>CM036629.1:7500-2407500 GCA_020746105.1 Trogon surrucura
TTTACATATGTTTTCCTATATTTGTGTACTTATATGTTTAGACATATTTTTTTCCATATAACCGTTTGCATAAGTTTATTTACATATATTTATTTACATGTATGTGTTTACATATATTCCTTTACATTAAGTAGTTTCTGTTAATATTTGCATACATATTGGTATATCTTTATTTCCATATCTTCATTTAAATATCTTTATTTACATATCTTTATTTACATATATTTATTTACATATATTTATTTACATATATTTATTTACATATATTTATATATATATTTAAAATGTATTTATTTATGTATGTTTATTTAAGTATATTTATTTAAACATATTTATTTATGTATCTTTATTTACATATATTTGTTTAAATACCTTTATTTACATATCTTTATTTACATGTCTTTATTTACATATATTTATTTAGTTATGTTTATTTAAATATATTTATTTACATGTCTTTATTTAAATGTCTTTATTTAAATGTGTTTATTAGTGTTTCTTTATTTACATATATTTCTTTATATGTGTTTATTTATGTATGTTTATTTACATATCTTTCTTTACATGTGTTTATTTACATATGTTTATTTACATGTATTTATTAGATTTGTTTATTTGTGTATCTTTATTTACATGTATTTATTTATGTATGTTTATTTACATATCTTTTTTTGCATATATTTATTTACATAGCTGTATTTCCATAAATATATTTACATGTATTTATTTACATATGTTTATTTAAGTATTTTTATTTACATGTATTAATAAAATTTACATTTATTTACATATCTTTATTAATTTTGTCCTGGGATATTAATATTGTTATGGCTATCCGGAAAAAAAATTTGCATATAATTTGCATAATTAATTAGATAATTAACATATTATTATGTATATTTAGTAGATTAGTAGTGTATATATAGAAAAGAAGAAAAATAATAAGTGTTGAATGCAGATTTCAGCTCCTCATCCGAATTTTTGCTCTGGCTTTGTACTTAGACAGTATGTTTAAGTCGGAAACCGCAACCAAAACGTCTAAGTCGGAAACCGCAACCAAAACGTCTAAGTCGGAAACCGCAACCAAAACGTCTAAGTCGGAAACCGCAACCAAAACGTCTAAGTCGGAAACCGCAACCAAAACGTCTAAGTCGGAAACCGCAACCAAAACGTCTAAGTCGGAAACCGCAACCAAAACGTCTAAGTCGGAAACCGCAACCAAAACGTCTAAGTCGGAAACCGCAACCAAAACGTCTAAGTCGGAAACCGCAACCGAAACGTCTAAGTCGGAAACCACAACCGAAACGTCTAAGTCGGAAACCGAAACGTCTAAGTCGGAAACCACAACCAAAACGTCTAAGTCGCAAACCGCTACCAAAACGTCTAAGTCGGAAACCAAAACGTCTAAGTCGCAAACCGCAACCAAAACGTCTAAGTCGGAAACCAAAACGTCTAAGTCGGAAACCACAACCGAAACGTCTAAGTCGCAAACCACAACCAAAACGTCTAAGTCGCAAACCACAACCACAACGTCTAAGTCGCAAACCAAACCTTCCAAGTCACACACCTAAACATCTAAGTGGCAATCCAAAACCGAACCATCTAAGTCGCAAACCGAATCCGAAACGGAAACGTCTAAGTCGCAAACCACAACCGAAACGTCTAAGTCGCAAACCGAAAGCGAAACGTCTAAGTCGCAAATCAAAACTTCAAAGTCACACACCTATACATCTAAGTGGCAATCCAAAACCGAACCGTCTAAGTGGCAAACCGCTACCGACACGTCTAAGTCGCAAACCGCTACTGAAACGTCCAAGTCGCACACCGAAACTTCCAAGTCACATACCTTAACGTCTAAGTGGCGATCCAAAACCGAACCGTCTAAGTCGCAAACCGCGACCGAACCTTCTAAGTCGCAAACCACAGCTGGAACATCCCGGTCGCACACCGAATCATCTAAGGTCACACACCAAAACCACAACAGGTAAGTCAGACGCCACAACCTAAACATCTAAGTCGCACGCCAAAACCGAAACATCTAAGTCACGCACCGAAAGCTTTGCGGTCTAACGTTGCCGCTACCTTGAAAGTCTCCCTTTGCTCGATTGCCGGGTCCGTGGTCCGACGCTCCCTCCGGTCAAAGACGAACCACGCTACTTCACGTGGTTAGGTCCGACACGGTCTCGAAATCGCGTTGCGTCCGACGGGGCCCGCGAGGGAAAATAACGCCATGGCGTACGATCTAAAGACCTTCTACGCTACCTTGCGTCCGAGTACCGCGTCGCCTGAAATCTGACGGCGTCCGACACGACCTCGACTCCACATTACGACGGGTCCTTAAAATCAAATCGGAGTCTGAAATCTCAAAGGTACGGCTCTGCCTGACGCACGAGTCCGGCACAGCCCCTATCTCCGAGCGTGTCTGACACAGACTGAAAAAAGAAGCCGCAACCTACCTGGCTTAAGGACTCTCTGAAGCATCTGATGCGGCGGCAAAATCCTCACAGTCAGTCCAAACTCAAGCCTGAAGAACTACAGGAGACTAGAACTGCACATTTAAAATGTTACTCAAGGAAATACCATATCTCATTTTCATCGCACTCCTACTCACAACCTTTTATCACAGCGTTCCCAGGAACGATCGCTCCCGGGGGCCACCAAAATCGACCTGCCTGGCGAAAACCCCGGTCCCGGCACGGCCTGTATAAGAACATAGGCGATGACTGTCGCCTCGCAGACCGGCCGGGACCGAGGGAAAAAAAACCCCAGTCGGAGGAAAAAAAAAAATCCCCCGACTGGGGCTTTTTTTATTCTAACTTTAAACTACAAACCTGCAAAGCAAAAACCTGCAAGGAAAAACAACCCCCCCACACACACACCAAATGCGACACCAGCCTACCGCTACCCTACGCCTCCACGCTCCCCGGGAACGTTCGCTCCCGGGGGCCACCAAAATCGACCTGCCTGGCGAAAACCCCGGTCCCGGCACGGCCTGTATAAGAACATAGGCGATGACTGTCGCCTCGCAGACCGGCCGGGACCGAGGGAAAAAAAACCCCAGTCGGGGGAAAAAAAAAAATCCCCCGACTGGGGCTTTTTTTATTCTAAGTTTAAACTACAAAGCTGCAAAGCAAAAACCTGCAAGGAAAAACAACCCCCCAACACACACACACACAATGCAACACCATCCTAACGCTACCCTACGCCTCCACGCTCCCCGGGAACGTTCGCTCCCGGGGGCCACCAAAATCGACCTGCCTGGCGAAAACCCCGGTCCCGGCACGGCCTGTATAAGAACATAGGCGATGACTGTCGCCTCGCAGACCGGCCGGGACCGAGGGAAAAAAAAACCCCAGTCGGGGGAAAAAAAAAAATCCCCCGACTGGGGCTTTTTTTATTCTAAGTTTAAACTACAAAGCTGAAAAGCAAAAACCTGCAAGGAAAAACAACCCCCCCACACCCACACCAAATGCGACGCCAGCCTAACGCTACCCTACGCCTCCACGCTCCCCGGGAACGATCGCTCCCGGGGGCCACCAAAATCGACCTGCCTGGCGAAAACCCCAGTCCTGGCACAGCCTGTATAAGAACATAGGCGATGACTGTCGCCTCGCAGACCAGCCGGGACCGAGGGAAAAAAAACCCCAGTCGGGGGAAAAAAAAAAATCCCCCGACTGGGGCTTTTTTTATTCTAAGTTTAAACTACAAAGCTGAAAAGCAAAAACCTGCAAGGAAAAACAACCCCCCCACCTCACATACGCTGACCCATCGAGGGTGCGGGGCACCACCAACACCAGTGTCAACGCTGACGAACGTCACGCCGTTAACATCAACAAGCAAGACTCTAGCCTATGTCAACAGTAACAACACGGTAGAACTACTAAACAACAAAGCGGGCGAGACGCTACGCTACCGCCTGGACATAAGCAATCAAGACGCTAGAGTACCCCAAGCACACATGACACACACACCAGGCAAAGAGACACCAAGCAGACACCCACCAGGCAAAGAGACACCAAGCAGACACCCACCAGGCAAAGAGACACCAAGCAGACACACACCAGGCAAAGAGACACCAAGCAGACACCCACCAGGCAAAGAGACACCAAGCAGACAACTCAGAACAACCCACAAACCGAAACACAAAGCAGACACACACCAGGCAAAGGAGACACAAAGCAGACACACACCAGGCAAAGGAGACACAAAGCAGACACACACCAGGCAAAGGAGACACAAAGCAGACACACACCAGGCAAAGGAGACACAAAGCAGACACACACCAGGCAAAGGAGACACAAAGCAGACAACTCAGGAAAACCCACAAACCGAAACACAAAGCAGACACACACCAGGCAAAGAGACACCAAGCAGACACACACCAGGCAAAGAGACACCAAGCAGACACACACCAGGCAAAGAGACACCAAGCAGACACACACCAGGCAAAGAGACACAAAGCAGACACACACCAGGCAAAGAGACACCAAGCAGACAACTCAGAAAAACCCACAAACCGAAACACAAAGCAGACACACACCAGGCAAAGGAGACACAAAGCAGACACACACCAGGCAAAGGAGACACAAAGCAGACACACACCAGGCAAAGGAGACACAAAGCAGACACACACCAGGCAAAGGAGACACAAAGCAGACAACTCAGGAAAACCCACAAACCGAAACACCAAGCAGACACACACCAGGCAAAGAGACACCAAGCAGACACACACCAGGCAAAGAGACACCAAGCAGACACACACCAGGCAAAGAGACACCAAGCAGACACACACCAGGCAAAGAGACACCAAGCAGACACACACCAGGCAAAGAGACACCAAGCAGACAGACACCAGGCAAAGAGACACCAAGCAGACAGACACCAGGCAAAGAGACACCAAGCAGACAGACACCAGGCAAAGAGACACCAAGCAGACACACACCAGGCAAAGAGACACAAACCGAAACACAAAGCAGACACACACCAGGCAAAGGAGACACAAAGCAGACACACACCAGGCAAAGAGACACAAAGCAGACACACACCAGGCAAAGAGACACCAAGCAGACAACTCAGGAAAACCCACAAACCGAGACACAAAGCAGACACACACCAGGCAAAGAGACACCAAGCAGACACACACCAGGCAAAGAGACACCAAGCAGACACACACCAGGCAAAGAGACACCAAGCAGACACACACCAGGCAAAGAGACACCAAGCAGACAACTCAGAAAAACCCACAAACCGAAACACAAAGCAGACACACACCAGGCAAAGGAGACACAAAGCAGACACACACCAGGCAAAGGAGACACAAAGCAGACACACACCAGGCAAAGAGACACCAAGCAGACACACACCAGGCAAAGAGACACAAACCGAAACACAAAGCAGACACACACCAGGCAAAGGAGACACAAAGCAGACACACACCAGGCAAAGGAGACACAAAGCAGACACACACCAGGCAAAGAGACACAAAGCAGACAACTCAGGAAAACCCACAAACCGAAACACAAAGCAGACACACACCAGGCAAAGAGACACAAAGCAGACACACACCAGGCAAAGAGACACAAAGCAGACACACACCAGGCAAAGAGACACCAAGCAGACACACACCAGGCAAAGAGACACCAAGCAGACAACTCAGAAAAACCCACTACCCGAAACACAAAGCAGACACCAACCAGGCAAAGAGACACAAAGCAGACAACTCAGAAAAACCCACAAACCGAAACACAAAGCAGACACACACCAGGCAAAGAGACACCAAGCAGACAACTCAGAAAAACCCACAAACCGAAACACAAAGCAGACACACACCAGGCAAAGAGACACAAAGCAGACACACACCAGTCAAAGAGACACAAAGCAGACAACTCAGAAAAACCCACAAACCGAGACACAAAGCAGACACCAACCAGGCAAAGAGACACCAAGCAGACAACTCAGAAAAACCCACAAACCGAGACACAAAGCAGACACACACCAGGCAAAGAGACACCAAGCAGACAACTCAGAAAAACCCACAAACCGAGACACAAAGCAGACAGGAACCAGGCAAAGAGACACAGAGCAGACAACTCAGAAACACCCACAAACCGAAACACAAAGCAGACACACACCAGGCAAAGAGACACCAAGCAGACACACACCAGGCAAAGAGACACAAAGCAGACAACTCAGAACAACCCACAAACTGAGACACAAAGCAGACAACTCAGAACAACCCAGGCAAAGAGACACAAAGCAGACACCAACCAGGCAAAGAGACACAAAGCAGACACCAACCAGGCAAAGAGACACAAAGCAGACACAAACCAGGCAAAGAGACACAAAGCAGACAACTCAGAAAAACCCACAAACCGAGACACAGAGCAGACAGGAACCAGGCAAAGAGACACCAAGCAGACAACTCAGAAAAACCCACAAACCGAGACACAGAGCAGACAGGAACCAGGCAAAGAGACACAGAGCAGACAGGAACCAGGCAAAGAGACACCGAGCAGACAGGAACCAGGCAAAGAGACACCGAGCAGACAGGAACCAGGCAAAGAGACAGAGCAGACAACTCAGAAACACCCACTAACCGAAACACAGAGCAGACACACACCAGGCAAAGCGACACCAAGCAGACAACTCAGAAAAACCCACAAACCAAGACACAGAGCAGACAGGAACCAGGCAAAGAGACACAGAGCAGACAGGAACCAGGCAAAGAGACACAGAGCAGACAGGAACCAGGCAAAGAGACACAGAGCAGACAGGAACCAGGCAAAGAGACACAGAGCAGACAGGAACCAGGCAAAGAGACACAGAGCAGACAGGAACCAGGCAAAGAGACACAGAGCAGACAGGAACCAGGCAAAGAGACACAGACCAGACAACTCAGAAACACCCACTAACCGAAACACAAAGCAGACACACACCAGGCAAAGCGACACAAAGCAGACAACTCAGAAAAACCCACAAACCGAGACACAAAGCAGACACACACCAGGCAAAGAGACACAAAGCAGACAACTCAGAAAAACCCAGGCAAAGAGACACAAAGCAGACAACTCAGAAAAACCCAGGCAAAGAGACACAAAGCAGACACAAACCAGGCAAAGAGACACAAAGCAGACACCAACCAGGCAAAGAGACACAAAGCAGACAACTCAGAAAAACCCACAAACCGAGACACAAAGCAGACACACACCAGGCAAAGAGACACCAAGCAGACAACTCAGAAAAACCCACAAACCGAGACACAAAGCAGACACCAACCAGGCAAAGAGACACCAAGCAGACAGCTCAGAAAAACCCACAAACCGAGACACAAAGTAGACACACACCAGGCAAAGAGACACCAAGCAGACAGCTCAGAAAAACCCACAAACCGAGACACAGAGCAGACAGGAACCAGGCAAAGAGACACAGAGCAGACAGGAACCAGGCAAAGAGACACAGAGCAGACAGGAACCAGGCAAAGAGACACAGAGCAGACAGGAACCAGGCAAAGAGACACAGAGCAGACAGGAACCAGGCAAAGAGACACAGAGCAGACAGGAACCAGGCAAAGAGACACAGAGCAGACAGGAACCAGGCAAAGAGACACAGAGCAGACAGGAACCAGGCAAAGAGACACAGACCAGACAGGAACCAGGCAAAGAGACACAGACCAGACAACTCAGAAACACCCACAAACCGAAACACAAAGCAGACACAACCCAGGCAAAGAGACACCAAGCAGACAACTCAGAACAACCCAGGCAAAGAGACACCAAGCAGACAACTCAGAACAACCCAGGCAAAGAGACACCAAGCAGACAACTCAGAACAACCCAGGCAAAGAGACACCAAGCAGACAACTCAGAACAACCCAGGCAAAGAGACACCAAGCAGACAACTCAGAACAACCCAGGCAAAGAGACACCAAGCAGACACCAACCAGGCAAAGAGACACCAAGCAGACACCAACCAGGCAAAGAGACACCAAGCAGACACCAACCAGGCAAAGAGACACCAAGCAGACACCCACCAGGCAAAGAGACACCAAGCAGACACCAACCAGGCAAAGAGACACCAAGCAGACACCAACCAGGCAAAGAGACACCAAGCAGACAACTCAGAAAAACCCACAAACCGAGACACAAAGCAGACACCAACCAGGCAAAGAGACACAAAGCAGACAACTCAGAAAAACCCACAAACCGAAACACAAAGCAGACACCAACCAGGCAAAGAGACACAAAGCAGACAACTCAGAAAAACCCACAAACCGAAACACAGAGCAGACAGGAACCAGGCAAAGAGACACAGAGCAGACAGGAACCAGGCAAAGAGACACAGAGCAGACAACTCAGAAACACCCACTAACCGAAACACAGAGCAGACAGGAACCAGGCAAAGAGACACAGAGCAGACAACTCAGAAACACCCACTAACCGAAACACAAAGCAGACACACACCAGGCAAAGAGACACAAAGCAGACAACTCAGAAAAACCCAGGCAAAGAGACACAAAGCAGACAACTCAGAAAAACCCAGGCAAAGAGACACAAAGCAGACAACTCAGAACAACCCAGGCAAAGAGACACAAAGCAGACACACACCAGGCAAAGAGACACAAAGCAGACACACACCAGGCAAAGAGACACAAAGCAGACACACACCAGGCAAAGAGACACAAAGCAGACAACTCAGAAAAACCCACAAACCGAAACACAAAGCAGACACCAACCAGGCAAAGAGACACAAAGCAGACAACTCAGAAAAACCCACAAACAGAAACACAAAGCAGACACCAACCAGGCAAAGAGACACAAAGCAGACAACTCAGAAAAACCCACTAACCGAAACACAAAGCAGACAGGAACCAGGCAAAGAGACACAAAGCAGACACCAACCAGGCAAAGAGACACTGAGCAGACAGGAACCAGGCAGAGAGACACAGAGCAGACAACTCAGAAACACCCACTAACCGAAACACAGAGCAGACAGGAACCAGGCAAAGAGACACAGACCAGACAACTCAGAAACACCCACTAACCGAAACACAAAGCAGACAGGAACCAGGCAAAGAGACACAAAGCAGACACCAACCAGGCAAAGAGACACCAAGCAGACAACTCAGAAAAACCCACAAACCGAGACACCAAGCAGACACCAACCAGGCAAAGAGACACCAAGCAGACACCCACCAGGCAAAGAGACACAAAGCAGACACCAACCAGGCAAAGAGACACCAAGCAGACAACTCAGAAAAACCCACAAACCGAAACACAAAGCAGACACCAACCAGGCAAAGAGACACAAAGCAGACAACTCAGAAAAACCCACAAACCGAAACACAAAGCAGACACCAACCAGGCAAAGAGACACCAAGCAGACAACTCAGAAAAACCCACAAACCGAAACACAGAGCAGACAGGAACCAGGCAAAGAGACACAGAGCAGACAGGAACCAGGCAAAGAGACACAGAGCAGACAACTCAGAAACACCCACTAACCGAAACACAGAGCAGACAGGAACCAGGCAAAGAGACACAGACCAGACAACTCAGAAACACCCACTAACCGAAACACAAAGCAGACACACACCAGGCAAAGCGACACAAAGCAGACAACTCAGAACAACCCAGGCAAAGAGACACAAAGCAGACAACTCAGAAAAACCCAGGCAAAGAGACACAAAGCAGACACACACCAGGCAAAGAGACACAAAGCAGACAACTCAGAACAACCCAGGCAAAGAGACACAAAGCAGACACACACCAGGCAAAGAGACACAAAGCAGACAACTCAGAAAAACCCACAAACCGAGACACAAAGCAGACACCAACCAGGCAAAGAGACACCAAGCAGACAACTCAGAAAAACCCACAAACCGAGACACAAAGCAGACACCAACCAGGCAAAGAGACACCAAGCAGACAACTCAGAAAAACCCACAAACCGAAACACAAAGCAGACAGCAACCAGGCAAAGAGACACAAAGCAGACACCAACCAGGCAAAGAGACACTGAGCAGACAGGAACCAGGCAGAGAGACACAGAGCAGACAACTCAGAAACACCCACTAACCGAAACACAGAGCAGACAGGAACCAGGCAAAGAGACACAAAGCAGACAACTCAGAAACACCCACTAACCGAAACACAGAGCAGACAGGAACCAGGCAAAGAGACACCAAGCAGACACCCACCAGGCAAAGAGACACCAAGCAGACAACTCAGAAAAACCCACAAACTGAGACACAAAGCAGACACACACCAGGCAAAGAGACACCAAGCAGACAACTCAGAAAAACCCACAAACCGAGACACAAAGCAGACACCAACCAGGCAAAGAGACACTAAGCAGACAGGAACCAGGCAAAGAGACACTAAGCAGACAACTCAGAAAAACCCACTAACCGAAACACAAAGCAGACAAACCAGGCAAACCGAAACACACACCGAGCACAAACCGAAACACAAACCAGGCAAACCAGGCAAGCCCAAACACAAACCAAACACAAACCGGGCAAGCCCAAACACCAAGCGGACAAACCAGGCAAACTCAAACACACACCAGACACAAACCAGGCAAAACACAACCAGAAAGACCACCCGCTTACCTTTGATCGTGTCACGGGTCTTGATGGAAACTCAGGCCTGACATCAGGAATGCTGACCTCGCATCACATTCGCCTCGAAAAAAGACATACAAACGCTGAACTGGGAGGCACGTAGCGCATCTGTCGGAGCGGGTGTGGGTGCCCCCCGCCCTGGCTCCCGACATCCCCGTGAAACACACACAACTCCTAAATATATGACAGAGGAAGTGTTGTCTAAAGGGCTAACACACATGCTCCATATCGTTATGGTAAGCAGGTCTTAGATGCAACGATGCCATACCTGCCAGTGAACATGGAGTCTTACGCCTAGTCCACCCACCCCACGCCCACGGGCAGAGCGGTTCCGAGCCAAAGACACGCGTAAACACGTACACGCCGGGGGATGGCGCGAATCGACGGCCGGAGAAAACTGGGGAGAACGACAAAGGCGAGAATAAACGCTCTATGAGCGAGATGACCTAGAGCGGTGACATGTCCGCCCGAGGCGGCCCTGGGGCCGCCTGGTAAAGACACATTGGCGAGACCCAGGTACAAGAATTTGCTATGAAAAGAATGGATCTTTATTAGTGGCGAGCGGGAAGGCTTCAAGACCTAAGCGCTAAAGGATGTGGGCAAGAAGGCGCTGGACATCAAAACAGATGGGGATTGAGCCGACCCGCTGTTGCAGACCAGAAGAACGATGCAAAAGGACTGCCCGGTAACCTCCGAGACAAGAGACCGATCCTTTTTCCAAGCTTGTGACGCGGTGAAAGAGGCGCCCGATGAGCGCGATGCCGGTCGGAACTCGCGTTCCCTAAGCCCGCCGAGCTCCTTGAGCTCGGTAGAGTGATGATGACTTTGAGGCACGAGGGACAGGGACGACACAGAAGACACACAAGAGACACTGAGCTGACAAGACAGGCTGGAACCGCCCTGCCCGGGACGTGCTAACGTTAATCAGAGTACAAAGCCGCTCCCTCTGTTGGACCCCGCCCTGAAGAATCTGAGCCTCAAAGTCTCTCTCACCTATGCTACCTTTACAACCCCTTCCCACAACTGCCAACTCTGCCCCCACCCATTGAGACACTTCCCCACAACTTAACTGCACAAGACAGAGATCCGACTCCATCCTCGACACGAGCGGCTCTTCGGAGCTCCTGGACCGCCCTGCCTTGACTGCAATCCTGATATTCCTCTGCAAAGAAAAAGAAACAAGCCAAAGAAAAAAGACAAACAGGACCATCTCACAAGGACCAGGCTGGCCAAAGGCATTCTCTGCCGCCACACGCCGATCAAAGGGGCTCCGGTCTCATCGCTCGCCTGCTCCTTCCAGAGACGGCCGCCATTGTTGCGGGGACACCTACGATATAGAGACAGAACACCGTGGGAATCCTTCTGAACAAGTGATCGGCCCCGTCTCGTGCTCACAACTAACTCACCTCACCAGAATGGCTCGCTCCTTGTCCGCTGGCTGCCCCACAAAGACCCTGCAGAAAAAGAAAAGGAAAAGGGCTGCGCTCTGGGGCCAGACAGGCTGTTGCCCCTACACACGGGCACGGCTCGCAACTGCCTCACCTGGTCCGACTTCTCTTCGGCACGGGCCTCCGTCCCCCAGAGACGGCTTGCGGGACCTGGGGGGTGGGGGGATAAAGAAAAAAAAAAAACACACGCTGAACAACTGCCTGGAACACCAGCCTGCCCAGAGCTAGGCCTCTCCCGCTCCTTTACCTGAGAAGGTCCCCCGGCCCGCCTGGGTCCTCGTCAGCTGCCGGCCCGGGTCTCGGGCACCGCCTGCAACACACAAACAAGGCAGACTTTGAAGTTACCCAAAAACAAAACACCTGAGAAACAATTACCACTTGAGCCGACCCATCAAGGCTCACCTGGCCAGATTCTGAACTGGTGATGATGTCTCACTCGGTTCAGCTCTCCACACCTGCAAAACATGGGAAAAAACCAAACACACCCTGAAACGTAGTCTTAGACACCAGTCGCACGTCCCCTGCGACACGAGGCGCCGACCCACCTGCCGACGGCCCTCCGCTCCCCTTCTCTGCCGCTCTTTGGCGTGCGTCTGGTCCCGCAGCGTCTGGAAAAACAGGGTCGGAGAAGTTACCCGCTTGCAGATCGGGACCGGATCGAGCCGGACGGACCCCGCGGCCTCCCGTGGCTATCCCGCCTACGCCTGACCCCGTGCCCCGGGCACGGCGGCTCCGAGCCAAAAGCACACGTACACAGACAGGACACTGAACTCATCTCTATGGCGAGAGAAAACTCTCGGTGAGAAGAAGGGCTCCCGATACGCAAAGATGATCGAGCGAGAGGACCTACGGGGCCCCGGGGCCTCCTCAGAACAGAGCCAGACACAGTGGCTCACTGCAAGAGGGTGCTCTAAAAACAAGACGTGCCTGTCGACACAAAGATCGCACATGCGCAACCAGCTGGGCTGCGAGACCTCGCCGCTTAAGGATGCGGGCAGTCTAAACGGACTGCGATGGAGCCGAGCCGCCGACGCGGTCTGGAACAACGATCCGAAAGAAGTGGCCGGTAACCTCTGAGACAAGAGACCGATCCTTCTTCAAGTTAGATGAGACTAAAGAGGCGCCCGACCGGCACGACACCTGCAAAAACTTCTGTTCCCGATGCCTGCCTTTCTCCGTGAGCTCAGAAGAGCAAAGACGACTTCAAGACTCAAGGAACAGGAACAACACAGAACACAGACACGACACACGGAGCTGACAAGACAGGCTGGAACCGCCCTGCCCGGGACATGCTGACCTCCATCAGACGACAAAGATGCTCCCTCTGTTGGGACCCATCCTGAGGAATCTGAGCCTCGAAAGCCCTCTCTCCTATCTCTTCCCACAACTGCCAACCCTGCCCCCACCCATTGAGACACTTCCCCACAACTTAACTCCACAACACAGAGATCCGACTCCATCCTTGACACGAGCGGTGCTTCGGATCTCCTGGACCGTCCTGATCTTCCTCTGCAAAAAAAAAAAAAACCACAGACAAAGCAGCAGCTCTAAAGGACCAGGTGGGCTGACAACACCCTCTGCCGCCACACACCACTGAAAGGGCCTCTGGCCGCGCCGCTCACCTGCTCCTTCCAGAGACGGCCGCTATCGTTGCGGGGACACCTAGGATATAGAGACAGAACACCGTGGGAATCCTTCCGAACAAGTGATCGGCCCCTGTCTCCTGCTCACAACTAACTCACCTCACCAGAATGGCTCGCCCCTTGTCCGCTGGCCGCCCCGCACAGATCCTGCAAAAAAACAAAAGGAAAAGCGCTGCACTCTGGGGCCAGACAGGCTGTTGCCCCTACACACAGGGGCGGCCCGCAACTGCCTCACCTGGTCTGACTTCTCTTCGGCACTGGCCTCCGTCCCCCAGAGACGGCTTGCGGGACCTGGGGCGGGATAAAGGAAGAAAAAAAAAAAGCACACACTGAAAAACTGCCTGAAACAGCAGCCTGCCCAGAGCTATGCCTCTCCCGCTCCTTTACCTGAGACGGGCCCCCGGCACGCCTGGGTCCTCGTGAGCCGCCGGCCCGGGTCTCGGGCACCGCCTGCAACACACAATGCAGACCTTGAAGTTCCCCAAAAACAACACATCTGAGAAACAACTGCCGCTCGGGCCGACCGGTCGAGGCTCACCTGGCGAGAGCCTGAGTCCGTGACGAGGTGTCTCTCGGTTCGGCTCCCCTCATCTGCAAAACACGGGGAAAAATCAAACCGCATCCCGAAACGTAGTCAAAGCCACCAGTCGCACGTCCCCTGCGACGCGAGGCGCCGACCCACCTGCCGACGGCCCTCCGTTCGCCTCCTCGGCCGCTCTTCGGTGTGTGTCTGGCCCCGCCGTATCTGAAAAACCGGGGTCCGAGAAGTTACCTGCTTGCGGATCGGGACCGTACCGAGCCGGACCGACCTTGTGGCCCCCCCCACGGCTATCCCGCCTACGCCTGACCCCGTGTCCCGGGCAGAGCGGCTCCGAGCCAAAACCACACTCACACAGGACATAGAACACATCCCTATGGCGAGAGAAAACTCTCGGCGAGAAGGGCTCCCGATACGCAAAGATGATCGAGCGAGAGGACCTACGGGGCCCCGGGACCTCCTCTGAACCGAGCCAGACACAGTGACTCACTGCAAGAAGGTGCTCTAAAAACAAGACCTTCAAGAACAAAACAAGACCTTCAAGACCTCACCGCTTGAGGACACGGGCAAGAAGGCGGTGGCCATCTAAACAGACGGCAACAGAGACGAGCCGCCGACGTAGCCCAGGACTTGGATTTGAAAGAACTGCCCGGTAACCTCCAAAGCAAGAGACGGATCCTTCTTCGAGTTAGAGATGGGACAAAAGAGACATCAAGAAATATCTTCAGGCTTGGGACGAGACAAAAGAGACGCCCGATCGGCGTAATGCCCGTGACGATCGTCGCTCCGGACGCCTGCCCGGCTGCTCGATTTTGAGCGAGGAATAGCATGTTGCGAGCTACCGCACAGGGATGACAGAAAAGACACACACAACACAGACGCGACGACATGGGCTGGAACCGTCCTGCCCGGGACATGTTAACATCCTCCTGAGGACTAAACCTCTCCCTCCTCCCCCTCCAAAAAGGGCTTTGCATCAAGAGGCCCATCCGATACACCAACTTGAAAGCCCTTTCCCACAAATACCGACCCCTGCCGCAATTTAACTCCAAAAGACGTGGATTCTAGTCCACGCTTCAAAAAAGCCGTGCCGAGCTCAGCTCCGTCCGTGGATGTCCTCATGCGTGACCTGCAAATGCGAGGACGGTCGCTGAAACCATTTACCCGTGCGCCGGGTCGGTGGACTATTTCGGCACCTTCTGCATCGGTTTTACCTGACCCGTTCACAAACCTCTACCTTTAAAGGTACCCCTTGACCTCTCTAGACGTCTGCGTCTCTCTCCACAAAGCTGTCGTTTGCCGAAGGTGCGGCCGAACCGTAGTGGAAAACCTACTGAAGAAACTAGGAAGTTGAGAAAAAAAGCCAAGTGACAGAAAACGGATAGGACTCCAGAAGGAGATTAAACCCAGAAAAACAGTAAAATGTGGTAAGAAAGGCATGAGGCTAAAAAAGACACATAAATAAAAGAAAAAGGTAACACACACAGAAAAGTATGACACAGTAAAAAAGAACAGCCAAGTGGGAAAAAAAAAGTTAGAGAATTGAAAGTAGAAAAGAAATAATTAGAAAATAACAGAGAAGAGAGATATGAGACTTAACTGCAGTCAACACCTTCCTCTTCATCATCTGCAAAGAAACAAAAACAGAAATGCTATAGTAAATGCCATGCTGAATGACCCGGGACCCTTCCCGATCCCTCGGTCGCTCAAAACAGGCTTTACGTGAACTGGTTCTCGGCTCTGCCTTCAAAAGAGAACCTCTGCTCCCGAAAGCCAGTGACTGAAAACCAGTGACTGGTGAGAAGAGAGATCTTCACTGCAAGGATCCCCAGAGCAGAATGACTGAGCTTGGCAGAGGGTGAGGCTCTTATACCACAGGCCACGCCCCTCCATCTGTCCCACAATGCCCTGCAAAAGGGGTGGCGGCAACCTCCGGGAGACATAAAAGCTGCCGGAGGAGCGGTTCCCCCCATTTAGTCTTTATCTGTGCTCGGAAGGAAAGCGTGGGTCTGGAGAGAGAGATATCGCTAAACCTGAGAATACCCGCTTTTCTGCTCTAAACCGACCGATGGCGAGAGCCACGAGACCAGGTAGGAAATAAAAGCTATCTCTTTTCTAGAATATACACAGACAGCAAAAACTTATCTTACAAACCTATACAAGTCATTACTTTATTGAGTTTACGATTGACGATGTGCTGCATGAGGATAACGTATTTTAGTTGGCCACACGTAATCTTCGTACTTGCAGTAAATGCAAATAAAAGGTAATGGCAAAGAATTGTTCTCTTGGGGATATGGGAAACAAGGACAAGTTAGTAAGAGGAGACCTCGTTTGGAGTAACTGATTTGAAGATTAAGTGAGGAAAGATACAATCTAGAGGTGAGGTTCTTTGGTTCGCTACCTCTTAATGGAAAACCTGGGATAAGAGCATAGGTTAAGACGTGCCTGGGATGCAACTTGCTCAAAAATCTCATCTGTAGACAGCCGATGGGCAGAAATACGGCCATACGTACGCAGAACCCGTCCCGCTTCGTGTTAAAATTAATTCTACCGCAGCATTTACATAAAATCTTTCCGAGTGCGCCTGCACGGTGCCTCCTGGTGGCGGTCGTTGAGAGTTGTGGGAATGAAGACTCGTGGTCTTCTTCGTGGTGTACTTTTCACCTTCGGTTCTCGCACAGACTCCGTCGTCTTTTGGCTTTCATCCGACCTGCGGTGCTGGTATCGACTGCTCTTTAACTGCTTCTATGGGTTTCTACAACGCTTGACAGCTGTTAAGGAATAGCTAACTATCTAGGTAATTATTCAATAGCTTTGTCTTTGCCAAGATGCAATTATCTACTAGTTTTCCTATAATCCTCTTTTCACAGTAAAGGGTCATTTGTCACCAGCAATTACGGTCAGCTGCCAAAATACAAACAAAGCCCGATAAGGATGCGGATGCCTTGCACCTAGTACCTGCGTTTATAGGACTTTTGGCCCCAGATGTCAGAAAAACCTTCAAAGATGGGACAAGTAGAACTTCAGTAGTGACTTGAATGAACTGCTGGATGTCTGACCTTTATTAACAACACCTGTGATGAGGATCTGTACTACTGTACTTGACAGTTGTGTATAACCAGCAAGAGCAATAATTATTACATAGCATTGATAAGATGATCTAATGCAGATACACACATCACAAGAAGACAAGATTTAACACAGACAACACCTAGGGACATGTTAAGTGGAAAGATTAGCCGGTTTCTCTGGCATTGATTGAGTTACCGGCTGCTCGTTAAATATGGTCCTGGCTCTAATAAGTTTCATCCCAGATGTCGGTGACGAGGTGAACCGCCTTGACGGACGAGGCTCCTGCCGTTTCGAGAGCGACGGGTCGAAACGCGTAGAAGAAGGCGCCGAAGGACGAGGAAGCGTGCGTAGCCTGGATGACGGTCCGTGGCTAAGGTTTCGGTCTGGCTCGCGACCTCTTCGAAGCGATATAACGATGAAAAGGAAAAGAGTTTCCGCTCGTCCGGTTACGACGCGATGCCAAAATTGAGTGCGATACGATGCAAATTGTTTTTATTTGCGATGCGACACGTGACGATACCTTACCTAACCTAAGAGTGACAGTACTCTTCACATAGGGTAAACGTACTCGTCACCGTACAATGGCGCCTACTCCCACGTACGTGACGCCGTCTTCTGGCGATCGTCGGGAGTGTCTAGGAATCGTTTGACTTGATCGCGATAGCCTTGATCTAAGGGTCGTTTTAGTGAGCTCGGTTCAAATAACTCCTTGTCTCGGTTATGAGACACCGAGGCTGCCCTAGGGTGCTGCTGCGTACCTCTGTGGCGTTTCAGAGTCCTGGGGCGTTCTATCTTAGAAGACGCGAGCATCCTGTTTCATCTATAAGTATGGCTCGGGCTAAAACCACAGCTTCGATGGCCCCCTTTTCTTTTTAATTTGCCAATTCCTTCACAACCTCGCTAGGGGAATCTGCCCTCAGTTGTTGTTCTCCCAAACCGCCTGCCCGTTTCTGCCTGGGTTATTACTCTGTTTTGCTTCCGATCTGCATAAGCTGCGGCTTTCTGTTTGCGACAATGGGAGGAGCGTTGTACTACTGTAAATGTTAATGCTACCGCGATCCCCACGTTGACCAAAAACCCCTAGAGTTCCTGAAGCGGCGTGACAGTCGGGAGGCGAGCGGTCCCTTGGTGTCGCTATCCCTCAAATTCCCAGGAATTAGTACTTTTGGTTACCTCGTAAAGGCTTTCGGTGCTTTCCCATACAGTCTCTAACTCATTTTCAATTCACCCGCTTATATCTGCATATGTACGTGAGCTTCGATCGATGACTGCACACGCTCCTCCTCCTTTCGCAGTTAATAACTCTGACACCGGTCCGTAAAACCGCTGTGAGTAACAAATTTATCTGAACGTGGAGACTGCCGCTAGTGTCTGTGGTCAAGCTGACAGTTTCCGATAAGGTCACCAAAATGTTTGCGATCGCTGGCTGCGAGACACGCCTGAAGAAAGGATTAGCCGAGGTACAAAACTACGGGATGCTTTTAAAACATCTGTTCCAGCTAAAAAAGGTGGAATTTCTTATAATAGTATTTTAAATTGAAGTCCCTTGCTGGAGTTAGCAAGCTGTGAACAACCCTTTCTAGAAGGGATATTAAAAGAACAATTCCAACTGCCTGAACTCTCGGGAAATCCGTATGAGGTTACACGCACCCGGAGATCCCTTGCGTTTGTAGTGTTTACTAATGTTTGCATTATCCCGTAGCGAACGTGTTCTTAGCGAGCGTCGAAGATATTCACGACTGTAATCACGAACATAATGCGGAATGGCATCATCCTAAGGTGTCTGTACTTTTAACCTTAAAGGTCCCATAGTCTCTGAGGTCGACCGCTTATCTAGAGCTTTCTTTGCTCGAGCGCACCGGATCCTAACGGTTCGCGCTCTCGTCTCGACTGCGGCAAAGGCGGTCGATAGCGCCCGGTACGGTCCGCTTCTAGTGGGTTACCGGAAAGAATATTACCGTAAGCCCGATCTCCAGAGCTCGACGGGTCGATTTGGTAAGCTGCTCCCTTAGCCCTGCTTCCCAGATTGCTCTTATTTATCACCTCGAGCTGTGTTCCTAAATATATTACATAGTTGCACAAATAACAATGCCCCATTGGACCCAAATCCTCCCCCTTGAAGTTGATCTGATACGGTCTCCCATATAATATCTCAAAAAGGTTCAAGTTTTGCTCCGCTCTGGGCTTCGCTCGTATTCTTAATGATGTTACGAGCAACGCCTGACACCGATACAAATGTGCTTCCAGACGTACCGTGGCTATCTGCTGTTTTATCGTAGGGTTCATCTCTTCCAGCCGTCCTCTAGCCTGCGATCTCTGGGGAGTATGTAGTCAACGGTCCGGCCCGGTATGGTACTCGCTTACTGTACTATTTGTTTGCAAAACCGAGTAGCCCTAGCTGACGAAATACACGTATGCGCTCTGATTCGAGGCGTTATTTCGTTGAGCGATACCTCGGTGATTTCCCTGTCCTTCTTAGTTCTAGAGTGAAATTCCTCGAGGCATGCAAAAAAGGGATCCACCGATACCAACGAGTATCTGTGCCCCCCTTTTGGGAAGAGATCGGAAAAACCGGTCTGCTAACGGTCAGCCGCTATGTTTCCTTTCCTTACATTTCCCCACTGTACTGAATTTGCATCATTAAGACTATTTCTCTGAACGATTCCTTTGGCACCTCTCCTTTTCGTGAGACAAGAAAAAGCCTCTGGCAGGCCTCAAAAAATATCTATCGTTACCAAAAAGCACTGATAAATGATTGCTAGTGGATGATGGAGCGGGTGTACTCCATCAGAGGTGACCTGTAAGATGTGCCCGTGGAAGGTGCGGACTGGGAACTGTTTGTGGATGGCGGCAGCTTTATGAAAGATGGAATTCAAAAACGGTAAAAGGAGTAACCGGGGCTAAAGCTCTACCGCCTAACGCGTCGGATCGGAAAACGGAACTTACGGCTTTTATAAAAGCCTCGGAGCTGTCACGAGACAAAATTCGTACTATTGGCAAATAGACTTTTCGGAACTACTGCAACAAAATGGGTATCGGTAACTTTTGGTAACGACAGATGCGTCGTCAGACCGGCCAGAGGGTTGCCCTTGTCACACCGAGAAAGTAAGATATCAAAAGCATTACTTAGACAAATAGGACCGAGGTTTGGGGTGCCTATGGGACCATCTCGAGATACGGGCCTCGCACTTTGTAGCAGAAAGAACGCAAAAGATTTTAACGCTAATTTGGGAAAATAGGGGCAGGAGTCTGTAGGAGGAAAATATTCAACGCTCTAGAGCTGATCGAGAATCAATAGAGCGAATGACAGAGCAGATTCCCTGCAAATGATGGGCATGCCCCAGTCAGGACAGAATCGTAATTCCTGACAAACGAGTAGGGGTAACTGCCAAAGGTTACAATAAGACACATTGTGGGGGCGGACTCCCTGTATAAATTTTTAAATCAAAAATGAGCGGGGATAAATTTATGTGTTATGCTTCAACAGGTGAATCACCAATTTGAAAGGTAACTGGGTGTGATTAGGAAATACTGAAAAGTAAATATATTGGGTGACCTCAGTCAAATTCATTTTTCTAAATTCCAATAAACGGGAGGTATAGGTACTTATTGGTGCTTATGGACACGTTTGACTGATGGCCGGAGGCATCTCCGGGTAGAAGAAACAAAGCAGAAAAAAAAACAAAACTAAGACATTACTAAATGAGTTACTACTTCAATTTGGGGGTACCTATGATCATCTCACCAGGTAGGGGTACCCTTTTTTGTGAGCAAGTACTGCAACAGGATAGCAAACGATGAGCCATCAATTGGCAGTTACATTTGCCCTATAGGCTGCAAGCGAGAGGGCAGGCGGGAAAAACATTATTCATAGGATGAAACAACAGATAGGCAAAGGATGTCAAAAAGTAAACCTATATTGGTATTGAACGCTACCTATTGCACTGCTTAGGATACGTTTGAAACCTAGGGCCGAGGAAAATCTGAGCCCTTTTGAAATATTTTATGGGCGACCATATCAGGCTACATAAAAAGGGGAAGATGTGAATCAATTAGGAAATTTTTATCCACAGAACTCGATTATCTCTTTAGGGAAACAGAGAAAATTAGGAGGAGTGTTTTGGGAGCGGGAACTAAAGCGATGGACCACCAAATCCACCCATTTAGCGCTGAAGACTGGGCTTATATTAAGATTTCTTCAGGGAATCCGATGGAAAAGAAGGGAAAGAGACCTTACCCAGGTGCTGATGACTACTTTTACTGCATTCAGTATAAAGAAGCGACCAGCTGGGATCTACTACTCCCGAGCAAAGAAAGCTCCAGATAAACAGTGGACTTATGAACCCCCGGTATCCTTGAAACTAAGACTACAGCGACATGAATGTAGGAAGAAAAAAAAATTAGCACACAAGTGTCAGATTTGCAGTAAGTGTCATAGGCATGGCTGCTACTCGGAGGGAAAATGGCCACGGTCAGGTCATTCGGGCATCGGTCAATGTCACTAAGGGAAAAAGCTGGTGGACTTGCACACCGTTGCCTAGAGGCCTGAAATTGCCACCGTGCGGGCTTGCCTGTACTGACCGGGCCAAGTATCGGATTTGGAATTTCAAAGAGAGTTGTAACTATTGCCAGGGACACGATAATTCCAAAGGGCCGCAATTTGACCTGGTTGTTCTAACAGAGAATACTTTATTTTGTCAAAGGGACCGCCCAAGACAGATCTGAGATTTAGGATACAGAAGTGTAACAGGACTAGGATGTAACTGGAATGATTCAGCAACTGCCATATAGGGTGGGACTACTGGGAGCTAAGGCTAAGAAAGAAACTGTGCTTCTGGTGTGAAAATATATCCATATGGTATGAAAATAGCTAAGGGCCTCGTAGATTGCTCCACGCATAGTGCTGGTTCTGTGGAGATGGATATGCATGAGAAGCACTACCTACATAGCGGTATGGCTGTGTACAGCAGCACATCTAACCAGCCAGACGCTCTATATAACCGCTCCCAGAGACCCCTAAGATTCTTGAGAAGTTTGTTGAATGTACAAAAACAAACCTTCAATTCCTGAACAGAAAAACCCTCCAGATTTCACAGTTTTGTACAAGGGTACTTCACTATGCTAGGCGTTACTGAAATGGAAAAGGCAACTGTGAATATTTTGGCTACCTGATATGAAATAATTAATGATTCTCCAAATACGACTGCTAACATGAAGTTCAAAATTACTTCCCTACCGCAAGTACTAGCACAGAATAGAATGGCCCTAGACAAATTGACTGCAGAAGCGGGAGGATTGCACACGGTAATTAATCAGGGCTGTTGTAGCTGTATTAATTACAAAGGGCAAATTGAAGAAGACTTGCACAAAATGGGGAAAAAGACTAAGATTTTCCACAAAATTAATAAAGACAATATGGAAGGTGTTATTACAGATTTATGGGAGACGCTGACTTCTTGCTTTTCTACTCTTAATTGGTTAAAACAACTGTTCATCGGATTGAGTATTCTGGTAATTTTAGGAATAAGTCTTTATATTTTTCAAAAGTCAAAATTCTGGGGAAACGTATAGTAACGGGGAAAAAGAATAAGATCAGGTATCAATTGGAAGCAGGAAATATCTCCCTCGGACCGTAGAAAAGGACGGTTTACTACAGACTTATGGCAAAAGAATTTGCAACGGTAAAAGAAAAGGAGGGAATTGATAGACAGAAGTAAAAACTTTTAGTCAGACAGTGCTAATACAGCAAACACTTTACCAAATGTAAGCATATAGTCAAGCCCACTAACACTGCAAATAGTTTAGAACCTTTTATCACCAGACAACTCGGATAACGGGAACTCCAAGCGCGCATGCAGACGTGAGAACGAGAAATTTATTATCTGTAAGGGCCTAACGGAAATTTACTATCTACAAGCCTTCTAACAAGCAACAGCAATGAACCATGTAATATTGCGTGATGAGATGGGTCCGTACGCACGTTGTCATGCCGTCGGAGGGACTTATTTCGGAGAATGGAATGCGAGGCTACTGTGAGATAAACAGGAACGAGGTGCCTCAACACTGCACACGTTGCTTGTCAAAAAAACAAGTGAATATGGGCTATGGTACACCAAAACAACACGGTGAAGAGCAGGAGGAGTATGAGTCTTCCTGCAAAACACCCTGGCCCTCGACGACCGGACGGCGCCGCACGTGCGGCAAGAGGAGGAGGTCTGGCACGCTTATCTTAAAACTAACCCAGCCTAGACTCGCAGATAGGGGTGCTTTTGTGTAAGAAATATTTGTCTGTTTGAACAAACGTTGTGCAAACTGAGGAGAGAGGGCCTTGCTCCCGGCGCCGTACTAAACATACCCGGTTTAGAACTCGCTAGGAGTCGTAGATTCGATTTCCTCATGTCAAGCTTTAGCCTTGATTACTCCTTTTACAAAACTGCTGCGGATCCTGCCCTTTTGGATTCCGTCTCACGTAAAGCCGATGCCGTCCGCAAACGAGTCCCGGTCTGGGTCTTGCGGGTTGGCTCTGCTGGAGTACGCCAGCTCCTTCGACTGTGAGCGATGGTGAGTTGCCTTAGGTCAGCGGTTGGGAAAGGCGCCAGATTTGGGATCACGGTCGCTCTCGGTTCTATGTCTTCTAGCTTTGGAAGAACGGTTCGGTACGGTCCCAGTGGCAGCCGCCGTCCTCCCTCGTGCTCTAGGACAGCTGTAACTGCTTGGGTACGAAGACAGTCAGTTTTGTTCCAAGTGTTAACTTCTGCGCCTCCGGGATGGATAGCGCTGCTGTCACTGGTGCTCAAGGACGTGCTGTCCTCCCTTTGCATTCATTACGTAGTGGTTTTGAAAAGCATCCTCAAATTTAACTGGCTACTGCTTCCGCCTTTACCGCTCTTTAAACTGGCTTTGGTCAGGCAGTTACCGGTTCAGCCGCTCGAGATCTTCCCGGCATGCACGATGCCCAAACCAGAATCGTTATGGTGTGTTCAACTTCCTCCGGTATCTTCTGCTTCTGTTGCTAAGAATTTGGCCGTGCAGACTCTTCTTTGCAATATTAAAACTTGAACGTTCCTTTTTCAAAAGTAGTTTGTGCATGTGATTTGCTCAATAGTGACACACGGGGTATTCTGTTACAGGTAGAAATTGAGGGTTAAACACCCTGTTCCAGGTCTACACTTCAAACGCTAAAAAAAAAAACAACTAGCTTTACCTTTGCCCTGTAGCCCCAACACTTGATGCGCTCTGCTTCCTAAAATGACCTTTACGGGTGTTTAATACTAAATAAGTAGCTCCCATATAATAAAATTGTCATCGTAAGAAAGGATCATAATATCACCTACTCTCAACCCCATTACCACAACCACGGACATCTCCTGCTAGATGAGGTAACTCAGAGCCCCGTCCAGCCTGTTATCGAAAACTTCCAGGGAGGTGGCTTCCACAACCTCTCTGTGCAACCCCTTCAGGGGTCTCACCACCCTCCGGTCGAAGAACTTAGTAAACATCTGATCGGAATCACCCAGTCTCTAGTTTTAAGCCATTCCCTCTAGTCATACTGCTTCCTGACAACCTAAAAAGGCCCTTGCCACCTTTCTTGGAGGCCCCCATAAGATACTGGAGGAGCACAATAAGGTCTCCTTGGAGCCTTCCTTTCTCCAGACTGAACAACCCCAACTCGCTCAGTGTGTCTTCATAGGAAAGGTTCTCCAGACTGCTTATTATTAACCTCCTTATTATTAGCCTTATTAGAACCATCGACGTAGCCCTTCCGTGGACACGTTCCAGCACGTCCTAATTTTTCCTGTAGTACGGGATCAGGATATGGTATGCCAGGCGGCGGGTCACAAGAGCGGAGTCAAAGTGGAGAATCGCGTCCCTCAACCTGCTATCGTAGGGTGTCAGCGCTTGGAAGGGACCTCTAGATATCGCTAGGGGACAAGAATCATAGAATTGCCTAGGCTGAAATGGACCTTAGAGATCATCTAACCCAACCTTCCTGTCATGGGCAAAGATGCCTCTCTACTAGATCAGGCTACTCAAGTCACTATCCAACTTGAACACCTCTGAGGAGGGGGCAGCGACAACATCTCTGAACAATATATTCAAAAGTCTTGCCACTAAACACTTTCTTCCTAAGACGTAATCTAAACCTATTCTCCTTCAACTTAAACCCATTTACCCTTGTCCTAGCATTAGACGCTCTTGTAAAAAATCGCTCTCCGGCCTGCCTGTAGGATGCCTGGAGATATTAGAAGGCAGCTAGTAGGTCCCCCCAAGTCTTCTCTTTTCAAGACTGAACAATCCCAGCTCCCACAGTCTCTCCTCATAGCAGAAGTCCTCCAGCCCCTGTATCATCTTTGTGGCCCTCTCCTGAACATGCTCCAACAGTTCTATTTCCCTCTTACGGTGGAGACACCAATACTGGACACAGTATTCAAGGTATGGTCTCACAAGAGCAGAGTAAAGGGGGAGAAGCAACACTATAAGAGCATACGGGACAAGAGGCGACGCTACGCAATGAAAGGTGACGGAACTATACGCTACGCAACAAGAGACGACGCTACGCAATCCTACGTGACAACAGCTTAGCGTGTCCCGACCTTTCAGGACGTTGACCCGGGCTCGCCGATTCCCAGACCAGGATTAAGGTGACTTCCACCAAAGATCTGAACAACAATTTTATTTATCCACCGCCTAACAACGAGGCATTTCAATTACCCGGTCAGCGCAATCACCACGCTTCATAACAATGGGTTACTAATAACCAAAAGAAACCAGCCTTGCCACAGATAGCTTCCTATTAAAGAGAACAAGAGAGAGAAGGAAAGTGAAAGAAAAGGGAAAGATCACCACCCCTCGATTCATGGATGACTCGCGGCAATCCTCTAGTGGCGGGCAAAGAGCACACACAACTGTGTGAGGTGAGCACCTTTTATACAGTTAAGTTCCCATCACAGAGCAGCAACAGGTTTTGGGGACAGTAGGGGCTTGTGAGGGGGAAAGTCGTACCCCTCCCTCTCCCAGCTTCTTGCAGCCATAGCTCCACCTGTGAAGGTATGGGGCATGGAGCTCAGCAAAGCACCGAGTCCGCCCTACACAAACAGATATGTGCCAGGCAGGCGGCTCTGGCTTGTTTACTATTTGAGAAATTGATCTAGTTTGTCACAGAGGTGACACGACAAGGGAAGAGGCACAAGGCTAAGGGACAAGACGTGTCGCTCCATTAGGAAGGACAGGGCTACAAAACAACGAGCAAGGCTACAAGACAAGAGTCGACACCACAATATGCTACATGACAGAAGGGGATTTTTCATTATGCTACAGCACAAAACACAAAAGCACAAGAGACAACATTATGAGACAAGAGGCGATGCTACATTACGCCACACAATAATAGCCAACGCTACAAGACAAGGCTAGACGACAAGAGGCAACTATACGTTATAATACGCGACAAGAGGAGAACGCTACGGGACAACCGGTAGGGCTACACAACCGTACGTGCTGAACGGAGGAAGCGGGGAGAGCAGCCCGCTCTGTGACACAAGACCCAGAAACAATGTTGCTGAATACAGCAACAAGTATCACCCAGAGCTCTTCAGGCTCCCCACACTGACGGTCGGCATCATGTATTATGTCTTCAAACAGCATACATAGCCTGCATAAAGGTACTGGTAATTTAAAAAGTGCAGCCTCTCAGAAAACACTGAGCTCAAAGGTAAAGAACACTGAACATAACCGAGTCGATTTAGTCGACAACGTGACATTGCAGCGCTTATACCATATCATGACTTAATACACAACATAACCTTCTAAATATTATCATAGAGAGAACACATTAACTACCCGGGCTCATCACCGTGGGTTCCATCGATCGCAGCACTCTGTAGGGGCACAGTAGAAGATACATGGACATGAAACCTCACAACGCAGCATTATCAACAACCAAACACTGCCAGGTCCTTGAGAACAAGCAAGCCCACAGAGAGCTTGATCTTTGACAGAAGCAACAAGTACCCACCCAGTGTTTCCCACAAATTCTTAACACACACCACGGGGACTCGATCCCCTTCGACTGGACGGGAAGGCTCTGACCGAGCAGGACCCGCACAACCGACGGCCCTAGGACACCCCAAGAGACACAGAAAAGAAGCCGGGCCGCTGCCACCAGGGTGCGGGGGAAGAGAAACACAGTACCTGCCCCGTCGTGCGGGGCCCCTCTGCAGCGTGGGAACACAGGACAGTAACTCCAGCGGCACGGGCGAGACGAGGAACAGCTCGCGGCGATCCTCCCGGCACGGCAGCCACCAAAAGGCCCCCGGGGCTCTTGCCAGGGGCCCTTATATCCTGAGCACCGTGGGAGGGGAAGACCAGGATTAGTCCCATTGGCATCACCTGACCCATCCTCCTCTCCCCAGGGGCACAGCTGGCCCCATGCACCACCTGGGCAATCAAGTAACGCATTTAGGGAAAACAACAAGCATACTACACTCTAGTTTTAAGCAGCAAAGAAAATAAACTGCCTAATGCACCCAAGCGTTACTAGAAAATGTCGGGGCAGGGATTAAAACAGATCCATCCCCAAAAATCCTCCCGGCACAGCAGCCACCAGAAGGTCCCTGGGGCTCTTATGAAGGGCCCAGAGAGCGGCTTGAAATATCTGAGTTTAAGACCAAGCCGAGCCGTTTTATTCAAATAACCTTCTTTAGCTTAAAACTGCACACCGTCAAGAGATATTTCTGACGAGGTTTGCCTCTGTACAAATGCCCCAGTTAAATCATTTTGTCTGCAAGAATTAGCTCATCAATCTCAAATGAAGACAAAGGTTGACTCACCAATAAAAAGGAGATCTAAACTCCACCAAACCAGAGAGAAGTGAAGGGTTGTAAAGTTATGCTGGAAGAACGGGAGCACAAAGAGAAACTACAAGTCCGAGTTTAAAACCAAATAAACTCTACAGTGACGTCCCGTACCCTACAAACTTATGATCTTTCCATGATAGGCACTTTCTAGGAGACCGTCTGGAATATTCGACCACAATGATCGATGGCTACAACATGTCAGAATTCCATCCAGGTTCCCACACTTTCTCGGAAATACGTACAAGTGGGAGTTAAAAATCATTACTCTCTTCTTGCACTGAAGTGCTAAATTTCATCTGCTGGGTGCACGAGAGTGGCCGGCAGCCTGGCCGGGCATCCCACAGAAAGCGGGGGCCACGCTTGTTATCTCTGCCCCGTCTTTTTCAGAGTAAAGGCGAGTACTTTAAACAATCCACTACACTGAGATTACTGCAAGAAAACGAACGCTTGCTAAAAAAAAAACAAAAAAAAAACAAAAAACCACACCGACTTCAGGATTTCAGCCTGTCTGGATTTCCACCATCTCTACGCACCTAGCATCCAGGAAAGTCCCCAGACGTTTGTCAAGGTTTTCCGTACAGGACTTCAGAAGGAACGGGATTTTCCAAGTCTCACCTTCTACCGAACACACAGGTATTTCTTCCTGGAAGGCTGCAGCCATCTTTCTGCTGGAATGTGTTGTAGCAGTGTTTATGAAGAATTCAGAGCAGGTCTCACGATCAGAAAAATATTTTCTTAGAATAAAGACGAGAAATAACTAGAATTTCAGGAAACTGCTAAGTTCATCTTCGCTTAAAGAGGACTTACGGTCTTTGAACAAACCCCGCAGGCAGATTTCAGAGTACTCGGAAAGCAACGTTTTCAGGCTAGACCTTTGAGCAATTTGCAATTTCAAGTACAGTTTTTCAGACTGGATCACCATCACGCCACTAAATACATCAGTTATCATTGACTCAAGATGCTGATTTGACAATGAATAAATTTCAGTAATTACATCTCTTGTATCTTTTACATTATCACACAGAATCCCTAGACCGGGAGGCAGCCTTTCACGCTGATGCTAAACGCCACCACAAAAAACGTTCTCAACTCGGAGACGTGTTGCTGTGACATCTCACAGCAACATGCCTCTATTACTTAGTCTGCATTTTCAGCCCGCCTAAATGAGTGTCGCGGGTTAGGGCTGGGCCGGCCACTAACGCGGACAGACGCTCTCTAACCGCCTCTTCCCCCCCCCTCCAAATGGGAAGAGGAAAGGGAATGAAGCAGAGAGACTTACGGGTGAGAGAAGAAAAAAAAACTAGAACAGCTTTAATGAAAATAATGGAAATAATGGTGAAAAGGTAACAGTAAAGAACTATATACAACTATAGATAGTAGCCCGATATCAAACCCGACTCCCTCCCCAGATAGAAATCACCACTGGTGCTGCAGAGCAGGAGGCACTGGGGAAGCCCCAGGCTCAGCGGCAGCGGGGAAGCTGGATACAGGGAGCTGGATTCGGGAACTCAGGATCCGGATCAAAATCAGGAGGTCAGATGGAGTCCTCTATGGACACCGGTCATTGCAGAAAAAAAAGGGAGGGCGAAAAGGCCGAAAAAAGGCTGAACAAAAGGGCCAAAAAGGCAAAAGGGGATGAAACTCTCGTGACCACTCAATTTATACTAAATATGACGTATATGGGATGGAATACTCTCGTTGGTCACCTGTCCTGTCTATTACCCCCCAGAGGTGCAACCTTTTACTTCCTTGTGCCCCCCTCTTACTACCCGGCACCCCCAGCGTGGCACACAAGAGCCAGCAGTGGCCTTGGTCACTATAGGAATAAGTATAAGCAAGAGCCCTTCTGCATATGAGTCCCAGGCAGTAACTGTAAACATCAGGTGTTATCACTGCCAGTAGCACACACTGTCTGCAAAAACATGTTGCTGACTTCAGAACGTGCAGCCTTTTAGAAGACACTAAACTGGAAAGTAAAAATCACTAAACAGGACTGGGTTTTTAGCTAAACCCAGGACATTCCACCCCTTATTCCATGCCATTTACGTCATACTGATCACGAGCTAATGATCTAGGACAATGAGTAAATCTATTCTCTGCTTTCTAGAGGAAAAGCAATAGATCAATGAAAAGATGCCTTCAGCACGTAAAAGAAAGCGTTTCTCAAAAATACCAGCTAAAATATAATCTGTTAGTGTCCAAAACACGAACACAACAGTCCTGGTCTATTAAAGCCTGTAGCGCAGACTCAGCAGTTACATTATCGAAGGTTACCTAGGCACCCAGAATACACATGCAACGAAGTTTAAGCATACCCTCGCGGGAGGAAAACGTCGGCAAAGTCATATCCGGTATTAAAATTCAGCGTGTGGTAAACATCAGCAGATTCTCTTCGGAGAGCTTTCTAATCACACAAAAGACAAACACAAAAGCGTTAGAAGTTACCCAACCCCTCCTTCCAGAAACAAAACAAATCTACGCTCCTCAACGTGCAAACTCCCTACTTATTTCTAAACCCCGACACCTAACTGGGATGCGATCACTTCCGATCTGTTCCGTTTGACAGCTTCTGTCCTTCCTTCAACTGCAGACCTTTGCTTGCAAATCTCCCAAAATATCAGCGCTTTGTCTCCCCCCTCCCTTTCCCCTGTTCACCCTCCTCCCCAGTTTCAAAACGCATCTTCCCCAGGCCTCGGTCGGTCGGTCGGTGTTTTGGTTTGGCCTGGCCAGATTTCGGCGGTGGGGGGCGAGCTGCAGGGTGGCTTCTGTAAGAAGCTGCTAGAAGCTCCCCGAGTTTGATAGAGCCAATGCCAGCTGGCTCCAAAGAGGGACGCGCCGCTGGCCAAGGCTGAGCCTATCAGTAAGGTGATAGCAGAGGAACGCCTCTGTGAAAAACATATTTAAGAACGGGGAAAAGAACTGCGCCATAACAGCTGGCACAGAGATGAGGAGTGAGAATCTGTACAGACACCAAGGTCAGTGAAGAAGGAGGCGGGGGAGGATGAGCTCCAGGCGCCGGAGCAGAGAGAGTCCCCCGGGTCCGTGGTGAAGACCATGGTGAAGCGGGTTGTCCCCCTGCAGCCCATGGGCGAGGTGCAGATGTCCACCGTGAGGATCACCGCGTAGATGTCCACCGAGGACTCCTCGCCGTGTTGGTGGATGCCTGAAAGGGGACTGTAGCCCGTGGGAAGCCCGTATCAGAGCAAGTCGCTGCTGGAACCTGTAGCCCGTGGAAGAGGGAATGCCCACGCTGGAGCAGGTTGGCCGGTGGGACTTTTGGGACGCTGCGGGTGGCTCACGCTGGAGCAGTTTCCCCCGAAGGACTGCGCCTCAGACTCACGAGGGGTGGGCTGCCCCTCGTGAGGTGTCTCACATCAGGCAGTTTGTGATGAATTGCCCTTCGTGGGACGACTCATGTGGAGAAGAGAGCATGAAGCTCGTCTCCTGTGAGAGGGACCCCACAATGGCCTGGGGAAGAGTGAGGAGTCCTCCCCCGGAATGAAGAAGCAGTGAAACCAACGTCGGATGAACTGACCGCAGCCCCCATTCCCTGTCCCCCTGTGCCGCTCGGGGGGAGGAGGTGGAGAAACCGGGATTGATGTTAAGCCCGGGAAGAAGGGAGGGATGGGGGGAAGGTGTTCTGTTTAAGATCTGTTTGCTCTTTCTCACTTCTCACTACTCCTCTCTGATTAGTTCTCTTAATAAATGTACATAATTTCCCCAAAACTGAGTCTGTTTTGCCCGGGACGGTAAATGAGGGTGATCTCCCTGCCCTTATCTCAAACCCTGAACCCTTGGAAATATTTATTCCCCCTGTCTAGCCGTGAAGGGGGAGTGAGAGAGCAGCTGTGTGGGTACCTGGCAGCTGGCCAGGGTCAACCCATGACAGTCTGGAACAGCAGTTTCGGTGGACAGACCACAGTGCCCCACCATATGAGTAGCCACTGTCACCTTTTACGCTCCACTGTACGTGAAGACACAAATCCAACAGCTGTGGTCCAACTCCGTTAATTGCAAGGGTTTCCCTTTCAGATGTCCAAGCCAAAGCCACAACCAGCTCTGCAACATAATTACCACCTCCCTCCACCGGCAGTAACAGATCTCTGCCTGCGACGATGTGGCCAGTGGCATTTTCCCATCCACGCTACGGTTCAAACGGTCGCTACGTTCTGCTTGTTCTCTTTGCTGCTTAGAACTAGAGTGTAATAAGCTCGCATTGCCTTATTCTTGTGCTACTTTGAAAGAGACAGTAAAATAAGCCGACCTTTCTGTTGGGGCCTGTGTCCGTCTCCTGCAGGATGCCCCACCCCGGGCCAATTAGCAGCAATACAACCACCTGTTCCGTCGAGCGGGGCTCCTCGGCGGCGTGGCAACGGGGGGCAGCGACTCCAGCGGCACGGGGCAGAGGAGGAGCGGCCCGCGACAATCCTCCCGGCACTAGCAGTTCCCGGGGGCTCTTCCGAGGGGCCCTTATATCCTGAGCACCGTGGGAAGGCACATCGTGAGCGGTCTGTTTGGGTCACCTGAACCCCCCACCCTCCTGTGATTGCTGGCACAGCTGGGCAGGTGTGCAGAGGGGCAGGGCTTCCACAGGGACGAGATCTGCACAGGGACACGGTTTGCACAAGGACGGGTTCTCGTGCGAAGGGCGGTGCACCGCGAGCTCGCACGAGGCCGGGTCTGGTGTGGGGGGGCTCCCATAGCAGTGAGGGGGGCTTGCTCAGGGCCCCCTTGCACGAGCCTCGCACGAGGCCCCCCCGTGCCGCCCAGGTTCCCGGCCGTGCCCATCACCGCCCTCGTCGCCACCTTCGGGATCCCCGAGCAGATCGCCAATGGGATCCAGCCCAGCACCCACCTCCACGCCCACACCGTCTTCCTGGTGACAGGTGGGGGGACGGACACCCCCACACCCCCCGGGGGGGACACCGGACCCCCGTGCCCCCCCCCCGAGGTGATCACACGCCCCTGGGCCACCAACAAGACCTTCTCGTGCCACGTGCGGACATCGCAGATCGGTTTGGCCGAGGCAGCCAGGGTGGGGGGGGCCCCCCCGGGTGGGGGGGGCCCCCCCAAATTCCTCTCCCCTTCCGGCTACGGCAACATCACCCTCATCAGCGACTCTGTCCCCAACTTCACCGAGCTCTTCTCCATTCCTCCCCCGCCCCCGACAGCCCCAGCCCAGCCCCACAGCCTCCTCAAGTACGGCTCCAATTGGGGGGGACCCCAAATCTGCCCCCTGGGATGCCAGGGTTGCCCCCACGGCCCCGCCCCGGACCCCCGCTCCGTGACGCAGCGGGTCCCCTCCGCCTCCCCCACGGCTCTGCACTGAAGGATTTTGCCAAAAGAAAAAAAACTTGCTGTGTTTCCGCAGCTCGGCGGGGGACACGCGAGTGTGCGGAAGGGGGCTGGTACCGCTCTGCCCGCTCACCTCGCTGGTTCGGCAGCGCTCTGGTCTCTCCTCTCGCTCCTCCGGTCCTCCAATATGGCGGCACCGCTCTGCCCAGCCGCCTCGCTGGTTCGGCGGCGCTCTGGCCTCTGGTCCCTCGCTGGTCCGGTCCTCCAACATGGCAGCACCGCTCTGCCCAGCCGCCTCTCTGGTTCGGTGGCGCTCTGGCCTCCCGTTGCTCGCTGCTCCGGTCCTCCAACATGGTGACACCACTCTGCCCAGCCGCCTCGCTGGTTCGGCGGTACTCTGGCCTCTCGTCCCTCGCTGCTCGAGTCCTCCAACGGAGCCCTTCCACTTCGGTGCCGTCTCCAGGGGGCGTGGCCTGTAGTTAGGGGCGCAGCCTGTCGCTCGCATACACGCCCTTCCACTCCGCTGTCACGATGCTAGAGTTTGGCTAGAGACTGACACTACAGAGCGATAGAAAAAGCCCTCGGCCGAGAAAGCGGCTGCCGGCTGCAGTACCGCTTTTCGGACACACGATGCCAGTAGCGAGCAGAAAGCGGTCAAGCGCACCTGCCCGTGTGCCGCGCCCGGCTGCAGTACCGCACTTTGTCCACCGGGCGGCAGCAACGAGCAGCAAAAATTCAAGCGCCTATGGGCAAGGGAGGCGCCCGTCTGCGGGACCGCGGTTCGGGCACAGAGCCCAGTGAGCCCCCGCCACCTCCCGAAGAGCCGCGGGGCTTCTCCCGCCGCCGCCGGCGCTTCGGAACCGCATTTGGGCCACGCAGGAGCAGGAGAGAGCAGCAAACGACACGGCGCCACTGCGCCTCGCCGCGACAGGACCGCGTTTCGGACGGGGGCGGTAGCGAGCACCGGCAGACATGTAAGGGCAGAAGGGACTGGCAGGACGCAGCGCCGACCTCAGCGGCGCCGCCGCGCATGCGCCGGCAGAAGTGAGGGCAGACGGTACTGGCAGCACGCAGCGCCGACCTCAGCGGCGCCCACGCGCATGCGCCGGCATAAATGAGGGCAGAAGGTACTAGCACCCCGTGGCGCCGCCGCGCATGCGCCGGCAGAAGTGAGGGCAGACGGTACTGGCAGCACGCAGCGCCGACCTCAGCGGCGCCGCCGCGCATGCGCCGGCAGAAGTGAGGGCAGAAGGGACTGGCAGGACGCAGCGCCGACCTCAGCGGCGCCGCCGCGCATGCGCCGGCAGAAGTGAGGGCAGGAGGGACTGGCAGCACGCAGCGCCGACCTCAGCGGGGCCGCCGCGCATGCGCCGGCAGAAGTGAGGGCAGACGGTACTGGCAGCACGCAGCGCCGACCTCAGCAGCGCCGCCGCGCATGCGCCAGCAGAAGTGAGGGCAGAAGGGACTGGCATGACGCAGCGCCGACCTCAGCGGCGCCAACGCCCATGCGCCGGCAGACGTGAGGGCAGACGGTACTGGCAGCACGCAGCGCCGACCTCAGCGGCGCCGCCGCGCATGCGCCGGCAGAAGTGAGGGCAGAAGGGACTGGCAGCACGCAGCGCCGACCTCAGCGGCGCCGCCGCGCATGCGCCAGCAGGAGTGAGGGCAGAAGGGACTGGCAGGACGCAGCGCCGACCTCAGCGGCGCCGCCGCGCATGCGCCGGCAGAAGTGAGGGCAGACGGATGCAGCGCCGACCTCAGCGGCGCCACCGCCCATGCGCCGGCATAAATGAGGGCAGAAGCGACTGGCAGCACGCAGCGCCGACCTCAGCGGCGCCGCCGCGCATGCGCCGGCATAAATGAGGGCAGAAGGTACTAGCACCACTCGGCGCCGCCGCGCATGCGCCGGCAGAAGTGAGGGCAGGAGGGACTGGCAGCACGCAGCGCCGACCTCAGCGGCGCCGCCGCGCATGCGCCGGCAGAAGTGAGGGCAGAAGGGACTGGCAGGACGCAGCGCCGACCTCAGCGGCGCCGCCGCGCATGCGCCGGCAGAAGTGAGGGCAGGAGGGACTGGCAGCACGCAGCGCCGACCTCAGCGGGGCCGCCGCGCATGCGCCGGCAGAAGTGAGGGCAGACGGTACTGGCAGCACGCAGCGCCGACCTCAGCAGCGCCGCCGCGCATGCGCCAGCAGAAGTGAGGGCAGAAGGGACTGGCATGACGCAGCGCCGACCTCAGCGGCGCCACCGCCCATGCGCCGGCAGACGTGAGGGCAGACGGTACTGGCAGCACGCAGCGCCGACCTCAGCGGCGCCGCCGCGCATGCGCCGGCAGAAGTGAGGGCAGACGGTACTGGCAGCACGCAGCGCCGACCTCAGCGGCGCCGCCGCGCATGCGCCGGCAGAAGTGAAGGCAGACGGTAGTGGCAGGATGCAGCGCCGACCGCAGCGGCGCCGCCGTCCATGCGCCGGCAGAAATGAGGGCAGAAGGGACTGGCAGGACGCAGCGCCGACCTCAGCGGCGCCGCCGCGCATGCGCCGGCAGAAGTGAGGGCAGAAGGGACTGGCAACACGCAGCGCCGACCTCAGCGGCGCCGCCGCGCATGCGCCGGCAGAAGTGAGGGCAGACGGTACTGGCAGCACGCAGCGCCGACCTCAGCGGCGCCGCCGCGCATGCGCCGGCAGAAGTGAGGGCAGACGGTACTGGCAGCACGCAGCGCCGACCTCAGCGGCGCCGCCGCGCATGCGCCAGCAGAAGTGAGGGCAGAAGGGACTGGCAGGACGCAGCGCCGACCTCAGCGGCGCCGCCGCGCATGCGCCGGCAGAAGTGAGGGCAGACGGATGCAGCGCCGACCTCAGCGGCGCCACCGCCCATGCGCCGGCATAAATGAGGGCAGAAGCGACTGGCAGCACGCAGCGCCGACCTCAGCGGCGCCGCCGCGCATGCGCCGGCATAAATGAGGGCAGAAGGTACTAGCACCACTCGGCGCCGCCGCGCATGCGCCGGCAGAAGTGAGGGCAGGAGGGACTGGCAGCACGCAGCGCCGACCTCAGCGGCGCCGCCGCGCATGCGCCGGCAGAAGTGAGGGCAGAAGGGACTGGCAGCACGCAGCGCCGACCTCAGCGGCGCCACCGCCCATGCGCCGGCATAAATGAGGGCAGAAGGTACTAGCACCACGCGGCGCTGCCGCGCATGCGCCGGCAGAAGTGAGGGCAGAAGGGAATGGCAGCAGGCAGCGCCGAGCTCACTGGCGCAGCTGTGCGCCCGCCGCTCGCTCCCGTACCGGCCAAGGACCGCGCGCTGCGCGGCAAAACGACAGCGGCACCGAAACGCGCCGCAAGGCTTCAGCCCCGGGCGGCTTCCCAAGCCCGGCGGATGCCTCTGCCCGTGCCGCCCAGCCCGGTAGCCGGGAGGAGAAGCAGCCCGGGCAGCAACAGGGCTCTCCTCCGCAGCAAACCCCGACCCCGGGGCTCTGGGGCGCCGCCCTCCTGGGCCCGCACGCCTTCCTGCCGGGGGGAAGAGACGCCGCACGATGCCACTTACCTCCAGCGAGACGGCTGGCGAGCAGGGAAAGCAAACGGGCAGGTCGCTCCAGCAGCTCTCTGCAGCAGGTGGCCCCCTAGGGCTGAGCCACAGCCCAGCATCCCACCATCACCGGTGAGGAAAAGGTGTGGGGGGGGGAAATAACAGAGAATAATAAAACCCAGGAAAGACAAGTGATGCGAAGGGAAACAATAGCTCACCACGGGCCGAAGCTCGGCCACTGATCTGCCCCCCACCCCCTTCCTTTTATTGCTGAACATGATGTTGTCACAGGGTCTCTGAACAATGCATCGTCCCTTTGGTCATTCGAGGTCAGCTGTCCCGACTCCCCATGCACCCTGGAGCAGCCTGTCAGTGTGGCACAGCGATGAGCAGAACAGCCCTTGACATGGGGTGAGCATTGCTCACGACAAACCAACACCTCCCGGTGTGACCGACACAGAGACAAAAAATTCCAGGAGGGAGAACGGGATGGAGTGAGGTGGGAGAAGTGGCGGGCAACAGGCAGGCAGAGGGGTGCAGACAGTGCCCCGGGCACCCAGAAGCCAAAGGGTTGTGAGGGAAATTCTCAGTAAGGGGGGCCCAGATCTGGGGCAGAAGGGCGAAAGGAGGGAGGTGGGGAGTGGAGGCACAAGACAAGAGGGCAGGGGATGGAGGGTACATCATGAAAAAACATCACACGGGGGACGTTACGGCGGAAAGCGTTTTGGATGGCAGAGACACGCAGACTTAGACCATGGGGAGGACCACAGACATGAAGCGGGAGGATGAACAGACACTGACAGACGGGTATGTGTGAGTAGAAAGGTGCACAGGGATGACCTACACTGCAGGTCCACCACAATAATCCACAACCGAGGACTCACCCGGGATAACCTACAACAGATAATCCACTCCAAATAACGGACTCACACTGAATAATCCACACACTCCAAGCACTAGAGAGACTAAAGTGAAACAGACTAGCCAGAACAATGAGAGAAGCAAGGTTTTGCTTCACTTCCACAGACTGCCTAACACAAAGAAGTAGCTCAAGACAAACAGACTTGAGTCAAGTGCAAGCTGCTGCTGGAGAGAGGTGCAGGTGGAGCAGAATGAGGCTGATGCAAGGAAGATAGCTATTTACATAAGGACACATCCAACAGGAAATCACGTACCACACTCACGTGGCAAGCTGCACTACAAGACAGCCCCACATAGGCGAGCAAGAGGCAACAACAGCGTATGCGGAGGACAGACAATAATAGCAACTCCAGATTACCCTACTACAGGCAGCTACCCCAACACCCAAATACCTGGAAACTCTGATCTCTTGTCTTCCTGACACCTGCCCCACAAGTCTCTTGGGTATCAACGGTATCCTCCCCATAGCATCTTGGCTCATTGGTGCTCCCCCAGTGCCTAAACCACAGCCCTGTGCCCCAGCAACAATAATGTCTGGAGAGGTGTTGGAATTCACAGAATCACAGAATCACAGAATGTTAAAGGTTGGAAGGGACCTTAAAGATCATCTAGTCCAACCCCCCTGCCAGAGCAGGATCACCTACACTAGAGCGCACAGGAATGCATCCAGGCGGGTTTTGAATGTCTCAAGAGAAGGAGACTTCACAACCTCCCTGGGCAGCCTGTTCCAGTGCTCGGTCACCCTCACAGTAAAAAAGTTTTCCCTCATATTTTTCTGGAACCTCCTGTGTTCCAGCTTCCACCCATTGCCCCCTTGTCCTGTCAGTGGACGCCGCTGAAAAGAGCCTGGCTCCATCCTCCTGACATTCCCCCTTGACATATTTATAAACATTTATGAGGTCACCCCTCAGCCTCCTCTTCTCCAAGCTAAAGTGCCCCAGCTCCTTCAGCCTTTCCTCATAAGGGAGATGCTCCACTCCCTTCACCATCTTTGTGGCTCTACGCTGGACTCTCTCAAGCAGCTCCCTGTCCTTCTTGAACTGAGGGGCCCAGAACAGGACACAATATTCCAGATGTGGCCTCACCAGGGCAGAGTAGAGGGGCAGGAGGACCTCTCTTGACCTACTTGCTACTCCCCTTCTAATACACCCCAGGATGCCATTGGCCTTCTTGGCCACGAGGGCACATTGCTGGCTCATGGTCATCCTGCTGTCCACTAGAACCCCCAGGTCCCTTTCCCCTGCACTGCTCTCCAGCAGGGCAGTCCCCAACCTATATTGGCACATGGGGTTATTTTTTCCCAAGTGCAAAACTCTACACTTGCCCTTATTAAACTTCATAAGATTTCTCCCCGCCCAGCCCTCCAGCCTGTCCAGGTCTCTCTGAATGGCTGCACAGCTTTCTGGTGTGTCAACCACTCCCCCCAACTTCGTATCATCAGCAAACTTGCTGACAACATTCTCTAATCCCTCATCCAGATCATTGATGAATATATTAAACAGCACCGGCCCAAGCACTGACCCCTGAGGGACCCCACTAGACACAGGCATCCAGCCAGACTCGGCCCCATTGACCACAACCCTCTGGCTTCTTCCCTTCAACCAGTTCTCGACCCACCTCACTACTTGGTCATCCAGACCACACTTCCTCTGAGTCAAATCAACTGCACCTTCCAATCACTGTTACTCATCTCCACCGAGGACCCAGCAGGTCTTGGCACCTCAAAGCCCTGACAAAAGACAACGGAACACCAGACTTTCAGCTTGACAGAGGAACAGAAATACAGAAAGGGGATGAGGAGAAGAGGGATGGGGAAACAGATAAAGGAATGGAAAGAGGGATTATGGGGGGTCTTTCAGGAGTGTTTTCGGGACCAGTAGGAGTTTTGAGAAAGGGTTTTGAGGAGTGCTACCAGCTTTGGGGCAGCATCTGGGGGGGGGTCTGGAGCAGCCTTTAGAGGTATTTGGGATCTGTAAGGCCATTGCAGATCCATTGCAGGTAGCAGGAAAAGCAACAGTACAAGACGAGGCCTGCGGTGTCCAGTGGTGCTGAGAGCTAGTATCTGTTGTGACACAATTTCATCAGCCAGAGCTTTCTGGGAGAGGCATAGCAAAGTCCATCACTCCCATGGCTCCTGCAACACTGACAGCCACACACAGCAGCCAAGGCACTGGAGCCAATCCACCTTCTCTCCAGGCTGAACAGTTCCAGCTCTGACAGGCTTTCCTCATGTGAGAGATGCCTCAGTCCCTTCATTACTTCAGTGGCCCTTCACTGGACTTTTTTCAGTATGTCCACACCTCTTGTGGGGAACCTGAAAGACCACCTGTGCTACAGGCAACAGCTCAGATCCCCTTCCTGCCCAAAAACTCCAGATTCCCTGACATGGAGAAGAAGCATCAGATAACCTAAGTAAGCAAATAGGCCACAAAAAAAATGAGGAATGCAATAAAGATCCCAGCACAACCTCTGAGTCTGTGGAAAAGGCACCAAGACAAAAAAAATATGGCTCCACAGGCCGCAGGATACCTCTGGGAACACCTGGGAAAATCACCAGAGGCAATGTGTGTGGCCCTAAAGGAAGCCCTCCAATGAGAAACAGCATTGATGGGCCTACCTCCCAGCACCCAGAGTGCGCTGCAGGAGCACGTGTGTGCCTACCCTGTCACAGCATTAAGAACGCATGACTGCAGCAGCATTAACAAGCTATTTCCACAGTGATTCTGCTCAAAGTTTCTTCGTGGCTTTTGCTTTTTCCATTCCTTGCTAACATTGCATTCAAGTGTCCAGTTGCAACCTTTGCCATTCCCCAGAAAGCACAAAAAAAAATCTACCAAGAAGGCTTAAGCCTTTTACAACAGAACTGCTGCAGTTGCCCCAGCTCTTGGGGCAACCTTAAAACATCGAGAGAACCTTTAAAAAATGCACAACTGCAAAACAACCTTAAAGCAAAAGAAGAAAGTCAAGTGATTCTGGAAGAAAGTGAAGGAATTTAGTTTCTACTTTGTTAATTTACACAAATTAAGAATTGAGATTCTTACAATATCTTAAGTGTGAAAACAGAATGAACTGTTATCAATGAACAAAGACATTTTTGAAAGTTCATCTTTTAATAGAAAGTACTTAAATTATATCTTTAAAACGATACTGAGAACAGCACAGCTCAGCTGTAAGTTTACAATCTGATAAGTATTTTGCAGTATTTCTCATGCTTTTTTTTTTTGTTCTGCAGTCTAAGAAAGTCAGAAGAATAACCTCCTTCCATTACAGAAAAACAGCAGACAGAAAGATAGTTAAACTCATCAGCCAAGGATCTTCAACTTACCTATATGCTGCACAGTAGATGCCTGCCCCATCCCCCCCGCCCCAGATCTCTCTTAAAACAATGTCTCAGTGCTTTGGATTAAATGATGACCAACTGAATTGATTCTCTCGTCTTGGCAACACTAAATCCAATGACAGATCTCTCTGTTCTTTTTCTGAATCCACCAGCTGATAGCCAAGCATGTTTATAGCACCTTTGCAAACTTCCTGTATTTTCTTAATTTTCTGAAAGGAAAGAACATTTCTCCAGGCCTGTGAAACACTAACTGCATCTCGAGAAGTGATTTTAAAGGCTTCTTTCTTTTTTCCTGGTCCCTGACCATGTGTGATATTATAGATCCAGCTTTTGAGCACGGGGGTCAAACTAAGATCTGCAAATTTATACATTTCTGAGATTTCTGATAATGGATCTCTGACCAGATCTTCAAAACGGATCATTAAATAGCGATCTTTAAGGAAATTAGGTGGTTTTAGAGTGGCTGTTTCATAAATCTGAACGTGACTTCTACAAATCTCTTGCATCACTTTGTATTTGCTGTCTTCCACTTTAGTGCCATTGGTACTCAGAACAATTCCATTGTCACGGACTAAGGCTTTGACCGACTGTTCCCGTGACTTGACGACTGCCCTGGGGTCACGGACCAGGTGAATAATTTTGAGGTTCAGGGACGGATCAGTGAGAAGGGGGTAGAGGACCTTCAAGTCAAAGAATCGAACCTCCTTGATGACAACATGGCTGTAAGTTTTACAGGCTTCCTCCACCTTGCTGAACGGGTACCGTCCACAAAGAGTCTTGCATGCCATTTCACTGGTTATGTCAGTACGCTGGAAGGAGTCACAAGCGGGAGCTGAACACAGAGCCCGACTCACTGCCCACTGGAAAAGATCCGATAAGTTTCTCTTCCAAGGCATGTAAGCATCAAACACAGACATGTCACACAGAAAGACCGACCTGACTAGGTCCCGCACTGCCATGTGCAAGACTTTGGCACTGTTCTGGTACATCGTAACCCACACGTGCCATGCAGGCTCCATCAGGTAGAAGACGCTGGGGTGCTGGCTGAAAAGTTGACCAACAAAAGAAGATCCCGACCGCCAGGAGGAGAGAATGAGGATGTGGACTTGAGACGGTTTCTCCTCAGACTGAGGCATGAAGCTACCATACCGGGCATACATGAAGAGTAAGAATCCAGCCTGAACTGTAACAAAAAGTACAACAATTGTGCTAGGGATCCGAATCCTTGCCATTCTCACCGAGGAAAAGGGATAAAAAAAAGCTGAAAAAGAGAGGGAAAATACTGGTGAACTATTGCTCTTGCGGCAACACAATACGAACTCTTGCATCAGTAAACCCCTTCTTCAAATATGTACATATATATGTATTTGGTATTATTTGCATCCTTCATCAGTGGCACTGGGAGATCATCTCCAGGTGGTAGGTGTCAGAAACTGAAAGGAAGTTATGTAGGACAGCAGAAATAAATTTGGAGCGAATGTTTGATGCTGAAGGAAAACTTGGGTTGATGCAACTCAAGTGTTGGAGAACACATATCTACAAAATATGCAAAGCCCTCAACTTGAATTCTGGTAAATACCAATAAGGGAAGAAAAACTTTTCTGAATCACATCACGGTGTTTCCTTTTCAGTCTAACATTACAAGGGCTTCTATTCCTTAAAAATGAGTACATCAGCAACTGTGGCTACTGAAATAAAAATAATCTTACCTAACGTGAGCTCTGTACCCTGTGGTGACAGTAGGGCACTGCATCGACTGACGCTTGTGCACAACCCTCTATTTTCTAGACTGCAGGAGATGAGTGAAAACTCACAAACTGAGGATGCATCTGGCCACAGACATTTTAAGGAATTAACCATCTTTAAGTTAGAATTAGTCTGCTTGTAATGCCTGGAAAATTTTAGGCATGTGAATCCCAGGAAGACTTCTCTTTTACTTTAAAGTCAAAATTAAAGCCACATGCACTCCTCACAACTTTTTCCCGACTACCCCTTTGCACTGTCACTCTTACCGATTCCAATTCTAAGCCGTCAGTGTATGTTAGCAGGCATGGTAATAGGAAAATTAGAATCCTCGTTTATGAAGATCATCTCAAGAATTTTATATTAAAGCATTTGCTATCTAGCTGCATTTAGACATTTTTTTTCTCATTACATTGAAAGGTACATATATGAACACACTCTGGACTCTTGAAAGTAAACCATGCACACTAGTGAATACAGATACATACCCATTTGACATAATAAATGCATTAAGTTCTTAGTGTTAGCCTAATGAAACATGAAAACCATTATTAATCAGTACAAAAGCTGAAATAAATAGATGAAAGAGATAGTAGAAATGGGCAGTTTTGGCTCCTCCCACTGCCTAAATATCTCTTCACAATAAAGAAATGCATTCTATCTTAAACAAACACAATTTTGCTATTAAACTTTTGTTTATAAGCCAAGAAAAAACAGCAGAAATATGAGCTGAGTAGGAAAAATAAGTCAACAAAAGCACTTGCCTTCGGTATCATATAGTATCTTGTAAGGACAGTAAGGCAAATGAGTAAAGTACTAACTAGCTTGTAGAAGTTTTTCTCCCAGAGTACCATCTCTTGCTTGTAAGTTATAGAATCACAGAATCAGGTAAAAGACCCTTAAGATCGAGTCCAACCATTAACCTAACGCTGCCAGGTCCACCACTAAACCACATCCCTGAGCACCACCACATCTACACGTCTTTTAAATATCTCCAGGGATGGTGACTCCACCACTTCCCTGGGCAGCCTGTTCCAGTGCTTGACAACCCTTTCGGTGGAGAAATTTTTCCTAATATCCAATCTGAACCACCCCTGGAGCAACTTGAGGCCATTTCCTCTTGTCCTATCACTGTTACGTGGGAGAAGAGACCAACCCTCACCTTACTACAACCTCTTTTCAGGTAGTGTCAGTAGCAATAAGGTCGCCCCTCAGCCTCCTTTTCTCCGGACTAAAGAACCCCAGTTCCCTCAGCTGTTGCTCACAGGACTTGTACTCTAGAACCTTCACCAGCTTCATTGCTTTTCTTTGGACACAAAGTTTGGTATGCCCTTTATATCTGCTGTAGTTTATACCCACTCAGCTAAAAGGGCCTTTTTACTGTTTTATTACTTTCCCTGTTTAACTATACAACCTGTTTCTGTAGCTTAGCAACAGCATTTATTGATCTCTAAAACTATGGTTGTCACTGAGTTTTTAGTGGTTGTGCTGCTCACTGAAGCAAGGCCCTTTTCTCCAGTGGTTCCAGCTTCTCATCAACTCTACACAAATATCCATGACATACAACTGCAACGGCACCTCCAAGGATGAAACCCATGGCCCATACGTCTCTCTTGTGTAGTCCCAATGCTTGCCAGGTGCTCTGTCAAACTCTTCAAGTCTGTTAGCCTGGAAGAAAGCTACGCTCTCATTTTTCCTCACCTAGCTCTTTAGTATGGAAACAACTCGGCACATAGTAGACCAGCACCGCAGCTGGAGGAGGGTATGGAACAAGAAAGCATAAAAGGAAAAGAGAGCAGGGGATCCCCAGACCAGAGCCGCCAATAAAGCGCAGCTTGAGCCATGCACAGAGGTCTTCAAATTAAATGGTATTATACCTTTTGACCATCTACTGCGTAGTCATGACGCAAATTCATTTATGTGGATTTTTCAGGTGGTGGCATGTTAAGCCTCTGCTATGATCGGCCACTCAAGCCTACTGGGTTACCATTCACATTACAGAAGCATGTAGCTAACTGCCAAGCTTACAAAATACAAATGGACAGTGAAAGGGATAAACCCACACCACTTCTGTGAAACAAACTAATATCCACATCTTTCTCATCAAGCTGCTACAGTTCTTTTGTCATTTCAAAATAATGATTAAAGGACCCTGGTTCATCTCACAGAACCATGGAACAGTTGAGGCTGGCAGGCACCTCGTGTAGGTCATCTGGTCTGACCCCTCCCTGCTCAAGCAGGGCCACCTACAGCTGCCCAGCACCGTGTCCAGGTGGCTTCCGAGTATCAACAAGGTGGGAGATCCCACAACCTCTCCGGGCAACCTCCACCGGTGCTCCGTCACCCGCACAGTAAAGAAGTGTTCCCTGATGTTCAGAAGGAACCTCCTGTGCTTCGGTTTGTGCCCATTGTCTCTGGTCCTGTCAGGCCGAATCACTGAAAACAGCCTGGCACCAGAGCACCAAGTAGATACCCATTTTCAGTATTTGATCTTCATCTTCTAGCCTTTTAGGAAGGTTGAGATGCTTCTAAGGAATACATGTGCACACAGACGTGACAAAGAAACGAATAATTACACAAGAAAACACAGCATCTGTAAGAGTCAAACACATATCCAGTTCACTGCAATTTCTCTGTAAACAGTGCCTTTTATTTCTGCATTTCTCACATTAGGCAGGTAAATCTATTTGCTCGTAAACAGCCTTTTATCTTTTGTAATTGTATTCTGCAGTTAAGGTGCTTTCAGCCTAGGTTAAATTTACATTCCTTCAATGCACAACTTTATAACCCACCAAGCTCATTCATGATTTTTGACAATTGCTAGGCAAGGCAGAAACCAGCTCTTGAATACCTTGAAGAGTCACCTTCTCATAAAGTTGCTGAATATATACATATACTTATAAATCCACTGAATAGATTACATCATTGCCTTAATTGTGTCCAACAGGGCATCACAGGCTGCTCCCTTTGATCCTCTTTATTCCATTGTAGGATTCGCCAGAGGGTGCTGCTGGGCAAGCTTGCTCTTCAGCACAGAAAGGCAATATGCCAAAACCTCTCTAGTTAGGAGGTGAAACACTAGTCTGTGACTTAGTTTGCACTGCCTGCCTCTCTTTTTGCCAGTGCCCTCCACAGCCACCTACATCTCAGCGGCACTACCTGCCTATCCCAAGCTCCCTTCAGGAAAGCTAAAAAGGAGCTTGTTCTGGCCTTCTTTCTTCCTTCTTTGCTTCACAGCAGTGCATCTTTCTGGCTGCACCAGGCCTGCTGACTGAAAACTGAGGAGAAAGGGAGCAGCACCAGAGAGACCAGATGTCCTAGCATTATGACCACTTCAGCTGCCATCTCAAAGCCCTCTAAGCAAGCATCTCCCCATTGACTCATGACTCATACCGACCAGAAGTGGCAAGGGAGCTACAAGAGGCCGAAAAAACAACTGAGAGGGACATCGGGTTGCAGGCCAGTGCACTCCAACACTTTTCACACCTCTCAGCTGACATGTTTGAAGTATTATAGTAGAATCATAGAATGCTGGGGGTTGGAAGGGACCTTTAGAGATCCTCCAGTCCAACCGCTCTTCTAGAGTGGGATCACCCAGGGCAGCCACACAGGAACGTGTCCCGGAAGATTTTGAAAGTCTCCAGGGAAAGAGACTGCACAATCTCTCTGGGCAGCCTGTGCCAGTGCTCCATCACCCACACAGTAAAGAAGTTTCTCCTCATGTTGAGGTGGAACTTCCTGTGCTCTAACTTAAACCCATTATATTTTTGTTCTATTGCTGGGCACCACTGAGAAGAGATTGTCCCCTTCCCCTTGACCCCCACCCCTCAGATATTTCTATACGTTAGTAAGGTCCTCTCTCAGTCGTCTCTTTCCAAGACTAAACAGCTCCAGTTCTCTCAGTCTCTCTTCACAGCAGAGATGTTCAAATCCCTTAATCCTCCTTGTAGCTCTCCATTGGACTCTCCCCAGTAGGTCCCTGTCTCTTTTGAATTGGGGAGCCCAAAACTGGACACAGTATTCCAGGTGTATTCCAGTACTTGGTGGTCTCATGGTACATAATGAATACTGCCAAGCATAAGTTATTTTAATAACAGTTACAGTGTTGTTATAGCATTACTTCTTCTGCAGTACTATTTCTTCAGGGAGAGCTCTGGCAAACAGCAGAATAAGCAAAAGTCCAATTCTAACAAATTCTTGAGGCAGAATCATCTCTTCACAATGCAGTGCAAATGTTCTAAATGAGATCTGAGAAGCACTTGCACATGTTGCTTGGTTGACAGTTCCGAGTCACACTCTGTCACTGGGTTTGTCTGCAGACAGCTACTAATGGAAACAAGATCCTGGACTACATGAACCTTGGGTCTGCCCCAGAATAACTGTTCTCACATATGATGCAAAGGAAATGAATTATACAAACTGGCCAACAGAGCAATTATTTTCTTCATCACTTAAAGTGCCTCTCATAGAATGTTGAGCTGCAGGGCCACTAGCAATCTGCCATTACTTGCCAAGGGACTGGATACATTACAGAAAGCTCCCTGGTTTTACCTGGCAAAGTAAAAATACAGTGAGCTATAGTACTGATCCCATAAAGCTTGTTTTATAAACAGAGCAGTTTTCAGATCAAGAATAGTAGAAAAGAATGGAGGAGAAAAGAAATAAATTGCACAGCAACTGATCACTTAGCTCTTACTTTCAGGGACTTTTATTTGTTTGTCACATAAGACAAGTAATGTTGGAATTGAGTAATAAGCACTTTGTGGCCCATCATTGAAAGGAGCACAATTGCTCAGTAAACTTCCTTTCAGTAGAGAATTTAACCTCAAGAGACCTAGCAAATTGAAAAAAAAAACCCACACCTTTATAGGTAAAAAAAAAAAGACCCTCCTATCACACTGCTCTTTTTTTTTTTCTGGGATACTAAAAGACTGTAGAAAGACAGAAAGAAAGTGCCTCACATCAGAGCCGTAAAGAAACACGGGCTCCTTTTGAGCTTGGAACAAAAGGCTGGGATGAAAGACTCCCTCAGAACAAACATGTCTTGGTTTGTTGCAGGAAGACTGAAAAATCTGGCTAGCATAAAGCAAAATAACAGTGAGAATTACAAATACCTGCTCCCCTAAAAGGACTTCTCAGCAACTGAATCTTAGCTTTGTTGAAGACTTCCCCAGCCATTTTGCGTCTGAGAAAACATCCAGCAAGCTTTCATTTAAAGCAGTTTATCCAGCACTTTTAAAGCCAAAGTCTTTAGAGATTACACAGAAAATGCAAAAATACACATTTATTTCCCAGATTGATCTCTTTCACTGAAAAATGTCATCATGTATTTTGTAGAATTAATAGTAAGATGTTTGTGTACAGTGTGATAAACAGAAAAGATCACTTGAAGGTCTACTGTATCTTATGTATAAGCTTACTCACCATACACTTCACCTACAAGACATTGCATCAATGCAACCACCACCAGAATGGCTTCTATGAAGTAACATTAGAAACACAGTTTGCTGCTCAAAAAAATGAAACGCAAGAAAACACAAAGCTGGTCCAAGAAAAACACACAAAAATACAACTAGTAATTCTCGCTATAAATCACCCACCTGACAAAAATGTTGTTTTCCAGTTCTTCCACAGCTAGAAATGACACATCTTCACACCGTAAAATCTTTATCATCGAAAATATGCAGATTGGTCTCTGAAAGAAGAAAGAAAAAGTTAGTTTGTAGGGTGCCTTCTATAACCACTTGTACTTCAACAATAGTTAAAGGTCTTTCTAATAGCTGATAATTGCTAAATAGTTAACTGCTTAGTTTTTTAATACAATAGTGAAACTGCAACAGAAGTAATAAAAGTACAGCAAATGTACTGTAATCAGACATTTTGAATTGACACTATATTAGCATTTCGGCTGATAATGTTAACAGAGCTTTTGAAAATGCGCTTCCTTTTACAACCTAGTGGAAAATGAGATTGGAAGAGACACTTGCAGGTAATCATCAGGCTAAAATGCTTAATAATATAACAAAACATACCACAGATTTCATTATACAAACATAAAAATTATTTTTAAAAAAAAACAACAAAACTTACTGGTCTTTTTTTTCTTTTGTTTTATATTGTTTGGAGCTAGACAAAGTTGTCCAGCCCGAACAAATGTCAGTGTCAGGGCACACTCCTACAACACCTATTTCTCCACGCAACACAGCTGAAGACTGCAAAGGTTTTCAGCTACTAGATTTACCAATGTTCAAGAAATGAGGTCTGCTCAGTTGCAGTTTTTGTTAGGCGTTTTTACTGTCTTTAAGGATAGCAAAACTGAAGTGCCAAGACACAGGAGTGGTGACAACACTGTTCACTTATTGGAGACTGCCTGCACCCGTCCGAGTGTCCTCAAATTCAGTCTGAGGCCGAGCGGGCCGAGGTGTGCCCTGCTGAAGCAACCGCCCTAACTGCGAAATGATGACAAATTCTCCTCTGTGTCGCTCTCACCTAGAAACAGAGGCTGGACGCAGCAGAAAACCGGGAAATATTTCCCAGAATGACGGGAAATGTTCTTTAAAACACCTGATTTTTCACCATTTAACTTCGGCAAACAAAACCACCTCAACCCGAATCAACCATGCCCTCAAAGTGGGGGGGGGGGGGGGGGGGGGAGGTAATGACAAGGGAAAAAAAAGAGGAAAAAAGGAAATAAAAAATAATTTTTTAAAAAAAAGAGGGGGAAAAAAAAGTGCTGTTTTTCTGCAGCTTTACCACACCTGAGGCACCGCCCGCCCCGAGGCTGCGGGTGCGGGGCCGCGGCTCCCCCGCCCCGGTGTTACCGCTACCTCAGCGGGGCTCGCGCGAACGCCTCAAAAACATCCCCTGAAGCGCAGCGCAAGCGATCACAAACACCGAAAAAAGAAAAGATCTGCCATCGCCCAGCCCGCCGCCCGGAACGACGAGCCCTGCGGGACAACCCCCCGCCCGCGCCCCCTCCCCTTGCCGGCCTGCCCGTACCTTCCTGCCGGCGCCGGCCGCCGACCCGCGCCGCCCGCAGAGACAATGAGCCGCTTTCAGACGTGGCCGAGCCGCCGGGGCAGCGGGAGGAGCCCGAGCAGCCGATCCGCCCCGCTGCTCGGAGCATCCCCGGGCGAAGGCGCAAGCCCGCCCGCCCCGCCCAGCAGCCGGCCGCTGGAACGCGAGCGGGCCGGCGGGACCACCGAGTGCGGCGCCCGCCGCCCGGAGACGGCGGAGAGCTTCCTGCGAACGGCCGCCCGCGGCTCTGCTCCGCGGACGGCGGCCGCCCGGCCCGCAGCGGCCCTCCAGCGCCTCGGGCCCGCCCGCCCGCCGCTGCCTCCCCGGGCCCGCTCCGAGCCCCCGGCCCGGCCGCGCGACAGGGACACGGCCCGACCCGCCGGCAGGCTGCTTGGCTAGTTCAGAAGTAAGGTGGCTTTTTTCCTCCTAGCGTCACCCTTTAAAAGAATCTCCTGAAGCGTGACTCTTACACGCCCCCACACCCACCTGCACTTACGCACAGGGCTTTTAACCAGCTATTTAGTTTTCCTCTTACTCCGCTGCTTCCAGAAATAAGAGTAATCCAAACGTACCCGTGTCCCTCCTTAATGAACAGCATTTAGATTGCTCTCTGACATATGTATACCCGGAAGATCTGTGTAGTAGCACTACAGTGGGCTGCAGTGGTATTTTTAATTAACTTTTTTTTCTGTTGCTTAGCAAGCAAGCTTCTAAGAAAGGCTCCTCCTTCGTAAAGCTCCTTCGATGCCAGTTGCAGTAGATTCTCAGGTATGTTTTTGCCTTGTACTTCAGTTTGTTACTGCAGCCATAAATCTTTCCTGCCTTTTTTCTAATACTTGGTTACTTATCAAGCCAAATGCCTCTCCAAGCTTGAAAAAGGAGTCAGAACTACGAACTGAGAATTAGAGTCAGTATAAAAGTAACCCAGGAAGTTACCACAGCAGAGCTATCACAAGCAGTTTTTCTTCCCAGCTGTGGTCACATCTGCTCCTTGTACACTGCATTCGCTCATTGGTCCCAGTTGTGAAATGTGCCTCTTTCAAAGGAAATGGAGGGATTGCTTCAGGTCATACTAAACAGTTACATACCACCTGCAAGCAATTAACTTTTTTATTTCCTCTTTTTATCTTCAACCATTCTCTTAAATGTCTGTAGAGGATTTTTACCAGTTTTCTCCTTCTAGAGGAAAATAGAACACAAGGATGATTTTTCTCTACTTCCCGAACCACACCTATTCACCATTTCTTATCTCACATGCATTCACTGAACTGTCGCTCTGAGCAGCATCATTTGTTATAATGTGAAAGGCTACAACAGGAGAGAAAAGTGAGACAGAGATAATGGAGTCTCTAAGTGTTACTGTTTTCTGACATTATCCTCTTTCATGTTCTAGGTGCTACTTTAAACAGGCTTCTGTTCCGCTTGGAGGACTATTACACATTCCATTTTTATGGCAGTACCACACCTCAAACCCTCAAAGTGGGGTTGTGTGGTCTCTCCAGAGATTTCTAGGCCTTGGTTATGCCCACCCTAATGCCTGCATGCCTAGTGCTTGTGCAGGGAACTGACCCGTCTGAAAACGAGTATATCTGGTAAAGATTATCTTCACCAATAATGAACTCAAATTATCTCATGCAGTCACGCAAGCACTATGACCACTGCAAGGCAGAAGAGCTGGGGCTACAGCAGACCAGATGTACATCAGCTTGAGATATCAGGGAAGCAGGTTCACAGGCCCCTTCGTTCATCCGGTGTAGTGGCTAGAAACACTAAAGAGCAGGGGACAGTTGCTTTGTCTCTGTGCACTCTGACACACAGCCAAATATGATCAGTAGTCCCAGGCTGCCAGGTACAAACTTCAAAGAGCAAACTGGAGATTTCAAACCAAAATACATATATATATGTGTATGTCCAGCGAAGGTTCCCTGCAACGATTTACAATTCACTTGTAAGTACGTAACTTTCACAACCATAAAAATGTATTGAATAACCAAGATATGGTTCCCTCCATTAATGTTTCACTTGCATTGAAGAACAGGCTGGAGTCCATCCAGCATGTACAGGTTGGGAGAAATTCAAGCTGCACAACTAAAAAGTTTAAGCTTAAACAGAAGTTCAAAAAGAAGCTGGCCATTCTGAGAAGCAGAAAAGAAAAAGGAATAGGCAGGCCTCCAATCTGCCAGGATGCTGAATTCTAAAGGACAATGGCTAAAAGATGGGGCACTGCTGTGCAAATTGCTCCTTCACATTTCACAGCTGCACCACTTCTCAAGAATTCAAGAGAACACAAGACACTCAGGGTTCTGTTAACTAGCATCTAGAATTGGTTTAGACTTTTTCCTGCCATAGCACTGCCTTGCTAGAATTAAATCTTAACTACAAAGCATAGATGAAATTGTGTTGCTTTCCCTTTTAAGCTTGTCTGGCATAAAAAGTAAGCCCATAAATAGAAAATAAAACCAGGTAATCTTCCCTATCACCACCACCACCATCAAGAATGAGGAACATAGTCACTCAGTGCTCACTAGGTGATTACAATTGATTTAATCTAAGTTACCATTTAACTTCTGAAAGTAATTATTCACTTGCTTTGGAACCCTGAGGCTTCTCTGGTAGGTTTTTTGTTAGTCTGTTGGGGATTTTTAATAAATATCCGGCTTCTCTGTTTTACTAATCCCAATTCCCAATTAATGGTCTAGTGCTACAGTAATAATGCCAATAGCAGATGACTGTGCAAGACACTACCACCCACAACCCATTTTTTCATGTCAACCTTGAATTTATCCGTCATCCAATTTAATAACTAAATCAGTGAGTTGGTACAGCCACACTCACAGAAGTATGGCTATGACCTTAACTCATCCATTCTTTTTTTTTCTTATATTCCTTATACTTTTTTTTCTTCCATAGTGCACATAAACACATGTACAAATAGCTCCTGACAGAACTCTAAGTCAGCAGTGAATTCATTTACAAGATAGTAAAATCATTTTATGTTGTTACTGTTAGGACATTATTTTGAGTCCTCAATGTTTAGCAAAATTAAGATCATGCAAAAGATCATTGCTTTCTGTTGGTTTTTGAAGCGTGTTCTGGTTGCAAAAAAAATAACTAGGTTCTTCTTTAACTGTCAAAATTACTAAAATTTTCAGTCCCAAAGCAGTGTTCCCCGAAGAACAGATGAACGAACACGTGTTTCAAAAAGGAACATTTTTGGAACATACTTACAAACTTTTGATCTTCCTCAGTAAAAAATGTCTAAAGAATAAAAGCTATTTTTTAACTGCATTTCTTTAAAGCATTCTCAGGCATCTCCTCAGGACTGGTGGTGTTTGTAGGACAGTACAGGAGACGCTGGCAGAAGTGGTGATATTGGAATTGTAGTCAGCACCTGATTCTGGAACACAAACATTTTAATCCTACCAAACACCCAAAGAAAGATAAGGAGAATGCTGACATACTGGATCCAGGCAAACTTAATCATTTCCCAAAATCCTGGCTGATATTTAAAGAAAGTCAAGGAGTGTTCATGAAGAAGTTTCTGATACCTACCTACCCTGTGATAACTAAACAAAGGAACTCAGAAGTGGAAAGGCACAAAATTTGCTAGACATCAGTTTGTGTGGCAAATGCAAAGCCTTTGAGGTGTGGAAGCTCCTAAAAACCTTCTACCACAGTATGTAGCAGAAGCTGCAGAGAAGTCTGTCCTACAAGACCTTTAAACCAATTCTGTGGAAAGTGCCTATTTTGTCTCTGGATCACCAGAAAGTGGTTATCGGTAAACAAACCTTGTAAAAAATGTGCTCCATACAGATTCCTTTAAACACAGGCTTGTTCTTTTCTGAGAAAATGAGTGAAGAATGTAACAAACAGAGAATTATTTTGTGGAGAAAAAAAAAAAAGTCAGGTTTGTCTGCACACATAACAGATTTGCCACATCCACTGCGGGGGTTATTATTTGGTGAGCTTACCTTGCATACAGATTTCTAATAATTTGCTTTAGTTCACAGAATACAGTATCGTGCTTTCCTAGTGGAATCCATGACAGATTGGAAGAGCACAAGACTTACTAAGGATATTCACTGTGAATGGCTGAGAAACTGCCTTAAAGGCCACTTTAGTAAGGCTGAAAAGCAGTACAGCTTCCCGGTTGAGAAACACAAAAGGTAGTTACGAAGGAGAACCATCTAGAGGAGCAGGCAAATAGGCATGAAGTTAACTCCAGAACTATAGTGTTTGGTTAGTTCTCAGAGGAAAAGCTTAGCAACAAGTCTAGAAGAAAACAGTTTTCATTTGGCCTGTATGTGAAGGCCGAAATAATGCAACTCAGTTATGTCACAGTTACGCAGTTTTCAAAGGATATAAGATAACTTCCACTGGGTAATGAATAGTGGCGTTAATGATAAACGGTGTATCTGTTGCTCTTCCAGTCACCCAAACAGGGTTGGGATCTGAAAAGACTGTTGTCACTAAAATGGAGAAAGGAAACACCCAAGTTAAGGGATGTTAAGTTTCAGTCTTAATACAGACTCAAATTCTCACAGAAGAGCTGCTAATTACTGCTGTCCTGCAGTTTGCAGCTATGCATTCGGGCTTACCATTCCGCTCTGAATATGCTGCAATGATGTTTGTTAGATCATAGTCACTCGCAAAAGGACTCGTGCCATTGACCACAGACACCTGTTACAATAAGGAGATCCTTGCGTTATTTGTCCACTCTTCAAGGAAGATTCTACCGAGTTTCTTACACAAAGTAACCACCCTCTCAAAGGAATGCACATAAATATCAGACTGAACATCCCGGCAGAATAATCTCTTCCAACTTTCAACCTAACAAGGAAACACCAGCCCCAAAGTTCTAGGGTCCACTTTGTGCAGGAGTACAAATAAATACAATGTCACCTATGGAACTAGGACGATAAAGAGAGGAAGAATTGATGGGGTGGGGGGAAAAAAAAAAAAAATATTACTCACATTGTATCTGGTATCCAGTCCACAGTGGTTAAGTAACTGTCTCTGGTTCAATTTCAGGTCTCCGTTCATATGGAGCTGAGATCCTGGCACAGGAGAAAAAAACTGAAGAAAAGCCATGCTCTGCATCACAAGTGTTGACATTCTCTGAAATGGTGAACACAAGAATAGAGAATTTAGCTGGGAGATGAGGGGACAGGACAAACGAAGGCAACACACTTTTCCACCTTGTTCTATCTATCTGTAGATTCTCAGCATGGCTTTGATTTTTTTTCTGACTCTAAAGTTTCAGATTGTCACATTAGTCTAAATGAGGGAAAACCAAATAAGAAATATCAATTACTTTTTTAAGTGAACTACCTTAGTTGTTAGTTACCTAACTTTATAAACTAATCGAAGTAGCACAGGAAATTCAGTGAATTCCAACAGTTTGTGCCTAATGACAGAAAGATTTGACTTGTCATAACACGCAAAAAGCAGCAAGATGGCAAAACACATTAATTGGAGACTCTTTAAAATACTCGGCAAAGTCAGCTAAGGACTCCTGCTCTGCAATAAGGTCCAAACAAGGAAGTTCCTTAGCCCTTACCAACCACTCAATCTGAATGAAATTTTTCACATTTACAGTAAAACAAAGGTGTAGTGGATAGCAGAACTCTCTGTGATACTAATCACCAACCTAATACTTCAGCACAAATGTAGGACTGTCAGGCCTTTTTCTGGGTCTCACAGGACTAACAATGTTTTCTCCACCACACAGCTATGCTTCCTAAGCTTGCCCATCTGCAATCAGCAAGTCTCTTGGATAAGCCAAGCCTAATTTCCCTAGTAAAACGACTTCTTATCTCTGTGGCTGCATCCAACACAGCTCTATACTACTGCTCATTTCAGATGCCTGCACAGATTCACAGTGAGTTTTACTCACTGCTTTGGGTATTAATTTCATTGTCACAATAGCAGCAGAATTTTAGTTTCCTGTCTCGCTGTTACAAGATACAAAAGATCCTGGCAGATGACTATCATTGCTTCAAAAGCTGCGAAGTAAGCAAAACCTCTGGAGTTTTAGGCTGCTGCAACAAGCCTGCTCCTCCACCTCAGAAAACTGATTATGTCAAGGCACAGCAATATCTAAGAATGCACCATTCTGCAAGACTCTCAGTTATTACCTGATGCCCAGTCCACCAATGCTGTGCATCTCTGTCCTCTATCCGGCACTACAGCCCAAGAGAACACACAGCTTCAACATCGACCAAAAAAAAATGTAACAAAATGTATCAAATACATAGCAGAGCTAGACTAGGAATGACAAAGCAGAGGAGGAAAAAAGTAAATATTTGTTAGGAAAATAAATCTTTTAGAAAGGAGTTTCAAATGTGGAAAGGTTCTTTCATCCTTTGCATAACTATTGCTGGTATGTTACACTGGGTCGGTACGTCACAACAAATAAAACTAAAAACGCTCACATAAAGCCGGTAGGAAAAGAGTAGCATCAGCTGAACACCAACTACATGCTCCGTAGGTTGTAGTGGAAGTTCCAATTTAAAATACAACTGATCCATCTTGCCATCCTGATTTTTGTCGTCTTCTCTGGTCTAAAAGAATCAGTAAAATATTTTTTTTAAAGACAGAAAACTTCTGATAGAGAGAAAAACACAAAAATAAACTCCAGGGGATCTCCACAACTGCAGCATGCACATACTAAGGAAGCAAATAAACTGCATAGTTAAGAAAGCAACAAAAAGCTGATCGACAGACACGGGACTAGCGACAAGCAAGAAGCCTGCAATTCTGTCTGTTATACAATGTCTCACAGGGAGGGAAAGCTTAGGTCTCTTCTGCACTATGCCATCTCTCCTGCACACTACAAAACCATGTCTTAGTGCTGGATCTCCTGTCACATCCTGCGCAAATGTGTGACTGATGGTCAGGCCTTTGTCTCTTGCCATTGCAGCCTGCCTCTTAATGGCCCATGTATGCGAATTCCCGGTTGTGAGCCAAGGCTTGCTACACCACTGTGCCACAAATACACAGTCCTTCAGCTATTTTCAACTATAATAAACCAAACACTGAAAAATAACTGCCAGTGTTGTATCCCAGAAGCAACAATGGCTACAGGGTGGAAGGTGTATGCTTTAGAAAGCACACACCTGCCTTTGAAACCAGAGATTACCTACCAGCCCCTGCAAACTTCACTGAATAGAATCATTGAATCATCAAGGTTGGGAAATACCTCTAAGATCACCTAGTCCGATCATCAATCCAACACTACCATGACCGCTAAACTATATCCGGACATGCCACATCTACACATTTTTTTGAACACCTCCAGGGATGGCGACTCCACCACTGCCCTGGGCAGCCTGTGCCAGTGCCTCACCGCTCTTTCAGATCATGGTAAGCCACATGGCACGTGGGCAGCTCATTCGAGGGAAGTAAACTGATGCGTTCATGCAGAACACCAGTGACGCTTAGTGACATGGTTTAGCGGGGGACTCGGGAGTGCTAGGTTAATGGCTCAAACACCCTCGATGATCTTAAAGGGTCTTTTCCAACCTAAACGGTTCTATGTTTCTATAACGCTGAGAAGGAGTAAAACTGAATTGGTTAAAAATCACTTCTGCCAAACGGATTTTGTGAGGCACGAGGTTATGCACGAAGCTGCTGCTACCTGAAGGCTGCAGGGCACGACAGGCCGCCCGCTCGCAGGAGCCACTGACACTGCCGCCCCGGGCCCCGCTATACTCCCCCGGTGCCGCTCTCCAGCCCCACTCCCCGCCGCCGGGCCCGCCCCGGGCAGGCCTACCCACAGCAGCGGGACTCGCAGCCGCTCCTCCTGGAGCCTGTTGAACGCCGGGAACGTGCTCCACGCCAAGAAGCTGCCCAGGCCGGGCCCGGTGGTGGCCACTAAAAGCACCTCGTACCGGAACCGCACGGTGGGCTGCTCCAGGTACGCGCTCTGTTTCAGCCAGAAACCTGGGGGCAAAGACAGCGCGAGGCCTCAGCACCGGGCCGGGCCGGGCCGTCGCCGCGCGGAGTCGAGCGCCGCTCACCATGGCTCCCGTAGGCCACGAGCAGAGGCGGCACGTAGGTGAGCGCCGTGATGAGCAGCAGCGCCAGCGCCGCGGCGGAGCACAGCCCGGCCCGGTAGCGCGTGAGCAGCGCGGGGTGCGAGAACAGCTCCACGCTCGCCATGGCCGGCGCGCGCGCTCACCGCGGCACCGGCGGAGCGCCGGGCTCCCGGCGAGCCGCGGCAGCCCACTGGCGCGGGGAGAGCGCCCGGGAACGGCGGCGGCGGCGGCGGGAGAGCCCCGGGACCGGCTCGCACTGTTCGGACGCCAGGACGCCCGCCCGTCCGGACGCCGCAGCCCCGCCCTGTCGGAAGCGCCGTGGCGCGGGAGGTTGCTAGGGGACGGCGAGCCGGAAGTCCCGCCTGCCGAGCCGCGGCCGTTGTTGTGACAGGGACCGTGATAGAGACAGGCCCGGCCGCCCGCCGCCAGCCCCCGCCCGCCCGCACACGGGCCTCGCCGCCACTGGCCCCGCTCCCCGCCGGCCCGCACCATGAAGTGGATGTTCAAGGAGGACCACGCGCTGGGTAAGGGTGGGCCCGGCCCGGGCCGGGCGCTGCCCGCGGCGGCCTCGCCGCCCTCCGTCGCCTGAGTCGTCATCTGCCCCGGGGCCTGCCGGCGCCGTGTGCCCCGGCGGGCGCCCCGAGCCGGTCGTCTCGTCTCTGGGCGGACAGCCGCCTGCGGCCCTCGCCGAAATATGGCGCCGTGCCCGCGGGCGGGCCCCGGGACGGCTGGAGGCCCTCTCGGGGGGCGGGGGGCAAGACGGTCGCGATCTCCGCCGGCTCCCGCACCTCTCTGACGCTGATGGTACTGCTGCTGTGCAGTGACTAATTACGAGTTTTGTTCACAGAGCACAGATGCGTCGAGTCGGCAAAAATCCGAGCCAAATACCCTGACCGTGTCCCGGTGAGTAACCAAACCAGGTTCATCAGAGTATGTGGAGGCAAAGGTGGACAAGGACTTTCCACCCTGCAGTCTCTTCTTCAGTTGTATCCTACTAAGGAAATTCATCTTCATCCTGTCCTTAGATGTTTTAACGAGGCCCCAAACATATCTAACTAATCCAACATTTACTTCTCTTCCCCAGGGCATGCTGTCAAGTAAGCAAGAGCGCCTGACTTTCTGTACAATATTCAGGCATTGCTTGTAGTTTATCAATGTCTGGGCTGCTTCTATTGACAATTATATCCCAGCAAATACCTTCAGTGTCTTGAAGATTCATTCTGTGCCTGATCCCAAGAAAGACCATTAATTCTTTAAACCTTGACAGTCTTCCGTCCTGGATGTATGAGGAAGGTGATTTTTTTATCCCGTGTATTCCTCGCCTATAACCAGTCTCACCACAGAGAATCTTCCCATGCAAACCCTGTTGTTTGAGGAGCCAGTGCAAGTGGTGACCCTTCCCTTCTACATTAATACCCACCTGGCTGCGAAATAGTAACTGACCTCTCTTTTTCACTCTGCAATCCCTTTTATCATGTTTCAGTCAGTGAAATGACCATACTATGCGTCTTTATGTAACAGCTAGCAACATGTCCACATTCTCAGCTTAGCTGCTTGTGAGTAAACTTTCCCTCCCACTGCATGCCAGTTAGTGCCACTTCTGTCTGACCTCTTGGTAAATAACTTATCCATTAGACAGCACAGTCCAGAGAAGAACCTGAGTTGCACCAGTCACAACATTTTCTCCAGCTGCAATCTGGCAAGCTGATCCGATCCTTGCCATTCTCTGTTTATCTAACTACCCCCTCATACGTAGACTGTAACATGTTGGTGACCATACATTTCCACAGATGTCCATTTGTCACCTTCAAGAACATCTTTCGTAATCATAGGGGGAAAAGAGACATTGAAACTCATGGTGTGAGTCAGAATTACATGGTGCTGTGTCAAGGAATGGACAGCAAAGTGTGAACGGATGCAGGGATTAAGTCTCAAATTGTGGTGTGATGCTTTGTCTTGGCCTATGCACATTTTCTGCTTGATTCAGATTGAGCCAAGTACATTTCACAGAATAATTGGTATCAAATATATTTTTTTGGCATTTTAAAAGTCAAAAGTTTTTCAGACTTAATGTATGTTTCCTACTTTCCAGGTTATAGCCTACATCCAGAATGACATAGGTCAAAGTGACTTCAGTTCTCAGCTGCTGTATCTGTCTACCTGGATTTAGAGATGTTTCAGTGGTTCAAACTTATTAAAATAATCTATGAACAGCCCACCTCTGTCCTACAGACAGGAATAAAATGGGAGGTGAAAGAAATTCATGCTTGCTAAGGACTGCCATTTTAAATTTGCCTGGGGACTCAAGTGGTCAAAGGGTAAAAGTATCTATGTAAGTTTTACTAGAAGCAGTTCACCAGCAGCCTTGACCTGCCAGTTGTGACAGCTTCTGCAGTATGAAACTAAAATGCCTAGTGTGTTATTGTAATCTTTCACACCAAAAAAAAAAAGTATCAGCCTGGTTCCATTTTCTTTGCACCCTCCCTTCCGGTATCTGTACTCATTGACAAGGTGCCCCTCAGCCTTCTCTTCCCTAGGTCGAACTGTCCCAACTCTCCCAGCCTCTCCTCACAGTGAGATGCTCCAAACCCTTAAACATCTTTGAGGCCCTTTGTTGGAGTCTTTCCAGTATGTCCGGGCCTCTCTGGTACTTGGGAGCCCAGAGCAAGATACGGCACTCCAGATGTGGCCTCACCCACGCAGGGGAAGGATCATCGCCCTGGACCTGCTGGTAACACTTCTCCTAATGCAGCCTAGGATACCGTTAGCAGCCTTTGCTGCCAGGGCACACAGCTTGGGGTCCATACTGCAGTAATGTCATATCATCGGTGTACAGAAAGTTAAAAGATCCATATACTTTCCTGTGACCAGTTTCTTTTAGGCATATTGCTTGTTTTTACCCCATGACTTTGAGCAGCTTTGAGCATAGGAAGTTTTGAGCCATTGTGTATATGAATGTAGGTTTTGGTGAGGTTGTATAATAGGGTTTTACAGTCCTACCTGTAGCATTTGGCTGCAGTGAGGAAACCTTTCAGTTCCTCCCATCTGCTCACTGTTGTAGGCCTGTACCAGCAAGCAATTTACTGAAGCTATCTGTTCATACCCATTCTGAAAAGCCTGACCTTCACAGTTGTGCTTTGTATGCTTTGTAGGTCATAGTGGAGAAGGTCTCAGGATCTCAGATTGTTGATATTGACAAGAGGAAGTACTTAGTTCCATCTGACATCACCGTGGCCCAGTTCATGTGGATCATCAGGAAGAGGATTCAGCTGCCATCTGAGAAAGCAATATTCCTCTTTGTAGACAAGACTGTCCCACAATCCAGGTGAGAGCCTATTCACTTGGTATTCAGAACCCTTTCAGCAAACGTGCGTATCAGGACAGTAACTCCCCTTTTTGAGGCTTATTTTGTGATTTTGTGAGATGTTTGGTAACCTCTTAATCTCACCGCGATGGGTTTTTTTCTCTCATGAGTTTGATAAACTTATTTCTTGAGCTAGGCTGAAAGAAAAAGTGACTGAACAATATTTTGTGATTTACTTCCACGGCAAGAAGGTGAGCTTTGGAGTTAGTATGGCAGTGCAAGAACATTTATGTCATCAGTGCCAACAAAAAAAATCACTCTCTATGTAACAGGAAAGTTGCATGTTAAATAATCAAAAGCAAACAGCATAAATTATTCTGAAAAAAACAGCAACCTGTCAGCTCACAGAGAAATTATGACATTACAGACTAGTTGCTGTTACATTTTAAAAATTACCTATTTTCTTCTATAAACACAAAATGCAAAATTACATAGAAAAGTTTTTCACATTGCTTTTATATAGAAATAAATTTCATTGTTGTCTGCTACATAGAGAATAACATATAGCAGAAGCAGCTACTACAGCTCTTTCCGTATGAGATACTTTAATAATATTTGAGGATATAGTACTTTGCGATGTTACGTGGCTTAGATATACTACTATTCTTATTAATCCTTACCTGTGTATCGGTCATGGTTCCTCCAGGTAACTTTTAGAGATTCAGTTAGGAATTTTATTTACTTTGCAATACACAATTAGGGACCCATGAGAACCATCTTTTTCCATTTGCTTTCTTCTGAGAGTATCAGGAATGCCTACATGTCGTCCTTTTAACAGCGCTGTAGAACTGCTAGGAACAGGAAAGGAAAAAAAGGGCACACTGTCTCATCTCACGTTCCTGATGAGATGGCACAGCTCTGTTGGAAGAGTCAGGCCTCGAACCTTCGATATTAATGCACAAATGGTAATCTAATCTGTTAATGCCTCTGCTCCTCTCCTACGCTGAGTTTACTGCACAGACCGCTAATTCTTGACATCCTTCTCTCCTCATCCAGAAGTTCATCTACTATTTACCCATTCCCTCACATTTCAAGTACTGCCTGCAGTTCTTCCCAGCTCCTCTCTTGGGTATCCATGATCATTTTCTCTATCACCTGCATTCAGTCTGCATCTTTCAGTTCTCGAGCCTTTTCTTGGTCTTGGGAAGTCAGAGGAGGCTGAGCTGGGGAGGCATCATTTGTGCAGCTGACTGACATCAATGGCCTGTTCCATCTGTAGATGTAGTACAACTGGAGCAGTGGTACTGGCCAAGAAATTGCTTGGGCTTCTTTTTGCTTTCAAAATAGAGACATTGCCCTAAAGACTGCAGTTGCTCAGACTGTGAAGGGCCATGCCTATCCAGTTCAAGGAAATTTTCCTTTGATCAAACATTCAAAACCTTGTCCACTGAAAAAGCACTAGTTTCTGGCTAACTTGTCATCTGTTGCCCATGCATTTAAATACTAGCACTATTTTAAGTCATTGCTTTTTAACAATATAGAAGATAACCCAAACCAACCTGGACTTCAAAGAAACAGTCAAAAAAGCCTAAGTTTAGTATACTTGAGACCAGCTGAACTTTCAGGACTACACCAGGTGGAGGAAGAAATGAGACTGGCCACACAAGAAGCAAGACATTAATGTGGCCACCTTCAGGGAAGGTGCTCTCAGGCTATCAATCGTGATATTAGCTGTGGCATCAGAACCTGAAGTGCATTTATTTACAATAAAATCAGGAACCACTCTCACAAAAGCATTTGTGAAGAAGTAACAAAAACCTAGACACTGCAGAGATCCCAGGATTATTTTCGTAACTCAGGAGTCAACTCCTTTTCATATATCCTCATTTTTGTATTTTAATTTACACACAGACTTACAAGTTTTAGCTTTTATTAATCCTTGTTTATGTGAGGTTCTAACTGTTACCATTTACAGCTGACATGATCCAAGAAAACTTTTTTTTTCCCCCCCTTCAAGCCTAACTATGGGACAACTTTATGAGAAGGAAAAGGATGAGGATGGATTCTTGTACGTGGCCTACAGTGGAGAGAATACATTCGGTTTCTGAATGGTGGGTCTTGGCTACTATACCATCCTGCTGTGTATCTTGTAAATAGCTGATCATGTTCTGTTCTGACATCCATGGAAGTTCCTTCTATATACATGCATTTGTAACTGGATTTATTTCTTAATATATTGATAGGTCTTGTTTTATTAGACTGTTAAATTATATAAAAAAAAAGTTTTGTTGGCTTGTGCAATTTTTTTTTCCTCATGGCTATGAATTCCCTGAGCCTCACTCCTTTGGGGGATACATTGATGACATTAATTAAATTATAAAGCAAAGTAGTTGGGCTACTAAAACATGAAAAGAAGAATACGCATTTATTCTGTTTTGAGGTGTTAGTTTAAGAAAAATAAAAATATTAAATTAGTATTTGGAACACTGGATTTGCTGGCTTATCCTAAACAGGAACACGCTGCTAATTGTGTTGAATTGAGCTACTGTGTTCCTCTTTCTCAAATAACAAACAAGTACAATAAAAATTCCTGTCAAAAACAGGCAGTGCTGTCATTTCTTTACCTTAATTTTGGCCAGAAAGTTAAACATTACATTTACTACGCACTATACAGCTGCTCGTATTATTTACTAGACACTGTACAGCTTCTCACCTTTTAGTATGTGCATGATGATACAAGGAAGAGACGACGAGCTATCTGTAGGTGCCCAAACCAATAGCTTCAGAACTACTAGATCTCAACAGAAAGGGTGCATCTGCCTGCAGTCTGTCGATGGGGTTTGGAAAGCCCAACCAAGGTGACAAAAGCATAGCATGTAAGGAAAAGGCATCTAGAACGAATGCTACAAATGGGGCGACCAGAGAGCTGGAGAACTGGAAGGTATAATTTGTACATGTGTTATTGCAGAGAGAAAAATAACTGGTAAGGTGTTCAAATTAAAATAGTTGCATAAGCAGCGCTTAAAAAAAAATAAATTAAAAAAAAAGACAGAAGTGTTTCATGTGTTTGAGTCTGGCGGAGTTTTTAGTAGCAGGGGGAGAGCTGTGAACCTTACCAGAGACTCCCTGGACTCCTCTGTGTCAGGCCAGGCCCATTAGCACCTTTGCAACTGTGTATTTAAGGGGACCCTATCCAAGCACTTGCTCTTTCTCTTCCTCTTTGTTAACTCTTCCTGTCTTCTCTCCTTATCTTGATCTGTCCCGTCTTTTTTGTTGAGGAGTTTTTTTTCTGTTGGGAAGAGGGGCAGGCGAGAGGAAAGCAAGGGAATGAGGTCAGTGAGGAAAGCAGGGGAGAAAGGTGCCGGAGCACAGCATTTCACCAGAGTCCTGTGGAGAGTGAGAGGGCAGGAGAGGATTGCTGCCAGCTGAGGGGATCGACAGCAGCAGGAAAAATCCAGGATGCAGTGAGTGATACACAGAGAACCCCATGCCAGGTGGCAGAAACCGTGCAGAAGTGGAGGACATGCCTGAAGCAACCCCTGACACTGGTTGGGACATACTCACTTGGAGGGAGAGGGTTGCCTCCTGTAAGATGGACACCATGCGGCAGCAGGGGAAGACTGCAAGGAGCCCTCCTTCCCGAGAAGGAAGGATTCCCAGGGACCAGTGATGGCCAGACAGGCAGCACCCCTGCACTCTCCCTACCTCGATGGCGGGAGGAGGTAGCCAGGAAGATGAGAGGGGTGTGGGGGGAGTCTATTTAACATGGGATTGTATTTATTTATGTATTCCTCTCACTAGCCTACTCTGAGCTAGTCGATAAATGGTGGTGGTAAATTAAAATTTGTTTTCTCTCCAAGTCTACTCTGGTTTTTGCTCAGTGAATGAATCTTCCCTGTCCTAATCTCAATCCTTGCGCCTTTTTAGTTGATTTTTTTCTCTGTCCACATCCCTGTGGGGATGGGAAGAGGAGTGAGTGGCTGCACGGTTCTTTATTGTCAGCCTGCACAGTCAGCTTGAGCCATGACATTGTGCAACAGGTATTTATACAAATATACAAGTTTCCAAGTACAAATTCTACAGATATAGTAAGGCCATTACGTAAGCAAGTACATGAAACAACAGATTTACTGTACATCTGAGTGGTGCAGTTGACAGGCCTGAGGGATGGGATGCCATGCAGACGGACCCAGAGAAGCTGGAGAAGCGGGCCCGTGTGAACCTCACGAAGTTCACAAAGGCCAAGTGCAAGCTCCCACATCTGGGTTGGGGCAAACCCTCGTATCTATACAGTCTGAGGAATGAAAGGATTGAGAGCAGTCAAGCCAAGAAGAACTTGGGGGTGTTGGTATATAAAAAGCTGGACGTGAGCCAACAATGCATGCTCGCAGCCCGGAAAGCAAATCGCATCCTGGGCTGCATCCAAAGCAGCTCTACTCCACTCTCATGAGACCTCACCTGCAGTTCTGTGTCCAGCTTTGAAGTCCTCAGCACAAGGACATGGACCTGTTGGAGCGGGTCCAGAGGAGGCCGCAAAAATAATGAGAGGGCTGGAACACCTCTCTTATGAGCACAGGCTGCGAGTTGGGCTTGTTTAGCCTGGAGAAGGCTCTGAGGAAACCTTACTGCAGCCTTGCAATACTTAAAGGGGGACCTATGAGAAACATTGGGAAGATCTTTTTAGCAGGGTCTGTTGTGATAGGACAAGGGGTAATGGTTTATAATGTAAAAGAGGGCAGATTTAGACTAGATATAAGGAAGATGTAAAGAATTCTTTTAATTCAAGATCAATTAATCCAGTTTATGAGGACTATCGCCAAAGCATGTGCACAGCACAGTGAGACACTCTGCCACAAACCCCCCCCAAAAAAATTACTTACGAGGCTCTCAACTTCCCCTCAAATGGGCTTACCAGAGTTACACACCTACCTCTAATGGTGGTTGAGTGGGGGGACACACCACATAATTGCACAGTACTGGAGTTTATACGTTGATATTAAAGCGTAATACTGAATCAGAAAAGTATCACCGAATCACAGAATGTTAGAGGTTGGAAGGGGCCTCAAAGATCATGTAGTCCAGCCCCCCCCCGCCAGAGCAGGACCACCTACAGCAGAGTGCACAGGAACCCATCCAGGTGGGCCTCCCTGGGCAGCCTGTGCCAGTGCTCTGTCACCCTCACAGTGAAAAAGTTTTTTCTCATATTTTTATGGAACCTCCTACGTTCCAGCTTCCACCCATTGCCCCTTGTCCTGTCAATGGACGCCACTGAAAAGAGCCTGGCACCGTCCTCCTGACATTCCCCCTGGACATATTTATAAACATGAATGAGGTCACCCCTCAGCCTCCTCTTCTCCAAGCTAAAGAGACCCAGCCCCTTCAGCCTTTCCTCATAAGGGAGATGTTCCACTCCCTCCATCATCTTTGTGGCTCTGCGATGGACTCTCTCAAGCAGCTCCCTGTCCTTCTTGAACTGAGGGGCCCAGAACTGGACACAATATTCCAGATGTGGCCTCACCAGGGCAGAGTAGAGGGGCAGGAGGACCTCTCCTGACCTACATGCTACTCCCCTTCTAACACACCCCAGGATGCCATTGGCCTTCTTGGCCACGAGGGCACACTGCTGGCTCACGGTCACCCTGCTGTCCACTAGAACCCCCAGGTCCTTTTCTCCTACACTGCTCTCCAGCAGGGCAGTCCCCAACCTATACTGGCACATGCGGTTATTCTTTCCCAAGTGCAAGACTCTACATTCGCCCTTGCTGAACCGCGTAAGGTTTCTCCCCGCCCAGCCCTCCAGCCTGTCCAGGTCTCTCTGAATGGCAGCACAGCCTTCTGGTGTGTCAACCACTCCTCCCAGTTCCATGTCATCAGCAAACTTGCTGACAACATTCTCTAATCCCTCATCCAGGTCATCGATAAATATATTAAACAGCACCGGCCCCAGCACTGACCCTTGAGGGACCCCACTAGACACAGGCATCCAGCCAGACTCTGCCCCATCGACCACAACGCTCTGGCTTCTTCCCTTCAACCGAAAAGTAGCATAGCTTTGAACTTCATAAGCCAGTAAGGAAACACTAATTACAGATTTCTAATTAAAGTTTTACTTAGTTTTCATGCTGCATGGTGTGGAAGAGTTTAGCTTCTAAAATGCTTCCAGTCACAGTGGAAATTTATCATTTTCCAAGCTTAAATCAAATTCATACTAACTCAAACTCTCATGAAGTCATCTTACACCTAGAATTGTTTGGCTCTGCAGTTATTCACAGGTACTGGCAGAAGGACTCCAAATTGAGAAGGGAGAAGCCTGTGAAATGCTGACACCGCTCTGTCGTTGAGGCTGTCACAGCGACAGTGCTGCATGTGCTTACTGCATCTGAAAATGTGCTGTTGGTTTCAGTAAGCTTTTATTTAAGAATAACACTGCAATGTATAGCACTGCTTTAGTAAACATTCCGTCACTGCTTCCATTGTGAACTCTTTCCACCCCACTTCTTTCCACATATTTAGTATTAATGTTTACGCTTAACAGGATTTTTGATCCAGAAAGAAGAAAAGTGGTTTCATCTGTGATATTTTTACTACCTTTTATTACTGAAAAGTGTTCTGTTTCCTTTAGGCTGAAACTTAAGTTTGTCCATGGTTATCAAGTAATATTTTTTGCCACCTGTTAACAAGAGAATTAGAAATGTAACTTAGAGCTGCTAGATAAAGCTAATTCAATGCTAGCACATAGACAGATCTAAACAAAACAAGGTAACATGAAGTTTTATTCCCAGTGTTATGATTGAGGTGACTTCTGGAATAATCTTCAAAAGCCTCTAAAAAAAAAAAAACCCAGAAATACTCTGTCTAACATCTCTGGAATTAATAGTTTAGATTTAAGAGCACTGGCACACAAGTAATTCCAGAGAATGCAAGGATAAATGTTCTACAGCATTAACTTTACTTATAATCTGCAGAGGCACTTAAAATTGCAATAAAACATCAAGAGATTTCCTTTTGAAATGCACAGATGAAATGCATCCCTTTAGATAGTACAGTCACTCTTGGAAAACTATTAAAAGCATTTGGGTGCCATGTGATACTCACTTTCTGTTAACCCTTCAGGACTGGGAAAGCATTTCAATACACACTGAACAGAAAACAAAGAAATACCTCACTACTCCCACAGCAACACGTCTACCTTACCTATCTTTAAGTCAACTTGAAATGTCATCCCTCATATAACTAAACCAATACTAGATGAATTTAAATGGTCTTTCCTGTGTGGCCTGCCTTGATGGAGCAGTTGGACTAGATGATGTCTAGAGGTCTCTTCCAACGCCGAAGATTCTATGATTCCTCAAAAAATATTTTACTTCCATCCATAAACCATGGCTGTAACCCTCTTACAATGGCATTGAAAGGAAGCCTGGCTCCTCCTCCTTCTGCCCTGAGGAGAGCGGCCACAGATGTTCCTTTCCTCTAGTGTTTACTGGGCTTATTGCAAAGGCTGATTTAATTCCTGGTGAAAAGCTACACCTTGTTTTGGGCTTATGGTTTGTTTTTCTACAAAGACAGTAATCTGAAGAGTCTTCAATTTTCTCCTGTGGTGGTTTGGCCCTGACTGGAGGCCAGGTGCCCACCAAAGCTGCTCTGTTGCTCTCCCTTCTTAGATGGACAGGGGAGAGAGAATATAACAAGAGGCTTGTGGGTCAAGAAAAGAACAGTTTAATAAAGTGACAGCAAAAAGCCACATGCAGAAGCAAACAAAAAGATTCTCTACTTCCCATGGGCAGGCAATGTCCAGCTGCTTCCCGGGCAGCAGGGTTTCAACAAAAGTAGTGGCTGCTTTGGAGGACAAACGCAATCAACGAATGCATCCCCACTTCCTTCTTTCCTCTCACTTTTTTAATCTAAGCTGACATCATATGGTATGGAATATCCCTTAGCCAGTTTGGGTCAGCTGGCCCAGCTGTGTCCCTTCCCAAGATCTTGCTGACCCTCAGCCTCCTCTTGGGGGGGGAACGCTGGAAAACCACAGCCTCTGTGAGTCCTGCTTAGCAGTAGCAAAAAACCACTGGGTTGTTACCAATCCCCTTCTAGTTACCACTACAGAAACACAGCACTGAGAGCTGCTGTGGGGAAAATTAACTCCATCTCAGCTAGACCCAACACATGTCTGAACATACTGCGGTCAGTAAGCACTCCAGCCTGTGGACGGTGAGCACAGGAAGCACACTGTGAAGATCAAAACCTTGCTTCTTCAAAGGTAGTGAGATGTCTGCATGTTGTCATGGAACTACAGCCTCCAGCTCAGACTGTTTACTTCTGCGCTTGGACAAAAACACTTATCACAGAATCGGAAAATGCATTGCATCAGAAGGGACCTTTAAGGGTCATTTAGACCAACCGCTCCGCAGTGAGCTTGTTTCTATGCCCTGGTTTTGACTTCCTTAAAGATAAGCAGGCGGTCTGCCCTGCCTTCTTACTATGATGGAAAACAAAATGGTTTCTCCAACTGTGAAGCTGTTAAAAGACATCCCACTCAAAATAAGGGTTGCAGTTTCTTTGTTCTGGCAAATAGGGACCATCGGTCCCAATATTGGTTTGGACAAGTCAAGAACCTATCTGGGTAATAGAAATATGCTCTGTAAAGCATTTTACTCATGCCTTGAGCCGCAGAGTGTGCCCTCACGCACACTGTCGCTCCCATTACCAATTGTTTGGTTGTCCTCATTAACCATGAACTGTGAGCATTTCATTCCCTCTGCTGCACACACCCCAAACTTTGCTCCCCCGTGGCAGAGTTTGTACATCCTACTGTCCTCCCTACGCTTTGCCTATCACTGGTTTTCAGTGTGCCAGCTCTTTCACTGCAAAGGGGTGACACAAGCTTGGAACACATCAACTGCTACCTTCCAGGAGCAACTCTTCCAAAGACCTGCTGACAATAACGATCAAAGTTTGGTTTACTACTGCTTCCAAAAGCAGAGACCGTGTTGTCTCTTCTCTCTCCATTTTTTCCTTCCGATTTTCAGAGTGGTTTCTTGGTATTGCCTGCAGCATTTCCTGACATCTTGGAATTAATCAGATGCAGCATTTAAATACTTACTTTCAATCCCAGAAATGCCATCCAGTTTAGTATAAGATACTGGAGGCTTAGCCCCTCAGCCTTTTAAATGTTGCTTTGATTTAGCTCCTTCTCTCTCTTGATGTATTCATTGACTCACCCTAGGTTTAAATATGTCCTCAACTCTGTCCAAAAAGTGAGGTCAGTATCACCGTTCAGCATCCCTAAAACTACTTTTAAACGTGAAAAGTACCAGAAAGCAGCAGTCTACAGTTCATAAGTATTTTTACAAATGCACAGGAAAATCTTACCTGAAACAATCCCTCCTAACAGCCAGGCTCAAATTTTAACAAAGAGTAGAAAGAATTTACGTCATGTAACTGCTCATCTGAAAATTTGTCTGATACCAAGACTACAGAACAGCTAGCCTTATCTAACCCATTTTAACGTTGCAGCTGGATAGGAAACGGGAACATTCCAGTCTGGCCTGCAGGTTCACTACAGACCTTGTTGATTAACAAAGGGAAACCAGGAATGTTAAAGTATAGTTTCTGCAAGATCTGAAGGAAGGACATAGGCAAATTTCAGGAGCCTGAAAATCTATTGGTTTCCTCTTTAGGTACACTACAGGACTCTGCCCTTGGAATGCTGTTTGCTTAATTACAATAACTACAACCATTTATCTTCACCAGTTTGCTCTGTAGCCCATCTGCAGTGGCCTCAGGCCATTTTTCACGACAACCAACTAAGTCACTGTTCTCCATAACCCCATGCCCTCTATAAGCACATACGACTACCCTACCGCCAACACAACCGGTCTTTCTGCACGTTAGTGCTGGATTTGAGAGCTCCTATACACACAGAATTCATGTTCTTTGTTATTTCTTCAACAAGTAAAAGAGAACTATTCTTCCCTGACAAGTCAACCCAACTGTGAAGTAACGATTATCTGTAATCAATTCCAAGGATGAAATGTGAGCTGTACTGTTCAGTCCCACAAATACCTCAGTAGGTTGACTGCCAAGGCTGTCTGGACAGTTGGGCAGGGAATAACCTGATGAAATACAACACGGGAAAGTGTAGGGTCCTACATCTGGGCAGGAACAACCCCAGGTTCCAGTATAGGTTGGGGAACGACCTGTTAGAGACCAGTGTAGGGGAAAGGGACCTGGGGGTCCTGGTGGACAGCAGGATGACCATGAGCCAGCAGCGTGCCCTCGTGGCCAAGAAGGCCAATGGCATCCTGGGGTGTGTTAGAAGGGGAGTAGCAAGTAGGTCGAGAGAGGTCCTCCTGCCCCTCTGCTCCGCCCTGGTGAGGCCACATCTGGAATATTGTGTCCAGTTCTGGGCCCCTCAGTTCAAGGAGGACAGGGAACTGCTGGAGAGAGTCCAGTGCAGAGCAACTAAGATGATTAAGGGAGTGGAGCATCTCCCTTATGAGGAAAGACTGAGGGAGCTGGGTCTCTTTAATTTGGAGGAGAGGAGACTAAGGGGTGACCTTATTAGCATTTATAAATATATAAAGGGGGAGTGTCACGAGGATGGAGCCAGGCTCTTCTCGGTGGCAAACAATGAGAGGACAAGGGGTAATGGAAGCAAGCTAGAACACAAGAGGTTCCACTTAAATTTGAGAAGAAACTTCTTCTCAGTGAGGGTGACAGAACACTGGCACAGGCTGCCCAGGGAGGATGTGGAGTCTCCTTCTCTGGAGACATTCAAAACCCGCCTGGATGCCTTCCTGTGTAACGTCATCTAGGTGCAGGGGGATTGGACTACATGATCTTTTGAGGTCCCTTCCAATCCCTAGCATACTGTGATACTGTGAGAACTGCTGTACTCACTTTTCAAACCCACAACTATGGTAAGGCACCAAAGAACAGAAAACTCAAATCATTAAAGAATTATTAAGTTTTGAATTACTCACTTCTTTCATCCTGCCCTTGCCTTGGCCAAATATTTTATGAATTGTAGTCTACAACAGAAAAAGTACAGAATGGGAGTGTGCTCAGCAGCAGTTACATAGTCCTGAATTTGGTCACAAAAGGCAAAAATCGGGACAGAAAGTTTAAGGAGTATTACCCGCTGCTTCCCCCAGCTCACAATGCTGTTTTGCCATGCAGATGTTATTTGGTAACAGAGGACAAAGGCAAAGACTGCCAGTGGCCACTTCCAGTTCCCCCCAGAGCATCTCCACCTTTGCCAGGCTATCAATGAACACTTGCCAGGAAACAGTGATATTATCTGACACAGCCTTCTCCCCAGCGCTCTTCTGCTCGCCTATATTTAGTAAGAAGAAGGTTATATGAAGGAGTCCCAGAAAAAAGACCCTTTACCAGAACTCGTATTTCTAGTTAGAAGCAATGGGGCTGGGGGACATGGAAAATTCTTTCAGGCACCAGAGACAGTCAAGAGTTATAAAAATATTACTACACATTAGGGTTGTCCAACCATAACATTATGAAAAGTGGAAGAAAAAAGCAGCACTGAAGTTTTACCCTGACAGCCTTTCTTCCACTGCTCCAGTTTCAGTTGACTTGACTCCACTGCAAGGGGCTATGACCAATACACCATATCCTCAGATAACAAGAGGATAGCGCATCATTGCTTCCTGTCTTTTGGATACACATTCTTCCATGCAGCTCAGAACTTTTCCATACTGGAATAAAACGTCAGCTGCAACTCAAAAAGTAAAGACTTCTCTAAATTGCTTTCCTTTTCACTCCTGTCTCCTGACAGCACAGGAACCAGAGGACATCTCTTCCCAGCCCTTGAATTGCAGGGCTATCTGCTGTGCACCGGAGCTTACTGCTGGATTTACATAGCCACACGTATTGTCATGTGAAGTGCAGGTACTCCTTGGCATTCTTGACCCAACCTGACAGGGCTTGGCTACGCAGGATTTTCCATGCTTCTTGGTAATTTAATGCAGCTTCCTTGTAGTCCCAGTAGGTTTCTAGAGTCTTCATCCTGACAGAAAATGCACAACAAGGAAAACACTTATAATATCCTACTGGATCTAACGCCACGAAATTAAAAAAGTAGTCAAACATCTAAGAACACGATGATGCCCCATGAGTTCTTTCATGCTTTCTAGGGAAACTTGGAGAAGGCCAAGCTGTAAAGCTAGTGTATTGTCAGCATTCTCAGAAAAGGACGCAAAACAACTCCTCTACCATGCTTCATAGACACTTTCCAGCAACAGAATCGTCAGTGTTTGACTGTGTGACAATAGGTTACAGATAACTTCCATGACAGCAAAATTGCTGAAGCAAAGCAGAAAAGGTGGCTAGAGACAGGGGCTTTGAACTGGGTGGATGTAGTCTTGTTTTGCTAGAAGAATGGATACAACTGCTGTCTGAAAAGGGACAAGAACAAACAGGAAGGATTTTCTTTTCCAACACAAAATCATGGGGGAAGAGCGAGACAGAAAATATTTTTTATCTTTCCCCTAAAGCAAAAGAGACTCAGCAATTTCAGTGCTCCGTTCCCTTCCCTCATGCATCACCTGCTCCCCCCAATCTCAGCAGAACCATCGGTCACTCCACTGAGCACATTACACCATTGATTTTCAAAACAGGGAAATTCAGGTCTAGAGTATCTGAACACAAGTGCCTCTAAGACAATTTCATCAAGATTTTTTTTCCATTCCTTGCATTCCTTTCCCAGCCTGTTTTGTTTACCTTTGCCAAACAGTCTGTCAGCCACATGTGGCACGTAACATTTAAACATTCAACTCAATATTAAGGGTCACATTCAACTCATCAAGGAAGAGGAAAAGCCAAACTGCTACTGAAACCCTAATCTAAAAAAAGATCTGAGAACTAATTTCCAGAGCAGGCTTTCACGCTCATAAGTAATACTGATCACCGCCACCACCCACCTCCAGAAAAACCCCAAGAAACCCAAAAAACACCACAGCAGAGCATCAGAAGCTGTATTTCACATATTCAGCATTCTGCTGTAAACATATTGCTAGAATGCTGTGACATGAATAACAAGTATCTACCATGCAGACCTTAGGGTTAGAACACGCAAGAGTGGAGAACCTGTCTCTGTCATTGCTGGGCACGGAAGATATACGGTGTCTTACAAACCTGCCTGCATTCATCATAGCTAATGCCTTTTGCTTTCTCTCTTTTACACTAATCAAACTCTGTGAAACTCTGCTCCTAGCTGCTCTGCAAGGTTCCATGGAAGGGCCCACTGCAACTCTCTTCCACCTGGTCAGTGGAACAGCCACAGAACCCCATTATCTATGGTGGGTCATGGTTTAGGAGCATCATTGAACAGGCGAAAGACCAACAACCATCTGCACAAGCAGCATTCAGGAAACAACACAGGTCTAAGAAGGGCCAACATCAACCCACTATAATCAGCTCCAAATGCCTAGCAGAGGCAAGCTCTTCCTCTCTCAGCTACTCCAGCATGTACCTCAGACATGGTACAAACCACCTGCACCTCCTCTTCCACCTCAAAACCATGCTCTGGGGAGCAATATGCATGCTTACACTCAAGAGTGATGACTGATAGTGCAGTTCCTGCACTTAAAGTATGGCTAACATTTATTTAAGACTGTGACCCTGCTCTTCTTCACTATAAATGCATCTAACAACTTTTATTTGTCCTTTGTCATAGAATAGCTAATATCAGATGCTGCTTACATCTTTAAAGCACAGCAATTTGTATGTATGGGGTCATATTTAGGATGGTCAAAAGTCAAAAAAGAGTTATACAACACAGATTTTTGGACTGGTTCAATCTTGTTGAAGGTGAAACAATTGTTTTCCTTGCATTTTCTAGAGAAGAACAGATATAGATAAAGTGGATATATCCCACCTGCCACTAAGCCAAGAGAAAGACTTCAATGCCCAGCTGTTCATTTTTAACTTGCTAAATGTTTCTCTTTTTCTTGAGTCTGCCGGCAAATCAATGGCTCTTCAACTCACGTCTGACAGTCTGATGCATCTTCACTAAAATACATATGGGATTTTTCTAACCTAGGTTATCCCAATAGACCTTTGTTTGGAAACTGTTACAGTCGACAGTAAGGAAAATATAGCTAGCACAAAAGCAGGACAGATAGTAAGAAGCAGCTCAGTATTTTCACCCCAGTGTAGCAGCTACAAGAACATAGGCAACTGCAGCCTCTTGGGGTCTCATTCCCCAAGCAGATATCATCACTACAGGATTTAACAGTGGATGCAACGGGAAAGCTGCATTTTAAACAGACTCCTCAAAGTGCTGCCAAAATCAAACAGATTTATTTAACTCATTCTCAACTTTGCATTAAACTTCTAAGAATTTTTCAACATATATACAGGAAAAAATGCTTTCAAATTCAAATTACAAGTGTCTAAAAACCTCACACGATGTGACTGTATCTCAGCTTTGGTTGTGCCATTAGGGCTCTGAGCATTAGTAATAAAGAACCTGCAACTCTTTTTTTGGCAGAAGTGAACACTAGTTTGCTGCCTCAGGCAAAGTCCAGTACAATCACACAATCTCCAGCCTATCCCGGTCTGCCTGGCTACATTCCTTTTAAGTCTCCCTTTGCTATTTCAATCTTGCCCCTACTGGACTGCATAAGAGAGGTACAGAGCGAATTCGATGGGTACATGCCAGAGATGTGAGAGGTGATCCACAGATTTCATTCTGAAAAGTATCACGCTCTTGGAAAAAGCCTTAGGCAAATCACCACTATGCCTGAAAACATCCATGTGCTCAGCCACGTGCAAAGCTGAGCGGAAATGGGCTGACAAGCAATACTTTCTTCTCAGCAAGAAGCCCTACCATTAACCCAGTATTTCCTTTCAAGCATTTACATTCAACCCATAATGTATTTTTGAGATTACAGACACATTGCACACGAAAAATGTTGACATAAGCACAAGGCATGGGCCAAAACATTACTTGTATACCAAAAATACATCTAAGAGTGCAAAATCTCACATATCTTCAACATATAAAAACCTGTTGTGAATCCATAATGACATGGAGCCAAAAAGCTGTATTTGTCCTGATTCTATTAGCATTTTCTTCAACGCTTCAGATAAATTGCAGTCACTGCTTTTTAAGTGAAAAGTAGGAAAAGGAAAATACTTCAAAAGGGAAAAAAAAATGGATAAGCTGACTGGTGAGCTAGCACCTTTACTGTATAAATAGTTTGTGAAGCCTAAAAATGACGCCACATTTGCAAATCAGCTGGACTCTGTCAGGAGAAACCCAAACAAAAAGTGGTAGAGGACAAAAAAGTCAAAGGAAATTACAATGCCACTGGCATTTAAAAAAGCCCTGAGGTGAAGTAACTTTATGTAAGCAGCACATGATCAGCACAATGAGTCACCTACCCATCAATGCACCAGCTCACACCATATTCTAAGAAAATTATGATAGCTAAATATATGAGGACAAACTCCCAAACAAAAGAGGCTAATAATTTTATATTTAGAACTGAATGAAGGAGAAAGTGTATCTCTACTTATAGAATCAGTTGAAACCATTTCAGCAATAGCATGGCTTATGTTAACACCTGAAATTTAAAATAGTTAGGAGACACTTCTACAGACACAGAAGTCAACTGCACTCTTTAATTCACAGAACTCAAAAGCAAGCAAGATCTAATAATTCAAGATCCAGGACTATCCCCATCAGCAGCCACAATCAGTCAAATCAGCTCAACAGCTGGTATAATTGCATCCCAGAGCTGGTGATATCTGGAAATAAGTCCGAAATAAAATAAACCTTTAAAGGCAGTGGACTTGGAACCTTCCACATCTCTCAGAATCTCTAAGCCAAAGTGAGAGATAAGTTTCTGTATATACGAAATTATGCTCTGCTCTGTCATAGTTATTCAGGCTGAAATACCAGCAAATATGTAATGCACGTAATGCAACGCCAGACAGGATGATTACCACAAGAAACTCCAGTCTGATAAACCAAACTCATTTCTAATAATGTAGAAGAAACCTCCAAGTATGGTTTCCTCAGACAAGTTTCTATTTGCTCTTTCCAGAAAGTCTCCATCTATGCAATACACGCATTGCAGAAAGAGACCTACACCCTACCTTGTCTTACTAGCTCTTACTCCATCACACACTCAGATGAAAAAAAAATTTAGCCTAGACTTTTCTGGAGGAAAAAAAAGTCTTTAAACACCAAGAAGATATCAATAACCCCATAGCAATTTTGGGATGGGGGTTCTGAATGCCACCACAGGTTCCGTGCTGCAGGCTGGTGATCTAACAGCTCACAACGTCGAAAAAGATAACTACTTCCTCCTCGCATCTCCCTCTTCACTCCTTCTTCCCCAGCTGTCCACTGCCACTTTCAGATGAGACCACTTTAACTCAGAAAAATCCCACCAAAACGTAGAGATTTCTGTCAAGGCAGCAGGCTGAAGAGGCTTACAGAGGTGTCCAACAGACACCAGATCTAGTGCAAGAGAAGGCTCCACTGATCAGGAAGAGAGTTTATGCTTTTGAAAAGCAGTAGGCCTCCACAAGAGATCAGTTGCCCCAAATTCTTACCCTAACTCTAAACAAAAGACCTGTAATTTCTTCTGTCTGTTATTAATATATGAGATGTGATAGCTATTTCTCCAAGGACGTGGTTAAGCGTGGTGCTCATAATACCAAGGTCCCGGGTTCGACTCCTGTTCGGTCCCCGTGTGTTGCCTGATCTAGTCGAGAGGTGGCGTCCCTGCCCATGACAGGGAGGTTGGATTAAATGATCACTAAGCTCCCTTCCAGCCTGGGCCATTCTATGATGATGATTCTAAAAAGACCAAAACCAGAGTCTTCCTAACCCACTAAGCATATCCATTTTTTCAGGAATAAAATCTTAACAATGAACTTATCTGAAGCGAGATTCATGAGCAGATTCTGGTATCATTACACTATTCCTGAGTTTAAGAAAAATTCACTCTTCTGAACATAACAAAAGTGTCTTTACCGGAGAGTGTCTGGTAGATCCTCTTGTGGAATACTTGTCACCAGCTTTTGGAATGCATGGAAGAGCTCCACTTTACAGATCTTGGATCTGACAAAAATAGAGAAACGAGAAATTCTGATGGGAAAAAGAAATCAGAAATGCACTTCCTCTCAGTAGTGGTGACTCACAGTAGTACCTCCCAGCTGAACACTTTTCATAAAGAAAATTATGCTCACTTCTCAAAGAATGTAAAAATTTCTCCGCAATTTAACTTTTCCTGCCCATTCAAGTTGCCCACCTCACTTCTCCTTGTTATACTGACAAGGAGCTGCATTGCTCACATTGTCACAGCTAGCATTCAGTTTGCAGAGAACATTATAGTATCCCCACATCATTATCTGTGTAACTCTGCACTCTCATCAGCTCATAGCTACAGCAAAGTTGAGCCAGAAGTACTACTCCCAGAACTGACCAACCAAACACAGAACTCCAAATAAAAGAACCAGCAGAAATACCTGAAACAATGCTGTCCTTTTCACAGTGGTGACAAGGACACATTCAGCAACAGCTGCAGGGCTGTGTAGGTGTGGTACTTAGTTGCATGGTCTAGTGGTCGGCTAGGTTAATAGTTGGACTTGATCTTAAAGATCTTCTCCCACCTAAACAATTCTATGATCAAAAAAAACAGGTCAGTCAAAGTTTGAAAGATCTTTTGAAGATACCACAGGCATCTCAGTCAGCTTTAGGGCCTTCCTTAAGGAGACGGCAGCCAGAAGAGCTGTTTATAAAGCATGGTTGGTTTTGAAAGCACCAGCTATTTCTCTATTTAATTAAATTCTCTTTTTTACGTTTATCTTCACAAAGACTGATTCAGTTCTCCAACAGGCGTAAGCTCATTATCCAGAAGCACTGAAAAAAACCCACCAATCAAAAAAAACTTCCTGTTTTGCTAGGAAAAAAAGAGAGGAGGATCTCTCAACAAAAAAAATGTCAGCTAGCCGATGGCTCTAAAAGTTTTAGAGGTGATCCACAAATGTTACCTAACAAATTTAAGCATACTGAGAAAAAGCAGCTGGTTGGTTTGTTTGATCTTTCAAATGTCTTTGGAATACATTACATACCACATGTTGAAAACTAATATTCTACAGTGCACATAAAGCCTGTATCAAAGGACACACTAAGTCACCCAGGTCGCCTGAGTTAACAATACCCCAGACATCAACACTGGTCACAAACCACAAAGTTCCTAGTCCTCTTCTTTCCAGGGAAAATCTGGAAATAATAGGGTACAGAATCACAGAAGCGCTTTGGTTGGAAAAGATCTTTATCAAGTCCAAGCATTATCTAACTCTACCCAGCCCCCTTCTAAACCATGTCCCTGAGCACCACATCTAGATGGCTTTTAAACACATCCGAGGATGGTGATTCAACCGCTTCTCTGGGCAGCCTGTCCCAGTCTTTGACAACCCTTTCAGTGTGGAAGTTTTTCCTAACGTCTAACCTAATCCTTCCCCCGTGTAACTTGAGGCCATTTCCTTCTGTCCTATCGGTTCTAACTTGTGAGAAGACACCAACACCTACCTCTCTACAACCTCCTTTCAAGTAGTTTTAAAGAGCAATATAAGGTGTCCCCTAAGCCTCCTTTTCTCCAGACCAAGCAACCACAGTTCCCCATGCCACTCCACATAAGACTCATTCTCTAGACTCCTCGTCAGCTTTGTTGCTCTTTTCTGGACTCTCTCCAGCACTCTGAAGTAAACTTCAGTCAAGTCAGGTCTAACTTCAAGAAGCTCAGAATATGCAACCTGCAGGCGTAAGAGTGAATTATCTAGAAGCACTGTCTAAGCTCTACTTATTTTATTCCCTACTGTTAAGATTACCTTCTTTCTTATGGAAAGCCTGGGAAAAATGAACAATATGACCATTGATAAATTGGTGGTATACGCAGACAACTATAAGCAGACCCCTACCCTCAAGCCAAACTCACACAGACCAATAATTATTTTGTTCACCTCACCTAAACTGAAGAAACTTGTCTGCAGATGTTTACAAGTAATTCCTCTCGACCACAAGGAAAACACATAACTGTTTCTTTAAACATTAAAAGTTGATAGAAGCCTACAATGTTTCTTAAAGAGCACAGGAAAGGTGGTATCTTTTGTGTTAGGAATCCGCTGTAAGCATTTCATAATGTTTTCAAACTCTTAAGGCAAAAAGTGACATTTCAAAGCAACACTTTTAACAACTATTCATGCAGGACAGCTGGCTTGATTCTTACAGAAAAAAAAAAACAAACCAACCTGCAAAAAGAGGCCCTGCAACATACTAATTTCCTTCACAGTCATCAATCCAAAAGATACAAAGCAGAATTCTGCTAACTTCACCAATACACTTTTAGCAAAAAGTTATCATAGCTCCCCATCACCATAATCTACAATGCTCTCTTTAAATCAACAGGGGTGAAGAAACAGCATAAACTTGTCAACCCTCATTCAACTTCCATCATTCCAACTCCCCTTCTCTTCCTTACACACCCCTCGTGCCCTATCTTACCCCTTCTTCACCACTCCCTAGATTTCTTTTTGCTCTAGCAATGCACTACACATCACATGAGCCGACAGAGGCACGTATGCTAACAAAAAAGATGTATACATCCTTATATCCCAACATTCTCACACCTGCTCTGATGGGTCCCAATTCCCTTCTTTGTCGTTCCCTGCCGGACGCCATCGGAGGTGACATCCAGAGGTTCCTCAGGGACTGCACTCCAACTGATAGCTGTAGAAGAAAGGATTAAGGACAAGGGAGGTGCTGTCATGACAAAAGCGGAACTTAACAGTTCCTTTCATTCTATGTGTTCACATGACACCATGCTGCTTCCCAGAATAATTCAAACTAGGAAAAGGACCATGGTTCTCTAGGGCCAGGATTTCAGTACCTAAAAGGAGGTAAGTTCTATTTAATTAAAAAAAAAAAGGGGGGGAAAAAACCCCCAAACCAACACACACAGAGCTCTCATCTAAATTAGGTCCTTCAAAATTCCATGCTTTTAAATACTTGGGCTCCAGCCCTGCAATTCACCCCTTTTTAGGCGGAATTCTACTTTCCTTTGTGCATCCTGTCTGGACAAAGCATGAAGAAGTTTCAAACTCAGACGGCTTACTTTCATATCAGGCTGTGACACGCTCCCCCAAACTACATGCACCGCTCTATGTTTTCTCTATTAATTGATTGTGTGCGATTACTTTGTGTATTGTATACTCCAAATAGTTGTCTCATGCTTAATAACTGACATACATGAAATATCTGTAGACTTTACTATTCTGTAGTCAAAAATCATTTGTTGTACCAACAATATCCTTCACCTCCATTCTGGCAACCTTATACCATCTTAAACTTCTTAATGCTGCAACTCTGCATATCATACCTTGTAGATTTATAAATAACCAGCAAAGTATCAGTAGCATCCTAAAAGAAACAGGACTGATGGATGTGCCCAATCTATCCCCTCATAGCCTAACAACAGTTCCTTTAGCTTCTACTGCCTTAAGGCAATTTTTGTTCCCTAAGTTCTCCCATTTCTCTGTGTGCAAAACAGCTGCATATCTCTAAAGAAAATTTCCACAGCTTCTCTCTTTCATGATACCACCATGTTTCTTCCTGATACCTTCAAAATAGCTGAAATGTTCCTATCAAGCACATTTCAATACTCATTGCAACAGCCATCAATTTAGAGTTTATTCTGATTTTCATCCCTTCAAGAAAAAAATTAACCACGTATCATTCATGTATGCAAAAATGCATGATAAAGCATCATTCATCTTTATTTAACAGAATAACCCAAGTTACTGTATGGAAAGAAAGGCATGCACAGGAATTTAATCACAGTTGGTTTCAGATCTTTTTTGCTAAGTGAATTGGCACCATTTTTCAATGATGGATTTTGTTTCCTGTCTCACAGAATCAAAATCTTTTCCTTCCTGGCACCTGTAAGTAACTCCAATTTAATGAATCTGAATTCTATTAAAGAACCCTTTGTTTTCATTTTATTTTATCATCAGCTTTATTGTAATAGAATAACTTCCAGTTCCAGTTAAGCCAGAAAAATACACGACAGCAGAGGGTAGACATTTCCAAGTTTAAAAAAACTGCTTAACCGTACACACACAGTGTCAGTTCCATCGTTTTTTCTGACAAACAAGACCATGTTGCTAAATCACAACGTGACTTGCATATTCAGTCATCACCATGACAAAAAATGCGATGTCCAAAACCTCCACCAATTAAACCTTTACACTCTACTACTTCGTATTCTTTCTATGTTCATACATTTCTGGAGGAATTACAAGCATAACTCGGCACGGCAAGTCTTCTGTTCATTATCAAGGACAATGCAAAACCGAAACAAGAAGTCTTTTGATATTTTTCTTATTCCTCTCAGAACTTTTGCTTTTGCTAGCTCTTTTTTTTTGTTTAGATTACAAATTCTTAGTGGCATCAACCGTTTATTCAGTCTGAAAACTCCCTACAGGTAACTAGAGGCTGAGCTGAGTACTATTAATTATTAACAATTAAGTTCTGGCCTGAAATTAATTGGCCTGAAATGTGCTTTAAGTCACACTCTGCCTCTAGCACTGGCAACGAATGAAGTTCCGTTTTAGGAAACCACCTAACTTCTGCTTGGACTTCTGCACACAGTTATGCAACTAACCTGAGTTAACTCACCTGCGCCACAGGGAACAAGTTTTGTTTTGCTGTTAGTTTGAAATTCCTGAATTGCTTGACGACTATGCTCAAATCGAAGATCTGATTGCACCAGCTTAACCTCCTGAGTGAGAAAACCATTCGGTAAAAACGAGATGTGCTGACACCTAAAGTGAACATGGAAAAATGCAAGTGATTTTAAGTCTGGTCTTCCCAAAGAAGCTAATTTTGTGGAAATTCAAAAATACGTTACTTTTACATTAAAACTGAATTGAACATGAGTTATATAAGAGGAACAGGAGGTTTGAGTGCATTTTTCCCTTCAAAATAGTATTTATTAAAAAACAAAAGTCATATAGTTTAAGACCTTGTCAATCCTAGAAAACCTACAATGAATTGATTTTTAAAAAGGTTTTTAAAAAGGATGCATGGCTGTAGAGAAAAGGAGTTACTCAACAAAGTCAAACCTTTCAGATGAACTGGTCTAGTTGTCTCTTAATGGTTCTGCTCCCCAATTTCTTTCCCACTCTCTTTTCTTTCCCTCCACTCTGCCCAGTTCCATTACTCTCCTCTAATGCTTGCAGACTCCTTTGTCACACTCAATCAACCTCCGAAGCAAGAAAAATAGCCACTTCCTGTCCTTTAGTTGCTGGGATAATTTTCATCAGTTCAAGGATCTGAGGAGCAAGAAAGTCACTGCACAGCAGATGACTTTCCTCATTTAGAAGCAGTACACTTCACCTCTCACATAAATGTCTCTGAGGCTACAGGTTGTGTTATCAGAGCTCTACTACTCACAGCAGGCAGAAAAATGAAATCTTGTATGTAATTCAAAACAAAGAAACAGACAAATTTTTACCACCATGGAAATGCACACAAGCTTTGCCTTTCCAGCCTAACACCACTCCTAGTCTTTTTCCAGCTGACCAGTATGAGCTGTCACATGCTGGGTGTCCTGAACCACTTCAGTAGATCACAGAATGGCTGAGGTGGGAAGGGACCTCTGGAGTTCATCTGGTCCGACCCCTCCCTGTTCAGGCAGGGCCACCTACAGCTGCCCAGCACCGTGTCCAGGTGGCTTCCGAGTATCAACAAGGTGGGAGACCCCACAACCTCTCCCAGCAACCACCACCAGTGTTCCCTCACCCGCACAGTAAAGAAGCGTTTCCTGATCACAGAATCATAGAATGTTGAGGGTTGGAAGGGACCTCAAAAGATCATCTAATCTAATCTCCCTGCCAGAGCAGGATCACCTACAGTAGGTCATCACACAGGAACGTCTCCAGAGAAGGAGACTCCACAACCTCCCTGGGCAGCCTGTGCCAGGGCTCTGGAACCGTCACAGTAAAAAAGTTTTTTCTAGTATTTTTATGGAACCTCCTGTGTTCCAGCTTCCACCCATTGCCCCCTTGTCCTGTCATTGGACATCACTGAAAAGAGCCTGGCTCCGTCCTCCTGACACTCCCCCTGGACATATTTATAAACATGAATGAGGTCACCCCTCAGCCTCCTCTTCTCCAAGCTAAAGAGACTCAGATCCTTCAGCCCTTCTTCATAAGGGAGATGTTCCACTCCCTCCATCATCTTTGTGGCTGCGCTGGGCTCTTTCAAGCAGTTCCCTGTCCCTCTTGAGCTGAGAGGCCCAGAACTGGACACAATATACCACATGCGGCCTCACCAGAGCAGAGTAGAGGGGCAGGAGGACCTCTCTCGACCTACTTGCTACTCCCCTTCTAACACACCCCAGGATGCCATTGGCCTTCTTGGCCATGAGGGCACACTGCTGGCTCATGGTCACCCTGCTGTCCACTAGAACCCCCAAGGTCCCCTTCCCCTGTGCTGCTCTCCGGCAGGTCAGTCTCCAACCTATACTGGCACATGGGGTTATTCTTTCCCAAGTGCAAGACTGTACACTCGCCCTTGTTGAACTTCATTAGATTTCTCCCCGCCCAGCCCTCCAGTCTGTCTAAGTGTCTTGGAATGGCAGCACAGCCTTCTAGTGTGTCAACCACTTCTCCCAGCTTTGTGTCACCAGCAGACTTGCTGACAACATTCTCTAATCCCTCATCCAGGTCATTGATGAATATATTGAACAGCACCGGCCCCAGCACTGACCCCCAAGGGGACTCCACTAGACAGAGGCCTCCAACTGGACTCTGCCCCATTGACTACAACTCTCTGACTTGTTCCCTTCAACCAGTTAGCAACCCACCTCACTACTTGGTCATCCAGACTACACTTCCTCAGTTTAGCTATGACGATACTGTGGGAGATGGTGTCCAATGCTTTACCGAGATCCAGACAGATCACATCCACTGTATGGCCACCATCCATCCACCTGGTTATGTCTTCATAAAAGGTTATCAGGTTGGTCAAACATGACTTCCCTTCGGCAAAGTCATGCTGACTGCTCCTAATAACCTTCTTATCCTTGATATGCCCAGAGACAGCACTAAGGATAAGTTGTTCCATCACCTTTCCAGGGATGGAGGTGAGGCTCATCAGTCTGTAGTTACCTGGGTCCTCCTTCTCGCCCCTTCTGAAGACTGGAGTGACATTCACTTTCCTCCAGTCCTCAGGCACTTCACCTGTTGTCCATGACTTACCAAAGATGATGGAGAGTGGCCTAGCAATGACCTTCGCCAGCTCCCTCAGCACCCGTGGGTGCATCCCAGCAGGGCCCATGAATTTATGGATGTTTAAGCGTTCAAACTGATCCCTAACCCAGTCCTCCTCAACCAGGGCAAACTCCTCCTTTATCCTGACTTTCTCTGGGGCCTCAGGGGACTGAGGCTCCTGAGGACAATCACCAACAGTGTAGTCTGAGGCAAAGAAGGCATTCAGTAACTCTGCCTTCTTTCTGTCCTCTGTCTCCAGGGCACTCACCCCATTCACCAGAGGGCCTACATTGCCTCTAGTGTTAGTTTTGTCAGCAATGTATTTGAAGAAGCCCTTTCTGTTGTCCTTGACCTCCCTCACAAGGTTTAATTCCAAGGAGACCTTAGCTTTTCTGATTGCCTCCCTACATCCTCTGGCAGCAGTCCTATACTCCACCCAAGTGGCCAGCCTTCCTTCCATGATTTATATACTCTCTTTTTCCACTTGAGTTTGCCCATCAGATCACTGGTTAACCATGCAGGTCTCCTGGATCTCTTTCTTGATTTCCTACCTGTTTGGATGCAAGATCTTGAGCATGGAAGAAGTGGTCCTTGAATATTAACCAACTGTCTTGGGCCCCTTTACCTTCTAGTACCCTGTCCTATCGGGTTTCCCCTAGCAATTGTTTGAAGAGGCCAAAGTTGGGCCCGCTGAAGTCCAGAGTTGCGATCCTGCTTGGTATTCTGTTCCTACCGCACAAGATCCTGAACTCTACCATCTCATGGTCGCTGCAGCCAAGATTGCCCTCAACCTCCACTACTTAAACCAGACCTTCCTTGTTGGTGAGCACAAGGTCCAGCAGCGCTCCTCTCCTGGTTGGCTCATCCATCATTTGCATCAAAAAGTTCTCATCGATGCACTGGAAGAACCTCCTGGACTGCAAATGGCTGGCTGTGCAGGCCTTCCAGCAAATATCTGGGTAGTTGAAAACCCCCATGCGAGCCAGGGCCTGGGATTGAGAGGCTGCTGTCAGCTGCCTGTAAAAGGCCTCATCAACTTTCTCCTCCTGATCAGGTGGTCTGTAACAGACACCCATCACAGTATCACCTAAGCTAGCCTGCCCCTTAATTCTTACCCACAAACTCTCGACTTGCTCCTCATCCACCCCGAATAGATCTAGATACATTCCAGTTGCTCTCTCACCTAAAGAGCAACTCCCCCATCTCGCCTTGTTGGCCTGTCTTTCCTAAAAAGGACAGAGCCATCAAGGCCCACATTCCAGTTATGTGAGTTGTCCCACCACATCTCAGTAATTGCAATGAGATCGTAGCTCTTCAACTGCACCCAGATTTCTAGCTCACTCTGCTTATTCCCCATGCTTCTTGCATTGGTATATAGACACTTTAGAGACTTAATTGAGGAGAATCTGTTACCATTGCTTGTGCTGTACATGTTGCAGTGGATGCACTAGAGCTGGGTCATTGTTTTCACCCCTAACCCTGCGATACTTCTTCTGGCTCGTCTGTAGCGAGCCTGGTTTTATCCCCTTCCCCCTCTGAACGCAGTTCATTGCCCAAGCCGCAGGCATTCATATAAAGGCATTTGAGTTGGGCCTCTGACTAAGTACCTGGAGCCCCTGATGAAGTACAGTTGTACTTCATCTGCGCTAATGTTTCTGCTTCTGGTGTTACTATGCCTATCCCAGGGTCATCTACATTTGATCCAGCTACAACCCCTTCCCCCTTCACATCTAATTTAAAGATGTTCAGAGGGAACCTCCTCCAATGCTCAGAGGGAACCTCCTGTGCTTCAGTTTGTGCCTGTTGCCTCTGGCCCTGTTGCTGGGAACCACTCAAAACAGCCCGGCTCCACTTTCTTTGAACAAACTGACAATTAGCACCAACAGAAATGAGCGTTGGAAAGTCATGAGTTCATGTCAATCGGGTTGCCAAACAACCTAAAAGTAAACCTCGATGTATTCCATCACTTCACAGCAATTTCTGCCTTATGTCTAGAATTCAATTTCCATGGGCCACAAAGCACACCTGAAGGCACAGCATACAGTCAAAAATTTTGAACAGCAGTTTTCAGAAACCTCTAAAGAGAAAAGACTGGCAATACAATTTTGGAATTTTACATAGGATGTAGTTACATGAGTATGCAAGAACCCAAATATTAACCTCCTGGAAAATTTTAACTTTGGATCCAAGCTTCAGAAGAGAGCAAAAAGTGAATTGTTTTCACTACAATTCCCTTCAAAACAACTTAGAAAAACTGCATCTTTTACTAGATGGAAAGAAAGTCTGAAAGCAGGGTCTAAAGCAAAAGCTTTAGAAATTCTTCTTATTAGTTCTTATTAGAACTCATTTAAGGCTAAGTTATAAAAGGTTTGTAAGGACAACAGTAGGACACCGTTTCCATAGTGCAAAACTCTGCCTATGCATTCATTTGGAGTCATTTCAGCCAGAATGCCTTTAGCATGGACAGATTTATGAGCTTTGTAATTTAATTTTGGGAATGGTCCTGCAAGAAATAAAAGCCGCTTTTGCTCACCAACATAATCTTATAAAAAGAAACTTACAGATATTCTGAATAACTTGGTGGAGCATGGATAACTGAACAAATTAAAACTCTTCTTGACTCTGAGGAAATAAAATCAGGAAGAGTGAAACAAAAGTTCACTACACTGTTTGTGTCCTTCTAGGTGCTTTTCCTGCTGGAAGGTTTCTAGAAAAACTCAGGTGGGTAACAGCTTCTCACTGTTCCATGAAGGGACAACTAAGAGGACCCTGAATCTGTTGGAAATTCTTTTGTGGCTCTTCAAGTCTGATCCATCAGCAGCAGTGTCCTGACTTGACCTAATTAGAACCAATTCTGTTCAATGATTTTACTTTTCAGGTAAGTCTCTTCTAAGAGACTGTACTTTCTGAAGTTAGAGAGCATCTGTCAGCATTTAGTGGCCAGCTCAGCCTGAACTCTTGACAAGCAGTTACTTTTTCTCCATACTATATAGTGTTACTTTCTAAAAATGTGTAATTACAGAAATCCACATTTTCTGCAAATGACTTTGGTGCAAAGTCCTGGTATCTGCATGACACGTTGTCCTCCATAACTCACTGTCTCCATACTCACTGTCTGAGGTATAAAGCAGAGCACTTACCTTTCAATAACTGCTCTTCGCATAGCTTCTTGGCTGTATGGACACTTCCCCACTACAACCGCTGACAGATACACAGGATACTGCAGGAAATGCATCAGAAGAGCTCCTTGACAGCCTAAAACATTCCAGCGAGCCATCTTATCACTGCAGGACATAGAGCATGTTCTGTCCCCACGACCTGGCTTCACTCGTAATAATCCCACAGAGTGATACCCTAGCCCAGGTACTCGGGCATCACCCAGCTCTCCAGGTACGCATTTTGCTCCAGTTCTATAAACATCTACTACCTTCGGTGTCCCTAAGCCAGTCTCCTTATTAGCTCTTTGCACCTCTGCAGAACATTCACAACTCTTCGGATTCAGGTCATCTTCTTGTTTCACATGCTGAACAGTCAAATCTTCGGTGACTACAGAAAAATAACCATCATTGCCAGTTTTCACTCTCTTGATTATATGATTACTTGCTGTTTTCTGTGATTTCCTTTTATCTTTTGGAGCGAAACAATCACAGTTAACTCCGCACTCTGTCGATTGTCCAGCTGCATTGTTTCCAGTCACTGGCTTAGAAAACTGGTTCTCTGGTTCAGTCATTGGAATAATAGAAGCATCACCACCTAGAACAAAAGAAAAAAATGTCAGAATTAGCCAAAACTCACAATATGACTTACTGCCTCACTCTCACTCCAAAACAAAGTGAGATCAAAGAAAGGCAAGGGGCATAAAAGATTCTACAAGCAGGAGCCATGAAATTGGTTCACTCCAGCATACTCACATGGGGTGTGACTGGAGAAGAAAACAAACACGATACTTGGTTTGAGTATCCATTTCCCAGTTTCAGTTCCTGGAACAAAGATACTGCATTGCTGATAGGAAGCTGCCAGCCACATCTGGTGGAGAAGATACCTGTTGACAGAAAGTTTTCATGCAACACTTCTTCATTTTTGACACATGCAAAACCAACAAAAACTACATGCCCGCTAGTGCCTGTTCTTTCCTGATTCAATCTATGAGGAGACAATCAGTTACCCTTCTACACAGAGATGGGGTTCCACTGCAGAGTAACTGCTGGAGATGACTTGGAAATTAAACTTATAAACACATAATTGGAACCTTAACAACAGACCTCAAAGGCCTGGATTCAGTAATCGTGTAGCTAAAGTCCCCTTCTCCCACTCTATTTTTATCAGCGCTGCAACTGGCACGATTCCATGAGAGTCAGTTCAGTGGCATAACACTGCAAGAAATGTACTTGCTCCTCCACCATTATTATTCTCTTGGCTCAGTTCCTTGCACCAATTTATTCCATGTGAACAAGAGGACTAATATGTGGGAAACAGCAAAAAGGCCACCCTTGGCAGCTGGTCATTAGACCAGTGTTCATGTCACATGAAATCAGCTCCTGCTTCTTTGTACAGAGGTTCTACTAGAATGACGAAGAAACAAGCTTTTGCGAGAGAGCCTTAACACCATGTAGAAGTGTAAAAATTAGGTTAAACTCCTGCTAACAAAGAGGGGAAAAGCGTTGCCTACATGATAATAACATCGTCTCTTTCGTTGCGTTCTCATCCCTGAAGCTGACTACTTCAGCTGTAGGTCAAAAACATTTGTATCACAACAGCCAACCTCAAATGGTGCTAAATAACAGAATGTGAATTTCACGCCTCACCTCTGGAAGCTCCTCTTGGCCACAATTTCAGCATGACTGTCATTCAGAATGTCTCCTAAAGCAACAATGAAATGAGAACAATATGCATCATTACTTACAAGGAGACAAACAAACAGAATGTGATAGATGACAGTTCTCCAGATTTGGCAGCATTTGAAGGTTTAACACGAGTTTAGGTTATGCAAGATATTTAAACACTACAAAGGGAGGTCAATAGCCTACACAGATGAAGGATGAAAGCCTTCACGAGTAAGTCAGAGACTTCTCTAAACACCAAATTTTAAATCTTCCGATATCTGAAATCTTGAGCCGAATAAAGTCTTCCTTCAAAGCCTTCCTGATGTTAAGAGCAAATCTTGATATTCTCAGATTAAGCATAATGTCCAGAAAACTTCAACTGTTTGTAAAGTTTTTGGTTGAAGTTTCTTGTCACACTGTGTCCTGGTCTGAGTTAAACCAGAATCAATTCTGTTCATTGATTTTACTCTTCAGCTAAGTCTCTTCTAAGGGACCGAGTTTTCTAAAGTTAACAGCGTATTTTTGCAGAAACATCTGCAGTTAGTACCTAACTGGCATCACCTCTAAGTGTAGAGGTGCAATCTTTTGCATCAGACGCCAATAAAAACAGATTGTGACAGGTGACTGAAGCACAATTATTTCACTTACGTTTTGTTTTGCTTTTAGTTATGAAGTCTTTGGGTAAGCAGACTCAGGGTCTAAACTACACATTTCCACAAAGTTTATTCACTTTCAAGGCAGCAAGTGCAACAAACTTCCCAGGCAGCCATTCTGGCTTCCTAAAGCCCTCTCTTCCTGACAAGATGAGGTCTGCCTTACACTTCTAGCTTTGGTCCAGAAGTCTGAGCTCAGGGCCTTCAACATTTTCATTGATTCTATGACACCAGTAAGAACAAAGGCAGCAGAGATAATGTGTTCCTTGATTTTACACCATACTTACCAGTTTTTCTCATTTTGTTTTTGCCAATACATTTTGTTCCAGTTCCCAAAGCCACAACCTCCTTCGTTACTGAAAAAAATAACATTAACTGAACAGACTATCACCGGAACCATTGCTCTCACACAATCATCCTGGCAAGACAATACATAGAACACTGTGTAGAAGGGAAGGTAGAGGGAGGCAACCCAGTGACATTTCAGAAATCAAACAGTATCAGCTAGAGAACTGAAAACAGTAGACAGAAGCACTAGTGCTAGGAAAAATCTCTGATCCCGCAGCAGGAATGCTAACACGGGCTTGACATGCCAGGCCATGCACAGTGGACACCAGCATCAAGGACCACCATCACCTCTCCCTCTTCCCCTCCCGCCACTCATCCTTACCCTGCAGATTCCCTGGACTAGCAGGAACCTCTCCTCGGGTTGCAGATTCCACCTTGACAACAGCTGCCAGTGAAGTCCATTCCCTCTTTGGATCGGGTTTCCCCTGCTTAGGGAGTCTGCTCCTATAATGCACGTAACACAGCTCGGCAATTTCATCAGCCGACCACATGGCTCCTGATGCAAGTGCAGGTTCTAAACAGAACTGAATTACATGACCATACTGAGTAACAAGCCCTCTCTCTCCAAACCCCATCACCTTGCACCAGATTCCGATATGCAAGGCCTAACGGAACCACCCCCTTCAGGGCTACTTATCAGAAACACATCATACGAAGTAAAAAAAAACGTTTTAGCCAAATCACTAGGAACAAAAAAACCACGCCAGAACGCCCACGGCCCGGCAGAGCGTGGACTCGCCGGCTTCCCAGGGCTCGCACCAGCCAGGGGTCTATCGCGCGCGCCACACCGTCCCCGTGCGCTGCTGCGTCACATCCGCCGCGGCCGGCACCGCCGCCTCTGCTCTGCCAGCGACCGGGGAGCGCAGAGCCCCGCAGCCGGGGCGGCCGGCGCAGGCCGCGACCTCCAGCCCCCGCGCTACGGCGCCGCCGCTTCCCGCCGGGCCCCGCGCTCGAGCCCGCCCACCCGCCTCAGCCCCGCCCGGCTGCGCGCGGGCCGCACACGCGCACACAGAGACACCACGGCAAGAGCGCCGCCTTTATGCCCGGCAAGAAGGGCTGCCTTTATTAGCAACAAAGACCGCCGCATTTATTCGTGGCCCACGCCGCCCTGGCCTTCACACAGAGGTGCCTTCAGGGGGCTGGTCGGGCTGTGCCTCCTTCTTGTTGTCCTCCGGCTTCATGGCAGGGAAGAGAAGCACCTCCTGTGAAAAGGGACACCGTCAGCTGGTGCCAGGGCCGCCCCGCCATGCCCCCGGCCCACGACCCTGTCACCGAGTCTCGCCAGAGGAACTCTTGGCCCGGCTTCCCGGTGCCCCACAGCGCCGCGCGCTAACTGCGTAGAGCGCCCGCGGCCCCCGACTGCGCTAACGGCGGAAACTGCGCTAACTGCGTAGAGCGCCCGCGGCTGCCCTAACGGCGGAAACTGCGCTAACTGCGTTGAGCGCCCCGCGGCAGGGCAGACCCGCACGGCGGCTGCGCGCTCTGCAGGGGGTTTTCAGCAAGCGCAGTGAAGGGCGCTTTTCTGAGGCGGGAGTCCTGATCTTGCAGGATCTCGGTCTGCCACACCGTCAATTACCTCATGGCCTGCTCTGCAGAACCTCATTCCCTCCTCCGCGGCAAAGCTAGCAACGGGCATTGCTGTGTCTAACGTTTACCTTGATGTTATTGGAATCCGTAAGGAACATGGTGAAGCGATCAATGCCCATGCCCCAGCCAGCTGTAGGAGGAAGGCCATACTCCAGTGCAGTGCAGAAGTTCTCATCAATAAACATGGCTTCATCATCACCTGCAGCTTTTGCCTGAATGAGAAAATTAACAGTAAAAGGTGGGTTGTACAGAGCGAGACCGTACCACTTCTGCTAACACCTACCAAAAAGGATGGATGTTGAGAGGGCTGGTTTAGCTCAGTGGGTTGAGCGTGGTGCTTGACCACCAAAGGTCGTGGGTTCGATTCCCGTTCGGTTCTCACGTGCTGCCTGACCTAGTCGAGAGGTGGCGTCCCTGCCCACAATGGGGAGGTTGGATTAAAATGATCTCTAAAGTCCCTTCCAGCCCAGGCCATTCCGTGATTTAGAGGTTTGTAGCAGTCATGTTAACTGATGAAATCGAAGCTGGATCTATGCAGCTGCCTAAAGAACAGGTGAAGGACTCCGAGCACCTGGAGAACTGTGGAGGCCACTTGTGCTTCCAAAATGGCTCTAGATTCACTTTCTCATCTGTAGGTTTCCTTTCTAGACACACACCCAGGCCTTTTACTTCAGAAAAAGTGACACCTAGGGCCATACGGTAGCAGGTGACAGCGCTTCCAAAAGCTTCTCAGGTTCTTTATTGCTTGCAGCCCCCCTCTTTAATAGTTGTAGAAACAACTAAAAAGCCTAATTGTTTCAATTGTCATGCTCCATGAAACAAAGTTTAAGGATTGCTATTTTCCCCCTCAGGCAGGAAGACTAAAAGCCCCTACACTGAGATGGTAATTCGTGCATCTGACATTGACAGCCTCCAAATGCCAGAAGTCATAATAATAAAAATGCAGACTAGCTAACCCTCTCAAAAATCGAAAATGCCGAGTGTAGTGTTGAAACAACAGCAAACATTTTTTGCTCACACAGTTTCAAGGAAGAGTTCGCAAAAGACTTAAAGCAAACTTTTCTGCCCAAGTCTGAAATCCTGAAATGCAAACTGCCACAATTCATCTTAATCTTTGCCATTAACATTAAATTTTCAGGCAAATTTTCATTCAATAAATATAATCACATTTGCAAAGTTTGCCTATAACCACGAGAGCTAACTGCAGCAAACATATACAAAACAGACCAAAGGTAAAAAAAAAGAAAATCTGTAATATTCTTCATTCTGACTGAATATTTTGAAATTTATTATCAAGTAAGTTAGTTAATGTAAGTCTATTTTCCTGGATTTGACAATTCCTTAATCCTCTCAAGCACTGTGAAGCCATTAGAAAGAGCAGGAAGAGCTGGAACTCTGTTTCTGCAGACCACATCATCTGACCTAGTTCACAGATGTGCATAGCCAACCAATAACAAAGTCTATTTCAGTCACTGCTTTCCGAGGCTTATCTAGAGAGACATAGTACTATAAATGTGCAGGTCTAATAATTTCCAGTCTCCAGCTCTATTCTGTGAGACAATTTAAAATAGTTCAGGAAATTTGGCTGTTTGTTACACACCATTCAAACTCTTACTGGACACAGAAATTTAAAATAAAATACAGTCTTGCATTTAAAAACAAAACCACAGGCTTGTATGACTACATAAATGCTTAACTGGGGAAAAACAATTTTCAACCTGAACAAGATGGGGAAAACACTTTTCACATTTCATATTTTTTTCAAATTGGTACTCCAGGTAGAATAAAAGGGAAGATATTCCAAAAAATCACAGTACCGAAAAAAAAAAAAAAAAAGAACAGCAGTGTTTGCACTTTCTTACCTTACAGAGCTAGGTTCCTTTAAAAGGAATTACATTTCAACGACAAGCTTTCACTTGAGTGAGAAACACTTCCTCAAAGTAGTAATAACCCTTTTCAGCAGTGAGGACCCATGCCACATTTGGAATAGCCACAGGAAATACTCTTTGCCCTTCCACTACCAGCAGAACACCCTACCTTGGCCTGATCCTCGAAAAGCTGCCGCTGCCGGACAGGATCGTTAAGTTCCGTGTAGGCATTGCACACTTCCTTTTTCATTACAAAGAGTTCGAAGCGTTCTGTTAGTCCTGGATGGGAGCGGTGCCTATGTGAAGATGACAGAACAACCATACCTTAAAACAAACACCTTTACAGAAGTGAAGAGCACAGGCATTACCTCAGGGAGACTGCCCACACTTAGCACTAACAGTTAGCGAAACCTCAAACTACTAAGCATCAGCACACCTCTTCCCTGGATGGTGGCTTTCACAGCTTGCAAATCAATGCCCATCTTGACTGGTGTTCGAATTCACAAACTAGTATACAGCATCAAAATCTCTTTTCACGTACGTGAATTTTTTTTTTCCCTTTTTTAATAAAGTAGGAATAGAGGGCTGAGAGTTACTGACTGTGTTGTATACTCATACCATTTGGCTAGAGGACTCATGATCTGTGGGTGGTCACAGATGAATGTAGGGTTGATACAAGTGACTTCCAGGAATTCACCAACTAACTGGGAAAACAAAAGTGAAACAATTATGTAGAGTACAATATCACTTTCCTAGCACCGCCTTCCCCAAACATCCTACTTTACTCTCTTTCCTACTGAAGAAGGTACCATAAAACTGAAAAGCTTCCCAACTAGTAATTCCTGATCACAGTAATGTCTTCATTAGCAGAGAGTGTGGGTCTTAGTTGGGTAAGAAAAACAACACAGCTAAAACTGTATAAAAAACAATAACATAACTCAATCTGGACATTACAATAAAGGCTATCAGAAAACGCAGCAGAAAAGCAGCTATTGGGCAGTATTTTGGGTACATAGGAAAAGACGTAGTACAGCTGATAGAAGAACTACACAGTAAGCCAAACAGTGTGTAAAATACATACAAATGCACAGATTTCACAAACAAAACTGATATAAGATTACAGCAGATCCACGAGAGACCAATTACCCAAACTAAAATCCTCTAGCAGTCACATTAACCAGGCATCACTAAATTACACTTTGGTGTAGACAACACAAAAAAAGATTTTGATGCAACAAGTTTTCTCACTGTGATACAGAAATAGCTAAAGTGCATTTCAGATTGTTTTCCCAGGTGTAGATGTATTTTTACTCTGAAGAGACTATGTTGATACAGACGGATCCTCAAAGACATAAGGATTATAAAAACACCACCTTCACTTACTCTGTCAAGAAGCCTGGCTGTTGTCCTGGGAGGCGGACACTCGACACCTCTCTCTGCACAAAGATCATCAAAGAACCTGCGAGTTTCTGAAATTATAGACAAAAATTAGAAAAGCTACCCACACAACCACATCTTTTTTCTTTCTGCATCCTTCAACATGTATCAGAGTGATTTATAAACATCTTAGTGGTATACACCATGGAAAGCATAAGCTTAAATGTCAATCTACAAAAATAGTATCACAGTATGCTAGGGATTGGAAGGGACCTCAAAAGATCATGTAGTCCAATCCCCCTGCCAGAGCAGGAACACCTAGATGACGTTACACAGGAAGGTATCCAGGCGGGTTTTGAATGTCTCCAGAGAAGGAGACTCCACATCCCCCCTGGGCAGCCTGTGCCAGTGCTCTGTCACTCTCACTGAGAAGAAGTTTCTTCTCAAATTTAAGTGGAACTTCTTATGTTCCAGCTTCATTCCATTACCTCTTGTCCTCTCATTGTTTGCCACCGAGAAGAGCCTGGCTCCATCCTCGTGACACTCCCCCTTTATATATTTATAAACACTAATAAGGTGACCCCTTAGTCTCCTCCAAACTAAAAAGACCCAGCTCCCTCAGTCTTTCCTCATAAGGGAGATGCTCCACTCCCTTAATCATCTTAATCATCTTAGTTGCTCTACTCCCTTAATCACCTTAGTTGCTCTTAGTTGCTTAGTGCTTGTTTTCATTCAGTTTACACTAAACCATGTTATTTTTTATTTCAGAAACTCAACAACAGTTAAGCACAAACCCATACAACTGCTAGACATTATTATTTGTGAGGCAAAAATGAAAAAAAAAAACCATAACAGAAGTCAGTAAAAAGTGTATGAAGTTGTTTTGTCATGTCTCTGGGTTCGAAGAAAAAAATACAACATACACATGTTTTGAAGAAAGCCCAAAATGACACTTCTAACCTAAGATCACATGCATGGAGACTCAATTGCATAAAAGACAGAAGACATAAGAAATAAAAAGCCAGGTTGATTCAACAGATCTAGAACTCCCCAGATCACCTTTCTTGAGTATACACATATCGACAAAGGGAGAGGCAAAAGAAAGCGGTCAAAGACTGCAAGGCATAAAAGTTTCTTTCTGAATTCTCAGGTAACAGACAAAACCAGAGAAAAGCAATCCTATGTGTTACTACCACCTCAAAAAAGCAGATGATCGATTGCAGGTGGAGAACTCAAGATCTTCTGCCCTTTTTCTGTTAAGGAATAATTACAGGACATTCATATTCACCGCCTAACCTTCAGTTTCAAAACGCTCGGCTGATGGAAACTTCACTCCAAGGGCCTTTTCCAGATCATATACCATGTTAATTCGTCGGAAGGGAGGGGTAAAATCTATCTCATAGGCCTGTCCATCTTGACCATCTGGATGATAAGTGATCTTGTAACTTCCAGTAATGTGTTTCACCATCCCTACAAAATGAACACGAGGTTTACAAGAAGAGTATGCCACATAATATGCAATTCTTCTGGACAGTCTTATTCTTTTTTAATTAATACTGCATACGTCACCTGAAAGCAACTTCTCTGTAATTTCCATCAAATCATGGTAGTCTGCATAAGCCATGTAGAACTCACAAGTTGTGAACTCAGGATTGTGAGTTAAATCAATTCCTTCATTCCGAAACTGACGCCCAATTTCATATACTCGGTCCATGCCTCCAACCACCAACATCTAAACAAAGCGAAATTCTAGTCAACACACTAACTTTTTCAAAAGAACTAAAGAGAGATCAAACACACACAACTGCCACATGACCTTACAAATCTCATTTCACATTCATTTTGTGTCTTCCAACCCATTGAGTCCACCTTTCTTCAGAAGTAATCCTCGTTTTAGCTACATTTACTTTTTTATAATAAGATCGCAAGTCTGGAAAATATAGGCTTAGCCACAAGGAGCTTGTGTTTTACCTTATGGTAAAGCTCTGGAGCAATTCTCATATATAAATTCATATCTAGTTCATTGTGGTATGTGATAAAAGGTCTTGCCACAGCTCCACCTGGAATTATATTCATCATCGGAGTTTCAATCTGTAAAAAAATAACAAAAAATAATAAATTGACAGTGGCATAAATATTTCCAAGCTCCTACCACAATGCCCTGCTTTTGTTCAAACTGTTTCCAAAGCAGAACTCTGTAGATCAAGAAAACAAACCAACCACAGCTAGCTTTGATGAAAAAACTCTGCATTTCACTTACTGTTTGACATTCCAGTACATGAAAACAATTCTGAACTAAAGAGCACTTCTCTCATGCAGTTACTAAAGACTAAACACAAATTACATAAAACTATTTGTTCCTCTCAAGAATCATTCCTATTTACTATTAAATGTTGAACCTCCTGGGTTCCTGTTATCAAAGCCAGGAACTGGGCTCTGGCATTGTCACAAAATCTGTTTCTACGTTACAGAAAACGAAGTTCAACAAGGCCAAGTGCAAGCTAACTGGTCGGGGGCAATCCCCGAAACCGTTACTGCCTGGGGAATTAACAGATTGAGAGCAGGTCTGTGGAGAAGGATTTGGGGATACCAGTGCATGAAAAATGGGATGTGAGCTGGCAACAGGGGCTCACAGCCCAAAAAACCAAGAAGCAGCGTCGCCAGCAGGTATAGGGAGGGGATTCTCTCACTCTATGTCGCTCTCTAAAGGTCCCTTCCAATCAAAACTGTTCTGTGATTTTGATAAAATCCACTTGGCTAAGAGAACAGGGTGTTTCGTAGAACTTAGCAGAAATAGCAGCCTTCCTCAGTATTTTCTCCAAATAAGTGTTTATGCTGTAAATTCTTTAAGAGACTCTGAAGGAAAGCTGTAAAGCAGTAAACCTCAAAGAAATGAAATGCCATGGATACTGTAAATTTTGCAAAACCTTAACACAATTTTAATAATACTCCAAATTTACATTTGGAGCGTTAATAAATATTTGGTGGCGAGAATGGCAGGGAACATACAGGCACAGGGAAACATTCATTGTAGATAAAAAGCTGTACTGATCTTCTGTATGTCTGGGGAATCCCCAGAGTCCAACTGAGTTAACTTCTACAGAGATACACGATTTCAAGGAGAAAAAAAGAATTAAATCAATCCACTGCAGACTTCAGTGAACTGATTTAGTTCAAATTACTACAAGTTTTCTTTGGCAAAAGCTGCATTTTCTTAGATGTTTAGAATGTGACAACTTATGCTTCAAGCCTTTATAGACTATTGACTATAGGAGAAACAGACTTGACATTGAAAAGAGAAAGTAGCTGCAAATGATTGAAGACCTGAGTAGCAGAATGATTTACAACTCAAAACTTGTCCCCCTACACAGACTGCTCGTGGAAGTGGCCAAACAGTTCTCTAACCGATTCTGTGGGACGTGCCATACACAAACTGCTGTGCTAACAAACCAGTCTGGTTTTCACGTTAACACAAAGAACTTGAGTATGTCTGCCTGTATCCTCACACTGTATAGTCCATCATTTGCTGACTTCTCTGCCTTTTATTTTATTCCCAATGCTCTCGTCAAGCCTAAGTAACTTACTCCGCTATTTAATCAACAAGTCAACACTTCATATAAATTGAGAAGGACTCTTTCAGTCCTTTCGGGTGAAGTTACCACAACAGTAACATCTGTGAGTACTAGATTAAGAATTATTTGGAAAAGAAAAAAGAAACCAAAACCAAATCAACGCCAGTAAAGCCATGACACGTACAACAGAGATGACATGGCACAGCTTCAGATTCCCTCAAAAACCAACTCACAGCTTTTGCAGATTCAGGAGATAAACATTTGTAAATAAACTAAGTTGTTAGCTTTTTGCTAACTGTAAAATACAACCAAGAATTTCAATGCAGAGAGCAGAGGTAGTATATTTTCTCGTATGTCACGGCACAATAGCTCCTAAGATAAAACCAATTTTACTTACTCGAAGTAAAAATCCTGCATCTACATTCACAGGCAAAACACCATGTCAAAGATGTTATTTCCACCTTAATTTATCAAAGGAAAGGACAGCAGTAGTCTGAAGTACTACCTTGATAAAAGTTTCCCAAGTCATAACCTCACAAACCGAGGACCAGTCTTAACCTTTTTAAAAAGAGAGGAAAGGAATGGCTCCCACTACATTACATTACATCATCTGAGCAACCTAAACTAGTTAAAGATGCCCTTGCTCACTGCAGGAAGGCTGGACCTTAAAGGTCCCTTCCAGTCTAGCACATTCTATAATTCCACAATTAAACTGATAAAAACCACTGCACTGAGGCAGTTATCCTCACGCCCGTAAATACTTTGCATATGAATATAAAGCATCCTTGAAGCTGAGAACCATCAAACATATTGAGTATGCAGAGAGAAATAAACAAAGAAGCCTTACCTCAAGAAAGCCCAATTCATCTAGAAAGCTCCGAATATATGTAATAATCTTTGCACGGGTTATAAACTTCTGCCTCACATAATCATTCAGAATTAAATCCAAGTATCTCTGACGATATCTAGTTTCCTGAAAAGAACAAACGGCATTAAGACAAGCTAGACAAAATGCGCTGCCAAACGAAAAAATACCAAAATGAAACTAATGTTCCTTTGCTGACTGATACCATCAGCAGATATAAAAGGTCACTTGATTCAGACCTAGCTATCAAACTGCCTCCGAGAGCAACAAGTACGACCAGTACCTTATCCTTGAGGCCGAAGTGAAGATGAGGCAACATGTGCAGGCATGGAGACAACAGAGATATTTCATAAGGAATAATACTCAGTTCCCCTTTCTTTGTTTTCCCAGGATTCCCCTCTACACCGATAATGTCCCCACGACGCAGCTTGTTGTTGATACGGAAATACTCCTCCTCGGATTTGTAAAGCCTGTAATTACAAAACCAATGTAGGCAAGTTTCTTTAAAATTCAACATTCCAAACTGTCTTGCAGGTCTCTCCCCAGACCAAACTCCTTTTTGAAAAGTACTCTTCTAGCATGGAAGCCAATCACAACATTATAAGCAAAATATCACCTGGCTGCCCAAGCCAACCCATAGACAAATCGCCAAGGGAGATGAAGGAACAGAATGCCCAAATACCAATCTCTAGGCTCCAGAACACAGTTCAGTTTTAGAATGCTACCGGGAATGCCTCTACTTACCTGGAATTTGCCATGACCTGCAATTTGACTCCTTCACCACGAAGATCATAGAAAATCAGCTTCCCTCCTGAGGCACGCTTTGCATGGATCCGACCTAAATATCAAAGTGCGCAGGACATCAGGAGGAGAGTCCCTAGCAGAAAGGACAGAGGGACAAGAGCCGCAGTGCTATCACTTGGACAAAGGATTGTCAACTCTGAACCGAGTGTGAAAGAGAAGCTGTTAAGTCTCAAAATTAATACCAGTGGACAAAAGACCGTATGAACTTTGGGTCCTGGAGCCCATACCACAACCTGATCTCGTTGTAAAGGGTGTTACTCAGGTCCACTCGGTCTGAAAGGACAAGTCTCGAATAGTCCTAACCCTACTATGGACTTCACGATCGAGTAAAAGGGAATCGGCAAAATTTGAAAAGAGAACACCCCATCACTAAAAGAAGCTGAGATTTGGCTTATCAAAGCAAAAAACCATCCTTCCGTATCCCAGACAAGCCTTTACCTGCCACTCTCAGAGTAATGTCTGTCAGGTGATCTCCTGGCTGCAGGTGACTGTACTTCTCTATGAAATCTGGGAGAGATATGTCCACATGGAACTTGTGGGGATACGGATCTTCATTAGTGCCCTTCAGCTGCTGGATTGCATGGCTACGGATCTTGTAGTATTGCTGTCATCAGAAAGCAAACAAAACCAAACGATTTTGTTAAAAACTGAAAACATTTCAGAGGTTGTAAATTAAAACACAGCTGCCCTTATGCAGGAATACGTAGGCCTCTCCCATTTCAACCATTTGGTTCCCCTTCAGTGGAACAGCAAACGTAACTATTTTTTCTTCAGAACAATAATAAGCACGTGGCCACTCACATTTGGATCCAAGCTTTCCTCATCAGCACCAATGTTATTCTCAGAGTCAGAAGTCAAGGAAACCTTATTTGAATGTTTTTCACTTTGCTCCTTCTGCTTTGCCTCTTTTTCAGCTGTTTTTCTCTCAGCCTTTAAACGTCTCTTCAGCTCACTGCGGAAGAGAAAGGAACAGGATGCGGGCGGCTCTCCCCCCGTACCTCTGCCGGGAAACACTCCGCAGGACCCTGCCGGGAAACGCTGGGCAGGATTCCACCACGAGCTTCCTGCACAGCTACCCTGTCGCTCCTCTTACTCTACCCAACGGTCAATAAAATCCTGAAGTACGTTTAAGCATTTTCTTCTTACAACTCTACTCCCACGAGATACAGATACTTGGAGAAGGTTAAAGCCCGGCTAAACCTTACGCCGGCAGCCCCCGAGGCCGCGGTGCCCGCCCAGCCCAGCAGCCCCAAGGCGAGCTCCCCACCGAGAGCCACCGGGCGCTGCTCGGTCCCGACCCGCCGGCCGGGACTCCATGAGGACAGCGGCGGGCCCGGCCGGAGCGCGAAGCACCGACCTGCTCTGGCCATGAAGTGCCCGGCGCCACGGCAGCGCGGGCGCGGCCCTCCAGACGCAGCCGCGGAGCCGCGCAGCTGCGGGGCCGAGCATGGCGCGCTCCGACGGGTCGCCTGGCGGAGACACGCGGCCGGGCGTTCGCCTCGCCTCGCTCGCCCGCCCGCCCACCCTCACTTTTTGCTGAGGCGCGACTCCGTCTCCGCCGTCTCGTACGCGCGCTCCTCCGCGTCCGCCATCTTCCCGGCGCCGCCCGGCCCTTCCGTGCCTGCGCGTGCGCGGCGCTGGCGCTGGCCCTGGCGGGGCGCGGGGGCGCGGAGCAGGGCCTGGCGGGTCGGGGCGCGGCGGCCGGCCGGGGAGGCGCGGAGCTGGCCATGGCGGGGCGCGGCGGCTCGGCGGCGGTGCGGCCGCGGCCGCTCTTCCTGTGGGACGACGGGAGCCCGATGCGCTTCTACTTGCGGCCCGGGCAGGCCAAGCTGCGCCTGGCGCCGCTGCTGCTGGCGGGTGGCGGACGGCTGTGCCGCGTGCAGGAGCCGGGGGCCGTGCTCCTGGCGCAGCCCGGCGAGGCGGCGCCCGACGGGGCCGTGTCCACGGAATACGTGACGGAGTGCGTGGAGCGCAACCAGCGGCTGCCGCTGGACGCCTTCCGCCTGGTCGCCGCGCCGCCGCCGCCGCCCGCCGCCACGCCGCGAGGCCGCCTGCCCTTCACGGAGGCGGAGGACGCGGCGCTGGTGCGGGCCGTGCGGGAGCGGGGCGCGGCGCGGGCGGGCGGCCGCGCGCTGTGGCAGGAGCTGGAGCGGGACGGCGTGACCCGGCACAGCTGGCAGGCCATGCGCGAGCGGTACCGGCGGCACCTGCGGCCGCGGCTCGGGGGTGAGCGGGGCCGGCCGGGGCTCGGCGAGGGCGGGGGGGGGCGCGGGAAGCCGGGGCCCTGAGGGGCGGGGGGGGCGGGGGCGGCCGGTGCCGCCCGGCAGTCACTGCCCGCGTGTTCTCGCAGAGCCCCGGCAGACGGAGGAGCCGCAGCGGGCGCAGGAGCCCCGGCCGGCGGAGAAGCCCCGGCCGGCGGAGGAACCCTGGCAGAGCATGGGCATTTTCGCGGCGGCCAACCGGGAGTTCGAGAGCTCGGAGGTAAGCGCTCGGGACCGGCGCGACGAGTAGCGCTGCGGCCGCTCCTGCCCGCCGCGGTGCCTCCGAGAGCTGCTCCGAGTGCTCCTTCCTAGTTGTCCCAGTGTAACACAACGATGATTCGTAATTAACCCGTTAAATGACTTCCCACAGTGACATCCCTTGTGCTGCAACTCAGCAGGGACTTCGTGTGAGCTGTGAGCCGCGTGGGTTACGAGCAGTGCCTCCCTGCGGCAAGTGTCACAGAATCACAGAATTGTTGGAGTTGGAAGGGACCTCTGGAGATCATCGAGTCCAGCCCCCCCACCCCCCCCCCCCCACCCCCCGCCAGAGCTGGGTCACCCAGAGCAGGTCACACAGGGACGCCTCCAGGCAGGTTTCAAAAGTCAGAGACTTCACGACTTCCCTGCGCAGCCTGTGCCAGTGCTGTGTCAGCGACGTTCTGCCTCGTATTTAAATGAATCTTCCTCCGTATTGCCCTTTGTCCTGTCATTGGGCACCACTGAAAAGAGTCTGGCTCCATCCTCCCTGCACCCACCCCTCAGATATTTATAGACATGGATGAGGTCTCCTCTCAGACTTCTCTTCTGCAGGCTAAATAGCCGCAGCTCTCTCAGCCTTTCCTTGTAAGAGAGATGCTCCAGTCCCCAAATCGTCTTTGTTGCCTCTGCTGGACTCCCTCCAGTAGTTCCCTGTGTCTCATGAACTGAGGGGCCCGGAAATGGACACAGAATTCCAGATGAGGCCTCACCAGGGCAGAATAGAGGGGGAGGATGACGTCCTTTGACTCGCCAGACTCTTCTTAATGCAGCCCAGGACACCACTGGCCTTCTTGGCAGCGAGAGCATGTTGCTGGCTCATGGTTAACTTACTGTCTTTCAGAGCTCCAAGATCCTTATCCTCAGGGCTGCTTCCCCGCAGGTCAGCCCGTAACCTGTGATGGTGCGTGGGGTTGTTCTTCCCCAGGTGCAGGACGCTACATTTGCCTTTGTTGGGCCTCCTTAGGTTCCTCTCTGCCCAGCACTCCAGCCTGTCCAGGTCACGCTGGAGGGCAGCAACAGCCCTCTGGTGTGTCAGTCACACCTCCCAGTTTTGTATCATCGCCAGACTTGCTGCAGATACACTCTGTTCCCTTGTCTAGGTCACTAATGAATATGCTAAATAAGGTTGGACCCCATCCTGACCCTTGGGGAACACCACTGGTTACAGGCCTTCAACTCGACCCTGCTCCATGGATCACAATCCTCAGGGCTCTGTCACTCAACCAGCTCTCAACTCACCTCACTGCCCACTCGTTGAACCCGCACTCCCTGAGTTTCCTAGTGAGAATGTTGTGGGAGGCAGTGTCAAAAGCCTTGTTGAAGTCCAGGTAGATGCCATCTGCTGCTCTCCTCTCATCTAGCCAGCCAATTATGGCATCGTAGATGGCTATCAGATTAGTCAAGCTTGGGTTCCCCTTGATGAATCCATGCTGACAGCTCCCAATAACTGTCTTTTCTTCCATGTGTTTGGAGATGAAATCCAGGGCAATTTGTTCCGTCACCTTTCCAGAGACAGAAGTGAGATGAACTGGTCTGTCCTTTTTGAAGACTGGAGTGACATTGGCCTTCCTCCAGTCCTCAGGCACCTCTCCTGTTCTCCCTGATCTTTCAAAGATGATGAAGAGTGCCTCTCGGCACTCGTGGGTGCATCCCATGAGGGCCCATGGATTTATGGATGTTCCATTTGGTTAAGTGGTCCCTAACCTGATCCTCCTCTACTGAGGGAAAGTCTTCCTCTCTCCAGATCGTTTCTCCTCGTTCCAGGGTCCAGGATTCACAAAAGCCGGTTTTGGCTGTGAAGACCGAAGCAAAGAAGGCATTCAGTAACTCTGCCTCCTCTGTGTCTTCTGCCACTAGGGTGCCCACCTCGTTCATCAGCGGGCCCAGATTTTCCCTGTCTTTCTTTTTCTATGGATACACTGGAAAAAAACCCTTCTTGTCATTGATGCCTCTTGCCAGATTGTGCTCAGGTGGGCCTTAGTTTTCCTAGTTGCATCACTACATTCCCTGACAACATTCCTATATTTCTCCCGAGTGGCCAGTCTTGCTTTCTGCATTCTGTAGATTTCCTTCTTCCATTGGAGCTTTTTTTTCAGAAGATCCTTAGTCATCCATGGAGGTCTGCCTGATTTCTTACTCATAGGGATGTACCAATTTTGAGATTGGAGAATGTCGTATCTGAACGTTGACCAGCTCTTACAGACACACATACTTTCCAGAGCCCCGGCCCATGGTGTGCCACTGAGTAGATCTTTGAAGAGACTGAACTTAGCTCGTCTGAAGTCCAGGGTTGTGATTCTAGTTTTCTCCTTACTTCTTCCACACCAGATACTGAATTCCACCATCTCGTGGTCACTACAGCCAAGGTTGCCCCAAATCTTCACATCCCCAACAAGTCCTTCTTTGCTTGTTAGGTCGAGGTCCAGCAGTGCACCAATCCTCATGGATTCTTCCATCACTTGTATCAGGAAGACATCCTCAATGCTCTGTTGTCACCCTCTGCCCAAGTTAACTTGAGGAAATTAATGTCACAACATTGTCACATTAAAACCTGTATTGGCAAATGGAAGTTGCCCTTTCACCTCAGGCATAATATGTTCCTGTAGATGCATTAACATATGCTTTTTACCTTTTATGGTTGCTTTGTTCAAATTCTCCCTTATATTTCATCATGCTTTTCTGTGATCTTTTATATACTTGTTAACCTGTAGAGCTTCACTTCAGTCTCTGACTTCTACTGAGTTTTTGTATACTGTAGCGTCACAGTGGGAGGTGATTGTGTAGCGGTGATAAAAGAAGCTTGCCAGAAAATACCATGTCTAACTGGTGACGCCACTTGTCTTACTTTTTAGTCAGGAAGCGACACTTCGGACATTTCAGAAGAACCTTCTGCACAAGATGGAGAGCTAGAGTGCCCAGGAGAAACAACATCTGGTTTGGAGACTGGACGTGAGAACGCTGTTCTCCCTGGCACTCAATTACAGAGGGAAGAAAGACCATGTACTTGCTCTTCTTCCAGCGAGGTGGGGGAACTAGTAAAAACTATGCAACACCTCATGACAAAGTTCAGCATGGACCTCTCCACTGTTACACAGGCCTTTCTGAAAAACAGTGGGGATGTGGAAGCTACTTCATACTTTCTGCAGACAGGGCAGCGCTTGGATGGATACCCTGTATGGAGCAGAGAGGATGATTTGGAATTGCAAAAAGATGATGAAGGTGTTAGAAATAAATTGATAGCAAAATTTGGAGCTGAAAACGTAGCAAAGCGGATAGCATTTAGGAAAAGTTAAATAGCAAAGCGGAGCAGTTTCAGTGAAAACTTACTTCAGAGCCTGTGTCTACTGTGTAAGCCAGCTGACACCTGCCCTGTGCCTTGCTACATGCAAAGGATTTTGAAGAGGGTTGGCACCAAAATCTGATTCTTTGGCACCAAAATCTGACAGAATCATGTTAAGTGTTCTAACCGGTAATGTGTTATTAGTGCTCCATCTCATGTGTCTTACTTCTGAGTGTTGAGGATGGTCATTTAATAACCTGCTCTGCCAGATCTAGTCATTATCTTTTTTATTTCTTTGTTAATGAACCTTGATCAGCAACAGATTGCTGATCAAGAAATTCATGCCAGAAGATGAGGCCCTTGGTTTCATACGTGAATGCTGAGATGCACTGAGAATACCCAAAATGTGACATTATAATATTCAATCTCACGTTACAGAGATCTGTTTTTAAAACCTCAAGCCAGGAGACACTCGCCTCATTTTTATTACCGCTTCCAGCACATGTTCTCCAATGCTTATATTGCGGGGTTTGTTTAATAACATTAACTTTGTGTTTCATAATTTCAAAACCAGTGAATAGCTCTGCCCTAGCTTGCATCTTTACATACTGTACAGTCACAGCTTCTGTAATCCAGGCAAAGTAACCCTGGTGCCACACCATATAGACTAGTTAAAAAAGTAGAGTGGCTTTCAGGGTTATGTGCAATCATTCCAGCAGAAGGTACAAGTCAAGAGGGAGTGCTTGGCTTCTTTAGGTATCTACCTCCTAAGTCATGTTTGAGAGTGAGAGAGAACACTGTTGCTAGTTTACAGTCATGATAAGAAAAATTCAGTACTTTGAGTCTGAGATTGTGTTCTGGTGACTATTCTAATATTGTATTAAGTCAATCCTGTAAACCTGGAATTAATTGTTTGGTAAAGTAAAGTGCACTGGTAAAAACAAAGACAGATTTTTTGGGGGGGTAGAGTAATAATTTGGGATTTTTCTTATTGCACTGCGGCACTAAAAGAAAATTAAGGTCAGTTCGGAAATTGCCAATTTTAAACCGAATTCAAAATTTATTGAAAGTCAACAATAACTTCATGTAATGAGGCTGCTATTTCAGAAAACCGCTGTCCTGAAACATCAGCTGATTATATGGGGAGTTAACAAAGGTAACCAGATAAATGCCAAAACTCTGTTTTAGACTATGCAGTGTTTCACTAGACGGGTCATTCCTGCTGAGAGAGAGTTACTTGGTACATTCACGCACTCAAGAGAGTGCAAGACAATATAGCAAATAAAGCAGTAAAATTAAAAGAAAAATAAATTAAAAACTACCAGCTGGATTTGAGATGCAAGCACTGGTGATGACCAGGTTTGTGATCAGGAGACCCATCACCTGCAGCCAACACCTCCCATTCTAGATTGGGTGATGTACCTGTCTCAGCAGCACAATAACCTCACAATTCAATGGTCATCTTGTTTAACCAAAACTGCTCTAGAATTCAAAGTGAGAGGTAGAGCACATTAAATAGCTGCAACATAGAATGGCCTGAGTTGGAAGGGACCTTAGAGATCATCTAATCCAACCTGCCTGTCACGGGCAGGGACGCCGCTCAACTAGATCAGGCTACTCAAGGCTCTGTCCAACTTGGCCTTGAACACCTCCAGGGAGGGAGCAGCCACAACCTCTCTGGGCAATTTGTTCCAAAGTCTTGCCACCCTCGTAGGAAGAATTTCTTCCTAAGATCTAATCTAAATCTATTATCCTTCAACTTAAACCCATTTCCTCGCGTCCTATCAGTGGATGCTCTTGTAAAAAGTCCCTCCCCAGCCTTCCTGTAGGATCCCTGCAGGTATTGCAAGGCAGCTGTTAGGTCCCCCTGAAGTCTTCTCTTTTCAAGACTGAACAGTCCCAGCTGCCGCAGCCTGTCCTTGTAGCAGAGGTGCTCCAACCCCTGGATCATCTTTGTGGCCTCCTCTGAACACGCTCCAGCAGATCCGTGTCCCTTTTATGTTGGGGACACCAGAACTGGACGCAGTATTCGAGGTGGGGTCTCACAAGAACATAAACTGTTAACATCTTGATCCTGCCTGGAGCCTCCTCAGATCACCTCGAATGCTCAGCCTTGCCTTGATTGCCTTCTCCCAAGGATGCACATCCTCAGAATGAGCTTTATCCCTTGTTGATGCTTGTGATCCTGTCTTAGTGCAGTTGCTTTGCTGTCTGCAGCTTAGCAGGAAACGTCCCAGGCCTGGAGCAATATCTGAATGCACTGTTAAATAGCTGCATATTAAATGAACTCTGCAAATTACACATGAAAGAGGGTGTTTAGAAGGAGGTAGCTCTAGGCATGTCGCTCTCCAAGTCTGGCAACAAGCTTTTCTCGTCTTGTGGAACATTGCTAAAAATAGGTAAAAATCATTCCATTGTTCAGGTTTGAGCTACGTATTCCTACAGGAGGTGGGAAAATGGCATCTGCAACGGAGATGGTGGATAACAGCATGGTCTATTAAACGTCATTTTGTTGTGCTCTAAGACAGGAAATACTCTGATCAAATAATGCAACAGGATAACTTGCCGTTCTCCTCTCAGCTTCCATCCACTGCCATAATCCCAATTCCAGTATTTATATAAACAGAATCTGTGTCCCTACCTTGACTTTACATTTTCGACCTTAGCATGAATTCTTCTCCATTGGTTTGGAAAGCTGGAAGACAGAAATAAATGAAAAAAAGAAAGAAATGGGTTCACATAGTCCCAGAAATGGATCCCCGTATGCAAACTCAGCATTTTCAACTATAGCTGGTTTATTCAGTTTTCCGATTATGTAATAAGTGAATACAAACATTTCCACAACATTGCCACCAAGCCTGGATGCCCAGGCACAGGAATGGAGCAAAACAAAAAATGGGTCTTAAAAATATCAACCATTCTGAAAGAAAAGGATCTTTCCAGAAGTCGGTTGGCCAGGTCGGACAGGGCTTTGAGCAACCTGTTCTAGTGGGAGGTGTTCCTGCCCATGGCAGGAGGGTCGGAAATGATCTTTAAGATCTCTTCCAATGGAAACCAGTCTATGATTCAATGTCTCCTCATACTGGCAAGTAACAATTAACATCCTCTTTATTCATACTCCATTTATATTTCCTCTTCCTTTGCAGTGCAGTTGTTCCATGTGGATTCACTAGTATTCAGCAATGGCCTGTGGAGGGTTTGAGCTCTGCTGTCTGGTCCCAGTCCTTTGGCATTGTTTGCTCCAACCCACACATATTTCCTCTTTTGCAGAAACCACGGACTTAATTTGGAAAACAGACTTGGATTGTGGCCAGGTCTCCAGGGGCCCTGGAGAGTGACCATGTGCTGCTGAGAAAGCTCTCGCGGGTGCAGCCAGGGTTCCTGTGCTATTTGTCCTTGCCTGGCACATCCATGCATGCACCTCTGTCCTCTTTTGCTGTAGGAAACAGTTTTCCACTCTGCAGCCTTTAGAGAGTAGGTGCAGAGAGCAGCTTTTCAGCTTTCAGAATTTGTTACACAGAGGAGTTCCGGGCAGATAAAAGATCCAGGGACATATTTTTTTGCTCTTCTTCAGAGCGAATGAGCTGGTAGCCCAGCAAGTCCATTGCATCCTTGCACACATTTTGCACTTTTTCTACTTTTTGGAAGGAAAGGGCCATCCTCCAGGCCTGGGATACTCTCAGCGCATCTCTGGACCCAACATCAAAGGCCTGTGTGCCTTGCCCCTTCCCATGGGTGATGTTGTGCACCCATTTCTGAAGTTCTGGTGTGAAATGGAGTTCTGCAAACCTGTACATCTGAGCAGCCCTTCCTAGTGGGTCTCTGACGATGTCTTCATAGCGAACCAGCAAGTAGCGGTCTTTCAGGAAGCTGGGCACAGCCTGCTTGCCTGCCTTGTAAATCTCAACATGGCTTTTGCAGATTACTTGCATTGTGTTGTAGGGCCCCATTTCTGCCTCTGTCCCCTGAGGCCCCAAAATAATGTCACTGTCATGTTTCAGGTCTGCCATTGCATTCTCTCGGGACCTGAACACAGCCCGAGGATCACGTACCAAGTGAATGATTTTAAGGTTCAGAGATGGATCAGTGAGAAGGGGATAGAGAACTTTCAGGTCAAAGAACCGTACCTCCTTTATGGCCACGTGGCTGTAGGTTTTACAAGCTTCCTCTACTTTGCTGAACGGGTACTTGCCACAGACGGTTTTGCAGTTGCCTGCACTGATTATGTCACTGCGACTGAATGAATCACAGGCAGGGGGGGAGCACAAGGCTCGGCTTGTCTCCCACTGAAATAAGTCAGACTTTTTCTTCTGGCTAGACATGTAAGCATCAAACACAGACATGTCACACAGAAAGACCGACCTGACTAGGTCCCGCACTGCCATGTGCAAGACTTTGGCACTGTTCTGGTACATCGTAACCCACACGTGCCATGCAGGCTCCATCAGGTAGAAGACGCTGGGGTGCTGGCTGAAGATTTGTCCGGTGAAGGAAGATCCTGACCGCCAGGAGGAGAGAATGAGAATGTGGACTGGAGAAGGCTTTTCCTCCACGGGAACATTGATGTTGCAGGATAGGAAGTGGAAGTGGATCAGAAGGAAGGACAGGACTGCCAGAATCAGGAGCACCTGCACCCTTCTAGGCTTCATCATGGTTGCAAGAGACCTGCAGAGACACAGGACGTTCAGCATCACAGGACTGTGAGGAAGCCAGAATGTCCTGCATCAGGCAGCTGCCCATCCCTCTGCAGGCTCAGGGTGTCGGAAAGCTGCCAAACTACAAGAGGCACTGTGCCCACCACCCCACAAGGTGTCTTTGGAAAGGACATAAATACTGTAGGGCCCAAAGTTTTCTGTAACAGAAACACTGTTTGCCAGTAAGCCGTTCTAATGCAGCCTGCAAAGATCACCGAAAAGCTTGTCTTTACTTTTATCAAAGTTTAGGAGTTAGTTCAGTATATTGAAATAAGGCAGTACACGCAAATGTATACTTCGTGTACACAGTCACTGCAGACGTGATCCTGGCAATTTTTATTTGTTTTTGTGGAGAATTCAACAGTTCAACATCATTACTTTTAAGCTTCTTTTCTGATCACTGTTTACAATTATTTTTTATTCCAGAATGTTGGAAAAATAAAATGTATGCTTCCATTTCTTTTGCTTATATTGTTTCTGAAATTTCAAGAAACATTTCTTGTCATCACAGGCACAAATATACTAAAGGAAGTCACCTGGCACTATAATAAATCCAAGCACAACAATATCTCTTCCACAATCAGAGCATCATAGGCAATTTTGCTAGGAAGGCCCATGAGAATTTATCTCATCCATCTTTGTGTAGGCAGGCTTACCTACAACTAACCCTTTCTTAGACTAACTTTTTTTAAAGACTCTCTTCCGCTACCCAACCCCTCTCATCCTGTAGGTCTTTCCTGACAAGAGGTACAACATGTTAGTCCAACTCAAAGGTCTGCCCAAAGCTGGCAACTTGTTTCTTGCACTAAACCTTTGCTCTGCCTGTTGAGGATGACTTCATTGTTGAAGAATGTCTATTGTGCTACCTGGGGACAATTCATTGCCTGAGTACCAGCTAGCACAGGAATCTGCAGGAAGTACACTGTCAGGGATGGGATCTGAGGCAGAAAGGATTCACTTAATTTTAAAAAGGTACATTAAAAAACATGCTCTGCTTACTGTTCCTGTCTTATGTGCTCTCCTCCCCTCACCCAGCCATGCCTGACTGCGATTGTACACAGGTGGGTGCAGCAACAGGGGACAGGTTCCTCCGGTGGCACTGCCACCCACGCAGCACGGCCGCTCCCCTGTCCTCGCGTGCCAGCCAGGTGGTGTAGCCACGGTGCAGTGGAGACAGGTGTCTCTAGCCAGTGGCACTCCTTTACATTGCCCAAGGTGAACAAAAGTTAAATAACCTTACTGGTCCTCAGCCGTGGTCATTCCTTCTAGGTGCTTCCACAGCTGGACAGGACAGAGCGAGCAGGGCCTTCAGAGCTGTGGAGCAGGCTGGAAGTCCTCCTGGACAAAGCAGTACTGGAGCCCAGGTCGTTACAGCTTTGTGCAGCCCGTGATTACACTGAATTCAGGCAGCCAAGCTCATGCAGAGCAAGGGCCTTCCTGCTAAAGCACGAGTATACAGTGTGCCCCAACTGGACATGATGCAGACACTGCTTTGCTCACTAAGTGCTTACCATGTTATCTTCTAGGTCCGTGGTAATGCGTGAATGTTCCCAGTCAAAATTTCCCTAACCTCCTCCTTATACCCTGCCTCAATTTCCCTCTGCAGTGAGGCTTTCAGACCAATTTGCATGTGCATGCCTTCTCCCATGATTTCTGTTCCTGTGACACCGATGTTTAGATGCACCTGCTGTGCATTCGTTTTGAGCTTAGGGTTTCTAAGGCAGCAATTACAAGTTCTCAGAAACAGGACAATGCCCAGCCCGATTGCTGCCAATAAGTGCTGCCATAATATGAACTTTATTTTAGTAATGTCTTGCAAGGATGGGGCTGCACATTTAGTGAGGAACCACATGCTTCTGTTCACCTGGAGAAGAAGCCCAGGGATTTTTCTGGTTATACATATGGACTGTAGCGTTCAGGTCTAGCAAGAAGCTGATAAATGTCAACATTTGGACAAAGCATAGGAGGAGATGCAAACAAAGACTGTTGTAAAAAATAAGTCATAGAACAGCTTCCTCCTTGCAAATGAATATAGCAGTGTTTACCAGAAGTCTTGGCTTCCAAATAAACTTTGATGATATCACTCCCATCTGGCACCATTAATATCATTACTCTAACTCTCAACAGACTTCCCAGACTATAGTCAGAAGCTTTTAGTTGAAAAAAAAATTCTGTTGAGCAGGCATTAACATTGGCGTTAAGATACCCAGACAGATTTAAAACCACAGAAATCATTATTTCTCTAGAAACCGGTGTGTGAATAATGAGAGTCAAAGAGAATCGATTCATGTTTTTTGGAAAGCAAAGGTGGGCTTTTATTTTGAGTCAAACTAAGGTGGGAAGCTGGACGTTTTAGACATTTCACAGAGCATGCAGGCCATGCCTGTGATTGCTTTTGGTAGAAACAGCCTCCTGTGAGGCCATGGACTCAACAGCTTCTTCATTCTTATACAAGAAGTAGTAATGGTTGTGGTCCTGACAAGTTTGTCGCAGCAGGGAGGGGAGAAAGACTGAAATAAGTTGTGCCTGGTGAAGTGGAATAGCGAAGCAGCAGTAGAGCAGTAGAGACTTTATCAGATGTTTCCTAATACAAAAGAAATACTAATTGCATAAACTTATTTTTCACCATGGCATCTCTTGATCATGGCGGTTGGAATGTTTCTAAGCTAAAGTGTTAAACTTAACAACTTTTTTCCTATGGGAAACGTTCAGAGTCACAAATTATTCAGTTCATTTCATATAGCAAAAGTGAAATACGAAGCCCTCACAAAGCTGCAGAGTAAAAGCTCAGCCAAGAATGATTGAGGTAATCTCAGCTACAGAACAAAAAAAAAAATGCACACTGTAAGTGTCTGCTGGCAGATATAACACACCTGGGAGTAGTAAGAACAGGAATAATATCAAGGCACTGAAGAACAGAAACTACTGAAAAGTATGACAGTTCAGTGTCACCATGTTAGAGTCTCCCACAGCACATGTACAAGAACAAAGAACTGGGATCTGCCTGCCTGAGCAGCTAGAGTCTCTAAAAAAATGAAGTTTTAAGATTTTCCAGAAACAAACAGGAGTCTTGTAAAAACTTGATCATGACAAAGTAAGCAGATCATGCTAATGACCCTGTACCACAGAAAGAAGCCCCAGTGACACATATCCACTAAACACAGTCTGAGAGTGGGTGGCATGTCCTCGGACTATGGGTTTGTTGAACCTCTACATATCTGTGGGTGGGGATGTGGGGGGGGGGGGTGACAGTACAGCCCAAAATACTATGCTATGCAGATTGTGGCTGGGTGCTCTACAAGTCAGGGAGAGCTCTCTGGACCCATACAGATCCCTCACTGCTGTAGTGGCGGTAGTGTAGCACAGAGGATCTGGTGCCAGGGAAGCCCCAGACACTGGTCTTTGATGGCTGCTTGTAGTTCTATCAAATCCTTCTTCAATTTGGCCTAATCAGCTTCTGCAGAATTAGAAGTAGCATCTGCCCATTCAGAAGAGAACAGATGGAAAGACTGCCACTAGTGGGAAATGCTGAGAAAGGGGACTGAGAAGACAGCCTGGAAAAGCAGAAACTACCCTTTAAGCCAGATCAGGCCCTTGTGTCTGCAGAAGGAATCACGCAGCAATTTACTGGCATCCATCTGCTTATAGCATTTTACAAAAATTGTCACCAGGTTCAGGCTGCTGAGCATGAGCAGCGAATACAGTTCTGGGCACTAGAGCATCCACACCAGATACCAAGAAATTGTTGAAAATCTCACCTTAAGTCCTCTTGAGGCACCACCAGACCTGGCTCAAGCACAGTTGCCCTCACACGCACATGCACTGCTGTGGTATACACTCCTCGAGGCAGCCACACAGGCAGCTGTGCATCTATGTACTGGCACTCTACCTTCACACCAGGCGCTCGCATACATACGTATTCTCTCTTACCTATACCTGGGTCTCCTCCCTCTTGTCCCCTTCCAGCCCTAAGACTGACTATTGTGCAGTGCCCGCCTACTTCGACCAACCTCGAACAAGAAAACTCCACCCTGCCCTAAGCAGCAAAGCATGAGAATGGCAGCTTCTTGCAGAGGCGCGAATGACCAAACACTGCTGGCAAAGGAGAAGGACCAGGAGATTCACAAAGGACACAGAGAAGTGCTTTCATGTTAAGTCCCATTGCAAGCCTCAGAAGGGACTGCTCTCGATAAAAAGAGGAACAGGGATGTCTGCAGAGTGTCACAGCAAAGGACAAGCAGGAACTGCTGTTGCAAGGAAGACCAGGTTGTCCACGAGCAGTGCAGAAACAGGGCAGGTTTGCCTGCCATTGCTCTGGCTGCTTGCCACATTGTCAGCAGATGCAGTTACAGAAAATCTCTTTTACTTTTTTCTTGCCTTGCTTGAGTTACGCATTTGAGGGATAGGAAAGAAGACTGTGTGAAAAGCGAAGCTGCAAAATGAGCAGCTGGACTTGGCCTGTTAATGATTCACAAGAGCACTGGAGCTACAGCGGGGCTGTGCCAGGTGAGGTAGTAAAGCAGGGCAGTGCTGGGCTCAAGAGAAGTGCCTGGTATTCTGCAACCATGCAGAGACCGTCACCTCAGGTGATTCCTATTTCAGGTCTCATCATTTCTGTCACACTGTCTGGAGAGGTGTAGACCTTCTCTTGATGGTGTACCCTGTCCCCAAGGGTCTCACTAAGCTGCTCTGAGGACAAGTAGAGTGCAGGAGACAGCAGAAGCCAAAAATCTGGGCAAGGCTGGTCCTTCTAGCAGGAGGCACAACCTGAATGGGGCAGGTCACGTTCCCTTTCAACTTGCTGCATTTCAAACACAGATGGTCAAGCCCTGGTAACCCTGGGATGGGAAACAGGGAAAGAAGCTGGCAGTCATCCAGGCAGGGCCCTGCAGAGACAACTGTGCAACCTGAATTTCAGCTATGTGTTCCTATGCCCTGCATCATGTGTAGGCAGGGTTTACAGGTGTGTTCATTAAGTGTTAGAAAGTTGGTTTGTAAAAGTCCCACCACTTGAGTTGCTCTTCCTGAAGTCTTATTTCTCCCCAATCAAGAGTTCCTTGAACAGAGATGTATCAAAACTCCTGTTCCGCTTGTATGTAGTTTGCCCAAGACATGCTGGTGCTTTGACACTGATATTCAGGCTTCATGACAGCATTGAACAGTGCTGTACAGTACTCTAGTCACAGGGTCAAGCAGATTTTTTCAGTTGCACAAATCCCAAGCTTTCCAGAAGGCAGCCTCTGAGGCATGAGCAGTTGCAGAGAGTAGGAGAGCATATTCTTCTTTGGAGATGAGACTTGGGAGGAGACACTGTTCTGGCACACTGCATTTCCTCAGACCTGCACATCGTGGAAAGTGAAGGAGAAATCCTCTGACTTCTGAACAATGTACGTTGTTCTCCCTGTATGTCTGACTCATAAGCTTTATGAAGGAAAGCAGAAGCATATTGCAGTCGACCTTTGCTTAATGGCAGTCCGCCCCTTGTCACCTGACCTTCTACACCTTGCTTCCACCTCAGAAGATGGCTGATCACATTTCTGCTTTTTACCCTCCTTCTGTAATTAAAGGGGGTTTTGAGGGACTCAAAGACTAGTGAGCCCTGTGAACTGCCCATGCAGCCAGAGTTTCCATTTCTTATTCCCTGGAGAAGCAAGCAACGTATGCCATGTTCCCCAGCACATGTACACAGGGCACACCTGGCCCCAGTGCAGCAGCAGGCGGCTGAGGAACACATCAGAGGTATGGAAGAGAGTCCTCAGTGCTGACACTGGAGAAGATTCCCTCCCTGAGGGCATCTTTGATAGCCTGGTGAGAGAAGCAAGCATACCTAGAGCAGTGGAACCAGCTCAGCTGAAAGGTTTGACCAGCTCTGTGTGCTGTCTTCTGCTGTTACCCAGAGCAGGGAAGAGAACAAGAAGCACATTTCCTCCCCAAGTGCTCTCCTTGCCTGCAGTAGGCTCTGGAGCACGATTCATCTCTCTGAACGCAGGTGTCTGAAATAAGTTAGTGAGTGATGCTCTAAAAGTTCTTGTTTCTTTCTCTTGCTTGTGACAAGAACAGGAGAGCGATGTTTGTGAGTAGACATCTGCACCGAACCTGTCTAAAATTAGTTGAATCAAGCTTGTCTTTGCATTTCACAGCACCAAGATTCTTTTATATTTGCTTGTCCAATCGTGTTTTGAACTCCCAGATAATTTTGGCATCAACAGTATTCCCTGGCAATGAAAGCATGTTTGGCCACATGTTGTGAGAACTACCTTCCTATGTTTTGTACCTGGCATATAAAAACTGTATTTAGATTAAAAAAAAAAAAAAATCAAGAGAAACAATGAGTAATTTCTCTCTGTTCACAGTCTTTAAGCTATACAGAAATTTAGCATCTCCTCTTACACGCCCTGTGGAACACAACGCATTTTATACCAGGTTGATATTTAAAGCAACTTACAGGAATCATGCTGCAGAAATGTCTGTCTCTTTCCACTGATCACAAAAGGAGCCCACACACCTAAGAGAAGGAATGGTAACTCTGGAACCATCTGTCACATGCAAGATAGATCACAGCCCTGATACAAGGCAACTCAGATTGGTGAAAGGTCTGCACACGCTCTGCATCCTTATCCCCTCTTCTGCAATTCATCTGTCTCATGAGCCCTGCACCTTGGGAGTATCCTCTTTTAGAGACAGCAATGTTTATTCACTGACAGGATTCCAGGCAGAGATGAGAGGGGCTTTGTCTTCTAAAATCTGAAGGGAAGTTTGTGATCTTGGAATGTCCTGTTTGTCTCAGATCGTGGCTTTAACTCTAGAAAAACATTTAGACTGTCAAACACAAGGACTGGTATGCTGCCACTTCTTCCTTGCCTTCCTGGAAGAATGGCAGCCTTAGGAGACTACAGGCCTCCCTCACGTGTTCATTAATATTTATTTAGAGAGATCAGTTATTTCATGATGTCACAACACATCTGAACAAGGTGCATGGTGGGATGGGCTCACATTTCCTACATCCCAATGGTAAGACGTTGCGGAGCTGCCATTAGAGTCAAAGCGGTGACAATAAACTGGTGAACGCTTGCCACAGAAAGAGCCCTCCCTTTCAAAACAGAGGGAGGTTAGGTTTTTCTTGGCTGGCACCATTAAAGCTATAGAGGAAAGATGAAAATCTATGGCTCTGCAAGATCTAGCGTGCTGGAAAGCTACAATGTGGCCCTGCAGGATTTCCTGTACTGATTACTGGATTTAGAGTACTGTGGCATTTTTGTGTTTTGGAATGCGTGAGAAGGACCCTGTTCATTGCATAAAGTAGTTTGTCAGTAATCTTCAAGAAAAAAAGAGAAGAAGTCTGTATGTCAGTTGCTTATCACTTTCACAGGGATGAAAGCAAGAGAGCAGGAGTCTGGCTTTCGCAAAGAACTTCTTTGGCAGGGGTGCTGTATACAGTCTTGTTGCTTTAGAGATAGTCATTCATAGAGGATGGAAAGGAAATGCAGCAGTCAGGCAAAGAACAAAATGCATAGGAGCAGAGGTGCAATTTCTATGCTAAATTCCGATCAGAGCACGTTCCTCTTTGTGAGACTTTGAGAAGGGGTTAAGCATGCAGGTGTTTGGATATCTCTTGTGCGGATACTGTGGATGGAGATCAACAAGGTATTCAGAGAGAAGCAGCTGAAGAGAGGAGTCTTGTGATGCCAGGATGGACCTGCTTTGGCTAAAGAGCGCAGACAGATGAAGATTAATGACTTAACCCAATCCTGAAGGCAGATAAATTGCTTCAGAGCAGAATGCTGAAGGCCATGGTGTCTGGAATGAAAACTTGTGCTTCATTGTATACATATTAAAGTTGACAACCCTGACTACGTTAATGAGTTTAACAAAGTACATGCCAAACATATATGACTATAGTACTTAACTCTTCACTCCAACTGTGCTAAGCATGACTTCACCAAGGGCAAATGCAGCCTGACAAATTTGGTGGCTTTTTACAATGCGGTTATAGCATTGGTGGGTAAGGGAGCAACTGATAAGGATAAGGTGGATAACAAAGAGCAACTGATGTCATCTTCCTGGACTCATGCAAAGCATTTGACACTGTCTCACATAACATCCTGGTTTCTAAATCGAAAGAACACAGATCTAATGGATGGACCACTCAATGGATAAGGAATTGGCTAGATGGCCACTCTTTGAGAGTTGTGATCAATGGCTCCAGGTCCAAAAGGAGACCTGTAACAAGTGGAGTCCCTCAGAGATCAGCACTGGGACCATGGCTGTTTGACGTTTTTTGTTGGTGACCGGGGACAGTGGGATCAAGCGCTTCCTCAGCAAGTTCACTGATGACACTGAGCTGTGTGGTGTGGCTGACATGCTGGAGGGAAGGGATGTCATCCTGAGGGACCTGGACAGGCTGGAGAGATGGGCCTGCACCAATCTCGTGAAGTTCAGCAAGGGCAAGTGCAAGGTTCTGCTCCTGGGTCAGGGCAATATCAACCACAAACACAGGCTGGGCAATGAGTGGGTCGAGAGCAGCCCTGCAGAGGACTTGTGGGTGCTGACTGATGAGACACTCAACATGAGCCAGCAATGTGTGCTGGCAGCCCAAAAAGCCAACCGTGTCCTGGGCCGCATCAAAAGAAGCGTGGCCAGCAGGTCAAGGGAGGTGATTGTGCCCCTCTGCTCCGGCAAGACCTCACCTGCAGGACTGCATCCAGCTCCAGAGCCACCAACACAAGAAGGATATGGACCTGCTGGGTCAAGTCCAGAGGAGGCCACAAAAACGTTCAGAGGGCTGGAGCACCTCTCCTACAGGGACAGGCTGAGAGCACTGGGGCTGTCCAGCCCAGACAAGAGAAGGCTCCTCAAGAGGAGACCTTCTAGCAGCCTCCCCATATCTGAAGGGGCTATGGGAAAGCTGGGAGGGGCTGCTTACAAGGATTGTCACAGGATGAGGGGCAATGGTTTTAAACCAGAGCAGAGTAGATTTAGGTGAGACATTAAGAAGTTCTTTACTCTAAGGGTGGTGAGATCCTGGCACAGGCTGCCCGGAGAAGCTGTGGCAGCCCCTCCCTGAATTTGTCCAAGGCCAGGCTGGATGGGGCTTGGAGCAGCTGCTCTGATTGGAGGTGTCCTTGCCTGTGGCAGGGGGGTTGGAACTAGAGGGTCTTTTAAGGTCCCTTCCAACTCAAGCCATTCTGTGATTCTATGATAAGTGTCACCACAGGGGCAGGGAGAAATAGATAAGGATAGGATATAAGGAATACGGAGGGAACACATCTCTGAGAGGAGAGAAAATCCTAAAGACTGAGTCAGCCAGATGTGCTTCTCCTTCACCCAAGACAGGGATGCTTTCTTGGTAAGAACTCTGCCTTCACGTTTTGGTGAGAAATACCCAGAGTAGTATTTTACTAACATTATTATTATATCTTAGAGCTATTGCAGTGAGTGAATTTATCAATGGCAATTCCAAGTCTGTGGTACCTGTCACTTTAACAATTGCCTATTCTTTACTATCTTACAACTTGTCTCAGTGTAAGTCTTTAATGGGGTTGTGAAACAGGCAAGCATTTAGCTCTGGTATGTGCCTCCTACAGCCACATACATTTCCTGGGACGTTCCTGAGCCAGAGCAATTCTTGCCCCACCTGGCTTCCAAAACAAGGAAGGACGAGACAAATGACTGCTGAGTCTCTCTCTGACCAATTTTTCTCCTTGTAGAAACCTGTCTGTGCCTCCTTTCACCATACACCAAGTATTTGTTCCTCCAGCCCACAAAGGCAATGCCAGCAGAGCAGGTCAGATCATCTGGCTTCTGATAGGCCAGCACAGCCTGTGAAAATGAGGTTAAGTGCCAGCCCTCATGTTCAAAAAGAGCTTTGCATGGAAACCTTCCCCTGGGATCCTCCTCCCACTCCCACGAGATGCTCAAGCCTCACCTGAGCTTCCCAGCAGGCTGGGGCCTGGTTCACCAGGGACCCCTTGATCACCCCGGAGTGCCTCTCTGCAGCCGTCCAGGGTCCAGCTCAGGGCAAACCACATCTTCCCACTGCAGGCAGCTCCATGGCAGTAGAGAGCAGGGGCTGGTTCAGACAGGCTCGTGTGGCCATGGGAGGAGGACATGGGGGAGACTTCCAGACTACAGCCCCACAGAGGGACAGTCAGGAAGAGAGTGGGCAGGGCTGGGTTGCATCCAGGTTCCTGAAGTACCTGAGGAGCTAATGGCCTCACAGCTGGCAGGTGTGCTTCAGACCAACCCACCCGCAATGCCAATTTGCCCTATGGGTTGGGCCCTGCTGCCAGCCCCTTGGCAAGCTGAAGACTTGTACATTTTACCTTGATTTGCCCGTGAGCTGAGAAGTTCCTTCCTTTTGCAAGGAAAGCACTAAGAGAGGGTGGATGGCTGTGTGTCAGCCATAAAGCACTGAGGGAGTTCTACCAGAGGACTGGATCAGATGATCTCTAAGGTCCCTTCCAACCTAAGATGTTCTATGACTGCAGACCTGGCCCGAGCATCTGATGAAGAGCAGCTCCAGACCTGTGTCATGGCTTTTTCCTTGGTCTCAGTCCTGAAGGGGCTTTCCTTGGCACAAAGCACCTCCAAACACCAGTTTAGGCTAGTTTGTATGGCTGGCAGAGTGCTCTATTCTATATCTACACTATGACAGAAAGCATCTGTGAGTATAATGCCTGAAGAATGATACTAGCACATTTGTGGTTTAATGCTAGTTTGCAATGGCAGCAGGGAAATCCTTGATGTGGTCAAAAGGCAGTGTTAATTTTTCAAAAGATGGCAATAGAGGATATGGCCCTCAGAAATGTAAATATCTTGAGATCTATGAGCTACACGTATGCCTGTGTCTCTGGCTCTCTCAGGCTCCCTGGCCTAATGCGGCAGGACTAAGAAAAAAACACAATCATTGCAGAATATTTACATGGTAACAGTAACCTCGGAGGGAGATCCATTTATCCCTTATCTTTATCTTAATCTTATCAAAGATCAGGGGAGGAGAGTTCAAGGAGACAGGTGAAACAGCTGTAGTAGATCACAGAATCACAGAATGTTAGGGGTTGGAAGGGACCTCAAAGATCATCTAGTCCAGTGCCCCTGCCAGAGCAGGATCACCTACAGCAGATCGCACAGGAACGCATCCAGGCTGGTTTTGAATGACTCCAGAAAAGGAGACTCCACAACCTCCCTGGGCAGCCTGTGCCAGTGCTCTGTCACCCTCACAGTGAAAAAGTTTTTTCTAATGTTTTTGTGGAACCTTCTGTGTTCCAGCTTGTACCCATTGCCCCTTGTCCTGTCATTGGATGTCACTGAAAAGAGTCTGGCACCCTTCTCCTGACACTCCCCCTTGACATATTTATAAACATTTATGAGATTACCCCTCAGCCTTCTCTTCTCCAAGCTAAAGAAACACAGATCCTTCAGCCTTTCCTCATAAGGGAGATGTTCCACTCCCTTAATCATCTCCGTGGCTCTGTGCTGGACTCTCTCCAGCAGTTCCCTGTCCCTCTTGAGCTGAGGGGCCCAGAACAGGACACAATATTCCAGATGTGGCCTCACCAGGGCAGAGTAGAGGGGCAGGAGGACCTCTCTCGACCTACTTGCTACTCCCCTTCTAACACACCCCAGGATGCCATTGGCCTTCTTGGCCACGAGGGCACACTGCTGGCTCATGGTCACCCTGCTGTCCACTAGAACCCCCAGGTCCCCTTCCCCTGTGCTGCTCTCCAGCAGATCAGTCCCCAACCTATACTGGCACATAGGGTTATTCTTTCCCAAGTGCAAGACTCTACACTCGCCCTTGTTGAACTTCATTAGATTTCTCCCCGCCCAGCCCTCCAGCCTGTCTAAGTCTCTCTGAATAGCAGCACAGCCTTCTAGTGTGTCAGCCACTCCTCCCAGCTTTGTGTCATCAGCAAACTTGCTGTGACAACACTCTCTAATCCCATATCCAGGTTATTGATGAATACGTTGAAAAGCAATGGTCCCAGCACTGACCCCTGAGGGACCCCACTAGATACAGGCTGCCAACTAGACTCTGCCCCATTGACTACAACTCTCTGACTTGTTCCCTTCAACCAATTAGCAACCCACCTAACTACCCGGTCATCCAGACCACACTTCCTCAGTTTAGCTATGATGATGCTGTGGGAGACACTGTCAAATGCCTTGCTGATATCCAGATAGATCACATCCACTGTATGGCCACCATCCATCCACCTGGTTATGTCTTCATAAAAGGCTATCGAGTTGGTCAAACATGACTTCCCCTTGGTGAAGCCATGCAACATAACAACATAACAATGCACAACTTCGTGCTGTAAACGTCTCCTTATCCAACAGACTCTTAACACGTCACCCTACTTACTGTTTGTCAATGCTTTGTCTTAAGCAGCTCAGGTTGTTTGGCTCTAATTGAAGGTCGAATGGCATGAAATCTTGGAAGCTGTCTACCATTCACATATAGTCTCAACTTCTTTTGCATTTTTTTTGCCTGGGATTGCTTTTCTTGAAGGGAAAGTATGTAGCATGGACACTCAGCTGATGTGTTGATGACCTTTTCACACACTGCTATCTTTCTCATACAGATGCCTCCCCTCTGACAGACTTTGTCCTGGGCAGTGGAAGGAGAGGCAATGAGATGCCTACAGAACCTGGCAGGAGGTCTGGCAGCACGTAATCTAGAGCTGCCTCGCTTTTCCTCTCATTGGGGAGGTAGGGTTGACCCATGCATCCCTGTTCTGCAGGAGGACAGGTGAACAGAGCTGCAGCTGAGGACACAGGGCACTCCACATCACCCCTCTGGCAGTTTCCAAACCAGCTCCTGAGCTGCTCCCGTGGGCGATACTGTCTCTTGACTGCACAGGCACTCCTGTTTCCATGTAATGAACAGACATCAGTTTCTTGTTCCTTTTTGGAGGTGACGTATTCAGTAGTCAGTAACCCTGGCACTGCTGACATGGCGTGAACGCCCTGTACATGAACATTTCATAGGCTGCCACCCCTTTGTTCACCACTGCAGCGGATAAACGGCTGACTGCCCCAGCCTTGAAAGCTGAGGCACCAGCGTGTGTCACAGCCAGCTCTGCAGCAGCGTGCAACAGCACCCACCATGCCACTGGAGGCTGTGGAGAGGGGGTGGCTGTGAGGGCTAACAGGCTGGTGCGGACTGGGCTGCTCTGCTGGGGGTCATGGGCCACCACAGTGAGCTTCCAGCGTCAGCTAGGCAGGAGTGGCCAGCTCTGGTCTGTGCCAGGCTCACGGGGCCATCCTGCCCTTGGGGGCTGGCGGGTACAGGGCCTGGGCAGCCGGTGGCTAGGCAGAGGCAGGCTAGGCACCATGGGCTGACCCACATGGCAGCCAAGCCAGACCTGGAACATTTCTAGGTATTGCAGGTACTGGTGTGTCAGAATGTTTATTAATAAAAAAGTCACAATAACTTACTCCCTTTGTTGCACAAAGGGCTCAGTATAAAGAGCTCTGGCCTCCTAAGGTAACACGGGTGAGAGGTGGGTGCTTTTCTCTTGTCCTCCGAGATAGCGGCCTTCTCCTGTCCCCAAGGGGAAGCGCAGCCAGCACTGGAGCTGCCGGCCCAGGAGCAACCACCTGCCCATGCCTGCAGCTGGTTCGCAGACAACACAGACCAACAGAGGGTGTGGAGACCATGGGCGCTGGATGCCACAGGGCGTGCAAGCTGCAGTGGAGGAAGAGAGAGAGAGGTGTCTGCTTCTTCCCATAGTGCTGAGGGGTCTGTGGAGAACAAAAGGTGAAGCAGCAGGACAGCAGCTGCTTGCAGGCAGGGGGGTGTGGGGCTGGCTGGAAGGAGCCCTGCCTGCCCAGCTCCTGCCTCACACAAGGTCTAGCCCTGCAGAGGCAGGAGGCCAGCTGTGGCTACTTGTCACATTCCAGATCCTGGGCCCCCTCAGCACCCTGGTAGTGCATCTCACAGAACTCCTGAATGCGACCGCAGGCCTCCAAGATCATCTCCTCAGGCACAGTGATCACCACACGGAAGAAGTTTGGGTACTCAAAGCACTGAAAGGAAAAAGGATGGAGTTGGTAGACTACCAGGATTAGTGCTGTAGTTTCAAAGCCCTGCCCGTGGGGCCCATGCGCTGTGTCAGCAACTGAAGATGGTCAGCGTAGGACAGACTGGAGAACTGCAGCACTGGGCTCTCAGTCTCTTGGACTGTTTTTGCTGTTCCAGTCAAGTCTCCCATCTCCATCTGTGTAGACAAGATGCTGTGAGAGTGACAGGCCAAAGAACTCCGTATCGACTATGCAGGATGCAGGGAATGGGATGGAAGGCGCTAGGGAAGGAGAGGGCTGGAGAGTATCCAAGGCCCCATGCTGGAAGTGGAGCTGCAAGGAGGTGGGCACAGATGTGCTCAGACTGTGGCCTGTCCCTGTGCCTACAGCGGGGCAGGACTGGCAACGAGGCAAAGAAAGGAACACAGGTGGGAGCAGTCACAGGCGTCAGGGAGGTGTGGAGGTACGCACGCTTCAGGGGTATAGCTCTGCCAGCTTGAGAAGAGCTGGAGAGATCCTGGCAGCCTGAGAGCTATTAGGGAGCCACAGACTACTGGTCCCCATCCCTAGACACAGCACTTGGAGCTCTCAGCCAACACATACACACCATTACAGACCACAGACACTGCACACACAACTCTCAACATGTCCCCAGAGCTCAGTGCTGCAAACCCCTGTGGCTTGTCTCCTCATGCTTTGGCTCCACAGGTCCCCAGACTCCCAGTGTTAGGCTCACCGAGGCTGGCAAGCAGAACACAGACTGCTCTGAGATGAGGCGCTCCGTGAACTCCACATCATTTTCAAACTCGGGGAAATGCTCCATCTCAATCCCAACCTGCAGAAGAGGGATGTAACATAGCAACCAAGGGCACCAAAACTGTCCACAGTGTTCCCGCTTACCCACATAGCCCAACAATTTTTCAGTCAGGTGTAGCTGTCTGCCCTCAATTTTTGCTTGTGATTTGGGCTGATTGAAATGTAAGGCACAATCAGAAACACATGAATGAAAACTGGGGCCTCTTTAAGAAGTATTCATTAACTGCCTAAAGCTGAAATTTCAGTTAAGGACAACTTCAGTGAAAAAAAAAACTAATGACAAAGATACAGCAACCAATTAGAAGTGAAAAGGAATAAAGAAGATATTGGGAGAAAAGGAACAAATAAGAGCTTGAGAGAGAACTCTGATAAATATATGTTAATAATTCTGTCATGCAAGAAATCCATATAGTAAGGAAAAGACAAAATTTTTTTTTTTAAAGGGAATACCATGAACAAAATAAACCCTTGTAGGATGATTTCATCAGTAAAATGACATAGAAATGCTGAAATGTTCAATAAATATTTCTGTTCCGTATTTGGAAAGAAGGAAGCTGTCCCTTTGTCACATAAAGACAATAATATCCTTGCCACTTGTTTAGAGCCAAAGATTATTTTAAATATCTCATTGAAATATTATTAAACAAGTCAGGTGAGAGATAATTTGCATGCAGAAGTTCTGAAAGGGCCAGTGGAACAAAATCAGACGATTTAATTTGAAATAAATGTTCAGATACTAAAGAAATACAAAAGGTGTGAAAGAATCTTAGAGCTGTGCCTCAACACAAAGAACATGAGCACAATGAGCTGTGTAGCTCTGGGTAATATTGGAAATGGTCAACTGATAAAGATTTGTCTACAGGAAATCAGTGAGATTGATATTGCAGTATTCTCCAGTTCTGAGTCCACTTTTATAAAAGCTGATGAAAAACTGGAGAGTATCAGGAAAAAAAAAAAGATTCAAATGCGTTAAGGGACTTAAATGCCTCAATTGAGCTTGTTGAGATGAAAAGGGAAACTTTACCACACCATTAAAAGTTCGAAAAAACCCCAACAAAACAAGTAGGGAAAAAGGTAGAAAAAGAGGCAACAGCATAGGCAGAAGACTAATACATCACAAGGAAGAAAGCTACATCTTCAACAGGAGGTATGATTATCTGACTTGTAGCATAGGGGCTTCCCATTGACAGCTGGCTTCAAATCCAGGTAAAACAATATCATCTTGCAAAGTACAAATTGTGCAGGAGCAAGTGGGTGACATGTACCAGCCTCTGCTACAGGAGGAGGGAACAACATATTCTGGCCTTCTGAAGTGACCAGGAGATGTATCTACTGCACAGGGCAAGGTGAAAATGCATGGTAATGGAGACCCAGTGCCAAGCACCAATCTGAAACGAGGGATAGGCACTGGCACAAGACCTAGTATGTTGATGACGTGAAAATGGCGTCTCACTCTCCTCACTTACCATGAGGTACATGGCTCCGGCAGGCTGGACAGGCTGGAGGCCAGGGATAGCTGATAAGGCAGCATAACAAAGGTCAGCATTGGACTGAAAAGCAGAAAGGAAAAATTTCAAAACAGGAGAAATTCCAGGAAGCGGTTCAGCGAATGGAAGCCAGGCACTGGATTAGGACTACACACAGGTTTGCCCACTGCAAATAAAGGGGCAACAAATGCAAACAGCATGGGTGATCATGGCCTTGAGTACAGCAGGTGTGACCAAGCTGAGCTCAGCAAGTCAGTGCCAAACATCCTGTCCTCTGGGTCACCAGCTTCAGCTGCAGGGCTGCACTGCCTGAAACTCACCACACAGTATTTTTGCCCTAGTTACCATGTCTCCTGCTGGAATTGGATTTGTTGGGCTCTCCTAGTCACAAATTGCACCTTGAAGCAGGATGGAGAGGGATGACGAGCTTGAGACTGTGCTGATCTGATTACCTTGAGGATGCTGAGGGTGTTGTGGTAGAACTCCAGCGGTGTTTGGTGCAATATATGTTCCAGTGCTCCCTGGACAAGGGTACAGGGTCCTAGAATCCTTTGACTCAGTCTTAGAAGGCCATCCCTGATCTGAAAAAAACATGGTGACATTTGCAGCTCGGACTGCGCTTCCCTGAAGGAAAGAGACAGCTCCAAGTCTTTCTCTCTGTATTTGTACAGCTGTTCCCACCTTTTTCTTCAGTGAGCGTACAGACCATTTGCTTGACTATGTGCCATGTATTTGCAGACTACAGTCTCATTCTCTGTTCCTCAGCTGCAAACTGTAATGCCAACATAGACAACCTTCGGAGCTTCCCAGTCTGATTCCAACCAGACTGGAATATAGCTCATGCAAAAAAAAAAGCCAGATCTGTTCCAAATACCACTTTGTATTTCTCTTAGGTTTGGGTCCACAATCCACACTTTCAAGCCAGGTAGGAACAACTAGCATTAGCTCTTTTGCTCACTCATTCGGTCTTCTCCCTCTTCCTCTGCAGAGAGCCCTCTAGACAGTTGTTGTAACACAACAAACAAATAGCCAGATGAAACACTGGCAGCACCACAAGGTGCTTTGTTCTTATTTTAAAAGAAACCATATAAAAGCACAGAGACCACACATGGACTCCACATATGCTGGATAAGTCACGCAATACCTTCAGGGCACATGACCTATTTGAGAAGTGAAGGAATTAGAAGCACACAGAAAGGACAAGGCATATATGAAGGGGCAACAGAGAAAAAGGAGTGTGTTACAGCGTAGATGTGAGTGGAAGGCCATGTATGTCAGCAGATGGAGGAAGGGACTTGGAAAGCCTAAAGGTGCGGAAAAGCATGTAAGCAATTGGATAACACCCACTTGAGAGCAAACAAGCAGTGCATGTCTGTATCAGTTAAAGCCCCAGTGATCCACACACTGAAGACATTGCAGGTCTGCTGCTCTGACAGTGACACTCAGCAGTTCTCACCTCATTACCAAAGATGTCTCTCCTGTCATGAATTAGGATCCAGCCCATCCGCCAGCCAGGGACTAGCCACCGCTTCGCCAAGCCACCACAAGACAAGATTGGCACGTTGGTGCTGAGAGTTGCAATGGGTTCATATTTGCAGTCAGCAAACACCTGTGACAGAAAGCTGTGTCAGGGCTGCCCCTGCCTCTTACTGTGACAATTGTGGGGGTGTGCATGCAGTGCACAAAAAGGAAGGCAGGGAAGTGGCGGGAAATTGATGGTGAAAGCTCTCAGCTTCAAGGTATGAGCACAGTAAGTGCACTCACATTTGGGACGAGGAAAGGAGCTGGACATGAGAAATACCCCAGGACTACACACCAGCAGACTGTTAGCTCCAGGCATGGATCCAGGCACAGTAGAGGGGTGTGGAGCTGCCACCCACCTCTGGAGACCTGGCTGCCATGGCCAAAGGGCAAGCGCATCAGGAAAGACAGGCAGCATAGGGGTGCAAAGGACTGCAATTGGCACTCACCATGTCTCCATAGATCTCATCAGCAAGGATAGGCACACACTGTCTTGCTGCCACTGTGGAAGAGAGGGCATTCAGCCTGGCCACCCTGCACTCTGCATGAGAGCAGACTTGCCCTTTGGTGCAGGGCTTGATGGGGCTCTGAGCAAAGCTCTGTCCCAAGGCAGAGGGTCCCTATCTTCCTCCTACAGACTGTTCATTTGCAGAGCCCAAGCACTGGACATCCCTGCCCTGGCTGAGCCTAGATCTCCTCTCACCTGTGGGGCAGGCAGTACAGCCCTTCCACTAACAGGCCAGGGCTCCCTGTGAACACTCTCCCTTTGTGGAACGAGAAGGGAGAAATGAGCAGTCCAAGCTGCACAGAAACATAGAATCATAGAATGGCCTAGGCTGGAAGGGACCTTAGAGATCATCTAATCCAACCTCCTTGCACAGAGTGTTTAAGAAAGAGCAAGACACACTGCGTGTTCTTGCCCAGATAAGGCAACATCTTCGCACTATGAAAGCCCTGCTTTCTGAGCTGGAGTCAGGTCATGAGGCAATAAGCAATGCCCTGGGCCATGGTGCTGCAGTGATCGAGACACAGGCAGTGTGGGCAGGCACTAGGCTGCAGCCATGTCCCAGGCACACGCAGGCAGGCTCACCTGCCAGGATCTTCTGGAGGTGGCTCTTGCTGAACACAGAGCCACAAGGGTTTGACGGGTTGTTCACAATGAGACAAGCTGTCTTCTCATCCACCAGAGACTCCAAGTGCTCCAAATCAATTTCCCAGGCCTTCTCTGGCTAGTGAAATGAGGAAAAGCAGACATAATAGTTGAGGAACTGGACTTGCCACACAGAGTGAGGTGTAACAGTGTACCCAGGGTTGCTCAGGTCATCTTCACCCCCTTCCCAGGCAGGGCCAGCGTCTTTCTGAGAGGCAGAAATGTCAGGGCTGCTCCTTCCAGGCTTGCCATGACTTACCAAAAGGTTGTACAGTTTGACCTCAATCCCCATAGACAATGCCAGAGTCTTGTAGAGGGAGAAACCAGGCCGTGGCACCAGGATGTTCTGGCCTGGGTTGGCCAGCACTGCCAAGGCAAGCTCTATGGCCTGGCTGCAGCCGCTTGTTAAGATGACGTCCTGAAAAGAGCACACAGGAGTCAGTGGAAAGCACACAGACAGTTGGGAGTGACATAATGTCCAGGCTCTGCCAGATGAGAGCTTCTTGGCCAAAAAGAGGAGTCCAGAGCCTGACTGAAAGTGGGAAACCTCCAACAGCTGGAGAGCCCAGACTCGTCCCGAGGAGAGGGAGGAAAAGGGCTCAGGGCAGGAGATGAGAGCAGCTGGAAGCTATTGTGGGATGAGACCATGAGCTAGCCTTCAATCCCACAGCTGGGCAGGAAAGGGATAGATCTGAGGCAGGGTCCCCATGCCTTGCGGGCTTGGCATGGGCAGCAGCACCTCGCCTGTCATGCAGCGGGAGTGCCTCAGTTGGACCTTGGTACCTGTGCCTTCAGCGGTGCCTCTGGGCAGTTGTAGTATGCGGCCACTGCTTCCCGGCAGGACTGATAGCCTGGGGAACAAAGGAAACAAACATGGAAGGGAGGTTTTCACAGACTTTTTCCTGCCAGTAAAAGACTCACAGTTGCTGCCCAGCCAGGGGAAGCCCATTTGTCTCAAGGTGGCAGAGACAGACGTGCCTCAGGCCAAGCACTGCGCAGTCCCGAGGCTGGGCCAGGTGGACCAGAAGCAGGGACAGACCCTGGGCAGGGCAGCAGGCTCTGGCCCAGCACATCCTGGACGCAGAACTGAGAGGAGCAGGGTGGAGGGCAGCTGAGAGGAGCGGGGTGAAGGGCAGCCACGGAGCTGCTCTGACCCAGCAGGAGGCCAAGTACTATCACACGGTCTTCACTGTTCAGGGACGGCAGAAGGGCAGCCCTCCCTGCATGGCAGGCAGGATCTGTGCTCTGGGCATGCTTTTTGCACTAACTACAAACAAGAGTCACGTTGTCTGTGAAGTCAGTGAGTCCAAGAGGAGTCCTGGTCCAGGCAGCCCACGGCAGGGAGACAGAGCCCCGAGCCCTTCTGGTGCCTGAAACCCTGCCTGCTCTAATGGTTGGGTGCGTCTGCAGGAGGCGCTGAACCTCAAACAGATCATGCAGGGAAGAGCACTTTGGTGTATCTGGGGGATACACATCTGTGTGCTTATGGGACTACTGGTGTGGGCAGTTGCAGGGTGCTACTGGAAGATGTCCATGGGCTCCATACACCTGCTGTGGGGCAGGAGCAGAAGCACGCCTTCATCCTACCCTTACAGGAAGAAAACAGTTAAGTTGTAAACCTACCAACAGACGGGGCATAACCGTTGTAACGTCCTGAGTCCAACACTTCCTTTACAGCCCGTGTAACCTCATCATTTGTAGGAAGGTTTCCAAAGACCGTTGGATCTCCTTTTCAAAGATTGAAAAATAATCAAGTTCTCACCAATCCATGACCTGCACAGAACTGTGTGTTTGTCTGACCTGTTCCTGTGTGTTCACAGAAGCTTTGTGCTTCAGAGCCCTGCAATCTGTCAGCCACACAGTTCACCCCACTGCCCAAAGGGTTCAGCCACAGCACTGTGCTCACCTAAGGACAAGGAGATCATAGTTTTCTTTGGGTTGGGTTCCACCTTCATGCTGTCTACGATGGCTCGGACAGGATTGAAAGTCTTCTTTGACATTTCAGAAGCCCTGACAGCCCATCTTGGTTTCCGGCCCTTCACTTTGCCCAGTGATATGCTGTTTCCATTAGTCTTGAGGTGAACGTCCAGCATAGGGGCATGATCTCCCTGGCCATTCACTCGGATCAGGTATGAATCCATTCTGAGAGCTGTCAGTACGAAGTGGATTTCCTGGACTTAGTTAACACATGCCAAATGAGAGATCTGCCCCTTTGGGGACACAGCCCATGACTCTCCAAAAGTAAAACTTCTGAAAGCTGTAGACCCTACCTACTGCCTATGGACAACTCAGTCATCAGCAGCAAGTAGGACTGTATTCTCGGACAGGATGGAGTGAAACCCCACATGTAAGCAAAAGCACAATGCAGTGAGAAAGACAAAGACAGATCTCTATGCTAGCTGCACCACTGCCTAGCATAGATTTGCTGTGCTCCTCAGCACAGCCGCCAAGAGCTAGCAGCATTTTGTAGTCACCACTTGACTGCAGATTCAATGTTCCACTGACAGCAGGGTCAGGTCACCCCCTCTCCTCCCTGCAGCTATCCGCTTGCACACCTCAAACTGCAACCGCAAGGATCAGAGCACTATGTGTATTCACATCCAGAACACCCTCCAGCCAGAAATGCAGCACTGTTTAAATCAGATCTCAGATGCCAAAAAGGTAGTTCTGGTCCAATATTATCAAGATGCACTGAGCAGAGACAGGGTTATAGATATTTGAGTCTGTCAGTAGAGTAACAGCCCAGCCCAGAGACTCTACATCAAGAAGCAATGCTTAGAAAACAGAGCAAGACTGGTACAACCAAGACGGAAATCAGGGAGATGGCACAGCACAAAGCAAAGGGCTGTCATCTTGCCCAAGGCTAGGTAACAAGCAAGGCACAGCAGAGGAACAGCTCTCTTCTAGTTCCCAAAATGCACACAAAAACAATTTACACACCCCAGCATGTCTGCTCGAAGCACAAACCATACCCAGCCAGCCTTACTTAAGAACTGTTTCCGCCTCGGGATTTTCCACATGTAGAAGGTTACAGATGGGGCACAGGGCAGGCAGAGGCCTCCTGAGCCACAGAGCCCATTCTTGCTGATACTGCCACACTATCTTGCAATCCTGCTACAAACTGCTCATGCCCTCTGTACTGCCCTATTTTTCTGCTCCACTGAAAGGCAGTTCAGCGAACAGTGGCCCTTTCCTGACGGTAGCTGCTTAGCCCCATGCTCACAACACAGCTACCCCTTCCTTGCTGCAGAGACTGAGTTGGAAGGGTTGTAGCATTGCCTGGTTCAGGCAAAGTTTGTGATCTGAACAAATTTCTCAGTGCTTCAGTGAAGTTTTTACTTAGAGATGCCCCAAACTGCCACAGTTACTCTGCCATCAGTGCTTCACTAGCCTGTTTATAGCAACTCAGGCTGATCTAACAGTGTCATAGAACAAAATTTCAGCTTATTTCTATGCAGGGCTGCATAGAAACTGAGCAGATAAATGAGCCATATATCTTGGCTCAGCAGCAGGGCTGAGTCCCAAATGCACAGTGCAGAGTCTGTCCCAGCAGAGCCTTCACACTACCCTCCAACATGGTTCTCAAGCAAAGGTGAGCTGCAGACACAGGTGCAACAGGTGTCTCCAATGTAGGCAGCCAACAAACATCACCCCACTTCTGTCCCTGAAAGAAGCAAGGTACCAGAGCATAGCATGTTACCTTCTACAGCACAGAGAGGGAGACACCAACAAGGTTGAGAGTCCAGTCCCTACTTTTCATCCAGGACAGATCCCCTTGAGAGGAAAGTCCTGCAAATTCTTGCCCATGAAATAAGCCCCCAAACTGGGCGTTGGGACTGAATCGTTTAGCCATTGGCTCACAGGGAGGGCTGCTCTCCCCACCCAAAACTGCCCTCTCCTCCCTTTTGCAACTGTGCTCAGTTCAAACAGGTGGAACATGCCCGTGCATTAACTCTTTCTGGGGACAGCCTGCACAGGACACAGCTTGGGTTCCTGGAGGCCCTGGGCTGCCACCCTTTGACACCACTTCCCTCAGTCCTTAAAGACTGCAGGGGAAGGAGGGCAAATCTGAGCTGATTACAGGTATTCCAGCCCTACTGCCTTGTAATGCACCAAGAGTGGATTGATGGACACCAAAGCTCGTGGAAAACATCAGTCTAACTTCACCTCAAAGGCTCTGGGTTTCCAATGCACCAGCTGAGACAGGACAGGTTGTGGCATCCTTGTAATGAGGAGATGTCTTCCTCCATAGGGGAAGGAAGGGAGGCAGGCACTTCCCTAGCCGGTGTCTTGAAGGCACCAGGACTTGAAGGGTTAAAGGAAGCTCAAGTGGCCATGATTTTGTGGAGTTTTTTTTCTTTTCTTTTTCTTTTTTTGTTTTTTTTTTGATTGCTGCAAGGCCGAAGCAAACTCATAATTTTGGCATCTAACAGAACTGATGCAATTCTTCCCTCTCTGATGATACTGCAAAGCACAGATGACACCATTCCCAGAAGGGCCTTTTTTGAATAAGTGACACGAAATCTGTGCCTTCCTGTCTCCTGACTCTCTGAGCCCTGGAGTAAATAAGAGATCTCTGTGCCCTCTGTGTCTTCCAAGGGCTGCTCCTAGTCTTCCCTTACTGCCTTGGCAGCAAATGACTGGAGATCAAAGAACTGCTGAGGGGCAAGAGAGTTCCTGCTGATCTTGCAAACAGACTGCTGACAGCTTCATTGCAGAGGCCGGTGGTCGTCTGCTCCTGCGTGAGAGGAGCAAGGACCACTTGTGCTCAACCCATGCCCATGCTCAGGTGCAAGCAGAGACTCCTCTCAGCACTGGGGCTGGGCTGACGCTGCTGAAGAGTCACGACCTGCTGTGGACAACAGCTCTGCAGGTGGAGCTGCTGAGGCCGGAACAGGGCCGGGGCTCTGGGCTGGTGCCGTTTGGGAGGTGACTGGGTGCAGCCAGCAGGTCTGGTCAGGGTCCCCAGCCTCAGACTGGCTGGCCCGCCTCCCACAGCAGCCCCCCACCCCCACCTCGGGGTCTTTGGACAAGGAATAGCACCTTTCAAAAACATTTCGCAGAGAAACATCTTGTATTGAAGATGCTTGGTCTCTCTTTTGCAGAGAGCTGCACAGTTCCAAACTATTTTCTCTCTCTCTTTTTACTGAAGCCTGACGTGAATGACCTTCAGAAGTTCGTGCAGACTCCCTCCAAGCACCTATGGATTATTTTCTCACTTTCCCCAGCCGGACCCATTTCTTGCCATGTTGCATCCACGCCAGGGTTAAAAGTGGCATTGGGAAACCTCGAGGGCAATACTGCATGTTCTGCCTAGCAACTACCCCAAAGGTGATGCAACAGGAGCTCTACCTGTAATACTGCGCACAGCAGAGGGGTTCAGGGAAGGGCATGGTGGAAGCCTGCTGCCAAGAGCAGAAAAAAATACGGCTCTGGATACATAGATAGACTCTTACATAAGGCTGAGTACATGGCCAGAAGCAGTGGCCAGGGCAGTGGTGTACAATGGGATCACTGGGTTCCTCCTGATGTTCCTGTGCCTTTCTCCTCTCTCTGTAGGACTCCAGTCCTTCTCTGGGTGCTCTCACGTGGGGTCTGCAGCCCACCTGGCACCTCGTGGTGCATGGAGCCTCCCAGGGCTGAAGCATGAGCACACAATTCAGCACCTCATATTCTACAAATATGGCCAAACCACTACCTGTGAGGTGTGGTGAAAGAGGTGGCCATACCCTGCAGGATGCACTTCTGCCAGCAAGGCAGCTGGCTGTCTTGGCTATTGGGACCTCTGTATCCCAGTAGCCCCGTTATTCTCAGCAATTACTGTCTGCTCCTTTCTGACACTGCTACAGCCCCAGCCAGTTCAGGGTTGGTATCCACAAATACGTGTGTAGCCTAATATCCATTTGGTCTCTGAATTTCCAGTTGAATTAGCTTTTAATAATCAAATACATGCTCTTTCCTTTTTTCGTTATTATTTTTTAAATCAATTTATTGTTAATCTCTCATTTATATGAGCAAAGAGCCACAAAGTCTCCTTGGCTTTCGTGAATTTTGTAACTGTTTATTGATTCCCACAGCATACGTCTCTAACACTGCAGCAGGTTTCCTGAAATGCAAGGAACAAACATCATCTGTAAGAGGTCACACAGGCACGTGGAAAATGCATGTATTCACAGCTAAACCTGCCTTGCAGCGTAGGACAAGGCTACCATGCCAAACCGACATCAAGTTGCATGATGACAGCTGTGCCTCCAGCAACCCTAATTGCCCAGCATTCACCTGAAAGGGCCCTTGCCCTTGTCCTTGAAAGGGACCTAAGCCTGGGCCACACTGGGGGACACCGAGCGCATGCCAGGTCCGTGGAGAGCTGGAAGCACTGGTGAGCTACAGGCCCAACAGCCACGACAAAAGACTTGCAAGCCCTGTTACAGATGTTGAGGGGAATGCTCCACGAAGTGTGAGTGTCAGTGGCTCCTGAGCACAGGCACAGTGAGGAGAAACACCTTGTCCAGCCTGGCGTTTTGCTTACATCCAGGTAAACATTACGTAAGTGCATACCCTGTGTTTGAGTTATGACTTCAGACACTTGAGCTGTTGCGTGCTTTGCTGTGGCAGCTGCGCCCTTGATGGCCTTGGAGCAGTGAGCAGCCAATGCGGGCGGGATGGAAAGGGGCACAGTGGCTCTGCAGGGCGACGTGACACCATGAGCTTGCAGTGAGGGGATGGGCAGCACCAGGCAGCTCCTCCTCTCTGAGCAGATGGGCCAGCCTCTCACATGACTGAATTCGAACCGCAGTGACGGAAACCCACCATTTGCCCCACCAACCTGCTCTAGCAATAACCGCTCATCTCCTTACAAAGTGGTGGAGTCGGTGTGTGTGGGAGAAGTGTTGTCTTTTTTCAGGGGCCACTAAATCACATTCCTTTTGCTTCAAGCTAAGCTTGCTGCTGGCCATGCCAACTGTAGGTAGGGAAAACAAAATATTCCCCTCCTCTTGACAGCAGCTTTTTACAAGTTTGCAAGCTGTTAAAACACCTCCTTACTAACAAGCTTGCAAGTTGTTACAAGACATCTGTTATGACAAATGAGAGCACTGGAATAGACCTTTTTCTCATGTGTTCTATTTCTAGATCTTTCTTTTGCTTTCCTCTGGATCCACTCCAGCTGATCTGCTTGCTTCTGGAAACACATTGTGTGAGGCTGGAGGCCTAACTGGTGCTGAAGAGGGGGCCAGAAGAATTTTTTCATGTGTCCTACATGTGACCTTCCTGTTTATACACCTTAACAATGTTAGGTTTTTTCGCAACAGGATGACATTGTGGACTTGAGTTCAGTTTGCCATTCAAAATAACCTCCAGTTCTTTTCTGCAGCATTGCTGCAGCGTCACCGTGCTGCGCTCATTGTTCCAGTGATTATTTATTTATGTAGGACAGTCAATAAATCTGGCTGTGGTGTTCAGCAGTGATTGTGCTGCGGCTCCCAGCTACCTCACACTGGAGAAATACGAGGCAGTTCATGACTTGCTCCTTCCACTTCACCCTCCAGCTTCCCAGGGAGGGCACTGAACCAGGTCAGAGCTCTTGGCCCACGGCAAGCCACGCCTGGCTTTCTCTTCCCTTAATGCAGCAATGACATCTTCAAGCATCCAGGAACAGGAGGGCCAAAAAATAATTAAAAAAATTAAAAAGCTAAGCCAAAGCAAAGGTTAAGATTAATATTGGTGTTCTCAGCTCTCTTCTGGTGACTTCTACTTGTCATGAGAATAGGAACCTACAAGACGATGCTGGCCAAGCTCAGCTGTGATACTTTGAGCTGGAGTGATACAAAGTGGTCTTCCCATTTCCAACTGTATGACCATCATCACACAACTCCTGTCCCCTCTGTCTCAACTGGGGGTTGAACAAAGAGTTTTTTTGTTTTGCTTCTCTCTTATTCCCGAAGAGAGTAAATTTTAAGATGAGTTTTCAAATCTCCTGTCCTTCTTTGAGACAGGCGAAATGCCAAGGAGAGTATTTTCCCGCAGGGCTGAGGTGCAGAGGCAGAGCAGTTTATAGGCTTCTCACAGGATCACTCTACAGGGTTGTTGCTGTTGTGCCTGCAAAGACAGAAGGCAGAAGCAGCCTTACTGTTGCCCCCTAGTTTACAGATGAAGGAAATGTATTTCTGACTAAGCTGGACCTCTTGGGGCACATATTCAGACACCGCGGCTGACACCTCATGGTGTTACCATTTCCCTAAAAGTTTCTGTTTTCCTAAATGCAACAATTCCTTTACAATGCTAGATCTTTTCCAGGCAGTGTTTAGTCAAATTCTTGGATAAGAGTATTTGCTCTGGCTGTGGAGTTCTCTATGCTTCCTACTGTGTTTCCAAGTTTTCCTGCTGTTTATTTTTTCCCACAACACACAGCGTTTCCTGAATCAGCTCTGCCTTGACCAGCCCTGAGAACTGCTGATATTTGTAGATGCGTGGGATCCTGGGCACTTGCCTTCACTCCAGTAACCACCAATAAACAAAAGAGCAATTAATCGCCTCCTCTGTTGGGAGGTGATGGCTGCGCTCAGCAGCCTCCTGCGATGAGATGGTAGCCAATCTCGCTGGGCAGAGGGACATTATTGTGAGTGGAAATGAGGCAGTCGCTCAAAGGGTCACATCATACTTTCTGAAGTGGTCTCCAGCAAACAGACACAAAAGAAGTCTATTTGGTTCTGTGTCAGTAACTATAAGGGAGAGCACGTAAAGAAAATTACCTAACTATGGTCTGCAGAGGGCTGAACTGGGACCTGGCAGTTGCACAGCGGGACAGATCCTGACGTGTTGATGACTACCCTCTGGAGACATGGGCTCTGCACACCAAGGCAGCTGGAGAAGCAAAATACCGCTGTGCATCGCCAGAAGCACAGGACAAGACCGAGGCAGCGAGCCTGCTGCGACACATAGCCCTGGCGCACCTGCATCTGCAGTGCTGGATGGAGGCCTGGTCACTGTCACAAGATGTGCTTAGGGGAGTTAGGGAAGGTCTAGAGCACCATTGGTGGTCCACTCTGGCCTCCAGTCAGCAGACGGGGAGACACACCATCTGTAATGCTGCTGCCTCCTTTGAGAAGGCATGTAGAATTAGTCTTGAGGAGAAAAGACAACACAGAAAGATCCGTGCCTCGCCAATACCGCCTAAGGAGACTTTCCACTGTGCATTTTGCAACCGGACTTGCCTATCGCACATCGGCCTTTTTAGCCACCAGCGCACTTGTAGCAAGTGTGGGTAGGGCCCTTCCCATATCTTCGTTCGCGAAGCCTGGCCATGAGAGGACAGCTGATACGGAAAAGGAATGATGCCCCCGCTGTGCGGGAAGATGCTAAAAAGGCTGGGAGTGGGGTTTGGGCAGGGGGCAGAGGGGCAGGCTGAGGCTGACAGCACACCGGCTGCCGGACACGCTGAACGCAGAGCGCTTTCACCAAGACGCGCAGCACAAGAAAGGCGGCGGGAGTGAAAGCCAGTCTGCGCCGCCGCCGACAGGCGCCTCTTCCGCGGGACACGAGCACCTTCGGGGCGGCGCCGCCGCACAGGGTCGCGGTCACAGAGCCCGCGCGGCAGGCGGGGAGCGGCGCTCCCGGGGCGGCGCCGGCAGGTGCTGGCGGGAGCGGCCGCCGAGAGCCCGTCCCCTGGCGGGGCAGGGCCCGGCCGCAGCAGCCCCGCGCACACGGGACGGCCCCGCCGGGACCCCGCTCCGCGCTGGCCCGATGCGGGCGCTCGCGGCCCCCAGCGGAGCCATGGGGGAGCGGAGCGGCTCCTGCGCCCCGCGCCCCGCGGCCGGGCGGGCGGTGAGGCGGGGGGGGCGAGCAGGCGGCTGGAGGCGGGGGGCCCGGGTGGGAGCCGCAGGGGGACCCGGCGGGGCGGGCGGGCGGCCGGAGTGGGGCCGGACCGGGGAGGGGCCGGGCAGGCTGCCGTGGGGGGGCACGAGCGGAGGCGGCGGGGGGGGTCGGGCGAGGGCCGGGCCGGGGCCGGGGCCGGGGCGGCCGGTGCGTGCCCGGGACGGGGCCGGGGGATGGCCGGGCGGGTCGCTGCCGCCGCCGCCGTCTTCCCTCAGCGCCGGGACGCCGGGACGCCGCGCCGCGACCGCAGAGCTGCCGCCGGGGCGCCGCAGCTGCCGCTACCTGCGCACGGGCCGGGGTGAGTGCGGCGCCGCTCCCTCCGTTCCCCCGGGGCGGGCTGCTCGCCCCGCGCCCCTGCGGGCCCGCCGGGCGGCTCCCGGCCGCGCACGGAGCCAGCCCCGGCCGCCCTTGTCCCCCCGCAGGCTGCTGCCGGCTGGTGGCCGCGCTGCTGGCCGCGCTGCTGCTGGCCTGCGGCGCCGTGTCCTGCGGCCCGGCCGGCGGCTACACGGGGCTCCCCGGCCTCGGTGGCATCTACTACTACCAGTACGGCGGCGCCTACAGCGGCTTCGGCGGAGCGGACGGCGAGAAGGCCCGGCAGCTCGACCAGCGCTTCTACCTGCTGAAGCTGCCCGTCGCAAGGGCGGCGGCGGCTGCGGGGGCGGTGCTCCTGGCCGTCTCCTGCGCCCTCGCCGTGGCCGGTGTCCTGCAGGCATCGCGGCGCTTCCCGGCGTGGCTGCTGCTCGAGTGCGCCCTGGACGCAGGGATTGCCGTCGGCACGGTGCCTGCCCTGTACTATTTCTTCCGTTTTCTGCTGGGGGTTTATAGCTCGGCAGCGTGCAAAGACAGAGAACAGCTTTATCAAGGCAAAGGCTATCGGGGCTTCCAGTGCAGCCCGCACGGCGCAGAGATCGCTGCTGGCCTGGCGGGCTGCGCGGCGGCCGTGGCACACCTGCTCAGCGCGGGCCTGGCTGCCAGAGCCTACAGAACTGCTCACAAACTGAAACGGACGCCGGCACAGTTATCACCTGCTCAGCGCGGGCCTGGCTGCCAGAGCCTACAGAACCGCTCGCAAACTGAAACGGACGCCGGCACAGTTATACGAGCTTTGGAATGATTCCTCCGCTCCATTAACGGCCATGATTTCTGTCAGCCTCCTTGCTGAGGCAGAACGGTACGCTTTTCCGTGCTTCTGGGCAGCACAGCCTTAACGCTGCCACAGAACACAAACAGAGAGAATAACTCTAAATACGGTAGAGTCAGCCTGCTCCCAGCTCTGCATTATTGAGTAATTAGGGGACACAAAGTTACTGTGATGGCTTGTCTTCATCTGTGGCCATCTCTTAGTAGAGAATGACTGTCCTCCTGGAGCTGACCAGCAGGCTGCCTGCCTCAGTCACCTTCGCATCTCCTCTGCCAGGCGTCTCCTCCCATGAGGTCTGGCCCCAAGCGCTGCTACTACTGACTTCTGCTGATGAGCAGCTTTCTGTAGCTGAACCTGTCTTTATACAGGGCACGGGGCTATTCACTGAGGACAGAGCTCGTAAAAGTGAGTGACCAAGCCCTGTGGTTGTGGCCACCGATGATTGCCTTCTTGTCAGTCTCTGGGATCTAACAGGGCAGTCTGAATGTGGCATTTATAGAGCCCTCAGAGAATCCTGAAATAAACTGGCAAAATGATGAATATCTTCAGCCCAATTTGTGACAAAATGTCTTTTCAAGCTCTCCTGGAGGGGCACATTTTTGTACAAAAGGGTGTTATATATAAGTTGTATACAACAGTTTTGCTTAAAAAGATGCCTTGAGTTTTAGACAAAAGCTCTAAGAGCTAAAACAGATGGTTTAAGATAGAAGTATATTATTTTCAAAATACATTTTTAATGTACAAGTTGGGGGAATGCTTTTTTATTGTTTATTTTAAAAAAGGTAAAATTTACTTTTTCAAAAAAACTTTTATATACATAAATTTAATAGGGAGAAGAAAAGTAGCACTAGAATCACAAAATCATGCCTCAGAATGAAATGTCATTTCAGAGCAGTGCCCACTATGTGCACTGTCCCTATGAAGATGGAACCACCACTGGTCTCAGGCCAGTTCTGCCCATATTAAAAAAAAACCAAAACAAACAACCCAAACACCAAACTAAATGCACCAGAAACGTGCTTTGTCTTGGTTATATCTCCAGTTTCACTAGCACCAGTGACTAAATCCTCAAGATGACCAAAACCATGGAATGTTTTCGAAACTAAAGATACAGAAGGAAAAGAAATGCTAAATAGGTAGTCTGGGGTTTGTTTGACTTCTGCTCCCTTTTCGTAGTGATTCGCATCGAGCGTCTCAGTGCAGGGGTTTACATGAACAGTCTGCTCTGGTCCTGCTTCTAATGACTCTCCGTTTCCTGCTTCCTGTAGCTACTGCTAGAGTGCTGTACAGGACTACTTAGAGCAAGTTCATGGGGCAGGATTGCTCTCGTAGGATACAGAAAGCTGCCTGACAACCGGTATTATGAATTCCACCCTGTTTGGCAAGTAGCTTTTGTACAGAAGGCTGAGTGAAGTAGCACAGAGCTCGAGGAAGGAGAACCTACTGCTAGCCACAGCTGTGGTGCCTGGGGTACTGCACGAATCACCTCCAGCACAGTAACAGAATCAGAATATATAGTTAAATGAAAGTAACTATCTTTATTGCTAAGTCAGCTAAAAAGCTGATGCAAAAATATTCTTCCTTCCTGGACTGCTCTATACATCTGAATAAAGAATCAATGGAATAGTGTTTTTCAGGAATCTCATGTTATTTGCCTCTCCTGAGCCACACAGACATAGGCCACAGTGCTGAAGGTGCCTTTGTTGGACAATCTACTCCAATACACAAAACTGGGAATTACGCTAAGTGCATGCTAGAGTGGGATACAGAAAACAAAACACATGAAAAAAAGATTATTCATTAAACGGTGCCCTGCAGTATTTCTTTAACATGCACTGGTTGAGAAAAAGGTCACATTTTAAAAAGTGAAAAAAGGGGAAAAAATACATCTGAGTCTTCAGACAGCAATGGACAGCAGACTGCACAAAAACAGAGAGGCGAACCTACTGCCTGGAGGGGGCCTTTGGCCAGTGACATGAAAGCCGTCACCCCCTGGAGGAGTGCAGGAGCTCCCGAAGCCCAGGGGCCTCAGGTGTGGCCAAACGTCCCCTGTGCTAGAAGGATTTCAGGCCTCAGCGCAGCTTGTGCCCAAAAAAGGGAAATACTTGCTCCTTCTTAGAATACGCCTTCACCCTCCCACTTAGGTGAGGCTTCTGACCAGGTCCCAGCAATATGCGGCTCCGGCTGTGGCTCAGATCGGTGGGTTGCAGCTGCCTCCTCCAGGGCTGTTCCTGGCACTGGGAGCAACTTGGGGCCACCCCTTATCCTCAGTGCTTGGGCCCCAACTACTCATCCCTGAACACGTAACCTCCAGGGGTTCCTTTTGCAGAAACCTTTCTGGGCAGGACAGGGCAGAGAGGTCAGTGCCTTTAGGGTACTTGTTCTCGGTGAGCATGCCCTTCAGCAGAGCCAGAATCACCGAAGCGATGGGCAAACCAACTCGTCCCCCTACCTCGGCACGGCTGCTGAGCATGGCAGGTCTGGCATCACTTCAGCAGGGCCAAGACATCCTGGCAACCCCAGCCTGAGAATCTCTGTCTAGTAGTCTGTTAACAAATAGGAAGTTCCTAGTGATGTGGCTCTGTGGAGACGATGCATTTGTGCAAGAATCGCATCCAAAAATCAGGGAAGAGACTGGAGAACAGGAAGAGAATTGGGACACCACTTTCTATCCCCTGCTATGAGTCCTTCATTAGATGTGCCCATTCACACCCATTCCACCTGCAGCAGTCCTCCTAGGATGCTTGGTATCTAAGGTGGTGTTAACACATAAGGTGAGGAAGACAAAGGAAAAGCTTGCTGACACTCTAGGGAGGCAGGAAAACAAAAGGTCATGGCAGAGGAAGCACTCAGGCTGTGCTGCCCAGAGTAACACAAACAGTTGATATTATCAGCTGAAACAGAGAAATCCGTGGACTCTGCCTAGTGTAAGAGCAGAAGTCATGTTCTGCCATGACACTTCACACCTACAGAAAACAGGAGCTGGTTGCTTTGAACTCCCTTTCTGGTTCAAAACCAGCAACAGCACTGGAGAAAAAGGCTGAGCAGGAATTCCTTGCATTCCATTCTGCCAATACTGTGAAGAGAAGCAGCTCAGAAATCTGAATGCTCCATTGCAGAGCTGTTTTACTTGGTCCTTCCTCACTCAACTAGGCAGAGCCATTGATGACTACCTCCCAGCGGCAATGCCAGCTCGCCATGCAATGCTACTGGTTCATACTGGCAAGGACACACTGGACTTTCCCTGTCAGTGCAAGAAAGAGACACCTGATTTGCATTAACATCAGTCATTCCCCTAGTGCAAAGTTTGTCACAGTCTTACTGAGGAGTGTGTTTCTGCAGCAGCCCCATACTGACCTGTGCAGGTACCAGAACATTTTGGGCTGGGCATAGATATTTGGTAAATTTATCACAAGTGACAGAAGTTACAGTCAAATACATTGGGATGAGCCTTTTCTGCATACTGACAAGAAGAGCACGAGAGAGGTTCGGGGTTTAGTTTTTGAATCTTTTCTGCTGTCATTTCTCTGCCTAACGGATTCAAGTGCTGTGCTGTCGTTTCTGTGATTCTAAAAATTAGCTTCTCTCTCCATTTCCAAGTGAAACAGGTATTTACACATCCAAAATTTGTGAGTTTAAATTTTGGAAAAAGTTGAGTTGTTTCATGATTACATTGTGACTAGCACAACTTATAATGTTGCTCTCTCATGCATTGTAAAAATAAGTTTGGCTTTTTTTCCCTAGTGAGAAGAGAAATTCAAGGTGCTTTGAAATCTCAGTAACTCCTTCAGATTGTCAAAAGATCTATACTGACAGAATCCCACAAGTGGTCTGCACAGTATTTCCTTCTAAGCAAGGCCTAAAATTTGATCCAAAAATATGCAACTCGAGCCTCTCAGAGCTATTGAGAATAAACTTTCAATTTTTCTTCATAAATATAATTAATAAAGAATAAAAGGCACTAGTCCACATTACAGCCACGATTATTGCACCACTGACAAGACCAGAGCAGTTGTGGTCCAGCTTCTTGCCTGCTCAGGAGGACAGATCTCTGCACGCTCAGGGGCAGTGGGCTTTTCACAACCCTTACACGAGACGATGACGCAGGCAGCCAGCTTACCCCTCACACCAAAAGTCCTAACAGAAACACAATGCATCTGCTGAGCGCAGACCGGCCAGCTCACCATTAGCGGGACTGTTTTAAACATCTTTTCCGGTGCTGATAATGATGTTATTAAGGTGAAAAGCTGTGTTTTTCCTTTTGCATTGAAAGTAGGCAGAAACAAGTATGCTTTCATCTCATCTCTAGGCAAATTGGGCGTGTATTATGAGATGCATGTTGCTGTGGATTTGGAAGATGACTCCTGTTTCCAGAGGTAAGCAAAGGAGCTGTCGCTGACAGTGCGGGGGGCTGTGTTTATGGAACAGGGCACCGAGGGCTTCGCCAGCGCACAAAGGGCAGCCCCACTGCTCACCAGCAGTGCTCACAGCCTGGTTCCCTCAGACGAACACCTCGCTCACATGAGCACGAGTCCCTGGTTTCATTCCGTGTCTTCTGGGTACAGGAAGCCTCCGCTGTGAGAAATCCACGATGGTGGTGGCCAGGCTGCTGCTGAGCTGGGTCTGTGCTCTGCAGCTCCAGCTCTATACATTACCAGAGCTGACCTTCCCTATACTCCTCATAAAACATGTCAGTACGCGCATGTTCATCCCTCAGCTGCGTATTCACTCATCTGCATATGCTGATCCCATCACGACCCCCACTCTACCCTGCACCAATGCTCACCAGAACACTGGTACCCTGAGTCCTCTGCTGCCCTAACAGTATCCCTTGGGAAAAGCCCCCACCACACCTGCTGTGGGGGCTAACTCTCCCCTAACTCTAAATAATAAAGTGCTGGGCTGAAGGGGAGCAGAACGGTTTAAGTGCAATCAATAAAAGTGCTTGCAATTAATATAGGAAACCACTCTCAGGTCAGTTTCATTGCAACTGGCTGTATTCTTTCAATGAATAACTAAGTCAGGTGCTGGGAGGGGGCAGGCAGGCTGCATCGGAAATACTCACAGGACTCCAAACACTGAACGATGTCTCCTCAGCAGCCTCCTCGCCCCCACCCCTGCCCCCTGTGCAAACCCCTTTCCTGCAGAGCTGGCAGAACCTCAGTGTTCAAGGAGCTGTGGGCAGGTGCTAGAACACTTGCCTCCCTCCTAGTGCTTGCGCAATTCCCAGACAGTCCCTCACGCAGAGCTCAGCTGCTGGACTGAGTGCTCATAGAACAACTAAGACTCTACAGTGAAAAGGGGACAGCCCAGATCTTAGCATGCCCAACTCTTCCTCAACACTGTTAAGGAAGCAACGCCTGTACTCCTCACAGATCCCGGCTCCCCTTGGAGGGCAAGACAGCCCTTATGGGACAGAGCCTCCCAGGACAGACGATGTGGGAGCAGTACTTGTAGGGTTACAAAGCCGTGTCAAACTCTTCTGACAGAGTTGCTGCATGTTCCTCTTTCTGCTCTTCATCTGCTCCATTCTCCTGGTGCTGCTTCATTTGTTCCTTCACTTCCTCCTCCAGATCAGGTGGCACCACAAATTGGTCCTCTGGCTCCATCTGGGATGGAGCAGCAAAATAGCCTGTCTTCTTCTTGGGTGCCTCTGTGGCTACTTCAATGAGGTTGAGGCTCTCCTCCAAGGGCACTATGGAGCCATTGGAGAGCTTCTTTCCATAAAGACAGCATGTGGAAAGAGATTTTTGCAGTTCGCACTTTTCCTTGACCCCTCTCTGTGCAGTGTTGCAGTTTACACTGTTCTGTCTCCGAATGATGAGGACGACCCCAGAGTCATCCTCTGGTCCTGCACCAGAGGAGCTGTACTCCACAGCAGGAGGTTCAAACTCCAGGCCCTTTCCTTTACAGCAGTGGATGTCCACCTCTACCTCCACTTTACTGCCATTTGTCATCACACCTTCCACAGGCTGCTCATCATCGCTATCCAGACCGTTGTCAGACTGGTTGCTAGAGAAGGTGGCACTGGAAGGTTGGCGCTGAAAGATGCTTGAAGGGGGCACAGGATGTAGGCTGCAACGTCGCTCCTGTCGTGGTAGCAAACCACCATCAAGACCAACAGCATTGTGTTCATCTGAAGCAGTAGAGCCCACCTCACTGCTAACTTCAGAAGCAGACAGCTCGCTGCTGAACTCTGAAGCAATGCCACTGCTAGAAGAAGGTGTTGCCGACTTGGTGGCAGTAGAACTAAATCCCCCAGGACCTGGCAGAGTGAGGCCATGCGTCTCACACGTGCAGCCATCCTCGCTGATGTTCAGACACACCACCATTGCACCTACATTGTCTTGGCAACCATAGCTTTGGGCTAAAGTGCAGAGTTTCTTCGCAGCAGCAAGTGGGTCGTGTAGGTGGCGCACGGCTGATACAGCTTCTGTATAGGAAAGGTGTTCCCAGAGCGCTTTGTTTCCCAGAAGCAGCAGCTCGTCTTGTACCGTCAGTGGAATGGAACAGACGTGTGGTTTGGGCAGGATCCAAGGATGCAAGTACGTGCAACCCAGCATCCGCGTACAGCAAGTCACACCGTTGACCTTATTGTCCTGTAGGCAAGAGAAACAAGGCAGCAGTGTTAGCTCCGCTACCAGAGCACTGGGACAACAGTCTCTCCCCTGCCCATACACTGATTTGGAACTTTAAGAAATGCCAGTACACAGCTGCAGGATACGAGAAAGGGATCTAGGCACAGGCACCAGAGCACAGACATTTACTGTACCTGATCGTCAGGTGCAGTAATCGCTTATCACCCATGTTCGTAATAACATGCTTTTATCCCACAAGACTTCTTGTCACATTCGGAAGAACTGCAGCAAACTATTCTGAAACGTGCCACTGTAGTACCTGCAGCACATCAATCAGAGAACCTCACTCATGAGCCTTACATGAAACTTGTTTTTTCAGTGTGAGCGAGACAGGGACTTTTTACTTTCTCACTGCCATGCAGATTACTCAGACATTAAATAATTCCTGCCTATTTACTGAACTATTTCCCTCTTCATTAACACATAACTGCGTTCTGAAGTGTGGACACTGTGTCCCAAGGAAGAAAAGAACAAGCAGGTACTTCACACTACTGCTGTCACCTGGAGGTATTACCTCCTCCCTATTCCTGCTACAGTCCCCTGGGCAGGCTGGCACGAGTCTCCCAGGTAGGGCACGGCCCACAGCTCTCAGTCCCTCTTCCAAATCACAGAATCATAGAATAGTTTCAGCTAGAAGAGACCTTGAAGATCATTGAGTCCAGCCTTTGTCCCAGCTCTACCAACCTACTAAACTATGTCTCCCAATGCAACATTTAGTCGTCTCTTAAACACCACCTCCCTGGGCAGCCTGTTCCAATGCCTGACAACCCTTTCAGCAAAGAAATTCTTTCTAATATTTAACCTGAACCTCCTCTGGCGCAATTTAAATCCATTTCCTCTTGTCCTATCACTCTCCACTAGGCAGCACAGACCAACTCCCACCTCTCTACAACCTCCCTTCAGGTAGTTGTAGAGAGCGATGAGGTCTCCCCTCAATCTCCTCTTCATCAGCATGTACAGAGTACACAGCTTTCCCAGTGTTTTGAATTTAATTTGTGTTCTTCATTTCTGTATTCCCTGGGTGTTAGATGTTGCTACCGCTGCTTAGTGTTAAAAACCAGCAGAAGACACACAGAGGGAAGTCTCCTTAGACAACTATTTCACTTTCATTTTTCAGAATTCATTCATCAGCCAGTTTTTAAACCATTTAACATGCTACATTGATTCCACAGCTATTTTTAGTCAGAGTGCTACAGAATACAGCACCTTGCACAACTAGAACATGTTAACAGATTAACCGTGTCAGAAACACTCTTATCAAACAACCTGATACTTTCTAAAAGACCCACTAAGCATAACACTGATACGACTGGCACTAATTTCTCAGATTTTCTACTTCTTTGGAACTTCACGTTGTTTCCAAGCTTTTAGAAAGTTAACCCCTACAGAGTTCTCCAGAAATCATTTTAATACTTTTGCATAAAACCAATTAATATTTCTTTTGTTTAACATTTATACCTGTAATATACTTTATATCATCTTCTGCATGTCTCAGGGGCCACTAATCCTGTATCTTCACTAAATAAAAACACTGAAGAAATCCAAACAAAGGTAACTTCAGTTGTACTTTTCAAAAAACACCAAAGGTGTTTTGTGGGTTTTGAGGCAAGGTGATTTCCCAAGCCCTGTTCTGTTCTTCAGCGGCTCCTCTCCACACTCACCTCTTCTCCAAGCTAAAGAGACTCAGATCCTTCAGCCTTTTCTCATAAGGGAGATGTCTCACTCCCTTAATCATCTCCGTGGCTCTGTGCTGGACTCTCTCCAGCAGCTCCCTGTCCTTCTTGAACTGAGGGGCCCAGAACAGGACACAAGATTCCAGATGTGGCCTCACCAGGGCAGAGTAGAGGGGCAGGAGGACCCCTCTTGACCTACTTGCTACTCCCCTTCTAACACACCCCAGGATGCCATTGGCCTTCTTGGCCACGAGGGCACACTGCTGGCTCACGGTCACCCTGCTGTCCACTAGAACCCTCAGGTCCTTTTCTCCTACACTGCTCTCCAGCAGATCAGTCCCCAACCTATACTGGCACATGGGGTTATTCTTTCCCAAGTGCAAAACTCTACACTTGCCCTTGTTGAACTGCATGAGATTTCTCCCTGCCCAGCCCTCCAGCCTGTCTAAGTGTCTTGGAATGGCAGCACAGCCTTCTGGTGTGTCAAGCGCTCCTCCCAGTTTCCTGTCATCAGCAAACTTGCTGACAGCGCTCTCTAATCCCTCGTCCAGGTCATTGATGAATACGTTGAAAAGCACCGGACTGAGCACTGACCTCTGAGGGACCCCACTAGACACAGGCATCCAGTCAGACTCTGCCCCGTTGACTACAACTCTCTGACTTCTTCCCTTCAACCAATTAGTGACCTACCTCACTACTTGGTCATCCAGACCACACTTTCTCAGTTTATCTATGAGGATGCTGTGGGAGACGGTGTCTCGAACACCTTCATGTGATCCCCTCCCTGCAGTACTGCGCAGGTAGCACACCTCACGCACCTGCATTAAGCTTCTATGGGAGAGGGGAAGCTGAAGTGAAGAGGGTTCAAACCAACCTCTGTTATAATCGCTTTTTGCTCCTTGACTCTCTTGGCTTCTTCTGGACACTGTTCAAGGCTGAAGACTTTGGAGAGAGGCAGTGGTTTTCCACTTCGGCACAAAACGGCTTGGCACGTCCCCACATTGGCCACCGTCAGAGAAAAGTTGCTGGCTGGATCAGCCACATCATGACGAATGTAGCAAAGGACAGCAGAGGAACCCAGCTTCTGCCCAGTCATGCCCAGCTTCCTGTTGGAGAAGGTGGTGTAGGAAGGCTCCAGACTCCATTCTGGAGAGCTGCCTCACCCCACCTACCACATTAAGTGATATACCTATGTGGGTCCCACCAGGACCAGCTTGTTCACTGTCCTACCTGTGGGAGACCAAGAAGGTGTTGGACATGAACATGGTGTCTGACTGCTGTACCTCCTCCAGGAGCACGTCAGCCATGGTGCACTGCAGTAAGCGTGGCAGCTCCTCATTCTTGTCACCATCAAACATGCCATACACAGCCTCTACCCCCTCTGCAAAGCTTCCCAGTGCCAGGGATGACAGACACAACCTGTTAGAAAAGCATAAGAGCAACATTATGATGTCTCAGAAGACTATATGGTCCCCAAAATCACAGCTGTCGGACACCTTGCTGCGAGCATTCTCACAGGACAGCAAAGCCACTGCCCCCACATTTGCTGCCCCATGAGATGTCCAGCTGCACGTCATTACTGGAACTCCCAAATCCTCCTTCCCACACTCTGGAGAGAGCAGTGGGCACAACTGGCAAGAGCAAGGAAGGGTGGGAAGCAGAGTCTGACCGTCCCAGGATAAGCGTGAAAACTGAGGTAAAGGACTATACAGAGCCTTGAGCTACCAAGACTTAGCAAGAGATCTGGAAAGACAGAGGGATGGACGAGCTCTTGGGCAAAACAGGTCTGCTTGAGCACTTAGCAGTGTGCTCCAGCCAGCACCCTGAGAGGACAAAGTGTCAGATGACAGCAGTACTCACTTATTTCTTTGGCCTGCCATCTCAGCTACTCCGTGACTCCAGAAGGTAGAAGTCAGTGCTGAGTCTGCCGCGAGGGAGGTCTTAGCATCAATCTTCAGTGTGGCAATGTGACTACAGAGAGAGAAGAACAGAAGTCATTCTCTGCTAGACACCACTGAAGAGCTTATGGCCAAAGAACCTCAGTCTAGAGTTTTAGACAGCAGCCTGTGGAAAGCCAAGGAGAGAAGTTTAAGGTCTTGGCCTTCTGGACATATCTGGCCGCTCATGTCAGAGACAGCTGGGAGAACCTCACACCACATAAGCAACCGTTTGCTTGCTCTGAGATCTGGAAACAGACTTTTCCCTTCCTACAAGATAGAAAGCTTCAGCTGCCTCAGGCAAGGAACAACCTAACATTATGCAGTGCTGTGATACACACTTTACTATCCCTTTTCCCCTCTGGGTAAGGGTTAACCTTCCCTGTGCAGGTCACTATGGGATTGGCATCTCCATGGCTCACCTGAAGATGTCCAGTGTCTTGTGCTCTAGCACCAAGTTTGTGTTTCCGCTCAGATCCAGCTCCTGCAAGGCACCTGGCAGTGCCTCAGGGATCAGGATTTCAGTTAACTCATTGCAGCTCAAGTCTACAAACTGCAGTATCAAGAAAAAAAAAGGAAAAAAAATAAAAAGTGCACAATGACATAGAAAATATTGTCTGTTCTGTCATGTGATCAGTTACTCCACTGCTCCTTCCAGACATCACACAATCCCACGACTGACTGTATCCCACCTCATGAAAATGGGTCTGACCTATCAGTAGAAGAACGATTTATAAGCTGCAAATACTTATAACCTGCAACAGCCAGGACTCCAAAACTGAAAGAAGAGGTCGTGCTGAAGATAACAGAAGGCCTATATAAACAAACCTGCCTAGCTACGTAACATGCCCCACTTCCAAATGGTACACCAGAAACACACCAAGTCAGAGAGAGACGGTAAAGACAAGTGAGAGGTGAATCATCTTTGATTCACTCTGAAAGGTGACAGATCTAGAAAGCACATTCTGTGCCCTCTTCTTGGGCTGATCAAGAGAAGTGCTGGGATCTCCAGTTCCTCTCCCAGCGGTTGCTCTTCATTCTCTAACCCAATCGTTCCCCTGATATCTCTTTACCTTCTCCATAAGAATACCTGAATACGGGGCAAATGCAGGATCTCTGGAAAGATGCTGATTTCATTAGAGTGTGCAATAAGCGTATGAAGTAGCTTGCAGTTTGCCACTGTTGTGGGAATTGTTTTCAGTTTGTTGCCACTCAGATTCAGCTCTTCCAAGTGCTCCAGCTTACTAAGTTTGCTGAAAGGGAAACAAGAGAGTGCTATATTTCATAAGCAAGAACTTGTTATACTTCCTGAACCTGCAGATAAAGCAGCCACAAACACTACCCTCTATGAGCTACGTTTCTAATTTATTGATAGGAGACAAAAGTCCTAAGAGGTGCTCTCATAAGAGCAGGGTTCCCAAGCCTGGCTTGGATTTATACAACAGACAGATCCCTTCATCTCTGACCTCTAAAGCACAGACTGTAGGTCTTAACTTCAAAACTGGTAAAACCTCCTAGGCTATGTCAGTGTACTTTGTAGGAATAAACAGTTTTACATGGAAGTGGTTGTTTAGTCTGACAAGTACCATGGCAAATCTTGCACAGATGCAATCAGTATTGAATTAGTCGTGCCGACATAATTAACATTAAAAAATCCCTTAGATTTTTGTGGTAATGTAACTCAATGTGCTAAGTTTTATGAGACTACAAATTATGCTGATACAAAAATCTACCACTATAGCACTACCTCTCGACTACGTTTCAAAGAAAATGTATTTGATACCGCAAAACAAGATTGTAGAAGATACCAAAAAGTAATAATGAATTAAGAATTTGACACAAGTCACTCTAGTACAGTTCTGTCGGGAGGCACTTTTAATTCAATAACAGTCAATAGATCAGTAACTAGTAAGAGAAACACATACATGCTCACCAAATTATACCTAGTAAAATTTGCAGATTATAAAAAAATACGTTGGAATCTCAGTTTCAATGTAGTTTGTTTCACTAAAGCTTTTCAGTTTCTTTTTCAGTCCGTAAAGTCTCTCTCCCCTACTCCCTTTCTCTTCCCTTTTGTTAGGAGAGAGACGTTAACAGAGATCATCTGTCACTTATTTAGTGGCTGGCCCAGCTCTGATCCTTAAGTCACATGAACCAGTACTCAGAACAGAGCTGTGCATAAAGATGTCACCAAAAGGGAACTCAAGCAGATGCTCACAACCAACAAAAGCATTGAGAATTTGAAAAGGGTTCAGAGGAATCCTCCCCACATACTAAGAAACAAAAAAGGCCGAATGTATTTATCACCGTGCACAGACAGATGAAGTTTTCTTAAGATACACTTGGAAAATCACAGAATGGTTTGTGCTGGAACCTTCAGAGATGTTCTGACTCAACTCCCCTGCCGCGGGCAGAGGCAACGTTCATCAGATCAGGTTGTGCAAAGCCCCGTCCCGCCTGACCTCAAACACTTCCAGGGATGCGGCGTCCCCAGCTCCTCTGGGCAACCTGTGCCAGTGTCCCACCACCCTCATTGTAAAACATTCCCTATGTCCAGTCTAAATCTGCCCTCTTCCGTTGCCCTTTGTCCCGTCACTACAGGCCTTGGTAAAACGTCTCTCTGTGCCTTTCTCAGAAGTCCCTTTGTGTATGGAAAGGGTGCAAAAAGCTCTTCAGGAGCTTCTCTTCTCCAGGCTGAGCAGCCCCAGCTCTCTCGGGCTGTCCTTGTAGGAGCGATGCCCCAGCCTCTCGACCATTTCCATGGCCTTCTTGGGACCCTCTCCACATCTTCCTTGCACGGGGGGCCCAGAGCTGGATGTAGAGTTGCCAGTGGGGCCTCATGAGAGTGAAGCAGAGCGGGAGAATCCTCTCCCTCCACCTGCTGGCCACCCCATGATGTGATTGGATTTTTGGGCTGCAACTGCCCATTGCCAGCTCACGTCCAATTTTTCAGGCACTGGTATCCCCAAGACCTTCTCACGCTGTTCTCGATCCATTAATTCCCCGGACAGTAACGATATCGGGGATTGTCCTGACCCAGGTACAGGACTTTGCACTTGGCCTTGTTGAACTTCATGAGGTTTGCATGGACCCACTCCTCAAGCCTGTCACAATCCCTCTGGATGGCATCCCTTCCCTTGAGCAAATCAACCGCACCACAGAAAAAATATCTGATACTATGCAGTTTTCATACTAAAGAGACAGTGTGATATACTGGTAAAAAGCACACAAACAACTCTCACTGAAAAATAAGATGCAGACTTCTATAACCGGGAACAACTGGACTAACTCAGTAAGAACACACGGGAGTGTCCAGTCTCCTAAGTTTCCATGCTCAGCATAGGTTTATCTCTACTTCAACACTAAATTAAGCCTGCTACATTAATTAATGGATGAAGTTCTATGACCTATGTTGGGCAGGAGTTCAGACAACTCTGACTGAGGGTCTTCTGTCAGAAGACTGAGGGTCTTGAAATGTCAAAAAACACAGCACAGCAAGCTGCATGCCACTAGCATTGAATCTGTGAAGAAATACTGCCCTTATCCCCATGTCTCCACCATAGCTCGGACAGGAACCACTGCAGCCTTCCGTACCCTGCAGTACCCTGTGCCAATCTCCCTTCACATGCTGATCCTCGATGTGTGTGTAGGAAGGGCAGACTTCTGTCGTCAAGCCCACAGGGAGAACATCTTGCTTTGACACTGCTTCATGTACAATCGCAGGCAACATCCTCCTGCGGAGCACTAACTACCTGGGGCCTGGTCTAGACGATGTCCAGAGGCCCCTTCCAACTCCTACTACTCTGTGATCTCGCTCACCAGCTGTACTTATTTACCTCGCAGGGAAAGTCTGTAGGTTGTTGTTTGCCAGATGGAGGATCCGTAGGCTCGTGTGTCCCACCAAGACAGGGATGCACTGATCCGTGAGGTTATTATTGGTCAAGTAAAGCAGCTGCAGCATGCTCAGACTCTCCTCTCCTGGACATGCAGAGGGCAAGGTCTCCAGGCTGTTAGCAGATGCATTCAGGTACCTGAGGCTAACCACAGCAAGTGCAAAAATCAGACTTCACATAATCTAAACCACTCCATTAGCAGCAGGAAAAAGAGCTATATAAATGCAAGTGTGGACAGAGCAACAGCATTAGACAGGAGACCAAACAACACAGTGTAACATCTCTACTCACATTAAGCTTTATGAGTCTACTAATGACTTACTAGCTCTATAGCAGTGCAGTTGCACACAGCATTTTACAGTAACCACTGAGTACTAAAGAGCCTATGGAGGGGGTGGAAAGCAAACTACATAAACTCGTACTCAGAGTCTTTAGAAGAAGGGTTGATTCATGTCTGAATACACACTTACAAAGGCTTGTTGATTTGTAAGGGGTCCCTCTTGCTGGTCTCTAATGACCTGATATACTCTGTTGTAATATCTGAAAATCTGTGTGGCTTCTTTCCTTTGCACTTGGGTTTACGCATTACTTCTAAAGAAAAGGCTCCTCAGGCAGTAACATGACCTTAGAAACAGCTGCAACTGAAGCTCATTCCTCAGTTGGCTGTTGGGTTAGGCAAGTCTCTCTTTCACTGTAATTAAGCAGTAACATGGTCTGATTCCCTCAAATCAGCTTGATGACTTCCCTTATGGCACCTGAATTACCTCCTCATAAGGTGCATGCCTCATTATCCCTTAGGCAAACGGCACCTTGCAAGGACAGCCACGCACATGCCATCATCAGCTTTTACAGCTCCAAAGGTTAATGCTGACAAAAGACACGGCCACTTACTTCAGAGCCTTGACAAAGAGCGTCTCTGGCAGTTTAGTCAAAAGGTTGTGCTGAACATCCAGCACCTCCAGTGGAATGTGTTCTAGAAGAGGTGGAAGGCTCTGCAGACGATTGTACCCCACCATCAACTTTCGAAGGCTCAAGCTGCTGAGGGTCCTAGAAAGACACAGGCATCAGCTTGGTTCACTCCACACCACAGAGAGGGAAAAGGTAGTTCTTTAATCCCTTATAACTTGAGTGTGCAGCAGAAAAAAATTAAAATGCAGGGATCCATAAAATGTAAGCAATGACAAAGCAGAAAACCACACATGGTAAGGTGCCGCAGTTGCTGAATGCTTGGAAGTGCATCTGCATTTCCCTCTATGCTACCGCAGATCAGTAACTTGTACTACAAGTCTGTGTGTGTGCATATGCCTAGCACTCTCTCACACGGACAAAAAAGAAGTCACCAAGAATGGATTTAAAGGCCTGTTTTCATGTGTAGGCAGAAAGAAGTGCTTGCCCTGTGCCAACATAAATTCAGAGCTCTAACAGGCTGCACAGAACCCCAGTATTACTTCTGAGGCTGTTGTCACATTCTCCAGAATTGCAGTGCTTATTGAAAGAAAAGGCATCTATTCCCATGAACCACAGAGAATCTGAATAGAGAGTATTTTTGACACTGCACAGAGGAAGAAAGTAGATTATACCTCTGCACAACAAGGAATAAAGCAATGGAATAGCACTGCTTCTCTCTTCCCAGCCAGCTCACCACAGAGGAAAGCTCAGCTCTGTATAGGAAGGTTGGCTGACCTTGATGGAAGCTCCACAAGGAGGTTGTAGCTCACATCCAAAACTTCCAGTTTCTTTGCTTCACAGGCCCAATCTGGGACACACTGCAGTTGATTGCTGAAAAAAGCAAGGGGGAAAAACTAGACACTGTCACTCCACGTGAAACATACCCTGTTTGAGTGATGCCTGGCATTACTAATAGCCACACGAAAAACAGTCAGCAGAAAATGAACAATGGTGTCTGAGCTAGTCCCATGGAATTTAACCCATGGTTAGCTGTGTAACACACACTGAGCTGGTGCATAATCGGTACAAAGTCCTGATGCAGGGCTCTTCTTGTTTACAGCACTGGTATCAGCAGAGCAGGCCACCCATGCCATCCTGCTGTTGTGCTTCAATCCACAGCTAAAGCTGATCAGTCCTCCGGGCATCCCACCTCAGTCTTGTCACGCTGCTCCAAGGGCAGACGTAGGCAATGATGCCAACAGCTAAGATCACTCGTAGCTACTCTAAATGCCCACTCCACAGATTCTCACCATTCAGCCCAGTAAGCTGCCACAAGCTCAGCCGTCCATGCTTGGCTTTTTCTGCCGATTAAAGCCTACAGCTGAAGGACAGCCAGCCACCCATGGTAAGTCATGATGGTTCAGGGGGGTTTTGGTATGGGACACTTTCACCATTCTTTACTGACAGCTTTTCCAGTTCTACTGTGAAGACTGAGTGCCATCCCTCAAATGCTCTCAACTCTTTTGAAATGCTTAAAAGCTTCAGAAAATTTCTGCAGAAAACAGCAAAAGTGTCCAGATACTTGCTTTATATTTTGTGGTGTATGGTCACTTACTGAGCGAGTTCTAGACACGTCAGTTGACCAGGAACCGGATAAACATTGACAGCTGTCAGACCTGATGAAGTAAAGCAAAGAGTTATAATTGCAGAGCTTCAGAAGGAAAACAGCACAGAGAACCAGAGAGAATACCCAGCAAAGGAGACTCATAGTCATACTCAAGGTCTCTATTCATCCTTCCAAAGAGTTCACAGTACATATCTCTGCCATATGGCACTACAGCTTTTCACTATCCCATTTCTCCATCTGGCACAGGGAGCACCAGAACAAGGAGGAATAGTACTTTTATTTGTGGACTCTCAAACAGATCTGACTGGAAGACAAATGTCTTGGAGAGTAACTCAACATCACAACCTCCTCCTGTTACCCAGCGGGCACACATATGTGCACATGTAATCCCCAGCAGCTGACCTCAGAAGACCCATCACATATGGTCTCACTACTACAACATCAGCCTAAGTACTTTTTTTGTCGGGGAGAGGACAAAGGGCTATTTTCCTTTGTTCCCAGGGCTTGAAGGAAGAAAGCAGAGAGACGTACAGTTGCTGTTGGCATAGAGGGCCCGAAGTGAGAAGCCACTCAGCGTCAACTCTTTCAGCTTATTCCGTTCACAGTGCAGTTGCTCCAGGCTGCCCAAAGAGCTCAGATCCACATCTGTCATCTGATTGTCTCGTAAATCCATGTAAGTCACAGATTTGTTCCCCTCCCGAGCATCACCTGCCGCTCTCTTCAGATTGTTAAGCCTAAACACTCAGAGACAAGAGTTGCAAAGTCAGGAAATAGGACGCTGAACACCAGACATCGGTAAAAAGAGAGAGGAAAGGAGAGGAAGAGTTCTAGTGAAGCCTAATGCCAAAGGAGAGCACACTGAAATGCATGAAGAGCAATGGTGGATTTCAGGCAGCGAACACAAAGAAAAACATTTCCTTTGTCTGCACTGCTATGTAAAATCATTTTACTCATTCCCCAACGCTTAGAGATTCTGAAGACTAGTCTAGGAATCAGAAGTCAGGCCAACGGACAGCTGCTTTACACTGACACAGGAAGCTAACAGACACTAGATACCAGCTGACCGCCTTGCCACCAACAAAAAGTTCCTCGCTCCTTTCTGAGAGCTCTGCAGTTGGCAGCCTGGAGAATCAGGATCGCATCCCTAGCATGGGTGGAAGGCAAAAGTGGGTAGGAGAGGCCAAAGAGCTACTGAAGCTCACAGTTAGAGCACATCAAGAGATGCAACTAGAGGGCTGAGTCATATTCAGTGGTTTCAGTCATTGCTCAGTTAGCCTTACTTCTCTAAGTGAATTCTGCACACCCTCAGGGACAGAACTCTCTAAAAGAATCACTAAGAGAAAAAATTACACCTGGTTTATTGCAAAATGTACTAGAAGTCACACAGCTCCTCTGCTGTAAACTGAGAGCAGCAATGTGGTTTATACACATAAGCAAGTTTCCCCTCCTCACCTCAGGTCCACACTTTTGATGTGACTCATACGGTTCAGTGCCGCAAGGTCCAGGGTCTCTATCAAGTTCCCTGCCAGGGCTAGTTTGTCTAAGATGACAAGTTTCTCACAAACTGCTGGTAGTTCACAGAAGTTATTGAAGGAAAGGCCGAGACAGCTGAGCTGTTGCAAACTTCCCAGTTCTTCTGGTAAGGATGTGAGGAAATTTCCATCAAGCCAGAAGGTCTGGAGACTGCAGAGAGAAGAAGAGAAAGAAAATATTTCAGTGAAGAGTAATGAATATCGCATTTAGTATTTTCTGTGAATTTCCCTGTATGGCTAGCTGGTCTCCCTGTGGCTATTTTTCAAAAGTACCATCAGCTAATTTTATTCTCACACACATAAGGTTACTGGAGTACTTTTACTATGCATGTAATAGGCTGGAAACTACCAAATAGTTCCTGAAGCATTCTGCAGGTAAACTTCCAGCCATGCCAAAGATCACAAGTTAGCATAAGCAAATTTCATTTACCACATAAGTACTGATTTGTAAGACATTTACTTAATCACTTGATTCTCTGCAAATTAAGAACTCCTTATTTTGCATGCTGGATGATCTTTAAAGACCTATAACAAAATGAAACCAAAATCGACAGCAGTAACAGTGCATGTTTGTCTTGTAAGAAATGATAAAAATCAACTGCAACTTCATCATTCAGTTGCTGGAATCTCACATCGCCACTATGGCACTTATTCACAACTGTCGCACTTACGACACAGTTTAACCACAACTCCTATCACGCTAACACACTGGTATGGGTTTTTCATATTCCAGTTGTCATTTCAGACACTTAAAAAAGAATGAGGTAGCTTTCTATTGCAAGACAAATTGTTTCCAAGTTTGCATGGCTTTTGAGACTGAACCCCCCAAAATACAATTCTCTCATTACCATCAGGTTCCAAACAAAGAACTTTCTGAGCAGTGTTTATTGGTGGTGGAAATGCAACCTGGTGCTGTAAAAAGTTCTTATGAATGAGAGCTCAAGGGGTCATAAAGGTGACTGGACTAATCAGTTGTAAATCTCTGAAAGCTGTGAGCCAGCACAGAGCTTTCTCCTCACAGCTTGCACATGCCTAGATGATTGCCCAGGACATGTGTTGCTGACATCCAACATACCTGCAGATGTTCCACTTTTAAAGATACAAGCTGGAGGAAGAGCAGGCCACAATGAACCAATAGCTCAATATAATGCTTATCTGAATAAATGCAATAATAATCTTGCAATTAGATTTACCCAAGCTTAAGGTTTTATGTGCTCTGGGTAGCTACCGGGGAAAATGGAGAAGAAGGTTTTTACTCTAGCAAACACTTCAGGACAAAAATTTCAGAGGGGACTGCCCAAGTATTTCCATGTTAAAATCCTCTTTCTAACACAAAAAGCAACTGATTCTGTAGAAGTTATCAAAATGCCTTAGTGCCAACGAAACAACACTAGATCTTTATATAGAAACAGTTAAGAGTTTCTAAAGACAACAATATCCATGTTTAACTGATAAAGCATCACCATAATAGTTTAAAAAAAATGTAGGAAGAGAACGTAGGAAGGAAATAACAAGAAAGCAGGCAAGGGAATGCAAGATGGCAGCAGATATAAAGCAAACCAGATGCATTCACATTTGCATAAAAATTGGACATAACTCCCCAGGAAATTACACAAGTCACTCGAAAGTAAAAAGAATCACCAAAAAATCCACCCAGAAAAACCCTCCCAAAACACACGCCCCACAGAGAAGACAAAAAGCTTCAAGTTTACCAAACTGTGAGACTGTGTTTACACACTTAGAATCCTTCACATTTACTCTAGTTCAGCAAGGTGGTGCCTGTGATTCAAGGGATCCTGACTGACTGTTGTGTCTTCCTAGGCCACTCCAAACCAGGCAAAATCCATTCACCTCCTCTGTTAGGAAACCGATTTATGCCAATACATTTCACATAGCTAGTAGAACAGGCAGGAAGTCACAAACGATGAATGAGAATCCGCTATGTACCATTCTGTGCCTTGAAACAGCAACTGTATAAACATACTGCAGGATCTTCATTTTCAGGGAAAATCAAACCTTACTGGACACCTTGGTTCTTCACCTTCTGCTGGGGACTTCACTTGCAGAACAGGCTGCCCCAGCACTCGTACCTTCACAAACAGTACCTTAAGGTCAGCTGTGCTCAACCGAGGCACGAAGGATGTTTATGCCCACAGATAAAAAAAGAATATACTCACTTCAATAGTTTGCTAATCTCGTTCGGCAAGTAATGAAGTCCATTACAGGAGATATTAAGTTCTGTCAGAGTAGAGATCTCGCACAGTGATACAGGAAACTCCCCCAGTTTGTTATGAGACAGGTTCAGGCTCTTCAACTGAGAAAACCTATTGGCAAGAATACTAGTTAATTCACAAGCCTCCGGGGCCTCAAAGCAAAACCATGCAATTTCAGTCATAAAATATTTTTAAGTCTTTGTACACTGGCGATACAGTCAGCTAACTCATTATGAGAGCCTCTGCACAAATGTGAAGCCACTGGTATTTTGCATCTCAGTGGTAACGTTGAAAGTAATCAAATACCGCGGTTTTACTGCAGAAACCGGTAACAACCTTCTACCCTGACTCCTGACAGGCTTCCTCCTAGTGACTGTTAATAAGATTAAGAAGACTAAAAATACTCATTAATAAAATTTACCGTCAAAGAATTATTTAGAGTAACAGTCTACAACTACGTAGCTTTGGAAAATGCAAAAATATTAACTAGAATTATTCTGAGAACAAAACAGAAGAGGAGAATACACTTTTCAAGCCAGGCACAGGAGAAGGCCTCGCAGAGCTGTAAAAGGGAAGACCAGCAAAGCACTGACTTCACGCCTCAGGACCTGTACCCAGCGGTCCCTGGAGGAGACTGCAGGTCTGAAGTGCCACTTGCTCGGCAGAGCATCCCACAGGCACTGCCCTGCAAGTGCCGACACAGCCCTCGGGGTCACCGCGGCCCTACCTGTGCTTCACGGGTGGTTGCCTGTTGTAGCTCCTTCTACCACTGGGCTAGGGCCAAACAGAGCAGACACTGAGCATGGGCTGGGGTAATACACAAGAGGTTCTTCTCAAAGAGTTTCTACCTCTTTCTACAGAAAACAAAAGTACTTTTGCCCAAGTAATAAACTCCTCATCCCAAACTGCAAACACGAGAAATTAACTCAGTGGGAAAATAAATATCATACTTCTATGAAACAACTGCAAATCTAACGTAACATCTCAGAGAAGTACATCTTGGAAACATATAGCTCATTCATCACCTGCTCCACCTACCATACCTTTTGCTAGGCAATGGTGAGTAGCTCTTACTTTGAAGCAAATACTTTAATACAGGTAACAAAATCACAGTGAATCAGCTTGAGGGAGAATATTACTTCTAGCCCGAGATGTCTTGAAGTATAAGACTGAAAGGTTTTGAATTTTTTTCTTCTTTATAGCAACTTCTTTTTCCGATTCAGAATACTTGGAATGATCTGTGTAGGAATTATGCATGGTATTTCTCCATTTTGCTTCACAATCTTTGGTGGGGGAGGTGTTGTTTTTCCTTTTTTTTTTTTTAAAGAGGGAGCATATCTGAAACTTGGGTGTAGGTTAGTTGCTTTGAGAAAGCACCCTGTCATATAAATAAGGGCACAGGCATTTTATGTTTGCTGCAGCCACTGATAGCTGCAATGCAACTGAAAGTCAAGGATAAAGATGCTGTGTTGGTAATAGCCTTCCTACAGCGAACATAGTGCACATGCAAAGATCTAATGATGACACAAAACCCAGAAGCTTGCAGACACAACTTTGCAAAAATAATGCAAATGAGGAAAAATGAGGATAAACCTACAGATTCGACCTTTCTCATTAACCGGTTCAAATTTAAAGAGATTTAGGACTGATTTTTAGAATTCATCCCTCTGCAACAATTTTATAGCAAGCACAAAAAAGGCATTAAAGTTTCCAAGAGCTGGAGGGAAACTGGTACATGACACAGGTTGGTCTGAAACTCCTCAAGCAGACTGTCATATTCAACGGGGATCCTTTCGAATTTCCCTTGTCCTTTGCCCCAACACTCTCAAGCAGTAGGGACGCAGAAATGGGATGCAAACCCAACTCTCATTCAAGTTGTATACATGAATCACATATTACAGGTAATGAGGATCCTGAAATCTTCACAGCTTCTCAAGTTTTGGTCTGTGCTCTCACAGGGCACACTGAGATTACAGCAGAGAGCTACGGAAAGACTGCAACAAATCCCCAAACGCATGAGCATCCTCTGTTCAGCAGCCCAAACTCGTGCTGGCCCAGAATATTCCCAATTTAACACATCGTTCTGCTCTGCTGCCAAGAATCCCAGTACAACTCTACACCAACTAGACAGAGTGGGGATAACACACACGCACGCGCGCACACACACTCAGCCACAACAATCAGGTTTGATTACGTTTTCCAAAAAAGGGAGATACTTGAAAGGCTGTGCATTACATACAAAATAAGCTAGGAGATGTAACAAGATGGGTGGCATTTCCTTTGTTTAACATCTCCCTTTCAGTTAATTACTGCAGTCACAGCTAATTATAGTTATAGCTAATTAGACTCCTAGGGCTTCAGAGTTTTTCTCAGAGCAAGAGATCTGATCACCACAAAAAGTTCTGCTGTTCGGAACTGCCAGTCTCCAGATGCTATGAACACCTACTGCAAGCGAACAAGTTTCTTCATCTGGGGCTGTGACCTGACAAACATCCTAAAGAACCTCAGAAAATCTTTTCAGAAGGCAATGAGCAGCCTTACGTGGGCTACCTAATGCTACCTGTTTATTCAAGATTGTGTGAAGTGAGGGCTTCTTTTATGGCTTTTGTTTGTTTTAGTATTTCAGCTCCATCAGGCATAGTCACTGCCAGGAAAAGAGTTGAGTTTCTGACATGTCAGATCTCGTTGACTACATGCAAGGTCAAAAGAAACTTCAAGCCCCTTTGCTGATCCTGTGAACCAAGGATATCGCATTTTAGAAAATAAAGTTCTGATATGGTTTTCAGCATCATACAGTGTATTTGAAGAGAGAAGTAGAAAGTAAAATCATGAATTACTTTAGAGCAGCTTTTCCAATAATAGAATCTAATACATATCAGCAGTTAGAAAACATTTAAACAAGGTTGGAATTAAAACAAGACCATATTAGATTCTGTCTTTCGATGAAACTGCAAAAAATTCTCACAGGTGAGCAATTTTTTTGACCCTATACTCTCATGGATACCCAGGTATCTCTACTCTGTGGGAGGGAAAATTAAATAATCTGGTAATAGGCCCCTAGAGATAAACAAAACAAAACCACCATACAACAAAAGTGTGTTGTTTTCTACAGTTTCTCCAAATACATTGTACCTCGATAAAAATGTGTTCCAAACATAGAGCCATTTGACAATATTACTACAGGCTTTCAAAATTCAGAGCCACTCCTTGAATTCTTTTTTTTTGCATGGCCACCATAGATATCAACAAATTAACCTTCCTCTAGATTTTTATGGTTTTCGAGGATTAACTTTAAAATATCTTGTAAGACTCCTTCACTTACGTAAGATGACTACATCGTGCTTCCATACCATCACAACACTGCTACTTAAAAGCAGCTTGTTACAAGTTCCCAGAGCAAAGCTGGAGTCTCACAGGCCCCTTGCCAATTCCAAGCGCACACTAAGAACTGGCAGGCTTTTTCAAGTCTGCACTTCCTCCCACAAACACTTACCCACAACAGCAGCATTATGCTTTCCCTCACCGCTTATTTTATACCCCAAGCAGCCTTACATTACTATTGCATCTCTTCCACACAAATGGCACATCGCTCTGCAAGGCTCATCTCAGATCAAACTTAGCACAAAGAATCTGTGGAAAGGAGTTCATGAATACTGTAAATTGTTAAAAACTTATGCCTGCCTGCAATGTTAGTTTCTGTTTCCTAGTCACCTCACTTGTTGGAGCTTCCTGAAGATCAGTCTTTTTACCATCCCCATGAGAAGAGGCACACACCGCCCCTCCCCTCTTCATCTCTGGATGCACATGTCAAGAATTCCAAATGTAGAAGAAAAGTAATTCTCTGCAGACCTGCAAAGAGAGTCAAGACTCCCTGCTCCACTTGATCTCATAAAATTGTGTCGTAGGTTGAGGTAGATGATGTCTTGACTGTAGAAGAGGTGCTCGGGTACTTCCTCGAGGCTGTAGCATGACAAATCAACCATGCTGAGTCGCATAGACACAACCTGAAAAGAAGGAGGAAGAGCTGCAGCTGTGCACAAAGTCTAACAGAAGGCCAAAGAACGCAAATAGCAAATAATTTGTAAGAACAGGGAAGAACCTCCTTGTGCCCCCTCGGCAGAGTCCACACAGGAAACTGAGTGCATGGAGTACGCGTTTACGCCACCTGCTACTGTTGTTTCTGCAAGCCCCCTGACAGGGATGTAGATCTGGATACCAACTGGGACACACAGAGACCCCCCTCTGTATGGGCAGCGGGCACTCTCAAAGAGCTCGGCTGCAAGAGAGCCAACCTACCAGAGAAAACTGTATCGTTGGCTGAGGAAACTCCTGAGAAAGCGTAATCTGAGTGCTTTCCAAAGATGAAAGTGGCAACAGAAAGCAGCTGACTTCACAGTTCAGTTCTTTAAGGTTTACAAAACCTTGGCTTGGCCTAGCTACTTCATCTGACTCTCTTTTTTAGCTTGCTCAGGGTACCATATTGGTAACGTAAGATGATATGATGAAAAGGCTTCATAAATCATGGTTTTGCAACACTTCATAAAGTCTTTGCAAATATCAGATCTCCCTTTATCATGTGTGCTTTGTTTCAAGGTCTTCAGTACTTAATTCTAGATTTTATGACCTGCTTTATCATGAACTCCTTTCATATTGCATAACATCGTGTATATATATATATACACACACATATATATGAGGTCAAGGTGTAGCTCAGCATTAAACTGTCATCATCTAATTGTACTTTAATGTGGAATAAGGACACAGCTCTGAGCAAACAACACTTCCCTTGCTGACCTATGTTCTCTCAAACTTACCAGGGTACAGTTTAGGCACAGTCAAGTATGGCAGCAGGTGCAATTCACACATTTCTATGGCTGTAAAGTCAGTCAGTTTCTGGGGTTTGCTCTAGTGACTGGTGATTAGCCCCTCTCAATAGGTGCAGTGGAGGTTAATAAAAAATGCAGGGCTACTGCTCGACATTGCTACGTAGGCAGAGAGAGAAGTCTAAAAGAAAATCGCTGAAGTCCTGAGCACACAAGAAATGAAGGAAGCTGGAAAGCATCCTCGGTACTTTCTCCAGCACCCTAGCTTCATCTCTGCCTCCATCAGAAAACCCGTCACTCCTGCACCCACCACCCGAACCGCTGCTGCTCTGCTCCAGGGCCTCACCGTGGATGCCTGCCGGTGCCACCGCTGGCACTCCGCCAGAGTTTCAAAGGAAACATGGTACGTCTGAGCCTGTGCTCCAGCAGACGTAAAAGCAAGCGTATACTGCCGACGTTTCATCTCTTCCACCTGCAAAGGGAGCATTGAAAACAAAACAGTCTGCCTAAACTCCAGCAGCTGCAATGGGTCTGAAGTCTAGGATGAGGTATTCCTGACTACCAGTAACATTACATTTTGCTGAAAACACAGATTGGAGAGAAACACAGAAGAAAAGTCTTCTTAATATCACAGAATGTTAGAGGTTGGAAGAGACCTCAAAGATCATCTAGTCCAACCCCCCTGCCAGAGCAGGACCACCTACAGCAGATCGCACAGGAACGCGTCCAGGCGGGTTTTGAATGTCTCCAAAGAAGGAGATTCCACAACCTCCCTGGGCAGCCTGTGCCAGGGCTCTGTCACCCTCACAGTAAAAAAGTTTTTCCTCATATTTTTGTGGAACCTCTTATGTTCCAGCTTCCACCCATTGCCCCTTGTCCTGTCAGTGGACGCCGCTGAAAAGAGCCTGGCTCCGTCCTCCTGACACTCCCCCTTGACATATTTATAAACATTAACGAGGTCACCCCTCAGCCTCCTCTTCTCCAAGCTAAAGAGCCCCAGCTCCTTCAGCCTTTCCTCATCAGGGAGATGCTCCACTCCCTTCACCATCTTTGTGGCTCTGCACTGGACTCTCTCAAGCAGCTCCCTGTCCTTCTTGAACTGAGGGGCCTAGACCTGGACACAATATTCCAGATGCGGCCTCATCTTTCTTCTCAAGCAGATCTAATAAGTAATAATTTCCAGAACGTCCACTCACAACACTGGGTACTAACATGAAAGCAGAGCTAGTGTCTCTGCTGTTTATTAGCCTTAGGACTACTACCTAAGCGAAGCAAGCAGAAAGGGGTTGCACAACTCTCTGCACGTGTTAATGCGGCAATTTCTTACAGAAGCCTAGATTAACCTCTTCTGCATAGTACCCATCTTTATAATCCTCTTTTCCTTTGCAAGCCACAGGAAGCTAACAATAAAAAGCCTTACCTTCCCTCCAACGAGAGGCAAGATATGCATCTTCCCTGTGTGGCTATCTTTCACAGAGGACACGATGAGGCACGTACCACAGAGAATCACCAAGCGCTCTGCCCACTTGTGCAACTGTGTCTTTCCTTTGCGTACATTATAGACTCCAGACAGCAGGATCCGATCTAACTGTTCCACTTGACACGGCTTTTCTGAAGAAAAATGGGACATTAGCGTTCATTTTCCATTTGTTCTTCATTCTCAGCTCCGAGTACAAATAGCAACACAGCCCTAACATGCAAAATGAGTTACTGTAAAGAACAAGTAAAGACAGAACAAGCTGCAATTTAAAAAAAGTCTCATGCAGAGGGCAAGCAACTTAGAGCAGTAACATCAGATAAACAAGCAGCGTATGCTTTTCAGTACCACGTTCTAACAGTTGCCAGGTAGCATGTTTTTAATCTTCAGCTTGTCAAGTGTAAATCATTTTCTTGATGTCTATACCAGGCTCAATTTAGCTGAAATATTCAGCTACTTGTTTATTTACAACAGTACTTTTGTTTCAGGGACATGAAGTTTGGCATAAGATGCCCTTTAATGGTGAGAAACTCTAATCATCCACAGAAACAATTGCTTGGATTTCACCAAGCTGAAAGGCCAGCCCCAGACTTGTAAGGAAATGGTATTTGAGACCAAAAGTGTATCCTACCGACTGCCAAGGCAGCACTCTTCCAAACACCAGATATTACTAAGAAGCTGCACCAATTCTCCAGCTGCCTTATGTGCTCCGAAGCACACGTGACACCTATGTGCCAGTGCTAAGGAAACATCCAGGGCCAACATTCACGGACTTCTACTCTGAACCACAGCTATTTCAAAACCCCTCGAGTTACGTGTGAGGATGGTCACGGCCTCCGGGGACAGTCAGGTTCCTATCACTCTCTGCAGCTACTGAGCTTGGACTTGAACGTTACTGTGATCACTGTGTCACATCTCACACAGATGCACACTTTGATGGCCCTGGAGAGCTTCTTCCACTTGATCTGTTGTTGAAGAAGTAAAGACTTCTTAACATTTGGCCTCTGAGCTTTCCCCATCCAGTCTGGCTGCCTAGTCTTCATTTTCCAAGTGACTTCCACTGAGAGGAAGCCCTCCTCACATTCTCCCAGCCTATCTAACACATCCTCTACCCTTATAAACTCTTGGGTACCTAGAAGTTTCTCAATGGCCACATGTCAGGAAGTATGCTTCCCTCTCACGACTGTTTAATCTGAGATTTCTATTAATCCTCTCACGGTCTCACACCCACCTGTAACCTGGGCATAAGTGCTTGCCCTGAGCCAGAGAAGGAAACAAACCCAGTGTGTCGCGTGAGAAAGGCAGACAGAAACGCAGGGAGAGAGCAGGGAAATCCAAGAGACATCTCCAAGGAGTGAAAGAAAAGGCAGGTGCTCTCAGCACACCAGCGGGTCCTGAGGAGGCCATGGAAATGGTTTGAGGGCTGGGGCATCACTCCTACAAGGACAGCCCAAGAGCTGGGGCTGCTCAGCCTGGAGAAGGGAAGCTCCTGAAGAGCTTTTTGCACCCTTTCCATACACAAAGGGGCTTCTGAGAAAGGCACACAGAGACGTTTTACCAAGGCCTGTAGTGACGGGACAAAGGGCAACGGAAGAGGGCAGATTTAGACTGGACATAAGGAGGAAATGTTTTATTATGAGGGTGGTGGGATACTGGCACAGGTTGCCCAGAGGAGCTGGGGACGCCTCATCCCTGGAAGTGTTTGAGGTCAGGCGGGACGGGGCTTTGCACAACCTGATCTGATGAACGATGCCCCTGCGCGTGGCAGGGGAGTTGGGTCAGATCATCTCTGAAGGTTTCTTCAACGCCAAACTACTCTGTGGTTCTAAGTAATGTTTCTGTGGCTAAAATGCATTACTTTCTCCCTCATGTTCTCAGCTCCAGGTTTGCAAAATTATCACATAATCCCTTGTAGCACTGCCTTTATTTCATCCTCTATGTATAAAACCCACTTTGTCAGCATTTGCTTTTTCTTTCATAAAACAGGTCTCCTGAACATTCTGTAATTCCATTATTTTTTATTTCACAGCCTCTTTTTAAGCAGAACTATTCTCCCATGCTGACCGAACTTCATTTCCTACCTTCTTGCTTCCATGAAGGTGAGTTCCTGAATCTTCAGTAGTTCCTGCTCAGCATACCCAAACTGAGTCGCTCATTCTTCCTCTGTAGTTCTCTACAGCCCTACTGCAGACTGAAGCCTCTCCTCCTTCCAGCTGAAGTAACCTCTGACTCCCTACTCCTTGCCCTGTAAATCCAGACTACGTATGTCATGCTTCCATCTCTATTATATTTCCACATTTTGCCTGTTCTGTACAGAGCTTCTGGACAGAAGGGATTTTTCTCAGGTAAAGGGGTGGAGAAGCAGATTTCTTACGATTCCATTTTTTGACATTGAATAAAAGCAAATGACAGCAAGCAGCTCAGGGTATCCAGCTCCCCTATGCAAGAACAATTTTCTATTAAAAACATTTTGGGTTTTTTTCCCCAGAAATGCAAAAAATAAGCAGGTGAAGTATTTAAAAGTAATGCAATATTTTCATTATCAGCTTTCCTCCGCCTTATTTCTTCTACACTTCCTCTTCAGAGAATTCCTTTCCTGACCGTTAGCACCGTGTACCAGCAGGCCCACAACCATCCTCCTGCTGCTCCTCGTGCACGTGATCCCTCGCCCACACCGATCCAAGAGGACACTTGCAAATCTCGCATCTGCAGCGAAACACCCTGGGTTTCTGACGGCAGCCTGCACCATTAACGAGCTGGCACTTTCACTCCCTATTTGCAGGCTCCAGAGGTATCAGGCCAGGACCTTCCCTGCCCATAATCCACACCCCTTTTGGAAATACAATCTTCAGGCATGCTGAACTGCAACAGGCATTTGTTGTAACACCAGAAACTAAAGGCAACAGAGCAATCTCTGTCTTCCTGTGGAGCTGTCTTTTCTCAAGCCACGGACAGGTTCAAGAGGCCACAGACAGGATCAAGAGAACTACAGAATTGTGGGTTTTTCTATCTTGAGAACTCACTATTTTAAGAAATGCTTACTGGTGCTTTGGGCATGTGATGTAGCCATCTATAAACCAAAAGCGTCAATGAGCTGGGTTTCAGCTGAGTTCCACCTCACGGTTAAAGCTACCAGAACAGTGACAGTGTGCACACACACAATTTCTTACCACTGTAAAAGCGAATCATACAGCTGAGATCAGAATTTGCTGCCTCTTCCTGCATTCTGACAGGATCATCAAAGCCCAGCCCAGCCAAGTAGTCATACACAATCTGAAGGGGTTTTTCTGTGGGCTCCAGTCTCCTGTCAAAACATACAAGAAAGTAGTTTAAGAACAAAAAAAAAAAAGATTAAACAAGTCTCTCTGCAGCTAAAGTGCAAGGAACACCAACACGCTGGTTGCTCTGCTTCCCTGGAAGGTCTGGCTAGCAGGTGTCCTTGGGGTCTGTGCTTCCTGCTTGTCAAGTAGCACTTAAGAACTGGAGCATTAGAAGAATTACAGTGCGGAAGGGAAACGGAGAGGAAAAGCAGTAGGCACAAGCCTTACAATCCATGGCGATCGTTTCCATTCCATGGCTTAAGGAGCACCAGCAGGAAACAATGACAAGAAACAAGAGCAGAAATACTGTGCAAAAAGCAGACCCCAAATAATTTAAAAAAACCCTGCATATAATGACCAAAAGATAGACGAGAACTCTACTAAGATTTCTATTCCAAATGCAGCTGGGAGCAAAGCACATAGGAATCCTCTAAAGAGAAAGAAAAAAGAAATTTCCCATTCTCTTTAGCTTTTATCAGTGCAAGATTTTCATGCTTTGGCAAACTAACTCAAATGGTAAATTGAAAAAGACCTTTTTAGAGCTACACCAGATCACAGAAAGGATTCAGTGGCTAACTTAAAATGGCAATAAGAGAAAGTTCTCTTGAAACATCAGGTTTAGTATATTCTGAACAGAAAGGATGTTTCCTGATCCTCTCATCTCACTTCTTCCAGAGACACTGAATTGTTGTTTCCTGCAATAAAAATAAGAGTTTCTTGCTAAATTAGAAGTTTAACTTTGGGGAGGAGGGGGAAATCTTAGTGTAAAAGATTAAGCACTGAAAATTTAAGATGGGAGTTAAAACAAATTGGCCCCAAGGTCCACCCACTATCTCCCATTAAAAAAACCTCATGTTTAATCTAAAACTGCCTGGCTTCAGATTAGAGGCAGCGGACCTCACCTTGTCCCCTATTACTCAAACAGGAATTTATAAATCATGAGAACAACCACTGTAAACTTCCTTTTCAGGATGAGGCTCAATATGCTTTTAAAATTTTCTTGCAGTCTACTCAAAATAATTATTAACACTGATTTTTCTTCAGCTTACCAATAACCCTGGAAGCACTAGCACCACGAATGTTCACCATATTCATGCACTGACTACACAAAACCCTACAGAGACTTCTCGGTCCTACTCAACAGTATATTCCTGGATCAAACCTGCTCTCTGCTGTTTGACATACTCATTCATATCCCTTCAATCCACGAGTTCTCCTGAAATGCAGTTTTTGCAAGTTACAGCCTCCTTCCTCTTCAGTATTTAGTTTAACTGGCTTTTATGCAAATATATCCAGTGATACTGAAAAACAGTGTTTTCAGAGAATACTGTATGCTAAAACCACCTAGATCAACCTGCTTCACTGACTTCCCAGTACTCATCACCCCCTCCTTCTACACCTTCCAGCTGTTACCTTGCTTTTAGCCACAATTAGTAAAAGAACCACCGAACAGTGCGAGTTTTCCTTTCTTCATTCAGACACAGACTAACCCCTCATCCAAAAAAATGCTGACACTGAATAAGTTTCCAATTTGTAAGGTATCAGTCCCACAGTTTTACCGGTTTGTGCACTGCTTTTCTACCATGGACATCAGAACACAGAATGGTTTGGTTTGGAAGAGGTCTTTAAAAATAAGCCAGAGCAAGCCCCTGCAATCAGCAGGGACATCTTTAACTAGACCAGGTTGCTCAGAACCCCGTCCGACATCACACACTGCAACCAATGACTAATGCCTTCGGTGACCATGCTTGAAATGTCAAAGCATTGAGATCAAGTTTGTTCAGTAAGACCTGTTTTCTACTAAACTCCGTTGACTTGCATACATCACTTATACTGCGTGTCTAAACGTGAAATATTACCAAATGTACCAAACCCTTCTGCTTCTCCTCAACTGAAGAAAAAAATATTTCTGATTCCTTTTAATGATTATACTACACTATTTCCACTATTACTGACAGTTTTACAAATGCCATCTCATAATTAAGGCAGGACTGATTTTATAAAACATGCACCATTTACAAGTATCCAGTCATCCAGACTTGCTTTCCAGTTGACAGGACACATACCTCAAGAAACAAAATGACCTCAGGTATTTCAAGCATCTCTGGATCAGAAACGGGATTACTCTCAGTTATGGCCCAAACCAACAAAGTTTCCTGCCTGAAAACACAACTTAGTTAATAAGCAGCTGATCCAGAAAACCAGTTCTTACCGCTCCATGTTTGCTAAGAAAAATTCATCTTGTCCCTAGCACAACACACACTGAATGCTAGCACACAGGGAGCACACCCTGGCTGTTGCAGCAGCTGCTCTTTGACACAGCCCATCACACCCACATCAGCACGAGGCACCGGACACTCGCGCTAGTCAGAGAAACAGCTTCGTTAAGCAAAGGTGCAAAGGCTAAGGAGACAGGGAAGCCAACAAGACCTAGCAACAGTTCCACAACTCCTGCTGCCACTGTAGCTCTTCTTCAGAAGCAACAGTCAAGTTTTCAAATCTTTGTAGTTTAAGTTTTTGTTGTGAGGGGTGTCTTCCGAACACGAAAGGATGCCAACATAAGAAAAGATTTGAGCTAGGAGAACTCTAAAGATCCTTGAGGTGCACTGTGGAGACGAAAAGAAAGTTCTGACGGAAACTGACTCCCCTGTGCACAGGCAGGGGAACACAGAACGGTCAAAAGGGCACCACTGAATATTTAAAGTGAATATACAGAAAAGATTTCTGTTATTTTTCCATTTACTGTCCAGCTTTCAGTCTTCTGAGTCAGGTGCCAAATCAATCTTTGCCACACTCAGCTTCTGAAAGATATCGAAGGGATGAAGAACTCAGAAGTTGACTGGGAGACGAACATACCTGCAGTAAACAGCAATCGGATGTTTAGCAGAGTAATCTGTGTTTGCGAACATGTTATTAAAGTAATCAGCAAACCTTGTTCAAGGAAGGGATTATCTCAGCGGGGCATGTCTTGAGCATTCTGTCATCCTCCTGCAGACACGCATGCGGGCACCTCTCCAGCCGGCTTCCTGTCACTAACACGGGTGCTGCCGAAGTAACACTGGGAGCTCCCAATTCTCTACCGAGAACTGCTCCAGGGATCTCTCCTGTGGCAAATACCTCTCGAGAGCTACTGGGAATAGTCAAGAACTCTTTGTGAAATTTAAGACAAAGCTTGGCAAAGTACTAGACACATGAAGAGGCAACAAGAGTGGGAAGCAAATATTTACAACCGAGTACTTGCCTCTAAAACCACTGGCAGCAGGACCAGTTTGCTAATCCAGTGCAAAGCCTACCGCAAATGAAAGACAGGCTACTTAGCACAAGAAGAGAGGCAGATACTGGAAACAATTCAAATAGGGAAACCGTTTCAAAGGCTAAGAAAAGTCAAAATGTTCCTTTCTGAACACATCCACAAGCTTTACCTAACCTCTTTAATGATCTGCAGTAAAGGGTCTGCTCTTCTTTCTAAATGTTGAAAGTTTTGCTCACTGTTCCGGTCCAAAGCAAGTCAATTTCTTTACAAATTCTTCAAGCAACGGATGCAGATTTTCAGCTACCTCAATGGCTACATCCAGGTGTCCATCTATCCTTGCACAGTGTTTCTCACTAAACTACCCCTGGTTCCGATAACCCAGGTTGGGCAAGGCAAACAGGTCTAAACAGTTTCAACTACATCCCATTCTCTGCATCTCTCACCACCAGCACTCCCTCCCCCTACCTGAACCAACAGTCAACGTTTTTAAAATTTTCCACGTGCAACTTGTGACTCTCATTTCATTACCAAAAAATCAGCTACTAGTCCTGCTCAGTGCGTGCTGTCTCTACTGCTTACCCTTCAAGTAAGATGACCACAGCAATTTTTCTCCCCTGACGAGTGGCAACTTTATATCTGAATCTTAAGTCCAGAACAACCAATGCAAAGTCCATAATACGTCCAGAGCATAAAGTTCATGCACATTAAACCCTGAGCTATCTACTTTCAGCCTAAATAGACTGCAACTATAAAACACAGAATCTGACGCTTAAGCAGTCTTTATATAATCCTTACTACGCTATCTTTCCATCTGCCTTTAATTATTTGCCTGGCAACTCTACTCAGCAAAAAAAAAATCACCAACACATAAATATTAGATGACACAACTGTGAAAGTACCTTACATGTTTCACTGACTCAGAGTAACTGTTTACAGTCTCTTAAATAGCTTAAGTTTTCTAGACACCACAATGTCCATAATGCAGAATGTAACAAAGGAGTATATGAACAGAGGCCTCTACCTGCAAGACAAGGCCATATTTCTGGTTGAAGTACTAGTCAAACCCTCCCAGTTACGCCGCCTACGGCTTAACTAAGGGTGTCCAGCTCCAGAGCCACCAACACAAGAAGGACATGGACCTGCTGGGGCAAGTCCAGAGGAGGCCACAAAGACACTCAGAAGGCTGGAGCACCTCTCCTACAGGGACAGGCTGAGAGCACTGGGGCTGTCCAGCCCAGACAAGAGAAGGCTCCTCAAGAGGAGACCTTCTAGCAGCCTCCCTGTACCTGAAGTGGCTACGGGAAAGCTGGGAGGGGCTGCTTACAAGGGTGTGCAGTCACAAGACAAGGGGCAATGGTTTTAAACCAGAGCAGGGCAGATTTAGGTGAGACATTAGGGAGAAGCTCTCTACTCTGAGGGTGCTGAGACCCTGGCACAGGCTGCCCGGAGAAGTGATGGAGGCCCCATCCCTGAAGGCATTCAAGGCTCTGAGTGACCTGATCCAGTTCAAGATGTCCCTGCTCCCTGCAGGGCGTTGCATCAGGTGACCTTTAAAGGTCCCTTCCAGCCCAATGTATTCTATCAGTAAAAAACGACTTCGTTTTTCTGAACTACGTTACCCGAGGCTGCCTGTCCCTGGCACACACGCCCCGCTAAGGAGCGCAGGCACACCGTGATCAGAGCCCTGCGCAGCTTCGCACGCAGCTCCATCCCTCCTCAGCCCTCACCTGACCAGGTCTCCATGAAGCTGCAAAAACAGGTTCTTCCTCCCTTCTCCATCGCAGATCTCGGACGCCGGGGTGTCCACCGTGCAGAGCACCAAGCGCAGGTCCGAAGCAGCGGCCGCGGAGTCCCGTCCGTGCACGTACACGCAGCCCCGCCCGGCGTCCCGCCTCAGCCAGTCCCTCTCGCGGGAACCCAGCCGGCTCCTGGTCAGGCGGCTCCTGCTCCCGTTGCGCTTCACGTTCCTCTGCAAGGCAGCCCCGAACGGGCGCGTCAGCGGCCGCCGCCTCCCTCCCGCGCAGGCCCCGCCGGCAGCCCCTCCGCGCAGGCCGCGCCACGGGCCGGGCCCCGGCCCCTCACCTTCAGCACACGGATGCCGCCGCGGGGCCCGGCGCGGCCGGCCCGCGCTCCGCCCGGCGCCGCCTCCTCCTCCTCGGGCTCCGGCGTCTCCCTGGGCCCCTGTCCGGCCTCCCCCATCGCCGCCCGGACGCCGCGATCCCGGGCAGCGGCGGCGGCGGCGGCGGCGGCCCCGCCCCGGAAGGGCGCGGGCTTCCGCCTTGCGCGGCACCGCCCCCGGGGCCGGCGCGGTCGGGAGCGGGACCCGCGGTTCCGCCGCTCCCGCCCCTGCTCCCGTACGGGCAGGCCGCCCCGTCCGCGGTGAAGGAGAGGGGGCTGAGGGGCGACCTCCTGAATGTTTATAAATAGGTGAAGGAGTGCCAGGACGGAGCCGGGCTCCTCTCAGGGACGTCTGGTGACAGGACAAGGGGCAATGGGCACAAGCATGGAAACAGGAGGTTCAGTCTAAACACACGGAAATACTCCTGTGCTGTGCAGGTGCCGGAGCCCTGGCCCGGGCTGCCCAGAGAGGGTGTGGAGTCTCCTGCTCTGGAGACTTTCCAACCCGCCTGGACGCGTTCCTGTGGGGCTGCCCTGGGTGACCCTGCTCTGGCACTGGGTGATCTCTGGGGGTCCCTTCCAACCCCCAGCATCCTGTGACTGTCACCTGTTTCCTTCAGGCATCTTCCGCCTTCTCCCTGCTCCATCCGAGGGCGCTGCCCGTGGGCAGCAGGCACAGGGTGCCGGGTTCCATCGTGCTGCAGAACCAGGGCACAGAGGAGTGACCGCGCTACCGCGGACCCGCGCTGCCTGAACTCCGGCCTGGCTGGAGGGCTCCCCTATTTAAAAACAAAGAACCTGACAACCGTCTTCTGGGCAAGGTTAAAGGTGCTCCCAGCGCTTTGTATTAATTCCTGTCGTTAGACCAAGGCAAGCACGGTAAAGGCCACCTAGTTCTTAACACTTCCAGACTCCATCCACAAGCTGAGCAGACTTGGTTTCCTCTACGAAAAGACACAACGACAAGGTGGTTTTAGCTAGAGCTTTGTAGTTCTGCAACCACTTTGCCTCGAGAGAATTTCCATAAAGGAAGGACGCACGGCAAGACAGAGAAAAATGTACTTTGCAGAGAACTGCAATTACGTGTTAGGAAACGCAGGAAAAGTTGTCTAATAAAACATTACTGTGCCCAGAAAATGCAACGAAGAACCTTACAGCAGGCATGCGTATTGCTTTAATGGACATCGAGATCACGACGTGCCCTGTCCCAGCAGCACGCAGAAAATCAGAGGGGGCTGCTCAGTCACCAGCTCCAAGGGCAGGCTGTGAACATGCGGGGAAAAAAGACGCCTGGTGTCCCAACCTCCTCGCCCCTTTCTGGCACCTGGACAAGCATTGCCGCCAGGAGCCCATCAACGAGCTCTCTTTCAGGGCGACGCTTCACATGAACTGTTTAAGTGTTCCACAGCTGTCCGCTCATTTTGCTCTCCAAGATTTGCTGCGAAATTTTTCACACTCTGCCCTTATCCATTATTTGACATCATCTCGCCTTCTCATGGCCAAAGGTTAAGAATCAGTAAGTCCTATCCCACTGTATTTGCAAAAAGCAACAAGGCACAGTTTTAAATCATTGAATATTGACTCATTTTATTAGTCACTTCATAATTTGTTTCAACCAAAAGACAATACACACAGCAGAAGTCTAATGCATCCCATGTAAATGTTTACATCCGTTATGCTCCTCACTCACCTAAGACTCAGCATTTATGATTGAATTTTTCACATCTCAAAAATAGGTCTGCAGAAATTAGAATGCCACCAGGCTCCCTGCTCAAATGGCATGTTTTTATTTTAGATTTGGTTGCATTTGTTGGGGTTTTGTTTCGAGTTTGGGGTTTTTTTGTTTGGGTATTTTGGGTAGGTTGGGATATTTTTAAAATTTTTTTCCCTACTGTACCATCAAAGGGTGGTATGGGGCTCTATGTAAAATGTAAACTACAACATCAGGAAAGAAAAAGGAATATATAGGAATAGAGTGAAAGTTCAGAGGGGAGCAATCCAGTAGCTCCTTCCCTCGGCCCCCAAGTAGAAAATGAACACATAGAAAGCGCACCAGATGATCTAAAAAAAAAAAAAAAAATTAAAAAAAAAATCTTTGCTGCTCCATCTTGCAGCTAGTACCAGCCTTTGGAAAGGCATGAAGTCACCTCTCCCAGCTGTTTCAGGATCTTCCAAGTTATATATCCAAGGTACTGTATAGGTGGCAGTCCCCTCACTGCTATTGCTTCAAAAGTTTGTTCAAGGCCATATTTTGTCCCACCAAAACCTGGACAAAGTAGAATCTTCGGACGTTCCCACATCTCCGCTCTCTTTAGGCCTGTTACAGCCACTATTCTGTCATTTTTTGACTCAGAATACATTCACTTGAAAAACCAGACATTCAATCTCTCCCAGCTCCAAAGCAGATATTAGTAAGACTAGCTGATATTAAGAAGATTAGTCACGAAGTCTGTATGTTGCTCCCTAAATCCCCTCACGCTGAAGGAAAATATCGACCAGATGCGTAAGAATTGTGGCATTCAACTGGTGTCAGAGACTCACCCTATCCTCAGGGTGCCTCAGGTGCAGACGTGCTCCAGTGAGCAAACAAAGCAGCAGCACAGAGCTTGAGATGAACTCAGGGGTCACGGAGCAAGCCACGGTATCTTGCAGCTATGGGAAACCTGTGAAACCTGGCCTTCCCTCTGGCATCGTGTTAGCACTCCATCCCCCAGCAGGGGAGGGCGAGAGCTCCAAGGGCAACTGGAATGTTTGGCTGCTATGAAAGCACATTTCATAGCCATGAGGTGGCTTCAAGCAAGATGCATTTCAGGTCCATGCACGGTCTCCTATGGTTCCACACAGAAATACACGACAAAGCACCTATTTCTGAAAACATAAACACCGTGAAAGCATGACTGAAGGAGCCAGGAACACAGAAGGAATTTATCCTACAAGCTCACCAGACAGAGATCAACAACAAACCCCAGCTGCTCTAGGGGACAGAAGAAAAGAGCTGCTCCCATCTCTGCTGAAACAAGCCGGCCAGGTGAGAGACCATTTGTTTATTTCCCCTGATATCATGCACCACACCAGTGCTCCTCAGCAAAAACAGAGATTGAAGTGTGGCACCTTTCAGTAAAAGTGACCATGTACAACTCTGAGGAGAATGGGAGAACTTATGGCGAGCTCAGGAACTAAGGCAAAGACTTTCCGTTAATTTCATATCTGGCACACTCCTTCAGAGCTCAGCGGACTCTGGACTTAACATGCGCAGCCTTCAACACCACAGGGCTTGAGCTAGTGAGGTGGCGAAGAGTTACAACCGCAGTGAAACCAAAGGTAAATGCTCAGCACTTGCAATTCAGCCGTTTTGTCCAAGACTGCCTGCTGCAGGGCGCCTCTTGCTGAAACACAGTACCTGTCTCATCAATGATAAACCAGGCATAACCCTGCCATAACGCAAAATTACTTTTGAGGAAATCATACATCATTCTTCCAGATTTTCTAACCCCATTGCTGATGCCAGTTCCAGTAGAATAAAGCTCTTTTCTAATCCAAAGGCCCAAACCTGTTTAATCAGCAAGGGAGCAAAAATGCCCTCCAAGAGAAGATAAACTTACTCCACTACGCAGATCAGCACTTAAGTCAGTGACAGGCAGTCCTACATTTTCTTATTTAATGCAGTTACAACCAAAGCAGAGTGAACAATCTTTCATGGCCTCCTGCTCCTAATTCAAGAGCAGAACAGGCGTTCAAATCTTCCCTATGTACACTGTGCACCACTCTTCAAGAAATGCTTTTGGCAAGGACTAGAGCCTAGTGCTAGCACTTTCGCAGATGCAAAATGCTGTATCTAAGCTTGCCCTCAGAGCACTGAATGATCACTATCAGGAAAGTCCTAGAACAGAAATAAAGCAGATATGCCACCCATTTCTTTTGAAAAAGCACCGTGTTGGAAGCTGGAGTACCTTCAGCTTACCAGCAGGTTCATGGACGATGCCAAGATGTATCTCTTCCTCCCTGAAGCGTGCTAACCACACTTTATCACACCGTGCTTTACGTCCTATACATCACGCCCATGAGGATTCAATAAACTGTACTACCTTAACATCAGCTCACACTAGGAAGTACAACTGAACGCAGCTTTCTGTAAGCTTAGCAGTCTACTGGGTCTCACGGATCCGAACACTCAAACAACTGGCTTCCATTCAGAAAACAGTTCCGTTACCTTCAGCCTGAACCTGAACTAGCACATCTCTCTGAAAGAGGAGCAAGGAGCAAACTACAAAGATCAATTAAGTAACAAAATGGGAAAAGGTCTCTTTAAACCGCATGGTCTTTATTTCAGTGCCAATATTACAGATACAACACAAATATCCCAGTCAGAAGTAACTCAGATGGAATCCAGGGGGTCTACAACAGGCTCTGGAAATTAAATTGGGGAGAAGGTCTGGAATAACTGGAAAGAGCAACTTTGCAGCATAGTCTGATGAGTCTCCCAGCAGGAAAAGTGCCCTCACTGAAAGACCAATCTACCAAATTCAATGTCTTTTCTACCCATAAACCACAACTAATGGGTTAAAAGGCTTTGAAACCATCTGTGGTAGAAAACTAGCTGCTCCTTGGATCTCTACATCTCTTGTACATCACCACACTTTCTGGGGAAGCTACAGAAGACTGTCTGCAAATCTGCATGGCTGTAGCTATTGATGGAGAGAAAGAAAATTCAAGTGTAAGGTCTTAATTTCCAAGTAGAGCACCAAAGCGATTTTTTCAGCTCTCACCAGCACCTCTTTTCCCGCACTGTCCCAGGTTTGCAGATGAACTCCCATGGCCTAACTTGCTCTCAGTATGTATCACATAACCAAGAGGTGGGTGTGTACAATAATGCACTGAATAGGCAATAAGAAGCCCCCAGCCCCTCCAGACATAGGGGATACAAGAAGAGAGAGGCAAGGCAGCCTGACGTTCCCTAAGACCCCAGTCTGAGCCCCAGATGAAAGTGCCTGAAGAAATCCAGCTAGTAATGAATGACAACAAACCTCGTCCATCCAAGGGTAAAGAGACAGCTGAAAGAAGGGGCAGCTGTTCAACTGCTGCAGAGAGAAGAAAGTTTCCCTGCTAGAAATTCCAGACTTCTCTTCCAACCAGGCTGTGTTTTTCTGCGGAGGGGAGGGAGGGGGCAGGAATGAGGAGGGGAGGAAGGGAAGGGGAGAAGGGAATGTTGCTTCTGGCTGTGAATGCATGTGTGAGGGAGTGCACAGTAGCCTCCACAAGCCGCCAGCCTCATCAGCGGAGAAGAGGAGATTAGTCTTAACAGATATGCTTCAAAGTCAGCAATCACTTCAGGAAAATTCCTCCTCATCAGCAGGTCTCATCTGTTCCCCATGCCCATGGTGCAGTTTGGGGGATTGCCAAGGATCACAACCTTCTTCCCAGAGTTCTTTTGATTGGGTGGGGTGAGAATAAGAATGGTGCCAGAGCCTCACTGCCAAGACTGAGGGGGGAAGTTGTTGACTTCTGCTAGGTCCTGCATTGCTGAGCCCTTGTGGTTATATGTCAACTTGATCCGCATACGTAGTTGTTGCTACAAGAGAAAAGGAGGGGGGGAGGGGAAACAAACAAACAGGCACAAAACAAATTCAGGTGTTTGTTAAAGGTCAGCAAATCCCTCCATGTCCAGCTCCCCTCCCCCACCTCGTAAACACAAAGCACAGATCTTTCCCGGCCATGAGAGTTTGCCACAGGTATGTGCAGGATAAGCTATGAGTGCAGATAAATGCTTAGTCTGGCAGGACATTGATTGGTCACTGCAGTTCTTAGGTCAGGTACCAGCTCTCAGAAAACCTATAGCACAGCTTCTACCCACATCTCTCTCTGTACTGCCAAGCACCAAAGTCCTTAAATACAAAAATCCCCACCTTAAAATCCCAGCTAATGACGGAAGAAAGCAGGGGCCAGTTCCAGACTCTGGTGCTCTACACTAGAGCTCACAGGGAGAGGCGTCACTTCCCACACTGGCTGTTCACCCTAAGCAGCAATCTGGAAACTCCGACTGCTGCACAGCTCAGTAGCACCGCGAAGTAAAGAGCCTGAGAGACTGAAAACAGAGTCTCTAAGAATGTTTCCTCCTGCCGTGAGTAAATGATGGAATAGCTCAGAGGTTGTTTTACGCTGTCATCCAGTTAGTAGGTGGCCCTTAATAATAGCTAGAGCACAGCACGCTCCAGCCTAGGTTCCCTATTCTCATAGCTCTCAGCAAAATATATTTCCTAAAAACTCTAAAGTGAAAAGCAAGAAGTTGGCTATTTCTGGCTCCTTTCTCCATACCTACGGGGAAATATGCAAAAGGGACAGCAAAGAGGAAAGGAGGACAATGTCTGCTCACTCCAGCCTCAGGATAAAGAAGCTACGTTTTAGCACTAACAGATCGATATAGTCAGTGTCAGGTTCTGTTACACTTTGTGCTGTTCTGGGAAACTGGCCACAGGTTTCCAATATAATGACAGTCCATGTCCAGGGCAACGCACTTTTTTTTACAACACTGACAGGACAGCTACCTCCTAAGGAGCAAGGCTGTTCCAAGTCTGCCTCCCTCAGAGCGCTCCGGGGAACTACACTACCTCACAGGCAGGGCTCTGTAGAGCAGTGCTTTCAGACAGAAGCAATCTAGGGACAGTAAGAGATGCACAAACACTTGAGGTGGGAGAGTTAGAAGAGGGCAGTAAAATACGGTATTTTTCACTTCCGTATTCTGAAGCATGCACAGGATTTCTGGTGTTCCAACAAGAAAGCACCTCGCTATCTAAGTGCCTTTAACCTTGTGGGTCCCATCTGAGGTGATATATTGCAACTTCTGGAATCTTAAAGGAAAACTCCTGAGCCCTCACAAGTTCAGAAAACTTTCAAGGTGATCTTTGAAAGGCGCTCTACAGTACCGCAGATAAATTCATATCAGATGTATATAAGACAAAGAAAAACTAGTCTCGTGCTGTAATACAGGCAGGAGGGGAGCACACTACTTGGAGATAAGGGGAAATCCATGGAAACTGCAGACTATGCACTAGGACGCAGCCACTTCAGTGAAATCTTGGGCTGGGTTTGAAAATTTTTCTGATTTGCACATCAGTCTAGCAGCAACACTTAACATCTAGAGTAGCACACAAGTGTTAACCTATGAAAAACTTAAGATGCTTTCAGTTCTTAAAGACGTTTAAGATCTTAAGTGTGTCCCACAAAGGAACAAATACATGATCTCAATTTTATTTTTCTTTCTAATGTCATCCGAATACGTGGAAAGCCTCTTAAAGAGGACATGTGGGCCACGACCCTTCCTCCCCTCAAGCCTGTTGTATCCCAGTCTTGAAGCCTGTCTCTGAAGGCTGTAACCCAATGGATTTATGATTAAATCACATCTAAACATTCTTTCCATCAACTGCTTAAAACAACACTCATCATATTAAAAACAAATGACACCACTTGCGAAAACAGACAATTTTGTTAAGCTTATGAATAAAGCTATTTTTTATATAGCAAACATTTCATGTAATGCCGCTGCAGACGGCAAGAAGGAATGTCAAACGTATTTATATGGGAAGATGCCTGCCTTTCGAACATCACTTTCACAACATGTACAAAAACCAGGCTGAGCTCCTCTAGAGAGGCCACCTAAAAGCCTGTTTAACAACCATTCCAATGCAGAAGACATTCAAGAAGATAGCAAAGCTGTGAATTCGTTTTAGCAGTATAACCAAATAGAAGGCCAAACCTGTGTCCAGGTCCTCCTGTCTGTTTCGTAACTTTTCCCTAGCCCTAATCAAACTGACTATCATTAAAAACGCATCCTTCACTACCTCACTCTCTCTCATCAGAGATGAACCCCCAACTGCCACTAAATACACAATTCCCAGATAATAGCTTTAATAACTGTTCTTGGAGTCACTCACCTTTTGTGGATTCAGGACTTTAATGACCTGCGTGATGGTCCCCGAGTTAAATGCAGGGATGACGCTGCTGCTGGGAGACAGGAGCTGCAGCTGGAATGTCTGAAGAAACAGCAAAGAGAAAACAATTTGATGCTTGATCAAGTACGAACATAAAGTGATTTGTCTGCACTGCAACAAAGCAAGGAAAATTAAGAGTTCAGTCCACACACAGAGGAACAGTCGAGACTGCTCAGCACACCTGTAACTTCAGGAGGCCCACTCTTCCCCCAATACCTTTCTATGGTGGGTACAAAATCTATCCAAAAGCACATCTCCCAGAAGTAAATGTGACTTCCCAAACTTGAAGAACATTTCAGTCACACTCTGCTTAAATAGTATGCTCTACTATAAACTAGGTATTATCTGCATCCTGTATTTTCTGCTGCAGCTAAGTGCAAGGGGAGACAATTCACTGCTTAAAGAACTGTCACTAATCACCATGCGAGGACTCATTTACACTTTTCTAAGCAGCCAACAGCTTCGAAAGATTTTTTTTCATGTATTCATAGCTGCAAAGAGCATGGTATATTTCTCAGAAACTAAGAACAAAGGGAGAGTAATGACTTCACTTTTTCTACCCAACACTTTTCTGGATGTGGTTTACCAACTTTCCATGGAAGTGATAATTTTTAAACATGATTTTGTCCAACCTGATAGAAACTGGTGTCATTTACTAACATTTACTTTCACAGATGACCAAACCAAGCACTAAGAGACTATTTAACAGCTCTGAGCCTTGTTGACTATGTGGTAAGTGTCTGCCTACACAAAGTATTTGCAGCTGGCCCTCAGCCCACCACTGCCATTGCCCTACGTGGCTCTACCTTTGGTACTGCAGCTTGGAAAACAAAATCTGTCATCTCCAGCTCTGTGCTGTTGGAGGCCTGTATCGTGATTACAGTGACGCTGGGGTTGGTGTTTGACCTCTCAAAGGTGAAGTCAATCTTTAGCCCATTCTTGTTGTACGCAGTAATTGAGGGGATTCCTGTAGAAAACAAAAAAGCAGCAGACCTACAGAATCTGGAGATCATTCTTAACATCACAGAATGCCATTTACTTCACCCCAGACATGAACTCTTCTGAAGATTAAACATAACCCCTGCTCCAGTGTCTGTGCCACGCTTTACTTCCAACCCCCTCCTTTTTAACTACCCATTTTTACTTCCAGGTGTGTGCTGTGGCACCTTAGGGTAACAATTTACACATCCCTAACCTGCAGCAATATCATTGAAGAGAGGCTGTGATGAAAGTCCATCAAGCAGGAATGGAGGCTGTGCTATCTGGGGTGCAGGGGCAGATACTGGAGAACCTAAAAGAAATGTTGTAGGATTATTATTTAGCTGTCATGAAACGAAGAGTAATCACCATTTCTCCAAAAATCAATTTGGGGATGTCATATTCCTTTATATGAAGCTCTACACACCATCTGTGTCTCTCTCCCCTTCTCTACTTTCACTAAGAAGGACTGGTTCCTCTTGAGCTAGCAGGCATTCAAATGGAATTAATTCCTCATGTCTCACAATCCTCTCTGGGAAGGCTCAGACATGATTCCCAGCCTCGAGCACAAAAATGCTCAAATCTCACCAGCTAATCATGCAGAGTCAACTTGTGGCTTCATTCCCTGATTCCCACCTACACGCTAACACGGATCTTGGTAAGACTAAGTGTGAAGACTAGGACTTGATAGAAAGGAAAGAACTGGCCAGCTGTCATTCCACCCCAGGACTGAGAACATAGACTTTTTAAGAGATGAAGCCTGCTCACCTGTTATGTTGAGGTCTCCCAGTAGGTCAAGGAGCTCCCCACCAGCAGAGGCGGGCTTATTTGTAGGTGCAGTGGGGATCACAGGGGTTATATCACTTCCCCCCAACAAGTCCAACAAATCATTTGCCTAATGAGAGAGTGGATGTAACAGTTACATATTCAACTTCCTGGTACTTTCCCTTGCAAATGTAATGGATCCTACTTGCTCTCAGATTGAAGACCAGAGTTGCTGGCCAGTCAGAGCAGTTCCTAGTTTGGCTGTGGTCTCACGCTCCATGAGAGATCTAGTTCTCATGCTCTTTGGACCACAGAGACAGAGAAGGATGGCATCTGTGTACACTAAGACAGACTGGGGGATATATGGCTTTACTCCACCCTGCTCCTGCACTCCCCAGCACGACTTCTCCCCTACACCTGCTCCAGACACTAGAGCCACCGGTGCAGAGAAATGATGCAATCATCGCTGGGCCGGAACTATGGCAGAGGCAGAGAGGCGTGGGGGCAGATGGCCTCAGCTTACTGCTGGCAGTGGCTGGTGATGTGGTGTGACAGGCAGTTAAAACTTATCCGAGATCACTTTCCATTACCTGGCTTGCAGGCTGCAATCCAGAGGGTGGAGGTTTGGTTTCCAGTACCGCTGGTTCTGTCTCTCCGTTGGTCTGCAGAATCTCAGTAGGGCCATTTGTGGTGACTTTCTCCATTACTGGCATTCTCTCAAGCAGAGCTGGCCTGAAAGAAGCTAACATAGTTACACTGTGCCGTCTTCCTGGATCCCAATGCAAATATTCAGAAACTCAGGAGATGGTATACACAGGGCAACCTGCCTTTTCCTTTTAGTTCCCACGCAGGGGAACTGTACAACTGCATGAGAGCTTGAAGTGGCCAAAAGCAATCCCTGGTATTCTGTGTCAGTGCAAATACATCAGCTGAGAGGCAAACGAGCCCCCCGTCTCCTGTTTTTCCCTAGTACTTGACACAGTTTCTACTGTACAGCTAGGATAACAAGCCCAATAAAAAAATTAAGCAATGAAGAAATGGTAGATTAGCTACAGACAGGGGATAGCTGGAAAAGAAAATCACCATGCTTTCATGGTGATTAGCCAAATGAAGTTTCCAAAGAGACCAAGTACAGCCCTTGAGAGTATCCTCCTGAAACAATACAGAGACTGAAGAAGAGGCATGGGAGCCAGAATCCTGATATTAAAGCAGGAAAACCTAGGAAAACCTGTATAGGGAGAACTAGTCTGCTATACAAGAAAGGCTGTTACCCTTGCAGATCAAGTCACAAAACACTGCATGTAATTGGGGTAAGCCACACTGTTTACACACTGTCAAGCGTTCCAGTGCCAATAAACGCAACAATGAGCCTCATTTCTGACCATAAACAAAGTCTTAATTAGCATAAATACTGAATATTGATGTTTACACTGTAATGAACACCAGAATATACTGGGAGGAAAAATATTACAGATCCTCTCTTGTAAAACTGAGTGAAATTCACAGATGTTTTGCTGAAGTGAAACACTTCCCAGAACTATGAACAGCAAACACTGTGATCTGAGCAGAAGCCAGGTGATGGCCAGGCAATGGCTGTCAGCAATGATCACCTCAGACCAAAGCCTCATGCCAGGTTTTTCTCAACTCTTTGATAAGGCTTCGCATGAAGCCCTAGGCAGCTCACATGCCCTAGCTCATTAACATGACTTTTCCAAGAACAACTTGAGTTGCTGCATGGATTCCTTGGCAAGAGAGAAAAGAGGAAGTCATAAGGATATTGACCCTCACGTACAGTGAATAGGGGGGTACCTGTGGAAAAAAGTGAGTGTGAAAAGCCTTTGAAACAAGGTTTGGAGGCCCCTGCAAATACATTTTCACTCTGTCCTCTCATCTAGACTCTAAAATGGATGCTTCTCCATCCAACAATCTTATGAACAGTTTTCAAGGGCAGATGAACTTAACCCCCAGAATATCTCCTTCAATCTTATGATCCTCACTGAACAGAATTTGTGGTGTTTCTATGCATTGACAACCATCGTAAATAGCAGATTAATGACTCTTCTGCAGAGAATCATAGCTTTAGTTATTCCAACAAAGCAGAGTTTTCACTTTCACATAAAGACACAATCACTTGAGCAAAACAATGACAAATGGGGACCTCTCAATTATAAGGTGTAAGGAGGTTAATGTGCTCATGAACTGTAAAACAGGGATGCTAAATGGTGGAGTGAAAGAGTATGCCTTTGCATGCAGAATCGGAAATTTTAAACAGATATTACAAGAAGATAAAGTAAACTAAACAGGTGTTTGAAACACTGAAAATTAATAATAGGTAGAAGAATTACATCAAGTTCACGGCATAAGTCAGGAGGAAAGGTCAGTAGATCTCTGTATGTTTATTCCAAAGATGTTTTAAAATCAGTTTGAATCTAGTGACTGTGGTAATGCTAGCCTGGTAAAAACTACCTACAGACACTTGCTGAGCTAGCAAATTTAAGATTTAACATCTAGAAGTAAAAATGAGTCAAGTTCAAGCTCAAAGCAGGGCAAATGTTTTCGCGGAGAACGTCTCCAATTACAGAAAAAATCTCACAGGACACACCGAGTTCTTTAAACACTATACCTACAGATGGAGGAGGGATTCTGGTTCCTCTCTAACCCTACCAAAATCACCAGACAAAGCTCTCAAAGCACAGCGTGGCATACAGGAGATCAGATCAGATTGTAACAATCCTTTTCAAACACTAAAACCCATCAGCACTTACCTCATGTGATCATATTTCTTGAAAAGTGCATTATATTCCACTGCCCTCTGCTGCAGCTCCACGTCGATGCTGCTGCCATAAATGGAAACTACCTTCTTAATGCGACTGTGTGGGGCCAGGGAGGAAACAAAAAAAACACACCATGGAATTAGCAGCAATAAGCAAGAGATTAGCACATGTCACCCAGAAGATCCTATCTGGCTTCTGCTCCACAGCTGTCCTGTGCAACTCATTCAATACAGTAGTCACTGTTTTCCTTAAGTATCTAAGCAACATCCATTTTTGAACTGTCCCTTCCTAACAGCACCAGTAGGTTATTAATGTAACACCACAAGGTATATCATAAGAAAGCTCAACTACCCACACTCAAAAGCCATAAAGGAGTTTTCAAGAAACAGCAACATGGATTAAGTTCCTATGGAGTAGAGGATGTTCACAGAGAAAACGGTACAAATCAGTGGAAGTCTTCCACCCTGCAAGCAAAGGACTGCAAAAGCCAACAAATAACAAGGTGACTCTTGAAAACCATGGGAGCAGAACGCGTCCAAGGAATACTTCTCCCAAAGACAACTGATGCCAGCATATTTGCAACAGAGCCCCGTGCAGTACAACATCAATGAGAACTCACTTGACAGTGCAGGTGAACCTTGTGGAAAGCTTCATAATGGCAGTGAGAGCATAGCCTCGTGTAACAGATGCAGACATATTAGATATCAGGACACTTTCTAAAATATCAAGAACTTCATCCTCCGTTACCTGAAAAGGTACAGAAAGGTTAGGCTGAGACAGAGAGAAGCTTTGCAGCAAGGCTTTCAGGGCATACTGTAAAAATCTATCTCTTCCTTAACAGCTGAGTCGTATCTTCTCACAACTTCATGAGCCTGAAGCATTACGTTCAGAGCATGTGAGGCAGCTGCATCTAGGTGGAGATACTATGACACTTGTATTAAAAGACAGTTCCTGTTCTGCACACTGAAGAGCAGGTTTATCACCAAAATATACAGCTAAGATCCTAGCAGATACCCTGCAAGCTGAGTTAGCACTGAAACCACACTGCTCTGCCAATGCCAGATGTGCTCCTCACCGTGAGCGTTCATGCAGCCCGTGCCTGTTGTGTGGGAGGCAGATTCCTGCCAGAGTCCATCGCCATCACGGACACCAGTGCTGAGTGAGTGTTGCAAGCACTCCCCTCACACAGCCAGCACAAAGAAGCTCCAGCCTCAGCCAGGCACACAGCTGTTCTTCAGCAAGCTATACCTGTATGGGTTCCTCCTCTTCACACTGACCAGACACCAGAAGATCTCCATACTCTCCTATGCACCAAGAGGCCACTTGTACCAGGGGCTGCTGTTAGAAGAAAAATGAAGATGTCTCAGAGACAAATGAACGCCTGCATGACAAGTTAGGCTACCAGCATTTCCCAGAGCAAGCTCAGCACTCCTTCCAGCCAAGTTGGCTCTCCACAGCAGAAGAAACAGGAATATCTGATTCAATCAACAATTCCATAAGAGAATTAAAAAGGAACATGAACTCGTAGAAGACATGCCTCCTCTGCAATTCGTCACTTGGAGCTAGACAGTGTGATGTTGACTTACCTTGAGACACTTACTAAACACGCTTATTGTGGTACAACTGGTTGTGTTTGGTATTACCTGGGAGTAATCACCGAGGATGGCTTTGTAGAGTCTCTGCACAGTGTAAGCGTGCATCTCCACACTATTGGTTATTAGCTGAATCAGATTGGGAACAGCATCATCACGAACATAACTTCCTGCCTGCAAGAACAATGGTTGTTAGGTTTCACTATTCAACTTCTTGAGTCACACCCAGATTCTGCCGATATCCTTCACAAAGCCACCTGATGTGTGTGGCAGTAAGGATCATCTCCTTATCCCTAACCATTTTATGATAGATTTTGAGCAGGCTCAGACAGGTACAAGTACAGGACAGTATATTTTCCCAACTAACTCAACTATGTCCAGGGAAATCCATATGACAGATATCCCGAAAGTGTCAAGAGGACGGAGTGTGGATGTAAGAATCCCCTGCTACAGAAGGAACAAAAAACAACACAGAAAAGCTCTCTGTTAAATGGAAGGCTTTAAATCACCCCGGGGACAGAACACAGCTTATTAAACCACTTGCTCAAAGGCAGGCTCTATGCACAGGACCCAGGAACTTGCCTGCCTACCACTCTTTGGTTAGCAGGCAGGAAAACAGAGCCCAGAGGGAAAAGCCTACTTTAAGGCCAGGAAAGTATGCAGGGCAATACGCAACCACCCCACTTTGGCACTGAAGGGAAGACGCACACTGTCCAAAACATTCTGCTCAGGCACAAATCTGGCAGAGCAGAGCACACAAGAAGAAGGAAACTAAGTGAGCCTTAGGTCAACTAAGTGAGAATGTAGTTAGCCAAAGATGGCTGTACAGGGTTGTGTGCTGGATTTTGGAAGCAAGGGGGCTACAGGGGTGGCTTCTGTGAGAAGCTGCTTGAAGCTTCCGCTAGGTCTCATGGAGCCAATGCCAGTCAGCTCCAAATTGGACCCACCGCTGACTCTGATTTGACTGATCATAAATTAAACTCATTTCCCAAAGCTGAATCTGTTTTGCCTGCGATGGTAATTGGTGAACGATCTCCTGCCCTTAACTTTTCTCTCTCTGCCCAGTTGAGGGGGGTGGTAAAAGAGTGGCTTTTTAATGTATTTTTATGTAGTGACACACAAGAGAGGCAATTTCACTTACCGTTGTTAAGACTCTCATAATTGTGTCTATGTGCCAACGTTTGGAAGGAGCGTATCTGACAAAAATTGAAAAAAACCCAAACCAACAAGTTAGAGCAATAATTGCTAGCCTTCAATACCAGCAAGAAACCCACCACCATCACCCTCAATTCAGTTATTCCTGGCCCACTGTCTCCTCAGGGACACACACCAACAAAACACACGCAAAAACCCACAACAAACCCCAGACACTTCACGTTCTTTTCTGCATTGATGCCGTCATTGGAAAGCTGAATGAATATACAAGCGTGTATAACGTAGCACAGCCATACCTTGCACAGACAATGCTTTGAAGTCTGGCTGCTGATTACAATGGTTCAGTAGCAATGAGCTCATCTCTCCTGTACAGCTAAACCAGACAGAATCTGTGTGTGGAGGTGAGGCAGGGCCAGGATGCCAGCACAATCCCTGCTCCGAAGGGCAGCACAATCCCACACACTGGGCTGCTTTAGTGATCTGAGGACTATCCATATGGGACACACTAGTGTGTCCTGCTCCTCAGAGCGTGTTACAACTGACGAACCACACGCGCATCAGCAAACTTCTCCGGAGAAGAGATGATCAACAGACTCTCTCACGGGGGGCAAGGAGGGGGAGGAATAAATCACAAAACACTCGTAATTCCAAGGATGCACACAAAAACTAACAGCAAATAAACTGATCCCATACTTTTCAGCTGCAAGAAATATTCCAGATGCACAGTCTGCCTTGAACTCTGGTTCACAGGAATCTAGGAAATACAGCAACTCCTTCATCATTCCACGGACATTGTTCCCGTTAACAAGAGCAAAACTCAGCTCCATTGCACGCCTAGGGCAAGAGACAGAAAACCAATAAAGTGTCTTCATCTAGTGAAGTAGGAAAAATCCCATCACAAACAAGTCCAGCTACTCAAATGCACTTGAGAGCAACATTTATTAATCCTATGAGAACAGTCTTTCACATTAAATATACTAGTATTTTCCTGTTCATGGTCGGATAACAAATACCCACCTCACAAAAAACTAAGGGAGAGTGAGGCTGTGCAGTGTTGTCAAAATACCTATGCAGATGTCCCAAAGGCTAGAAATATCTTTCAGCAACCAGAGTCCATCAGCGTTACAGTCTGACTGTCCAAGTATTTGTAATCGTACACTGGTCATTTGACACACAACTGCAACAAGCAATCCTTGCTACTACACACTTTCTCCAGCTTTAGGGATCCAGAAGAGACCTGTTTTGATCTCCATATATTAGAGATTCAAATATAACACAGATTTAAAATATTAAGCCATAAGTTTTACTGCGTCTTGTCAGATAGACTATGTAAGATTTCCCGAACCCACAGTTTCCATGGTGTTCTTTTCAGACCTGTTCTCCTCCAGCCCAAGATGAGCCCACAACCAGACAGAGCGCTGGCTCTTTGCTATTCCCTGTTCTACACATCAACAAGTCAGAGGCTAGTCCTTAACCCTTCTACTTGAAACATCTGTAGTTGATTCTAAGCAAAACACACCCATTCTTCTGACGTTTTTTTGAATGAAGACTACTATCTTCAAACATGATTGATTCCTGTACATCACTGGCAATTAGTCATGTTACAATGCATTAAAACAGTTCATTAAACAAACATGACTTTCTTTAAAATTGAGTAGCTGGTGTAATCCAGAACCCAAGCCTTCAGGTTGGGTCCTCCTCATACTGTCAGGAACTTTATTCTCCGCCTGTCACTGTGGTAAGTCTACCAGAAGACAAGAAAGATCCTCGCAGCACATAAAAAAATTCCTCCTCCATTTAAATTATCTTTTGAAATCATCTGGATGGCTGCTGAACGACATGCGTACAGTGATTTTTGTACTGCTCATTGTGCAACAGATTACATTCAAAAGGTCTAAAGTCTATTTTGTAGCATACATTCTCCAAATAGATCAGACTTCAATGTGTTTAACTCCAGCAGTTTTCATTAAAGTCATAATGCTCAGTTATGCTGCCATCCTTTCATGTATTTACAGGCAGCAAAACATTAGCAGTGCCGCCGATCGTCTTGCTCCAGTGCCGAGCTTGCTACCTACCACTGCGCGGGCACAGCTACTTCTTCCTCATCACTCAGTACATTCCCAGTGTTCACAAAGTATCAGCCACTCAGACCAGGCACATTACCCAATCCAACGGTATCAGGCACAAGCTGCCACTCCTCAAGAATCTGAAAACATCTAGACAGCGCTGCTTCTCAACATCTTCCTAGTTATTATTGTAGTAAGGATTTCTAGAGAATTGTGACTGTAATTGTGTTATTTTGCTTTTTACCCAACCAACGCCCAGGGACCTAGAAGACACAGAGGTGTTCAGAATTATGGTGGAAATACATCACTAAATTATTACCTTTTACCATTTAGATCTGCAGCTGGGTGAAGACCTATACCACTGTAAAACTGTTTTCATCCCTCCAACTAGTTCCCAACTCCTTTCCCCTAACCACACTGGGTTACAAGTTTTCCATGTTTCTGTGAACTTTCCAGTCACATTATAGCAGATACATCAATACCGCAGGTGCACAGAGGTACCCTGCAATATTAACATCAGGTATTTAACACAGATTGCTTACTTTCAATCATATTACATTGCTCACTTCTGTCACGAAGTTTCTAATCATGTAGTTTGATCATATTAAGCAGACAGACAAAAAGAATTGAATGGCAAAAGCATTCCAAATCATACTAAACAGACCAAAGACGCACTGCAGTGGTTAAAGGATGATGGGACCAGGCCATGCTTCCGATGACTAAACCCAAGTATCACGTCTTTCTCTCAGGTCCCCTGAACCTGGTTCCCTGGGGCTTCAATGAAGACAGTGCATTGTCAGCAGCACGAGTGTCAGCACGGCAACATCATGCTCTGCTGATGGATCACTCAAAGGCTTCATCCTCCAACAGCACTCCAACATGAAGCTCTGTTGTCTGTAGTGTACCTATGTCTTCCTAGCAGGCACCAATACAGTTCTTTTGTTGCCTTGTATTCAAAACCTTGACAGGTCTTTCCTGATCTACATCCTAGCCTCCCGCTGGCTCTGGCACCAAACTAGCTCTGGCACCAAACAGCAACACCAGCCCGGCCTGCTCAGCATATGTAATACAAATTTGTGTTTTGGCATAGATTGCAACTGCAAAATTACATGATACCCATTACATAACAACTAAAGCAGTTTCAGAAGCGAGACAGATTCAACTTCTTCCCTATTCTGTACATATTAGACCAAGCAGTGCTGTCAAAAATCTAGGTCTGATTCAAAGATGGGCATAAATTTGAAGATGCCTATTAGAATGAGTAACTGTGGCGCATCTAATCAGTTCGACAGGGTGAAAAAAGAGATTGAGCAATTTTGAAAGTGTATTCATGACTGATGACAGCTCAGTGAAATTGTGGCCTGCAGTAGATTCCACAAGATTCAACGGGGATACAACTGTCCCCATCACTGACCTGTCGTATATGCTGCACTGAGCTCACACCACCAGTTACAGAAAGAATAACGATGAGGAAAAGAGTTCTGAAAGAAAGAGCAAGCAATTGACAGACTGAAAGACTCCATTTGGAAGAGCAGTATTCCACATAGGCTGGGCAAAAACGAGATCAAACAACTCAAGGGTATCTCTAAGTGTCTGACAGAAACAGGAGAAAGTTACTATCACAAGTAAGAGTAACATAACCGAAGTAATAAGAAACAGAGGAAGAAGTTCAGACCAAGTACCAGAAAACTGTCTTCCTGCAGTAAGAAGTAAGGTTGCAAGCTTTCCCGATGGCCAGCGAAGTAGCAACATACTGCTATTTAAATGACAAATGAATACCAAGAATTTGTACCAGGATGTGGCTTGTAAGCAAATTATTCGAACAATCAGGTTAAGTCTGAATTCCACCACTGGCCTAATCAAATTTAATCTAGCATACATTATTTGGATGGCTTAATATGGCTTCAGGACAACACGGCACTGCCCATTTGTCTGGGAAAGAAAAGCAATATGGAGCACGTCAAAGTAGCTTTAATTAGGGTCGTAGTTTATGGAGGCCTTCCATCTGGTGAGCAAACAATCTGATCTCCACTGAAGTTCCATTTTGGAAAACTCATGCAAACACAAAAAAGTATTTTTTCCAATCCAAGATGCATAAAATGTAAAAGCAGCTTCTCAAAGAAGGTGGCTAAACATGTTCATTACCTTCTTCGAAGTATGAACCTTAACTACGCAATAATGCCAGTCTCACCTACAGTTCCCCAAGATTATTGTCCTTCTCCCCCATGCCCTGCTTGCTTTCCACAGGCTGTCAACCTCAAGAGTCTATTTCACCAATGCTTCCATTACCTTTTAATGGAGACATCCAGATCCTTCAGGCAGTCCACAATCGTGCTTCTGTGCCGCTGTACTGCATTATGGTCTGTCTGCACAGTTTTCAACAACGACGTCAAGGCTACATATCTGCAGTAAGGACATAAGGTAACAAACAGTTGACAGTACGCATTTTTTATGCACAGACATTCACATTTCCCAAAACTCAGTCTCATTTTGCAACAGAATGGGTTTCTCCTGTACTCAGCCACAAACTGAGACCCTCCAGAGGACTGCATGGCCTCCCTTCAGAGATGAGCTACCATACTAAACCGTAACATGCCTAACAACACCCTGCTGCCTCAACAAGTCCCTATCCCAGTTCCCGGGCTCATGTCAGTTGTCCAGTCTTCACAAAGATTTTGAAAAGACAAGATAAAGATTAGGCTTCCACATATCATACAACTAAATTAGCCCGAGCTGTGACTCCCAATGTTAGTCTTCTACCCACACCATGAATTGCAATCAAGATGCTTAGAGATGGGACTTAATTCTAGCTAGCAGTTGCAGCAATTCCATGTCCAGATTTGTAGTGGCCAAAGCACAACCAGACTCTCTTTTTGCCAACTGCACACAATCAGAAAAACCACAGTCTTCACCTAATATGTCAGACCTCCAACGCCAGCTGGGACAAGATCACAGATTATTGGAAGAAACACTTGACTAGATTAGGAGACCACATGCTGAAAAAAACCAGATCACACACCTAGACTCATCAGCTAAGATCAGTTAAGATTTGCACAGAGAAAAGAATGCACCAAGAAAGAAGAAAGCTAGACAGTCATACTAACTCAAACAACAGTACTTTCCAATATGGTCTCCTGGAAAATCCTACTTCAGCACCATCTTTGTGTAATTGCTTCTCACACATTTTGAATTGGGTTTTGCCAAGACACACTTCATACAACTTACCTAATATTTTTGTCGTTGTTTAATAAGAAACGGCCTAGGATGTTAATGGCTAACACCTGCAGAAAGAGTTAGAGAAGGTTAGTGATCAAAGAGGCTACTGGACATCTTCACTGTTTCAAGATGATTTTAAAGGCAACAAGTCAAAGCTACCATTGTGGTTCTTGGCCAAAAGCATAACATAAAGAACCCCAGAAGCTATCTAAGCAGAGGAAAAGCTAAGGCAAACACAACACGGGGTCTCTCCTGCACTCAAGGGAACACAATCTGCAGAAAGTTTTGCCTTTTTTTTTTTGCTATTTTTTAAAAAATAAATATACTTTTAAAACCACCAAAACCAAACCCACACAAAAAACAACACACACCACTTTCCAAAGAGACTACAGTCTTATCCAGGACCGACTACAGAGCTATGTTTAGGTGAAACAACTTTGCTTTGTGTCTTCTACACAATTTACACTAATACCAGTAAAAGAAAAGGCCATAGCAAAGGCAACTTACTCTCAGCCCGCTCTCAGATTTTATGTCCATAATAGTCAGCACAGTTTCATAGAGAATGGCATTTCCCACGTTTTTACTTGTTTCCGTATTAGTGGCAACCTGGAAAGAAGAAACGCAACAAGCGACTCCAACACATCCAGAACAGACCCTCTTTGTGCCATTCTGCAGAACAGGTAGTGAAACAAACCAGTCTCTAGCAAATAAGCATCACACCTACGAACATGTGTCTCCTCGAGAAAAATTCAACCCAGCAGAGCTAGCAGCTGTATCCTCACCAGTGCTGCTTAATCCAAATTATTAAGAAACCAAAAAAGAAAGTTTAAGCTGCTCATCAACCTTGCAGACCTCACCTGTGCAAGTATATCATTCATTGCTTCACTAGAATCATCATCATTTCGCCCTAAAATTCGTAGTAACCGCAGGATTCGTACCTGTTTGAGAAAACAAAGCAGAGAAAAGCACGTTGGATGGCAGTGTTTTACATGGGGGCCATGAAATGCCCAGTATGCTTCCCGAGGAGTAGTGAAGAAGCAAAACAAGCTGTTGGTTTCCATTCCTAATCAAAATGCTTATCCTCAGTAAGACCAGCAAGAACAGGCTTATGCTGTGCTCATTTTCTTCCCAGTAGCCAGAACTGTTAAGCGTACCCCCCTACCTGGCACAGCCTTGCAAGACCAACATTGCTTCTCTCTTTTGTCATGGTTTCAGTTAAGATGGCATGGTATTACAACTGCTGTTTGCACTAAGGCAGGTGTCTTTCACTGAGATAAACAAAGAGCATTTGTACAATCGCGTCCAACAAAGACAAAATCTTAAAATCAGTGGAGCTGCCTGGAGGTAATCATCTCATCACACCTAAGTCTCAAACCACAGTGCTAGAATTCAAGCTCTCAATCGCTGTTTGCATCAGTTCTTACCTGCAAAAAGGGGTCACTGATCCCAGACACATCATGCTCTGGTGAATATCCAGACATAATAAGGTTCTTCAGAATACGAACTAACTGGGGAACAAGCTGTGAAGAGAGAGTTGTCCTATTAGGGTGTTGATCCTTCCCTCTCCCCCAGCTCTGAAGTACAGGTCCAAGGATAAATCTCATACTTGAAAGCCAGTCAGTCTACAGATTCTTCCACAAAGTTCTACTTGCTCACCCAGAGGTGATGTTATATGAACACCTACAGCTTAGCTAGGGCACAGCTAGAAACAGTTAAGCTGGGACCTGAGCACCACATTGTATCTTTAAAGCACTAAAACCCACCAGAGCTAGGCAGCTGAGACCTGGGAGGAAACACCAACTTAAATTCCTGTTTTCAGGAAAAGGGGATGTCCTGGGACTGTAGAAACAGTACAACTCCAGGACTTCACTTGGGAGCTTTACATTAGATCCTGACTCATTTTCAGCATACATCTCCACAGGAGAATCACGCATGGCCAGGAGTGTTGATCTGTCCAACCCCTGTACTGCTGTGATTAAATTATTACAAATTCGTTTGACACTCCATCCAACTTCGCTTCTAGAAAGAAAAGCTTTGTGATCTGCTTCTTCTCCGAGTGTTTCCAAATAGTGCAGAGAACGGATTTCCCTCCAGCGTTCCCTCAGGACTCTACTGGCAGACTACTTCTTCCCAGCAAGTAACTCCAGCTTCTGTTCTTCTCCTCCTCAACTCAAATTTCTCAGCAAGAGCAGCAACATTAAATTGACCAAATTCTTGGCCTCACTGCTGTTAGAAGGGTTCTGCATAAAAGCAGAGAAACCGATGAAAGCACTGTTACTATGCCAGATTCAGGAACACAAAATCATATCAACTTACACTGTTCATACTTTAAAGTTTCTTTCCAATTGTTTGGGCTAAAAAACTTCGAAGAAATGTTACCTATTTGCACAAAAGTTTGGTTCAACCCCCTCCACCTCAGGCACCTCTAGCAATGTGCATCACCTGCCAGGGCAACTCTGGGAAACAGTAACAGCACTTCTCTCTAGTTTCTCACATGTTCCAAGCAAGTAACCAGTTTAAGGCAGAAAGCGGCAAGTAAGCCAACTGTTAAAGCAGACAAGTTGTAACAAACCTGCTACTTATCGCGAAAGCCCTTCCTAGCAGCTGCCAGTAACAAAATATTTTCAAGGATTAAATGGAAACTTTCCCAACACATTCTATGAAAAATCTTGAGGTTGAAAGACACAAACTAGACTAATTTTCGCTGAACTAACTGCTCCCAGTTGACGCAGGGATGTAGATCTTTAGTATTATTCCTTCCACAGAAAGTTTCTTCTATTCCTCTCAGTGCTGGTATTATTAAAATAATCCAGACAACGGCAGGAGATTAGGTGACAAACTGGACAGAGGTGTTACGGTCGCTGCACTGAAGTGGATTTTTCATTCCCGAAGCATGACTAGCCCCAGCACAGCATTCTTTCTCTCAACTTCATGCATGACAATTATAGTTTATGGAAAACATTCTCTATAGAACCCTGCCCAACAAATTCACTGTTAAAACTTAGATTTTCCTGTCCTTGAAATGGGCTGCTCCTGCATTCATGTATGCCTGCTATGAGTCAGGGATTGCATTCACACTGAATTTTTACCAGACCAAGAGACTGCTTACAGTACAGCTGCCACCTCCAACAACATCAAATCAAGGTGGTGCTTCACATTCGGGACAGGTAGTAGCAGAAGGTGCTAAAAGCACAATGTGACTTACAGAGCACAACAGCTGCATGTGGACATACTAAATGATCAGTGTTTTCTGGGCTACAGTCCTGTATGTTTGTGGTACAGTGCAAGAAGAAATCCAGCTGAGTTTCCCCACCATTTCTTTTTATGCCTCCCTTCAGTCTTCAGCAATTGCATACTCCTCTGAAAACATGCATTTCATAAAACATACAAAAAGGAACCATACATTTCCTCCTATCTGCCTTAAAGAGGAAACTAACGGGTGCTGCAACATCTTCCTTCAAGTGGAGTGACCTGGCTGGAGCATCCCTGGAACCCTGATTAACACTTTCTTTGCCTTCTAACACGCAAGAGTTACGAGGACTGAGGACAGAACAAAGGGAAATGGTACAGCCATGGAGATCGGTTGAGTGCCACAACCCCAAGCCTTCCATAGTCAAATAACGCCCATGAAAAGTATCAGCAATGCAGCTGGGCTCCGTAGGTCCTTGTAGCACAGTCAGCCTGCCTGCAGGCGACAAAGTGACTGTCCCTCCTGCTCCCTTTTAGGAACCACTCAAAGCCGCCCCATGATTCAGGCAAAATACAAAGCCCAGTTTGTGATACGACGATATGGGCTACACTTTGTGTAGGCACCAGAGAAAAAAAAATTCCTGAAGTATTCCTCAAATGAGACAGAGCTTGAGGAAAGCAGGCTCATGTTTGGAGAAGGCCACAACTGAGATTCAAGGCTGCCTTGGGTATGGATATTTAGTGACAAGACAAGGACCAGTATACAAAAAGCATCAGACGAATACAATCGATCTAAGCGTGTGGCATCAATCACAAATGTGGTATCAAGCAGCACTGCCTCACAAGAGACAAACATCTACAGATTGGAAGCAAGCATGCACCATCTAGAACAATTAACTCTTACCTTTTCATTCTAACACACAGCAGGATTCCAAACAGACAACAGGGACAAAACAGACGAAGCAGGCATTAGGGACAGATCAATGTTATACCATTCACAGCATAAACAACTACAAGAGATAGCTAGAAAAGAATCTGCCTAGTATGTAAATTTTGTGGACTCGGATCTTCTGTCTTTTCCCCATCACTACCATCTCAACGAAGCAATTAGCAGCAGGGATGGCCACCTTGAAGACAACCCTAGTCCCACTTTCATTCCTGCTCTGAGATGTACAACCAGGGCAAGTGAAGATGCATGACAAAATGCCCAGATGCATCAAAGGATGCACTGTTTGAAATCTCTAGTGACAGAGACAAGCCAAGGAAGAACAGGAAACTGGGCATGCAGATAAATAAGCACTTTTAAGACTTTCCAGAGGAGCAAACAGCCAGTTCTGTTCTACTAACTTTGTTAAATTGCTCTTTCTTTGACCAAGATGTCAGAAGGACAATGGCTGCAATTTCCAGATGCCCTTCGACTGGTAGTCTTCCATATGCAATACTGCACAGCAAATTACAGCAAACAGCATAAGGAATTTTGTGCTGGGTAGGGTGGGAAGGAGAAGCAAACATACTTAACCGGAGGAGGAAGACTGACATTGATTCTCATATCCTTAAGTACAAATGGAAAATTATGCAATAATTTCAGACTGATGTCTTGTAACACAGCCACTTATTGAAGGGGATTAGGGCTAGATACACATAAAATTCTTAAACTTAATTTTTATTCTTTTTTTTTTGCAACAAGCAGACAGCATTATTTAATTCTTCACCCAAACAGTTGTAAAGATTTTATTAAAAGATGTGCACACTGCTTTCACTAGTGAGACTAAGAGGATGCATCAGTACAAAAACCCAACGAAACCCCCAAAAATCCCAACTCACCACAAACAAAACCATGAACATTAATTCTGCGATATTATCAGTTCACAGTTACCTTTCTAAAGTGTGCAAGCATGTCTGGGCTTCTCTCACACATCTCTGTGAGGAGGACAACTGATGTGTGAAGAACACCTAAAAGTAAGGGAGGGGAAAAGAAAAAAGTATCTACATTTAACATAATTTCACTGGCTCCAGACATACGAACAAAAACCACAAGTAAACATCAGAAAACCATTAAAAAAAATATTATTCTTGAACATATCTACCCCAGAATGTATTTGCATTTGCAGCCATGCTCAACGGAAAGCAGACAGCAATATGCTCATGTCTTAAAGCTGCAACTACAGGTCAAAGGAGGAGAAAAAAAAATGGCTTTTGCCTGAAGAAACCTGCATCCCAAATACACAGTTAGATGGTCACATACATAGCTGGACTAGATGCTCCTTAAGGTCCCTCCAACCCAAACCATTCTGTGATTCTAGACAGACATAAGACTCTCAAGGACAGTATGTGTTAACTGCATTGTGGGTGGTGGGTTCCTCACGATTCCTGACTTTCTCTTCTGATTTGGGTACTCTAGCCGACTGCACGTGATCTGAATTGGGCTTTTCTCAGAAGGTCTGAGCTCAGTCTAGGGAAAGACTACAGTAGACTGCTTGGTCGAGCCAGCACGTGCACGCCGGCAGCCAGCTGCTGTGTGCTCTGCCTTAAAGAGTCCCAGTCAAAGTGTCTCTGAAAAAGTTAGAAAAAGGCCTGTCAGTCACCAACCATTTAACTGCATGTCAACGCTAGATAACTGGTCAGTGAGTTAGAACCTCGTAAAGCATGAGACTTCACCAACAAGCATGATTTTACATCTGCGTTCAGCTGTAACACGGCAGTCCGCAGATGCTAAATTTTTACTTGTTCATTTTCTGTTAAGTCTGTAACGGAGAACTCCTGACTCAGAAAGAGACCAGAAGCCTGCTTAGTAAGTAATGTTTTCTACAGAGACAACAGCATCCATATTCCACATGCAGGTTCTATCCAAAATCTGTTCTGAAGTACGTAAGTGTCTATATACAAAACTTGTGTCACAGTTTTCTTAACACTGACACTGCTTACTTATCACTGAGACCTCCCAAGAGGCTGCTAAAAGGTTTTCATATATATTCTCCTTCAGAGAAAGACTAACACGAAGTCCATGGGTACAATCGCTGGCAAGGAGATGCTGATTTTTAAGGATAAGGAAAACAGAAAGGATGATCCTGTTCTTGAATTCAGGTGAACTGGACTCAATTCTCTGCTTGACAAAGGCTTGAAGAGAATATTCTCATCTTTAAATAGGAAACAGAGAGAACAGAACATCTGTCGGCTTTTCAGGGTTGCGTAAGACAGAGGATCTGATGCTACCAAGGTGGATCATGTAGGCATCACTTAGTGACAAAGAGTCTTACAGACCACTGCCCATACGGAACAGCGCCTGGTGTAAATATTCTCATCACATTTTAGACGAAGATAAGCTAGCTGCACACACAAACCACAATCCACATGCAAACTGTCCTGTACCACAAAGGTTTAACACGTACACATGCAAAAAAGGAAACAATAGCTTCTCAGGAAGCTACTGTGGCCCATCAGTACTCTTGGCACTTACAAATACGCTGTCTTGAGACAGAACTTCTCCCTGTGATGGGTTTTCAGCACTGCAAACAACAACTGCTGTAGAACTCCCAGCACATCCACTTTTTTTTTTAAGGCACATGCTCACTGCAGATGTGCCACAAGACTCGGACTTTGGGAAGTGAGTGCTAGGCTCGATAGAAATCAGTCAAGATATATTTCTCTTTGAATAATCTTCTAGAAGCACTTGTGCAAGAAAATGCATTAAAACAGAATAATCTTGCAAAAGACTGTTAAGGGAGTCATTGTGATGAAGAACAGCACTCAAGAAAAGGCACTTTCCTGACAGTAATGTAGGTATCTCAGTCCTGGAAATGCCTGCTAAAACGATGTCAGAATCTTACAGTGTCATGCTAACAGAAGCCAGGAAACCCCCAAATTCCCAAGAAGTGCACTTTAGAGGCCCTCTGGGCAATGCACTGGATACAAACCACACACTTTCCCATTCTGCCCACTTTAAAGCATATAGAAACAAAGTGAAAGAGTTCCTTTTGTCACCTATGTCACACAAAAGTCCTGCTGACTAGCAGAGTCATATAAATCCCTTCCTTCTGAATGATACTTGTTTTCACCGCACAGAAATGGGAAGAAACAAATCATACAAATACACCACAGAAGTTCCTTCCAAACAAAAGGCTCAGGTAGCAAGCGCACCGTCCCATAAAGAACAGCATAGCCGTGCTTAATGTCTCTGATATTACCATGGTTCTTCTCATTCAGCAAGTTTTTGGTGGCTGGCAGGAACATCTCCATGAGTTCAGGCACCTTTCTAATGACATGAACAGCACACAATGCTGCCTGCATAGAAAGAACATCTCTGTTAGTACATACGGTAACGACAGCGATACAGGTTTTGAGAACATGTAGCACAGTGGGAATTATCACAAATTCCATGATATACAAAGGCCTGGAAAATTTACGGTACACTTTTCCTTCCCTCTGCTACAAATGAAACTAAACAGCATCACAGAGAATAGTTCAATAAAATTACCAGGAGAGGGGGGAGTGAGGAGAAAGCAAGCAGTGAGCTGCAAAGTAACACTCCCGCTAGCAAGGGTTCATTTTCACATTACTTCAGAAGTGATATTAACTGCAAAGCAGCTCTGCATTTAATAGCGCTGCTTTAGTCTGTCTTCCTGTTGCTAGGAGGGTATAGTGCATTGGAAACAAATAACTAAATTCATGTCAAATTATGGCTCACTTTCTTTCCCTTGAATATCACCTCCTTCCATACAAAAAAACTTCCTCCTGCAGGTGATTTGTGCTATGAAAAACAAAAGTATCCTGCAAAAAACCTGCCTATTTCTAGGGTGCAGAACCAACAGGAGGCACTATTCTTTCCAATTGCTTGAGAACAAAGCACAGAGGGCCTCCTCCCAGAACACAACAGTACCTCTTAGCATCGCTCTAGATCCAGCACTAGACAGAGAATCTCTTCCTAAGTCTTACTGCTCCCACTCTCCCCAAGACTTAACAATGAACTAAATTTAAAAGAACAAGGGTGATTCACTTTGCAGATGCTATGGCACTCCTGCTATGGAAATGAGACAATTTATAACTGCTTGCCTGTTTCAAGCCCTTAACCTTTTCTATCTTACGTACTACCATCATCAACAGAAGAGATCAAATAGGCTCAAACCTTCAGATATCAGACTGTACTGTTCACAATTTGAGTTTCTCTGGACTTAGCCGAGAAGCCATAGAAATAAAACTGATGCCTAGAAGTCTGGAGTTAATGTTTGCAAATGGGCCGGTGTTCACACTGTCACTAACAACCTTAAGGTAGAGAGTATCAAAACAGAAACGACCACCTCACCCGCTAGAGGTGTGTCTTTCAGAGGTTTATGCACACTCCTGCTATAGATATGGAGGGAGTTTTGACATCTCTCTTGCACACTGTGAAAATATCCAGTGTGATCCAAGCCATCTAGTATTCCAGATACTAACCGGTATCCAATCATCTTGGGTTTTAATTCATAACAAAGTATTAAAAAATTCCCTAAAGTACCTTCTTCCTAAGATAGGAGTTGGAAGTTTTGAGGAGCTTTTCCACCTCTCCTGCAAGGTCTCTGCACATTTCTGAGGAGCCCATGCAGCCAAGAGTGCAGAGTGCCAGCCCCTGCACATACTGCGTGCTGTGATTAAGGTCACTGTAAATGAGAAAAAAAAACAAAACAAAAAGCCAGTCAGCATGCACACAGAGAACCCGAATGCACAAGGGAAAAAAGGCATTTGTATCTACAGTCACCTAGTCAGCTGCACACACGGCCCAGGAGAACTCTCCAGATGCTATTTGGGAGCATGACTAAGGAGCAATAGCAGCTTTGAGTGCATGTACCACAGGGCTTGCCACTACTTGTACTTATAGAGTCCTCAACTACAGAGATAAAATACTTGGTTAAAACTATCAAGTGACTGAGCTGAGAAGAAGGAAGATGACATAGAACTCCATTAAAATTTCTAAAGTAAAGGCAAAACATTCTATTTTTGGAACGTGCATGCAAAAAAGAACCTAACATGAAGTACAGTCCTGCCGTGAGTCTGTGGGTTGTCTCAAGTTAAGCAGGATCTAGGATAGGCTTTAGCTTCTACTTTTACAAACCAAACAGTATATAAAAATCTATGTAAAAAATATTCTCTACCTTGAGTAAAAAACCACAAACCTCAGCACTCACACACCTTGAAAATAATCCATACAGGAATTTTGTTTAGCAATGCTAACTATTCATATGCCTAAGAACTAAGTACACCAAGTACAAGACAATACAGCTTTCACACGGCAGCCTCAACAGCCTTTAAACCTGATTTTTACACGTCTTTTCCATCAGACTATTTGGTACGCATGTCGCCACAGTACTATTGGTACTATTTGGTACTCATGTCGCCACAGTATCCAGGATTCCGTGTTCAAGAAAGTGTATAAAAAAATATTAAAAAACCCATACGGTTCCTGGTTTAGGAAGCAAGGGCACTGGGGACTGCACAATGGGAGAGCTGGGGAAACACGTGGTGTGTAACCAAAGGCATACAACGTGCAGAAAAGCAAAAGACAGTATTCTGGTTGTAACGTGGAGCAGCTACAGCAACATGCAGATGAAGGAACAGATAGCACATTCCAGTAAATGGGTTGTCTTTTTGTTTCCTTCCTTCAACAAATTTGTGGCAGCTATATAAAGCTGTGTGTATAGCAACTATGTGCTTCACAAGGGCGCTTACTTCTTTTGCATCGAGAATCTAGGTCTTGCTATAAAATAACAAAAGACAAGGCCATAAATCAAATACCTTAATGTCTAGATAAAAGCAAGACAAAGTGGTAGATACAGAAGCCAACGGAGAAAGCAATAAACAACCTGGTGAGGTGGTGGGAACCCGTCCACCAGCTCTGCTCTGCTCCAGTCTGACCCACTTCTAGTTCAAACTCACTGCGTCCTTACCACACAATTTCTTTTAGCACGGGCAGGTTCTAGTGGAAGAGCTTCACAGGTATGACATTTCAAGGTCAAAGCTAGCAGATGCTCAGGCCTGCAGGGTTGCCAAGTTTCTTTCCAAGCACTTTGAGGCCACATTCTAACTGAAGATCAGTACTTTACTTGCTAGTATCTGGGAGGTTTATGTTCTAAAATTAGAACATTTTTAAAATTAGAACATGTTCTAAAATTAGAAATTATGTTCTAAAAATTAGAACATAATTTATGTTCTAAAATTAGAACATGTTCTAAAATTAGAAATTATGTTCTAAAAATTTGTTCTAATTATGTTCTAAAATTAAATAATAATAAAAGCCGACACACCACACATAACCAAGTAGGCCTCTGGGAAAATCAACTAGAATATAGTTGTTCCCCTCCTGCTCCCATCCATCTTGAAAAGGGGTGTTAGTGGCAATGCACCAGTCATCTTCTACTAAACAGTAACATAAGTCAGTCCCAGTTTAACAGCACTTTGCCAAGAGAAAAAGAAAGTGTGCTTTTTTTAAAAAAAAAAAAATCTCACATTCCCTCTTGCCTGATTTCAGCAAGATACCACCAGACAACACATCCCAAGTTGCTGCCTTTCTTCCATGGAAAATCATTCATCAGGACCATTAGGCTACCCTTAAAAAGCAAGCAGGACACACAGCCTTGATCTCTGAAGCCAGGAGACCCTTCAGAGCTCATACAGAGCTTAACCACCACAGGTGTTTAAGGAGAGGCTGGACGTGGCACTTAGTGCCATGGTGTAGCTGTTGTGATGCTGTTGAGTCATAGGCTGGACTTGATGATCTCAGAGGTCTTCCCAGCCTCAACAATTCTGTGATTCTGTGATCAGAAGTCAAGTAAACAAACACAGGACAACGCAGCTGCAGCAACATCTATGACTTCGTGGTATAAAATGGCTAGTCCAGTCTACAAAATTTTAAACATAAAAACATCCTGATTCAATGGCATTTAAAAGGCACACAGACCTTTACTGATGCTGCGTTACTGCTCACCTCGCTCTTTCCTACTGCAAGCTGAAAGATAACTAATTTGAGAAACGGAGGAGAGCTCTTTACAACAGTTAGAGGCCTTCTGCACTGGCTGAGCAGTTTACTGTGGTCATTTCATCTCCCTGATCTTATTTATCTTAACGTGGCCTCCAGAAACTGGACTACTATTCTGTAACAGTGGTTACATCAAGCGTTGTTTGCCACATACGCGTCTGCAGGGCCAATGCAATTCTATATTCTCTTCCCTCTAAGGAAGTTAGACAGAATCATCCAATACAGTATGATATTAGAACAGTCTTGAAAGGTCAACATGCAACAAATTGAAGATACCAGTTTTCTAAGACAAGGGGAAAAAAAAACCTGAAGTACTCAAAATAACACTGTCAGGAGTGTAGTTTCAGATTCTGACACCTCAAAGCATGTGTTGATGGAGAGAGAGGTGGTACCCTTACTTCTTGATGCAATTGGTCATAAGAAGATGGACATCCTGTCTCTCATCCAGCAGCAACATGGCACCTAAATACCCAATGCGCTTGTCTGTGAATTTCTGAGAGGCAATGAGCTTGAGGCACTCCAACTGGAAAAAAAAGGACAAAAAAGAAGAAAAAAAAAAAAGACAGAATTAGCTTAAACTACTACTTAGCTAGAGGAGAAACAGTTTGAATTTTGATGTTTACTCATCTAGGTCTCTCAGAATGCATTTTTTAAATTATATTTTATTCCCATTTGAGTGATGTGAAAAACAAAGAAAGGTTAAATGACCTGCCCAAAGCTTCCAGACAGCAGGAAAGTCATTAGCAGCAACTGCATCCTGAAGTAAGCAGACACTGTTGGCTTTCTGTGACCTCAGATGTACCAGATAAGCAAGTTTATGTCAGATCACAAAGGTAAAAGATAATATATTTATCGAGACAAGGGATCCATCATTAAAAACAAAATAGTAAAGGTGTGGAAATCCAGATCACATGTCGTGTTTGATACGCACTGGAAACTTAAATGGGTCCATCTACCTACTAGAGAGGATCATGCTCTCCGAGTTAAGTTGTCAAAGCCAGGTTTCGTTTATTATGATCTGCTAGCTAGGTAAACTTTAGATACAGTCAGAGAGAGTTAGGCTTTTGTGCTGTAATCTCTGTTTGAACATGTGAAGTTTGACTGAGATGACACACACTGCAGCCACCACAAGCTTCCCTTTCACCAGGCAGAAATGCCAGCTCTGTTCAACAGCATTAGGGAGATCCCCAAGTAGCATGCATAGCTGCCACGTGCACTCAGCTGATTAAGAATTGCTAATCCTTTTTTAAATTTAATACTCTCTTATTGCAAAAAAGACATCAAACAGAAATATTCTGACATTACAAAGCTCTAAAATATTTTTTCTAATAGGTAACTAATCAAGTATAATCAATATCTACCTGCCAGACAGGAAATAGCAGAAACAGCTTCTCAAAACAGGTAACAGACCTATTCCTCACAAACACACCCCGTAAGCCAGTTTTACAAACTAGCTGGGGCAGCAAGTAAGCATACACAACAAGTTTAAGGAAGGGTCAGACAAAGCTTGCAACAGATCCGTTTCAGAGGAAGTAAAGGGGGCATGCGCAGGCAAAAATACAGGGTGTCATGAACAGTTTTTCACGGACCCTAGCTACAGGGAAGCTTGAACAGGGCAACAGACACAGGTGAGATGCAAGAAGCACACACACACACATCAGGAAGGCAAAGTCGTAAAGGATACTGAAAATGAAATTAAAGTCAAAGTGCCAGAGAAGATAAGTGCTATGGCCTAGCCACCGCCAAGTTTCCACAAGTGCACGGCATCAGAATATACAACTCAACCACGCCGGAAGTTGTCCCACTTGAACACCCAGCTAGTGCGGGATGACAAACCGAGAAAAACCTTGAAAGAAAGCTCAGTTTGCTAGGTTTAAAGGGGCTGAAAATCGAGAACGAAGAAACGCATCTGAACAGTAAGGTCAGTCATCCACAAGGGTAACTGAACTTGCACAAATGGGCACTACCAGCCAGGGATAAGGTATAGAACACTAGACAGCTCCACTGTCCTCTGTAAAAGAATAAGGCACTCCTGAACCAACCTTCTTCCGCAGGCTTACAAGATACTTTCTTATACAACCCTCTGTAAAAACGCAACATAGAATTGATGACATCTGGGCTACAGCGTAAGAGCCAACAACGGCAGAAGATGAACAACCAAGCAGAAGAAAACTAATGACTGCAACAGAGCATGCGGACATACTTCTAGTACTTTTAAATCTGAAAGATATTACTGAAATTCACCCCATGAAAGTCTCATCAAGTTCTTGTTTCACTTTTTGTATACAAATACACGCAAACTAGCTTCAGGCACAGCAGTACTGAGAAACATGAAAAGATGAAGCTCTTACAAAGTCTAATTAGTGGAAGAAATCTTGATACCACTATGGTCATTTCATTCAAAGGAGCAATTAAAATCTGCTACATCAGAGTTGTAACAGATACATTGGTAAAGCTGGACACGATACAGGTATACAGACAGACTACAACTTACCCAATCATTTACTGACATAGCCACTCTTCCAACTGGAATCATTTTGCAAGTAGAAATAATGACAATAATAATAAAAATATTTGACCATTTGTCCAGTCTGCCTGACAACTTCTAGACTTGCACAAATGGCCTGCTGCTATCCGGTGCATGGCTAAATACAGTGCTCATCTCTGTACAAGATATGTTGAAGATCCCTGGCTTGGAAAGATATAGATCAGCCATTCACTGCTTCTGACATCTTCTCTAAATTTTCTTTTATTCCTGGTTATGCCACGCACACTGTTAGCTGAAGTCAGATGCGTGTGTACATTTTTAAGAGAGACTGCCTAACACAGTCTGTGGCTCTTGCTGTTTCTCCCACAAAACCTATTTCCTGCGTATTCCTCCTCTCGGAAACTTCCTGCCTGCAGCGCTGGACCAGGTACCTGCAAGACTCCACTACTGGAGCAGCGTGGCTCTGCAGCAGGTCCCCAACTCACACAGACTAAGATCCACCTACGTGACACTAACACTTTGAGAGACTGCTCCCAGCTACCAGCATTGAGGACATGCAAAGCTCTGCAACTTAGTTGGAGAGTACTTGTCAAAACTCCTTCTTAGCCTTGGGCCCTATACCTTCCCAGAAGGGCAGCTCATAAACTACCTGAGAACCAAGGCCTTCAAATGAAGTACTCCGGTCCCAAAAGTCAGCAAATGAAGTACTCCGGTCCCAAAAGTCAGCCTAGACGCTTCTGTTTGAGATGTAGCAACTACGGCAATAAAGGACATTAAATTATCTCGTTTATCCTCCTTTCACTGAGAGCAGAGGGTAATTTACCATCACTGACCCAAGCAGAAACTGAAAAATTATTAGATATATGGTCTAATCTTCCATATACAGCACTAAATACTTGAGTAACAAGATAAAATAATTCCAATAAAATTTAAATGTGCTCCTAACACAGGTGAAATGAGGACATTCTGGATGACACTTACTGGTAACCTAGCCTTAAACTTTGTTACAGGTTTCTCTCTCGGACCAGAGAGTCTGGCTACGTGAAGTGGTAAAACCAGGATAACACACAAATTGGACCTTGGATAATACATAAATTGACTTGGTCTTATGCAACAACTCGTAATCCTCAGCGAAGAATCCAACGGTGTGGAAGTAAGGTGATGCACTTTATGTATAACAGCACAGCCCAGACTCACTCTCTAACACTAAGGTTATTTGGAACTTGATTTCAGTGGCTTGAGTTTACTGTTTCAGTGGGACGTGTCAGGACTGCTAAATCCAGTCATGAATGGATGGACTCTCACGACGTGAAACTACTTTAAGGGACACAACAATTTGACAGACTTTTTATTTAGCTTTATGAAAGGCCTAGGTTAGATTACTACTAATAGGACACTTAACGACTTCTAAGCAAAACCGGCTACGCCCCAAAGACTAAGCAAAGCTCAACTTGAAGAGCATCTCGTAGATCAGGACCTCTCATCCTTCTGTCTCCCTTTTGCACAATCTACCTGTGTCAAAAATAGCACGTGGAAAATAAGATAAGAAACGACAAACTCATACCAGCATTCTCCAAGTCACCTCGCTAAGACGGGGACAAGGAACATCAACGTCTTATTGCTGGGAACAGACTAGCTCTCATCTAGCTAGAACAGATCTTTAGAAAGAAAAGGGTAGAGAGCCTTCTTTGAAGCCACTGCTATGTTTTTTAATCAAACACACAGCCCCAAAGTGCTGTTTTGAACCCATCTAGAAATATCCATACGTAATGGGCTGTGGTTGAAGAACTGCTCTGTAGAAACACGGCTGGGGAAGAACAGAGTCTGGCAAAAGCAGACTAACTAACTATAAGTCTACAAGCAGCAGATCTCACTAACAGACTCAGAACTAACTAATGTAGGTTCAGAATACACGTGAAGACAGACTTCAAAACATCCCACAGAGCAAACAGCAAAACTGCAGCTGGGAATGCTCCAAACAAGTCAATGTGCCTGAAACACACAAGGCAGACTGGCATATGCACATAGCACAGCAAGCACTGAGCTCCGACCTACCTGTCCGAAGTGTGCAGGGTATCCCAGCATGTGCATATACAGTAGCTTCGCCACATTTCTGCATCGGTATGTGTTATCTTCCTCTCGGAAGGATGACCGGATAGCAGCACATTCCTTTTGGATCATCTCACGCTCTTCTGCCTGAGTTCTTGCTGTCCGGATGGTCCGGATCAACTCCCGCAGTCTGATGGGGGCTGGCATCCTCTGGGAGAAGAAAGAGATCTGTAAACCTTGTACTGTACCTAAAGGCTTCATAATGGTCTCACACTTATGCTTTTTACTTTTTTTTTTTTTCTTTCTTACCCTACAATTATGTATGTAGAAGAATTAAAAAAATGCAGACTCCTTAAATAGCATGGGTAAAAATAAACCTGCAACCCAGAGGAATTTGTTGTACCTCACATTTGCTTTTCCAGAGCATTAGAAACAGAAATTGCTATGCTTTGAGCTAGCTGTTGGATGAACTTAATATGACTCCCCACCTGAAACAGGCAGAAATGGCATGCTGCCAGGTATGCTCTCACATTCACATCATCTGCCTCCCTCCAGAAAAGTCAGGCTCCAAAGGCAGTGGATCTCAAACTCATGACAACTTGGGACAAAAATCCATTAAGGAGAGCAATGCTGTTTAATAACTTGCACAAGATTTCACACAAGGGTTTCATACAGCCATCCTTCAAAACCCCTGCAAACTTGTGACACACACTCTTCCTTCTTAGAGGTGTAGAAGTCAGCAGAAAAAGTAGATGGAAAAGCAATCCTAGCTGGGTGGATATTTCAGAGAATCTTCTTTGAACAATAAATCACAGAACTGTCCCTTTATAATATCCCAAACAAAACAATCCTTTCTAAAACAAACAAGTCTGCCAAATTAGTGTCTGGTGGCAGTGGTATGAAGAGAGTGTGCAAGAGAAGTGTATTCTGCAGGAACTCCAAGCAGGTTCGCTTCACCAGACAGAATACTGATGAAGTCATCAGACCTAGGGAGCAATTCAGTCTTCTGAGTATCCCTCAAGAGGAAAATGGCTCTCAAAGAAAAGCCACACGTAAGAAGTTTAAGTGTTGAACATAGTTTGAAGTTCATGCTCACCAAAGCTGCCTTTTGACTTCCTGGGGATCAGACTATGCAAGCATCTCTACACTCTTCTTTCATCCAAGCTAGACTGTGAATATAACTAAGCCATTCTGATAACAGATAATGCCACACCAACTCATAAAAAGTTGCCATGGGAGTCTGCTCCCGATTTTGTCTGGGTCACCATCCTCTCCAAATGGAGTGTCACACATTTTAAGCAGAGAAAACGATGTGCATTCAGATGGTGCGCTAACTGGCTTGTGTGACACCACAAAGGTGGTAGGCAACTGGTTTGCTGCAGCAGAGCAAAGAGAGATGCACGTACAATGAGTAAAGGTGCCCGCACAGTGTTAACACCTGAAAGCAGCTCTATAGGTCTGGATTATAAATCAGGTCTCCTACAGAATTCAAACATAACACTACGTCTCTTCAGCCAAAATATGTAGACCCCTCACACTCCGGTACCACACCTTCATACGTGGAAAGTTTGAATTTACAGAGACAAAAAGCATTCGATTTTGAAAACTGAAGAGATGTTCTTTATACAGAAAGGTACTTTGCCCCAGAATGATGACACATGTAGGATCAAGATTATTGAACATACTGATCCTTAGTCCTGCCCTGCCTCTCCATGCAAACTTAACAGACATTCTCATGTTACTGTGATACGAATGAATTAATGCTTATTATGCATGCAGATGCTGCACTAACAAGAGAAATGGTTAAGGGGACTTGAGGGTGCTGACTGATGAGACACTCAACATGAGCCAGCAATGTGTGCTGGCAGCCCAAAAAGCCAACCGTGTCCTGGGCCGCATCAAAAGAAGCGTGGCCAGCAGGTCAAGGGAGGTGATTGTGCCCCTCTGCTCCGGCAAGACCTCACCTGCAGGACTGCATCCAGCTCCAGAGCCACCAACACAAGAAGGACATGGACCTGCTGGGGCAAGTCCAGAGGAGGCCACAAAGACGTTCAGAGGGCTGGAGCACCTCTCCTACAGGGACAGGCTGAGAGCACTGGGGCTGTCCAGCCCAGACAAGAGAAGGCTCCTCAAGAGGAGACCTTCTAGCAGCCTCCCCGTATCTGAAGTGGCTATGGGAAAGCTGGGAGGGGCTGCTTAAGAGGATTGTCACAGGACAAGGGGCAATGGTTTTAAACCAGAGCAGGGCAGATAACATTAGACATTGGGAAGTTCTTGACTATAAAGGCAGTAAGACCCTGGCACAGGCTTCCCAGAGAAGCTGCGGCCGCTCCATCCCTGGCAGTGCCCAAGGCCAGGCTGGACAGGGCTTGGAGCAGCTGCCCTGGTGGGAGAGGGCCCTGCTGTGGCAGCAGGGGTTTAGACTGGACAATCTTTGAGATCCCTTCCAACCCAAACTGTTCTGCAATTGCATGATACTCTTAAGTGCAGCTTCTTATGCACATTTATTTTGCATCCTTCAGCAGTGTTTAGGCAGGACTTCCTATCTCACTGAGAAGGCAGGTAAAATGAAAACAAACATGTAAGATCTAATATGATTTCATCCAAACATCATCCAGCCACTGAACAAAACAAATAGTCCGTATTTACAAATGCTCTTGCATAAATAAACAATCAGCAAGCCACACTGTAAAGTTCATCTTTCCTCTTCACGACCACAGAAAAGCAGGCAGAAACCAGCATTCTGGAATGCAAAGAATTAAAGAATAAGACTCATAATCAGATGATAAACCAAATTATGAGGCTACTCCTGTACTTGTCTGTGTAACACACTCACAGAGGCACTTACTACAGACACAGTCCAATCTGAGCTACTTCCTAAGAGCAACTGTCTCTCACACACGCTTCTGGCCTGGTAGCAAGAGAACAATTCGGAGCTGCTCTGACAGAGGACAATGTGAAGGGCAAAAGACAAACCTATGACTTATTCTCCAACATTCAGAACTTCCATCCTTGTGCTGCAACTCCATATTCAGTCTTTTTTTCAGTCAATATTACATCTTCCAGCTTTTTTTTTTAAATATACCTTTGAATTTTTCCCACAAAAGGCGTTGCAGCCATCTACACAAAATAGTGTCTCCCTCTCACAAATCACGTCACATGCTTATTCCTTGGGGCTTGAGGTCCTCGTGCACACATTCTTCTGCCATTTCAACGCAGAGTAATTCCTGTGCAATGCATCAAGTTGGCTTTTCTTCCCCTTCACAAGAAAGCATTCTGCTACTACCGAGAAATTCTTAGATCAGGTTATTTGATTTCTGCCTTCAACAACTTTAAGATTCTTTTACATGCCAATACACTGTAAGTCTCACCTCTTTTTTAAATTTCAGGCATTTGAAGTAAGTGTAAGCAGCAGATATTACAGGAGTGAAGAAACTTTGGATATGAGAACACTAATTCAGAAACACTCCAGAAGAGATTAACATTTACCTATTCTCAACTATTCCAAAGTCCATTATAATGCCAACAGGCCTTTAAAGTGATATATCTTGGGTAGTTCCTGCTGACTTTCTGTTAAGCGTGGCACAATATGCATAACACCCAAACAATTTAAATAACATGGCGAGAGCTTTCTCCTGAACAGAGGGTAACATCAAGCATGTGTTGCCCTATACTGCTGTTGCCCACCACCGGGCCCCAGTGGGAAATCACGGAGAGCAGCACTGGCTGTGCTGGGAAAGGCAGAAGGCTGACCTCAGCCAGCAGTCTGTCTCCACATGGGTGGAGAGGGCAAGTAACAGAAAGTACAGCTCCTCCACACCTTCCCTCCTTCCAAGATCTGCTGCAACTTAAAGGACTTTGGGAACCACAGACAGTATCTTTCTGCTCAGCACCTCTCTACAGACCCATGGATTTATCTCATCTCGTTTTGAAAGCATCCAACCCTCCTTCATTCACACTCATGGTAATATGTTGCACAGCTTAACTATAAATTCCATGAAAAGTTATCTTTCGCTTTAAACCTTCTGTCTGACCAAGTAAGGGCTACTAAATTAAATTCTTACACCATGAGAAAGTAAGTACTGATCAGCTATTAACTGATTTTGTGTCATCTATGATTTTACGGCCTTTCATTGTATCTACCCCTCAGCCACCTCCCTTTCGAGGCAGCAGAGTCCTATCCTGATCTCTTCGTGTTCGGAGCCATTGCGCAATTCCTTTATATTACTCTGTACCTCTCAGAATTCAAGTTGGTTTTTTTTTTTGGTTAAACAAAGCAGACCTATAAAAAGTATTCAAGCAGTGGGTACGCTATGAGGTCACATAGATGATTTTTTTTGTTCTTTACACTTAAAAAGTTAAAAATGTTTAAATTCCCTTTGCCTGTTTGGCTACTGTTGCACTGTAATACAGAATCTATAGATAGCTCAAAGACCTCTGACTTGAGTGACAATCTATTTAGAGCCTTTCACTGTGTATTTATCTTGAGAGTAATTTAATTTCAGCATAGGCATTGCTTTGCATGTATTGACAATGAATTCATTTTACCATCTTCCTGCATACTTCCTCAGTATCACAAAATCCTTCCACAGCTTTAGGATGAAACTGTCACTTCCCTACTTGCTCCCCTTCTCCAGATCACTTTATAAACGTGCTTAATGGCAATTTGGCAGAGCACCTCTCAATAACCGCTTCCTGTTACGAAAGTGGACAGATTTTCTATTACTGTCCCGTTACGTTTGCTTCTTCCTTAGCTAGTTAGTAATTCACCCTAACACCTCATTTAAAAACTGCACTGCAACGCAATAAAAGTACTTAGAGGTGAGAAAAAGCATTCAGAGGTTAGAGGCTCTGTCAAGATTTCTGAAAAATCCAACAACCTGTCAGGAACCATGCAGTTCCTGGGTCCTCTCCTGGAGCCCCTTATTAAACTGGCATCACACAAACCAGCACTTACTCTGGTAGTAAATAAAGCAAATCCGATACGTCGCTACCTTAATCAACAAGTTAAATGATTTTGAGTTCCTTCAGACATGCTGATGAACTTCACTTTCTATCAGCAATTTAGTAGTGATTTTATCTATTTGTTCCAAGAGCTCTTCTTGTGACATTTCAGTTTAAGAGTATGTCTCACAAATTTCAACACGAGAATCCCAGAAAGTTCTTCCATATAAAGCATTGTTGCAGATAACATTGATTTTTTTTTTTCTTTTCTATGAATTTGTTTTCCTTACTTGTGTATGTCTCTGATACGTATCATACTCCTATATCGGGCAACAAAACAGAATCCTATCCAAGCACGTGGTCTTTAGGTTATCACCAGAACATTAAAAAAAAGATAAAATTGTACCTTATCCATGCTGAGGTACTGAGAAAATGAATTAAGAACACCAACTGAGAAGAAGAAAAAGGACAGAAAGATAGATCAAGCAGTTTGCTTAGGAACATAATGCAAAAAACCCAACCAACCAAACAAAAAAACCCAGCTAAGCTGTTCTTGCTCTTTACTGGACATCTGAGACACTTTGTCACATTTGAAAGACATAGACGTGGCTTCCACACCACCACCAGCAAAGCAATTCTCTCAGAGCACGTCACGGCCTCAGCGCCCCGCCACACAGAGAGCCCAGGCAGCACCGACTGCCCGGGGGTTCTGCAGGCACAGAGCTGGAACGCCTCTGCTCCCGCAGCGCTGTGCCACAGCGCAACCCGCACGGCCATTTCTGCTGCAGCCCACCCAGCAGCCTCCTGCCACTCCTAGAGCAGAACACACGCACCTGAGGAGCTGTGAGTTGCCCACAAAGACTTTTAATTGCAGCTCTTAGGTCCCTAACTGTATCAGGTGACAAGCACCAAGATCGTATTGACACAAGGTCTGCTGAGTAAATAACTACAAAACTGGGAGAAGCCAAGCCAGCGGGGACTGCTGGGGCAGATATTACCACATTAAAATAAAAAGTTTAATAGAGCTGCATGTGCAGCTCGAACATCTGAATGAAGGAGCTGGGGATGCCCGGGTAGTTATTTTTCACGTCCTCCCTGATAATCCCTCCCAGAGCTCCAAGATTAGCAGCATATGCCCCGTGGTCACCAAGCAAAGAACCACAGTTTGTAGGGGTCAGGAAAGTTCATCAACCTACATCTAAGCCATCTAAACAAGCCAACCAGGTTTTCTGCAAGTATCACAAGTCATCCAGAATCTCAGTTTCACTCTCTCTCCCCAAGAAAATTCCTTTAGCTTTCTGAGGTCCATCTATTTTCATACTCAGACAGATGACCCAGTAAGTCATTCACACCACTTTCTGGACAATACCACGTCCACCTGCGTGACTTCCACCCAGAGGCAGTTCATAATTTAACTATCAAGCCCCACAATGCTACAAATTGAAGCAGTAAGACTGCACTCCCGAAGCATGTGTTTCGCAGACTTGGGGGGCAAAACAGGCAAAGGAAGTAGAACGGAGGCAACGAGATTATATGGAGAAGAGGAGGCTGAGGGGTGACCTCATTCATGTTTATAAATATGTCCAGGGGGAGTGTCAGGAGGACGGTGCCAGGCTCTTTTCAGTGGCATCCATTGACAGGACAAGGGGCAATGGGTGGAAGCTGGAACATAGGAGGTTCCATAAAAATACGAGGAGAAATTTTTTCACAGTGAGGGTGACAGAGCCCTGGCACAGGCTGCCCAGGGAGGGTGTGGAGTCTCCTTCTCTGGAGACATTCAAAACCCGCCTGGATGCCTTCCTGTGCGCTCTGCTGTAGGTGGTCCTGCTCTGGCAGGGGAGTTGGACTAGATGATCTTTGAGGTCTCTTCCAACCTCTAACATTCTGTGATTCTGTGATATTCCTAAGCATAGTAAACACGAATTCACACAAGCTAGTAACCACTTCACGTGACACAGTTCAAACTGGTATGCATTTGCAGGCGTACAGCTAAAGAAAGAACCCACAAAAGTAACTGAAAGAGAGAAGGCCACACTGGCTCCTCTTTTCTTGTTCCTTTCCAAAGGAAATACATGCCCTCCCCTTGGTCAAATCAACTCTCAGCATTACTCATGTATCACTTTTCTAGAATTCTGACAGATCACAGAACAACAGGAGACAAACTTTTTTTCCACATACACGCTGCCAATCAATCCGTGACTGGAGATCAGACTCGTCGAGCGCGCTGACAAGCCGTAATATCAAGACAGATACGAGGTCTCACATCCTCCATGGACACAGAGCTGTCACTCGAGGAAACTGGAGCATAATCAGCGGGTCAAGAGAGGTGACTCTCCCCGTTTACTCTGCTCTTGTGAGACCCCACCTCGAATACTGCGTCCAGTTCTGGTTTCTCCAACGTAAAAGGGACACGGATCTGCTGGAGCGTGTTCAGAGGAGGCCACAAAGATGATCCAGGGGTTGGAGCACCTCTGCTACAAGGACAGGCTGCGGCAGCTGGGACTGTTCAGTCTTGAAAAGAGAAGACTTTGGGGGGACCTAAGACCTGCCTTGCAATACCTGCAGGGATCCTACAGGAAGGCTGGGGAGGGACTTTTTACAAGAGCGTCCACTGATAGGACACGAGGAAATGGGTTTAAGTTGAAGGATAATAGATTTAGATTAGATCTTAGGAAGAAATTCTTCCTACGAGGGTGGCAAGACTTTGGCACAAATTGCCCAGAGAGGTTGTGGCTGCTCCCTCCCTGGAGGTGTTCAAGGTCAGGTTGGACAGAGCCTTGAGCAGCCTGATCTAGTTGAGCGGCGTCCCTGCCCGTGACAGGGAGGTTGGATTAGATGATCTCTAAGGTCCCTTCCAACTCAGGCCATTCTGTGATTCTATGATAATAAAACACACAAAGAATGGAAATGGGCTCCATCAAAACCTAGAAGACAATCTATTGGCAAATACTTGTGGTTTTCCTGATCGTATGGAATGGCATATGAAATGGCATTTTCCTGATCATAAGGCATGGACAACAGGCAGCATAACCATAGCACGGCTCTGCTATGTCAAACAGCTAAAGGATCAAAATCTTGCTGGAACTCGATAAACGACCATACACACTTTGCTAAACGAGGTAAGTAGGGCTATACATCAATAAACAGCTTAACAACGAGAGTTAAAACAAACAGAATACTGAAGAATTACAAACCCAAAATACAAATAGTATTAAAAAATTTAGAGCTCAAAAGAATTAACACACTTAAGTGATCATCTAATTGTGACTACTTTGTCTAATCTTGAAATTCACACTATGAACCGTGTGAAAGATTAAGAAAAGTCAGCTTCAGGTGAAAACTACAAAGCTATCAAATAGCTAACTGCTATGGAAAGTTAAATTTTACAGACTCCTCTATATTACAGAAATGAATCTTAATGCACAAGATGACTACCAGAGAGAGGACAACCATATAATCTAGTGACAACAGACCTGAAGTTTAACTTTAGCTGGCTAAATGCTGCTTAGAACCGCCTTCAAAGTAGCAGGTCTTGTTCTTCAGGATTAGTTAACATTTTTCACCAGCACGGGCATATGCTTTTATTCTTTGCACATTAACATAAATGTCAAGGCCATTTTTAAAAGTAGTTACCTCTTCCCTCCTTTTTTTTTTTTTTTTTTTTACAGCAGCAGCAGCAGTTCCCATCTGCCATTTTTTTGTTACCTTCAAGCTCTAGAAATCAGGGATGATCCCTAAATACCTGACAAGAGCCTCCCAGTTAATATTTACAATATCTGGTAGGACTGAACGCAGAATTCTTCCACGTCAAGTCCTTCTGCCCCTTCTCACGTGGAAGGCCTTGCTCATTCGAGTAACCTACTGTCAAGATCAAAGTTTCTGAAAGCATGAGATACATAACTCAGGTTCGTTCCAATGTTACAGGTGGCTGTCATCTAAGTTCCTTTAAAAAAAGAAATCCAGCTTTTTTCCTACTCTCTGGATTGCATGAAAGGTTCCCTGCCCTCTGCCACTCATGAATTCTTCCCCTGAACCAATAAAAAAGGCATTATTTCTGTGTGCAACACATTCCTAGTAAACTTTCTAAAAAAACACCAAAAAAAGCGCAAGCAAATAAAAATCTTAATGTATTTTAAACTATGCCTCTAAATCACTGTTTTCTCCCATTTTATGGTCTTTTATTAGTTAAGCATGTTGTGTTTCAAGTTAAAGATTTTATTCAAATGCCATTATGCCAAAAATATTTAAGTACAGTACCTTACTAAAAGTCTCTCTCAAAATACAGTCATATTCAACTATTGTTCACCAAATGACGTTTTATATTTACAAGAAGCACCTAATATTACCAAAAACCACATGCAAAATGCTCAAGCGCTTCAGCCACGCTATATTCCTCTATCAGGAACTGCAGCATAGAGACAAAAGGACTTACTGTCTTTAAACATGTAAATGAACTGAGATCTTCCCCCCCCACCCCGAAACTATTCTGAAATCACAGAACGCTAGCTTAGGTCTAAAAAAGCGAAACTGAACCCACTCTTTCAATATATTAATGAAAATTTTTATAAACAGTTGCTTAACTTATTTAGGACAAATTACCAAATCATCAGATGTGTTTTAAAATTCCATTATTATTTAGCCTTGAAACTAGGACCCATTAAGACATAAACTCCATCAAAGTTAATGGAATTTTTCATCGAAGGGCTTTACTGTTTGGGGAAATTGTCTCAATTTTCAATTCAAGATACACACCCAGTTATAACTTTTCCTGTAAACAGTATTTCTGAAGTTGGTTCACTGCAGTCAGCGACCCCGAACTGAAGCAGCACACATCTCAAACACAACGACACAACTTCAGCTGCCCCACCCCAACGCACGCACAAGTCATCGCGTTCCTCAAGCACCGCCAGCACTTGGCAAGTTACATAATTAAAGCCTGACCTAACTCCCAACTGGCACCAGCAGCAGAACTCCCCTCCTTGCTTCGACAGAACTGAACCAAGCCCGCTGCACGCAGAGGCAGAAGATACGTCCGGACTACCCCAAAGGATCTCACCTCCAGCGGTGAGCTACAAAACACGCGGCTCCACACTGCGAGCAGTGGGCCTCACACTTCCATGGGATACTTCATAAAAAGTCACACTGTCAGTAAAGCCAGAAATAGATACTGTAGATAAAGACGAAGCTGTGAACAAAAGCAGAGATATTAGTAACTGGTCTACTGTTATCAATATTTATACAGAAAACAGCAAACACGTAAGCAAGGAGCGCCATCGTCCTCAAGAAGGGCAAGGAAGGGCAAAGGCAACACAAAGCAGGTGAGAGAAAGGGCAACGAACCGTACAAACTTTCCAGTGAAAAAAATCACCTCTCCTGACGAGAAGCTATTTAATACAACAGAGAACTAGAAAATAAGTAACATCAGAAAATCAAAGAGAAATTAAGGCAGCAGGGGGCTTCAAAACACAGCACAGTAACAAAAGGCACCAGTGTTACACTCAGCATTACACAAAGACTACATGTCGGGGAGCGGGGGAAGAAGAGGTCAAGTAACGAAAAACTGTCCCAAAACGAGCTAAAAAATAGTCTTGGAAGAAGGGATGACAAGAAATGTAGCACAAGAGTATTCAAGAGGCAAGCCACCACGCTTCATACAGCAGCTGAGAGGAAACCAGAGACAGGACAGTGGCAGAGGATGCTGCTCCAGGCCGAGGAGCTCCAAGGAGCCACAGGTCGAGCACAGCCCCGGCTCTCGCCCCAGCCCAGCCCTCAGCCCGTCACTGCCCGTGGCTGCAGCCCGAGCGCAGGGACGAGGAGGGCGCTGCCGAGGAGGTTCCCAGCCCCGCGCAGCAGCGCACAAACACCGAACCACCGGCTCCCGAACAGGCTTCGAAACACGCCGAGCTCTCAGCCGTTACAAGCATTAACCTCAACACTGGCCAAAGAAGAAAATAAATACCTCTCTTTTCTTTTCAGAAACTCACAAATCAGGCACTGGAAGTAGAGTTAGGACATATACACAGCTGATCAGTGTGACGGATGAGATCAGAATTCCAGATTTCCTGGCTCGAGTTTCTCCGCTTCAATCACCGCTGACCTACATTACCTTTGTATCTCACCCGCTTCTAGTTTCCCAGCTATTTTGATGTGTTAGATGAACCGGCTATTTTACTTCCTGTTCACTTTCCTGTAGAGTAAAAATTTAAAAATAAGATAATAATTTAAAAAAACTAGCTACTAATTTGTGACAACGACCTCACACCTTTCTTTACCTTAGTTACTGCCAGACGAAAGATGAGATGCCACATTTTTACATTCATTCATAGAAACTTTACAATACACCAGTTAACGTCAGCTACGCACTAGGAAGTTTTAATCCTAGGCTTTGCCTACAGCAGCTCTGCCAAACAGCAGAAGAAGCTAATGCTACTGCTTGTGATCTTATCAGATTCACCTGTACCCACAGTGCTGTAACCGGTTTTTGAGTTATTAACTCCAAAGTCATTAACTCCAAGACTTGGCTCTCGTGGCAGGGCAGACCCTTTCCTCGGGGACAGATGAGCATCATCCAGAACAAACTGACATCACTTTCAGTCACAGGAGTTTGCCATTACTAAAAAATACAGGGCAATCAAACAATCCATCTCGTGAAGTTACACGCGTTGCCAACTTAAAAATAAAGACAAACATTTACACTGAAGATGCACAGGAAGCTTTACTGAATGAGTGCCACACATTTCAGAAGCAGTTCAGGGTTTTATGAGCCCTTACGCTTCCAACGGCAGCTTTCCAGACCCAAACTGCATTAAGCAGCGCAGTCCGAATTCGTGCCTCGAACAGACGCCTCAGCTCCTCTGCTGCTGCTTGCAGCCCCTACTGACACCACTGCCCGACAAACGCTCCGATCTCGCCCTGGGTCACAAGGCTGCCACTGCAAAACTCAGTATGCCGACAATCGAGCAAGAACACTCCCGTAACCCTTCTACTCTCTTGCCAAGACACTGCAACAAAAGTACTGGAGGACCCCTCCATTCCCACCACACCCCCTTCTGAGGGAAAAAAAGCAAAACAAAAAATCACATCAGCAGTCACAGGAACAAAAAAAACCAAACCCACTCCCAAAAGAATTTATTTTTTTTAATCATGAAAGGAGGAAATCTGAAAGTTATCTTAGACACTGGAGAGAGAAAAGCTGTATCCCTTCACAGAACAATTACCCCAGACTCCTGCTTCCCTTCTCAAGACAGAAATTTAAATACCCTTCCCCTCTTCTCCTGCCAGGGAGAGACTGAGGAGTTCACACCAAACCCCTCAGAAAAAAACACAAAATCTCTTGCCTTCATTGAGCTCCCAGGTACCAAGAGAGTTTTGAAATCCTGTGCCAAATACCAGGGTGTACATGAGTAGGCAAAAGAAAGAGTTTGGCAACAGAAGGGGACATGCAAACAAACCAAGGAAAAAAAATAACAAGTGCAGCTTAGAGAAGGGCAAGGAACACAGGTACAAAAACCAGCTGCGCAGTACCACACGGAAGCGCAACAAGGCGAAGAGAAAAAGAAAACCTAATATAAAAGTCACTGCCATTTAAACGTAGGATTCCAGGGGTGCTCTGCAAAAAGAAAACACACGTATTTCCCTGTAAGTCGGTGTGGGCCAAACACACCTTCCAAAGGTGCTCCATCGGGATTTCATTCCATTCCACTAACATCTCAGCCACCAGGAGCTAAAAGACATCATCACCACGCACTGTCAGGCATCGTTTACAATGCAATAAAACAGGCAAGCGACCTATCTGACACTCTAAGAACAACGCTTACCATAAAAAACCTTATCGTTCATCTTACGGCTCATGAGCGGAAAAATAACTCGACCGACCGCGAAGGGGCTCGAAAGCGTCTCCACAGACCGATTGCCAACGGCCGCCCGCCCCGCCACAGCCCCGCACCCGCAGGTCACGGCCCCCGGCCCCGGCCGGAGACCTCGGCTCTCCCGCTCCCACCGCGGGCATCAGGGCGAGGCCGCCCGCGCCGCTCCGAGCGGCCGCGAAACGCCAACGGGCGGCGGGCGGGCACGGCCCAGCGGCTTCGCAGGCGCCGACGGCCTCGGCAGAGGCAGCGCCGCGCTCCGCGCCTCCGCTTCGGCGAGCGCCGAGCGCGATCACCGCGCTCCCGGCGACGGGGGGGCCGAGAGCCAGCCCCGCCGGCGGGGCAGCAGCCGCGGCGGCCGGGAGGCGCCGTCCGCGCCGCGGGGCAGAGTCCGCACGGGCCCGGGAGGGCGCGGGGGGCACAGGCCGCGGCCCGGAGCCGCGGGCAGCCGGCGCGGGCGGGCGGCCCGGGCGCGGCGGCGCCGGCAAAGGCCGCGGGAGGCGCCCGCGGGGCCGCCGCTGGGCCGCAACCCCGGCCGCGGAGCTCGGCGACGGGCGAAGGCGGCGGAGGCAGAGGCGCGGGGTGGGGGCCCGGGCCCGCCGGGCGACGGCAGAGACGCGGGGGGGAGGGGGAGGGGAGGGGGGGGCCGGGCCGGGCCCGCCGGGCGGCGGCAGAGGCGAGGCGCGGCGCGGGCGGCGGCGGGCGGGGGGGGGGGGGCGCGGCGGCCGCACTCACCGGGCCGGTCCCTGCAGCGGAGGAAGCGGCAGCGGCAGGAGCCAGGCATTCAAAATGGCGGCGGCGCGACCGCAGCACCGGCACCGCAGGCGGAGGGATCCGCGCGCCGGCAGGCTTCCCTCGGCTTCCCGGCCTCTACCGGCCGCGGGCAGCGCGCACGGCCGCGGCGGCCGCGGCGGGGGGCGGCGGCGGGACGGGGCGGCGCTGGCGGCGGCGAGGCGGGGAAGGTCGCTCGCACTACTTTTTTTTTTTGGCGGAAGCACCCGCGATACCGGCGTTACGAGATGCCGCGCGCGCCTGCACCGTGGCAGTCACTGATGACGTCACGAGAGGGGCGGTCCCCGCGGCGAGTGCGGCCCCGCCGTGAGCCCGGGCGGGTCGCGCCGCCCGCACACAGGGTTCCGGGGGCCGGTGCGCGGGGTCCGCCGGCCACCCGCCCCGCCGCACCGGGGTGGGGAGGCTCGGCCGCAGAGGGGACGCCCGGACGCCGGACGGAAGCCAGCGGCGTCCGCCGCGAGAGAGACTGCTCTCGACCTGTCGGTTTCTCGCTCTCCTTGTCTTGAGCGTTCCCCGGTGACACCGGGCACGGCGTCACGCTTTCCTGACGTCAGAGGCTGGGCTCTGCGCCGGTAGCGCGGCAGCGGGCGCGGAGCCGGGCGGCCGATGAACAGTGCGGGGAAGCTGCCCCGAGACCCAGCCCCGCGGTGGGCGAGGCCGCGCCGTAGCGGCAGTACCCGAGGAGGGTCTCAGGGCGGGGAAACGCTGCCGATCGAGAGGGACGCGCGGGGCCCGGGCGCTGGTCTCCGTGGCGGGGAGAGGGTCAGCGTGCGACAATGGAAGAGCGGCCGCGGTGCGGGGGGCCGGGATCCGCGCTCCCCGGGATCTTTTGTCACCTTAAAGATCAGTGAACGCCAAGGGACTGCGCCCTCGCAGGGTCTTGCTGGCAGCACCGACACAAGCGAGGGACCGCCCGGAGCGCAGGTGCGCGGCAAGACCAGGGCTACGCTCGGGCGAAAGGCGGTGCCGAGGCGGGGGGAGGCATCCTCCCGGGAGCGGCACCGCCGGCTCTCGACACTGAACACCCGTCAGGCCGCCCCGAGTCCCGCGTTGCCGGCTGACCGCTGGAGAAGCCCGCCTGAGCGCGCCGGACGCCCCTCTCCCCGCGGCCGGGAGGTCCTTCGCCCGCGGGACGCAGCGGCCCCCGGGCCCAGGTCCCGGCCGACTCGGGAGCACCCCCTGCGCGCTGGGCGGGCCCCGTGCCCGCCGCCCACCTTCGACCGGCGGCGGCGCGGCCCGTTACCAGGACAACCGGCGCCGCGGGCGCCTCGTGACGTGCGGCGCGAGCGCGACGTCGCCACGCCCCCTGCCGCGACAGAGGCGCTTCCGGCGCGCGGGGCCGCGCGTCATCGCCGTGCGCCGCGGCGCGGGGCGGTGCCGGAGGCGGCCGCGGGCGGCGCCGGGGCCGGTGGGGGTCGCGGAGGAGGAGCCGGGCGATGGCGGGTGAGCCGTGGCCGCGGAGGGCGCCGGGCGGGCCCGCGGGGGCGGGGCGGGGCGCGACGGGGGGGGGGACTCCCGGGGGTGGGGACTCCCGGGGGTGGGGCCGGCGCCGGCGGGGGGTCGGTCGGCCGCGGTCCCCGGGAGCCCCCGGGGCCGGGGGTCGTCGCCGTCGCTCGTTCTGAGGGCCGCGGCTCAGGGCTCCCGCCGCTCCCGGGGCGCTGCGTCCCGCGGCCGCGCCGAGTCTCACGGCTCCCTCTGTTCCTGCCCAGGTGAGGCGGCGGCCGGCGGCGGGGATCCGGGAGCCGGCGTGCGGCAGCCCCCACGGGTGCCCCCATGAACGAGCGTCGCGGCCGGGGCTGCCGGGACACCGCCGGGGACCATGCGAGCAGGCCACGAGCGGAGCCAGGAGTGCCTCCCGCCGAAGAAGCGGGAACTTCCTGCCGCCAGCACCGGCGCCGAGGCGGGGCGGGCGGGGGGCGCCCAGGCCTCGGGCGAGGGCCCCGAGTGGGCCCAGACGGCCGGGCCGGGTCCCGCGGCCCTGCGCTACGGCCCCGGCGAGGCCACCGAGGCGGTGGCGGGGCTGACGGTGGACCAGTATGGGATGCTCTATAAAGTGGCAGTGCCACCTGCCACCTTCTCGCCCACGGGTCTGCACTCCGTGGTGAACGTGAGCCCCCTGCCCCCCACCTTCAACGTGACCTCGCCAATAATCCAGCACCCGGGGGTGCCCTACCCCCCGATCCACTACGCGCAGATCCCGCCGGCGTCCCTGCAGTTCATCGGCTCGCACTACACGGTGCCCTATGCTGTCCCTCCTGGCTTCCTGCCTAGCCCTCTCCTGTCTCCTTCTGCCTCCCACGTCCCCCACTTTGTGCCATACGCCTCCCTCTTCACGGAAGAAGCCGCTCCTTCCCCCCAGACTACCTCTCCTACGCACACCTTCAGCAAACCTGCTTCTGCAGTCTCTCCTTCTGGCCAGATGCAGCACCACGCTGGGACCCAGACGTTGGATATTGCGCCAGGTAGAATTCCTGTTTATTATCAAATGCCCCGCCTCCCGCCAGGGTACTCGGTGTACGAGACCCCTGCAGCAGGTGGAAGTCCAGAGTCTCCTCAGCAAGTGAGTCAGCTGAGCTCGGGGGCAGCTGCTGCCAATGGCGGACAGAGACACCTGGAGCATAACATGGTGAGGAGGACCAGCGAGGCCATGGACCCTGCCGGCACTAAAGCTGGTGACAGTCTGCCTGGGCCTGCAGCAGGATGTGCGGTCGATGGACAGTTCCTTTCAGGTTACCAGACGTTGGGAACAGAGGTCTCTGTGCCAGCTCACAGAAGCACCCCAGACACCGATCTGGAGGTTCAGAGGGTGGTGGGGGTGCTGGCATCTCAGGATTATCATGTTCTGGTGGCCCAGAGGAAAGATGACCCGAGCCCTTTAAACCTTTGCCATAATGTCCCTGATCAGCAGGGGGAGTCAAAGGACGCGCTGAGGAACGCGGCAGAGAGGGCTGCTGCGGAGAAGAGCCAGTCCGGGAGTCCGTATGTCGCCTCTCGTGAAGAGCCGGTTAGACAAAGACAGTTAACCAAAGGAATGGTGGTCGCCAACGGCAAGCCAGTCCTGGTTCCCGTTGGATCCGAGCCTGTCAGGTCTTCCGCTCCAGAACCCGCGGCGCGGCGGAGCCCAGATGCACCGGCTCACGGAAGCTCGCTCGAGAAGGACCTGGCCCAGGTGCAGCTGCCCAGCTCCTCGCGCTTGCCCTCCCACTTCATGAAAGGAGCCATCATCCAACTGGCTACGGGAGAGCTGAAGCGGGTAGAGGACCTGCAAACTCAAGACTTTGTCCGTAGCGCAGAGGTGAGCGGCGGCCTGAAGATCGACTCCAGCACGGTGGTGGATATTCAGGAGAGCCAGTGGCCTGGGCTTGTCACGCTGCATTTTGTGGTTGGGGAGCAACAGAGTAAAGTGAGCATCGATGTTCCCCCGGAGCATCCCTTCTTTGTGTATGGCCAGGGCTGGTCCTCCTGTAGCCCGGGGCGGACTGCTCAGCTCTTCGCTCTGCCCTGTCACAGGCTGCAAGTGGGCGATGTCTGCATATCGATCAGTTTACAGAGCGTGAATGGCAACTCCGCTTCTCAGGCTAACTACGCTCCCGCTGAGCAGTCAGTGTCTGCTAGGGAGAGATCTGACAGAACAGTTCAGGGGTCCAGAGAACCGTCTGACAGAGCTGCTGAGAGGAAGAGCCACGCAGATAGGGACAGCGCAGCCCAGAGCTCTCACGCAGAACCCTCTCTGCCTGCGACTGGCAGTCAGCACGGCTGGGCAGCCCCAGGCTTCCAAAGATACGGCACGCAGGCAGAGGTGCCTCGACCCTCCCTGCTCCGCCCCTCTTTCATTCCCCAGGAGGTCAAGCTGTCTATCGAAGGGCGTTCCAATGCAGGGAAGTGATCCCTTGGAGGCTGCAAGCTAGGGCATCCCCTGTAGGTGAGCCTCACCATCAGGCGGAGAAATTGCACAGACTTTGCAACCGGTTCACCAGCAAGGCTGCTTTCTGCCCTGCAGGACTGGATTTACTCCAGTTCAGTGGCCAACCAGTTTCTTTTGGGCAGTCGGGAGGGCTCCAGTGCCTCAGGGAGCAGCAACAGGCTAGCTGGGGTAGAGAACAGAGACGTGCTCGTGAGCCTTCAATGAGAGCATTCCAGAGGTTGGGGCTTCTTTACACCTGCCTGAGCAACTGATTCCCTGCAGGGCAGGGTCCGAGCGTTCAGGAAAGGTGGGGAGATGAGGAGGGCAGAAACGGCCTAAGGTAGCAGATTAAATTGCTGAAGATTTTATTCCTCCTTTCTCATGGTGGGGAGGGATAGGTTCCCACTGGAGTCTGGGGGGCTCTATTCCCAGTATCCCTTTTCTTCACACATGCACTTTAAAAGGACCGTTCACCGAGGGAGCTCGAGAGGGCGGGACAGAGATGCTTCTCTGGTGGTTCTGTTTAATGTCTCTTCCACTGAATCCAGCTGCTCTTTCTTCTTGCAAAGAATGTACAGATTTGAATGAATCACAGAAACTCAAGAGGAAGGACCAAAAGAGTGGGTTTGAGTGTAGGCGAATAGGGAGCTTGAGCACTTGGGATGGGATGCGAGTTGGGACGGGAGACGTCAGTTTCCTACTATAAAATACATTTGATTATTTACTGTCAAACCAAATCTTTCTTCCCACGTCAATAACTTTTTTAAAAAAATAATCTCTTGGGCTTATAGCTTTTTCAGAGGCCTAGCCTATGAATGAATGGGGTTGGCTTTTTTTTTTGGTTGGTTGGATTTGGGTTTTTGGTGTTTTGTTTTCTTAACTGGGAGTAAAATATACTCAGGATTCTCTAGGGAAGGACGGAAACACATCTTTTTTTTTCTGTGAGAAGACTGAGGCTATTTTGTAATTAAATCAGAAGAAAACTTTCCAGACAGCTAATTCTTCCCTGCAGGCAGTTTCCTGAATAAGCTCTAGACAAGAGACAAGTGTTTGTGCTTGTGCAGGCAAGGTACAAAGTTTCTGCCAAGTCCAGTTCTATGATTAATGCAAGGACTCTAAAAACATCACAGCATCCTAGGGCATTTTGCGGTTGGTTTTTGTGATGCTTCACTTTGGAGTTCTTCTGTAGAACAACGTGGTAAAATCAAGAGTGGTCTTTTTCATGGTGAGATTTAATACAAATGTATATTAATACCTCGTTATGGTAACAACACTCCATTCAAGTGAAGGCTTCTGTAGTTACACTAATTCATCCTCTCCGATGGCGTGTTATGACACCAGTTTTAACTGCTCAGCTAGAATAAAAAAATAGTCGATGTTATGTGGAGGATAAGTCTTCACTGACTTAACTTGGGTTAAGAATTCCTTGTGCTAAGGTGCCCATCTCTCTGCCAGGACGGGGCTTTCGAGACGGTTTCTTTTTGCTGTGCCGGTCCTCGCTGGAGTCCTGATGCTGCTCTTGACGTTCAGCATCCCGTGTTCCGTCTCCCTTCTCTCATCTTGCTGAAGTTCTCTGTCAGGCACGCCTGGCTGCCAGGGCACTGCTGCTCTCTTTCCCCCAGTGGCTCACATGTCGTGTCAGCACCTCGCCTGGGCGCGGCCACCCTTCGGCCAGCGAGCGGTGGTGGGGTCTCGGGGCTGTTCCGCACGCGCTCCAGGAACGGGCCCTGCGCTTGGCCGGCTCCACTTGGCTGTGTGACGGAGGGGTGCTCTGCCTGGGTACTGGGCAAATGAGAGTGTCTCCAAAACGTCCCTTCAGTCCAGGCTGTCAGTCCTGTTTTCCTAGCACATTTCTGTTGCCTTTGAAATGTCTGCACCAGGACAGTTTCTCTTCAGGCCTTAGGTGAGATACACGCTACTCATGCCTTCAATGTTCGTGCCTCGGGGGGGTTTCTCCAGAACGAGGATGCTGCCTGTATCACATGTAGCTTCCCCCAAATGACACACTGCTCCCAGTCTCATCAGCTGCGTTTGAAATGTCTGACGTCGTGGTGATGCTGTCCGGTGAAGATTCTGCCCCCTTGGATGCAGCAGCTGTGGGAACAGAGGCTGTTCTCATGGCGCCGTTCTGAAGCGTACTGTCTGGGCCCAGGTGCCTGGCCTCATCACCTCGTGTGTTTCACAGTTGCTGTTCATTGGACTTTCCTACGCAAAGACCTCGATTAATGTTGCTTAGTACTTAATGCTCAGGATACCCGTGGCGTCTGTGGCCAAAGGCGGAAGGCAGAGGAGCCCAGGTTCTCTTGCCTGCTCTTTGCACAGTACACGCAGAGGAAATGGGAGCCGTTGCAGGCACCTAAGAAAGGGATCTCGCATACGTGTGGTGTGTGAATGTAACGGGCCGGTTGCACACACGGGGAATGTCTGAGCAGCCAAAGGGTGCAGAGTCCCTCGTGCGCATCTTCGAACGGCGGAGTCTCTGCGTTTTACAGAGCCTGCCTCATCTCGTGTGCGTTTCTGTAACTGCTACTCCTGGATCTCGGCCGCGCTGAACAGTGCTGTGAAAGGGCAGATGCTGACATGCGAGGCGAGACGCTGTACGGCTAAAATAGCTTTGTACTGTAGGCAGCTGAAGGGCTGTGAAGGTGCTTACCCTGGTGTTTACCTGGCCGCTGGCCTGGACTTTGGCTCCTGCGCGTCTGTTCTGTGTGGCTCTGAGCTCTGTGGAACAGGGCAGGATGAACTTGACCTTGGTGCTTCTATCCAGACTCCCTGTCAGCCCCACTGCCGTGCGCTTTTCAGCCGCCAGCTTTCCTATGGAAGCAGCGGTGTGGGGCACATCTCATGGTGGGGCGCTGACACGAAGAATCAGAATCGGGGCATCTGGCTGCTTGCCCTGAGGGCGGTGGGCAGAGGGGGCCACTGGCAGCCTCCAGCCCAGCTTAGCACCAACTCGGCATCACTGGAATCTGTCCTTTCTGGGTCGGGCTGTGTTGCTCAGCATCTGTGGTGGTTGTTGAGCGTTGAGGCTCTCCTGAGACAGGGAGCGTGTGAGACAGGCTCTGCTCTCGGCAGAAAGGCTGCGAACAAGCCCACCAAGGAGGCTTTTATTTCTTAGGTTTACAAGGAAAGGAGGAGATAAGGCCAGGAAGACATTGTGGAATGGGATGTTTATCTGGGCTTTTCTGCTGGCAGAGACGTGACAGGCTTCTCAGAGAAATACACTGTTTTCCTGCTGCTACTGTGAAGGGGAGGAGAGCTGCAGTCTGTCCTACCCGGAGGAGGCCTCCTGGCCTTGCTCTTACCCAGCTCGCACTCTGGGGCACGAGTGTTTAGGATGCAATATTGGGTGTGTGTAGCCATCTGTCCCATCTCCTGAAACATTCCTCAGGTCAGCTGCCCAGCGGAGGCCAGGCCAGTTTCTAGGCTGTGTGTACCAGTTGCTCCAGGAACGTGAGACTTGCTCCAAGCGATGAGTGCTCATCACTACCAGACTATGCAGAGGAAGCTCTGCCTGGAAGGAAGGAAAGCAGGAGAGGGCCCTCTGCCTCCCCTTTCCAGCAGATGCGCAAGTATAATGCACTTTTCACATTAAGTGTCCCCATCCCCACCCCACACTTGAAGTCACTTTCCCCTGTAGAAAACTAACAATCCTCGTTACTCAGAAAATATTGTGAAAGAAACTACAGCAGATTGAGTAGCCCAAATGCTTAGTTCCTGCCCACAGCAGTACATGTGCCTTTCCCTAGCGTCACTCACAACTCCTCTTTGTCTTTCAGGCTGTCCTAGGGCCTGAAACTTTGCAGAAGCTGCTAAGATGGCTACGAATGCACGTTCTGTACAGTTTGGCCCGGCGTGCGTTGCGCCTGTGGCTTAAAATGCTGATGGCCGAGCCCTCCCATGGTCTTCACATCCGTCTGTGGAGGACAGGGCTTGCCCCAGTGTCCCTCCCAGCTGCTGCCGCCCCACCCTGCAGACGCACCCGTGCACGTTCGCATTGTTTCCCGCTTTCGTGGCACCTTAGCACCAGGGGAGGGTCTGCCAGTGCAAAGCAGAGAAGCAGACGTGTTGTGTCGCGCCGCTGGAATGGCTGGGCTGCCCTGAGGCAAGGAGGTCTTTGTAGATAAGTGCTGATCCCTCAATTATAATCCCAGTTATGTAATGGCTGTATTAACATGTAACCGACCGCATTGTATCTAAAGCCTTAGAACTAGTCAGGTGCTCCCCTTCGACCTTGTTCCTGCCCCTTTCCTCCTACCTAATCTTTACAAAGCATTAATAATTCTACGGATAATCTCTATTTTGTTGTGCTTTTTTTGTAACTGTTTTAAATAAATCAATTTGTACTGTATATTTGTACTTTTGGTGAGATCCTTTTTCCTGTTTTACCATTTTAAGTCTGTACTTGGCTACACACAGATTGTATTTTTATTGTTAATGCTCTTATGAATATTGCATTTAACTTGTTGACTCTGTAAACACAGTATATATCTATCTATATATATATCTATATATAAACCAATAGCTTTTCCTTTGGTGTTTGAGACTTTTTGCTCGTCCATAGCATCAGTGATCGTTAGGATGTAGCATCTCTGGTCTTGCAGAGAATAATCTGGAGGTTGGTGACGAGGGCCAGGCAGAGGCTGTCCGACAGATGGATTCTGAGCCATGATTCAGTGCTCCAGCACTTTGCTTTTATGTGGTCTTTCCTGAACCCCTTGGGGTAATGCTCAGGTGCCAGCGATGCTCCAGGGAAAGTTTCAGCTGCAGATCGCAGAGTATGATTCTGATTCTGTGAAGCCACGTCTGTGCTGGCCAAGCAAAACACGCAAGCTAGAGCAATCGCACGTACTGGGAGAAGCAAACTCGGTTGGTTTGAGTATGGTAATGGACAGAGGTAAGAACGAGAGGTGAGTTCAGAGGACAAAGAGGACACGAACAAGGGAGTGTGGAACTGAAAAGATCCTTCCCAGAGCTGGTGCCTTTTCCCAAAGCGAGAGAGGCAAGAGTGGCTCCTGGATGTCAGTTCTAAGTGATGAAGCATGTATCGTAACAGCTGCTGCAAGGTGAAGAAACCAGATGTTCCAGTGGCACACGGAAGAAATTGTAGCATTGAAGAGATTGCCTTTTGTAGCAAACACCCACAAGACTGACTGTGAGGTTCCGTTGATTACAGTGAAAAATATGCAGTATTATGCACTTTGAGGCAACTATTGCAAGCATTAGCTAGGGCTTTAAGAGACCTCAATCAAGAGCTTTTCAAACTGAGAAAAGAGGGAAAAATTAAGTTTCTAGTCTGGCCGAAAGGTTTTTTTCTTGTTTTAATTTTACTCTTCTGATCTCAAGTATGAGTATTGTGGTCACAATTTCTGACTTAATGCAAAGAAACAGCCACCAGAGAGAAGACAGTAGCTACCAATATATTTAGATCACAGCATAACGGTGCTGCAGCCCTTAACTGGAAATGCTCTGAAAGCAGCAAGGGGCTTCAGGCTGCAGAACACAGATGTGCAGCACACAGTGTTTGGTGGGCTGACTTTTGGAAGCCACAAAGCTACAGCGTGCATTTTTAGATGCTCATTCTTAAAAAGAACAAATAATGGAGAGGGTACTGACCCTTTGCCTGGATTTAATTTGTGTAGTTTCATTGTGATTTCTATTAGCAAAGGGAATTTTGCATATGCGTACAGCCTATGATCACATTTTGCTGTGGCCACCTCTTGACTAAACTAAAGAAGACTCAAATTCCCAACCTTCTGGCAGGTTTTTCAGACTCGGTTATTGTAGCTTTCCATGACTCCCCCCCCAGATCACCCCTTTTCCACATTTCCTTCATCAATTTTGCTGCTGAGTGTGGAAGCAAAAGCAACTTCTCTACCAGCGTGGTTCTGTTTAGTCATGGTGCCCTCCCCTTGTCTCACGGTGTTACCTCATTGACCACTGAAAAGTCACTGTTGGTCATGGAGGAGTCTACTATGAGAACAACTTGGGTGTGAGCTGTGGTCCCAGATGAGCAATGTGGCATTTGACTGTACTGAAATGATTGAACAGGCTCAGCTCGCTATGAAGTCACAGAACGGCTGAAGTGGGAAGGGACCTCCAGAGTTCATCTGGTCCGACCCCTCCCTGCTCAGGCAGGGCCACCTACAGCTGCCCAGCACCGTGTCCAGGTGGCTTCCGAGTATCAACAAGGTGGGAGATCCCACAACCTCTCCGGGCAACCTCCACCAGTGCTCCGTCACCCGCACAGTAAAGAAGTGTTCCCTGATGTTCAGAAGGAACCTCCTGTGCTTCGGTTTGTGCCCGTTGCCTCTGGTCCTGTCGCTGGGAACCATGAAAACAGCCTGGCTCTCACCTCAGGTATTATAAACATCGGTAAGATCTCCCCACTCCTGTCTGAAGCCTTCTCTTTAGGTGGAACAGTCCCAGCTCTCTCCTGAGCCTCTCCACACAGAAGAGTTGCTCCAGGCCCTTTGCTCCCTCGGGGGCGCTTTGCCGCTTCCTGTGGCACGTGTGTGCCTCTGGCACTGAGGAGCCCAGGTGGATGAAGAGGAAAGCAAATCCCTGCGGTACTAGAAAACTGATCTACCGTCACGCAACTCTTTCACTTGCAAACCTGAAATCCTGTTTAAGTGAAAATTAACTTGTGAGTAAACCAGCAAAGTTTGTTTGCTGCTTGCTTACCTCAGTCAGACTTTCTGTTAAGTGTTCTAAGATAACCCTTTCTGTCCTGTTCTAAGATAACCTACATAATCTTAGAACAAGAACTCAGTTTCCTCTTGGTTTTTCCATAGATCCTACTGCAAATAAGCACATAATGACGGTGTTAAGAGAAAGCAATTTCCAGGGAGACGACATCCTCCTTTGCTTCTTTTTTATGGGCACACACTGCAAGGGATTTACTCCTGGAGGAGTTGTGGACTGCCAAAGTCCTCAGCTCCGTAACTCATGCTGCAGTAAATAAGATCCCTTTTCAGTGAGGTAGGCTTTTGTCTACAGCAGAACTGCAGCAACCCAAGCCCATCCATGGGGCAAGGGTCCAAAAACAGGATGAAGCACAAAATTTAAAGCAGGGGACTAAACAAACATGAACATTAATTTATTTCCCCCTGTTCACCGGCTGTGACTTGGCCCCCAGAGCAGATGGTATCCTCAGGATCTGCTCCCAGTAGGGCTACTTTGGCAGACATCTCTCAGCCCTGTTCTCCTGTGTTCAGGAGGAAACCAGAACCGTCTGTCAGGGAGAGTCAGCAAGGGGCCCACGGCAGCCTCCTGAGCGCAGAAGCCTGCTCACGCACCCGCGGCCGGTGCAGGAGAGGTGGCGCAGTCCTTGGCTGTAGCTCAGTGGAGTGCACTGTTGCTCTGCTCCTCAAAGGTCATTTTGCCCAGCAGCTGGCTCTCCAGCTCCACGTTGCTCACTGGCAGCTGGAAAAAGTTCATTTCAGCTGCCAAAGCAGCCATGGCAGAGGGGTCCTGGCCAAACTGCGCCCGGAGCATCATGTCCATTTTCTCCAGGCGCCTCTTGAGCCTCTTGGCCTCGCGCTCCCGGATGAGCCGGGCCTGTCGTTTCTCCGGGGTCTCATTTGCACGTTTCAGTCGCATGGCTTCCCGGTCCCTCTGCAGCCGCCGCGCCCGCTGCTCGTCTGTCTCCTGCATGCGCTGCAGGCGCTTCGCTTCTCGGTCCCGCATTCGCCTCACCTCCCTTTCCTCAGGCGTCTCATTGTCCCGCCGGCTCTTCTTGGCCGTGCGCTCCCGCTCCAGGCGCTGCAGCCGCACTTCCAAGGGCTCGTTCTGCCGGCGAAGTGCCCACTTTCGCATGCCAGGCGCCTGCGCCTCCAGCAGCTTACGATAAGCAGCACAGCTGTTACACACGAGGAGGATGCCTGCAGGATACACAGGGGCGTGAAAGGCAATGTCTTTCCCCTCAGCACCGGAGGGGCCCTCGCTCTGCGGCGCTGGCAGGCGATCTGCACTGAGCATCTCTGGCAGCTTCTCACTGGAAAGCAGAAAGAGCAGAGTCAGAGGCTTGGTGCTGACGGAAGAGGGCCCACCTCAGACTGCCCGCGGGGCTGCACTGAGCAGTGCCCTTTCTACAGCCCACAGCAGAAGCCTCTGCTGAACCACTCCTGCCCACAGACACGTCTCAATGCCTACAGTGAAGCAACATCACACCCAGGGGTAGGAAGCGGGTTAGCCCAGAGCATTATCTGGGTTGGAAGAAGGCAAGAACAGGAATTAACAAGCAAGCTGTTCCTCCCCATCATCTCTGGATTTCTCCTTTCAGCTCTGTTCCACTGGTGGATAATCTTCCACCAGGCGGGACACAAACAAGGAACATTTTGATTTCTGCCTGTAGTCCTGGTCTGAAAACGATGAACCTGTCTGGGCAGTACAGACCTACTCTGACAGATCGCCGGGCAAGGGAAGCAGCTGCTTGTTCCCCAGTGATTGGAGACCCCCATGCTTTCTGCACAGTCTAGTTCTCTAGAGAGCTATGGAGTACCCTTCTGTCAGCACGGCCCGTAGAGGTCTGAACAGGTGATGCAGAGCCAGAGACAAGAAGGGATCGAGGGAGACTCACTCACTGGGGGAGTTCACAACTCCCCCACAGGCTTTAGTGGGTCCGAAGTCATGACTTTTGTGTCATTTAAGGCAACCCACCTAATCTCCAATGTGGGTACCCTAGCCCACTCACCAGCCAGGGTGACCCTGACCTGTTGAACGTGGCGTGGCTGGTGAAGCGTGCCCCGCACACTGCGCAGTTTGACAGCTGGTCCTCCGAGTGGATCAGGAGGTGCCGCCCAAGGGATCCTGGTGAGCTGAGGGCTCTGCCGCATACGGGACACATGTAGCTCTTGGCACTCACCACAGCTGCAGTGTGCTGCAAAACAGCCATTACGTTGTTAGTTACAAATTGCCCAGTCCAAGGCAAGCTCAACAGAGAGGACAAACGATTCAGTTCAGCCTCCTGGAAGAACACTTTACCACTAAACCTCTTTCTGACAGCTCTTAGACCAAGCTCACGACATTTGGGGACAAACAAGGAGAAAACCCTTCTGCAGCTCCACTCCAGTGCAAGACAAACAATTAAGGCCAAAGCACGTAGATCATAAGACCTGACCCGTGTTTTCAAAAATGCATCGGAGGAGGTGTTGTTGCTGGACAACACATGACGGGAACAAGAGCAAGCAGGATGCTGGTGAGGAAGTGCTTAGATGGAGACAGTCAACTGGTGCAGGTAAGTGGCCAATTGAGTTCTGCTTCATTCCTCCTTTTACAGACTAATGTGCAGTGGAGAGAATACTGACAACAAAGCCTGTGAAATTCCCTAACAGATTTCCTGCGGTACTGGAATCGTTTCAGAGGAAGAACAGCTGTTTTCATGGATAAGAACTGTGATAAAGGTACAAAATAAAGAACTAAGTGATTAGGAAGAAGGTTTTTTATCTCACTGAATGATGTAAAAATTGCTTCCATGTTTAATCTGAAGGAACTACCTGGTCTTATCCTACAACTGCTTGCAGAGACTGCCTTGGGATAGAGTTGTGCTTTCCAGCTCTGCAGAGCAGTGCCTTGCCAATTCTTTCCCCAGTGCACCCTCTGGACACAGTTTACTGCTGTAAATTTGAGTCACATCCTGACTAGAAGCTCAGGTCTGTGACTGCAAAGGCCAGAACAAAGCCGCCCTGTGCTTTCGGCTGTTTCTGGATTTGGGCCTTAAGGCCAGAGATACCCCACAGTTTAGAACCATCCTCTACCTGGTACACGTGAGTAATGAGCTGCTCTCTGCTCCCACACTCCAGCTGGCAGAGGGGACACTGGGACAGTCCCAGCACGGGGTCAGCACTCAAACTCTCGGGCACCTACAGAGAGGAAAAGCCACTTTAGTGTAAGGCACACAGGTCCCTGCACCCCAGCCCCACCCCTCACTCAGCACCTCGCTGATACTGCAGGCCGGCCTCAATCGGATCAAGCGCTGCGTGCCCGGTCCTGCTCGGGCTGGTTCATGTTCTTGCAGCCTGAAACCTCCTTTGTGTAGCCTCTGAGCAAAAATCCCACTGTCTGGGGATGAAAAGGCCTCATGACCTCCATGTGCCGCCAGGCCCTTGCTGAGGCAGTGGCTCCCGCAGGCGAGACCTGGTGCCTGGCAGGAGGGATGGGGAGTCAGTCAGAGAAGGGCACTGGAGCTGAAGGACACTGCACAACCATCTAGGCTGGTCAGAAGAATGGCAGTTTGTGGCTGCTATCTCCTGTTCCTAGGAGCCCAAGAGCTCTTTGTACCCTTTTCCCTGTCCAGGAGACATTGCTTGGAGGAGGTGAGAGTGAGAAAAAGATAAGGAACCGTGATGGGGAGAGGAGACAGTACCCTTCCGTCTCCCTGGGAGGCTGAGCGTGGAGCCAGTACACACTTGCCTCGTTTTCTCTTGTCAGTGGAGTTCCAGCCACAGGCTGTTCTGCATTCTCCAATTCTTTCTTCACTTTCACCATTGAGCCATCCTCCTCAGAGGTATGGGAAGAAACTTCATCCTGGGTGGTTTCCTCCTCATCACTGCTACCTGGAACATGCAGAACAGTTACTCCAAGTGTCAGGACCCCGAGGGCCTTCACAGGCCTTACTTGTCCTGAGCAGCATCACATGGGGCCTCTGCCCGTGGGCTCCATCTAAGCTCATGCTGGGGCACTTTAGTCCCTGACATGCTCTGTGGAGTCCCTGGACCTGGCCTGTTTCGCTGTCTTGCTTGACAGTCACTGGACCATCGGTTGGACCTGCTGCCTTCACCACCCTGCTGTGGTAAGCTGGGACTGCATCCCAGCAGTGCGTTCATTGCCCCACCTGTGTTGTGGCGGCCCTTGGCTCCGGGCTTGCCTTCCCTTGGGGAGCAGCCCTGCTCTTGCTGTTTGCCAACAAAATCCTGCGCAGGAGCCAGGAGCTAACCCAGAGATAGGTAAGACAGTCCTCAGAGGAGCCCGCAAGCTGTGCAGTCCCTCGCCTCACCCCTTGTCCGAGTCTCCCCAGTCCACTACCTTGCCATTACTGGAAGGGGCAGAACTCACTGCTGCTGGAGTCGGGGTCTTGCAGTGGATGAAGGGCTGGCCTTTGGTCCCCAAGAGCTCCAGGAAAGTTGTTTTTCAGCATGGCTTGGCGGGCTTGCTCCTCCAGCCCCGCAAAGACTTGCTCCCCTGGCAGCCACAAGGACAAAGAGTCAGACTGGTGCTGTTCCATTGCTTTCACCACAAAGACTTGCTGAAAACACACGAGTGGGGCTGCTAAACTGCACTGTGCAGAACCTCTGAAGTCACCCCTCAGAAAGCTTTTAAGTAACCTCTCTGCTTGCCTACCCTGCAACACCGGGCTCTCGTACCTGCTGACGTGAGCCCAGCCCCTGGTGCAGAACCGTCTCACTAGTGGAAATGCCCGGGACCAGGCTGCTCTCTGCATACCTTTTACACGTCACTCCAGCCACAAAAAAACCCTGTGAGATCCCATCTATCTGCCATACGTAGCCAGGTGGCTCTCTCTGCTCCCAAAGTCCCCACTAGCAGAGCTACAGCACAGCTCTAAGCCAGGGGAAGCCACTCGGGGACTGTGACCAGCATCCTGGACCAGGCACAGTGCCGCATGGCTCTTTCAAAACACTCGATCATTCTCCCTCCTGTAACAGGCAACTTGCACAAAACCAGTATCTTCCCTGGGTCATCTGCTTTCCACAGTGATACTAAAAGCCATGGCTTGTCCTTGGCATGCTGTGTCACCACCTTCTGTCCCAGGAGGACTGGGGACAAGCTGCCCTTCAAGGTGGTGTTTGTGCTCAGAGCTGGTGCTCTACCACTTACGTGATGGATAACGTGCTTCACTGCCTTGCCTTGCCCAGGAGTCGCTCCGGCTAAAATAAATCTCAGCGATACTTCATATGCTCCAAACAGAAAGCAAAGGGAAGGAACCCAGACAGCCAAGATGCTCATTTAGGATAGCTTACAGCGTGTTTTGCCGAAAGACACTGATCACCAGCACCTCAGTTCAGCAGGAGATGCCGAACACATTGAGAAAAGGCAATTTGTGCTTCTCTGAAAGAAAACTTCTCACAGCAGTCCCTGCTAAGGAGAACTTCTGGTTCCAAAGAATATCAATACAAGGCAACCGTTAATGTTCAAAACAAAGCAAACAAATGACTTTGTTCCAGGCGTCGTCATGATCTACCTCTCCGAGGGGATGAGCTGGGAGTGCTTGGGACAAGGCGCTGAAGTTTCCAGTGGGCTAGCTTTTGGGTTAAATTTATCAACTGGTTTGTAAGTTGTCAAGAACCATTCAAAGCATAAATGTGAAAATACTAAGGAAGACAGTGCATTTTCCACATAAAACAGAAGACAAACCGCAGCTGTCAGAAGAAAATTGTACGTTTTCGTACAGGGCCACAACCAGCACTGGTATAACTGGAGAACTGAATTCTCGACCCATTGAGAGAGCACCAGTCCTGTTGCAAGAACAGCTACGTTCGCACACGCTCAACTGTTTCAGCCAGCTTTGCCCCATATTCATCCTCACACTGCCTTTCTGGTGCTTACCTCGCAATTTCCAGCAGTGCTTTAAAAAGCAGTAATGTACGGAAGATTTCAAAGACCTTCAGAAGTTTCACAGAGACTGTGGGAGAAGAGCTTTAGTTCCTGACATCCCCACGGAGGTTTCCAAAGCATTTGAAGGCATTATCATTCTGTTTCAGAAATGTGAGAAAGGTTTCTGTAGAGAAGATTTGAGAACGGTCCACGGGGGCTGAAGAGAGGTGCTGAGGAGCACCCCAAGTCTGTTTGCTATGGAAAGCAGCAGGTACTGTCGTGGCTGCTGTGGCACAAGCACCCCGTCAGAAGCCTTTCCAGCACTGAGTGGCTTTCATAACCCGGAGTGCTGCTTTTATGTCTGGACCACAGCCTGATGTTAGTGGGACCAAGATACAGACTGTATGAGCAGCAGACACTACGCAGTTACAGTGCCTCTCCGAGAAGCAAATATCCACAAACCACTGGGACAAAAGCCCAGAGACCCAAAAAGCACTGCAAGACAAACAGAAAGTATGGTGAAATCAGGAAACCTGCAGAACACAGGACAGATGTAAAACTACAGTGGGAGACGTGCTATGGGTGACAGTTACAAAATAGGATTCCTGAACCGCTGCAGGTGCCAGCGGAAGCAGTTTTTTGTTTGTTTTCTTCCCCCTTTCCCTTTGCAGGTGGTTTACATCTCCACGGAGCAGAAGCCTAACGGCAGGCAGGTTCCTGCTCAAATATACAGGCTATGCAGACGGTCTGCAAGATTTTAGAAGCTGTGATCTTTATATGAGGTGACTGAGGACGAAGCTTCTCCTGTCCGTAACACTTGCATCAGTCCCAACAACTAAGACAGCGACCACGTCTGCCAGCAGCCTTTCTGTATAATGTTCCCAGCACCAATGCAGCGCAGTGCAGAGAACTACCAGCTGACAGCCAGAAATGCAAACATTAACCATTGCTGTTAGCCGGTGACGTCTTGTGCATTCTCCTCTAGCCTGTATCTAAGAAGGCATCATGGGACTGGGAAAGACAAACTTTAAAAAATGCTATCTTTAGCTTATACAGATTTTTTTACATATGAAACTAATATTGTCTCCAAAAGAACTTCAGGAAAAGTGTCCCGCTCACCTACTGATGGACTACTGATGGCCTACTTTGATGAAGCTTTAGGGCGTTTCATGTTTTATAGGTACAGAGTTACACTTTTATTGTTTCTGCTCACACATGCTCGCGTACAGAGACATCCCCACCTCCACCCCGCTCTGGAAACGTTCCATTCGTTTGGGAAGGGAGTAAGACAGGCACCAGCTTAAGGATTGCTGCTATCGGTGAAGGATGTCATGCTCAGTAGTGAATTCACAGACTCTTCTCCAGAAGTTTCTTTATTAAATACAAAAAGGGCTGCAGGCTGACCACAATACCAAAACAAGTCACTGTGTTCGTTTTACAAACAGAGACATAGGACAGTGAAAGACCACACCAATGCCTCTGCTTTGCATTCCACTTCTCCTCTCCACAATCTTCTACGTGAGTGGGGCACCAGGTGAGCAGCGGTGGAGGTGGGGGGCAGCCCTGCGGTACTGGGCAACGGGGGCAGTTACGACTGCTAGCATCTGGTGGTGGATCAACTCGTAGCCAGAACTTACTTATTTTTTCCTGAGCCCTTCCCTTCTTGAACTGTACAAATGCAGGATAACTCTGAGGTGTTCTGGAAAATAAACACACAAGACAACAGCCCCCACCCCAAAAACCACAAAACAAAATAAAAGAAACTGCATCATTGCCCTGTCTTCCTTCCTAAAATGAAAAGTCCCTCAGAGACGAGCCACTTTGTTCCCTCCTTGTACATCAATTTAAAGTCCCTGTTCAGGTAGGTCTTCTCTGTGTTCCTTTCCTGGACCTGCAATCAGCAAGTCTTCCCACCACTGTGGATCTAGTCCACCTGCCCCATGGCTATTCTGGGTTGTCCACACTGCTGTAGTGGTTACTGAAATGAAAAACAACACAATTGAAAGGGTTAACGATGGCAGCCCGCAGAGCTCTTTAAGAACCAAGGATTTTGATGCAAGTAACATTTCTGCTAGGTTTTGAATGCTGGCTGCTACTTCTCAGAAGATACTTTCTCTTCGAACTGGGAGTATTATGGACAGCAGAACTCAAGGAACACGGAAGAGCACAGCATATGGGTGTGTGTCAGAGAGAGAAGGAAATAAAGGGTTAATGGAGTACTGGGACCATGATAAATAGAGCTAGGAAGTGCGAATTAATCTGACTGACAAAAGCTGTTCTCAAGAGTTCTAAAATAAGCATCACTTGCAAAGGGTACAAGCAATAGAAAGAAAGGCAGCTCATGGGACAGCAAGGAGAGAAAATAAAAGTGCGTGCTAAGACCTGCAGCAAATTTTTGGTAAGTACAAGAACAGTGAGTGGCACATAACTGATGGAGTGACAGAGCAAATATGGATGGGCTTCAGATGAATTGCTTAGAGAGATTTTATACTTTAGACTCTGGGAGAAAATAAAGACCAAATAGAACCAATTAAGATATCTCCACAGGAACGATGTAACTGTGTTGTATTTTCCAATTTTATGTGGAACGGGCAATGCAGTAGGTATGTTTCAGTATTAGTTTAATTTGTTTCCACTTTCTCAGGTGTGTTTTTCATGTACCATGTAGCAAAACAAAATTCAATTACGAGCCAATTATGTGCTGCAGCCCTGCCAAGTGGGAAATGACTACAATTAAAACTGTAGAAAGACTGGCCATCATGTACAATGAGATTTTCATCATTTCTGTATTATTTTGAATTTCTTTACATGTCAACTTCCATTTAAGACTATGTTGACTTGCAACCATGCAGCTTCCCCAACCGGTCGCTCTGCCTGCCAAGCAAAGCGATTCTGTGCTAAGTGAGGGCAGCAAACCATTTTGTGATGAGAGCGAGGTTAAATGAGGGCCATGCCGAGCCTGGGAAGTAACCCTGGGAAGAGGTGGCACCAAGCAAGCCAGGGAGAGGAGATGGGCAGCTGTCGCTTGCCCCAGGGAATCCAAGAAAGAAGATAACACGGAGCGGCCATGCAAGGAAGAAGTAGGCACTGTCCTCCCGCAAATCTGTCTGGTCAGATATTCACAGTGGTATTTACGCAAATCCAGAAAGCGCTTCCCCAGCCCCGCAGCCTGCGAAATCAGACCCCAGCTGCAGATAACTGCGTAAAAAGCTGCATACCTGCTGTCCCTTTTATTCCTCTCCTCCCAACCACTCCAGTCCCTGTGAAGATGTCTCAGTAACGTGTCTGCTATGTCTCAGCCTGACTCCTCATTCTGCTGGCTCACTCAGTTCTTGGAGCTGCTGCTCTCTCCGATTATCCTCGTCAGTGAACTGCATGGCATTTCTGGGCCCTCCAGACACACAGCACGCTAGGTAGACAGAGAAGTCCCAAGAATTTGGTGGTGTTCATCATAATACAGACAAGATTTTTCCATCCCAAGGTGGAGACATCACCATTGACACGTTTCTTCTATCTTTCAGTTCCTTGGTTTTCTTGTGGTCCTACTTGCTCCTGCTGGAGGTGCCTGTTGAACAGCTGTTGTGTAGCAATGTACTGCTGTAAAGGAGGTGAACAGGTCCTACAACTCCTCTCTGTGCCACACCAGGTGCCATAACATCAACCTCATGCCCGCCAGTAGCACGTTTGTCAGGCAGATTCCCTCGAGACCCAGACTGGAGATACGATCACTTGTATTGCAGATAAAGAAGCAATGCTCACTGCAAATCAGTGCACAGCTGAACTCCATAGTACATATAGCTCTGTATATAACAGTACCAGCTTCTGAAGAGCATAACCCTTACACAGGGGAGTGCAGAAAACAGCCCACCTAAACACCACTGCAGCTGTTGTGCCCCTCGGTTTCCACACATGAGAGGCCAGGACTCTATGCCAGGGGAGCCAGCGTCAGCCCATGCCTTATCAAAGTCCAACCTAAACGGCAGCAGCTCTATCTGGGCACCCTCAGGAGCAAAAGCCTGTGGTCACAAGATGTGTTTCCGGCTTCGTTGGACAAAACACGAGACATATCAAACTTTTCTAAGGAAGACAAATCCAAAGACATTAAGGTACCATCAGACAAATCCAACTTACGCTCTCCTCACTGCTGAGCCCAGCACCCAGAAGCAGGGAGTGGAGAGCACACACCAGTGCAGATGCCAAAAGCCATGCCTCAAGACTCTGACGCTGGCCACCAAGGACAGCTTTGCCAGCTCCCCTGTGCTCCCAGCTCTAGTGTCCAACAGAGCCTCCAGGTACCCGGCAGCAGTGATTCTCCCCAGAACGCTCACTGAGCGTGCAAAGCATTAGGCTGTATCACAGTGTGCTCTCTCCCAGGACAGAGAACAGCATGCACGGGTTCTTGTTGCCCTCCCCCTACAAAAGGCAGCACAGAGAAACACGCAGACATGCAAGCCAGCAGCTTCAGCCAAGTGAGGCAAGGTTGGGGCTGCAGCATCGAGCTCTCTGTCCCACACCTGACAGCTTCTACAGCTTGGCAATACCTAGGGCCCTCCCATCAGCCTTGCTTTCTTAAGTCTGCAGGAGTGGAAATTCATTTTCCTCATTCCAGCCCAAATTCCAAACACGTCTCCAGCAAAGCCGGATGCGAACAAGGACAAAGCTTCAGTCCACCCAACTTCCCTCTGCTGCAATCAGTCAAACAAAAGCCAAACACCCACGTGTGTCTCCCAGCTCCACTAACACCTTGCCGCAGCCTCCCCACTAGAAGTGCTGATGTACAGCATCTTCAGCCCTTTTGCTATCAAACGAATGTCAGGGTTTTGACAATGCTGGAGAAAGAGAGCTCTGTCCTATCAGCTCAGCTCAGGAACGACCTGACAGACAGCACCGATCTGTCCAGCCGTTTACTTAGCCACTGCCCATTGCCTGCAAGGGAGGAACAAGTGTCTTTATTTACATTATCTGGTAGGAAACTCAGGTACACTGGGCTGAAGCAGCATGTCCAAGGCCAGTCAGCATGTCCAAGGCCAAGCTGAGTCTGTGGCAGGGCAAGGATCAGATCCCAGGACTTCCTGGCTTTCAGCCACACACTCAAACCACCTTGCCTAGAGCTCCCCTTGCTGCCCAAGTCAGGCCAGACCATGAAGTCATGTTTCTCAGTGTACTCACTTGCAACGGTGCGAATGTGAAGCACAGCGACAGGCCCTGCACGTACACACCCACCTCTACAGCATTAGGTGTTTGTTCAAGTCTATCCGTGCCCTGCCATGCCAGGATGCAGCCAGCTCGCCTGACGCACAAAGCTCAGTTTCTCTTCTTACAGTCCCTAAGACGAAACATGGGTAACCACGATTCCCCCATAAACCGCACCTTTCCCTCACTCCCCTCCTCCCCATCTCACTCCACAACAATCGAGCCAGGGCAAGGATCCCACAGTCCTGTGTAACGTAATACTCACAGTGAACTTTATTAGGAGTGGTCTGTTTCCGACGGGACATGTTTCCCTGACCTGGGAGCACAGCGTCGGTTCCCTCAGCGGAAGGCTTGCCTGAGAAGAGAAGAGCCTGTCACACGAACCGCCTGCACCTCCCGAGCCCCCAGCTGAAGGCAGCTGGCTGCTCCCCACCTGCTGGCCTGCAAGGCTTGTCCTGCATCTCCGCAGCTACGCTCCAAGCCAGAACCCAGCACAAGCCACCAGCTCCTCACAAACCACTGCAGATGGGCAGTCCCACCCAGCAAAGCTCTAAGCAATCCTGTACCCAGCACACAAAAAGCCCCGAGTACCCTGCTTCCAGTGAGACTGCGACCCCCTGCCACACTCCCCCTCCTCCTGGCCCCTGGCCGGCCGGCAGGGCACGACCCTCGCCACACCCGCAGCCCCTGCCCCGACCCTGCTCCAGCACCCAGCGAGACACCGAGGGGCCGCGCGGCCCCGGGGCGATAACACCGGCTGTGACAGCCCAGGCCGGCCCGGGGACCGGCCGCCCCGCGGGCACGGCTGCGGGCACGGCGGCCAGCGCGGCCAGCCCGGGCCAGGCCCCGGCACGGACGGGCGCCCCTCGGCGGGACTGACCCCGCCGGCCTCACAGACAGCCCGGGCGGAGCGAAAGTGGCGCCGCCCGCCCGCCCCGGTGCCAGGGACCCTGCGGGCAGGCGGGGTGGGGGGGCACGCCGGGTGGGGACGGGCACGCCGCCCGCGCACAGGGTGGGACCCCCTTGTCCCCCACAGGTGGGGACGCACGGGCCACCTCAAACTCCCCGAGGGGAGACGCCGACTCCTCGTCCGACAGTGGAAGGATCCGAGCCCGGCCCTCCCCTCGGGCAGACACGCACCGGCCGAACCCGGCTCCCCGCGACGGGCGGACACGGGGCCCCGCCGGCGACTCCCGGCGCCGGGAGGGAAGGAGGGAGCCCAGCGGGCGGAGGAGCCCCACGGGCGGCCGGACGCCGCGGCGGGATCCCGGCCCTGCTCCGGGCCCCGCCCGCGCACAGGCACCGACGCTGCCGCCCCCCGCGGGCGAGGAGCTCGGCCCCGGCCCGCCTTACCCGGTCCCGCTGCCGGCGCCGGGGAGCCGCAGACAGACAAAGGGCCGCCGGACGGACAGACGGCCAAGATGGCGGCGGAGCCGCCGGAGCGCGCGGCGCGGGCACGGGCGCGGGCACGGCCCCGGGCAGCCCCGGCGGAGCCGCGCTCGCCCGTGGAGCCCCGGCCCGGCGGGCCCCGGGGCCGCTCTTCGGCGCCTCACCTGCGGGTCCCGCTCCGCCGCGGCGCCCGGCCCGCCGGAGGGGGTCATCCGGGCCGGCCGCGGGCCTGGCGGGCAGCGGCGCCCAGCCCCGGCCCCTCCGCCGGCAGCTGCCCCGCGCCGCGCCGGGCCGGGAGCCGCCGCCCCAGCTCCGCCCGAGCTCGCCGGAGTCCCGCTTCCCCTGCGGGGTCAGAAATCACGGTTTTGCTGCTAACGCCAAAGCCACCGCGTGCGTTACGAGCTCATGCATCCCCCGAGAAACGAACCGCTCCGCAGAGCCGGGGCCGCCGGGCTGCCTCCCCTCGCGGGCCATCGTCCGCCCTGGCGCGGCCGCCTCCGCGGGGCTCTGCGGGCACCGCCGGGCCCGCTTACCCTCGGGGCCGCGCCGCCCCGGAGGAACGCGGCGACAGGACTGCAGCCACCAGCCGGGCTCAGCCTCGCCGCGACCCTCCCACCACCGCCGCCTGGCCCTCGGAGAGACCCGGAGAGCCCTCAGCCCGCCCGCCCCTGCGCGCTGTCTCGGCCGAGCGGCTCCCGCCCCCCGCAGAGGCGGGGCTGCGGCCAGGGGCAGCGAGAGCCGCAGGCGGAACGCTCCACTCCCGGAACCTCTGCACCAGGGGACGGGCGCCGGCGGGCGTCTATTGAGGGTGCCACGCGAACGACGCCACAGAGGATCCTTCCGCCGCGTCACTTAGTCCCTCGGTACCGCTCCACCGGCTCGTGCCGCCGCTCCTTTTCCCGGACGCCGCGGCGGCGGAGCGGCGAGAAGCTCCTGCGGCCTCCTTGCCTCCGTAACCGCCGCATCCGCCGACCGGATCGGTCGTGCTCCAGGTGAGGCGTGGAGAGCGGAGGCTCCGTGGATCCCTCCGCAGGTGGTGCGGCCGGCGCTCGCCATTTTGGGTTCCCGAAGCCTGCGCGGAGGGCGGCGGGGCGGTGAGCGGCGGGCGAGGGGGCGGCCGGGGCGGCAGCGGCCGGTCTGCGGGTGCGCCGGGCGGGTGTGTGGGTGCCGGCGCGGAGAGGGTGCCCTTCCCGGGCGCTCTGCCCGGGGCTGAGGGTGGGCCTGGGGACGCCCCGGCTCACGGGAGGGGAGCTGGGCCCGAGCCCGCCGCCCCGCGGGTGAGGCACAGCCGGCCCCGGCTCTCCCGCGCCTGCTCTGGAGCGGCCGCGGGCCCGGCCGTGGCTCCACCGCGGGCCCCGCCCTGGCAGCAGGCCGCTTGCTGGCGGGCAGGGGGGGATTTCGGTCTGGCCCCGGCTTGTGACCCGTCTGCGGGCGAGGGAGGGCAGGCGGGGTGCGGGGGAGCGAGAGCGGGGTCAGCCTTGGTGCGGCAGCGCGGCCGAGAGCGGGCGCGCCGGGACGTTTCAGAGGGTCGGCAGGGTGGTGGCGGAAGAGCGGTCAGTGGGCGGGCTGCTGCTCCACCACCGTGTTTTGAAGGAGCTCGTTAAAACAGGTTGTTGTTAACCAGAATAGTTATTTGATAGGGATTTTTACAGGGACGTTGCAGCTCCTGGTGAGACTTTCTTGCAGCACTCTAAAGTTATTTTAATGGTGTAGGAGTGTGTTCCAGGTACAGGAGGACAAAGTTTACTTTTTATAACATCAGACTTACGTCATGTGTATATATTTCTGTAGCATCGGGTTTTGAGCTTGGTTGGTTCTGTACATCATTGAAGTAATTGTACTGATGTACAAGTAGATCAGCTAAATAAACTGGAAAGACTCTGGATGGTAATAAGTTTTATGTAAATTGCCTGTTCTACACAAAATGCTGTCGCTGTCCAAAAGTCTGCTCCAGTGTGTCCTTCAGGTACCAGTCAAGGTCTTTCTGTGTGATGGATCTTAAGGAAAGATTTTCGATTAACAGTTCCTGGCATCATAAAATGCTGTAATAACATGGGTTAGTTTGCTGTAGGGCTCACGAGCTGAACAGGCTCACTAGAGGCTGGAGAAGTGCCAGGTCATGTGTTCAGTAAGCAGGAAGAGCATGGAGAATATCAAATAGCAACTTTTTCCTCCTGATGATGGGGCTGTTACAGCCTGAGTTTTTGCAGTTCATGGCTTAATTATACAACTGCTTTATAACTCACATGTCAGTAGGATGGAAGTGGCTGGGTTCTTGCAGTTGACTTTCATGTTTCTTAAAAAATGCAGTTTTGTCAGTGAAGTAACAGGGAGAGGATTTGATCGTGTGATAGTTGTTGCAGGTGACATCTCAAGGCACCAGTTTACTTCCCTCACCTTTCCAAGTCAGAGAGTGAGAGCATGTCTTCTAGCGACTGCGCTGGTTGGTGTGACATCTGAGGGGTCTTTCCACTTGGGCTTCTTAGAAATCTAGGGCTGAATGGAACCTCAGAATACCATGAACTGAGGCACTTTCATATTTCCCTAGGCCACCACTGGTAGACATTTGTCTTCTTGAAACATTACTGTACTCTGGTGTTCACCTCAGTGGCTGGTGTCACCTGCCTTGGTTAAACAGGCCCAGGCCTTGTAATTCCTTGGCTTAGGATATGTTTTCTAACCCTGCTCCTAGTCCCAGGTTTTGATCGTGTTTCTTTGGTTGGTGGTGTCGAGATTCCGTTTGCAGGAACGGGGATATCAGGAAGTTTCTCCTCGCTGTTGGCCTTGGTTAGGAGCAGGGTTGTGAAGTGGGAAAGGGAATCGAGTGCTGTATGTCTCGTCCAGCCATTTGGAAATAAGCTGGCTCAGGAGTAGCAGGCCTGTGCCTGTTTGTGTGGCGAATTCCTTCCCCCTACTGCCCCTGCCCCAAATGAAACGGGAGCTGTGTCCTCCTGGTCAACAGCTCTTGGTTCTAAGGACCTTCTCCTCTTCTCCCACAGAAAACGTTTATCATGTTGGGCTCCGGGTTCAAGGCTGAGCGCTTGCGAGTCAACCTGCGCCTAGTCATCAATCGCCTCAAACTGCTGGAGAAAAAGAAGAGTGAGTATCTGAGGGTGCATTGATGACCCAGGACACTTTGGCAATGGGGACACTTGGGGAGAAGAGTTTTTGGGAGTGAGGGTACTTCCGTGGACTGAGTCTGGAGTAGCTCCTTGCTTTTCCTTGCAGCATGTCCTGGTGTGCGGGTACCCGGAGGAGCAGGCTGGCCATACATGGCCTCTGCCCGCCCTCCTGACAGGCGTGGGAGTGCAGTTTATGGGGTGCCTGGGGTGGCAGCTGTGGGCTGCATGTGGAGGAACACACAAGTTTGCCCCGAGGGGCCCCGCCCAGGCCTTCTGTGCTTGCAGGAACCCCCTGGGTGCTGTGGGAGGCTCTCCCCACCTGTGCTGTCCCACCTGGCCCACACACAGACAAGACCCATAGTTCTGTTTGACTATGCAGGGAAAGGGAAGGTGTAGGAATGTTTCTAGCAGTTAAAAGCCCACTCCTTTCTCCTCCGAGTTACTGTGCTCGGACCTAGACACAAGTGCTCCGCCAAGCTATGGCCGAGTGTCTCGTGTTGCAGAGGCTCCGTGAGGGAGGGAGAGAAGCTCGCGATGGCTCTGTGTGCGCTGGGGGCTGCAGGTGGAGGGGAGGCGGCAGCCCCTGCCAGCCCGGTGACTGACCTCGGGGGTCTGTGCTGTAGCTGAGTTGGCCCAGAAGGCGAGGAAGGAGATCGCAGATTATTTGGCAGCCGGAAAAGATGAGCGTGCCAGGATTCGCGTGGAGCACATCATCCGTGAAGATTACCTTGTGGAGGCCATGGAGATCCTGGAGCTGTACTGCGACCTGCTGCTAGCCCGCTTTGGCTTGATTCAGTCCATGAAGTAAGCTCAGGCCTAGAGGGTGTGCTGTGCGGGAGGGTCTGGACCCCCTGGGCTTGGGGAAGGGGTGCTCTGGGGGGAGGCCTGGGGTGCAGAAGGGCACCTGTGTTTGTCTCCGTGTCCTAGGGCCTCCAGAGACCTTTTCTTCCCAGGCAGGGAAGACTCTGGAGCCCAGCACGGAGGATGGGGACTGTGAGGCTAAGCAGACTGAGGGCGGCGAAGACTGAGCGCTTGGTTTGGAGATAGGATTGTCTTCTGTTGTCCTTAGGGAGCTGGACTCTGGTCTGGCAGAAGCGGTGTCTACACTGATCTGGGCTGCACCACGACTCCAATCGGAAGTGGCCGAATTGAAGATCGTGAGTAGGGTGGTTTGAGAGGTGTTACGTGTGCAGGGTGGGGGTGATGCTGCCAGAAGCTAGTGGAAACCTTTGTCTGGGACTATGTGTCGTTGAGGCAGAGACACGGAGACCCCAGCATGAGCGTGCCTGCATGATCAGGGGTGGCGGAGGCTCCTTGGCTGGGGCTCTCGGTGGCAGAAATGAGAGCGATTGTGACAGGGAGGGGTGGCATCTGTAGGGGCTGCAGTGGCTGTGTGCTATGTGATGGGGTACGGCAAGGGTGTGCACATTCCCACAGTTTCTCTCCTGTTGCAGGTTGCTGACCAGCTGTGTGCCAAGTACAGCAAGGAGTACGGGAAGCTGTGCCGGACAAACCAGATTGGGACAGTCAATGACAGGGTAATGAACCGGTGGGGCTGGCAGAACAGATGTGCCTGCTGTGGCTTTCTGCCCCCTTTCCCTGTGGCCGGTGGCTGATGCTTGTGTCTCGCTGCACAGCAGGGTGGGCCAGCTGTGCTGCCGGCTGGAACGTGGAAGGCACTTGGCTGACGGGGCCCTGCTGTGCTTGCCGTGGGTGGAGAGGAGCAGAGCATGGGGAGCCCTGGCCTGCAGCTGCCAGGGGCCACTTCGGCAGCGGTTCCGTTCTGGGAGGGAAGGCCTGGGCAGGGCTGTGCTGTGCTGCTGCAGCAGTGACCCTGGTGGGCACAGAGCTCTGCTCTGCTGCGCTGTGCTGCCCCAGCCCCGCTCAGTGTCTCTGCACCCTTCTGTTCCAGCTGATGCACAAGCTGAGCGTGGAGGCACCGCCCAAGATTCTGGTGGAGAGATACCTCATCGAGATTGCGAAGAACTACAATGTGCCCTACGAGCCTGACTCAGTGGTGATGGTGAGTGAGGCATCTTCAAGTCTGGGGCTCCCTTCTGCGTTACAGTGGCTGAAGTGTCCTCTTAGTCCTATGTTAATTGTGCTATAGTCTGGTTCCGCTCAGTATCACTGTGTAGCCACTGTCTGTTCTGTCCTTCTTGTGTTGCCCCATGTTGTCCAGTGACAAATGCTGCATCTAGTGCTGTTCAGAGGGCTGTGGTCAGAATACAGCTGTGTTGGCGAGCAGAATTCTTCCACCCTCCCTAGGCTGAAGCCCCTGCAGTTGGAGAGGGAGATCTCATTGACGTGGGGTTCACAGATGATGTGAAGAAGGGCGGCCCTGGAGGGGGAGGAGGTGGATTTACAGCCCCGCTGCTTGGTCACGATGGACTAGTACCCATGCCGGTGATGATGCCTATGCCTATGCCAACGCCAAATCCGCCCTTCTCCTACCCTCCTCCAAAGGGGCCGGTAAGTGCCGTTGCTTTGAGTGTTCCCTTTTCTCTGGAAGATTCCAGCTGTGGTGCTTCACCCTGTGGCTGGGGAGTGTCTGTATCTGGTAGCCCAGTGTCTCAGGAGGCTATCAGGTTGGTGTGAGACTGCATGGGATGGAGATTCTTGGCAGTGCAGCTGAAGCTTTGTGGCTGTGGAGGTTCCTACCCCTTTCTCCAGCCAGCCCCTCTGACTTCAGGGCACAGAGGAGTCCAGGCTTAACTCCTGAGGCAGTTTTCTGACTGCCAGGCTTTTGCCCAGGGGCTGGAGCTGCACTTTGAAGTTGCTGGGCTGGTAGTGTGCCAAGATTCACTCAAGGAAGTTAAGTGAGTTTTGTGAGGTGGGAACAGCACAGAAAAATGCGGAAGCGCCCTACCCTCCGACCTGCAAGGGAAGAGCACCAGGCCAGTGGCTCTTTGACATAATTTTTTGCAAGAGCGGGGGCAGAGAAGAGCACCGTTCTCCCGAGTTCAGTCATGGACAAAATACCTGTATCAACTGGAGAGAGGCAGAGCAGTGGGGTGGTTTGGAGCCTTGGTACGGTCCCAGCAGGGCTGTGGTGTGCTTTGTGGAAAATCTGGGCCAAGCTTCATCAGCTGGCTGGAGGCCCAGGCGTGTATACGCTGGGGACTTGTGCCAAGTTTAGATCTTGGAGGCAGTGTTGTGTTATGAATAAGGGTAACACAAAGCCTCGAGTGAACCAGAGACCTCATTCCTGGTTTGTGATACTGCACGCGGGAGGGGTGGCTCGGGTGTGCTAAACGCAGGGTGTTGCCCTTTTTCTCCTGGTTCTTTTAATGCCTCGAAAGATGAAGTGTTTAGTCACGCTGGTCCTTCAGAATAACCCACAGCCCTGTTAGCTGGGTCTGGTTGCTCTAGGTCGCTCCATCTGACTTTATATTTGCTAGGAAAAGATTCTCAAGTATTAACTATATCAAGTTAGATACCTGCCTGCGTTAGTGTTGGACTACTGCTGTCTCTGGCTCCCACGATGTCTCCTGTCCCATGGGTGCTCTCCCAGGTGAGCAGTGTGGTGCCTGACTGGAATCTCTCTGTACAGGAGAACTTCAGTGGCCTGCCAACCGGGACCTACCAGCCTTTCACTAACATCCACCCGCCGCCGATTCCAGCAACCCCACCCACATATGAGTCTGTAAGTGCCTGCGCTGAACCACCCTTGTGGGTGGCAGAGGGAACCTTAGAAAGAGGGCAGTGGTAGCCGCAGAAAAGGCAATGTTCATTAAGCCCATTCCTGTGAACCTTTCGAGCTTGTGGGGCGGTGCTTTGCATTGCTTGTGAGTGTGGTGAATTGCTGAGTGTGTGTGATGGGACTTGTGAGGAGAGGTTCCTCATTCAGCTGTGAGGTTTGGCTCCAGAGGAAACCCAAGATTTATTTTCCTGCATTGTTGTAACAGTGATAAACAGCTAACAAGTAGGGTCCACGAATTCTGTTTTTTGCACCCTGAAGGGCTTATCACCTTCAGTCTGTTTAATTATGGCTTTTGTACTTGATTCGTAGTTAGCCTGGATGACAGTTTTGGCTGACGCAGGTGATGCGTGTTTAAACACTTCCCAGACTTCTCTCAGTCCTTGGGGATGGTGAAGGAGAGTCTGTCTTTCTGTGCTTGTCTGTTTCTGTTACTCTAGTTTGTGGTCATGCCTCCCATTTTGCTCTCGGTGGCATGCTGCTCAATTTTTGTGGTGCCCTGAGTAGGGATGAACGTGGCCAAGCAGCCGCGTGTGCTGACACCTTGTACACGGCTGCACAGCAGCCTTGGAGTCGAGGAGGTGCAGCTGCAGCAGTTATTGGCTGGCTGGGGATCGGTGACACCGACTGTAGCCCACAGGGGACATGGGGTTACAGCAGCACAACTGACCGCGCCCTGGGCCTTTGTTCCAACCGGACAGAGGCCTGGGCTGGGGCCGTTTGCACCTTGCTGCTGGTTGCAGGTACCTCTCTTGTTTGTGAGAGAAAGGAAGCTCTGTGTGTGACTGCGTGGGTGAAGAGGGCAATCTTCTCCCACTTCTGTCTCTGGTAGGTATTTCAGACCTGCTGGTGGGCATGCTTGTCAAGTGAAGCTGCTTTGGCAGAGGCAGAGTCGCAGCCCTGTCTCCTTTTCTTGGGAGGAGAGACAGATTGTTCTGAGTGTGCTGGGAGCCGGGGAGCCTTGGGGCAGGGTGGGGTGTGCATTGCTCCGTAGGCGTGGGTGTGGCTGCTGTTGTCCATGAGCAGTGTCTACACACCCATGTGACTGCACATGATGGGGAAACAAGCTGTAGTAACCGAGGGTCTTTTTCAGATTGATGAACCTAATGCTGACCAGGATGCTCTTGTGCCGGCAGCTGGTGAGTGTGTCGGGAGGAATGGGAAACGGAGGGTGGTTGGGTGCTGCGGTTAGCTTGGGATCCTATTTTACACTGGGAGGGAGATTTCCAAACAGGAATTGATGTGTAGAATTTGGCACATCTTGGGAGCAGGATCTGAGTTTGGAGAGGACTGACAGAAATGGAGAGTATCCTCTCAAAACAAGGAGGATTCAGGCTTCCACTGGGAAACTTGGGAACTAGAGTCTGTCTTTGATGTCAGTACTGGGTCTCTAGCTTACGCTGTCTCATCACACCAAGTATAGGCTGTTGCAGGATGAAATGAGAAAGCAACAGCTCTATATGATAATTTATTTTTACATGTTGTCGTGGTTTGACCCTGGCCAGCTGCCAGGTACCCACACAGCCGCTCTCTCACTCCCCCTTCACTGCTAGACAGGGGCAGAAAATATTTCAAAGGGCTCAGGGTTTGAGATAAGGACAGGGAGATCACTCTCATTTACCGTCCCGGGCAAAACAGACTGGATTTTGGGGAAATCTGTTCTCTTAATAAATGTAATTAATCAGAGAAGAGTAGTGAGAAATGAGAAAAAAGCAAACAGATCTTAACAAACAGAACACCTTCCCCCCATCCCTCCCTTCTTCCCGGGCTTAACATCAATCCCGGTTTCTCCACCCCCTCCCCCCGAGCGGCGCAGGGGGACAGGGAATGGGGGCTGCAGTCAGTTCATCCGATGTTGGTTCCACCGCTGCTTCTTCACTCCGGGGGAGGACTCTTCACTCCTCCCCAGGGCCATTGTGGGGTCCCTCTCACGGGAGACAAGCTTCACGCTCTCTTCTCCGCCGTGAGTCGTCCCACGAGGGGAAATTCATCACAAACTGCCCAACGTGAGACACCTCACGAGGGGCAGCCCACCCCTCGTGAGTCTGAGGCGCAGTTCTTCGGGGGAAACTGCTCCAGCATGAGTCCCCCGCAGCGTCACAAAAGTCCCACCAGCCAACCTGCTCCAGCGTGGGCATTCCCTCTTCCACGGGCTACAGGTTCCGGCAGCGACTTGCTCTGATGCGGGCGTCCCACGGGCTACAGCCCCCTTCAGGCATCCACCCACACGGCGTGGAGTCCCCTACGCGGTGATCCTCACGGTGGACATCTGCACCTCGCCCATGGGCTGCAGAGGGACAACCCGCTTCACCATGGTCTTCACCACAGACCTGGGGGACTCTCTGCTCCGGCACCTGGAGCTCATCCTCCCCCCTCCCCTTCTTCACTGACCTTGGTGTCTGCACAGATTCTCACTCCTCCATCTCTGTGCCAGCTGTTATGGCGCAGTTCTTTTTCCCGTTCTTAAATATGTTTTCACAGAGGCGTTCCTCTGCTATCACTTTACTGATAGGCTCAGCCTTGGCCCTCTTTGGAGCCGGCTGGCATTGGCTCTGTCAAGCTCGGGGAGCTTCTAGCAGCTTCTTTGTTGCTTAGCTGTGGTGTTGGGTGATATGGCTTAGGGGCGAGCTTGTAGTGTAGAGTTAATGGTTGTAGTGTAGGGTTAATGGTTGGACTTGATGATCCCAAGGGTCTTTTCCAACCTGAACTGTTCTATGATTCTTGCAGAAGCCACCCTGCAGCTCCCCCCCCCCGCCTCCAAAATCCGGCCAGGCCAACCCAATACACATGGTCTAAATAATACTGTTCTGCAGCAACAGAATGGAAGCAGCAAGCACCAAGAGGGTAGATAGGTTTGTATTAAAGTCAGTGCCGAGGGTTTATACATCAGAGCGAGACAGCGGTTAGCTCCTGGCCTGTCTGTCTGAAGGCTTAAGAGAAGCTCATGCATCATAACTGGATCATACAACAAAATTCTTTGGCCTTGTGAAGCATGATTCTGCTCTGTGTGTTTTGAAGGCACTTCTATCTCTAGCTCTTGGTAAGAGCAGAGAGGGGCTTTAAAGTAAGTAGATCCTTGCCAGCCCCAGCAAGAGTTTCTGAGGGTCTCATGGGGTGCTCTGGGCAGTGTTGGTGGTGTGTGCTGAGGAAATGGGCCTGTGGGTGTTGTGCTTCAGCCTGTGTCTGTGGGAGCTGTTGGAATGGAGAAGACTTGGACATTGCATCCCGTGATGCTGTCAGAGGCCTGTGGGGGTTGAGGCCGCCTGCAGCTGCCTGTGCAGGCACAGGGTGGGATGGCTGTGCTGGATGTGCCCTGGCTGCAGCCCCTTGCAGCCGTGTAAACCGCAGTTGTTGTCGTCTTCCCCATTGAGTCTACGTGCAGCTGAGGGTGCGTGGCCACTGGTCCTGTTCAGAAAAATATCTTGACTCTGCCTTTTTTGGTAGAAGAGTCCTGCTTCTGTGGGGCTCTGTTTGGAGTGATGAGAGTGTGATGATGATGATGATGAGGTGAAATATTTCTCTTTAAATAGGGCCTGGGCCCAAGCCAGAACCTAAACCAAGAGCTGGAGCTCCCAATCCCATCGATAACTTTGTGCTGCCTGAGTTGCCATCCGTGCCGGATACCCTGCCAACAGCATCTGCCGGCGCCAACTCTTCTGCCTCTGAAGACATTGACTTTGATGATCTTTCTCGGAGATTTGAGGAGCTAAAGAAGAAGACATAAAACTGACTGGGCTGTAACTCTAGTGTGAGGGGCAGGAGCTGCAGCAGCTTCTCTCTGAGACACTCTCCTTGAAACTGATTTCCTCTATTAACCTCCAATGTGCTCTTCTTTTTGAGCTCTCTTCCTGCTGTACTTTAACCAAGTGCTGCTTTCCCAACCGTTGTTGCTCCAGGAGGTGAACTGTGGAGAATCTCGTGAGGTGGGTAGCTGTAGAGGAAAAGTGGTGCTGGACATTCTGGGTGCTGTCCCTGGCTCTGTGCCCTTTCCCACAGTGAAGGCTGAGACAGGAGCGGGCTCTCTCTTCTCGGTGGGCTCAAGGGCAGCAGCATCCCCGTGCTGCGCCTCTGCTCTGCGGCCTGTGCCGTGGGGTGATGAAGCCCCCTTGGTAACACTCCTGGCTCCCTGGGGCCGGACAGGGAGTGTGGCTGCACCGCAGTGCGGGCCAGCTGTGGAAGCTGTGCAGTCCTGGCACTTCTGCCACGGCCCTGCCTCCAGCTCTGTCTGGCTAAGGTTTGCCCAGTGTGCTCTTTGCTCCCATCAGACCCCCCCGGGAGCCTTCCGTGGCTGCTGCCCTGTTACTGCCCGTGGGGTCTGTTCCTGGCACGGTTCCCTCCGGGGCTGTGTGGGAGCCGGTGGGGACCGAGGGCTGTCCCAGGGGCACGGTGGGCGCTGGCGGCACCTGCCCCTTCCTTGCCGGGTGTGGGGCCGAGGGAGCACCTCTGCTCTGCCGGAGCGCAGGCCGTGCCGCGGGGGGGGCTCTCTGCACAGGCGCCGTCGCACGACTTCTCTCTGGGGTTTTTCTTGGTTTGTATCGCGGGTCCTTCCCAATAAACTCGAGGCCTGGGCGCACCGGGGGAGGTTTCTGTGGGGGTGGGGGGGAGCGGCCCCCCGTGCCGCGGCTGCGGGCTGGGGGTGCCCGGCGGGGGCGGCGCTGGACACGCCCTTGGGGGGCGGGGGGCCGAGCCTGGGCCCCCCGGCTCGCGGCGGGGAGTGGGCGGAGCCAACTCGGGCCCCGCACGCGCTGTGTCTCGCGGTCCGGCCTCCGGCTGCGCGCGCTGCCGCGATGCGATTGGCCGGAGGGACCCGGCCTCCGCCAGCCCCCGGGGCGGGCTCCCGGAAGTGCCGCCGCACGTGTCCCGGCGGATGGCGGGGCCGCTGCGCGTGAGCGGGCGACGGGCCGGGGGCGGAGCGGGGCGCCCCGGGGGCGGCGGGAGGAGCCGCGGCCCGGCCCGGCGGGGAGTGCGCACGGGGGAGGGTCGGGCTTGGCCGGGGGTCGCTGGGGCTGGAGCAGGCGGGGACGGGAGGGGAGGGGACGGCGGCGGTGCCGAGGCGGGGGCCGGTGTGGGATGGCGGGGCCGGGGGTCCAGGATGGGATGGGGCGGGTTGGGGTGGTGGATACAGGACGGGGATGGGGACCGGGGGGTCGGCACGGCGTGGCTGTGGGGGCCGGTGCTTGGGCGTGGGCCGGGACAGGGGCGGTGCCGAGGCGGGGGCCGGTAAGGACCGGGTGTGGGGTGGGGGCGAGGGCCGGGGCCGGTGCGGGCGCTGCTGACACCCGTTGCAGGGGCGGCTGCGGGCGCTGGCCGCGGCGCTGGGCGGCTGCGGGCTGCTGCTGGGCTCGGCGCTGGCGGCGGGCGACGAGCGACTCTACGCGGTGGCGATGCCTGCGCTGCGCGCCCTCCCGCCCGAGGCCGCCCACGGGCTGGCCCTGCGCGCCGCCGCCCTGGGGCTCCTGCCTCCCGCTCGTCCCGACGACCCGGCGCTGGTACGGAGCTCTCTGCGGCGGAGGGGGCGGGGGATGGCGGGGGCAGCGCAGGGCCCGGTGGGGGCCCAGGGTGACCGGTCACGGTCCGTGGCAGGCACTGAGCTCCGCCAGCCTGGCGAGGTGCCCGACAGCGCTCCCGGGGAGGCCTGGGGTCCAGGAGGTGGCCCCGGAGAGAGCCACGGGTCCCCTAGGCAGGGCGGCTGATAAGGACCCCTGTGGGGCAGAGGAATGGAGGGGAGGGGGACAGGGCAAGGCCGTGGCTGTGGCTCCTGGGGTCGGTGGGCTCTGGCCCCCCTGGCTACTCGGTCCCTGCCCTGCAGGAGGTGCGAGTCTTCGGGCGGCAGTTCTGCAACCCGCTGGGCCTGGCGGCTGGCTTCGACAAGCAGGGCCAGGCTGTGGACGGGCTGTACAAGATGGGTTTTGGCTTTGTGGAAGTAGGAACTGTCACACCCAAGCCCCAGGAGGGAAACCCCAAACCCAGAGTGTTCCGGCTGGAGGAGGACGAGGCGGTCATTAACAGGTGGGATCCGAGGGTGGCTGCTCCACGGCGTCCCCCAGGTTGTCTGCCAAGAGCAGGGATGTTTATTTGGCTCTGTGATCTGTGCTGTGGCGGCTCCTGGGTTGGATGGGCTGAGCAGAGCTGCAGAGACCATACGTCGTCTTTGTGTCTCTCCTGTGTCCCGCTTGGGGCTTGTGGACACCAGCCCAGCCCTGAGCCTTGTCTGGTTCGCTGCAGGTATGGATTCAACAGCCATGGCCATGCTGCAGTGGAGCGCAGGCTACGAGCCCGCCGGGAGACACAGCTCAGGCTCACTAGTGGTAAGACAAGCTTATAAGCGTTTGCTCTTGCGGTCTGCAGGGTGGGTTTGGGGGTCTCCAAGGTAGCCGTAGACCAGAAAAAGTGTGTGACACCAGTGTCCAAGCATTGGGAGGGCCCTGGCCGGAGCAAGGTGCACTCAAAGAGCAGAAATGCTCTTGGGGCTATAGCCTCTCCCCTTGGGACTGTGACCAGGCACCTTTCTCCTGCTATTTTCCCTGTGACAGAGGCTCTGCTTGCCACCCTGAGCAGGACATGTCTGCTGGGACCGGCCAAAGCTGACAGGGCCCCTGCCGGGCAGTTTCTGCCTGCAGCCTCTGCCAGGGTGCTGGGAGGTGCTGATGGGGCAGCTGTGGCAACGCTCCTGTGGCTGCGGGACAGTCCCAGGCCCACCCCTGTGAAACACGTGGGCTGCACATCCCCGTCTTGGCTTTAGCTGGTACTGAGGCCTCCCTTGTCAGACGCTCTGGCCCCTCAGGTGGTGGCTGATCCTCCTGAGCTGGTTCAGCTCTGTCTGTTTTCCAGCGGGAATGCCCCTAGGAATCAACCTGGGCAAGAACAAGAGCTCTGCCGATGCTGTGGCTGACTATGTGGCTGGGGTCCGGACGCTGGGCCCTTTGGCTGACTACCTGGTGGTGAATGTGTCCAGCCCCAACACGCCGGGGCTGCGGGACCTGCAGGGCAAGGCTGAGCTGCGGAGCCTGCTTACCAAGGTGGGTGATGCTCTCAGCCAGCCCAGACCACAGCTGTAGCACTGGGTGCATCCCATGGGTGCTCCCCGCAGTGGGTTTGCCCTGGTGCAGGGAGGAGTGTGCCTGCTCCCAGGAGCGATGGGCAGGGCCACCCACATGTCGCCTAATCAGGGAGTCACCAGGCACTGTGCTCCAGCCACAGATGTGTAAGCAGTGAGGCGCTGCCCTCTGCTCTGCTCCTGCAAGGGGGCAGTGAGCCACCCGCCCCACAGCATTGGGTGCCACTGTCGTCCTGTGTGGGTCGCATGCCACAGGCTGCCTGTCCTGTCAGCTGTGACATTTCAGAAGAGCAGGGCCTGTTCCTGTGCTGCCTGTGGCAGCGTGCGCATGTCTCCCTGGTGTTACTGTACTGCACACGCTGTGTCCCTGTGCATCCCCTGCAGGTGCTGGCAGAGAGAGACCTGCTGCCTTGCGAGCACAAGCCAGCTGTGCTGGTAAAGATTGCCCCTGACCTCACCGCACAGGACAAGCAGGACATTGCCAGTGTTGTCTGTGAGGTGAGGAGGTGGGAGGAGGAGGCTGGCAAGGAGCTGGGCTGGCGTCCCTCCTGCCTCGCCTTGCACAGTGCTCCTGGCAAGTCACCTCTGGAGGGATGGGTGGACCTGCAGCTCTGGCTGCTGTAGGGACAGTGTCCTGGGTAGCTCCAAGTCTGTGAGGGCCTGTCTATGTCACCCTGACCTCAGGGATTGTCCAGGCAGTGAAGGGCAGCTGCTTTGTTTCCGAGCATGTTGCTGGGGCACATTGCCAGGAAGGTCCTGCCCTGGCAGCCTGGGGATGAGAGCAAGGGGGCTGCTGGTGGCAGCTGTGCCTTCAGAGTGCTGCCCCCCTCAGCTAGGTGTGGACGGGCTGATTGTCAGCAACACTACTGTGAGCCGCCCCAGCAGTCTCCGGAGCAGGCAGCGCACAGAGCCTGGCGGCCTCAGTGGGAAGCCCCTGCGGGAGCTCTCCACACAGACCATCAGGGAGATGTACTCCCTCACTGGAGGTAAGGGCAGAGCAGGGATTGGGGGGGGCTGTGTTGGCATCGCCTGCACCATCCTGACCCCGTGCCTGCCCACAGGCCGAGTGCCCATAATCGGGGTGGGTGGGGTGACCAGCGGGCACGATGCCCTGGAGAAGATCCGTGCTGGAGCCTCACTCGTGCAGATGTACACGGCACTTGTGTACCACGGGCCACCAGTGGTGGGGGCAGTGAAGCGAGAACTGGAGAACCTGCTGAGGTGAGTGAGGGGCTGGGCACCTCCACAGGCCACCCCAGGGCTCGGGGCAGCTCTGGGCACCTGCATGCGAGCAGCAGCACCATGGGGCTGAGCTGTGGTGCCAGGCTGACCCAACCATCACACTCTGTCCCTGGTTAGGGAGCAGGGGTTCAAGAACATCATGGAGGCGGTTGGAGCAGATCACCGGTGCTGACACTGCAGGACCAAGGTCTAGCTGGGAGGAGCTGTGGCCAAGTGGGGACAGGTCTGACACTTCAGTGCTGGGCAGACCGAGACTGAGCAGAGGCCTTGGTCCCAGCCCCTGGAGGGGTCAGTGCTGGGTGAAGCTGGGGCTGCACTGGTGAGGAGCAGGAGAGGGGGCTTCCACACTGGTACCATATTTTGGCTTTCTTGTGAGTTGGGGTCCCAGTGCTGGGTAAAGCTGGGTGGTGGGGAAGGGCCCTGAGGGGATGGCCCTGCAGGCAGTCCTGTGCTCCAGTTCCTGTGCCTGCCCTTCCCCAGAGCAGGCATCCCTCCCCTGGTGCCACTGCCCAAGCCGTGTGCTGGGTGTCCCTTCTGCCATGGACACCGCAGCCTCCACAGGAGGATTTGCCCTCCCTGCCCTCCTCAGTCCTGTAACAAACTTTTGAGCCCTGGGTCCTGCCAAAGTGTCAATAAATGTTTAGTTCACCTGGTCCTGTGTGCTTCTCTGGGGACATGCATAGGGTCAGAGGGATGCAGCCTGACTCTCCCCTGCAGGGCAGGATCAGCTCTCTGCGTTCTCAGTCAGTGCTGCTTTCCCGGTGGTAGGAGCCAGAGGGTCACTGGGCTCTGGGATGGGTCCCTGCAAGGCTAAGCCAGGTTTCCCTCATGGAGACCTCTGCCTGAGGCTGGGCCCCTGGGGAAGCTTGGGGCCCTGGGGGGTGCTGTGTGCCAGCTCTTCCCTTTGGCGCAGGTATGTAGATAGAATCATAGAACAGTTTGGAAGAGATCTTCAAGATCAAGCTGTTTGGAGACAGCTGCGGTTATGCCCTGTGTGTTGTTATGCAAAGGTCCTGCTCGTTCACACTTCTGCAGGCCATCAGTTTTGTCTCTGGGGACTCCCGGTGCTGACTGCTTCTGTACCCTGGACTGTGGTAGGTCATCTTTGGTTTTTCTTGAGTGACGCAACTTGGCCTGGGTCAGCATTCCCGCTGCAGTCTCTTGCAACCCGCCCTGCAGGGCAGGATTGCGCCACAGCCCTTCCCCAGACGGGTGTACGGGAGGAGCGGGGCTGCTGACCTTTGGCTTGTGTCAGGGCTGTCCTGTGCTCCCCTGCTCCTGCAGCCCGTGCACCAGCCTGGGGAGCTCTTGCTCTCCTGGTCTGGAGGTGGCTGTCATGCCCGTGGGAGCATGAACTTGAGTTTCACCTTGAACTGCAGCACTTTTCTCTGTGCTCTGCAGCTTGAGTTGTGACAGTGGCTTGGAGACATGGCAGTCACTAGCGGCGTTGGCCTGGAGCGTGGCCCTGTGCTGCTGTAGCCCAGTGCATGGGCCAAGCCTGTGCCCCATGGGCATGGGGGCAGCTGGGGCTGGGGCAGCTTCCCCCACCTTCCTGCTGGCGGCCCCTCCATCCGAGCTAGCCTCGAGGCTGCTCAGGGGGCACCACAGCACAGTTGCCGGTTGCTTTTTGTCCCCTGCCAGGGCGTAGCAACCTCCTGTGGAGGGACAAGCCTGCTGGGGTGGGATGGAGCTATCGAAGCTTGCTGTCATCACATGCCACAGTGCCTTTCTAAGTGCTGGTGTGGTTCTTGGATTGGAGCTGTCAAGCCCTGACTCCAGCTCTCTGTGTCTCACGTGTGTTGTACGAGTGTGACTGGTGCTAGGCCAGGAGCTGTCAAGACCTGAATTGTCCAGGGGCACAGGTGCCCCACGAGATGGGAGGGAGCTTGCACAGGATAAGATGTCCCACTTCTGGAGCATCTGGGACCAGGCCCAGGTGTCCCTCCTGAGCCTGGGGTGTCTGAGGGGCAGGAGGGGCACTGGGCAGACCCCCAGCAGGCCAGGCTTCAATGGCTCAGGGCTCACCCACATGCTCCAGATAGTTTCGGTGTGGCTTCAGGGCAACACTGGCCCCCTGGGGTCCATCAGAGGGCCGGTGCCTGCCCTCCAGGTTGTGCTCCTGCTGGAAGCAGGCTCTGCTCGTCAGAGCAGGCTGATGTGCTGTGCCCTGCGCCCTTGCTGCTGGCTGGCCCGTCCAGCTGGGCACTGGCCAGCGATTGCTGCCATGGGTTCCTGTAAGGCTGGGCTGGGCCCTTGGCTCTGCTGACAAACAACCGGCAGCTGGGGGCCAGGGGCTGCCAGGAGGTGGGGCTGGAGCCCGCCGGGTAGGAAGGGGAGGGTATTTGCGGGAAAAGGTCAGCTTGGCCACAGTTCCTCAGAGTGTGCAGCAAAGTGGCATGGGACACGCTGCACTAGGGCAGCTGCTGGTGCCCCCACAGGGAGTGCTCCAGGAGGTAGCATGAGACGGGGCTGGCTCTGCTCTCTGTGAGCCTCAGGGCCAGGGCACGAGCATCTGCAGCCAAATCCCCCTCACATGTCTGTAGCTGCAAAATCCCGGAATCTGTTGGCAAACTGGCTTCCCACGGTGGGTCTTGGCAGGCTTGCCGGGAGGCTCTGTCCAGCCGGCTGAGAGCCAGGTGGGACTTTTTGTGCTCCTCATGCTGGGAAGGGCGCTGGCTGCCTACAGCAGGGTCAGGAGGTCTGGAGCACACAGGGCTGCACCAGGGTGAGGGGGCTGGCAATAAAAGGGATGAGGAAAGAACCCTGAACAGCATCAACCTGCAGAAGGAGGCTGCTGTGAGGAGGGAGCTGTGAGCATGGGGTGAGCAATGCTGATGTGTCCCTGCATATGCTTAGAGCTGTGTCCTGGCTGAGGACCTGGCTCTGCTGTGGGCCTTGACAGGACCTGCGCTGGACCTGGAGGTGCTCCGAGTCCAACACCGCAGCCTTGTCCTCCCCAGCAGCAGGGGCCAGGTCTGGCCCAGGCGACTCTTCCAGGCTGTGTCTAAGGGGCAGCCTTGGGAGTGCGGGATTGGCGCTCTGCCTTCGCGGGGAGGGAGCCCTCCAACCAGGGCACTGCTCCTGGAGGGGCCCATGGACCAGAGCAGGGGGCAGGAGCCTGTTGCTGAGCGTGCCCTCTCTCCCCTGCAGACCTGCAGTGCTGCTGATTGCTGGCCTGGCCTGGAGTGTGCTGGAAACCACAGCTGCCACCGGTACCTCCCAGGGCGAGGGTGGGAATGCTGGGGCTGCATGAAGCCCGGGGCAGCTCAGCGGGCAGCACGGGTGGGGCAGGGACTCACTGGAGGTGGGGGGCAATGTCTCGGGCTGGCTCCTCTGGGCTGGCTGAGCATCCTCTGCCTGCAGAGTGGAGCTGTGCAAAGCCTGTGGAGATCGAAAATGGACATGTGGAGCACCTGATCCAGTACCGCTGCGACCCATACTACCAGCTGCGTGGCTCTGGTGATGGTAAGGCACGTGGTGTGGGCACAGCACACATGGATGGGGCTTGTCCCTGGCTCCAGGGGAGGCATGGGGCTGCCCGATGCTGTATGATGCAGTCCCCCGTACACTTTCCCTGGGAGTAACTACCCCTGCTCGCCCAAGCCCTGAGGACATGAAAATACCTCTGTGCTGGCCAGGGGCCCTGTCCCCTCCGCCACCCGCAGGGCAGGGCAGGGACGCTGACTCTGGTTTCCCTCCGAAGGCACGTACAAGTGTGACAACAATCACATGTGGGTGAGTCCTGAGGCTGGCAAGGAGGTGCCTGTCTGCGAGCCAGGTGAGAGCAGAGCAGCAGGGCCTGGGGCTGCAAGGGGCAGGGTGGGGGGGCTCCGGGTGGTGGGTCTGGGCAGCCCGAGGTCTGCGGGGGCAGCTCACAAACCCCACCTGCACTGCTGCTCCCTAGGGCTGCTGTGTGCCAGGAGGCACCCAGCCCCTGCCAGCCTCGGCGAGCTCACCAGGACCCTGTTCTGCCCCTTGCAGTGTGCGGGAAGCCGCAGAACCCCCCCAGGCAGATGCAGCGCATCATTGGGGGGCTGCTGGCTGCGAGGGGCAGCTTCCCTTGGCAGGGCCGGCTGGTGACCCGCCACAACCTCACCGTGGGGGCGACGCTGATCAGTGACCAGTGGCTGCTGACCACGGGCAGGAACGTCTACCTGAACCACAGTGAGCACGCCAAGCTGGAGGAGATCCCCCCGACGCTGCAGCTCTTCCTGGGCAGCCGGGGGCAGCTTGCCTTGCCCATTGAACGCGTGGTGCTGCACCCCGGCTACCCGGAGGCTGTGGATCTAGCCCTGCTGAAGCTCAAGCAGAAGGTGCCCCTCGGGAAGGAGGTGATGCCCATCTGCCTGCCCCAGAAGGACTATGTGCGCCCGGGGCGGGTGGGTTACATCTCTGGCTGGGGCCGCGGCGCCACCTTTGAGTTTCCCAACATGCTGAAGTACGTGATGCTGCCGGTGGCAGAGGCGGAGGGGTGCAGGCAGTACTACAAGACGCAGAACAAGTCCTTCGCGGTCCAGCCCACCCTTAGCAACGATACCTTCTGTGCGGGCATGAGCGAGCTGCGGGAAGACACGTGCTACGGGGACGCCGGTGGCGCCTTCGCCGTGCACGACCCCGACGATGACACCTGGTACGCGGCCGGCATCCTCAGCTATGACAAAACCTGCACGGCCTCCAAGTACGGCGTGTACGTGGATGTGCGGCGCGTCCTGGCCTGGGTGAAGGAGACGGTGGCGGCTCCCTGAGGGGCAACAAATCTGCCCCACGGCCCGCTGCAGGAATAAAACTGTCCCGCACCCCACTATGGGCTCTGTCTGTCTGTCTGTCTCTGAACGTGCTGCGGCGGCCTCCGCGTGCGTCTGCGTGTCCCCCTGTCCCTCGGGGCTGCGGGGCCGCCCGTGGGGTCCCTGCGTGGGGCTCCCCTGGGGATCTGCTCTGCAGGGGCGGGCTGCAGCACCCGGCCCCCCGCGGGGGGGGGGGGGGCAGGATCCCTCGGACACCTTCACGGGGGCCAAGACTTCACAGTCATCCCCACGGGGGGCGGGACCCCACGGATGCCCCCCCGGGGTGTCCCTTGGCCTGTCCCACCTGCCCCACGCCACGCCCTCCACAGCCGGAAGTGCTGCCGCGGCCACGTGACATCTCCCGTTTTGACCTGCGCCGGAAGTCCGCCGATAAACCGGCGAGCTCGTCTTGTCTGGCCGTTGTCGGAACTCTATGGTGGGTGCCCCTCCTAGGGGCTCCGGTTGCACTCTCTGTGATGCGAGCGGCTAGAGCGGCGCTTCCTGCGGAGCGCTGCGGGGCGGCCATGGCGGCGCGCAGGGAGCCGGTGGACGGTCACTGAGGCAACGACAGGCGGCGGCTGCGGGACGGGAGCCGGGCCGGGGCGGCGCTCCGGTGCCCGCCCGCCAGGCCCGGCCCGGCCCGGCCGCGATGGCCGAGGCGGGCGAGGAGTCGCTGCACCGGCTGGCGGGAACGAGCCCGGAGGCCGAGGCCGGCGGGCTGGTGCTGCGCCGGCGGAGCGCCGCGGCCGAGCAGCACGTGTTCAAGGCGCCGGCGCCGCGGGTCTCGCTGCTGGGCCTGGACGTGTTGGCGGCCCAGAAGCGGCGGGAGCGGCAGGAGGAGGCGGCCGGCGGGAAGCGGTCCCGGGTCTCCTCCTACAAGGACTGGGAAGAGGGTCGTGACGAGGCGGGCAGCCCCGGGGAGGAGGACGACGAGGAGGAGGAGGAGGAGGAGACCGGCCGGAGCAGCCGGGGCGCCCGCAAGGACAGGTGGGCTCTGCTGCGGCTCCGGGCGGGATCGGACTGAGACGGGGAGCGAGCGCTGCGGTGCCCGCGGGGTGCTCGGTGGGCAGGCCTCCTGCTCCTGCTCCTCGGAGAAGGGCTGTGCGGCAGCCCTGTAGATCCGAGCGGGTTATGGGCAGGAGAGCTCGTAGGTGCTGCTAGGCCCGCAAAAGCCAGCGTCCCACGGCTGCTGGCCTGGAGGCCTGGAAGGGCACCGGCAGACTCGGTGGGCTGTGAGCAGAGGATGGGGAGAGTACTTTTAACCCTGCACTTCTGCTGTAGCAGAGGTTAGAACTAGACTTGTATGAGAAAAGCCAAAGGCCAGCTGTTCCTCAGTACTTTTGAACTTTTCTTCTCCTTGCTCTGCCTCTCCAGGCATTACCGCTCTGTCCATGTGGAAACACCTTCCTACACGGGGGGTGTCAGTGAGGAGTTTTGGGAACGAAGTCGGCAGCGGGAAAGGGAGCGTCGGGAACACGGTGTCTTTGCCTCATCTAAGGAGGAGAAAGAACGAAAGAAGGAACGCAGCAGGGATCGGGACCACGATCATAAACGGGACCGCGGTAACTGTTCAGAGACCTTTGCAACCTTTTCTGCTTGGGGTTGGGAGCACGTCCCTCAGCCTCTCTGTAGTCCTTAGCTAATGTGTGTCTCCTTTCCGCAGCAGGCCTGGGGAGTCTATTTGTCCACTGGGCACCTGATCTTACTTTTTTTTTTCTCACAGAGGAGCGGGACAGAAGTCGTCACAGCAGCAGATCGGAGAGAGACAGCTCGTCGGAGCGGAGCAGCAGGAGGAGTGAACCGGAGAGCCCCAGACACCGTCCCAAAGGTAGGAATGGGACCTGGTAGAGTTCTGGTGTGACAGGTAACAGCAAGGGGTTTGTTTCATTTTTTTTGTTTGTTTCCTGTTGTTTTTGTCAGGACAAGTACGGGTAGAAAAGTATGTGTCTTTTAATGTGTGTGGTTAGGGCAAGCATAAAACACCAGCTTGACCTGGGTCTGGGAGCAATCTGCCAGCTGTGTGGTGTGAAAATCTGGCAGATTTCTGCACAGCGGGGTCTGTTTTGAGTATATGTGATAGAAACACGGTCCTCTGGCAATTTTCCCTGGAATCACTGGGTCACCCTCTTCTGTCACAGGAAGGGCACCCCTCTCTCCATGCTCCTTGCTCAGCGTAGGGTGGTTCCACATGCCCAGAGCACCACTTGAGGAGCAGATGTCAAATGCTGTCTCTTCCGCTAGATGCGGCCACGCCGTCTCGCTCCAGCTGGGAGGAAGATGATGGTGGCTACAGCAGTGCTCGCCGCTCGCAGTGGGAGTCTCCCTCACCCACGCCTTCCTATCGAGACTCGGAGCGCAGCCACCGGGCATCATCGCTGCGGGACACGGACCGGAGAGACCGGGACAGGTGCTGGTGCCTGGGGCTGGGAGTTGTTGGACTGTGGAAAGAGGGAGGTGCAGGTGAGAGCAGCACCTGGCTGTGGGCACTAATTCCTCCCTCGTGCTGCTTTTTCAGATCCATGAGGAGCAGGTACTTGGATAAGACGCCATTGCCCACCCCCTCGTACAAATACAACGAGTGGGCTGACGACCGGAGGCACCTGGGGGCGACGCCACGGCTGTCCCGAGGGAGAGGTGAGGAGCCTGGGCTGGGCAGCGGTGGGATCCCGGGCCCCTGCACAGCACAGGGTCGGGCTCGGTGGGATTTCCTCTGGGGCAGCTGGGCTAGCGCCTGAACTGACCGGCTCGCTCTGTGCAGGGCGCCGTGCAGATGGGGAGGAAGGCATCGCCTTTGAGACGGAGGAGGAGCGGCAGCAGTGGGAGGACGACCAGCGGGTGAGAGCCTGAGTGTGGGCGAGGAGTGGGGTGGGCTCAGGGCAGCTGGGCTGGGCGCGGCAGGGCAGGGGGCAGCAGGAGTGCCTGGCTGGGGGCATGTGCTGCAGAGGCTGCACAAGGAGGAGCTCAGGGCCACACCTCTCTCCTCCCAGCAAGCTGACCGGGACTGGTACATGATGGACGAGGGCTATGATGAGTTTCACAACCCCTTGGCGTACTCCTCCGAGGAGTACGTGAAGAAGCGGGAGCAGCACTTGAACAAGCAGAAGCAGAAGCGCATCTCAGCCCAGCGGCGTCAGATCAATGAGGTAGGGGCGAGACGTGGGGTCGGTTCCTCTGGACATGCGAGTTTTGCTGCCCTGTGAGAGAGACCCGCTCCCTGTCAGTGAAGGCTGAACCCTCTCTCGGGTGGGAGGATGGTCTGTGACCTGGCCCAGACTGAGCGAGGGCTCACGGGGGAACCGTTGTTCAGTTTCCCTGAGAAGCGCAGCCCTGCCTCTCCTGCGTGGGGCAGGATTCACAGTCAGAGTGGCCGTGGGGGGTTGCAGTGTCTGGGGCAGCAGGGGTGCAGAGGGCTGCACTCCTGCTGTCCTGGGACGAGTTATGATACTGGAATTGTCTGCTGTTGCCCAGCAGGTGCTGGGGGCTGCTGCCCTTGGCACACGAGCGGGATCATGTCCGGGCTTCCTGGCATGTTCTGGGTATGGCAGGGGCCTCGTGGACAAGGTCTGTCCTGCGTTTCCTTGCAGACAGTCCAGTGTGCTTCGTGTGACCAATGTGCGTCCGCCGTGCCCTGCTGCTTCCAGTTACTGCTTCTTCACCAGTACTCACTTTCAGGCTCTCTAGGCTGGAACCATCAGTTTCATCCTGTTGGCAGTGCAGGGCCTGGGCCTCATCTGGTGTGATCTCTTGGGCTTTCCTGTAGCTGTAGGGCTTCTGTGTGTTTTCTGATATGTTGTTTCCTGCAGGATAACGAGCGCTGGGAGACAAATCGCATGCTGACCAGTGGTGTGGTTCATCGGATTGAAGTGGATGAAGATTTTGAGGAGGATAACTCTGCTAAAGTGCATCTGTTGGTGCACAACCTGGTGCCCCCTTTCCTAGATGGAAGGATTGTCTTCACCAAGCAGGTAGTCGCTGCGTCTGAAGGTGCTGACAGCAGGGAGCCCCGCAAGTGTGAGGTCTCTGTACTGAAGCAACATGTCTTTCCTCTAGCCAGAGCCAGTCATCCCTGTCAAGGATGCCACCTCAGACTTGGCCATCATAGCCCGGAAAGGCAGCCAGTTGGTGCGCAAGCACAGGGAGCAAAAGGAGCGTAAAAGGGTATGCTGTGACCTTTTGGCTTACCACCCCACTGTACGCATGCTGTGCAGTACCTCACAGCCTTTGTTTAGAGGGTGCAGAATGCTGGCTTTGGCAGCAGTGATGATCAGGAGTTCATATTTTATGACCTGGGGTATCCTGGCAGCCCAAACTCATCATCTTGTTTCGTAAGCAACTGCTGTGATGGGATTTCCTCGGGCGCTGCCAGGGATGTGAATCGCTTGTGCAGAGGAGCCTGATACAAAGGATGTTTGGATTGTGGGAGAAGAGAGCAGGTGGAAGAATGCAAGGTAGCTTAGGGCCAGCCTGTGGTCAGTGTGGCAGCAGGATTTACCTTGTCGGGTCTCAGCACAAGAGTTGTGAGGAGGAGTATGCAGCAAGGTAGCAAGTTAGGTTCTCTAGGGAATTTCTCTAAAAATATGGTCGCTGTGGGGAAAGCACAGGTGTGTTCCTTGTAAATTGAAACTGAGCTGAATTTGAGCTCTATGTGCTATGAGTGGAGTGGAGGTAGAAGCTGAACTGGTATCAGGCGAGAACAAGCAGGAATATGGGGGAGAGAGGCCTGCGAGCGCCTGTCAAGAGCAGGAAGATTATCCCTGTTCCAGTTTGCGTGGGTTTAAGTGTAATGGAAGAGTCAGCAACTGGAATAATTTTCTTAAGAGGTGGTTGGTCATCCTATGCCTGAAGTCTCTGTGTCCAGACTAGTGTCTAAAATCTCTGCTCCAGTTCGCTTGGAAGAGGGGAGGTTGGTGTGGGAATGGGGTGTGCCTTCTGTGTTGTAGCCCTGGGGAATTGCTAATGTGCTATATCGTGGTCTTACAGGTAGCACTGGAGAAGAATGATTTGTCAGTGCTTGCGCAGCAAAGTTATACTGATCTCTGTCCTTCCAGGCTCAGCATAAGCACTGGGAGCTGGCAGGCACAAAGCTGGGAGACATTATGGGGATCAAGAAAGAGGAGGAGAAGGATGACATGGTGACAGAAGATGGCAAAGTGGATTACAAGTAGGAGCTTGCTTTGAATTATTCCTGCTCAGCTGGTGATGGGAGTTGTGGGCATAGCAAAAAGCATCAGGAGGCAGTTTCAGGACTTCTGGTGTTTCCTTAGGACTGAGCAGAAGTTTGCCGAACACATGAAAGAAAAAAGTGAAGCCAGCAGTGAGTTTGCCAAGAAGAAATCAATCCTGGAGCAGAGGCAGTATCTGCCCATCTTTGCTGTGCAGCAGGAGCTGCTTTCCATCCTCAGGTACGGCTGCCAGGAAACTGGTCACAGAACATCCCCACATCTTGGGAACCCAAGTGAGAAGGTCTCTGAGATAGACGGGCCGCCTGGGAACTAAGCCTGTCACTGGGTGTGGTTGGTGACAGCTCTGCTGCCTGGGCAGGACGGCGCTTGGGCAGCCGGCCAGGACCGCGAGTACAAAAGCCCTTCTTTGTGGTGCATGAAGAAATGCTTTTTCCTTTTCTCCAGAGACAACAGCATCGTGATTGTGGTGGGGGAGACGGGCAGTGGGAAGACGACTCAGCTGACGCAGTACCTCCATGAGGACGGCTACACGGACTACGGCATGATCGGCTGCACCCAGCCCCGCAGGGTGGCGGCAATGTCGGTGGCCAAGCGGGTCAGCGAGGAGATGGGCGTGCGGCTGGGAGAGGAGGTGAGTGCTGTAGGCGCAGGGCACAGCCCGGTGACAGCGAATGTGTGGGGCTGTTGGAAGATTCTCTGGTGTCTCTGCCCTCCCAGGTGGGCTACGCCATCCGCTTTGAGGACTGCACGTCCGAGAACACGGTGATCAAATACATGACGGATGGAATCCTCCTTCGTGAGTCGCTGCGAGAGGCTGACCTGGACAACTACAGCGCTATCATCATGGATGAGGCACACGAGCGTTCGCTCAATACCGACGTGCTCTTTGGCCTGCTCCGGGAGGTGTGTGTGAGCCTGGGCTAGAGGATGGGAGCGTAGGACATGTGAGCTGGTCTTCAAGCAGAGACAGCCCTTCTTCACCAGGTCTGGGAGAGGAAGGCAGAGCTGCCACAGCTGTGTCTGCACTTGCTGCTCCAGTGTCCTGGTCCCTGGTTCTGGGGGCTTAAATCTCCTCCCCTAGTGCCTAAGTGCTGCCAGAGGCATGCTGGCTGACAGTCAGAAACTCTAGGTAGAGAGATCATTGCTGGCTCAAGGCTTCCTGGACTGAGGTCAGCGGATCTTTAGCTGCACACATCATACAGCATTTGTGTTCCTCAGTGCTAGTGGCCAGTGCTTCTGGAGCACAGCAAATGCTCCGTCCTGTCCTGTTGTCTCAGTAAGAGTGGAAGCAGCCTGCAGCCACAAACGAATGCCTCTTCCTTATTGTTCCTTTCATCTGCTTTCTAGGTGGTGGCCCGACGCTCAGATCTGAAGCTTGTTGTCACCTCGGCCACCATGGATGCAGATAAATTTGCCTCTTTTTTTGGGAACGTTCCTATTTTCCACATTCCCGGACGCACTTTCCCTGTTGATATTCTGTTCAGCAAGGTACGATCAGTGTGGCAGGGGGGAAGTTGTGTTGTGACAGGAGAGGGTTGTGACTCAGGTGTACCGTACTCTGTGGTGGGTGCAGGAAGGACAAAGGAGGAGTTGTGCCATGATGTGTCTCGCACATGGGATGGAGCAGGTGAGGTTATTGGCATCTGTAACCTTGGCTGTGCCTTTCAGACCCCACAAGAGGATTATGTGGAGGCTGCAGTGAAACAAGCCCTGCAGGTCCATCTGTCTGGTGCTCCTGGAGACATCCTCGTCTTCATGCCTGGCCAGGAGGACATAGAGGTGAGCTGGAAGGGCGTGCACTGTTCTGCCTCCTTTGTTGTTTTGATCTTATGTTTACACCCCTCTTTGTGTCTAGGTGACCTCAGAGCAAATTGTGGAGCACCTTGAGGAGCTGGAGAAGGCGCCTGCTCTCGCTGTGCTACCAATCTATTCTCAGTTACCGTCGGACTTGCAGGCCAAGATCTTCCAGAAGGTGCTGATGCGTGCTCTGTGGCAAGAGTGGGTCTGAGGGAAAGTAGTGCAGGAAAGACTGAGCGTGCATGAGAGGGCAGATGTGCCTTTTGTATTGCATGTGGAGGAGAGTGAGGGAAAGTGTGTGCCCCCCTCAACTTCCCAAGAGTCACCCCTGTCCTGCTGGGTTCTATGTTGCTGCTCCACACTCTTCCTCAGCCGTGCCGAGGCCCTGGCCCAGGATGTGACTGACGTGCCGTGTGCTTGCAGGCTCCAGACGGGGTCAGGAAGTGCATCGTGGCCACCAACATTGCAGAGACCTCCCTGACAGTGGACGGCATCATGTTTGTGATCGACTCCGGCTACTGCAAGTTGAAGGTCAGCCGAGGCTTCCTGTACTGCTCGTGGCCCCAATCTCTGGGGCTGGGTTGAGGGAGTTCTGTGGCAGTGAGCTAGCCTTTCTCTTACTGCGGTCTGCTCTTCCTATGCCTTGCAGGTTTTCAACCCCCGTATAGGCATGGACGCACTGCAGATCTACCCCATCAGTCAAGCCAATGCCAATCAGAGGGCAGGCCGGGCTGGCCGCACCGGCCCGGGCCACTGCTTCAGGTAGGGGTGTCACTGGTGGTCCTGTTCCTGTCCTACCTGCAGCTTTGCATCAGCCTATGTGTGTACATATATTTTTATTATTTTTTCTCACTGGAGCCGTTCATTATCTTGAACCCCTGGGGGGATGAGGGCACAAGGCAAGCCTAGAGGCCTTCTCCTTTGGGCACAGTGCCTCTGCAGAGGGAAGGACAGGCTCCAGTTTCCTCCCTTGTCCATCCTGACTTGTGACTGTTCCACGCTTGATGCTGTTGGGATTGCGCCTAGCCAGAGGCGGCTTTCTCAGGGCCTTGCTTTGAGACTGGTCTGTGCCCAGGGCAGAGCTGTGCCTGGGAGGGGTGCATGCTGTGCTGCAGCCCAGGCACCCTTCTGTGCTGGGGCAGAGAGAGGTCCCTCTCTGGGGTCCTGGTGCTGGTATGGCTGGGTGCAGAGTTGCTGCCCTGGGCTGGGCCAGGCTGGGCAGCGCTGGTGAGTGGGTGAGGAATGTGGTGGCCTCGATGGGGAGGAGCATGTTCATGGTCTTGACATCTGTTCCCCAGGCTCTACACCCAGAGCGCCTACAAGAACGAGCTGCTCACAACCACGGTGCCCGAGATCCAGCGCACCAACCTTGCTAACGTAGTGCTTTTGCTGAAGTCCCTGGGCGTGCAGGACCTGCTGCAGTTTCACTTCATGGATCCACCCCCCGAGGACAACATGCTGAACTCCATGTACCAGCTCTGGATCCTGGGCGCCCTGGATAACACAGGTACTGGCTGCTGGGGCAAGCGGCTGACCTGTGGGACTGGGACCTGCTTGGCTGCTGATCCCTGTGCTGTTCCTACAGGTGGTCTGACCTCAACAGGACGTCTCATGGTGGAGTTCCCACTGGATCCTGCGCTCTCCAAAATGCTCATTGTCTCCTGTGACATGGGTTGCAGCTCAGAGATCTTGCTCATTGTCTCCATGTTGTCTGTGCCTGCCATCTTCTATCGGCCTAAGGTACTCGTTTGCTCTTTCAGCAGTTTGGGGCCTTCCCCTGCCTTTTGACTAACCAGGGTTGTTTGCTCACACTTTAGGGCCGAGAGGAGGAGAGCGACCAAGTGCGGGAGAAATTTGCGGTTCCAGAGAGCGATCATTTGACTTATCTGAATGTTTACCTGCAGTGGAAGAACAACAACTATTCTACTCTGTGGTGCAACCAGCACTTCATCCATGCCAAGGCCATGCGGAAGGTGAGGCTCTGGCGACGCACTTGGGGGAGGGAGCCTTACACCAGCGAGGGATCTGACCACCACACACCTTCGCAGGTGCGGGAGGTGCGTGCCCAGCTCAAGGATATCATGGTGCAGCAGCGGATGAGCCTGGCATCCTGTGGTACTGACTGGGATGTCGTCAGGAAGTGCATCTGTGCTGCCTATTTCCATCAGGCTGCGAAGCTGAAGGTGAGAGATGTCTGTGCTGGTCTGGGGGCTGAGGCCCTGTCTGGGAAGAGGTGGGCTAACCACACTTCTCCTGCAGGGCATCGGGGAGTACGTGAACATCCGCACGGGCATGCCCTGCCATCTGCACCCCACGAGCTCGCTGTTTGGCATGGGCTACACACCAGACTACATTGTGTATCATGAGCTGGTCATGACTACCAAGGTGAGCACGAGCTGAGGACTAGCAACAAGGCAAGGAGTGCTCTGAGGGAGACGGGAGGGCTTTGCTGTGAGAGCAGGATCTGTTGGAAGGGCAGTTCTCAGCCTTGCTCATCTATGCTAGCTGGGCATGGCTGTGTCATCTGCAGATGACATCTGTTTGTCCCTTTCCCAATATTTTTTCCTGGCTTAATGTGGGATGTGTTTTGAACCTCTTTGTAGTCTCAACAAGTCCAACCCATAGCAGCTTCTGAGGGCGGGAGGATTTCTCTAGACGGGGTGTAGTGCTAGACTGATAAGTGTCATCGGCGAGTGGCAGAGGGAGGGAGCTGCTGTGACTGTCGAGATGGTGCCCAGGCCCTGAGAGTGCCGCCCTGCAACCCTGGCCTTTCTGTCTGTCCCTGTAGGAGTACATGCAGTGTGTCACTGCTGTGGATGGAGAGTGGCTGGCGGAGCTGGGACCGATGTTCTACAGCATCAAACATGCTGGCAAGTCAAGACAGGTGAGCCTCCTGCCCAGGAGGAGCTGGCACACAGCAGGCCCACTGCATGACTGTTCTGGTGTGGAGTGTGTGTGTGTGTGTGTTTTGATATGGAAGGAACGAGCCTGTGGGCCTCCAGAGCGTGGGCTGCTGGCCAGCCCTTTGCATGTCCCTGACCTGCTGCTGCCTTGTTCCAGGAGAACCGCCGCCGTGCCAAGGAGGAGGTGTCTGCCATGGAGGAAGAGATGGCTTTGGCTGAGGAGCAGCTGCGTGCTCGCCGGGAGGAGCAGGAGCGCCGTAACCCGCTGGGCAGTGCAAGGTAGGTGCTGGCCCTGCCTGGGCGTGGACTGCCCGCTGAAGAGCGGGACAGTGAGCTGCGTGGACGATCCATGTGGGTGTTGTGGTGCAGGGAAAGGCTGCAGATTCCACTAATCGCCCTTGTCCTCTCCTGTCAGATCTACTAAAATCTACACCCCTGGACGGAAGGAGCAGGGGGAGCCGCTGACACCACGACGCACCCCAGCCCGCTTTGGCCTCTAAGAAGGCAGCGCCAGTTGCTTTGAGGCTTAAAGACTTCCAGAAGCAGCTGGGCCTTAGGAGAGTGCCCAGCTCCTCTGATTGCTGTACTCTGTAAGGCTCTCTACAGCTTGTGGCCCAGGAAGGCTTTGGTGCTTGGCACTAATTTTGCTACAGAACATAAAGTATTTTATTTGTTTAAAGGTTGTTAGTCTAATCCTTGCTTTGTTTTGCGCCACTTCTTGTCCTGGAGGCGAGTGCTGGGTGGAGGCAGCCCTGCAGTGTCGTGCAGGGCTGGTACTGTCAGGTTGCTGCCCTGTAGACCCTGGGGCAAGGCACAGAATTGCACTGACCTAGAGGGCAAAGACAACCTGTCCCGGCCCAACCCTGGGCTGTGAAGGCAGCTCTTGCGCACCCCTGGGCTGGCAGTGGCTGCCCCATGGTCTCTGTACATGTGGGACCGTAGGCCCAGCCCTGCTTCAGGCCAAGCTGTGCCAGGAATGTGTCTTACCTTCAGCTGCTCACACTTGTGCTGCTCTTGTGTTCTGACCGTGAGGTATGCGTTCTCCTCCTGCATCCTGCCCCGTGTGTCTTGCCTGGAGGAAAGGTGGGGAAGAGGAGGTGATGCAGTGGTGCTGAGACAATCCTGATCTGCTGCAGGCAGAGAGCTCAGCTGATCTCCCCATGTTCACCACTTACTCCTTTTCGCCTGTCAGCTCCACAGACTGCTTGATTTGCCAGTGGATCTTGTGCCCTAGTTTCTCATTCGGCTGCCTGAAAGCAAGGCCTGAGCTGAGTGATTGGCATGAGGAGAAGGTGGCCACCTGTCCCTCTGCTCCAGTAAGGCTTCTCACTCACGTCTGCTCTTTCGCACTCTGGCTGATGTTGACCAGCATCAGCTGCCTCTCCATGCACGGTCTGCTGCTGCTGCAGTGTGCTAGCGTGTGGGAAGAGCACAGGGTTTCTACCTGGAAAGAATGAGCCATACTGTGCCATGAGTGAACCAGCATGTGACAGCTCTTCCCAGCATCTGTGAGCCCAGGGCTGAGGGCAGTTAGAGAAGACTGGCTGCGCTGGGGCAGCAGCCTGGGGCTGAGCAGAGGGGCTAGAGTTGCCAGTGCCTTGGGTGTGCTGCTCTGGCGAACAACCCTTACCTCAGCGCTACTGGCCTTGGAGTTCTGTCTTAATACGGTAGTTCCACGCTGAGGGGCTTCTTTCCAGTAATTGAGCTAAGGGATGGTTTAAGGAGAACAAGATGGTCAGCTCTGCTGCTGCCAGACCCACAGCCTCCTCCCTTGCTGGCCTGGGATCTGTGGTATGCTGTCCCCTGTCCTGTCCTCTCCCTTGCCTGTGAGCCAGGGCCTGTTGTTCCTTGGTGCTAGAGACCCAGCCTGTGCTCCTGCCTGTTCCTATACTGCACCTGCTCTGTGGTCTTGCTGAGCTCTTCTTTGAGGAAAGCCAGCTCCACCTTGCAGACAACCAGCTCCTCTTCTTGCAGAGCCAGAGCTTGCTCGCTCTCCTGGTGTAGCTGCTGCCACAGTTGGGCTTGCCTGCCCATCTCCTGCAGCCTCTCCTGGAGGGAGTGTGCCTGCCAGTGGCACAGAGAGGCAGTGAGGCACAGGCTGAGCACAGACTCCTGGTGCCCTGGGTGAAGGCTTGGGATGCACTTACCTCCTGCTTGCTCTGCTCCTGTGACCCTTGCAGCTTCCTCAGCTCCCAGCGGAGCTGCTGCATCTGCTCCTCATAGGCTGCAATCTTCTCCTCCTGCTTGACTTGCTTTTGCTGGGCTTGGCACAGCTCTGCCTGCACCTGTGCGCAAAGTTACAGGGGAGGGAGGCTGCCTGGCCAAGCTGTGGGCAGACTGGTGCTCCACCTAAGGGCTGGTGCCGCCCAGAAGCAGGAAAGGGCTCTGGCAGCCAGGGCTGCGTGGTGGCTGGCTGCGGCTTGGGGCTGCCCTGTCCCTGCCCTCACCTGTTGCAGCAGCTCTGCGAGGTGCTTTCTGTTGGAGGCCACTTCTTGGTGCAGGTCCTGGATGGTCTCCTTGGCTCTCCTAAGCTGCTGCAGACTTTGCAGCTCCCGGGCCTGGGTGGCTCCCAGCTCCTCCTGCAGCCCAGCCAGGCTGCACTGAAGGCCCTGGCTCTGCTCCTCCTGTGCCCGCAGCTGCAGAGATGGCAATGCACTGGTGGATGCCAGACAGCTACCCTAGTGCCGCTTCCTGCCAGACTGAGGTCTGTGCCCTCTCTCCTGCTGGCAGTCCCAGTTCGCTACCCACTCCTGCTGCGAGGCTTTGCTCTCTCGAGGGTGCTTGGCCAGTCCTTTGCCTGTTGCGGCTCTTGCTAGAGCTGTTTCTTCCCAACCTGCTGACAGTGCAGCTCCCCTGGCCGCTCCCAAGATGTGGGGCACAGGGCAGGCTCTGGGGTCAGGGGGCGCTGGGGCCAGACCAAGGGAGGGACCCCGCAGCAGGTCTTCCTTGCTACCCACCTCCTCCCTCAGGGCTTGGAGTTGCTCCTGGCTCCTCTGCAGCTTCTCTTGGGCATGGGCCGTAGCATGCATGTGTTGCAGGGCCTGCTCGAGGGTCACCTGCTGCTTCCACTGCCACCGATTCAGCTCTGCCTGGAGATGTGCTGCCAGCTCCCTGGCAGCCAGGGCACAGCCTGAGCTGCGACAGCCCCAGGGTTCTTCCTCAATGGAGAGGGTGCAGGCAGGACCCTGGCTGGGGTCTGGCTGTGCCGGGGTCAGCTGGCCTCAGGGCCTGCCTACCTGCTCTGTGCCTGCTCGGCCTCGCTGCCAGCTGCTTGCTCCTGCAGTGCTTGTGGCTCGGACTCCACCTCGCAATTGTCCTGGTGCTGCATGCCATTCCCCACGCACCAAGGGCATGGCTGCTCCACTGTGTGCTGCAGGGCCATCAGGGCTGGCTGCTGCTGTGATGGTGTCTGAGCTGCTTGAGACAGTGGGGACAGGATGCTGTTCCCTCCCCCCACCCTGTCCCAGGGTTTCTGTGGGACGCGGAGCAGGCACGTACCTGCAGTGCAGTTTCGGGACACTTGCCCTTGTGGCTCCTGTGCCCCCTTGGCTCCTTTACGCCTGGCTCCGGGAGCTGCCTCTCCACCCTCCCAGGACTGCACAGAGTAAGACTGCCTGACCTGTAACTCTGCGTCTACTGATGCCCCCAAAACCTGGAGAGCCTCAGGTACCTACGGGGCTTTGCCATTTCTACGTTGCCGCACCAGGACAACTGAGTGCTGCTGTAGCGTGTGGCCACGCAGTTATCGACTGCTGCCTCCTTGGGTGCTTTCCTGCCTCACCCTCCAGCTGTGTGTGCACAGGCCCATACGGGTGCCTGATGCCATCACAGCGAGTCACGGGCTCCAGCTCTGGCTGGGCCCAGACTCCCCGCTGGAGCCACCAGCCCCGTGGTGCTGGCTGCAGGCTCCAGCCCTCACGTGTCCCAGCTCTGTGGCCCTGGATGCCACTGCCTTGTTTGCCACACCTGCTTCAGCACTGCCTTGCTCAACCACGCTCCCCGACTGTGTGTCCTGAGCCCGGTACTGGTACTCCCCAGCTGCCCGCTTCTGCCTGCAGCGCGTCACCTCTGCGTCCACCACCACCTGCATGAGCAGCACAGCCACAAGCTGCCTGCCAGCTCCCGCCTGGCCCCTTGCACCGGCGCTGTGGCTGCTGGCACTGACCTGCTTGAGCAGCTCTGTGCGCTTCTCCTTCAGGATATTGCAGCTGGTGTCAGAAAGGCTGTGGGTGGACACATAGATGGTGACCTCTGTCTGCACTGCCTCATCCTTCTGGTCCTGTGTAGAGGGGAATCACTGCCCTGTGGCTATCTGGTGGGTGTGGGAGCCCTTGGATCACCCTGTGCCCCTTCTGTAGGGTGGCTGGGCTGGAGAATCAGCTGGTTTGGGACAACCCATAGGCAATGAGCTGTTGGGGATGGCCCAGGGCAGAGGGATGTGGCCCACACCAGGTGGGAGGCTGGGTGGCTGCTGGCTCCCCGCCCTCTCATCCCTGTTCAGCATCCTCTCCGTTGTGGCACTGTCTGTGTGATGGACACCCAGCAGCTCCAGAGTGGCATACCCGTGGTCCCTGACCTGTGACAGGGCACAGACAGGTGAGGGAAGTGGTGCCCATCCCTGGTAGTAACTATAAACATCAGGTGTTACCACTTCTAGAAGCAGACACTGTCTGAAAAACCACTCCGTTAACTTCAGAAAGTGCAGCCTCTTAGAAGACACTGAACTGAAAAGTAAAGCCCCTGAGCAGAACTGGTTCTGTTTAGATCAGACCAGGACACATCCCCAGCCGTTTGCTGAGGCAGGGTTGTGGGCAGGCGTGGTGCCAGCCTGTGCCGGGATGGCTGTGGGGGTGTGTGCCCAATGATGGGGGACACACACAGCCTTGGCCTGTGGTGCTATGCCCAGCAGCTGTACCTTGCCCATTGCCTGGTACTGCTGTTTCAGAGAGACCAACTCCTGGTGCTTCTGCTCCACTGCACTCTCCTGCTGCTGCAGGTGGACCAGCTGCTGGCGGTTCATGCCTCTGCAGGTGTCCACATCCAGCCGCAATGCCTGTATCAACGCCAGCATTTGTGCTGGCTTCAGCTCCTGCTGCTGCATGTCCCGGCGTGCCTGGGGCTCCACTTGCCGCGGCTCCAGCACTGACTCTTGCTTTTGGCCCTAGAACACAGTGTGAGCAGCAGCTGTCTGGGTCATGGCGGTGGCCAGCCCACCTTGCAGCTCCTGCCAGGAACTGAGACTGGACAACAACACCAGCAGCCCAGGTTTTGGTCACAGATTGGCAATGGGGTGTGTTGACAACCGATGGGTGCCCCCTGCTTGCCCACAGGCAGCACTACTGTGTGTGTGTGTTCTGACAGTCCCCTGGGGCGTGTGAACAGCAGAGCTCCTCATGCTGCGGGCTCTGGGCACTGCTGTGGAGCCAGCGTGAGCTGTGGCTGCTGTGGCAGTGGGACCCGTGCAGCCGGGATGTGCCAGAGCCCTTGTGCTTCCTCCCGCCCTGGCACAGGCCAGGGCTGCCCAGGGCTTCCTATTCCACTTGGCCATGAGCCTACAGCTCCTGTTGGGGTGGGAAAGGAGTCAGCATTGCTTGCCTGGGGTGAACCAGTCTCCATCTTCTCCTGAAGCTGCTGGATGGAGCTGCCCAGCTCTGTTGGTGCCTCCTCTGCTCCTGGCAGCTCTCCACAGGGACCTTCAGGCTGGCCCGGAGGTGCAGGAATCTCCCTGGATGTGCCACATTTTGGCCTCTCTTTTGCTGCTGGAAGGACCACAACATGAGACAGGCTGGCCCCAGACAGCCCTCGGGCCCAGGGAGGGGGCATCCAGGGATGTCCCCAGCCCTGCCTGGGGCAGTCCCACCATCCCTCAGCACTGGCACCGCAACTCCCCATCACAGGAGCCCTCACCGCAGCAGAGCTCCTCCCTGGCAGTGCTCTGGCCCTGGCACATCATGGCACTCTGCCCTGGCTCGGTTGCCATGACCCAGTTCTGGGGACAATGGCCAGAACCAGAACCTGGTGACCTCATGCACTGGGGAACTGGACACCTGTGACCTGCAGCACCTGCAGCCAGAGGTGGGGCTGGGCATGGGGATGGCTGGCACAGTCGCCTCCGCCAGCGGCGCTCAGCACACAGGAGCCATTGGCCACAGCGACTGAGGCCACTGCTCCATGTCTCTCACCATCCAAGAGGGCAAAAATAACAGGAACAAGTTGTTAGAAATGAAATTTCAATTTCTCCACACCCTTCCCTGTCCATGAGGCTTCTCAGCACAGATCAATAGTGTTTAGACAGCCAAGGAGATTTTTTTTTACCCCTCTTAAAGCACCAGATCAATAGCAGAAAAAAGCCAACCAAACCCAAACCAAACCCTCTGCCTGTGTGCGTGCGTGTGTGTGAAATGTCGTCACACCTGGTCTGCCTGTGCCACAGGGCAGCGGAGCAGATCACTGGGTACTGGTGATGTCCTGAGCGTGGCTGCACGGTGACACCCTGGGCGCGCCCCGGCCGCCGCCCTGCCTGCCGGAGCCACAGCGCTCCCGTGGCACTGCTCCTCACTGATGCTCTGTGCGGTTTCACAGGTAAGTGTTTTAACTGAAAATTTCCAAGGCCAAGCTGGGCCCAGAAGGTGAACCAGATGTACCATAACAGAAATCATCAGTTGCTATGACAACCCGCTCCATCAGCGGGTAGCAGCCACAGCAGCACCAATAGTCCTTCGAGGAGGGCCGCTTAACCCCCACTGCGCAGAACACAATTGAATTCAGCCCTGATTTCTGCTGGTGCAAGGCAACAAAAGTTCCCCGCAGATTCCAGTCTTGGTCAGGCACAGCCTGGGCCACTCTGCACCGCACAGCTCCATCTCTGTGTGAGCTGTGGGGCAGCCCCACAGCCCTGACCCCCGGCTGCCCACAGTGCTCGCTGGGTGCTGGGAGGATGGGGAGGGCCAGGCTGAACCCTCTGCAGGCTGAGCCAGCACCACGCGGTGCTGGGGGTGGGAGTTGTCTCACTTTAATTACTACCGTAATGTTATTCTTTTCAGTGCCACGGTAATTGAAATTAAACAGCTGCCACGTTCTGGTTGGGACAAAAGTGAATCCTTTTTCATTCCCCTCCGGTTTAATGAAGACTGACGTGCTGAGGGAAAACAAAGGCAATCCAGCTGCTGCCTCTCTCAGGCACACACGCCAGCTATTACTGGGGACCCTGCGAGCCGGCGGAGATGCCCCAGAGCACCCCACTCTCAGCGCCCCGCCAGCCTGGCCCCGGCGCCCTGGGGCGATCCCCCCAAAGGCTCTGGCCAGGGGGTGTGGGGGATGGGGTGCCCACGCAGTGGGGGACACTGGCCCAGGAGTGTCAGGGAGGACTGCAGTGTGTCTGGGTGCTGAGTTCGGGCTTCAATCTCCGCTGCTCAGGAGTGTCTGGCCACCAGGCGCATCCCAGTGGCTCCTCGGGCCTTGGCGTTGTCCCCTGCCTGTGTGCTCAGTCAGCTTCAGTCTTCCGATGTCCAAAGCCACCAGCTGGCCCATGCAGCCCAAGAGTCGATGCTGAGAGAGCAGTGTGACCTGAGGAGGGTGTATCTCTCCAGTCCTAAGCTTTTTCCTGTTTTAGGACTAGGAGCTTGCTTGTGATGCCATTCAGTACTTTAAAATATGCAAAATGAGGCGCTGGTACAAACCTCATTAACACCCGCCTCCAACATCATTAAGATGTTTCCAAGAAAATTAATTGAGAGACTCATTAAAAATAAATTAAGAAAAATGTGTTGCAGAGCGCCTGCTCTGAGCTCGTAAATCACGGCTCAAAGCTCCAGGCCGCTGCACAGGCAATTAACGCCAGCCAATTTGTTTTATCCTGACTGTGAAAATTAGAAAGCAGACATGGAGATTAGATTAGGGATGTCTGTCAAGCGGAACTTGGAGTGAATATTTTAGGATACAAAATGGAAATCAGGAAAACAAAGCTGGGACGTCGCTTGGAAGAGCTGACAGGCAGAGGTGGGGAGGGAGGAGAGAGATTCAGGTGCTTTTGGTTTCAATTAGCGGCACCGCAGCTGTATTTAGCTACACCCCCAGCCCATGCTCCCTCCCCCGGGCAGCGCTCCTTCTCTCCGCGGCTGGTCCTTCGGGCTGCGGGCAGGGACCGACAGTGCCTCACCCGGAGCCTGAGCTCATGTTGGCAGCGCGTTGAGGCTGCTGCCTGTCGCAGAGCCTGAGCCACACGCACTGATCGCACGCCCAGGTTAGCAAACGCTGTGCGGCTGGGCGAGGCTCCTGCTCGGGACTTGGCCAGCTCTGCGCCAGTAGTACCCCTCGTCCAGCTCCAGCACCTGCTCGCAGACGATCTCCAACCACATCACTTGTGAGCTGAACAGTGGAGCCCTTCTGCAAACCTGGCAAGTGCCGTTATCCCCATTCGGCCCGGGAACGCTGAAACAGAGGTAAGTCAAGGTCTTCCGTGCAACGACAAGAACGCACAAGCAGCCTGAGCAGCAGCAGATGTGGTACCTGCACACACCAGTGGTGTGTAGAAAATGATAGTGGCTTTGCACACAGGAAGCAGGAGAATCCTCTGGATATAGCACAGGCTTTAAATCCTTTTTATTTGTTTTCTCATCCCACATTGTCTAGGCACATCCAATGCTCCTGATGTTCTTTAAAAGGAGAACTCTCTAAGTATGTGATAGCTTGGAAATCGTCCGCATTTTAACCTGCTTCTCTCTGACTGTCCCCACCACAGAACAGGGCGATGGTGCCTTTGTGCAGCCACTGCACGTCAGTTCAGTGTGTTATTATTATTTTATTTTTTCTATTTTTTTTTTTTTTGCCAGTGCAATATTTCTACCGAAAGTACCTTTTGCCATAAGGAGCCTGCATGTTTGCGTGCTGCCTTCCCCCACTCCAAGCGCTACCTCACTCTGTGCGGTCTCTGTGCCAGTGCCCAAGATACTGCAGTGGAGCAAATGGGAAGGAAAAGTGAGTTTGGAGCAAAATCCAGATGGGATCACTTGAATATGAGCAAGCTCTTGGAGCATGTGAAGCAGTACAAAGGATGGTGAACTCCTCCAGCAATGGTGAGTCACCTACATCAGAGCAAGTAGTAGTATTTTTACCTAACAAATGGAAGAAAACAAGGAAATGACAATGACAAATTCATGCACATGGGGACAGGGGGACAGTGAAGGAGGTGTCCTGCTGCCACAGACTTAGGACGCCGTGGCACACTGGGTGCAGGCGGATGACAACAGGTCACTTCCAAGTGTAAAGTCCTGCTTTCAGGAGCAAAGACACTGCTCCAGCAGCACAGAGACCTGCCCGACGAGCACCAGCTTGGTGGAAGATGTGGTGGCCTTGGAGGTTAATCAGCAGTTTGTGGGTGCTCAGTGGAAGCTGTGGGCTAATGAGTCAACATGACGGCCAAGTTGGTGACAGGCACATCTCAACAAGGACCTGTGGTCTCCTGGAGGTGGTGGGAGCTGGTGTGTTCCTGATGCTTGCAGCACAGGGGGATGTTGGAGCTCCGGGAATGGCTCCAAGAGGAGCCACAGGCACCACCTCAGCCTGGGAGGCTCAAGTGGTGCTGCACACAGGGTTCAGTGGAGAGTGAGGGGAGATTTGCTCCAACCTTATTGTAAGTGGTTTTGTGGAGAACAGAGCTAAGAAGGCTCTTAGCTCTAGCATGCAAAAGCACGTGTCTGGAAAGCATCAGGTGAAGCAAGCCAAACTTAAACTGGAAGTAAAGTATATGCATTAACGGTTAACTCTTGGCAGAGTGAAGTGAACGCTGTGGGAGATGTGCCATCAGTGGACATTTAAAACACGATTTGGACAGCTTTCTTCGATCCCTGTGCACCCAGTTACTGATGTCGAAGTAGACATTAATTCTGGTGGTCCTGTGGTGAGGCGGCAGACACCACGCTGGGTCCTCACAGCCCCTTTTGGTGCCCTGAGGCAGCCACACTGTCCTGGGCATCTCTGGGGACACAGAGCCAGGTTGTGCTTAGCGGGGTGAGCTCGGTGCTGGGAAAGCCACTGCAGAGTGATGGAAAGAGATCTGGGGCTGGAAGCTTTGGATTCTCAGGTGAGCTGAAGCTGCACGTGCCTCCGGGTCTGCAGGCTGAGGGGACCACGGGCACGATCATGTCGTACCCAGGCTGAGCACCTTCTCAAACACTTCTGTTTTGCAGCTAAAATTTTCCATGCTGAGCCTGTGAGTGAAGATGCATTTAACTCAGATGTTTGACTAACGTCCTTTCAACTATTTCTGCGTTATGGAACGAATGGAAAAATGCTTCATGTAAAAAATTACTAGTGTTAAAAATAATTCTAACCACAGGAAAAAAAGCTGCATTTTTTTAGCTTAACCAGTCTTCATCCTCATGTGGCTTAACTCCTTCCTGAGAAACAAATACTTGCAACTGGAACAAAAAAAGGGTTTTGAGCATGCCCAGATGGTATATTCTAGGCCTATGGGGGAAAAAATAAAAGAAGGAAAAAGGGATCTTATCAATGCTTAGAAACACTTAAAAGGTGGTTGTGAGGAGGATGGGGCCAACCTTTTTTCAGCGGTGCTCAGCGACAGGACGAGAGGTAATGGGAACAAACCTGACCTTGGGAAGTTCCATCTAAACAGGAGGAACTTCTTTACTTTGAGGGTGATGGAGCACTGGCACAGACTGTCCAGGGAGGTGGTGGAGCCTCCATCTCTGGAGACGTTTAAAACCCACCTGGATGCATTCCTGTGGGATCTACTCCAGATGAACCTGCTCTGGCAGAGGGGTTGAACTGGATGATCTCCAGAGGTCCCATCCAACCCTGACCATCCTGTGATTCTGCGAAGGTCTGATAAAGGAGGAAATGGCAGCAGTAGTGAAGCCTGATATCCCATGGCCTTTCTCCTCAGCCTCCTCCCTCCTGCTGAGAAGGACCGCTGGACACAAGAGCAGGAGAGAGCACAGAATGCTTGGCTGAAGGTAGGGTCCACATGGAAGCGTGAAGCCATGGCAGCACACACACACACACACACACAGATGCACAGACACACAAAAACAAACACACAGGCTCACCAGCACTTGAAGGGGGCTACAAGCAAGCTGTGAGGGACTGTTTACAGCCCTGTAGTGACAGGACAAGGGGCAATGGTTTAAAATAGAGCAGGACAGATTTAGGTTAGACATTATGAAGTCCTTCTTTACTCTGAGGGTGCCGAGACCCTGGCACAGGCTGCCCGGAGAAGCTGTGGCAGCCCCTCCCTTGAGGCCAGGCCGGACGGGGCTTGGAGCAACCTGCTCTGGCGGGAGGTGTCCGTGCCCGTGGCCGGCGGTTTACACTGGACGGTCTTTAAGATCCCAAACCATTCTAGGACACGCACAGGGAAAGATTTCGCTGCGCCGCCGCCTCTCCCCGGCAGGGGCCGCCATCGTCCCGCGCTTTTTCCCCCTCACGAAATGGCGGCGGCTCCTCCCCGCGGCCTCATGAAGGCCGCGGGGCGGCTCCGGGCACCTTTGTTCTCCCGGAGCCCCCGCCTCGCCGTTCGGCGAGGCGGGGGCTCCGGGAGAACAAAGGTGCCCGGAGCCGCCCCGGAATAGCGTGGTCTGAGTCTGCAGGGGGAGAAAGAACGAACGGGAAAGCTTGAAGAATAGTGTTTACCCCCTCCCCGCAGCGGCTCTTGGGGAGAGTCAGCTCCTCCAGAGAAGGGAGAAAGGGCGCGTTGGGGGTGTGAAAACACAATGAAGGGGGAGAAATGGTCAGTGTGGTGAAATGGCAACAGCGGTTTGGGGGCGGAGGGGAAGAAAAAGAAGGGGTGAAACCCCACCACAGCTGAGGGGAGGGGAGGAGGGCGGTGAGAGAAGGTCAGCAGGGTGGGAGTGCGGAAATGGAGAAAGAGGGTATCCCCGTGCCCTTCCCTTCCATCCAGTTGAACCCTACATCTGAAGAAAGGAGTGTTGGAAGGTAAGGAAACAATAAAGCTACAGCATAAAATGCAGGAGAAACAAAGCGGAGATAGTACCGCTGCTGTGTAGAAAGCTTCATTAGCCCCATTGGCACAGCAATAATGAGGGGGGAAAAAAAAAATAAAAAAGCAGGAGTGATGTAGAGGGACCAAGGGGGGGGATGCACACTGCATCTGCCATCTCTTGATGTCAAGGCCGGTTGAATGCCCTCTGAAACCGCCTTTGTCAAGCAAGTTACTGAATTCAGTGGTAACATGGCGAAATTTTCTTGACTGCAGGTAACAGGGGGTCAGAGAGCACGATCTCCTTCCTCCCTGAATCCACAGAAAGATAAACGAAGGAAGGACTAAGAGAACATGCTGTTATTTGTGTTTTTTGATAGTGGCTTCACATCAGTGTCTATTTGCCAGGGCTCCAGCACTGGTTCACTGTGCCTGTGCTGAGCAGGAAGAGTTACCAGGAGCCGCCAGGCACACCTCGTGAGCGATGGAGCCAGCCGCTCCCCATCACAGCTGAAGTATGAAACTTGGTGTGGTGTAACCATGGCCTTTGTGCTCGGTGTGGTATGTGAAGCTTGGATCTTGGAAGGTATCCTTGGTTGAAAGGGTGACCAGGTCCAACAGGCGCAGGTGTTGTGTTTAAGGTGACAAATGTGGGCTGTTCCTGTCGGTTCTGCCTGATCCGACCTCGAGTTTTGGTTCAGTAAGAAGCAGGTTCTCGAGTGTTGCCACACTCTCAGGCAGGGCTGGTGCTTCAGCGTAGACATGCCTGGAAGAGGCCAGGGCTGCTGTGTCAGGAGGCTGATCTTAACTCATCGTTTATTGTTTCTCAGATGTTTAGCAGCTGTCCCTGATCTTGAGGGGAAACCCAGGCAGATGGCTTAACCCTGCTAAAGTTCTGAGGCATTTGCACTTTCCTTCTTACAAGATTTCACTTGCAGTCCCAGCTGCTGTAGCTCTATTCTGGCCTCGAGAGCGAAGGCTTGGGGCTGTACTAGGCAAAACCAGATGCAGATGGAGAGATGGGTCTACGGAAACGTTTGCTCAGTGCCCAGGAGCAGGCCAAAAGGCAAAATAACTGCTAAGAATTATTGGTAAAATAAGGGAGAGCAGATCACAGTTATGCCACTGAACAGATCCATCGTGGAAGCTGCACTGTGATTAGCATACGCAGCTCTTGTCTGCCTCTCTAAAGAAAAAAAAATAGAGTTGGAAGTGTTTCAGAGAAGAGCAACAAGGATGATCAAACACAAAGAATATTTTCCATGTGAGGAAAACATAGATAGTCTCTTTAGCCTGGAAAAGAAATGACTGAAGAGGATTATAAAATGAAGTTTGGCATATGGAGACTGTCTGCAGTATGAGTTCTCATTGTTGCTCTAATAGAAGAACCGGCAGCACCCCATAAATTAGCAGGTAACAACTACAAAGCACGAAAGCAGTTCTTTAATGTCATTTTTTTGTGTCAGATTGCTTCACACAGGATAGGGTGAACTCCCAAAGTATGTATGCATTCAGAAAGAAATTAAACATTTAATGGGAGGGGAAAAAAATCTACTTACATTGATTAAACACAAGACCCCACTTTGCTTCTGAAACCTCTGAGCTGCAGCTCACTGGAGGCGGCGGAGCGTCCTGGGCCGCACCATGGTGTCCTTGGAGCTGTCCTTGGCTACTGGTGAGAGGAGCCCGTGAGCTACACAGACCCTCAGCTGATCGCAGAGCTTTCTTTCCTTCACTGCTCCAGGCTCCTTTGCAAGGACCAATCCTACCCAATATCAGACTGTTCTCCCTTTTTGTGGCTTGCGAAGAGGAGGCATGGGACCTCTCCTGTGCCACATCAAGTGTGAGTGTGTGAGGCCGGCAGTGAGGAGGTGGCCATGCTGGAAGATGTGGGCAGAGCTGCAGAGCCACACGCTGTCGTGGGCCTGCTGCACACACCTGGGTTGCTCAGCTGGAGTTTCGAGGTTGGTGTGGAGCTTCACCTGGCACCAGCGGGACGAGGGTTGGCTCAGCTATGACTCCAGTTGTCTTTATGGTCGTGCTCGCGGCTCCAAACCTGCCTTTCAGCCCCGCCGAGCTCAGGAAGCTCTCATTTACATCCCAGCCAGCTCGGAGAAGAGAGACACCGGATGGGCAAAAGGAGACCCTAGCAGCCACTTGGGCTCCTGGGCTGGCAGCTCCTGTAGGCTGCAATGCCAAGTCCTGCTCCAACATTTGCTGCTTTGAGCTTTAACCTGCTTCTAACGCTAGTGACCATTTGGTAGTTTTACAGCAGCCTGTGGCTTTAGCAGACTTATGCAAGCACACTACTCCTCCTTTGGTCAGCTGGCGTGCTGGTTTTGGCCACAGCAACTCGTGTCTGTCAGGAGCTGGTATAAGAACCTACAATAAGCTGCGGAGAGCAAGATGGATCACAGAGGCTGCCTGATGGGTGCAAAACTGCGCTGTTATTCCTGCGCACACAGGACTGGGCTCCCTGTCACATTTCTCATCTTCATGTGGAATTTGTCTGGGCAGCTGCCGTTCCCGCAAGACAGCTTCAAATGAAAGACGTGAATGGCTGTTTTTCATATTACACAACAGGATTCCAAATACCCCAGTGCAGATGCATGAGCCAGATTCCAAGAGCCAATCATCAAATTGCACTGTCTCCTTCTGGAACAAGCTACCAGTGGAAAAACTGGAAACAGAGTGGGTTTTTTGTAGCTATACTGGAACTTCACAGCTGCTTTTAAGCCTCTTAGACAGTACAATACTGAATGCAAGTTCCCGCTGAGGGCTATCGACTTCAGTGTGTGCCAAGCTGCAGGGAACACCTCGTGCCACACCTGCGTGTCACAGAGTGCTTCCATGCACCAGCAGCATGACTCAGATCAGAGAGCAGCTTCCTGGGCTTCCCCGTCAGCATCCTTTCGGGTTGCCATCCAGCAGAAGGGATCTGTGCAGCCACACGTAAAATGCGCCAGGAAGCAGCAGCATCTTCAAAACACACAAAGGGATTAGCACAGTCTGGAAACAGCAACATGCTGCCCTCTCTTCAGGTTGGAGACATGCTGCTTGCTGGGCCCTCGGGCGTGCAGGAGGCCAGGTCCTCAGATGTCCCTTCTCTGGGTCAGGAGCGTTTGTGAGCCTGCACCTGCCAAAGTAACTGCACATTCTTGTGGTGTAAATCCTAACCTGACTTCTCTCGTAGCATCTGCTCTCACACTGCCATGGTGCCAGGGAACGTCTGCACGGTGGAATGCAAAGGTTTACTGTAATTATTTGTAATTAATGAAGAGCAGTGGTGTTCTGGTGCTGCAGGACCACACCAAGGTGGCTGAATCAGACACAGCCTGCTCACAGCCCCTGTGTGGCAGAGCAGCACTCGGTGCTGTGGCCACGATACAGCAGCGTGTGTGACTGATGCCCTGAGCGTGCAGTGTCAGAGGACGCTTGCTGGGCATCTGATCCATATCGTCCCCAGCCTGCCCTGCGCTTTGTCCCTTCTCACACCACCTGCTTCCACAACGGTGCCAGCCTGTCAGAGTTCCCACAGCTCCCAATATGTGGAACTGACGGGACGTGTCGTAGGTCATCTTAAAGCACCCTGATGGGTGCCCCTTCAGCCAAGCCCTGTCCTACAGCTCTCCCAAGTACCAACAGACGGAATGTGAGTCAAGACGATTTCCCTGGGCTGCTCGGCGGGCAGTACGGGCAGGCCACCAGAGCAGATCGTGCGGGCGAGCTGCTTGCTGCCTTTCTCTTGTCACTTCCCGCAGTGCCTCTGCTTTGTCACACACTTCCTATGCTGCAGCACGCGGTTCTCTGCAGCGATCTAGCAGCCACAAATCCTGCCTCTTTTTATCCTGGAGTGATTCCCCATCACCATTATTTTTGTAAACCTTTCACTGAAAAAAAAACCAAGAGGCCAATACTGAGCTGCAATGAATGTTCAGACGGCATCTCCCTTTCCTTTCTCTGTTGGATCATCCTGTTCAGTGGTGAAGCATGGTAATCAGCCAAATGTCATGATAGAAACACGGTTTTAACAAGGGCAGCGCTGCCTGGCCTGCTTCCACATGGTAACCAAGGAGGTAGTGAGCGAAAGGGGCCCCTGCTCTAGTTTGGAAATGCTCCCCTATTTCTGGAGTTTGTTAGTACCGTAGCAAAATTACGGACTACAACACTTCCCGTTCCTTTCTTGCATTCTGAATTAAAGACCATCTACTGAAGACTCTCACTTCAAAAAACAGCCAGGCACTTTCTAATATCAAGCAAAATGCCTGAAGAATAAATTGCTCCTATCAGAAATAAAGCATTTTAGTTCTGCCACAAGCAGAGACATCTGTGTTTATAAGTCTCTCCAAAGGCAACTCCATCTTTCCTGCTTTCCTCTCATTTTCTTTTGATGCACAAAGCCTGCGTACTGCAGTGCTGTGATTGGATTCAGCTTTGGAGCAGTGTAATTGTAAATATTCATTGGAATCCAAGCTAGTTTTCCCAAGTTTCTCTTAAAGGCTCTGCAGCTATACAAACAGCCGTGGCTCTGAATTAGCCTCACAGCCTGGAGGCTGCCTATTTCTCCACAGCCCCAAAGACTGCTCCTTCAAAGGCTGCACGGAGAGAAATCAGCCTCGCAGACCATTCTAGTCAATGCTCTAGTATTTTCTTTATTCCTTCTTTAATGGCTGCCTGTAGAGCTGGCTCTCAGACCCAGGTACCTGGTGGGGTTCCTTGCCGGTGCCTGCACCACTAGTGCAGTTCCCTTTCACTTGTGGTTCCCACGGGCTCTGATGGCTGCACGTGTCTCCAGCCCTGTGCATCTGCCCACAGCGCAGCGGTGTCTGTGTGAGCCGCTCTGAGTCCCGGCACACGGTGTACGGCGCGTGCCTGTGTGCGTTCCGCCCTCCCACCGAGGAGCCATCACCCACGCGGGTGCTGCTCGGCACTGCCGTGGCTGCGGCTCGGCAGAGCGCCGGGAGGCTCTGCACTGGGCAACACGCACCTTGCTGGGAACTGTACCTCACTGGTTACTGAGGAGAAAGCAGACAGCTCAACCACGGGTACCCAGGCAGTTCTGCCTCTCCCGCTACTGAAGCTCCATGACCGCACTCGGCTGGGGGTAGACCCCGGGCAGGGGACTCCTGCCGCCATCAAGGAGCGGAGGTGAGGCCTCACTGTCAGACAGACCCTGGCCTTCACGCCGCCTGCGCTGTCCACTGCACAGCAAGACCACGAGGCGTGAGGCCGGCCTCACTCCCCGGGTGGTCTCTGACTGATAGCCACGTTCTGCACAATTCGTTTGCAAAGCAGCACGTTGAGAAACTGTGCACGGCTATTCTGCTGAGAATGGAAATTGAATCCAAAAGTTCCGATAGCAAATCTGCGGTGCCATCTCTGCCTCATCTACTCTTATGTTTCCCACCAAAGGTGGAACAGCAGCGCTCAGGCCAAAGCCAGAGGCACAGCAGCACATGTCATGCAGATGGTGGTATTGGAGCCTTCATCACCCACTGACATCCTCCAGGCTGAGCTTGCTCTTTCAGCAGATGTTGAAGCACACGTTCTGGCTACTGGGTAACCTGTGACCACGTAAACAGGTAGCAAAAGGGGCAAAATCCAGCTTTATTTCCACGTGCCAGTTCCTGGGAGCAGCTTTGCAAACAAGGCACCTACTGGTTCCAGCCGAAGCCATGCGGAGCGCTGGGTGTGTTGCTAACGGGAGCAGCTCAGAGGCTGTTGGCTGTACAGGTCGATTCCTCGCTGCAGTGCTGCTGCCTGATCCTCGTCTGCTTTGGCCAGGGCCTGGCACCGGTTCTCAGCCACCTGCACTGAGGCCTCTGCTCACCCCGCGGAGCATATCTGCACCCAGGAGCATCCCGGACAGCGGGCGTCTCTGGAGCATGGGAAGGAGCACCAAGTGATCTCTAGAGGTCCCTTCCAACCCTTAACATTCTATCATTCTATGATTCTGTGATCAGCCCCGTGTGGTTTGGTGAACACTGAGGCTCCAGTAAGAGAGACCGGGCAGGAAGGAGAGTGTCTGTGCACATGGAGACCTTCAGCCCACAGCACTTGGAACAGAGAATCCTGAGAACAGAGCTGAAGGAATGTCAATAATGAGGGAAAAACAGAAGGCTGAATTTACATGGGAGATGCTGGTGTGTAGTCACCAGCAAGTCTCTCCTCTGAACAAGCCCACAGGAGCAGGACAGTGAGGTGGGAAGATGCTCCCACAAACCAACGCTGCTCCCCAGGACCGGAGTGCAGCCCACGCTGCTGAAACGCAAAGCTGGCACTACGTCTTGTGGGGATCAGATGAACCACAGCAGGACACGAGCACATCCAAGACTCAAGAGCAATCACTCTGCTAGAAGGGGAATCGGTTTGGGAAATGATGTGTTGATACCACTTGGACACTAAAGGAGACTGCAGTGGGGCTCTGAGGAACGCAGAGCTGGGCTTCAGGATATCAGCAAAGACAGATTTAGGAAATAAGCAAGGCTGGCGTGACCCTCAAGAGGCTGATAGCCCATCTCCTCATTCCGAGACAGCGGAACCTACAAGTCCCCCTTCTTCTGTTTATCTGTCCTTAAAGACCTCCTGTGATGCAGAATCCTCAGGCCCCTGGCAGTCTGTTCCTGTGCTTTGTTCTCCTCCTCATTAGAAAACTGCTCCTAACCTGAATCTTTCTTGATGCAGACTGTGCCCATTAGTTCTTGTGTGTCCTTTCCTAGACATGGAGAACAGATGGCTTTGTTCCTCTTTCCAGGAGCTTCTTACACGCAGCTGATATTGTGATTTTCCTCAGGAGAAAAAACAAACAACGAAACCGCCAGATCAGAAATAACAAAGAAAACCTGTCTGGTGGAACTTGCTGCTGCACAAAGAGACAGCAGCTGTAAGTACCCTGCAAGAACAGATAAAGAAATGAGGCCTTTCTAAAGATAACAGCTCCCGGAGTCAAAACAGCTTTGGGGAGATAAATGCCCTGCTCCAGTTGATCTAGATCTTCTTGTGGTAGCCACCAAACTGTCCTCCTCCTCACCACAAAGGCAGGCAGCCCAAGGCTCGCTGCCTTCAGGCATGGTGAAGGCCCTGGGGAAAGTCCAGCCTCCAGCTGAAGGGAACCAGGAGGACCAGGTGGCCATGAGCAGGGGCTGGGTGGTGAGAGCTGCCCGGTGGCTGAGCGGCAGAAGGAGCCAGTCCCTGGGGTCACTGTGGAAATCCACTCTCTCCCCTCCCAGGCACAAGACGTTGCCTTTCTCCCACCCGTGGTGTAATGCCATGGCTGCGCCGGCTCCGATCAGGGAGGGAGCGTGCCAGCGGACTCTCGGGCCTTTGCAAGCCTCCAGGACCTGACACGTGCCTGAGGCACCAGAGGGGCCCCTGGCATGAGAACACGGGGGTCCTTTCACTGCACAGCCCTGGTGCGGAGGAGCCTTCCTGCATGAACTGGAAGCACAGTCCTTTCCCTCTGGCTCCATTTTCTGAAGCAGCGAGAGCAGTGTTCTTCAGAGCTCCTACTATGATGATTTATCCAGGTCACGGGGAGGACAGCTGGCTAACTGAGGTTAACAGCTTTCTCGGTTTCATTTCGAAAAGACATTAGCATGGGGGCTGTATTAAACAACGATATGCCAAATCCTGATTCATTCACCAGGAGAGCTCGTGATCAGGTGGGGGACTCAGCTGACAGGCAGGGCTGTGCTGCTAGCCTTTCCTTAAAGGGCAGGACCATAACTCATGCTCCCGGTGCTAAATTACACATGACACTCCTCGCAGGGGGTTCTGGTACGTGCAGCCCGCTACAGGCACCCTGGCACTCCCTGTGTGGGAGCTGAAGCCCCCAAACCAGGAGGTTTATCGGCAACTGTGTCTTGCTCAAGAAAACACAAAAACATTGGGGCCCTTCTCTCTGGAAGCGGGATGATGGAAATGAAACACAACAGCAGTCTGTAACTGTGTCTCAGTTACAGTGTCTCAGGGAAGGTGACTAAGGAATGACTGTTCATGGTCTCTTACAGTAAGACAACAGAAATTGTTGGGCAACAGGCTCGAAGTAAACAAAAGGAGGCAGCTCCACATCCCACGTGTGATTCTGCAGTGGAACTTGCTGCTACAAGACACAGCAGAAGCCAGATAATACCAGAGTTACAAAAATAGTTTCACAAGCTGTGGATGAAGATTCTTCAAGGGCTGTTAGACACAAAGACTCCTGCTTAGGCTCAGGAAGCCCATTCACCACAGAAGGTGGGCAAGCGGCTTGGGGCAGCATCACAAACTTCCCCAGGGGAAAGAGCTCTTTCCCAGGCACAAGCACAAGCTCCTGTCAGACACAGCAGACACATTGCTCTGGCTCAAAGTAGTGATATATTTTTTTGTAATAGGGCTTGATGTTCAGTGCTTTGATTGGGAATTTCGCAAGAGAAAGTTTTGAGCTGGGCTGGTTTATCTGTCACTTTCACACCAATATCAAGCAGCAAGGCTCAGCTGAACTTGGTGGCAATGGATGGAGAGATGGGGTGGGATGGAAAGGGGGCAGGACAGAAGAAACAGCAGTGTGATTCCTGCCCTGCCGCGCTGTCCTTGCACGAATCAACAGTCAGCTGTACACACGCACAGAACAAAACACAAGCACACCCCGACACGCACGGAGTCGTTTGGTCTCCACCGCTCCCGCACACAGACAAAGGCACACAAACTTCCTGTGCCCAGCCTTCACTCGTGGGCAATCGCGAAACAGGCTCACGACACGCGGCTTGGCCCACACCCACTCACACAGAGAACACGGTATGACTTGGCAGTAAATGGAACAGCATCTCCTCATTTTCCTTCAAATGCCATGAACGTAATCATTGCATTATATATGTTGTTCATGTGAACATATTCCTAATCACCAAATTAAGTAGAACAAAATGTTTCTGCTTTGAATAATAACTGGATACCCACCGCCCCTGCCCTCTGAGCTCTGGCTCAGATAAATGAGCTGTGCTGAGCTCATTCCTGCTATCCAGAGTGCTGGTACCTGATACTCCCCTATCAGGAGTATTTGTTTTAGTCTTCCAGAACACTGAGAGTTAAATACTGTCAAGTTGTTAAAACAGACATGATTCTTCTGGCTTAGATCAGAAGTGGGTACCATGGCGGACTGGTGCAGGTTAAGCAATTGATCCTGCAGTGTGCAGCAGTGGCTGCGCAGATTTTCAGGCTCAGGCTTCTCCTCTGTACCACATGGGTCAGAATGATGGCTTGTGATCAAAATCCACTCACGACTACAGGTGTCCGTGTGGACATCAGGCAGAGGAGCCTGTGGCTGAGGAGCTGGGGAGTGGCACGCCCTCCCAAGCCAGACTGACATGCAGGAGGAGCCGGCTGTGTGAGCAGAGGGGCTGGCTCCTGGCAGCTTCTGGAGCACAGGGACTGGGGAGGGGGCTCCGCAGGGCAGGGGCCAGCAGCCGGCACACAGAGGAGCCGTGCAAGAGCCATCCCGCAGGCCTCTGCCCTGGTCCACAGGGCGATGGGGGTACTCCCACCCTAACTGCATGTCCTGGGGTGGACTGAGGCTTTCACCCACAGCAGCACTGCTGAAGAGATCTGAACGAGCCTCATCGCCCAGCTCGCTACCCGTCACTGCTGCCACCCTCCAGGATGGGAGGCATTGCCTCTGCCAGCCACCCTGTCCCCTGCTCTTGAGCAGGAGCAACATCCAGGACACCTGTGTGTTACAGCGGTCACACCCTCACGTCAAGTGCAGCCCCAGCACCTCTATACAGTCGGCAGAGCTGCAGCTGTCTCCCCAGTTCCCTGGACCTTCCCCTCCTCACTGGGTGTTGACAGATTCTACTTTTGCATCTTTAGCCCTTTCTTATGCTGCCGCGTGAAAGAGAGCAGTAGATTACCACTATTGCCATAAATTTATTAAATAAAGTTCCCTTCCCAGCCTGGGCTGCCAAGCTAGCGTGGACTGGCACCTTCTCCTACCTGCTTCGGAGCCTCCTCCCGCCACTGGTGCCTGGCCTCCAGGTCCTGGCTGAGCTGCTGGATCCAGCTGCGTTTCTGCTCTGGTTCTGCCTGCCTCTCCCTCTGCTTGGTCTGCAGTTGATAGATCCTCTGCTCTTGAGCATCCAGCTATTGACCCGCCCAGGGAAAGAAAGAAAAAATGGAAAAAAAAATCAATTAATACTAAACGGCTTAACAAAACCCCGAACAGCACAGGCCTGATGCTGCTGGGGGTGGGGATTGTTGGGAGGAGACACCCCCCCGCACACATTAGCTGCTAAAACCTGATGTTCTGGGGACAGGAAGCCAATATGGTAGGTGTGATCTGACATGCACGCCCGTGGCACAGCGATACGTCCAGCTCCGGGCAGGCAGACACTGCCGTGCCGAGGCACCTGCCTCCTCTGCTCACGGAGGGGGTGTCAGACTGTCTGGGGGAGGGACGCAAGGAGCAACTGAGCAAAACCAAAGTTACTCTAACCAATAATTAAATACCCAGCTCCTGGAAGGACTGTGTGTTGGGGCTCTGTGCTCCTCTGTCCTGCACGAGGGATCCCTCCAAGTGCTTCCTCCATGCCCGCTGCCCACCGAGCGAGGAGGAAGCAGGCTCTGGTGCCCTGCAGCTCAGGCACCTGTCCTGCTGGTTCTGCCTGAACAAGAGAGGGCTTCAAGGGCTCAGCATTTTCTCCTTGGCTTCCCAGCCGTAGAGTTTACACAGGGAGGGAGCAGGAAAGGATCATGAATGTCAACCAAACAGCAATTAGCATGACAAGATTGAAGTATCGATCTGCCAGAGCTGACGGTGCTGCAGCAGTCCTGTGTGGAGCAGCTCCCCGGCCGCTGACCCCCCTCCTCTGCAGTGGACACCGCGGGGAGCCGCCCACCACTCCTGATGGGCAAGAGGGACCATGGCCAGCGGGCACAAATTCCTGGGGCAGGACAAAGGCTCTGTGTGGCCCCTGCCCTGCTCAGGACAGGGAGGTGAGCAAAAACACTGGCCATGTAGCTCATGAATCACTCTGCTTGGTGGTTTAAACTCAGCATTAAGAAATGCCTGGTGCTGCCAGTCAGGGGCTGTGCAACACTGTGCCATAACCAAAGGTCCCAAGGGTACTGCTCAGGAGTGAGTAGAAGCAGCCCCGATTCACAGGGAAGGGGCTCTCCAGAGCTTCCTGGTAACACGAGTGAGGTGACGCACAGGGAACAGACACCACAGACATCTCAGAGTCTGGAGGAGCACAGTGCTGTGCCACTGCACAGAGGTGCAGGGACGGAGCAGAATATACAAAGAGCAGGTTTCTAAAACAGATCTAGTGTATTCTTCTCCCTCTCAATAGGTTCCATGCCTCTTTCTAGAAGCAGGATGAGCAGTGGCCTGGAATGCCCACAGGCACTCAACTGCCCAGGGCTGTGTGCCCTCACTCCTTGCCCAGACCCGTGGCTCTGCCCCATCCCACCCGCCCCCGTGGCCAGCCCAGCCAGTGCTACGGGTCCCGCGACACCGCACCGAGGGGGCACGGCCGCCGCTTGCCCTCGGCCGCAGGATCTGCCCGGTCACCGCCGGCTCTGCTCCAGCCGGGGGGGCACATGTGGGGCTCTCCCAACAGCCACATCTCCCAGAGGCTTCTGTCCAGGCACGTGTCTGTCTGTTCTGCTGGCAGTGCCGCTGCCCCGGCCACCCATGCCCCATAGAGCCACCGGGCACGGCTGAGCCCTGTCAGCAGCACCGTGGATGTCCTGCGGTGCACGCAGCAATGGAGGGGCCTAATTAATGTTCACTAACTGTCTCTCTAAACCTAGAGAGAATTTCGATATTAATTAAAAGCTAACTGATTAGTAAAACATATTTACTGAAGACTGTCATCCAGCTGTCAACATTCAATAAATACATTAATAATCAATTTGCATGACATTAACATAAAATGACGTTAATGTCTACATTAAAGATGTATTTGAGACATTGTTATTAGCACAGTAGCCTGCATTCCACCAAGATGTATTCTACATGCACATAACCCATCCAAGCCCTCGGCGACAAAGGTTACAGCTGTCTTGCACAACGCCCACCAAAAGAAAAGAAACACTTTTAAATTCTGAGTAGATCTGAGTGTGTGCACATGTGCTCACACACCGGTACATTGCAGTAGCAGAGACCATCTTTGTGCTAAAACCAGAGGACACGCTGTGACGTGGGGCAGAGAGGGTGCCAGACGCCAAGGTCGCTCTCACCGGGCTTCCATCACAGCGTGAGCATGGGCCAAACCGAGCGCTACAGACATTTTGCATGTCCTCAGCTTTGCCTTGGGACAAACGTCCCGGAATCTTCCCAGGCCACAGAGAATCCTGGAGACTCCCATGTGGTGGTTTCTCCCTGCATTTGCCAGAGAACAGAACCAGCACCAAGGCCTTTTCACTCCCCACCTCACTCCTCCTGGCACAGAGGAGACACTTCGTTCCCCCTCCCTCTCCGCTGTGTGAGGCTGCCCGAGCTCTGTGTCACTACCGTGTGCCTTCACCACAGCTCCCCGGCCAAGGTGCCACCTCCCTTTCACAACCTCTGCACACACAGCTAGTCCTCGACCACTGCCCCCCGCCAGGGAAATTCCTGGAGCTGCGAAAAAGGCAAAGCTGGCCGTTGGCTGAGGCTGGAGTCTGGGGCACGGGCCTGCCGGCTGCCACACAGAGGAGGTTAAGAACAAAGAGACAGCAAAGCAGCGAAGCACCTGTGGAGCGTTTGTTGTCCCTCTCTGAGCAGGCGAGGAACAGCAGCGTATTTAAAATCCACGCTAGGACTCATCTCTGCCCGGCTGGCCCCAGGAACCTTCTGGGCCTGACGGTGCTCTGCCCGAGGACACCGCAAAACCCCAAGCGGCAGCCGCTTACCCCCGCAGATCGTGACGGCAGGGAGGGGGACGGGCTCAGGAGAGCCCCCAGCACCCCCTGCACCGAGTGCCAGGCGGCTCTGGAGGAGGCCCAGGGCGAAGGACAGGCACCCACCAGCAGGCACCAGGCTGTAGAGCTCCCGCAGCTCTGGGCTGCTGAAGATTTATCCACAGGGATAATCTGAGATGGATGAGACACAGTGAGGAACCCACATTTCCTCAGCATGCAGGATAAACACCCCCTTCCCCCAGCTGCCAGGCAGGCGAGTGGGTTTTGGAGGCAGAATGATTCTAGGATTTTCACTCCAGTGAGGCTCCCCAACAGCCCCCCTGCCACAGAAATGCTGTGACAACAGGGGATGCTTCATGGCTTCGTGCAGCAGTGTCTGTCTTTGGGGCCGAGTGAGTGGAGAGGACGCATCCTGCTCAAAGCAGCGCTGCCTGCCCGAGCTCCCCCTTGCACCCTGCATGCTGTGCAGAGACAAGCCCACCTTTCCTCCGTCCCCACACAGACCCGGGGAGCCATTTGCTTGCAGCAGGAATGAAGGTGGCATGGTTAGGGTGAACATCCCCCACCCCCACCCCTTCTCCTCTCATTTAAGTGGAATCAATTGTGCCATTTCTGCTTTGCTTTTCAAAAGCAATTACTTTCATGTCATTTCTGCAGACATTCACGGAGAGCGAGAGAGTGAGGGCTTGATTATCCCCCCTCCCATCCCCATCCTGTGGCTTCCGCAGTGGCGGTGAAGTATTAAATTAAATGAGGTGTCTATGGAGCGGCGATGGTTTCAGGTCAGAGGCGCTATGGAAAGCTGTATGCTGCACTGTTCCTGTATATGTAAATGGATATATTAAAACCACTGATGTCAACTTGCAGCACTCATCTCCTCTGCTCTCGGGTGATCAAAGCTGATTGCAGAGGCAATTACTGCAAAGGAAAAGAAAATCACGGCCTCCTGCTCATCCCTGAGCTACCGGAGTTTAATTGCTTAGTGTAGCTGAAGCTGCCTCTCCATCTCCCTGGTGTACACACACACACATGTGGGAGCAGTGCACGCCACGAAACACAGACAGGAATGGACATTTTTGGGGATGGGCAGCGAGAAGCACCCCGAGCAGGTGAAGACCACAACATGAAAAATAATGGTGCTTAAAAATGAATTAAACCGCTACAGCAGGCAGGGCTGTATCTTAGCAAGCCGCTGGATCGATAACACACGGAGAAAATCAGGGCAGCATAATACACAGCCATAAGACAGCCTCTCTCATTCTCTTTGGTCCTAGATTCACGGTCAGACTTCTTCAGTCTTTTACAGGCTGTAGCTCATCAGGCTCCCAAATCCTTGTGACGTAGATAAGAATCACGACCCTTGTTTTACAGCTGAAACGACTTGAAAGAAAGACATTGGTGCCTGCCCTGAGGAGTCCCTGTTCTTGCCTCTGTATTTCACATACCTGTCCACCCGAGTGCCAGCAAGGGCAGGGGGCATTTGAACATGAGGGCAGTGCTCGACCAAGTCACAGCCAGTGTGGTTTCAAAAACCAGCCTGAGCCGTGCTGCTGCTGGTAACTTGGTGCTGGCCAGACTTCAGCTGCAGGCACCCACTTCTAATGTTGTTTGTTTGTGCAGCTCCCTTTGGTGAGGAAAGCTGTGTCAGGCTAGGTGCTTCGTGCTCGCAATCCTACCTGCTTCCTGCTCCTCTCTCTTCCCGAGGCTGCCAATGCGGTGCTGCTGACCCACACATGGCGTGTGCTTGGTCGATGCGATGGCCTGAATGGTGCCACTGGCCAACGCGGTGCTGCTGACTGACATAGTGAGATGCTCTCTGCGTGCAGACCACTGCAAAACGTAAGACCTAAGATCTGACACTAAGGTGTTATAAGGTGGCAAAGAGGTCAGTAATGAAGTCGGGGGTGCAAGCAAAGGACTTACCTTTCCACCTGAGGCAGGAGCATATTTTTGGAAGAAATAACTCCCAAGAAGCATCAGCCACCCCCTTCACCCCGAGTCTAATGGCCAGTGGGTGTGGGACCTGAGCAGCGTGGACAAGTCCTGCCCGAGCACCTGGTCCTGCTCTGGGATTATGCACCAGCAGCTCCTTGTTATCCCCTGCTACTGCTAGAAATGCTGGTGCAGACCAGTTCCTCATGCCACACTGGTATCTAATGGGACCCAAAGCAGGCCTAGATATTGCCCAGGTCAAAACCCAGCACCTCACCAACTGCCCTATGATGCCTATGTCGTGTGAGTTAAGGCTGGCCACAGCCGGCGTCACGGAGCCCCGCTGGTGGCCCACAGGTCAGGCACACGTGAGGGTGGTCTGGGCTGTGATCACAGACAAATCTTGGCCATGGGCTGTGTCCATGGAAGGGAACAGGAGAGGATTAGGACATATCGGAAAACACGTTAGTAGACGTTATAACTCTGCCTTGCACCTGAAGAGGTGCTGACAGCTGTGTGGTTGCCGCGCAAGTGACTGTAAAAGTGCTGTGCTGGCTGGGCCATAAGGAGGTCACCTGTGCAGACATACTGGGTTAAACTGCAGCAGCACCTGGTGAAGCGGTAAGACATCACCTGAAGAGAAGTCCTGCTCCCCACTCGGCCAACATGGCACTTGGTGGAGGACAAGAGGGAGCCGGCGGCTCTGGGGAGCCTTGCGGGCTGCTTGCAGGGAACAAGCGGCTGGGGCAGGAGGAGAACTGGGACCCCCGAGAAGCCCAGGAGACCCGCAGCAAAGAGAGGTGCCGCCAGCGGAGCAGATGGGATCGCAGCGTGCAAGGGCAACATCGAGGGCAGCTGCGGTCAGCCCCGGGGCTCCGCCAGCCACAGGCAGCGCTGCTGCAAAGAGGGGACACCGTGCGTGGACAGGGAACCCCGGAATTCGTTTGCTGCTGTGATCTGATTCTCCCAAATGGTTGCCACTCTCATGTCAGGCTCAGCTGGGCTGAGTGACTCTCTGTGAAAGCTGTCCTCACCTGATGCCTGCAGAATGAAGGACAGACCCGGAGTAAAACAAATGCTGCGATACGGGGTCAGAACAAAAACCAGCAGCCATTCCCTCTCAGAGGCAGATGAACAGAAACACCTAAAGATTAGGACAGTTCTGCCATCCCATGACTGCATTTGGGAACCACGAGTCAGGCCCCAAATAGCAAATGTTTACAAAATTATAAGTGCTAAGTTAGTTTTTCGTCTGAATTTTTGACCCGAGGGTTTCGATTTTTGTACTTTTCTCCTGAATCACTGGAAACTGAAGCAGAATATTTTTTAAACTGCAAACAAAGCCTGGGACTCTGTTCTTCCTGCTTGATTCTACAACTGGAGCTTCAAAAAACCTACAGAAAATCACGAAACCCAGCAGTAAATCCTGTGATCGCTCAGGCTGCGGGAGCACCGGGAGCCTTCAGCAGCCCTGCCCAGGGCCCTCCCTGCCCGCCGGGTGGGCTCCGCATGCGCTCCCCTGCCTTCCCTCTGAATCCGTGTTTGCAGCCCAAGGATGCAATTCTTTTTTTTTTTTTTTTTTTATGAGCTGCCTGTCTCTTTTTGTTTAGCCGAGAGTGCTCAGAGCCCTTCCCCCACCTCCTTTTCCACCGCTGCTGCTGGTTTTATTCAATTCAACACTTGAGGGAACTGCAGATGAAATGTCTCTGAATCTAAATTGCCAGCGATAGATCTAACAGCCTTTTTCCCTCTCTCCCCCCCAGCCTCCCCTCAGAGAGAATGCTCGAGCACATTGTCTCTGCCTCCCTCAGCTTCAGCTGCAAAATGCCAGCCCCATGACAGGAGCCCAAGAGCAGGAGCACAAAGCTCACGCAGCCTCCCTGGGAGGAGCAGGCAGAGGCCATTGCACGCCACGCTCTGCTCACGGCCACCGCCACCACCGCGATACGCGTATTTTGCGGAGCAGAGGCACTCGCCACGCTCTCCTGGGTCTCCTGCATAAGGCCCCAAGCTGAGCTTTGGCTGGGAAATGCGGAGAACTCTCTCGCTATGGATAGAGCCGACATGCCCAAGCATTCCCACACTTCTTACGGGGCACAGGACACCACGCTGGGAAGTGACATGGCAAAGGAAAGGCACAACCTCTCTGCTAGAGGGGAATCTGTCACAGCTCTGGCGGAAGGGCCGCACATCTCTGCACTAAGCAGAGTGCGCCGGCCCCCGCCTGCCCCCACCGCTGCGCTCCGAGGACGCTGCCCGCTGAGCAGCTCCACACGGCTCCAGCCTTCGGCTCCGCGCTTTGGGAACGCGCCTGCGGCACGGGGGAAGGTGGGATAGAACATTTCTGCTCTGCCTTGTCCCATCCTGTCTCTTCTCCAGCGACTCAGGGCAGAGCTGTGCCAGTGAGCCTGTGGGTCAGGAAAACCCCCCATGCCTGCTGCTGCTTTCATCGCACTCAGGGCACCCCAGTGCTGTGAGCATGTCCTGAAGGCAGTGACAGGACAGAGCAGCTTTCCCTGCAAACTCCTGCAGCCCCTGGGCATGCTGCTGACAGCAAGGTCATCAGCTGTAGGGTCTGGGGGAATCATAGAATTCTTCAGGTTGGAAAAGACCTTTACGTTCAAGTCCAACTGTTAGCCCAGCACTGCCAGTCCCACCGCTGACCCGTGTCCCTGAGCACCACATCTACCTGGCTTTTAAACCCCTCCAGGGTGGGAACTGTACCACTGCCCTGGGCAGCCCATGCCAGCACTTGACCGTTTCAGTGAAGAATTTTTCCTAATCCAATCTAGACCTGCCTGGTGCAACCTGAGGCCATTTCCACTCGTCCCATCGCTTGTCACTTTGGAATAAATACTACGTGATGGTGCCCTCACCCCACTGCTGCCTGGCCCTTGGGATTCAGCTCTCCTCGGCAGAGAGCGGGGCGGCAGCGCTTTCCCTCTTTGTGTGGGGACAACGGAGGCACTGAGGTCATGCACGTCCACGTGTTACAGACGGGGCTGTGGGCTCACAGCACTGCGAGCACTCAGCCAGGATGGGCACACACGGGGTGTTTCAGCATTTTAAACCACGCCAAGAGGACGGGGAGAAGAGAGAGAAGGCTGGAGAGAGCAGCGGTTCTCTTCCTCGCAGCCAAGCCCAGACCCAGGTACCTGCCAGCCAGGGCTTGCACGCTCCCTCCTCGCGTTCATGACCTGCCCAGGGAAACCCAACCCACTCCCCAGGGCTGGGCACTGAACTACAACTACAGGCACAAAAACACACCTTTGGTGCTGGGGAAATCAAACACCTTTTGCCCTTTGGCTGGAGAGAACAATATTGAAATGCAGGCAGAATATTACTGAAACAATAAATACTTTTTTTCTGAGTGTAGAGACAGAAAGTGCAACATTAACTGTATGATGCATGAAATAACTTCACCAATCTTAAAGGCCTGGTAATCCTGAAACCTAAAGACAACAGCTTAAAAATGTCAACTTTGCAACTTCAGTGTTAAGAAACAGACTTGTTGCTGTGTTTATTCCACAACTTATTGCCACTCAGATTTTAAAAAACTCAACTGACCTCTATCCTGCTCCGCAAGTCCTTCAGTCTTATCTGAAATTGATTTGCAAGATACAGATGGTCAGTATAAAAATCCCCCTCATAATGAAAGCACATGTTGAGAACAAAAGCAAAGAAATGGGGTATAAAAATAAACATACCAAGAGGCATCATGTTGACTGCATTACAGATTTTCAAATTTAATTAAAAGAAAATCTGCCTTTGGGTATCTGACACGAGAACAGAGTCCCGCTGGAAGATCCAGGGCCTATCTGGGACCTGTAATGGAGCCGGTCGCTGCCGTGTTGGCGCTCCCGGCTGCTGCTCCCCAAATAGGGAGACTGAGGTCTGGAAAGGTTTCAGAGACTCGGACACCATGTAGTGGGACTCCATGTAGTGAATGGCCAGCTCCAGTCCCAGAGGGATCTGGGGCACTGCACCATCCTGTTGCACAATCTGTTGTTCCTCCCCACCGTTACCTCCTCCTGGTTATCCTGCTCCTGTGACGCACTCCTGGACTGGGTTCCTTCAGAAGGAAGGACCCAACAAAAGTGTTAGCACTGCCTGGAACAGCAACTCCCTCTCCCTTCCTGAGAAGGGCTGGGAGGCGTGCAGGGATGAGGAGAGGTTCGTGGAGGACAGCACCTGCATGAACCAGCTTCAGCGAAGTGAACCCGAGCTGCACACGGAAACACGAGGGGAAGCAGAGCACAGAAAGAAATGGGGCATTTCATTCTGCTGTTACTTATAAAACTCTTTGTAGATGTCTCCGCCACAAATTAGCATTTCATAGTATTAAATGTTGTCTAATTAGATTTTCAAAAGTTTCTGCAGCAGATCGAATTGAGATAAGGAAGGACAGGGGATAAACCCCCACCCCTGGGGTACAGCTGCAAGGGCGGTGCCAGCGTCCCTGTGCCGACTGGCCCACGGCTCGGCACGTCGGCTTCCCCACGAGTCAGCCTGGTACAGATTTTCACAGAATTCTGGCTCATTATCTGAAATGAGAGCTCACTCTTCACCAGGGATTTTCTGCAGTAGGGCTGCCATGGACCCAGGCGTTTTTACACCCGTCATGAGGAATAATCAGACAGCTCTGCTTGGTGTGAAGTGCTAGGAAACCAAGTGCTGGGGAGATGCTGCGTGTGTGAGAAAGAGTGGAAAAAGGATCATAAGGCAATATCTGAATACTACCAAGACACAAGCCCTCTGGCAGATCTCTGAATTCCCTCCTCAATGGAAAATTCAAGGTTTTGTGATGAAATGAGAAATCTACAACTAGGCAGCTCAGAGTATATAAATCTCCCCTGCTTGACCTTCCTGCATCCTGATGCACTAGATGAAGGGTGTAGACATGTTCCTCCCACCACTCATCTCCTCTTAGTGCAGCATCTCTCATCTCCAGCCAGCATATCAGGTGATGACACATGACATTCAGGCGATTGGGCAGGCTCTGAATCGATGGGAACATGGTCTGGTTTTCAGAAGCAATGGATCTCTGCAGCTTCCATAAGCATCAGTTGGGTTTACAAAACCCGGATGCTGAGGAAGGGGAAGCGGAAGCTGTAAAATTACTACGCTCTTCATCGACATGCGTGTGCACTCTCGTCTCAGTGCGCGAAAGCCTAGAAAAAGAAGGTGGAAGACAGGCTGTGCACAGAGAGGAACACAGCAGCTGAGGATAGTGACTGTTTGACATGGAGGCACTGCTTCTGGGACTGTGCTCTGGGCTCAGCCAGCATCTCTCCTACACTTGACTCACTATCTCAGAGACCTCTAAAGGTTTCATAATGAAAACTCATCTGAGCAAGACCCTGAACAACCTCATCTAACTTTGAGGTTAGTCCTGCTTTGAGCAGGAGGTGGGACACACTGGGGGGAAGAAGTGTCATCCCGAGGGACCTGGACAGGCTGGAGAGGTGGTCCTGTGATGACCCCATGAAGTTCCACAAGGCCAAGTGCAAGATCCTGCCCCTGGGTTGGGTCAATCCCAAGCACAAACACAGGCCAGGCGACAAGTGGATGGAAAGCAGCCCCATGGAGAAGGACTTGGGGGTGCTGGTGGATAAAAAACTGAACATGAGCCAGCAACGTTAGCTCGCAGCTCAGAAAGCCAATCGCATCTTCTTTATCTAGGAGTGTTGTGACAGGACAAGCGGTAACGGTTTCAAAGTGAAAGAGCGCAGATTTAGGTTAGACATTATGAAGTACTTCTTTACTCTGAGGGTGGTGAGACCCTGGCACAGGCTGCCCAGAGAAGCTGTGGCAGCCCCTCCCTGGCAGTGCCCAAGGCCAGGCTGGGCTGGTGGGAGATGTCCCTGCCCATGGTGGGGGGGGAGGACTAGATGATCTTTAAGGTCCCTTCCAACCCAAACGGTCCTGTGATTCTATTCTATGACCACACATTAGTCTGTCTACCTGGGGTACAGAAGTGAGGAAACTTGAGGTTATGAAATCTGTGTATTTTACACTGGAATGCTAGCTCATTTCCCCTTCACTGTAAGCAAAGACGTTAAAAATATAGCTGCTCATGCCAAGGTCCTGGTGGCTACAGTAATGTTACTGCCAAGCTCCAAGCCAGAGTGGTTTCTGCTGGAAGATCATCAACACAAAAACCAGCTCAGTTGCTAAGCGGCTGGGTGAAGAACATCAATGAAAAAGGCCTCCACATACCAGCTGGTTTCCATATCTTCCCCAATGCCGCAAGACAGTCCTGATGCACACAACTCTATCTCCATCGAAGCAGCTGTGAGCGCTTGCCTGCTCCACTGACCACGTGTGTGGCTGCAGGCAAGTCATTCTGTAACCTTGTGCTGAGAAACCAAGTAACAAGCAGGAATTTCACTGGAAAACCTTCAATAAAATTCTTATCAACCTATCTTGAGATTTCCTGAGGAAACAAATTCCCCAGTTCTTCTCCATGGAAACATCTGAGACACAAATATGAGGAGAGTGGAAGATTTGATGCACATGGCTACATCATCCTTGCTGTTCATGGGGAGGGCTGTGAAGCCAGGCTGATTGTCTTCACTGGAGACCAGGAACATGCAGAAAAAAGCCCAGGTGATGGCTGTGGCTTTTGAAGTTGGTGCCAACGCACTCGTGGTTTGCACTAGGGATGACTGAGTCACGTCTGTCAATACTGAGGACCACATGGTATCTTGAAGAGATACACAACATTTATAAACAGTGTCAGAGTAACTCGTATTGTGAACATGTTGCAGACATGACACGGAGCCTCACTTCACACACTGCCATCGCTGCAGCTTTAGCAAGAAAACAAAGCTCAGCTCAGGCCTCCTGGCCAGACTTGATGAGTTATCATCTCCCCCAGATCGCCCACCACATCCCAGGCACTCCTTATTCTGCAACTCAGCAGAAGCCCTTGTGAAAACAGCTCTTCTGAGAGGACGGGGTATCCCAGGCACTGCTACCGCTTACAAACACTCCTTCGGACTCCTACTCTTGTACCCGAGAGAAATTACTTGTTTTGAGCATGACTTGCTGCTGAGATGATGTGATACAAGCTAAAGCAAAGAGATGGGACCTGCAGGCTGTGAAAACAGACCACAAGAAAAAAACCTTCAGGTCAGCACAACGCAGTGAAGACAAGACACTAGGATTACTGGGGCTAGAGACACGTGGGGCAAGCAGAGCGCCGGGCGCAAGAGGGCCAGCACAGCAGCTGTGGCCGGTGCCCCTCGCCGCACCTGGAGCCGGCACAGCCGGGACGTGCCGATGCCAGGTCCCAAGGTAGTGGTGGCAGCAGCAGCAGGTTGGCCAGCACAGCCCGGGGGGCCCAGGGCTGGCAGGAGATTCCTGCTCGCAGCCTGTGGGCTGGTTCCGAAGAGCCACCGGCGGTGTCGAGGCTCTGTGGCACAGGCTGCTTCCCAGAACCTTGCCAGGCACTGCCAACGGGAGCTTTCGAGGCGAGATGAGAAAACACCATACCGGTAAAAGAAGAAGAGAGGAGGAAATCCTTAACCTCGCTCCACAGATCATAAGAGCTTTATCAAACTAAAAGTCAGAGCTAAATCCTCCTGCGGCACGCCTTGCCACTCTGGAAACCATGCAAGCACAGACATTCTCTACCAGCTGAAAACCGCACGCGCGAGGGAGAGACTGCAGGGTAACACCCGCACCACAGCACCTCCGTGCGAGCACGATCCTGGAGCGGGATGTTTTCGTGATGCAAAGGCGCAAGGTCACACCGTGTGCCCAGGCAGCCCTTGGAAAGGCACAGGCTCTCCAGATACTACAGGGGGAAGCTCGGAATTGCTCGTGGTTCATTAGGCTTTGCCTGAGGGGTTTTCTTCCAGTATTAACTACAAACAAGGTTCAGGTTCTTGTTACGCGGTTTCATGCGTGCAATGCAAGACGGTGAAGGGGAAGGTTTACCAAGAGTCATTTGTAAATACGCTAAGACAATTCAGATGTTTTTAAAATCCATCAGACATCCTGTCTGGTAAGTCACTTTCAACAAGAACAGTGAAAAAGCTCTGTCAATACAGCAGCATCTTTTTTCAGCATCAACATCGGCAAAGAGTCTGTGCATAAATTACCTGCAGCAGAACACAGAGTGCAATTCCCTTCCCTCTCGGCGCTGACACCGCGTTCCCCCGCAGCCTGCCTGTTTCTCCCAGCTTTATGACCCCGATGAGATGAGCTCTCACTGTTTTCTTCCTTGTTACATTTTGATATTTCAAAGCATGGCCTGCTTCTCACTCCCATCTCCCCGCTCCACATTATTAATGAATTGGAAAGCAGACATCATTAGTTTTTGGAGACCATTTCTTTTAAAATTTACAGAACCCTTCATCTGAATCCCCAGAGCCAGTCTGCTGTTCTCATCTAGAATCTTATTAGCATCATATCTCCTGGATCCTGCCATGCAAACTGCATCGCTATGCACTTTCTAGCACTTGACCCTTTTGCGGACGGAATTAATTTCCTCTTTGAAGATAGAGCAGCATGCTGTTGTGCTTGTTAAAGAAAGAAAACTCAGGCTAGAACACAGGAAACAAGCAGAGGATATTCTCACTTAAATATAGGCCACTGTAAGGTTTTATATAGGCAGGCTGAGAAAGAAGGATTGGTCAAAGGAAATAATAGATTGATGACGCTTTATTACCAGAAACATCTTCCCAACGAGCATGCAAATAAACCAGTTGAGAATGCTCGCTGGGAGTTTCTGGGTTTATGGCACACTCCTTTTCAGCAGCATTGTCTTTGTCTGCTGCCCTCTGCGTCCTCCACCTGCTTCTGTATCTGAAATACCTTCAGACAGTTGACTGTAGAATTAGTGCGAGTAATAAAAAGATTCAGAATTTGGCTTGGGACAAGGAAGAGCTGCCCAAGCTGTATCTGAAACACATAAAGCCAAGGAGCCGCAGCAGAAGGAGGTTATTCTCTAAAAGAGTGCGGTATCTCACAGCCCAAGCTCATTGATGACATTACCACCATGCCCTCAAAAGGCACAGCATTCCTAATGCATGGTGTAAACCAGAAAATCTAGTGCTTGTTGCTCACTTTGGGCCATTTCTGGGTTCATTGGGCTACTGGAACTGAAGAACTTTCCCCACCCCTGTTATTTTTACAGTTTTGGTTCTGCTGTCTAGTTCTAGCATCAATCTTTACTATGACTCCTGTAGAGGAAACTCCTTAGGATGGAGGCTTCATCCTTTCCGTAAGCTCATTGGGAATACATTATTAAATAACCACAGACGTTTAAGAAACTTCTTGCAAAAATACAAAGCCAAAGAGCACAGAGCAGCAGAGCAAGGCTTAAACCTTCTCCACCAGCAAAGCTGCCAGACTGGACTCGGGAACTGGAAAGAGTCCTGGATGGCTCACACAGCTGGAGATGGGATGGGTCACCAGTTGAAATCAATAGTCACCTGGATTGCTCTGTTCTCACGGCTGTGCAACAGTCCAAGCAAAAGGAGAAGAGAGGGATCCAGCTAAGTCTCAATCACACCAGGGAGCCACAACTCCTGGACAGTTACCCCGGAGTCCTATTAATATCACGGAGTCTAAAGAAAGAGGAAGCCTCCAAAGGTGCTGGGGACTGGAAATAGGCTGTAGTGGACAGATGCGTGAATGTCTGCCTTAAACATTTCTTGGCATTTTACAAACCCACAACCTGGTCAAAAACAAAACTGGTTTCTGGTCCTGTGTGGCCAACTGATAAGTGCCACATGGAACGTGGTAGAGGGAAGCAGGAAACAGATGCCTCAAACAGCTTTGGGCCAGTTACGCGCGGGGGAAGGAGTCCTGCGAAGGCAGGATGGCCTTGCCTCGTAGCACATAGCCCACGGAGATAAGGCAGTTGTATATGGCTGTAAACAATGAAATGCCCTGCTTCCCTACCGGACATACTATATGACCACATATAGAAAAAGTGTGTATAAACTGAGGTGGGATAAAGCAATAAGAGAGACAAGACAGAAGAAAACAGACAGAAGAAGAAGAGAAGCATGTAGACTGAGACAAAGACATGAAGAAAAAAAGGGCAGGAGGAGAAAAATGACGGCATCCTTGAACCCTCATTGGTGGGACCAATGCAGGACCCTGGACTGGTGATCTCTGTCTCTCTCCCCCCACCCCGCCCCTTTCCTCTCTTTCTTTCCCTTTCTCACTAAGTAATGCAAGGCCTATGGTACTGCTTGCTTAGTTTATCCTTAATTTCTATCTTGTAATCACTAAGTATAATACTGCCAGTTATAAGTTGTTGTATGTCCTTTTCTCTCGTTATCGTTAAGTAACACACAGCTTGCTGTAGTTCCTTGTACACCTAGTCTTTTCCTGTTTGAGTCGCAGTATATTGCCTGCCCTAACGCACCTTGTAACTAGAACCGATTATCATGAGTCCAATCTACACATTGTGAGAAATAAATAAGTGTTTGTGTATGGACCTTGAGACTTGTCTCACTGTTGTCCACTCCGCTGGGTAATTATGAATCTAAGTCACTTTTCCCCCCGTCCTGGGCGGGATGTGACACAGGGCAACTCCTTCATCTCTGCACACATCTGCCCTGTCCACCAACGCCAGCCCATCTCTTTCTAGCACACGTGAGCAGAGCCACACTCAGCAACCCAGTCACCTCTCCTTCCCCCTTCTCTCTTTCCACGGCCTGTTACACCAATCTTCCCAGGAAACCAAAGCTGCCAGGCCCAAATTCCTCAGGAAGTGATGGGAAGGTTCCCCGTGGTGTGTAGAAACCCCAGACGTTTTGCACAGGCCACTGTGCTAATAATACCGGGTGAGTGAGTATCATGTCCATCACCTTACCCTTTACCATGTCCTTCCAAAGAGCAAGAGGAGAACCCATGGAGAGCTGTGACTCTCTCTTTTCTTCCTGTTTACCACTCAGTGCCTTCTGAAAACATGGGGAATGTTGGTGCAGAATTCATCAGGCAAGTGGCGTTAGCAGCAGCACAAGTGCCAGACACAGACTGGCAGAGAGCTTATGAACAGCACGATGAATGATCTACAGCAAAAGCCATGGGCAAGAGCTAGCCATTAGTCTGGGGCTTAGTAATGCACTCCTCAAGTACATTACTCACCAATCCATCAGGCAACCTGCTACAGAACTGAGAGATTCCAGCACTTTTAAATCTGTAACGCAATGGCTGGCAGCCTGCACTACATGCCCTAGGTTACAAGGGCACGGAGGAAGACAATTCATTTTGTGTCATAGCCAGTATTTCTTCTTCTCCTTTGCTGTGTGTACTTAAGAAATGGACCTTCTATTATCTGCAGATTAATAGCCAGGAGAATGCTCTGGTGTCTCTGTTAACATTTACTATTGAGGAAGGCTTTCAAGGAATGCCTCGCCCTTGCCGTTTTCATTAGCTGGACCAAGTACGGAAACGCGCACAAGAACAGATGCAATTTCCTAATTTAAAAGACAGTGCCTATAGTAGAACTATTGTATAAAAATACTGCACCTACAATACAGTACTAGAACACCATATATGGCAGAATTAAAGTTGACAGCATACTTTGGGCCCTTCTGCATAAGCACACAACATGGACTCCAACAGACTTACTCATTCCTAAGGTGGGTGATGTGCACAGGGCAGGGAATCAGTCAGGGTTTCCTTTTCCCTCTCACAGCCTGGTGTGTGGCTCCAACCTGCATTTCGTGCACGCTTCCCAAGCCTCCCGCAGAACACTGTCATTTATCTCCTTGGAGATTTTCCACGGCATCCATCTCTATCCAAATTCTTCAGGAGCATTACTTAATCTCAGCAGCTCTGTGAGGAAAAAATTTTATCATCCATACTTACTAACACCAAATAGAGACAGAGATTCAAGCACTAGATGTGTCCTCTAATTTTAGGTGCTTAATTCTGTGTCCAGTTCTGATTTGTGAAGCACTTCATAGCATTTCATACGTTTCAAGCAAGACTGAGAGTGCTCAGCAATTCTACAAAGAAACACTTTCACGTTCCAAGCTGAAAACTTTGAAGACACGGACAACTACAGCTGTCTACAGGAACTGGGACCATTGTCTCCAGTAACAGGACAAACCCATGGCTGTACCTGTCACCAAAAGCGATTCCCCACTGAGACAATTCCTGAGCCACTGCCCACGAGTCGATGCTTCCACAGCAGCCACGTGAAAAAGCCCACAGGCGGCGGCCACGGAGCAGGAGCTTGTTCATGACTTGAACAAGTCACGTATATTTTTTTCTGTTAAAATAATTTTTGGCAAAACTGTTTCCTTCCCCCCAGAAACACTAAAGAAAAATCATGCAAAGGCAAAAATTAATGTAGAAAATTCCAGGTTTAATTGGATAAAGATGTGGCAAGTAACCAAAAAGAAAATCTTTTAATGGGAAATGTCAATTCTACCTTGATGTGACCATACAACTTAACATTTACACAAGAATTAAACACAAGAACGTCAAACATTAAAATAGTAAATGAAGTTTGAATACATAGTTCTAGGCACACTTGTAACCATACCCTACCACAGTCGAAGTCTGTAATAATGAACATACCACAGCCCTCCCCGTTTCCTTCCCTCATCTCATTTTTGCCACCCATAGCTGCTCGGGCATCTGTTTTAACCGAGATATGTATTTAGGATTCTTGAGTACAAATAGGAAATGCTACTCATGTCCAACACGGGTGGATTCCTGTTGCAGTAAGCACCTTAAATTTCTCATTTCATGGCTTTTGAACACCCAGATTTGCAATTCAAAACCCCTGACGTATTTGGGTTTGTTTTCTGGAGTTAGCCTGGCAGCGAGAGAAAACGGGGCAACCTGATGGGCGAGATGTGACCCGAGTAACTCGAGTGACTCCCCTGCATCCCCACCCTTGCCCCGTGCTCCCGCCCCTGCCAGTCCCGCACCGCAGCGTCCCGCTGTCGCTCCCACGGAGCACCTTCCTCACCAGGCTCTGCCCAGACACACGTGAGTCCCTCCGGCCTTCAGGAACCTCCACGCACTCCACAGGGGAGAAAAATGGAGTCCCCAGACTTCAAGGAAGGAGGAGAGGGAAGAGGACTTGCCAGTACATGCTGCTGACAGCCAGGGGAGCGGAGACCAGAAGAATGGGAGCAATTTTCCAGTGACACTGCACAGAAAGGGAGAAGCTACGAAGAGGAAGGAAAAAACCAAAACAAACCACCACAGCATGGGAGGGTGAGAACAGAGGGCTGGGAGGCAGAGAACTGGAAGAATGGATGCAAAAGTGAAAGAGTGCAAGAAAAGCACACAAGCATAGCAGAAGTGAAATCACAGCCTTGTACAATGTGAAACCAGTACCATCGAAAAATCAATTAAAAGAGATTTAATGCAACTGTTGCAAAATCTAGTGCAAACTTAATCTGGGCTCAGAGCTGCTTAATTTGGTGATTAATCAATGCATGCCTCTTGAATGAAGAGTGTTTAGACAGGATTTCACACCAGTTAAAGAATTCATTTTTAAAGACAATTCAAGTTTTAATAAGGATGATGCTTCAAAGAAGCATCGAAGAACAAACCACAAAGCAAACAGAAAATTCTTAGTCATACAAATACAAACAGAAAATCTAAGGCTAAGCCACTGGAAAATCCACAGGATTTCTTTGATTCATTTCTGAGGGGCCCAAGTACTGCTCTGCAGCCCCTATTTCTGCAGCCTAGATCCTTGCATTTACAGAGCGCATGGATATTGGCGCTCTCTGGGTACTTGTGTGTCGAGATTTTCCTGCTCTGCTTCTCCAGGTCTTTGTCCTGCAGGTGGAACTGGGCAGCTAACGGCAGAGCTGTGCCAGACTGCGCTCTGCACCCGTGCCACCGGCACCACGCTGCTCCTGCCCGGATCCCGTTAGCACCCTTCCCAGCACTTACTGCATTTTAAACATCCACCAGTGTAGTCACTGGTGGCTTCTACAGCTTCCCAATGGAAAGACCTGACTTGAGGGTGCAAACGGCTCTCGTAGAGCCAATCGATCCAACGTGACAGTCCGTGCAGACCAGCACGCTTCAGGAAAGAGATAATCCAGTCTTGAGGGACAGAGGCGCTGCTCTTGGCTCCCTGCTGCAGAACGAATTGCTCCAATGGCTTTGAACAAGAGCATTCCCACTTGTAACAGCGCAGCACTCTGCTTCCTCCCTCTGGTCCCAAGTTCTCTCCCTCTGCAAGAGCTCCTGCTTCCCCACCACAACCTTCTTGCTCCCTCTAGCACTACCTCCAGCGGGCCGCCTGCCAGGGAATCTCCAGCTCAAACACCAACATTTCAGACACGTCGCTGCTGAGGAGCCGGCAGCACACACCCCGTGGTCGCCACACAGGCTTTCCTCCAGGTCCAGGCTTTCGTTACACAGATCAAACAGCTGAGCACGGGCACAGCTACGCTGCTGAAGCTGCCCGTCGAAGCTCAGCGCTGTCGGTACCTGAAAGCTGTCAGTATCTCTTAGCCTTCTTCTGGATGTGATTTGCTTGCCCAAGTCAAGTATTTGACCAACAAACAAGTTGCTCTTTAAAAACTGCCTGAAACATCAGCTCTTGCTGGTCCATCATTCGCCCTGGTGAAGTGAGGCTGAAGCAAAAACAAACATCAAAACGCCACCAAACCTCTGCTGGAAAACGACAACAGAAACCCAAGATGTGGCATTGGTGGCTGAGTCAGGCCTTGAGCAGCTGGACAGAAGGCACGCGAAAGCGAGGTTCTGCAACACGGCATCAACTCTGCATGCTAGGTTACGCAGAAGACTCGTGACAAAACACAGACTTAAGCCTCTGGTCACATCCCTTTTCCGCAACAGAACAGTCTCTGATCTTCAGTAAACGGCCTGCTCCTGGTCACACACAAGTCCCTCAGTTGAACCTGTTTGAAATATTCTGTACATGACCACCCCAAGGAAAATCTCAGTCCTGCCTGCCTCACCATGCCTGGTCTGGCAGAGCTGAATCTGCGCTACAAGCCCCGGTCCAGAAAGATATCCATACCTCCTTCTGAGGCACCAGCACAAGGGCCACAGTCCTCATAGAAATTAAAATAGAGCATCATTCAGATTCATCAGAAACAGCTGGAGGAAAAAGATGCAACAACCTGCTCCTCCCTGCGCTAACCTGTCCTGATGCGGAGGGCTCTGTGGAGCACGGGGGTCAAGGGCTTGAGGCAGTGCCAGGCATCGCCCTCTGCCTGCAGGTTTTAGGAAGCAACACCAGATACCATGGAGCAGCTGAGTGCCTGCCTGCTCCAGGAAAATCCTGTCTAAGTAGGACGGCAGGTGACCAACACAGAGCATGAAGAAGAGATCTTGTTTGTGGATCTCGGTAAGTGTCTGCCCCCTGCAGCTGGCAGCCCTCCTCCCCCGGCACGAGGCAAGCAGCGACCAAGGCACCAGCCCCTGGGACGGGCACCTGTGTTTGCCTCTCCTGTGGCTCCTCCCGGCCGGGCGCCAGCCGCAGTGCACATGGGCACGAGGGGAGCTCCCTGGCTCCAGAGAGCACCGCAGAGGGACTCACCCCCCGGGTGGTGAAGGATGACCCCAAGGAGCCAAAGTCATTTCTCTGGGAGCTACATTAGTGCTGCTTGCTTTGACCCAAGCTACCTGGCTTCAAAGCCCTGAAGAGATGCCTTGGGCTCTCTTGAACCTCTTTAAGAAGAGGTTCAGCTGCCTGTGATTTGTGCTCCAGATTCTGAGTGCGGAGAACTGTGAGAGAACGCAGCACATGGGCTGTGTCTTGGGAAGAGGAGACACAGCAACTGCCATTTCTCCAGGCTGTAATGTATCAATGCCTGCAGCATGCAAATTGTACCCAGCGATGTAACCTCCACCTTTTGCATTTCTTCCATTTCACCATCACCGTCCCTTGCTCTTTGCACTTGCTCCCAAACAAGGGAGTCAAAACTGTAAAGAACAACTCAAGACAGTGAACATGGAATTAACAAGAAAAGCAGGCCTGTTACGCAAAGCGACCGCTCGGTAATCAGCCACACGTCTACGCAGGTTTCGGCTGCTGGGGCAGAAACGAGGAGGAAGGGGCACACAACAATGAAATGGGAGCAGTAGGTGTTCATTCACCTTGAAGGCTTCCCCATGCACGAACTCACACACAGAGCGAACACAGCTCCGCTATTCCTGTGGGGAACTCTCACCCTCAGGCTAACCCTAAAGCCAGCATTAACCTACTTATTGCGCCCTCGGGCGGTTTGCAGGGTGAGGAAGCTGCCTATTTGGGAAGCGAGGTGAGCAGATCTCAGCACTGAAGTACAACACGTTATGATCACCTGAAAGCAACAGTAGAAATTTCTCATCATTTTGGTAGAGCTGGGGAAGAAGCAGGGCACTCACCTGTCCTTGGTTTTCAGTCATCTCTTCACGTGACCAGACACAGCGTAACTTTATTAAAAGCGTCACTGTTTCAGGAGATCAATTGCTATGGCAGCTTTGAAACCTTCAGACAACTTCTTCCTTCTACAGCCAAAGATCTAACCACACGGTGAAGGCACAGGCTGGATCACCCGCATCAAGCCTGCTGTTGCTCTGCCCATCGTGCCGGATGCGGTAGAGGGACAAGACCACCTGCCCTGTTCAGAAAGCAGCCTCAAATTTCAGCTGCTCTCAGAAGAGCAAAACACCACCTGCCAACGTGGAGAGACCAAGAGCTCCCTCCTTGTGGGCCCAGGCTCACTTGGGCTTTGCTGGTCAAGCAGCACTTGTCCCTTCAGAAGATTTAGCCTGCATCTCCTGTTTTCTTTTGCTTACCTTCCACTGCCCCAATCACCATCAACCTTCAGGACCTAAAAAAAGCATTTCCATTTGGACACAAGACCACAGAAGCAGGAGGTACCACTGCAGTTTTTAGCACCAGTTATCACGGTGCCACCTTTGAAACATGCGTGTATAGACAGTAGAGCAGAAAGTCCTAGACCCTGCTGGCCTGGGGACAGTGCTGTGGCAAGAGTCAAAGGAAAAGACAGAGAAAACAGAATCACTGAACTGCCAGGAAAGTGGGCACTACTGAAATAAGGGACTGGGACAGACAAAACGCAAGAAAGAGTGACAGGCAGGACCTAGCCTGGGGCAAGCAGGAGCAGGGACACGGGGCGAGTGGGATGGGCGGGCAGGTGAGCAAAGGGCAGAGCATCAGCTGAGGGCAAGTCACCAAGTTACAGCATGGAGGGGTTACAACAATACCCGGCTTTTGCTGAGGAGTTTCCACCTGCACCCATCACAACGAGCAACGTTTGTGAACTTGGACGCCTTGAAAATACGCTGAAAGAGAAGGAACACATGGTTCTAAGCAAGAGAAGCCCCAAATCACTCAGCTAAGTCTAATCCTACAAAATCCGCTCCTTCAGTTACTGAAGCAAAATGTAAGTATCTCGCTGAACCTCACTGTGTCAGGACATTTAACCATTTCACTGCCAGCCAGAGTTATGCCTACAAATACAGATCAGCACCAGTGACCACTGCAGAGAGCACTGGGGGCCACAGGTGGGCCCTTCTAACATTCAGGACTTTAACATCAGACCAAACATTGAGAAGGATCCTGATTTTCATCTGGGACTTCAGCATCTGCCCTGTTTTTCTGAAGAGGCCATTCATACTGAATTGCCTCATTTCTTGAGCCTGCAGCACATGGACAATATCCGCCTGTAGCATCACTGATATTTTTGAATCACGCTATATAGTCTCATCTCATTGAATGTCTGGCTCCATTGAATCCAGGTCCAGTGGTCTGGCTGCCGTCCTGGTTTTATCTAGAGTAGGAACAAAGGAGCTGCACATTACCAACTCTCTGGATGACTGTTTTCTATTGTATGTATTTTCTCTGTCCTGCAAGTGATCAGCTTTCTTCCTTTTAAAGCCTGCAGTCAGCTTTAATCTACTTAGCTGGGATTAATGAGAGATTTGTTAAAGATTTAAAGATTTTACACACTTTGCTTACAACTGTTGTTATCTACAACCATCAGGCAATAAGCCCCATGCAGACAAGCCATTCTTAATGTCATACATGTCCATCGGGTGTGCCAAGGCTCGTAGCGTGATGCTGATGCCCATTGCTGGCAGCCATGGATCAGGCCAGAAAGCAGCACTCAGACCTCTGCCCGCACCTTAGCCTTCTTTTGCAAAGCTGAGAAAGGGTGGGACGAAGCTGGCAGCACAGAATGCAGGAGTGGGAAGTCAGGAGCGTCAATCCAACCCAGGCCAGCATTGCCTGGTTTTGCATGCCTTACCCAGGAGAGGCGAGGAGGGAACCGGAGTGCCTGGTGGTTACCTCTTACTGTATGCCATTACTTAAGCCACCACCATACCCAAAGAATGGAAGGTGACAGAGGAAGGTGACGTGATTCTTTAAAACAAGGACTCTACATTGGGTGTGGGAACTCTTCCTGGTGGAAATCACGACAGGTTACGTTAGCAGAGATGTGGCTAAACTGTGCTCTCTTGGGAAGGCCCCCACGTCCAGAGATTACTCAGGTCACGAGTGGATCAGCGTATCAGCCAGCTTACCTCCTCCTTCAAGGCAGAGAGAGCAAGACCTGCAGGCAAGGGCCCAGGGAAGTCTCAGGGGTGGAGCTTCAAGGGATTCTTCCAAAGCCACAGGTGGGGAACCACAGAGGCCAAGCCTGGGAGGACACTGGAAGAAAGCCGCAAGGGTCTGTCAGGCACACTGTGCCCAGCTGGCAAAAAGCGCCGCCTCAGCGGGTGGGACAGGCGGCCCAGGGAAGCTGCGGCAGCCCCTCCCTGGAAGCGTTTGGGGCCCGGTTGGACGGGGCTTGGAGCAACCTGCTCTGGTGGGAGAGAGGGGTCCCTTCACCTGCAAAGACCAGAAGATCTTGTCTGGCAGATGTGGAAGTTCCAGTGCATGTGCTGCACGAGCTTTTATTCTCTCATCCCAAAGAAGCTGTTTCTTGCTGCCAAAGTTTAAGGCTGGGCCAGCCACTAATGTGACAGATGCTCCCTGTGATCCCCCACCGCGCCCCCAGGGAGGAGAGCAGGGGAGCCGGGGAGAGAGGCTGGGGTTGAAAAAAACCAGTTCAGTGAAAAAACCCACGAAACTAACTGTAACAGCGGAGATGTCCAACTGCATACAGATATACACACGCATGCAAATATGGGGAAAGATACACGAGAATGCGTTACTGTGTGACCCACAGCTCCCAGGTGACAACAAGGTCCTGAGCAGGCAAAAAAGGTCCCGGACAGGAGCACCCAAACCCAGAGCCCCACTGACAGTCCAAAACCACCAAAACTAGAAAAGGAAGGACCGGAGCAGCTGCACCACTCTGACCCGGGAAGAAGAACAGCGCCCCTGCACAGCGCGACCGCGGGAGCCGGGAGCTCCGGCAGCGCAGGGCCCGGGGAGAGGCACCGTCCACACCTCGGCCCTTTTGTAGCGAGCCCCGGGGCAGGGAGCGCTGCCATTGGCCCCTGCGGGTCACCTGACCCGGCCTCGCCTCCCCCACGTGACTGCCCCGTGCCGGGAGCCCGGCACCGCACACCCGGCCCGACGGGCGAGCTCGGGCCCGGCAGCAGCGCCCGCCCGGGGCAGAGAACGGAGCCCCGTGCCTTGGGGAGGTGAGGGGACGTAGGAGGGAGCCTGAGCTGTGCCCTGAGAAGGGGCAGAGCTCTGCTGCTTCTTCCGTCCCCACGCGTGTTGATACTCTCCTTGCGCCCTGTGGGTCAGCAGCAGGGGCAGGGACAGGGCACCAGGACCAGTGCCCTGCACAGACCAGAGCCCGAGGGCGAGCTCTAGAGGAGCTGTGAGTTCCCCACGAGGGGGACGGAATCCCTCCTGAGGCCAGCACGCTGCTCCGCAGCCAAAGGTCCTCCTCCTGCCCCACATCCCCGTCCCCAGGCCCCGGTGCTGGCTGTCCCTGAAGGGCTGCTCATCACAGGTACGGTCTGGAGAACCAGCCCGGGCCCTGGTGCAGGGTCCACTGATGCCACTTGGCACCCCAACGAGTAAACAGGTGTTCTCAGACGCTCTTTCCAGCTCCCGACAAGCAAAGCGGGGTGGTTTGCCTCAAGGCTGAATGTGGCCCCGGCTCCTGGAATTGCAGGGCCACCGGTCCCTGAGCCGTGGGACCTCCCCCAGGGCTACCACAGCCCTTGCCCCTCTTGGCTGCTGCAGCCCCACCACTCCCCACACAACACCCTGCCTCCCGCTGTCCGCAGCCACCACGCCAGTTATTCCCAGTGTCCCTTACCCGGCGCAGACTCTAGGTCCGACTTCTCTGCTGATGGCACAGGCGAGGACTGGCACAGGGGGGACGGTCACTCCTCAGCGCAGGAGGGAGGCACCGAAGCTGAGTGGCCGTAAGCAAAAGGTGCTGTGGAGCCTGGATGTGCTGCTGACACCCGCGGGCTTGCCAGGACAGGTGTGCCAGTTCTGCCTTCCTTACACCTAACGCAGAGCCTCCCCTTACATTCCCACACCACAAATCCTGCAGTCACAGGTAAAAGCGGTTTACGAATTCACTACTTTGTACTGGAGATGTCCACCACGACGTACACTGCCAGAGTCAACACCTGTCTCTACTAAATAAACCACACAGAGACTCACGTTATTTTGAAACTCATGGAAAGTGGGAGATTTGTCAGTTGGACCATAACCAACACCGAGAAAACTTGTTCTGAAACCAGAGAGGTAAACACATGTGGCTTTTACAACTGAAATGCAGATTCTCAAGCAAAGTAAATCACACTTTCTCACCCAAAAGCCCTTTCAGGAACCTCCCAGAGGAAAGGAAGGCCCACGCTGAGCTCACTCACTCCGGTGCTCCTTGCTGGACTCTGCCCGCTGTGGGCACACTGGGACCCACGCACCAGAGCCACACCGCAGTCACTGCCACGGTGCGGTCACAGCCGTGCCGCGGCTTTCCATGTGTCAGTCCCTGCTATTATTTACCCCCTCCCTGCGCGGACCACTCAGAGCAGCAGCATCCCCATGTGAAACAGCCTACCTGCATCCTCCTGACGCTCCCAAGACCTCCAAACATGCAGAGAAGAAGGGGAAAAAGAAAAAAAAAAAGAAAAGAGTCTTGATACCTGTCGTGCATTTCCAGAGATTCCAGAGACCTTTCTGGTGCTGAAGCGGAACGCTGCGGGCTCTGGGTGGGAAGCGCGAGGTCTCTCTCCATGGCACTGCCACCCCGGCCGCTGACCTTGCAGCTCCCCTGAAGGTCAGGCGCGGGGCCGCCTCTCGGAGCACAGGTTGGACGTCGCAAATCGGCAGTAATCCCGCCACGCCTGCTGGAGGCAAGCGTCTCCAGGCAGCTCCCCCAATGCACGCTGTGCCCACGGAGCTCGCGTGCCGGCAGGGCAGGGTGTCTCCCGCTGGCGAGAGCCCCCAGGAGCCCCCAAGGGAGAGCCTGGCCAGGCTGCCCTGCGGCCGTGGTCCCGGCCCCCAAGCTGGCCACACGCCTCCTGGAGAAGTTCGATGGGAGCAGGTGGGGGCTTGGCAGAGGGAGGAACGGGAACCAAACTGAGGGGGACAGGGTGGGGAGGGGGGCTTGTTTCTCATTAATGAGCGTTTGAGCTGCTGATCTCCAGGAAGAGTTTGAAAAGAAAGCGCAGAGCCCTCCTGGCAGGGCAGCCAGCCCAGCTGCCCTCCCCGCGTCTCACTTTTTATAAATTCTGGGAAACACTTTTAGACAGACACTGGCACTCATAAATTATACAACTCATTTGCATATTCCAGTCATGAGACATTATGCAAATGTGACCTGATTTGCATAATGGATTCCTCTCGTCGCTTCACTTGCTTCATGCTTTTAAAAAACAAAATGAAGTAAAATGAAAGCACAAGAAGGTGAAAGCAGCGAGTTCCCAGCATCGCTGCGTCTCCTCCCAGCCGCACCGTCACTCTCCCTCACTCGCGGCAGAGATTGGGGCGAGGGAAGGCAAGAGCAGAAAAACAAAGCCCTCACATGGTTTATTTCTCTCATAATTACAACAAACTTTCCCCTCCTTGAGATGCTTCACCCCAAGCAACGCATCCGAGCCAATTAAGGAGGTGAAGGGGAGCCCTGAGAGGCAGGAGGAGCCCGCGAGGGACAGCAGTCCCGCAACACCCTGCCGCAGCGGTGGCAGGGTGCTGGGGTGGGGACCTCTGCGGTGCCAGACCCCGTGGTGGCTGGTCCTTTACATGCCGTGACAGCCTTTGGCGGGGACGGCTTCCCCGCCTGGACTTCGCCGGCGCTCGCCTGTCTGAAAGGAGGGTGGGTGGGAGAGGCAAGGGGAGGGGTTGCTTTGATTGTTTATAGGAAAATATAGCGGTGACATGTCGGGAGGACGAGGCAGAAGCGCGTCAGCCGCCCCCAGCCGCACTCCAACAGGCGGCCGTCCGTCCGTCTGTCCGACCGTCCGCAGCGGCTGGTTTTGCTGCGGGCGCTTCCCTGCCCCCCTGCACCAGCGCGAGCGGCAGAACCGTGCCAAGCGGCTGGCGTCCGTACCCTATGGGAAAAGTTAACTGTAATTCTTCAGCTTTTAAAATCAATTAACCCGTGTGTTAATTAACATCAAGTCGACGGGAGGAGGAGGAGGAGGGGAGAGCGGGAGGGAGGAGGGAGGAAAAGAGCTGCAAGGGCGGATGGCAGCGGAGTTGGCACAGTGCCATCCATTCAGTGGCAACGCCACAGCTCCCTGCGATCGCGGCAGCGGGTATATGTTACGGGGGCCCCGTGCGCGGGCCAGACAGTGCGGTAAAGCCAAGGGAGATTATCCAGACCCCCAGGAGCAAACGGCAGGCAGCGACCGGAGGCGCGAGTGCCAGGATTACAGACGAGGCTCCTCCGCGGTGAGCCCTTCCTCGGACGCACGCCGCTGTGGGGCTGGGGGCTCCCCCACCAGCGCCGTGCAACTTGGACTTTCAGCACTTTTCCCCCTTTTTAAACGTCATTCTGCCGCAGTGGAGCCAGCACAACGGATGCTTTCACACCCTCTGAGACAAAGGCCGTCGTCTCCGCCATGACACCGCTCCGTTCCAAGCCGAGGCCAGCATCTTGGAGTCTTCAAAAATAAAGGGGAAAGGGAAATGCGAACAATAAAAACAGCGACGGAAAAAAACCTCAACAACAAACCCCTTGTGCCCGTTCTCCATGCCAGGGGCAACATGGGCATCTGTCGCAGCAGAAGGCGTTTGTGTGGGGCTTTTTTTTTTTCTTTGCCTTTTTTTTTTTCGCAAGCTGTTGGCGTGTTTGCCATTCAGGTTCGTTTACAATTAACTCCAGAAAAAAACCCCAACCACACCCAGCCCAGTCAACAACAAACAAAAGGGAGTAGCCGACACGGAAAGAGAAATGCCATGAGAAGCTGCAAGAATGCGAGCTCCAGACGATGCCATTTGCCATTCGGACAACCTCAGGGAAAGATGCCAATTCTGCAGCTCGGGAGAGACTCAGAGAAGGGAGTGTGGAGGTCTCCGCATAGCACGCCGAGGGAAGGAAGGGAAGAAGGAAGGAAGCAAAAAAGGAAGGAAGGAAGCAAGGAAGGAAGGGGGGAAGGAAGGAAGGAAGAAAGAAAGGAAGGAAGGAAGGAAGGAATACTGCTCTTGTAGGGCAGGATCCCAGCTGCATAGAGCCTCTGCTGGGAGAAGAGGGAATGTTTGTCGGTGCAGCGAGAGGTGCCTGTGCATGCACACGGGCAGAGCGAGCGGTGTGCGCAGGGACACACATGCACACATGCACACAACACCTCGGGTAGCTGCAGCCGGGATGAGTGAGTGGGGGGGGCGCGAGGGAGACGCGTGTGCACCTCGGTGCCTGCACACGCGCGGCTGCGTGTGGCTCTGTATTTGTGTGCACGCATGGCATGCACATCCACACACACGCAGGGAGATGTGTGTTTGTGTGCTGGGGAGGGAGAGAACGGCACGGAGTGAGAAAGACACAGGCACAGACACACACGCACACTCACCCAACGTCAGTATACATCCCACTTTTTGACCTAGGTACACACCGAAGACAAAATAAAAATCATACTCCAGCAGCAAGCAGGCAGTCAGAGATTTATCTACATTCACTGCTATCACCAGGGAGATGAATGGGGCCGATCTGAAGCCCTTTACAAGATCCACTATGTGAGTGAAGGAGGAGGAGGGATGCCACAGAGACATGCACAAACTTGAAGACAGAGAGATTTGGAAGGTGCTACTTGTGAAACCCAGGTGGCACTCCGGAGGGTGAGCGCGGGAGAAGCCGCAGAGGCGCCGCAGGGTCCGGAGGGCTTGGGGCTTTTGGAAGAGGGCGTCAAGGGACAGCTGGCTACTTACGTTGTCTGCGCTGCTGAGGATCCTGCAAGGTGTTCTGTTGGCACCGGGCGCTGAGCCAGGGAAGGGCACTGGAAACAAAAGGGAGAGACAAAAAAATAAAGTCATACAGCGGGAATATTAATTGCCTCTCTTGCGGATTTTACAAAACACGCAAAATGTTTTCTTTTTGCTTGGCTCTTTTTTTGTGGATTGGCGCGCTTCCCTTCTGCGTGGAAAATACTAGCATGGGATTTACAGCCCAGCTACAGGGCTCGGGATTAACAGCGCTGGCATCTTTTGGGCATATTTTTTCTTTTAATGAATGAGCTTTCGCTGTTAATGAGGAATAATCGTTTGGCTAATGAGCTTTGAAACATTAAGAGAAAAGAGGGTTTTTTTCCCGTTAATCGCCCTGGTGCGACCGCATGGATGGATTACAAAAGACAGCAGTAGGAACGCAGTACAAAGGGGGGGAAACGTCTCCTGGAGTGGGATAAATGCAGAGATGGGTGATGCGTCCCTGCATCTCTCCTTCCTTCTCTCTCTCTCTCTCGTACTCTCTCTCTGCCAACTGCTATGGGTTTCCATAACTCCGCAATCAAAGTGGATGCTCGGGGAAGATTATTATAGTCAAACAGCGAAGCGTCGGCGGCTAATGTCTCCAGTGTTTAATCATCATACAGTAGAATGGTTTTATGCATATTTCATTTGCATATCATTAAACCGCACTAGCGCGGGACGTTCAGAGCTGGAGAGGTACAAAGTTGGGGGGAGAGAGAGGGAGAGCGAGAAGGAGACAGAGGGAGGAAGGTCCCTGTGATGCCTATCTTCAAAAGCCAGGGACTTGCTCCATGATCTGTCTTCTACTTTTGCTGAAACCACGATGACTTGGAAACCTTTGAAGTTGGATATAACCTTGGATTCTTCTAATTCCAGCAGAGTGATGTATTAGAAAGGGGGAAATGATGCTGCGCTAGACATTTAAAGGAATATAAGCTCCAGTGGAATGGAAATAGGAGCTCTTTGGGGAATGAACTGGTAGAGCCAGCCACAGCTTCGACAAACACCACACTCCTGGGTTAATATAGTAAAGGATATCAGAGTAATACAAAAGAAACGAAGACAACATATACATTAAGATGATGGGGATTATATCTCTCTACTCTTTTCCTTTTTAAAGGTACAAAGGAGGATGGAACCAGCGGTAATTTACACACTAATTAGCGAACAATTGCCTCTTTTTGTGTTTGTTTTTCTTCTCCCTTTATTTTGGAGAGGGGTGTTGTCACCGCCAAAGTGATTAATCAATTATTTGGTAGCTCAGATCCTTCTCCACTGGCACTGATCAGGAAGAGAAGGTGGTGGTGGCGGGGGGAGGAACACAGTGGGCTCTTTGTAGATCTTATACATGCACAACATATTAATTGGGGTCTTTATAAAGCTCCCTCAATAGACTGTTTCTTTCCTGGAAAAACAGCAGCTGGTTAGCCACCGTTGGCGACTCTTCAAATATCACTTTCGCTGGGGGCAGTTCTGTCGCTGTTTGTTGTTGTGCTTTATTTTCGTTCTCCACGGAGGGGGTTATGTGTGTGATGCGACCGCTGCCCACCGCGTTCCAGTGGCAGGCAGACAGACAGACAATATTGGTATCGAGAGAATCTCTTGAGCCGACTGCGGAACCTTGTCTTGAAATGAAATGCTGGTTTATATTTAAATTCTCCTCCTTTCCCTCCCCCACTTCTCTTCTCCTCCAAGCCTTTGTCTCGGTTATGAATATTCAGATGAGCCGTGATGTGATTACACTGTACAATTACTTGTGTCCATGGTGGTGGTGAAGGCACTGAGCAAAGACAGAGCCAGATGAGCTTGGAGCTCATTTGGGGTTTGTTTTCCGTATTTCCCCCCATCTCTGTAGCGCTGCGGCACATGCAGATGTCGCTGTTGTTCTTTATAAAGCCCTAATGATATGCGAAAGCATAACGACCCCATTTGGGTGCATGGCATCCACGAAATATTATTGGGGGGGGAATCCTGACTGAAGGAATGTCCACATAAATTATTTTTATTTAAATGAGTTGAAGAGGTGGCGGTGAGGCAGAGGAAGTCACATGAATACATGCATAATGTTAATATGCAGAAAGGTTATCGCCAAGGAGAAGAGGGTTTTCTGCACCCAGCTTGGGACAAACAGCCTCATTAGGGAACAGCACAGCCCACTGCCTGATTTACTTATTTATCATTACTCATACTTAAGCCAGGGCACCAGGCACGCTCGCCGCCAGCACACTTGGAGCGCTGGGAGCCGGGTGCCTGGACGATTCCTGGTTTTCATTCAGAAATCTCAGTGAAGTGTGCTGTGGGAGGGGGACAGGAGGAGAGGAACTCGAGGGATAACGTGTTAAGTGCCACAGCTGGGTGGCAAAGGAGGGCCCGATGACAGCCCCGAGGGAGGAGCAACAACACAGCAGCGCTGGTGCTCAGGCACCAGCATCGCTGATGCTGGGCTCAGGGTGCTGCCCGTGGGAGAGAGCTGCCCAGCGGGTCCCTGCTCGGCCAGTGCTGTGTCCTCACTGCAGGACCACAGGGCACAGGGCTCTGCTGAGCTCCTGGCCGTTGTGCCATCGGGGAGGCTGCTACAGGGACAGAGCCGCGAGCTGACCAGATCCTCCATCATCCATTTCTCTCAGAGCAGTGAATGCTGCCACTGGATATATTACAAGTACAAAAGGATGTGTGTGTGGAAACAGGACTTTCTGGTTACGCTGTTCTGCTAAGAATGGTCTTCTCAGCCAGGAGTTTGCACCGACATACATCAGCAAGGGGTGGACAAAGTAAGGCACAGTGGACCAGCAGCAAACTTGAGCCATGTTTGGCATCAGTGTCCAAGAGGTCCGTGTCTTGTGTGCTTGCCCTGCACCCATCCTGAAGGGTTCTGCCCTCACGGCCTCCTCAGCCTCTACTGCACCCTTGGCTGTGCGTGAGATTCCAGTGGCAGCCAGACCTGGTCCCCAGGGAAGGAGATTGTGCTCTTCCCTACTTGGGAAGCGAGCGGGCAGGATGGAAAGGAGAGGCTATCACAGATGGGACCCGTTGTGAGAGGAGCTCTCTCCTCCTCTCCCGCGCCATGGGCGCGCGCAGACTTCACCTGCAGCTCTCGAACCCAACCGTGCAGATCCTCAGCTTCAGGTGGGGCGGCTCCGCTGCCTCTGAAGGTACGCCGCCTGCCACAGATATGGAGGTGGCATGAGCACTTGCCCAAAAGGAGGCTGCGAACAGTAACAAGGTCTCCTTGGGCGGGCCTGACCACAAAGGGGGCACTGAGAGCCCCCGACAGGAGGGTTACGCTCTGGTCTGTACCTAAGGACCAACGTGCAGAGGACGCAGTGACCCATAGCAAAGAGGGAAGCTGCTGCCCAGCGCTGCTTAAAGACTCCCATCCACAGGCCTGTCTAGCTGTCATCTGCCTCCAGTTCCTTTCTGCATCTCAGCAGATGTGTCCCTGCCATGCACACACCCTGCTGCAAAGGCACCCGGAAGACTGAGTAGAAGGCAACAGTCTGTCAGTTCTCATCAAAAATAGGACACCCATACTGCCTCTGGGCAATAATCCCAAACCCAGGCTCTCTCTGCTCGCGGTTTCAAACAGCGTGCAAAAATTCAGGACGCAGGGGATAACCCAATTGTCAGCCTAACTCAGAAGTCAGATGTGAATGCCCTGGCCATAACCACACAGCCCTGTCAAAGGCATGGCCAAGACATTGCACCCCTGATGAAATGGAACTTGTGCGCTAATATCAAACTAGACCCAAGCGAGCAGCCCGAAGTTTGTCTGCTCTAAGGAACTGAGCAGCCGCAATGAGCTGGAGTGATCTGAGCTGGTCACCTCTGCCTCGCCCACCCTAACCGATGGCTTCTGGACCCTTTGGGCAGTGGCACTGCTGGTCTGGACCTTGAGGAACCGCAACCCAGAGGGTGCCGCCCAACCCTGCCCCATCTTTCTGGTCTCCAGCCTAAAAGAGCTTTAATGCAGAGGCTGCCAAAGACCAAACGGAGCCTGGGAGTATGGGATAACCAAAACAAACACAAAGCGACTCCACAGAAAGGCCATGCAGGTGCCATGCCCCCATCACCGTTGCAGGTATTGAATCCTTTCTGTGCCCTGGTTTTGCCCCAGCAGCAGAGCAGGGACGCCAGTCCCGAGCAGTGCCTGTGCACGCCGTGAGCCTTACTCATTAGAGGAGGTAAGGGGCTGACAGGGCAGGAGCCTAAACACAAACCTGCAGATGGTGGAGGCGAAGATAAGGGCTGAAAGAGAGGCCCCAGGCACAGAGGCCCTGCGCCTGCCCTGGTGGACAATCCTGCTGGCAGAGCTTGACAGGGCAGAAGGTGTTCCGCCAGGACAGGCTGCTGCTGCTTTGGGGCGTGCAGAGGGCTGGAGTGTGACCTCCAGGGTCCCAGACACCTTGTGGTGACAAGTGTGTGACCATCTGCAAGCGACTCTCCCCACGGAGGCTTTAGGAAAGGGCAGCTCTTACAAGGCTACTGGAACCATCGCTCTGCTTGTCAATTTACCAAACACCCTGAAGAAAGTGCTATTTAGAAATAGGAAATTTAAGCATTTATAGAACGTACTGCAATTCAACAAAACCAAAAGAATTGTTTTGCAAATAGTAGCACTGCTGAAGAGGGGAAAGAAGTACATCAGTCATTTGATATTACATATAAGCAGTTTATTAAAGAATTAAATATTTATAGACTATAAAGCAAGCAGGGCGATGAGTCGCAAACAGCTTGCTGAGAAGTACGTTATAAACAATGAGTCTGTCAGTGACTAATAAAGTATGGAGAACGCAAATGTTTTATAAAATCACCAAGGCAGCTATGAATCTCCAAAGCTGAGATGCTGCAAGACCTACCAAGGCTCCTGCTGCCCTGCAAGCCTGCAGCCGGTACGGGAGGGACAGGGTCTGCTGAGATCTGTGGAGTGCAGGCACAAGCTGAGCACTCGTGGGAACGCACATGATTCAATGCCTTAGAGAGATTTAATTTTTCACGTTATTTTAAACAGAGGTCTATTAATAGGAAGTTCAGGAATTTTCAAAGAGTTCAAGGCACTTCCCTCTTCAGTTTTTCACTGCATCTATTCTTCCATTTTGAACAAAATTACAGTTTGTGACTCAGACTGAAATTCCTCTCTCTGCAAAGCCCTTTCGTTCCCTCCCCAAAAGAAAAGATGTTGATCCCCAGGCACCAGGTTGCCTATTCTGAACAATCGACCCTCTGGATTGACTCAAGGGCTCCAGCCTGATGCAAGGTTGCAGAAAAGCAGCTCTCTCCGTCACAGGCATGGCACACTTACAAAGGAGAGCTACGACTTTCAGAGGCCGTACAAGAGGAGCAAATAGATTGTAGCCCATGAGGGCTGAACGCCTTGTAGCGGCAGTAGAAGTGTGCGGATTTTCCTACGCAAAAAGGACAGGTCTCATTTTGCAACAGAGCACAGACATCCATCACAGTAATTTTGGGGGCATTGCTGTTTTATTACTAGCAAGGATGAAAGACTCTCCAAATTATTTTTTATTTTAGTGAAGCCAACCCAAGACCCAGAAATTATTTCTAACGTAGGATAAGCTGACACCTTTGGTCATGTCAAAGCTGATCCCTGTAGCTATCCCCAAAATTTCAAGTGTCTTTGCAAGCCAGCAGGACTTGCACCCACTGAAAAATCCCAGTCACGAGGAGCCCCACCCCTCAGCCAGTCGCTGCACTGACTGTCACCTCGCAGGGCAGCAAGCCAAAGCTGTGCTTGCTGAGACGAGGATGGGGGGATCTGCACAGAGACAGGAGAAGCAGCAGAGCTGCTGCCTCCTTCCTCCCCTCAATTAAGCCCCTGTGAAGGCCAGCTTTAATTAACACAGGAATAAGCAGGCTAAGAACTAACTGAGGCTGGTGAAGACATTCCATTTAGGAAGCAGAGAGAAACCTCATTTTGCCAGCTGCTCTTTCTGCACTTAGACAAGGTGGTAGATTTTAATCCTCTGAAACATAATTAAGACAGGTACTTTTTTACTGTTAAAATGCAGCAATTGTTCAAGCTAATTTGCCAGGGAGGGTATATCAGACTAAATTTTGGGTTGAATAGCAACCTTTGTTGTCCTGTGTGGAAATGACGACAGTGCAGTGCAGGTCTCACCAGGCTCTGAGGCTGACGCAGAAGCTATACCAAAAAGCACAGTTCAATCAAAGGTGCAAACTCCACTAGTTCCAGAGGAACTGTCTGAAGGGTCCCTCTCTCCAGAGCCCAGAGCCTCTTATCTTCAGGGCTCTCTACAGCAGAGCGCGGTGTCTCTCTGAGCAGTCACCAGCCAAACCTGCTGCTCCTGTGCTGGCGGGGCTGCTGGGATTCACACCAGCTGCACCAGTCACGGAGCGCTGCGAGAATCCTCACACATGGCGCCCAAACCAAGAGGAGGTGGGTTGGGCTGCACTGTCCTTTCTTCCACACTGCGTGCTCCCTTCCTGCACTGCAGCTCTCGTCTCTCTCCACCTCAACACGATGATTTTCATCCCCCCCCAAGTAGGTTTCTTTACCCCGGTGATTTTACTGAGTATTATTTTATCAGTCTCCTCCCCTGCAATCCCAAAATGATGGAACATGCTGCAAGGTACTGAGGGTTACTCGTAGCGAGGGTGTTGCCTCCCTTTCACAAACCGTTTGCAGGATACAAACTGTTTGCAAGATACAAATCTTGATGGAAGATTTCAGTGCTGTGCTCATCTCCTCCCAGCTCAACCCCATGAGGCTGTCAGGGCACATCAGTTCATGACACAACTCACTGTCCCAGGATTTGACGCACTTTCCAGGTCTTTTCTTTGGTCCTTTGGTCTCTATCCCCTGTCTCTGGACACGCTTCGGCACTCGTATCCTTCAGCACACCCAATATCCTTCGTTACTGACTCTCTTCCTTCCACCCAGGAGTCTCGGTGGGTTTTGTGTCATTGCTTTTAAAATACACACTGCTGAACCCGCAGCTCCTGTCCTCCCTTGTCTGCTGCTGTCACGCTTCAACACTGGCAACGGTTTCTAACGCTGGCACCTACAGCCCATCTCATCCCTCACTTCCTACGCCTGCTCTAGCTGCGTCACTTGGACACGGCTGCACCTGTCCCTTCTCCCTCAGGGTGAATGGAGTACCAGCACCCCACAGGCAGATTAGCATGGTGGGCAGGTTACTCGTCTCTCTTTTATTCTCTCTTCTCCCAATCCCATCCCCACGTGAAGCCCTGCTGGCACCTGCCTTAACTGCTGCGTAAACACCAGTTCCCTGCCCCCAGAGCATCCACCTTGCGTTCTTTTTCAAGACATGGAGAACATCCCTGCTGCGCTTATCCCCTTACCTACAGGTCTGCTGGTAACGCTTTGCACTCTGAATCCCTTTCGGAAAGTCCTTACAACCACACAACACCATCTCAATAAACAAAGCATCGCAGCCTTGCTATCAGGCAGAGTGCTGCCTGCCCAGCTCCAGCAAACAGGCTGGGAGATTGCTGCCTCAGAAGCTCCGCCTGTGCAGTGCCATCAGGCAGACCTCCTTCAGGAGGGAGCTGCTTCTTCACAACCATGGAGACAAGCTTTGCTTTCAACATTTCAGCACAGACTGTATCCCAGCCGAAGGGGCTCCTGCACTGGGAACAGCGTGTGCACGGCCCATCAGTTCAGGACCTGACTTTTCAAGCCTCCTTCTCGTTTGCTGTCATACTTGCAGCCAAAACGCCTTGTACCACCGTGTCTGTGGCATGTGGATGGGCATGTGGCAATGCCAGCCAGAGCCAAGGCTGTGAGGTGCCACGTGCATCCATCTGCCTCCTAAAGGCACCAGGAAGTGACAGAGAAGTAGAGAAGTCAGGGCAGCTGTGTGAATGTTCAGAGAGGATGCTGCAGAATCAGAATTACCCATACACCTTATTAGCGTATTTCCACTTGCCAGCGTTATGACCTGCAGGATGGAGGGTGAGGAATGCCAGCTAAGTCGGGATTAAATGGCTGTGTGCTCAAGCAAGCATCAGACATACAGGTTGAATAATAAAGAGGGGACGTTTAAAGGTGAGCTGACTGCTACTCCAGTAAGCATTGTGCAGATGTCTGTACAATGCTAAGCATTAGTAGGGCAGGGAATTGGCACCACCCAGGCCAGGAAACCCTCGGAGTAAGGTACCGACAGCCACCAGGCAAACACGGCATCGCGCCGAGCCTATTTCCATCAGAGCTGCCTGAACACGGCATTCCCTCACAGGTGTTTGGCAGGTTACGTCTAAGTCCTTGCAAATCTCCCAAGCACATCTTTTCTATCCACACACATGTGCAAAGCCTGTTTGTCACCCATGGTCTGGAGCCAGGACTTCATGAATGGACAACGAGCTGTGTAGATTCAGTAAGAGATGAGCTGCTCCCCAGGCTGTGGGGATGTGGGGCAAAACTGCCCTGGAGTGTAGTCAGCCTCTACAAGCTAAAACTTCCTCCTATTTCCACCATTAGAAAGGCTGCCTAGTCTCCAGCAGCATAAAGTGCACGCTCCAAAGCCCCAACAGACCAGCTGGATCACGTCTCTGTGAAAAAAAAGTACTTTGTTGTTCTGTATCTTACGCACCTAACTCAGAATATGGACATTTCAGAAGACAACAGATTGTCTCCAGGCCCTGTGTTTACTCAACGAGGACAGAAATGAGCTAACCTGAAAAACACACAGCTACAAGACAGTACTTGCCACAACACCTGATGAGTCCTTGGATGGCACTGCTGCAAAGGCACTTGTGCTCTACGATGTAAGGTAGTTTGGGATTCTTTTTTAATGTGAGAATTAGAACATTTGGCAGCTGACAGGCTGCCTAGTAACTGCCTGCAGAGGAATTTTCTGCGTCTTGTTAAAATGATCACGATTAAGTCAGCTCCTGATTTATCCCAATCCATCATTTTCCTGTACTGCTATTGTCTGAGAGTTCTCATCTTTGCTGAAGACGTTGAGAAACTGAGCAGAGCTTCAGCCAGTCCTGTGGGACCAGAGTCCAGGACAGAGCTCCAGACCTCAGTGTAACAGAGAACCTGTGAGACCCTTTTCTAACACACGGTAACCAAATAAACATCCCCAAACTCATCTTCAGTAACAAACAGTGCTATTATATAAAAGCTTCCAAACTGAAAATGATCAAATGTGCTTTTAGGAACTATCAAAGAAATGTCACCTGTACTTACTGGAAGGAGACAATTTTAGAAGCTACTGTTAAAGTCTGCTCTCTCCTCCTCCCTTTTAAACCAAAGAAAAGCATAAGAAAGAGGGATAGAGGGGGAAAAAATAGTTTAGATAATGGACAGCTTCAGTCTCTTGACAAAGTCTTACCAAAATTGTGCTATGGTTTGGCGTGCCATTGTTTCTCCTTGTCACCAGGTTGTGGTTTTTTCCCTACGTCCAGGTTTATGCCAGATTAATGAAATAAAAAGCCAACGAAAATGAGGGGTAAAGCAAACGTAAGGTGAGAGACAACATCTAAAGCTTCAGCCGTGCCCACGTATCGGCATGTATTGGGCTACAGCAAGACCGGGAGGAACAGCAACAGGATTAGTAATGCAGGGTCCCGTCAGGGACTAAAGATGACTGTGCCGTAACTCTTCTTCCTTCTCTTCCTCACCTAGCTGACAGAAAATAAATTCCATGTGCCAATTTCCTCCCTGCAACATTTACATTTAAAGCGCTTCTTTGGAACTGGAATTACATCAATACCTATTACGGAAATAATCAAATTCCGAAGCGGCCTTTGCTATCCCTAATGATTCTTTAAACTTAAAGATGCCCAGGCTTCACTAGCTTCTTTTGTCTTGAGCTTTAGTTTATCTTACATGTAGCTAGACCTTGTGCCACTTTGCCTTTGTCACAGAATAAAGGAAGGGGTTAACACGATGAATACCTCTCAGCTTACAGGGGCCTAAACAGTCATTAGTGCAACTTGTATCAGACTGCTCCAAGTCCCGCCATGGGCCCCATAACCCCAGTGTCCTGGGGCAAAACATACAAATCATAGAGCCACAGCAGGGCTGGGGTTGGAAGGAACCTCTAAAGGCCGCCTAGCCCTCCCTGCAATGAGCAGGGACAGAGAAGGCCCCAGGTCGGCCTCTCCCTGCCACCCTGCAAAGAGACGTCTCTGAGCTCCCAGAAGAACGTGTGATACAGAATCATGGGATGCCTTAGGGTGAGAAGGACCTCCCGAGGTCATCTAGTCCAACCCCGGCTCGGAGCAGGTCTAGTTAGACCAGGCTGCTCAGGAACGTGCCCACGTATGTTCAGCCTTGTTCCCGAAGATGACGGCCACAATCTCCATGCGAAATGGTTCACTACACGGACAGTTACACATCACTGGAAAATGCACCTGTCTGCTCACACTTACAGACAGATGGACCAGAGAGCTTTCAAAAGAACCCCAAGGGGTCTACGGACTTCAGGTTCAGGGCTGCTGATCTAACTTAGTTGCTATTTAAGCCATTAATTCTTAAACACAGAAAACAGATTGTTCTCTTCCCCTTGGCAGCAGCTTCTTCATGTTTGAAAGCTGTTGTCATATCAGCCTCCCCTACTGATATAAAAAAATTGGCACCTAAGAGCCAACAGGACAAGACAGAAAACAGTTTGGCACACTGCCTTTTGTACTTTTGCTGATTCATCTTTTTAGAAGTATCGCACAAGCAACCGCTCTAGAAGCAATATCGCATTAGCATCAAAAGCTTTCCAAAGTTGATTCCTGGCCTCCATTTACTTTCATAAATAAATGCAGAGAATCAAGTTGTTCTCTTATTATCAAACACCATGAAAGACTGGACCAAAATAGCCCTTCCCATCTAGCAAAAGGGGTCCCACAGTTTCATTCATGCCTGTAGAAATAATCCGTTCTGTTTGTTCAAGCACACTGAAACTACTTGCTCTCGAGAGGTGAGGTGGATTCCTAAAGAGTCTGACCCTTTGTGATTCATAGTCAACGGGTGCTCTTGAACACGAACAGGTCAGGCAGTAATCCCCTCTATTTTGTCTGCAGAAAAAAAAGCACTGTAGGACACATCCAGAGCCGGCACGGATTTTCTGCGGCAAATGTGTAGCTGTCTCCAGCAGGACAGCAGCTCGAGGCTCTGAGCACAGGTTCACATCCGAGAGCGGAGAAAGCAGACGTGAGACCGTAGTACGACTGCGTCTGGCCTGGTTTTAACAACTTGCAATAAAATATTTTCCTCCTGTATCACGGAACTAAGCAAACAGCACATTGCTTTTGAAGACAGTCCTAACCTTGTACATTTACTAGAGGTCAAAAAGGCTTGGATCCTGCTTTGAGCTCTGCCATATGCCTTCTTTATGATCTGGATCTATCACGTAGGGGTTTAAGGAAGAACAAAGAACTTGGGTAAAACCGGAGTATTTATCAGCCACTTAACAGAAATACTCAGGGCTCACGATTCTTCAATATGCTTTAGAAATCCAAGGACCAGTGGAAGAAGTTATAAACAAGAAAAATGACACAAAATCACCGTCTCAGAAAGAAGAACAAATGACTACCAGTAGACCATAGGAGTCAGGCCCTCAGCAAGTGCAAGGCATCAGCAGGGAAACAGCTGCCGATATCCCGAACCTGACGGCGGGGCACAGTCGGGGGAATCACAGAATCTGCTGCTGGAGGCGGCTGTGCCAGGGACCCTCCCCAGCCAGCACCTCTCCTGCCGCTGATGGGGAGAGAACGACGGACAAGATGGACTGGGCACAACAAAAAACCCCACAACCCAAAAGGGAACGGTTTCCTTCTGCACTCCATTGTGGAATAACATGTGCCTCCATGCCAGAATTAGTTTGTGGTCTCAACTCAGTAAAATCCAGTCACGGGCTAAAGGTGCACTGTCTATGACAGTATCAATGCTCAATTCCAAATTCAAAATTTAAAACGGTATTTATTTTCTCTTGAAATCTATTCCACCTGGCTTGCACACAGTAACAAATTCAGCTTCATCTCACTAACTCTGACCAAGAGAGAAAGACCAAGCACACGGTATGTTTTGTGTGCCGTGAAAATCACAGTTCGCAGTAGTGCAGGAGGAGTGATGGTTCAACGCGTGGCACGCCACAAGCACTTCTAAGCAAGCACGTCCTTGATGGAATCCCCTTATTTTTATTTCTGTTTGCAGCAAGGATAGAAGGTTTGGGTAAAATGCTGCCTTTCTCAGGGTATCTGGAAAATGCAGAAAGCAGAGCCTCTGCTCTGTGGGCAGTGGACTTTTTAGGTGACACAAGACCCTTTAATTGCTGCGTGATGGGGTTACGCCGACCACAGCCACTGCCCCCAGCGCCTGGGGAGCCATCCTGGCATCCTGCTCCTGTCCAGTAGCTGGCCTACAGATACAAGAAAAATTGACTTTTCTTCAGGTAATAAACATAAAAGCAAACCGAACTGGAACCTGAAGGTTGGAGGATCAAATCCTGTTGCTAACACATGGGTGAGAGATCTAACAGAATTATACTGGAAATTGAGGGTCCTTTGCCAGGACAGAAACAAGCAAGGAAAGAAACGTTTGCTACGAGTGTTTTTATAGTGAAACCTTCATCAAAGCTGATGGGTGTGGGAAGAGAGGCTGTCCCTGCCTCTGTCCCAGTCGTGTCCAGTGTGGAGCTTCAGCCGGCACGTCCCTGGGGATGTGGCTCCAGGCAGAGGCCACCGCAGCATCCAGACCTGCACCTCCCGCCAGCCCGCGCTTCCCTGGCCTGGGTACCCCCAGCTGCCCACAACTCCCGGGTCACGGTTACGGGAGATTTCAAACTCTCTGAACACAAGCCCTGCCCGTGCCTGGTCAGACCCATGGCTGGCCCGGCAACCACCGCGGCCACCCCGAGCCGCCCTCGGCACGACGTCCTCCCCAGCCCCACGATCGTGGTTTCGATTCAAAGAGGGTTTTAAAGGATGTGATTTTAATGAGTGCAAGGCTCGGACCAGAACTGCTGTATTTCTTTCTCCTGAATGATGAAGCAGGCACTTGGACTCTCTGCATTGATTTCTAATGTGCCATTTCATACTCTTGACAGCGAGCCCTGGAAACCAGGTGCAGCCGGCTGTACGCGGGTGCTGCCATGAACAGCAGGAGCTGAGGGTCGTTGTGGCAAAAGGGAGGACATGAATATGAGAGTCACAGCCCTTATTCAGCCCACAGCTCTCCTGCACAGCCGGCTGGAGTAACAGCAACAACAGCAAGAGAGAGGACCTGTACAAACTTCCATCAGAAGGACCCCCAAGTGGAGCTCTGCTCCTTGGGATGCAAGCGGGTCCCCTGTTCCCAGGGAGAGCAGACTGATCGAGAGGCAGAAAATGAAAATGGCACGGACCTACTGATCAGAAGTGCAAACCCGTGGGGACCACCACAAGCGGATCCCTACTCGAGCACCCCCATGAGCGTACGTGGATTTTGTCTCATTCACCATGTGCATCAGACCCATGGCTGGGTTAGCAACCCTGCTCGTTTCCTGAGAGCCCGTCTGCCAGAAAACCCTCCAACACAGGCACGCTGGATCTTCCGAACAGCGCAGCAATTACAGTCCCTTCCATCAAACCCTGGTTTAGGCTTCTGATGAGAAACGCCTGTAATTAAAGTGACAAAAATCTTCCTTCCCCAGATGCAAAGGAGACCTTTACTATTCACTACTACAAGGCAAAGCCCCGGTTTTTCATATCAGGCACTTTCGGTTCTGAGACCAAGAAACACACGCTCCTCTGCTTAAATAAAGCCATTTCTGAGATGTAATTCCTGTGCGCAGGCACCACCGCTGCGGGCCTGGCTGGCTGTGGAGCAGCGCAGGTGCTCCCGCCAGCTCTCAGCCACCCTCACACCACCCACTATTACCATTTCTGTGGAGCCAGAAATATTCTTTAGATTCACCCGCTGCTGTAAAATCAGAGCTGTAAAGTCAGATCTTTTCCTCCTTTAAATGTGACTAGCTATTTACTCCCTAACAATTCTGCTTCAGAGCTGATTTAGCATTTTTATTGGAATGTGAAAGCTCTTAAAAGAAGAAAAAAATCTAATCAGGCAGAAGAGATAGAAAACTTGCTGAATTTTTTCTCCCCCCTTTGCACCCCTTCAATCCTATCAAAAGCACATCTTCCATTCATTGCTTCCCGATGTCATTATGACAAGCGGCTACAAATCAATAGCAGAAGCAAAGGCAGGCCCAGCCCGCACTCACCAAGTGATAAAGATTCACTCTCAACCCCGATTTGCTAATAGCACATAATAGCAGCCATTGGCGCCCCGCATTAAATCATACATTTCACTCTGCGTTTATTATGGGATTTTTAAAACTCCTCACCAAATTGGATTTTCTCGACGGTCTCTAATTTCCACATTTATCATTTAAAATTAAACTCCTCTGTGGGGAGGGGGTTGGGAAAAGGGGAAGGAAGGGAGAAGCCATGCAATTCCGTATTTTCCTCTTTCTTTTTTATGAAAACCCATAAATAATCCCAGGTATCGCTGCCATCAGCCTTGAAGTTTTATATATATAAAATACCAGAACTTAGGATAGAATAGCTCTGGGACACAGCTTACCTTCATGCAGCCCTGCTGAAGAAGAGGAAATTAAAGAGAAAGCCATAAGAACCGTTTTAAATAAGAAATCCAATAAACAAAATAGTCAACAAAGCAAGGTGGTATGAAAAGCATTACGGAAAATTACTGTGGATTTCTGTGTGCTGGAAGAGCCAAGTAGCGTGGAAAAGGTGGACCAAAAAGATTTAAAAAACCCCAACCTGACACACACAAATAAAACCTAACTATCTCTTTTCAGCTCACAGAAAAATTCATTTGACCAATAGAGTGAAAATCTAAGAAGGAACTCATCTTTCAAACCAGATTTTTCCAAGAACTAATTTCTTTGTGATCAGGGCCAACAGAGAAAGGGCGACATACCCGGAACCATTGTTCTTTGAAAGTCGCTATTTCATCCCATTCTTCCCGCAGGTGCCACGGGGTGCGAGGCTGCCAAGCAGGGAACGATGTTCAACAGCACCCGCGGGAGCGCACCCGAGGTTTTACACCACCCGGCACCCGACCACACGCTGGCGGAGGCACGGATGGCAAATGCTCTCTGGCAGAGTCCTCAGGAGGAGGCAGAGATGGCTCGGGGTCTGGCAGCACCACCTCGGAGCCCAGTTCTGGCTGCACAGCTCCAACAGACGGTCTGGGAGCGGCCTCTTGCCCACTGGGCTCCTCACGACTCGGGCCCGTCCGATCCCGCGGTTCCTCCCGGCTGAGCGCAGCTCCTCGCCCTGTCCCAGCTGCAGCTGCAGGCTGGCTGCTGCTCCAGTCACCGCAAGCAGACGGCTGGGCCAAGGGGTGTTTTCTTTAGCTGGCGCCCCAATGAAAGGAGGCAGGGGTAGAGGACCTTTGCCCAGGCAGCAGAACAGAGACCTCTGAGATCGCTTTCCATAGAGAAAGATCAAGCACGCGGTATGTTTTACGCGCAGTGAAAATGACGGTTTGCAGTAACGCAGCAGATGTGCTGGGGTCCCATTTCTCCTTCTGTGGCCCTGCCAATTCCGCGTGAGGCTTTCTGGTACCTTTTCAGTTTCGTACCTGCGTTCAGGCATATGAAGGGTCCCCAGGTGCTAGTCTCTTTGCGAGACAGCTGTGAACACACACACCTCCGATGCCTCCCCCACACAGCTGCACTGTTCCGTACTGCTCCAGAATCCAAAACATCCTGTGGTTTATTGATCCACGTAACATTTTGCCACTGATCTCTGTCTTTTGCATCCTTGCTGACTAGTGCATCAAGACGGGAAGGGTGTGACACATCACTCTCCAGCTGACCACAAGGTTTTCATACCAGAATCAAAATCCCCTGACAGCTACTGTCTTTCCTTCAGTTGCAACTAATGGAAGAGAATCCTGAACTCGGCACCGTGAATTACTAGAGTAATTCTGAAGCTCTGGAATAGGCCAAGCATGGTGGCAATGACGGTGGCAAGACACTGGAACGGGTTGCCCTGAGAAGTGGTGTGTGCCCCATCCCTGGAAGTGCTCAAGGTGAGGCTGGACGGAGCTCTGAGCAGCCTGGTCGAGTGAAAGATGTTCCTGCCTGTGGCGTGGCTAACCACGTCTAAACTCCACCTCACCCAGCCTTGCACAGATTCCTGCAGTTCCTGCTGGAGTAAGCCTTGATCACTGAGACCTTTTCTCTGCAGGAATTATTTTCCCCATGAAACTTCCCAAACTACAGTCTGTGGAACAAGTTCTGAACTCATTTTATGCAGACATTTCACATTTAGAAATGACATGTACTATAGTACACGTATTATTGTACTATACCATGCTTTAGTATTATGTATGCTTTGGGGTAATAAACCAGATCAAGCTTTTAAATTATCTACCTGAGTAAACAAATCAGCATCATGGTCAGGCTTCGCGAATGAAGATATGGGAAGGGCTCTACCCACACTTGCTACAAGTGCGCTGGTGGCTAAAAAGGCCGATGTGCAATAGGCAAGTCTGGTTGCAAAAGGCACAGTGGAAAGTCTCCTTAGGCGGTATTGGTGAGGCACGGTTCTTTCTGCGTTGTCTTTTGTCCTCAAGACTAATTCTACGTGTTCTCAAAGGAGGCAGCAGCGTTATGGATGGTGAGTCTCCACGTCTCCCGATTGGAGGCCAGAGTGGACCACTGATGGTAGTCAATACGGCCAAGACCGAGGTGTTGTTTCAGAGAGTCCTTGTACCTCCTCTTTGGGGCTCCTCTGTTGCGGCAGCCGGTGGTGAGTTCACCATAGAGCACAACCTGAGGGAGGCGGTGATCCTCCATCCTGGAGACGTGCCTCTGCCCAGCGCAGCTGCGTCCTCAGCAGCACGGCCTCAGTACTGGTGACCCCTGCCTGTTCAAGGACAGTGACATTGGTCACGGAGTCAGTCCAGTGGGTGTTTAGGATTGTACGGAGGCAGCGCTGATGGAAGAGTTCCAGGAGTCGCAGGTGGTGGTGGTAGATGACCCATGATTCAGACCCATATAAAAGAGCAGACAGTGCAATGGCTCTGTAGACACTGATCTTTGTTCTTTTCTTAGGTGTTTATTGCACCAGACCCTTTTATGGAATCTTCCAAAAGCTCTGTGTGCCTTTGCTAACCTGTTGTCCATCTCTTTGTCAATCTTGCCATCTGAGGAAATGATACTTCCTAGATAGGTGAACTGCTGGACTGACTTAAGCTCTGATTTGCCTGTGGTGATGTGGGGATGATGGGAGACTGCCTGAGGTGCAGGTCGGTAAAGAACTTCTGTCTTCTTCAAGCTGACTTCCAGCCCAAATTGCTCAGCAGCCTCTGCAAAGCAGAATGTTAAGCGCTGCAGAGCTGCTTCTGTGTGAGCAACGAGGGCGGCATCATCAGCACAAAGCAGCTCGTGGACAAGGTGATTTAGGGTCTTAGTGCAGGCCTTCAGCCGCCTTAGGTTGAAGAGGTCACCATCGGCACAGTAACGGATGTAAATGCCGTTATCTTCATCGAGGTCTGCCGTGGCCCTTTGGAGCAGCACGCTGAAGATTGTGAATAGAGTTGGTGCGAGAACACAACCTTGTTTCACACCATTGGTTATTGGGAAGGGCTCAGAAAGTGCATCGCCAGATCTGACTTGGCCGTGCTGATCCTCGGGTAACAGGATAATCATTTTGAGGAACTTGGGAGGACATCCTAATCGTTCCAAGATCTGCCACAGGCCTTTTCTGCTCGCAGCGTCAAAAGCTTTGGTGAGGTTACATAGAGTCCTTTGTTCTGTTCCCTACACTTCTCTTGCATATAAAATAATAAATACAAAAAAAAAAGCCCAAAGGTTATGGCACTAATTGCTGCTGCAGAAAACCCTGCATTATCAAACCAGTCACAGCTGCCACGGGACAGCAAAAGATCTATGTCCGAGCCCTGTACTGCTGTGTTCGTACATCCCAGAAGAGCACTCTGAACATCAGGCTGCACAGGGATGTCTTGCACTCTTTCCTGTTGGCGCTATGGCACTTCATAAAAGAAACTGAATAATCACTGGGCTGATGTTATAGCCCAAGGGTCAAAGCAATACCTGGAACATAAAGCAGTCAAGTTCAAGCCATTACTCCAATGAGCACTGAATGACTTATAGAAACGACAAGGCTGCAACTGAGCAGAGGGTGAGAGGCTCGTTCCCGGAGAGCCCCTGCCCCGAGAGCCGAGGGACTCGCTCGGGGTGCCGAGGCAGTGATGCCAGCCCTGGGTACAGAGCGGGCAGGAGCGGGTGCTGGCAAACCACAGGGGAGACAAGCCCCAGCAACGTGCCTGTTCCGTCAGCTCTGCATTGTGTTGGATTTCTCCTTCCACCAGCTGCTGCCTCAGATGTACGTCTGAGCACTCCACAAGGCTCCTTCGAAGCCCATATGGGCAGCGTTTCACAGGTGCCACCATCCAGCAGCCCAGCATCAGCAGTTTTTGTTCAGACACACAAATTGCATGTAGACACACAAAGCCTCCCAAAGTTTGCTTTTCTCCTTATTTTACCAGAGCAGGTAAAAGGTTTAGCCAAAACAAATAAAACAGGACTTCCACAAGCTGGCTTCTTAAGCTAGCAGATTGTTCTCCTGGTTCTCGTACTGGTGGGATGAGGCACGTACATCCCACATGGCCAGCTTGGCGGGCTGTCCCCTTTGGGACAAAGAGACAAGATGACAGAAAGCAGAGGTCACAAAATGTTCTTGTTTTCCTACCTCATTCAAGGGCACACTGAAAAAAGTTTCTCCTTGCACCTTACTAAGAGCCCAGTTCTGACCCAGGCAACCCGAGCCCCGAGGAACTGGTGCGCGATGGCATCTGCACCGGGCATGTCACGCCAGGGAGACCGAGAGCTGGAACCTCACTGGGACGCAGCACAGAGCTCCTTCTCCTCACAGAGCAGCCGTGATACTCAGCAGCTCCTAATCTCTTTCTGTCAATGATCTTCAGCATTGAAGTTTAACGTATAAATAATCAGGCACCCAGGAGCTGCGAGGATGCCGAGATCCTGCACCCTCTTCCACAGAACTAGGACTGTGAGAGACTCGGCGCTAGCTAAGCCAGGAATTAGACACAGGGCATTTTCAGCATCATGTCCTCAGCATCGTAATTTGTTTCTTTCATTCTGTCAGTGCTCAAACTTGTTGACCTTCCAATCATACTTGCCCTTTCTATCCTCATCTTTGCTTTCAGGGAGGATAGCGGTTTTATTACAGGGCAATTGGGAGTGTTCTTAGTATAGTCATTTGTCCGAAGCAGTTACTGCATTACTGTTACTGATCAAACAGTAACGGGGAGCCAGGACTCGGGTTAAGTGGCATTCCTACTTTTGGAATGCTGAAGGCCAAACGGAGGCGCGTTAGCAGAGCCACAAACAGACGGCTGCAAGCCGAAGGCAACTCTGCGCACCACCTGCCTACGGGTTCCAGCTGGGGCGAGCCTCGATGTTAAATACACTTGTACTAAAATGCAAAGAAGCTGAAGCGATGTTTATCCTTTCTGAGAAAGATGAGATGGCAAACAATGGAAGGAACAGGGGTAAGACGTCTGAGTATCTGCCAAAGCGAGAGCTTCTGCAGTGCACGTGTTTACATTGATTCACTGTCGTCCTCCTTTATATTAAGGAGCGATATTTTAGCAGGCCAGTCTGCCAGCTGCTCAAGTTCTGGCACTGGAAGGCAGTGCTTCAGTTCTTCGAATGAAAGCTGTAAATGCCCTCAAACACCTTAAAGACAGGTCTACTTTAAAAACATTCATGTAAATGAGCCATCACTTTTGACCCACACAAACTCCAGATTCTAGCCAGAACGGTGTGAGTTGCTTCGAAAATTGTGCAAAAAGGTACCAGGTAATAAAGACCACCTGCATTTCCACATCACCCGTTGCCAGCAGAAAGATATGAAAGGTCTCATCCAGAACTCGTGCTAAGGCTGTGCCCAAACCGGGCAGCAGGTCCACCAGTGGCGTGTTCGCTCCTCCAGCGCGGGGCAGAGCTTGCTCGGGGCCTCCGGCAGCGCACCCGGGAGCCCCAAGCACACAGGAGCTGCTCTCACGCTGCAACAGCACGCAGACAGAAATGAAGACCTGTACCTTTAAAGTTCTTAAGCATTAAATCACTGATGCAGAGCTGCAATTATATCAAGTTATTCTGTCAACATGAATCCTGGAGATACATATCCAAACCAGCAAAGCTGATTAGTAGTGTGGGAGCTCCCTGCATGCTCCTTGAAAACACAATTAAAAAGAGTTTTATTCAGAGTAACACAGGGGTTATGGGGTCAGAAGAGTTTCCATTTCAAAAGGCAGCAGGATACAAACTAGCAGGAAGGGGAAAGTAAATTGCTCAGATTTTGTGCTAGAAATATCATGGGTATTTAAGCAGCCGAGCTTTAATTTCTTACCAAAATTTTATCCCACCATTTCTAAGGAAAAATCAGCGCAAAGAGAAACCCCTCTGTTCTGTGATGGTGAGTGACTACTGTTCCACCTACAGCACGTACAGGTTCTGCCATCTTGCTTCAAACTCTGGGCTTCCCCAGCAATTCTGACAAAGAACAGATAATAATCCTTTTGACTTTCTATGTTTTAAACCACAATATGAGTAAAACAGAAAAAAAATATTTAAAATTTGCAGAGGAAACTCCCACAAATACTCTTCTTGTTCAGTATTACCACAAATGCAGTCTTCTAAGCCAACACCAAAAAAAGAAATATTGCCCAGTGCTTGGCAGTCAGCAATTCATTATCTTGCCCCACAGTACTTTTTGCAGTCCAGCTCGGCTGCCGTCAGCCACCTTCCCGCAGGCTTCACAAAAGAAGACTGCTTTTAGGAGGCGCTATATATATATATATATTAAACTGAAGTGCCTCTGCACCCTGTGAAAAGTGGTTCTGTACAGACAACAAAATTCTGAAGATGTATTTGGATATCACTTAGAAGAGAAGTTCTGTTCGATCTAACAGCGGCCAGCTAATACCAAATAAAACCAGTAATTCCTAAACGTCAGTCAAAGCAGCGTGGAGGTTGACTTCATCTAAATCTCGGCAATGGCTAGATCTCGCAGTGTCACCAGCTTTGAGATCTCCAGAAGGCACTTGGCTCTCCTCAGACTGGCCTAACTTTGTGTCCAGCCCTCTGAAGCCCTCGGAAGGGTAGGATGTTTCCTCAATCACTGTCAAGACAACAGGCTGCTTCATTTCCAGCTTTTGTGCTGATGTGAAGGTAGAAGCACAGAAAGACTTTTCCCCACAGTTTCCATAAATATATCTACAGAAGTAAAGGAACCTTTTTCTGAAAAGACATGTTTCCCAAAGCCTAAAATCTACCTAAATTTGTCATATTACAGGAGCCCAAAGAAATATTATTATTCAATAAAAAATAATAATTCAAAGATGAGGTAGATATCAGGTTTTTAGGAAAAAAAGACAAAAGAGGTTGGAACCTTCCACCCAGGCTTTGGTCTTCACCCCCTCTCCCTACCCCAGGCACCATGTAAAAGCTTTACGAGTACAACGTGAAGGATGGAGAGCAGGGAAGAAACAAATTTATCGCAACTATTTACTTTTCGTATTTTGGAAGAAAACAAGTTTTGCAATAGTTTCAAAGCCAACATATAAAACACATCTCCTGCCACACACAGAAGCTTCACCGCATACACTTACTGCCTCTCCCATGAAGATGTCAGAATCTCACAGAGCACGCAATTTTCCACGTGCTTTCAAACACCTTCAGAGAGCTCGTCCTTAGGATTGGTTAAGCCACGTGTGCTCATGCGCTTTTACAGTAAATAACAAACGTTTTATAAATAATCTGCTTCATCGAAAGGCTTTTTTTTTTCCATTTTCAAGCTCCTAAGGAAGATACAGGCTAGTTAAATATTTGTTTTAGCGATCAGACTGGTCCATGAAAGAAAGGGGAAAATTATTGAAGTTGCTATAGAAAATACTGTATGCCTCTGTATTAAAAAAACCGAGATAAGTCAGCACCGTGCACTTCTGCCACTGAGTTTTCTAACAAGATAAAACCTTCACCAGTAGTTACATCATAGCTAATTCCTTTGCTTAGTAGCAGGAAAATGAAACCTGAGACATGTTTCCTCAGAAAAGAGTTGTTCTCTTCCTTTTTATTAAAACTGTAAAGGTATTGTCTTTGTTCCTAACTACTTGATCTGTGTACAAATTCATAAACTATGAATTGTTAATTATATATACTTACATATACAACATTATATAGCATATATTATTGCATTATATGTACCTACTTAATACATGTAACTCTGCTGTGTAACCTTATATTGAGCCATTTTTGCGTCATAGCGTTATCTGACACAATGTTGTCGTCTAGGATTAGCACTGCAAATATTTTAAAAATAAAGCTGGAGTCATGTTGGCGATATGTCCTTACACTTGGTTCAGAAACAAATGTTACTAACCTGAACATATCAGTGTATTTCTCATCGTACTCTCTGAGCAGAAACCACGTGCCGTTTCGCCTTCAGCCAGACCGCGATGCAGATACCCGACACTGATGTCTAAGGTACTAAATGACCTCTTGCTTTTTAAAGAAAACAACAGAATTTTATGTGGGCCTCGTCAGCTCCATCTCCAAGTGCTTTGCTACTGCTCCTCTCTGCAGAACCCCCTCTTCTTAAATCAGCTTGCTGTGATTTCTGCAATACGCCTCAGAGAAGGTTTTCTTCGCTCGATGAAACCCTAGCGCAAGGAATATCCCACATTCAGAGTAACCTGGTGGACTCTAACTAAGAGAAAACCAGCAAGACATGGCAGGAAGTAACCCTGCAGCGAAAACATTACTTGCCTTTTACACACAGCAATTATTTCATGAAATGCAGAATATGCGTGTCCATGGACTAGCTTTCAAAGAACTAGCTGCTAAGGGAAGGCTTCCTTTCAGTAACACTGAGAAGCCTGAACTCGAAGCACAAAGAGCACGATGTTGCCAGGTAAGGTTGCAAAACCCCATCCCTGGGTTTTTGCGCCTCCTCGCCGTGTCCCATACTCAGCTCTGCTGCTTCCTGGTGCCTGCCCCAGACCTGGCCGAGCTGCGAGGAGGCACAACAGCTGAGCTTAAGTGACAGCCTTTGTTCTTGATTTCTTGGAGTTCGTCAGCCGCAGTGAGACAAACTCGGGTTTGTACTTTGTTTCACGGAACCTTCCCCCCGCCTCCCGCTCGGCAGCCCACGACTCTTGCTTTTCCCACGCTGACTTCCTGAGCTCTGGCCCTTGGGAAAGAGAACAAGAGGCAAAATGTTTACAAGACACAGGCTGGTCACAAACCGCACCCCAACAACAGTTTGGCAGCGGCGTTCCTGCTCTCGGTCTAACCAACGTCGAAGATCTTCAGAAGTTTTCATTTTTAAATCGCACCGAACTGGCTTATTTTTCCGACGAGCTACTCGAGACACCCACATCCAGTGGATGTCAGTAGGGCAACATATTGTTTTTCGCCCAGAGAGCAGAGCCCATTATAAATAACACTAAAACCTTTGTGAAGATGACTGTCCTCTCTCCAGCTTACAGCCTAGAGGCTTCATTATTGCATTGACCATAATTCAATTCATCCCTTCCTAAAAGGTCCATTTCTGCAGCCAACCCCCACCCTTGAAAATACGTCCGACTAATAATTTCCGATTAATGCAGTCAATTACTAACTCTCCCCCAGCCCCTCGCTATCACCTGATTGGGCTGGAATAGAAAGGAAGCAGCAACTAACCAGGGAGGAATAGAAGTAGGGGCAAAATAGCAATAAAAAGTAATTACATAAAAATGCTAAACATATTACATCTGCTAGTTTGCTTAGCCCAGTGGGCTCGACAATTCCAGGTTTTTGCCATTGTCCACGCTCAGACAGACAGGAATAAGAGAAACAGGGAAAGGATCTTTCAATAAGATTATTAAATCAGTGCATGAAAAATAAGTCGTCATTACATTGCAAAAGGGAGAGAGAAACTCGCTGAAATTTCTTTCTGCAGATTTGCCTTTGTGATCTGCAAGGTGCTGTTCTCCTGCTTACACTCTGTTGCCCTGGCAACGTACTCCTGTAAAATAAAGATTATTAAAGCGCATATGATTATTTGGCCGCACAGTGAATGAGGCAGCCGCTTCTGAAATTCCTTATCAGAGAAATTCAATTTTAGGCCAAATTGTGTTTTCACTGCCTCTCAGCTTCTCCCTCCCCCCCCCCCCCGCAATACCAATAAAACCATCATCTCCCAGCTGTACATGATATTTTGTCACTAACTCTTTCATGCCTTTCCTTCCCCATTCCAGGTTTTATTTTTATTCTGTCAAAGCAGAATGCTTTTCCCAATTTGTAGGTTTTCTTCCTTGCAGCGTTTTCCTGGCAGTTTCAGCCTTTTATTCTCGGCACACGCAGGCAGCGCCAGCCGGCAGCTGCCTCACACGGGCGAGAAGGGCCAGAAAGGAGGGACGAGGCGAGGAGGGACAGGGCGAGGAGGGACAGGGCGAGGAGGGACAGGGCGAGGAGGGACAGGGCGAGGAGGGCCGAGGCGAGGAGGGACAGGGCGAGGAGGGACAGGGCGAGGAGGGCCGAGGCGAGGAGGGACAGGGCGAGGAGGGACAGGGCGAGGAGGGATGAGGTGAGGAGGGATGAGGTGAGGAGGGACAGGGCGAGGAGGGACAGGGCGAGGAGGGACGGGGCGAGGAGGGACGGGGCGAGGAGGGACGGGGTGAGGAGGGCCCCGCTGCGCGGGTGCCGGTGCCAGCTCCGGGCTGGGGGAGCCTCGAGGTGAGGCGCGAGGCCGCGGGGCGGTTTGACGCCTCCACGCCTCGTGGAGCCGCACGTGTTTCGGCGCTCTGGGCCGCCGCTCCTCGCAGCTCCGCTCTGAGGCAGCCCCCCACCCGCCCGCCGGGGCCGGTGGCCCCGCAGCCGAGCAGCCACCGCACCCCTGGGCTGATCGGCCGGCCCCCGCCTGGCCCCGGGGTGCGGGCCCGCAGCCCCGGGCCCGTGAGAGGCGGCCCAGCTGCCGCCCTCGCCCTGGGCCCGGGGCCCGCGCTGCCCTGCGGGCCCTCCCGCCGCGGGCGCGGGGCGGCGCTGGCCGGGCCCGGGCCGCCGCGGCGCAGCAGGGGGCGCTGCCGGCCCGCCGCCCTCCGCCGCAGGGCGGGCCGGGGGCCACCGCGGGTCCCCGGGGCGGTGGCCGCGGAGCGCCGGGGGCCGAGGGCGCGGCCCCCCTGCCCACCGCGGCTCGGCTCCCGCCCAGGGGCCCGCCGGGCCCCCAGAGCCGCCCGGGGCGGGGGGCGCGGGAATTAAGGCCGGAGAAAAGGCGTCTGATCCTACCCACGAGGGGTCCCGCTTCCTCAGGTGGGATTGGAAAATCACACCGACTCCGGGCGGGAAATGAAACCCCTTCTCTCAGTATTGAACTTGTGATTGTGCCTGTTCTGCCCCGACGCTCCGCGGCTGACGGCCCCTGCGCAGCGACGAGTGCCGGGGCTCTGCAGCGCGGCCGGGAGGGCTGAAAACCTCTGGAGGCAGTTCGGCGGAGATGGAAGTGATTCTTACAACTAACACATGTGCTTTATTTTTTAAAGACGGGACAGAGAGGAGGCACGATTACCCCAGATTTTGAAGGTCTGAGTTCAAGCCCTGACCTGCTGCAGCTTCCCCGGCTTCAGCTTCTCCTCCCCTGCCTTAAAACGAGGGGAATAGCGGTTGCCTACCTTGTGGGTAATTGCAGGGATAAATACCTCAGAGGCCGAGAGCTGGTTGGTACAACAGAAAAAATGCTGAACGTTGTCAACACGAGGTACCCCAAATCTGGCCTCCAGTTCTCCTATGCTCAGCAGAAGATAACTATGATTAGTAACAAGAGCAATATAGGAAAGGAGAGCAAAAGGGGACAAGTGGGTTTCAACAGACAGTATGGTTCACCAAGGCAACATCTGTAAGGATTTCCTTTTGGGGGGGGCCAGGGTGTCACCCACCATCACAGAATCATAGAATGGCCCAGGCTGGAAGGGACCCTAGAGATCATTTAATCCAAGCTCCCTGTCATGGGCAGGGACGCCTCTCAATTGGATCAGGCAACACGTGGAGACCCAGTGGGGATCAAACTCGCAACCTTGGCGTTATGAGCACCACACTCTGAGTGAGCTAACCAGCCCCCTACCATGCTCTTAATAAACACAAATACATTGCAGGTAAGAAAAAAACAAAACAGTTGAGTCCTATATACAGTGCTAGGCAGTTTTAGAAAGTTATCATTCCATCTACAAAAGAAGACAGCTTTCCATGCTTGTTAGAAAGAGTAAACAGTTCCTGAACTGTGTTCTCCAGTGTGGCCACCACCCACCTACATTCTCTCTTGAGACCACTGCCTGAACTAAAACACCTTTCGGGTGCTTAGATCACTTCTGGAGGGCTGCACAGCCTCGGTTTCCTCGCCAAAAATGAGTAGGCTCAGTTAAAAAAACCCCACGAACTACAGCAATTTCTGAAGGCCCCAAGCTTTTCATTTTAGAATGCAAAAACACATAAAGATCACTGTTCCAAAAAGCTAATGCTTTACAGCAGTTAACACAGGTGGGCAAAACAGGCTGAGAACAGCCCCAGAGATGGAGCAGAGAGGGGCCGGCGAGGGCCAGGAGCCGCAGCCTTGCCCGGAGCAGCTGCAGGATGGGCAAAGGGACCCTTCTCCTGACTGCTGCTAAGGGCTCCCTCCACTTCCTGCTCAGAATTTCCCAAACCAAGCGTGGTATCTACACACTTACACTAAAGGATGAGGGAGAGAAAAACAATGGTAAACATCAGAAAAGGTGGAGCAACTATGTATCATCTACATTAAAAAAACCAAACAGTGCCTGAGAACAGATGTTCTTCTCTGCCAGCCATGCAAGAAGCTGGCGTGCCCCCAGACGAGGTTTGAGGGGGATACAGAGGCTGGGTGCCGCCGGTTTAGCAGCTCGCAGTGCCAGCCCTGCCTGGGCTCTCAGAAGGAGAAGGCAGTCTTCCCGAACGAAAGCGCTGGGTGGACAAGTTGCCGTGTTACATACACTTCTGGCTTCTTCAAGATGTTTTCCTCACTCGGTGACACGCAACCCTACTTCCTTGGCTAGTGTTGTGTCAAAGAGCCAGCAAAAATACCGCTTCTCTATCACAGGCTTTCTGATAGACTGGAGTTCCAGAATGAGGGACAGAATTAAACAGCTTGAGGCCAAGTAAGAAAGACATTTTCAACAGGGTATTCAGAAAATAAACTTTATGCCTTGTATTTTTCAGATGGAGTAAATTCAAGTTACAGTTAGAGCTGTGATAGGACAAGAATTCTGATAAGGATTACCCTTTTTTGGTGCAAGGTTGCCTGTCTTGGAGCACTTCTGGCTCACCTGGAGCAAATGACACTAGAGCTAGGAATAAAAGAAAGCCTTCTACAGACTGGGGAAACCATATCATGAAAATGAGAGAACCTAAAAGATTTAGGGAAAGTGGACAAACAGTTGACTGCAAATTCCCCAAGTGCCTTTGTTTCTGGTGTCCGCATTTTTAAAAGGACACAGGAAAATTGGAGACAGTGCAGAGTCATAAGAATTACCTGAGAACTGGAATAACTGCCTCAGAATGTGAGACTTAAGGAGCTCAATCTGTTTAGTTTATTAAAAAGATCAAGAGATGGCTTGATTACGACGTATAAGTACCTTCAAAGGGAGAAAATACCAGGTCCTAAAGGGCTCTTTAATCTAGCTGAGAAAGGCATAACAAGAACCAATTGCTGGAAGCTGAAGCCAGACCAGTTTAAATTAGAAATAAGGCACAGTTTTATAGTGAGAATGATTAGACATTAAAAAACCCCTGCCCTATCAAAGGAAGAAGGATTCTTCATCTTTTAATATCTTCAAATCAAGACAGGATGCCTTTCGGTGAAGTAAGCTTGAATTTTAAAAAAAAGGCTCAATACAAGGGTAATTGAGTGATATTTAATGACTTATCATAGGTAAGGAAAGCTCTAACATCTTAATTTGGAACGAAGGCTTGAGAAATTTGGCAGCACGTAGCTTTGGCAACAGGTATGTGTCATTTGCACCGTGCAAGAAAAAACGCCTGGACCTGGCCCCATCGTGAGCCTCGGAGCACCGTCGGGTTGCGGACACCGAGCAGAGACCCGACAGCCGGAGACCCGGTACCGCTCCTCCCCGCTGGGCACATCCCACCTCCCGAGAAGGCCCCATGCTGGGCAGAGCCAGGGCAGCGTCACCGCCAGCCAGTCTGCCGGAGCCCGGGGCCGCGAGTACAAATCTGCCTCTCCGCACAGGAAAAGGAACGCTCTGAAGGGTCGCATGGGCTGCGGCCAGTTACCAGCACCAGCTGAAAAGACAACGCCAGCCCTTGCTTGGGTGGGACAGGGCAGGTTATTTATGTTATTTAACCACAAAGCAGTTGTGGATTTAGGTAAGTCTAAAGCACGTGAGGAAGAGTACTTGCTCTTACATCATGACACAGGGAGCACGGAACTTCCCAGCAGCATCGCCTAGGGGTTTTTCATTACTTTATATCTTTACATAACAGCGACCTCTAAACTTTTTTGATCGCACACCCCACCAGTATAAAAATTTAGAGCATGCACCCTAATATATGCATGTTTATTTATAAATTACAGAAAGTTACTACCATGCTTTCTAAAACATACACAAAAATAGAAAATAAAAAAGCAAAAGGATGAAATAAACACTATCTTTAAAATGTATTAAGTGTACAAAAAAATATTTTCATCCTGTACCCCAGTGGATTGTCTTGCACATCCCACCACGGAGACCACTAATCAAGATGCACAAGGAACCTCTCAAGGACAACCATTCTTCTAAAAAGTCACATGCAGTTGCCTCAGATTCCCTGACAGGGAAGTGACAAATCACTCTGGGCTGAGCACGCAGCCCTGGCAGCGCAATCCAAGTGACCCAGCGGCACTGCTCCCCTCAGTGCTGAGCTGGGGCAAAACCAGACCAACCACCACGACCCCCCCGAAGGTTTCCATGGGTCAGACAGTGCAGCCCCGTTCCCAGGTAAGAGTCTGAACGAAACTGCTGCTCTGCCAACAGCAGTGACCCAAGAGCCTGTGGTGAAGCCAGCTGTGGAGAGGCTCAATAAATACTTTGAAGTTCTTTTGTACTGAGCACGACAGAAGACGTGGAGCTGTGCCAAAGAAACACTTGGTGCTGGACGCCAAACCGTCGGCCTGCCTCAGCTCTGGCAGCCACTGACTCCTGGAAGCAAGTTGCTGAAGGTGAAAGAGAACAGGACCACTTCCAAGCCTACCACTTAGGCTTATCACCAGCCAACCAGAGCCAGAGTTTTCTGAAGCACCGCCAAGCAACCAGACTTGACACTCCTGAGCTCGTGAAGCGAGCCTTTGAGTCTGAGGGGCCTCCGTGTGAACATCTGGGAGCTGGGAAGAAGAGTGGGATCAAGATCTCCTGTCCCCGGTTTCTCTGCAGATTGGCTCTGGGGACGCTCCCTGGATGAGGGAGCGCGATCGCAGTTACTGCTTGGGAAGACTCATTGGTGCAAGATTCAGATGGAGCTTTGGCGGAGAGAGAAGCCCCTGCTTAGCCTGACCAAGGCACACTCGCTCAGCGGCTGTACGCCTGAATTCCTACCCCGAGACAGAGCCTACGCATCAATGAGGTTGAGGGAAAACTGAGAAATATATCTTAGTTTTGCCATGGCCTCACTGTAGTCTGAAATGTTTGTTGGGCATATGACAATTTCAGGGCTGAACTGTTCTACATCTTCTAATCCAATTTCAGTTGACTCAGTCAATGGACTTTCCATCATTTCCTTCATATTCCTATCATGATGGGTCTCATAAATCTTACTAATGGAGGAGATTACCTGATATCTGAGATACATTTTCCTTCTTGTATTATGATCACAATACTTTTCATTTGCATTCCTTAGGCCCTGTCCAGAGCAGCTCTTCTCTGTGGTTTCTGTCTGGGTTCTTCATATGATTGTGGACAAGGTACAACAATCTTAATTTATTTTGCCAAGTTAAACATACCTAATTCTTTTCATATTTCTTCATAAATCATTACTTCCAGCCCTTAAACACAGCTTTACTCAGAGAAATTATTTTAGAAATGGTGTTGCCTGGGATCCACATTTACTAATCCCTCGGCAACCGTTCCATCATTTTTTCTAACTGCCAGTGCTTTGCACTAATCCCACAACTAACTTATTTTTGTCTCTGTGCTCTACACTGCAGCATGAGGGAAATCTTGGGTTTATAGTGTCAACCTTACACATTTTCATTCTTCATGTCATTCAGCTCCTTCTGAATTTACTTCTTCTCACATGCAAAAATTGATACAAAAATCATTGAGAAATTTACGTACAATTGAATAGAATTCTGAGATACCATCACTATGTCAAACAATCTAGTCATTCATCAGAAGCTACTGGTGAGAATATTTTATTTTTGGGTATGGCACCTACTATATATTAGGGGTTTAAAAAATCCTTCCTGTAAGGGCAAAACTCGCGTTCTTTAATGTAATGCAAGTGACCTGGATACTTTCAGTGAGTTTTACATTACTGTGACAGAGTAGACTTTAATTCTGTTGACTCATGGGCAGAATAAATCCATCCTGGCTGATCCAAACTTACAGGAACAAGACACCTTAAATGAGAAGTTGTTTTACTTCCTTCAGTACCAAGAGTCATCAAAATTTGCTAAAAAGACTTGGAGGTTTGAGTCTGGGGTTTTTTTTAGTGAATACCTCCAGGGTAATGAGACAAAATTCTGACCATATTTCACCATGTCCTGAGAAATGCTAAATTGAATCCCTTTTCTGAGGGGAGGAAAGGGAAACAGTAGTGCCTTGTACAGATTCGGCAGTTCCTTGCTACCTCTGCAGTTTATTATCCTTCAAATTAATCTCAGTGTGTTGCAAAAAATATAATTAATTTCTTTAACATAAAGGACACATACTATACATAGAATCTGGTTGTCTGTTTGCAGTTGTCTTTTGCAGGCGTTCTATTAACAGCCCACGTTTTGAGATGTCTTCATCACTTACACATAGGCTATCTGCTCCTGGCTCGTGGGGTTTTTTTTCCCCTTTGTAAAGGCCCATTTATGAAATCAGTTCAGGAGCTCATCCATTTTAGATTACTGGCTGACTCTTCATTTAGTAATGACTTCTTCACTCCCCCCAATACAAGCCATTTCTTACTCTCTTCAGTTCTCTGCAGAATTTACTCAGCCTTTTTTATTACCATCCCTTTCCCTACATCATAAATAATCCTGCATATTCTGATTTTTGCCCTATTTCCTTTCATCATTTCAAGTAAAGGTGCCTTTGTACCATCAAATCGTTGAGCTACATCAATCACTTCTTGTGTCTTGTATTTTCCTTTATCAGATGAATTAGTTGTGATGTGCTTATGATATATTTAAATCCTTGCCTGTTTTTCTGTCTACTTGTGTTTGTTTTCTCGTTAAATATTTCTTGCACCTATTTCTGTTTCGCTAGTTGCTTAGTTCTGTGAAATTTATCAGAATTTTTAATAGCCTGATGTTGCCTGTTATGTGCAGCTTCCCCACACAGGCGCAGAACAGCGAATTCAGGAATTTGCCCTGTTCAAAGCCGCTTTCCCTCTGGTCAGGCTCTATGTGGCTCAGACCCAGAGCTGCAGGTCTGACCCATGTCTCCTTCTGCAAACAGCCCAGCAAGGGAGATGCCTGCTCATATTCTACTTCCAGTCCATTATCCTGAGCAATTACTTGAAAGATCCTACTGATACAGATTTGGAAGAGCAAGAAACCCAAGGAATTTACTTCAATTACCAAGGACAAAACGCCTGCCAACGCTTAACTTTAAACTTCGGATGTAAGTTTTTGTTCCATGTTCCATCTCTAACTCCTCATCAGCCATTTAAGTTGCCACTAAATTCTAAGGAGACGGGGGCTGAGAAGGGTCTGCCCTGTTTAAGATCATCCTAAGCCTGGTCTGTTTGTTTCCACGCACAGCAACGCGTGCACTGTGCGTTCAGAGGTTCTTCGGGATGTGCTATCGTGTTTTATCAGCCCAGAGTACTCATCCAGTGCTGATGCAAAAAGCCCAAAGGAACACGTGTAAACTGACTTCTTCAGAAGAAATCGTGAGCAAGACCTGAGGGAGTTAAATACAGACACCAGGAATAAAATTTGGTTATTAGAAACACTCCTCCAACGCTGAACGTGTCCAACTGCCTAACAGCCCCCCCGTGCACTTGGAAAGGGACCAAAGAACGGAACAGAAATGCAACGCGGGCTACGAAGAAGACTCTGTCAGGAGATTCCATAAGTCAGAAAACGATGTGTCAGACGAATTGGCGGTTTTCATTTCAGATTTGTCAGAAATAGTGGTACCTCAGCGTGCTGGGATGGTAAGAGCAGGTGAGAGCCGGGCATTTCTGAGACAGGGGTACGTGAAGCGCCACGGTCCCTCACGCTCACGGGCTTCACCCGGCACTTTATTAACGGGCCAAGTGCGTACGCTCAGCCACAGCCAGACGTCGTGTTTATTAGCCCATTGAAAACAAAACAGAAAACTTGTGCAAATTTAAATAAGTTACAAAAAAAGAGAAAAAGGTAGAAGTAACGTAAAACTTTAAGTAACCAGCTACCATTCCTCTCACTACTGAGTAGGCTTTGACAGGCTCCTAAATGTTAATGCTAAGGTGTATGAAGACACAGTTAAGGGCTCCTGAGGAATACATTTTGACTGAGTTTTTCTAAAATTTTAAAAAAAAACCAACAAAACTACACCAACTGAAGCTGAGAACCTGATGTATGTAAAAAAAGAGAAAAGGATCCTCTGAGATGTGGACTATTATTTCCCACAGTAGAGCTTGTGCATTGAAAACAATGTTATAATAAAAAGCATCAAAGTCGCAGTTTATTATGGCTCAATGATCTCCCAGCAAATCTGCTTAGTCTGCAAACCAAAGGAGGATTTTCCCACCTTCTAGCTATGAAAATCTGAAACTAATTCTGTGTTCTCTGGCCACTCAAAATACCAGCTCTACAATCAAAACATAATTAACAACATTGCTGCTGCTAATGAGTAAGCTAGAAAAGAATCTACCTCACTCTTATCTAACATTAATTTTCCAAGGAGAAAGAGAGAGAAAGGCAAGAATGACAAAGTAATATTTTGAGTCAAAGCAAGCAATCGCAACACCATTCAGTAAGGTAGTTACTCGCTAAGTATAATTAGCAATGACGAGAAAAAGAGCCTCACCAAGGAAAAGAAGAAAGGTCCTTCCACCTTTCAGAGCCCCCTGCTTTCAAACCTGATGAGCAGCCGGCCGTTCTCACTTGATACTCTCTCAGCCAAGGGTTGTGCTCATGGCAGTGAGTTCAGCTCCCACAGCAGAAGGGACAGAGAAGATATTTCAAGCCCAGGGCCAAGGCGAAGGGAACTGATGGTGTTGTTAGCAACATCTGCAAGCTGGCTACACAAACGGCTTAGAAAAGATTTCCTATTCATGCCCAGACTTTTTTTTTTTTTAAAGTTTAGTGGCCACAGGAAATTATAGAACCTTTCCCTGCTTTTTCCATGACTTCTTCCTCAGTTTTGGCTGTGAATTCAACCTCTTCTGTCCTCCCTAAATCCCAAAAAACAAAGCACAGTAAACAAAAAGCAAAATATATTCTCCTCCTCCTCCTCTCCTTCAGAACAGCACAAGCTGTTCTCAACATCAGGTCAATAACAACAAAACTAGGAGAAAGCTTTTCAATATTAATTTTTTAAGTTAGTCCAATTAAAGATAACACCTTCAATCTCCCTTATGCTGCATTTTCCAAACATTTAAAAACATTGGATACAAAATGCTGATCAAGAAAGAAGCTGAAAGCTAGCTGCTAAGCTCTGCCAGGAGTAAAAAGTTTGTCCCTAAGGAATTGGCTAGCAATCGACCACGTGAGCCAGTAAGTTACACCAACCTTTGTCCTATTCCAAGGGCTTCCTTTAATCCAATTGTTTAGATACAGCTTGACATTATTATCCCAGATCTCATTACCACATTGCAGAAGAACAGACTGTAAGTCCTGAATCGAGAATAAAGAACAGACTCCAAAATAGAGTCGGTTCTAATACTGGCCGAACTAAAAAAATCTCTACTAACAGAAACACATCTTTACTCTGGCAAGGGTGGACAGAAGGGCAACAGGAAAAAAAATAAGAAACTACCAACAAAATACAAGTCCAAAGCTCCTCTCCTCCTGCAGACATTTCAGGTGGAGTTTGCACTTCCATGTGAAAGACAGGGCTGGTGTGAAAACCCTGTTCAGAGCCACCTGCTGCTGCTGCAGCTGCGAAAATACCATGTCAGGGAACAACCTCCTAACAGGTTCTCCACTTGCAACGCCCTCTCAAGCGATTATTTGTTGTCCTCAAGTTATTAGATTTACATTTCTAACTGTTAAAGCACTGTCTAGAGCTTGCTTTCACCTCTTCAGTTTGAGGAGAAAGCTCAGTATTTTCTCTTCCTTCTCACCACTTCCCACCGAGCGTCATGCAGCAGTTTGGAACCTGCTATCATCATGTGCCAGGGCAAGTCTCTCCTGGCCATCATCAGCCAGCAGCCCACACTCACAGGCAGAAAGGCAACCGAGAACTTCAGGTAGTCCAGTGTCATCCACGAGAGACATCATACACAGGAGGAGTACCTTCTTCAAGCCACTGGCCAAAGCTTAAACGATGGCCATCAACAGGGACTCTTTAAGGAGACGCTCTGTTGAGTAGGAGACCAAAAGCTCCAACAATCGCCCCCTAAAGGCTGTAAGGCAGGAAGCAAGGACTCTTCTGAATACCTTTCCAGACTCCAGTTCACGCATCCTGACTCAGAGGGATTTTCTTCGTATTCATTAGTCCTCAGTGGACTATTTATTTATCATTTTCAGTCACTGTTGAACACACATAAACCTGTGGCATCCACAACTGCAAGAGCTGTGCAGCTTAATCACACGGCACGAAATACCACCTCCTTATGCTCGTGTTGAACCTCACACCTCCTTTCACTTGACGTTCCCCAGGTCTTGTGTTAGTGTTCAGTGCATAATCATTTTTTCCTGTTCGTCTGCCCCATGCAACTGCAGGATTTACACTTCGCTAGCACACCCCTTCCTACACCCCTAGCCATCCACTAAATGCCCTAGGCCCTCAGATGAAAAGCCCTCAAGGCACCAAACCTCACCCCAGAGCTCTGAGCTTGGGGCATCGTTACTGCTGGATCTGATCTGCCCGGCCGTGGCCCTAGCACCAGGCGGCAGGGCAGCCCAGGGTTAAGGACATTCTGCTCACGAGTACGGATGATCTAACCCAAACCAGCGTGGAGAGTGCTAGCAAGAGATTGATGAGTCTTCGGTTGTTTGCCAGCTGAGATTGAAGCAGTGCCAAAAAATATGCCTGCTTATCCAGAATATCTAAACCAATTAAGTTTGGGTAGGGTTTTATTTGTTTTGGTTGGGGTTTTTTCCCCCTCTCAAGATGATGTTCTGGAGTTTTTCCCGTTCTTTGGGGATTGTGGCAGAATTTAAGAGATGCAAAGCAAAGAATAGCACAGGAATGTGGAGCTCCTCAGCAGTACCTTTAAAAAAAACAACCCACAAACCACCACCAAAAAAACACTCACTCCAAACCACTTAAAAAAATTCCCTTGCTAGTGGGATTACAAACTGTAAATTTTTACCAGAAAGGGTGGGATAACTCCACATTCACGATGTTGATGGAAACGTGCCCTTGGCTGATAGAAGGTGATGACCTTATGAAAGAATTTCTGTAAGGGAGTGTGCAGGAACTGCACAATTCTTGCCAATTGCTCCAAGAAAGACTCAAGTTACCAAACAGCTAGAAGCAACTCCTATTCCTCCACTGCTGAAACAATGAGTTACCTTCCAGTACCACATACTCAGTCAGTTATTTCCTCCTGCTCTTCAATATATTAGATCTCTTTTTATTTGTTTAAATTCTAGGCAGCAAGAATGAGAAATCTTGACATCTTCCTGAAAAGCCTCACATACTTAGCACCGCTAAATATTTGGCAAGACAAATGACAGAGCTGCTCTAAAATAGTCATGCATTTTAGAAAAAAAAATTGGTTTGCCTTGTCAACTTGAAAGGTGAGCCAAGTAAACACGAAGTGGCAAAATACTGAGGAATGACAAAAGACATGCCCATGTCTCCATCTAGTTGCAAGGTTATCCCATTTCCTCTCATTTCTGAGGATCTGACACTTATTTTTTCAGAAAGATGTTCAGGAGATCAGAGCAAAGGTTTTTGGGTCTTGCTGGCCTGAAATCAAGGAAGAAATTACCTGTTACCTTTCCATGCAGGTAATGCTTGGTTTTCATGAGGTTGGTGAGTCAAGAAGCAACCTGGTGAGGCTCAGTGGCCGTCACCACAGTTAACCTTTGCAGTCAATGTTACGGAAGGGGCTGCCATGGCCCCAGCCATCGGGGCAGTTCAAAGCGCACAACATTCTGACGGCACCCTCAGCTGGGAGCACACCCAGCAGTGCTGCACAGCCTTCCAGGGGTGCTCAGACAAGTGCAGGACCAGGAGTGCCAGAACCCAGAACCTTCCGCACCAGCAGCGTCATGTGAGACGAGGTGAAGATTTCCACTTGTAAAGATCAGGCGGGGAGACCTCCCTCAGGGCTGGAATTGTGCTGTGCACCAGGTTATCCCATTAGCCCTCCCATCTGGGAAAAAAAAAGTACTGCTTTTTTCTTCAATAAAAGAACAAAGATCATTGATTTTTCTGTTTATAGAAAGAAGGGAAGAACAACTCAGGCAAAGTCCTCATTCTCTAGTACTTGTTTTAAATATGGTATGGGGTTTGGGTTTGTTTTTTTTTTATTACTCTAAGAATTGCATCTCAAACTATGAAGCCTGACAGTTCTCTAACCTGCACCTGTGTCAGTGCAGTAACTTCAGTGGAGGTTTCTCCAAGTCACAGAAACTTCTTTTCTAGAGGAGGAGGATGTCTGGCGTCTGACACAACCGGCCTTCTAACCAAAAGGAGGAGAGACTGCAAAGCTTTAACACATTATCTGATTCACACAATTATGCATAGCTACCAAAATATTTAAAGTACAAAAAAATGTATCATTTCAGTCCTTTCTTGGACACAGGCAGAGCCGCTGTAGCACACTGACTGCAATTATTGTATTTTACCGCCCTTGAAACAACTTCTCTGTGCAAGTTTTAGGTAAGAAATTGCTGAGCAGATCTCTCGGTTTCTGGGCAAGAGCCCCGACAAAGCAGCAGATGACTGTGAAACGCACGCTCGCGCTCTCCATCCACTAAGAAGTACAGCTCCAGCTGAGTAACTTTCCTTCTAGCGGCACGCTCACTGCTACAAAATTAATTGTCAAAAATCCTTGTGACAGAAGCACATCAGAGACTGCAGGTACCTAAAGCACAGGCTGAGCAGCTGTACAACCATTATTTCGCAATTGCAGAATTAAGTTTGAGGTGACACTTGTCTTTGGGTAAAACAAAACTCTGCAGGTGAAATAAACACCCACAGGACAAATACGAGTGTTGTTCTATGTTGCAACACGCTATGGAGATGCTACCTCAGTAAATAACACTGAAATTAAAAAGCAACTGAAGCTCAAGAAAAACCCCAAAGCAGACCAAAAGCTATAGAGAGAAAAAAAAAGGGGGTGGAAGGAAAAAAAAAAAAAGTCAGAGCATGTAAAAAGCCCGGCTTTTCTGCCTGAGCTACGGGAGAATAATTTGTGGGTGTTCCCCAAGCCTGGTAGCACTGAAATCTCAAGAAATCAGCACAGTTTTGTATAAGTTCCAAGAAATTTACTGCCTCTCCCACTGGTTGGTAGATTAGGAAGCCAATGTCCAGACACGGTGCCAGGTCAGTTGGTGTGGAGCCACCTCAGCAGGTCCAACAGGGGACCCGAGCGGCCTGCGGGTACTCGGGGCAGCGGGCACTGCCCGCAGAGCACGAACACGTGCTTCTCCCCGGAGTCATCACTCACACCCGTGCTATGGAAAGGGCCACGACGCAAATCATTTAAAACCCAACAAAAACTAAATTAAAAATGCCACCACAGACCCAGCGCCCCACCCCACGCTCAGCGCGGTTGACGTGACAGAGGTGCAGTTTTTGGACTCAGCCGGCGTTTCTCCTGTCGACGTGGCATCCAGCGGGAGCACGCAGACAGGGAGAGGTACGGGGCGTTGGCACGGCCACCTCCCCCTCAAATTATCTCAGAAATTGCATTCTGAATACACATCAGTGATGAAAATGTTTAGCCTCGAGATGAGGCTCTCTGAGCTAGAGAAACATTAATGTGATTATGCTCATCGCATCTGATACTTGCAGTATGTCCCAAGGACAGGAAAAATATTTGTCAAATGAGGGGCCTGGGGGAAAGCGCTCTTCCCTGGCAGCCATCAGGGGAGGGGGCACAGCGTTCCAGTGTGCGCGGCCGAAATAATTACAAACGTGGAAGCCCAAGGAGTTAAAATATTCTAAACCTAAAATATTTGAGATTCAGTGTGACATTTAAAATACTGTAGTAAGTTAGAGCTACTGCATGGAGTACTCTGCAGTTTAACATGCATTAATATATCAACTTAATATTAATTTCCCATCGAGTTTTAAATCAAGTTATGGAACATGACTCCTTGCCCGTTAGTATTTTGGTGAAGAACTTTGCAGCTCCCAGCTGCACTATTTACTTCCATCTGTTGGTGCTTCGCTCCTTACCACCCCACTTGATCAAACTCGCCAGCCCTTCTCCCCGGCCAGCACGCGCTGAGCGAGTCCGTAAACCTCACTGCCGTCCCTGCCTGGCCACAGCGAAGAGAAGAAATGCAGTGAGAGACATGGAAACAGCCTTTAAATATTTAGAAGGTTGTGACAGAGTGAAAACCTATCTCCGTGTCCACAGAACACCAAAAAAAAGTGGAGGTAGATATGAATTGCAGTAAGGGAAATGTAGATGAAATAAAGAAAAATAACACCACCTCAAACAGTAAAGATAATTAAGCACTGGAATGCATTTCCTGTAAGGGGATCAATTCTCTCCACAGATGGAGGAACCTTTCATGGTCTTTTCCAGACCTATGCCTGGTGATAAATCCTTGACATCCCTTTCAGCCTTTTATCTCCTTACACAGTTTCACGGACAGTTCTTCACCATTATCTCGCAAGATAACCAAGTTTGATTTTTTCATTTAACAAATGTTGTAGGGTTACTAAATCTTTTGGCATAAGGAATTGCTTGTCTAAAAGACACCGGTGATCCATAAAGTCTGGCAGCCTGTCTGCGAGAGCTGCCAGCGTTAGTTTGGGGAGAAGAGACTTTACCTGAGGGACCTGAAGAATAATCTGTCTCCTTGTGTCCTCCTGCTCTCCAGCCACTAGTCACTGGCAATGGCACACTTCACAAAAACTCTTCTAAAACTAAATCCCCAGAACTTAAGATTTTCTTACTGTTGTTCTGAATCTTACCATACTCTTCATCTGCATAAAATTATCCTGAGGGGCAATTTTAAATTAGCTGGGAAAAATATTTCAGTTTATTGGTTTTGATCTTGAGTTTTGAATTGTATCAAGCGCTCTCCTGCTTTTGGGTATAACAAAGACCAAACAGGAGCCTCTGCCATACTTTGGGGTTTTTTTGTGCACTAACAATCTTTCAAAGAAAGCTCCAATTGTTTTGGCAGATCACACACATTATTTATCTACATGGAGTGTTCTCCCATTAAATGGGCCATATATAGGTTCTACTGTAAATTCCTTCAGAGGAACTGCAGAATAAGCATTCGTGCCACGCCCTCGATGGGAGATAAGTATCTGGTCTGAAATTTCAGCACTGTGGTGGTTAAAACAGTGAGAGAAAAACAACGTTGTTTTGCACTTAGAAACCTGTTTCTAATCAGCTGAGCTACTCCTATGGGGTCAAATAAAAATGATTAGCTTATTAAAAGCATAGCTTTGCTATTTAATAAGCAAAAATGATTGAAAATTCTGTTCCAGATCCTGATAATTTTAGTGTTTCTAGTTAAGCCTGCAAAATTGCATTCATTATTAGTGTCTAGATTCATTAACAATTCAATTTATAGATATTAATGCTTATAATGCATGCTTCGCTTGCCAAAACTTGAAGAGAAATTGTTTCAATTAGCTTTCATGGATCATGAATCCTACCGGCTGGGTATTTTTAGACAAAAGATACAAACACATCCCCAAGCAATGCTAATGCACAGCTGGGATTCGTATGTAAGGTCAGCTAACAGTTTAAAAGGAAAAAACAGTAAATGAGCTTTACACAGAACGGTTAGACAGGAACGGAACCAATCAAATATTTCCAAGCCACACTACTCCCCTTAAAAACAATCCCGGATTCCTTGGGTCTTGTGCTGTATTTTTAAAAAGCCAAAGTAGGAAGATATAAACCAGTGACTGGGTTAAAGAATATTTTTTGGCATGTGACTAAGCATACTAGGTACGTACAGGCCCAAGGCAAATTGTTCCAGTCTCATTTTCATTCAAACTATATAATTAAAATCAGTAAAGATGCACAGATGTAACCAAGGACATGATTTTGCTCAACATTTTCTCTTCTTCCCTTAGGTCAGTTACAGTCAGGGAGAAGGAACTAAAATCTACACAAACCGTTTTGCTCCGCACACGCAAAACGAACGAACCAGAAGATCGCAGCGGAAGATACGGGGCTGAGCTGCCCAGGCGGTGGGAGTGAGCACATCGTGACCGGCGCTACCCAGCACGCGGGCCTGGCAGTGACAAAACCTCGGCGGCCTCACAGCGAGGTCGCACCAGGACCTGGAGCTGAGCTCGGCCAAACCCCGAGCTCTGGGCATGAAGCGAGGAAAGCGCACAGCCTCCGGACAGGGGTTGGTGATTCTGAGCACTTAAAGGAAAAGCAACCGGAATGGCTTAGCTCCACAGGCTGGACTTCATGAATACCAAAAAGCTACTATTAAAAGTTGGCCTTTGTTACTGCCAGTAATCCATTACCCTTCTCCTTTTCTGAGTGCTGTAAACACCGGTTGAAAAATGGCGAGATTTTAGTGCAGCTCCTACACAGAAGGTACCGTGGGGTGCATAAGGCATCTCTGCGGTCGCCACGAGTCCCCGCAGACGGAGAGCCAACGTGCTTGGGGACACGCGGCACCACGGCGCCAGCTGAGCCAAAACTGCAGTCCCCAGCTGCCGCACGGCCCCGCGGCTCCTCTCCCCTCCGCACATCTGCCCTGAGACCCGACTGTCCTCCAGTCCTCACAGAGATTAACTCCTCCACCAGCCTGGGGAACTTAGAACCCAAATACAACACAAAGATGCTGGCTTGGCTTTGGTTTTCCTTTCTGGTGGTTCATGGCTTGTTCTGTGGGCAATGTCTCTTTAAAAACAGGGAGGGATTTCCAGTTCAGCCTTCTAACAGTGGAGGGAGGGGGGAAAAAAAGGTCTTCAATATCTTACCAGCACAGCTAAGGAACAGTCTGCTTTCAGCTCGTGCCCCTGCTATCTCGCTAGGAAGTAGTTACTCTCTTCTCTCTGAAACAGATCTAAGGAAGGTGTCTCCAGGCACAGCAAAGATTCCAAGAGTACCAGTGTTTCTGCAAATAGGCAACTAGTTTGCCACTCTCCTGTCTGAGGACAAGGTCAGCTCAAATTCCAGGAACACTGGAGATATTCTGTATTTTATCCAAGCAGCCTATCCAACCATTCCTCCATAAAGCTGGTCTTTGTTTCAGGAGTGTCTAGACTATACAGATCAATGACATTATTTCTTCAGAGCTGGCTTATTTTTGGAGAGCCGCGCTCTGGAGAACGCCACCCTAACAGCTGACCACAGAGGTGTGTCTCAGTCATTTTGCTGCTAGGCTTGAGCACATCTCTCTCATGTTTATTTGTAAGGCAGAAAGTCAGGCCCACACTAAATTCTTTGCCAGTGACGTGAGAGCGTGTGCTCAGCTGGAATTTCTCTGCAGAGAAAAGCAATTAAGGAAAAGATTTAGAGGACTAACATCAGCACTGAAGTTTGCTGGAACCTGCTCTACAGACCAGCAGCGTTAGCAGCTGACCCACTGCTGCTCAGGACAGCTCACTCAGAAGCACCTCTTTCTAATTAAGACTTTTTGTAGAGTTTTGCAGGGCATGAGTCAGGGTAACCTTGTGATAAGTCAAGAGAACCAAAACCAAATGATCCATCTGCCACAGCTAAACTTTATGCTAAATTTGCCAGTGCATTGGTATGGGATGGACCACATTTCACCCCCAGTTTGAACCATGTTGCTACTTAAGCACTTGGAAGCAGAAAAAAGCTGCTGGTGGGTGGTAGGGGGAATAAATCAGAATCTTCTCATAGATTCTCAGAAATCCTCAAACAGCTTGAAATTTTCCAAACCTCATTCCTTAACTCAGATATCCACCTTGTTAGATTCAGATTAGGGCCAAATAACTGGAAACAGCGATACCAGAGAACAGATCGCTCCATTCGGGGTTATTTTTTGGCAAAGCAGACAGCAAAGGCTCTAAGCTACTTTTACTTATTCCCAGTCTATTTCAGGCCTCAGAATTAATACAGAAGAGTCATCTAAACAACGATTTTTAACAATCTAATACATGGCCTCACCAGCATGAAGCAAAAAGGAACATAAGCTCACAGACCTTAACCTGCACTATCTGTGCTCTCAAATTCATTAATTCAAGATTATAGCTTGAACAGTACATAAAAAGAGTCAACTAATCTAATAAGCAAAAACACCTCAAAAATATCTCAGAAATGAAATGACAGTGCTAGCCTTCCTGCCAGCAGCTGTGGTCAGCAATGAAATCATTAGCAATACTGCATTACTATTCGAGACCATAATTCATTTGGTTTAGGAAGTCCACAGAGGCCTGACTTGCTTTGCCATGAAAAAGAGAGAGCAAACAGATTCCAGTTACGAGAAGATCCCGTTCTTTTCCTCCCCCACTTCCTACAAGCATGCTTTCATACCCCTTCTACCAGCCTCTAAACAGTCTGATTATTCCTTTGACCATGCGGGATCCCAGCCCAGCCCAAACAATCGCTTGGGCCAGCCTGTCATGGGAGAAGGAGCCTCGATGAGATTATTTAGCACTTCGTTCAGTTGCATCTTGAAAGCCTCCAGGGACAGGGACTCCACCACAGCCCTGGGGAGGTTGTTCCAGGGATTGATTGTAAAAAGTCACTGTAAAAAACTTCTTTCTTGTATCAAGATGAAACACCCTCCAGTGCAACTTGTGTTTGTTGTCCCTCGTCCTTACTGTGAAGCGAGAGCCTCTGTCCTCTTTGTAGCCCATCTTTAAGCCCTGAAAAGCTGTGGTGAGATCCCCTCTCAGCCTTCTCTTCTCCAGGAAGAAAAGGTTTGACTAACTCCTTTCATCTTTCCACATAGGGCACGTTCTTCAGCCCTTTGATCATCTTTGTGGCCCTCCCTTGGACCTCCTCCGGGATGTCTGCCTCTTGAGTTGTGGGCACCACGACTGGACACAGTTCACCAGGAGGGGCCACACAAGCCCCAGGTGGGATGATCACACCCCTACCTCCACAGCAACGCCCCATCCTAGGGTTGGCAATATCCCTGAAAATACTGTCAGGCTGATAAAGAGGACAGTACAGTGAACTGGGTTTGCAGGCTGTGTTGCCTGTAAATAACGAGGTTGCCTTCCTCTGTGACACTGTGGTAGTAAAGGACACCAATTTGCCCAACCTCAGAACGTCCTGCAGGGTATGAGTCTCGTTTGGAACTGGCCTGTAATAAAACCAGTCAGTATGCCCAGTTACCAGCAAGAAAGGAGCCACTGTAGGAAAGCAAAAGGCACTGACAGAAAGCAGGAGCTTGCAAGAAAATGTCACTCAGCTCTGAAATGGTCCATCCCAAAGGATGAAGTACCTGTTCCCTGCATAGCATTAAGCTACAGCGAATAAAGAAAATTAATTTCTTCAGGTCAGTTAGCCACTCTTCAGCAAGCATCCACACCTTTAGCTAGATTAAGCATTTCTAAAAGCAGTTTATGAAGGCCTTTGGACCTTCACATTTTACATATGCTGCATGAGCCACTTTGGCAGTGTCATCTCAGACCATCTAGTCAAAGCAGAACATCAGGAACTACCCAAGTCTGTCACAAAAAAAAGCCATTTGGTCACTACACTGTGAACTTAGGCAGACCCTAAGAAAGCCAGCAGAACTTCTAGTTCTTGTGCTATCAAAAAAAAAATAAATCAGTAGATCTGATGTATTTAGATATTTATCAGTTCCTATTTGCCTCCCCTCCCCTTCTCAGAATGCTTAATATGCCAATGTTCATGACATGCTACATCTGCAGCCAGGAATGATTTAGAGACATTTAACTCATTCCAGACTGCTGCCGTGCTCCCCAGGTCTGCCTCGTGACAGGCGGCAGGACAGATGTCCCCTGTGGCACACTGCCACAGCCCCACCCCACACGGGGTGACAGATCATCCGCATGTGTCGAACCCGCCTGCGCTGCAGCTGCGCTGGTGCTCGCCTCTGCGGGGAGACCGGGGCACCACCACTGCCCAGGGTGAGTCTGGAGTCTCCTAAAGACAACCAGTTCCGAATTCCGATTCTAAACAAAATGCATCCTGTCCCTATTCTTTGTTAACCTCTTAAGGACATTTTAAACTGTATTCTTCAAGGTTAGTAGCAACAAAGATGGGAGAACATGGAACACCTGTAACAGGCATTTTGGAAAAAACGTACGACGGCAAATAGCGCCTTTCTTCAGAGAATGTTCTTGCAGGGAAAGCGCAAAGAACGACAGACTGCCTTTCGTTGTCACAGACCGAATCTGTCAGTGATGGAAGGTTTTCCAATGGGTAGTTTGGTTAACTGGAAGATTCTTTATTATGAGCAAAGTGTTCTCATTTTTAGTTTCTCAAAGAATAATTCAGGGAAAAGCATCTGTCATTTTGTTGGGGTTTCTTTGGTTTTTTTCATTACATCCCTGCTACGCAGTTTGTTTCCCTTGGTAGAAAACTTAATACCAGCATCAGCTCCCTGACAAGAGCAACAAAGAGGCAAGTTCTCCAATACTCCTCCCTTAACTCTTGTACCAGCTGAGCCACAATTAAGGATCTAAAGTAAACCCAGATAGTATCTTTTCATTGCAGGGCCAAATCTCACTGTTTTTCCACCCTTAAAGAAAGCTGTATTTTCTATCCCTGCTCCTAAGCACAGCCACATCTGAATTATAGAGACAAGCAGATAAAGAGTGAAACCTGGCACCTTCCAACAGCTCCCATACTGAGGGGTTTGTACATCACTGGCTGCAGCCCACCTGGATGCTACCAAAATGGATAAATACTCCCAGAAAGGAAAAGGACTCTGTACCGTTCCATCATGTGTAGGTTCAGCAACCATACAGTCAGACTGAAGCTAAAAACAGGGAGAGAACAGCATAGACAAGGGAGCCAGCTTTTCTTTATTTAGAAAAAAGTAATAAATCAACCCTTTCCCTGAATAAGCCTAGACAAGACTGCTAAAGACAAATGTGTAAAATGCTCCCACAAACACTAATGAAGTGTATGGAGCATTCCCTGGAGTCCTATGTGAAGAAAAGCAGGGCGTGTCAAATTCAACACTTAAATAATTGGGCCATCATGTTCTGAATTCGCCTCAGTTTCCAGATGTTCTTCAGATGGCCTCAAGATGTTGGTCAATCTACAGCTCATTTCAATTGCCTGGTCCTGAAGTGAGTAACTCAACCGGGGTCTGCATATGAAACCAACTACACAATTCCATTTGCCTCGTTTGGAGCAGATGGGAAACCAGCACACATGCCATAGCTGCTAAGTACCCAGAACCAGAATAAAACCAAAAAATAAATGAAGAACTTGTGTTACAAGCAGCTTGTCCCGCTCCCTTCGATATCCTGGCATCGGCTCCTTCCAATCCACCAGCATTACCCCAGGCTTGCCTGGTTCTCAGGAGTCCCACGCTGTCACCAGCTAGCACTGCCACTTCAGCAGGCAGCTCACAGCTGCGAGGCAGCGTGACCAGCACCAGCACGCCGTAAGAGCTGCCGTCAGCGAAAGGAGTGATCCTGCGTGACAGAGAAGACCAGGCCAGATGATGAAGCAGCCCAGACTGCTCTGCCTAACGAGCAAGTCACGGAGGGACAACTCCAGCTGCTGCAGATGCAGCAGAACTACCCATCCGTCTGCAGAAGCCACACCACAATGTATATGAAGGAATGAAGTAAGACTTTACCCTTAAACTCAATACTGGGCTAGGAAATGATCCGTCGTCTGAGTAAAACTGCAAATTAGTTTTAAATTTCATCTCAGGACACCAAAAAAAATTAGGAACTGCAAAAAACCAAACCCAAACTGCTTTTTGACAACTGAAATAGACTTTGGTTGTTAAATAATTGTTTATACAGAAACGCTTCAAACCAAAGTTAAATTCCTTTTTTCAAAAACAGCACAAGCATCGATTTCTGTAAGTTCATACTTTTTCTGACTTTTTCTTTTCTTTCGCTCCCAACGCTTGAATGATTCAATACAATTAAATTATTTTTGGCAAAGAACACTTTTCACCAAGAATTGTTTAAATGCTTTTCTGGGACAGTTTTCTTTTGTCTTTTCTCAGTTCAGTGATTGATTTTACAACCTTCAAACTCTTGTAGTTGTAATTGTATGGCTGCGTATTATTCTTCCCCTCCTCTTTTAAAGTAGGCACCCAGTTAACAGTAGTAAATACAGCTGACTTGTGCATTTTGTTTTGGGCAGGAGCAGACAGGCCAGTAGTTAGAGCACAGAGGTTTATGTGGTGAGAGGGTGACGGACGAGGAAGAGCAGAGCAGGGTCAGGCACAGAGGGAATGAGGCAGGAGGACGCCGGTGAGGCCAGCAGAAGGAAGCGTTCGTGGGCATTAGCAAAGATAAACTGCCCCCTCGTACTTTCACTACTGAGACAGCAGTTCGCCCATTCCTTCCCCAGATGCTTCCAGCTTTTCTCTTGTGCCAAAGCGTCTCCAAACTGTTCTTCCGACAACATCGCTTCCCCTTTCAGAGGTCTTCAGGGCTCGCGGCTGCGATGGCAATGACAGGAATCAGCAGAAGGGCAGCCAGGACAAGCGGCCCTTGGGTACCTCTTCACAGCGCAAGAGCAGCACCGCGCGCCCGTGTCGGCAGCCACATTAATGCAAAGCGTCAGCTGCTTGGCAAAAGGCTCGGTCAGGCCCGGTTTGCAGAGAAGGCGCTGGGGCTGCAGGTGCCCAAGGTCGCAGACAGAGGCGTCCCAGGCTGGGCGTGCGCTGCACCGCCCTCTGCCCAAAGGCCAGCCTCTGCCCCGGCCACGCACCTGCTGACGGGCTGGCACGGGCTGCACGTGGCCCAAACAATGAGCTCCTGGGCACCAGGAGATGACAAATTGCCTTCCTCTGGTTATGGAGAAAGGTTCCGCTGCTTCTCCCCTCGCCTCCCACCCCAGAACTGCTCTCAGCAGCTGCCAGCAGCGCGACCAGGCTGTAAGGACGCCGAGTTCATCCCTTCTTGGGCTAATGGCGAACAACGCTTCAGAACGGGAGACAAAATAGAGGTGAGGAAAATAAACGGGAAAATGAGGAAGAGGTTCTGAAAAAGGTCAAGGGAGTATCAGATAAGCTGTCGTGAGAAGGGTTATTGCACTCATGAGCTACTCCTGACTTCACCTCTGAGCCTCTGGTTTCTCCTTCCCTCAAGAGACAATTCCTGTGGTGTGCTCAGCAGGTCCCATTCCTGTACAGTTCATCTGTGCACTTGGAAAAAAATAAAGTTGGGTGCTTCAAATATCCCCACAGGAATTCTTAAGCAGCCAAATATTAAGCCTATCCTTCAATATTTTGGTAAAAGGAAAAAAAAATAAAAATGGTTTGAAAGAGTTCCATCTCAGAAAAGCTTTGACTCTCATGCAATTGGAAATTCCAAACTTTACCTTGTCAAAGACTGGAAATTTACAGCTTGTAGAAAAAAACCCCCAAATTTATTTGCATGCAGGAATGACTGCCTAGTTTTAAAAAGCCACCCTCGGTCCTTCTATTCTCACAGGCCCAGCCCCACGCTCAGGAGGCAGGCTCCTTGCTGGTATTTGAACTTAGAAAAAGGAAGCCACTTCCTCATTAAGACATACCCAACTATGGTAATAACATGGGGAGCCAAAAGTAGTAACAGATTTATTATTACCACTGTGTGGAAATAAAATGTTTTGTTTTTTTTTTTTCTCTGTTACTCAACCCAGTTAATTATCCATGCAAAGTAAAGTTATTCCTGGCAGCCACAGAGGCAAAACTAACTTCAGTAGTGCTGGGGGTGGAATGGTTGTTATGCAGAAGAAACTAAATAGTTCAGTAAATTAGCCCAAATAGATACACACTGGGATTGGCCTCTAGAGATTCAAAATACCAAATTCAATGCTTTTAGGCTTATCGTACTTTTTATTTAATAGAGAAATGTCTGATCTGGGACTGCATCATACCCCAATGACTCTACAAGGAGGTGGTTTTTTCAGAGAGTGCCCTGAGGGTAACAGAAAAAATTACAGAAAGCTTCAAACCCTTCAGCTCCCACAAGTATCCCTGCATTCTGGACTTTCACTTGAGCAGCAGAGCACAACCAGCGAGGAATCTGCGGTGGTTACAGAGTACTTGCATGGGCGTTACCGAGCACAGCGCTAAATGCTTCAACATCCCCACATTTTCCTGGAAGAAGCACAGTCTGATTCCAGCGCGGGGAGCACCAGGCTGACAGTGCAGCATCCTCCCGCTGCTACCGGCCTCAGCACAGCTCAGCCCGAAACCCCACGTACCCCCGGCTCCTGGGGCATTCCATTCTGGAGGCACCACGTGTTTGTTCCTGAAGCTTATCTGTCCCAGAAAACATCCCCACAGGCAGGTTTTACCTTGGGGAGGGGGGGAACAACAGAAACACGCACAAACCCAGGCATATGCCTATGACAATTGGAGGATGGAGAAATCAAGACAGGAAGGGAAAAAACACATCACCAAACCTACAAAAAGCACATACAAAGCAAGAGTTGAAAGTGAAGAAAACCACAGAATTTATTCAAAGTATTTATTTCAACTGTCCACAGGCACAAGGACTGTATAAACAATGAACAACAGGAACGCAAATGAACACTATGGGAAAAGAAACCCCTCGTTTTTTTCACTGCAGTAAAGTACGGACCACCAAGAACAGCCTGACTCAAATACCCAGCATCAGTTCCCACACGAGGGCTGTTATTGTTGGCTTCAACACCCAAGTCCAACAAGAACAGTAAGAACATGCATTCTGCTAATGTTTGAATAACCCTTGCCAACAAATTGATCCCACAGCAGCAAAGGCTGTAGCAGATGGGCTCAAATAAATAAATGAGAGAAAGTAAGCAAAGGGGAAAGACATCCAGCACCCCTCTTCTATCACAAGTGTTCAGTGGAAGATCTTTTTGTTTGTCTTGTTTAAAGTGGATTATTCCTTCCCCCCTCCTCCTTAGGAAAGAAACAGCCCAAAGGGGCACTGGTGAGCATCTGTAGTTTACATGCGAGGGAGACACAACTGCCAGAGAAATACAGATTCCACAGATGTTAACCCAGAGGGCAGCCCAAATTAAGCAAATCTCTAAATAAGGTCTGGGAGGCACTTTCTGAAGAAAAGCAGCAGTGTTTTTCCAAAGTAGGCAGTTACAGCTGCCCACTTAACCTCGGTCCAGCAGCCAGCCTTCCATGTTTACCTGGTTACCCTACAATAAATCCATCACTTCCACATGTACAAAGGGTGAACGGATCACTGAGATATAGGGAACAATCCCTGGTGTCTTCCGCATTTGACTTCTGGTCCCTCTGTCAGGGACAGCCTTTCAAAATATCAAAACGGGCTTGGCCAGTAAACCCGAAAACCAAGCCCCCGTCAATCCATGAAGACGTTCCCTGCGGCGGTGAGGGATCCAGGCTCATGCAGAATCACACTGAGGGCTGGGAAAGACCTCGGATATCATCAAGTCCAGCCTATGGCCCACCACCACCACATCAGCCAGACCACGGCTCTACGTGTCTCCCGACACCCAGGCTAAGGCCCTTCCGAAGCGGAGCTGCCTGAGCCGTGCTGGCGCCCCAAGGGCCCGGGCGCGCGTTTCGGCTCCGCATCGCGCTGCTGTGGAGCTGCTGTCCCAGTACCAGCTCCGCCAGCTCCAGCTCAGCGGAGTTACAGGCTACACCTCCACATTGGTTTCATTCTCACTTCCCAAACTGCCAAGCGAGGAGATCTGCAGAAGTCAAGAATAAAATTGCAATCCTTTCACCTGTGCCCATTTCTTCTCTAGGACATAGAGCTTCCTTCTCCAGAAGGAGGTCACACAGCATCAAGTGCAACACTGACTTTTGATCTTTCTTTTCAGGTACTTTCCTTCTTTTCCTGCTCAAACATGTTCACCTGTTTGGTACATTAGCTCATCAGAGATGCACGCGAGTACACCATGCCACAAATGTGAACAAAAAGGACAGAGTCAATAATTAAAACCCAGTGAATCTGTAATTGTTTTAAATCACCATGCCCCACTATGCCTGTTTCCCAGAGAGATTTCATCCTTTCAGTCTTTTCAGTCCTTCACAGACTCTTAATATTAAATGGGATTCTGTATCTTTAATTGTGATTTCCATCTTGCCCAAGTAAACCTTTTCCATAGCACAGTCTCTTTTTAAGTTATAAATAAAACACCCAACTATTTTCTTTTTCCCACAGATGAGAACATTAAAACATTGACATTTTAATCTGTTCTATACAAGAGTGAGTTGTGTCAGCACACTGCTTCCAGCTACAACAACAGAAAAACCCAAGTTTAATTAAAGACAGAGTGGAGAAGCTGCATTGTGGTGTCTGAACCGCAAAGACGCACGGCATAGTCTCTCGCTCGCTCACCAGTTTGGGCTCAGTTTCCTCTTTGGGTAATTGCTTGGCAGACAAAAGATGATTGAAAAGAGGAGGGAGGACAAGAAACAAATGTATTTTCTTGGATAGGAAATGTGAAAGGTGAGACCATATACCTGGACTTACATACATTAAAAATTTTACCCAGAAAACAATAAATGCATAGCACAAACGACCCCATCATGAGCCGTATCAGCCCTGCCACTTCAGCGCTAGGGCTCGCGCTGATCCAAGCTTTAATGCTGTGAATTGACACCCATTTCCACTGACAAAGTCTTTGCCCTGGCAAGTTCCAGTGATGTTCTGCTGTTAAAAACGAAACCACAGAATTTCAGGTTTCCACTTCCAGGTAAGCAAGAAACCCCCTGCCTGCCAGGCTGCACCTCGCGCTTCTGGCAGGGGCCCCCCAGTGCGTCACGGGCAAAGGGCCCCGCAGGGGACCAGCCTGCCTAGGGGGTGCCCCAGGGGAGCAGAAGGCTCTGCTACACCAGCAAGAGGAAGCAGAAGGCAGTTATAGCCAAGGAAATCTCAGCTACAGACAAGGAAAAATTCTTTGGTGAGCGTGATCAGAGCGGAGCAGGTTGCCTGGGGAGGTTGTACAGCCCCCGGCTGTGGAGTTCCGGTAAAACCAAGGGGGAGGAGGTCCAGGGCTGCCCAATGTGGCCCCAGCAGCACCGCGCTGAGCGGGGGCTGCACCAGCTGTACCCTAACAGCACCTTTCCACCAGAACTATTCTACAATCCTGTGGCACATCTGCTTCTCGTATCCCTGCCACTACACAGAATACGGGAGCAGGCAGGCCACAAGAAAGCCATCTCCAATGACATTCTGTATGACACTGCAGCCTGAGGAAAAAAAATACTCCTCTAAAGCTCACGTTCCCACCTGCGTTTAAATTGCACGTGCCGATAGTTCCCAAATAAACAGTTATGGCAGCACCAGAATTCTTCATGAGAATGACTGCTCACAAATGCCTTAAGCAGCCCTCGAGCACTTACCTTTCCAAGCCAGGAACCCAACTTTTGCATTTAAGTCTTAGAAGTAGTATAAAAATTCACACAGACTTATTCTGCACCTGGGGCACCTTCCAGCAGCCACCAGCTGGATGAGAATTTCTCCTTCCAAAGCGCAGATGCAGTCACCCTGCAGTGTTCCCTTGCTCCGTAGGAAAGCCACAGACACCAAGCCATTTACTGTGGCCTCACTACGTTACCCAAACAAAGGTGCTGCGTCGCATTATTTGTTTAATAATGCACATGTCAAACACTACAGACAGGAGTATCAAGGGAGTAAGGTGAAGTGTTTTCTGTGCTAGAAGTGAGGCTCATCATTTCTAATGAGTTCATTTCGTTAGCATTTCACACCCAAATTTCCTCTCCAAGTAATTACAAGTCTTAGTAACATGCACATTAAAAATAATTTTTAAATGTCAGTTCATAATGTCACTCAGTGGCTGGCGAAGAATATTGCTAGTGTTTGATCCTGCTCTCTCAAAACTTCAGGTCCAATGTAAAAGAAAAACAGTTTAGGCCAGCTGATATCCCTAAGGCAGGAGATAAGTCAAAGTGAGTAAGAAGAGTTGTGTAAATAAGAACAAAATGAGAAGAGGATATGAAACTGAAAAATAAGCAAGAAATACAAGAAAAAGTATAGTAACACCATTCTTTACTACAAGGTTCACCATATACTAGTATTTGCAAAACTCCACACCAGTCTAGTTCCAGTTAAATGAAGATATGATTATCTACCCCAAAAATAAAGCTGGAGTGTAATATGTACAACTCAAACTGTACAGCAAGTCCCAATCTCCCAAAATTTGGAAGAAAAGACCTTCAGCTGGCAAGCAGAATAAATGATGATATAGATGAGGACACAAAGGTGGGGGGAAGGGAATCTCTTCCCCTCAAACTTTTATGGGTAGGTATATAAAATTGTCTCCTGCCCCGTCTTTCACACAGAATAGGAACGATTCATATCAGGGAAAATATATTCACATTCTTGACTAGTTTCTTGAGAAGAGCCCGACAGAAACCACCCAACAAGAAACCCCCGCCCCCCCCCCAAACAACAGAGCTCTCATTAAGGCACTGAAAGACTAGCCAAACTGTCCAACTGGCTCAGAACTCCGGATGCACGTTTATTGCCAAGCCCCGGTGAAAAACTGCCCCAACGACAGACCCCGAGCTTGTGCAGCTGCAGCCCTGCGCGCTGCACTCCTGCCAGGCAGTACCGCCTCCCTGTTGGTACACACACCAGCTACCAGCTACCCACAGTGCTGTACCCAAAGAAAAGAAAGTATTAAATATCTGTTCACGGGGCATCTCTGCTGAGAGCACGGGAGTCGAGTTGTACACCTGCTTTCCTCAGCAGATGCTCAGGTTTCACTGTATTTCCATTTTCAAGCATGTCTGTAACGTGTCAGCTTTGCAATTTTCCTGTGCAAAAGCACCACGTTGGCAGTTGTGAATGCAAATTACAAAGGAATTTCCAGGAGCCCTTTCTCCACCTACTTCTCAATGAAAGAAGAAAAAAATCCTAAGAAAGTCAATGAATCCAAGTAGAGACTTCAGAAGTCCTTTCAGACAATCAAAAGCAGGATTTTCCAACCAGGCAGCTGTAGTTCATTAGATCCGCCATGGACCGTGAAAGCCACTTGCCAATAGTGTCGAAAGACTATTACTCATTTCAATCTCTGAAGAGGACAGCTCTCTGACAAAGCATTAGTGAAACATACCGAGTTTGGGGCTCTGAGTGGAACAGCTAAGCATGCAGACGGAAGTTCAATACTTAACGGAAAGCTGAGCTGCGGCGGCAGATTGATGTCCCAGCTTTTCACCTTCAGAGATCAGAGCTTCTGTCTAGATTGGAAGTGGAAAAAGTGTTTTGGAAACAGAAAAATAAGCTGGCCATGTGGATGGTAATCATACCATGCAGCCTGGCAGAACCCATTTCTAAATAGCAAGTTTTCTTCCTTTGAGTCTTGCTAATCTGGAATCAAGAGGAAAACAAATCTAAAAAAAAAAAAATCTGGGACTAGTCAAACCAGTTAAAAATCTCTCACAATCCAGCAGCCAAGTTAATCAGGAATAAGATACTTCCCTGAAATAAATACAAGATTAAGGTAAATATAAGGAGAGAGTTTGGAAAATACTAATTCTGTCTCTTTCATTAAGTTTCTGCATAAATAATAACAAAAATAAAGTCTTTTATCCAAAAGACATAACTGGATGGGCACAGCCCAACTATGCAGTTAGATGGCAGATATGCCAGCCACGGGTATGGGCTAAGGATTCAAACACAATTCCCCTTCAGCAGTTTGTAATAGTCCAACCCGTTCGAGCAATTGTTCTGCTCTGCCTTAACCTGCCTCCTCACTTGCGCTGCCTCGAGCAGGGCTCCAGACCTTCTCGTAGCAGAGCCCTCCGCTCCAGGCAGCACCCCGCTGCGGTCAGACATCACGTGCCAGTTACACATCTCACACAAGATAAATACGCTTAATATTGAGGCCTTTACTGCCATGCACCAGAACCTATAAATATTCCAGTTGCCACCCCCAAGACCATCAGCTCCAGTGCCCTGGACGCAGCCGTGGCTAGGAGGAGCTGCCAGAAATCCCACAGATGAACTAGAGAGATGATTTCTCCATTAGCGTCTGTTAATCAAACAAACACTACCGCCCCGCAAGCCTCCAGATACGAGTATAAAATCTAAAGCAAATGGACTTAACAGAAAGCATTCTCTCTTCATCCCTGAGAATCAATAATCCACTTTGTACAGTTCACTTGGATTCTATTTTTAGAACTGCGTTTTTACAGATCACCAATCAGAAAGACCAAATAGTTTTCATTCCTAACACACACCTTAGAGAAGAACGTTCGCAGAAAGTTGTAAAAAAGCATGATGAACATACAGCAAGTAGCAGAAACTAATCAAATTATATACTTAAATATTTTCTTAGCATTCCAGAAAAGCAGATGATATTTTATGGAGGAGGTGTACTGCAACAATTAGCAATATCGTGCTCACAGCAGAGTTGGCTCTTCCGTGATGTTGTGCTCTACGTGAAGCGTGCGCTACGAGAAGAGCTGGCAGCGTAGACTCAGAGCCAGTGTTTGCAGGGCCTAGATGAGCGTCAGTGTCATCCTTACACGGGAAAGTATTTTAGGAAAAACCTGTAAGAGCTTGATGTCACGTCAGCTACGTTAAACGCCCCTATATACACTGTATTAAAAAGCCAAACTCTACAGCACAGAAACAAGTAGCCAACAGAATGATTGCTCTTATTGTACAACTGCATATCAAAGAGAGCCCTTTCCAAGAGGGTACCAGAAAGAGAGACATTCAATAGCGAATTTTATGAGAGGAAGATAAAAACCAGGTAGTTCAACAGATTCCTGAAATCCCAGTAGTGGTCAATAAATCGACTTCTGCTCCACATTATATGAAGAGGCTGTATTTAGCAAATCACTGTGTAAGCTGCCTCAATAACAGCACTCCTGCTATCAAGTTTACTAGCAAGGATTCCAACAAAGAAATTAATTTCTTAGATGACAAGAAAAGGTTATCTAGAATGGAGAAAACACAGGAGACAAAAATTTCCACTAATAAAACAAATATCAGACTGAACTGAATTTGAAGCTATCTTTTTTTCCTCAGAAAGATTTGAAATCCCTGTAGCCCAAACACTAGAGCTACAAAGAAAACATCCTACAAAATGCATTTCTAAAAATACAAGGAAAGTATAACAAACTCTATCTTTTCTCACTGTGTGATTCACTAAGGCATCCCCATGCATACTACTCCTCCGGCAAGGCCCCTGACAAGAAAATATACTGCAATCAAAGTTCTAGACTTAAAAGCAAACCTTACTTTGAGCTACTAGTTTATTTAGTCCTCAAAAACTTTAGTACAACATTAGAAAAACTCTGCAAGAGCTTCCCAGATTTCAGAATATGCCTTTTTCATGAATATAAAGGTGTTTCCCATGAATTCAGCAACTAATAAAACACCTATCTTCCTAGTCTCACCTTACTGATTTTATTGATCTGTTTATGCCCAACAAACATTCAACAGGTATCAACCACCCCATCTTAATTTCCAGTTGGTATCAATTTTTTCCATAAATACTTCCATGAAGGGACACCGCTTTACTCTATGACATTCTTTATTCCTCTTAATAGATGGCCTTCAGTTATTGTTCTCATTTTATTCTCCTCATGCTTGTCTTACACGCAGAAAGTGAGAAAAATTACATTTTATGTACATGCAAACAGTAAGTCAGCCACAAACATAAAACACCACAGAAGTTTGACTGTGGAAGTCATTATTCAAAAAAAAAAAAAGAGCATTATCCTCCTCTAGTGCCCAAAGATCTACTCCCACCAGTTCTCTCAAAGCAATTCAACCAATCAGACATCCAAGAACTATAGGATCTAGATATTGGCATCAAACAATTAGCCTCTACACCAGATGGATTGATTACAATATTTTACTTGCATGATCAATTTCTATAGATTTGGTCTTAGCTTTAAAAGTTTGCTGTATTTTTGCATTTCACAACTGCAAAGATTGACATAAACATATTAATCAACTATAAACCAAAGCAATGTAGTTGACCTAAAATAATAACCCAAAGAGATTCAGACCCTCAGCTTCCATCCCACCTGCACCCAGCCACAGGTGCCAAAGCCAGTGACAAGGCCTTCAAGGTCAAAATCAACCACTTAATGTTGTCAATCTGGCCTATTAAGCAGAGGACCTCGAGGAAACATCATACTGATCAAGGATTAATGCGAGCTGAAGTCCCACAGGAAGTCATATGACTCTGCCAGGACATTCATAAATTAAGTGAGTAGCTTGAACTAGGTCAAATGGGAAAGAGTTAAGATCTGGGTTTCAATTTCCACAGTGATTAGAAGAAAAGAGCTTGTCCGAAGAGCTGCTTGGACCATTAATGCTCATTTTCAGTCATCTTTGGAAAATGGGATATTTGAGAGGACAGAGAAACGACAACAACCTGGATTTCTTTAAAAACTCTAGTGACTTGAGGAACTATAATCTTGTCTGTCTGATTCTGATGCCAAAGTAACAGAAGGGCCAACAGAAGACTCTAGCTAGAAAGAAACAGAGAGGGCAATGTAATATTAATGACACGGGCCTGCAGAAAATACATTCTTGGACTAGCATGATTTTTAATTATACGTTTAGTGCTAATTAATAACACTGATATAGCAGGTTTTTGTAAGGCAGCTGACTTGATGCAAAATGACATTTGATTAAGAAAGTCAAAATCAACATGACACATCAAGCGGGCTAGAGACTGATAGGCCTCAAACTGTAACTGCAGATGAGGCCAAACACTAAATGAACGTTTCCAGCTTGTATCAATTAAATACCAACACAAAAAAGATTTTTTTTTTAATCCCACCTTCAAGAGCTTGACCCTGTGTTATTCAGCAGTTTTGTCTACAATTTGAAGGATGATTACTGAACAAATTTACTATTAGAACGATTAGAACGATAAAAAAATCCCAAGGATCAGTGATAGAAAGCCATTTAGTTTGCCTGGTAAAGAGTAGAGCAAAGATCATAGCTTTTAATAGAGCTAAATGTAAGAAAACACATCTAAGGCACATTTACAGGTTGGAAGCCTGTCCTGAAAGCAGGTATTCTAAAAGGTTGTCGTAGAAAAACATTTGTAGGGGGCTCCAGTGAGATACTGTGGGTAAATAGGACTACACAGATAATTTTGCTTTCAAATTTCCTCCAAAGCTGAAATTACACCAGCGAGGCTTATCTGGAAAGCAGACGACAGCCGCTGGTGGCAGGCAGGGCCACGCACTGTATGAAGCCAAGGGGACCCAGCGGCTGGCGCGGGCGGTCGGCACGAGCAGAGCCTGACAGGCTCTTGGCCTCTCTGTTGGCCCCAGAGGACAAGATTAGGGTTGGACTAGATGATCTCTAGAGGTCCCTTCCAACTCTGGCGATTCTGTGACAAGCGAGCGTACGGAGGAGCGCTGACCCTGCGTGGTTCCAATGTCTTCTACTTCTCGCCATAGCATCTGGATGCCAATTCAGACCTCAGGAGAAAAACGAGCACACAATGCACCACGGGAAACGTAGAGTTAGAGAACATGCCACATTTGTGTGAGTGGGGGACTGACCTAAACCATAAAGGGAAAGAAGATGGAATGACTGAGCTAAAGGCACGAATGTAGAGCTTCTCCTGAAGATGGTGGCAGGACTACAGAAATAAGCCAGTAATCACCCAAGAAGGCTACTGCCAGTCACACATGCAGCATACTTTCCATTTTAAACACAACAACTACTAAAGCACCAGATGCTTTGATCTTGGCCCAGACAAGCTGAAACCATTAGTGGGAAACTATATGTCGCCGGACATGATAAACAAAGAAGAAAAACCTTGGAGTCCTTTCATACATTTCAAGTTACTGTTAGCACCTTGGAGTACATTTCTCAAGTCACTGAGCACCCACCCTGTGCAAGTTCTCTGCCACATGTCAGCCTTTACTCCTGCTGGCATTAAGAAATCTCGTTATCTTGAAAAGCAGTACTTAAGAGGAGCTACACGTATGGTGCCACTAAACATCTTTCTTGCTTGAGCCAATGGAATTCCACCACTAAGTTTCACAGCTTTTTTCATCTGATATACAGGAACACCACATAATGCTATGACTTTACTCACCCGTTACAACACCTACTTAGCAAGCACTCTTAGATCCCACCCGGACGCTGACAGTCCCAGGACACGAAGCACACCAAATGCATCCAGAGCATCCGCGTCTTTGTTTTGATCATAGATTTATAGAAAGCAGAGGAAGAGAAAACCCTAAGAAAAACTTGCCTACAATCTCTTTAGATCAAAAACTATTCTACTGTGCTTTTTCAACTAATGCCTCCATCTTTAAGTAAGTGGTATTTAGTACATCACACACAGCCCAGGAGCTGAAGACCTGAAACACAAAAACTCAAGGAACGTATGAAACGCATGAGGACACACAAGGAGCATGACAAAGGCGAGGAATGACACCCCTCCTCCTGGTTCCCAAACCAGGGCTTTCACACTTGTGTTTGAACTGGCGAGACGTAGTGAAGACTTAAAAGTTCTAAGCAGGGGACAGAGACGTGACCTCGGCACGGGAATCCTCAGGCTCCCACCCAACAGCAGCTGCCAGCGACAGTCACAGCTGAAGCATGCTGAGCAGCTGAGCTGTAATTCCAGCCACCGCCAAGCCAGGTACAGCATTGCTTCAGCAGCTCTGATTAAACAATAGCTCCGATACCAGATCTTTTAATAATACTAAGGGGAGATTTCTGCTACCAGAAGTATTACCACCACAGGAGCACCTAGACACCTCCACAACAAGTTTCTCTCAGCACAGCCTGCCTGCCTGCGAGCCGGGATCCAGCTACAATGAAGACATTTGCGGTTTTCTCGTCTGCCACCTGCCTCCATCTGACACTGAGATAGAGGTTCAAAGTCCAAAGGGACCCTCAAACAAAGCTGGAGGGACAGCGAGGAATCAATGGCAAAACAAAAACAAACAGCTTTCAAATGATTTCGGACTCTAAAAATGAGGAGTTTTATTTTTAGACCGCATACGAGTAGCTCAAGGTGCTTTTTCTTTCGTCCCCATGACAGTAGTTAAGTGAATACACCTGCCTCACCTCGCTCCCTTCTGATGGTAAACAGAAGGTCTTGCATTTAAGTTACAACACAGAATACTTCAGAGCAGCCTTGTGCCAAAATAGCACATTTCTGAGGGATGCAAAGGTATTCAATAAAAAGCTTTTAAAGGCATATTTTTAAACTTGCAGCAGGAAAGCTTTTCTGTGTCAAGACAGTAATTCTTTTAACAGCATTGATCAAAATGTCATTCTTTTATGAGTGTACAATACCTTTTAATGGCATACAACAAGCCATTAGGGTTATACACCTCCGTGCAGCAGACAGCTTACTGGAAAATTGGGAACACTGGCCAAGATGCAGTCACGAGTTCTTACACTTCTAATAAGGCAGAGTCTCTTCCATTTTCCCCAGCTCTACTTCGCCCTAGTACCCACAAGTGAAGCGATCCAAAAATGAGGCTGAACTTCACTTCCACCAGAGTTATTTTCACCGTAACCCACATACTTTCCCCAAGAAATACCTCTTATAAACACATCGAATATTCTGGCTTTCTAAGGAGGGATTCTATCACCAAGGTCACACCTGCTGCTTTGTTTTCCTCACCAGTGATCACACTTATCCCCACACCAGCGCTGACTGAGGAATCACAGGTGGATAAATTGCACACAAAGGTTTTGACTTTCGGAAATGGGAAAAAAACCCTGCTTGTCTTTTCCTTGCATTCTGAGGCCTGGGACAGAATCTGTCTACAAATGATCCAATTCTTTTCAAGTGCTCCAACCCTTCAGAAAGGGTGAGAGCACTGGTGATTGCATTTCCTCTGCTTGAATGGAAGGCAAGCAGGGGCTCTCTGGATGCACTCAGCAGCACTTTAAACCCTTATTTTAGTTACAAATACCAACAGGAAAGAGAATGATTTTTGTTAACCCACCTTCAAGAGCTTTCACATTAATGGTAAGAGAATATTTATGGAATTTAATCATCAGGGCTAACTGAGCAGTGGCAGCAGCAAAAGAACTTTAATTCACTCTTTGAAATACTGATGGATAATATCAAAACCTTCTCAGCTACTTTTCAAAGTGTATCTAAGCCACAGGTACAAACAAAATAAAAAAAACCCACACCAATCAATTCCTGATTAAAACACAAGGAAAAATGTAAAGACAGGAAAAAACTCAAGGCTCTAAAATCAAAAGCTGGAGTGAAATTAATTGCAATTTTAAAAAGTTCAAGGGACTACTTGTCTCTTACCTGTCCAGTAGTGTAGCACAACAGCAGCTGTTCTCCCTTGGACTTCCAGCTACCAGATACCTGCTGTAAGTCTTCTGGGTCACAGCAGTCACACCTAGAATTTAAAATCAAAGTTATTTTTTTTCTTTTACACAATCATAAACACACATAAACTCAACTCAATCAAAACAGATGATGCTACAGAAGATGCCCTTATCTCAGAGATAATACCGCAGAGTCAACAGTGTTTCTGTCTGCCCTGCATTCATTTTTAAAGATAGAGTCAGGCACAAAGCGGTCTCCCCAGAGAATTACCAGGTCACCCACAGAGAGCAGGACTTTGTCAGCTGGATGGTTCAACTGGTAATTCAGCCCAAAACCTCGTCAGAATGAGACATGACTCCCACACATCAATCCTGAACCTGGGTGTGCTGTGTTCAGGTGACAAACACGTGACCTACTACTGAACATTATTTTAAGAGCCAAGTTGCAAAATCTCAGGCAATGTGTGAAGGCTGGGACTGGGCTCCGAGTGCCGGTATCGGAGCCTCTGCCCACTGTGCAGCTTGCGCTCCTCTCGCCGCGCTCACCCAGCCTGCCTCGCCACCTATGGGGGCATTTCTTACCTAGTTTTAAGCCACTTCTAAAAGTAAAATAGAGACTGGAATCTGGAAGGCAATATAACGGGAATATAAATGCTCTCTGAAGCAAGCTACACAAACTTCATAGTTAACAGGGATTGATTTCTCACTATTACATACCAGATATAGTTGTAGTCAAGAGAGTAAATACAGATTCAGGCACACGTTCGGAGGTTGTTTGCTTTTCTTCCTAAATAAACAGATGATTTCCTAGAGTTGCCTGATGCACATCAAATAAGAAAATTACATTTTTGCAATTGCAGCTAATTTTTGGTTGACATACGCTAAATTCTGTGCAACAGCCATGGCTGCCGGAGAGGAGAGCTGCGGTTCCTGTCCTGTGAGCTCAGGGTGGGCAGAGTCAGGCTCTGAAGGAGCTGCCCCTGTGCCTGGGACCTGGAGCCACGTTCTGACCTGACACCCAGAGTTTCAGGATGGAACAAGCCTTTTATTCTTGAACACGAGCACTTCTAAAACACAACTGCATTGCAGCTTCCATTTGGAAACAAGATCAGTGGACGTTCAACAGCAGCCCGACCCAGCCGGTGCTGAGGACAGACACCTGGCTTCTCGCTTCAGCTCAGCCAAACCCAACCAGCGGGGCTGGGAGCACTTCTTGGGCACAAGGAATGGGACCAAAAGTTAACAAATTGCACGTTTAGTTTCCCGAGTATTAAGTACCATTGTTTTCTAGAGCTTGATTAAAAAAAAGTCTCTTCAGCGATGTAAAAATAAACCGAGGTCTTGAATTGAGGAGCTCAGGGGGGACCAACATGAACAGGAACCCATTTCATTTAGCACTTGGGCTTTTAACAGCTCGGTGTTTCAGCTCAAATCTCCATCCCCGAAGGCTTTTAATGACAGGTTTGGCACGCTTTTCTCAGAAACTGCACAGACGCATTCGGTCCCGCTTTGCCGCAAGCAAACAGACCAGCCCGCGGCTGCTCCGGCCGCTGCAGCCCAGCCTGCCCAGAGCAGCCGTTTGCCCCAGCTGGACTCGGGGGGCTCGCAGGCCTCGCCAACCCCGGGATTCTGCGCTAAAACCGCCCCCGGCCGCGGGCCCACCCGCCCCGGCTCCCGGCGGCCAAACCGCCCTGTCCCACGCAGGGTTCAGCAAACGGCCCGGTGGGACGCGCTCCTCCCACGCACCGGCTCGTCCGGAAGGGCTGCACCTCCCGGGCCCCGCCAGCGCCGCCCCCCTTCCTCGCCCGGCACCGGCAGCGCCGCCGCCATCGCCTTCCCCAGGGCGGCGGCAGGACGCGGAGGCGCAGCGCGGGGCCGCTCCCCTACCCCATCCCCCGGAGGAAAGGCGGCGGAACAGCGGGGAAGCCGCCCATCGGGCCGAACCGGGGCTGCGGGAGGCCGGGTCATCGCACACCCCCTCCGGCCCCCTCGCCCCCTCACACCGGCCGTTCAAATGAAGCCGCCAGGGCTACGCCCCGCCCCGCCCCTTATTGACAGCGCTTCTGCCCAATCCTGAAGAAGAAACAGATTAAAAGCCCCGCCCCGGGGCGCCCAATCAGCCAATCAACACCCGCCGAGCGCTGGGAAGGGAGAATAACACTGCCCTTGTGCGAAAGCCGAAGGACCGCCCCGAGGGGGGGGCCGTTGATTGGCGCTAGCGTTGCCCAACAGGAGCTCAGCCTGCCGCCCCGTGCGTGCCGGCGATTGGACAGCAGCGGAAGGGGGCGAGCTGGGAGCCCAGTTGCCATGGCGACGGGCGGGCGTCGCTCTGACAACGGGGACAGGCCGGGCCGCCCTCACTAGGCCGCGGCCCCGCACCTGCCGACGAGCCGCGCAGCACCCGCGGGGCCTTGCCCTCTGTGCCTCGCTTTGGTCGCGATTAAGATCAGGCTTTCCTCTTGGGAGCTCACTGGGGCCAGACCTAAGAGCAAGACAACTGAGCACCTAGGTGGCATGCCAGAGAAACGCACGGATGAGGATCGAGTCCTGTTTTGGGCCCCTCAGCTCTCTGCTGGAGAGAGCCCAGCGCAGCCACAGAGATGATGAAGGCAGTGGGACATCTCCCTTATGAGGAAAGGCTGAAGGAGCTGGGGCTCTGCAGCTTGGAGAAGAGGAGGCTGAGGGGTGACCTCATTCATGTTTATAAATATGTCAAGGGGGAGTGTCAGGAGGACAGAGCCAGGCTCTGCTCAGGGATGTCCAGTGACAGGACAAGGGGCAATGGGCACAAGCTGGAACATCAGAGATTCCACCAAAATATCAGAAAAACTGTTTCTCCTGTGCCGGTGCCGGAGTCCTGGCCCAGGCTGCCCAGAGAGGGTGTGGAGTCTCCTGCTCTGGAGACTTTCCAACCCGCCTGGACGCGTTCCTGTGTGGCTGCCCTGGGTGACCCTGCTCTGGCAGGGGTTGGACTGGCTGATCTCTAGGGGTCTCTTCCAACCGTCCGGAGAGCAGCAAAGCTTGTGTCCTCCTCCTCCGTCAGCAAGAGAAGCCACAGAGAACAATGATTTTGGTGTCTGGGTTAGAAAAGTAGCTGCGCATCAGCGTCTCACAGCCGTGTCCCTGCTCTGCGTGGCTGCTGGGGAGGAGCCCTCCTGGGTCTGGCGTGAAATCGCCTCACAAGCACCCATGCTGCAAGCTATAAAAGAACCCAGAGCTGTCAAGGCAGGCACCTGATTTATGTCTATTGCAAGCAGTTGAAGGAGTTACTGCTGCCTCTAAGCCATACACAGATCTAATTCTAGATAGAGGAAAATATCCAAATTCAGGAGATGCTGAAGTTGGCTTGCTCTCCATTGCATGGGAAGCAGCCAGAAATGGAAAGGTGGATGAAAAAGATGGCATTAGCACATGTGAAGAATAAACCAAGCTTTGGAGCTGGGAAGCCTGCACAATTCAGACATTTGTTCATGAGATCACGTAGAAAACCCAATTGCCAGAGCAAGAGGAAATAAAAAATAAATGTACAGACAGATGCTAAATTGTAGGAGGCAAGGAACTGCAAGGTTGTTGCAACACTCTTGATAGAGAATCAGGGAATGAATCAAGCCTACTGAAATCTTAAAGGCATAAATAACAACAACAGAGATGAAGTTCAGCTTGTCCAGGGGACTGCTCGCAATGATGGAACTGTGCAACTGAGTGAGACAAAAGCACCAGGCTGTGATCTCAAAGAAAAACAGCAATGGAAATTCACTTCCTTTTCCTTCTTTGGAACTGATGCCTGACCACAAAGCAAGAGAATGCTTGGAACTTTGTCTTCTGTTTGAAGAGGAATGAAGAAAAAACAAATATTGTTGTAATAAAAATTTAATATCCTTTTTTGGGACTTTGCAATCAAAGCAGCTTTATAAGCTATGCGCGCATGCATAGTAATCCTTCGCTAATCCTGCTAGCCTCAGGCATACAAGATGCTTATGAAATAACAAGGCAGTTCCTACTGCAGAAGAAACCTCTAAATTTTTTTCCTAGCTCATCACAAGGCCAAGCAAAAGACCCACGTTCAATGGACCATCACATGAAAAATGAAAGGAGCTAAAATGTAAGATATTCTTGTAACCAAGAAAATGGATCAAATACAAGATGGCATGAATGGAGTAACTTTGTGGTACGGTATCGGGAAGGGAAGTCCAGCTTCCAATTCTTTTTCCAGAGTGGGGTAAATTTTAGTGTGTGAAATCCAGTGAGACAGGAAAAAAGCAAGAGCACTGTGTGGATTAAAGCACAGTTACGGCCACTGCTGGATACTGGTCATTACAATCATATTTCATAATCATTTCCACCACAACTCTTTTCCTCATCAGTCAATTTTCTAGCAATTTTCTAGCCTGAAACTTTCCTATGTTGAAAAATGTATCTAGAACTTTTTTCTCTTAATATTCCTTCAGCTGAAGTGTACAGGGGTCAAAAATTTGAAATTAGACACAGCAGTGATTCACACTGAAAAGCAAAACATGCCTTTACATAATTTGGCTTTGATCTGCCATTCACAAGTGCATGAAATGCCAAGACAGTCTGGGACATCTGCTGTTAGCTGATGTAGCTGGCACCTCAGTCAGGGAAGATCCTTTTCTCTCTCCGTCAAGGACACATCAATTCAACTACGTCTGCAGAACCGCACGCTGGGTGTGCCCTGCTCCGCTGTGCCTGATGTCAAACCTTCGGTGTTCCAGCCAGGGTGTAAGGAACCCCGCCAGAGGCCAACTCGTAGTTTATTTTATTGTGACTAATAGACTACGACCCATCATGGTTTGGAATCAAGCCAAAGCTTGAAACTGAAATTGCTTCCTAGTAAGCGATTTGCTGCAGTCAGTGACTCGAGAGAAGGCTTCCATTCTCATCCTCCTAGACCTACAGTCTTGGCATTGTTAATAAAATAGACCCTGACCAAGGAGAAGCGGCAGGATGCCAGGACAACGCATCACAACTGTCTTCTCTGGAGAGAGTCGCCCGACAGGTTGTGAAGAGGAGCTGCACCTCTGCCAGCCTCTCTTCTGGAGGAGCCCTGCAGCAAACTGCCAGGTGAACTTGCGGGCAGCAGCGCAAGTGCCCGTGCTGGCAATACTCAGATGACACACAATGCTGGCTGGCTGCCACAAAGCACAGCACTCCACTGCCACGACTTCCCCTCACTGGGGCATAACGAGCTTGCAGGCATGGAGAGTAGCTGCTCTGACACCAAGCAAGGCAGAGGTGCTGCTGGCAGACTACGAAAACCACCCCAAGCCCTGTCCATCACCACTCAACCTCCCCAGGCTGGAGGCAGAACCCTCTTTGCTCAGTCCCAGGGCTGTACCTGAGGCATGTGCATTGTAACGCCTGAGCTCTCCAAGAGCAGCTCAAGCAGCAAAGCTCCCCACTGCTCCTGGTGCCAAAAGAGCCTCATCCACTACAATGTGAGTCCCACTGCAAGGCGGAGTGGCCACAGTGGCACCTGTGGCCAGGACAGCAAAGAGGTGAGGACAAGGGACTTCCCAGCAGCTCTGGATGGGTTGGAGAAAAAACCCTGGGCTGCCAGGCTGGTTTCTCCCTTGCACACACTCTATGGGCACTCTCACTAAGGGGTGCTGGATGCATGAATTTGTGCTGCTGATTCAGCTGTGAGAAGGTGCCTGGGTGAGCTGGTGCTGAGCACAGTCCCTTAAGAGATTACTGGTGGAGCCTGTTGGTGGCTGCAACAGCTTCACAGAGGGAGCACGTTGCGGTGAGTCTGTGGCAGGGACCCCACGGTGCTGCAGGGTGTGCGTGGGGCTTTCCTGGCTCGGTGGCCAGAATAGCTGTGGCTCACACAGGCAGGGTGAGTGAGCACTCATTTATGCAGCACAGGCAGGTTTGGCAGAGCTTAAGCCCCCTCAGGGTGCACCATGCTTCAGGCACTTCTCTCCCTGCCCCAGCTGTGGTGCTCCAGAATCTTAATGTCTTTCATTTTGAAAAAAATCCCCTCACACTCCATTAGAAAATACTCCATTATAAAAACACCAGGGTTGCACAGTTAAACACTCGGGATGCTGTGAAGTCAAGGCTGTAACACAGCCCTTAACTCTGCCCCTTGCATGTCTGTATCATTACAGAACGAGCTGTTCCTCAACTCACACAATAGTTTGTAGTCTTTTCAATCCTTTCTATAACCTTGTTCATATGACACCTTGTAGCACTCTCTATCACGCAATGTGGTCCAGACAAAGAGTCCATTAAAGTAATTTATGTGAAAAATATGGAGTAAGTCACAATTAGACAATACACAACTGGTGAAGTAAACGAACAGAATAATAGTGAGTATAGGCTACTACATTCAAGAGTTTAGACTATCACATTAACGACTTTAATGCCAAGAACACCAGCCCTTGCGTTTTAATGGTACCACTCTCCGAGAGTAAAGGGAAAAGGAAAAAAAAGGAAAAGAAAAATGAAAAACAAACAAAACCCCCTTACTGATACAAAATGCTTTGTTTCTGACAAAGTACTAGTACTGTATATAACGCACTATTATTTTTTCCAGGTGTGACTGCTGCTTGCATTCCTGCAGGGCCCCTGTCACTGGTCAGGCCTCTGTCTTATGTGGACGCAGCAGCAAGGTTGTTGCCCCAGGCAGTGAGCCCTTGCACTGGCAGCCCAGGGCACGCCTGCTGGGAAACGTGGTAAAAGGAAAGGAACCTCATAGGAGCAATGGCCACCAAGCTGCGAGATCCCATGAAGATGTTGTGAAACCAGAGCATGCATTTATAATGACTTTTAAAAGGCTCAAATATTTTCTTAAGCATGCATTGACTGTACAGCTAGTGGGATGCTCTGACTTGATCAGGCAACATAACCAGTTCCAGTGGCCCCTCTGTGTCAATGGAGCCAGGGTAGCCACGCATGCAGGCTAAACCCCTGGCAAGAGCAGGTGTTTCTGTCAAGCCCCCAGCACAGATGGGCACAGCCTATTGTCCTGTGAGCATCTCAGCAGAGGGTACTCTCAGCCTTCCTGACCCGAACAGCACTGGAACACTGCAAACACCTCCCTAAGGGATGGCAGAGCATTGCCACCTTCCTCCCCTGGCTCATATGGCAGCACTATACTCATACTGCTCTTCCACCAGCTGCCCATGTGACAGCCCCAAGCCCAAGTTTAAGGCTGAGCCAGCCACGAACCCCTGACAGACACCCTCTGGGGTCTGACACCCTCTGGCGTCTGCGCCCCATCTCCCAGGGGAGGGTAACCGGGGAACCAGGGAGAGACTGTGAGGCTGGACAAGACTTGAAGCAGTTGGATGAAAAAGAAAACAACACTAACAATGAAGATGTTAACCTATACAGAGATATTGTGCAAGTGCACAAAGATACCCCAAGATACAAGAGAAGGTGCCAACCCAGGACCTGCACCCTCCAGCTGCCAACAAGGTCCCGAGCAGAAACGCCCCAGACGGAAGCGGCCGAGCCCACAGCGCCCCCGGCGCTCCGGAGAAGAGCCAGCAAAGGAGCCTCGTACCTGGTGAGGCCGGGGCAGAAAAGAGCCAGCAAAGGAGCCTCGTACCTGGGGAGGCCGGGGCAGAAAAGAGCCAGCAAAGGAGCCTCGTACCTGGTGAGGCCGGGGCAGAAAAGAGCCAGCAAAGGAGCCTCGTACCTGGTGAGGCCGGGGCAGAAAAGAGCCAGCAAAGGAGCCTCGTACCTGGGGAGGCCGGGGCAGAAAAGAGCCAGCAAAGGAGCCTCGTACCCGGGGAGGCCGGGGCAGAAAAGAGCCAGAAAAGGAGCCTCGTACCCGGGGAGGCCGGGGCAGAAAAGGAGCCTCGTACCTGGCGAGGCCGGGGCAGGCGGCCCGTCCCAGCGGCCGGAGCTCCTCCGCGGCACAGGGCGGGGCGAGGAGCAGCCTCGGCCCCTGCTCGGCCTTTTGTAGCGAGCCCCGGGGCGGGGAGCGCTGCCATTGGCCCCTGCGGGTCACCTGACCAGCCGCTCCCCCCACGTGCCAGCGGCCCCGGCAGCTCCGGCCCTGCGGCCCTCACGGCTCACGGCGGGAGCGGCACCCGCGGCCCCCTCCGCCCCCAGCGCCCCCACCAGCCCCTCCGCCCCCAGCGCCCCCACCGCCGGCCGTGCCAGCCCCCGCGGGCTCCCAGCTGGCTTGAATCAGAGCAGCTCCATCCCCTTCAGCATTTGGGGTGGGATTAAAAGTTGTGATGTCAACTATCGAAATATTAAAACGATCTTTTCGGTTTCCTTCTGCTTCCTGAGGGGTCGTGGCATGCAGAGCAACGTTTGCCGCGATGCCCGTGAGGTGTGAGACGGTAACTAATCGCTAGAGAGGATGAGACCCAGCCCTGTGATTCCCTGGAATATCTGCTAAACCTCAGGACAGTTTGTGTATGTTGGAGCCCCTCCTGAACAAGGAAAAGATAAACAGAAGGAAAGGCAGCAATGGAGCAAGCGGCAGCTCTGAGCAGTGACTGGTCTCGGAGTTAATCCAGAGCCTGGTAAATAAAGCTGCAGACAGTTAATAAATTAGCTGAATAAAGCCTAGAAATAATATTTTACAGTAGGCTCAGTTCATCTAGAGGGTACCTGGTGAACTCATGGGAAGTGTGGGGAGAGAGGTAAGATGCTAAATTATCTTCGGCTCTTTAAATTATTTCTGCAGATCCTATTACAGAAGGAGAGAAAGGAGAAGTGAATGCAGAACAAATCATATGAATTCCTGTTTCCAGTGATCCGACAGTCCCTTCAGAAAAAAAAAAAGAGAGAGGAAGAGAAAACCCATGTGTGCGGTGGAAGCAGTAAAAGACGCATTTGCTCCCCATGCCATGTCTGGGTGCACGCAGTATCTGCAGACACCGCTGAGTGGGGCGGGGGGTGGGAGGCTGCAGCCCCCAGCCCGGGCACCTTTAATCCTGAAATTTGGGACGTGAAGACTCGTCCGTGGTGGATCCAAAGCCACTGCCAGTGCCTGGGGCTGCCTGTGGACACGGCTGTCCCGAGCAGTGCCGTGGCCGTGGCTGCTGCACTGCAAAGCCAACTTGCAGAAGAAGGAAGAGCTCTGCTGCACCATTTCCTCAAGTCCCCCCATTCCCAGCTGAGAGGAGTGGGCACCTCCAGGGGCTGCCACGGCCTTCTGGTAAAGTTCGTTATGAGAGTAACTGGCAGCACCTGGGAATTCAATTATTTCTCAATGTCACGTCCTGCTTCACGGGACATTGATGTGCCTGCACGTGTCCTGCTGTGATCTCCCAGGGTCTTCAGCAGCTGGACTGTGTGTCCAGTGCAATAGACAAAGTGATCCACCTTCACCTGCGTCTCACACACGCTCACACAATCGCCTTTGGAAAATAATTACAGCACGGAAGCTGATCCTGTTAGATTAAGACAGATTAAGAATCTAATATATAGGTTTGCTGTCAGGTTCTCAGGGTCAGGGGTCGATACAGTATATTGCAATGAGGCTATAGGTTACCCCTGCCCCAATATTTTATCATAATAAACCAAATGGGGACGAAACACCCAGCAGTAGCCCATAAATCTATTAGCAGTGAACTGTCAATGTCCCATATACCAGGGTAATTTGTTAATTCAGAGCTGGGTCTCTTTTTTCACTAGACCTTGTAAACTCCTTTCTGAAACATCAATAAACCATCTGCTTTGACTTGTTAATCAAACGACTTTATTCAGTCCAAAGCAATTTTTTCCTAATAAAAACAGAGTATTTATCTCCATGGCTATAAAAGAGGATTGTTTTCAACTGTTCACTTATAGTTAAGAAGCACATTTAGTTTGGATTGATTTCCAATGCTTCGGTCATATCTTGTCACTTCCCATTTCTTACACACAGCATCTCAGTTTAGCTCCTTAGCAGGGAAAGCACAGCCTGACCCCGTGCAAGGAGCGGTGCTGGCGGAGCAGCAGCCAGCAGCAAAGAAGGTCACAGAAATCAAACTTGGAGGAGTGAAACTCAACCCCTCTGGCTCTCAGGTTGCTCTCAGCATTCTTCCCGGTCTCAACTTCCCTGCGGCCGCAGCCCTCGGGCCTGTGTGGGCCATAACATCCCCACCTCCTTCCCAGCCAGCCCAGGGTTTGACCTGGGACTGCCTGCCCCAGCCCTGCTGCGGCATGAGCCCCCAGCCCACAGGTGCCCACCACCCCGGGACCTCCTCCCAGAGCTCTGCCTGCCTGGCACAGCCAGAAGTTACAGGAGTTGTGGCAGGGTGGCGGGGTGACATGCCACTCTTCTGTCCCACTCTCTAAAGCGGTAGGGGTAACCATCAGGACACTGTCACTGCAGCATGCAATTCTCTGGTGCGGTGCAGAGAGGGAGATGGCGGGCAGAGGAGCTGGGGGATGCATTAGAGAAAGAAAACGTGTTTTCAGTATGGCCAGTTGTTTTCTTTTCTCCGGCGGTGTCACAGCTGCAGCAGGGGTTGATGGGTTTGGGCAACCCTCCGGCCCCCCACAGCACAGCCAGAGAGGGGCCAGCCCGGCCCTAAGCCTTTCCCTTGCCGCAGGACAGGCTGGCTCCCGAGTCTCGTGGACACCAGGGTGACACGGGCCAACCTCTGCTGTGCCCGAAGGACCCGGGTCAAGGCAGGTGGAAAGTGTTTCTCAGGCCAGTGGCCATGACATGTGGGCGGTAGCTGGGATCCTCCCATGACATCCTGGGCTCAGGCTGGGGGTGGGACGGGCAGGAGGAGCAGCATCGCCGGCAGCCATGGGCTGTGCCGAGGACACCGGTGTTTCTTGGGGATGCCCATCACTCAGGTGTGTCGCAGAGGGCTGTCCCTGATGACCATGGCACGTCAGGCTGGGACACGGGGCCCACCCTCCACCGTGTCCATGCAGAGCCCCGTGCAGCCCTCGCAAACCCGGCTCTTCTCTGCAGCAACTTCGAGGAAGTAGCAGGAACCTGTTCCCAACCTCGCCTGATCCTAAACAGATCCCGCCCTTGTCAGGCACCTTCCGCCGCTGCCTGAGGGATCCCAGATCTTCCCCCTGCAGTCTCCTGAACGAATGCTGGTCACCAGGCACATGAGGCGGTTGCCATGAGCATGAGCCCAGCTGGTGGCTCCCAGCTGCGTACAAACCCTCTTGCCCACCATCACCTCGCGCTGGGCAGCGCTGGGCCCGGCACCCGCAGCATGACGCCCGGCACACACTGCACTGCGCTGTGGGGACATCTGCGGGGACACCAGGGCAGCCTTGCCCAGCATTTCCTGGATGTCCTTGCAGGGGTGAGGGACATCTGGCCAGTGCCGCCTCAGTGCCACTTGCCACACAGCGCTGCAGCCCAGGCTGCAAAAGGCACTCTTAAGGGATGTGTCACCAAACGCCTGAGGTTGTTGCCATGGTGCAAGGGCCACCAAGGCCCGGTGGAGGCTCAGCCGCCCCGCAGCCCAGGCGAATCAGGGACAATGGAGGCCACAGTCCCCGTGGCAGCATATGCCCTGAATGTGCGAGGGCCACTGGCTAGCACCAGCACCAGAGTCCCACCGGTGGTCAGCATTGGCACCCAGGGACTGCCAGTGGCATGATGGCAGCGCGGGAGGGGCAGGAGAGTGAGGACACAGCCCGAGCACTCTTTGTTCCCTGTTGCCACATGTGCTGGAGGAACAGGGCAGCCGAGCCGCATCCCTGAGCCGAGGCGCTGCACGTCAGCGAGGGCTGAGGCTGTGGCAGGGCCTTCGTGGAGCATCCCCAGCCCCTGCCCGTCCCCGGCTGCCCTGTGGGATGGGGCCCGACTGCAGCGAGGCTGCTGGCGGCTGCACCCAGGGGGACCCCCAGGACCTGAGGGGACCCCCAGGCCAGGCCCCTGCCCTGACACGGTCGCCATGCCAAGCAGCCACGCTCCCGGCCACGCCTGGCCACGATGGCAGCTTTGCACCAGCCGCGCTCTCCCCAGGATGTGCAAATCAGGAGCCCCCAGCCCAGTCCAGAGCACCCCGGTGGGGGGGAAGGGGCAGAGAAACAAAGTCATTTATATAATGTGTCTCCCTGCTGAGCCCCTAATGGCTGGCGCTTTTGTTCTGCAGTGGCTGGCTGGCTGTGATGGGCAGGAAGCCGCAGTCTCCCTTTGTTCCACGGCCTTATTCAGCAATTTAGATCCATCATAAAAATCAAATATGCATGTTGCAATCGCCTTGCGTACAACAGCTTCAATTTTCGCCTTTCTTTAATTTGAACTCCATGGGAGAAAGAGGCAGGGCCAGGGAGCAAGGGGCAGCAGGAGAAGCGCTTTGTGTTTTTGTTCAGCGGGCTGTGAAAATAGGGAGTAATGAAAATACAGAATTTTTATCTTTGCCTCATTATTTTTAAAAAAAAAAAAAGGAACAGAAATCTTTAATAAAGCCTCCCTAACAGAAGGATAGCCTGTGCGGGCAACAGCCTTCATGTGCCCCCATCCTGGGGACAAGGGGCTCAGCAGGGCTGGGGGACGAAGGGTGGCACCAAGGGCTGTGGTGCCATGGCAGGGGCTGGGGACAAAGCTGGCAGCTGCCCGCTGCCACGATGCACGTGGTTGCCTGAACGTGTCGTGGCTCTCTCCTTGCACACACATTTTATCCCTGCTGAGTGTTAAGGTGCTCTTCTGTTGCTGCAAGCAAACATACACCTCAAAGATGTCGCCAGCACCTCCCTGCTTCCCCAGGGGCTGATGAGTGCAGCCCCGTGGCGCTGGTGGCGGTGGCCGAGCCGCCCTGCCACCCAGCCTGGAGCGGTGCAGAGCCGTCGCCGTGGCAGATGTGCTGGGGCTGCGCTGCCTCCACTCTCCCACACCCTTGGCCTGGCTGAGTGCCGAGGGATAGAGCCGCTGGCGCTGAGCACACGGAGCCAGATCCGGCCTTTGGTGCATGCCGGGCGTGTGGGCACGGGAGATCTCCAGAGCAGGAGTCTCTGCGGTGTCAGTGACCCCCGCTGTAGTCCTGGCCCCAAGCACAGCATCCACGTTCCCCTGTCGCGGCAGGGCAAACCTGCCTCAGCACAGAGGATCCTTGTGCCGTTCCCTCTGGAGGTTGCCTGCATGCCCAGAGTCAAATCCCAGCCCCACGAAGCCCAGAGAATGGGGCGAGGCCCCTGGTCCCCGCTCTCACTTCTGTGTGGGCACCACTGACCCCCCGCCTGCATCCCCTCAGGGCTGTGTGTCCCTTGTGGTCATCACTGTGAGGTTTGTGACTCTACAAGGGTCCAGGGGGGCCCTGGGGGAAGGCGTCTGTCCCCTGAACCCTCCCTTGCCACGAGGACGCGGCGGGACCCCTTCCAGCTGCTGCTGCCGGGGCACGGCGGGGCCAGGGGACATGCGGTGAGGCCGGTCACATCCGTGTCCTCCCCTGCCGTGTGCGCTGATCAAAGGCGCTGCTGGAGCAGGAGGGATCCAGCTCCACATAATGGAAACTGAATTTTTGCTTAAAAAAGAAAAGGTGCTGCTTTGCCAAAACACTCAGCATTCCATGCACACATTAACCTGATTACAGGAGGAGGGGGGGGCCTTTCCTTGTTTTGGCCCTGCTCATAATTTTCTGTCAATTCTGATTTGGCTTTAACTTCCTTCCAGCCCTGGTGTGCCCGGCTCACCAGTGCCGTGGCATCAGGCAGTGCCAGGGAGCCACCCGTGCCACGGCTGTGGCAGGGTTTGCGCCCCCAGCCCTGCTTTCAGCCAAGACCCCACAACTGCTGGAGCCGTGAGTGCCTCAGAGGGTGCGCCCAGAATCCTGAGGGGAAGCCACTGGGAACACTCTCCCCAGGAAGCCCCCTTGCCCCAGGCCAGCCCTGCCGAGGGGCTGCGAGAGCGGTGGTGACACAGGGTGGGAGACAGGCTGTCCTGCCAGGACACAGGCAGGAGGAAACCTCAAGGACCGGGACGGTGACGCTGGGCAGTGCTGTGTCGCTGAGGTCGGTGCTGAAGTCGCGGGGAGGCTGGAGGCGCTGGGGTGGGCGGGGGGGACACCGTGCATGTGCACGTGTGTGCAGCTGTGTGCCCGGCTGGCAGCGGCTGGGCAGAGAATCCCCTCCCCCATGCTGAGAAAAGACCCTTTTTCACTGTGACAATTCAATATAATTGAAAGTTTGCTTAGGAAAGAGAGTCTTTTTAACTGAACACGCTCACAGCTGAATCGATATGAATTATACGGCACCGAAGATGCCTAGGGTATTAAAACATTAATTAAGTAACATCATGCTACCATCTAACCACCAGCACAATGCCATTTGTAGGTACTGCTCTCTTTTCTCCAGGGCGCAGTGTGAAGTCTCTCCTCTGTCGTGGCGGAGGCCCAGCGTGTCACCGGCTGCAGCCCCGCCACAGCTCGGGCAGGCGCGTCCCTCGGGGCGGGTGGTGGGCACGGACAGGTGTCCCCAGCCCGGTGGTCCCACTCCCTGCCCCCGTGGCCGTGGGGCTTTCTCAAGGTTGGAGGGACCAGCCCGGCGCGGCTGTGAGACAACACCGGAACTGGCCCCACGTGTCCCTGCCAAGGAGCCACGTCCCAGACGCGTGACTGGTGCCAGCACCTCTGCGTGAGCAGAGCTGGGGCCGTGCCTGTATTGCCTTTGCTGGGTTTTTTCCCACATCAGCCCCAACTCTGCGATATACCAAAATAGAAAGTCATTGGACTGAAATCAGTGTCTTCACCACATCCCCTCTGGCAGAGCGTTAATTAAAATGACTCTCTAGTGCTTTAGATCATCAGGTGTACATTGTTAACGAGCTTGGAGGAGAGAATGGGCTCCACGTTGGTAGTTTAAGCACTGATGGAGTTAACCCTTCACCGCTGCTGGCACGGCTGGAGCCTGATGGCAGTTTCTCAGAGCATCCATCTGTATTAGCGAGGTCGGCTCTCTTAGCAGCCTTCAGAGGTCATTTAGCAAAGACAACACGGGACTGTACTCGGTTCAGCTCAGACCTGGCTGCAGAAATGACGTGGCTGCAGCAGCTGCTCTTGGGAGCAGGGGTCTGTGCCTGGCCTCAGCTCCCCAAGGGCTGCCACCTGGGGTGCAGGACTGGCTGCCCTGGGACCACGCTGGCCCTGGGCTGAAGAAGGTCTGCAGCAGACCTGGGCACGGCTCCCGCAGCACACAGCACAGCTGGGCTCGCTGGGATTTGGCAGCTGGAAAGGCTCTGAGGTTTCTTTTGGTCTTAGTTTAGTCCCAGTGATCTGCTGCTTCATGCCCTGGTCACCTGTGCCAATGCAGCTCTTTGGCCACTTGGTGACATTGGAAATGTGCCCTTGATGCCTCGCCGGGATGCTGGCGGCGTTGCTGTGCCTGTGTCCCCAGTTCCCCAGGGCTGCCTGCACGTGGTGCTGAGCGCACGGGGACGTGGGGCTGGGGCGAAGCGTGCTGGTAAGAGCTAACTCTCCTCTTGTCTTTAGGTGATGGCAATGGAAGGTTATTAAAAATCAGTCTCAGCTTCTTCTTACCAGAATCACAGTGTGGAAAAATCTTTTTATTCCCGTCAGAGCTTTGCACAATTTCCGCTGACGCTCTGCTCTGAGCAGAGGCTCTCGCAGAGGGCTTTACTTGCAGCTTGTGCAGCTACTAGAGACCATTTACACCTTTGTGAGCATTAGAGAGGTGCTTTCTCAAGCGTAGCTGTTTTAAACTGGAATTCAACCCAGGAATAAATAGCAATGTTACATAATAAACTTACAAAACTGTAGATCTATGAGCAACAGCGAAGTCATTAACGCGGCACAGAGAAAGGACCGGCGGAAGGGTCACACCAGTGACCCCGTGACTGCCGCAGTCCCATCCACCTGTGGAAAACACAGCATGGCTTTTTTCTGTTAAAAAACCCTAAGCAGCCAAGAGGCAATCCTGGCCCCTCTGTTCAGGCTCCCACCAGAGGAGCAGCGCCTGAGCCCAGGACGCCGAGTCTCAGGGCACTGAGCCGCAGCGCGTCGGTGCGCACCAGCCCTCGCCGTCCGGTTGCGGCAGGCGCAGGATCCCCTCGGTTGGGGCGGGTTGGGGAGGCAGGGCCCAGCTGGCTTCATCTGGCCTCACCGCAGCACCGGGGCCATCAGGGGCTCGGCACTTGTAACCCACTTTATTTCATAATTCATGTATCTTTGGAGCCTGAATCAGTGCAAGCGTTGGCTTGTTTTGTTTTTTTCTTCTCAGGAAGGTACAGCAGCATCCTGATTATTGAACTTCCTGCCTCTCAAGTAAGTTCAATGACTGTCCTGACCAGAGTCGTTACAGAACGCTCCTGCCCCTTGGCAGCTGCAGGGTTTCCCCCTCCTGCACCCTCGGCTCTTGTGGAGCTCAGGCCCCGTACCCTAGGGAGGGCAGGGGGAGCCCCTCGCTGCTGGGGAGCAGCCAGGGACACCCATAGAATAAACACACACTGCTCATCCCACCTGCCAGGCTGGGTTGGTTTTTTTTTTTTAATAAATTATTTATTGCTGCAGTTATAAATTAGAAATGAATGGTAGCCCCCAGGGCTCTCTTTCGGATGTGGTCCTTATTAATGAATTTCAAGCATTTCTGCTGCGAGGGGCAGTTTTTGGTAAGAGAATTGAGTATTTAATGCTCAGCAGTTCAAGAGGCTTTTCCTTCCTGCCCCAGCAGTGCGGCAAGCCAAGGGGAGCGCCGCGCGCCGGTCACTTACCTTCCTTACCTTTGTGTCCGTTGGGTTTGGCCAGCAGAAGAAAACAGATGGCGACCTGTGTTCACTTCTAGGGTACCGGTTTCAAGACGACCTCAACCCCTGAAGGCATCACGCTTTCCTTTCCGCCATCAATCACAGCAGCGTGCCCAGAGCTCTCACACAATTGCTGAGTAAAATTAAATGCACCTGTAACGCCTTTTCCACACACACCCGAAACCACAACGCGGGCTGTGCCATTCGGCTCGTTACCTCCACGTTACTGTTACGTCCCAGCAATGGCTTAAGTGCTCTCACGCCATCGGGCACCAGCGCCCGCGTCTGGGGAGGGGATGGGGACGCGCCAGGGCAGGCTCGAGGGCAGGTGCGGAGAGGCGGCTGCACCCGACGGCGGGAGCTGGGGCCGATGCGCACGTCGCGCCGAGTGGCACACGCCCACCCCGACACAGACCCTGCGCAAGCGGGGACATCGGAGACAAGAGCTTTTGCTCATTTTTTTTTTTTTTTTAATGTATCACAATGAGCAGGAAACATACGTGATGAAATATTTCCAAAGGAGTATATTCAATTACCATCTACAGTCAACTCAACTATGACAACAAAGTCTTTTCGTGACAAATTTTTTAAAGATCTGAAAGTTCCATGTGGTTTCTGTTTCTGTTAGTCTCCATGTAGTTTGGTACAGTTCGAGATCAGCATTGTTACAGTAACAAAAAAAAAGCTAACAAGACTACATTATAGAAAAACACCAAGAACATCATTTTTGGTTTCACTTGCTCTAGTTTTCGTACATTGCAAAGGCTGTTCATAACCCTCTTCACCTCATTTATGCTTTCTGTTCTACCCAAACTCGCCCCCAAAAATAAAACTGAAAAAAATAGTCAAAGCTTTGTGTTTCACAGTGGGCAGTATCTCAGCGCTGACAAACCACCAACCAACCAACCAACCAACCAACCAACCAACCAACCAACCAACCAGCCAACCAACCAGCCAACCAACCAACCAACCCAATTTCTGCTTCTAGTTAGAAGTTTAATTATTTTTTTTTAAACGCAAAATATATCTCCACACGCAGCGACTGTGCTGACGCGTGTCTGCGCCTCCCTCACCCCCGCCTGAGCCCGGCGTGGGCAGTCCCGACGCACCCCTCACGCCTCTCTTTATTCTCAATTGTATGAAACTTTGGCCATCTTCACCACTTAAAAAAAGCTTTTTATTAAAAATAAAACAGAAACCCGCTCAATGCTGAGTTCAAAATCTTGTCCTCGTGCCCAGCCCGGCTCCGGCCCCCGTGAGCTTGGCCGGGCGTGGGCTCGGGGAGGTCGCACCGGGGGTCCCCAGTGCTGGCGTCGCTCCCGTTGGGGCCAGAGGCGGGTTTGGGGCCGGGGGGTCCCAGCACCCCCCCGGGGCAGCCGGGCTGCAAGAGGAGGAGGCAACCTCACACTGAAAGTCTCTAGAAACATTTAGAAAAAATACAAGGAAATGAATTTATAAAACCTTTTAGTGGGTGGGAAGGAGGAGGGGGAAGAAGGAGAGAGAAATTGCACTATGACCAAGCAATATAATTAAAAAATCAAAACAAAACAAGACATAACGAAAGGATTTCCAAAAGAGACCTTGCGGAATTCGACAGATAAAGCTAGTGTTAAATTGTTAACTTGTATCACATAGAGAATCGAAAACAAAACGAACAAAAAAATTTCTATATGATACAGACAGAGTAACATACAACAGTTAAATGGCAAAAAATATATATATATATATTTCATAGAATTACAAACAAGATAAAATAATGGAAAACAAAAACTGTACAACTTTAGAATTTAAAAAATGTTCATCTCAAACACAGGGAGAAATACAAGAACGTTTGTTAAAAGAAAACAGTTTGTTAAAACGGCGAACGCTTTTTGTGTACTTGTTTCCGTGTCTGACACCTTATGCTACAGCTGGGTACTGGCAGGAACATCGGATGGTACGCTCTTTAGTATCGTCTACTTAAAAAACAATTAGAAAAGGAATTTGCACTGTGCATTAGCCTAGTTAGAAATATGTACAACAGTTCAGGATCTAGTCTTTCATCGAACTAAAACCAAAAATCCACAAAAACAGAAGCGTCCCGCCAGACAAGGACCCCCGCGTCCGTCTCTCGAGCGCTCCGGTCTCCGGCGGAGTCGAGGTGGCAGCGGCGGCGGGAGGGACCTGCCTTCACAGTCTTCGAAGTTCCCTTTTGAAGCAGGAGGATGAAGATGCCGGGCAGAAGGCTCTCGTGCTCTTGGGGCAGAGGGAACGGGGGGGGAAGGAGACGGTTTCTGTCAGCGTTTGGCGGTGTCGGCGGCACGGCGAGCGCCGACCCGGCGCTTTGGCAGCGGGAGTTCTCCTTTCGAAGTCCGGCCGTCGGAGACGCGTCCGCGCGCGGCGCTGGATGGACGTGGGGGCCGGCAGCTCCTCGCCCGCCCGCCCGCGGCACCGGCCACTCGCCGCCCGCCACGGAGAACTTGGAAAGAGAAACCTGCCTTCGGTGCGCTGGGCTGCCGCTAAGAGTTGTCTCTCTGCTTGCAGAAGAAGCACAGATAACAACCTGGGTACTTTTTTTATTCTTTATTTAAACTTAGACTTGTTTGTTTAAATCAGAAACAAATTCTCAAGTAAAAAGAATCCTTTTTGCTCATTCTGCACCAGTGGTGAAAGGGTATGTCTTTGGATTTTATTTAAAGCATGAATTTTCTTTTGAGAAAAGAAAACGTAACAAAACCGTTTTTTTTTTTAAAGGAGGAACAGAGTGCAGCCTAATTACACAAACAGAAACAAATGCTCTTAGTTTAGGAACAGAGTCTTTGAAGCATTTACAAAATGAGGAAAAGAAGAGGGGAAGAAAAAGAAAAAAACCAAAAAAAAAGGAAAACGGAAATTAAGAAAGAGATAAGTGCACAAGGGTAACAGACATAGGTAAATCGTATGTATACGCCTTAAAAAGTTTCAAACCCCCAACAAAAAATATTCTGCAAGGGATCCTACTGACCCCCCAAAACCCTTTGAACTTCTTTCTTTAGTTTTTATAAAATAATTATGCAACCACCCTCTAAGAAATGAAGGTAGCGACCATAAGTGGAAGATTACAGGATGGGGGGACGGGGAGTAAAGGTACAAAGGGGAGAAAAGCTTAGGCGAGTCAATGGATTGCAATCTACCTGGCTAGGAATGAACAAGACAACATCAAATGAGAAGCCGTCAGCTGGACCATACAAAAGCTAAATGTACACAAAAGGGTTTTTTCTTTTAAATCTACCATACTGCTTCAGTTCATTTCCAATGCAACAATCTACTCAACACCAAAAATGGTCATATCTATCATAAATACAGAAAGTCAGTTGTTTTAAAACTTATTTTTTAAGCTCCGAGTCCTCAACACTCTTTGTGTGTGGGTTTTTTTTTCGTTTTTTTTTTTCTGAAAAGTGGGAGTGCTTAACTTTTCCCCTTGAAATTGGCTTCAGCAGAAAAGCTACCCTTAAAATCCCCGAAAAGCTAAAGCAGTTCACATTGTTTTACTCTTGAATACTTTCTGCCCATTTTAAATTAACCAAAAAAAAAAAAAAAAAAAAGGAAACAAAAGAAAACAAAATCCTTTTCTGGAACGAAAACGAAACGAAACAGAACAAAAACCCCAAAACAAACGAAAGAAATTATATATATATATATATATATAAAAAACAATGATTCTGAAAACAGAACAAAGTGTGAGCGATTGACCTGAGAATAAAAAGACATTACATTTCTTTTTTCTTTTAGCAAGCCATTGGTATCTGAATGCTAAGATAGCAAGAAATTTAAAACTGTAACAAGGTGGGCTGCTTTCCCATACAGTGCATGCCGGCCTCTGCTGTGCTATCGACGTGGGGCGTATCGAAAAGGGGCAATATACAAGGGGCTCGAGCTCCGAAGACAGTAAGGAGGCAGCACGGGCGTTCGTCTCCCAGACCAACAGTACCTTCGAAAGGACAAATGTAACAGGTGGTTTGTGGTTTGTTTGGTTTTTTCTTTTTTTTTTTTTCTTTTTTTTTCAGTTTTATTTTATTAAAAGGAAAGGAGAAAAGAAATGTAAAACCCACCGGCAACGTTATATGGGAAAACAACCCACGCTTTTTCTTTTTTCTTTTTTTCTTTTTTTGGTTAGAAGCTTTGGAATTGCAGTTAGTCTATTTTTGAAATTGGTTTGTTATTAACTTTTTTTTATTTAAATTCATTTCATTGTTCATCTTCAAAGCTTACAATCTGAAGGTGTCCATTCCTACGCTAGCTAGACCACTGTCCTTAGGGCAGCCGGGGTCCCGGGGCCCCTCCGCCGGGCTCGCCGGTCCATCTGACTTTTGGCTAAGATCCGTGTCAGACTCCTCCGAATAGTCGTCTGTTGGCATCGAGGGCTGAACCCCTGAGGTGCTGCATGAACTTGAGGTAACCGTTGAAGATGAGGAGAGAGGAGGGAAAGGCGGCGGCGGCGGCTTGCCCGGCGGGGCGCGGGGGGCCGCCGGGGGCCAGGGCTTTCTGGAGGCGTGGGGGGAAGCCGGGGGGGGCCGGGGGGGCGGGGGGCTGTCGTTTGAGTGAGCGGCCGACTGCGAGGTAGATGCGGTGCTGGGGTCGGGGGGGCAGGCAGAGTGAGGTAATAGACTGGGGTGCTCTTTGGCGTTTCTTGCTGCTCTTGTGATTGTTCGGTGTTTGTGCGGGGCTGACTCGAGATGCTGACTGAGGGCTTCGTCCCCACACACCGTGCTCTCGCACGCCACGCACTGGTACGAGCCGCTGCCCTGGCCGCTGCCGGTGGGCACGTGAAGCACCATCTCTTGCAGGTTCGCCACGGACTGGCCGAAGAAGCAGAGGGACTTCAGGTGGTCGCTGGCCGCCTCCTGGTCGCCGAAGCCCGCCTGGCACTTGCGGCAGACCAGCTTGTACTGCACCTTCGGGACGATGAAGGGGTCGCAGAGGGAGTCCGCGCCCTTGCCTTCCGCTTCGGGCTCTTCTGGGGGTTTGGGCAGGAGGGGGGACACCTCGCGGGGTGCATTCTTCTGCTCTTCTTGCTTGGGGGGTTCTTTGGCAGGGTCTTTGTCCGGGGTGGCAGCCCCCGTGGGGACGGGGGTTTGGCTTCCTTTGGGCTGCTGCACTTTCTGCTGCTGCTGCTGCTGCTGCTGCTGCTGCGCCTGCCGCTGCTGCTGCTGCTGCTGCTGCTGCAATGCCTCCTGCAGACTCTGCTGGTATTGCTGGTACTGCTGCAGCAGCGAGCCAGGGGACAGCCCCAGCAGCGCCTGCGACAGTGCGGGGCTGTAGGGGAAGAGCCCCTCCATCCCGTACATGGGCTGCAGGTACCCGCTCTGCAGGGCGCCGGGGATCTGCGGGGCGTAGTAGGGGGAAAAGCCGGGGACGAAATAGGGAAGGAACTGGCTCGTCAGCAGGGTGGTGGGGTCCGAATTCAGGGCGGCCTGCAGTGCCTGGAGCTGCGCTGGCTCCACCGCGTACTCCATGGCGGGCAGCGGGGCCGAGAGGGCGCCCGCCGGCGCCTCCCCCTTCTCCTTCTTGGGCCCTGGCGGCGGGTCCCCCTTCCCCTTGGGTGCCTTCTCCTTCTCTTTTGCCTTCTCGCTCTCCTTCTCCTTGCGCTGAGGTGGGGGCGGCTGCTGCGGCAGCGGCTGCGGCTGCGGGGTGGTTGCCGGTGGCTGCTGCGGGGCCACGGCCGCCGTGGCCTGCGCCGGGGTGGGTGAGCTCAGCGCGGCCGGGGGCTGCTTATTTGGTAATCCAGAGGTGGGGAGGCCGGGCGAAGGGACGCTTGTGCTGGGCAGGCCCATCAGGTTGGGTTTGGGAGAAGTTAAAGCTGCAAGAGGGAGGAGAGAGAGGTGAGGAGTCGCTCAGCAACGGCCCACGCCGAGATCACGCGGGGCCACCCCACAACCGCCTCGGCAGGAGGGGACGACTGCCTGTGCCTGCCCACGACGCTCAGCACTGCTGTCGTTTTACTGACCCTCTGAAAGGACTGATGGCTGGTGGCATGGATGGGCGCTTCTACATCTGCACTAACTGGTCCTTCAGCCAAAGGACTCCAGCAGGAGAGAAGTGCTATCCCAAACGGCCGTAATGCAAGACACCGTCAAACTCGTTAAAATCTCCACACATTAGAAAGCCCTGGTCATGGCAGCTGAAGAGGACTGAACAGGCTAAACCTGAGGTATTTTGTCCTAATTAGGCTGATGTTCACGACCCCACAAGGCTCTGATGCAACCCCTTCCTTCCTTCCAATGTAAGAGCCTTTGTGCGCACGGCTTCTGAGTGATTTCAGAGTTTATGCAGTATTCAGACATTCCCCCAGGGCACCAATGTGTCGTGTGTTTCGGGTGGAATTAAAAGCGTCGTGGTGCTTCCTCACAAAAGAGATGGGTTAATGGTGGAATGTGAAGCCTGCCCCTCTGCCCAACAGCAGGACACAGCGCCCTGGTGCTGATCTCCCCTCTCACAGCTGACAGCAGCTGGGTGCGAGAGAAGCGTGGCTCCCAGAGTCACGTCCATTAGTCACGTCCCTGTGGTTGGCACACATGCTCCTGAAAAGGGATGTTGTGCTTGGAAGTCCCTCAATGCCATTAGGGGCAAATAAAAAGGAAATAAAGCTCTAACGTTCCGCTGGTGCAATCCCGTGTGCTCTGTGGCTCCGGAGCCAGGAACTGGCAGCCCTGCCATGAAAGTGCTCAACAAACCCTGAGCTCTCCTCACAAAGCCCGAGTCCTCACGGCTGTGACCAAAACTGCTCAAAGGCACCTGAGCATGAGCAGTCGCAGGAATCAGCCACGGAGGCACCGCAGCTTTTACCTTGGGTCGTGCCTCTTCCGTGATACATCCAGTGGGACAGGAGGAGCTGCCCCTTTTGGGGACGGTTTGGGGCACAGTGGCAGCACAAGGTCTTTGCGAAGGGGGAGCGTGCAGCAGGGAGATCCCCGTGCATGGGCGGGGACATCCAGCTCCACCGGGGCTGCTCTGCTGTGCGAAGGCAGCGTGAGAGGGACGCAAATGCAGCCAGGGCCGCGGCCGACAGCTCTGTGTGAGCTGCAGCCGCCCCATTTATATCATAAATCACCATCACTGATCGTGAGGAACAAGTGCAGGCATCCTTGACCCATCCCTGCCCCACACCCTGCTCCTTGGACAGAGCAGACAGCAGGACCTGGGGCAGGAGCTGACCGAGGGAGCACAAGACATAAATTCTGCGCAAAGACACAAACGCTCCTCAGGCTTCTGAACACCAAGCCCTGGACTGCTGCCTGCACAGTCGCACCGCGAGAGCCTGTCCTGTCACTGTGCCTTGTCAGGCTGGCGCAGCCCAGAGGGAACCCGCACTTCTCGCTCCCTGGCAGCATCGTGCTCCAAGCAGCAGCCGGCAGCCAAGTGGAGCGAATCCCTCCGAAACCCGCCTGCAGGACACCCAGTGCCCGCAGTTCCCCTGCCCGCAGCGCTGGGGCTGTGCACGGCGCTGGCCTCCAGGCAAATGGCTGGCAGGGGGTGACCGGGAGCCCAAATCGAGCTCCGGCCGAGGCAAAGCCCTTCCGAAACCTGCAGCTGCTCCTGATGTGATGCCAAGACGAGCGATTTGCGAAGGTATGAAGTGAGCCTCCAGACAGCAGCCTTATAGATTTCAGATAAGGGCATGTTATGGATAGATGCCATTGAAACGGATGTTCCCTAGCTGAACGGTCCCTGAGAGGTTCAAGCACAGGAGCAGCAGCTAATTCATAACATTCCTGGATGCACAGCCTTATCTGCTTCGACAGGCTTTGAGCTGAGATGGCCTGACCTTTGGAGCTTTATCTAAAGGCCACAAAGAGCCTGTTTGACTTTCTAAATAGCTTAGCCCTGTCTAGGCAGTCACTGATTGCTTTTAACATTCATAGTACGTAGTCCCATGTCCCCAGAACACACACCGGTCTTTGGACAAAAATAAAATCAAAAGTATAGATTGAAAGGCAAAAGATTTTAGATCTTGTTATAAATTTGGGGTACTAAACAAACAGCACAGAACTCTCTGTGATAGGCTGGCAATACAATTTGCCAAAGAGATCCTCTTGGCCTGGTTCTGGTCGCTGAAACAAGACTGTAGGTAAGGACAGAAGTGTCATATGGAAAAGTCCTGGCCTGCAGAGGTTCCCTTTAGGCGTGTGGCTGGGACGAGACTCAAAAAGCAGGAATGGGCAGCAGCCCTGAACAGAAGAATTTCCAGCAGCAACTGTTTTTAAAAATGGTTTTATTACAATGACCTATCCTACAACTGCAGTCAGGAAGGATTTTACTTTTGCTTTGGGGGTTGTGGTAAGAGTTCTGTAACTATGCCAAAGGCCCTAAATCTCAGCAGGAAGCTTTTCCAGAAAAAATACTCTGATCTGTTCAGCTCTCTGATGGGACCTTCTGACCCGGACCTCAGCAGCCACGCTCCAAGGTAATCCCGTCTGCTGCTCTCGCGGAAAAACGTATCTTGAATCCAAGAGACTGGCTCATCTTTGGAAAGGCCAGAACCCAACAAATACAGGGAGATTTAACTCTCGTCCATCTGTCAGCGGAAGATATTTCAGAGATGAGCAGTAATGGCAAAAAAGGCGAACACAGCCACTTCCAAAGGGAGAGAAAGACGCCTGTTTTGAGTCGCACGTCTCTAGAGCTCTCTTTAGGGTGCTACACCCAGTGGTACAGCAACCTCACAGCTGCTGTCCTTTTGTCTAAGGCTTTGACTTGCTTATCCAGAGATTTGCCCCCTGGATGACAAAAGAAGACGGCAATTTCATTAACACGACACAACTGCGTTACCTGGCAGCATGTGCACTGAGTTTTTCAATCTGTTGAAAAAGGAACTTCAGAGTCAGCCTGCTGAATAAAAGCACGAGAAAGTCTCTTCGGAGACTGGCGGCACTCCGGTTTCCGATTAAGAAGCCAGGAAGACGCTCAGATGCTAGCTAGGCTTCACACCATAGACTGTAACTCATCACTAGCCACGAGTTCAGCGCAGTAAGAGCAAGTGTCTAATAGCAGCAGGCCTGCATTGCTGCCGTGTAGAAAACAAAGGTGCACAGGGACATACGGCGTAACCGTGCCGGGCGTTACGGTGCCACAGGCTCGCCAGCCCGAGACAGGCTCAGTTTGCTGCCAAGAGACCGGGATCAGCTCTCGGGATATCTCTGTAAACACAGAGCCAACCCAGTGAAAGTCAACGTGAAGAGGGAGCATCAGAAGTAAACAGAGGAGTCTGCCAAGTGAACGCAAGTCTCCCAGAGAACATCAATTACACAGTCATGAGCGGCAATTCAGACACAGGCACGTCTCTGGGTGCCACGGATGTGGCAGGGGTGAAGCAAGGCCCTTGGATCAAGGTTTCTCGGTCACTGCCAGTCTCCTGAGCAGTATCTTCCACTGCCACTGTTGGCTGCTCCTCTTATACTCCCTACCCGTCCACCAGGTACAAGGAAAAGGAGCATCCTCAAAAAAACAAAGTCCGATACTTGGGGCTAGGCCACCCAAAGGACCATGCCAAATTTCATTTTTTGTAGTACTGTTCAGAAATTCTTATTATAATACAAAGTAGATTTGTCCCACGACTACACTGTTGTTTGCTGAGTGGGTACTTTGGGGTCGTGCCCAGCCCACTGCTCAAAAATCAACCCACAGCTGCATCAGGATCTGTCCTGGAGGTCACCGTAAGGACATTACCTAAGATGCTGCAGGTTTCTGTCACCAGTGCTACCATGCACATCACCCTTTTCCCTAGAAACAGTTCAGAACTATTGAAAAATTGGGATGGCACCGCATAAACTGATAATAACAAAAGGACAGGCACAACGAACATTCAGCACATTAGTCCTTTCCCTGTTCCATTTGACAAACCCTCTATTTTCCACTTCTTGGAAGGTGCTTCAGAACTTTTAGTCTATGTTAGAGAAGCAGAGATAGGCAGCATGTCTAGATCTTGCTCTATTTCTGACTGCTAAAGAAAAGTGAGTTCAGGAACTAAAGATAAAACACCTATTGCTCATTCGCTGTCAAGCAAACACACTCGACTAAAGGGTGCCCTGTCACTCCTCATTCTCAAGGGAACACCTGTGCTAAAGCCACCTCACATTAAGCAGTGTCCCTGGGCAGCGGGACCACGTCCACACCCACCTGTGTTGGATGGAGTGAAGCCTGGTAAGGACGGGCTGTTGAGGCCTGGGAGCAAGACTGGAGGGATGCCCTGTAGAGCCGGGTATGCAGCAGGAAGGTTAAGAGCTTGCAGGGGGGCGTTATCGAACATGCCCTGCTGTTGAGCTGCCAGACCAAGAACCTCATTGGCTTTTTTGATCCGGTCCAGCTCCTGCTGAGCCATCAACTGACGTACAGTAGCTGGGTCAAAATACTCCTTTTCCTTATCCAACTGGCTTCCAATGGTTTCTTTAACTTTGGAGATATGCTGTTGAGAGAAGATATGGTCGCGTACAGACAGCCGAGCGCTGTACTTGATGCCACACAAAGTGCACTCTGTTTTGGGTCCCTCGTAACTTGTTTGGTTTATACCAAAATGCTTGGCCATGCTGAGCTTGGACTTCTTCTCCTTTGCCCGAGCATTCTGGAACCAGACCTGAACAACTCTCTTTGGCAGTCCAATGTCATTGCCCAGGACCTCACACTCCAGCATGGTAGGTGTCCTGTAGTCATTAAAGCATGACTTAAGAACTTTTAGCTGGAGATTCGTCATCTGAGTGCGAAAGCGTTTCTGTCCGGGCCGATCCCCACTCTCTGCAGACTTGCTGGCTGAACCACTCGCGCCAGGGCTGGGTGAGCAGGGGTCTGCGAGGCTGGAGGTTTCACTGTAGTCCACGGTACCTTCGTTATCATACTCTTTGCTGTAAAAGCTGGGGGCTGGGCTGACCAGGCCAGAAGACAGACGATCTTCATATTCAGACATCGCTATCATGGCAGCTTTTGTCAGACCTTCACTGGGTCCCGATGCTGATTTGGTTTCAGTCGCAATCCCTGTTGCACTGTCGTTGTCCGCATTCCCTTCATCTCCTGTTGTAGTGTCTGTGATTGCAGTGTTGACAGAAGAGCAGTCGTCGTTGTCCAGCTTTGTTTGGTCAAAGCTCAGATTGACTGAGGACATGGAGGGACTCTCGAAGTCTTCGATCCCTTCCACCTTGATGGAGGACGGGCTCAGCAGAGTTCGAGGTGACAGTTCCATGCTCTTGTTCACCGGGGAGAGGGGAACACTCTGCCCATCACTGCTAGTCGGTGGCATGTGGGAAAAGTTTGCTCCGTCAAAGACGTCTCCCTTCATCTGGAGTCCCCCATCGCAATCCAAGAGCATAGCAGACAGCGTCAAGTTGTAGCCAGCTCTCTTGGCCTCGTGCCAGTGACGGGACCGGATGTGGGCCTCGAGAGCCGTCTTCGCTTTGAAGAGAGCTCGGCAGAAGGGACACCGTCTATGGGCCTGGGCGGGCCCGACGGCTCTGAACTGCCCCTTCCTTTCCCGCGCACGCGTGTTCTGAAACCAGACCTGCACCACGCGTTTCTTCAGGCCCACTTCATGTGCAATGTGATCCAGCATTTTCCGTGTTGGGTTGGAGTCGAGCAAATACTTCTGATAAAGAATTTCCAGCTGCTCTGGGGTAATGGTCGTCCTTAGACGTTTATCCCTTTGCGGCTCTTCTCCTCCAGTCCCACTGTCATTTTCTCCAGGGCTTGCACTGGCCTTCTCCTCCAGCTTTCTCTTCAGTGTGTTCATTGTGGACGTTGGAGTTGACGGTGACGTGGCTGAGCTCGCTGGAATCTGTGGTAACGTTCCAGACAGCAGCTGGCTAGCAAGTAGTGGATTACTGGGATCAAAAAGCATGAACGGCATATCCAGCGTTCTGTCCAGGAACGGAGGGTGGATAAACTGGTTCTGTGCACTCAGAAAATGAAGCTGCTGATGCTCCTGCCAATGCTCAAAGGAAGGAAACGCCAGCTTACACTGGTCGCACTGGTACGGGATTAGCTGAGGAGGTAGGTTTGCCAGCTGTTGAGGGGTGGACGTGTGAATGGGTTTGAGGGAGAGGTGTGAGAGCTGAGATGGACTTGGGCTTGACTGGGACAAGGAGCACTGAGGGGGCTGAGGAGGGGGAGGTGGCTGTTGCAATGCAGAGGGGGAGGGTAACTGTGAAATCTTTTGGTGTGCTGAACTTGTCTTTTGTTCTCCTTGGTCCTGTTGCTGCTGAGACTCTTGCTTTGGTTGCACTTGCTTCTCTTGAGTTTGGTTTTGCTGTGTACTTGGAGGTTCAGACTGCTTTGGTTTCTCATCTGTAGCTTCTACTTTAGAACTATAGGTGGTGGAATCATCTGCCTCTGCTGTGAGCTGCAGAAAAGCTGAGGAGGTTGCATTGGCTGAAGACGTAGGTGTGCTGTAAGCTTGCGAGGGCATCGGCGTGCTGCAGGAGGAACTGGTTGGAGTCAAGAGCTCCATTGCATCCATAGAGTCTTCATTCTGGCTATCATCCTGTCCATCTTCATCCTCATCTTTGTAACAAAGCTTCTTCTGGTGTTTAATGAGATCAAAAATGCGCTGAAAGACTAGACTGCACTTTTTGCACTGGTAGTTCAGGTTGCTCGTTCTAATATACCTGTCATTTGTAAGCTCCCGTCGTTCGCCGTCTTTGCCTTCTCCCTGATTCTCATAGTTCTTCCTAGCTTTTTGACGGGCGTTCTGGAACCACACCACTATCACGCGTGTTGGGAGGTTCAGCAAGTTAGAAAGCTGCTCAAACTCATCGTCCTTGGGATAAGCGTTGGCATCAAAGAAGTCCTGCAAGACTCTGAGCTGGTAGTCGGTGAAGCGTGTCCGGGAGGACCGCTTGCTCCCCCAGTACTCCTGCTTTTGAGGTTCCGGGGAAGGAGGCCGCGAGTCGATCTTCAGCTCCTCCAGGCTGGTAATGGGAGGATTACTGAAGTTGTACGGGGAATCCTTGTTGCGCTGGCGTTCTTTGAAAAGAGTGTTTCTGAACCAGTGCTTGATCACTTTCTGAGGCAATCCGGATTTGTCCGCCATCTCTTTGATCTGCTCTTCACTCGGGGAATTGTTAATGTCGAAATACTGCCGAAGGACTCTGAGCTGGTCGTCGGTGATCCGCGTCCGTGGCCTCTTGTTCTGCTGCTGCTGGAGAAGGCTGGGGTTGAGCTGATGCTGGTACAACTGGGCCAAGTCAGCGGGCAGAGGGTCTACGGGACCCAGCTGGGGCGGCAGCTGAGCAGGTAACGTCTGCAGTGGCATGGTTTGCATCATGAGCGGTGAAAAGATGGGGAGCTCCATTGGCATGGAGAGCTGGGTGAGCGGCACAGACGGCTGGGCTGGTGCGATCGTAGGAGAGGTAATCGGTGGGGCAGAAGTGGGAATGGTAGGAGTGGAAGCCGGCTGAGGAGGCGCTGGGGGGAGCGGCGGTGGGGGCGGTGGAGGCGGCGGTGGTGGCTCTGGGGTCTGGGGCCGTAGTGGGTACAGCTTGTCGTAGTGTTCTCTGTACTGTTTGGCAAATCTCTCTAACTGCTTAAAGGGAAAGTAATGTTGGTGAACGTGCTCTTGGTGGCTCTTCAGGATGAGGATGTTTGAAAAGAACTTGCCACACGTATCACACTCAAGCTTTTCCAGGTTCTCACCCTGCTCCGTCTTTCCGTTCTTCTTCTGCACTTTCTGCTTGTTCTCGTTGTACTGAATGACAAGCTCAAAGCCGAAGTTCTCCAGCAAGGCTTTTGTGGCATTCCCTCTCGCGTCAGAGGCGATACGCGGAGGCAGCAAGGAGGGCTCCGAACTGCTGCCTGGTACAAAATCCTTCTTCTCTTTAGGCTTCAAGTTATCAGGCAGAGACTCCTTAGATGCCACACTACTGTCTCCCCGTTCTGCGCTTTCCCTTTCCCGTGGGGTTTCTTTTTCTTTCTCCTTCACTACAGATTTATTCTTCTTCTCAGGGTGCTGGCTCTGCTGTATAAGGACGGAGTGAGGTTGGGACAAGGACAGCTGACCTGGCTGCTGCTGCAAGAGTTGTGGGTGGCTCTGCTGAGGAAGCTGAACTTGAGCCTTCAGGTCCTCCAGCAGACTTGGACCTGTACCAGTCAGCGTCAGTGCCCCACTGGTGACTGGCAAGCTAACTTCTGGATTGAGCTGGAACTCGGCACTGGGGATGTAGAAAGGAAACAGAAGATGCTGCTGTTGCTGAAGCTGCAGAAGGGTCTCAGTGGTCATTGGAAAGTGAGGCAAAAGTGCTGGGTTGAACAGTTGAGACTGCAAGAGAGCAGCTTGCTGCTGCAGCTCTTGTTGCAGATGGGCCTGGACTTGGGCCTGTGCCTGTGCCAAGGTCTGAGCTTGCTGCTGCTGCTGTTGCTGCTGTTGCTGCTGCTGCTGCTGCCTGGATGCAATCATGTCCGCCAGCTTCTTTCGGTTCACCTCTTTGGGCTCTGACGGGGAGGAGATATTAGTGCTTATGGGGTTACCTAACGCAGGAGCTCCCACACTGTCGCTGGACACCTGGTTGAGCAGGCTGGGAACGGGAGTGGTGCCCGAGTTACTCGTGTTGGCGGTTGTGAAGGTGTTACTGTTGGCAGCGCTCACGGGGCTCGGCGTGGAGGAGCCCAAGGAGAGGCTGCTGCTGCTGCTGTTGCTGGCTCCGTTACTGTTGCCGCTGCCACCAGCTGCCTCCAGCTTGGCGGCGCGGGCCTTGGTTTGGTGCAGGACAGACCTCATGTGGATCTCCAAGGTTGAGCTCTGACTGTAGGCCACGTTGCAGGTGTTACACTTAAAAGGTTTGTTGTCAGGGCTGCTGGTGGGTTCGGGCTGACCAGTAGCAGACTCTTGGAGGGCTCTTTTCAGCTTATGCAGATGAGAAACTGAATTGTAGTGGACCAGGAGAATGTTCTTCTGGGTGAAAGACTCCTTGCAGACTGTGCACTTGTAAGGGCGAGACGGATCTAGGAATTTCTCCATAGTGAAGTTGGGGCCCTTCCTGAAGGGCAGGGCCCTTTTCGGTTCTGAGCCAGAGTCCTCTTGCACCGACCCCGAATCGCTACCTGTCGGGCTCTGCTTATCTTCCAAGTCGCTCTCCTCCTCCTTATCTTCCTCAACTATGATAGTGTGGTCTTCTGCAAGTGAGGGATCGCCCATAGCGAGGAGGTCCCCGTTGACCAAGAGACCACCGTACAGCTGCTGGATGTCGGCCTCGCTCAGCTCCAGGTGGCTGGTTTCCAGGTGCTTCTTCAGGGCCTGGAAGGTTCGGAAGCTGCGCTGGCAGAGGCAGCACATGGTGGCCGCCCGGATGACGTGGTACTGGGAATGGAGCTGCAGCTTCTCGATGGTTTTGAAGGCCAGGCTGCACTGGTTACAGCGGTACTTGTACACGTGGCGATCGGACACCGGCAGCTGAGGCCGCTTTGCGTGAACTTCGTTGAAGTGTGTCTGCAGGGCTGCTGAGCTCTTGAACACTTGGCTGCAGCCCTTCTTCCAGCACAGGAACCCAGAGTCCTCCCTGGCAGAGCCCTGCTCAGCTGCAGCTGCTTTGGGATCTCCGCTGTGCTCTGCGCCTTCTGATGGCAAAAGACTCTTCCCTGAGTCTTCAGAGATCTCTGCAAAAACAAAATTTGAGCAAACTTGAAAATCACACCAGTTCACAAGGGTGGATCGACACGCGCTTGGTGTCCCTAATCCCTCTGTGGTTTTTAATGCGGAAGATGACAGGGATTTCTAATGCTTCTCCTCTATCTCCATTCATTTATTTGAAGACCAGCACATTACCCTCATTATGGCTCACTGCATAAACCTGCACAACTTACCTTCTTGCCCACTTTGAATATCTGGATAGGATTCACACATACATTCCCTTAGTGTACTTATCACCTTTAATTCTTCCTTTTAAGTGACGGTCATTCAGCCACCTGTCTGTCTGTGCCATTTTTCTTTGATGTCCTGCCTATTTTCCAATCAGCAGGTTCATCAAATTGAACGTAGTGCTTGAGTCTTGGCACTATCAAAGCTAGAAACAACAGGAATGGAATTCAGGTCCTGCTGGCAGCAGCTCAAAGGGTGCTGCTTGAGAGAGGATGAGAAGAAGGAGCAAGCACTCAACGCACTGCCACCTCTCCAGGCTCTATGAGCACAGTCCTGATGGAAAAGACACCGTGACACGGGCAGCGGCCAAAAAAGGGATCCCATCGCCCAGGGCTGCGTCAGCTATCCTGGCGGTGCCAGTGCTTCCCCAGCAGCATCACTGTCCTGGGGCCGTCTGCCTGGAAACGATGTCTGTCCTCACTCTCAGACTCCTTATGGACCTTCCAGGAGGGCACGGAAGGAAGTCTGGCACTGCTTCCCTGCTAAGTTTGATATCAGACACTTCTGCCCACGCAGAACCATGTTTTCGGGATGCTCTCGCATCACACAACAAAGCCAGGACTAAACAGCTATGCCTTCAGGACACAGGGTGGCAATGAAGAAGGCTGAGGAGATTTGGGCCAGACAAGGATGGTGACAGCTCAGGCTCCCCAGGCTGTCTGCCCAGAGCCTGTACTCGAGCTGGGACAGTGGCTGAGCAAGGAGAGCAGAGGAGATGGCACAGGCTGCAGCCAGCAGCTGCGACTCTTGGCATCCCTCTGCCGGTCCCCTCAGTCCTCCACCACCTCTGCTCTTCACCACTCACATCTGGTGTTCTTTGGAAGGCCTCAATGCCATTCCCTCGTGAATGGCCACAGCAATGAGCTGCGCTCCTCAGCTCCAAGCTGCCCTGGCCCACCGTGGGGACACCCGGGACGCTGGCGCGTTCACGGCACAGACAAAGGGAGACAGCCTCGCTGGCGTCATCCGACCGCAGCGCTCAGGAGAGAGCTGGGTCCAGCGAGAGATGTCCCCAGACACAGTCCCTGACCAGGTGACGGGAGCTGGGGCAGGGTGGGACCTGCAGACCTCCCCGACCCACACTCACCAGGCTGCTTCCCCAGCTCCTCTGCGGCCGAGTTCCCGTCTTTCTCTGGAGCAGCTGCCGGGAGAAACATGCTGCTGGGCATCATCACCTCAGGCGTCGTCACCTGGAGACAGGGAGGGAAGGATGTGGGGGAAGAAAAACACAAGAAAATATTTTAAACATCTTCAGTGGCAAAACTAGACACCAGTATTTTAAAGTCAGAGGCGTCACTTTTCATAGCTCACTGAAGACTCATATTTATTAGACAAAGCTCACATCAGTCAAAAGTGTTTCTACAGTTACATTCTGGACATAATTAGCAGTGCACACTTGAAGAATAATCTTATTATTAATATTTTTCCTTTATGTAGAATTCAGACTTTGATCACTGACAATGTTTTGTCATGGGCTGTGAAACTTCTTGTGCAACCAATTAGGTAGATAAGTTGAAAGGCCCACCTTAAGCTGCTGAAAACATAATAAGGCCCCTAATTAAATCATACCTCGTAAAGTACACTGTAGTCTTGAACTAGGGAGCATTGCAGCACTGTTTTCAAAGTGTATCGATGCAGAGGAAGAGAAGTACAAATAAGGAGAGAACTGACAAAGGAAAGGATGAATAAGGAAAGACTGAAAAGACAGCGAATTGTCTGCAAAATGAAAAGCTTTTGGTAACCCTTTCCTCGCTCTGACCAATGCGTTCCCTTCACCTCTCTTCAGGTGACTGTCTAGAACCTGCACCACCACAACCAGCGCAGTGCTTGAACACCAGCACTTTTAAAGACCTGGAGAGTTTGCATGCCCCATCTAGAGACGCTGTTTGAAAAGAGTCCCACACACACGCTTGTCTTGTTCTGGAAAACTGTTTCTTTGGGTGTATCTGGTCACACACGGAACATACAAACCACCTCGCTGGCACCCTGCACTCCGGCATCGGGCGCAGGACGAGCGATGCTCTGAATGCGCAGAGCCAGCGCTTTGCACTGCCCCAGGAGCTGCCCAGGGCTGCTCTCCCCAGCACTGCTGCCAAAGGACCGACCTGCCCACTCCTTCACGCGTCGCTGCGCCCGGCCGTGCCGTACCCGGCTGCCGGTGCCGCTCAGGTGCCCGTGGCGAACGCAGACCCCTGTGGAGCACCGAGTGCCCCGTGAGCACCCAGGGAGCACTGCCCAGGGACCGGCACCAACGTGGGATGCTTGCGGTGCTTCTGCCCCTGCCTGACAGCTAGGAAAGGGAGGCACAAGCCCACACTCTGAGGGAGGTGGGTGACCCAGCAGAACAAGTCTCTGCATCCTTCTCTGAGAGGGCATTTGAACCTCGGATTTCAGAATAGAGCGAGTGAGCGAGGCTGCTCTCTGCGTGCAGCGTACCTGGCTTTCTGCAAAGTCAAGGACCACAAGGCTCTGACCAAACGGCGCGAGATATCAGCAAATCTGTGCTGAAGCTGAAGTAAACCCTATGTGCCAGACGTGAAATCTTCCTTGTCTACACACATGTCAAATCCAAGCAAACACAGCCTAGACCTCGGTTTCACTAACTGAACGGAATCACAAACAGCCCATGAAAAGCCTCAGAAGCAGCTGTTGTGGCTGTGGACACCGGAACACCCCAGAGGGATGCTGAGCTCCCGTCCTCCCAGGTCCCGTCTACGTCTGCAGGGAAGGCAGCTGGCACTGAAAAATCACAGGAGAGATGCTGAGCACACTGCCCTCATCCCACCTTTCACTCCATGCAGGAGTATCTGATGGCTGTGGGTGGTGGGTCAGGAGACGTGAAAGGTCACTGGTTAATTCCTGGCAGCCGGGCTCGGAGGAGGGGGATGAGCTGGGACGCCAAGGAGGGAAGGCAAGAAGGAGCCGTCCCTCTCAGCTGTATCAGCAGGGAGAGCGCTTTCCTAGGATCTTCAGGAATTATGAAAAATAAATCATGAGAAATTAAAAAAAACCCCAACAGAGTAGAAAAAGAATAAAATTATCTAACACCTCAGCTGCACATCATTATAGAAAACTGTGGGCTTTTTATACGCATTACAGTAAGGCAGCCATCCCCACTACCACACTCAGTACGACGGATCAGTAATTGTTTTCATACACTTTAATTAGAAAAACTCAGATGGCTATGAATAATAATGGAAAAGAGAGACTTTTGCACTTGAAAGGTTGAAGTCAATCAAGTGTGAATGACGGCAAAAAAGAAAAAAAAAAGACACCAATTCATCAGGCCTCTGTTGTCTCGCCGCGTCTTTAATCATAATTCCTGATTGGGATTCAAGAAGGCAGTAAGCAGCGGTTCTTTGTCTGCCTTCACCTTCCGTCAATTAACTCTCCCCGAAATATAATCATCAACCTCACATGCTCCTCTGCATCTTAATCTGGGTCTCCAAACCAGTAAGTCCTGCCCTATATGTGTTTAAGTAATTACCTTTATCTACCTGCATCTCCATAGCCACAGTTCTCACCCTATGTCTACCCCTCCCCACACAAGGAAAAAAAAAAAGGGACAAAAAAAAGGGGCAGGAAGAAAAAAAAAAAAAGGCTGTGGTACACTAAATTGCTACAGGCACACAATCCCAAAAGGCAGACAGAAAAAAAGCTTGGAAAAAAGTGCATGAGACCAGGAATTCTGGATATGGATGCAGGGCAAGTGCCGACAGCGCAGCCAGCTACGCAGGGCTGGCTCTGGGAAGCAAAACCTTGAAAATAAGGGACTGCTCTTGCTTCAGCAACCGGACCCACTCTAGTCCTCTGCCTGTTCAGCACCACTCAGGCTCCCCCCGAAAGGGCCACCTGGCTCCTGTGCCGCTGCCCGGGGCAGGGCTGCTCTGCCTCTCCGTCCCCACGGAGCAGGGGAGCCTCCGAGCAGGTAGCGAAGAGAAAAACAGTGAAAACAGACTGCACGGTCAAAATCAATTTGCACCTCATGAATCCCAGACTGCCCACTTTGAACTGCTTCTCCCTTTACACCCTCCGAGGACACACCATTTCCTTGGATGTGCAGAAAATGCCTTGTCCATCGCGGCAGCTTTTAATATCAACAAACGTAGGAGCAGGAAGGTTTACTGCATGGCCACCCGACAGGTAAACAAGGAGCGGTGGGGTGCTCTAGGACACAGCATTCTGTACTTCAGATGTATTTAAATGGCATTAAGTGTTCTGATGATAGAGAGGAACACGTTTATCTTGAGCACAGCCCATGGCGGTGTGTGCAGCTGTTAAATGCTCTCTGCCTCCCTCTCACCTGAGCAGGCAATGCCTGGCTGAAGGTCCAGCATCGTGCTCGGCTCTGCTCTGTGCCTCCAGTTTCTTGCTTAAATGTCTCTTCAGCTGTTTCACGACGGCGACATGTCAGTCAATGTGAACCATTATTAAAAAAAAACCCCTATAGATGTTAAGTCCAACAAATGTGATCTGTCTTCTCCCTTTCCTTCCTTTGTACAGGCATTGGCACAGCCTGCCCAGGGAGGGGACTGAGTCACCATCCCTGGAGGGGTTTAAGAGAAGGGTGGATGTTGTGCTGAAGGACATGGGTTAGTGGTGTGCATATGGCTAGGAAAAGGTTGGACTCGATGATCTTGAAGGTCTCTTCCAGCCAAAACTGTTCTATGATTCTACACACTTCTTTTGCTCTGTCTGCCATTAAACTGCATTCCTCTGGACCTTCTGGCCCACAAGCCACCAGCAAAGCTCTGCAGCTTGGGAACACCACCCTGTCACACCACATCCACCTCTGAGCAGAGCCCCGGAGAGCCGTCCTGGATGCGCCAACCGAGCAGCCTCGGGGGCTGGCACGTCCAGGACGGCTGCTCTCCAGATGTTACCATATAGGACAACATTCCTTTGACCCACACTGCTCTTAGTCTCTCTGTCCAAGCAAAACTGGGAGGTGGGCAGCTCTTTTGGACAGCCAGCGTTCAGACAGCAATGCGTGGCTCAGGTTCTGCTTACGGGTACTTCGCGAGCCAGTGTCTCCAAGCAAGCACCCAGGGAGCACCCTCCGCTCTGACCGCTCCGCCCTGTCCCTGGGACAGGGATCTTGCTTGGGTAAAAAGCGAAGGAGGGAGAAGTTTGGGCCAGAGGCTGTGGCAGCCCCTCCTGAAACCCGAATATCTTCCCTGTGGTCTGTACTGGAGACAGGAACGCCGTCCGGAGAACTTCCCTCTTGAGCGGACTGCAGAGAAGCCAATTACTTGACTTAGAGGGTGGAAAGCTGCAGGACAAGCCTCTCTGCTTCCAAGGGCACTCCCTTTCGGATGAAATTCAGATCCCCTTAAGCAGATAAAATTTCTTTATAATGACAAGACCCACTGACATGCATGGGCACCCCGATTCCATGGCCATTTCTAGGGACAACTAGGTCCAGTGAGTGACTATTGCAGAAGAAACAAGGGCTGATGGCCACATCTCCGGCCTCTCTGCCCCGCGCACGGAGCGCATCGACGCCGACACCTACAGGCCTGTCACTGGTCTGGAGAGCAACCTGTGACAGCCTACACCGGGGACAAGCGCGGCTCCTACCCGATTTTTAAGACAACGAGCTGCAGAGCCGGTTACCAGCACGGGCCGGAGGCTCAGAGCTGCAGCCCCCTCCCGCGCTGGCCCCGGCAGTGTGACACAAGCATATTCTCAGCACGTCCAAAAAATTCATCTTGGGTAGTGTGAACAGCCAGCTCCCCCCACACCGCATCTGCCCGCTCTGACTTTCCTGCAGGGTGAGTGACCAAACGTGTGGACAGTCTGCACGGTTCCTCCACAGATGCCCCAAAATGCTGAAATCACGCAGCTTCGGCAAGAAAACCTCTGGGAGGGGTGCGAGAAGATACATTACGATCCCTCTGTCCATGCAACCAGGGGGAAATACACATGCAATGCAAGGTTCCCAACCAGACAAAGGAGGTAATTTCCATTACAAAGAGAGAGAGAGGGTGCTGGAGTGAAAAGCTTCATTAGACTCAGAGAGGCAAAGCGATGGCAGTATACCAAGGTCACTTCTAATTTAGACCATCTAATTGGCAAACATGGCTCCAAATGGCTATCATCTCACAGGGCTCAGAATTAATGAAGCCCGATTATTTTCATTACCTTCATCCGAGATGGAGAATGAGACACAGAGTGAGAGGGAAAGGGGGGAGTGAGAGGGGGCGAGAAGGAGGGAGAGAGAAAAATTGAATGACAGCAGAAGGGAGAGAGAAATAAGAAAAGACAATAGGAAAGAGGGAAAAAGGTAAAGATGGCAAGAAGGAGAAGTGAGGATGGCAGGGACGGGCAGGAGTTACTCTTAGAGCAAGGGAGAGAAGAAAAAGGTGGAACGACGGCTGAAACACCGGGAAGACGCTCTAAACCAAGGAAGGGAAAACTGACAACAGAAATGACGGGAGAGGAATGTGCAGAAAGATAAAGCCGGCGGCGGGAGGAGGGAGAGCTCCCCGCTCCTGGAGGCTCTCGGGAAGCCGTCCCTGCTCCCGGCTTGAGCCCATCAGTCTTGTCAATCGACTGTGCAGGCGAACTGCACTTCACCCTCATTAAGGGGCTCTCTGCTGAAGCGGTGCAGGCCCCAGATCAGCAAAGAGGCTGTTACGTGGAAAGATGGCGATTACACCCGCTCGGCGCCGCTCAAACGCCGGGCGCGACGAACGCCGTCGCGCCCACGCTCCAGCCCCGCCGCACGGAAGCCACCAGAAATGGGGGGTGGCGGGACCCCTGCTCCAGCCCCACGGGGTTCCCTGTCCCCACCCTCCCCCCAGGACGCAGCGTGCTCCTCTCCCCTCCGCCCGCGGCTGCAGCCCCCAGCCCAGCCTCGGCGGGAGGACGCGGGGTCCCGCGGGACAGCCCACCCGGCTGCTCGCTGATACGAAACGGACAGGGCAGGGAACAGCCAGCTCGGAGATGCTGAGCACAAGCGAGCAGCCGTTACCATGGCAACAGACATATTAGACACTGCAGGTTCCTGAAAGGCGTCTGATAAGGTATTATTAACTGGAGCCTCCTCCGAGCGGCGAGCGCAAAGGCGCTGTGTCGAAAGGGACCTGGCTCCCATTTACTGATGGCAAATCCCTCACGCCGGCACCAGGACACGACTCACGTGTCAGACCAAGACGGGAATCTTAGCTAGCATGAGCGAAATTAGGAACCTGTGATGGTGCCCCACTCTGCAGGAGCCATAGTGATTTCTCCGAACGCCTGGCATTTAACGCAAAAAAAGAACTGCCTTCCTGACCCACACATCATTTGGCTTGAGGCAGGCGAGGCGACCCTCCTCCCCAGACAGACCTCCAGGTGCCAAAGGAAACAACTGCCCCGTGGCAATGGTGAGGTGGAAAATCTAGAAACAAGCAAGAGGATGAGCCTCAGGGCTAAGGCAGCGTCCGTGGGTCTCAGCACAAGCCCTGCGCTCGGCAGCAGCGGCACGAGGCCCTGCTCCAGCGCAGCAGATACGCTCGCTGAGGGGACCGTCCTCCTCGGAACCGCTCTTGCCTCGGCCACGTCCTCTGCGGGGTGTCCTGAGCTCCCGAGTGAGGGGCTTCTCCCAGCCTCCCTGTGTCCCGGAGGATACAGACCGGCTCAGGCCGAGGGGACAGAGCAGCCTGTGGGCTGCCGCTTCAGACCACGTGTCCTGCCGACAGCCCAGCTCGGAAACAAACCATTGCACAGCGGCGTGGCAGAGACCTGAGCAAACTTATGCTTGCTGGCATCAGAAAGGGGTTCAGCTTCTGCTCGCTGCTCTTATAAGGTCAAAAATGCCTTCCGTCAATTTAGTTAGAAGCTAACGAGATTCATTCAAGCCCTCTGAAGGTATTTACACAATTAAGCATCATCAGTCAGAAGAGATGCAGGTTGTAGAGACTGAGGTCTGTGTGACGGGGCAGCTCCTTGCCCTGGGTGCAGCAGTGGTTGCAGAGCAGAGCTAGACCCTGCCTGCCCAGCCAGCTCGGCCACGGTGCTGACCGCTGCGCTCTCCTTCCCCGCCTCTCCACGGTTTGCTCTTCAGGTCGTGCTGGGACCCGCCAGCCTGGCTGCATTTTCTATGGGTTTTACAAGGCAGTGTCTGCTTGGGGCACACGTGGTTCTCATGGGCGGGAGCACTGGGCCAATGGGGGCCACCATGAGCGGCCACTGCAGGTGGCCACCACGCAGCCCGCCAGGGCACAGGGCACGTCTTCGTCTGCTGCAGAGCCTGCTGGGCTGGGAGAGGGGGCAGAAAAGTGACACTGGTAAAGCAAAGCGGGAAAACAAAAAGCATAAAGGTGTTCGAGCGGGAGCCACGAGGGGACTGGAAGGGTGGCAGAAAGAGAAGACAAAAGAACTGTTGGAGAAAAGCCGGGCAATGCCGCGCGTGCTTGCTCGGGTGATGTCACCAGAAGGCGGCTGATACAGAACACGACTATTGCGACAAACACGATATTATTTGCCTCCACTGTCAGGAATTGGCAAAGACAGGAGAAAATAAGCAGAAGTGGGGGTTCAAGAAAAAATCACAAAGAAAAAGAATTGACAGGAATCAAAATAAACACTTATTTTATATATGTGGTGTCAAGTTCTTAAATGCAGACACAACCTTGCTTGAAGATTATAGCAAAGAAATAACAGTGTAGAAATCTGACAATACACCCCATTTGTGAATTTAGACGGGTTTTTGAAAACGTGCCTTATTAATTCTACCTGTATCTTAAACTGACACTAGCAAATGGAAAAGCGCACTCATGTGAAACCTATGAAAAGGGAATTCATGAAAGAAACATTCTGGGACTCAAAATGTTATTTACTGAAGCAAATGCCTGAGCGCTGGAGAGTGGGGTGAGCCTTTATGAGCATTTCTGCAGCATGACAGCACGTACGAACCCCACGGAAGAGGCCCGGCCCCAAGCGGGTGCCGGCAGCAGAGCCAGACTCTGGGTCAGCAGCTCCGGGGTGAAGCCAGCTGGAGCTCAAACCCAGCTCTCACAGAGGAGAACCTGAACAAACTCGGTGCTGTTAATTTGCTACTTCTCACCAAGGATAAGCTTGAGTCAGATGAATTTTGACTCCTCGGAGATGGTGCTGGAGAAGGATCCCCATGCCAGGAGCTAAAACAGGGCTGCAGGGCAGGACAAGCGGCTGGCGCAAACACGTCTGCGTGGAACCACAACCTGCCATCTGAGGTTTCTGCTCCCCATCGAAAGCTGCACGAGCGACAGCAATGCCAGCCCATACACAGGGACAGCGTGCTTTGACAGCTGGAGAAGCAGAGCTGTTCCAAGGCTGGAGCCCTACATGCAGACAGCTAACTTCATCTAGCGAGCTTTCACTCCACACTCCAGGGGCTAACTTCCTACTTCACAGAATGTTAAATGCCTATGCTTAGATTTTAATTCAAAGCCAGGTATTTCCAAGTATTTTAAAAACAGCACTTGAAACAGCAGCTCTAGTACTCAACAGTCCCACAAGGTTCCACCTCCCTTGGGCCAACGGTAGTACATGCCTTGCTTGTTCAGGTTACCCTGAAAACAGGGAACTCCCGCACTACGAAAGCCTTGGGACTTTGGATGGAGCGATTCCTCAAGCAAGTAGCAGGTCCAGCTTATCTCACACAACTGTAACAATGATCCTCATTAAGTGAACCAAGCACAGCACATGGGCTGTGAGACACAGGACTGTCTCCCCTCCACCAGGTGAGACTGCCAAGTGAAGTCACTCTATTGGTTCTTAAAACCATATTTTACACAGAAACCTGACATCTAATTTCCTGTAGTGTTACCTCAATCACCCTGGCTGTCCTCGGGAAGTGCTCACCAACACACGAGCGCTTTCGCTCTGCAACAGCAGCAGCACAGTTCATCAGCTCCTGCATCTCCCAGAAGCTTCTGTGCAAAATGAGATCCCATGCAATGACCTCAGCAGTGGAAGGAAATCATATTTATTCTAATCTCTTCACAGGGAAACTACTCAGCACTGAAACACTGACAGCTGCCACAGTGCTCCAGCATGGACAAGACAGTCTCTGCAAACACACACGGATGCGAAAAGCCCAGAGGATGGCGCCCTGAGAGATGAGGGAGCTGCCTGTCACGCAGAGCCAGCCCACGGGTCGGGCCATCCCTCCGCCGAGCCGTGCCGGCCGCACAACGACTCACCGTCATGATGAGCTTCTCGACGCAGTCCGGTGACACGCTGTGCAGGTGGGTGAGGTGCAGCTGCAAGTGGATCTTGTTGTTCAGCATGTCCTGGCAGAGCGGGCAGCGGAGCATGGGCTGCACCGAGTGCTGGGTCATGGCGTGCACCCGCAGCCGATTCACGTCCGTGTTACTGTACTTGCAATATGGACACTGATACATCTGCAGAGCAAGACAAATGAATCGTACAACTGTTAGTGCCTTCCTCTTTCCCTAAGCAAGACTTCAATAATTCGATGTCTTCTCCTACCACCAGTCATGGTCCTTCATTCTCCTTCTACTATTTTACTCTTTGCGTTTGGCACACACCAAACAAATTACAATGCGCAAAAAGCTGGGTTCTTCTTCCTTACCTGCTCTGATTTGGTCTCCTCTGAGGTTTTTGACCATTTGAAGGAGAGAGGTGACTCAGAACTGCTGGGAAATGATATTCGTTTAGAGGATGCTGGAGGCTCTGTCAGCTCCTTCTCTGCCTGGCTTGCTGGTGCTGCAACAAAAGAGATTTCTATCAGGACAGCCCCAAAGAGGCTCAAGTTGGATGAAGACAGTATTTCCATTTACTCTGCTGCTGTTACTTGAAACCCAGAGAACTTGGGACCCAAGAACTTGGGAGGAGGACGGACTAACACACCCTACAAAGTGTCTCTGGCCAAGAAGTCGTCCATCCCACAGTAAGGGAACCGTGTCATCTACAGTTAGAAGCAGAGAAAACTCAGTGATTTCTGCGAGCTGCCGACAACCTGGTAGGTGCAGGCGAGTCAGCGTTTCCATTGGACTCATAAATGCTTGGCCAGACACGAAGGCCCACGTGTCATCTCCACGAGCAGTTGGGCCGACTCGACCAAGCAGAACTTACTCTCCCGGCTCACCCAGGAGGTTTTGCACTCTGGACCACCCTGGCCTCGGCAACGGCTGGAGGCTGTGGCCACCGGGACAGCCCTGGCCAGCCCGGCCGCGGGGACGAGCACGCGCCCGAGGGTGCTGCTCAGAGGTTCCCCCACCGAGACCCGTCTGACGGCTGGTGCTGGGCTGGGACTCGGACACTCTCCAGCTGTGATGCGCCGAAGAAAGGTGGTTTTATTGCAGGAAAACAGAAAAAGGCAAATGAACCCAGAAGTCAACAGAAAAGACTCTCCAAGTTGCAGCACTCTGAGAAGCACATCCCTGACCTTTCCCCTCCCCCGAACCCCGCAGTACATAAATTTGTGGGACATCTATTATTTAAAAACTGTAAGGACAAGTATATTATACACAGCCCCCGTCTCCTCCTCCCCGAACACACATTCATAACAGTACTTTAATCTGTCTCGAATCGACTTCAAACCCATTTCGCCCTTAATGGGAGTTATTCATTTTCACTTGAAAGGTAATATATGACAGCTGGATATTTAATATGATGGATCGGCTGCCGATTAACAAGGCACTGTAGCATTCTTAGACCAGTCCCCCCATACTCTTCCCCTTCTCTCTTATTCTCTTTGTGAACCCGCCGGTACCCGCTCCTTGTTTCAGAAGATGCCGTCAGGGTAAGATCCAGGCAAACTGCTTCCTTCTCAGAGATCCTTCCGCTCACTGGCACGAGCTGTGAACGAGCTGTTTCGAAAGGTTCCACATCATGGTAAGAAATACAACCGCTGTTCCCAACTACCTTCCCTGCCAGAGCCCATCTCTGAGCGCTCAGTTAAACAGAGGCAAAGTGAATTCCAGGAGAGGGAAAGCAGTTGTTGCAAACAGAAGACAGCACTGCCGGGGGGAGGCAGGGACCGGGGCAGCTCTGGGGCTGTGGAACTTCTCCTGGTACACTTGGCTACGCCGAAGCCTGCGTAGAGGAGACTTCCCTCCCCACTGCGCTGCCCTGCTCACACAGATACGAAGTCCTGACTGCGTCTGAAACCAGAACCACAGCGGCCTGCTGCGCTGCCAGCTCCAGGAAAACATCCGAACCTCGAGTTCATCTGTGTAAAACGAGCCTGGGGTGTAGGTGCTGACCCATGGGCGCCAGGGCAGATCCCGCTCTGCTCCTGCGCAGAGCATGGGCCGTGCCTCAGTCAACCTCCTGGCTGGAGCCCGAGACCCTCCCTGGGGTCCAGAACTGGGAAGTCACTGAAGACGTCTGCAGGACCAAAGCTGCCCTTCCCTAATTCCAGCTCATAAAATGTGCTTGGACCGTGAGAAACAGGGCACTGCGACACACCCACCCGCGCCGCCCCTCTGTTGAGGAAAACCAGTGTCCCCCGGTGAGCTCGGGGAGGCAGAAACCACCACCGAGAGCCAGCACCGCGGCGGGCGAAGGACCACCCTGCCTTAAAGTGCCCTGCCCGAGCCCTGTGCGATGCGAGTGGCCTGATAAGGAGGTTAATTGCTGTTGACATCGTCCACTCCTCGGTGTGACCTCGGACGTTGAAGCGTCAGCCCCAATCAGGCAGTCAGGCCTCGGCACCGGCGTCTGGAGACCCCCGGTCTGCCCGTGCAGTCACGCAGCCGTGCGAGCCCTGCACTGGGCTGGGATGACGACACCGGCCACAACTTTGTGTCCCCTTAGACTCCTCTGCCCGAGACAGTGGCTGTGTCTCCCACGTGGCCTGGGCAGGGTCTCTCTGGGCTCTGACTCTGTCAACCGCTGCCCTCAACCTTTGGTGGCCTCAGCTCCACAGAACCACCGCCCGGCGCTGCGGTGATTCATGCTGCCGCGTCCAGCCCAGGGAGAGGGAACGCCAGGGAGGAAAAGGGATGACTGGAGAGATATATATGGGCCAGCTTTCCAAATAAAGATGACAATGCTTCCAGCTCAGCAACAGAGTGAGAACCACACAAGACCTACAAACTGCATTAACAGGGCCAGGTGAGCTCCTACAGTGTGAGCTCTGGACACGTACAAAACCCCCGGGCAGGTATAAAACCCGTCCCCATGGGCGGTGGGATCCACACTCGCAGGAGGAGCCCAGGGAGCCTGTGGTCCACACCCTCTGCCACGACCGCACTGCGCTCCGCTTCCAGAGCTCGGCGATGTTTCCAGATGCAGCGACCAAGTTCAGCAACCCAGCTGTCAACCACCCCGCAGCTGCTGAACCCCAGCCGCAACCGCTGGAGTCACAGCGGGGCAGTTTCTTATTGTCTTTCTACGGAGAAGCACCCAGTTTAGAATTAGGGAGAAGTAAAAGGTAATTAAAATTTACTTATCAGCTCTAAAGTGTCCACATTTATTAAATGCACCTGATTCAACCTATAGCTTTAATTCTTCAAAACCAGAATTGCTAACGATTGTCCAGGCCCCAGAATTGTTTTGTTGCAGAGTTCTGAAATACGGAATATTTGTTCTAAGTATTGCTTTTTGAGTTGACAGCTCAAGTGGGAATTTCAACACCGAGACCAGAGTTTATTGTTGATAAACAGCCAAACACACAAAGTGACACATTCAGTCCACATCACAGATCAGAGGAATTAAGAACTCTGTTCTGCCTGGAGAAACGAGGACGTGCAGCTTGGCGCCTGCCTGCAGAGCACCCCGGCAGCTGCGCAGGACCTTCACGCCTGCACAGAGTGGATGGGACTGAATGTCCTCGGCTGAAAATGTAAAAAGAGCCTCAGCCCCGAAGGGCAGGTAAGCACCAGAGAAGGTGAAGCACCATGCCTGTGCCACAGCCAACGTCACGTCTGGAGGTCCAGGCCTTGCAGAAGAAGGAATCTGGGTTTAAAGTGTGATGCACGACTATGTATCACTTAGTATTTTCATTATTTTGACTCTTTAGTTAGGATTTAGCCCTTATTTGCCAACCTTAGAGAAAAAATTGGTGCTTCTCAACGTCCTGGTTTGGGAATACCAGGGTCAAAGTTCTCTGGGGCCACCCAACAGCCAAGCGCAGGGGACAGCAGGCTGCAGCACTTCTCAGAGACCGACTTGTCTTCTCGCTCTTCCTTGGCAGCTTCTGCTTTTCCAAGGAGGAGGAGAAGAACCCCTCCCAGGTGTTATTTCACAGGTGAGATGGGACCCTTCCTTGGAAGTGGGGGTCCCTTCCTTTGCTCGGTCCAGAGGCAAAAGCACCAAGGGTCTCCAAAGCCTCCTGCTCTCCATCCGGGTGGGAAGGGAGTCACCACCCCACCTCTCAGCCATCAGATTCTTTTAGCTAAAGTACCACTGACAGCCCCTTCATCTAAACTTCCATCTCCCAACCCAGCAACATAATGGAGAAGCCAATTAAATGATTATTAATTCATGCTGCTTTCCGTAAGCCAGAGGTTCACATCTCCCTGCATTCCGTAAACCAGCTTGCCACTTGCCCTGGAAATTTACAGCGGGGTTTCTGTCCTCTCCATTGATTTAAAAAGCAACACCCTCCCCACCCCCAGCCGACTGGAAAAACTCCCCTCCTACTAAGTTCAGCAGCCGGCCTGGGAAAAAGTTTTCAGTGGGACCAGGGAATGGTGTTTTCACTGCCCGGTGGAAAATAAAATTCCATATTTGGTGGTGCCTCAGTCCTCAAACGTCCCCATATGTTTTCTTGGAGCGATCACTCAGCATCACGAGCCCTCGGACCAGCCGACCCGCCCAGCCCCGCGGCTGGGAATGCCCACGACGGCAGCGTCACCCGGCACGGGTCTCACGGATGAGCACCCTCCAAGCGGCCGCTGTTTTCCTCCCGAAATCCCGAGACTGGAGTGGCCTGTTGTGCCTGACCCTGCGGTCCAGACCTGCACGCCCGGTGCCACTGACGGCAGCTCAGGGGCCCAGGCCAGCGGCACACAAAGCGTCTGTCTTGGCTGCTCGCGCAGAAACACACCGCTTGTGCTAATCCAGCAGGAGTAACTCCGAGAAGGTACCGCACGGGCAGAGTGTGGTGACACGGTCCTGGTAGCCGGCACAGCCCCTGCCCCGTCTCAGCTCACCTCCTGAGAGATACGGTTGAGGATTTCCTTCTGAAGCAGCACCTGCTTACACTCCGTACTCCCTGAAGGTACCGTTTGTTCCGATCGGATGCTGTAGCCACGCACACGGGCCTGTACCCTGCCTGTTGCTCTACAGTATATTTTCAACTCGGTACATGATAGCTATCGCAATCGCATGACACACAGAAGTAAATACACAGAGATCTGCAAGCACACTTTTGTACCCAGACCTTTATCGCTGCCTGTCAGAAACACGGCCCTGAAAATGGTCAAATAATGCTGCGTCATACCTTCCAGCCTGCAGTGAGTACGAACAACTAAATTACTATTAAATATTCATATTTCAGTACCCAGAAGCCCCAGCTGCCATCAAACCTTCCTGCCACAGTCTGTACAAGCACAGAGCCCCCTGAAGCCATTGCACTGAGATGCTGGGCAGCAGGACGGGAGGATGGAGGCGGTGCTTTGCTCCCCATGAGGAGCTCTGCAGAGCTCCCCGTTTGGCTCTTGCCGGCTCCCTGTACCGTGCTCCAGGACCAGGAGCCAGGAAAATGACCTGTGTGGGCTGGGCAGGAAATACTGGGGCAAGAGCACGAAGTTATGGACCAGTCCCAAAGGTTACAAGAACCCCAACCCCGGTAGGGACAGAGTCGGTGAGCAACGCTCAGACATGCTGGCGGCAGTGACCGCAGCAGAAGCTGACCCTGGCTCATGAACAGCAAAGTGCTCCAGCAAATGCACCTGAAAGAAAAGGCCCAGAGAGAAGCCGGGAGCGATCCCTGCCCCGGGAGCGATCGCTCCCTCCGCGCTGCTCAGAGACTTGTGCCAGTCAAAAGGGAAGATGGGCCACGGAGAAAATCAGCCCACCTCCCGCCCAGCACGACCCTGCGCACAGCGGTACCCTGAGGCACCGCTCCTCTCCTTCCTGCAACGCTGCCTCCTAGGGCTGTATCTTTATAATTGTGGGAAATCTTGGGTTTTTTAAAATTACAAAGTGGCTGAGAGGAAGAGCAAGCAATAATCTTTTACCTATTTCGCACAGCTCTTGAGCCAGTCTGTGTGAATAGTACTGTTCAACTGAATAAATATTTCAATGAACCTACCACGAGAGTCCACACCAGCCTCTGTACTAAACCCAAGCGTTGAGCTTGGGAGATGGTTTGAACAACGCTAATTCTAACTCCTTAAAATCAGCAAGAAGGGCTCATGACCGTGGCCGGGCAGCAGAGAGCTAGTGGCCGAGCAGAAACTGCTGGTGAGGAAAGGGCAAACACAGAGAGTGGAGGTCGCAGAGATGTCGCTGAAAAACACGCCTGAGAATTGTCCGAAATCAGCAAAGCAGCCTCCAGAGAGGCTCGGCAGCAGCACGGCCACCGCGATGGCATGGCCCCGAGTCTCAGCTCGTGCTGCCGCTGCCAGGCGCGGGCAGGGAGGGCCGGCCCCGGCTCGGGGTGTGCGGCACCGTCTCCCCCGGCCAGAAGTCGGTGACTGCCCCACTTGGGCCAGACTGGCAATTTTGCTGCTTTTAACTTTTTTGGCGGCCACGCTTCGCTAGGTATGAACAGAAGGAGGAAGTTCAGGACAGAGTCACGGAATGGATCGGGCTGACGGGCTGCTTGCCTGGGCTGGAGCTGGTGCCCAGGAGCCTTCTGTGCTTCGTAAATCCTCACTAAAAAGCAGAATCCTGGTCGGCCTTCCCGTCCCCTCTCGCAGGTTTCCTTCCGGGCCCTTGGTCCCTTCCTCCCAGCCTGCTCTCACCTTCATCTTCGCTCGGGTCCACAGAATCTCCCAGCCTTTAAGTGCTCACCAAACACCATTTATTAAAAACCCAGAAAAAAGCGCTGGCGGGGGGAGGGGCAGTAATAGATTTCCGTCAGGATGTGCCTGACCTGTTTTTTTCAATTTCAGTAATTAGAAAGGCAGTGGGCCTGTAGGAATTATTCATAAACTGCAGGAGCTGTGCAGTATACATTTATGTTAAACATGTCAAATCCGATTGAAATCATGCCTGCCAGCACCATACTCCATAAACACACTTTTCTGCAACAATTTCCCAGCTCTCGGCAGCCCATTAATACCTCCTTTAATAGCAATCTACCACGGATTCGAATCAGGGACGCTCCATTGCACTAATTGCTCTGTTAGGTGAGCATCATGGATTAAAAAAGAAAAAAAAAATCATTAAAAAAAAAATAAAAGCCCTTCAGGCTAGTCCTCGAGAAATATTTCATTTCAATCTATATTTTAAGTAGAGTTTGTTTCTTGTTTTTGTGGGGAAAAAAAAAAATCTGATATTCTCCATCTATAAAACTGGCAGTGCATTAAGAAAGTCTCTTTCATAGCCGGGTCACTGCAGATGAAGCGCTTCTCTCCAGCCAGAAAACACAGAGAAGCCCCACCCCAAATCGCAGTCTGGTACCGATGTACCCCGGGTCTGGCTCCGGCTTCAGCTGGAAACCAGCGGGTTCATTATTAATCACCTGCGTCCTGCCTTAAAAATGGAGCCGGGAAGAGCCACGATTCGTCCCCTCCTCGCTGGTTTTGCTGTGACACATCTCACGCCAGGTGCGACGAGAGAACTGCTGCGGCTCCAGGCGAAGAGCGTCTCCCCCCCAGGACAAGGGGCGCAGGCAGGGCCGAGGCGGGAGCCGCTTCATCCTGCCGCCGGCCAGAGGAAAAGCGGGGAGCAAACGGATCCCGTCCGGAGGCAGGGAACACGGTCCCTCTGCTCTCCCTCAGCTCCAGAGCCCGTGAGAGCATCAGTGCTGGGGAAGCCTCGCGGCTCAAGGGGAAGAGCGGCCGCGGCAGCCGCTTCCCAGAAATCTTGTAGGAGCCACCAAGACGTATGTGAAAATCAAGGTAAAAAGAACCCTTACTTGGGACTGAGTTCTTCACACGTGTATTTTAATGGAAAGTATTACCTAAAAAAAAAAGTTACTGCTTAAGATTATTCTGTTTCAAAATAAACACAAAACCTGAATAGATAAATCTATTTTGCAGCCGAGACATGTGACAAATTTCCAAGTGTCCTGGTTTTAGCTTAAAACCATCTGATGGTTCTATTTTAGAAGGACCTTCAGCCCAAGGAGAGCAGCAAAGCCCTTCCTTCTGGTGCCAACACGAGCACCGGTGTGGGTCCCAGCGAGCAGCTGGACACCACTGATCCAGCACCCCTGGGTCTGTGCAGAGGGAGCTTGGGAGACACTCTCAGCGTTCCTCCAAATCTTTAAGAAAGTAGAAGAAATAATCCCCAGTGTGCAGCTAAGAAACTGAGGCACAAAAGATGAGTAAACTGCTAAGGAAGGTAATGATGGAACTTGCAGCACGACGTGCAGAAAACAGGTCTATCAGCCTCTGCTTCAGCACACGATGTACAGGCCCTGAGCCCGCACTTCTTCCTCGCCTATCTCCCGCTTCCACAGAACGGCGCGGCTCAGAGGCACCTCCAAAGGTCAGCCGGTCCACCCAAGGCAGGATAAACTGTGCCCGCCTCATTCTCGACAGCAGCTCGTCCAATCTTCTTGAAAGACCTCTGAGGAACCTTCCCAGAAAATGTACTCCAGCGCTTCACAAGCTGTACCAAGAAATTTATTTTTTTTAATTTATTATCTAACCTCAATCTTCCTCCCTTCAATTTAAGCCCATTGCTTCTCATTGTCTATATCCTGAACACAGAAAGCAAACAATTTCCTTCACTTCAGAAGCATTTTATGCACAAGAACACTTATCTTTGTGCTTTGGTCTTCTCTTTTTGGGTCAAACACACCCATTCGTTCCACTCTCTCCTCACAGCTCACGCGACGCAGATCACGCTCTGTTCTGGGTCACTCTTACTGTTTGGGCTTCGTGAAATTGCTCCTCGACTCTTCTGACACCTCAAGCTTAGAAATGGACGGCTTTCCAGTGCTGAGGGAACGCACCCATTCCACGGTATTTTCACCTACGACACGACGCTCGTGTTTTATTTTCAGACTGTCCTGAAAGCAGCATTAAAAGTCTTCCTAAGGAGAAGACAGGAGATACTGGCTGCAAACAGGACCTTCCTCACACAGAAAGAAACTGGGTCGTGTTGACATGATTCGTTCTTGACAAATCCGTGTCGACTGTTACTCATCTCATTATCTTCCCGTCAGTACTTACAAACAGTTGTTTGGTCAATTCCCAGGAAAATCTGGGGCAAACGGAGCTGGCAGGTGTGCGGTTCCCCAGCTACTCCTTCAGCCAAAGACAAGCACCGCGTCTGGCCCCTCGCGGCACCTCCCCGCTCTCTGCCGGTTCACAGGCGACAGCAGCTGACAGCTCTGGAGAGGCTTCAGCCGCTTCCTCGGCACGCGCGGGTACGAGGCGGCGGGTCGCCGGCACGACGCTGAGCGCAACCCGGGGCTCTGCAGCCTCGTCCCTCTCAGCCAGGTGATGAGCTCTGCCCGCCGCGTCGCTTCACAGGCTGCTCCCACGCGGTCAGTTTGGTGAAGAGGAATGCCAAGAAGGCTTCTTGCTCTTCGGCCTTCTTGACTCCTCATGGCTGATGGAGCTCCCACCCTGCCGAGCCACAAACCAGCTCCTCCCTGGCAGTCTCCTCTTACAGCAAGTCAGCGCCTCCTCCGCGCTGCCCGTCTCCCTCCCTCGTGACATCCCAGCCTGACCGCGGCGTTTTGATATTCCTGTGCAGGCAGACACCGCTCTTCCGTGATTTTTATGAATAACCTGACTCAGTTTCCACTCCTTTCCACATCTGAAGTCCAGAAGGACGTAGCAACACAGCCACGGTCCTCGGGGAGCTTAAAGGTGACACAGTGCAAGACCGAGGTGTGGTACCTGCCTCCCAGCCCCACTGTACATAAACAGGGGATAACATTTTTTTGCGTTGAAGTTCAGGGTAATGTTGTTATATGTCTGAAAGCAGGACCTGAATTTAACAACAGAGCGAGCATCCACCTCGCTGAGGCCGTGCTCTTCAGCCTTGCAACGGCTCTGGATAAGGCTTGTTCGGAGCTCCGTGGGCTTACGTACGCAGTGTGCATCGTCCTTTGTGTGCTCTCCTTTGAAGACTTGATGAAGCACCAAAAACGGGTTAGGAATTTCACCAGCAGGATGAAGAAATAAAACCATCCAAGTTTAGAGTTTCTGGATAGTAAAGGGCTTAAAAAATAGGTTCTTCGTTTCTCCTTACGTGTTTTAACATACAAAAATAATATTTTCACATCGATTTGTTTTTGTAAGTGCTTCAAATCTGGGCAAAGGGCCCTACTTATCCTTTAAGAGATTTAATAAATATACAATACTTGCATCTTTCTGTGACACTTCACAAAGTGTGCTTTTGCTCAGGATCACACAGGGCCACACAGTAAGAGACAAAATCACTGATGATCAAGCAAAATCTGTATCTCTGGGTTGGAGAATGGGTCTGCGATGGGCAGTGACACACAGAGCAACCTCCGCCAGCGCAGTCTAGACTGAGAGCATGAGCCTCAGCAAGCACTGAGGCACAGCTTGCTCTCTTCGCCAGCTTGGACACGTCTTCCAACTGATTGAGATTGGTCGAGACTGAAACAACGTCCTTTGGAAGACTGCGTAAACCGAAATACCCCTTTGGCTGTGGCTCATTAGGAGGCAGCCACAAGCCCGGCAGGAGAAGGCTGCCTGGAAGAAGGGTCTCTGTGCAGGCTGAGGCATCGCGCCAAGCAACCATACGGCTGAAAAACTGCTGGGCCACCGCGCAGAGACAGAAAGACCCAGTCAGAACGGCTCTGTCCTGGGTCAAGGAAAACGAGTGCCACATCCAGAGCCTCCTCTTCCACGCCTATGCCGGAGCAGTGAGCAAGTGCCAGCTGAGGAGGGGAAGGGCCCTCTCCAGAGGAGGACAGTCCTGCGGCTGCTCTCTGCTCAAAGGCAAGGAGTATTTAAGAGATCCTCCCGCTCACCTCTGCAAGACAGCAACTGTCTTCTGGGAAAGACAGAGTAATCCAACACCCTCATAAGAATCCATCTAAGGATTTTGCAAAGAGAAACCTTTCAGATTCCACTGCCACCACGCAAGTATGGCTGCGCATCCGCTGGTTCTGTTTCAGGATGCGGCAGCTCCAGCAGAAAGCAAGCAGGTAACAGAGCACAAGCACAGGGTCTGCTCTCTGCTCTGCCCTTCTGCACCAGCACTAACGGAGCCAGAAACACGAGGAAGAAGCAGGCTAACAGCCTCCCAAGCCTAACCAACACAGCGCAGGGTTTCATCACATGCTTAACCTACGCGCTGTGCGCTGCCAGAAGGGCTGTCCCCTCCTCCCTCCTCCCCACCTGCGACCGATCCCCCTGCCCAGATCAGGTCGAGCACAGGGAGCTCTGACCCACAGCCCCAGCGCTAGCCCAGGCTGAGAGTGGGGACGTGTGACCGACCGTGGCTCAAACCACATGAGTGTGTCACGAGGCTACACCCAGACCCAGGTGGACACAGAGGACAACACTTACGTCACGCTGACGGTGCTGCATGGTGCGGTCACTTAAGGGAAGAGTTTTGCAGATGGCTGCTGCTCTTCCCACCTTCCTTCCCTGGATTTAAAGAAAAAGAGGGACCAAAACCCACCTGTCCATTTACTCTGGTCCTTGTCCCCTCCACTCTCTTGCTCCTTGGCAGGCTCTTCAGCGTCACCGGCTGTTTCATTGGGCCCTTCCACATCTTCAACGGATTCTTCTGAAACAAGAGAAGCAGAAGGTGTAGCATAAAATGGCAGTCAAAAAACCAGAAGAGCGAGTAGGACCCACTGAGCAAGAGCAACAACCACCATTAAAGCACAAATGTTGAGTTGCAGATACTAAAGTCACCCAGGTGCTCCCAATGCTACCTGCCAGCTGGCCAAGAAAGAAACTACAGAGGAAAACAAGTGAGATGAAGACGAAACGAAGAATCTTGCCCACTTCTCCCACTTGTAGCTAGTGACGTCGCCTGCGGTGTGATGTACACTTGCCTGGTGTGAGAACGTTCCACCCAACCACACCATGGATTAGAGAAGCATCAGGGACTGATTGGAGGCTCCAGCACCTTCAGCCTCAGCCTTCCTCCTCATCCCCACCTCAAGCTCTTTGGACCAAACGGCACCACGCAGTACTGACCCTGGTCACCGAGACCCCCAAGGTCACCCCAGAAACACCACCCCTCACTTCCGCTCAGACCAGGCAAGGAGCAGCACTGTCCTCTGCGGACACGGGAGGATGCTGCTGGGGGTCTTATTTTCATCGCAATCACGGGAAGAGTTTGAGCACACAGGTGCTATCACACAGGTCCAACAACACAAAGGAGAAAAAATACTCAGTGAAGCGAAGCGCTGAAAGCTCAAAAAAAGCACGACGTGCCCCTGCCCCACCCGTTCACCGAAGCACCGGCGTGCTGAGGCCAGCGGCACGGAGCGTGTCGACACGGCGCGGCTCCACGCTCGTCCAGCGGGATGCTGGGAACAAGAGCGCCGCAGCTGCCGGACATCTTACACCAGGGTGTAACAGCTACATCATCATCTAATGTCTCGGGTATTTACGCATCGTGTGTGCAGCCCGACAGCTCCCATGTAATTGACGGGGGCTGCATCAACACCGGGCAGAAAGCATCCTTTTAAGCCATTAGATCCTCTTTTAGGCAGGACAGTTCATAATTTTAACTTGCATTATCTGGTCACGGTAAATCCTGGGCTATCGTGAGGTTTTATCTGAACTATCCAACCAGTTAAAGCACCACCCCCATCCTCCCCCTAACAAAGACAGGGCTAGAAACCAGGATTAAAAACATATATAAGGAGATTGCAGACACTCAGCAGTGTCCTTCTGAGAATGCGGCGACCTAAACCAGGGAGGAACTTGTAAAAACATCCAGAGATCAGCACTCCTATGAAGTGGAAACACTGTGATTTACACTCAGCCCTCTTCCACAGTTTCAAAAGCTGGAGAGCTGCAGGGATCCCCCGCCCTGGGGGAGGTGTGACGGGCAGTGTCGCGAGGCAAAGGCACCCACCACACAGGAAGACACAAAATCCTGAAGCAGGGCTGCGATGAGCAGTCTGCCTTCTGAGACGAGGGCTCAAATTTGCTGGGGAGAAGGGCTGTGAAACCAGCAGCTGGATTCACAGTTCAGAAATTCAAATTCAATTTTTTTTTCTACTCTGGGGAAATAAACCCCCAAAAATGCCTGCTGTCAACTCAGCCCAATCCAACCGAGCACAACCCAACCCAATGCAACCACCTTGCTGCCTTCAGAACGCTGCCACGCCGGGCCAGACAGCTTCTTGTCACTGGAGACAGCTGGCACAGGCAGCAGATTTTGGGTAGTTTTATTAAAATCCTTCATTAAGGGGGTTTCTATTCTTTTTCTCAAATCTTCATTTGGGGCCAGCAGAGGCGGGCAGGGAGCCAGCCCCCCACCATCCATCTCCCACCCCATCACCCACCCCCCATCTCCCACCGCCCCAGCTGGGCTCGGGTGTTGCTCTGGGCTGGGGGCAGCCCCTTGGCCCCCCTCAGGGCCCCAGCCCGGTCCCCCCCCGGCCCGGGTCCCCCAGCCCAGCCCGGCTGAAGAAGAAAGGGTGCCCAGCGCGCCGGCACTCCCGGCTGCGACCCGGAGGTGTCAGCATCGGCATGGGAGGAAGAGGAAGGGCGAGCCGGCTGCCAGGCTCAGACGCTGTCTGGGCTCTAACCTGAGCATGTGGAAATAATACACGTCTTCAAGTGCACTGTCTGGTTCGAGAGGAATAAAATAGGACATTCATAAGCAGTTACACCATCTGTCTTTATACCATCATCATCATCAACAAGGGAAAAAATAGCTCTTTAAAATGGATGAAAGCCCAGGCTGACAGTAACCGGAAAAATGTGAGCTATGAATACCAATAACGGTAGAAAATGATTGAAAAACAAGGCTACGAATGGCAAATCCTCCTGCCCTGCTGGGCCTGCAGCCCCTCGTGCTCGCAGCCGATCCCCGGCCGAGCTCCCGCAGACCCTGCTCCGAGCACCCACCCAGCCCTGACGCTGGGAACGGCTTCTTCTGAGGACGAGATCGGCCTCCTTGGCTCAAAGACCCCTGGCTGCGAAAACCATACGCGTCCTTCAAACCCTCCTCCCTCCCCCTCTGGTCCGAGAGGGTTTTTTCTGAAGAGAGTTTTTTTTGAAGCAGGATGGGAAGGGAGCAGAAAACAACACTCATCTGCCCAGGGAGGCTCCGCATCACCTGGGAAAGGCCCTGGTACTGTCCTCACAGGGCTCCTGGCTCCAGGGGCCTCTGCCGAGGACACCCCCTGGCTCCTCTCCCCAGCATGGCCTGAGAGCCGCCCAGCACAGGGCTGCAGCCCCACGGCAGAGGCTCTGGGAAGGAAGCGTTGACTCCCGGCCACCTCATGATCCTCTCCCAGCAGACGCTTTTGGAAGGCTGGACGCAGCTCGGCTCGCTACACTCAGCCTGACTTGTCTTGGAGCCAACAGTGTTTAAGCTGATCCCAGCGATGGTCGGGAGAGCGTCCTGAGCCACACCGCTCCTCGGCCGGCTGCCGGCACTGCAGAGAGCTGGGAACCGAGAACCAGCCTCCGACAGGCTGCACGCAGGGCTCAGGCACGTGATCTGACCCAGCTTCTAACAACAAGATCCTCCAGCACCGAAAATAAAATGCAGCAGAGCTCCTGCTCCCGAAAGATCTGCACCCACGCTCTGACGACAGCTCTGCAGCTGCCGAGCCGCAGCGGCAGCTCTGAGGCAGGTCTGGGCAGCGAGCGCACGTGTGAGTGGCGCCCAACCATCTGTCCTCCCGCATCTCCTTCGGGCATCCTTGCGAGAGGCCAAGGCCGGCACCGCATCTGGCAGGGAAAGGTCTGCTCTTCTCTAGCAGCTGCGCATGCAGCAAAGAGATTCTGAGTTTCCCTTCTAATTGTCTGCAGATCCCGGCACCACGCTGTTCCCACGCTGCGTTTGGTGGCGCTGACCACCCTCTTTTACTTAACATCCAAAGAGACCCACAGGACATCCCTCCAGCTGAGTGTGAAGATCACCTTGTGACCAGCCCCCAAAGGCCGATGGAGGCCACAGTCAGCAAGGCGAAGGGAATTTATTTCCCTACCCCCGTGACCCTTCTGCTACTGTTTGACCGTCCCCCCTCGAAGCTCTACACGCTGTCGGGACTCATTCACCGAGCGGCCTGACCAGATTTCCCTTTAGGAAGACTGATAAAAACTCCACCAGCCATTTTGTAGTTAAAAAAGTGCTCAGCTCAAAACCATACGTCCCAAGAAAAGTGCCAGTCGGGGCTGACATCCAGAGGGGGAGAAGTCTCCGTAGTGTTTTGGCAGAATCCTGGGAGTCTCTGCCAGTCGAGGGCTCTGACCGGGATCCAGGAGCACGTGGAGGGGACACCGAACCCAGAGGTGTGGACATCTGCCACGGAGGGTGTTGCTGTGAGGTTGACTCGGTTCCAGAGTGCCATCCATGAGGCCACGACGCTTTATTAGTAACTTCTCTTAAAGGAATTTCCCAGCTGCCAGGGTACAGGTCAACACCAGGAACGAGCAAGTGTAACTGTGGGGCACCTGGAGCCCGAGGAGGCTGCCCTTCCATCGTACCAAAGTCCTAGGGAGAGTCTTCTCTTCCTTCATGAATAAATCATTTTAGACAATGGTATTTCCTTTTAATTTAAAATTAAAGCATTCACTGGGGCACGGGGAGGAGAGAGGGAGAAGAGCCTGGAAGATCGTAAGTACCCGACATCTGCAGATGTCAGGGAACCTCTGACTCAGCCACACACCAAGAATGTGCCCAAACTCCCGCACGCTGTCGCACGGGACCACACTGCCCCAATTCCTGCCCCTTCCAAAGCCCAGAAAGTTTAGGGGTTGGAGAAGTCAGCAGATCCCAACTGGATCCAGGCTGGCTTGAACGGCCCAAGACCTCTCACCTCTCCTTCTCTCAACTGGGTTTCCCTTAACAAATCCAGAAGGATAAGGGGCGTTTCAGGGGTGGCGGAAATGTAGGGACGGGAGAGAAAGAGCGTGTGCTTGCCTCTCCACCCTCCGGCAGGCTCAAGAGCTGAGAAACATTAGCTGTCATGAACCACAATCAAATCAGGTTTGAAATATTTAGCAGTGGCTTGGAAAATGCGGTGGTGCAGCTCTGACAGGCGAGATGTGCAGACACCCATTTTCCATTATAATGGAAATATCAAGCCTGTTCTGAATATGTATAACCTAGAAAAATGTATTGATTTTTCATTTGGCATTAAAAAAATGAAATACCCTGCAGCTGTCAAAAGCCTTTTGTTAAAAGCTCATCTTTCCTGGAATGAGGTTTACCAGAAACAAGTTTTAATTGTACACAGGGTCTCTCCTTTGAAACAAAAAGAATCCCTGATGCTCCCTCTTGCAAGGTAAGTAGCCAAAAAAAGCCCACAGAAAGACAGGACTGAGACCTGGCTGACTTGTGCCAGCTGAGGCTGTCAGGAGAGGTGACAGCGATGGCCTGTGTGCAGTCGGGTGCACACGCATGGACACACGTGCCGCCCTGCCCCTCCATGAGCTGCGGCTGGCAGGGGGCAGCTTCCCCGGGGTCACATCCCCTGCCTGCGGCCCAGCCTGTTTCAGAAGTTCAGCTGCTTTGAACGTGACATTGAGGGTCCTGGGAGCAGGTGGGGACGTGGCCGAGGTCCTTGGCAGAAATTGTCTTTGGGTGGACCACAGTGGGGCTGCTGCCCTCCTGGACCCCGGGAAGCTGACAAGGAGCTCAGCTGCCCCGAGCTGTGCCAGGGCCAGTGGGCACCGGCTGGTGCCGCTTGTCCTAACAGCAGCGCGTGACACGATGCCGCTAACTCAGACATGTCCCCACCAAGGAAGAGACGTGGGGAGGGTGACCCCACCTCACACACCTCACCCAGCGACCAGCCACACTTGGCTGCAGGAATGGAGCAAGGGCAGAGCCCAGAAGGAGGTCTAACACCAGTGGGTGTCCCCACAGCCAGCGGCACGGGTCCTGTTCCAGGCTTCCCAAGCCAGAGGCAAGCAGAGGTTTCTCTGCTGTTTTCTTCTCCCCACTTGCAGTCGGAGCCCTCACTCTGCCAGGGGACAGGAGGGGCGCAGGGGGTGCAGGCGCAGCGCAGGGGGTGCAGGTGAGCACCCACGGCGCTGCCAAAGCCACCAGTGGCCCAGAACAGAGTGATGGCAAACTCTGTCACCACTGACCTTCAGGCCCACTGCCACCGAGTGAGAGCACAGCCTTGGAACGGGTTTGTGGAAGAAGAGAAGCCGGCCAGGGTCAGGACACAGAGCAACACCCTGGAAACAATTCGACTGTTTGTTTGTGAGCAGCCCAACAGAAAAAATCTGTTTTCCACCACTCCCTGACTTGCAGACTATTTGCATTTGAAGATGAGACAATCCATCCACATGGAAATGTAGGCAAATCCATTTTCAGAGGGTTTTTTTGTCATCTTGTATGTCTCACCCAGCTCAAGCTTGTCTGGGGCACGTCTCCTAAGGTAACCTTGGCTACCAGGCACAGTCACTGCCCTTGCAGCTCAGATTCGGGATGCACGTATATGCACAAATACACTCTATGCTAGCTCCTAACTGGATTATTCTACATAAACTTGTTTATTCCTCTCGTCTTCCTGAAAGGCAGAGCGGGACTCCAGGCAGCGAAAAGAAAGCACCAGACACAGGTTACGAGTGGAACGCCACAGAGCTCCAGCCCCCACACAAAAGCTGGTGGATGAGTCCTATCATCTGACAATGGGATGCAGAAAAACAACAATAATCCTGCCTGTATCCTGGATTAATGACACTTATTTCCGGGATGGCCCCATTTCAGAGCGTGGTCAGAGCATGCCTGCGCTGCTTTCATTGACCAAAGAGAAAACACTGACTACGACCGTGCCCCCAGCTCATAAGGGATCCTCAGTTGCCTTCTCAAGGCAGGGCAAGCTTATCTGGCTTTTGTGTGGCTAACTACAGAGGTAAGTGTTCAGACAGATAAATCAAGAAATTAACAGCAAAGCACTGTTTGCAAACTTCTACCCCTTTGTTTTCTCCTCCAAAGAAAAAATTCAGAACCTTTGGCCACGTTTCCCTGGACAGATCCAAAACCACTACACCAGCACCCAGGTCTCTGGCTGTCTCCCAAACAAGCTTCTTGCTCCACAGAGATGAGACCACCCTCTGCCAGATGTCAGCACCTTCTTAAATATAAATGCTTTTACAAGTACAGTTATTATTTCTGCATTTGGTCACTTCACCTGATCTCCCAGCTCCAGGCAGAGGCCCCGCAGGGCTCAGAGGTGTCTGCAGGCTGGCAGGACGGCTGATGAAATCGTGCAGCTTTTGGCTTTGTGCAAAATGCAGCAGCATCTGTTACGAAAACCAGGTAATCAGAAGAAAAAACAACCTCTGTCTTAAAAAGTTAGAAGCCAGTGGTGGTGAAACCCGCCATCACTTTTTCAAAAGAAAGAGCAGGACACCAAGCAGGATGTTGAAGCCCGCCGGTGAGCAGTCGCTGCTGTCGGCTTTACGGGTGCATCGTCACACCCGGACCTCAGACACTCTGGAAGCCTCCTCTTCCCGGGAAGCCGGGCAGAGCCTCGTCCCGCAGAAAATGGCATTACCAGAAACAGCTCTGCATGAAGGAGCCCGTTAGGAGCCGGTCCCACCTCCCGGTCGCCGATCGAGGGCCGGGTTTATGGGCGAAGGGAGCCGGTCGGTGCGGCCAAGGCTCTGCGTGGCGTTGCTTCCTCAGGGCTCGCCAGCACTGCGGCCGTCCCCAGAGACCAGCCCTCATCTCTGGGGGATGCGGAGAGAGAACCCCTTCCCTGAGACGGCACCGGCTTCTTCCTGACCCTGGGAACCAGGCTCCCCATTTTTTGTAAACTAGGCTAGATCTTTCAGTCAACGGAATCCAACAGGGATTTGCCCCCTTGAATTTCAGCAGAACTAGAAAGGTTGCTGTTATTTTCACACATGAAATGTAAAAAAAGAGGCAAATTCCTTGAGCGTGTTTGTAGTGGAGCGTGATGTGATTGTGTTGTCATTTATGGGAAATAATCGCAAGCCCATCTCTCCCTTTCCCCCCATTTTCCAGTCCAAATAACCATGAAAAATTACACTTCAATGTCAGGAGGACAACAAAGGAGGGGCTTTCTCCTGCGGCTTGACGGCTTTTCAGCCCCCCTTTCTTTGGACAAAAACTACCTTCAATGCTATTTCATTTTAAACGTGATCTAACAAATGCATCTTGACAAGTTCCTTTCTTTTTTTCTTTTAAACAGTATTTTGCACAGTTTAACCTAGCTCCAAACCGGAATCAGCTGGAAAGGAGGCTCATGCAAAAACACAAACACAGATCAAACTGCATAACAAAGGAAAACCCATCTCCAGCTCCAGGTCTGCAGGGAGAGGACAGCGCGGTCCCCAGCACCAGACAAAGGGGACCGGCAGCAGGAGACGGCCGGCAGAGGTGACGAGGCAGGAGGGCAGCTGAGGCTCTCTGGGGACAGGGACTTTGATGAAGGAAGGGACCGGCAGGAGCCCTGGCCCAGCACAAATGACTTCCACCCCACCCTACCCCACCCCACGGGTGTCCTTACCGGGACCAGACACCGCGGGTGCTGCCGGGAGCTGCGAGACGGCTTCTCCCGCAGCCACCTCGCCACCCAGCGCGCGGGCGGTGGGTCAGTGGCACGCTCTCCTCACCTGCTCCTCGCCCCTCTGGGAAGCTCTGCTCCTCCCCAGTGGCCTCGTCCCACTGCCCACTGCTCATCCTCTCTGGTCCCACCTCTCCACCCGCTCACGTTCCTCCTCGCACCTCCGCTCCCCACGCCGGCTCAGCTCCCCGCTGCTTACACCGCGCAGGGCCACGGCGGGTTCCTGAAGAATCGTTCAGGTCACAAAGTCCAACTGTCAACCTGGCCATGGCACATCCACCACCACACTATGTCCCCAAGCACCACATCTACGTGTCTTTTCAAATCCCTCTAGGGGTGGGGGCTCCACCACTGCTCTGGGCAGCCCGTGCCAGCACTTGACAACTCTTTCAATGAAGAAATTTTTCCTAATGTCCGATATAACCCCCCGCAGCACAACTTGAGGTGATTTCCTCTTGTCCTGTCACTTGGGAGAAGAGATGGACCCCACCTCATGATGGCCTCCTCTCAGGTCGCTGTGAGGACCGACAGGAGGCCACCACTGGAGCTCCCGGCCCCTGCAGACCCCGGCTCAGCATTGGGGAGCGGCTCTGGTGACCTGTCACAATCGCGCGCTCCCGCGGCCACTGCGCTTCAGCAAACTCACAATCCGCTTTTTGGGAAATGCACCCTCAGCTGGCACCGCGACAGAGGGCCACGCTCCAAGAAAAAGCTACGTCGTGCTCATTGTGCACCGGGTCACTCCAGAAAGACTTTTCAGATTCACCGACAAAAACAGTGCTAAAGCCAAGCGGAAGCTAAAGCGAACTTGAGCAACGTTCCGCGCGCCCGGAGCTCCTCGCAGCGTCAGATCCTCAGGCACCTTCTGAAGGGCTCGGCAGCACCGTGGCTGTCACCAGAGACTAGTCCTCACCTCTGGAGCACGCCGGTACAAGGTACGTCTTAAGAATATTGTAATGATAACAAAGACAATCCATAATTAATTCACGCTTAGCCTTGAGGGTTGGATATGCACAGGAGCACTCCCAACAACCTTAACTCTGCCGTCTAGCATCATCATAAACCATACTTACATCAAACACTAAAATGTCCTTTCTCCGGTTACGTTTTTTTTAATATACAACTCCTACAACTCCTACTCTGTTCTCACTCTCCATGGTATCGCTCCAAGGAAAAGTTAATTAAGGTGTTGTTGACCCTCTTTCTCCCCCTCCCCATGCATTTCCCAACCTCAGCATGTTTGGAGTTCTTTTAAGCTTAGCTAAAAACTTCAGAAAGCCATAATTATAGTGCCCTGGTTTAGGGACAACTACAATATTCTTGCAACACATGGCACCACAAGGTACAGACCCAGACAAAGGGACTAAGGGAGAGTGGCGGGGGAGCACGACCAGCCTGGTGGCTCTGGTGTGGGGGGTCTGTGGCACGTTGCTGTTCCTTCTCTCTGGTGAGGAAAGTTCTTGTTACAAAGAATGGGAAAAACTTTTGAACAATTCTAAGCAAATGCTTCTGAGGACGCTTTTTGGACACGGGGTGAGTCCAAACGGGTCTGAAGTGTGCCGTCTGGCTGGTTTGTTGTTGACTAGATCACAAGGCCAGCTGCGGTGCCGCATCGCCAGCCTCCTCCTGGAGCGTATTTCTAGGAACTAACTATATACGAACATGGGAAATCATAAATAACCATAAACAACACGTGTAATAAAAATCAGAGGAGGATCACCCCAGGCATGCTGCTGCCCACGAGGCAGAGCTGCTCGATACACCTGCATTGCGGAACACACGGGGCTGCTCCCCTTGAAGCCCATGAGGAGGGTAATTGTGCTGCAGAGGCCAGATGTGCAGCTGGTGGTGGCAACCAAAGACAGTTCTGCAGAGCCTTGTGGGCTTATAAGGAGATTTCAAAGCAAAAAGTCGAGGAACATCCACTGGGACCACTGGGAAGGACCGAGCAGATACACCCCGCTGGTCTAGGTACAGACAACACGGGCTCCAGCTGGCTGAGGGGTTCTCGACACTTTGGTCACCAGAACTGAGGTACCTCCACGTTAACCAGGCATAAAAACCAGCGTGATACGAAGCCGCAGGTACCGAAGTTCTTGGTGTGAGGGCCCACAGTCTCACCCTGCTGCTGAGAGGCCACGGCGGCAAGCAGCCCTGCAAACGCAGAGCTCTGTTTTCAGCCGTGCCGTAGCGAGCCCCCGAGCCATCCTCCCCACACTGGTCCTCCCCAGCGGCAACGAGCAGAGCTCTCTGAGACCAAACACCCTTTGAGCTGGTGCAGGAGAAGGAGCAGGTAACACAGGCAAGCCCTCGCACGCACACCAAACACCTGCTGCCAAGAGCAGGCAGTGGAGACCCAGAAACCTTCCAGCTCCACAGCCCCGGAGCCGTCCTTGGGGACACCGGAGGAACATACATCACCCCCAAGGCAGAGACATCCACGTCCAAGGGCTGAGCTGCCCCTTCCCTGGGCCTGGGTTAGTGGCACTGGCAGAATGTCAGTAATTGCTTTTCCCCTCGTACTAACAAGCTTTCAGCAGCACAAGATTTCAGCTTCCTGGAGCCAACAGGCCCTTTTTCTCCACCTCTCTTGGCTTCGAGTAATTGAAAGCGACTGCAATCTCGGCGCTGGCTCTCTGGTGCTCGGCTGCACCAGGGAGGTCACAGAATGTCAAGCGAAGCCTCTCCGCACACCTCCCCAGCACCGGCACTGCGCTCCCAGCACCAGCCTGCTCTGGAGCCTGGAGGAAGGGGCACGAGCACGGGGGCTGCTGGCAGCAAGGAGACCCAACATGACTTCTCTGCAGCTGGAGTGAGGGTGCCCAGCACCTCCCTGCACCACTCCCAGACTGCAGAGCCCTGCCGACCTCTGGACTTGTGTTTTTTTTTCTTCTAATTTTAAACAGGAGATAGGATCCTTTTCAGAGAAACTATATATTCGTCCTTACTATTTCTTGCCGCAAGGCAACACACTTTCCCCTGTGATGCCTGAGTTCCCCATCACACACCAGGGCAGGATCCTTCGCTCGCCATCACATCCAAGATAAAGACAGAGGGTGCTGAACGGCTGCTCTGACACGAGTGAAACACAGAGGACCCCAGGGAAAGGGAGGAGCACAGAGAGGCTCCCAAGGAGACGCTGAAGGTTCTCGTGGTTCACAAGCCGCCCGGCCAAGCAGTTCTGCAGCACCGGGCGAGACGCCGCCAGCGGGCCCTGGGGATGGAGCCTTTCTGCCACCCCGGGACACTCCTTGGTGCCCGCAGCCCCGTGCTCGGCATCCTCAAATGCTAACGAGGGCCCGACGGGCGCTTCGGGGATTTGAAACGCTCCCGAGACCTGGACCAAGGCGCACGCACAGGTGGCGGCTCCGGCAGAGGCCTGTGATAAGAATTTATTTCTCTCAATTACAAGCGCTTGTCCCCGGTCTCAGTTCATCAGCGCGGCGCAGCCGAGTCAATGAAAGCTCAGTAACGCGCTAATCAGATGCACAGCGACGAACTGGAGCCACTCTGAAAACAAGCAGCGGCTTTCGGGAGCGGGCGGCCGGCCCTGCCACCCCTCTGCTCCCCGGCACGGTTCCGCTCCACGCGACCCGCACGCGTGTGTGGGCAGGCGACGCAACGCCCGGGCTCTGCTGCCCACGCACGACCCTCTTTCATGGAAGGCTTCCAAGGGTGCTCTATGTATTTTCGGGTAAGTTTTGGGGTTTTTTTATTGGAGTTTCATCTGAAATAGTTGTTCCTTTCAACCCAAGACCTGTGGATGTCCCAAGCAGACAGAGAAGGAGTCTAAATATTGCCCTCAAGAAGAAAACACAGGACAACAATGCCAGGAAAAAAGAACACCAATCACCAAGGAGCTCTCTCCTGGTGTTCTCAGCAAAATAACATTCCTGCTTTTGGAAACCCACATCTAAGACAAGCATAACAGGCCGCACATTGCAGGAGTGGAGGGATGGAGGAGAGACGAAGTCCAACACGCTGTGAAGTCCCCCGAGCACCTGAGAGGCACCTGAGAGGCACGGCAGCCCTGCCCTGGCTGAAGAATGCCCTCGGGCCTCTCTTTGCTTGGTTTAAAATGATCAAACAACCAACAGCACCTCCCCTAGTTCCCTTCCACAGTGATCCAGAGGCAAAGGCCGTTCATGCGACGCGATGACTCCCACCCGGCATCGCCGGCGCGAAGCAGTTGCTGAACTTCCCCGGCATTAACCTCTCCGCGAGCGCGGCGCGAGGGGATGCTCTCCCTCTGCAGCCTGCTCAAGAGCTCTATTGATCCAACACACACTTGGTGCCTTCAAAGTTGTTTATGATCAATATGCAAATTGCCCATGGCATTGATCTGGTATTAATTTTCAATTAGGGAACCCACAGGGGTCTCCCAGGGTCAATATCTACCAATGCAAGGTAACTCCCCAGTGCAGCAGTGGGACTGACGCTGCCCGCTGCCTCCGTGGCTGCTCCCGCACCTCCCAGCCAGGCCCCCCCGGACCCTGCTGCCTCCCGGAGAGGGGCTCGTGCCCACATGTCCCTCTCCCACCCGCAGCCTCGCTGGGGCAGGTTCCTGCACCCCTCACGCAGGGCAGCACCTCGAATCCCCTGAGCTACCAATGGGTGCAGAAGACCCACAGTGGAGGAATTTTGTCCGACAGCGATTTGTGCCCCTTTTTTGAGGGGGCAGCAGCCACACAGACAAACAGCTGGTGGCCCGCGGCGCGAGGCAGCCCGGCAGCACGTGGTTTGAGACATCAGCCTTCAATGTGCACCCTGCGCCTTCTGCACTAACGCAGTTACTGGAACAGGCGGCGTAACACAGCAGCGTGTGCACCAGGCGCCGAGAGCCTGGGCGGAGCGGGCGAGCAGCTTCCCAATGGCACGGAGAGAGGGACCAGAACACTCGCCAGGCAAACCTGCACATCTCTAGGAAACAGGGTAGAAGTGGAAATGATGTGCCAAGGTTAAAAAAGAAGGAAATTATTGAAACTGCCTTGTAAATCCAGAGGAAGGTGTCTGTTCCCGGAAGAAGGGATGCATCCCACCAGCCGCCCGCACGCCTTTCCTCCTCTTGGCTTGGGAGCCGTTTGCATCTCCGGGCTCGTGGTCCCACCGGCGCGGTGATGCCCTCTGCACCGGCCACCGCGCACACCCACGGCTCTGCCACTCGCTGTGCTAACCAGCACATTAGCTACCCAGGCTAATTGGTTTATGGATAACATTAATTACCATGTTGCTCATTAATGGATGAAATCTTTATTGGTTCCATTGATCAGCGGGACTTGTTAGCCGGCCTCCTAACCAATGGCGGATGTAACAAGCTCTCTTATTGGCATATCAATTAATGCAATCAATTTCTGGCCAGCGGCTGCCATTCGCTTCCCTGCTTGTTAGACTGTGGAAGACAGAGTCATGTCAAGTAAGCATTTATTTAAAGGGTTTCTAATTCTTCTTGAGCTGACTTCCCAGCAGGCTTTCTGCCACACAAGGGTTTTCTGCCTCCGGAGACCTTCCCCTTTCCTCCCGTTGCAGAATCAGATCTATAACAGTCACTGCAAACGAAATCATTTCTGTAAAAATATTTATCGAGTTACGCAAGCAGGACAGCTAGAAGTGTCAGATTCAGAAGTCAGACGGTACCACTGCGCCGGTTTACCACACCAGAGGGACAGGCGGGAGTGCAAATCCACTCCCAAAAGAAGGGCAGCGGCTCAAGAGCCCTGCCAGAAAGCCTCCCCACCAGGGATTAATTTTAATTACAGGGTCCGTTCCCCACAATTAGCACAGTTTTGTCAGAGAACAATAAGCCCTTAACACTTTTGCCCTACCCCACCTTCCAAAGTGAACCCGGACCGTTTCACCTCTCTACGCAGCCCCGTCACACGGGTCTGCAGACACCCACACCCCAGCCAGTGCCTCCAGCCTCCTCCGGGGAAAGGAGAGTGGGACGTGGGCTGCTCCCATGCTGGGAACACATGAAGACTATGACGAGGTCTTGCAGGGGCCTGGCGGTCTCAGCTGCAAAGCTCCTGGGGGTCACACCGGACACACCTTACCCGAACCTCTGGGGCAAGAAAGGCACATAAAGAACAGAGGACCTGAACTGAAGAGATCAGCGCTGCTTTCCTGAGCAAAGTGGTGACAAAACTGGTAGTAGCCTGAAGAAGACCAAGAGATTTTCTGAGCCATTTCCCTTGTAAGTAAGAAGAAGGGAATTTTGGTTAATATGACAGAAGGCAAATGGTATTGGCAAGGAGCAAGAACCTCTATTCTGACTTACAGAGACTTTGTTCTCTCCGTTTTCCATTGGTCTATTGGCCAAACAGATTTCACAGAACTGTATGTTCCGAAAGAGCTCCAATCCCACCCTGCCTGGGTTTAGTTTTCCCCTGCCCGTGGCCACACTTGAAAGAGACTGCATCTGATCTCAGCATCCAGCTCCTGAATTTCCATCTGCCAGGGGTTAATGCCCACCACACAGGGGTCCTGCAGCTCGGGAGGGTGATGCTGCTCCCAGACATTGCTCACCGCTCAGAGATGTGCCACATCAACTGCCTTGCTGCAGAAGGCTCGGCTTTCCTCTGGAGCAGCACACGCGCTGTCGCGGTGAGCCGGGCAAACGTTCCTGCAGCCACAGGAGGCCAACGCTCCCGACCTCCATCCCTCTCCCCAGTTGCTGAGCTCCTCAGGGCTGCCCGTGCCGCTGCATCAGAGCAGGAAACCCGGCGGCTAATGGATCCGTGGGACCTCGCAGGTGAAACAAACACTTTTTCCTGCAGAATTAGATTTGGTAATTAGATTGTGGAAATCACTGTCACAGGGTGTTGCTGTGGCCAAGAATTCAGCAATATTCACGAAAGGGATTAGATAATTAAGGTTAATGAGAATATCTGGAGATATAATTGCTAAATCTAACAAAGGAATTTGTAAAGAAATGTAAACCCACGAGCTTTAGGGCACACGTGAACTGCCTTCTCGCCAGAAGGTTTATACGGACACTCGCCTGGGCAGCAGGTGAGCGTGTGGCCGATGGCTGGGTGCTCTCAAGAGCCTTCTCCTCTCCTCTTTCCTCTTCCTCTTCTCTCTCCTTTCTCTTTCACTTCCCTTTCTTTCTCACTTTCTCTTCCCTCAGCTCAGCATCCCGCATGCCTCTCCCCCTCCACGGGCAGGGCACAGGCCGGGCGGTGGGACGTTGCGGAGAGGCAAGACACGGTCCCTGCGGCAGGCAGCCGCTACAGAGGGCACGCGGCAAGTCAAGAAACAAAACCCGAGCTCGCCGCTGCACGCACACACAAGACGTGCCGGCGCTGCCCACGGCGGGCTCGGGGCCACAGAAATCCCCTCGCCCATCACACCTGGGAGCTGGGGTCCCGAGGAGGGACCCGAGGCACCGCGCTGACATCGTGCAGCTCTGCTGGGACGATCCAGCCGCCCTGCGCGCCCACCACAATCCCGCCCACCGCCGTCCCTCCCGGACTAAGGCTCGCTCCGCGTCCCCGCCAGGTAATTATGCAGGAAGGATCCTCCCCGCCAAACACAATCATAAATCAAACCTTATCAGAGCTGAACTATAAATCTGTGAAGACTCTGATAATTTCTAGCCATGGGAATAACACCACAAAAGTACTTTTTAAACTAATTACTCAGATTCCGAAGTGCTGCCCTAATGAGCCTTCCTTCTGCCCAGAACTTACTAAGAGAAAAAAATCTACCTTCAGTGCAGTAATTACTGCCTTCCCCTTCAAACTTCTAACTGGAGATCAATGCTGCATTTTAAGACTCATTGATTTACAATTAGCCTGGCTTTCCTGCTAAAGTGTTTTTAAAGCAGAGTTTACTTTTATTTTATTTTGAAATCTCAAAGATCTGGTTCTTGGATTTTACATCCTCATGAGAGGTGTGCTGGAAACGAAAAGCGCGAGGAAGGCACACCGCTGAACAAAGAAAGGAACGCGGCGTTTTTTGTTGGGCTGAGACTAGAAATAAAAGACTCTTAAATATTTAAGGGATAAACACGAAAAAAGAAAGATGAAGGAAGAGAGTCAAAGCTAAAAGAAAGGAAGAGAAAGTGCAAAAAAGGAAACGTAAATGCAAAGGGAGGGCAAAATGAATTACGAGCTAAGACAGCAGAGTCACTGCCAGGCGCATCAGAAGGCTCTTACTGCCTCTGCTGTTTATGAGCATCCTTGGGAAAAAAAAGCTGCAGCTTTGTGCATCTTTGCAAAATAAAGCACTAGTTAAAAATAGTGCGTACAGCAGGGACTGCGCGCGAACACGAGGGTCCTGGCAGCTCTCGCATTCGTACAATCTGTCCCATGAGGAGAGCAGAAGTAAGCGAAGCAATTAAGAATTCCATGCTGATTGCTTCAGACGTGTTTTTCTAAGCCATAAAGATAATAGCCTCGCGGATACATCCGCCTCCTCTCTCCCGCTTCTTCCCATCCCAACATCACCTGCTCTGCGGCCCTTCCCCTGCAGAGCCGCACGCTGGAACGAGCCCTGGCCTGGGGATGCTCCATCCTGGGGGACACTTCAGACCCCTGTGGAGAATGTCCCCTGAGCGGGGTCCAGAGGTCCCTGTCAGCCCCCGCTGCGCCGGGAGCCCTCGGCCACTCCGGAGCCCCACAGCAGCGTTCGGCTCCGCATTGGTTTTGTGCCATTTCTGCGGGACACGAGCTGCGCTGGACACGGCCCTTCGTGGCTCCTCGGCCCCTCCTCGCCTCCTGCTTCTTCCTCCACAATAAACATTTGGAAGGTCTTCTAGGACTAGCATGGGCAGCGGCACGACGGGAGCCAGGCTGAGGAGCAGGGAGGCGAGGACAATTGCCTGCAAGAGTTTACAATTCTGGAGCCACCATAGTGGTCCAGCCTGGCATTTCGTGTGCCGTGCTCATAAATTGTGTTCTTTACTACTGTTAGGTCCCAGGAGTCAGTGGCAGATGACGATCCCAGAGTGATGAAAGCCAAGAAAGAAAATGGGGAAGCCAGTAACATCTCTCCTTTTTTTTTGTATTTTGTTTTACAGAAAGCTGCTTAGCCCCATTTCAAAGACTAATATGAAAAAAGTGCAATTAAATCCTTGAAAAACTGACAGATCAGCAAAACAAAACCACCCGGAGGAGAGCACGATTGAGCCTCATTAAGAAAGAGTTCAGCCTGTTTTTAAAACCTTTCTTAACACTTAGCTGGGTACCTCTCAGCAGCAACCGCTCCCAATGCGCCTGGCATAATTAGTGTCAGAACGGAAAGGAAAAAATCAACCTAGGAAACAGAAATTAAACCACCAGATTCAAGGGAGAGAAAAAGGTTTGGGTGTAGCGGAACCATCTACATTCTAACAATAACCCCTCCTCTCAGTCTGCGGCAGAGAGCTCCAGTTCCACTCTAGGCATAGACAAACACACGCCAATTAAAGAGAGAAGTGGCCGGGGCAAACCCGCGCTGTAAAATTTCTCTCGCTAACCACTCCCAGTCCCCGAACGGTATCCGCATGGCAGTCACATCCACCCGTGAGGTCAGGTTAATGACAGATGGACAGTAAATTACACTGACCTCGGCAGCAATTATAACTATCGCAGTTGACAATAAGGAAATTGAGATACGGGGACAAATTCCGCGCACTTGCGGCAGCCGGACCCCTCTGCGGGCTGCGCGTGCGGACGCTCGCACACGCACCCTACGCGTTAAACCCCAGCCTCGAGCAGGACGCTTCGCAGCCAAGACCTATTATTTTGCGGTGGGGGTGGGGATGAAACGCATGGGAGATAGAAAAGATGGCAGAGAGATGAAGCCATTTTATTAAATCAGGCAAATTCTAATTTATTCTGGGGAGATGGAGGAGAGAAAATGGATTCACTCTCAGCATGCTCACTCTCTATCGTCTGATCCAATCCCTACCGCCCCGCTGGAGGGGGAGGGGGCCTCGGCGTTCTGCAATTCTCCCACAATCTGAGAAAAAGATTAAAAAATAAGATGATTCTCCTTTCGGGTTTTGCAGCAGCCATGGGGAAAAAGCTTCTGCTGCTGTCAGCCACGTCAGGTGGCGTCGCAGAGGTCGGGGGTTTGCTGCGTGGGGACGTTACACCAGCAGCACACGGTCCAAGGCTCACCACGCCAGCAATCAGGAGGGCAGATGCACACGTGCGGGAGGAACGTCTGGGGTGGTCCCAATCGCTCTCTACCCTTCTAAGTGTACTCCATAGCACGCACCCGCAACAGTTAGCGGGATTAACGCCACCATCCCTCTTCACCGGGTAAACAACACTGAAATAAAAGTGTCACACGGGCAGCGCTGCGTGGTGATACCTGTTACCCACAGGCTCTCACGCTAGCGCAGGCACCGCTGCACCACCACTGCGCCACCACCACGGCACCACCCTGCCACCCTGACCAGTGGGCAAACCTGAGCTGGGGCGCTTTGTGCCGTGTTCCACAGCCCTCAGCAGGAGCTGGGCTCTGGTGCTCGCAGGGACCGAGCTCTCCATCGCTCCAGCCAGCGCCCCGGAGCCCGTGGAGCTCCCCAGCACAGACACCTGGTTTCCAGGGGCCTCTGCAGCCCTGAGAGCCGAGTGGCTCAGGTTATCTGAAACGACACCGAGAACCTGTGGGCCGTCACGATCTCGCGCGCTGGGACACTGTCTGTTGTGACAGCCAGGTGGGGACAGCTCACGCAGAGATGTTTCCAAGCGAGGCTGATATCCGAGCTTCGTGTTTTACCGATGAGGACGACGCGCACAGTTGCCTGACACACCGAACAAAGACAGCAAAACTCCCTCCTCAAATGAACTGCTACCAAGCGGTACTTAAAGGGTTTTGAACAGAGACCAAGCAAAAACACAGACGTTTGGTTAGAGTTTAACACTGCTACAAAACCCAGCAGAGCTCCTCCTGCAGGGGACAGCAACCGCTGGGGCTGACGTTCCCGGGACAGAGCTGTGACACCCTCGCTGCACCCACGCGGGGACGGACAATGCAGGTGCAGTCTGGAAATAAAGAGGTGAGATGTTGTTGCACAAGGCTCCACAGGCACAAGAGTATCTCCCATTTCAGAATTAACCAGAAGGAAACAAGAGCGACATGTAATTAATTACCAGTGGCCAAGCAAGTCTAGAAAAACAAGCAAGACTTGGGGCAAACTAGAAGAATGCTAAAACTAGTCGGGGCAGAACGTCCTGGTGTGTCACAACGCTATCTCTCTGTGTAGAAACCATTCTAGTGAGGCTTGCAATGACTAAGTCAACAGTTTATACCAAACCCTCCAGAAAACGCTCCCTGCAGGAATCTCCCCTGACACCAGAGCATTCACTCGCGTTCGGAATCGAGCGAGCGTCGCGCTCGCACACGTCCCCCCGCGCCCACCCCAGCAAGGGCTGGGGCCAGGGAGGGACAGGCTGAAAGCTCAGGGAGAGGGGCCGAGCAGCAGCACCTGCAGCACGAATTCCTAACAGAAGAAATTCCTGTTTTGCATCCAGGTCTAGCGTGGGCAGTGAAGCTGATTTTATGACTTATTTATTTATTTCGCCTTTGATGAACAGAAGGTTAATATAAGAACAACTCCTTGGCAAACCTTTAAGGGTAATTCAAGCGACACTGATGTGAATCAATGTTCCCTTTGTGAACGCATTACTTGGCAGAAACTGGCTTTTTGTAACCCCCTTAAACCTAGCTGGCAAAACAAAAAGAGAAAAAAAAAAACGTCCTTCAAACAAAAGGATGAGGTGAAAATAAAGAGAGAGTCGACTGCACTTTATTCTCTTTCATAGAAGCAAATGGATTTGGTGCTTTTTATACATTAATCAATCAATATCACTGACTGTACATCAGCGGCGCAGCCAAGTTATGAATGACCTTTCTGGCAAAGAGGACACTTTTAATGCTCATAAGACTGCTCATAGCTTAGCAACTTTCCGAATTTATGCCTGCATGATTACCCCTTGGAGGCAGGCGCCCGTTAGCACTGCACTAGATATGACAAGGTTAGTCCTTGCCAATTTGTGCAGAAGAAAGGAAACTGGTGACTGCGTGCACTCCATCGACACGGTCCGCTGCTGCCGTGGGACGGGGTGGACGGGCTTCCCGGCACCCGCCTCGCCACCACGCTCCCTCGGACCAGGAGACGCCACCAGTGCCCGCAGCCAGAGCCACCTCTTGCTGGGGCTCAGCGGAGAGCAGAGCCGAGCCCAACGCAGCCCTCCCAGGGGTGAAAAGCAGCGGCAGGACCTGGGGAGTGTTTCTGCCAGCCCGGCAGCAGGAGGCTCGCGGGCACGTGCCAGGGCGGGAGGCCGGGCGAGGGAGAACATCCTCCCTTCGTCACCTCGCCGCCCGGGCCGAGCTGGAACCGCTGCTCTGCACGCGGCCAGGGAAAACACTGCCTTACGCTGTTGTCAGCAACGGCCCACGGGCAACGGCTTCCAACTCCTCTCTTCTCTTTTACATTATTTAAGAGAAAACAAAAAGGGATGCTGGCCTCGGTCCGCAATAGGGTTACCCCTTCCCCATGACTCAACACCAGCAGGAGCGTGGTGGATGTCTGGGCACTCCCGTGTGTGGGACTTCCACTTCCCATTTCTGACGTGCCCTGGGGTGTGCCCCTAGTCAGCTCTGTACGCTCTGCAGGGAGAGCCAAGCTCTCCATCTTGGGTCCCCTGGCCCCAGCACCACACTCCTCCTCACGGCAGCTCCCTGCGAGCACGTGGGGCAACCATCCCACCGTGGTAAGAAATGAAACACCCTCATCGCCTTGCTCCTTTCAGAAACCTCCTTCTTTCCTGCTGAAAAGCACAGTTCTCTTCCACTTGATTCTAACCTCACCGTTCTTTTGGGGTTTTTTGAGCCCTTCCCTCTGAAACCTGCCCATTCGGAGGTGCAAGGGCTGATAGAGCACTGGTGGGGCACAACCCCGCTCCCCGAATCCCATCGGCACCACCCGGGTGGCTCAGGACCGAGGCGCAGCCCCGCACTGCCCACATGCCAGCTCCCCTTCGCCTGGCATCCAGGCTGCGACCTCTAACCCCTTCCCGGCCAGGACAGAATAAACTCCGGCAATCCCCCACACCACACACACACGCATGCACGTACAAAAGGGGAGGCAGAAAAAGAAGAATAGGAGGAGAAAAGTGAGTAGGTGATGTGGAAAGGAGAGGTGGTTGCGCAAGTGAAGTGGAACGGACAGGCACTGTGCGCTGCCAGATTGCCTGCCCGCCTGCAAAGGCCAAAATTAATGCCATTGTTTTGCCACAAAGGAGGCAGCAAAGTAGCAGCAGAGGCCGGAGAACAATCCTGAACACCGAGCCCTAATTCACCCTTCGTAACAATAAAAAGGAGGACGGAAAGGGCCGGAACGCTTCAGCTTAATTGGTAACCAAATGAGACAGTAGTTCCCAGAAAAGGAGCAGAAGCGTCTGCCCCGCATGAATACCAGCAAATCGGGAAAGCAGAGAAAAAGGCGGGCGAGTCACGCTCGTCCATTCTCGCTATCTGCCCCTCCGAGGAGGGTGGGAGCAAGGTGGGGGCCGCGCAGGGACGCCAGGAGGGACGGGACGGGGCCTGACGCGGGGATCACACAGGGCCAGCTCCAAAACGGCTGGGGCACGCCAGAGGAGACCTACTGCCTGCCCCGAGAGAAATGACACGTGTGGACACCAGCGGGGTGGGCAGAAAAATCCAACGCTGTCAGGTACTTAATGAAGTGGCCCCAGGTGAGCGAAATAGCTGAAAAGAGGGGTAGGAAGAGGCACCTACGGAGAGAAGGAGGAGATGGTGAGGGCTGCTTGGTCTGAACAAAAATAAGCAGCTTTGACAGGAGCATCCAAATGAAGGCTGGTTCAAGGGAGGCAGTCTGATGCTGCTCCTCTCATCCTCCGGCCTCTGGAGGACTGACAATGAACACAGAAAAAATGCAAATGTGAAGCAAATATGGGTAATACTTCCTCATACAGCTCCCAATTAACCTTTGGAACTTGCGGCCTCAAGAAATCATTGAGGTCAAAACAAAATATATGGCAAGGGCATCAAGATGTACAACTTGGAATAGCAAACCGACTATTTGGAAGAAAAAGAAACCCTCTTGGGGTTTGGAAGAAAAACAAACCCTCTTGCTTAAGGGCATGATCCGAATTTTAGTGAAAATAAGGACAACACCTTTATTTGAGGTAGGCTATTGTCTGTTTACGGGTCCCCAAATTTCTTTTCTGAAGCTGCCAGAACAAGACACTGGCGTTATTAAACAACCTCAAGTTTGTAGTGGAAAAATAAATGCATGTGGTAGCTCCTTCTTAGCCAGTTCCGAGGACTTCAATGTCATCACCAGAGGATCAATCAACCTTACAGAAGGAAAAGGAAGCAAGTATGTTTGAGAAACAGGGGCAAATCCTGGACCACCGGCAAACACACAGGAGAGCGTTCTCCTGAAGTGCACTTCCAAGGACACTGAGCAGCGGCGGCAACGCTGGTGTGGGCCAGGCCAGAGGTTATTTCGAGCCCTGTGCCAGCTGCTGTAAAACCTTGTTTCACAAATCATCCCCTGGATAACGTATACAATCTCATTTTGCCAATGGCTCTCAAAGAAAAACAAAATCAATTTCAGAAAGCTGAGCTCTGTATCTCTTGCAATTAAGTCTGTAATCCTAACAAATGACCCGGAGGATGAGAATACTTCCCATCTTCATAATGCCTCCTCTGAACAAAAGTCTCAAAGCACTTCTGTGTTTGGGTCAGAACATTCTCCTTCTCCAGTCCTGCCAGTTAGATAACGACCATCAGACACGTGCTCCTGCAGCAGAACGAGGCCTGAGAGAATCAGCCCAGGGAAAAGGCAGAAACAAACAGGAGAGGAGCTGATGCTCTGCAGGGATATTCCCCAAAGGGCGCGAAGGTGCAGGACGTTCTCCTCCAGCGCCGAGCGTGACCCGGTGGACCTGCATCAGCTTTTATAAACAAATGGGCAACGAAGCCCACACTAACCCAGAATGAGCTTGTTCAGGGGCAACAAGCTTCAAAGATGAGTATCTTCCAAGCAGGATGGCAAATGCGCAAGCTGCTGCTACAGGTCTGAGTGTGCAAGCTCTGGGCAAGCTCTCCCAGGTTTGTTTTCTCTCTTTGGAACTGGTCAGTTGTGTGAGTAAGCCTGCTCTGGTCGCAGTAAGAAGAGGCACGGTTGAGAGTACTCTCCTTGCAGGTTTGGCGTTTGGAAGGACAATCTTCCATCTCTGAAGATCTGCAAGGAACACCATGAGAAGGGATTCTACCTCTCCCTTCCAAGGACTGAAAAGCACACGGAAAACATCAAGGAATTCAGTTTCACCACCACTGTGAAGACTAAGCAGATACTCTTCTTGTTCCATGGTCGAAACCCTGAATTGAGAAGCAACTTATTTTCATTGATCCATGTCAGAACTGTGAAGTTGTCCAGACTTCTGGAATTTCAGTCCCATCTTTTAACATCTCCGAGAACTGCTGAAACAAATTGGCAAGATTTTTCTGATCAAAAATGTTTAAAACATCAAGAGCAAAGCTAACATCTTTGCTAATCCAAGGCCCGGAGGTTGCTTCTGGACCCTGACTTATATCCTCCCTGGGCTCACGCAGTGACTTTTCCATTACTATTTGTGTTAAACATCTGCACAGAAGTTCTCAGAAGCAAACGTTAACTTTATCTATCTCAGAAAACGCGCAAGCAGGTTCTGCTCCAACCGGTGCTGCGAAAGTACCACAGGAGGTATGAAGGGATCTCGTCCTGCAATTCATCACTCTGATGAAAAGATGGGGCTGGAGACCAGAAATCCTGCGTAAACGTTCCACGTGGGGAACAGAAACAGTTCCGTAAAGCTTCCTTTGCATCCATCCAAACCATGCAGTTTCCTCTTTTGCGGCCAAGTGTGGATTTGCTTTCTCCAGGGCGCACCGTCACAGCCCAGGACACTCAGTCCTGCCTCACCCCGGCTCAGGGAGCGCTCTGTGTTTAGACTGGCTCTGACACCCTTCTGAAAAAGGACACGATGCTTCTGTCCCACAGGGAACAGCAGCTGCCAGCGCTCAGGAGAGACGCCGTGCCCCGACACCCTGGCCTTGGCCTGGCTCCGGAGTTCCTTTTGATGGGGAGAAAAAACTCGAGTAGAAGAGGGACCAGGAGCTTCCCCCCGTTTCCCTCCAGCACGTGGTGATGTTTTCCCCTTCACTCTGCTTAAGTGGAAAGGGCTTGAAGACGCAGCCGAACAAGACAAACATTCTGGAACGAGTCAGCCGTCAGAGCTTCCTCTCTTTCTGCTTAATGAAAGCCATGAGCTCGCAGTGACAAGTGTCTGCTGGAGCGAGATGGGGAGTTTATGAGATTCCTGCCACGTTTCAGTGATATTACAGCATGCCTTTGGTCTGCCTGCCCCAGCCCCGCGATCCAACCACTTCCTTCCCGCCAGGCGCCTCCCATTAGAGACTTTCATTATGCCGATGCTCGGGGGGTTGTGCAGATTTCTGCTGCCCACCCCGCCTTACCAGGGGCACAGGAAAAAAAGTCACAATAAACTTTAATAAAAACAAAATTAAAATGATTAAACCTTTCATATCCTTTAGAGATTATCTATTCACCACTGGTTGGTCAAAACAGAGCTAAGGCACAACTTCCTTTTAAACTCAAAACCAACCCCAAAAAATAAATATCAAAGGAAAGCTGCCTCTGCCAGATATTAAAGAGGAACCAACTCTACCCCTTCATTCTGCGAGGCCAGGCTTCAGTGGTGCCACGGTGTCCTGTCCGCACAAAGACAGAAAGATGCTGCTGTGACGGGAATAGTGTCCTCCAAAATTCGTGTGGGAGAAGGGATGCAAGGAGGGAGCAGTTACAAATTAGCTACCAAATAATACCAGTGCAGAGAAGTCCCCTTATGTGGGCTTAGAAGCCCCCTAAAGGGTTTGACTTTGTTAAAGCACGTGGTCCTCCTTGTGTCATCAGACCTGCGAGAGGAGCTGTATACAGCAACCCTCACCCACGGCTGGTGGATTTTGATAACCATTAAACCAATATGAAACTAAAGCAGAACCAAAAGCTTCCACCTGCGCCTCTGATCAGCCATAAAGGAGCAAGTTTGAGATCTGCCCAGCCTCTGGACATCCTCCAGAGAAGAGACCCTGCATACAAATACTGCAATTCCCATCAAGAACTTGCTGGAAAGGTAAAAGGTCCTCAAGCCATTCAATCCACCAAAAAAAAAAAAAAGAAAAAATTCCAAGGTTCAGCAGAACAACAAAGGGGAATGCAACAGGCTGTCCTCCTGCTTTAAGTGAACACACATGACATGAGATCCTGGAAAACAAGCTGATAATCCTGCATGTGGGGGTACTTGGTGGGGCTGGCACCGAGATCAGAAATGCTGCAGTAAAGGGGAACTGTGAGTTTAATCAGCTTAACATACACATCGCCGAGAGCTGTTTTCTTCTTTGCTGCTATTTCACGTATGTTATTGCACCGCGGGTGAATGTTTTCTCAAAACAGGACAATAGCCTGTCTTACTCCTCGTGTCTGAGAATGAGATGACAGACATGGATTTCCTCTTCAGACAACAAAGCTGTTGCTCACCCCCGGCTGCAGGAAACAGCCCCCGGCACGTTGCTGGGTGCCAGCACCCCCCGGCCCCCCAGTACCTGCCGCGGCGCGCGCCTCGCCGTCGATCCAAGCGCTGGTGATTTGGGTGGATTTCCACACAACGCTTGGGAAACAAAGACTGGGCAGGCTGCTGCCTTCAGGGGGTTACAGATAACATATTGGGAAAAGACAATATTGGGTTGTGCGGAGCGAGAGGTAAAAAGCCGGAGAGAAGCTAATGAAGCTGGGCAGCATTCGATGTTTGCACACAGGAGAGCAGATTGTCATTTGGGCTGGCAGATTATTAAATGTGTCAATCAAGGACAAGCCTGGAAATGACAAGGGGGCGCAGCGATCAAGGTTAGCTGTTAAACACCAGCACAAGGAATCTCATTCGAGTCGCGGAGGGCGACTGACACGACCAGAAGAGCCTCCCCAGCCCTCCGAGCCGGGGCAGCAGGAGGAGATGGCACGCGCAACATCGTCGTTTTGGAACTCTTGCTTGCACCAGGCGGGAAATTTTACACGCAGTCCCTCCGTGTGAGCCTCACACATCGCTCTACCCCAGACGTTCCATGCAGACAGGCCGGTGCCTTGCGGGCAGCACTGGGCAGTGGCAGAGCCGTGCTGGGGCCGGGAGGTGCCCCGGTATGAACTCCGCGCTCCTCTCCTGCAGACACTGTGCAAGTCGTCTGCTTGGGGAAGTTTTTAATTGTTGCATGCAATTAAGGGCCATGGAAAAGTGGAGAGAGGCTTACAAAAGCAAACTAATTACTCCTTTCTGAAACCCTCCATTACCTCTATGAGATGCAGCAGAGCAACGCACACGTGTCTCCAGCATTAGCAATGACCATATTTTCTTTAATTGAGACCAAGCAGAGGACATCAGATCTTAATAAATTTGAGTTATTTCAAGCAGGGAGAAATACCATTTGGCATTACCCATGTTCATTTCAAAATTTCCTCTGGAAGTACAGAGCCTGCAATCATGAAAAATCCACTCCAAAGAAGGGTCTCACGTCCTTGTTGTAACAAATTACATCACTAATTACTTCACACTTGATGACTGTGAATGAGAAACGCCTTGCATGGTCGCGCGCCCTTCAAGGTGGGAAAATAGCAGGACGGTTCCCCTCGCAAGAGGTATCTGTAGAGGACCCCCTTCCCCTTCCTCCACTGCTGGTTTCACTTCATTTTACGGTTGGGCCGATGACAGTGGCACGGCCACTGAGGGAAGGGAGAAACGGGACAGGAGCGAGGGGAATTCAGAGAGCAACGCCTCCGTCCTGCGGACGAAGACACCGCGTGACCTCTGAGTCACGTATTTAAGCCGACAAATGGGGATGACATCGAGCCTCCCTTCTGCTAAATAGAAACCTTTCCTCTAAGAGAAACCTTTTCATACCGAAAACCACATCCTGAGTGTTTCATGAGCAAATCTGCTCCCGATCACATGGGAACTCCGCTTCCGTTCCCAGTCGCCATCACCTCCCTCCCGACGGTGATGCCTTCGCATCCCTGGTGCAGCTACGGAACTGCTTTTAAGCAAGAGGAACATTAGCGAAGTGTTTCATATGACTCAGAGTGAAAACAGAGGTGCAAGCGCCACGTGAGCATCCAGCTGCCTGCAAGCACCACGGGTAGAGACAAGCCAAGTTCGGTTAACTACTATTTTTAAACCACATGAGTTTTCTCATCTGGCAGCTTCTCTGGCTAGACCTCACTTCTGTTTACGCACTTGGTTTCATTAAAAATTCACATCCTGACTTCAGTCTACACTTTGCAGCTCTTCAGAAGGTGGAACACAGAAACCCAAGGAGGACATGGATCAACAGAGCACCGCCAGCTACCCTGGGGGCAGCGATGGGAAACACGGGAGCTGTGGGGCATCCCCTCTTGCCTGGGAGCTCTGCAGCCAGTGGCCTTCCAGGGGCTCCCAGCGCAGAGCTTTACAAGAAGGATATTCCTCCAAATAACTGCCCTCAACCTGCCTGGCGAGCGGCTGTCCCTCGCTGCGCGTCGGCAGTGCCGGGTCGGGCAGGCAGCGACCCTCCCGCCCACACCCCCACACAAAGGGGCTTTTGACCGCACGGCCGAGCTCAGCAACGGCTCCCAGGGTGCCTGCACTCGCTCGTCACACGCGAGGGCCCCGACAATGACCGCATGTGTTGGAGGGAGACGGGTGCCAAGGATTTGGCAGAGGTTGGCGAAACAGTATGCCCGCCCGGGGCACTGGGTCTCTGCAGTGAGATGGGGAGGCTGTGGTGACCCCTCGCAGAACGCATCCCGCAAAGCGATTCCTCAGAAATGACGACGGTATCTCTGGCGGCCTCAGCCTGGTCTTAGGGGAACAATCCCAACTCTGCAAGGACAAAGAGGTTCTCCAGAAGTACATGGCACTAAGAAAATAAATTCTGCACTGAACAGAAACTATTATTTTAGTTTACTTTTAGCTTTCCTACAGATTTTCACAGTAAGGACACAAAGCTTTGCAAAATAATCATGAATAACTGTTCATGTTGGAGGATGACTCACAGAGTCGAGAAATGGTCAGTGTTTCCCACTAAACGGGCTTTCCACAAGTCATCTTGTTTGTCCCACAGAGCTCTGTAATGTCCTCTAGCACAACTGTAAAGACCAACAAATTTGTTGGCTTTGGTCTCATTTACCACATTTTTGCCGTTGTTTTTTTCTGAAGTCCCACAGATTACGTCCGGACTGCGGTACGCCAACTGCCTTGGAAAAGGCGAGGAGAAAGGCGCTCCCGTCCTCCTGGCTGTGCTCTGCTCCGGGCTGGGGCAGCGCGGGGCAGTCTCAGCCGCAGCCGCTCGTGCGTCAGGGCAGGAGCGTCCCCTCCGGCCGCAGCGGCCCGGCACACCCTGCCTGTACCCACACGCCTCCTGGGCCGTGCAAACTGTCCTCTGCAGCTACAGCGGCTCAAACCTCTGCTTCCCTTCAAGACACGAACAAACTCAGGACTCGTATGAGGGGGCGATCAAAACGAAACTTTGGGGCATCATGAAACTCTCAGGAGTCTCTCGACTAAGCTCCACTTCACCCTTCTGCATCTTGTTACTCTCCTGTGGAGGCCAGGCATGGAGCGTTTCCGCTTCAGGGGCCTCAGCTCGGGTGAAGCTGCCCACGAGCCGGAGGTCTTTCTCCTGACTCGAGGAGTGTGGCAGAGCCCGACCCGCGCGGCTGCGGGGAGCAGCCCCTGCCCAGGGACGCGAGCGCAGGGGAGGAGCACAGACACCTGAGGGACACCTGATGGATTCTGTCCTTCACGGTGGCAAGAGCGGGCAGCACCCCTGCTCCTCCCACCGGAGGACAGCTCAGTTGGAGATGGAAAACAGGAAGAGTTGGGAGAAATAGGTGAGGGGGAAAGAGATGAATTACGAGCAGCACTTGCCCGGGAAGAGCAAGGCGGGGCAGTGACACACCTGGTCGGTGGGGCAGAAGGCAAGGGGTGATGGGACGGGGCAAGCGGGGGCTGAGCAGGGCCCCTGCAACGCGGTCCCGCTGCCGAGCGGCCGCTTCGCGCACGGCCGGCCGGGTGACGGAGCGGGCTGCCTGTCCGCAACGCGTTTAGAAGGAAACACTTTCAAAGCCAGAACGAAAATTTGGTGCAGGTTGTTCCGTTCTTACTTCTGTCATTATCTAATGAGTCATAAGTGCATCCATCCCTACATCTTGAGAGCGTTTTGTTTTTTATTATGGGTTGGGGTTTTTTTCCCCCCCTTCTCTAAACCCCCATCATTAAAAATCAATTAGCTTATGGGTAATGCTATACAGATGCTTTTGCAGCAAGGGGCTGACATCTGCAGTGGCAGCAGCCCAGATACTACAGCAGCACATGTCCAAAAATACCCCACTGAGGAAAATAACCCCCCAGCCCCTAGAGCAGTATTCTTTCTGATCTACAGAACAGCTGAACACCCAGCCTGGGCCCACTTCCCTGTCTCCTGTATAATTAGCACACTTCTCAAAGCAAGCAGAAAAGTTTAATTGTCTTTAATTATCCAGCTCAAGGAGGACTGGGTTTCTTGCTTGATGTCCACATAATTTCCCTGCCAACGACTTCATCATCCCTTTACTGGAAGTGGAGTGCAGCTTCTAAAGCTCTCTTCCATAAAAGACACAAAAGTTTCAGTGAGGGCTGTGCTGCTGGCACAAGCCGAGACAAAGGTCCTTGTGTCTACAAAGCTGTTGCTCAGGCTGCTCTGTGTGTTTTCCACGGGGCGGGAGGGAATGAGTTGCAACTAATGTGCAATCAAGAACCATCACAATTACAAATGTAAATGAACAGGCAATTGGCACTGACCTTTGTAGATTGTTAGAGGACTAATTAAGGTATGATCAGACACTCTTTTCCAACAGATTGAGATGCATCTATACAAGTAAATACCTACACACCGCCCCAGAGACAGCAACTCTTCCTACACGCTTGCACACGCCAGTGCATACGCACACCCGGAGGGACGGCGTGTGACCCCAGCACCTGCTCGCTGCCGCAGAGCAAGCGGGAGGCAGTGGGAGGGGGAACAAGGCAACGCGGTCCCGCTGAACGCAAGGCTGCGGTATGAGGGCTGGGGGGCTGCCTCTCCTTTCTGCAGCCCACAGCTCTGCGTAACGCTGGGCATGAGGAGACTGGCATGAACTGGATGAAGTTAGCAAAAGAAAAAAGTGATAAAAGAATCTTTCAGCATCTTCACCAAAACCGCAAAGGTCTCCTGCAGCAGCAGGAGCAATCGTGGTGCCATCTGCCGGCACCTCACCCCGGTCACGGCTGCCCCCGGGGTCTGCCCCGGGAGCAGCAGCCACTGGCAGGACCCACCTGTCCCCTGGGAACTCAGGACCCCTCCCAATGTGATCCCTTGTGCCCAGCCACTCGGGGTTACAGCACACCAGGCTGAAGAGTGAGGAGAGGGATGACGTTTCACGCCACTGCCGAGGCCAGCCAGAGTAGCAAGAGGAGACCAGCACGAGAAGGGAGCAGTGCTCCGCCTGCTCAGCCCTGCCCTGCGCCCTCGCAGGTCACCAGGCACCAGCCCGGGTCCTGCTCAGGGCTCCACCCTGTCCTCGCCCACTGGGTTTCGAGCATGTCCCAGGACAGCAGCCCCACAACCTCCCCGCGCAGCTGGTCCAGGGCTGGGCCACCCTCCCAGGGAGGAGTTTTGCGGAAGGCGGAAAAGCTGTTAGGGCTGAAATGTTTTAAGAGTCCTCAGAATGAGCAGTCGCAACAAAAGGGGACTCACTTTGGAAAACAGCACAAGCTGATACTGTACTTGTAGGGAAACCGAATTCAAAACAAGTATAATTAACTAGAAAGGAAGAGAGAGAATCACAGTGATAATTAGCTGGGAGTAACAGCAGCATCAAAACAAACCGCTGCACTTGTGAGGTGGCAAAAAAGTCACCATCCCTTTGGGCCTTGTGACAGACGCGCCATGGATCAGAAAAGCACTTTCTGCTCAAGGTGTCTGAAACTCAGGGAAGACTTTCTCATGTTATCCATTACCACCAGAGATTCCTAATCAAAAGGCAGCGAGGAAACTCCATCTAGCCCTCAGAGTAAAGCAGAAAAAACATAACAGGGACAGAGGTGAGACACTGTCATACGCTGGAGGAGAGGGAGTGCAGAGCCAGCTGCCGGCCCCAAGGGCAGCCCCAAGGCAGAGCGTTTCCACGCTGGCATCATCGTCCTGGAAGCCCTGGCAGCGAGGCCCCGCTGAGCACATGCTGCTCCCCTGAATGGCTAGAGCTGCCAAACTCCCTGGCAAACTGCAAAACCAAGAGAAAACAAACACGTCAGAAGAGTGAATTTAAGCGTACGCACATGGGTATTCCTGCTACACATCACTGACACCCAAAACTACGGAACAATAACAACAGCCAGCTAAATGATAACAGCAGCATTTTATAACGCTGGAATTTTAAATGTCACAGAAAAAAGGGAAGGATCAGCCTGTTTGAGGCAGATCCTTTTGGGCACAAAGACATCACACCAACTAAATCAAAGCCGAGAACCGAATCACTGTTGTGCCCTGCGAGAGCCCAGCCCTGGGTGCCGGACCGCGACAGGCCGTCCTGCGGGACGTGTCCTCGGCCCTGCCGCTGGCCCGCGGTGACAGGGCCACCCCGCTTGGCAGCCGAGCTGGTGTCCTGACACCCTGGATGGGACAGAACAATGGGGAGCCGAGAGCAGCCGCTCTCTGGCGGGGTTACAGCAGCTTCTCCCAGGTCCCTGCGGGGACGGCAGCAGCAGCAACTCCTGCCTGCGGCCACCAGCAAAGTGCGCCTGCTCGGCCTCGTGCAACAAGGGGCTGGAGAAGTGATTGCAATAATATCTCAGGTCAAAACAACCTGCAAAACGGTTCAGAGGTGCTCCCCCTTTGCATTCTAATGAGTCTTATCCTTACTCCTACTTTTAACCTTATAAAATATAATAAAGAAATCCTTAGTGCCTTGTTTGCTGTCAGTTTCTGTGGAAGAACCAAGAAGCTTAAAGGAAATTTTCTCAAGCTTTTTGAAAAAGTGACGTGTTTTTAAAGCACGATTTCCTTTCAGTGACTTGCCAAGACTTTTAGTTTAAAAAATTACATTCTCATAAACGGTCAAGAAACCACTTTCCCTCTCAGCTAGTCAGCCTCTGCACTCCAGTACCTGCAATGTCATAATCCTGGCGGACGTAGAGGAAAGATAAGGCTTCTAAAGTAAAAGACAAGGCAAACAAAAATTTCTAAAGTAAACAAAGATTTTCAAGATTATTCTGCATCTCACAAAAGGGCACAGATGGTTTCTCCTCTCTGTTCCTTTTGCTTTTAAGAAGACTCACAAACCATACGACGCTGGTCACCAGATCCTTTCGGGACCTAAATGGCGGAGCGGCGCAGAGAAGCGCAGCGGCTGGAAGAGCTGCCGTCCCCTCCGGGATGAGGTGGCAGCCACAGTGCACTGCCACTGTCACCGCGACCTTTGGGAAAGCACGTTCCATGCCCTCGCCTCCCTGAGTTCACAGATCGGTCACTTTTTTCCATGAGACTGAGTTTAACTCGTAATGAAAAATCTCCTGCTCCACTTTCCGGGTGTTTTGCAAAGTATTCCAGATCCTTGTCACTAATGTGCATAACAGCAACACAACCCAGGCCTTGGTTCAAGAGACCCTTCGAAACTCCAAACGTATTTTCCTCAAGCTCGTGCTTTCCTTTCTCAGCGCCTTTAAGCCAAGAGCCCTTTCCTTGTCTCTACGTGCATCGACTGCAGAACGCCAGTTCCTCAGGGCACTTTCCTGTAAGATTCAGCCCTTCCAACAGCAGTCACGGAGGAAAGTCCCCATGAGAGGAGGGTTGTGAAAGATTCAGCTGGCAGCCCCCCAGCTCCAGCACCATCACAGCCCTGGCAGCACACGTACCAGCCCACTCAGGCAGGCTCTCTTCCTCCTCTCTCCAAAGAAGTCTTCAGGAGACCTTGCTTTTTCCTAACACAAAAAGCTTCTTAACCCTTTAATTACAATTTCTGCTCTGTCCAGCCTTTAGAGCACATTTTCTCTTGCCAGATTCACAGCTGCAATCCTCTTCCTATTACCTGTTCTTTCTGCACATGCAAACGCTTCACCTAAGCCCCTCACCTTACTGACCGTGTCAAGTGGAGACAGGGAAAACAGGCAAACACTTGCTCCTTCTCCCGCCCACCCCTTTCAACCAGGTTCTCCTCCCCATCCAAGGTGGCTGAAATACCAGAAACTGACGAACAAGGTGGGTCAGGTTCACACTGGCGCTCAAGACATCACCTGACACGTTGCAGAGTACCTACAAGTATTACGGCACACCAGGTTCTTAAAAGTTGTCCAAATGTGACGGTATCTTCAGATGCTCTTAAATATTCCACTGATGGAGACACTAACCTGAACGAACATACACACGTCTACGTGTCAGACTTGGGGTTGGCCCCACCGGAACAGAGAGGACCACTCACAAGCACGAAATGAAGCACGTGCGCGAGCATTTGGTATTTCCGAGCCACCACCTACAAGCCCCATGTGGCAGAGCTGCACTTGATGCTGCAGCTACAGCCAGGGTCTTGCCCGACGCAGGGCAGCTGGGACTCGGGCAGAACCCAACCAGCTGCTGGTCAGCAGCAAGCGCCATCCCCGCAGCGAGGATCAGAAACGAGAAAGTCACCGAGCTTGCCACGAAACCACACGGAGGACCCGATGCTGCGAGCCAAATCCTGTGACGCAAAGGAGCCAAGAGCCCGACCCTGTTCATGCAAGGGAGGCAGCACTCACCGGCCTCGGCAGCTGGACACTTGCGGATGGTGAAGATCTGTCCCAGGTCTTCCTCTTCCTCAGGGAGACCTTTCTGGAGGCGCTGCAGCTTCCGCAGGCTTTCACTGCGCTGGTGTTTCATGGAGCGCACGTGCTGGATAAGGTTCAGCTTGGCCTTGGTGGAGTAGTTACAGAGGACACAGTGATAATAGCAGCTTTCACCCTCAACCCCGCTCTCATGATGCTGAAGGTGCTGTGAAGAACAAAGTAGAGAGATGTGAATTTCCTTTATTGTCTTCAGTCTCCCTGGGTTAGCTTGCTGTAAACTGTTAAAAGCCACTTGGGAATTAAGAAACTACATTTTGACAAAGACACAGTAAGATCAAGACTGTTTATTCTCAAGGTACCACGTGCTCTCCTGCTTAGAAGCAAGAAAAACAAAACACACTGAAATGAGCACGGAAACAAAAACCGAGATAGGCAAGATCATCTCCTTCAGTGAAAGAAAATACCAGATCCAACATTAACAACTATTCACAACCTACGCATGGCTAATTCTTTCACATTTAAAGCTTATCCTGGGAGGGGTTCCAACTTCATGTCAAAGAGATAAAATTAAATTTGATAAACTCTCATTGAAAACTAAGAAGAATAAAACCAACGCAATCCTAGAACACAATGAACCCGCTAGATCAAGAGGTCCTGGAAGCGGCGCATGGAAGCGGAGCGCGGAGCGCGTGCCATCCCATCCATCACCCAGCGCTCTGCTCCCCTGGGTCTGGAAGAAAGCAGCAGCCTGGCCCAGAGGATGGCCGTGACAGCGACCCGACTGAGCACCACAGAGGTTAGCACTTGGAAAAAAATTTGTGTCACCCTCTGAAGCTCTGCTATCACAGCCAATACAGCTAATTCGAGAGTGTTTTACCTTGATCACTTGACAAAAATCTATCAGTTGTCTGGCACAGAGGCCCATGCCGCTAGGGCAATGAACAGCTATTTTATGTCATGGATCCCAAGGATGTGGCAATTACTTCTTAAAACCAGAGGGAAGGATTCCCTGCTTACAGCTGTGCTGGCTGCCACAGCACAGCCACTCTCTCTTCGGCTCGGAGTTCACAGTAACCTTCCCGATTCCCACAGCGAGGGCTTATCATGAGCTGACGAAAAACAGATACCAAAGTCAAATGACACAGAAGACTCCTCCACAAAGGCCGTTTGGTGTTTCCACCACACACCTATGTCTCAGCTAAGCAATAACCCCAGCCAGCTTCTGCCATCCAGCCTCAAGACCTCTTTTTGTCTTCTGGGTCATCTCGTGAAACTCTTTCCTCATGATGCGCGTCGCCCGAGGCACATAAATGAGGTGATTTGGACACGATCTCAAGGTTTGTCAATCAAAAATATTGCCTACGTGCAGCCAGGACCTTCTGTAAAAATTCTGACGTGTATTATCTCAGTTACAGCTAAGATAAGATTAAAGACACATATTACCCAGCGCTGTGTGCTTAGCTAACACGGAGGAAGGAGAGCCCTCTGAGTCTAGGAATGATTAAAAATAGGATAGGAGCTGATGCCAAGGCTTCTGATTGGAAGGGTGAGGGAAGAGAATAAATGTATTCTAGATCTGGCTAATTAGACTAGCCTCTTTTGGGATTGCGATGTATTTAATTAAATTCACTGTAATATTTGAAGAATCCACTAGGGCACTAATCCCACCGGTGCCCTCAAAAGATTCTTTGCTGTTTTCCCTCACAAGAACTTCTTCTTCCTCTCATTTCTATTGTTTGCACGCATTACCCTCTTCCTGAGCCGGAAAGAGAGAAATGACTTAAGACACAGAAAGCTAAGGTTAGCGAGCTGGTCGCGAGAGCCACACGCCCGGCCAGCCCCACCAGCCTCACTCGATCGCAGCAACGAAACCTCCCCAGCGCCCCGTGTCACCGCACGTCGGGGTCCGACTCCAGGAGGTGCCGAAAATCCCCGTCTTCCATCGGTCGAGAGGCATGTCAGGGAAGCCCCTGTCCTACAAACACCGCGCTCGAGCTCAGAAAGTGCCAACGGGCTCAGGGGCAGCCTCTGTGAGAAGGCAGAGGAAAGCCCTAGAGAGCAATTAGAGAAAAATCTGGTCACAGGTTCAAGGAAATATTAAGGACATGGTTTCTGTGGGAACCAGAGGCGCAGTCTGTACTGCTCTTGTTTAAAAGGGGATTTTAGGAAAACATTTGTTTTAAACAGCTTAATACGTGTGTCTTATTTTCTGCTCTTCTGCTCCCATTCCACGCGTGTTCAAGCATCCCTTGCCCTGGGTCAGCCTCACGGGCCTGTCATGCCAGAGGAGTCAAGAACCGAGGGTGCCAACACCACCAGGTCCTCCTCTGGCACAGCGCGTCGCTGTGTCTGCCTCTGCCTCTGGCTGACGTCGGTCTTCCGACAGAGGCAAGGAGTGGGCTGGAGTAAGACCAGGCAAGCAAGTCCTAGCGGTGAGGCGCTGAAGTGGTGAAAAGCTGGACCAGTACGTGCAGTCATTGTCCACCACGCTGTTAAGCGTCCCCCTTGTGAGAATTTATCCGTATCACAGAAAGCAAATTCAAAATAAAACCAGAGCCTTGTTAGAAGACAAATCAACTTGAAAATCAAAGGAATATATTGTTCCTAGGAAAACCAAGCAACTTCTGTCAGAGAACATTGATTTCTGCAAGTCTGGGGGGGGTGTTCACCCCCTCCCTCTCAACGATAGGAAACTTCCAACATCTGGTTCTTCACGCATGGCATGCAAAATATTGATCAGGTTTAGTCAAAGCTCCACTTTAAATCAGAAACAGACAGAGGAACGCTCTGATGGAAACCATACGGCTCACGAGTACGGCTTCCCAGGGGGACACGGGCTGTTCCCGTACGTACGTGAACCACAGCGCAGCACCTCTTGCTCCGCACACACCAAACCTAACCCAGCCCATCTCCCGCTCGGGAAGCGCTGAGGGCTCTCGCCAAAGCCGCCTTCCCGTTCTGCGGCACGGGGGTCGCCGGATGAGGAACCGGCTCGGAGGCCTCGTCTCCTCCGTTTGCCGCAGCCCCCGCCCCGCCAGCCCCTGCCCTCACCACGGACCTTCCCAGGGGAGCCCCTGTCCCCATCACCCCTCGACGTCAAGAGCTGCCACCACAGCCCTGCGGGCCCCAGGGCCGCCTACCCCCGGGGCAACCACGCTGGTGGAAGGTGAATGAACCTCCTGGGCCTCTCCCTTAGGTCCTCACATGGAAAATGTTATTTCAGGGAGGTTTGTCCCAAACTGAACTCACCAGGCAGCCGTGTCCTGCCCCGATCGGCCCGAGGAGCATTTGAGCTGGTTTAGGGGGTGCTGCACAATGAGCTCCCCTTCCCCAGGTTTGGCTCAGAGCAGTCGGTGCTCTCGGAGGGTCTGAACACACAGACAGTTTAAATCAGCAAGAGAAAAATTACAACTTGTGGTTGTAGGCAGCACGGAGTGCTGGGGGCCAGCAGACGGCAATTCGTGCCTTTGGGGATAGCAGAGCACCCGGCCCCTCAACGTCAGAGGGGCAGCTGCACGCCAGTCACGTCCATGCCCGCACGGCCCTTGGTGCAGCCATGGGCAGGAGGAGGAGGAGGCAGGAGGAGGGGTGCCAGGGGCGGCAGGAGGGCTGCGGGGGGCAGGAGGAGGGTCCCAGAGGCAGGACAGGGGATGCCGGGAGCAGGACTGGCGCCCGCGCGAGCACACGTGTGCCAGGACGAGCTGACCCACACCAGACTGACAGACCCGACTTCCCAGCCCTCGCTCTCTTAAGATCTGGCTCAGCCATCATTTTCTTCTAACGAATAATAGCACAATGAATGTTCACAGTGTAGGACCTAAGAAACCCAGTTTTTAAACAAAGTCAGGAATGATGCTACGTTCAGATTTTCTTTCTCTCCATCTCCATCCTTCACATACCCTGATCCTTATTTTACCATCTATCTTTTCCCCATCTAACACAATATTTTTCAATAATTGTGGAATTTAACACTGCAGCTGTATTAATCTGCCAACTGCAAGCAGTGCTCCTCAGCCCCACGCTCAGACTGCGTTCTTTGGAGACGAGACCGCTGCGGCCAGGACTGAGGATCTGTGTTCCCACCCTCACACAAGTAATGAACTCTCCTGCTAATACTTTGGTAGCTGTAGTTAATGTTTTCCATTTAATCTGATTTCTAAAACCTTTTCTATGTCTTTTAAAGTTTAGAAGATGTTAAATCAGTATCTGCTCTTCTGTATTAATACAGCCACCGTGTGACATGGACAGATAATCCTCCCTACCAGAAGGCACAAGGTTATTTTCCAAACCCTGCTCGCTCTGTTTTATGGGTCAGGGACTGTTCTGGGGGGTATCTGAACTGCAACCCCAGCTCACCAGGGAGACACGACAACCACTTTGAACTACTTCGTGCTTTTGATGTTTATTATTCGTTAGAAAAAAGGCCCAATTTCTATGCAATCGTAACTTCATCTTGTGTAAAATAAAGCTTCCCCTTTGGAGGGCCCTAAAAGCTGCTCAGGTCGAGCCCACGCTGACGGCAGTGGGGATCTCAGAAGCCCTTGGTCTGTGAGCCCTAAGACCAATCACCTCTGCAAGCAGTGAGATCCCACCTCCACCCTCAGGAAGCCCAATGGTACAAAAAGCGGCAGAAAATGTGAGAACAAGACCTCTGCAGGCTCGAGGATGGGCCCTTTCTTCTGCAGACCTCAGAGTGACAACAACAGAGGAAATAAACTCCGTCCCGGCCCTGAGGAGAAGCAGCCCGTGCCCTCCTGCTCCCCTCTCCAGGGCACAAGGGTCTCCTGCACACAGCCAGGTGCACACATCCTGTCCGCAGGCAGGGAAAGAGGGGCCTGGAGCCAAAACCCCAGAGAGGAAATAATCTCATGAACACCGTGCGGCAAGCAGAGAACCACGGTCACAAGAAGAAAGCCCTTCCTCACCATGAGCTCGCAAATGGGCGCAGCGGCCGCAGCACCGCCCCGGCTCCCAGCGCAGCCGACGGGAGAGCTGCACAAGGGCACTGACGCAGACTGCCAAAGCCAGCCCCTCACTTACACCAGCATCCTTTCCCTACATGCGTAACTGATGGAGAAATCTCTTCCAGATCACTTCTGATCGCTTTCTGCAGCTGGCTCTCACGTTACGGAACAATCCTGCCACAAAATCAGAGGCCACTCAGCCATCAAGAGCTTCATTAAGAAAAAGTTTTCAGTCTTGAATGCCTTTGCAGCCGTTTTTTTCCCCCACGTGTAACACTTCCTTACCACTGAACTCAGCACGATGTCTGCTCTGTTAGAATGGGTACAATTAGCAGTGACTTAAAAGAACTGACAGATGCAGTTGAGGAAGAAGGAGCCAAAAAACTGCTGGAGAGAGCACTGCCGCAGGCTCACACCACCCTGACTTCCTGCAAGCACTTCAGTTGACCGTCAGCAGTGACGAGACCCGGCACCAGCGGGACCCCGCTGCCCACGGTGGCACGCAGAGCCAGGGGAGCCCTGCAGGGGTCAGGCGGTATTTGGAGCTACACGGGGTTACTGTGAAATCCACCACCAGTCTGTGCTCGGGAGGAGGTGCTGGAGGCACGCCAGCCCCACGAGCACATCCTCAGCACAGGAGGATGCTCAGGGACTAACTCTTCCTCAGGGTGAAATCAGGCACGGGTAATTGGTAACAGGCTTGGTAGGAAACGTTTCCCGTGCCTGCAAGACCCGTGCCTGTGACACCGCGCTCTCAGGGAGCCAGATGAGACGCAACCCTTACACCAGAGCTGGAGGGGAGGCTACAGGTCACTATGGAAAGGGACCAGACCCTGCTGCAGACCTTGGAAGCCTCGTAACCATCTCCTGGCCTGTGATCTGCTGCACGAGATAAATCACACAATGCTGGAAGAGAAGAATCTGAATTTTTAATGAAAGTCATGTGGAGGCAGCTGCCTGGTCCCGGGCTGTTCCAAGTACTCCATAAAAGTCAGGGCTGGCCCATCCGTCTTGCTCTCCTTTCACACCTGCAGCCCTGGCTGGAATTTCCTGGCGCTGAGGGAGAGGCAGGGCGGACGCAGCGAGAGCACACGCTGGCTGTGCGCCGGAAAGGGCTGGTCTGCTCCCAGCCATCCCCAGCCCAGATGCTTTGAAAGGAGGAAAAAATTGATTCTCCATACTGCAGGTTCAAAAGACAAACTTACGCTCTTTTGTATTCCGCCAGCGACCCACAATTGTTTACTGCTTCTGAAGGAGTGTTACAAAACCCTTCCCTCCATCCAGCCTCTCCAGCTCCTTGCGTAACAGCTCCTTTGCACGCCGTGCCAGCTGTGGGGTTCAGACCCACGTGCAAGCTCTTGCAGCTCAGCTCGTGGTAACCGCTATGGCCTGATGGTGAGCATCACTCCTCCACCTCCAGCTCAAGCTTCCTCAGCATCACCCAGGCCCTTGAAAACACCACCACATGATGACAAGGAGACTTCTATAGAATCACAGAATGGTTTGGGTTGGAAGGGACCTTAAAGATCTTCTAAGTTCAATCCCCCCCACCATCGGCAGGGACATCTCCCACCAGACCAGGTTGCTCCAAGCCCCGTCCAGCCTGGCCTTGGGCACTGCCAGGGAGGGGCTGCCACAGCTTCTCTGGGCAGCCTGTGCCAGGGTCTCACCACCCTCATACTGAAGAAGTTGTTTCTAATGTCTCACCTAAATCTACACAGCTCTAGTTTGAACTACTGTCCCTCATCCTGTCACTACAAGCCCTTGTAAGCAGCCCCTCCCAGCTTTCCTGTAGCCTCATTAAGTACTGGATGCTATGTGGTCATACAGAAAGGCTACAATAACAGCACCAACCGCCCAAATTAACAGCCAGTCCCTACACCCTCACTTCTGAACCCGCATTTTCTGTGCCTTCCAACTCTGCCAGCATTAAGCCAACGCCCTGAGTATTGCAATGGGGCCGACACAGACGCTGCAAGCCATGGGCAGGCGCGGAGCCGCTGCACAGACCACGTGTGGCTGCGCAGAGTCCCCGACCACCACACCACGGGTCCCCAACCGTGACACTGCAGGGCAGGAGGGAAGCAAGACCAAGGACTCTCCTCAAAGAGAAGCCCAGCAGCAGCACCCATAGACCTGCCGGGGAAAGGTCAGTAACTATGTACGAGGCACCCAAATTCTCGGCAGCTCCCAGCTCCCTCTCGCGACACAGGAAAGGAGGTGCCCCCACGGGGTCCCACCCAGGCAGAGGCTACGGGCCACAGACACCCCCAAACGCCACCCAGCAAACTGGGTTTGCTCCACCAGCTCTTGAAGTCTCATTAAAAGCCAAATATTGCTCAGCCTAAAGATGGAGAGCTCAGCATGGATTTTACTGAACGTTAAATCAACCAGCAAGCGTAGCCAGCAAACTCTGTGGCACTTTAACTTTAAATAATGCAATAATTATTGAATTTCCTTTTTATAACCGAAGTGCTGGAATGTAAACAATGGGGCTGTAATTGCAGGAAGGGGGGATCAATAGAGGCAATCGTTTTCAGCCATGTTAATTGTAAATACAATTGCTCCAAGATGTCAGCCTCGTTCTTCTCGCTCCCAGAATCATCCTAACGGATGACAGAGTCCAACTTTCCCATTACAGCTGTTCGTTCCTTTAAGAGGTTCTCAATCAGGTCTGATCAATCTGTCAAGATAATGCATGGAGTAAGTAAGACTCTTCCAAACACAAGCTCCCAATCAATAGCCCGGACCTGCTTAATGAGGAGGGGCTAAAGCCCAGAGGGAGGCAACAGTCCCAGCTTCTGCTCGGCTCTGGCAGCTAACTTCTTCATGGGCCTTGCTAAGCTGATCGCTCTTAACGAGGACATTGTTTATGCAGACTGTGATGAGCAGCATCCCCACACACTCACAGTCCCCCCAAGGGTCAGCGCGCAAAACCCGACAGAGATGCACAGAAAACGAGAGCCAAGAAAAATTGGACTCGTATTCACCCCCCTCCAAACCTTTTTAATCGTGCAATAGACCTGAAACTACTAATTAGTCATTCGTGAGAAGAGATCCCCAAAGATGAAGATTTGTGTGGGACTATGGAAAGCGTAAGAGCATTGCTAAGATCTCTCCCGTGCACTTGAGGAATTAAAAAGACCACGGTGAAGCTGGTGCTGGCGCAGCTGCGCCAGGCATCCCCTTCCGTCCCGGGAGAGGCACCAGGGACTGGAGCAGGCACGGTGGCACCCCAACTGGAAACCCCCCAGAGGCAGGGTGGCGACACAGAAGGAGCGAGGTGGCCGTCAGAGACGCCATTCTCCACCTATTATTTATTTCTGGTGGCACACGAGTATCCCTCTGTACAGCTGGGCTCTGCGCTACGCGCTCGCCGAGTAGAAACGGCTGAGCTGCCAAGGAAGGGAGGAAGCAGAAAGGTCTCACCACGCCTGGAGTCCTGCCTGCAGCCGTCAAACTTTCTTTTCTCCCACCAGTGCATTACAAGAGCTGCAGCCACAACAGATCTACTCATAGGCAACTGCAACTTCAGAGAATTTTCCAGATCCCTGAAATCTTCACAGCTCTCCCCAGAGAGGCACAGGCGCAAGCATTGCTATATGCGGAGATGCATACGGGAGCGTGCGTATTGATCTGGCTAATTATAGTGATAAACCCAAAGCACAACGGAGAGTACATTTCCTACCAGCTGCTCTGAAAAGTGCTGCCCTCAACCTCGCATGCTCCCGCTCCAGCCACGGCTCCGGCCGCAGGCCCCAGGGCAGCCCCGCGAGGCCGCGCAGGCACCTGCTGCTGCTCACCCGGCACCTCCGACAAACGCGAACCCAATTAACTTCACGCGAAGCGTCCCCTTCTGTCACAGATGAGGGACATGAGGGATATCAACCGTGAGCTGAGCTTCAGACGGCAGCTTCTGCCGAGCAGCACCGTGGTTTGGGGACAGCAGGGCTCCTCTTGCACATTACCCAAAACCTGAACTGATAACGCTTTGCTCCTCAGCAAAACAGTTTTGCCACTTCGTAATTTCCACAGATGCTGCCATCGCTGGAGAAACACAACAGCAGAGCAGTACGTGGCTTTCTAAGGCAGTGCCTGCAAAGTGCTGCATGGATGGCAACAGGATGAGGTTATAAAACCAGTGAGAAAATTTTTGCTGTGACTCGGCAGCGTCACTGAGGAGGACGTCAGGTCTTGCTGTCTGCCCCTTTCTTGGGGCTAGGGACATCCAAGAGCCAACGAATCCACGGAACCTTATTTTTCCCAGGATCAGGAAAAGAAACAGGAAAAGAACAGCTGAATGCGAGACAAAACAGTAACTAAAACCAGGCTTGATAATCCCACTACCCTGTCATTTTTCTTTTTAATGTTTTTTGCACATATACTTGAAAATAGTAAGTTCAGTGCGAGTTGTTAAGTTGTGAACACTCAGGTGAACAGAGCAGCCTGAGAATATTGAAAATCACTGGATAAAAGGCAAATTATACAATAAAAAGGGCTGGGGGGAGCCTGAAAACACAGCAGGATAGAAATCTGTTGTGCATATTGTAATTATATGGCTGCTGAGTGATTGAAAAAGGCTTTCCATAACACAGAACAAGACTAGGACTATCCGTACAGGTGATGTATTATTTCCTCCAGCAGTGATAGGAATGATGCACGCGTTACTCTGCGAGGGATCTCCGAGGAGCCTTTGCATGTTCCAGGGCACAGCACGTAACGTGCCCTCGCTCTTGTGCTGTTAATGCCAGCTCAGACCTAAAGCAACGGCCCCAAACTCTCCCTGTATATGTGGAGCTTCCTTTAAGAATTAAAATGGTATTTTTCACCCCCACATTAACTCTTTCAGAAGAGAAACCACCGCTCTTCTGCAGGAAAAGCAGGAGGACCACTCTGTGCCTCCTGCACTCCTCGCCACGGGCAGCGCTACCCTGGACACGTGTGTCGCGAAGGGCCACAGTAATAACGCTCCGTAAAACCACGTGGGAAATTGAACGGCCACGGAAAACCACACTGAGTTCACGTTATTTAATAAAATACTACAGACACAGATTAACTTCCCTTGCCCAGTATTTATTGTTTCATCTATCTCTAGAGAAGTTACAAGCGCTATGATAGACTGAAGATCGGCTTGTTTTCATATAGCTTCTTTATAACTTCCCACAGCAATGTACCACACCGAATCCCAACAGATAACCGTACAATAACAACAACAGTACACAAGACAATTTTTTAATCCTCTCCATAAATCGAAGAATATCAATATCAAAGAGAGATGGATGACACAACCCCCCCTCACAGGAGCCAACAAGGACGCATTTAGAAGCAAAAGACCAAGCTCATCCTTCGTCCACAGTCTTCGCAGAGAAACATTTGTGAGAAATGATCTCCAACCAGCTGGAGGACTCCGTGCAACCTTGGCCACTGAAAGCCCGAACTGTCCTCCTGCCTCGCCACCGCACCACAGAAACAACTCCCCCGGAAGACATGAAGCCACCAGCTCTTCCAAAACTCCGCCTGCCATGCCATGCAGTGTTACCTCCTCAGCAGCCGGGGCATGAGGATCATCACCAGCCTCTGCTCTGCTCCCTTCTCCACCACCCCATAGAGCATCAGCCGTCGTTTTGTCCAACACCCCTGACCGAGCTGGGCTTACGCCAGCCCAGGACACAGTCAAGTCCTGCACAAGCACAAGGCACCATCTGCGTTCTGGGAGTGTTAAGGGCTGCTACAACCAAAGGCACGCCAGGCAGCAGCAGCGGAGGTGCGACCATCCGAAGATGGGGGTGACGCAAGGATTTTCAAGAGCAGGTGATACAGGAGGACGGAGAACCAAAGGAAGGCACGGTGCAGTAGTACGACAGAAGGGAAGCGGAAAGACAAAATGTGTAACATCCCTTGGAGTCCTGTGGGTGAACTGAAAACCAGCAGAGCAGGACTGAGCCAGCGGAGCCCTCCCAGCAGAGCAGCCCTTCTCCAGAGGTGCAGGCTGCCGGGCTGGGCACAAGCTGGGCGGCCGAGATGCCAACCTCTGATGCGGTTGTTGTGCATCTGTAGCCAAAGCACAAGGACAGGAGCACCGTCTGATTTCAGACAAGCCGTGGAGGTAAGTTCATTAAGTGTCTGTGAAACACACAAACAGAACACAGAGCACCACAGAAATGCCCATGAGAAAATAAATAATTCTTCATTCAGTGAAAGCTTTGGATTGTATTAGACAAAGCCTGGGGCAATGTAATGAAAGAGGAAGATAAAAAGAAACAGAATAATTATTCATTCACAGAATGAGGCAAGAATCCTACTGGAAAAATATGTATGTAAATACTTATAATTAAAAACTATAATAATGCCTGACCACAAAGGGCTGAGTTAAGGCACTCTGAAGTCTGATATGACTTATGTTTAAGATGGTTGTGAGTGCTTCCGTGAACACAACGGACACTAACGTGTCTTAAGTTTCCTTCAAATCATTAGAAATCCCTCACATGATAGTCTTTTTTCCTTATCAGTGTCACAGCAACATGAAAAGACACTAAGAAAACTCCCAGAAAAACAGCTTTGCCAGCATAAAGATAAGGTGTGAGGGCTTCCTTGAAAACGTTCTGGGGCTATGTCGTGTTTAACCCCGAGACACGCATCCTGAATTAAAGAATTGCTGAGACAACTGGGAAACAGGCAAGGCTCCGAGATTACTGCAGCCCAAGGGTGCAAAAGACTCCAATATGCTGGAAACTTGGGTTTCCAGTTGAACAAACGACACCTTTTATGTGTAATTCCTAGTAGTGTACTTTTGTAGAAGGATCTACAAGAGACCAGAATTGCTCTGAATATTAGGTTACATCTATTCCCTCCGAGACAGACCACAAAAATTGAAAACGCGGAGCTTGTAGAAGCACACTGAAGCAAACAGAATAAAACCCGAGATGATAAATGTCTGCTCTTTGGTGCTCCTTTTGTTCGAGTGTATCTGCATCCACTCCTATTTACTGTATACAGGTACAGCAACTCCTGGGAAAAGCCAGGCACAGTATTCATTGGTTTTAGCAATTCTGGATCTTCAGTCCACAATGTAAGGTGTGTACAGACAGACACAGGGTAAATGATAAATACTATGAAGGCAGCACTAATCTGCATTACTTGGTGACTACTGCAATTCAGAAATAAAACAGACACAGCAAAATCTTTTTTTTGTGAGCAGTGTCCACTCATAGCAGAGAGGTGTGAAGAGATGTCAGATTTCTAAATCTTATTTATGCAATTGCATGTGTAACTCCCTTTACACCTGTATCCCCGAGCAATGTGTGGGATTAACTTCTCTGCAAAGACACTTGCTCAAGGTTAGTGTACACTGTTGAGGGGCCAGTATGCAGGTTTCCTATTTTGCTAATCCACTTGCCCAGCGCAGAGTCAGACACTTTAATAGGTCTATCTGGGCATTGCAGCACACAAAACCCAGCACGTCAGAACTGTGAAAACAATAAAAAAGTGAGGTTCCTACTTCGTGGGACTACAGGAAACACACAGGAGGACAGCAGCAGTCTGTAACACAGACCCCTTCCGCAGAAGGACTACAAAACCTTTAAATCTCTCCCACCTGTGGTCACAGCAGCTCTGGAACCAGCTCTGGGACAGCAGGTCTTCTCCAAAGGACTTCGAGCAGAGCTCAGGCATCAGCATCTGTTCCATTTCCAGCAGTGCAGCCAGGGTCAGGAGCCAGAACTACTCAAAAGCCTTCTGCCCTTCCTCTCGCCTCCTCCTCCCAGGGGCACTGATCCCGAGCTCATCAGCAGGTACTCTCTGCAACCACCCACAGACGTACCATCACCGCCCTAATGTGACACACCTGGGTGCAACATCCCAGAGCTGGGAGCAGTCCCACCAACGCCCTGAGCGCTACAATCCAAACCTGCCCTTCTCTAACTGGGACACCCTCCAGCTTTTTGCCGGGGAGGACGCAACTCGCACCTGCAGGGGAGGCGGCACCAGTCACCCCGGGAGAGCTCCCAGCTACTCTCTGCTCTCTGTTTGCCCTGCCTGAAGATCCTCCCTTCCCTGGCACATGCCTGAAGACTACGGCTCCTTGAGCCAGTTTCAGAAAAGAAACGACGGTTGGTCTGAACAGTTGGGACCTGCTGAACTGGGGGTTTCTGTGGAGCACACGCTGAGGGATGGGAGGACAGGCACAGGGCTGCGAGGAGACGCAGCAGGAACCCAGGCAAGGGGCCAGGACCCGCCTGCCCAGAGCGTGACCCAGGCAGCACCCCGAGGCTTTGGCACCGTGCGAGCCGCCATCCCTGTGCCGTGCAGGTATTTGGTGTGATCCTGTCTTACCCCCCTTACCCACACAGGCCTTTCCCGCCTCTTCCTCCCCCCTTCCTGCTCTTCTGCTACTTTTAGCTAAACCCACTTCCCAAAACATTTTTGACATGACCGCACAGCTTCTCCCTTCCTGGCACTTTCCTTTTTGCTCCTGGCCAAGAAGTCAACCTGCACCCCGACAGCGCCCGCCGGCACAGGCTCCGGCTGCTGCCGCGTGTCTGCAGGGCACCGGCACCGCCCCGGTTTCCACAGCCGGTCCGGGGAGCAGAGAAGCCCCTGTCGCAGCTGTGGGCAGCTCCAGCCCCGAGCCGAGGGGGCCAGAGGACCCAGAGGGCCCCCCGCACCAGCAGCAAGCCCCCGCGGGTCCCCAGGCTGCCCCCACTCGCGGGGCACGGAGGCGAGAGCCGCGGGGCAGCCGTGGCCGCACGTGCCCGCAGCTCGGCGAGACGCCGCTCCGGCACGTTCTCTGCCGAGAGACGAGCGCCGCGCTCCTTCCCCACCAAAAACCCCGAGGCCTCCCGCGTGTACGCTAACCGCAGCCCTTTGAGAGGCGCGTGCATTTACAAACCGAGGCATGTTGAAATCAAAGGGGATACCATATGACATAATTCACATTAAAATGTCAACAGGCTGACAATTTATAGAGTCAATCCACTGAAGGTGGGGAGAACTAAGACGCGGTAATTGTTTAATTCCCGCTTAAACCAACAGCAGCTTTACCTTCGAGCGCGGTGCCCTGTGCGGGGCCGTTCAGGCGTGCTGTGGGCCCAGCCATGCCAGCCGCTGGCGCCCGGCCAGCAATTAGATAACAGCCTTAACTATTCACAGGCGCCTCTCCCCGGCAGCCAGCGGGCAGGCAGGGTGGGTGCTGCTGGGAGAAACACAGCCCCAGCCCACCCCACAGTAAATATTTGCCGTTGGCCCAAGGACAACCTGTTTTTCAGGAGGGCAGAGTCCCTCCCGCGGGGTCCTGCCGCCGCGGCTCACCGGGGCTGGGCGCTCCCCTTCTCCTCGGGAGGGGACATCCCCGGGCCGAGCGTTTGGCGGGCACCGGCTGCCAACTGGCTCCCGCAGCGCCCAGCACCGAGCTGGGACCCACAAACCCCAGGGCAGAGAAGCAACAGAGGGATGAACTGCCCGGGCCATAAATTACTTCAGGGCACACGTGAACATTTTACCCTAGGAAGATCGCAGTGGCTCTGCCCATACCAAATGCATCCCGTTGTTTGGTGAGACGCAGCGCTGGGCCACCTCCGCTGGCTGCCATCCCTTGCCCACAGCCAGCCTTGTAGCCTGCAGTAACGCGTAAGGAAGGCAGGAGAGAGAAATCTGCACCAGTGGGAAAAACGCTACCTGGATAAACCACAGCCAATAAATTTTCTATAAATGCCAGCTAATGCTGTCCCTCTGAGAGCAATGGGAAGGGACTGCGCGGGCTCCAGAGTCCTCTGCACAGACTCGCTGTCTGTACATAAACAGTAACACCTCATTCTCTCTTCTACCTCATTAACTGAAACGCATTAAAACAAGTGTGCATTGGGAGCAGAAAATGAGACTGTTAAACCAAGCTGATATAATCCTCATCAGCTGTGGGAAATGAGAACACATCCATTATGCTGAACCAAGTGCACCAACTGTGATTTACCGATAATGTTAAGACCCCAAGAAAGACACTCTTCCCCCTCAGCGGTGTTATCTCCTGCTCCTTTCACACCAGGCACCTCAACCCGTCGCCTTCGGGCCTGTCCTGCCCGTTAGACCCAGAGCGCCGGGTCCCTTCCCCGCTCCAGCAGCCACCTGCTGGCACGGTGCCGCGGCCCCGCTCCCACGCTGCAGGCAGTGTCGCACACGGCTCCTGTCCCCAGGAGGGATCTGCCTGGTAAGATGCAGGGAACCCTCTGATTCTGCCGGTATGGAAGTGGAATAAAAAGCCAAGACAGCAGGACACACGCACCCAGAAAACAGGACATTTCAGGCTCACAGGACACTGGCATGCAGTGTGACAGCATTTGAGAGTGGCAAGGTTTACCTCGGGTGATGGACACGCAAAAAACAAAGCGTCACTGCAGGTGTCCCCTGTCCCCCAGGCTGGTGTCAGATGCAGGAGGCAGATCAGGGGAGCCTCAGCAGAAGTGACAAGAGCCGTCACACAGAGACCACTGACCTGCAGCAAGGGACCAGCTCCACGCGAGAGTAAGGACCTGCTCCTGGGGGCAACCACGACACGTCTCCAACCCTTAACGAGCAAAGAGAGGTTGGAGAAATGCTCATTTTTTTCCTGCCCCAAGGAGCTGGAGCAGGGAGCCCTCCCAAGGGCACACGAGTGCTGGCCATGGGAACCAGACGGGGGGCACTTGGGGCTGCAGACCCTTTGCCAGGTCCAAAACCCCCGTCCCACCCAGCAGCCGGCGGTTCCCAGCTCTCCTCCTGCCAGGCAGCGCCTCTGGCGCAGTGGGACGGGGTCTCCTGCCTCGCCCCCACACTCCAGCGAGAATGTAAACAGCTGCCTCACATCTCGCATCTGCCGTTTCAGGGATTTGAAACCAAAAGTAACTATTAAAGAGCGTTTCTCTCCAAGTGCTTTGCTTGGAGCAGCCTGGAGTCAAGCTCTGGGGCTTGCTCCTCGGTAGGACCTCAGGGAGCCAGCAGGACACGCCGGGCTCTACACCAGCAGCTCCCAGCAGCCTGCGCAGGCATTTTGAACTGGGTCCATGAAGTCTGTTTAACCAGCATGATGTGTGCAACAGAATCACAAAGAAACAGGCATTTAAAGTGACATCTGTTGGATTAATTAGCTGTGTAATTAGCCTCCCCTCTGTGGAGATAGGCTTTGTTACTGCTGCCTGAAACTTCCCCAGGTGATTTTCTTTGTAACCGTTGTTCTCCAAGCATGAGAAAGGGAGGAGAGGGTGGGACAGGACTGCGGTGCCTGTTCAGACAGAGAGGCAGAAATAAGGGCTGGAGGCCACCGGGCAGCCGAAGGGGAACGAATGCAGCAGGTCAGAGGACACCAACATGGCATGACCCCAACAGGGCATGGGCAGCAATCCCTCAAATGCCGTAACCGTGGGCAGGCCCGCACGAGGGGCGAAAGGAAGGGGTACGCCTGATTTTCATGTTCTCTCCAGTTCAACCAGAGCACCCTGGCCTCTGCCTCCTGCATCAGCTCTCCACCTCCCCAGCCCCGAGCTGACGGGAGAGGCAAAGTGGCTCTGGCGTTCCTGCGGCTGGGCAGGAGGATTCTGAGCTAATGCAGAGAGACCAGATCCCGGGATTAACCACATGCCACTGCTGATTCGATGGCCAAGGAATCTCCTTAGGAAACCACCTCCTGGCCCGAACTGCAGAACAGGAGTGGGGAGGAAGGAATCAGGGCATCCATTTCTGGTGGCAGGACAAAAGCAATTCAACAATGGAGCTGCACAGCAACTCCAACATAAATCAAACTAGTACCTGAGCATGTGCTCGTACTGCAAGCTGATCCCAGCAGCTTTTCCATATTGTGCCACAACATCCAGACTGCTCACTCCTCACAGGTCATGGCAACAGCGAAGGTTCAAAATACAGTAGAGCGGGAAGGCAGTTTTGGAGAAGGATGACACAGCATTGCAAAGAACCAACAAACTCCCTGCCTGCTATCTTTACCAGGCACAGACACATCAAGTCCCTGCCAGGGCCACACGGGCTGAAGCCTGCTCCTCCCAACACACCACCAGAGGGACCTCCAAACTGGAAGGGGCAAACTGAGCTTTAAAACAAATATTCTCCCACCACCGCAAATGCTGCTGCCCCCCACTGGGTGCTGGCACCCACCAGGCACTGCCAGCCCAGCAGAGCCCAGCCCAGAGCCCTGGTGACGGCTCCAGTGCCCCAGGACAGGACGGATGGGACACTTGCCCGCTGCCCTGTGGCGTGGGAGGCAGCCTTTGGCAGAGAGGCAAAGCAGCCCAGAGACACGTATCTTCAAACAGCCACAACAACATTTACCGGAGCTTGTCCAACTGTACCCAAAGGCACAACTTTCAGAGAACCTGTTGCACAAGTGTAACTTATTGCCCAATTTGAATTGCAGAACTTGACTGCATGCATTACAGTGCCAGGCCAGAATTTTTTAGGACTGGCAAGCAGGACCAAAAGAACATTATGGTATTAAGTTATGTATTATGCATACATTATTTATTGTAATATAATGAATTTCCCAGGAGATAGCAAACTTAGAAACTCCCATGCTGCTTCCACAGTGATCTGGTGGACTTAACTGTTATGAAATTTTCTTCAGAAATAGCTCAGTTACCTTGGGAGAAAAGACGACAAAGCACCTCATACCCTGGTTGCCCCAGCACAGTCTAATAGAAATCAGCAGCTCAGGCCATGGCACATGGAACAGGTTGGGGGAAGCACCTCATGGCCTCCTTCCCAGCTTGCAAATCAACCCGCGGCTCGAGATGGATGTTAATGAACAGCCATCCATTATTTAATAAGCTCGGCCTTGAAGAGCCTGCAGCTGCACTGCTGTTACCTGGCCAGGACTGATGCCCACCGAGCTGAAAGCCTGACCCCACCCCAGCCAGGAGAAGGAATTAAGTGCATTTCCCAGGACTCTGAGGCACGCTGCCCGAAGAGAAACACAACCGCCCCGATGGGAGCGTGGGATCTTCAGGCGGGGAAGCGCTTGAGGACAGACTTCAGCAGACACCGGCAAGCACGGCTTTAAAAGCCCCACACTGCAACTCCAGCCAGCTCCAATCCCTACCCAACTGTCCTGAGCCACCTGCTCGCCCCAGTGCTGGCACCCAGGCCTGTCCCCATCCTCCCGCTTGTCTTCAACCACACGCATCAGGCACCTGCAGGAACATCGGGGTGAGACCCCAACAAACACATCGGGACAAGACCCGTTACCCTGCTCGACCGAACCCCATTGCAGCTCTCCTGAGCGGAGCTCCCCATCGCAGAGCTAAACCCGCCGGCACAGCCCCCACCCCTGCGCCAGCCTGTGCTCACAGGGGCTGGTCACTGATCCACTCGCTCTACGATTCATCACCCACAATATAAAAGCTGGTCTTTTGGATCCAGGCCGGCATCTCTGACACACGTTCGCCCTCCACGCTCTCCTGTGCGGAGCAGCAACCTCCCACAGCAGCGCAGGAAGGGCCACAGGTCCCAGCAGTTGACACCATCATGGAAAGGTCTGCCAGAGCTTCTGACCACACGTGAGAGCAATGACCACAACCACCCGGTCCCAGCCCTGGAAGTTGCACAACAAACATCAGCCGAAACGGGAAAAAGTCCTGCTTTGAAATGTAAGTGTTTGTCCATGTATTCCAAAATTACTGGGATTAAAAAAAAAAAATCAACCATAAACACAGACAGAACTGGCATCGTGCATGCGAAAGGCTGCATGAGATTCCCACTGACATCTCATCGAAACAACGTCAGAATGGCATCTGGTGGGAGAAGAGCCGAGGCCCAGGAGGGCTTCGCAGGACCTTCGCGAAATGCCCACGCCCAGTCTCTCCCCGCCAGCCCCGCGCGTGGCCCCACGAGAGGGAAGCCCAGCCCCAGGAGCCACCTGCCGTCGCTCCCAAGGGACGGCTACAGACGCTGTGAGAAATGGGATTTTTTTGCAGATGAGGATAACAGCTTGTCAAGGTGGTTCTGAGTTGCTCGGGTGTTGTTTGGTTGGGGGTTTTTAACGTGTTCTCCAAGTATTTTGAATTCTAGATCCTGTTTGACAGAGAGCTTCTAGCTCTTATGTTCTGGGTAATCCCTCTCCTGCTGCAGTGATCACTCGCTCCTCTTCCTGTTGCAGCCTCCCTCATCTGTTATTCAAGTTGCTTTTACGGGGCGGTTTCTTCACTAAGCTGTTGGTTGCACATGGCTCAGTACTTACTGGAAAACTGTTGAAAGAAAAATCTAAGTGACTGAAGTCCATAAATAAAACATACAGCAAGCAGTGCTGTGTATTCTTAATGGTTTTGATTTCAATCTTCCCCCAAATCAGTAAAGATAAAGTGTAAACTTTGTGATCCTACACTAATGCACTTTATGATTAAACACCTACAGGAAGGTAAAAACCTACTGTAACGCCAGGGCGATGTGATGGAGCGATCTGCCCCTCAGAGAAACGTGCCGTCCCGAGGGAGCTTTCTGAAGGGGTTAAACAGATCCCGAGTGGTTTTTGTATTAAAATACTTGTCAACCCTAGCAGGATGTGAAAGCAGAGCCAGATCATGGGGGTTCGGTCCCCTTCCAATTGGCTGCCCTGTGAAAAATGAAGCACTGCTTGAATTTTTTTACATGTGGAAGGGAGCAGAGCGCTCCGAGCTGCCGGGAGTGCTGCTGGAGCAAGAGACGCCCCCTCTGGGGAGTGAGCCAGGAGCTCAGGGCCCAGCTCCGAAACCCCTCTCGACTCCGATTCTCACCGTGTGCAGACCAGCGTGTAGTTCACAAAGTTTCTCCAGCTACAGGTTCAGGAGAGCTCCAAGTCCATTCCAGATTTAAGCACGCTCTAGTCCTCAGAACTGCTTCAGTTCCTAAGCTCAGCTTCCTTCACGAGTTTATCCAAGACTAGAGGATGGCACATTTGAATTAAGGGTTTCAGAGACCAGCTTTAAAAACAACTTTGTGGGGAGACTTAAAGGGGTAGTCACTTGTGAAGCTGCCGTTGGAATTTTAACTTAAGAACTTGTAGGGAACAGGCTAAAAGTCCTTTAGGCTCTATAATTTAAACAGGCTTCTGGTACAATTTGTGTTACTCATGAGTGTAATTCAGAGCTCTGATGCCGCATCTGTAGTTCAAAAGACAAACTTGCAAAAAATAACCCCAAAACACACAGAAGGCAAACAGTGAGTAAATCAAAGGTTAATACAGCTCTAAATCCTCTGTAACAAGCACGACAGACTCTTTGTGGGCAACTTTACCCTAAGAACCTCAAAAGGCAGAGATCGAAGGAAGTTTTTGATAAAAATCAAACCCCAAACGTGTTTCCTTTGCCTACGTTAAATCATTTGGGTATTTGAAAGCTGAACCACAGCAGCTTCTGACAGCTCCGGCATCGCTGAGCTGGGCTCTCCCGCAGCGCCGTGGGTCTGGAGGCCAGGCTGGCGCTGGAGGGGACAGTCCCCTGCCATCCCCTGGGACAGGGACAGACCTCAACCAGCAGCTGCCGAAGGACGGACCACACGGGGCGTTCTCCAAGCTTCTGCTAGGCTGGGAGAAAGAGAAAAATCTAGTCTCTGGTACCTCGGGAGCCAAAAGCCAAGAACTCCTTTTATTTATTTCTCATCGGTACCATTAATTTTCTGTTTTTATTTTTTCTTGGTTTTTTTTTTTCATTTTAATCCTTAAGACCCCAAGATATTTCTTTAAAACTCTTTACCTGACAAAACAGAGCTTTCACACACTGAAGTCCTACAGGAAACACCTCCGGCCAGCCAGGTGTGGGATGCGACGACGCGCAGCTCTGCCTGGCTGCGGAATTACGGCACGCTTAACTCCTCCACAAAGGAACAGCAACCATGTTTTAATAAACCGCGGCACGGAAATTCACAGGTGAATGATACGCTGTACAAGAAAAGTTTTGTGGTTTTCTTCCTTTTCAAACCTGTTGCTAATCGTACCAGATGCTCCTTGATTTTTGTGCTAGGAGGAAAAGGTGAGCAACTGCTGCCTACTCACCTCCTCTGCTCCGCATCGCGCTAACTCCAAAGTCTACGTACTGTCTTCACACAAGCCGCTCCAGCCAGCAATCCTCCCTGCTGCTTCCTCTGAGCTTCTGCTAGGTTTTTAATCCTTCCTAAAATGAGCTAAATTGAACGCAACACTCAACGATCAGGCAAATCAAGGATTTACACAGTTCCCACGTTTTAGCCCTGCCTTTCTGCGTGTCACCGATTAATTGAGTTAATGTGCTCAGAGAGACTGGGAATGATCCCACATCCCCCTTGCAGGAAGAGCAATTTTAACCCTCTTCTGCTCTTTTTTTTTTTTTTTTGGTCTTTTCATGAAGTGGGGAGCAAGGAGCGAATCCCAGACATCCACATTAGGGCTGCCTGCCCTCCACTCTAGCACTCCATGACACTGAATTTCATCTATCATTTCCTGTGAAAGCACTTAAGCGTTGCAAAAGTCCTTCTGCAACTGTCATCCAGCTTTACATCTAAACAGTTGACATAGTTTTACCTTACAGCAGTTTTTTCAAGCTTGCTTTTACTCCGGTTTTGGATCACGCAGAAACACAGAAAAAACCCTATGTATCTTTTTAACCTCTTTTTCTCCCCTGTGAAAAGTTAGTTTTTACTTTCAGTTTCTCATCCTTCACCTCGCTATCAACTCACAGACCTCTTGCCCCAGTGACAATAACCACATCTTCGCTCAGGAGCTGTTCATAAAGAATCTTGGCAAAGGCTCTGGGAAACCCACTGCTCGCCAGAACCAGCCCGGCCTGGGGCTGCCCGGCCCCTTCCAAGAGCCACCGCTGCCGGCAGAACCTTCTCCCGCAAAGCTCGCTCTCTCCACTTTCTAATCCATGTGCCTTCCAAGACTCTTCTTACTACAGTTGCTATCAATTTGCTGACTTCAAGCTTTGCAGTTTCTGGCAGACATTACCGCCAGGAGGCTGCCATTTCACACGCAGGTTCCTGCAGAACTCCTCGCCGCAGAGTCCTCGTAACCCCAGGGACCTCGTCCTTTGCCGGTCCCCCTGCCCGAGACCCCTCCGGGATTTACCCCGCGTACAGAGACATCCCTCTGTCCCCTGAAACATGCCTGAGAAGAGCTCACCCCTTCCCCTCCCCGTGCTGTGGTCCTTCCTCCCTCTTCCTTCTTCTACCTCCCCTGGAAATACTTTCCTATTTAATCATGTTGGACTTTCTGTGGGCTTTGGCAAGGTTTTCAGCTTTTTCTCACGGGTAGTATACATTTAATACAAACACCTGAAGTGGTTTCAAGTAAATCCTCTGCGACCTACACACATCCCACCCTTTTAACTTCTCTAACAGTAGCTCACCCATTTTCATGTAGTTTTAACTTCAAAACTAGATAATACTATGGGAAATGTTCTTTTTGTCCGTTTCTAATATGGAAAGATATTAAACTTGAATGCGTTATCGTTATCATGCCATAACTATATCTCACATCATATTCCATGCATCATCTGGGATTAAAACCGTTTGGGGATTTTCCAACAAGTTCCTTCAAGCTGACACTTGAAGCCTCTAGAATTTCAGTCACTGCATCACACGCAGCCGGGGTGCTTCACCCATCTGCAGAGCAGTGACCAAAAAAAAAAAAGCATTTCCTACCGCACTGCCTACACCACAGGCTGTCCGAGCGCCCCCGGCACGTCACAGCCCCCGTCTGGGTACAGCCTCACGTGCTCTTCTCAGCTGTGTGGTGTGGATCACCGCTGGGGAGCCCAGTATTGTACTGGAGGCGAGCTGATGTCACCCCTCGCTCTGCGGGGACGCGCGGTCCTGCAGCACCCGCGGGAGCGGCGGTGGCAAGACACGGGCTGACCCGCAGCCGAGCCAGGGCCTCCCTCCCACCACCTCTGCTGGGTTTGCAGCTGCACCTCCCGTTTTCCTCCGCACAGGTCATCTTCACTTCTTTCCAGGTCAGCACAGATCCACAGTATCATCACGGCTACTATCTCGAGTACCAATACTAAGGAGCTGTCCTCCTGCATGCTCCGCAGCTCCCGGCTAACAAAGAACCTCTATGCAGCGCATCATGCAGCCCAAAGCCTCTCCTTCAGGCTCCCTGCTCCTTAAAAACGTTAACTCGGCACTTGGAAAGGCTGCAAAGGAAGACGCTGAATGAACTCATTGAACGCGCTCCGCTGGCAGTCTGGCCAACAATGTGTTTCTTCAGTAGTTCTTTGTTTAAACTTCTTCTGAGCTGCAGGTTTTGAACTAGAGATTTGCAGGAAGTTGTAGGAAACGTCCAAACTTGGCTCTCGCTCGAGCAGATTAATTCCTTCTGGAGATTCGACCTGTGCAATAGATGCCGGGAACTTGTGCCCGACCTCTTCCAGATGTGGGGAGCGCTGCTCTGCCTCAAGCCTGCTCTAGCTCTCTGCGGTCACGAGCAGACAGACTTGGCTTCTGTTCCAGTAAGGCTGCACTTGTCAAGAGTTTGCACAATCTCTGCCTCTCTCCTTACAACCACCAAGGTAACTCAGCCCCAGCCTCACGACAGTCATCAGCCTGCCCCAGCTGAGAGATGACGGGTCTTCAAGCCAGCACATCCACCTCAAGAATTTACACACACACACACACTTGCAACAGTGCTCCTGCCTTCCAGGTAATTTCTCCGAACACGAAAACCACCAGCTGCACCAAGGCGACCAGCAGCCGTGGTGAGAGGCACAGGCGCTGCAGCCCCCAGCAAGTGTGACATAAATGACAGGATTTCCAGTTTAGCTGCAGGATTGAAGGGGGACAGTAGCGATTCAGAGAGAAGATAAGAATAAAGGAAAGATCACTGGACCCTCCCAGACTCTCGTGGTAAGCAAACCCTGTCCCCCAGAGCACTGACGTGGGAAGGGGTCTGGCGCAAGCTATTGCAGCGTGCAGGGCGAAGATGGCAGCAGCAGACCAGGCCTTCTCCTCTGGCACTGGAAGCACTGCAGGAGAAGACCGAAAGGTTCACCAGACCACGGGCTAACAGTGTCTCCAGATCACATTTTTTGGCAGCAAGTAGCAGCAACAGAAGTGGCTCTTGGGCAATGCAAGCAGCCAATAACATGTGATTTAAGAGAAAAATGGCAAAAAAAGCAGAATAAGGAGGATTGTGTGTGATAAGCCTAGTATGAGCTCTCACCCAGCAGCATCTGGAGAGGATTTTCTCCAGCAGGCAGGGAAGAACTCGATTACATCCAGTTAACTGTGCTCTAAACTGATTATGCATGTGCCAGGCTAATGGATTACATTAGCAAGAGGAAAAATAACATCCAATCAATCTCAATTTACTGCAGACCACACCAAGGCCTGAGAGAAGAGAAACCATTCTGTGAACCACCCCCACTCCTGCTGCATCTTTTCAGCTATCAAAAGAGACACGGCATTACAACCACGAAGACTGCAAGAATTGCACTGAAGCTGGCTTCACCCGCAGTCAGGTTTTTCCACAAAGTCAGACGCTGACTCCAGCTATGCTGGAGCAAGACGCTGCGCATCCAGCTGTCTGCTGGCCCCAGCTCCAGGCTTGCTGTAGGCAGGCTAGAAAAAGCTGATGTATGGACCATACAATAGTCTCCATGACTATGAAACGCGTTATTCCCCATCTGGTGCTCCGCTGCTTTCGCATCGCGGGCAACGCTGCGCTGTAACAGCTCTGAGAACTGCCCAGACCTCTTATGAATCTGAGAACTGACAATTCCTCTCCACCCGTCTGAGGAATCTTTATTACAAGCATTTACGGCTGTCCCCCAGTCTGGCTTTGGTGGGGTTTTTCCCCTCCTTCTTCTCCCCCTCCTCCCTGAATGAGAGAATTCTAGTGCCTCAATTGCTTCTTCCCCAGTAGAAAAGAATTCTTAAACTTGTGTAATGTATATCCAAGAGAACTATATTATGTGTTAAAAATCCTAATAGAGCTTTCGAACAACTCTTCTGTACCTCAAACTGAATTCCACAGGCAGAGGAGATGTAGCTCCTCAGCTGGCTTTTAAATCTCACTAGGATTCTCCTGCCCCCAGTTTCCGAGGTAGTTTTACTCTCTGGAGTCTCCCGCAGACCTGAGAGCCGGGCAGGTCCAACAACCACAGTTCAAGGCTTCTACCGTGCTCCTGGCTCTCTCTTTCCTCTCTGAATTTGCTGGAACTGCTCATTCCTAGGGCGAACCCGGGAGTTTTGAAATCTAACGTGTCTGCACCATGACATGGGTGGGCTACTGTACAGTTCAGTGTCAAGTTTTAAATTCCCATTACAAAAAGAGAAATATTCAAAGAAATAACTCAAAGAAGCACAAAATACAATCTGTGCACATATACAATCACATATAAAAAAAATCTCGCTACATTTGAGGGAAAGCAGGACAAAAAGGGTGAGGACAGAAAGAACAAAAAAGCCGAGAGAAACGAGAAGGCAATGAGTGGGATAGCACGTGTGAATGGAAGCTATGCGGCTGCTTAGATTTATGGCAATTTGTACCTGATTGTTCATACTAAAGCCATTATGGGATGATTAGAGAAAAAGGTGAAGCTTTAAGTCCAGTGAAAATCAATAGAAACGTCTGGAGCAATTCTGCTGCACGAGTGAAAGGACTATTTACTGTATCCGGAGCTGCTCTTGGGTTACAGCCCACAGGGTTCAGGCCAGTGAGGGGAGGGGGTGCGGAACGAGAGAAACAAGTCAGGAAAGAGAAAATGCTTACAAAGAAGACGCAAAATGAGGGGAAAACGAGGTGCCAGGCATAGGCAACTACTGCCGTGGATGAAAACCTGCACTGCCTCCAAATGCAACCTGTCCACTGGCACGGTCACGTACAGGCTTCTCCTCCAGCCTCAAGCAAGACTTTGCTCACAGCCCCCAGCACTACCGTACACAGAGCGTAAAAGCACGGAGACAGAGGCCCCTCTTCCTCCATCCACCCAACCCTCTCTAGCGCCTGGATGAGTATGCTTCTCTGATAACAGTGACAGCCTTCAAGTGCTCATGAAGAACCTCATACAGGTCAAAAAACCACCTTATGGAAAAGAGCCAACAGGAGCGTGGCAAATACCACCCCACGCAGTGTTTTCAACTGCGACCGTTGAATTTTTGTACAGAGGTATCATTTATATGCAGTGCTATTAGACATATAAAGCCCAATGACAGCACCCTGACACGCTCACCCGTTGGCCCAAGGCGTTAACGACCACCACTGCCACCAGAACGCAGGTCCAAGAGCTGCACCCTGCAAGTGAGACCGGGCCTGCCGGACAGGTCTGAGCAGCTCGTCTCCAAGGGACCACAACCCGCTGCAACTCAAAACAGATTTTCCTTTGTTCCAGCACTTGAGCAACGAAGGAAGATGAAGCAAAGCCAACCCTTACCTTGTAGAGCTTCAGGCTGGCCTCGTGCCTCGAGTTCACCGTGTGAAGACGCAGCTTCTCCAGGCTGTTGGTGTAGTAGTCGCAAGCGTTGCACTTCAGATGTACCGGGTTCCCAATGGCCACGCACTTCAGCCTCCACTCGTTGGCCTTGCCACCCTCCTTGATGTGTGCGACCAGCTGGTACTTCTGCACATGCTTGTCCGTCTTGCAGTGGAGCTGGAAGTTTGCCTTGAGCTGCGTGTTGTAGCGGCACAGCTTGCACTGGTACGAGTCCCCCATCACCGCCTTCCACTCCTCCTCAGGGAGGCTGCGCTCCACGTTCATGTGGAGGCCCAGCATGTCCAGATTATCTGTAGTGAACTTGTTGCACACAGCACACTGGAAGAGCTTCAGCGACGGGTCGTTTGTTTGCGTGAAACTCTCGCCCAAGTTCATTAGCTCCTCGGACACCAGCTGTCCGCCACCTAACCGCATGTCCAGGGGGATGTCTCCACTCACTGCACGAAGGAAAAAGGGAAGAAAGAGGTCAGAAAATCTGAACCCTTTACTTGCCAGAAGAGAACCACAGAGCAGAACACACGCTGCTCTTGGTGCCACTCTTGCACCCATCAAACAGCGCAGCCAAAGGATCCAACCCTCTGGCCACGAAAGCCGTCAGGAAAAACTCTACAAATTCTCAGAGGATGGAGAATTCCTCTGAATCGCGCTGCAAGTCTCCGTGGCCATTTCAAGAACAGCGTCATACTTTATCCCATTTTTTCTTGCCTACCCTGAGCAGCAAGAAACATTACCTCATGCAGTACCCGAGCACAGCCCCCGCCAAGTAAAACAGGTCAGCAGTGACAAGTGCAAGTGACAGGAGCGTTGCAGCTAGGTCACCGTGCTGCTGCCAGAGCCGGGCAACCGCACAGGAAACAAACCTACCAAGTGCCACTCCTGCACTGTTAGACCTCATCTCTTGTCCGAGAGCTCAAAATGCTGGGCAGTCTTCTAAAACCAGCGCTGACAGATGCTTTGTGTGCCCAAGGAAAAGACAACCACTATTAATAATGAGAGTGCAAGAGCATGTCAAGGAAAGCCAGCAGGACGCTCACTGTCTTTAGGTGTCAGACCGACTCTTCAAACCAAGAGCTGAGCTCTTCGCTGACAGTAAATGAATGCAGCAAGCTCTTATTTACATCAGAGCACTTTGAAGACGCGGACAGAGAGACTTTCTTTCTCTAACATTAACTTTTTATGCCAAAGCACAGAGACCAACCACCAGCCTCTCCTTAGGACCTTTGCTCCACCTTGCTCTCCTTTTCCATTTTTAAGACACTTGTGCTCCTCCTGCAGCTTTTGGGTATTTTACCCTGATCTTACGTCATAGGACAGCTTAACAATCTTATTAAAGGAACCTTCAGGTGACCAGTTACTCAGTCAATCAGAAAGAGAGATTTTTTTCCTTAACTTTCAGTTTCCTATATTTCAACCTGTTTGCTGAGAAGCAAGGGAGGACACTCCAAGCTCAGGCAGAACTGTACTAACCTCTCTGAGAGCACAGCTCTAGGCAGTGTACGCACTACTGCCTTTTCCAGAGAAATAAAATTTTGTTACATTCCTAAGGACTGTAAGGAGGAAGAACTACAGCCTACCAGCCAGCCCGAATGCTGAGTCTGTCTGAGGAACAGTATCTCCTTTTCCACAAGCAGGTCCTGTGCTCACACACAAAAGAACCGTCTGGAGAGGGCAAGTCCTGCCCGCAGGCACTGCCAGGAACCTGCCTTTCCCTCAAAGCAGCCAACCACCTTTTTTCTCAATACACTCTATCCCTCCCCGCCTCTGCAGAATTACACCCTGCGTACGGCTACTCCTGCGTACCTGCTCACCAGGTATCTGAAGAGCAGTTGCCTTCTACAGTCCATGTCTCCAATCATAGCCATTTTTCAAAGCATCCCTTCCAGGATATATCCTGAAATTCACTCTTTAAATTAATCTCTCCTGAACGTATCATGCAGTAAAAAAACAAAAGCAGATTCTTCTGAATGACCAACACTCAAATCCAGTTTTGGATTGATATGTAAAAATGGGAAAAGTCTGCTTCATTTGTATCAAGTTCACTGTGTGTGTATACGAGCCTAAGGAGTTCAGCTCGTGTCAAGTGCTCATTGACATGGGAAGGGCCTCCCTCCATAATCCTCAGCTTGAGATTTGCAACCATCGAGTACAATTCACAGATCACTCTCCAGGCACGCTTGCAGACATTCAGGACTTGGTGATGCACTTTAGGAGGCTTCAGTTAAGACACTCCCAACTTCTCACACGCCAACCACCCGGCCCTTCTGCAACGAGGGGCTGTGAGCTCCAAGGAAGCCACCAAGACGACCCCGTAACGTCACACACTACAGTGACCACCTGTTACATGTGTTGGCAACTCAGAGCTACTCAAAACCCACTAAAAAAGATTGTGTCCTTTACCTCTCAAAGATGCAAGCTGGGATACCACAGGGAAAAAAAAATAAATCTCTAGTCGCTTGAGTTTCTCATTCTCTTTTTCATTTTTTAGTATCGTGTGTTGTTGTTCTCTTTTATGACTTTCGTGTCCTTCTGAACTAATAATAAACTGTACTATGAATAGCTGAAGGAAAGGAGAACATGCATGAGATGAATGAACCAGTAATGGAGCGCATCGGTAATAACAGCTTTGCTGGATGGACAAGGTTAGGGAGGGCAGAGCACGGCACGGAGAAATTAGTTCAGAGGAAAGCAGGTAGCGTGGCAGATTTCTTCTCACGTGCTTTCTCAAGGCATGGTGAAAAATTCTCAGCAGCAGCAAAAAGATGTAGAGGCAGCAGCACCTTCATCCCCCGCCATGGCTGACACAGGGGCTCCGCTCCGCGCCCTCTCTCCTCCCAGAGTGCTGCCTGGAAGCTCGTGGCTGCTGCTACGGGCCCCAGGTGACATGAGCAGCCAGGGAGGAACCCACCCAGCACTGTGGAGGAACCCAGCACCACTCGACCCTCTGGCCCCACTCTTAATCCTTGGGTTAAATTGTGCAGGGACAGGGTGTGCTCTACACGGGGCCAACACGAGCATGATGCATGCTCGTTGTCAGGAAAAATGCATTTGGCAGTTTGTTTTTAAGTGCTTTTGTCATCTGATGAGAGAAATAATCTCTCTCTCTAGCTGCTCCACTTCAGTTCTCAGCTGGCCAAGCCTTGAATCTTGTGTCTCAGTCAGGCATCAGAGGAACGGTTTTAGCCCAGTATCCTCAGCAGAGGAACAGCACCCCTTCACCAACCTCATCATGACTCTCAAAACTCGCTTACCTTTTCCTCTCAGGGCAACACAGTGGTAACAGACCAACCAAACATCCGCCTCTGGGAGCACCAGCAGCTGATCCAACCCTCTCACAAAGCCACTCGCTGAGCTACTCACACCCCCTAACGCACCAAGGAAAAGCCACTAGCAAACACTGTAGAGTAAGGACGCTTCCCACAACAAGGAGGAACATTTCACCCATGTCAGCAATAATCTTTACCTACTGTTTCAGTAGCTCCCTCCTAAAACTCTTAGAAAACATACCACAAAAATAACCTGCTTCCCCAGGATGAGAAAAACGGGTCTGGGGGATTGCAGAAGAGAGGTCTCCACTGCGTACTCTCCATCCTCAACCACCACACAAATGCAATGCGCCGCACAGCGGCTGCGCTACACGGGGACCGCCAAGGAGGAACGAAGGGATCTGGCACGCACTGCCCGGTCCACGCACAAGGGTTCGGCGGCAATGCGAGCACAACCCCTCCCTCACACACGGACCCAGTGGCGAACCCTTCAGCCTCACCTAACGATGGAGCCATTGTTGCCATGGGGTTGGTGGGATCGAGCTGGAATCCACCCATCATGAACTGCGCGTCTGAGGAAGCGCTGTCCATCTTCAGGTTGGGAAGGTTCATGTTCTGCGCCAGGTAGTACTGGTAGAGCTCGGCCTCGGCGGGGGACGGCAGGCTGCCGAGGCCCAGGTGCCGGTTGTGTTGGATCTGGGACATGTTTTGCTGAAGCAGCATCATATTGTGCATGTGCTTCTCACTGGTCATGTGAATACGGAGGTTTCTCGCCACGTTGGTCTCATAGTCGCACACCTCGCACCGCCACGTGGGTTTGGTTTTTGGTTTGGTGGGGGAGGGGGCCCCGCAGGTGCTACCAATGTTGGCCGCCGCAGCCGCCGCCGCCGCCGCAGCTGCCGCCGCCGCCCCAGCCGTGTGGCTGAAGACTTGCTCTCCCCCTCCGTTCTGCAGGTTTTGCATGTTGTTGAGATGCTTGTCGGACTGCATATGAATACTGAGGTTGCCTTTGGTAGTAGTGGAGTAGTTACAGACCTCGCAGCGGAAGGGCTTGTAACCACAGGTGTAGCTCTCACCCCGTGCCAGCCGCGGGTGTGGCTGTCCGCTTTTGCAGTAGACGCAGGAGCCACCCGGCTCGGGATGTTTCTCCTTCATGTGCGCCTCAAGTGTCTGCTGGTACTTGTAGTGCCAATTGCACTTGGGACACTTGAGTGTCTTACACGAGTTGCGAGAATGCATCATAGTCATGTGGCCACCCAGCGACCGCGAGGAGCCCAGGACCGTGTCGCACTTTGGGCACTCCACGCCGCTCCCCGAGGGGCACTCCCCACCCCCAAGTTCGCAGAGGGGGCCAGCATGCTGGTGATGGGAGATGTAGCTCCCGTCCTCGCCCTCCGCGCTCTCATTTGGTTCTGGTGCTGTGGCATTGTCTTTATTGGCACTTTCATCGATAAAGTCCAGCCTCCTGCTGCCCTCTGCCACGCTGGCTCCGCCGCCCTCATTGTTAAAGCTTAAGTGATTCCTCCTGTTTGCACCATCAAAGACAAAGGAAGAAGCAGAATTAGAACTAGTAGAAGCCGTGCCCCGTGACAGGGTCTGGAGCACGTTAGGCATTAAGGGAGAGTTAGAAATGCTTTGGTTTGAGAGAGCAAGGTCCTTTTTGCTGCTGCCGCCGCCTGCCACAGCCCCGGCATCCTCCTGGGGCCGGTCCTCCAGTTCGTCCTCCAACTCGCTCGGAAACAGTCCTTTGCAACCCTCATCATCCTCGTCTTCTTCCTCTTCCTCCTCCTCCTCTTCCTCCTCCTCCTCCTCTACGTCCTCCTCCTCCTCCTCCTCCACCTCCTCGACCGGCTCTGCCTTCTCCGAGAGGCTGTCCTGGTCGCCCCCCTCTTGCTTCTCCCCCTCTGCCCCCCCAGGGTCCTTCCCCTCTGAGGTTTTGGTGGGACTGGAAGCCAGTGGGCCCAGGGGGACTGAGGTAATGGGAGTCTTCAGAGCCGAGCTGGTCAGCCCGCCCAGGTTGAGGAGCGCGCCGGGGGCCAGGACGCCCGCCGCCGGCGGCTCCGCTCCGCCGGCCGCCCCGGCCTGGAGGGCCTGCTCGCCTTCCATGCAAATGCCACTGAATTTACCATAAAAACTGTGTCCAGGGCCTATGAGGTTAGCTGTGGAAACGAGAGGGTGCTGAAAGGTTTTGTTTTTTGGTTCCAGAAAGCTGACAAGGGGTTCCTTGTCTTTGCCTATCCCTTGGATGATAGCGGAGATGTTCTTATTGCTAAGAATTTTCCGCTCCTCCTCACTCAGAGTCATTCGGTGGTCGTGCACCGCGTGGGTCACGAACGAGCGGACATACCCAAAGGAGAGCTTGCACAAGAAACACATCAGGATGGGCTTCCTCTTCCCGTAGAGCACAAAGCCATCGAATTTGGACAGGTCCACATTGTTGGGAACATCTTTGGATACGCAGGAGCTTTTGGCAGAACCGTCGCTGTTCAGGTAATCCTTGTTGCTTTTGTGTCGCACATCGAAGACGCGGAAGCTGTGCAGGACGGGGCTGATGCCCGCCAGGGCTGAGGTATTCGGGAAGGCCTGGTCTGAGCCCTCAAACCACTTCCCGAAGGATGAGGCTATGTGGAAGGTGTTGATGATCTGTGGGTAGACGGGAGCGGCGGCGGAGGGCTCTCCCTGCTTGGGTAGAGAGTTCGGGAGCAGCGAGGGGAGAGCCCCGCTGCCGCCGCCGCCGCTCTGCACCAGCTGGCTGAGGCTCTCCACGATGTAGGCCGAGCCGTCCGGCTGGTAGACGATCTCGCCGGCCAGGTTCTCCACGTCGCTCTCCTCCTCCCCGTCCTCGCTGCTCTCGCTCCCGCTCTCCCCCCTCAGCGGCGGGGGCGGGCGGGCGCCGGTGCAGCGGTGCTCCATGTAGCTCTGCAGGCCGGCGAAGGAGGCGGCGCACTGGCCGCAGCTCACCTCCTTGCCGGCGGGCTCGGCGCCGGGGCCGGCCGCGGCGCTGCTCTCGGGGACGCGCTCGGGGAAAGGGACCCTCAGGCTGTCCAGGGGGCCGCGGCTCTCCGCCGCGGGCTGCTCCATGCTGCCGGCCGTGTCGGGGAGGTGGGCGCTGTTGAGATCAGTCCATTGCTGGTGCTGAGGGATGCCGCACCCATTGTCCTTCCCGGGGATGACGGGCGAGTCACAGCCTTCCATGGCAGGGCCGGCACGGAGCGCTCATTGCACCCGGTACGGCTCGGACCTGCAGCGGGGAGAGAAGGAGAAAGGTGCGTGAGTTGGCGAGGACAGATGGCTCCCGGGAAGGTTCCCACCACCCCGCTCTTCTGGACCCAGCAGGAGGCCACAAGCCAAGCTGCGGGAATGGGCGGCCCGGCCTTGGGTAACGCGCCACCGGGAGCGGGCAACGGAAACGCGACGGAGGCAGGAACGCAAGAGGAGAACTGCAGGGACCAGGGAGGAGATGAAAGTCTCCCCCAATGCTCTTCCTGAAGGGGGACAGGGGGACTGTAGGACCCACGCTGCCACGCTCAAAGACTGAGATCTTCAGAAAACAAAAACCCAACAAGCACTTAACAGAAAAGCTTTTAAAGGAAACAGAGTTACGACGCTACAACAAACCAGTGCTGGAGCTTTAGAACATTGTAAAAACTGTACTCTGTGGCTCCCTAAGCCAGATGCTGTTATGCTCAGGTGATGCCCTTCTCTCAGCGGTTCGGGGAGCACAGAACCAGAGCTGTGACACGTGCGCTGCCATGGCAGACCACCAGACCCAGAGCAACGCACAGAGACTTCAGAGTAACGGCGTTTGGTATGCACAGGAGATTTAATTGCCGTGTTCTGGATGGAGTCTAAACAGAGAGACGTCAGGAGAGAAACCAAACAGGAAATTCCAGATCTGACAAGGTTCCATCCCTGGGATCGGGAGGCGCTCAGCCCACCACGCTCTGGGGAGCTCCCAGCGACACCGCAGGCACAGCCAGCTCCCTCACCCCCCAAGGCAAACAGCCGACGCAAAGCCTAGAGGAAAAGGAAAGACTCCCTTCCCACTACTTCTCTTTCACCAAACACAACAAGACCTGAAGAACTCCCACTGACTGCCAGGCAGCCACGACCTCGGGCTGCTGAGCACGGCTGACACCCACAGCTCCCACCGCCTGCACCCTGTTCATCATCCTGCCCGTGGCTCTCACGCATCGAACCTAACAGGGCCAGGTCGGCAGGATGTGTCTTCCTCGAGGCTGCAGACCTACGAGGATAGGCAGCATTAGTTAGGAACTGGGGCATTGTGATGCAGACCACAAACCAGCAGGAGACTGCCAGTTCAGCCACAACCCTGCCAAGAATCCTGCATGCAAAGAGGCATTTCCATAGTCTGCTTCCTACAGAAAGCTCCTGCCCAAGCCTCGTGGAAGGAAACACCCGCAGAAGTTAAAGCACTATTACCTCATCCATAAAAGTGATTTTTTAAACCTGTGGTCCACAGATTTCCTCAGGTACACAGATACAAAGCATCCACAGAAAGCAACTGAGGATAAACCGCACAAGCAGAGGCCACCTTGACCACACTTTCACGATCTGTGAACCAAGGGTCAATGAAAGACTCATGCTCATCGTCACCGTGCCCTCGTCCCTGTACCAACACTGCATGTGATTGTGCCAGCACATGGCGACTTGTAGATGTGGAACCAGCACTTCAACAACCGGGCAAAGAGAAGGAACCACATGGAGGGAACTGAGAATCTGCCAGAGAAGACCTCAGTGACAAAGCAGGTGACATGTCACAGCAGCACTGAATGAAGTACCTGAATTAGTTCAAGAAAAAGAAAATGGATCAACATTCGACGTTATCTCTTTTTTTTCCCCTGGTTCCATTACCTACCAGCTTATTTTCCTTAACTACATGAAGCCATCTATAGCTTTTCTGATTTGCCTTCACATGTTCATATTTTCCCTTTTTACCGTTTCCTAAGAAATTATGGATACGTAACGACAGATGCACGTACTTATATGCACGTCAGATTCAGGCACATTCATATGCCTTCGCTTTTTCCAAGCCTCTCTTCACTCACAACAAAAAACATTAATAATTTCTGCGATATTGTAGATTAACATGAATAACAGTATGTCAGAAAAGACTTGATCCCCCTAGGTGAGAAGAGGATCTCTCAGGCTGTCTCTCTCAGGGGTTACTCCTGCACACTCCTTGCAAATATAATCCCTAAATGCTTTTGCCCAGTAGCTATTTCACGGTTTCTGATGCCTCTTCCCCTGTGCTGGCCAGCCTTCCGCTGCCAAGGGAAGAGCCAGCCCTTCCCACTGGCAGCAGCGAGCACTCCAGTGGCCAGAGGGAGCTGGGGATGTGTCTGCTGCCTGCCCTCCCCTCCGCACCTGCTCCTCCCAGGCCACGGGAACAGGAGCAGAACGAGATGAAATCAAGTCAAATCTCTCACGCTGCTGACTGCCAGACTGGGATCCTGGCCATGCCTGTCTGGAGGTACCTGGGCAGGTTTTTGTCCTATTCACTTCTAGTAAAGTTTGAGAAAAAGCATTTACAACAAGCCGCAAACATGTAAATTAACATTTTTCAAAGCAAACATGACGAGGGTGCCTATGGCAGGACATGGAGACGCAATGATCCAAAGCGTTCACACACAGCACTACCTTCTGGCCTTTCCAGTCCCCACCTTCCTTGGATCCTGCCATACACAACTGGCTTTGTGCTTCTACTGGGAATAAACAGTGATTTGATCTGCAATAAAAATAACCTGGTGCACTGAGCAGAATAAGAAGGAAGAGTAGCACAACCCTGTTGCCAAAAGGCTCGGTCTTCTTAATCAGCCAGCTGTGCTTACCTTGGCTAAAACGACACGTCAGCATTGCCCTGTAATAGCTCCTACTGCACCAGTGCTCTCCCACTGAACGTCTGTCCTTGGCTGTGCGTTTTCTTTAAACTGATCCCAGATCCTTCTGCGTTGAGACTGCATGTTCACCTTCCCACAACACGACATTCTCTCTCACTGCTACTCTCGCATGACAACTGCAACCCAAATTAAAGCAAAGCAAACTCCTATTGGGTGAAAAAAAAAAAAATCACTAAAATAAGAAATGCCGTAAGCCTCGTACTTCCGCCAAGAAAAGTTTCGTGAACATCCATGCAGACTTGGAGATGCAATGTGGAACAAGAGCAACACACAAACGTTTTCAGGCCAAAAGCGTTCCGCTCGCCGGCACAGCTCCCCAGGAAACACGCCTCACTGAGACACGACGGGATTCCGAGCCTCTCCGCGACCAAGAACTGTTGATTGGCAGGGAGACGCCTGACTGACAGTTGGGCCAAAAGGGTTAGCAGGGCTGATGGGGCGGGAGGGTTAACAGCCTGATTGTAAAATCAATGTAATAAATGCTTGGTAAGTTACAGGAACACGCGGAAAGAGGAGGCCGCGATTGATAAAGGACTGCGGCTTTGATGCTGCACTGGGGACTTGTTTATTGACAAGAAAGCCAATCTCTTCTCCCAGCCAGGCTGGGCCAGGCAAACCTGCAAGCGCTTACCAATTAATTGGTGGGCTTTTCTGCCTTGGGTTGCTTTAACATCTCTCCTCCCACTCACTCCAAGTTAACCAGCTCAGGAGGCACGAGCTCTGAAGGAATCTTCCCTCCTCTCCCTTCTCCTCAGCAGAAGAAGCTCTTCCAGGGCAGGTGGAAACACCCAGGTCTGAAACATGGTCAGCCAGAGCCCCTGGGGCCAGGCCAAGCTCTTCCTGCCCATTTCGTTCATCACGGGAGCTACTCCTGAAGAACGAAGTTGAGGGAGCAAGAGGCACAGAAATACTTGTTTCTGCTCACACAGAAACTGCAGACACCATCCTTTCAAACTGAAAACTGCAATTTCTTCGCCAAGGCAAACCGGACTCTAAGCAGGAGCACGACGTAGTTACTAGCTCACTATTATGGGCTCTGCATCTTCCTCTGGGCCAGACCACACCTGAGCGACCCGCACGGGAAAGGGAGAGCTTGCGAGGACCCACTGCTGCGTGCTCCACACCTCCCATCCTCTCCCTGCCCTCTCTGCTCTGTTTATCAGGCAGTCAATAAGAAAAGGTAGTTCTTACTTAAGGAGGCAGAAGTCAACTCGTCAGGTCGATCAGCACTCTGTCTGTAAACATGGTTTCCCGTAAAATCAATGAACTCCAGTTACAGAGAGAACAGCCTGAGCGCCGGAGACTCCCTGCACTCCCACCGCCCCGGCGGCGGGGAAAGGCTCTCCCTGCTCTCTTCTCCAGCCTCGTGTCCCACCACTGCTCCCCACAGCTCACGGTGAGCCCAAGGCTCCCAGCATCGCGCTCACCGTGCCTCTGGCACCCAGCCACCCGAGCCCCCGCAGCCCCTCTGGGTGTGGGCCGGAGGAGTGTGGGACAGGCAGCACTCCGCCAAGGCAGGAGCAGCAGCCACGGTGGGCCAGAATCACGCTACGCCTGGACAGCACCCTGCAATGAAAGCAGGGCCCCGCGTGCCCCACGCGTTAATCGGGAGCTTCTAGCAACCACGGCTGGCGGCCTTGGAGCCACGCTCCTTCCAGAAGAGAAGTGGAGCCAATCTCAACGTCTCCCCCCATCACCTCCCCATGGCCCTGGTGGCACAGGGACGGACGGGCCCTTAGAGCGACGCTTCCGCCGCCCAGGAGTGGCTGGTGCCGCAGCTACACCCTGCGCCCCCCCGGCGAGCCGGGGGCTCCTGGGGCAGCCCCGGCCCTGGCACCAGGCTGCTTCCTCCCCAGGGGACACGCGGCAGCAGCGCAGGCGGCAGGGACGGGAGCGGGAGGGAGCGGGGGGGTCCTGCTGTTGCCCAGGCTTCCCGAGAATTAAATATGAACAGCCGTGCTGTGTAATTTTAAATTGTTAATTAGCACAGGGTTAATTAGGCGGCCCTTTCACAAGAGGCTGTTTGGCAGTAAACCAAGACTGGAAGCAATGAGGAAGGAGGAAAACAAAAGGAGAAAGAGACAGTGAGAAACTGTTCCCTCGGCTAATGACCCACATGGCACCATGAAAAAAAAACAGGGTGCTGAGGATGGGGAAAAGATACTGGCTGACGCATTTCATTCACGGTCGTTACCCTGGAAGGTACCCGGCAAGGCAGCCCTCCCTGCCTGTCCCCGCAGCTGCTGTGGGGAGCTTGGCCATGGGGAGCCAGGCTCGTCCCCATCTCTGACCCCCACTGCCTCACAAGCGCTTTGCCCCACAACAGACCCAGCTCAGGCAAACGTTTGCCAGCGGCTGAGCTTCAGCTGTTCCTGCCGGACGGAACCACCAACGGCCCCCACACCTTGTAAACACACACCTACCTGTTGTACCAACCGACGCGCTGTAAATCAATACCATAAATACGGGCTGAGAGACTGTTCGAGACAGCTCCTGCTCGGTGCTGGCAATCTGGAGGGAAGGGGAATGGACAGAGGCAAGAGGACAAAGACAGTGCGAGGGCTAAAGCCAGGCTCAGCTGCTCGGTGCACACCCCCTGTACGTGCCCCACTTGGCCTTTTGCAAAATCCTCCAAAGGACAGAGCCTGGCAAGTGCTAATGTTCAGGTCAGCCAAGAAGCTCCTGCCTCAGGAGTGGCACTCGATGGCATTTATTCCAGCCTAAAGACCAGGGACAGATGTATCAAAGGTACCTCAGCAGCCAGGGAAACTTCAAGTCCCTAGGAGCAGGAGGTCGGGGAGGGGAAGCAAGGCAGCCACCGGGTCCGTCTGGAGCAGAGACAGAATGAACTGGGAGCATCAAAGCGTTCTGTGCCGCTTCCCCGCAGCTGGCGTGCTACACAGCCCTCCTGTAACACTTAGGAAATTGCATATGGAAAGACAGGATAAAAACCATTATCTAGGACTGAGAATTCAAAAATGAAGGAAGAACAGAATGTATGTTGCCAAAGCAACTTTAATTCTGCTCCTCTATGCATATGCATTATGATACTGTCTTTAATTACGCAGTCACACGCTGCCTCACTTAGTAAGCAGGATGGTCACGTAAGAGGGTAAAATAAGGTTGCATGAGCATGTTGTCACTTCACGAGATTTATACAACAGCTGTTATCACACAAATATGTGGAAAGTTGCTCCCTAGAATAGAAAAATCTTTCCGAATTTTCTAAGCAGCAAGGGCTGGATAGTCAAGCTCGGTAGCAATACAGAGATAGCGTCAATTCCCAGTTTCGTAAAATGTTTTTATCTTCTAACTTAAACAGAAGATACAGACTCCAGCTTCTCCCATTCATTAAGGTGCCAGAAAGTAGTAAGAACACCTGCCAGCCTAAGGGGAAGTGTTGAGGATTCTGCAGGAGGACCTGAAACACTAGGATAAATTGGTACTTTGGAGCCAAAATTTAAGCATCATAGTGAATGCAGACGCATGGCTTGAAGAATGACTTCCAGTTGGAGGTTTCCACCAACTCTTTACAACATCAGTGCCTCGGGATTCCTCTCGTACAATTCCTGACAGAAAAAACACCCTAAAAATACTGATATTTACTGCCAAGCTCAACATTTTAAAGAAGAAATTATAAACTAATCTTCCTCTTTCACATAGCAAGTCACATCTTGCACCCTTCCAACCAAGTTGGGGTTTGGCACGTAACTGATCACAGCGGAGCTGCCTCATCAACAAACATGGTTTGCTGAGTATTCATAATGAGATAGCAGTCTTGCCAAATTCTGAGCAAGCTCTACATCTAACCTTCTTCCTCTCCTGCGGCTAGGCTTTACCAACCAAAAGCCCAAGTTCAGTTTTGACTTCTAGAGTTTCTCTGCAGGCACTGCTCAGGTCCAGCTGGACACATGGCCGCCTCCAACGCCGCTGCACTGTTAGCCAGCCAACCCTGCCTGCTAGTGGAAGAAGGATCCAACCAACATTGACCCATAAGTTCCAAAAAGGTGTTGACAAGTGTCCGAGGGCTGCAAGTCCTTGAGAATTGGTCTGCTATCCTGGCAAAACCAAGAGTTCAGAGAATCATAGAATTGCTTAAGTGAGAAAAGACCCTTAAGACCATAGAGTCCAACCACAAACCTAACTATGCCAAATCCACCACTAAATCATGTCCACATGTCTTTTAAATATCTCTAGGGATGGTGATTCCACCACTTCCCCAGGCAGCCTGTTCCAGCACTTGACAACCTGTCTGGTGAACTCACACGCCTCCCTGGAAGCCCCTGTGAACGCGGTGTGTTTTCCCTTCTCCGGGGTTCTAGCCAATGGATCCAGAAGGGCATGAGGTCCAGAAGAGGATAAGGTGGCAGACAGCAGTCTACAGAAAGGGAAGATCCACCAGGCATCTCGAAAGGACAGGACGGTCTTCTCCCAGCAGGAAGACAGCCCCATGGAGGGCTTGCCTTTGGCAGCCGACCGTGCTCCAGAACTGGCACGCTGACAACACAAACAGGCGCCGCACCGCGCAGGCTCATTGCTGGGACAGAAAACGCAAGCGCTCCCCCAGACACAGGCTCCCATGCACAGGCACAGCCAGTCTCTCAGATCTTCACAGGATCATTAGCATAAACAGCTTTTCAAGCAGCAGGAAGCAAAGGAAACGCGGAACAAAACAGGACTGAAAGCTGTAGGGCTCAAGCACTTGGCATGGAACTAAGAGAAAGGGTCTCCTTGAAAAGGTGAACCTTCTACATTATCCCCATTTTTTCCTCTGTCCTTCAAACCAGCTCAAACTGAGCCAATGCGAGTAATACAAGATTTGGGCAGCTTTTCAGAAAACATTTTGTTATGAACTATTATTCCAAGTTTGCTGATCCCTTTGAGCCAGCTACTGTACTACACGCGAAAACATTTATACAATCATCAACCCACTGCCATTGAGAGCAGAGCAATCCAGAGGAGTGCCAGAGGGGTTTCAGGGAGCAGCTGGGGAAAAGAGTGTTTATTCCTCCAGAGAGACTCTTTGCACTGGAAGTATTTCGTAGGGGAGGCAAACTAGCTTAAGTCGCATTTCTCTCTACAAAACAAAGCAAAGCACTTGCTTAGTTTGGAAGCAAAACAGCGTTTAAACGCCCCCAGGACAAGGAGCTCTTCTCAGGTCCTGCACAAGTCTTTCCTCTTGTGTGGGACACCACAGAAGTTTCAGATTTTGTTTCCACACTGGTTTGTTTCAAAACATCACACATTCCACCATTCCGCAGTTGCACAACTTAGCCCTTTGCTCTAAACGCCCAACACATTTCTTGTCAAATGCTGTTTCCAGCCTACGTTGCCGCATAAAGAACTACATTTGCATCTGGTTTGCATTTTCAGTGCGCTGTTGTTGACCCGACTCCAAAACTCACTGAAGGACCTGTTGAGGACAAAGCGTCTCGCTCTGTCGCTCAGACTCCATGGTCCCCCGCCAAGGTGTCCCCATGCCTTGGTGCCCGGGGAAGAGGGCTCTTCTGCTCCCTGCTTTTGCCACAGCCTGAAGCTCTCCCTTTCCCCCTCCTTCATCTCCACCCCAGCAGCCTGTCCTGTACCTTGTGTAGGTAAGAGCTGCCGCAGCTCTGTCCGGGCCACCTACAAAGGGCAGCGACACCGTAAAACCCTGAGCTGGGCAACACCTACACCCACCTAACCCAGAGGTGCTTGGCCAGAGAGAAGACCTGGATTGTTCCGAGTTTCAAACACCGTAAAGACGCGTATAAACAAATCCAAGCGGCACTGCAATTGCCAGAGCCTTGCTCCTGAATCCAAGGAGAAAGCGCGGCATTTATAGCAAGACCACGGGACGCAAGCCACAGCAGCGACTCCTGACAGCAAGGGGTTCCAGCTGGCTCCTGCGGCTCGCTCAATGGTTCATCACCTCCCATCCTCCAGTTACTGCGGCACTGAGCAGCCCCACCCAGCCTGCCCCAAACTCCGGAGGCGTTTGTGCTGCTCCTCCCCGAGCAGCTCCTATAAACCATCCCAGCCCTGCCATGGACCCCGGGAGCAGACGCAGACAGCCACGGCCAGCCTGGCCCCAGAGCCGCTGCGCCTGCAGACGCACACGCCCGGGGAAGAAGCCCTGCCAACGCTCCTTCCTCCTCCCGATTTACCCAAACAACATGTGTGCTCCAGACTAGTGTCAAGGGCCAAGCGGAGGGTAAGAGTTAAGATTCATAAGTCATGCAGATCTCCTCTGCCAGGGCTCAGATCCAGTCCTTGTTAGGAAACAGAGAGGCTGCCTGGTGCCGGGCTCAGTCGCTGCTCCCCACTGGCCGGGGCAGCCGGCGCTCGGGACAGGGCGAGCGTGAGGTCACTGGGTAACCGCTCCGCTCGCTGCTTCCACAGCACCACGGCTGCCTGGTACAGTAGTTCTGAATTACATGTCGGGGTTGCAAAGGTCACCAGGACGTGTGCTCAGATCGGCCAGTAAGGTTTCGGTACAGAGTAAATTTTAACGGTCACTGCTGTATCACTGGAAGATAATCTAAAAAAACCAACCCCCATAACCCTGAACCGGGCAAAAAAACCTGCCGGTATGGCTGGGAAACCTGCCCACCTGGAGTGCTTTCTGGGCAAACTTCTAGGAGATCCAAGCAGTCCCATGCTCCTGCAACCAGCACCTGCACGCTCCTCTGCTACCGAAACAGGGCCCTGCTCCAGACTTCAGATACACTCCAAGCATTTTATCTGGTCAAAACAAACCCTCCTGACTGCAGCAACCGACAGGAGTCGATAACCACACGCTGCTCGACGGCTCAAAGTCTCAAGTTCACGCTCTCCTAGTCCACAGCGTGCAGCCGCTCCATCCGCTGCTCCATCCCCAACGCACTTCAGAACAAACACATCTCTTGTGAAAGTTTAACCACCTCACAAGGGAGAGCTGACACAAACTCAGATAAACACGGGTTTCAAAGCACGTGCCGGGGGGATCTGCACGGATCAGGGAGGACTGCGCTGCGGCACACCTGCGAGGGATGCGAAGACGGGGAAGGAAGTTGCTACCTACACTTCTCCAGACCTCCAGGACTGAAAGTGTTACTCTGCTGCTTGGCCTCTTGCTAATTGTGGGTTTTATTTTTATTTCCTATTACCCTCTTGCACGCCTGATGAGATTATCTTACCGGAACTGACACAGCTGGAGGCTGTAGCCATACATGGAGCCTCTCAGGAGGCAATGCAATTTTATTTTCATTGATCAGAAATCAGCAGGGCAGTAAATGATGGGAAATTCCATTAGGAGAAATACCGGGCCACAAGACCCAACTGTCTCGGTACACCCAAATCCCAGAAAGTCCCGTCCTTCCTTGAAGTCCCATCTGGATGCTGACAGAGGAGGCTCATCTTTCTTCCTCCCAAAATGGAGTAAAGCCACTAACCTGATATTCTTAATCGCCGGCTGCTCTGCCGGAAGCGGAGGCAATGCTGTCAAAACACCCCCAAGGGCTCACTTAGCTGAGACAAAGTCTTTGGTGGAGGCAGCGGCGCTGGCTGCCCCGGCTGGGCCTGGCAGGCTGCCGGCAGGGCTGCGGAGCGTCACGGCACGTGCGCGACACCACAGCCCCTGTCGCACCGCACGGGCTGGTGCCGACGGCCGGTCCCGCAAGCAGCCGAGAGGGTGCCCGGCTCGCACGCCGGCCCCGTTTGGAGCCCAGGTCCCCAGCGAAGCACCACCAGGAGCAGCCTGCCTCCTGCAGGGGCGGGGGTCTGGGGGCACGCACCGCTCAGGGGAAACTCCTCCTGACAGAGCTGCACAGAGCTCTTACAGACTCATCTGAGCCCAAACGGAGAAACCACATTTCGACCCTTCTATTTTAAAATACCACGTACGCATAACACGCACTCAGTTCCACATGCCTGGATCTAAACCCTACCATCGAGCCTCTCTGATTAAAAGCCACGTTTGACCCATCACGCTGTTAATTTCAGCACGTGCCTGGGCCAAAAGCAGAGTCCTTGGCCCCCCGCAGCAGGACGGACAAGCCCCCTCAGCAGCGCAGGGGTTAACAGAAGCTGACCGCAGCACAGTTGTTAAGGTAATCAATACCAGTGAGATACTAAAGCAGCATAAGCCACATTATTGATTGCCAGGCAGATGATAAAACTGTTTATTATGATAATTGCAGGGTGCCTGCAAGATGCTCCTAGCGCTGTCTTGAGCTTTTTACAAAAATAAGAATTACCAGAGCATAATCTTCTGTCTGAAGCCCTTCTGAACCTTGCTGGGAGCCCTCCACACCGTGCCGTGCCAAAGCAGTAACTCTGAGGCCCCTTCACCTCCCAGCTACTGCCTGGACAGAGGGCACGTTACTAGACATAGTCCCCAACTACTTATCGCACTATTCGCACTTCACGTGCCGGTGTATGTGCACACGCACCCCCATGCTCGCCTTTCCCGGCAGCACCCCCCTTCCAGGGAACCAGAGCTCAAACACCAGAACCTGTAACTTGAGTTTGGGATCCTCCTGCTGAGCAGCTGAAAATCAAATCCCAACATCCCACTCCAAAACATTTTCTTCAGTATTTCCATCGTTTTTTTTCCTCTGCTTTGGACTTTCTACAGTTTCCTATGTTCTTCCAAGAATTTTCCCCTTTGGGGCCTAAATTATCATGCAATGCATTAAAAATTCTTTTTTAGAAGGCTGACCTCCAGATACACTTGGTCTGGGAGATCTGCCTCTGCGCAGCGCTGGGTGTCTGCGCGCGCCGGCTGTGCCTCCAAAGAGGTGACACACGGCAGCTCGTCACCCTGCCACCAGGTGCCCGTGAGATCGGCAACTGATCTGCCGGCGTAAAGCAGGAGAGCATTTTGATTCTGAAGTCAAGTTTCTCTTGAATTAAACGCAGTAACAGGCATCGTCTGGCCTTCAGAAGATAAGCAAAATGCAAGCTGCCAGATTGTATCTACTCCAGCAAAAGCATCTATTACTTCTCCATCAGCAGGAGCAGGCATAAAAACTGTAACATAACCAGGCTCCACGTTGCCACCACTGCCAAATGACAGCTGAAAATGAGCTTAACAAGGGCTGAAGCTCCAGGGTTCTGTCAGCAGCTCTACGGGCAGTAATTATGGAGTACGGGTCCCATTATCTCCCAGTACGGACAAGGCTCTGACAGCTTCATCTCAGTAGTAACCCAAAGGACCATATGCTACGGGCCACAGGCAGTACTCGGTGCAAACCCCACTGTGTCGGCTGGCTGCTTTCACACAACCTGGGTCACTTTCTCTAAGTAATCACAGTCAACACTGAGAACAAACTTCACGCCAGTCTGAGCTGTCTTACTACGGGCTGGCCTCAACCTGGATCAGACCACAGATGGTGCTTCTGGCTAATGCTCCGGCCCTTCCTCCTCCTAACATCTTCTCTCGTCAGCACTGGAACAACCTCCCTACTCCCTGGTGTCTCCTCTCCCCTCTAAAAGGCTGCCACTGCCTCCACAAGCAGAGTCAGCAAAAGATTCCCAAGCCAAGTTCTTCAGGGTGACAGATGAAGCCTCACACGTCCTCACCACCCTGTTGCCCTTCCACTGCTAACCCAACCTCTTCTTTCCAGGCTGGTCTTTCCCGAGCACATCTGTATTGCAGGAGATCAACAAGGACGGCGCCGCACCTCTGCAGCTCGTTTGCAGAGCAGTTGGAAGGTTAACAATGGAACTGAGGATGTGATCGAAGCGGCACTCACTGAGCGAACAGTCACACCCCACAGCCGCTGCCTGCGAGGCTGCAGATCCGGACACGACCTTCTGGAACTTGTCCCCTTTCAGCCTAAGCACTGGTGCTGGGCTGCAGAGCCTCCCGGAACTCACCACAGAGCTCTTGGAGGGCTGGGGCTGCTCTTCAACTCTCATCGGTAATTCTGAGTGTTATCAAGGTGAAAACAATCCTTTCTTACTAAAACCTAGACAAGGGAGGCGACCTCCCTTCCTCCCACCCTCCCTAAGAGCCAGCCTCAACCTTTCCTTTCCCCCCAGGGCCAGACGAGTGACCCACAGCCAGTGCGGCACGTTCTGCCAGACATGGGACCCGTTGCTGTTCCTAGAAAACTTGTCACTATTTATGGCCATCCCCGGTGGCACCTCTGCAGGCGTTCCCAAAGTGGGCTCCTCCAGCCGAAGCACTAACACGGGCCTCGCACATCGCTGAGCTCCCTGGGCAGAGCCCCGCGGGGTCCTCCCCGGGAGATGAAGCCAGTGCCACCAACCACAGTCGTTGGGACAGTGGTGGAGGCACTTCCCCGAAGCCTTACTGGGATTTGGGTTTTCCTCAGCCTGTTCTAGGACAATTTTCTAGAAAACAATTCAGAGTCTTAAAAAATTTTGTGTACTCCTCCATGTAATGGGAGAAAATATGGGACATTTTAACAACGGACAGAGCATCCGAACAGTGTCCGAAGTCAAGGAGGGACAAGGAACAAACACGAGGCAGTAAATCCTCTCGGTTGCCTATGGAAAGCTTCACAAAACAAATCAACTTTCTAGCAGTAAGAAAGGCTGCTTCTACAGCATAAGAGGACAAGTCAAATAACAGTCCTGAAGATGACTACTGAGCAGCCAGCCCATCCTTCAGACACCCACACTTCCCCACTAAGGCCTGGAAAGGTCACCACTTAGAGCCAGCAAGACCAGGCAACGGGAGAGACGGATCAATCTTTTAAACACAAAACAAAAAAACTCTAACACAGCAGCCAAAAGGGTCGATGGAATTTCAAGTGGTCTTCTCTGTCTTCTGTGTTGTTAATACCTCCGTGCTCAGAGAGCTGCTGCAGAAAGCCTCTTAAGCCAGGGACTAACCCGCGCTGAGGAACTCCAGGCTCCCCGTGTAAACCGCTTTGGTACCAGCCAGGGTAATTACTGCCTCAACAGGACCGGCAGTTGCTAACCACGATGGACCCAGATAGCAAAGACTCGCCAGCAAAGACTGCTGGGGATCGTCACCTACATGCGTAAGGCTCTGCTTGTATCAGGAAAAAAAAAAGAAAAAAAGAAAAAGACTCAAAGCCATTTCAGTTAAACAGCAGCACCTTACCAGCTCCCAGTAAACTACAGCTGAGAAAAGGGATTAAATAGCTCCAAGATATAAGTTTGTGGGTTTTTAAATCCTGCAAAACCCACCGCATCCATGACGGCTGGAGCAGCAAAAGTCAAGCTACTGGAAGCCACTGGGACGTGCGGGACGGTGAAGCACTCTGGTGATTCTGCGGTGGATCAAGCACGCTTGCACCTCGTCGCTTTCGGCATTGTCTATCCTTCCTCCTGTAACGGTGCCCGGAGGCTCCAGTAACGCTGCTGGAGCAGCAGCACCTGCCCGGCACTGCACACCCCCAGCTCAGCGCTGTCCCCAGCTGGGGCAGCGGATCCCTCCGTCCACGCAGGGTTCGTACCCCCACGGTCCACCAAAGACCATCCCGGACAGTGAAAGCCACCCAGGATCCAGCCCCCTTCCCCAGGCGAGGACGCCAGCTTGCATTCCTCCTGCAGAGAAGCCAGGGACAGCAGAGTGGTGCCCCAATATCACTTACTTTTCTGAAAAACATCTGTTTTCATTATCACCATTACTTTTAATTAGCACTTTACAGCAGCCTTAAGCCCTCCCAGCTGGAGGAAAGTTCTGTTCCTAAATGAACAATTAGAAGGTTCACTAAGGGAATTTTTCTCTCATCTTCAGAAATGCCTTTCTCAGCAGAGCTAAAGGCAAAGCACCTGGTTAAATGGAGCTCCCTTGAAGGGGGATCTGCAGTCGTGCCTCAAAGCCCGCAGGTCGCCCCGGGATTCCCGCGGCAGGAGCGGGATACTCAAGTCAGGAACTTGAAATGCTGAACTTCAGCATTGCTAATGAAGGGGTCTTAACGCTTCTGCCCTGCATCACTCGCCGAACAGCCTCGTCTTCCTCACCTGGTCACAATAATTGCCCTGAGAAAAAGCAGAGGATTTAATGCCCGTCTCACTTGTGGAAGGCCCTTGACATAATTTAATTTGCTGAAGAGTTCAGGCCACATACAAGCTGAAAAGACAGAGCCCTATTAAATGCGTAAGAAAATAAGTCCATATGAAGTCCATAATTACTGGAAACGTGGTCTCCTGATCAAGCGCTTCTTTGAAAAACCAGCAGTGAGAAACATCCACAAAAAAGGCCCCAAGAGGCTCACTCGGCCGTTTCAAGGAAGCAAAAAGACAGAGAGGTGAAATGTCAGAAGGACGTTGCGGGAAAGGGCTGTCCCACAGGCCACCAGCATCAACGGATTCAAGGCTTTAATTAGAAACAAGCCACGAAGCTCCCAAATTTTTCAGTCAACATCGATCAAAAGCACACGTACCATCCCCTCTCCAGCTCAAACAGGGCCCGCACCCTCACCTGCTGCTCCCACGACACCCCAGGCCTGGGCAGCCCTCAGCACCCCATCCCACCCCAGGAGGGCAGAACCCGTGAGGGAAGGTGACCAAGATGCTTACCCCTCATCTTACCCAAATCCAGCTCCTTCCTCGGAGCACAGGACTGAAATTTTACAGGGCTTCACACCCATGATAAAGTCCAAAAGCCCGTGCAAGGAAGGGGTGCAGAACCGGCGCGGTTACTGCACAACCCAGCAGCACGTGGTCCGTGCCCTCAGTTTCTTTGTCCCTCGTTAACGTTCACCGAAGCAGAACCTGCCCAACACCACTGCATTTATCACAATTCACGTTTGTGGCTGGAATACAAGGCTTGCATTAGAGAAAGTATTCCAGAACCATTTTGACCATCCTAAAGTCTACAGAATGACGAGGCTTAAAAAACCACTGCTGTCATCACTGCCACTCAAAATTTGTAACCCTTTACGTCACTTGGTTTGCCCTGCTCCCGTTCACATTTGCCCTCCTCCTCCTCACATTTCACATCAACTTTCTCTTTTTCCTTTGAAGCCCACTTCTCAGCACCGAGTTCAATTCCACTTAGTGAAACTCCTTGGTAGATCTGAAATAAACTTCATTTATTTAACCTGTGTCTACGCCTCCTGCCTGGAAAAGTTTTTCATCCACAGTCCATAGCCCACAATACTGGACACAAACACCAGCACCAGGAGATTCCTCGGCTTGCTTTGAAACCTGCAGAGCCCAGGAACCTGTCCCGGCTGGGGGAGCCAAGCCCGTGGGCGCCGGTACCGGGTCCTGCAGGCGCTGGGTCTCAGCACCCCAGGCTCAGAGCCCCGTCCTTCCCCCTGCGCCGGGGAGCACGTGCTGAGAACAGCAGGATTTTCTATCCCGCACCTGCGATCCAGTAGGGACACCCACGCCGAGCACCGGCTCCTCCCCGCGACCCCCCGGTGCCAGCGGCGATGCCCGGGGAGCCGAGCAAGAGCCCGACGGGACGGATCCCTGCCTGGCCCAGCCCAGGCCCTCACCTCCTGCCCAAGCATTCGCGGCGCAGATCCCCAACACCCAACTCCGGAGCTGGGGAAGCGAGCGCTTCCAGTGCCCAACGAGCCCAGATACCGATCAGACCACAACGCAACAAGGGGGAAAAAAGGAAACACAAACCAATTAATTCTTGGCTCCTTGTTCTAGCTCTAGGCAGGGGAAGGTGCATGGCAGAGCAAGAGGAGACTGGAACAGACAGAGGCTGGGACTTGCTCCAAGAGCCCCAGGGGGACAGCGCTGGCTCCTAACCCCAGCAACACGGGGCTGCTCTCCAACAGGTGAGGGCTCCGCCGGGCTCCCCGGGCACAGCGAACAAAGAAAACGTCTCGGGCGAGAAGGCTTCTGACTTCTCCACACCCAGGCCAAGCGGCGAGAAGCTCCTCAGAGAGACAACAGGGCCGAACCATCGAATAAATCCATCTCTTGCAACCGGGTCTGAACGCAGCCGCACCCAAGCCTCCCCTCCAAAGGCCTCCCGACATATGAACAGTGACCACGGCCAACACTTCTGAAGGAGGCAAAAGTCAGACAGGTCACCTTTAATAAATGGGAAAAAATAAAAAATCTTTCAGTTATAAAATAGTCTGGAACAACATGCAGCTCTGTTGAGACTTGTAACTCCATCATCACAAGTCAATGAAGATGCATTTACTCTCCAACAGTTTCCTCACTAAAACTGAGGGCACGCTGGTCCAGCTTTAACTATGTCCTGCCCATGCTGGGAGCAGAATTAGTATTTTACCAGAACTGGCATGTTTGATTTTATTTCCCAAACTTCGAAATCTCATGGATCGTTTGTGGATATTCTGACACACCTGCTCCCCACCAGACGTGTATCAGCACCAGCTACACAAAGAAAGCCCAAGTCAACCCTTGAACCTTCTAAAGCCAATAGCTAGAAGGGACTGTGCTTTCTCTTCTGCCTCTGGAACAGACAGAGCTGGAGCAGGGAGGAGAGGCGATCCTTCTCCAGGCCTGGGGGCACTCAGCACTGCACAGCATTGAGCCACGGAAAAGGGTGAAGGGGAAGAGGAGGCTTCTTCCCTCCACCTACAGGACGGGAGCCCCAGTGCTGGGAGGCTCAGGACCAGCAGCAGCCCTGGCAGCCCTTCACCAAGGGGTCACATCAAGGTTGCTCGGATCCATCTCCCGCTGCTGCAGCGCTGGGCAGCTTGGGGGAGCTGAGCATGAAAACACCACAGGAGACTCAGGCCAGTTTCAAGGAGGACCTAAAGGTGATCATCGGCCAGGAGAGGTTCTGTGGGACGCGCTGCTCTGCAGCGATTACCCAGGAACCCCTCCCTGCTCAGGCACCTCCCCAGCAGGAACAGGGGAAGACGTGCAACTCTTCCCAGAAATCAGCAGTTTGCTTTTGCAAGCGTAAAAACCAAAGAGGAATGACTCCAGTACAGAGCCCAGAAGAGCTTTAAGAAGAAAAATCACCACAAAGTAACTGATTTAATTTTACCATGCAGACAAGATCAGTAGATCCCACTACTTAGGAAACCTGATTGGTAATCACATAGCAAATCCTGGGTTACTAATAACAATACAGAAAGCAACACTGATTTCTCTGTAGAGAAACGAAGGAGCGGTATACAGCATGAGCAGAAGATTAAGAGAAAATTCAATATGGTAAATAGCAAGTCAGTTAAAAAGAACACAAATAGACATTAAATGAGAAAGCTGTTCCTTATTTTTCTTTCAAAATTAAACCCCCAAATGCAAAGCAATTTTTCTTTCAAAAGCAAAACCCCAATTAGGAAAGGCTTAATTAAGAAGGCCTTCTTCAAAGGTTTGTAGAAGAGGCAACATGAGAAGAAGGGGGAAAATAAAGAGTTTAAACTCCAGGAAGGTGCTGCCCTTCCTCACGACACCCCTCCTGGAGCCCCCGACCCCTCTCCCAGCCTGCGGCCACCCCGGCTCCTGCCGAGCCTGCCCAACGCGCCGACGGGATCCCACCCGCCGATGAACCAGCAGCCACGTGCTGGGCTCTGCCTCGAGCAGAAACACCCCGATCCACCCCAAAACCCCACCCTGGGCCTCCTGCAGCTACCTCATCCAGAGCCCGTCAGACCATAGGAAAGGTTTTGTCTTTTCCCTCCTTTCCTGTTCTCTCCTCCTAAGCAGAGTGGAACTGTCAAGGCACCGGGTTCAGGGCCAAAGCGTCCCTCCTAACACCAGCACCGAGAGGACGATACTTCAGCAGGACCTTTCAGAGAGTGGTGAAACTCAAGACCATTTTGCAACACTCCTTGATCCTGCAGCCCAGCAGGTCCAAACCCCAATGCAGAGCGGCTGCCCAGAAACCTCACCCGGGAAGCTTCACCTCACCACCCACATCTCCTTTGAGCCACGTCCCTCTAACAGCTCCTTCCTCTCTCCTGCTCTCCCCTCCGCCTGGCCGCAAGGCAGAGGTACTGGCTTCGCAAGTCAAGGAACGAGCTAATTTACAAACCAAGTCTCCAATTTACAAACTCCCTTCCTCACCCCCACATCCCTGCCCTACGGGGCAGGCAGAAGCTGCAGGCAGCCTGCCACTGGCTTGCAGGCACAGTTTTAACTCCCTCGGTAAATGAGGGAAAGGAGATACCTTCAGGGAGCGAGGCCTAAAGGAATCGTTCTACCACCCAGCCTGGCCCCGGCGCATCCAAGGCCGAGCGGCTGCGGCTCTTCACAGAATCACAGAATCACAGAATCACAGAATGTTAAAGGTTGGAAGGGACCTCAAAGATCATCTAGTCCAACCCCCCTGCCAGAGCAGGATCACCTACACTAGAGCGCACAGGAACGCGTCCAGGCGGGTTTTGAATGTTTCAAGAGATGGAGATTCCACAACCTCCCTAGGCAGCCTGTTCCAGTGCTCAGTCACCCTCACAGTGAAAAAGTTTTTCCTCATATTTTTCTGGAACCTCCTGTGTTCCAGCTTCCACCCATTGCCCCTTGTCCTGTCAGTGGACGCCGCTGAAAAGAGCCTGGCTCCATCCTCCTGACATTCCCCCTTGACATATTTATAAACATTGATGAGGTCACCCCTCAGCCTCCTCTTCTCCAAGCTAAAGAGATCCAGCTCCTTCAGCCTTTCCTCATAAGGGAGATGCTCCACTCCCTTCACCATCTTTGTGGCTCTACGCTGGACTCTCTCAAGCAGCTCCCTGTCCTTCTTGAACTGAGGGGCCCAGAACTGGACACAATATTCCAGATGTGGCCTCACCAGGGCAGAGTAGAGAGGCAGGAGGACCTCTCTTGACCTACTTGCTACTCCCCTTCTAATACACCCCAGGATGCCATTGGCCTTCTTGGCCACGAGGGCACACTGCTGGCTCATGGTCATCCTGCTGTCCACTAGAACCCCCAGGTCCCTTTCCCCTGCACTGCTCTCCAGCAGGGCAGTCCCCAACCTATATTGGCACATGGGGTTATTTTTTCCTAAGTGCAAAACTCTACACTTGCCCTTATTAAACTTCATCAGATTTCTCCCCGCCCAGCCCTCCAGCCTGTCCAGGTCTCTCTGAATGGCTGCACAGCCTTCTGGTGTGTCAACCACTCCCCCCAACTTCGTATCATCAGCAAACTTGCTGACAACATTCTCTAATCCCTCATCCAGATCATTGATGAATATATTAAACAGCACCGGCCCAAGCACTGACCCCTGAGGGACCCCACTAGACACAGGCATCCAGCCAGACTCGGCCCCATTGACCACAACCCTCTGGCTTCTTCCCTTCAACCAGTTCTCGACCCACCTCACTACTTGGTCATCCAGACCACACTTCCTCAGTTTACCTATGAGGATGCTGTGGGAGACGGTGTCAAAGGCCTTGCTGATGTCCAGGTAGACCACGTCCACTGCATGGCCACCATCCATCCACCTGGTTATGTCTTCGTCAGCTCCATCCCAGAGGATCAGTCCAGAAGGGAGCCCAAGACGTGGTTTGCACACTTTTTCACAAGCCTGCACACTCTGTTTATCAATAAAAACAGGAGATGCACGATTTCCAAGCCATAGGTTATTACAGATATGTCCCTGGCAAAACGCTGAGGGATTTCCAGATAGCTTTCCCACTAAAAACAAAAACCAAAACAAAACGGAAAAACAACTGAGGTGCATTTTAAGATCCTTTGCACATTGCTCAATAAATTAAATTAAAGTCTGAACAAGAGTGCTGCAACAGTACGCATGCAACACCGGCGTAGCTCTCCCTCACCATGAGCTCTTCCCACGCCCATGCAAAAGGGGCCACCATGGTGGCCAACGCTTCTCATCCTGCGGGCAGTGCTCGCAGGTGACACGGAGGCTTTGAATCGCTGGACGCCCTCTGAGACAGGAGCTCTGCTCCAGCCTGGAGAAGCAGAGCGAGGGATGGCCAGCAGCTTGCTCAAGCCCATCACGAGCATGAAGAACAGCTGAACTTGAACCCAGATCTCCAACACCAGCAACACTTGGCAGTCTTCCCCTCTCGGCTGAGGTCCCTTCCCCACTCGCACACGTGTGACACGCTGGCTGCTTGGGAACGATGTCTCCAGGAAGGTCAAACCCCGTGTGCCCTCTGCTCCCGTGCTGGTTCCTGCCCCGACACACGACATGAGGTACCTCCTGACCATCAGGCTCATCCTAAATGTCCTTCCCCTTATCCTCAACTTGACTCAGGTCCTTCCTTCTCAGCAATATCATGAGCTAAACCATAGCAGGAGGCAGCTGGAGCCCGGCCAGCCTGCTTTCGATCCATCAGCTCCAAAGGGACATAAAACCAGCCGTCAAATCTTTGAAACCTGTCCAACCCGTGACAGTAGTGTTCGGTAGACAACACAGCTTGTCTCTGGTCACGGATGATGCAAGACCCTTTCCCAGGCTCGCTGCAATCCGCACCTACACACGTGTCCACACACCAGCCCTTCAGACCTCAACCGAATCTTTCCCTTGCCCCTCACTCTTAAAGGGATGTGATAAGTTAAAGACACTTTAAAAGTGACACTTCCTTAACTCTGTTCCCTAAATCATTTCCTGATGTGGGCTACACATTACCATAGATAATCCTGCGGATGACTCTCTATCCTATTTAAAGTATCTCTAGTAGCAACAGCAAATGCTAGCATTAAAAGATACAGCTGGGAACAAGCTATTCAATTGAAATCCAATTTTAACACACCACAGAAAGTGGGAATGAGGAAGATGAAAACTAACCCCGTGTGACTACATTTTTTTCCAAGGACTACAGTTCTGGAAAACAATCCAGCTTATCGATGCTTAGCGCTGAGGCGTACATCATCCATCAAACACACACAGCTTGTACCTTCGGGGATCCCCGACCAGCTCGGGATTCGGGTGGCAGAGCTCGCCCTTCTCCTCCCACTGCTTGCCCAAACACGGGCCCAAGTCTGCGCAGCGAGGAGCAAGAAGCATCATCGGCAGACCTCAAGCAACTCTTCGCAGACATACAAAGTTCGATGCTCTGAAAGTCGAGTTCCAAACCAGGTCCCTTTTCTACAGGGGGAGGATGATCTCAGCTCAGCCGCTGTCCCGCACTTGAACCGCGAGGCTCAAGGCCACGGCAGGAGCCCTAGACTTGCCCGAAAGCCGACGCGATGGCTCCCAATTCCTCAGGCGGACCAGGGCCTTAAGAGAATTTCCTGGGTGTGATCACGCAGCAGCAGTAATTGCAGCTCCTACCCTCGGGTCTTCTTTTGAAGCTACACACAGAGGCCCTGAAGATCTGACCAAAAACTGGAATTCGAGGGTCTCCTTGGTCTCGCCGCAGCCTCTTCGGGCAGGGAAGCCGTGTGGCTGGCTGTGCTAGTCATAAAATAAGACAAGCTTTCTGGTAGCAGCCTGAGTCAGAGGACAACCCTTGGGGCAGTCCTGAGTCTAAGATCCTCTGATGAGGAAGAAGCTGATGTATTGTGGACTGTCAAATCGCTGGTGCTGGGGTCCAAGATGACAGTGACTGATTTTCTTTTTAATCATAAGCTGCAGTTGCCAGAATGACCCGTCACAGCCACAGCTCAGACGACATATCAAGCACTGCCTGCCTTGTGAGCTTCTTGCAGAAACGAGACGTGGTGCAAGTCAGAAGCTGGCAGGCGTGCGCTGCGAGAAGCACAAGGAAGAGCAGCCAGCTTTAAAAGATCAAGGAGGTCCAGACACAAGGAAGCTGCTGAAGAACCGCCTCGGGAAGATGCAAGGCAGAAGGCACCAGAACACACACCAGGATAACCATCCTGTGACCCTGTGTACCGCAGATCACGGAACACGAACGCAACAGGATTTTAGGAAAGGAGTAACAAAAAGTGAAAACAAAGCTAAAAGGAAGAGCAAGAAAAAACTGTCAGGGCAAACCCACCACTGCCAGCCACGCAGAGCAGCTCCAACCACCCCCTGCCCACACACAGCAGGCTCCTACAGGAGCCCCTGGGGTAAAAGTATTTTGGGTCCCGAGCTCTTGCTGCCTTCCAGCCACCCCCAGCAGCGTGTCTGGGAGAAAACTAGAGAGAAGGACCTCTGCTTTAGGATGATCTGCCTTCTTTCAAACGTTTCCATTACAATCACATATTTCATTTCAGCTTCCATTATTCATTATGCTAATTCTTGTTCAGATCAAAATACGGAGAAACGACAAGCCCCACTCTCACTTTTAAGCCCAGCAGCCCCAGCCCAGCTCCTTCCCCCCAGCCCGGGTGCCGGGGCACACCAGCTGCCCACCGACGCAGACTGACGAACATCGCGCACTTCTGGCTTTTTAGGGCCACGTCCAGCCTACGGGCGTGACTCCAGCAAGCCCACAACCCTTGGCTAGCAAGGAACCCTCAACGGCTTAAGGTTCAACTACTTTCTGAGAAATACCAGCCAAGCATGAGCCTTTCCAAGCCAGAAACAGTCCCGGTCCAGGAAGATCCCACCTGTTCTTCTTAGGGAGACCGAATGGGAACCAGGAGCACTGTGGCACCCCTCGGGGACACCCTCAACCTGTGCCCAGACAGCAGGACTACTCATTACATTTCCTGCTAGCCAACATGACTCGTGTCTCCCTCTAAACCTGTGAATTATCTGAGCCTCAAAACACGCCCGCCGCTAGATTAAGGAATGCGTCCGGTGCTGCTCCAGAAGCCAACCCGAAAGCAGCAGCACCGAGCACCAGGGAGCCGCAGTTCAGACAACTGAGAACAACCTCCTGCCCGCTCCCCGCGGCCGGGAACGCCTTCCCTCCTCTCTCTTGTCCCCACGAAACAATCGGATCTGAAGTGGCAAAAGACTATCCCGTATCTGACAGACATTTTAAATGACTACAGATAATTTTACAATGAACAGTGCAAAATTTTCCAAATTTCACCAAAACGATTTCTTCTCAGAAGGCAACACGCTGTGCAAACAGCAGAGCCTGGCAACCTCCTGCCCCCCCTAACAGCTGGGCTCACTTCGTTTACCAGCACCCTGGGAAAACCCGACCTTCCACTCCCAGGCGGAGACTATCCACCTCAACTTTCAAGATACCTTCCCTCTTCGTATTTTCTCTTAATGTTTCACGATATGAGCTAGTAATTACAGCTGTCATCACCTCCCTGAGGAACTGGAGCAAGACGCTTAGGCTCAGCCTTCCCAGAGTTCACAGACGCATCCCGAGTTATACATCCAGGCTTCTCCTGTTCAAGCATATGGTGCATGTAAACAACAAACTTACCCAAGACTAAATACCTCCGTTTTTATCTGCTAGGAGGTTAAAAAAAAAGCATAAAGGTCAGGACAGCTAAAAAGAGAGAGGTACAGTAATAGAGTCAGCATGACAAAGGAAGAAGTAAAACTTGAAAACATAATGCCTAAATACATAAAAAAAATAGCAATGAGTTCACAATTAAGAATAGCCAAGTACATTTCAGACGGGTTCAACATCAGCTCTTCCTTACCATCCACCCGTTCGTGAACTGGTTTGGGTCCAGAGCAGCAGTTACAGCACCCGTATTAAAAGAGGGCTGGGGAGACACTGCTGTGGGTTTTATTAGCTTTATCTCATAACAGACAAAGCTGTAAGTATTGTGAAGGGAAGAATAATTAAAGAGACAGCAAGAAGTGAAATAAAACGTAAGGCAGGTTTATGGAAGACACATTGTGCAAACTAACTCAGTCTTTTTCTTTACTAAAATAACCACACCTTCTCCAGCACCGTGCCACAGGGAATTTGGCCGGAGAAGATGGGCACCAGCTAAGGTTTTGAAAAAGCAGAAAACTAGGTCAAGCGAAGACAAAACCAAAATGATTTAAAGAAAACACTGTCCTGGATGGAGATGACTTGGAAAGGCCCTGGGAGTCCTCTCCCTACTAACTTCACTGGTGGCCTCGCTGCGATCAGCTGAGACCACTGACACCTGGTGAAACTAAATCAGGAAGCACAACGGCAGAAGACCAGAACATCACACAAGAAAAAGTTACCATTGGAGGCCTAGAACAAGAAAGGAACCAAGTCCCAAGAATACAACAGGAGAACTCTGTATTTCTGCAGTAAATTCAGGGTTTACCAATAAAGGAAGAGGTAGAGCACCCGTCAGGACGGCAGTGCCAAAGGGATGCAGCTGGGCAATGGCAACCGTGAGCTCAGTGTGTTACTCGGTGTGTCTGTGGAGATAAGGAACGAGCAAACGTCCTGTCGACAGCCATGAGGAGCTGGGGGAGGCAGCCAGAGCGACGCAGGAGCCGATGTTTTCCAGCACAAACCCAAATGGCTTTACCCGGCTTGCAGGCAGCAAGCGCACGTGCGTGTGCGCGGGGGGACGTGCCAGCGGCACCGCGCAGGACACAGAACCCGTGAGCCACGTCCCCGTGAGGAAGGTGACACACCAGTGCGGGGAAGGCAACGCCTGCCCCACAGCAGAGGGAACACAGTCGCAATGAGCCAGCAGTCACGCTTCTCATGGGAGGTAGCTCGGCAACCCTGACTACACGCAAGATCTGCTCCGGCAGGTTTACATTTCCACTCGGGATACCTTTCAGCAAACACTGGCAGAGCAGTTTTCAGCCTCAGACCCTTCTGCTCAAGAGAATTCCTGGCTTCCTGTGGGCAGAGCCAGGACAGGCTTTAAACTACCCTGGTAAAGCATTCCAAGGAAAACGGGCAATGAGGAGATTGCTCACCCCTGGAACCATCCCTGCGTGTCATACCAGGGCGCCTAAAGCAGTCGTGTTGTCCTGTATATTTAACGTGCAAGTATTTCTCTGTATCCTCCACGTTGAGCTGCTGGGAGACATCAGCCCGGCAGCCATCGGGCAAGCCTCGGGCCACGCTAGCACAAGCGCAGTGGCAGTTTATTGGTTTAGAAGGTAACTTTCCTACTTTTCCCTGTTTGTTTCTTTTGTCGGCAGATAAGTCAACAGGCCAAAGTGATTGTGCCGTTTATTATGCAACTGTTTGTCAGTTAATATTTGTGTTCCAGCGAGGCAAGGACCAGATAAGCGATGCCTCAGCAGCTGCCCTCCCTGCTGGAACCCAGAGCAGAGGCTGTCGAGGTGCCCCAGGGAGGTCACAGCGTGGCTGCGACACCCTCGAGACTCTGCCTGTCCCCAGATCTTGGCTAAATTGTCCCAGTCCCGACCCTGCCTGTACCCACCTGTACTCCTCACAACTGATACCTGCCACCGAGGGCTCCTCTACAGCTGAACGGCACACACGTGCGAACGCCGGCTTTCCAAATTCAACCCTCCTCCTCGCTCCAACCTCTCTGTCCACAGCATGAGAATAATGGTGGCAATCTTTTCTGGCAGCAAGCAGAACTAAAAGGATTAATCTGCTACAACTCTGTAAAAGTACTTCAATAATTAAGAGGAGCAACTGCTGAACAAGATTAGCAACAGACTAGAACAAAATATAACAAGCAACAGGGACCTCTCCACAAGCCCACACCGAGGCGTTCCACCCGCCACCCCGGCCATCCACCACCCGCAGCCTCGCCCGCCGCTGATGCTCCAAAGGCACCGATGTTGGTCTCTCCTAGTCCTTCTCTCGGCCACCACGGGCCACCGCTGCCCTCCCTTACACTCTCACTCAAACTGTTTCTGTGTTCCTTTTTGCTAGGGTTTGTGAAATGCCCAAAGGAAGCCAGTACTGCTGAAAAGCTTCGCTGATGCTGAGCAGTTGGGTCCCCAGAGGTCCCTGGATGGGCTTCCCGGCCACATCGTCCCCCAGCTCTGGCTACAGCCAGTATCCCCAACAGGCACCGCTGCCTGCCCTGCCCTGGGACCACAAACAGGAACATCTGCCTGGGGCAAGAGCTGGGCCAGGCTGGGCCAGATGGGGGGAACAGGTACAGCGTGTCCGCAGGCGACAGCCGGGCAGGGCAGGGCATGGCAGAGCAGGCACAGTGTGTCCAGAGGTTCCTGGCAGGGAAGCACGTCCCATGGGCAGCAGGTCAGCAGCTGACTGGCAGCCAAAGCCCCGCAAGCACCACTCTGGGAGCAGAGGACGGAGCGGGGAGCTGCGCAGCACCCCGCTCCAGACCCAGCCCTGCTGCAGCAGGATGCAGGGGAGAGCACAACACGTTCCCCTTGCACCCTGCGGTGTCCCAGTGGCTGCCCACACCCCTCCTCGGGGCAGCTGCAAGTAGGTGAACAGGGACTGCTTGGCACTTGCTATTTCACAGGTGTTTGGGACAGAGCAGCCAGCCCGGCGTGGCGCAGTGCCCTCCTGCACGGCTGCGCCAGCACCAGACCCTGCCCGGGCTCCAGAGCACAACAACAGCTCCTCTGCTCCGCTCCCTGCCCAACACACGGGCTACACAAACTGCAAGCACAGAGCAATAGACACATTTAAAACACAGCCTGCAGCATGACCTGAATTTTACTTCTGCAAAATGAAAATAGGAGCTCCAAGTGTCTTCTTCGCACATCACATCTTCTTTGTTTCCTCTCATATTTAGGACACAGGTTTTCTACCCCTTCCAGAGGTTCAGGCACACAAAGGAAACAGAAAGGCAACAGTGCACCAAAAAGCAACGCCACAGCTAACGGAGAGAACGTTTAAAATTGTTTGCCAGGCAATACTAAAACAGCAAGAGCCGAAATTAAAAATCCTGTCGACTGAACCCGAGCACAGCACCCGATGCTCCCAGCCAAGTAACACCATTGGGACAAGGACTCTCTGCTCTCCCCCTCTCCTCTCTGGCCACCTCCTGTCAGCACCCCACCTCTGCTCTCACCCATCCTTTTTCCTTCACGTGTTAGTCCCTGTCGTAGGGAGTTAGATCTTCAGAGAAGTATCCTGGATGTTGTTTTTCTCAAGAGTTTTTGGCAACAGACGATCCCAATTTTTTCTGAAAAGGTACGTGTGGATGCAAGAAGGGCCATCAGCGCTCAGCTGCGCTCGTCCCAGGAGGAGCAGGACAGGAGCAATCCAGCTGCTCCGGTCCACAGGCACTTCCAGCTTTCAGGATGCAGCAGGGAAGGACCGGGTGCCCACGTTCCCTCTTCTTCACTGAGCACAAGCAGAAAAAGGCCAAGCATCTGCACAAAGTTTACCCCACGTGGGACCAGCTCTCTGGAGCGAAGGCATCCCGCCGCCCCAAGGAGCTCCGCCAGCCCCCGCAGGGCACGGCCTCGCCTGGGGGCACGCACCTGCCCCCCCACCCCTCCAGGGAGCACCGGCACGGCCAGACCCGCGGCTCCGAGGCCGAGGGGAGGTGCAGGTGTGAGGAAGAGCCCAACCGTGGTTCAGCGGGAGCTGCACCTCTGGGAACGGATTCGATGTCAAGTGTCAGCAAGTAAATTGCTATTGGCTTCTCAATAAGCAGCAGTAGTGAGCTAAGTGTTTCCCTGTGTTGTGCAGGCTCTCTCCGACTCAATACAGCGGTATTGACAGCACAATCACAGGGTAATCCAGGCTCCACTAATATCTCAGCACTTCCTCATTGAAAACACACTCTCCACTTGGCCACCAGCCCATTAGCGCAGGCTCGCAGGGCAGGGCCCCCCGACCCGCCAGGACAGGCGGCAGCATGGCCTCCCGCCACCCCCCGGAGGGTCACAGAAAGGGGCTGCTTTCGCAAAGAGAAATCGCCAACGGAGAAAGGATGAGAGGTAATCAGAAAGTCTTTATAACTCGAGTCCCTGTAGGTTCTGACAAAAATGGTATTTCCTTGCTAGACAACAGAAGTTCATTCAGGGAATTAACTCCCCTCTTGCCCCTTACCCTCCGTCTGTCATCCTTCCTGGCTATCTTATCTCTGAATTCAGACCGCAGATTCCTCCAGGCAGAAGCCTCTTGTTCCATTCACTGAAACAGAGCCCTGCTCCGGCACAGCACAAACACCCACGTCCTGCTGCCCTGCCACAGGGCAGGGACGCTCCTCTGCTGCCAAGCACCCCGAGCTGGAAGCGCCCGGGGGCTCGGGATGACTTCAGCAGGAGGAAGCCCCCCCGAGCTCTCCTGCAGCCCCATCGCAGCACAAGGCAACTCATTTTAACTCGCCCTGTCCCTGTGCACGCCTGCGCTCTTGCACACTTCTCTAACGGAAACGCTCATCTCGACTGCAGTGACTGCACGAAGGACTCTCACTGAAAATTACGCTGGTCACTTGTTTGGATCATATAACAAAAATCAACAAGTCCCAAATACACAGGAGTACGTCTTTCTGTCCTAATAAAGATCTGTCACCCATAAACCTCAAAACGTATCAAAATGTGGACAAACGTCCTTATTTTACACGTTGTAACTGTGCTCCAAGCTCAATGTCATCAGAAAAGTAGGGCTGAAAGTGCCAGAAGGTGTCAATGAAGGCAGCGCTTCACCTGCGACACCCGGACAGCAGTTTCCATCAGAGCTCCAGGAGTGAAGGATCACGTCGCACAGAGCGTATCCAAAAAAGTTATGCTCTTTTTCTGAGAATATGAGCTGTAACAGGAACTGGTAATTAGACACAAGCAGAGACTGGTTGCAAGGCAAAGTCTTAAGGACTAGCGTCAGAAAACAGGAGTTTTCCCTAAACCAGCTGCTCTAGAGCCATAAGCAATGCCCGGGGCCCTGGGGGCTTGCTGGAAGCTTTTAGGAGGCTCTGGCGTGAGGAGCCCCCGCCACGCGCACAGGAAGCCCCAAGGCTTTCGCTGCGGGACCAGCGCGTTCGCTTCAGACCTGCCGGTGGTAAGAGAAGCTACCCGTGCCACTCACATATTTGAAAAGCGGGAGGTAGAAGCTGACTGACCAAGGTACATTTCAAACCAGCAGGCTGTAACACTGTTAACTGCATCTTGCGTGTTCCTGATGTGTGTATCCTAACCATCCACACTTTAGCTTCTTGCTTAACTCATGGCAAACACACTAGTTGGTGTAGCAACGCAGAGCACGTTGCATTAAACAACAAAACCAACCGTTTGCTCATTTGCAGACCTCTAATGTTACCAGCAGTGCAAAGGCAAGACCAGAAGGTGAAAAGCAATGAGAAGGCCTACGGGAGGATCCTCTCGGGTTGGACCTCCTACCTCGCATGCTGCCAGGGCAGGTTTCCGCAGTGGCCGGCGGAGCCACGCGCGCCAGCAGCGCCCAGGAGTCACTCACACCTCCCTGCTCTAAATTTAGCCGGCACAGGCACACGGCTCCACATTCAGAAATTGCATTCATGTGGAAAGCTGGTGCCTCACAGCACACAGCAAAGAAACAGGGCTGCAGAAAGGGCTGATACGTTCAACGCCTCTTTAATCTATTTCGGTAACAACAGCAGCAAAACCCGGGGGGACAGACACTTGGAGGAAGGGCGGCCATCCGGCAGTGCACCCAGAGCCTCCCGTCGCCCCGCGTGACTTCTCCCAATGCTGCGCCACCACGATTTCACTGCCGTTGCTGCTGTAGAAAAGAAGTTAATCTAAGGATGCCTTTCGCGTTTTGCAACCACATCCCGAGGCACCTGGCACGACGCCAGACCCTTCACCAAAACAATAAACTTCTGTCGCTTCCGACGAGCGGCATCTTCTGCCTCACCGGGGCCAGAACCGCCTCGAGAGAAGCCCAGCAGGTGAGCACCGAGGTGGGAACCGCTTCCCAGGCTGGTGTGTCCCGCAACCCCGTTCCCGGCCAGCGCGGCGCTGTCCGAAGGACAATGTCCTGGGAGAACCCCCCGGTACCGCCACCCTAACGATGCAGTGCCAGGGCTGTGCAGGCAAGGTCAGGGAGCCTCCCGCCGCAGATGGGGAAGGCTGCTCGGTCTGGAGCCTGAGAGGAACGGCTCTCTGGTTAGGAAGAGGTTAATGCTGCTTCAGCCTGCAATCTGATAAATGGCTCTGCAGAAAGCAGGTTCTCTCACTTTGAGATATGATGTCACTAACCTCTATTGATCCACAATCAGAGAACTTTGCTTATCTCTCTCCTGTGATATGCTGCCCTCCTGTACTCAACTAGTGTTTAATACACTGCTGGGCATCTCGCGCTCTTTACAGCTCACACCACACCTCTGCCAGGCCGCAGGGACAATATTTTATGACTGCACCAGCCCAGCTAACCTGAGGGATAAGACACAGCCGTGTGTGCCCCCCCACCTCCGCCTCCTGCACCGGGAACCTGCATTTCAGAGAATCAGAACAGACCTATATTGGAACCCCTCGTGAAAAGAGGGGGAAAACAAGAGTGGTCCAGTGTGGTCTTACAGCCTCGTGGACAGCGGCAGGTCCTCAGTCCGAACCCGAGGTCAGCACGTGTCCTCTGAAGCTGCTGTTCCTGAGGGAGTGGTTGTTCTTACTCAACTTCCAGTACTTTACAAAAACAACATTTTACTTTTAGCCTTGTTTTTAGTATCTCAGGTGAAACGTGAAGTTAGGTGACTGATACAAGAACTATAAATCAACCTACATGGTAGCAAAGCATTTGCCACAGACTATGCTCCAAACCCAGCGGGTTTTGTTTCACGTGCACCAGTGATGCCAGAAAACAGCTGAATAGCCAGGTAGCAAAATCTGTAACTTCAACAATTAGATCAGCCATGCGTAGAGACAACTGGAGAGGAGCTTCAGAGAGTCTCAACACCGGCAGGCAATCCTATACGTCGTGCTTCTGCTAGATAACGTGTACTACTCATGGGCATTTCAGGGGTTTTAATTAGCTGGACCCTTGCAGGAGAAAAGCCTGATGCACAAGCAGGGGCAGACCCGTAAAAACCTCCCTCGGCACAGCACGGCCGGGGCTGAGCCCCCCTCAGAGCAGCACCCACACCCCGAAACCAGCCACGTTCCCCCTAGACTGGGCTGGAGGGGGATCGGACACGGCAGCGAAGCACAGGAGGTGCAGAAAGACCTTTGCTCAGCAAGAGTGCACAAACCCACCACACGTTACAAGAAATGAGAGCGCGAGGCACAGGAAAGGCCAAGAGTAAGCCACAGGAATTTAAAAGTAACATACAGATAACTGTTGTAAAATAGCTGTGACTTACATTACCCATTATCCACCAAGGCAAAAAAAACCCAAAATGCACTTTTGGCATCACTGCAGGACAAGTATTAGGTGAGGCTTTTCCCTCAAGGGATGAAGCACCGGCACAGGTTACCGAGAGCAAGACCATCACGGCAGTCACGGGGGTCTCAGCAACATCACTCTCACCTCACAGCAAGGGTCCCTTCCCAGACCTGGGTGTCTGTGACTCCACAAATAGACCTCTCTGCAAGCAGGGCAGAGAAAAAGAAAACTAGGAAGAAATGTCCAGTGCACAGGTCGAATTACTACAAGTTACTGTTCTGCTGCAGCCTAGTGATTCTTACAGTTCCAGACATGCACTGAACTTTCTTTTTTTAATTAAAGGTCTTTTGAACCACGTGCTTCTTAAAATAGTAAATTACAGCCTTCTCCAATTTGTGGAAATAAATTAGGAACACCGTCCGAATTACCAACTTTGGCAGAGAGCGTAAAAATCCTAAACTTAGACTTCCTGCAAGTCAAGAGACATTTGAATTGGAAGTTTTGGACTGTAACCTGTCAATACTGCTGCTCAGTCATTAAGTTCACACAGAGAGCGCTAAGTATTTCAGGATCCAAAGAAGGAGAAAGGCAAGGGCCAGTGGCAGAGTTGTGCTCTGTCTCTGTGACAGCCAAGAGAAATCACCACTGACCCACCCGAAATATGCTTCAGCTGATCCCGAGCCTAAAAGCAAGCCTGGGTAGACAGAGAGATGCTGCTAATGAACGGTTTTCATCCTGGTGCCGTCTCTCCCTGTCAAGTGCCGTGCAATATGATGATGGAAGTCATCCCGGGTGACTCCTTGCTCTGCAGAGAGCTGCAGGCAGCAGCTCCAGCCTTGGCCAGCAGGAACATATGGAAAAACAAGCTGAATCCCGGCTCCGTTACCTGTACCAGCTAAAAGGAGAGAAGAATCATCTCCCATCCACAAAGTTTCACAAATCCTCCTGGACCGCGGGGCCGCAAGCTGTGGGCAGGAGGGAGCACGTGGAACCGAATCCTGTGAAGAGGCAGGAGGTTGGGGAGATGCTCCTGGAGGTGCCTCCACGGTGCCCACCGGGCCAGGCAGAGCCCGCAGGAGCACAACCCAGGGCCAGACCCAGCACGGACATCCCACAGGGCCTGTCCTGGACACTGGTGCCTTTCGGCCGCAGCAGCCAACATCGCCTCCATGCGACATCACCTCCAACTACATTAAGAAATTACCTTAAAGCAATTACAGCGGCACTTGGGATGCTGAAACAACCTTTTCTGCACTGACCACACCAAGAGTGAGCCGTTCACCGCTTCCAGAGCCCCCTCGCTGCTCCAGGCCATCCACTACAGAGGTGACTGAACGGTCACGAGCTCCTGAAACAAAGTTTGCATCCTGGGTTGGAGACAGCGTAAAAATGCCCCACCAAACCCTGAAAACTTATTTAGAAACAATAGAAAAAACCTTGTTCCAGCCTGCCCTTGCCTCGGGCATCAGCATGGTCAGGTGTGACCAGGATTCAAATATCTCGATACATAAAGGACTGAGTCAGCTCCAACCTTTTTAACATCACCTTTTTTTAGGATATGGCCACCACTGAAGATTTTCTGCAGCTTTCCCATTGCCTCCACATCAGTAATGCTACATCTCTGGTGCCTGAGGCTGCTCCTCTTTCCCTTCACCATGACTGCTAGCACTGCTCGCTGAGCTACCAGAGATTTAAAGAAAGCATTCAGGCAGTTCGACTGCTCAGATGTTTCCTCCACAAAAAAGCTTTTGGCGTAAATATATCCTGCTGCAGCTCAGCATCTCCACTCCATTACAGATGGATCATGAGACTCAGCAAATCCCTGCCCTAACAGCAGTACTTGGAATTGTTACAACTTTTAATGTACATCCCATACGATCACTTCACAACATCAGGGAAAATACAATTCAATACAGCTAGCACAGAGGCAGGCAGATGAACAACTTAATTTCTGGAGGATACATCTTTTAGGCACAAGAGTGTTCCAGGGCAGCCCGAAGGAGCTCTCTTGTACCTGTCTCAGCCACCAATTCCCACCAAGGTACTTCTGGAAACCGGACCTGCCTCAGAACAGACTCTGACAGATGTCCAGGGGAAGAGTCATCCCTGCCCAGAGCACTCAGTAAGCTCAGGATTAAAAAAATAACAATACGGGCACATCTTCCACCTGCCTAGCAGTTTTACAACAGCGAATACCTTCACTCCCCTGGATTTAACAACAGGAAAATGGGTTTCTTTTAAAATCCCTTCACCACAGCACTTCCCTACCACCAGCTTCAAGATCTGGGTCCTCTGCTCCAGCTACCAGACCACTCTGTAGGTGAATTCCCAGAAACTTCTTTACCTGGAGCCCGGCAAACCCAAGAACGCGCTGCACTTGCAGCCACCCCCCTGCCCCAATAAAAGCCCGAACTGAACCCAAGGGGCTGACAGAACCCCCCGCACTGACCACACTGCTCCAGGCTTGGAGCAGCCTGGGCTCTACCCCAGAGGCAGAGTAGGAAGGGGAGGGCTTTTTCTTTTATTTTCTTTATTTAAAAGGTGCTGCTGGAGGTAGAAACACATGAAAGTCTGTGTAGGACAAGGGAAGGAATTATCCCTCCCATTGATTTTCGCTCTGGGGTATTAGAAAGAACACAGCATTTATCTGGAGATTTCTTCCCAAAGCTAACTACGGACTTTCAAACGTAAATGAGACTTGAAAGGGGCTTATCGGGCGAGGATCTGCTGAAACCTCACCGGGATGAGGGAGCCCGGCAGGAGCTCTCTGATCCGTCCTCCCGGACATCGACACCTCGCTCCGTCCCAGCCTCTGAGCGGCCTCGGCTCGGGAGGGCAGCGGGGCAAGAGCCACAGGGCAGGGGGACCCCACACTCCTCCTCTCCCAGCAAGCACCCCCAAATCTGCCCGTCCCTTCTGCTGGGACGTGACCGCGTCAGCCACCCTGCACCACGAAGGGCCATCCGAAGGCCGGGGGCAGCTCCCCGCCAGCCGTGGCTGGACACAGCCCAGGGACCAGGGCTCACCTCTCCTCTAAAACCACCTCTGTCCTTCAAGCAGGACAAACCCTGGCCTGGAGAAACCCTTCTTCTGCAGCACTCCCAAACAGGCAACCACCGTCCTGCTGTCCCAAAAGCCATTCCCCGAGCCCTCTCCACCCCGCACGGGCTCCGGCTGCCACGCTGCAGCCAGGAAAAACCTCCCAGGCCTCGCCTCCCGTCCGCAGTCTTTCCCAGGTAGCTGGGAGGTTGTAATTGGTGAGGCAGGAGATTAGAAATATCGGCAGCCTCTAAGTAAGACTTTAATTTACTGGCAGATCAATAGCGCTAGGGTTATATTGGCAAAGTGTCTACAACTCTATTGACTCACGCAATTCCTCTTATCAATTTATCAGAAATCTGGAAGCCAGAAGATATTGTTTGAAGAAAAAAGGCAGCAGGAGTTTGAACACTTAGCATGGGCTGCCCAATCAGGCTCTCAGCACTAAGCATTTTACAGCAGATGTATCTGCTGCAAAGGAGGCTAATATATGATATGATTAAGAGCTAACTTGCTTCCTCACATGCCACGCAGCCTTTTCAAGTTGCTTCTTACCTTAGACCTTTGCATGGAGAAAGCTGCTACGACAGACACAGCCCAAGCCCGAATTTCACGCCATAAGATCCTAAACTCACACCCTCCTGCCTGGACCATACCCAGGGTGACCTCAGTTCCCCACAAAATTTTTGCTTTATGAAGTTAAACGCTGGGAATCCTCTCACGGGGATTTTAGAAAAATCAACATTTCTGCACTTAGAAAGTGAGAAGGGGCGAGATTTGTCTTCTAAGCCTTATTTGCCACCCTCAAATGAAGAGTTCAACGCTGAGCTCCTACAGCAGCAGCAGGCGTGCAGCAAACCCGAGCCGTGCGAGCACGGGGTGGACCTGCTCTGCGGGGAGCAGGGGCACAACGACCTGGCCTCACCCCTGCCGCGCATCCCCTCCAGACCCCAGCTGCTTCACTGCGCCGTGCCAGCAGGCTGCCCCCCCGTGGGGCACCCAGGCAGAGGTCTGGGGGCAGCAAGTGACCGGCAGGGATGGTGGCACGGCAGGACGGGCGGCCTGGGCGCAGCTCCGGGAATCCCGCGGGTTCGACCTGCCCGCTCCAGCCCAGCTCCCCCCACTGCGGTCACACCACCGGGCGACAGCTCGCTTGAAAAGCACAAGGTAGCGATGACCTTGAATAGCTCAAATACGAGATTGTGCTTGTGCTGCCTTCGGAAAGGAACACAAATTAGACTTCAGGACTCTGTCAGCAACGGGCGAGATTCTCCTACCCCATCTCCTCACTGAAGCACTAAGGCAGACAAAGGCAGGACCCCACCAACCCCTCACTCCTGGCCTCATCATCTCCATCCAGGCCATGCTCCAACCCGTAACAGAGGTAGCCTCACGCCACCAGAGAGGAGCTGAACCACCTACCCTGAAGACAGCTGTCACCAAATGCCAGCTGCTAGGTGCTACCTGGGCCCCGGGTGCTCTGCCCCAGCCCCGCATCACCTCCACGCCTGGTCCAGCTGCCCGGCCGGGGCAGCCCCTCCAGCCCCGCTGCCTCTTCAAAAGGGACCAGCTCAGCTGTAAATAAGAAAGCTTCAACTACACTGAAGACATCCCAACTGCTCAATGGCTCTCCTCTTTTTAAATGCAGATTTGAACTTTTCACCCAGGGTCGGGCAGCTGGAGCCCGGCCGGGCCCCACCGGGGACCAGGCGCCAGAGTCTGCTCCGCTCTGTGCAGGGCCCACGCGGCAGCACGCACCGCAGCGTCCCTGAGCCCCACCAACACGGACCCCGGCATCCCTGACCCCAGCATCCCCCACAGGCCTCTGGCCCGCCAGGCACAGCAAAGCTCTGGGAAGCTGCACAGACCCCCCGGCTCCACCCACGGCTTTACTCGGGGAGACAATTCCAAGGGGAACTCGATTTTCAAGAGAACCCGTGACTCAGCCTGCCTGTCCCAACTTTCGCTCAGCTGGAGGGTTCTGAGCAGAAGGCTCTCACAGCTGAGCTAAGCAAGACCATTGCAACCTGGAGCACGAATTCAACACTTCCAGCCAACGCTGACAAAGGCGCTGTCGCCAGGACTGCTCATGTCCAAAGCTGCTGCTCTGGGAAGCGCATTACCTGCTCCTCCAGGGAGAAGTTTGCGACATTCATCTGCTCATTAAGGCAAACAAGTGTTTGGGTCTTTCCTCCAAGAGAAGTATTTTAGAAACGAAAGACAGAAGAGGAATCTGGTTGTAGTGACAGAATCCAAACTGTGTTTCCTGGGGCGACATCAGGCAGGTGACACCACCCGGGTGCAAGCGCTGCTGGGACCGAAGCCGTCTCTCCCATCAGAACCGCTGCTGACAGCCTTAAGCCTACCAACGCAGGAACCTCTGTCCCCACCCTGTCTCCACAACGTCACCTTCTGAGCAAGTGTGGGTGGCCTCTCCAGGCAAACCCCACTGTCCCAACAGCAAGGACGCAGCCCCGCGACCGGTCCAGGCTCCCACGCGGGGCATGCCGACAGGCGCCGCATCGGCTGCCAGAGCCTGTCTCCACATTGAGCGCTTTGAGGAAGTCTTGAGCAAGTCACCCAGAAAGGAGAGATCAAGGAAGGGACGGCCCTGGAAACAAGCAAACTCTGGCACTGCCACCTTCAGCACCCATCACGGGTGCTCAGGGGGACAAAATCTCTCTCTGAACTTTTAACGGAAAACCTGTCTATGACCTGAATTAAAGGATGCCTTCTCCAGCCACCATGGATGAGCTTTAGAAACCCACTCCTGACAAGGGCGGTAGGAGTTTGGTGCATCAGGAGTAACTGCCTCTCCCGGAGCTTTCATCACTGGGGTTGCTATGAGAAACTGACTTTTCTGCCCTTGCATTAATCAAAACCACATTATTCGGTGTGGCAGGACAGGTCTGCAATTCCACATCCCTTTGTCTTACAGGATATGAAGTGGAAGAGTAAGAGCAGAGTAAAACCAGACCTCCCAGGTCTAAAATCCAACAACGACAAACACTGCTGGGTAGGAGAAGGGTTTCTTCAGCTCTGAGGGGCACTGCAGCAGGAAACCAAAATAAAATACTCCAGAATCCCTCCCTTTCACTAGCCATCAGTGACAGTGAAAATATGCAGCAATCAGGGCTCCAGAAGCTGGTAAAAGCCTCCTGACCAGACAGCTGCCCCTTGTAGCAGCTTTCATGTCAGGATGCGGAGCTCTGCTCTACCTCGGGTACATCCCCTCACGGCTGGATGCAACGCTGCAGAAGTTACTCCGTTCCACCTCAAATTCACTCCTCCACCACCATGCAACAGGGCACCAAGGCTCTAAATACGAGCACGCTGGAGAGGGGTGACAGAGTCAACCTCGGGGCAAAGGGCTACCAGCTTCCACTTGGGACTTGACCCTGCCTGGCCCTCAGACCACAAGTTCTCTCCTCCCCATGAGCTAACGCGGTACCTCAACATCTCCTACTCTGGTTGAGACATTTTATTGCCCGAAGAACTCGTGGGCCGAGTAGTGTGTGAATAAAAGATACGGAAGTAAATACAGGCAAGAGCCCAAAATACAAAATTTTGAAGTACCTAGCACAAGGGGAGAGAGAATCACAGCTTCTCCTGAGGAGAGCCCTCCTGCCCCAAGCACTTGCTGGCACTTCTGGCAAGCACTGCTCTTGCCCAGGACAGTCGGTTCCACCTCAGAGACTCATACGGAGCCTCGGGGAGGCTGGAGCCCGTGGAGACCTACCTCGGCCCAAGAGAGAGCTGTGGGTGCCGCGGGAGCCCCAGCCCAGATCCAAGGCCGCAACAGCAGGCTCAGGCTCCTCCCGCAGCCCAGAAGTCATGGCCCTGCCTTCCAGGGTAAAAACAAAGGCTTTAAAAGTGAAATAAAAAAAAGCTCTGACTCAGTAACTGTGAAAAAGCCTTGGCTCGAGGGCAGAGAGGAGGAAGGGTGGGACAGGCACGCAGAGCAGCGATAGCACGAGTCTCTTGCGGACCTGCCGGGGTTCCCACCCGGAGTCACAGCCTCGGCAAGGCCGCGGTGCCTGGCGGTGCCCCGGGTCTTGCTGCAGCCCACACCTTCCACCTCTGCCCCAAAGCAAGCAACTTCTCCAAGCCACAACTCAAGCAGCTCTGGCAAAAGCAAACACCTACGGGGACCACAGAAATAAGATGGAAGAAAAGAGCAAAACAAATAAAATCCTTGAGCCCAACCGAGGACACAAAGACGAGGTTCCCAGGAGAGGAGGAAATGCCTGCCTTCCCCTCTGCAAAAGCAAAAATCAAACTCCCAGCTCATGTCAAAGGCCAGCAATTCCCACTCCATCCTTGTCATGTCCAGGTCACCAGACAGGCCCTCGGAGCCTCTCGTCTGGTGAGAATCATTCATCTGATTGCATCTAACGCGCTCAATCTTGACGTTAGAAAGCAAACATTCTGCATTTCCAGGACATAAAACGTTGGTTTGGCTCTCCTCCCCCGCAAAGCAGCAACCTCCAGAGCCCGGCAGCAAAGCACCCACCCAGACACCCAAACCATCCGGCTGTGGCTCCTCCTTGACCAGCTCTGGAAGACACGAAGCACAGCCAGCTTTCCCCAGGCTTCACGACGGTCTCCAGTCAGGTCATGCAACCAGGTCTGAACTCCCCAAAAGAACCCTCCAGCAGAGCACAGCCCGTCTCCCGCACGTGCACTGCTCCCCAGCGTGCGCCGTGATCGGCCTTCCCACGCCTCGGCACCACCCTCGGTGCTGGCAGCGGGGACACAGGGACCCTCAGAGGCAGCAGCCGGGACCTCGGTGTCGGCAGCGGGGCGCCGGCGTGTGGGAGTGGGTTTGGCAGTCCAGACAACCGAAGTGGGGAGAATAAAGACCTTTTGCTAAAGCTCCAGGAAGCAAAAAAAAAACACCCAACACGCTAATTAACTCAGCAGCAAGTTGTTAGTATTTGCATATAAATGCAGGCACAAATCATTACAAACAAGCCGGGACAAGGCCAGCATTAGCATGGGCTGCCCCAGCGCCCCGTGGGCCCGGCCGGGAGGCAGGCTGCCAGCGCCTGGGGAGCGCAGGGGGAAAGGGCCTTATCTCCACAAACACTCCTACTACCAGCAGCAACAGAAGCCACAGGGATAAGCTTTCTTTCCATAGTTAAAAAAAAAAAAAAAAATGCCACAAAGAAATCCTTCAGTCCCACTCAAAAGCACAATGAGAGAAAACGCGAAGTGGTGACTCCCAGCTCAGCGCCCACACTCCTCCTCACCAGGGATGAGGGCAGCGGCGATAGTGATGCCCCAAGGAGTGCCAGGGCTCGCAGCAGCCCCCAGCCCTCTCCTCCACCAAGTTCCGAGGCTCACAGCAGCCTCCAGCCTCCCCAGCTCTCTCCTCCCACCACCACGGGTCTCTGAGCACCCACCAGCCACAGACACGCCACGGTGGAAGCACTGGGCTCACGTCTGCCAGGTCCAACTGCTGCAACCCTGTTTGTGGGGAGCGTGAAGGCAAGCGTCTAGGGGAGCCTGCGCGCTCAGAGGTCTGGCTCCACGAGGCGGCGTAGAGCCACAGGAGCCTTCGCCCCAGAGCTCTCCCTCCAGGAAGGGTGCAGAAGGCGGCACGCGTCGGAACTAACTCACGCAACCGATCGGCCAAAAGAACACATCCAAAAGCCAGAAATGGTAAAAACAACCCAAAGAGAACAAAATCCAGGGCTATCACTGCAGTTCAACGAGTCCACCCTCCCAAAAGCCAGAACGAGAGCAGTTTACTTTATCACGCTGCCCATCACCCGAGCTTGCCTCTCACTGCCGAGGTTTTGGGCGTGTTCTCCGGCGCCAGCAGCGGCTGCAGGTGCGCCCGGCGGCACAGCCCAACCAGCTCCCGCACCCCCAGCACGCACCGCGAGGACCGGGACAGGATTGGACCTCCCCACGTTTCCACATTTGCCTAACAAGTCACATTATCACAGAGAAGAGGACTCAGTATTACACAAAATGTACTACTGATCCTCTAACAAGCCAAAACCAGCAATTCCACTGTTTGGGAGTTTTGCTTATCCCTCCCTCCGACTGGCATCTTAAGATTTAAAAGAAAACTCTAGCAATTATCAGTTCACATCAAGGCTTTAAAAAAAATAAAATCCAATTTCTAATTTTAAACAGGAAACTCTCCCTGGCAAGTTCCCAAGAACCCTTCCACGGTGACTTGTATTAAATGCAAGTTTCTCATCGCTGTGACTCTGAGTACAGCCCACCAGCTCTGGCAGAAAGCAAACCCTGCCCTTCGCCACAGAGCGTCCCGAGCTTCCCACGTCCCCGCCACGAGATCCACAAAGCCCCTCTAAAACAGAAACAGTCGTTCAACTATGGCCAGGCAGGCATTTTCAGAGCAGGGTTTAGAAATACATTACCTCCTTATCTGCAGCCAAGGAGCACGCCTGCTTTCTTAGAGAGCCCGCAGCATGACACATCTAAACAGGAGCCAAGTTTGAACCATCAAGCAAGATAGAAAGGAAGATTTTTCCATACCACAACAGATTATAACTGCCTAAGCTGCTCTGAAAGTGTACTGAAGCTGAAATATTCTAGACTAGATTTTTTACCCTAAATGCAAAGTTTCAAAACGGGCATAATCAAAAAAATCAGAACGGCTTCTAACAGCAACTCCTATTTTCATGTCGTGCATCATCTGACTTAAGAACCACCCTTCTTGTTCAAGCTCTCGAGTGTTTGTAGGAGTCATCATTTTTATTTGTCCTGACTTGGAAGCCAGTTGTTAAGCTCAAATTTTCACTCTGGGGTACGAAGTTTTCCTCCATTAACAACTTCATGCAGAATAAACCACTAAGAAATCACCAGTCTGTAGAAACAATCAGAACCTTGGAACTTTACCTGGGAATGTCTCTTTAACTACCAGAAAAACGGGCGCCTGTACAAGCAAGTCCCCAACTGCTGGGGGACGAGGCTGAAGTGATGGGGAATGGAGCGAGAGGTTGTACCGGGCAGCTGAATCCCCACGGCAGCTGATGGAGGCAATGGAGCGCAACACCCTGCTGGGACAACTGGTGCCAGCCAAGAGAGGCGACCCGGTAAGTGTGCCCGCACCGCGGAGCTGGATCACCTCATCTCACCCAAAAGGTCCCAGCAAACCTGGCCAAACATTCTCGCTCAGGTCAGCCTTATCGCACAAGTTCAGCTTTGAGTTGATTAAAAAAAAAAAAAAACAACAAACCAAACCCCGCACCGTGCTAAGGACAGCTGGGATGGGGCAGCAGAACCGACAGCCCACCCTCCCCTGCCCTGCTCGCTCCAGCGGTGGGCAATGAGGCCGAGCGTGCAGCACCGCACCGGGTGGTTCGGACGGGGCTGCACAGACCGGATGGACCTTCCTGTGGAGCCTGACCACGCTTCACTTACAAACACAACACAAACGCTGTGAAATCCAGCCCCCCAGAGCACCCTGCACCAGGGCAGAGCTCAGTGCTCAGCCAGTTACATCCCAGACCGTCACGGTGTTAGCAGAGACATGCAAAAGATGGCTTCCAAATGTTGTTGTGCAATTGCTTAAATAAAAACAAAACCAGCTTGAAAACCTGCAGCAAGTAGTTGTTTTAGAACCACAAAGAGCATGGAAGGCAGGACAGCAGAGAAGAGATGGAGATGTCCAGGGTAGGTCTGAGCCTCTGGGAGAACATCAGGGAGTTCCTCCAGAGGAACTCTGGCCAGTGCTGCTGCAGCAGACCAGGGGGAAGGAGAGGTATTTATTCATTTATCGAGACAGGTGAGAATACAAACAGCAGTAATCCAGGCTAAGCCACGGCTCCAGGGCCTGTCCCAGCAGGGAGGGGTGCGGTGGCAGAGCTCCCTGGGCCAGATGCTGGGGTCAGCACGGAGCTGTGCTTGGGACACGGTCCTGGAGCCAGCTGCCCTCGGGCATGGTCCAGCCATTCCCACCTCCAGCCCCAAGCAGAAACACCAGCTCCACACTGGGTCCCAAAACTAGAAGGACACCAGGGAGGAGCCCGGGGGTCTGCAGGGACCAACTCCTCCTTCCAAAGCAGAAGGACAGAGCTGCTGCGCAGTCCTGGGCGGCCACACCAGGATGCTTCAGCGTTAACCATGCTGTACTCCCAAAAGGGGAAAATATTAATTTAAAAAAATCACTGAAGGTAATGCCTGCCTCTACAGCAGCTCTACACCAAACGAGGTCCCAACTCAACACACGCATTAAGTGGCAAATAAGACAACCCCCTCGGAATCCCCTCCGAGAACTCGTTCTGCCCCCCAACTCTGCCACTCTGCTCCACCACAGGAATTTCAGCAGCAACGTACCCTGCCACACTATTACTTCAAATTGAAGATGGCAAAAACCCAACAACAACAACAAAAGATTTTGAGGAAGCTTTTCTTTCTTCTTCTGTTTCGGCAAAGTTTTTCTTCTAACCCAGCTCCCTTCCCTAAACTACCTCCCCAAGCCACTGCACCAAAGCGCTCTGGGTGCCAGCAGAAAGCAAGAGCAGCCAAGGCAAGGCCGCCCTTCCAGCAGGACGGGCTTCACCCCAGTGCCCAGCAGCCCCCCAGCACCCGGCTCCCCCGGCCTCACCCCCCCAACGGGCCGCGGGCACCAGCGAGCAGCAGAAACCCAACGCGCGGTGCGGGAACGCCGCTCAACCCGCTCCCCGCGACGGTGCAAACCTGCTCGTGGACGTCCTCGTTTTAGCTCAAAATCTGCCAGCTTTGGTATAGCTTGTCACTGTTTCCAATTCAATTAAGCCAAACTAAAATAAACCGTTCTTGAACTGAAAATAATGTCCGCGGGGCATCCTAATGTGTAAGTAAATCCTTTGAAAAAATAATAATAAATCAATGCAAACTTTTCCAAGTAGGAGGGGTTGCTGGTAAGCAGAGGGTATTTGTTATGAAAATCTTTGAAACAGAATTAGAAAACCAAGCACAGCTTTTTACAAGACACTTTTCAGAGCTGAATTGCATTGTTTACTTAAGACAGTTAAAAGGATATCACCAGCATGAAATGAAGTCAACTTCAAAGTCACACAGTTTCAAGTCCTAAACATGCCACAGCAATCTCATTTTAGGAAAACACATGCTCTATTTTTGTTAAGTGTTCTTCTTCCTCTTCTGTGCAAGAGGCTTGCACAAGGAAGAAGGAACCTTAAAAAAAGAGAAAAAAAACCTTTTACACTCAATACAATGAAAACATGAAAGAACAGACCCCCTAGCCCTTTCTGCTGCAGTGTCCAGAGTAGCTGTCTCTACCAAAAGAAGTCTCATTTTACCATTATCTTCTCTTTTTGTAAACAATCTGTACCACGAGACTCTCAGTACCCTGATCTGAGGCAGGAGCAGTCCCCAACAGCAGCTTCAAATGCCACCTTTGCACCATCTCTTGTATTTTAAAGTGCAGAAGACCCACTGGGCACCATCAGTAGTAAAATATCTGAGGCTCTGACACCTCTCCACCCACATCCTCCTGGCCCCAGTGCTGGAGAACTTCACTGGAGGGACCAGACCACCAGAGCCCACCCACCGAGCCGCCGGCAGCGACCTCCCCCACCACCTCCAGCACCCTTGCCAGCTCCGGCTGAAGAAGGCTGGCCTGCCTGGAGAGCACCAGGACGCTAAATATTTCCTGGGGCTGCCTGAACCACGTAGAGCACAAACTCAGCAGCAGGCGAGAATTTGGCTCCCAAACATCCAGCTGACCAGTTCGGTTCTACTTGGGCAGCACCCGAAGTCCCACACCTCCTGAAAAGCTCTGCGAGGCACCCAGCTCCTCCCGCAGGGGCCAAGCAGGTGGAGGGGAGGGAGGCGGCTCCCTGGTGGTCTTTGCTCTCTGCAGTAAACCACACTTGGGTTTTTCTCGCTTGGCCTCAGTGACTCGGGAACCTTGCCACCACACTGTCCCTGCTCTGGCACGCCAGGAGAGGCCCAGCTGTGCTCCTCACAGAGGCCAGGGCTCAGCACACAGCTGGACTGTGCTGAAGACCAGTGACACTGAGGCCCCATAATCCCAAATCTCCAGAGGGCAGCCAGTGCTTCTTGCAGAATCTCACCAAAAGCACTTTGCTAATCAATGTTACTTCATGGGGTTCACACCCAGAAGCAAGAAGGGGCTGAGAAAAAGATGGACGAAGGAAGAAAAACCAGAATCCTGACGTCCAGCTCCTGCCTGAAGTAACCAGAAGCTTCACAGCCCAGTGGCCACTCAGACTAGGAAGGAAATCTCAGCTCCAAAGAGCACCTACTACTTCAGAGATGCAAAACAACGCTACTCCTAGAGAAGCACTGGTGGAGGAGCCGTCAGTTGGACACTTCCAGTCCACTGCCACCAGCAGCACCACCTCGCAGTGAGCTTCTGGCAACCACATCTACAGCCGTGGGCGCAGCTGGGAGGTTTCAAGTGGAGAGAAACTAGCTGTGCCATCCCTGCTGCGCGGCTGACCCTGGCCAGTGCTGCGCAAAGCACAGCTAGACCCTCCTCCTCCTCCAGGCACTTTGAGCAACGCGCCCCGGGCGCTTCCAGAGCCGGGCTCAGTTGCTCAAACATCTGCTGCTCCAGGTGAAACCGCCGCAAGCTCGCCATGAAGGGAGCTTTTCACGCTGGGCTGCGCTGGCACCGGACCCACCACCTGGGGAATTTCCAGGATCTCATGCAAACCTCCAGGACTTCCACACCGCTCAAAATAAAGAGGAAAAAGTGGAGAGGCTGGTTAAAACTAAGGCAACCAAGGAAAAAGTCTGCGGCAGCTCTTTCAGACAGACGTTGCTGTTGGCCACGTATCTGGTTTCTGAAACAGCAGAGCAGCATGAGGTGCTGACCACCCTCCCTGGGACCGGGCATCCCCCGCCGGCACGCAGCACACGTCCCACGCCACGCACAGCAGCGCGGCGAGCAGAGGGCACAGGCTTGCAGCAACGCCTGACGCTCCCCCTCCCCTCTGCAAGTCATGCGGCACCATCACAAAACTCATCCCACTGGTCCTCCTCCAGCACCAGCCTGTTGCGCGGCACCGCACGGTCCTCGCCGCTGCCTCTAGCACGCCGGCTGCGCTGTGGAACCAAGGCGATCCCTACAGCTCATCCTAAGGAACAGGATGGAGTCCACCACACACACCTGCCTCCACCTTCAGACGTGGCTCTGCTTAGACTTGGACGCTCCAAGACTACAGACCCTGGCCGGCACGATCAGGCCTCCTCCATATGAGTGCTCTGTGCTCCAGAAGCAGAAAAACCAGGAAGGATGAAAGATGCCCCAAAACGACGAGCAAGCAGCCCCGTTTCTCCAGTACCAGAGCACAGTATGGCCGTGCCAAGGCAAGGGTCTAAGGACTTCAGCGCAATCACGGCCAGAGCCCTGCAGGCCTGGGCAGGCAGGTATCTGAGTAACAGAAAGCAGTGGGAACGGAGTGTAAGAGCTTGTGAGTTATCTGGAAGGAGGAGGGGGGGATTGAGAAAGTAACAAAGAAGAAAATGTAAGGATGTAACAAGACACATTAGGATTTTTCGTAATTAACCCCCACTTACAGTCTCTGCATGTGAACTATGTGTTATCCTATTTCATACTCCAGCTGAGGCAAACATTTGGTGACTTGCCCAAAGTCAGCGTCAGAGCTAAAACGGATCTTTTGACTTCCAAACAAGCTCACAGTGTTAAGCTGCTTTTAACTGTCTCTACGAAAGATGAAAAACAGCAAGAAGAAAGGAACTGGGGAAGGAAGTATGTAAGACTAAAAGGGACAAAATTAACAGGAGAAAATTAAAGAGGAGAAATGTAGGCTCTGACATCTGAAGAAGCTTTCGAGGCGCAAATGCCTGGGTGCCACAGACCCACGATCTGGAGGAAAGGCCAGAGCTCCGGTTGCTCAAGGCCAGAGGTGAAAGTGTTGACCGCGGCGCCCTGGTGGGACCCACCAGGCACCTTCACCTCCCACCCCGGCACCCGCCATCCTTGGGCCCAGCATGGCCACGGAGGGAGGCCCTGCTCCCAGCTCAGTGCCCGTGGGCCACCGCCGCCTGCTCCTCTGCGTAGCCGTACGTAAATCACGCCAGCGCAGGGTGCGCAGCGTGCGTCGGGCCAGGGGCACCTCGCGTCAGGCACCAACAAAGCAGAAGGTTAATTTGAAACTCGCTGCTGCGCCCGTCTCCCTCGCCCTCCCTCCTCACTCTCCTTCCTGTGCAAAGCCTGACATCTACAGTTCTGTCTGGCACAGTCAGGGGCTGCCGATGGGAACACGCGAGGACAGCAGGGACGCAGGGATGGGGGCCCCCCGCCCCCCCAGGGCCACTGGCAGGGCCTCGCTGGCTCACACAGCCCGGCCCGGGGACACGCGTCAGCAGCACAGGCCGCCCCGGCGGTACCGCGCCGAAGCACCGGCAGCCACCGCGCAGCACTCAAAGTCACCCGAGACCAGCTCCTGCTGCGGTGTGTCGACATCCAACGCCGTCAAATGGAGCAAACCTAAAAACTACGGCCTCCTGGCATTGCCCAGGCAGCCGTGCTCAGGAACCCTCCGCGCCCCAGCGGGTTGGGGCAGCCCTTGCGCTCGGCTTCCGGAGGCGTTGGAGGCTCTGTGCACCGGCTTCTGCAACATGAGAGGCACAGGTGAAGCGCACGAACCGGTGCGCACAGCCGGGACCCAGGACACCTTCCCAGCGCAGGAGCAGCTCTGGTCAGCAGATTCTGCAGCCCCCAAACGCGTGCCTACGACACCAAGCAGCTCTGTGCTTCACAGGTTCTCCCCCTCAGTGCTCCGAGCTAACCTCCGGGCCTGCTAGCACGTTGTCCCTTTACACAGTATCCCACCCAAAATACCGTGGTGAAGAATCCCCAGATTTTGCATCATCCCAGACAACGTGCACCTGACTGAACTCAGCCAGCTGTGTCTCTGCATCCCCCCTCATTGCTCCTTTCTTGGCTCAACTCTGCTATAGCAAGAAAGAAAGACCAAAAGCCTCCGAGCCCCTCACCAGACGTCACAAACATTCAGGAAACCCAGCAAGCCAACCTGGCAGGATCAAGCACATCATCGCGATGTTACTATCAACATCCAAATACGTGCTCTGAATTCTGCGGCGAGCATCAGTCTGTTTGCACAAGACAGTCAGTGGCAGCGCAGCACAAGGAGGGCTGGAACTCCTGCCACCGAACCGAGCCAACCAGCCGTTTTGGAGCCAGGCTACCACCAGCCAGGGACGCGCGGCAGAACGTGGGGGTCTTTGCTGCTGGGACCTGAGGGGTGGGGAGCGGCTCCCAGGGCACATCTGCCTCCACCCTCTCCGAGGAGGGACCGAGTCCCCAGCAGGCACGCTTGGGCCACCCAAATAAACACAGACTGAGAGCTAATGTGTCAAGGCCTCGCAGACTCCACTTCCCCAGATATGGGGGCACGGATAGCAGAAAACCCTTTACCAGAACTGCCACGCTCCCCGTCTGCTCCAGCATCGCCGCTGAGTGAAGGGAACCTGCGCGGCTCAGCCTTCACCAGATTTAATAACCAAAAGCGCAGGCACCACGGAGCCAGCACCCTCCTGCTCTCCAGCAACACACACTCCGCAACTGAAAACACCAGGAAATGTTTGTTTTCCAAGGGGGGGGGAAAGAAATATTGCTGCTCTGCTTTGCCTTTTACTAGCGAGAGGCATGTTTGGTGCTTGTGACATAATGCAATTACAACCAACAGCTAAGTGTCTTTCTCCCAGCAGCAAACTCAAGGGCAAAGCAGGGTGGCTGCACCCAGGCCATCCCGTGGTCCCCTCCCCATGGAAGCCCGTGCAGTCGGGACGGGGGACCCTCCTCAGCAACCCCTGGGACCAGTCAGCTGCGGCCTGCGCAGCTGCTGGCACGAGTCTTCCCTCCTGACACCCCAAACCGAAAAATAACTTTGGATGGGAATAAACTTTAATCTGTATTTACAGTCCACCTCTGGCAACACACACGGCGCACACCTGGTGCAGAATCCCACCGTGCGGCAGCCGGCTTTGCTGTGGAGATGAGCACCCACCTCCCGCACTGACAGATGGATGCCCTTGTCCGGCGGAGCCAACGAGGAAGCGCTGGAAAGCGCTCGCTCCTCGCTGGGAACCAGGCGAGACCCGCAGCATCTATGGGGGCAAGGAGGACCGCCAACCACCGCCAGCGCGTCGGGGCAGGAGCACGCCAGAGCTTCCGGGTGCCGTGGATCTGTGACCCGGTGGCGAGGACTGCTGCCTCCCCGGCTGTCGGCAGCGAGGGAAACCCCACTCATCCACTCTGGTGTGTTGGGTTTTTTTTTTTAAAAAAGAACAACAAACCACTAGCTGGAATTTATCTATTTCTCCAATCCCTGCCTACACACAAACCCAACCTTGGGAGCAAACAAAAATGCATGAATCGCAGATCAGAGACAAAGCAGGAGGCGGGACGGGCAGCCCTGCTCCCTCCTGCCCTCACCTCACCCCACGGCACAAGGCGGTTATATTTAGGTACCGCCACGGTCTGCGGTGCCGCGGCCCCCCTCGGGCACGGCGCAGAATGCAGATTTTCCAGACAACAGACCACAACAGCTCCGTCAAAACCATTAGAGGCTGCAGCGCCCAGGCCTGTGCACAGATGTTTTGATTCCCACTCTCCTGCCACGACAGCCCTCGACAGCCCCGTCGCTGCCACGCGCTGGACACCCGGCCCAAATTTCGACTGGCGAGGCAGGGAGGGAGGGAGGGAGGGAAGAGGAAAGGGCAGCCCTGCTCCCCGCTGGAGGAATTCCCGTCTCCGTCTCCCATCTCCCTCCCCCAGGGGCTCCCAGAGGGGTGTGGGGGGGACACGCCGCCACGGGAAAAGAGAAGCGACGCAGAGGGGGCAGCCCACATGGGCACCCCAAGCCAGCCCCACGGCTTCTCCCTCACTAAAGCCCCTGCGGTCGGTTGGTCACAGCCTCATGAGCGGCACGGGGGTCCCAGCATACAGCCGGGCCAGGGGCAGCTGGAGAGATCTGGTTCTGTTCGTGGCCCAGCTCTTGGGTGGCCCGAGGCACCCACCAACACGAGGCCCCTGGAGCCACACAAAGGCCGAACCTCGGCCGCGCTCCGGAGAAGCGGGCAGCCGTGAAACGCTCGGCCTCTTCCCAGCCCATCGCTCCTGAACCGCACCGAGCTCTCCAGCGCACACACAGCTCCAGCTCCGGCACCGTGGCAGGGCCGGCGTGTACCGGCAGGAAGACGGTCGCTGAAAACTCTCCCTCCGCAGATGAGCGGGTCTGACACCGGCGGGGGCAACGCTCACGCGAGGGAGTCGGGTCCCAGCAGAACACAGGGTGCGAATAAAATTGACGTAAAAGCCTGCAAGTCGTTTTTCATCCTCCCCGTGCAACCTTTTTCTTCTTACTATTATTATTACTACTACCGCTGTTATTATTTCGGAAAGCGGAAGGAAGTGTTAACGGGGAGGCGAATGGAGCCAGCCACACGTCCATCGGTCTGGGATTTAGCGATCCCTGCTGAAGCCGTTCAGCCGCCGGCCAGGCCCAGAGTATAAATCTGCTCCTCCAGGCTGCTCCCGGCCTCCGGCACGACAGCGAGGGAACCGGGGCGGGGGGTCACGGCAGCGAGACGAAAGAGGCACACGCGCCTTTGCTTTTGTCAAAGCGGCGGCTGCCGGGCCCTGGCTCGAGAGCGGCCGCGCTGAGACCCGAGAGAGGTGCCCGGTGTGCAGGGCCACCCGAGCGGCACCTTGGCCCATCCTGCGGGAACAAAAGGCAGCGGCGGGGCAGGAGGGAAGGAGGGCGGGAGGGAGCGGGGCTCCCGCAACCAAGGCCAGCGCGGCCGCCAGCGCTCCGCGGCCAAACCGGAGAGGACTTCCTCCAGCCCGCTCCTCCCAAAACCACCGCGTTAGCAGAGCAAAGAGGAGCTGGGGGGGAAATTACAAATACAGTGAAGCAACCTCCATGTCCAGACGCGGAGTTCCTCTCCCCTCTAACGTGCCTTTTCTTCGCTTTTGTTCCTGGCGAAGGCGGCCTGCCGAGCGGGACCCAGGCGGGAGGGCGGCCGGGGAAGCCAGGTCCCCGCAGCGAGGCCAGCGCGGGAGGGAAGCCCTCGGCCCGGAGGCCAAGCTGGAGCCCCGGGCCCGGCCCCGCCGCTGCTGAAGGAGGTCGGGGAGCCGGGACCCCCCCGCGCCGTCCCCCAGCCTCGTTCGGGGCCGCAGCCGGGAAGCCACGCTCCGTCTCGCGCTTAATGCCGGACCAGACAGCGCTCCCTAATGAGGGAGCATTACAATCAGCTTGTAATGCTGAATTTTTAATGCTGCCGAGGGCTCCGTTACATAATAAAGGGGGGAACGGGAGCAGCGCAGCGGGCGGGGGGCTGGCGGGGCGGCCCGTGCCCCCGGCCCCGTGCAGGTGGCGGCCCCAGCTCCCCTCGCGCCCCCTGACTCGCCGCTTACCGGCAGCGCCGCGGGACGGGCGACGCGCAGCACCCATCGGAGCTCCTGCCCGGCCGGGAGGGTTGCACGAACTTTCCTCAAGTGCGTGGAGGGGTGATGCCAAAACGCTCGCGCTCCTCTCCGCCGGAGCTCGGCCGGGAGATGATTTAAAAGCAAAGTTCACGAGCATGTTGGCTGCATGCTCTCGTATGTTCCCGTACACGCAGTCGGCGCTGCTCCTCGCAGTAATACCCTAAGACTGTAAATCTATAACCGCTGCAATGATTTAGTGATTAAAAACATGATAACATATTGTGTAACTGCAAACCACAGAATCCCTGCCAACTCTCCTCCAAGATACAGGAACAAAAATACAGAAAATGTGTTGCTCGCAGCAGTCTTCCTAAACTCAACAGAAAGATTTTAATAATAAAAATAATTGAAAAAAAAACCTAGACATCAGAAAAAGGCTGGATACAATGCAAGGCTGGAAAAAAATTTAAAAGACAGAGTTTTTAAATACGATTCTTGCTCTAACAAATTACAATCTAAACATGCCTCTCTTTTTTTTCCTCTTTTTAAGTTTGTCGTAACTGGAATAACTGGTCTTGTGTGATGTCTTGCATATTCAAAGTGCTTTGTAATAGGATACGGAGACCAAACCTTATTTGCCTAAACTCAATGGGTTTTATTTTTTCCCCTCTCGCCCCCCCCCCCATTTCTTTTCCTTTTATTTTCCCTCCTCCCCCCCCCTTCTCCCCTATCGAGGGGGGGCATGGGGGGGGGGGTGGGGGGGAGGCAAAAGGAAGAGAGGGCTTTAAGCTGCAAAGAAAATACCTGAAAGGGGAGGTTGCAATCTGTAATACAGTGAGGAAAGTGAAGTATTATATATATATATAAAAAAAATATTTTTTAAAGGCAGCTGTGGGAGTTTTGGCCTCTAAGCAGCCAACTTGACCCCATTCTCTCTATTCTCTTATTTCCCCCGTCGCAGGATTCCTGCACCTTCAGTCGGATTCGAACTCAATGTGACCCTAAGGAGGGAGTCACCGAGCCTCCAGAAAATTGCTCCATATTAAACAGGAGCAAGAAGAGGAGAAAGACAGAGAGACGGCCGAGGAAGGGACGCGTATATATTACATATCCGCACAAAGTACAGACGTACCCGAGAGCAGCTTCGAGCACAGCTCGGAAAAGAAACAGACCTTTCTCTGAATAAAAAAAAAAAAAAAAAATCAAAAAGAAATATGTATGAAAAAAAAAAAAAAAAAGAGTAGGGGAGGAAGTTTAACAATCTGAAGGAAAAAAACGCGAACACCGAAGGGCGACCTGCAGGCGGAAGGCGAGCCCGAGCCCCCGCGACCGCGGGTCCCGCCGCCTCCGTCCGCCCGTCCGTCCGTCCGTCCGTCCTTCCCCCGAACGCGCCGCTCGCGCCGGGGCGCGGGGATCGCCCTCCCTGCCGGGGCGAGCGGCGCGGCTGCTTCCCCGCAATCAATAGGAAGGAGCATTTGCAAATATTTAGATAAGCGCCGTGCGATTCGGCATTAAGTAATTAAAAACTGAAACTGAGAAGGGGGGGGGATCGGCCTACAGTGGCGTTCGCCGCCTTCACCTCTCCCATCCCCCTCGCCGCATTCTTCCCAAAACCGAGCCCGCCCGCGGAAAACAAAAATCATCATTCCTGCGCCCGGCCAGGCCGCCGCGGGGCCGCCCGGGCCGGGCCACTTCGGGCACTTGGCGCCCCTTTGTTTTGCGGCGCGGGGCACCCCGGGGCCCGCCCGCTCCCGCCCCGCGGAGTCCCGGGAGGCGCCGGCTCCGCTCCGCTCGGTCCGCTCGGTCCCCGCGGGGCCGGGCCGGGCCCCGCCGCCGCACAAAGCCGGGCAGCGCCGCGCCCGCTCCGCGCCCGCTCCGCGCCCCGCGGCCATGGCCGGCGGGCGGGGCGGGGAGTGGGGGGGTGGGGGGGGTGTCCGCGGGGCGCGCAGCGGCCCCCGCGGCGCCGGCACCTGCGCGTCCCCGGCGGCGGCACGGCGGCGGGGCTCCGGGACGGCGAGCGGCACAAAGTTTGCTGGGGGATCCGGGGCGGTGGGTGGGAGCGGGCGGGAGGGGGGGGGGGGGGGGGGGGGGGGCCGGACCAGCCCCATGCAAAGCAGCCCGGGCGCCCCGAGCAGGAGGAGCCCGCGCGGTGGGGACAGGGCAGAAAAGTTGCCACTTACGCGGTCGCTGCTCCGGCGGCGGCGGCGCTTTTAATCCCGGGCGGCGGCGCGGGGGCTACAGATCCCATGCAGGCTGCGGCGGCTGCGGCGGCAGGAGCGCGCTCCGCGGAGGGGCCCGGGGCAGCAGCAGCGGGAGCCGGGGGCAGCAGCCGGAGCCGAGCGGGAGCCGCCGCCGCCGCCGCCGCTGCCCAGCAGCAGCATCGTCGTCGGGGAGTTTGCAGCCCCCCGGAGAGAGGGGGCCGCGGGCGGCGGCAGCAGCAGCAGCGGCGGCGGCGGTCGGGTCGGGGCGGAGCGGCGCGGCGCGGAGCGGAGCGGGCGGCGGGGCTGGCGGTCGCCGGAGCAGGAAGCGCCCGGACTCAGATCTGATGATTGGGAAGAAAAAAAACTCTTTGGATCTTTATTCTGCTAATTAGTTTCCTGCAAAAAATGGCTGATTAGTGCAGTGCGCATGTGCCTCATTACCCAGGCACGACGGGAAGGGCTAATTAGCCACCTTCTGGATCAATAAGATTCAGCCCAGGCGGCGGGGGAGGGAGCGAGCGAGCAGGAGCGGGCGGGGGGAGCGCGGCGGCGGCGGCGGCGCCTGCACCGAAACTTGGGGCAAGCGGCCGGCCCCCAGCCCGCGGCGGGGGGGGGGCTCGGCTCCGCGCAGCCCTCCGCGCCGGGGATGAGGAGGAGGAGGAGGAGAGGAAGGGGAAAGGGGGGTGGGGGGGGGAGGCGAGGGAAGCGCGGACCGCTCCGCGGAGCCACCTGCCCCCCGCGCAACCCCCCGGCGAGGGGCCGCCCCGCGTAGGGCAGGGCAAAACCGGGACGACCCCCGGCGAGTTGCCCCCGGGAGGAGCCAGGAAAGTTGGAGCTGGGCAGCTTGAGCGTAACTTTACGCTGGTGCGGAGCGGCCCCGCAGCATCCTCGCAGCCCGAGAGGGCTGCGGGGATGCTGCGGGATCGCTCCGCACCCCCGCGTTCCCGTTCAAACTTTTTATTTATTTATATTTTTTTTTTCCTCCTTCCCTGCGAGATCGATACGGAGCCCCGGCTACAGGTTTCACCAGCCACGGCTGGCAACAGCTTTGTCATTTTCTAAAAATAAGAAGCTAAAAGTTATTGTAGAAGAAGGGGCTTTTTTTGTCCCCCGCACAATATGCCTTTTGTGAGTTTAATGCCATTCTGGGGCTCTCTATAGCCCCGGACAATGGGGAACTCCAGGAGGCGGCTGTGCCTCTGCCTTTTTTCTTTCTTGCTTTCTCTTTTCTCCCCCCACCCCCTCCTCTTTTTTTTTCCCCCCCTTTTTTTTTATTTTTTTTTTTTTTTTTTTAGGAAAGGATGCAACATTCCTCCAGTCCCAACAGAACCTCTGGTTTGATTAAATAAATGTTTCTCTAGCCTTACGGTAACGTTTTTCACTTTCTGTTTGGGTCCATCTGCGATTATTATTTAAAATTTTTATTGCCAGCACCTTTTCTCTCCCCGTCCCAGCCCCAGCAAAAAATGTAGATGATCGCTGGGAATGGGGCGGGGGGGGGGGGGTTTCGAATTTTAGGAGGAGGTGAACCAGTAGAGCACCTCTGTCCAGGCTTCAGGAATATGTTTTCTTCATCTTTCTGTGAGAGACTTGTTTTATTATTGGCAGAAATGCAGCTGAATTAAATCATCTCTTGAAAATCTAAAGAAGCCTTTCAAATTGCTTCGTATTTTTATTTTTTTCTGGGTTTTTTTCCTTCCTTTTAATTTTTATTTTTAATAGTAACCTAAATAATTAACTTCCTGGTTTGTTTCATAGCACTGAACAAGGAATGCAGTTGCGGTCAGTTTTTCCATTTGGGAGAACCCTAATGTAGATGTATTTTATACTGAAAGGTAATAAACTGCATGTTTGTTAGTAAGTATTTCTAATGCGGTGTATCAAGCTTTCCATTTTCCTTAACGTGGGGGTAGTCATTTGAAATTTTGACAAGTCCCTTTAAGTGGGATGGGGGGGATGAAGGAAGAGGACAGATTATTAGAAATCCGAAGAAGGGCTGTGCTAGCGGGTGCGTTACTGGAAGTGTCTTGTGTTTGGAAGATATGCACAGGTTTTAAGAATCGGGGTTTAATACGTACCCTAGTTATTAGAATATTATAAATGCAGCACTGAGGTGTGCTCTTACAATGCGCATGCTGTGTGTGAGTTCTTACGGTTTGTTAAATGCGTAGACTCCAGTACGTTACCAGTTTTCCTTTAAAAGCTGCCCTTAAAAATTTGTCAGTCGCTGCTCAAAATATGTTTATCTAGCTTTATGGGAAAATAATTGTTAATTTACTTGCCCTTCCAAAAAAAAAATATAAACAGAAAGCAAAAAACTCAAAACTAACCCTAACAAAAAAAAAAATAGTAATAATAAAAAAAAAATTACCCCCAAACCAGCAAGCCCTGGGGCAAATGGAATTTTTCAGGGCTGCTCGGTGTGCTCTCTGTAAAGGTGCATGTCATTTGTAACTGTTGTTCTTGCTGAATATGAACTGAATGTGTTTTGATGATGAAGTTGAGGTGAGAATAAAGTAACCCTTGTCTTTTAGTACTTGCTATAACTTAGAAGTGCATATTTTCACCGGAGGCTGTAGATCCGGTGGACGGGTCTGAGAATGGGTGCTGCCTGTGTACACACTTTTTGCAGAGCTAAGAAAAAGTAAACATGTGGAGAAGGTGGCGAGTAAGTCTAATAACTGTCGATGCTCCAGAAACAGGCACCTTCGCAGGAACATGTGGAGACGCAGCCTGGTAGCCCAGCGCGTTCTCTTTGCGTTTGCTTCGCGAGTCCCGGGTTTGTGTTGCTGTCCTCTAATTTCCCATGACAACATATGGATTCCATAAATGCAAACATGCCGAAGTGCATCTGTCTGGGTAGTTAACACAAACCAAACATCCCCTTTTCGGCGGCTCTGCTGCTCCTCCGGCCGCGCCGCGCTGTGCCCTCCTGGGACAGCCTCTCGCTGCTCCGGCATTCTTGTCCTTCCGTGCTCCGGGGTGATCCCGAGTGCCCCGAAAGGGAGGAGGGCAGCGAGTGCGGGGTCAGAGGCGCCGCGGCCGCGCCCGGGAGCGGAGGGGTTAAGCGGCGAGAGGGGAGCGTGCCCCGTGGCCCCCCGCCCTCCTGGGAGCTGGGTCCAGCCCGAGCAGGCTCTGTGCCGGGGTCAAGTCCTAGGACATCTTCCCTCCCCTCCTGGCGAGGGCAGGAGATGGGGCTGGGAGGGGAAGGAGCCGCACGGAGCGATGGCCGAGGTCTGCCCTCGTCCTGAGCGCGGCCGGCCGGGGGTGGAAGGGTGCCCAAACCACCCAGGTGCAAAAAGAGGTCGGAAGCTGGCGAGGGGGGGCGGATGCGTGTGTGTGAAAAGAAGGGAACGAACAAGCGATGGCTGCAGGGCCAGCCAGATAAGCCACTGTGCAAATACCAAAATAAATCTTAAGGCATTAAGGAATAATTTGCACGGTAATCGTTGGGTACCATTACACATCCGTGCACCCGCTTCTCCTCTAGAAAATTTACTTCCCTTAAGATTTCTTTGTTCTAGGAAAAAAAAAGATGGTCCAGTTGCTAAAACGTAAGAAGGGACTACCCTTGCTTTAATTAGAAATCCTGATACAGCCTCATCTGTAATACTATGGATACTTCTCTTTTCTATATGTGTATCTCTACCCATGCATGGATAGGATTTTTGGTTCAAATATCTTTTAATGTGCTTAGTAGAAAGAAGCTCTCAGTATCAGATCTGCAGGGAAAATAAGACTGATTTTTCCCATAGGAAACTTGTTAAAGACACAGCTGAATTATTAGATTAACGCTATTTTTTTGTGTGTGTCTCGCAGCAGATCTGATATAATTGCGCGTAGAATCACATAGTTTCATTTATAGGTTATTTTGAACAGATGGAACTAATACGAGCGCTTTAAAGGCAAGTTATTATTTGTAAAAATGTATACAGATTAAGAGGAACAACTTTGAAGCGAAACGTTTTTCCGAGGCAGTGCGTATGACTTTCTGGATAGAACTTTCAGAGAAGATGGTTGTTATTTTTGATGTGTAAAACGGGGGGCAAGTGGCTTCAGCTCCCCGGGTTCTGTGAGGGAGACCAAGTCCTGCCCTGGAAAACGCGACTTGGCTGCGAGAAGCTTGGGAGCCGCTCTGTCCTCAGGCAGGACCGGGCCAGACCCGCGCAGGGCTGCGGGGAGAGCGCTTGGTTCGGGGGGATTTTTCAGGAGGTGCTGGGCTGGCTGCATGCCTGGCGCTGGGGGAACTGGGCTGAAGCCTTGAGGGGGAAGAGGCCGACTGGGCGTGAGGGACTGATGGATGGATGCAGTAAGAAAAAAGTTCCAGGCTATCTTTTTAAATCCAGGCTTTAAAAATTATTGGGGGGGGGGGGGGGGGGGGGGAAGAAATAAATCGTGCTTAGAAAAAATTCTCCATAATATCATCCACTTACGTAGCTTTGTGCTTCTTGGAAATATGTCTGAAGAATTAGAACAAAGCGTAGAAGGCCAGAGTCCTTGAAGGAGCTCCAAATGATAAAGTCTGCCATTCATTTTAAACACAGCGTGCATTGTGAAAACACAGGTCAATTTGAAGGCATTTGTCAGATTTCCAGTTCCCTCTGCTCCTTTGCAATGGAAATTTGCAATCAAATCCCTGTACTAGAGTTGGGATGTCTGGCTTTATCAGGTTTTATTACTTTATACTCAAGGCATTGTCCAGGTAAGCTAGCTTTTCATTTGGAAAGTTTGTTTGCATGAAGTTGCGTACAAGCAGCGGGGGAAGGCTGCCGTGAATCGAGCTGGAGCAGATGCCTTTATTTAGGGGTTTGGGAAGGGGAAGAGGGCGGCCGATGAGCAGCCCCTGATTGCAAAGGGCTGCCTGAGCTGCAGAAGCGATCTGATAGCAGCTAAAGACGCCCAGCGAGAGGCATAAGAAGGGATATTCCAACAGCAGCGCGTTCATTGTTGGGATGCAGAAATGCAGCAGGGCTGAGAAAGAGAGGGCTGGCGAGCCGCGCTGCCGAGCGGTTCTGCCAGATAACGGGAATTTCTTCTGGAGGCACGGCCGCGATGTTCAGCGGGCAGGGGGCTGTCCCCTTTATTGCCCAGAGATGTGCAGGGACGCTCGAGGGGAGCGGAATATTTCTCTACGAGGAATACAACAGACCGCAGGGTCTGGGAGAGATTGGGGCTGGGGGGGGGTGTTCAGAGGAACGTTTGTTCTCTTCATCTGTCTTCAACGTATTTCTGTTGGTTTTTTTTTTTTTACCCGATTATTAGAAGAAATCACCGGCCTTGCTGTAGCCACTGGGAGCGATGGGACACCCGCGGGCTATTCCAGCTGTCGCCAAACCTCTGGCTAGGCTGTTGTAGTCGGGCTGAGTAAATACCCCTTAAGTCAGCCGGCAGATTTTTAATATGAATTTGCTTTTTTCACAGGCCTTAACACAAGATGAGTAGATGTGCTTGCGAGGGAAATAAACACTTGGAATACATCTATACATTTCTTGGCTTTTTTAGAGAAATGAAGAAAAAAGTCTTGGCATTTAATTAGGACTCACTAACCTGATAAATATTGAACATCATTTCTTTGTGAGCTGTTCTGTGTGCTCAGAGAGCTCTATGGATGTGTTCCACAATTGCACTTGTTTAATGCCTGTATCACCTCATGCCTATTGTATTTATGTTGTCATCAATGTCAGATTTTAATTAAACAATTAAATCACTGTCACAGTAATTTCCCTAGAAAACTATTTTAAATGAAAAATCCCACAATAAATGTTTGGGAACCATCTTACAAGGAAAAAAAAAAAAGAGGGAAATAAGTTACAAAATAAAATTACGGTACCCACAGAATTAGAACAAAAAAAAGAAATAATAATGTTTTCAGCACCGAGAAGAATTCCAGCTTAGAGGGTAGTTTTCGCAAAATCCAGAGCATGTCAGTACGGTGACTGAACCAACCTGGCTTGTCCTGGGGCTAGTTTGGGTTTTCCAGGCTGAGCCAGTGGCGGCCCAGGGCTGGTGCGGTCCTGCAGGCGACCCCCACCGCGGGCCAGGGACAAGGGACAGTCCTGCAAATCCTTCAGCTTTCAGTGCAAACCAGGTACCAACCGCTCCGCGGAAAACAGTCCATCTGCCGCCTTCCCCTCTGAATTATTTGAGAATTAAGACGGAGATTTGCAGAAAAGCCTGCATCGAATTATTCAGTAAGTTAAGCACCGATACCAGCTGTATTTACTATATAGTAACCACGTACTCAAAACCTAAGTTGTAAGCAGTGAGAAATCTGATCTGACATAGCATCTTTGCTACAGATAATCAAATAGTTCGTCTGCACCTCTTTATAAATATGTGCTCTCATTCCTCTAAAACCTGTACTTCTCTGCATGGAAAAATCACAAACAGGAGATGCAAAATTCATCAGACAAGATATCTGAAAGAATCATGCTCTCAGACGTACATTCGGAATATTACCTGTATTTAACATAAGCGCATTTGACATTTGCGGCGCAGCCTCCGATGCGAGGCGTGCTTATTGAAATTCGGATCCCAGCCTATGATTTCAGCCGGCGATGTACCCTGCAGCTAACCCCGACCCTCCCCTATTAGCCGCTGTGGCTGCTTTGATTTGTGCCCTGGGAGGGCCGGGATGGGGAGCCGAGCGCCGGGGAGCCGCAGCGATGGCCGGGGGGCCTCGTGCCCCCCCTGCGCCCAGCTGGGGGGTGGGGGGCACAGCCAGGGCTGCGGGGTGCCTTCCGCCCTGGGCGGGAACCCCGGGCAGGATTTCTTTTATTGGAATGCAGCTTTGAGATTGGGCTGTGTCTGGGATGCGTGTGGTTTCCATCAGCCCTGAAGTGTTTTACAGCTGGGGATGATTTGGGGGGGCACATCAAGCCTGTCCGTTTGCAGCCAGGTCTGATGTTTGTCTGCTGCTGTCTCTCTAATTTTTTTTTTTTTTTCCCCTGCGTTGCCTCCATCAAAAGGTGAGATTAGCACTGGCGGGGGGGGGAGCTATGACGACGACAGCGACACCAGGCCCATCCCTCCCTCCTCCTCGTTTTATTTTGCTTCTCGCCAAAGCAATTTTCCAGCAGATCCTCTTTCCTCCTGCAGCCAAAGCACGGAAGGGCAGAGATACCTGGTAGGGCTGCTCCTGGGCTGGGGGGCTGCTGAGCACAAAGGCCGGCCGCAGGCAGCTGCCCGAGGGCTCCATTTGTGAGTCCAGGGTATGAAATCTCTAGCCTGGGTCCAGCCAACAAACACCACTAGCCTGGCAGAGCACTCGCTTTTTCAGCTGTGGCTGCGACGGAGCCTCTGCCACCGGGGCAAACCCTCCCTCCCACCGGCCGCGGCCTCGCATCGCCAGGTGAGGCACCGCCACGAAACCGAACTTTGCTGAGCACACACAGGCAGAAATACATGTTTTTATATCCTTGGTAAAGGAAAGGGGAAAACTGATGAGGTTGCACAGAACCCTCCTCCAGGCAGGAGAGGCTGTGCTGGAGGAAAGTATTGCTCATAATGACACTTAAGCCCAGACACTTGAATGCTAAAGGTTAAACTTACATTCTTCAAGAAAGGGCTCCTTGCCAGCTTGAACTGTGTTGTGTGTTCACTATTGCCTCCTCCTCCTCTTCATCCACTCTCAATCCACTTTTGGTATTTGTTGAAATAACTGAGGTTGTGGGGTGGGTTTTTTGTTGTTTTTCCTCCCTCCCCTCATGTATGTTCTCTGTGCCAGTCCTCAGCCTTATGTCTGTCACAGGGTTAAAAAAATTCCCCCAAAACAGACTAATGCCAGCACAAAAATGAAGATTTTTTTTTTCTTCTTAGCTGCAAACCACTATAGCTTCAATCTAGGAGAGACCAGCTTAAGCACATTTTCTGTCTTCCAGTGACACACTATCCATAGAATGCCATCTTCTAATTCCTGTCCGTAGCCGAATAACCAGAATGTACATTCTGACAATAATGCTAAAAAGTTGCTATGGAATTAAAACACAAATTGAAAGGCTGATGTAAATGCGACTTTTGGAGACAATCTTCGTCAGGGCTGGAGATGAAACTGGTGGGAATGCTTCCAGATGTTCACACCAAGGACGGAGACACGGGAAGATGCCCACCCAGGAGCAGCACTTGAGGATGATACAAAGAACCAGCCACGCTGTTTGGATGCTGCATTTAGATCGCAGTGATCAAAGAGCACCTTCTTCATGTACTTTCATGCTTCTCCCCAGAGATGTTTCCCATTTAAAAAAGAATGGAAATAACATTACGGTTGTGCACACGTTCTAAAGCAGCCCCTTTTACACAGTGTCACGTAGCCTTTCCATGGAGAATCAGTCGCAGGTGGAAGTGAGAATCAAGGATCGCTACGTCTCAGCAGCAGCAGGTAGAGGAGACCCAGGCTGGAAGGCTGGATCAAATGCTTTGAGGAGGAGCATGGAAAAAAAGCCAGAGTGAGCTTCAGATGTCAAACACAATTTTTATTTGGGTTCAAAGATGATAAAAGACTAGCGAGGTTCATTTTTCCTACTTCCAGCAGCAAGGGAACAGGCGGTTGCAGTGCTGCACATCCCCTTAAACAACAGCTCGCTGCAGTGTATTTCTTGGCACAGCCCTAATTGTATCTTCTGGTCCCAGTGGAAGTTCACACTTTTTAATATCTCTTATTGCTTCTGCAACTGCTGCCACTAGTCAGCAATCACAAACAGGAAGCCGTGACTCAGCAGAGCCATAACCCGCGGGCTCGCAGTGGCCGGAGCAGAGGGAAGAACCCACAAAACACCCGGCAAGGGCCAGGGCCGGCCAGCGCTGGGGTGCGCCCTGACCCGGGAAGGTACCTGGAGACTCGGGTCCTAGTTCAGCTTACGCTGAAACCCGGGAGGTAAAGACCCCGGTGTCGCTCCAGGCCTGAGCGCTGTAGGAGAGGATTCCTGAAGCTGGTCCCCGAAGCACGGGCCCACCACAGCAGGGCAAGAGCGGACAGGGACACCGGGACCAGCCCCGGGTTCAGTTGCCCATCCGTGCTACAAAAAGCAGGGTTTTTTCCCCCATTAGAGACGAGCATGGCAGAGGAGGCAGCCGGTGACCCCTCGGCCGGGAGACGCCAGCACGACCCCGTTTCCACACGAGCGGCGCCCAGGGCTCAGCCGCACCGTGTCTCACGTAGCACGGGGAGCGGATGATCTATTCCGAGCCTGGTTTCGTCTGTTTTCTAACTGTATTTAGCAGCGAGTTTACTCCAGACTGAGCCTGCGTGAGTAAGTGTGTATGTAAGGGTTGAGGATTGGCTGCGGCAGGCAGAGGGTTTGCTGAAAGGCTTGTTAAGGAAGCACTACTGACCATGCAATCCAATTACATAATGCTTCAAAAAATAACCGTGCTGGGAGTCGTGTCTGGGCAGCGCGTTTCGGCAACAGAAAGAGGTATCAAATGTCTGTCTTCCAACCCAAAGGCTGATAGTATATTTGTGCCACAATCTGACACTGCGCCTCCGCCGTAAACTGCTCTAAAGAGGAAACTTGCTTCCAGGGGAAATGTCTGCTGTTCCCTTTCAAGGCAGTGCTGCACCCTGCAGACCAACGTTATTTGAGTCCTTGTAAAATTACCACTAATCTCTGCACTCAGGATGCCTTGCATTTTATGGGTACTTGCTATGACGGCAGCTTTGTTTTCTGGGGGTAAAGGAAAGTGCCGAGCAGGGAGAGGCAGGCACCTGGCCATCAGCAGTGGCTGCGAGGGTGTTTTTGATCCTGGCGGTTTTCCTGGGCTGCTCCAGACAGGACACACATACAGATGAGGCACAGAATCATACCATCATGCCTAGAAAATGCCTGAAAAAAATACCCTGTCCCGCCTGGAAAAGATACAGCCCCTGTTCCGGGCACGGTGCTATGCGCTTCTTCAGCTGAGCTCAGTAACCTGGGAGGGGGCCGGAGGGCCGCAGCCGGCAGCGAAGTCCACGCGCTATGTTTGGGATGACTGGGGATTCAGAAAACCCTGTCTCCAAGCAGCACAGGTAGTTTTTATCGTAGTTACTAATTTAACTGCTAGGCAGCTCTGAAAGGTGTCACCGAAAAGGCACATTTCTAGTGAATGAGGCTAGAGAAAACTAAGAATATTCTTGGCACGTTGCGGAGCTTTCTGTACCTGAACTCGTGTTGTTCAGTTGCTGGGAACGCTTTACGCGACGTAAGCCAGCTCCTGTGCCTGCAACAGACGCCTGGATTTTAACCTGTTCCCAGCCCCAGGAGCAGCAGTGCTCCCGGCTTAGCTGGCCAGGCTGGCGGCTGGGGCCCCTCCGCCAGCGGGGACCCCCCCCAGCGCTGCCCCCCGGGGCTCTTCCCACAAGTGTGGGGATGCAGGTCTGCTACAACCACCGCCTGGAAAAGCAACAAACTATCTGCCTGCCTCCTGTGATCTGCCAACACCGTCTTCCAGAGCAGGCACCATGCTTTGGAGCGGTGACACAGGAGCGACGCGGGTTTGCTTTACTCCTCTGCGTTCGCCGCCTCCGTGCCTCGCGGGAGGCAGGGGAAGCTGCCCGCAAGGACGGCCGTGGGGAGGAAAGGGTGAAGGCAGAGCTCCTCCAGCCCGCTGCACGCTCCATCCGCTGCCTTCCTCCCATCTATTTCTAGACTGTTTACCTGGCAAGCACACATGACCGATCCAGAAGGAAACGCTGACATCACCCGCCACCATGCCCCCTCCCTGCCGCGCTCGCCCCTCTCCCCCGCCGCCCTCGTCCAGGCCAACCCACGCCTGCCGAGCCTCTCCTGCGCCCTGCGGGGCTGCCACCGCTGCTTCCCGAGGCAGTGCACAGACATGTTGTCCTGTCCACCACAACAACGCGGCCTGGCGCGACGTGGGGCGTGACAGTGGCTGCCAGGGACCCAACCCGCGCTTGACCCCGTGCCACCACGCTGCCGACGGCGGGGGAAGCACGCGCCCTTTATCGCCCGCTTATCATCCGTCCGGTGCAACACGCTCAAACACGCAGGTGCTTTTGCTTCCCGGCCCAAGCAGCTCCCCAGCCCCCTTTATGTCTACGACTCAAACCCTCTCGGCCCACGGCACCGGGCAAACTTCTCTGCTGCACACCAGCTGCCTCCCCACCCACCTCGCTGCCACGTCGCGTCTGCGTGCCGGAGAGCCGAGCCAGGCAAACCACACCGCCGGGTCCTCGCCTCCTTCGCTCTCCTCCCCAGGGCTGCTCCCGGGTGCCGTGGGTGCGGGGAGTCCGGCCGGCAGCATCAGCCTCTCGCGGCAGGCCCGGGGGAGCCAGCGGCCCCGGGGACAGCTTGGCCACGGCCGGTGGCGCAGGTGCTCGCTCCTCCGGGGGCTGTTTATCCAAGGGAGTGCGCGGCAGAGCTCCGGACTTGAGCTGCTCTGTGGAAGCTTTCTTGGTGCATTTGGGCAGGGAGCCAAAGTATGCAGTTTAAAGGAAATGTTTAATAAAGACACAGGAGCCTCAAACTGTTTATTTTTCCTCGCAGAAAGGTGGAGAGACGATGTCCCTGGAAACTGGCTGCCGGGCCAGGCGCAGGCCGGGAGGCTGGAGGCTGAGCCGGGGCGTGGGGCTGAGCACGGCCTCTCGCCTCTCCCTCCCCTGACGGCTTCGGCCTGCGGGGTCATAAACCGTGGGGGGAAAAGGCAGCCTATTAGTAACTCTATTAAGTCTCCATTAGTTAGGTGTGAACTCATTACCCTAATATACTTGGAGGTAGGATTCCACTGGCAGGACATTAGCACTGCAATAAGCACGTTTGCCGCCAGAGCTGGACGGAGCAAAGGCCAAGAGCCCCTTGACGCCAGGAGTCAGCCCACAGCCCCTGCTGAGGAGCCCCTCGATGCCCGGAGCCCCTCGATGCCCACAGCCCCTGCTGAGGAGCACCTTGATGCCCCCAGCCCTTGTTGAGGAGCCTCTCAATGCCCGCAGCCCTTGCTGAGGAGCCCCTTGATGCCCGCAGCCCCTGCTGAGGAGCCCCTCAATGCCCGCAGCCAGTCCTGAGGAGCCCCTTGATGCCCGCAGCCAGCCTGCAGCCCCTGCAGGGGGTTCCCTCTTGTCCACACTGGCCTCTGGGCAGCAGCGCTCCTCCCGCCCAGGCTCCCTGTCCCCGCAGCAGTGGCCCCCGGCCACCCTGTGACCACCCCCCAGCCCCTCTCTTCCTGCAGTAGTGACAGGGGGGTCACTGAAACCCCCCTGCTCCTCCGTCCCTCCAACAACCATCTCTCCATGTGGAGGAGGGTGGGCTGGACGTGGCCACGGACATTTGGGGTGGGTGACTGTGGGGATCGGGGGACAGAGGGTGCAGACCCAAAGCTGTCAGGATCTTGGGGCGTGTAACCAAAAAGAGGAGGACAACGCGAGTGTGCCCCGGGCTGGGCACGTGCTGCTTTGCTGTTCCACAGCTCTCCCACCTCTGCCTGAACTGGTGTTTTTGACCCGTTCACACTTTGCAACAGGAACTGTCTTCCATTGCCTGAAAATCATGTGTGTGCTGTAAGGGAGTCACAGCAAACTAAATAATGAGCTTATAGGAAATCAATTAATTAATAGTAGATAGGATGCAGGAGCAGGGCTTCAACTGGGTTTGACAAGTTAGCACAATAAAAAATAGCAGCGTGTGTAGAAGTCTGTGTCTTTCTCTACACCATCTCGGTCAGCTTTCACACGCCGCTGGGAGCTGCCCAGGCAAGGGCTGCACCTCTGCGGCCAGGACGCTCCAGCGGCCACTGTCCTCGGAGTGCCTGGGTGCCCCCGTGTCCTAGCGCATCTGAATCGAAATACTGGTGAATGACAGCCTCGCTGTATTTTAAATGTGCAAGATTTTGCGTTTGAGAGAAGGAAGTTGTAACCAAAATAAAGAGGATGCAGAAGCACAGAACGTTGCCTTTCGGAGGCAGCAAATAAGGAACCTGATGGGTACGGCCCTCCCTTGCCCTCTGCCACAGCCCTTCCCACACTGTGCTTGCCCTGCAGAAGGCAAAGACTCTGCACCATCCCCTCTGCATCCTCAGTCATCCTTCGAGGCTGCACAAAAGCACCGGCCACACAGAACTCTTCCCAAAACTAATTCTGAAGTCCATTTGTCCCTAAATAGGGCTAAACTGTACATGAGCCCTGAAAAAAAAAATCCACAGAAAAACTGTCCAAGAGCACATAAGTAAGATTTAAAAAATTATTTCAGGAGGAAGCATGATCTTGTTTCTAAGATCCTTGGCCAAAATGAGTACGAAATTGATGGTATTAAGTGCCTAAAAATACTCTTGAGGATCTGGGACTTGGAACAAGGTCCTGGCTTCTATTCCCAGCCCTGCCACAGACTTCTTGTCTGCACTGAAGGACCGGCCAGAGCAATGTGCAGGGTACAGCAAGAGTGCCCAGAAATGAAGGCACATGGAGGTGGACTTCAAAACTCGCTCCTCCACTTTTTGTCCTGTTTTCCCAGCCCGCAGAGTAGCAATAAGTACTAATTTGCCGTGGGGGAGCAGAGCACATAAGGCATGGTGTTGGTGTAAATTCTCCTGACGGGTGCCCAGACACGCGGACACTCCGTGGGGTGCACCATGGAACCACGTGCGCACAGGGTGCACCGCCGACCACTTGCCCTCTTCTTCCCTCTCTGCTTCCTCGGAATTAACTCTTACAATTCAAAACATCGGCGGGTCCAAACAGTTACGATTAAGAAATAAATGAACTGCTAGAAAAGTGCTTTCTCCCTCCCAGCGAATGCAGCACCTCCTTGCAATGGTCGCCGGGTCAGTGGCAACTTTTCTAGCGTAAATGATGTTAAAGTCCAATATCCTACACAATTCTGTATTAAATGTCTACCTTTATTCCACTGGACAGGAGAGAGAGACATCCTTAAAATACAACACTTGCTTTTAGCCCTGGAAAATCCTGAAATATTCACCTTCTCATATGCTCATATTTTACCTAGGAAAATGATTTCATCATTCAAAGAGGATGTCTTTCTCACCCTGTTTCAGTGTTATCCTGTTAACTAAGGTATGTTTTGCTAGGTGAAATGCAATACAAAAACGGATTAAAAAATTATGAACGTCTCTAAAAATATGAACAGCCTACTAGCTGCAGGATGCACGAAGGTAAGAAAAGAGGCCATCGGCAAAACCTGAGCTGAACTTACTGGTGGCTTTTCTGCTTATGAGAAAGGGACATCCCGAAGCTAATTTGACAGCTTGTCAAATTCCCGTAATTCCCCGTGTGTCTCAGCCACGAAATAACTTTCAGCATAGTAATTTAAGCTCTTAAACAGAAGATTCAAAATAGCACACTTAGTGACCAATGGGAAAGTTTATGCCCCAGAGTTGCTCTTAAGACAGCATGGGGCAATGAGATGGGATAAAATCCTGCAGAATGAGTTCTGGATAGTCCCCAGCCCCTGCCGTTCGTTGTTTTTGGGGTTTTTTCATCTGTAGCGATATTCCAAGAGAAATAAAAAGACGGGCTGTGAAAACCTCTGCTCACTCACAAAAGGGAAAGAAAGATATTGACATTTCCATGTGTGACTCTGTCTGATGAAATCAAGTATTCAAATGACTTCTGTTTACATAGTATTTTGAGAAATAATGCTAATTTGCAGAATTGGCATCTGGGGTACAAGTATACATACCCTGGGAGAGCACTTACAGAGCCTTTGCGAAGCTAAGTAATAAACGCTTTGTCTTCACCACACTATTTATGGGTTGCTTGGGGGCATCCTGCTCTCTTTCTGCCCCTACCTGGGCATAAAATTATTGCAGAACTAGGTTTTAATAAGACCAACAGTAAATCTGAATGACCACACATGCACAGCTATTCCTGCTCCCCTGATCTCCAGCATTAATTATAACGTGGAACTGTTTATACAGTACATACCGCCTTCCTGACTTCTTTCTTGTTTATGTCTAAACCTTTATGGACATAAAACTTTGGAATTTGCTTTTGGAATAAAACTGCAACTGAAGTGGCAATAACTGTGTTGGAAAACAACTTTCCTCTCGCTCCCCCGGCTCCGCGGTCACGGCAGGTTTGTCTCTGCTCTGGAACCCTCTCCCGCTGGCGCGCGCTGTCTCAGCCCACCTCCTCGCCGGCCCGGCTGGCCGGCTCCTTAGAAACGCCAGCTCCCAGTGGCTCAGAGCAAGCGCCAGTGTTTCCTCCCGAGTCCTTTTCTATCCTCTCTGCTCTCCACCACGTCTCAGCCCCACGCAAGCGTCCCCTCACCCTGGCCCGGGGGTCTGCGGTGCTCCCCTGGCCTCGGTGGCCAGGCTGGGGTCGGGCTGTCACCCCTTCTGTCCCAGGGCACAGAACCAGCGGCCTCCTTGCCTCCCCAAGCCAAACCCCTCGCCTGTGCCCTCAGACACCCCCCTCCCACCCCTCTCAGAACGTTCCTGAAAGGGAATTTTTTCTTCTACAGTAAGTTATTACAAACCCAAGAGACGTCCATCTGATGGCATACACATGTGCGGATACCAAAGGAAAGTAACTCATGCTCCGCAAGCACTAAATTATTCCTCGTTGCACCGGCCTGACTGCTTGTTTCGCCAGGCTGTCACCCTCTAAATTAATACGTTGGCTGTTTGGGGCCGAGAACTCTTTTTTCTATTTGTTCAGTAAAACAGATACTGTGCACCCTGGGCACCATATAAAAATAATAAATTACTGTAGTACGCAGGCAACGTATTATTCTTGTTTTTCCTTCCCTTCATTTTATCCCCTCCATCCTTTGCCTTTCCTCTGATCAATTCATCTTCCATTTACTTTCTATTTCTGTCTGCAGGTTTTACAGTAATACAGATCGCTCCGATATTCCGACCGTGCCACCTGCTCCAGAAGTACGAGTACAGAGGCTTTGCTAATGCGAAGAAGAGGGAATCAGGAAAAACTCAAGGGGAGGAGAAGAAATAACTACCATAAGGAAATAAAGAAAAAGGAATTGAGCCTCTACCTGGTGTTGTCTCTTACGCTGACTTGGACGCCTTCGAATTTCCGCCAGACTCTTTACTCTTCACATCGACACAGAAATGTGGAGACTTGATAGCCAGCGGAATCAAATGGGCTTCTTTATGCAGAGAGGTTGGGGTGGATTAGAAAGTGTCTGACTCAACCTCCCCTGTAGGTTAAAACTTCTTTTAATTCGGGTGGGCTGTGTCAGGACAGGAATGAATAAACTCTCTCTTCATTTTAGTGTCCAGCTAGTGGAAGCTGCGCAGGCTGTATGTTAAGTCTGTCCAAATTCCTCTCCTCCTTGGCAAAGTTAGCCTACCTAGAAAAAGAAGAATTAAAAATAAGACTGTTTGGCTTCTTACAACTTTGGTTATTCCCCCGTGTTTGTACATTCCACCTTCCAGGGCACACTTCTGACCCAAATTTTAACACACAGCCCCCCAAAGCAACCTCACAATAATGGTGAATAATTACTTATGGTAATACTTAGCACATCATATTTTAAAAGTTTCACGTAATCTTAACTAATAAAAAAATCAACAGAATTTACTGTTTGTTCTTTTTTAAAAAAATAAATAAGCAAAGAGGTAAAATTTAAATATTTATTGAAAAACTAAATATCGTAGCCTTGTGCAGTTATTGGCAAGAGACGCCGTGCAAATAAATCCACCACGAGCTGCTGCTTCAAGCAGAGGGAGCGCTGGCCGGCAGGACGCCCTGCTCCTCCCGACGCGGCCGGCACCGCGCTGCCCGGGTCCAGACCTGCCCCCAGGAGAGCTCCTCTCTCTCTGGCACATCCACCGCTCAGGTACACGCCAGGCCCTCGCCTTTCGTCCTTTTCCTCTCATGGAGAGGTCCCGGATGCAACGGGATTCCCGTTGAGAATTTACAAACATCTCCCCAGTGCTTTGGCGGGACAACTGGCCCTACGGACGCGGGAGAAGGCGAGGTGCGCTCTCCTCACGGAGCTCCCTGCGCTTTCCGCGTGGGCGCCTTTGCGGGGTCTGGGGACTGGCTTGGTCGTTCCCCAGGAGGGCGTCACCAGAGTCGGGCGCGGGGACGAGCCTTCGGACCTACCGAGGAGGTCGGGCGTCCCGGGCGGCGCGTGGCAGTGGAGGGTCTCCTGCTCCTGGCATCTCATCTCCAACCCTCCCCTTCCATGTGGCCGTGGGTTAGTAATGGGCAGTGCAAGCAGATGCCAAAGTTCGAGCCAGGCTAATTAAACATACTGAGCTAATAACCTTCCATTTTGGGACTGGTATAATTCATAATTTAATGTATTGCTGCTGAGACATTAACCTTTCAACAACTGGCACGGTGCCCATAGCAGCCTGAGTGCTGACCATCTTTCAGGAAAATGAGTATTATTGTTAAAACAGGTATAAATCATTCATGGCTTCAGCTTTTGTGTCAAACTGTACATGAAAATAAGTAGTAGCCTCAGTAATTTATTTACCTTTTGGTGGTTATTCTTATGATTTCATGATCATACTCTGTGATTCATAAACATTGGCCAAATGCCATTTTGTTCTCATTTTACCTTTTCAATATTACAGCGGTTATTCTGATTTTCATCTTTAACAAGTTCAAGACTGGTGCAGAACTGCCTGATCCAGGCACAAACACAATTTCATTTCAAGGAGGAAAAATTTTAAGCTAATTGCACAGTATTCAGCGCAATCACTGAGACTACTAGCGTGTTACGCTTTTGTGTTTTGCTAAAAGAAATGTTTCTGTGAGAATTAGTGTATAAACACACAGATTCGTTTAAAAAATAAAGCAGATAGTATACACAACTAGACGCACAGTTTCTGCTTGCAAACGACAGGGGATACTGGAAAGAAGCGACTGTAAAAAGTTGGAAGTTTCTCAAAAGTCCTGCAAAGCAAGAAGTCTAACTCCACACACCCGGTTATCGGAACGATATTCCAGACCTGGGACACCACCACATTGACTGTTGGGATGGTGCTGGCCAATTACATCATATTTTGCACCACAAACTACCTCTGCATCGAATTTTCTTCTCCAGTGGAAAGGGAATCAGAACTAAGGGGTCACCAGACACCCACATGTCGAAGCTTGCCTGCCGACACACTATTGTTAAATGTCTTTCATAAAGCTCCCTCAATTCCAACTCTTGCTACTACAGTCACGAGTAGGAATTGCCGAGATAAACCCATTACAGGCTCATTACCTGCACCCCTATATGGCAAAAGTTTTTAGACATTTTGGACTCAGAGACTACTGCCAGATCTCAGCATTTATCACATACTGGCACGTAAGCAATCAAACACAGACTGAAAACACGACAAAGCTCAAATAAATTAAAAGCCAAAGTAAATGAGAATCACATCCTAAACTCTTCGTTTCAGGTGCAGATTGACCACAAACTGGAATGAAAAGAGTGCAGGTGAGACCAATTCACTTTCAGATAGCGAATCATCTGAAGAGGTCCCAAACATACGGCCTGTCCCAGCCACCACCACTGGACAGACCCATCTGAAACAGAAAAACCAGCGCCCCTGCATTTCACTCCTCTGCTGGCTCCATTTTATACACCAAATGAAGTCTTTTGAGACCTTAAATCTGCTCACGACTGGGAGGTCTCAAAGTTCACCTCTATCTTCAGGCTCTTGAGCCTGCTCTCCTTACAGGTGCGGCAGGTGGCAGGGACGGAGCCCTCCTGGGGCTGGGGCATCCCAGGCTCAGGACTCCACCATGCAGGCACCCTCAGTTGAAAGTTTTGAGTGGGAAGTGTTCAAGTCACGCCTAGGGTTGGTGCTCCCACCTCCCAAAGACAGCAGGACCTCACCTTGATGGCTCCATAACTGTTGGCTGCGAAAGCCTACATGTACCTACACGTACCTGCAGTCACAGCCAAGCTTGTTGGCTCCACGTATCTCCCAGAGAATGGGAGAGTATGTCAAAGTGTCTCCCCTGCTCTACACGTGCTCCTGGAGTTTTATCCCATTTCCACGCGATATTGATCACTCCTGTTAGAATCACAGAATCCATCATAGAAACATTACGGTTGGAAAAGACCTTCAAGATCATCAAGTCCAACCGTTACCTGACCCTCCCGTCAGTGGGGGGAAATGCCTGCTCTCTCGCTGAGGAACAGCTAAGCAGGACTTCTGCTTCATCCTTACGGCAATACCTCTCCTGGCTTACTCAGTAGTATTTTTACTTCTGCCCTGACAGCTGCACAACTGGAAAACCACCAGTTTTAAGTTGGTCAGAAGCAGCAGCGCTGGGAGGCGTGTGCTGTCCCCGTCAGCAGCGCTGCAGCTGCCTCTCCCAGCCAGCATCGGCATCATCCTCTTTGGACGAAGCCTTGGCCAGGAAGGGGCAGCTCTGGAGGACACACATGCTGTAGGTGTGCTGAGGATGCTCACTGCAGCAGGCTTACTCACCCCTACCCCACGTTCCCTGGAAAGGGAGGACTTGCAATGGCCAGTAACATAAACAAAATTACGTGCTTTACACTCATCTCACAAGGCACTGACGACCACGACACAGAGGTCAGTCCGCTTGTCCTGCCATGACCCAGAAACCCACTAAGGCTGCTGAAGAGTCAATAAATTCAAAATGGACAACCAATCTTACAGATGCATGAGAAATTTTTTCTTCTTGGCTTCCTGTATCACAGTATTATTTGCTTTCCCTCTATAGTTCCTGTTGGAAAGGAAATGTGCAACAATCACAGCTCTCCTCTCTACATACAGACACACACACGTTCTGCCAGGGCAAATGGCCTTCAGATATCTCAAAAAAAAAAAAAAAAAAAAAAGAAAAACAACTCCTCTAACTCCGTAACATTTTTTAGAAACACACCTCTTAACTTTCAAACAACACTGACGTCAACAGTCTGCGGGTGCGTGTTAGCACGGCCGCGGCTCTGCGTAAAGACCTGCAAAGTCAAGTGCTTCCTCCTCGCTCTCGGGCAGGCAATGAGGAACACCAGCCCTCTTGGGCAATACTCACGGATGCGGCCGTGCTATGCAGACGTATTCTTATGCATTTTTTCGCTTTCTAGTAGCCACGTGACTTTTTACGGCCAGAATTACTCAATGTGCAGTTCCTGTCTGAAATGTCCCATCCACAGTACTCAAAACAAGTTTCAAGCAAACCATGTAGCTCAAGCTTCTGCAATGAGGAAGATACTGGTTCTGTACCAGCGGGAAAACTGAGAGGTTTTGTGTTTGGGTTCGTTTTTTTTTTTAAGGGGAGCAGATGCTGCAAGTGTGCAGGCATCGAATGACCCTGGGGATTGTTTAAGGCTGGGAAAAAGCACTGAAAAAAAGCAGATATGATACAGGTCTTATATTTGGGCACGAATCCCCCCAAGCATTAGTACTTTTTGCCAGGTACACATTTGCCCTGCCACAGAAACTAATCTTGTACTTTGTTGTTCAAATTCAAATACTGCAGCTGTATAGTCTGCAGCTATATGAGATTGCAGATTTTCAGTGTTTCTTCTGCAGCACCACACCAGGCTGCAAACCCCCAGCAAAGCAACTTCTGCTTTCTGTGCTGCGGTTATAAGGGAGTTAAAGTTCAGGTTTCTAATTGCTCTCTTGAGGCCTTATTACTTGTTGATTAGGTCCTTTTGGGAACGGCATCAAACCTATAATAATAAACACTCATTTCACTGGAAAGTTTGTAGCTGCCGTAGCAGCCCTGCGGCCCTTCCGCCTCTCTAATGGGCACAGGGACAAACCAGCCAGGAAAGGTGTTTGAAACCTCTCCTAGAGACTTTCCGGGCAGGACGTGTCTGCTCTATGGGCGTTTTCGCAGTCGGGTGGTGGGTGAAGGTGCTTGTTTTTGTGTGTGCTCCTCCCCTCTCTTGAGGGTCTGGCTCCACACTGCAGAGTGGGCTCTGGCCCGGGAGCACGTACACGGAGCGAGTGTGTCTGTGCCAAGAGACCTCATAGAAGTCCTTCAAAACTGTCGCTAGTTCCCTACACGCTGGCAGCTTTGGGGACAGCAGCGAGCAGAGGGGAAGTAAGATTGCCGGCACGCTGCTGTTTGCCGGTCGGTTTTGTGGAGATTCCTCCTACGGATGTTCAGGGCGCTTCAGCCTTGTGCTACATTACGGCAGCGGTCCCGAATTTCCAAACCACCGAGCTCTCTTGACTAGAATAGCCTGACGTGCAATTTTCAAGTCTAGGTCCTTTGAAAGTATTTGGACAGTGTCTTTTTTACAGGCTGGGTTTCAGAAGGGGTGGGAAAAACAACATTGTCTTGTGTAGGCTCTGGCCAGAGAGAAGCTGCTGTGAGTTCCTGGTCTCTGCAAGTCTCTGAAGAAGGGCACTGGGTCTCCTTGAAAACTCCCCTGAAATGAATTAGCCTGAAGTAGAAGTAGGTGTTTATCTCAAGTTGTTCCCTCAAATAGCAGGCTACCTGTTGGAAGAAGGGTCTGATCGATGCAAACTAAGGCAGCCATGCGTGAGCTGTTACACAGTGGTTAGTATTGATCAGAGCGAACGGCTGCCGATAGGAATGCGGGGCGGACTGACAGGCGGAGAAGAGGGAAGGAGGAAACAGCCTTCGCCGGTGGCAGACGTACAGAGGAAAGCCGATAAAAAGTCAATTCCACTTAACTGAATGGCTGCTAACTAAATATTTTGGGGGCCAGAGCCTTCCCAGATAGCAGCTGGAAGATCTCTGCTCCGGAACTGAGACATCAAGCGAGCGTGGCATGGACGGCTGAGATAAGAGACGGTCATGATGGCTGGTGGAGCGGGAGAGCCTGACAAGCTCGCACACCAGCCCCTCTACGGCAGCTGCCACCACCAGCACCAGCTCTTCAAGATGGGAAATGGGAACAGTGCAGGAAGGGTTCATGGAGCAAACAAGGCCAGTACTAAAACACCTGCTTCACAGAGAGAAAGCCATGATTTGGTTTCAGCCCCTGTCCCCCGAGATCCCTCTAAGGAGCAGTGTGAGAGTTACTTGCTTGGCACGGGGGAGCAGCACGAGATTTTGCAGCCCCAGCCTCTGCCAGCTGCAAGCGCTTCTCATGCCGGTGGGGGACCAGCCCCCGTCACAGAGTCTGCTCCAAGTCTCAAACGTTCAGAAAGTTTTGAGGGTTGAGGCTCACCAAAAGCATTTTCAAAAAGTTGACCAGATGCTGTGCGGGCTCATTGGGGCGGCAATGCTGTTTCTGCCTGAAACTGCCAGCTCGTGCCGTCATGTTCATGCTCCTGTTTTTCAGTCCAGAGGTGTTTCTGCATTGGGAAGGACTTCAGAACTCAAAATATATACACAACAGTTCTCTAAGTGCTGCACCACGTAATGAAATGTTGCTGTATGAAAGGCGCTCGGACACACGGTGGCATCACCCCATGTCGGGAGGAGTCAAATGAGCTCTCCTATCGCTCCTGCTCAGCACACCAGGACAGCTTTTGGTTCTCTTCTCTGAACTGCCCCCATCAGTGCTGCCGTGGGGTCTGTTACGTTGCACGAGTGTATGCTGCAGGACAGCACAAAGCAATCAAAAGTTGCCTTTCGCAGGCCCAGTACTCGGCCTTTAGACTATGTTTGAGGCCAACTTGTGGTGGACTGGATCAGTGCTTAAGGCACCTCCTATAAAGTAATTCTCCAACAGTTTGATTAATAGTGTCATAGTCATAGCTTCAGTTCAGGTTCAACCTTTTTAATGTTTTATTATTTTACAGAGTCATAAATCAGGACAGCAGGAAAAGACAGATATAGGAGTGTCCCTGTCCACGCATCTGCTCATGAGGACAATGGGTCACGGGATAATGGTTTCCAGGGTTGGGGCAGCTGATATTAGAAAATCTACCAGAGAGGAGTTTGTAACAGAGCCAGCGACGCCCCGAGGAAGGAAGAGGAAGCTGAAAGCCAGTCAGTGTGTCCTACAGAGCCGGAGTATCGGTGAGCAAAGAAGCAGGCTGGGGCTCCCAGGTTGTGAGCCGGGGTGAGATGTCTCCTTGCAGACTGCGAGAGGCAAAGGCAGCCCCGCGGCTCTGCCAGCCACCCCGGGGTAAAGCAAATGAGTCGTTCCTGCCCCTTCTGCACCAAGCTCACCACACAGGTCCTTAATGAGCTCGGGGATGGAATCCAGCTCCGTGTCGTCATCAGAAACCGCAGCTTCAAGGAAGAGACGCCAAGTCATGTAGGACCGGTGCAGACTTCAAAGAGGAGAAAGCAGGAGCTTTGCGGTTCAGTTTGTGAGAAATGATATAGATGATACAGATGGAAGAAAGTACGGAGACGTTTTCATGAGATTAAAAGAGTAAGAGCGATAAGTGTAGAGGTTCAATCTCTGATGAAGCTGATGGAGAGACTATGGGAACGTGAACTCAAACAGGAAGGGGAAGGACCAGAGGTGGTGATCTTGAAGCTTGACTTGTTAGGAAGGAGGGATGGAGAAAGAACAAAAGATCTGAAGGGATAAAACAGACAAATCAAATACTACAGAAGACTGTTATGGCAGAGTATTTTATATGGACTGAAACATGTGGGACAGCAAAAAGAACTGGTTGTGGTAATCAGAGCTAGAAACACCAGAGCCTTGGAAAAGCGGTTTTAGTATTTGAACAGAGAATGATCAAATCATTCAGAAATGGTGAAGGGCAAGGGAAAAAAAAACACAATTCTAGGTTGGTCATACTAAGTTAAAAATTTCACAGACAAGTAACAAAAATCTAATGAACGTGCTTTCCTTCTCGTATCAACTGGTTTGTTACGTGCAATGCAAATGCAGGGACAGCACACAGAGATGCAAATAAATTCACACGTAACGTAGCGAGAACCAGTCAGACTGACGTTTGAAATTTTGGCCCTATATTCACAGCTCGCGTCTCGTGTTGCAGAGCAAAGCATTTTTTATGGAGAACAAACATTTCACTGTTTTCCATCTTACTTTAACAGGATTTAATTTTACTTTTAAATTTTAATTAGTTCCGTGAGGGGCCCTGGCAGTCCTAATGCACAGACATTGCCGTTTACAGATTATTTGTTAGTGTAACTTAAAGACCGTTAAAAGAGGTGCAAGTTATAAATCAGGGACCTGGTTACCAAAATATTGCCAGCAGCAGGACTCTTCCTACGAATGTATTTGCATTTGCCTAAGTTGGTATTTTGGGCATTTACAAAACAAAGCCCTTGTCCCCATTTCGGCTGTTTATCAGCTGATACCGGGTGACTTCCACTCACTCCTGAAGGCTTTTGGTTTTCCTGTAGCTTTTGCAGCCAACCCGCCTGGGCCACAAGCATTAATGGTGCCTGGTTACATTCAGAAATCCTGCAATTTTCATATACGTGCTTTCTAAACATAATGCCTTGAAAGCTTACACCTACCTTTACGCTACGTTAAATAGAAGTTAAGCGTAAGATTTAGGCCACTTTCCAACACTGAACCTTTAATTACAAAGCAAAGGCATCGGCACAGCTGCAAAACCATCCTCAGCAGGCGCGTACCGCTGGCCGGACAATCGGAGAGATGATTTAGTGAAGAAAGCAGTTCTATACTGCAGTATGTTTTTCTGCTAAATACCGTGCAATTCAAAACTGGATTGAAATCCGCATGTTAAGGCTCAGCCTATTTTATTCTGCTTTCTTGCCAGGCTGCATCCGCGTACTGTGTTATATTGTTATGTTTTAAAGCTGACACAGTACAGGAGAAAACTAATGAAATCTATTAGACTTACAGTACAAAAGAGGAGAGATTTCTAAGAAATACTGCACAAAAAAGCACAGATTAAAAAAATGGAAGCAGCAGAGAACAGCAACTATGTGCCACAAAAAGATAAACACAAAAAGCTCGGCTCCCTCTCGTAAGACACCCACAGTCTCCATCTGTCATCTCAACCCTTCCTCTCCCAACTGTTCTTAAATTAAATGAATGCTTCTAATGGGAGATTTTCTCATGAAAGCTTATGAGAATTCATCCAAAGACAAATTAAAACAATGCAGTGTAATCATGCAATTCACCTCTCTAACAGGTTGCCTGGCTTCAGTGTTACATTTACAAAAGAAAAAAAACCCAAACAACAGTAAGACGCCCAAATAAAGAAAAAAACAACAACTAAAGAGCAAACCTTTCATTGACTGAAGCCGATATAGATGCAGGTTGCTCTCTGCAACCGTTCTTACAGTTGTATAGCTGAGACTAAAGGTTATTTTAGCCCATGTAAGGAACTACTGACACATCTGATTTAATGATTTTGTTCTTTGTAGGCCCTGCAGTTTGAACATGTCCAAAGGGACTAGCAACACTAAAACAATATACTATTTTTTAGCTCATGTAAATAAAACTAGCTTGGGCGCCCGTGTCTAAAGTGTTTTTAAAATACATTTTCCTACTTAGCACTTATCTATTCAGCTGCTTTTAGCATCCAATCTAGCAAACTATTCGGGTCTGTCATGTCCAGACTTTCCATTTTCACTTTTGTTTCTAGTCAGCTTAATTTTGGGGTTTCTGTTCAGTAACGTGATTCTTCAGTGGCTGGGTTGAACGCATTTGATTTCAATCACCTGTGGCCTAGATAGATGTATTAGCAAAATTGCAATGAAATACTTCTGTTAAAACCAGGTCTAAAGGAGGACACGTGGCAAGGAGACATCTTAAATTCAGACACAATCACCTCTCAGTGCCTCCTTAATAATGGCTCCGAGTTTCCTCCGCATTCCATCGTTTTGCTCTTTGAATTCACAGCCGGTAGTTGGGTTGCTTCCTTAGCTGATAGTCCCACTGAATTTTGTTCCAGCAGCACGAAGGAACTCGAAAGGTGATAAGTCACCGCTGCCCGCCGGAGAGCTTCCCCGCGCCAGGGACGGGCTGAGGCTGGAAGCCCCTGTGGGATGCACGTTCGGGGTGCTGCTCCTCGGTGGCCCCCCAGGTCCTCAGCCGGGGCAGTGCTCGGGAGTGTCCTCAGCTTCCAAGGAGGGCACGGACAGGGACAGATGGATGGGGACAGACAGCCATTCACAAGTAGCTGCCGCAGCGCCGGTCGGATGAGTCAAGGGCTCCGTCTTCAGCTGCCTCTTGTTTCGTGGCTCCCTCTCCTTTCTCTGGGTCTCAGCACCCGGTCGTGGTACTTGCTCAAACGACAAGTCCCCTTGGATTTCCTTCTCTGCTCGCTTTAATCTCTCCTGCTCCCTCCTCGTTCCCTCGCTCCCTTTGCGTGATTCCTGCACTCACCCTCTTCATTACCAAAGGCGCTCGGACTGTTCGAGTTCACAGCGAAAGGCAACCGAAACCCTCCCCGGATTCCCCGGTCTCTGTTATTTTCCGCATGTGCTCTTTCACAGTTTCTTTCACTGAAGTCCCTCACTGTTGTACTTAACCACCGTGAGTGACAGAAATCCAATGCTGACCACTTCATTATCTGTCGACCTTGTCCCCCTGGCCTCCTGCCCCTCCATCTCTCTTGGGCAGTTTGCCCTACGTCGCAAGTCCTTGTTAAAGGTCAGGACCCCAAACCATCAGAATTGGTCGTGTTGTTTTACTGTATCACCAGAGAAATCAGGCCTGTCGGATCTCATTAAAGCCCTATTTACGGGCGGACCGCCACTCCTGGAGCAGGATGAGCCGTTACCTTTGAAACGCAATCTTCGCCAGATCCGATCAGCATCGCACAGGGATTATATTCCACCAGTCAATCTCCCATAATCGCTCCCACCCTTATTGGCATGGCTACTGCTGTCCCTGCATGAGAAAGGAAATCCTCTTAAACAAATACTCTCTGCGCGAGTGAGACTCCGTGTCCCCGCAAGGAGAGGCAGGATCTGGCCCCTCAGAGGAGCGGTGGCCGCCGGCTCGTGCGAAGAGGCCCGAGCTGCGACCCCGCGCTGTTCGTCGTGTCACAGCTCGCCATCCAGCCGCCTCATACTTCATAGAGTACAAATGATGGAAAAGTGTGAACGGATCCTCTCAACGCGCCTTTGAAACGAGCAGGGAACTGTCACCACCGCGCCGGAGCGGGGAAGTGACGCGGCTTCCTGAGCATGACATCGCAAACCGGCGGCACCGCTCAGAGCATAATTGTTCCCAGCCTCGGAAGAACTTTAAGTGGTGACTCTTATCAGCTTCTTCTCTGATGCGACTAGTAAAAGGGAAAGATCCTTTCCCTGTAGGATTATGCCGCGGTTTCAGACGCAGTCACGGTAATGCCGCGTAGCACTAAGGAATTTCCAGAGAATGCTGTCAGGTGAGCCAGATGGTAAATAACATTTTGCTTCACGTGCCTACTGAGCATTTTAAAGAAAGTTTCAGTGCGGCTACGTGCAGAATTGGTTATTTCCCCAGTGCCCCATGCAGAAAATGATGCAAACCCATTACATGAATTCTGAAGACAATGAGAAATCTCAGCTGCCTAAATGAGAGCGAGTCAAGAAGTAAACACAGAGACTAACACAAATCACAGGAATAACACCGAGAACCAAGTCACATCGAGACAGAAGCAAAGCCATCTCTGTAGCACGCGACAGGATGGGGGGAGGCAGCATATAAAATTCACAAAATGTAGATGTTTCACTGGAATGCCAGGTTTGCAATGGTTGCCCGTTCTGTCACATTAGCTCCAGGTTGTGCTCTACAGGGTCATGTCATGATTTTTCTATAACGCATTTATAATATTTTAGCATTCTTTTCCTGAAACATTCCACCTGGCTAGCTGGTGTTCCTCCTACTCAGGAAGGGTTAGAGAAGCCCAGCTGATGGGCAAAGGAAGGTGCTGCTGTCAAACCCAACAGAACAGGGACAGAGCGGGAGGGACCACTGGAGGAAAGAGGGGCTAAACCTCTGTGCATTGAGGAACCGTAAGGGCAACCAAACCTGGAGACAAGGTTCGGGTGAGGTTTTATACCACCTTCTTGGGGTTTCTGTTATTAAACTTAATGCCTAGAAAGAGGATGAATTTGGATGTTGTACAGTGAGAGGATTATCTTTGTGTAGCAGACCAGGAAAGGCATGGCTCACATACAGTCTGTGGCAGAATGTTAAAAAAACTCCTCTTCAAAAAAGCATAAAAAGAGGAAAAACTAAGAAAGCCTCAACTAGATGGAAAAAAAGAGAAGATCTTAAGACATCTAACAGACAGCCCTAAAACCAAAGCATGTAGACTCAATATGATTTATTAGAGCAGCAAGTAACTGCACATGAGCAGCCAAGTTACCCACAGGAGGATTTACCGGGAGTTCAAAAGCTGGAGAACATGCTCCAGATTACGAGGGAACACTCACTGCTCCTACTTTGCCCAACTCTGAGCCAGGCGGGTGCATCTGCATTTTAAGAGAGGGATGCGGCACACACGAGAGGTGCAGCAGCAAACAGCCTTAGCTACAGCCAGCACACACCTCACCCCAGATTCTTGGGCAGGTTCTGGGAACTGAGAGCGGGAGCTTATTACCACATGGGTGAGAAAGCCAGAAGATCTGCTTTCTGGATAGGTCACTAATTCTGATATTTTTGCATCCATTTGGGTCAGCCAGGTCATAAAATATGACCTTTCCATTTCACAAAGTTTCTTCTAAGTCATTCCCTTAAGAGCTTGTTTAATCTGTTCTTAACCAGAAACAGTGGGGCTATCTCAGTTGGCCTCCTTTTACATTTTCCTGCACATTTACAGACAAGTACTGAAAAGGTGTATGATTTTCCATAGGAGAAGAGCTAAATCAGGCTGAAGCGTATTTTAATTTAATGATTTTTGCTAGTACTGAAAACACGCATATATTTTATCTGACATCGTTTAACATTTCAGCATTTGATTAATTAGTGATGCCTTACAAGAGCAAGTTCCTCCTGATGACGGTGAGCAGTTCCCTTTGGGGGCTGCAGAGGAGGTATCTCCACCCCAGCAGCACCAGGCAGGCTCTCCCCTGCAGCTCCCCTGCTCCCTGCCTGCAGCGAATTTGCTGCTTGATTGCAACGCTGAAACTATTTGTCAAGTCCAAAGCAGAAAGAGAGTTTGAAAGGCAAACATGATCTGTGATCAATATCCTAACAAATCCAAAGGAAGCCCCAGCTCCCAAAGGGTTAATCCAGAGAAGAGAAGGCATCCGCATGTTTAGTGAGCTAATGTGTTTATTGACAGGGAGGCCTTTAAGTCCTCAACAGGGAAAAGCTTAGATAAGTGACTGGAAGTTCAAGTCAGACAACCCGGTCTGGGTGGGACGTGGTTATGTGTTCCGGCTGATTTACTTCTTGCACTCCTGGGGGTGTCCTCCCGCAGGGGGCTGCACCCACCCAGAGGGGAGCAAAGCCGCTCTGGAGCAGGGACCTTCTCAGGACAGGGAGCGCCCCAGGTAGTCCCAGAGAGAAGAAGGTGGGCCAGTACCCACCCCATGTTCACCAGCGCCCCTCTGCACGTTCCCATTGAGTCTGGCACCAGAGAGCGTTCCAACCACCCACCAAAACCCCGTGCTCGGAACCCAGGCGCTCGCGCCAATTCCTGCGGGGGCAGGTGGTGTAACCGCTGAGAGCACGGCCCCGCTCTGCGCCTGCCCTTCGCAACCCAGAGCTGGCTCTGTGCTCCCTTGCCCGAGCCCCCCTCAAGGCCTGGCAGGACCCCTCCCTGCACAGGGCCATGCCGAGGAACTGCACCGGACCACCTTAACTCCCCCGCGTCCACCCGCCGGCTGCGGTCAATGCCAGGGTCAGGGGTCGGCTGTCCGCCTGCTAATAGAGTGTAAGCCAACATTGTCCTCAAATTGCTGGAGTAAAGAGACAATGCCCACCTCCCGCTGATGGCCGTACCCCGAGGGAGGGGGTATCGGCTTTATTGGAAAGCTGCCAGTCCGGGAGGTGATGGACGCGCCTGATAGCGCCGCAGACGGTTGGATTGCCGCTGGAGAGCCGGCCGGCTGGTCGGAAACCCGCCAAAAGGCAGCTCGTTGACAGACCCCTCGGAGCTGCGTATCGACAGCCGGGTTTTCCTCTCTTGATGGATCTCCCCAGCTCAGTCCCGCGCCTGCTGCTGGGCTGGCCTCTCCACCCTGACCAAAACCTCCCGGGGAGCAGCTCGGGACCTCCCGCAGCAGCACTCGCCTCCCCACCGCCTGTGGGGCAGCCAGACCCCGCACGTGGCTACGACCATCCCACCGAGCGCGAGGGAAGCGCAGGTGGCGAACGGGGTGGCCTTCTGCAAGGTACCATTTGAAATTTCTCTCAAAACCAAGAGAAACTACAAAAACCAGGAGGTGAGACACATCACCTGAGTCCGGGTAACAGTAACACCAGAGTTTTGATAAAGGTACGCATTTTTGGTCTACCCCAAGCCACAGTACGCACAGACTTCAAGATGTGACCAAAAGGAAGAGGCAGTAGATTTCTCTACTCTTTTGATGACAAACATCCATGACTGCAGGTACCAGAGCAGCTACTGTAAAGGTGTAACGACAGTATATTCATTACAGATTTCTAAGATCTGCCACGTTGGGAAAGTATTGGAACTGAACTAGATACATCACATTTCTACACTAGTTAGGAGATTACAAGAAGATAAATTAAATTAATGGCCCATCTAGCCAATATCCTGTCATCAGCAGTGACCAGTAACAAGAGCCCTGCAGGCAAGAGTATGAAACAAGTGAGTGGACAGTCATGCTTGCCCAGAAGCCACCAACAACCTGTGATTAAAGGACTTTTGAGCTACAAGTGGTGGTACCTGGCCTGCTTCACACCTCTGCCCCCTACAGAAGCTCTTCCCTACTCTAGTCACCTTTCTTGCACTTTTCTGGCCTTTTTCACATTCTCTTATACCCTTTTTGAGATAAGAAGACGAGAATTGCACAGATTATTTAAAAGGCTGGCACATAAGGGATGCATACAGTGGTGCAATGATGTTTACGTTTTTTTCTCTACTTCTTTTCCAATAATTCCTTACACTGTTTGATCCTTTGATTACTACCATGCACCAAAATGGTATGGGCAGAGAACTGTTAATCGTAGCCCCAAGATCTCTCATCTGACTGATGACAGCTCCACACTAAGCACTGCCTCATCTTGCCATTTTTCAAGAGGGGATCCCAGATTTCATGGCTGCTACAGTATATTTGGCAATTTGCATGTTTTAATTTTACCTTGGGAATGCTGTGCTGTACTGCACTGTCTGAAGCCCTTGCAGTTCTGCTCCCGTATGCAGAGAATATCAGGAGATGCCAGTGTCCCCAGTGCCTACTCAGGAAACAAATAAATACCCTGGAAAATTGTTCCCGCTAGGCCTGGCAATCTGGTTTAGAGTAGACGTGAGGAGGCGTGTGAGGAGCAGCACCACTCGGCCTCACAGAGGGGAATGGGCAAAATACTTGCTGGCACCACTCCTGATGAAAGGTGTGAAAGAGAAACACCTGCTTTTGAGAACTGTTTTCTCAAACATAAGCATCTTTTAGTAAGCTTGTGTCAGTGCCAGTTCCTAAAGACACTTGGGATCTTACTGCTCACTAGCTGCAGGCTCAAATCACGTTATGTCCCACATCAGAGAGGCTTGCAGCACGCCCAGGCACTGCGTGGTGGGTTTCCAGAGGGTCAGCAGCTGAGCTGGCGGGGATGGTGGTGACTCCAGGCAGATCTCTTGGGATGGCCGTTGTCCAGTCCCTCTGTCAAAGGTGAGGCGTCAGAAGCTGCTCTCAGCTTTGCAGCGTGCAGGCACGACTCTCCTGGTCACAGGCTCGCAGAATGGTCGGCGTTGGAAGGGACCTCTGGACACCGAGTCCAACTGCCCTGCCAGAACAGGACCACAGAATCTAAGGCAGGTCACACAGGAACGCCTCAGGACAGGTCTTGAAAGTCTCCAGATAAGGAGACTCCACATCCTCTCTGGGCAGCCTGTGCCAAGGCTCCATCACCCTCACAGCAAAGAAGTTCTTCCTCACGTTGAGGTGGAACTTCCTTTGCTCCAGCTTGAATCCATTGCCCCTTGTCCTACCACAGGGCACAAGTGAAAAGAGGTTGTCCCTTCCTTTTTGACACCCAGCCCTCATATATTTATATACATTAATTAAATCCTCTCTCAGTCTTCTCTCCAGACTAAACACCCCAGGTCTCTCAGCCTTTCCTCATAAGGCAGGTTGTTCCAGTCCCTCGTAGCTCTCCGTCGGACTGTCTCAAGTAAATCCCTGCCCCTCTTGAACTGGGGAGCCCAGAACTGGACGCAATACTCTAGGTGAGGTCTCATCAGGGCAGCGTAGAGGGAAGAAGAACCTCCCTCAATCTGCTGGATACATTCTTCCTGGTTTTATGGTGTTGTACGGTAGCTCGGTGGTCCCACACAAACTCCAGAAGAGGCTATCAGATTCAGCAGCTGTAGGTCTCAGCTTCCCTACACTGGTTAAACCAGCACCAACTCCAGTGAAAATGTGGACACCACATTGATACACAGCTGTTGTAAACAGTTCCTCCAGGAATTGAGGCTGAACTGCTGTGTGGGCAGACTTCTTGCCAGGACCCCAGCCAGAGGCTGGACAACACTTGTGCCGTTTCCAGAGAAAGGGGAGAGGGAGAGCGGCCAGTTGGCACAAGGACTCCCAGATGGACCAGCAGGTTGGGTTCTCTGCAAATAAAGGTGTCCAGCAGTCAGAGCTGGTTCTGCTGCAGTTTGCCAATGGCCACGTTGGACACAAGAAACACGGAGCCAGCTCTGTGGTGGAGCTCACCAGCCTGCGACCCAGGCTCCGGCGCTGTCTGCCAGGGCACGGGCCGCCGTCCCACGCTGCCCAGAGCCCGTGGGAGCATTTCCCTTCTGCAAAACCCCAACCTGAGATGAGGGTGGAGATGCAGACAGCGGACTTGCCGAGCGAGAGGCGTGAGTTTAGTTTTGAGACTTAGCTCAAGATTCAGATTCTTCTTCCTACTGCTCATGGCACGAGATGTTTGATTGACTGGAGTATCAGAGGAGACGCCACGGTCGGTTCCTGCTGCTCTGGCTTCTCCTTGTCTCAATTTGCATATTCAAGGATCGGCGCCGATGCCTGGCTGTCAGAGATGGTGACAGTTGTGGGGGTTTTTTAGCTTTATCAAGGGGGATTATTTTTAACCCAAATTATTTTGCATTGTAAATGTTTAAATCCACATCAAATCCAGATTAATGCATAAAATAGTCCAAGAGGGTATTTACAGGGGGGAAAAAAACCCCCAAAACAATAAATCAAATTATTATGGCTAGCTCCTGTCTGAAGTGTTTTAAAAAGGGGAAGGTCTGAAATTTTGGCTAAAATATCACTTTAAGGAGAAGATTCAAATAAACCTCTCCGCAAAACGGCCGAAGTTTACATACAAACTGGAAGCCTGAGTACTTTTTCACAACATGACTGGAATTAATAATGCAGATAAATCCTAAATAAATCAGGATTAGTGTTAACTACGTCTTGAGGTTTAATACGCTCTACGAAAATGAAAGGGGGCCGGCGGGGGAGGAAGGAGCTTTGCCTTAAACCTTGCCCGCGAGCGAGCAGAGCCATGCCCGGGGAGGAGGGCAGGGGTGCAGGGAGCCCTGGACCCGCCGAGCAGGGCAATCACAGCGGCTCTAATCGCGGCGCTCCGGGGATGTGTTCAAAGGATCTTGCCTGGCCACGGGCTGCCTGAGGTCACAAGTGAAATGCAGTTGGGGGCAGGGGGAGGGGTGTCTCGGATTTTTGGACAGCCCGGCTGTTTGGATCTGTTTTCAGGAGGTCAGTCGGATTGCAGTATTTTACCATCTTATCAGCAAAAAGATTAAATTTCCCTTCGTGGTTAAAGAGCTCAGCCCCACTCCGAAGGAAAAAATATAAATAAAACTGCCAACACAATCACCCTAAGTAAAACCCGTCGCAGTGTGCCGGCGCTGGCTGCAGAGCCTGGGCAGCCGCTTCCCGCTGACCTCTGCACCGCGCCCCGGTGGGATGTCAGCGACATCCTCCTCCTCCGCCGCCACATTGAAGGCACCCCCCCAGGTCCCTGGAGAAGGGTTAAAGCTGTGAGTGAGTGAAAACTGAGGGAGGGCTGGTGGGGTTCGGGTTGCTCCCACCCGTGTCCCCGTTCCTCTCCAGGGCCATCACAGATGTCAGCCAGGACCGTCCTGTCCTCTCCTGCCCCGTGTGCCAGACGAAGGCAGGGCTGATGAAACACTCCCGCTCTCTGATAAAAAAGCGGATTTAAAATTTTTATTTTACTTCTTTCAAAGCCACAGAGAAGTAGAAAAATCCTTGTTGTGTTTGCTTCACAACCTGGAAACTCACTCTGTCCCTGTCCGATCTCGCTCTCGCACCTTGGTGTAAGGTCACCGTTAGCTCTGGGCTGCCTTTCCCAGATCTGAGACCAGGCTGAAAACTCTCAGAAATGAGTAGCATTTTAAGAAATCTCATCTCGCATCTGTTTCCTGTTCCTTTTTTCAGCACTTGCCTGCGCTCACACGAGCTCCAAGGCGCAGAAGAGGCGAGGGCCAGATCCTCACCTGCTTTTGTACCACAGCCAACTCCCGACACCCGCACGGAGTGGCAATAAACGGCGACAGCTCTTGCGCCCCTCTTGCCACCCCCGGTCAGTCTGCATGGCTGACACGCTGGCCATGCGCACACCAAGGAGCCACAAACCTGCTGCCAGAGTGATCATCTGAAAAGACACATACACGTGTGAATTTGTGTTGTATTTTTTCTTTTTTTTTTTTAACCTCCCGAGAACCTTTCGCACATGATAACACAAGGATGAAGCGCTGCTTCCTTCCTGCTCTGGCGGTGCATGAGTTGTCGTGCCCATTTCTGAACGGGTACGGATCTACCCAGTGCTGAGAAAGGACTTGTTCATCTCGAAAATTTAGACTTTTGGCAATGATCTACAGAAAGAAATAAGCAAACGTGCAAGCAAAAAGCCTCTACCTAATGATGCTCACAATTCTGAAAAATATCCTGGTTCTTCCCATAAAGCAGCCAGTCTGCTAAACTTTAATGATAACTTGGTGTTTTGGACTTTATGTGAAATATTTACATAAGGTTAAACATTGACGAGTAAGCAAGCAGAGCACGTTTTCAATAATTTTTAAATATTTAAAAGCTGGAAATCATCCTATTTATATCACAGGTAACAAAGTGCCACTAGTTAGATCTGTTGCTAGTGTTAAGTCTTTAGGATTCTTAAATATGAGATCTACTGTGAGAGTGAATACACATCTCCAGCCTCCTCAAGACCAAGCCTGCAGATCTGTGTGTCCAGAGCTACAGGTCTGAAACGATCCTGGCCTGGTTGGTGACACCTCCCAGCAAGTCCCCGTGCACAAGTCAGCACATTCACCTCAGTCGCACTGGAAAATTTTTTGAAAGATAATGAAAATAAAACCCAAGTATGTCTTTTCTTGAAGGGCAACTTAAGTATAGGTCTAGGAAGATGAAATGCACAAGTCTAAGAAATCCCAGGATAACTTTCATCACTCTTGCAGAGTTAGTGCTGACGTTTTCACAAGAAGTAAGAGCGTTGCATTCACCCACAGGTTCTCTGCTCCCAGGAACGGCCACTCCAGTGAGCGTGAGGCCACCCACAGGCTTCAAATGACCTTCAGATGGGTTCAAATGAAACAAGCCTAAAGGATGCTCTCCGGCAGCTGGAGAACCGGCGTGGCCCGGACAAAGCTTAAGGCTGGGCCGGCCACTCGTCTCTAACAGAGATCGCCTGTGATCCCGCCCCAGGGGAGGGTAACCGGGGAACCAGGGAGAGACTCTGAGCTTGGGCAAAATCTTGAACCAGCTTAATAAAAAAAACCCACCCTAACAACAACCTACACATTGTACAAGTGCACAAAGATATCCCAAGGTACAAGAGAAGGTGCCAACCCAGGACCTGCACCCTCCAGCTGCCAACAAGGTCCCGAGCAGAAACGCCCCAGATGGGCGCAGCCGAGCCCAGAGCGCCCCCGGCGCTCCAGAGAAGAGCCAGCAAAGGAGCCTCGTACCTGGCGAGGCCGGGGCAGAAAAGAGCCAGAAAAGGAGCCTCGTACCTGGGGAGGCCGGGGCAGAAAAGAGCCAGAAAAGGAGCCTCGTACCTGGGGAGGCCGGGGCAGAAAAGGAGCCTCGTACCTGGCGAGGCCGGGGCAGAAAAGAGCCAGAAAAGGAGCCTCGTACCTGGCGAGGCCGGGGCAGAAAAGAGCCAGAAAAGGAGCCTCGTACCTGGCGAGGCCGGGGCAGGCGGCCCGTCCCAGCGGCCGGAGCTCCTCCGCGGCACAGGGCGGGGCGAGGAGCAGCCCCGGCCCCTGCTCGGCCTTTTGTAGCGAGCCCCGGGGCGAGGAGCGCTGCCATTGGCCCCTGCGGGTCACCTGACCAGCCGCTCCCCCCACGTGCCAGCAGCCCCGGCAGCTCCGGCCCTGCGGCCCTCACGGCGGGGCCGGGCAGCGCCAGGGCCGGGCAGCCCCAGGCTGGCGCAGCTCAGGACGCTCGTGCCCACGGGTACACGGTGCCAGCACGTCAGGCAGAGAACCTCTGGTTCCACTTTGGACCACCCCGCCCACGCAGCCAAAGCCCCTTCTTTCGGCCGACGTGGCTACGGCTTGCGGCACCGCAGCCCATCAGACCCAACCGACCAACTCGCCATTGCCCAGTTCAAGACGATGGGTGCCAGGGCCCGGGGCAGGGCTGCAGCATCACTGACTTGTGGCTGCAACAGACCAGTCCCGCCCTGGCCCCCTTCCCCCTGCCCTCGGCCTCCCCTTCCAGAGCCAGGGAGCCGAGCTGCCGCGTCCAGCCCGGGCAACCGGCGCCGAGTTCCGCTCAGCCAGCAAGTCCTCTGCAGAGATTCAGGGACCTTTTCTAGACGGGCTTTGCTAGTCACAGAAAAAAGTTTCTGGAGGTTTTCCCAGGATGTAAATGTTGCCTGATCTAGTTGAGAGGCGTCCCTGCCCATGACAGGGAGGTTGGATTAGATGATCTCTAAGGTCCCTTCCAGCCTGGGCCAGTCTAGGATTCTATGATTCAGAAAGGGTGGGATATTAATAGAGAACAGAAGCTATTTTATTTATACTGCAATGTTGAAGCTCTCAGGTTTTGCTTTCAGCCATTTCCAGTACGAGAAAAAAAAAAAAAAAGGGGGAGAGGAGGGTTGGGAGGTTACTGAGGAATGGATGTGATGAGCCCTGGATCCATCGCCGTGACGTGGCACCATGAGGGGACAGCCTCGTCCTGGAGGGCAAAACTAGAGCCAGTGCAACGCACCAGGTGCCCATGTACAAATGGTGAAATCCTTCAAACCCCAGCTACTAGTACCATGGAGTGTGCTTGAAAGGAGTAAATTCCCCGACCCTACCGACACCTGTGTGGAACAGGGGCTGGAACAAATAACCTGAAACCCTTCTGTGAAAACTGGCCAATGTCTAAGAACAATTTACTTGGTGCCACAAAAGCCACAAATTTTTATTCACAAGGAAGTTTATACATCTTTGCTGAAAGAGGATATGAAAGCAGTTATAAAAAACAGGAATCAAAGTGTAACAAACTAAACAAGGAAACATCTGTGACAATTAGCCTAAGCCAAAGCCAATGTATGCGAACAACTTGTAAGAAAAGTCAGATGCATCAAGCACCACCACCAACTGCTCACAAACAATAAACCGGGGATTTCTGAAGTTCACCTTTGATACAATAAATTCTAATAATTGATTATTATGTGCAATAATTAACTGTTACTAAACAGAGAAGGTAAAAATGTCAATAACTGTGGAGTAAAACACTCCTGGTGCACATTTGTAATCAAACTAGTTGATGTAAATATATAATCAAGGTCATATAATAATAAAGGTGTAGGTTAAATACCATCTGTTAAATATAAATATTTTTAAATTACCAAGTCTGAACACTTGTATCTAATAATGTTAAAGGAATAATTTGGAAACTCTTCAAAGGCTTCTGGCTAATCCTGAATATGTCTTCGAGGAACGGGAAAGTCTCCAGAAGACTTGGGAGGAAGTTTGGTTGCAGGTCTTTATAAAGTACATGAGGTTGAGCTATATATGTAAAGAAAGGGGAACGCTTGATACGTGTCAGCAAAGAGATGAAGGATGGAAATACACTTAACACTAACATTACTGAACTGGGAGCAACTGCTTTTAAAAATTTTCTCAGCAATGTTCATTGTGAACATCTTAGATGACCGAATACAACTCATAGCAGCGTTGCAAACCTGTATCAAGCCCTGATTTTCCAAAGGACGTCTATCAGAAAAGCTTCCAGACCTCCACTCAGAAATGGAGAACCCAACGCTTCACGTGACGGTTGCGTGGTGTTGGGGGGGTCTGACCAGAAGTGCCCAGGGAGGCAAGACAAAGAGGAACGCCTCGCCCGGCTGTTAGAGCGATTGCGTAGGAAGAGCCCTGCTCGTGACCTCAAGGCTAAGAGCAGATTAGAAAACGATAATACTCTTACAAATATTTTGATTTGTAGGAAATCATAATACTTGCTCAAACACACAAGTGACAACATTGGTATTGAGCACTGCGAGGTGGAGGAGGTGAAGCTCTGGAGGAGGCTGCTGGGGGAGACCAAGGAGGGGAGGACGACCAAGGAGCTCGGGCAGAAGGGAGGGCTGGTGGCAGCACAGCTGAAAAACGGGGGAGCCATGGGTGCATATCGAGTGCTGCCTGAAAATGAGAAAACCAGGATTTGCTGGCAGAGTCAACCAGCACTTGCTGTTTGGTGTTCTGAGCTAATTTAACGAGAAAGTAATCGGTCTGAGAAAAGGACGGTGAAACCCAGCAGGAAGAAAGAGGGAAAACCACGTAACCATGCGCTGTGCCAGTTAAAACTCAAAATAAACTTTGTGACATGGACTCAAAACGTAAATCACGTAGGTGAAACAAGTCTCTAACTGCATAGCAGTTCTTGATGCAGAATCGAAAGAAACGTGTGTTCTGGGAACCGCAAAGGCTGAGGACCGTAAGTCACGCTGATGTGAATGGTTGGTTGCGACGTGGTAAGGCAGCAAGGTCTGAGGATGTGCTGCCGACTCCTGAGCCAGCGGGCAACAAACACCATCACTCCGGTTCTCACAGCGGGGCTGGGCTTGGTGTCTCACAGCAGCAGGACGTGACCGTGCCCGTGGGCTGGCACTCGGGGCATTCACCTTCTCTCCTCAGCCTCATGTTTTTTGCTACTGTCACTTTTATTTGGCCTTAAACTGGATAGTAATATTTATGGAATAAGTGTCATGTTTTCTCATGAGCTTAGCAGCAGGCACTATGGCAACCATATCCTGATGTAGATGCTATTGACACAGGAGTAGGATGGAGTGACAATTTATGATCATTATTATTATTATTAATAATACAGGCCCTCAACTGAGGTCTCTTTATCATTGGAAAACATAACTTACAACAAGCGAAGGATAAAATGTGCAACGATGTTATAAGTAGCACCGACAGGCACAGTATTCTTACTAGGGTTTGAAAAAAGTGGTCAGTCCCAGGAAAAACGTCACTTATAATTCAGTAATAATCTACTGTTATCCAAGCTATGCTGTCTCTAACACTTTTACCCCAAAAGTTGTATCTATACATGTATACCTATCTATAACACATATCTCCCAGGGAGAACCCAAAGCAAGCCAGGGAAATGCTTGATGTTAACTTTCTTCTAAGATGGTTAAATGAACGCCGATGTTCCTGGCATGAGCTAATTAACCTGTGCAATTTTAATAAAAGAGACAACACTGAGTAACAAAATAAAGAATTGTCTCCCCCTGCTTCACATCACTTGGCTGCATTCTCCATATGGCCAGAAGGAAAAGCCTTCTCCCATTTGCCCACCAAACCACATATTTAATCCATGTGCTTATGTCAAACTTAATTACAGCACATTTGGCATAAAATAACAATCCACATCCTTGGAGAGGGGAACTTAAGTAGTTAATATGTGTGATTGAATGAAAGTGCTTTGCTGAATGTTTATGAGAAACCCAAGACGAGCAAAATGTGCTGCTCTTTTAACCATGTAAGCACCAGCTCTCCCGTCCCACGTCGGGGCCCCGTGTCCCCTTGCAGCACCTGCCCGGCTGCCCCCGAACGTCGCACCAAGAGACGTGCTCTTGTACTCAAACCTGCCCAAGCCTCGGCCAACAACTCCTCGTCCTCTCAGCAATGGAGTCACATTACTATAAAGGAGAGATTTGGACACCCGCTTGCCCCTCTGCTCGACGCTACCACGGTTTTAGACAACGTGGAACTTTGCCGCCAGGAGCCGGGGCTTTCCCTAGAGCTCAGCCTGTGGAGATGCTCTGCTGTGCATCGCACATGGTTTTGCAGACCAGGAAGTGGATGGCCCAGTCCGGGAACTCGACGGGAAAGCTCTCACCCTGGAGCTGGGAGGAGGTTGTCCCACCGCCAGCCCTCACCGAAACCCTGGGTCTCTCAAACCACGACGACCTCGCAGCCGGATGCCCCGTAAGGCAATGGAGGATTTCACGGACACTCCTGCACCGAGCTGCAAAGCTGCGTTAGAGCTGAGCCGCTTTCCTTGCAGAAGAACAAAGCCTGATTTAAATGCTCCAAATAATGTTTTTTCTTTTTTCTCCACTTCAACGCCCAATGAGTGGTCTTCCTGCCCAACAGGCGCTGGTCAGATGTTGTTCCCTACGACTGCGCCTGGAAAGGAAGATGGCTTTACTGGAGAGGAGCTGGGGCTCCTGGAGCCTGCGTGCCCCGGGGTTTTTGCCAAACTGTCCTCTAACAACCCACTTACAAATGTTGCTCTCAGAGATAACACGAGCCTTCCTGCCCTTTTCTCTCATTCTACGCCTTGAAGAATAGCTGGGTATGTCTGCCTTCTTTTCACACCAGCTGGTAGAAACCACGGATCTCCGAAATCAGAATTTCCTACCCCGTGTTCCCTAAAGTCTCGGAAGGAGCACAGCGGCAGCCTGGCGGGTGGGTCTGGAGCGGCGGGCGGGCTGGAGGAGTCTGGGGGGACAGCCTGAGGAACGGGGGCTGTGTGGCGACGGCACGAGAGCATGGGCTGGGCTCTTTGTGGGGCATGAGCGGCGTCGGGCAGAAGTGCGAACAAGGAAAATTCTCAGTGGATGCTTGAAAAAAATGCCTGATGAAAGTAGTCAAAAAGTGGAACAGGTGTCCAGAGAGGTTGCAGAGATGTTTAGTGCCAGACTGGGGAAGGCCCTCAGCAACTTGATTTCTGCTGGCCTCTCTTTCAGCGGGGGTTTGGACAAGGTGACCTCCAAAGGTCCCTTCTCACCTAAATTACACCACGATAACCAGGAAGGCTCGAAACGCGGAGGTCGCCGCAGGCAGCACCCGAGATCACAGAACGCCGAGTAAAGTTTCTGTGTAAGAAACAGTTTCTGTAGATAGAGCAGGGAAAGAATAAAAAGTGTTCAGCAATGACCTTGATACAAGGAGCAGGAACAAAGAGGAAATAGCTGAATGTGGCAAGAAGGTTATGAGCCCTGGTAATGGCCTGCTCCGGCTCTCCTACAATGAGAATGGAAAATCTCCTATTAACTTCAGTGACACCGGACCAGGCTCTAAAAAGAGCAGACTCTAAAGTGGATGACAGTGTCAGAAAAGAGAGGAGGAAAGAAGGAAAATTTTAAGTTTCGCTTTCATCATGCTGAGTACGAGTTAACTGCTGAAATTCTATTGTTCCCTGTTTCAAAAATGAAAATAAATAGTTTGCAACAAACACGGTGGAGTGGCTGCTGCTGGAGTTAATTGGCTCTGTATCTTTAAAAAGATGACATGACTTTCTTGTTGCCAGAGATTAATTCCTGATGATTTATCGGAGTTAGTGTGAGTCCTTCACCCTGCCCTGGATATAAGAAAGGTGACAATAGCCTAAGAACCATCAGATCGGGTGCAAAATCCTAAGGAGCACACGCTACGTGACAATTTAACTGGAGCGCTGTATGCTGGATTTTACATCACCATCATTACACATCCTCTGCTAGTTAAAAACAAGGTTAGTTTGCACACCGGCTGAGAATGTATGTATACAATAATACATATATGGAGGACAGACTGGTTATGGAGCCTTTGATAGGTAAATATATATAATGCAGCCATGTATTTCTGTGTCTTATAAAAACCCACATAATGTTCAAGGAGTTACAGAGTTTCTGAAAACCCATGCTTTTAGCTAGGGCGTCTGAAACACCGCCCAGACCAAACATAAATTGTATTCCCCAGTATATGGGGAAGGCTATAAGGAGAAAATACCAAGATTCATCAAAACACCTTTGGAGCAAAGCTGTTTTGTAGCCCGGGGTTATTGCTCGCTGCTACCACTTGTTCCGTTTGCTGCGGTGCTTTCGGTTATTTATGCCTCGTGAAGAAGCAGCGGCCTTTGCGTTTTGATCCACGGACCGCGGTCCCCCGTGCCCACACAAAGCCGAACGGCGAATATCCACGCGCCGAGATGGAAGAGCGACCAAGCCCTCCAATGCCACCAGCAGCTCTCGCCCTCCAGTAGCGCCCTGTGCCCCGTCCCGAGGAGGGGACACCCCGTTCATGACGATTATTGACTGAGGCGGAAAACAGACCGTCCTGGCATCTCCTGGCCCCGGCGCGGTGACGTTTGGGCATCCGCCCAGCGCGGTGCCCTCTTCCCCTCGGGGCTGGAGCGAGTTCCCCTTCCCACGTCTGCTGGAGAGCCCTGTCTGCTCGGAGGGACCCAGGATTCCAGGCAGAGCTTTCCCATGCCATCGTCCCTCAGAATAGCTCCACTTGCCGTATTTTTAGCAAGGCTCTAATGGGCCAATATGTTTGATTTTCCACTGTTTCCACCCCGGCTCAAGTCCTGCTCCTCTCAGCCTCCCTGCGTTTCTGCCGGCGTGTCTGGCCCGCGGTGGCGGGGACGGGGGGACGCGGGGCGGAGGAGCCTTGGACATGGTAGCTCTGGCAGCAAGAGCTGCTTTGCATACTTGGAGTTGTACAAAGCTGATTTTTCTGAGAGAGAGAAAGACGGAGAAAGGGGTTTCTGTAAGTAGCGGAGACAATGAGAACAAGGCAGGCACTATGCCAAGCACGGGATGGCTGCCAAAACACATATCATTAGCTTGGACCAGCTATAAGCAAGGAAATGAGAAACATATGTTGGAGAGCAAGGTTATGAGCGAGGGACTATGGGTCAGTGACAGTCGTCCGAAAACTTTTCCCTTGTTCTTCAGCTGTGGCCCGATGGTGTCAGATGTCATTCTGACAGCCTTCATTTCTCATGACGGCCAGGCTTATTTTGGCTTGCTTGTTTTTTGTTGTGTTTTTTTTCCTCTTCCCTAATGGGAGTTATTGAGAGGAAGAAGAGAACAGACAAGAAAGCCTTTGCCTTTTCTTTTTTTCCCACAGTTATGGGAAAATAACCTTGTTTTCTGTGATGTTCTCCGAAATCCTCACCCTTTATAAAATAACGGTGTCTCAGGACTGGGATTCTGCCTGGCCCTGCTGAAAAGAAAAGGGTGGGTTGTGTATTCCTAAGTAGTTCTTGCTGTTCTTTCTTAAATATAATTAGATGCACCTCATTACCTCAAACTAAAGGCCTTTTGTACTTCTTCAGGGCTGTGTTTCCTGGAAGCCACGGTGTGCCACGGCTTGCAGCATCCAGTCTTATTTTATCACATTAACAGTGTATTTTTAACATTTTACCCTTTACCCAAGCTGTTTGCAGATTATTTCATTTTCCTCCAAAGACTACACCCAGATGATATGTTACTCACTGACATTTAATGAAGTGTTTGAAGTTCCCGCTCTCTTTCCCAGCACCATTATGTCTCTCCTTCCTTTGATGGAGCTTTCACTAGATAGCACCTCAAAGATCACTGCTACTTCCCTCCCAAGGCTGAACTGTTCCCAGATAGGGAAGAGCCTAATAGGGATCTTAGACAGCGTCCCAAGAGACTTCTGTTTGACTACTGTGCTGCAGCAGACTGCAGCTGAGCTCCACTTCATCAGCGCAGTGCTGAGCGATGAGCACCTTGTAAAATCTCAGGTAGCCTCAGGTCTGAAACGTACAGGAGGTTCATTTTGCCTTTTAGGCTTAGAAACGCGTGCGGAGCGGAAAGAAACGCGAGGATGCGAGGAGGAGGAAGGCCAGTGTAAGGAGCCAAGCACCGCTCCTCCTGGAACGGAGAGCGCCAGGCGAAGGACTGTGGCGCGGAAGCCTCGGCAGCCCGGGCGTGGGGCCGGTGCGGTGTGGGCTGAGGACCCCTGCCCTGAGCACACACACTCAGCTTTCCAGTTTGGATTCCTCGTCCTGGAAGACGCGTGTTCTCCTGCTCTGCGAGCCCAGCAAAGGTGTGTCACAGGTGCCAGAACAGAAAGGGCAAGAATGGGCGAAAGCTCCTGCCAGTCGGTTGGCCGCACTACGTGTGACCCACGGCACGAAGTCCAGAGCTGCTTAGATCTCAGAGAGTGCTTCTCACCACCTTTCAGTCACTGGGCGGTTGGGTTTTGTTTTGGTTTATTTTGGTTTGGTCTTGCTTTTTAACAGCCAAAGACTAGCTACCTGTTTTATTTTTAAGGAAAGGTTCCTCAAGATTTCCCATGACGGTTTTCACTTACAGCCAGAAAACATAGACTAAACTTAAGATGGTCATTTATTACATTTGCTTTATTCTATTTTGTTTGCTTGCCTATACGTCTAGAAGCTTTTTCCTTCATCATTTCTGTCTGCATTCATCTCACATAATACAGGTACTGCTCTTTGCTTACATGCTATTTGCTTTGATTCAGAGTAAAAATCCTCCTAGTGTTTGGTCTTGAGCAGGGATGTCTTGGTAAGAGCTGGTGTCCAGTGCACAGGACCTCACCCAGAAGCCACAGTGAAACAAAAAAAAAGTGTTTACAATGTACTTCCCTTTGCATGATACGACTATGAGAGTAGTCTAAAAAGAAAAATAAATGCTTCCACATTAACATGCACAGTAGAAAAAAGACATTGCATGCAACAGCTGGGGAATAAGCAACCTGAAGAGAGGACACTGGATGGTCAAACTTCAAAGCCTGAAATTGCAGACTGCTCCCAGTATGACTTTTTAGCTGGATGACATAAAACCTCAGAGCTAAAAGCTTCATCAGGTTGGCTCAGCGACAGATGGCACTGGGCTGCTCTCCGAATACTGTTACATACAAAAGTCCCGAGAAAAGCACCACGTAATACATCACGCCTAAAAGTTTGTGAGAAATAATTTCCTTCTAATGATTTTTAATTGATTCCCAAGCCCTAAAACCTTCTCCAAGAGCCTGCCCACCCCGCCTGCCTGCAGCTGGGCAGCCCCAGGTCAGTGAGGTGCAAGATCAGGTTTGAGAGGAAAAGGGACCTGAAGCAAAGGTCGCTCATGGCCCAGCTGCAGGCAGAGACGAGGTCGGATGAGAAGTGATGAGGACAGAGGTGGCCGAGGAGGAAGACGCGCTCAGGCCGGAGATGGCTGTCACTGCCCTTAACGCATCGCATGCGCCAGCTCCAGCCAGGGGAGAGAGGCGACAGACGCGTCATTTCAAAGCACTTGAACTCCCCGGCTTTGAGGAAGGGGCTGGCACAGCGCCTGTGCGCTGACCCTCGCTTTCTCTCAGGCAGCAAGTTAAAAAGCTTGGAAATCACCTTCCTCTCTCCCCGGTTCTGGAGCCCGGGCTGGGCAGATGCAGCGGCAGTGCCGGTCCTTGCAAACAGCTCAGCGTCCTCCCCCAGAAACCTCTGCTCTGAAGAACGCCTGCAATATAATTTTTGAAGGGTTTGGTATTTTAGCACACTCTGTGTAAATCTGATACCTTTGATTTTTAAAATAACATTAGAAAGCCTTTCAGTCACCATGGCCCAAGAGACAGTAATTGCTTACTTATAATTACATGCAACGTTCCTGTGGGTTTTTTGGGGGGTGGATTCTAGGTAACCATTAATTACATTTAAAGGCGATGACTAACTTCTCCCCAAACTCAGAGGCTCTATTAAGAAGACGTAATTCTATTTTCTGTCCTGCTATGACTAGCTTAACCAGGTCCAGCCGTTTCCATGCGCCCTTAACGGCTGGGGATGGAAGGGAAGGCTTTGTTTGCCTGGCATTTTTCAATCCTTGGTCATCTCACTTGTGGCTTCCAGTGTGGCTGCAAAAAGAGTTGTATCAGCACAAGGGCAGGGATGGCAGCCTGCTCACACGAGGAGCTGCAAAGAGCCAGCGAGGGCTGGGGACCAGCCAGGGGAGGGAGGAACAAACCCCAAAGAACCCTCGTCCGCCTTCAACTGTCAGAATTACGACGGTGTTAGCGCGAGACAGTATCTCCAAACAGATACTGCTTGATTAAAATTACAGGCTCCAGGTAGAAAACATCTGAGCAGAACTGAGAATGTGAACTAAGGAGACTAAGGGAAACCGTGCAGCGTTAATTACGGTCTCAATCGCGTATTTCAGTTTTTACTCCACTCTCGAGTAAGGGTCACAAAGAATTCAAGGAGCTTTGGCAAGTGTAGATGGATGCACAAGGACCTTCATGTTTCTTTGGACTTGTTAAAAGACAAAGGAGCACTCTCCTCAGAGCTGGAACCATTCAAATCAGACCTTGTTTCCTTTTTACCTGTATTTCATTATTTTCCCTATATGGTCACACATAGTTACTTCTCAAATCAATGTGGATGTGTGCAGTGATGTTCCACGTATCTTATGCTTATTTATATTCATTTAATTATCTTGCCCCCAGGCAGAGTTACGACGCATTTGAGGTGACAGTGAAGATGTTTTGGTGTTTGCTATCAGCAGACAAAGTTTCTTGCTGTTGTCCACACTGGACAGCGCACAAGCACAGGAAGGTCCGGGGGGTGTTAGCGTTAGTTGGCATCTGCGCTGAGCAGGACCTCGACCAGACGAGTCCTCGAGCAACTCGGTCTTTTTGTCACTGCTCTGAGCAGGGGCTTGGCCCAATCACCTCCAGAGGTCTCTTCCAGCCTCAAGTATTCTGCGATTCCTTGATTTCACTTTCTGCTCTTACACCACGTGTTCCTTCAGCTAAACAAAACAACTTATCTAAAATGCCCGCGTGCTAGCATGTAGTCAGGCAATACTATCTAACGCAAATCTATGGCACACAAATCACTATAAAGCTGCAATGTATCTACGTGTGGGTGCATGCACATATATACATACCACAGAACCTATCAATAGGCCATCTAAAAATACAATCCCACTATCTTCAGGAGAGTTTATTAGGTAATAAACTAGAATACATTAAAAAAAATAAACTAAAATGCCAGATTGAAAAGCAAGCTGATTGAATATTAAACAAAATTTCTGATGAAGGTCCTGCAAGCACGTAAAGACTGGAAAATGAGGAAGGTGTAAACAGACCAAGAAATACATATATATATATATAAAAATAACATATATATAAAATATATATATATATAAAAACTTCATAAGAGGCGACAAACTAAAGGGTAGCCTGATCATAGAATCATAGAATCAGAATCATAGAATGATTTAGGTTGGAAGGGACCTCAAAGATGATTTAGTTCCAGCCCCCCTGCCATGCAGGGACATCTCCCACTGGATCAGGTTGCTCATCCAGCCTGGCCTTGGACACTTCTAGGGATGGAGCATCCCCACCCTCCCTGGGCAACCTCTGCCAGTGCCTCAGCACGCTCAGGGTACAGAACTTCTTCCTTAGATCTAGATCATTTCATAGAATCATAGAATTTCTTTCTGATGGGGGATCCAGCTTTACTCTGGAATACCACAGCCTAAAGCTCTGTGAAATTTTATTCTTACTGAGCACAAACAAGAATGAAGGGATGTCAGGGAAGAGGTGCCTGCAACCATGGGCACCTCACACAGGAGGCTCCAGCTGTGCGAAATTCACCGCTCATGGCCAGGAATCGTACAGAAGGAAGCACCTTTTCCTTGAGAGGCCCAAGAACAGAAACTTCGCCAAGACAAAGCGTTTTGCGTCGGCAAGAGGAGCTGCTCTCACTGGGACGTCGGTTTTAATGTAACAGAGATTCCGGTGGGAGCTGGGGAGGATTAACAGCTTTGTGCAGGAGGACGCACACGTGCTGCCACAAGACAGCGTGATCTGATGGGATGTCACGGGCTCGGCAGGAGAGAGCTCAGACCAGAGCTCCTGATCCTGCCGTTGACCTCTCGTGCAGCCTTGGGCAAGCTCTGCCCTGTTCTGCTCCCCTGCCAGTTCTTCCCTCGGGTGCCTCACAAACACACATAAATCATGGGGGCAAGATGCGCAAAAAAAAAAAAAAAAAAGGCGTTTGAACCCTGAGCTTTGGGAGAGGAATCTGCTCTCCTGCCAGAGGGCCCTCAAAAGCTTCTTGCTTCTGCACCGTGGGCATGAACCATCCCTGGAGGTGGCAGAGGCAGGTTTGGATCCTGTGGGGCTGAGGTGCAACTCCAGCCAGTCTCCTGCTCGGTCCACACTCCAGTCTCCCACATATCCCTGCGCCCACTTTCTCTGTCCAAAAATCTGCTCTGATGGTCTCTGCACGATCTAGATATTCCCCAGGTGAGCAGGAATCACCTGGCTGCAGCGTGGGTTGGAAATGTCTTTGTAGAAGCAGTTTAGCAAGACCAAGAATGTGATCCAAATATGCCAGACTTGCTTGGAAAAAAAAATAATATTTTCTGGGTTGACCAACCGTGGCTCTTTGCAAATGAATCAGTTTGGAGACCACTGTACTTAATTTTAATGCAATCAAAGGCTTTAAAATGCCAAAAATTAATACGAGCATCTGCATCTTGTAGAATAAAAATAAGGAATTACAAATATCTAAATTCCATGACTCCTTCTTTATTCAGCTACCAACATTTTCTGCTCCTTGATCCAGTTTAAAAACTGAGAACAAATAGTCATCAAGCATGGTGCATTTCTGCTTTAAATCTGCTAGACAATTTCATAAGGACTTTGGGTACTGAGTTGCAAGTTCTTCAGAAGTTTGAATGCACGATCTAAATTCACTTCACACATCTGTGAACCAAGCTTGCTTCTCTTTGCATTTTTTTCTCCTATCTACTAATAATGTAGAGAAACTATAGTTCTCTGTGCTCCTTTCTTGATAGGATCTCAAAATAGTTTGAATCTGTGTTAAGTTAGAGGCATTAATGGACCAGACATCGTAACTGGTTAATACTGGTACTAACCTTCTCCAGTCGGAGGGCTTTATATATATATATATATATATATATATATACACATACATATATTTATGTTTGGGGAGCTGCTGAGGAATTGGATGGAGCAGACACCATGAGCAGAGTTGCTGCTCCCCAGTGCCCTTCGCTGGGCTTCAGGTGATAAATGGAAAAGCTGAACCAAAGGGAAACGTGCCCTTTCTGTACCACCCCTGAAGAGTCTGCCATAGCCCAGAGATCACAATTCAATGATGTTTGGTACTTCATTAGGTTATTAAAAAAAGAAATTAAATTAAGAGAATTTATTTTTGTCTCTCCTTCAGGCTGTCCCACAAGTGACTACAAAACTGTGTAGAAAAGTGCATTAAAAATTAAAAAACAAAGCCTGTTTTACATAAACTCACGTTCCTCCTTGCCCAACAGCACAGTCCCGTCTCCAATTTAAAACACAAACGTCTTCCATGGCTTTGAAGACAATTGTGTCCTTCATAAGCAAAACAGCTATGTAGCCAAGAAATTTTAACGGAATATCTTTATGAAGAGAACATATTAATAAAAGCCATATATAGAAAAGAGTCTGTTTGTGGGTAGATGAGATTACTTGGATGAAACACTGATCCCAGGGCGAATAACAAATACGATAAGTTCACTCTCAAACTTCACCAGGTTTGTAATTATTTAAAAAAAAAAGTAGGTATTTAATTGTATTCAGAGGTCAAAAATATTTTCAACTAAATGCTTTGTTTCCCTCCCGTCAGATTAAGTCTGAGAATTCAGACCAAGCTGGCAACTCCAGAGAATGTATAGATACTTTTGAAAGTGGAAACTATTTCATGCTTATAAGTAATTCTGTGGGAGTGAATGTATTTGCAGCTTCCAGGCCAGGCAAGATGACCTTTCCAGAACTTGTAAATTCAAATCAAATAAAAATAGATTCAGACTTTCTTAAAATGAGACCGCTTGAAAAAGAAGTATACGAAATGAAACACTGGAGGAAAACAGAGCTTGCAACAGCAAATATACTTAAAAATTACTTAGAATGACAGTATTTATGTCTCTATCCCTCTCTCTCTCTCGCTCACTCTCTGCCATTTCTATATCATTCTTATCAGAGCTCTGTCAGCCCCTAAACTGACATTTTCCCATCCTGATCATTCCCAGGATAGAGAAGAAGGAATTTTTTTTAACTTGGCTGATGCAAACAGCAGATCATCCTACAGAGAAACGTCAAGGACAGTTCGGAGTCCTAATCCCTGACCTGCCTGCCCTTTCCTAACTAGCTATTGACATTGAACTTAAAACGCTGCAATGCTGAGACGAGATAATGAATTCTGTTTGCTTTTAGTGCACAAGAGGAAGAGGGTGCGATAGGGGAGGAGGAGGAGCTCTAGATGTAAAGGCTCCGTTACGGTGCCAGCCTAGCTCAAATCTCCAAGTATCTGAAACTTGTTTAAGGAAAAAGCTGGAGAAATAACCACTGTTCTTCTCCCGAAGAGCAGTGGGTGGGAAGGACGAGATGGGCTGCAAGAGCATCGTTAACTGCTGGAGCAACCACCAGGAGAGCTCAGCCCAGCAGCTCCCTGGAAGCCAGAGACCGCGCTCAGCATCCTCAGAAGCCTTGTGCTAAGCCCAGACTCCCTCCTTGGCATTTTTCTGGCTCTGCTTCTTGCTCGTACCCTACTACGTAGAAATGCCCAGAGCTACACTCACGTGAACCAAACGGGCCAAGTGACACTGGGTCAGCGAGGTCCTGAGCCGCAGCAGCGAGCTCACAGTGATGCTGGGCCCAGGGTCACCCCCGCATCCCGCAGAGAGCGCCCCGGCATCCTGGCCGGGGTCACTGCTCTGGCTCCGTTGGCACGTCCAGGGGGGACGGGAACTGCTCGTCAGGCCCCTGACCAGGGCTCCAAAGTCTTCCCCACCTCCTCCTAGGATCAGATGCTGTGCCCTGTAGCTCTGAGTTACGTTCTTTATCCCTCTGTATTTTTAAGCGCTTAGTTGTTGGCTGGTGAAAATTTAGGAGAGGGTACTTAGCCTACTTAGAATTTGTAGAGTAGCTCATCTTCACAGATGCTTCTGCTCTAATACCACTTACTCACAGAAAACTCCATTATAGTCTAAAGTGGAAAATGATTAAGTTTCACTATCATGATCCCAGGAACATTCAACTTTGAACGCCTGCCATCCACATTTTTAGAATGTTGAGTCAGAAAACCTGTAAATCCTAATGTAAGTCGCAAGACTTATTATTTTTAAATAGCATTTGCTGCTGGTTCTTACATTGTATATTGATATTTTTACAAAGTTTTCAATTAAGGACTCATTAATCACACCCTGAGGATAATGATTCTTGCTTCTGGAAGGTTAGCTGTTTTGCTGTTTTGTATTTTTTAGCACTAAAACCTCACAGTTAACACCGTAGTAATCCTAAAAATGCTGAAACATCCTAAGATGTTGAAAACAACACGATTACCGACCCCACTGTCACAAACATGAAAAAAAAAAATATTTCTAAATCAGTGTTATAATCCTGAGAATGCCGTGAAGATGCAGCTCTTCTAGGTATTGCTAGAGCTAATCACAGAGACAGGCAATATCAGATGAATCATCAAGAAGAGTGAACGGTTGCACCAAATTACATGGCCTTGGGTGTATTTGTTTGCTTCCTTCTAAGGCACGCGGGATATGCAGGAGAAAAACCATGCAAAACTCTGCTCTTTCTAAGTAATTTTGATAAGCAGGTATTACTGGAATGAAAAGGGAAATCAGAAACAAGTACGAGAGTTGTAGAAATCAAAACGTTTGGCTGTACTTCTAGAAGGATTAGTTTACCTGTTTTTAAAAATTACTACCACTGTTAACTAGTAATATTGTAAATTTTCAGCTAGTTCTACTAATCACTAGCATAGGAAAAAACAGATTTTGTCTCGCCTTACTCTGCGACACTGTAATACAAAGTGAGCAACTGTGTATGAGATGCTAGATCTTACAAAGTCATTAGGACTCGACTACAAGTTAAAATTCATGGTAAAAGTTTAAATTCTTGCACTCTACTAACTATATCTGCGTAGGAAAACTGATCAGCTAAGCATTAACCTCCCTGTAGCGGAGGGATTTAACTATAAAGGGTTATCTGCTGGTCTACAATTGCATAAACCATGTGAAAACTTGACACATATTTTGAGAAGTAGCATTTTATCAGTTGTGCAGCTGACCCTCCTCAGTGAGGAAAACTCAAAGTCAAGCTGACAAGTGGGTTTGAAATGGTTATTTGTCAATTTTCTTCACTCATTGATATGTCTACCCATTCTTTGCAAAACAGAGCAAAACAAAACAAAAAAAAATCCAGCTGCTGAAGCCGAGCTTTTCTCTCATCTCTTCCCAGACATGCTAATCAACATAATTCATGGTAAGAAGGGAGGAAAATGAACATCCTCACATGGATATTTCATCAGGATTCTGGAGGGCTTCATAAAGCAGCCTCTTTTAGAAACCATAAAATGAAACAAGACATATTTCTGGGGTTGTCAGCAGGTAGATCCACTGGTTTTGTGGTAAGTAATCTCTTTGGGAGGAAGTCTTTGCTCTGATGTCTGTGTTGGATGTTCTGTGGCTCCCCGCAGCCGCACCAGTGCAGGTCTGTTCACTGGGAGGGGAGGCGGTGATGATATTGCTTCTAACAACCAGACTGAAGTATAGCCCGAGGCTATCTTCCAAAGCCCCCTCCAAACAGCCTCTAATTAATTTTAATCCTGCCACTCCAATGAGTCCCAAGAGTGCAGCAACCAAAACAAAACAAAAAACCTTCATCAAGTCATTCAGAAAAGCTTTGACGGCGTTGCTTCAAGATTTTAGGGCTCCGAGCAGAAAGCGCTTTTAAATGTGATTTTCCTTTAGTTTCTTTATTTTCTGCCCTCAAAAACTCCATAAACAGCCTCTTTCTGATGACCACTATAGCTCCCGTTCCTCCCCAGGCCCCACTCTCCGAGGTGGGCGGCAGGTCTCCGGGAAGCCCAAGCCCACCACGGCCTTCTGGGGAAACGGCTCTTCCGCTGCCTGGGCTGGGCAGGGCAGACACGTCCCGCAGACCGTCTCCAGGCAGAAAGGTTTTGTAGACAGTTGGAAACGGGGAAAACAGGTGCAGCCAGCTTTCTGACACCCAACGTCCAAAATCGTGACCTAATCTCCAGGGCCGTTGCTGGCTTTGCCACCAGAGAACCTTCTGCCCAGGGTAGGAAGAACTGCTCTCTGAGCTCATCAACCGCTCTGCTCGCTTGGCCATATTCCTTAGTGTGAAAGCAGAACCTCTCATGCTATTTTTGTCCAGCTGGAGCGTTGGGATAATTGCTCACGCAGCCAGGTGAATGTGCACTTTTGGGAATGTTCTCAAGTTCAGCAGTAAAACCGTTCTCCGTGGTCCGCTCCTCTGCATTTACCTTTCCACCAAATTTTATGCAGTTTGATTCTGCTGGAAGAAACACTCGGAGAAAACCAGGTTCTAAGTTGCTCTAGAAGATCTCCCAAACTGAATTTTAGATTTGCATGTGCATAAGAATATTAGTAACGGAAAATGTTTATAATGTTCATGAAAAGGGACGCTCGGGAAGACAAGGTACTAGCAATTAGACTGGGACTTGAATAGGTGGCAAATACTTCCCTGTGAATCACCTTTGCAAAAAACCGTATTCCTCTGTTGGTTTATTCTGTTTTAGATCCTTTTAAGTTTTAATGGTTTCTCAGGGAAAGGACCGTGTTTGGCTGGAGATGTTTGTGCGAGGGGACAGTCACTTAGAACGGTTCTGTTCATGACACAGCAGAGAAAGGATCACGAAAGAGGACGCGATTAGAAATGCACCCCCCCCCCCCAATTGTATAGGCTATAAATTGGGGGCACACAGTATTCTTTCCCCACATTCCCACAGTTTTGCTTCAGTAAATGGAACAGACATACATATTTTTTACCCATCGCTCAATGCTCGGCTCCCTTCATTTACTTTATACAATTCAAATGCTGCCCTGACGTCCAAGTTATTAAATTCCTTGTAAGCTTTTCTTTAAATCCCTTGTGATACAAGGTGCTATTATTACCTCAGTTTTACTGACTGTGGAGCTGAGATCCACAGTGATTAAAGGAAATGTATCTTCTAACTGTGGATGCCTAATTAAGAGAGGTCTACAAACTGTTTTCTCAGAACACTCCTTATGTGCCCAAAATGGTCTTCAGCAGCAGTTGTGAGCACAAATTCAGAACCCTGCATCTCAAATGAACCATGAAGAAATTGAAGAATACCCAATTAGTAACAGTCTGTGAAAAGTTAGGTTGAAGTGAGTTAACTAGCATCACAAAGGGAAAAAGGTGGCAAAGGAAGGGAAAACAATCGGTTTTCCAAGGCAGCATTCAACCATCTTAACCATCAAATAATCCTTTCTTCTCCTTTTCTGAGGCTGATTCGCTCCTTCCAACTCCTGGAGCGGACAAAAGCGGGGTCCTGCAGGCAGCCACGTCCTCCACCACAACCCCTGGTCCTTCCTCCTCCTCTCTTGCTGGCCCCAGCAGGGGTCACTCGGAGCCCAGGAACGAGCGGCTGCCCTCGCCATGGGCAACCTAGGGATCCCGCTCACGCCACCGGCGTCCGTCCCCACGCCGCGCCCATGCTACCTGGTACTTTCATTGTCCCCACACTCTCGATATTAACTTTGTGCCCAGCACATGCAGCCAGCCTGGCTTTGGTCAGCACCATCTACCTCCGCCACCACCTCTGTTGCTGGGATAAGGTGGTGCTGCCCACGTCATCTCGCTGCTTTGCGAGAGAGATGGCAAGGGTCTAGATGTGGGTGACCTTCTCTTATCCCCTCCCCTCGGCTGGTGACGACCCTCGCTTCCCGGCAAAGTGACAGATGAGGACAGACCCCACACGCTGAGGACAGACCCCACACGCTGCCGTGGAGCCCATGTTATGCTGAAATGGGAGGCTCCTCCTTCCCACGGGGAAGGGCTGAGAAGTGCCAAACACAACATTAATCCGGAGCTTCCACCGTGGGGTGAAGATGCCCAATGGGAAACATCAAAACCACAGAAGTTCTCAAGAGCATCACACATCTCTAGGGCAAACGTCCAAGTGTGGCACAGCATGCGACAGCTCTGAAACTGTGGGATGGTCTCAACATCTGGCTGATGTGTGCCCACAGCCAACAGAGCCTCGTGGGCATCTGTTTGGAGCGAACCCCAGCCTCCAGAACATGTGAGAAATGCAGGATCTAGAGCTTTCTTAAAGCCCGCGACATAGGTAAACGTCCACAGAAACTGCAAAATATAAATACCTGATGCAAAATCTACCCTCTGCCAAATGTAAAGTTTTAAATCTGGGCTGGAGATTTCTGCTAAAAAGGTTGGTGGGATTCCTTAATACAAACAAAACAATGTATTCCTTACCTTTTTTTTTTTTTAAAGGAATCAGCTACTTGATTGATGAGGAAAAAAAAAGAAAGCCCGTGGCAGACATGGAGAACTTCCACTCCACGAGGTTTATGCCTGACAAAGGTAGAAGCAGCTGAACATAGCATTTCATAACCGGCGATGCAATATTCTAGGTTTATATCTAAAATATTCTAGATTTACACCATTAGGGGGTTTGTTTGTGAAGAAACGCTTTCTGCTCAAAGGTCTACATATTCTACTCTATTCAATTCCTTGAGATCTTTTTAGCATCTACATGCCACCTCCTTGCAAACAATCCTGCAGCATCCAGAATGCTCCAAAGCGTCTGTGCCAAATACAGTGATTCACTGCGCTGCCTTAATAACGGGCGAGAAAAGGCTTTGGAGTTCTGTAACCCATAACAACTCTGAAAAGAACAAAGGGCCCTCTCCAAAGTCACTGCAGTTAATAGACCTCTTTTCGCTAGCACCGAACCCGAGTTTGCTGAACGACTAACTATAAGCTCCCAGCCATCTCACTCAAGATATTCTCTCGCCGCGGCGGCAGTGGCTGTTCATTTTCTGCATTCTGCCGTAATGAAACGAAATCATGGAAGGTTAAACAAAGACACTGATGGTCTGTAGAGGTGATTGGAACCAATGAAATGGAACCAGCATCCTCCGAACTGCCTGTTCTCCCCAACACGGCCAGCAGCATGCTGGGTCTTCCAGGAGGATTTTTCAATCCCGTGCCTGCTTAAGCAGCAAGCATTAATCTATATCAAAGAGATCATTCATGCGCATTAAGGAAACCATTTTCTCTCCTTTTCTGAGGACCACACTTCTCTGTCCACCTCCAGCAGAGGTCTCCCCCAGAAGACGGCGCAGAACCCACCTCCCCGGGCAGCACGCGGGACAGCACAGACAAAAGCATCAGGAGGAAACCAGGGAAGGGCCATTATCTGAACCTGGCTTTTAGGTCTCTTGGGACCAAACAGCAGCTCACTGTCTTTTAAACCCGTTTCTTTTTACAGGCAGATACACAGAGAGGATAATAGGTTGATTAGCCATTAAAGGCTGAAGCGGGGGGGCTCTCCCTGGGGTGAGGGACTCTCCCTTAACAGGAGAATGCAGGCTGGTTTCTCTTCCACAAGACACATTTAATTTAGTGGCATTTCAGTCATTCGTTTTGTTTAAATACATTTTAACTATCTTACATATCCACGTAGAAAAAACTCATCAAGTCTAGGAATTTACTCCAGAGAACCTCTTAGTTTATGGATTTAACCTAAATACTTCTCACGGCAATACCCAGCTTGCGAAAATTTGTTTCAGTTCAATGTTTTTCTCCTCCTTTTGGAGCCAGCTACTCTTCCTGAACCTGATTTTCTAAAGACCTAGTCAGGAAACGAGATTGGCTGCCCAGCAGTTCCCACCTCACTCCCTGGCCTTCCTGGAAAACCAAAGCCTTGTGGATTTGCCTGCCTACGGAGCAATTTTGTTTGCTGTAGAATATTGTATTTCGGTAACGTGCAGGTTAAGAAGGACCTTCTGATACAAACACCGAAGACAAAATTCAAGTATGTCAGAAGCCCTTTGGTCAGTCTCAGCGGAAGTGTGCTGACACGCCGGGTTTCCGCCGCAAACCTTCTGCCGGTGTTTCCCTGCTTGCCGGGATGAGATAACTGGGATGGGGAGATGTGAGGATTACTGGGAATTAGAAAGAGGCTTAAATGACACTCGACGTAAGCTGACATTCGTCCATAGCAGGCAAAGGCAGAGGAGCCAGACCCGCGGCCTCGTCAGGAGCAGGAGCGCCTGCCCAGCTCCCGCCGCAGCATCCGCCGCGCGACGGCGGGAGGGGAGAGGGACGCGGGATTCAGGCGGAAGCGCACCCGCACCTCTACACTGCTCTTTTGTATTTCAATTTTCTTTGGCCAGTGGGGATGATTTTATAGCATCACAGCAGAACATTATCTTTTATACTTTGACAAAATGAAACCGAGTCCTTGGGATTTTTTCACCCATTGCTCTCTTGGCTACTTCACTGCAGTACTATTTCATTACTTATTGATTTTTCAACGTGCTGTCTGCATCGCTGTAATTTACACAAGTTCTGATAGCCCTCAGCGATTCTTACACCTCAGGGTGAGATCACGGAGTTCACTCGAGATACCAAAGGTAGGCAACAAGTTCTTTGGAAAAGATGACAAATTGACAAACTTGATAGTCAAGGAGGAAATTTGAGCGGCTGCAGGCGTATCATGCCCTAAATTACCAAGGTATTTTTCTTAGCCAAATTGAATTAGAGCAAATTTGTACCCCAGAAATTACTCTCACATACAGCTAATAAGGGACTGCAAAGCATATGGCTACACCCCAAGAAATTAATAATGCATGCCCCTTATATGGCAGCCCAACTAATGCTATTTTTGTTGTAACTGGAGATAACTGCTGCTCTACAGACAGGCTTGTTATTGGAGATCACAGCTTCCTTGAGAACAAGGACAGTGAACTACAAAGAGTTTCTCTTACACTGAGGTAAGCAACTGTTCCTTCTTCAGGCCCTCTTCCACATTTCTGCCATTTTTAATAACTCGGAGGTGGTCACCCGTGGCAGGGACAGTGTTTGTCTTGGCCAGGAAGGACGGATGAAGCTGATGGTTCTGCAAGAACATGTGTGCCCGTCTCCCTTCTGCATCCAAAACAGGGATGCTTCTGCAGGAAACCCATCACTGCTTAGCAAAACGAGCTCTAACAGTACCAGAGGGCCTGATACTATTGGTATCACGCACACCGATGGCACTTCAGATCAGTTTAGGAAATCTGGATCAGTACTAGACTGGCCTTTCCTTCTTTCCGAGTAAACTACAAAATGCCTGAGACATTTTTTAAATGCCTGTTCCTCTGCGGTTGGAATGATATTAGTAAGAGAAATCTTGACTTTTCAGCCTGGCTTCCCTCTCACTGAACTATAATTTGGGGAAAAAAGATTTATATGGATGTCTGAGATGACTTTTGGGTAAGGCCTGAAGGTCTCATGAACCCGGTGTTACAAGGTGATGTATCCACGCATACGGGAAGTCTTTTACCCTGTGGCAAAATGGGAGCCTGAATGGTCAGGTGGTGAAGTCAACCCAACAGTGACCAGCGATTCCCTCGATACATCAAAATCCCAGGAGGACTTAATTTCATTACGAGCAAAAACACACAGAATTCAGCTAACGAAGGATGAGAAATCTTGTGAGAACCTTTATGGGCGGATATTTAGGGTATTTTATCACCACCCAAGCAGTAGCCCAGATCCCAGGGTGTCCATCCAACGCGCAGAAAACCGTGGCAGATTGAGGCCATCCAGCCTGCTTTTTGTCCCCCTGGAAAATATCCCTAATAAGGTACAGGTAGAGTTAGATTTTATTCTTTCTTGAGCTAGCTCCCGTGACAGCAGGCATGATGCCACGAAGTGTCAGAAATCTGCATTAATAGCAAGACCATCTGAAGAAGACCATCCATATGAATTCCTATGCTGATTAAAATGACTCTTTATTTCTCCTGCTCTTATACTCCCTCTTCTGAGCTCCAAGTGATCCTGCAGTGGTGCATCCCCTCGGTACAACCAAGTGCTAGACAGCTACTGGCCTCACAGAGCCACGAGTCTCCATCCATGGCGGTGGCCACAGTTGTGATGGTGGCCACAGCTACTGGTTCTAACGTTTAGACCTTACTGCTCAAATCTGAATCAGGAAACACTTACTGGAGACAAAAGTGGATTTGTCACAACACCGGACCCCTAAGGAATGCCAACACCCAACCACGACTTGGGGAGATAATGCCAACGACCATGGGAGTTCCTCTTAAGCAGAAAGACAAAGAAATAGCAAACCTGTGGCCTCACAGCAAAGGGCCCTCAGCCTTCCGCACCCCACATTACTCCTCCGAGCCTCCTGTCCTGCCTGTGGCCAAGCTGCTTTCACTGGGCTGTGCAGGGCTCCAGTGTCCCCAGCGAGAGGACCAGATCCAGGCCTGAGAACAGCCGGGAAGGACTGGGGATGAGTCGGCTTTACTGCGTGGAAACGAGTGGAGGAGGAGAGACACGGCCAGAAACAGAGCCAAGAGGATCTGAAAGGTCCCTTCCAGCCCAACACATTCTGTGATTCTATGACAATGTCCAAACAGTTGTTCATAGAACTCAGCAATTGTAACGAAAAGCGTGGCAAATTCAACCCAAAGACCACATAGAACCTTCTGCTGCTTCTCTTCAGCTGGGAAGTGCATAGAATCATAGAATGGCCCAGGCTGGGAAGGGACCTTGGAGATCATTTAATCCAACCTCCCTGTCATGGGCAGGGACGCCACCCCTCGACTAGGTCAGGCAACACGTAAGAACCGAACAGGAATCGAACCTGTGACCTTTGGTGTTTCAAGCACTACGCTCAACCCAGTGAGCTAAACCGGCTGCATTCCTTGCTCCTTTGATAGCACTTTACTTAAATGCTGATTTTCTGGGGGAAACTCTAATGAGGTGCCACCATGAGCTGGGCTCTTCTAAATGGGCCCTGGAGTGATCTTCCTGCTGGCCCAGCTGGGCTCAACCACACGGCCCCCACCAGGACCCAGAGAGCAGCCAGACCCATCTCGTCCATCAGGCCTTACTGGGGCAGCAGCCGGCTTTCTGGGTTAAGAAAACTGCGGTGATTAGAATACAAGTATTTCAGTTGGCTGGGAACCAGATTAAAAAACTATGCTTCAAACCAATTTGGATTTTTTCAAAATATTGAAATTCTGCACAAAGCAGAAATCTCACATTTCTAGAAGGTTTATTCATTGTAACTGTTTAGAGTGATTTATTGAATAACTTGGGAAATCAAATTACACACAATAACTTTTATATCAAGAATATCAGCTTTTCATAAAATTCAGCTCATATCTTCAGAAGAGATTTAATTTTGATGTAAATATTTTAACTGAAAAATAATCTGTTTCTTTATAGTTTGTCCCAGTGCTTAACTAGCCAACCTGTTAAAAATTTACGCTGTATGTCTCATTAATTTACAAACCTCAAATTTCAGCTACTGGGGGCCTGATGCATCTTTCTCTGCTTGGTTAAAGGCTCTCCGATATACATACTCCTCTACAAAGTCTAACTCGAAAACACAAAGTCTCATTATTCAGCTGCAAGCATCTTTGCATTCCTCCTCAGAAACCAAAACTAAAACAAGTAAAAGAAAAGGCCAGATCGTGAAAAAACTAAATAAATCAGTGCATAAGGAGCTGGTCTCTGTTTTGTGTCAGGGAGAATGAAAAAAGGCATTAATTATAATTATTTTTTAAAAAATACAGTTAATGTGGACTATAATTCTTAAGTATCAGGTATTTGCTTCTTCAGTGAGAGAGCTCAATCTCAGCGGTACCAGCAGTCGTTAACCCAGGGGTTCAAGTACGACCACGATCAAAAGCAATCTGATTCCAGGGTGAATAAACAGAGATGGCTTTTTCATTCTGATTTTGTTTGGGAAAACCCGACTGTTAAATCAGAGATGGAGAAACCTTTTCTAAGTAATGCCAATGCTGTGGAGTGAAATATCGGATTCAGAAGCTCTGGAACCAGAAGCTCTCAGGTGGCTCCAGCGGCCAGCCTGGCCTTGCTCTGCACGTGCATTTCTGGTTTGATTTACTTTTTATTGTTTTTAATCAAAATAGTACCTTAAGCTATTGCTTAGCAGCTATTTACATAACAGGATATCTGCAAATGAGGCCAAGTTAATGAGATTAATATTTACTGACCCACACAACATATTTCATTCTGTAACTTTAAAGGAAAACACGAACGACCTTGTAAGAACCTTAACTGCATCACCCCCGACTTTGTTTTTTTATAATTCCCATACCACGCTAAAAGCTTTTTCTGTTTCCCAGACGTGCGCTTGTGCACACATGTGTACTTGCACACTCCTACTTCTTCACAATTTTGATTGCACGAAACTGTTTATCAGCATTGTGTGAATAATGCCAGGAAAAGATACTCTTCAAAAAATCAATACGTTGAAAGTGCTGTTTTAGGGTTGCAGTAGTTGTTGGTTGTGTTTCTGAGTTATTCCTATTGACCCAAGTTCAAAAACAAGGTATTGATTTATAAAGTACCTTCAGTAAATAAATGCACATTCTCCCTGCTAACCCCAAGGACCTGTAGCACACGGAGCGGGGCTTCGGCTCGGCTCTGCGCGGGGCGTCGGGGCTTCCCCAAAAGCCGTCAGACTCCTCTGACAGAGCAGGTAACGGGGATAACTCACCAAGTGCATCGCAGCTGACTGGGCTGGGAGCAGGAATTAAAAGGAGGTGGAGGAAACGAGGGTGTGATGGCTCTTTTATAAGGGAAATCCTGCAAATGATGGGGTCTGCTGTGTCTTTGCGAGTGACGCGCAGGAAAAACTCGGCTACTTTTATCTGGTGGTGCGCACAGAGACCTGCCCACGTGCGAACAGCGAGGGTGCATTCGGAACTTGCACTGTGAATGCATCCTTTGCTGCCTGAAGGATAAAGCCCACCTAATTCATAGATACAGTTTTAATTTAAAAAGTATGTTTTGAAATAGTATTGCTACATCTAAACCGGCAACAGTTCACAGGCACGACCGGCTGAAGGAGGAAACGGTCTCCCACAGCCCGACAACGCTACCAACCCGGCTGTCGGCATCGCCGCGGGGAACCGGGACGAGCTGCCACGAGCACGAGCACCTTGGCAGTAAACCCAGCGCCCAGGGACCTGCTCCAAGCTTTTAAAGTCTGCTACAGCCGCTCTCTCTGATTTGGGATTGCCATCACGGGTATGTCCATCACCAGCGCTGTGCTATTTTCTCAGGCACCAAGCTTTAGAGAGAAAAAATATCCCGTATTTTCTCTTTAGCTTACAATACCACAGGAAACCAGTCTTGGGGGAAATAAGACAAATGGAAACATTAACAAAAAAAATCCAAAGACAAAGCACGTGTAAAAAATATTCCTGCGAGGTGACCACACCTGTCTCCATAGTCCATGCTTCTAGTCTCTCATGATATTTACTGTCCACATAGTCAAAATGAAAATCTAGCTTGCTCAGTATGAGAATCTGGCTGTACCGTGGCTATCGATTTCTGTTATCCCTGTACTTGTGAGATGAAGTGCCTTTGCTCCTGTTTGGGTACCACCACACTCCGGCATCCCGGGGGACGGCCAGCAGCAGACTGCAGGAAAACAGACCAAAACCAGCAAACCCAAGAGGAGACCTGGCAAGGTAGTCTACATCCAAAGTGTGCATTCTGATTTAAAACAAAATAGTTCTGCTGTCACCGTTTTCCAAATCAAGCACCTGTCCCGAGAGGGTCTCTTCTTCTGAGAGTAAGACTGAAAACAAGGTGGGATGACTCCACAAGACCGAGTTTCATGGCAGAAAACTGGCAATGGGACAATCACAGAGAAGATGGTTATAAAAATAAGAGAAACAGAAACATGGGCAGAGCTCTGCTGTCACTATTCTAAGGGCAGTTTCTGTTTAGCTCTTCTGTAGCATCTTTCATCTTATTTCCTACTACAGACTTACAGGAATTAGTTCCACGGGGCAACTGGCAAGAGCACAGCCCAACGCTTCGCTCTGTGCTCCTGCCTTGCTGTTATTTAGAAATCAGGTTGTTTAGGAAGTACGAAAATTCAGCTGAATTTTCATCCATCCAGAAAGATTACAATGCCCATACATTGTCCTCATTTTCATTGCTATGGAGTGACGTTGCCAACAACGGATGGCCACCTTATCGCCAGGCTGACCCCGGGGAGCGTTGCACATCCATTCCTGTCACACGGTCCCGACCTGGGGCTGAGCACACCTGTCAGACCTGCTTTATTTTTTTTGTGAGATTTCCCGGCCATGAAAAGCTTCATGGGAACGCGTTAATTTAAGCCCATCTCATGAGGAGTCCCAGCAGGTTTTGGACAGACACCCCCTCACGCCGGCACCCCCCGTATGGCCCCGCAGCGGCTCCCACCCAAAGCCGGGCTCTCTGCTCGCGTGTCCCAACAGCAGCTTCACCGGGTGGTCTCATCCTTCCCTGAAGCCCTCAGAGAACCACTAAGATGGGAGGAGACGGCTGTGTTAGTAAGCACATCTCAGCAAGATGTCCTACACCCTGCGCAAACAATAAATATTTCAGGTATTGATACTGTTTATGAGAATCTATCAATTTAGCTCATTATGGAGGGAAGACAAATGCATCCAAAATTAATGAAATTTTTCAGACAATAAAATTTTTAGAAGAACTGCATGTTCACTTTAATTGTTTATGAATTTGAAGTGGCCGATCTATCCCGATTTTTGCTATCATAAACCATTTGGACAACAAATGTTACATGTATTTCCATAATACTGTTATAACTTAAGTTCATTTCGTAGTTTTATTTCATACTCCTCAACCCTTGTATTTCAAAATTTATGGTCTCGCTACAAAGGTTGTGTACGAACAAGTGTAAGTCCTCTAAGATCTGTTATTCAGAAACACTAAGCTGATGTTAGTTTAATTGATTCTGTGGGAGCAGCGACGCTTGCAACTCCTGAGACTAAGGGCTTTCCACAAACTGGCAAACTTTCCAGTGGGTAAAAGAAATATTCTTATGTCCTTATGGTAGAGGGTCTATGAGCAGCACGCAGTTACAGGAACACACCTTTCCAACAAGGCAGTTCAGGTGAAGTGCTGTGTCCGAAGGATCGTGCTTTGCAGAGCACCAGCCGCAGACAAAAGCCAATAACTTGTCCAGCCGTTTCCTTTCTCAGGTGCAGAGCAAAGCCCAAAGGCTGCAGTCGCCCGGACGGTCACAGTAGCCCAGGGTGACCTTCTGCTTCTTCTCTGATAATTATTATTTTTCTCTCCAGCAGCTGAGCGAGCCTTTCTGCCAGCACAGGCTCCTCGGGGGGCTCAGCAGCCTCACCCCACCCAGTCCCGCTGAGCTTCGGACACACCTGGGACAGCATCTCTGACCTTCCATGGACAGACATAATAAAACAGATTTAGTGCCGCTTTTCCCCAGCAAAAGTTCTTCAAGGAAGGGCCCTTTGAACTTTTACATTATGTGACTGGGAGATTCAAGACCACTTTTCCTAGAGTCCGTCTCAGAGTAAAATTGTTCTCATCCCGTTTCTGCAGAGCTCTGGAGAAGATACAGCAGTTCGTTTTGGGGATTGTTTCAACTCTAAGCAGCGAAGATGTGGCTGCGGGATGGTTTGTGACCTGGGGTGCCGGCATCTCCCTGCGCAAGGAGAAAACTCGGAGCCTGGCCAGAAACACGGGCTTGGAAAGCTCAGTGGATGCTGCAGATGAAGGCTATGAAACTAATCACGCAAAAATCGTAAAGCATTAGAGAGCAAACCACCATCAGACCGGGGCCAATGGCGGCACATACACAACAGGAGGAAGACCAACCACTTTGTCAGAAACCCTCTGAATGCCCCGCACTGTCCCCACGGTGCCAGCCCCGTCTCCCCCAGCGTGTGCTCGCCTGGGTGGGTTCCTGCTCCCTGCTCCTGGCCAGGCAGATGTGAACCCAAATCCCAGCACGTGAGCCCCAAACTGGAACCAGACGGGCAGCCGATGTGTCCCAGCTGGGGCCCAGAGCCTGGAGGGGCTCTGTGAGGACAGGGAGGGGGACTAGAATGGGGACTGGGATGCTCCCTGCATGCTCCTTCCACACGCTCCCAGCCCCAGAGCTGCCCCACGGGAGGAAGCCAGCGTCGCTGCTTTCTCCGGTAGGATTTCTGTGAGTTTTGCTGATAATACCATTACGGTTTTCCCTGTGCTGGCAGTCGGATGAGAGGAGCCTGCAGCCTTCGGAGGGATCGATCCGATCGATCCCAGAGGCTCCATGTCATTTCCAGGGGATTTGCTAAAGAAGCTACTTATGTCCCTTTTTCATTTTCACCAACTCATTACCAGCTGCCGCTGCTCCCTGCACTTCAGCAGCACCTGCAGGAATGAAACTGTCCGCTCCCGCCCGCCTGATCCCGATTTAGACACCTCTTCTACAATTAAACGCCGCTGATCGGAGCCGAAGGCTAAAGGCGGGCGACGCCGGCGCACAAGGTTCATTACCCACCTCTCCCCTCCGCGCAGGAACACAGACGATTTTTTTTTTTTTTTTTTTTTTTTTAAAGGGCAGCCTAGCAGCAGACTAAGCAACTGATCCCCTGGCTTAACTTTTAAATTAAGACCATTGTAAATTTGGGAACTTGAGAAGAGATGGAGAGGACACCCATAATCCTTTGCAAATGTCAAGTGGCTCTCGATATTGGTTACTTTTCAAAGGTAGCTAGGCTACAGCGTGCGGCAGTAATGAAAAAGCCCTGCCAGGCCCACTCCATAGGGCTTCAGTCAATATACATAATATTATTGGGCTTTGAAAGGATTAAAGATTGTTTCTTTTGCTTCCTGGTAATGTGGTGATCTATTGCGCTTAAAACTCCAAACGCGCCTTCTCCGTCGGGGGAGGATGCTGGGACCGCGGGACGCCCCATCGCTGCTCCCTCCCGCTGGTACCCAGCCCCGTGGCACGCCTGAGCCCCCCGCGGCTCACCTCAGCCACTGTTTTGCCTCAGCTACCTTGTGTAGGTTATTATGGCAGGATTCCCTCTGACTCTCCTTTCCACGGAGCCAAACGTGAAAAGCGTTGGCAAGCCTCTGCTCTCGGCCGCACTCGAGAAGCGGGAAGCCTGAGGTTCGCACGTAGGAGAGCGCCGGCTGCGGCGGCAGAGCCCGGCGCTCCCTCCGTGTCCTCTGACCAGGCGTGAACGCCCCACAATTTCATGGCAAAAGTGAGAGCTTCCAACACTTGAGCTGGTACTTTTTATGAGATGTGAACTGATCCTGACCGAGTCTTTACCGCAATCATTAATTCCTGAAAAAGTAGTTGAAAAAAGTACTGCTTCTCCCTTACTATTCTTACGATACTACAATCTTCAGCGACCGAGGTGGAGACCAGGATCTGCAAAACCCGAGCAGATGAAGAATCCGTATCTTAAGCTCAGACTATTGAAGCACGACTGGAAAAACGCCTGATTTCCCCTGGAAGCAGAAATAAGAAGCTGTGCGGTACTTCACCACTGAACGCAAAGTAACGCCGGCATCCTGGCACAGAAAAACTCCCAGCGAGGTCTTACTCTGACCGTGCTTACCCCGCAGGGACTCCACGGGCAGTTTCACGCTGAAAATTACCCGGATGAGTAACTTTCCATTTCAGCAGAAGACAGGAAAAAAGGAGAAGAGGAGCCAAAGGAAATGTTAGAAGTTTTTTTGAAACACGCTATCTTAAAAACCTAAATCTCAGGAAAATTTGTAACCGAAACCCTAATGCAAGTGCTTCTGCAGGTTTCAAGCCACTAATCCTAACTAAGGCTTCCCCGCTTGAGGGGCTGATCCAACGTCCACTGCATTCAAAGAAAAACCATGTAGCGACGCCAGTGAATAAAGCCTCTGACTTCAGATTTATTTCAAAAAGAAAAATGTTCTATATTAAAACAGCGATAAATAATACGGAGAGTTTACAGACTAGATTACATGCTGTTTCAGATGCTGAAAATATTTTTCCCCAAGATCAGGTGGGATAACCAGAAGAGTGACCTCCGCTGAAGCCCACTCGCAAAAATTTGCAGTTCTGCTTTATTATAACGTAAATTCCTTTTAGGAGTTCCGCATTAAAAAAAAAAAAAAGAGGCAAAAAAAAAAGGAGAAAAAAAGAGTAAGATATGAGGATCCAAAATGCGAGACAGCCTGAGCTCTTAAGCATTTACCTTAACTTCCCAGGACAACGTGTATCCCAAACGGAATAACCAAAGGGCTCCCAGTGTCTCTGGTTGGTTTGTGGGGACGGGCACAAGGAGCGCGATGACACAGCAGTTCAGCAGCTGACCTCCTTTAGGAGATACCTTGAGATACCATACAGTTCCCTAACATCTTGTAAGCATTTCATAAATGTCACAAAAATCCCACTTGGGCTTCAAAGTGCCTGTAAAACTGCACCGCACAGCTCTGCCGCAGAAATCTGCGGGTGAAACGAGGGGAGGGAGAAAGAGCAGCCAGGGAGCAGAACGAGACCAGTCCGGAGACTGGAGACACGGACGTTATACCGAGATAACGCGGAGGAAAGGGAACAAGGACCGAAAAGGGATCTGTATAATGACCAGGAGATCCTTTCTCCAATAAACTGTCTTTGGAGGTATCTCCCTGTCGCTTTCTTCTTCTGCGATCACAGAAACTGTCGACCTGCAGAGCGCGTCTTGTCTGGCAACTTAGAGAAGAGAGACCTAAGCCTGCATCGCCTGCAGGTCTTGCACCTGCCTCCACCGCTGAAAGGTCCTTCAGCATGCTTTTAAAGACTACAGCACAAATAGCCCAGATCCATTAAAACAAGTGAAGTAAAAAACCAAAAAAAACAAACCCCAAATAAAAACATTCTAGACTGCCAGGGTGATAAATTAGAGGTTAAATTCCTCACAATTGTTCATGTATCACTTCGGGAATTTGTTTTCCTTTTAACAGTAATTTTCACTTGAATTTTCAGGCCAGCAGTTGTATTTCTTGAGAAATCTATACCACTCTCCTAGCAGTTTCCTTTAAATAACTGACGGATCTTCATAATCTAAATTCCAATTTAAAAGATTTGTCTGTAAGAGAATCCCAGTCTCAATAAAAGGTAATGCAGCCGAAGCTCTCCAAGCCAGGCAGATGGCAATAAAGCAGCAGCGAGTCTTCTCTTAGCTAGAATAAGTTAACAGATTCCCAGTAATCCTTCCTGTTACCACTAAACACCTGAATACAGACGCCACATCGAACGCAAAGAAGGATTTCCAGCTTCTGGAACCCGTGCACACACCGTGCTGGGAAGGTGACGGACGAGGGAGTCGCGTGTGTCGAGGCTTCGCCAGCGAAAGGTTTCACGGTGCAGGAGTCCACGGGATGCCGCAGAACGGTGAAGTCATTCATCACATGTATTTAAAGTTGAATTTGCTGATATTTTATGGTATTGGATTTTATTTCTATTAACATTTTATGCTGAAATTACAGAATGATTCGTGAGTACTGAATTTTTGATTGCTTTTATACTTGCTGGGACACTATTAACGTTGATTTACGTTAATAGCACTGTAAGAAGATATTAACAATGAAATTTCCAAAAGCACTTAGCATCCCATAATTGGAGTTAAATGACAAAAAAAATGAGGGGATAATAAAGTATAGAGAGAGACAGAATTTTTGACAATACTCCCTCTAAACTGTATTTTTTCAGGAAGAATTTGTGCAGGACAATTTTATAAAAGAATCGAGTCACCCATCAAGAAAGAGAAGACTTTCTGTACTGACTAAGCAACGTGATGGCAAATGGAGATGTAGGTCAAGCACCACCTCCTCCAGGTGTTGGAGACAAACCGAGGATCTGGAGGGACCGATATGATTTTACATCTTCACACCAGATGGGTGCCAACAACTCCAAGCCTGGAGAGCACTTCTTTGGACCAATACCCAGGAATTAGCCAAGTTTTGTCTTTCGAGGCTGAGAGAATGAGGTTTCTCAAGAGATGGATGGAAAGCGAATGCAACGGCGGTGAAGCACACGTTGGTGCGACACCGCGCGTGGACGGCGCTGAACAGGTCTGTGCCAAGCTACACCACTACCAGCTCTAGCCTAGAAAGTCACTGTACAGCACCTTAAAAGAGCTGTTCCCTAGAGAAGCAAACAAACAAAGAAAAAAACACAAACACAAACCCCCCTCCAGGCTTAAATAAGTTCTTTCCCACTTGACACTCCACGCACGGAGGCAGTGACAAAACCTCAGAGCACCTGTCGGCCTTCAGCACCTTGGTCCCCTCTGACTTACCGATTCGTGGCAGGTGCTGGAGAGCATCACGTTCTACCCCTGGAAGCCTCCAGCGAGTTTAGGAATTAGCTCCAGGTGCCCGATGGAGTAGAAACAGGACTGAGAACAGAACATTCTCAATTTCACTGCACGTTTGAGTCCTGTGCATATCCGAGGACGTTCAATAACTCAACCCAAAGAGTAACAAAACACCTCGGTGAAAGCTGCCGCAGGACCCAGGGGTGGGTCCACACCCCACGCCGGGGCTGCGGAAAGCATCTCACGGGTGTGAAACTGGCCCAAATAGAGAATTCTCATCTCACAGAACACTTGTGATTTTCTTTGATCTCAAATCAGGCTAAAATAAATTTATTTTTTTGTAAACCCCCAGAATTTTCACAAACTCTACTTTGATATCACTCATAGATTGTTTTTAAACCTTTTCTTTCCATTAAAAAAAAAGCATCAAAGTGCTTTTTTTTTTTGTTAAAAAAGTGCTGTGACGCACTTCACTGTTTTCAACACGCAGCTAAATTGCTCATTTAGTCAGTCAAAGAACATATAGGGCACCGTGACAAATTATGTGGAAACTTGGAACAAAAAAAGTAAACTTGAAACAAAAAATCTTAAAATAGACAACATAAAGAAACAAAACCCCACACTTGATGTGCTTCAAGTGGATCTGGAAAAAAAAGCATGAAGTGTTTGTATAGATGTGTTTTAGCAGTTTTGTTTAAATGACATTGTTGTGGGGAATAAGAAGAAAGGAGATATGCCAAAACATTTCAGCCAGTTTTAGTGAAGAAAATAACTATGAAAAAAACTGTCGTTTTACTCCGACCAGGAAGGGAGACCGTGTCAGAGTTTAGTTAAAAAGAAATCGTGCCAGTGTAATGTTATGGACCACTAAAATGTCGAAGAAAGTCATATTAGAAGTCAAATTACACAGTAATGAACAAAAAGTCTTGGCTGTACTTCGGAAAATAAACACGCGGCAATAGCAGTCCTACCAAAGTGATGACACATCGGGCGTGTGATTCAAAAATGACAAAAGCCAAGAAAATCTGAACCAGGCCCAAGTGGAGCTCTGCTGGAGATCTCCAGACTGCGAGGGAAGGCTGTGAGCTCAGAGGCTGATGATTTCATCCCCAAATTTAGAAATGAAGCTGCTGTTACAGCTTTTAAAATATAATAACATACATAGAGAGAAGCATAAATACAAATTTGAAGACTTCAGCCAAGGAGGAACCTGTGCGATCGGTGGGTGAGTTGGCCGATTACCCGCTCTTGTCACCACCCACCACCTCTCTCCAGGCTGAATTTGTCTGGCAGCAGGTTCCAGCCATCGGCACGTGGAGATACCAGCTGGGGAACAAGTTCTTTCGTCTGACCACAAACGTACCAGCCAATTAATGGAAGATTTGTTATTGTACAAAAGTCAAAAAGGATTTTTGCTTTGGCAGATTAGGCAATTCTTCCTTTCAATGGAAGAACGACCCTTCCACAGACAGAGCAGCATCGTGGCTACACCGACCTTCACCAACCTCAGAACAAACAAACCAAACCCCAAACCAACCCCTTTTATCAGCAGGAACCACATTTGCTTACAAAGAAGATCTGTCAGCAGACCAGAGTAAATAGATCAAATGGAGCTGACATGCTACTAAATTTAATATGCATCCTCATGTCTTTAAAATTCCTATCTAGCCATGCATTTAGAAGGTACTTTCGTGGACTTCTTAAGTAATTATATTTCAATAACAAGCAAGAGTATAAACGTGTGGAAACTTCACAACAAAAACACTGACGGATACATAAATTAAAAACTGATTGACGGGTAGATAACGTAGATGAATCGTTAAACCGGCACAGGATTGAGAGAAAACAACAGATCGGAGCCTCGTGCGGAGCCCCAGCTCAGCAGGTGGGGCGACGTACGTACCCAGATCCGCAGCCGAGCCACCGTAAAGAAGGGGCACACACAGTAGTTGACACCAAAGCGCACGGCCAGGCGGCACGATGAGTAGGCACTAGGGTGTGAAGGAGAATTAAGGAGCTACATAACGAGGTAACGCTACACAGGCGTGTGAGGACACAGATGGCCCCTCACCCCACCACTCCCCTGGCTGTTCTCCCACAGCCCCCTTCCACCTCGTCCTTGTGCGTTGCAGAAACCACCTTCCGTGGGGCCGACACCACATCCTGAGGGGACCAACACTGAGAATTCTGCCCCGGGGGAGCAGAGCTGATACCCGGCTACCAGAAAGTTACTATTTCTGGAGCAGAAGTATCAGAAAAAAGTGGATTATACGTGGAGGAGCTTCTGGGAAGAGCAGAGAGGAGGCGGCCGTGACCCCAAGAGCAAGCACCGACCTCTGCGATGCCGACGGCCCAGCGCCTCGCCCGCCTCTCAAAGCCGTGCTGCCGGCTCGCGCCTGCAACATCTCAAGTGGAAGAAACGTAATTTTATTAAGGCTCTTGTAGGTTCGCTTTCAGGATCTGCACTGCAGCAGAGCACACAAACAAAGGTTATGGAGGATTTCTCATTATGGCCACGGGCGCAGGATTCATAACATCCCCCCTCCAACCTCATAAAGCAGACGTGGGGTCCACCTGCCTCCTCGGCCCCTCGCCACGCCGCCTGCGGGTGTCCCGACCCTGGGCCACCCAGCCTGTCGCCCTGTCATCCTTCACGGACAGGGAAACTCCTGCTGCTTTGCCTTCTCTAAATTCTTATTTCATGGGCACCTTCGTTTGCAAACGCGCTCTTGGAGGCCCAGAGCTGTAATTAATCCGTGTCACAGGCAAGATGTAGTGTCGGTAGAATTTATGACTGGCTCTGAGCCGCCGTGATGAGCAGGGGCACCTCAGCCCCTTGTGATATAAATGCTGCTGCTAATTGGATTGCGGGAGCTAATCAGAAGCCGGAGAGAGAATGAACGCGTCCGGCCTCTCCGCTGCTGGCGTGGGCTGATAATGCCGGCAGCCGCGCTTGGGGAGGAGGCGCAGAAATCACGTCCCCGCCAGAGGCCGGCCTGCGATGGCGATCACGAGTGCCCGCGACGTGGGGTCGGCGGGGGAGCGGGGACTGCAGTCGGCTGAGGAAGCCTCGCCATTGGGCAGACGTGCCCCGGGGTGCATGGAGGGGATGTACACCAGTGGGTCCATGGGTGGTGGGAGGTTGGTGAAAAGCCCACGTGGCCCCACGTACTCAGCCAGAAGCCGTGCGTGGCCACTCAGGACACTCTGGGCTGGGGTATGGCGGCAGCACCGCCACAGTCACCTGGCCTGGCTGGCGTAGCAGACCTCTCCGGGGCCCTTCAGCAGCCCTTAGGGCCTCCATCGTGGACCTCGAGCATTAGAAAGGGAGCTGAGCACCCGGTGATCCCAACAGCACGTTTCTTCATACCCCTGGTATGTGCCTTTCCCTGGAAAGACGGAAAACCAGAGGGATGGAGGTGGAAGAAACACAACAAGGACACTCCCACAGTGGGATCAGGGTTGATCACGCCAGAAGCACATGTTCCACATGCTCCACACACCACATGGGGCCGTCGCAGGTGGGCGGGAGATGGCTCCCAAGGATGGGGCTAGGACGCTCTGGAGATGGCTCCGACTCCAACCTCGGCAAAAGCCTTAAGCTCCGTGATCGTCCCCACCTCCTGGCCGGGGTGGACCTGCTCGCGGGGAGATGGGAAGAGCCCTGGCCGGAGGCCTCTGGCCTGACTCCACACCCACACGTGCACTGAGCGGGCACGCGCGGGTCCCCACTGGAGAACGGGGCCGATTTGCAATCCAAGGCTCTTCCACATTCAAACAGCTTTTCTGTCTTCTCCAAGTCCTTCTTATTGCCCTTTATTTTCCTCACCGCTTCCCTTTCTTGCAAATACATGGATTCGAAAGCAAATCCTGAAAATGACGACTAAAACCAGTAATCCCTCCTTACAGAAATACTCTTCCACCTTCTTAAATCTTTTTTTGGAGGCACAAGGGAAAAATAACCCTTGTATTTATGCAAATTTCGGAGTGGCGTGCGATGATGGAAACAAAACAGTGCTGGACCGCAGCCAAGGCATGGCACCGGCGGGGCCTCTCAGCTGCTCGCCTCCCGATTCTTCGGGGGAAGCAGCTGTAGAGAAATGAAAATACAGAAGCCCCCCGCGCGCACCCGCCGCCGCCCGCGCGCGCATTCCAGCACCCGTCACCTCGGAGGCGGCGGGACGCGGGCTCCCGCCTGCCGCCGCTGCCCGAAGCACCCTGTCGTCCCCCACAAGCCTCCCTGTCCCGCTGCTCCCGATCCCCCTTTCAGGAATTTACAAACATTTTCCGCAGATCAATATCTGTATTGATTATTCATTGTGAGCGAGTCGTGTGTCTTTGGTGATCCAACCTGGCAGAGTGAGCAGCCAAAGGCTGCTGCAGTTACGGGGGGGGAAAAAGAAAGGAAAAAAAAAATCCACAGAAGGCGAGAGGGACCCAGATCTTGCCGGGTTTGCCGCTGCCAGCAACGGAGACAGATGGAGAGGAAGGATGGAAGGAAGAAAATGGGAAGGGCATGAAAAGGAACGAAGAGACGAGGTTGCTGAGGAGAGAAAGCGAGAGCAGGAAAAACAAAGTCATCGCCGGAGAACTGGTGCCGGGGCACGCCGGCAGCCTGGAGAGATTCCCAGCCTCGCGCTCGCCCTTCTGCGCACAGATGCGGTGGACTTATTGCTCTGGGAGCGAAAAGTGACTCACGGTTTTGGTATCTGCTACGTAAGAGCTTTGGGGGGATTCCTTGGCTGGCTGACAGAAAGGGAAGAAAGCAGCAGCAGTGAGGTAAAACGCGATCCCTTCCTCCTGCCTTCCTGGGAATACGCGTCGCCCGGGCTGGCTGGAGCAGCTCGCTGCTCGCTTATGATATGCAAAAGGAGAATAATTAAAAGCGCCAGCATCACTCGCAAAGTGAGTAAACACAAAGCCTTTCAAAACATGCTCTTCAGCTAATGAGAAGCTGTAATTTCTTATACTTAAAGGCAAAAAAGACACTGATGAGACTCAGTGGAGTGTGTGTGCATGCGCGCCTGCGTGTGTGTGCATGTGTTTGTAGATATGAGAGAATCAGTTAATTGTTGATGATGTTTAGAAAAGGGATTATGAGAAAAGACACTGAAATGATGACAGGGAACATCTTGGATCAGAGCCAAAGAAATAAAATAATCAAGGACAATCAAGCCTGCAGCTCCGGAGAAAGCGCCGACCGTTCTGCCGGGGACTTGGGAGGAATTTCCCCGCGCTGCCGAGCTGCAGCTGGAATACGTGCTTGGCACCAAGGAGGGAGAACTGCAAGGAGCAGTTTGCTTGGAGCAGGAAACAACAGAAGAGAGAACTATGGAGCTGGGCTATAATTCAGAGGTTAAATAGCTTTGTCTGCTTATGTGTCAGATGGAGACTCGTTTTTGCCCACATCTGACCTGCTCTCTGAAAATGCAACTTCTGAAACGCTCGGAATGCAAGAAGAAGCCGAGGATTCTCCGTACACCTCTCCAGAACTGCTGTGACGTTACGACAACAAAGGAAAGGCAGCTCGAGGAATTAAGTTCTCTCGTGGCTGCAGGACCTGGTGGACCTGAGCATGGGAACTGGCTCTGGAATCGACTCCTTAATTCTGGAAATCAGAAGCCCCCTACTCCGGGCGGGGGGTTGCAGCTCCCCGCCTCCCCGCAGGCAGGAGAGGACACAGCCATCGGGAATACCAGGAGCGAGCTGTCTTTCCCACCTGGGCGTCCGGTCGCTGTCCTGAACGAACGGATTTTAATAAATGTTGGCTTTCTCTTGGGCTGAGGTTGGGTGGGGAGAGAGGATAGAGGGAAATTTAAACCTTCTTGTGACTGCTGTGTTTTAAGTGAGCGACAAAAACGCCATCTCTTTGTCTCGGATGTCAAACTCCGTCTTACTTCATTGTTGCTGAATTTTGGCACATTCCACTCTGGGCTCTTCCAGCAGCAGAAACACATGGTCTGTTAAAGTGGGAATCTTTGGGGACGCGGAGGCAGAGAAACGAGCCAATCATACATGGCTTTCCCACATTTTGTGTCTCCCGGCACTTGCAGAAAGCTGTTCGGATGGTATGTATGTGTGCGTGCCCCAGGGAGGGCGGCAGGGGGGAGACGGGGTGGCGAGAGGGGCGCGAGCGCAGGGCAGGAGCAGGCAGGGTGCGGGGGACGTCGGTGGCAATGCGGTGCGCGCTCCCCGCCGCCAGGCAGACACCCCATCCCCTGCGCCGGGGCTCTGCGGAGCCTGCTCAGACCTGAGCTGCATGTTAAGTGCAGAGGACTAGATTAGCATACTAACCAAGTCCTGTCAACCCCCGGCAATGAGCAAACGGCCATCTCCTCGCTACAGCTACAGCCGGCACGGCAGAGCCTGCCAGACGCTTAACCGTGTCCTTTGTCAGGTCGCTTTTTATGTTTGTATTTAGCTTTTGTTTTCCAATCAGACCCTAGAAATTCATTAACGAGAATGAAAGGCCGAGCTGCAAAAACCTATAATGAAAACAAATGAGCTATTTAAACGGTGCTCAGGCTGAAAGGAGGGGTCTCACAGTGCCGGGACCAGAAGAGAAGAAAATCCTGCAGCCTGGAAAATGCCTGGACACGTGCGTGTCCTTTCCCGTGCCAAGGCTCCAAGGAGACAGTTGCTACAAAGCCAGTGGTCTGTGTAAGGATGTTGTAGCGTTGTCTTCACAGAGCCTCAGAGAGATGCCAGCCACCCGCCAAAAAGAGAAGTCTTCATTGTTCCTGCTCCGGCTGCTGTTAATGCCGTAACGACTGCTACTCCTACGAGACGGGCTTTACTTAGACAAAAGTTTCCGTGTCTGTAAACATAAACTTTTAAAATCACTTGAGCTCATTCACGCCACTCCTCCCATCGAAGTGGCAGCAGCCCCCGAGGGGAGAGCAGCACGGGCTGCCCGGGGCGTGGGACCTGGAGCAGCTCCTTGGATCTCTTCATCTCCTGAGCTATTTCTTAAATCATTTCACCAGTGTTCATGTCCCCTAATCATCATATGGTTGTAGAGAATAAAAAGCTTAAATCCAAGCATGGCCTTTTTATCAGGATCTGTCAAATAAGGGAAATTTTGAAATACTCTGTGTTGTATGATTTTCATTTTTAAGTGGTGCGTGCATGGTTTACATCTCACAGAGGCAGAGCTTAGGTATTTGTCAAAAGGATTTTTAGGCAGATACAGCGCGGAGAGGAGGAGAACGGGGCGAGCCCAAAGCTCCCTGTGTGGTTCGGGTGTGCGAGCCCATGGGGTGAGGAACCCAGCCTGGGGAGCCCGTCCCTGCGACCCGCGCCTGAGCGTGGGAGCCATGACACAGCACCCCTGAAAATCTGGGTGCTGAAAATCTGCCAGCTCTGGGAGTCTCTAACTTACACTTTTTGGGAAGCAGGAATGTGAGCAGGGAACTGTGCTTCAGCCCCTTTGTCATTTTGTCCTCTGCTCTTCCAGCAGGCTGGGAGATGTGAGCAAAGGCTCTCGGGCTCTGCATGTGCCTGGTGAGGTATCGCCGCTAATCCTGGCTCCTTTACACCGGCTAAGAACCTATAGCTTAAATGTTTTAAAGACAGACAACTTGAAGATTTTATCTGTTGAAGCAACTGGAAGGGAATCTCTCGTGCATTTCAACACTTGCCATATGTCCACGTCCTCCAGCAAGGAAAACAACAAGCTAATGGTTAGGGAACCCTCTCTCAGTTATATGTGGTAAGGACGTGCTGGATAAATTTGCTCAGCGTAGTTTAATCTACCTTCACAGTCAGACAAACAGACCGAAACCCTTAAGAATCCTAAAAATGCTTCCTGGACTGTAACCAGTCCTTATCATTAAACTTTTAATTGTAAACACTGCAAACAGTGGTGAAATGTTTGCTGCTTGCAGGGATTCCTGCTGGCCACAGCGGGACTATGATATGGGACTAGAGAGTTTGGAGCCATTAAAATAAAAGAGTATTTTCAGCAGCTTCTGAAATAGCCTTGTGCTGGTTAAAAAAAATATAAAATATTATTTTGGGACATCACGCAAGAACTATCATATATGTCAGAATATCACTCAAGTGACGAGCTACAAATACATTTCAGTATTGAAGTAAAATAGAGGAAAGTTACTAAAACTACAATATATTCTTATGCCAGAAGATCAAGACACACGGAAACTGAAAAACAAACCTGGAAAAAATCTTAGCAAATAGAAAGGCAATGGCTTTGGAGGGGAGAATCTCTTATTTGAGAAGTTCATCAGTAACTAAGGACTTTTCTCACCCGCCCAAGGAACAGAACAAGCTTTAGGCCAGACAGACAGACAGACAGGAGAGTTCTCAGTGTCCTTAACAAATGCCTCCTTGCACTATGAAATATAGCACTGGTCCTACTTTCTCCACACTTACTGAAGAGCAATTAGCCAATAAACAGGTAATTATAACGACACCCTGTAATAAAATCTGTGACGACTGTAGCAGCAATGCGAACAGTGGCATTTCCCTCCCCACGCTAGGCTGAAATCAAAGCCTTCAGCTTAATAACCGAGTCTGTTCTAGATCCAGAGGGAAAACTGAGACTGGCACCGAGAAGAAAGTTCCCTTTTACATGGAAGGGTAACGGAGCCGTATTCAACTGACACTGCTTGGTCTTCACAGAACTAAAACTCGGTTTTCCTCACGCGGGTGGTTAAGGATTTGGGTCTTTTCTGGAGGCAGGTGGCAAAATAAAGCTGTACCTGCTTGTACCCGTTCCACAGCTTTTAAAAGTTCCAATTCTGCTGAACAAAAGCCAGTTTTCACACGGACATTTAGGAGCGTGACTTTCCTCTTAAGTCGTTCTCCTCACCAAACTTCAGTGTAACTGTTCGGTGCTCACGTAGTTCAGAAGTATTTCTTAGTAATAGAAATCTGCACTACTGTGTTGTTATCCTGAGATACGGCACAGTTCTGCTTAAACTGAAAACTTATCTCAGGAGGAAAATACCAGCTTGAAAATGAAAATTTCTAACAATTAAGAGAAAGCTAAAAAAACTACACGCAGTGAAAACAGACCTGTACCCTGGGTTCTAGCACCTACACAACTTCTACACATTCGCCCTACAAATTAAATACAATAATACTGCGATTATCAGTAAAAACATGGGCACAGCTACCTGCTTGTTGGTGCTGTTTGCGCGTACTAGAAACTAAGCAGGCTTCCACCTTATCTCCACTTGTGTCAAGTATTTCCCTCCTAATCCCACGGGGTTTGCTTTTCACCATGTGCACTTGACTCCTCAAAAGAATTAAACCTGCCCCTTAAATTAACCAGAAGGCTCAAGCCAACCATCAAGAGGGTCATGCAATTCATTCCCTGGCCATCTTTATTCCGTCTCACCCTTGGCTTATGGTTTGGTTTGACTTTCTCACAGTCCAGCCTTAGCACCCCACGGCCAGCCTGACGACGTTCGGCTCCCGCAGCGCACGGCTACGTTTTCTGCCGCTGGCATTAATGAAACCAGTAAACAGGCTGGTCCCCGCACGGATTCCATTTGTAGGTGCTGGATGTTTTTAAAGAATACTTAAAATTTACAATACAACCAAATTGGCCATGGTGTAGAAGTGTGAAAAAGTTACAACTAACCGCAGGTGTTCTCTCCAAAATGTTTCAACATTTCTCCATTTCAGCCTCTGCTCTCCCCCTTTGTCTTCCACGTCTCTTACCTCCTGCTTGCTTTTCTCTTCTTTCTGTGTCCCATACATCCTTCCCTCTCTTTCTCAGATCAAAGCCAAGAACAGTGACCCCAGGTAAGGTGGGATTTCGGTGTTAATATTCCTCAGCCAAATCCTAGGATTCAGCTCTCAATACCCGAGGAACATTGCGCACCCCCCAAAGGATGCCAAGGCCTGAGAAGTCTCCTGACTAAACGGAGGAAAGCAGGTGCTTTAGTCGGGATCCTCTGAGATACTAAGAGGGAAAAGAGAACGAATGTCTTTGCCCATCACAGAATTTACCAAGGATTCAATTTAATTTCTAAGTCTGATGATTCTCAAGAAATTGAAGTGTGCACTCATGTTGTAAACAAAATACTTCAGATAAAAAAGTATGAAGAAAGCAAGACAGAAAGCTTCCTTAAAGGATAAAAAAAGCACCCCAAAAGCAAATAGAGGAAAAAAATCTGTCTCCAAACTTCCACTTCTCAGTTTTTCATCTAGATGGAGGACACTGATGAGTATTTTTTGAAGCCTACCATTAATCTTTCTATTGCTACCGATATCACACAAGGTTAGTTTGATATTATGGAGGATCTCAGGTATTATGAATGACTTCGTAATGACTCCAGATACACAGATATATTAAAATCATGTACTTTACAGTGACTCAGTAAGTTCTAGTTACATAAAAAATAATTCTGAACTCAATTACTACATTTGGACAATAGGTCCCTTCTCAGTGCAAAATCTAACGGTGGTGAGACCAGTAGGAAGAGAAGGGACAGTTCTTGCTGTGTTCGGGAAGATGCCTTCTCAGCCAGCACATCATTTACCACAGTCTGGGGAAACGGAATATCTAAGAACTGAAACAGACCATCCGAATATGATTTATTTTCAGCAACTCTCATTCAAATGAAAGAGCTCAGGAGTCTCGTTATTTTCTCATCTTTCCTTACACCTGTTTCACCATGACAGAAATTCAAGGGGCAGTTTTCCTGCTAAGAAGATTAAGTGGAGCGCACTAATCACTTGGCCTGTTCTTTAACGACAGAAACTAACAGCTAGGGTCAACATAAATAATTAAATAACAGGGCCCTGCTGGTTCCTCACCAGCCCACACAGAACTACAGCCTTGAAGACTATGGCTTGAAGACATCTAGGAAAAAAATAATAATCCATGGACAGTTTTCTTCAAAAAATGCCTTTCCAATCATTGTACTGCACTGGAAAAGATGAGCCAACATTACTGACCAGCAAGTCAGGAGCTAAATACTTTGTGCACATGGCATTTATTAAAAAAAAAATAAAAATAGAGCCATTAGAAGAAAGAGCAAGCAAATGCTGCTGCTCACCAGAATGGCAGAGGATAAACGACCCAAAGAACTCTAAAATCTCTGCCTGAGAACAGCATGGCTGTATTACATGTAATCACATCTCTTTTAATCCATGTTATTTACATTGCACATCCCAGGAGGGCTACCAACACAAACATCACTTCTGCAAGGCTTAAGAAAATTAGGTCATAGAAGCTCTCCCTACCTCAGTCTGGGACTGCGGCGATGATGTCGCGAGATTCAGTGTCCACGAGGGGAGTGGGTAGATGATTCCAATTCAGACAGGAAAAAGTTGGTACAGACTCTCCAGATCAATGCCTGCAAACGAGAGAATGTGAATTACATAAAGAAACCTGAGGAATTTGGAATAACACACCAAAGAACCAGAAGCTTGTTCACAGCATGGGCTTGTTAGTGTTTTTTTATCTGTGTTTAGCTCCACCTTAGTCAACATTCCCAACTGTTCTACCTCTCCTGTAGCATCTTTACAGAGCAGGGACATTTTACATTTTACAGAACAGCAGCTGCGCTTTTCAGGGCACTCTCTGGCTTCCTGGCTCAGTATAGAAAAGACCATTTCAGCTACATGGAAATGGCCCGGCCAAAGGAAAACCTGCGAGTTTTAGCTCTACCGGGGCCTTTGTCTCATCCATCAGCAGAGATAGAAGTTCTGTGCTCTCGTTTTTGTGTTTGACCCACTGTGGCTCGGTACTGCTGCTCACACAACAAGCACGGGAGGTGGGTGCGTGAGGAAGGAAAACAAACACAATCAAGTCAGGAGAAACGGTTGGACTCACGAGAAGCCTTCTGCTTCCCAAAGAAAAGCATCGCTTTCGGCACACAGCTTGGCATCCAGATGGATGACTGAAGAAGAGGTGTGACGCAACCACGTCAGGAGGTCTCCAGGACGGGAACCCTTCCATTATGATGGACTCTTAACAAGGGTCTTGTCTGACCACTTAAATACCAGCCTCGGTCTTGGATGGCCTCTGTCAGGAAGGAAGAGCTCGTAGAGCTTTACTGTGGGCTTGGAAAGAAATCCTGGCCAGAGGATGGTTCTACAGCTACAGGGCCGTCCTCCAGCTGAGACTGCAACTGCTGCAACCCTGGCCATGGGCATGGACAACAACGCCTCCTCCTCACCCCAACTTAGGGAGCTTTAGCCTGAGAGTGAGTGAAGCTGGAAGACTGTAAGTTTAGACTAGATCTAAGGAAGAAGTTCTTTACCCTGAGGGTGGTGAGGCACTGGTACAGGTTTCCCAGGGAAGTTGCGGATGCTCCATTCCTGGAAGCATTCAAAGCCGGGCTGGATGGAGCCTTGAGCAACGTGATCTCATGGGAGATGTCCCTGCCACGGCTGGGGGGTTGGAACCAGATGATCTCTGAGGTCCCTTCCAATCCAAACCATTCAATGATTCTGATTCTGTGATGCACAATGACACAACTATGGGACACAAATGTGTGTGAGACAGAATCATAGAATCTCTTTGGTTGGAAGAGACCTTAAGATCACTGAGTACAACCATTAACCCAGCACTGCCAGGACACGGCAGGTGAGAGGCTAAACCAGCACAATTCAAAGCTGGGCTTAAACATAAACAACAGACAAAGGAAGCTATCTGAAATAAAAAAAAAGGCACTTGCAGAAAAAATGGAAGGTGTTTCCAAAACCATGAAAGTAGAAAAGGACATAAATCTAGCAAGCTAAATGCAAAGCCATGATAAGGCAAGCCAAAACAGGTCCCGGAGAACAATCGCTTGAGTTATAAGAGCTAATAAAAACTTTTCAAACACAAAAGCAGGAAGCCTGTCAGTCACCTAGTGCAGCTGATGGATGATCAAGGCGTAAAGGGAGGAATTAAGAAAGATAAGGACACAGCAGCCAAATTAAATTAATTCTTTGCACTGCTGTTCACCACGGAGGAGGTCAGGAAGGTTCATACACCAGAGCAACAAATCACCCGAGGCAGACTGTACTCCCTCAAGAGTTTTAAAGGAGCTCAAACATAAAATTGCTGAACTTCCTTTCTTCCTTTGTATCAGAGGATCACAAGGTGACAAATCTTTACAACAGGCTTTAGGAGCGATTCTGGGAATTACAGACCAGAAAGTCGTATTTCCAAAACAGGCAAAATGGTAGGAACCTGTTGGAATGATCTGAATTAGCAGAGAGGAGCAAACACGGTGTGTTGGGGAGGGCTCTCCGAGCCAGGAGAAGAGTTTGTACGTATAGATCTGAGTTGTCTGAGGGAGGAAGCAGCCCTGCTAATACGGGAGATTTGGGCTGATATAGTGGAATCAGATTTTCTAAAAGCTTTTCTAGAACATCCCTCACTAAAGGTTCTTAAGGAAACTAAACTGTCATGGAGTAAGGAGGATTAATCTCCCTGCGAGTTCCCGATAAAAAAAAAAAAAATAGGGAAAAAAGGGTACAAACACAATGTTAGCAAGGAAGGGGAGCAGAAATTCTGCACTGCTTCAGCATACTCATAAATAACCTGGAAAGAGGAGATAGTGAAGTGACACATAGATAATGAAGTTAACACGCAGAGTTTTTCAGGAAAGTCATTTAAAACTAACTGGGAAGAGTTCCTGAGAAACCTCACGGAGCTCAGTGACTGGGCAGTGAAATGCAAGCGCCCTTCCCTGGCTGAAGAGGATCCTGTTTTTAACCAGGCATTTTAAATTGCCCCTTTTTGAAAAGGCAGATATTTGCCTGCCTTAGTAAAGGGTGGGCTTGGGGAACAACCTGATACTGGTGCCATCTGGGCCAGCGGGAGAGGAAAGGGTAAGTCCTAAGTCTGACAGTATCCCCCATGCTTGGAATCCTTAGAGGAAGAGCAGAAGAACAGAAAGCTGGAGCTTCCCGTTTTGGCCACGTAACTGGAGAGATTCCCAGTCTCTGCAGCGGGGCTGGAGACAAGACAACAGCCCTATTGCTGCTACCAGGGCAGCTACAGGAGAATATACGACTCTATCCGCTGACAGATTAGATGAAAGAAGAAATTATTAGGGTTTTTATTTTTTTCCCGAGGGTTCTGCCATGGATGGGAGGAATCCCCCTCGGTTTTGCCCGGTCTCGCCTGCTCCTCTTCCGCCACGGGAATCCCTTCTGCCTGGTTGCGGCTGGCGGGGAGCTCTCTCCCGCAGCAGCTGCTGCGGTTTGACAGCAGCTGAGCTCCTGTATTATAGCAAATAAAGAGCATCTGACAACGTCTGCGCTAAATTAATCCGGAGACCTCCTCACCAGCCGGGCCGAGGGGCACGTGGTGGGAGGTGGTGGCCCAGGCGAGCAGCACCCATCCTGCCTCGGCGCCGGCAGCGCGCCCTGGTTTTGTCCCGCCGCATGACGACACGCTGGGGCCGCTTGCTGCCGTCTGATCGCAATTAGCACCGTGCGAAATTCCCCGTGCCCCGCACTAATTCAGGAGGATGGGCATGTCGCACCCCGCCAGGAATTACAGCCGGCCACCGCCGAGATGGGGACATGCCTGCCCTTTCGTTAAGTTTTTGTTTCAAAAGACAGAGCTCAAGGACTCTTTTTTTTTTTTTTTTTTTTTGTCAGAAATCCTTGTGGAGGCCCTGGAGGGTGCAGAGGCCGGGCGGTTTGGCCTAGAGGATGGCGGTGTGGGCAAATAAGCAGCAAGGCGAGGGATTGATGTTGGGCTCCCTAACTGGGAAATTTAGAAAAACGTCTCGCAAATCCAGAGGAGCATCATCGCTGCAGGGCGGGCACAGGAACGGAGCAGGGAGAGCGTCATCCCCTCCCAGCCCATGCAATGTCATGCTGAAAACTGGAGCTGAAAAGTGGAGAAAAACCAGTCGGTTCCATTACTAGCCTGGTCACAGGCAGCTTCTGTCACGGACTCAGCAGTTTGGCTCCTGAAGGGCACTTCGCTCTCCTGACCCACCTGCAGCACCCAACGCCATCGTAACCCACGTGCACGGGCTCTCATAAAACCTCAGTAAGTATTACAGGGCAAGAAGTTGCAAATTCCTGAATTTGTCAGGTATGAGAGCAAGCTGTTCAAAAAGACAGAATAATGCTTCACGAAATGCAATTTAACTTATTTCCCTAATTGTAGATTGTTTCCTATTTATGCTAATCCACAACAAATTACAAACGGCATTATGTAATTGGCAAAACAGCAATAACACTTCAGGAATCCTACGGGCCTGAGCCAGAGGGAGCGGGCTGGGTGTGCATTTGGCTTCCAGAACTGGGCGCTGGATCTGTAATTGTTTTTCAATGGTTGTATCTTTTTTTCCGTGTTATTGCTTTACATGGCTGGGTTTTGTACGGTATTGAAAATCAATAAAAATGCATGAAAAAATGTTTTCCCACCCCCCTTAAAAGTTAAATAATCTCGTTAGGATTCTGGCACCACTATTTTAAATCAGTTAGCCTAGGTTTTCTCTCTTGCGCTCAGGATGGCCAGGTTACCCGCTGGACCAGCGCTGTGGTTTGAGTGGGGAGGAGCCGTGGGGGCTGCCAAGAGAGACTCGACCCCGGCACGCAGCCATCTGCGTCCAGCCGCTGCGACGCTGAGCACATCCAAAGCAAGACGTTGTGCTGAGGGACATGGGTCAGTGGTGTTGATAGGGCTAGGACAAAAGCTGGACTCAATGATCTTGAAGGTCTCTTCCAAACAAAACTGTTCTATGATTCTATGATTCTGTGATTCTGTGCTTCCACAGCCATGGGTGCTCCAGCTCACAAGGAGGGACGAGGACAAGGAGGGAAGGTGACTTTCCCCTGTTAGGGGGTTGGCCCATGACAGGAGAGCACCGGGATCATGCATCTCACGGTGCTCCGATGCCCTCCTGCCCAGCCTGGCAGTACCCAAGAAAGCAAAGCACCTCACAAACACACAGTGTCACCAGCGGCGCTGCTTTTCTTGTTTCCTTACACAGACAACAAACCCAAGTGGAATAAAAATTGAAAAAGAAGCCCCACGACAACCTGTGTACTCTCAACTGCAGACTAGGGCTGGGCCACAGATGCTGCAGGAGGTGGTGAGCACGACGAGACGAGAACAGGGGAGCTACTTAAAGAGATTAAGGGATCTGCTGCGGTGTGACTGAAAGGACCCGAAGCCTCACCGCGGCCACCAACAGCTACAGGGGAAGGAGCCCGACCTCCGCGGCATCGGGCAGCGAAACGGGGCAGAGGTGAGAGCAGCCAGAGACCAGCCCAGCGCGGCAACAGGCAGGATGCTCGCGGTGACACACGGCCCCGGCACCGGGTCACCGCGACCCCTGGAGCCTTCCTACAGCCCCAGCACATCCGGACACGCAGCTACGGCACGGCTGCTTAGTTCTGGTCTGATGGCTGACCAGGAAAACTGGAGCCTGGGAGAAGCGTTTCATGTTAAACAGAAACATTTATATTCCTGAAGCGAAACTAAAAGATATTTTTGGCGGGATAAGAACATTTTGTTTGATGCAACCACAGTCTTTAACTTCAGATTGTGGTGTATTGTTTTGTTTTTTTTAAAGTTCCATTTCAAAAGAAACCCTTGGTGAATGAAACAGAGACAGTATTTTCAACTTTCCTATTTTTGTTCTGAAATATCTTCACTTTTGTTCAACACTCTGTCAATTTAATGTAGCTTCACAAACTTTAAAAATCGTTTTCTGGAAATAAACCATTTCCATGTATGTCCTGGGTCACTGCCTGTGACTTTGTCCCCACGGTTACGCAGAGAGGAGGCAATTTGCTTCCCCGGGACGTTTTGGGGAGAACTTCCCCTTCACGTTAAGTTGTGGAAACAGAAGTACCACCGCCCGCTTGCCCGCTTGACTTTTAGTTACAAATACGAGGCGCATCCGAAGTCACAGCACACGTGTGGGGACAACCACTGCGCTCGCTGTGCCGGGATTTGGGAGGAGGGGACTCCCTCGCCTGGAGTGAGCTTGAGTCCAGCATCCCCGCGGGGCCGTAACGCCGCAGGGTCGTAATGCCACACGTGCTTTGCCAAGGTCCCCTCTGCTCTAAACACCCACACTAAGTCTCTTAAAGCTAACGGCGTTTTGTCACGTTAGCCTGCTTGATGGATCTGCTCCACAGTTTGGAATTCTTTGGGAATTAAACCCTTACGTAAACATATCATTTAACTTTATTGCGGTATAATAACGACTTTTAAATAACTTTGTAATATGTTCTATAATCTTTCTTTTTTTTTTTTAAAGTATTATTGGACTGTCACGGTTTCATTTGCTCTGTAACAGTCGAGTCAAAGCAACAGATACAAAGGTAAACACCACTGAGAAGGTACAGGGTGCTAAGTGGCCGCTTTCCCAGGTTTATAACTTGCTTTTCCAAACTGCCAGCTGCTCTGCAGACAAGCCGTGCTAATTGTGGGACAATTTGTGTATTCTTAAACTAAAATATTTTTTGGTTAAAGCAATGCATAAATTATTTATTCATTTGTATTTGTGTTTAAATAGTTGAAAAACGTCCAGATTAACTGCTTTGAAAACTGTTCCAAAATTTCCCCCTAGGCTGTGACCTTGTGGCCAAATTTAATCTCAAAGCAAACTGAAAGAAGGGTTTATAACTAAAACATCAAATGGCTCAGAACGCGCTTTGCTTCAGAGAATCAACCTACTCTTTCGCAAACTCAGCTAAGCCTTGGTTGGTGACCTAAAGCTTGGCTTTCAGACATGGGTTTACCACCAAGTTACCCAAACCTGGTGTTGGCAACTCAAGATTTTGTTGGACAGGTTCTTGTCTCATGCTACTTGGTGGCTCTTGCTTGCAGGCTCACCCCGTAACATGAGGCTCAGCCTCAGAGTAAGAAACGTTTCCAGCACTCACAGTCGTGGGGAAAAGCACAGGGAAGGGTTAGAAACCAGAACACGAATGAAAATAGGAGCTACGTTAGTCCTAATCACCACGTCAAACCTGAGGTGCAGGGAGCTCGACTCACGGCCATGACGTTGTGACTTCACCCCACTTCTAACCTCGCACCACTCAGAGCCGGAGCGCGGCACTGCCAGGCACCAGGTTGAACCCCAGCCCCACCACTGAGCTCAAGGCCAAACTTCGTGTTGTTACAGTTCCTACGGCAAGCTTAGCTGCGTGGAAACGGCTCTTCCTTGTGACACAAATCTGATCTCTGCAAACGTACAGAAGATTAATTCATGACATTTTCCCTAGCGGGGAAAACTGCCGATGGAGAAGGGATGCACCACTGTAAAACCTCAGCCAGCAGCAAAATGGTCAACAGCAGGAGTTGGAAGCCACCTTGCTGCTGGAAAGCTACGACGTAGGGGCCATTGCTGAAACTTGGTGGGACAAATCCTACAACTGGAGTGTGGCTATCGACGGCTACAGGCTGTTTAGAAGGAACAGGCGAGGGAAGGGGGCAGAGATGTTGCCCTTTATGGTAAGAAATGGATAGAGTGTGAAGAGATGTCCCTAAAGAATGGCCAAGGGCAAGCCAAAAGCTTATGAGTAGGAACCTTGTGGCTTGATACGGGACCTGATGGTCACCAATGCAAGCGAGCTCATCAGGGATGTCAAGATTGGAGGTAGCCGGAGCTGCAGTGATCGTGCTGGTGGGAGTTCACAGTCCTGAGGACTATGAGTCAGACAAGGAGCAGAATAAGGGCCTTGAATCTTAGGAAAGCAAGTTTGAACTCTAGAACCAGTTCATGGCATGTTATGAAAGAACCTCACTCATCCTCGCTGGACTTCTGGGCAGAGACATGAGCCCAGCCAGCCCCGCAAGGGGCTCTGGCTGCACAGATGCCCTGTGCCTGTCCGTAAATGCGTTGCTGAGACAGGGGTGAAAAGGAGCTGTCACGTCATGCATGGTGTGTAATTGCTACTTTTTTGATATGATTATAAGAGTGTGTGATTTTTTTTAATAAAGCCTTGGAGAAAACACCCCAAGTCCTACCCCCTCCCCAAATGCTCACACGTCAATTTATAGAGAACAAAACCAAGTTACTAACAAATGCAAAAATACTAAAATGGAGATCTAAAAAGCACATTAGGTGTTTCAGTTGCCTGTAAATAAGCAGCAGTTTAAAATCAGAAGATAGAAAAATACACTAAATGCCAACCAGGCATGCACGGACTGATTGGTACTTTCTCTGGCACAGAGGCTGGCTGGAGGAGAGAAGCAGCAGCTCTGGACAATCCCAAAGGACAGCGCCTGGGGAGGTGTTAAAAGACTAATCAGAGCTTCCAGCGCTGCTTTAGCTCCCTCTCACCACCAAGTCTCTGGGCTAGAGCCCGCCGCAACCCACAACGTCTGTTTCAGCCCCTTCTCCTGGTTTAGGGGTAGCGCCTGTTCCACATGCAGAAAACGAAAAGGTTTTGTCTGGGTTGGACTGGGAGGTGGGACAGGGGGTGGGGTGGCCGAGGGGAGCAGCGCCGCAGCGAAAGTCCTTGACCCCCTCTCCCAGGGGCTGCCCGCAGCACAAGGTCACCTCTCCATCCCTCACCCTTACCCGAGCGGTGCTGAGCTCCCGCCCAAGCATTCGTCCCTCCTTCTTTCCAAAATCATTTATTGCTCTTGGTTTAATATTCTCCAGCCCTAGTGACTTTTTTTTTTCCTTTCCGCCCGTGACCGCTCCCTGCGTGGGTCGGCTGACGGCTGTCCCCGTCCTTGCAGCCGCGGGGGCGTCGCGGTACAAAAGCAGGCACCGAGAGCCAAGATTATGTCTCTGGTATCTCGCCGGCTCATGCGGCGCGTATATATCTTCTGTAAATAACCCTCAGTTTTCACATGGATTATTTAGACTTTCTGATGAAACTGCAGAAATGTCAATGCGGCGCCCGAGCGCCCAATCAGGCGGCGGCTCCCTGACCCCTGCCCTCCTCCTCTCCAGCGCGACGGCTATTATCTTCAAGGGGAAAAGCCCTCCTTGTCTCTCGTTATACCTTTTTTTTATGATCTAGGATTCTGTTAATAATGACTCCGTGTTACATAAAACAGATACATTAATGTCACCGAGTCCCAAAAGTACTGAATCAAGCTGACTCCTTCAGAAAAGGAAGAAAGTAATAGATAGAAGTGAGGGGAAGCCTTAATAAGAGCGCAGATCCTAAGGATGGGAAGAGCTCCACCAGATCGCTTTCTCCTTCCTATTTGAAACGGGGCATTTAAAGGGCCACGCGGCTGGGGAAGATCAGAGCCGAGGCAAGATGACTGCGAACGCGCCATCAAAGGGAGCGAATCAAACGCGGGGTTTCGGGGGGCTCAGCCGGCTGCCCGCGGCGCTAACGGGGAGGGGAGATGATGGAGAGGCCGGGCAGCCACCAAGCCGGCCGCCACCTCTCAGCTCCGGGGCCAAAGCGCCGGCCCAGACCAACAGCTTTGGAGAAATAAGTTGCCCGGACTCGGCTTAGAGGGAAAAGTAGCCAACCCCTTGACCTGTGCAGATGGCTGGGACTATTTTTATTCCTCTGCGGCTGGAGCAGACGTCACAATTAAAAGCAACGCCTGGCGATTGTTAGTGCTAGACAGATGTTAACATAGAACAAAACCGCTAATCAGAGGTATGGAGCTATTTAGTGGCAAAACTATTAATATCAGAACGCTTCGGAAAAGAAAACCCGGGATTGTCCGGCCAAGGCGTCAGTAGCGACCGTGTGGCAGAAGAGTGCTGGGATCAGGAAGAAGCAGCTCTCATCCAGAGACACGGCACATGTCTGGGTGTCAAAAAACCTCTGAAGTACACCCAGAGAACATAAAAATGGACTGATAAATGTGTAAATAGTTGCAAATAGTATAAGGGAAGAAAGATCCCATAAAAAATTAAGTCATGTTTGCTGAATCTCATTTGGCCAGGCGCCGGCGGTTTTTCCACCAGCCATAGACACGGCAGAGAGCGTGATTCCCACCTTGACGAATTTGGGAAAGGGTAAAATCTGAAGGCCAAGACGAGCATATAAGCAGGTGCAGCGCCTTTGACAGAGCGGCCCCCTACTAACACGTAAGTTTGAATTTGGCCCGGTGAAGATGCGAGGAGAAAACGAGGGGCCCTGTGGAGCCACGGCTGGGCCCTCCAGGAAGGTGAAATCAGGGCAGGAGAAGAACGTCAGTCACGATGAGTGCAACTTCAGAGCGACTCGGGAAATACCTCATGTACGTATGTCACAAATAGGGAAAAATCTAAATTAACGGTAAAGGTCCAAGCAACTGACTTTTGTTTCCGACTTTCTCCTGGCCCGTTGAGCGTTGACCTCAGCGTGCTTGGAGACAAGGAAGAAGCTCCCCCCCCCAAGAGGGTACAGACCTTGGGGGCGAGCCGATTGCCAGGTAAAGCCCATAACATGAACCGCAAGACTGTTGAGTGAGAGAGAGAAGAAAGGGAAAGTGAGAAAGTAGAAGGTTGTTCCTTAGGAAACCTGCTTGAGGCTCCATCAGTACCTCGACTTTTACTGGTGCGTGCTGTAGCAGAAAATACCTCTCACAACCGCCAGGCCTGTGGAGGAGCCCTGCACCAGTGCTCAAGTGCCATTTAGGCTCATCTGTACAAACAAATCCAAATTCAACTCCCCTGACAGAGATCCTCCAGAGTATTAGATCTATTAAAATCTGTATTTTGCAATTACTTCCATTTACTTTGCTTCTTTTCTAGGTTTTATGCTAAATTACATGGATGGAGGATCAAGCTTCGCTTAAAAAATCTATTTTTCTTTGTGTTGTGCCAATGTTAGAACAAATTTTAAATCATGTGATACGATCATCATCATTCTGATTGATAGGTTCACTTTAGACCAGTCTGTGAGTGTTTAATAGAGCAAAATCTGACTTAATCGACTAATTTCTAATTAAACATAAATAAAGGAAGTGACACATTAGCCATTTTGCTCAATTCACTGCTGTAAGATGCTCAAGCAGCGATGAGGTTTGTGTTTGCGCAGCACACCATGACACAGTGGCCACCACCAGCTCCTTCCATTTCTTTGGGCGAAAAAGCTAACGTCTCTGCGTCTCTGTTCCTAATTCATAAAATGCACACACCGGTTTTGATCTCAGAAGTGGTAGGAGGATTAATTTGTAAATAACCAAAAGTATAACATAAGTGCTACGTGCAATTATTTTAAGTGCTAAATATCTCACGATGATGGCAGATAGGAGTAAGACTGCAATGAGACTGTAACTCTGGGTTTTTTCTTTTCATTATTGTATAGACAATGCTGGCCCTCAAAGTATGCCAGGCATTTTCCAGATCAGAGGAAAATGTGATCCCTATTCTAAGAGTGCCTAATCTAAAAAGTCAAAGATGAAAAGAGGGAAAGGAACTCGGGATACAAAGGAATCTATGTAGTGACAGGTCCCAGCTTGTTATTTTAATTAAAAATATGCTAAATCCCTCTTTTTGCCTCTTTCAGCCCTCTCATCCAGGCTCTAAGCTTCAATTCCAGTGTCCGCATAACCTTCCCTAATCATCCAAGGCTCCCCCACATAAAGGAGCTCTTTGGAGCCGGGGCCGGCACGGGAACGGGTCCGTGGTGGAGCGTGACAGTGGGTGGGACGACAGACCCCGAAGACTGGAAATCCAACAGATCCAGCCCCAAAGTGCTTCCAGAGAGCTGCGTGTGTCCTGCCCTTGAATTCAGCAGCTTCTCGCAGCTTACAGGGGGCGAACTGAAGGAGGAGCCCACAACCCTGGAGCCCCCTGCACCCGCACACGCGCGTGCCCTGAGAAACCAAACACCACCTCCTTTCTCAGAAGACTCTGGCGTGTCCTCAGTCGGACCATCACTGAGCCATACACATAAAAATGCTACTTTATCAATGCTTAGAATCACAGGATGTTGGGGGTTGGAAGGGACCTCTCTGGGCAGCCTGTGCCAGGGCTCGGGCACCCTCACAGTGAAAAAGTTTTTACTAATGTTTTTTGTGGAACCTCGTGTACTCCAGCTTGCACCTGCTGCCCCTTGTCCTGTCATTGGACATCCCTGAGTAGAACCTGGCTTCTTCCTCCTGAGATCCCCCTTTTCATATTTATAAACATTCATGAGGTCTCCTCCAAGCTAAAGAGACCCAGCTCCTTAGAGAGCGAGACGACAGCATCACACTAGTTTAAATCTTCCAAGAGTTTTACCAGGAGTTAGAGATGCCACCTGCCCCCTTCCTGATGCCCTCTGCTCCTTCCCATTGGCTCCCCCCAAACTTGAGGCAAACGTCTCCCGGCACGGCTGCCCGTGCTCCGCTCCCCGCCTGCCCCCGGAGCCCAGTGGATATTCCTTCAGATGTCTAACAAGCGTTGAACACAACTGAGGTTTAGAGAGAGACAGGAATCAATACCGCAGCTTCCACTAGTCACGCTGAGGGATTAGCCGTCCCAAGGAAAAGCGCAGACGGCTGAATAGGAGAATCATGACTCCGAATAACGCGGGAGGTTTATGAAGCTGGGAAGCAGCCTCTGGCCTTGATAACCTCCAGCTGGCCAGCAGGACGGGCAGCAGTGGAAATGTGCGCTCGGCGCCGTGTCCCCCCACCTCGACATTGGCGGGCCAGGAGCCAGCCTGGGCACAGGCGCTGCGGCACGTTGTGGGGGGACCCCGCAGCGACCTCCAGGTCCAGGCTGCCACACCGGGCACTGTGGGCCCACCGGTGCCTCCAGGACCCCCGGCAGCTGGGGAAGTGTTTCGGCTCTGGGGCTTGCAAGGGGGCAACACCAGCAGCAGCAGATGCCAGGGAAGGCGGGTGGGGTGGGTGAGATGCAAAGGTCCTCGACGAGCTGAGCCCTTCAAGTGAACCCTTCACCGTGTGAAAGGCGAGGGACAAGACACGGGAAACTGCTCGGCTTGTACCATGGCCAAAGGAGGTCCCCCAAACCTCTAGTAACGAGAGACACAGGATGCTGTGACACTGCTAACACAGACCTCTATCTTAACAAATCCAAATCTATTTTTGATCGGTACAGGCAGTGTTAAGACAAGCATTTGAACAGCAAAGTAATTTTTGGCTTAGCTAACATCACAGAATTTTCTGTGGGTTTTATGAGCTGAGGACTTGTTGCTCCCTATTACTCTGGCTTTTGTTGTTTTGGTCATCCAAAAGTTGCAGACGTGAGTTTGTCTTTAAGTTGTCACTGGTGCGAAAATAAGGACTACAGAGGAGAGGAAGGGGGAAGCAACATTCAGAAGACCTTTGCAGTTTAGTGAGGTAACGTACTTCCATATTTTGGAAGAATATTGAGAGAGGTCTTTAATGACCACTGAATTTTTAAACCTTTCTAAAGTTTTCAGCACAGCATAAGGTTTCTGGGAAGTAAGTGCTCTCCAACTCAGTCCTAGAGCCCACACAACCACGGAGCCACAGTTTGCTTCACTGCCCAGGAAGCGCCGTTGGATGTCCATTGGACTTGCGATGTTGTTCTGTGAAAGCACACGAACTCTCCACAATCCAAATTTCACCCACGGTGAGAGAAGAGCAGTGAGACAACAGAGGTGTAGCAGAGCAGACAAAGCTCAAGTAATATGCAGAAAAAAATGCCTCAAGGTAATTTTCAGTCAAAAGCCTCTACAAAGGACTGTTTCTTTTTGATTTAGCTTTCTGGGTTTTTTCAAGTGAATTAACACGGGGAGGGGAAAGGCACTGATACTTCTCAATATAGCACCTGAACAGCTATCACACAATAGAAAATGAGCCAGAGGCCCTCTTGTGCATATCTTCCTGATAATAAGCCTTATTTATGAGCCAAACACTTCTATCATTTCATTTCCACAAACTAGTTGTATTCATCTCTCCTGACGTCCAACAACGAAAACTAAAGATGATGTGGAACCACATACTGCCCAAGATGCTCACACGACTTCCCTCTGCATTTGAAAACGGTCTCTGGTCCACTAGAAACTAAAACTTATTTAGCAGAACTGAAGTTTAAATCCATGACCTAGAACATGGCTGTACCCTGTGGCCTGGTCACACAAGATGGTCAGAGAATGAGCTCTGAACTTGAGTTCAAACTTTCAGAGCTGCTTCAGACTTGCTCCATTTTAGGAAAATACAGTCATTGTGGATGCGCTAACCAATTACTTGCAGAAAAGGACATAACACTAGGCACGTTTTCGGTCTCTTCTCCCAGGTGCCAAGTGACAGGGCAAGAGAAAATGGCCCTAAGTTGCTCCAGGGGAGGTTTACACTGGACCTTAGGAAAAATGTCTTCACCAGGAGGGTTTTCCAGTCCTGGCACAGGCTGCCCAGGGCAGAGGTGAAGTCCCCAACCCTGGAGGGATTTAAACGACGTAGAGATGTGGCGCTCAGGGATATGGGTTAGTGGTGGGGCTGGCAGTGCTGGGCTAACGGTTGGACTCAAGGATCTTCAGGGTCTTTTCCAGCATCAATGACTCTACGACTCTCTGGCGAAAGCAGATCAGGAACATGACTGCAAATACGATCCATGACCAAGGGGACTGCCAGGGGCAGCGGTCAGATTTGTACAGCCAAACCTGCGGGAATACTGTACGCCCCTTAGCCGGAGGCTGACTCACAGGAACCTGCTCTTTTTGCCCCAGGACCCACGGCAGGAGCTGGGCTATCAGCCCACCCTCGCCCTGCAGGCCTTTGCTGGGGAGGCACTGGGGGACCGCGGCGTTTGAACCCGGCCGCTGGTGAGCCTGGGGCTGTGAGCAGGACAGACTCTCCCTTCCTCATCTTGGCCAAGGTGAGGTCAGAAGGGTCTGCCTTGGCCGTGGTGCCTCGTCACAGGCTGAGCTCAGCCTCCAGCAACCCCCTCGAGACCATCAATCTGTCCCCATCCCCACCTCCACCGCCCCTTCTCCCGCATCCACCTAAAATATGAGCACGTGCGCTCGCCCCTGGTGCTTCTGCTCCCAGAAACCACCCCGTCCCCTCCCTGCGGCGCTCCTTATCTCAGGCAGCGTGTCACTGCAATTTTATGGTCAGCATTAGAGGCTGAAGCCCTCCTCGGAGCCGATGGCCCCTGCGCCTCACGCGCTCGGAGAGCAGCCAGGCTCCTCGCGAGGAGCCGCCTCCTGCGCGGCGCTGCCTGACCCCCTCCGCCGGCAGCCGCCATAAATCTGCCGCACCTGATGGGAGATGGGCTTTTTAGGATCTCTCCGGGTGCTTTGAGGTAGCACTTCTATGAACTCCGTGCCACAATAAATAACGCTACCTGCAATATGTCTTTGGGAACGTGTCAGCGGCGGCTGTCCTGCCATGAATTTTTATTCTTTTGCCGTCTGGAAGATAGATTCCAGATACAGCGTTTCCCCGCACTTAGTGTCAAATCTCTTTACCCCTTTGCCCCGGCAGAATGACAGGGACCACAAATAAAATAAAATAATAAAAAAGAAGCATAGGAAAAATGGCCTGAGAGCAGAGGGAAAGCACTAAACTCACTTCTCTCTGCAGCTGAGCAGTTTCAGAGATCACAGCAGCGACTACAGGCAGGGGCAATTTGGAATACGAAGAAGGCGATTTTTGCATGTTGCCGATAAGACTTCTGCGAGAGGATTCCACAGAAGGGAGCGTAAAGATAAAATTTCTATGAAGAGTATAATGCACATAGAACTGGGAGACAGGGGAATGTGGAGATGCGTGCCATCCCAAACTGCTGTGTCACCGACGGGGAAATGAAGCGCTGACCCCAATAAGGGAAGGTGGTTTTTTTAATGGAAAAAAAACCTTTCTCGCTGTAGAGAAAAAGGTCATACAGACAGACTAATGAAATAGTCTAAATATTTGCAAATCCTGCACTGCAGATCTGGTATCAAGGTTAGAGTGCCAAAGGAGGAGCGCCGTAACAATTACCGACAGCAATCCCACGGAAAAAGGAACTGCAGTCGGCATAAGAATCTTGTAATCATAGAGTCACAGGATGTTTGGGCTTGGAAGAGACCTCCAGAGATCATCTGGTCCACCCCCTGCCAGAGCAGGGTCACCCAGGGCAGCCACACAGGGACGCGTCCAGGCGGGTTGGAAAGTCTCCAGAGCAGGAGACTCCACACCCTCTCTGGGCAGCCTGGGCCAGGGCTCCGGCACCCTCAAAATAAAGAGGTTTCTCCTCATGTTGAGGTGGAGCTTCCCATGTTCTAGCTTACACCCGTTATTCCTTGTCCTATCACTGGGCACCACTGGGAAGAGACCAGCACCCTCCTCTTGACCCCCGCCCCTCAGGTATTTACACACATTAATAAGTTCCCCTCTCAGCCTTCTCTTTTCAAGACCAAGCAGCCCCAGTTCTCTCAGTTTCTTTGGACTGCAGAAAACCAGTGTGCAGCGAACCCAGGGGCCAGCAGTGGGGCCAAGGGGGTTTCAGAGGGTCATGAGCGAGCTGGATGGGCACACCACTGGTGAGGCCGCTTCCGGAGTACTGGGCCCAGTTGTGGGCTCCCCAGTGCAAGACAGAGACGGACCTACTGGCTGGATGAGGAGATTTCCAGAGATGCCTTCCAACTTCAGTGGTTCTGTGACTCCGTGAGCTATTTGAGGAATCCAGGTTTTACTTCCTGGTTACCACATATAAGCTATTGAGTAAACTACCCTTAGGACTCCAAAATACTTGGAAAAAAGCACAAACAGGCAGGTGAAATATTATTAGTTGTACAATTCAGTTGGGAATATGAGAAATAACTGCTCAGACAACAGTGTAACAGCTGGAAAAATTCTATAAAAAGACAAACAGCTCCAACTAGACAGGAGTTCACAGTGCCCATTTTGGTTTTTCCTCCTCTCAGTTTCCCTCTTTTAAGTCACCGCCTTATATAAAACTCTTCTGCACTTCTAGGCAATCTTACCTTAATTCGAAGACATTATTTAACTTTCTTCCTTTACTCTGACGAAATTACCAAGTTGCACATCCCTTGCATCCAAAAGATACCAGGAGAAGGACTCCAGTATCTTCACGTTAACGTGCACGTGCCAGTTAAACCATACAGCACATTGAGGAGCTCATTGCTCCACCACTGAGTCACCCTTGTCCAGCCTCCAAGTGCAGGTGGAACATACGGATGCCGCACAAAACGTCCCCTTCAGCAGACACACTTCCCAGTTCACACCAAAAATGACGACGCTGTGGTTAGGACACAGCTACCCGGTTGCCTTAGCGTCTGTCCTCTTCCTATTTCCACCTCGGAAATCGAACTTTAAATACTGAAATTGAGGCGTTGTTGAATATGTATCACTGAGAGCAGTGGAACAAAACAAGCCACCCCGAGATGTCGAGCGACTGCTTTGGCCACACAGCAGAGTTAAAGTGGAGGAGATTTACAAGGTCATTGACAAATGCAAGTATTGATTGAGTATTAAAGTGTCTTGTGATTAATACAGCCTTCGAAGTAATTAGTGCAGAGGATCTCTTATATCTCACCATGTTTAAATAATGTATCTGTGAACATGCAGGCTCCCTGTCAATCACTCTGGCTGAGGCCAAACATCATCTCACCTGATAACTCATTTGGAAACTGGGCTTCCTGCCTGCTGGATATCTTTCAAAACCAGCAACTCTTCCCTAATTGCGTGGGGTGACCTATATTTAGAGCCTGGCAGTTCACTGGGGGAGGCAGAGGGGGAGAAGAGAGCGAGAAGAAACGCTAAAGCACACTACTCGTACAATGGGAATAAAAACCGGGGAGAAATCTCAGAGGCACTGAACAGAGCCAGCTGAGGGACCCACGGCACGAACACACACACAGCGTTTGCTCAGCCCGGGCACGCTCTTGCCACATCTGGCGCAGCCGTACAACTCTCTTTGGTCACTCTTAGGTAAGAGTCTGGATTTTTTTCACACAGTAGTCGATATCAAAACTGGGAATTACAGAATTTCTATTTGTTTTTCAGGGAAATAAGCCAAGATGGACACAACCTTTCCTAGGGCTCCTAAATTTTTATTGGGGGAAGAGGTGTTCAGTTAATACTTCCCAAGCTACATCTGCAGCTGGCTCACTAGCAGATCCCAGAAATCTATGATTAGACTTTCTATGATTAGAATAATAGAAAACAGGGCTGGGAAGGACCTCAGAAAGTCACTAAATTGATCTTTCTACCCACAGGCAGAATCAATTACACCTAAGCATCCCAGTATTCTGGCATCCTAGACTGAAAGGATGGGTCATGTTAATCTAATAGCAAACTGGTTGTAAGCTCTTGATCAATCTGCAGTCATCTGCATCCTCACTAATTTTCCCGGTCCCTGGGACTCAGGGCCAACAGGCTCATAGCAAAGTCTAACAGCTCCTGAGGTACAGGACTTCAGGAATTTGAACGGCTTAAATTCTAAAAGAAAAAATATGTTCCAATACCAGAAAATCTTCAGAAGAAAGTAGATAATGGGGAAAAAAAAAAAAAAGAGTGAAAAAGGTGCCTGCAGTGCGTAGGAGGTACAGAAGCATCAAGGGAAGAAGGACAAAGACAAGGAATATGCGCAACCAGGCTCAAAGAAGTTTACGTTTTCGAAATATTATTGCTCATTTATTTCCCCCTTTCTGCAGCTATTTAAGGAACACTTTCTTTTCATTATCATATAGTGGAGCATGATACCTCAACAAAAAAATATCCACAAGAATGTGCTGAGAGGAGGATTAGAAGACGACCTAGGAAAGTCACTCTGCTCTCCCACGTGTGCCCAGTGACATTACAAAACCACCGCACAAGGAAGCTCATGCTCCTCACGGCAAAGACTCAGGTTCCGTGTGGGGCTCTATGCTCCGTATTTAAACAAACTCTTTCAGCCCCTCTCGATCCGTCCTTGAAGGAACTTCTGCAGAGGGAGAAACCTCGGCCGACGCCTGGGACTCTCAGGCTAGGGCTGGCAGTCCCAGTGTCCCTGTCTCAGCTCTTGGTCCTCACCAGAACAGCCTAAATCTGATCTGAAACGGGACACTGTCAGCCACAGGAAGACGGGGCTGTCAGCAGCTACTAGAGCTACGCGGGAGCTTTTCTGGAGCAAGCCAGCGTCTATCGGTCACCTGGATCTAGGAGGTAAATGTTCTGCAGCAAGTGCCACTTCAGCAAAATAAGCAGCTTTACACCTTCCAGGTGCTTTTCGGAGACCATGAAGCGCCAGGTACTCATCTCATGTCTTCTTAATCTCTTTCCTACCATTTTCTTTAAACAATTGTAATCACAGGGTTTCTCTGAAGCACACTTAGGGATCGTTAAACATTTACCACTTATTGGGTAAATAAAGCTCTGGGAAACGGTTTCCTTCACACACTCACCTCTGGGCTGCTATTTGCTTCCAGTTTAGAAACAGCAAAGGGCTGAACTGCAGCCCCACTACCCACCTCACTCCTTTACGCCTTCCTCTAACAGAGACTAGGGACTGGTGTAAAACAGGAGGATATTCTGGTATTTTGCCAACATTGCCCACTCTGGGCCAGTGTCAAGTGGGTGAGCAGCTGCCGACCACAGCTCTTCTGGTTGAGAAGAGAGCTGGGACAGCTACATGGATGTCCCTCTGGAGAAAACACAGCCTTCCCCTCGCACTGCCCACTTAACTTCCAGGGGTTAAAACATGCAACGTACGGAAGTTAATCACTCTCATACGTAATCAAATCAGAGCAATTCCTAAACTAATTTAGGCAAGGTAGAAAAAAAGAAGAACCCTTCTTCCTCAAAGACAGTGAAAGAAACCCAAACCTGGGACTTGTGGCTTTTTCTTTAGACAAAGCACTAGAAATATTGCCCTGCCTTTAGTGTTAATCTTGCTTTCTTTTTTCTTGCACCTGCTAATGTTCCATAACTCACAAGTCCCTCTTCCTTCCCCTCTTACAAGTTTATTTATTATGACTATTTTACCAGCTATTGGTTCAACACGCTCCACTCAGATATTCATCATTTAGTTCTCCGGGTAAATCGTATTTAATCAGCACAGGAGAGAAAATAGCGTAATTATAGATGCCGGATGCCATTACACTCAGAAGAAATTAAACCTCGTCCAGTGGTGCCTCTGATGAAAACGAGCAGCCGGTGCTGCCCGGGAGGTTACCACGGGGTTAGTGGCCGTGCGGGGCCAAACGCACCTTCGGGGCTCCCCGAACCCAACGAACACGCAACAGCAGAGAGGGTCAGAGGGAGGACGAAGAGAAGTGACTAGAGATAAACAAAGAACACCAGAATTTGTCATAATGAATCTAGGAAATGCTTTTTTTTTTTTTTTTTAATAATATGATAAGCCAAACCCCCCCACACTACTTACAGCGCAGAAAACCAAGGTTGCTACACAGAGATGTGGCGGTTGCAAATAAATCCTGTCCAGAAAAATCCTCTGTTAAGAGTAAGCACAAGGATAATGCATGTTTCATCTCCGGCCTTAGCATGAGGCTTGCTTTAGCTGACGGTGAATTCTGCAGAGCAGGAGCCAGGCTGCCTTGGCTGCTCAGCGCTGCAGCACCCAGCTTCACCAAACTGCAAATAAACGGTTCAACACCGAAACGGACGGAGGAGAGGACGTCCACAGAAACGACCAGCCCAGAGGTAGTGCCCATTCTGCTTTGTGCCCATTACAGTACTTCTGTGTCACGGGTGGGTTTGTAATTTTTTTTTTTTAAGGTAAATAATTCTATTTTAGGAATGCTAATGGAAAAATTCTTCACTGATCGATAAAGTCCAGAAAGTTACTAGAGTAAAAAAAGATGCAAACAGATTCTTAAAGTTGCTCAGAGGAAGAAGTGGTGCAGTCGTCTGCAGTTGGCACTGAAACATTTAAAACCTGACATTATCCTCATATGAAGTATCACAGTTTACCCAGGTTATGGCATAAACTGCTATAGGAGATATTTCACCTACAGACACTTCTTATTCATCGCCTGACATCGGTGCTCAGAAACGACTACCTGGGTCCAGAAAGAACAATGGCCAGAAAGGCTGAGTGTTGTATTTTATTTATTATTTATTTTTTGCTAATAATACATCTGAGGTTTAGATAAGTAACTAAGAGGAAGGAGAGCTCCTTCTAGTCCATCCTGCTGCCGACAATTAAGAAACCTCAAAGTAATTTTTGAAAATGTCAGCGTCTCATTTAGCAAACGGATAAATAATGAATGAAGCATAATCACTGTCCTGTGCTGGTGGTACAGCTTCGCGGTGTCATTAGTAAACTAACGGTATAATATCTTCGTGTCACAGTTTAATTATATCTTGTAATTAGTTTCAGCAATGGATTGCACAGAGTCAGGCCCCCTGAGCTAAACAAAAGGTAATAGAACTTTCAGAGTCCTCACATAAATCAATTATGAAAGTGTCCTGTGTTATTTGAGGCTTGTTTGCTGTAATTTTATGCACAAAGAAGAAATGATCCCTGCTGCCTATGGAGGGCGATTCACCTTACCCATTGCCCGCCTAAACGACCACGAGTGGTCCGGAGCCGGAGCCCACCCTGGGCGGCACGTCTCCTGACGCACCTGCGGAGACGGAGAAACGTACTGCGCCTGCTGGGAACACCGCAGACGAGGTGGGGGTGCTGCCTTTCTTCTGCTGCTGCTGAGGTGTTTTGGGCTGGCCCTGAAGCCTGGCGTGTTGCAGGCACAAGCGCTCTGCGGCCAAAGCCACGCGTCGTCGTGCTTCTGCTCGCTATCCTGAGAGGATCGTGCCGCCATCCAAACACCGCCTACACCTTCCTTCTCCCTCTTCTTCATCCACAGAGTGAAAAAAATCATAGAATGATAGAATGTTGGGGTTGGAAGGGACCTCTGGAGATCACCCAGTCCATCCCCCTGCCAGAGCAGGGTCACCCAGGGCAGGTCCCACAGGAACGCGTCCAGGCGGGTTGGAAAGTCTCCAGAGCAGGAGACTCCACACCCTCTCTGGGCAGCCTGGGCCAGGGCTCCGGCACCCGCACAGGGAAGAAGCTTTTTCTAATATTTTTGTGGAACCTCCTGTGTTCTAACGTAAACCCATTATTTCTTGTTCTATTGCTGGGCACCACTGAGCAGAGATTGTCCCCTTCCCCTTGACCCCCGCCCCTCACATATTTCTATACGTTAAAAAGGTCCCCTCTCAGCCATCTCCTTTCAAGGCTGAACAGCCCCAGGTCTCTCAGTCTCTCTTCCCAGCAGAGATGTTCAGTTCCTTGATCACCCTCGTAGCTCTCCCTTGGACTCTCTCCAGTAGGTCCCTGTCTCTCTCGAATTGGGGAGCCCCAAACTGGACACAGGATTCTCCCTGTGCGAGACAGCTGACCTCTCATTTGCGCTAGCGCAGCCAGAGAAGCCACCAGCACCGGGTTCTGGCGCAGAGACTCTTCCTCGTACAAGCACGCTTGGGTTAGTTCCCTCTCCTGCTCCGTCTCTGCTATCGCTCATTTGCGGCCGTGGGAATGAATCAAGCAGAAGAGGCCCATACTGGAAACAGATCCGCGCAGGCTGACGGGTCCACTGAGGTTACGCAATTGTAATTGCAGCAGATCAAAATCTCTGCTGCCATCCTGCAGGCTGCTACTTAAGCTCCGGAAATTCTACAGAAGACGCTCGGTTCTTAAGAGCTCTTTATACCGCACCAGGAGTGCGCGCACACAGAAACCGCGGCTATAAAAACCCACACCTGGTAAGTGGCTGTGAATGACCTCCCCTAGCCCAGCCTATAACTTCTCACATAGTTTCGGGGAAAAAAGAGTCTCATTACTGGAATTAAATGTATAAAATGATGTTTCACAGTTCAGGCTTAATGGCTGTATTTTATTTGCATATTTTTTCTACAGCTTTCTTAAGAGTACCACGTGTTCTGTCGCCGTCCCTTGATGTGGGGATGCACACACGTGGATCTCCCTGCTCTGGGGTTGGAGCGCCTGAATCATTTGTCTTTCCATGTTCCTCCTCTGCCCCCACTGCTTGGTGCCGGAAGCTGCCTATGTTACATGGGATGGAGGAGGAGGCAAAAAAAATAAAAATAAAAATTGAACCTCTCAGCATGTCTAATTCTGGCCTACCGAGATCTCCCAAAGCAAAAAAGGCCCAGAGCAGACGCAAAGGGCTGTCCGCGGGTCACCCACTCCGAGCCCGCGTGTCGGGGATCCCTCCTGCGGGCAGCAGAGGAGAAGTGTGGAGAAGAGTCTGAGAGGTGCCAAGACATGTAATCGTCTCAGTCCTGATCAAGCTGCAGAACACGCTGGGGTCCTGGTTCAAAGCCCTCATCAAGTCTGCCTTGAAAGTGAATCTAGTGGCACGCTGGCCTTTCTGTTTATACAACAACTTACAGCTTTAAATGAAAAGCTGCTTGATAAAGCAGCCTCAATCCTCCCATTGTGAGCCCTTCAGCAAATTTAACAAAAGAAAAAGCACTGACTAGAAAAAAAAAAAAATAAGGGGGAAAAAAAAAGTCCACTCCTCAAGCGGTGCTGCAATCCGGCTGGTTGCCATGGCGACATGATGACTTGTTCACATGGCAACATACCTTAGGTCCACTATTAAAATGATGAGAGTAAACTGGGTTGCACTAAGTATAGTATCCTGCCTGCTGCTCCCGCCGCTCTCTGCAGCGGGAGCTGGGACAGACACGGGCCAACGGGCGGGAGGGAGAGGAGAACAAAGCTGAGCACGGCAGAGCTGGTGGGCAGCGGGGAAATGACGGGGATAAACAGAGTTCTAGATCCGTATCCGAGACGAATGACAGCTGCGCAGATGATAAATTAAATTTCGCTTTGATATCAAATCTGCCTTTATAAGCTAAAGGATGTTTTCTGTACGTCAGTAACGTGCTCCAGAGGGCACTGAACTTCTTTAGGAAGTGACCTCTGGTGCTCACGGGCAAAAAATAACCGGGGCAAGGAGGGGAAACTGTTGGAGATCCTATCAACCCAGAATTAATTGCGTTAGAAATGAAACTTTAGCAATACCTGCTACAGCAGTGAAATGCAGTCACTTATTTTGTTGTTCACATTAAAATCCTAAACAACTAGTTGGCGGTGAATTGTGTAACACCTATTTAGATGAAGTACAGGGTGAATCTCCTTGGCTTATGAAGCATGTGCATTACACAACAGACATGAGAAAGTCTTTGAAAATATAAAATACAAGAAAAAATACCTCTAATATGGATTCTGTTTTAATTTTGCCGGCTTCCTTTCTCTACTTTCTTTAGAAGGCAGACTCTTATCACTGAATAGTTAAATGAAACCCATAATGGCACGAAGCCCATAATATGGGGCAGCATTCATTTCTCCTGTCCTTGTCACAGCTCCAGCCTCAGCGTGTTACCCTTCACTTGCCTGCAACCCTTTTCTACCTTCTCGAGATCTCTGAAATCTGTGGGTGACTTCTGGGCAGCTCCTGCAGCCCTCGCTCCCCCGCGGCGCCGCCAGCTCTGCCCTCGCACGAGGAGCCGGCCCTAAAGCGTCCCACGGGCTGGCTGCTGCGCTGGTCACTGGTTAGCTGTCGGTGTTGGAGGCTGTGCTGAGGGCTCCTCGTGATTCCAGCAGATGTCACGGCAGAGGAGGGTTCCTTTCATCTCCGCACCGATGAAACAATAGATTCGTCCCACTCCCCCTAACACTAGGAACGATAGCTGCCTCACCAGGATGGTAAACGGCACGTGGAATGAAAAGAAACCTTCCGGTGCCTATCAAGCTCTCATGACAGCTGCACTCGTGTTTCCTCCTGAGGACCCAAATAGCCACAAAGTGCATGAAATCATTAAGCACATGAAAATCCCAGAGGTAGGCTTGGGCTAAACCTCACGATTTCCCAACCAAAAGGCATCAAAGAGCAATCCCTCGTAGTTCTTTCGCTGCGGCCCTTTGCTCTGCGTGTGCCCATCTCAGCAGATTTTGCCTTCGCTCCACCAGCATCGGGCAGGAACTCCGCGCACACTCCTCCGGCGTGGAGAGGTCCCGGCGTGTGGTGGGGCAGGCGGGAGGGGATGGCAGTGGCTGGGAAGCCCAGCTTGGAACAAAACCCCTTTAAGAGTATCAGTGCATCTGCACAGTCACGTCTACGAGCTACAAGGATGATCAAGGGACTTGAACATCTCTCTTACGAAAAGAGACTGAGAGAACTGGGGCTGTTTAGTCCTGAAAAGAGCGGGTCGAGAGGGGATCTTATTAATGTAAATACCTGAGAGGCGGGGGTCAAGAGGAAGGGGGCAATCTCTGCTCAGTGGTGCCCAGTAACAGGACAAGTGAAAATGGGTGTAAGCTAGAACATGGGAAGTTCCACCTCAACATGAGGAGAAACTCCTTCCCTGTGCGGGTGCCAGAGCCCTGGCCCAGGCTGCCCAGAGAGGGTGTGGAGTCTCCTGCTCTGGAGACTTTCCAACCCGCCTGGACATGTCCTTTGTGACCTGCCCTGGGTGACCCTGCTCTGGCAGGAGGTGGCACTGGGTGATCTCTGGAGGTCCCTTCCAACCCCAAACATTCTGAGAATCTATGACCTACACAGCCACATCTGCACCCTCACACTGTGAAGGAGCTATTCCAAACAACACAGGGAATCTATCGCTTTAAGGTAAAGTAAATATATTTTGCATGAGGCAGTATAACAGTCCTTGCAGCAACCCATCTGATAGGGTGCTGACGTGGTGGGACGAGGTCCCATTTTTATTCATAACACCATTTAGTCAATAAACTAACAAGTTCAAATGAACTCAGAACTTTTCTGCACGACACAACACTTTAATCAGACCTGCCATTTGACGTCCAGTACAGAAAGTTGCAGAGTGGAAATTAAGGCTTTATCTGACCAGAAAAATCTCAAAGTGAAGAAAAGACTTCAGATTTCCATTTTGTAAAGACTGATGCCTAACTGTAGAAAATATACCTGTAGTATTTTTTTTTTCAATGGGTATAATTCACAGACTTGCAAAGTGGGCACAGAAAGTCTTTTGCAATGCTTTTCTTCTCTCATCTTCTCCTGCTCCACCCCAGGCATATTCAGAGACGATTTGCTGCTTTCCACTCTCAGTCCTTCAGCACACACCTACCTAATCCCTCCTTCAAAATAGTTACTTCTACAAAGTGCAAAAATCCTGTTATTTTATATGTATAAAACCCCCTCAATCCCTATAAAGAGCAGAGAAATGGAATCAAGTTCACCGATTCCTAAACTTTTCACGATAAATCTAATTTTAGAAATAAGACCTATCTGAAGGATAAATGGGGAAGGAATTCCAGGCACTTGTAAGAACTTCATTAACGGAAACAGAACCTGAAGGTTCATCAGTGAGACAACAGGTGTTTAAACAATTCCTTCTACCTACGCTCTCACGTCAACTTTATTTTCAAGTTTCACTCCATGATGGAGTTGTTTCTTAGCTCCTTGTGTGCTTAGCCATTTAATTAAAGCAATCCATATTGAATTCATGTCCAGATGCCTTGACCAGCAGAGCCAGATCCTCATTGGCATGCCAGCTGCTCAAAGAAGAGCACAGCCCCTTGCATACTAATCAGAGGAGAAGGCAGTGATTCATCAGCCCGCGATACTGCTTCAGCATCTACAAGCACTTATGACATGTAATTGCTGGTGCATAAGCAAGCCAGGCCACATTAAAAAGCCTACAGATAGTCAGAGATAAAAATTAATGACTTTTGCTTTGTGTAATCCTGTGTGCGTGGCGGGGGAGGGGAAGGGGAGACTGGGATTAATGGACAAATGTAAGTAGGCACAAAGGAACAAAGACTTTCTTGGCCTTGTTTACATATTGAACAATAATAATAAAAGAAAAGTGACAAGTTATGGGAAAGGCAAGTGTGAATTTTCGGCACGAGTGAGTTGGAAGACTGCTTGCAGTTCATTATGGATGCAGAATTTCCATACTCATTATTCCGAAACAAACCTCCTTAGAAGGCCCTTCTGGGACCAATGGCAGCAGTTTTTATTATTCATCTTTTGCCGGTATTGAGGATGTCATTACAAGAGCTGCACAGAGCTCCTGCTGCATGGCATGCAGGGAGAGAGCAGTATAAATATCTTGGGAGGAATAGCTTATTTTTCATGAGGCCAGAGCAACCGAAGAGGCAGGGTCATAGTGGGCCACAGTTGTAAAATCAGGAAAGAAGAGGGAGGTAAATCAAGGACAGCAGACAAAGACATTATGTTGTGCACCCACGGCAGCCGCTTCTGTAGACCAAGTCCCCATCGAAATATTCACGCACCGACACTGTCACTGGCGCCTCCCTCTTCCTGCCACAAATCCCCATCATTCCCCAACGATGGATACACCCTCCTTGAAACAATTTTGAAGAAAACCACAACTTTTCTATTACAATTTTTTTCTTTAACATTTGCTTTCTCTTCTGCTTTCTGAAGTCTTGGCGGGATATGTGCCTATCGAGGAGAACAGTGAAAGTGAATTACTTGAGCTGTCTTCTGACTCGGAGGGAACAAAAGGAGGGAACAAAACGGACGCACGTGCGATAGCACACAGCATCAGAAACTTAGTCTTACCCCACTTCCAGCACACAGGGCACCATAACCTACTGCAGCAGCTTGCAGGAGTAGAGGTCTATTGATTTCAGCAGAAACCTGCCCAGGTACAATAGCAGAGATCCGGCAGCAGACTTTCCTTCTGTCAGGAAAATTGCCAATTACGCGTACGGCCGCGTGTTCCCTGGCGCAGAGGCCGGTACCTCTAGTCTCATTTCTAAAGGTAAATGCTAGTTCCAGTTCAGACTCCGATTTCAGTCCACTTCAGCCACCGCGCGCATCCAAGAAAGGCAATTTATCACCTGTTGAATGGAAGTTTCTACTCTGTAGCTGGGAAGAGCTATTTTAGGAACTATTGATTTATCCTAATTGCATCTATCTTAGTACTTTGAAAAACTGCCATTGCCATGAAGAGAGCATTTAAAAAAAAAAAAGAAAAAAGACTATAAAAAAGAAAAAAGACTATTCTTTAGTCAAGCGTGTTGTTCCTTTTAACGCAGCAGACAAAAACCCCTTCCTGCAGAGGTCAAATACGATCACTGCATGACTCAGAGGTAACAGAGCTTGTTTTGGCATCTCACCCAGACACTGCTCAGCCACCTCCCAGCACCTTCTGCAGAAGGACATGAGAAATACCCACTCGCACCAGCAAAGGGCACTTGGAGCCACTGCCCCGAGCAACTGTGATACCACGCAGGAGGGGCAGCATCTCTGACAGGGTCTTTGAGAAAGCCTTTCTCCCCGCAAGTTCTTTGGTTTAGAGAAGACAAGAGAGTTCCTGAGATTCACACGCACCAGGGAGGAGAGCCAAGCTCTTGGCTTTTCCTTCCACAGCCATACCCACACACCACCGGCACCTGCTGGAATCTGCGCGTGAACGGCGGGCTGGGCCTTATACAAATGTGGTCCTTTATGCAGAATAAATCAATCCACATTTGATTTGACCCCCTCTCCTTACTGGTAACATTTGCAAAGACAGGCTGGAGGACTGCTTAGCCTTCCCTTCCTTTCAGAGCCCTGAAGAATAGAGTGGAAAGCTCTGGGACTCAGAAAAACGGAAAATCATTGGTATCGGCAGGCAGCTGAGCGGAAACTCAGAGCTATCAGTTGTGTTTAAGCTCCACTGCTGTGTTACAACCTTTCACTCTGCAAACCTTGCTCTTTATTTATCAGTTACAGCAGTTAATTTCATCTGTTTTGCAGAAATATTTACCAAGGGTAGGTGAGGGAAGCAGAAGCTGCAGCTGCATTGGCAGTCACCATACGATTTATTTACAACTGGGGCTTTGTGGTGCAGCTAGATAAAAGAGGATTAAATTACGCTTTGTAGATTAAGAGTCTGAACACTATAAAACTCCTAAGCCTTTGTATGCTAAGCAAGAACTTTGACTCCCATAGGAGCTTGCAACAGAGATTCTGCATACACAGAGACGACTCGATTTTTTTTGATATTTCAGTGTACCTTTCACAAGTAGAGATACTATCAAGCTGTTTCGGAAACATTTTATCGGCACAAAAAAGGTAAACCGAATCCTGATGTCCAGTATATTTTCATCTCAGTTCCTCCACGCAGTCATTCCAATAGACTTTCTAACTGTGAGGGCACTGTCACTGGTTATACGCCATCCATAAACCCATTCCACTGCTCCCTCACTGCTAGACCATCACTGTCCCAGGTCTTTGATTACTGGGAACACGTACTAACACAACATCCCCGCCCCCACACACGCCCTTTTCCTGCCCCCTCTCTTCTCCTTCCCTTGTCATCTCATAAATAATTTACAAAATCCACAAAAAAAAAAATCTTTCAAGAAAACTTTTTCTTATATGTAGATAATATTCTGCTTAAAAGAAGGACAAGCAGGACCGTTTGGAGATAGACAAAGCAAAAGAAGTTTTGAGTCCTTACAAGACCATAACAAAACCCCACCAACTATGCATGGATCAGATACAGAATAGAAAGGCGCGTGTGTGTGCATTACGCATTTTTTAGCTGAGAGGGAGGCAACTCTCCAAGGATTCAATCAAATTATTTCTTCCTCAACTTTATTTTCCATTTTTTCCTCCACACTTCTAGGAGAAAAGCCAGAAGACATTTCAGTCTGATGTATACGTACAAATATCTTCTGCAACAGAAGTCAGAATGAGCTAATTTACACGGAGATGTTTCGGGGCAGCCACTGTAATAGACCTCTAACAGCTGTTGCTGGGTTTAGAAGTACAAAATGGAAGTTTCTCATGTAAAACTGTTCCACAAAGATGGGATTTTCTTTGCATGTTATGCGTTGGACATTTTAAGATAAGTTTTCTGTTACCATCACCGATGGGAAAGGCAAAGCAGGTTTAGAGCAGGTACTACCCATCCCTGACGTTCAAGAAAATGATGAAGAAGCCGGTTCATGTGTCCCCGCCAGGCTCGTGGCACAACGGGGCCTCTCCCTCGCCTCCAGCCCAGCACCGGGGTTTAACCACCCTCCCACCTGGGCACACAGACCCTTAATTTTGCTGAAATACGATGGGTTCTGTACGTTTTGCTGCACAGTCCAATGGGAAGAGGTGGTTTCTGGAGAAGTGGTTCCCCAATATAAGCCAGGTCCAGCTAAGAAAGGGAGCTTCAGGGGAAATATTAGATGTTAACTGTCCAGGCATAGCTAAGAAGGGTATGTTAAACAGTAATCGCTAGGTAACTGTCTCAGACAGACAGAAAGAGAGGGGGGGGAAAAACCCTGAAGTAGCTATCTTTAAAGAGAACAAGCAGATCTGAGTAATCCAATTTAGGGGAGATAAGAGTCTGCTGGTAGCACTGTCCTTTAACTGGACAAACGCCTTCGTTCAAGTGTCAACCCCAATCCTGGGGAGGTCAGCGTGTGGGGCCTGCAGCCTAATGTACTCCTGAATTGGCTGAGTGGATTTCCGAACAAACACGCTGGTCCACCAGAATTGATTTTCAGCAGGCCGTACGGGTCCCTAACGTAATTATCCTGCAGTGAGTCAGTTCACAGCAGCCCCTGCATTTAAAAGCTGCTGGTCAGCCGAGAGGAGAGGTTACCGCCGGTGCCTCAGCCTCTCCGCCAAGTACAGCTTCGCTTTTAATTGTTTAAACAGCAGCGGAATTTCTTTTGCTCTTTCTCAACAGAGAATCATTATATCCCTGTTTAAAGAGGTCTGGAGGGACCTCAGAAGAAACTTTCCCTCCAAGCTTTGTGTGCTAATGAAAAAAATCAAGTCATAGCTCTCTAATAGGCGAATTCAATTTATAACAAGCAAATACAATCATCTCGACACCAGCGCTACACCACAATAAAATAAAACTTCCCCGGCTTCGGCTGCGCAAAGGCCCCCGCGAGAGGCAGCCCAGCGCCGGCCACCCCGGCCTGGCACCTGCGGCCACGGCGTGCCTGCGCCCGGCGCCGGCCATCCCCAAACCACCGCCGGCTGGGGGCAGGGGCCACGTCGGTCACTGCTTTCAGCCACGCTGGCCTCAGGCTTGGCACGACGCAGCACAACACAGCGCGGCACAGCTCGGCATAGCGTGGCTCGGCACGGCATGCTGCCTGGCGCAGGCGGCCGTACGGCGTGGCTGAGAGCCGGTTGTGCTGCCCACCCCACAGGGAAATCATTTCCAGGCACCCTACTCCACAGGTTAATTCCTCAATAATTTCCTATAGTGCCTTTCTTGGAACTGCTGACATGAGGCAAATCACATCTAGGGAGTTGTCTGATAAAGAAGGGGCAAATTTCTCCACGATAAAGTAATATCATATTTCTACACAGTCCAGGTAGAGCAAGATCAGTTTTACAGTGTTTCCCCTAATTTTTATTTTTCTCTTTCTTGGTGAAGGTTTGGACTAACTCCGAAAGCCATGAGGCAACGCCAGAAATTCTGTAGTTCTGACATACCTAGAAAACAAAGTCCAGGCCCTAGAACTGGGCCTTCTCCGGCAGACCTTGCCAATAATAATGACGTTAAGCAGCACTAACGAGATCTCCCCCTTCCCCCTTTCATCACAGCAGCACCAGTTCTTTACAGAAGCAGATGCATCACCAGCAGACAAAAATCACAGCACCCGCCACGCTTGGTGTAGGTGCCAGAGCACCTCCTCAGCCTCGGCCAGCTGGGTTCTGCCCCAGCTGCCTAGAAGCTCCCCATGCTGGGAGAACCACCAGCACCAGAGGCCATTCCCAGCAGTGGTGACAACGAGGATGCACTTGTAGTATACGTTCTCATTTTGGTGCAGAGGCGAAAACGATGAGCTCGCTTGATAAGCACCGCTGAACCGAAGTTACGTGCACAGGACTTTTTAGTGTTGCTGACTTCCTGCCCTGTGCTTCACATGCTGCGGGATGGGGACCAAAAAACCACCACGCTGGGTCCCACTGAGAGCCAGGCTCCTCTCTCCATCCGTGGCCAGAAAACAGGGGAACGCGTGACACAGCCGGCAGCTGCTTGGGGGCTTCCCCAGCCAGACATTTCATTTGGGCTACTGTGTCCAATACCCATCTCTTCTCCACGAGTTTGTTTGATCTGTTTTGAATTCATTTATTCTTTTGTCTTCCACAACATCCTGCACAATAAATTCCGTGTGTTAATGCTCCAAGACAAGGTACCAGCTTGTCTTTGTTTTACGAACTTCTCCCATTTGGTGAATATCCCTTACTTCTTCTAATTATTCCCTAATCTTTTTTCCTATACCACCCACAAATTACAAGCTGCTACTGCACTTCTCCATCACATTTATTATCGTGGATGATGAAGCCTAGCCTTTTCAGTCCCTCTACTCGTGGAGGGTGCCCTATGTCTGTACACTGACTATCCGATCAACTCAGTTCCCAACGTCGGCGTTTCCAGGTAAGGCCTAGCATCCTGATTTTCCTTCCAAGGCTGAAATACCTGTTAACACAGAACCTGCTCCTCATATCTCCACCGAAGAGCGCCAAACAGTGCTATACACCCTCAGCTTTTCACACAGCCTCCATTTCAACCCTGGTGCTAAAATTGTCTCGGCAAACTGAAGCTCCACTCAAAGCGCCCCGACTGAATCTGTGCGGAGAGAATCAGCGCAGATGCAAGCTGCTCCACAGCTCACCAGCCCCAAGTGGCAAGTGAGCAGCCGGGAAGGATTCCTAGACGGAGCGTCTACCTGGATAACGGCTTCACCGCAATACGATTTTGTGCTGGTTCCATCTATGTTTCCTCCAGTCAGTCAGATGTTGCTTTAACTGTGCTCCACTCTCCCCGCTGCAGTCGCAGAAAGCCATCTGTCAGATCCGCAGCCTTATTTCCCTTTTCCTGTCTTTCCCCAAAGTAGGAGCAAATGGGGCCAGATTCCAGCTGTATTTTTCATCCTCCAATTAGCAGGCTCCAATTCATCACTCTGAGTATCTCCTGGCATCAGTGCTGAGATTCCCTCCTCACGCCTGGTAAATCGGTCTTCATTTAAAACCCTCTCTCTTAGCCCTAAATGGAAATCAATTCTGCAAGTTTAGCAAATAGTTAATTACTCCACAAAGAGGATTGATTGGCCTTTGATCACCAGAAAGCTCTGTAGTGCTATTAGTCTCTTTCATCTGTGATTAAACCACAGAGAAAAAGAAACAAAAACTAAATTAGGCTTCTCCTGTTATCCTACAAATATTTAATGACGGGATAATCTCCTAAAGGTGCGATCAGGGGATATACATTCCACCAGGAAACGTCTCCAGCTCAACCTTGAACCCAAATTCTCTCCCTGAAAAGAGCCTGGCAACGAACTTTAGAGAGGAACGGAGCTGAGCTCAAAGGGACGCTTTGTAGTACACACTCTTCTTGGCCTTTTCTTCTTCCTCTTCTTATGTACGTTTTAATGCAGATAAAGATTTTCCCAACGGAGTCCTGACATGAATAATAATAATAATAAAGGCTTTCTTTAAATTCAGTTTTGGCTCCGCTGACTTTCTCAGCAGGACAGGACTGTGTCCTGTTGATTTGCGGCATTGTACGGAGCTGTTTCCCCAAATGACGGGATCCTCCCACTTCAGACAAATTTCAAATATCGCAGCCTCCCACTGCTAACCCAATTTAAAATTCGGTCCCAAAGTAAAGCAAAGAGCTTTCTACACAGCCACCTATCCACACTGCAGCACAAGGTCAGAGGGTGGAGAGCGAGAATCGAGTTGCATTTCTCACGTTCTGGGCAAATTTAAGGTCTGAGAATCTTCCTTTCACGACATTAATGCGAAGCTCCCTGGAGGGTGGCTGCCAGCTCCCCCGTGGCGAACAGGCTCTGTGTGGGCTTCTCTCCACTACTCACTCCCAGCAGCAGCCACGGTACAGGTTATCAGACACGATACCAGTCTCTCCAGAGGTCCCAGCAGCCAGGGCTGGGGCTCACATTGTTAGAGACTTTAGAGGCTTTATCGGGTCATACTCTGGAATTGCTCCTTCCCCAGCACTGCCAGGATTTTAGGAGAACTGTGGAAACATTCCTACTCTCCTCTAGCAAACGTTCATCACCTGCTAATGGTGTTATTCGTGGCACACGCTCCCAGATGCGGCGAGGAAAGTCAAACCCGGCACTGGACAAGGAGAGCTGCCCAAATTTCTGCAGCCTCCACCTCTCTGGCTGGGGAGGGAAACGACTGCGGTACCTGGCCATGCAGCAGCCGAGGAAACAAGTCCCTCAAAAGTCAGTGCATGACAGCAAGACAGCTGATGGGTGCGAACAGCCCATTTGGAACGATCGTTTTGGCCAGCAAGCACGGTCTGCATAGGCTGTGCTGCAGGAAAGAAAAGTATACAGACGAGTATCCAGGAGAAGGTTAGATTTCAGGAGGTGTATCTTGCCAGGCGAAAGGCGATTTGGTTAGATATAAGCTTGGGAAGAAAGGAATGGAGCTGGTAAGGTTGAACTTCGAGAAGTTTCACAACTTGCTACAAAACCCAAGAAAGTTACCATAACTTTTTTTTTTTTAGCACTAAAATGTCATAATATTCTTCATGCAGGAGAAAAGAGGAGCCTCCTGACATGTTTTCAACTCTCGAATGGCAAAGAGTCCTTGAGGGGCCATGCCACGCATCAGGCAACAGCAGGCGTTAATTAGCCCAGATTTTCTATTGAATTGTTTTGTGTGTGTGCGTGCGCGCACGCGTGTGTTTTTCTTTCCCTGGGTGTCTCATTTGCAGAATGTTCAATCATCCCCTCTCTCTTTCTGATTCTGCAGTCGTGTGTACTTCTGTGCGACTGTTGAGTCCTGACACCTGTCAAACAGTGCCACAGTAAATTGGACGTGTCAGCCCCAGTGTGCTGGTGCCAAGGTGCGAATTAGATAGAGCCTCTCACTGCTGTTCTTCTGACCTCTTTACTCCATTACTAGGACATCCCGAGACACACCGAGCCTCAGGGTATCGAAAAACCAAAACACAACAGAAAAGGAACCCACAAACCTATTGCAACCACAGCCGGGTGCTTAAGGATTTAAAGTGATGCTTTCTTCTCTATAGGAAGGGAAGAATTTAAATCAACAGAATTTGCAAACATGCTGATTGCGTTTGCAAAACTGCTAGAAAATAGGCTTCGTGTTTTTGTCTCGTGCCGTACTGGGAGGCTCTAGGAGGCCAGAAAGAAAAGGGAAAGCGAGCGAGTAGTTAGCAGAGCTTTCAGATGAAAAGACGCGTAAGTCATTCCGCACAAAGAAAAATATTTGTTTATATCGTGCCCATCACTGTAGACGTGGTTACCAGAAAACTGAGCAAGCAAAAAAACCCAAAGCAATGCGCACGACTGAAGTCACCCTGATTCCAGCTCCTCACCTTGCACGGAGGTTGGGGGGTTTGTTTTGTTTTTTAAAACAACAGCTCCCAGCACAAAAGGCTGATTTGTGCAGCAGGCAGTTCTGGGGACCACCTATGGCACGGGGCTGTAGACACATATGGTGCTGCACAATAACAAATAAGAACAACAATAAAGAAAGCTGCACCCACTTTGCTCAGTACGGTGTTCTCAAAGTTACACAGTACGAAGCAATTATCCCAAAGTGGCAATTTTATTTGAAAATAACATTTAAATTAAAATGGGCATTTCAGGGCCTCCCGCTGAAGAGTGACACGGGCTGTTCAGGGGCCCACTGTCACTTTGTCAGCTGTCACATGCTGCCTTCTGCTAAATGGGCGCAGTTTGCCTTTACCCTTTATCCAGACTCTTAAAAATGCCGCACGCATTTTATGAAGACCAACTAAGTGGGACTGCATCTCTGACAGCTGTTCCAGCTTGGATTCTGTGAAAGTGCTTTGCATACATCTATCTTTTCTGCTCACAGTTTGGAGAGATAACAAAAGCTGAGGGGAGAGGGGTGAGCGGGCTGGGGACAGGGATGGAACAAAGAGCTTTCGCGCCCCAGTCACCTGTTAGCGTCCAGCCCAGGGAAGCACCAGCTGAAAGGGATGTTTCATGAGAAGGCAGCTCGGTAGCTTTGGTTAACTGAATTTTAGGTCTCACGATCCCCTGCAGTAGGTAGACGCACCTCTTGCAAAACCCCACCACAGTCAAGCATCATTGTAGAGCCGGGGGGAAGAAGAGATGCTGTTCTGGTCTCGGGTGCCGAGAATGATTGGCCAGCAGTACAAAGCTGACGGTGCGAGAGGGATGCGGGACTCCACCAGATTCCTTTACATTTGGTCAATTCTGAGCTGCTGCTTGGGATTTGGAGATCCTCCTTATTCTCTCCCCTCCTTTTCTTAACACATTTGATTATTGAAAACTGCTATCTAACAAAACCTGTCCTTCAATCGATACACAGCCACGTTGAACCTTAGATGCTGTAAGTTACCAGTTTAAGGGCTCTCACAACAACCTTCTCATGAATTCAGCATTTCCCGTAACCTAAGATACATTTTAAGTTTCAGATGCTTTCCAGTACTCCTATGTACAGAGACATAACACACTTCAGTAGACACAGACACATCCAGCGGACTCACATTATCTCCAGTTGTCCTTTTGCTGCTGATATACCTGCAGAAACCCTTTTGGTTGCCCTCCACACCCCTTAGCAGGTTCACCTCCAGGTGGGCTTTGGCTCTCCTAACCCTACACTTTCATCTCTGTAATCCTCCTGCGTCTCCTGCCAAGGAGGCGGCAATCCCTACAACCACCGTAGCTCCCCTGAACCTCTCTTCTCTCCAGGACCACAGCCCATGGGATGAGGAAAAGATGCCCTGAAGAAACTGGCAAGTCCTATTGGGAAGGCAGAGGCAAGGCAAAAATTCAACATGATGCCAATACTGTGTGAATTGATTCACGAGAATCACTATACATCTATACTTTGTAGTTATAGAGTACTTTGTAGGTGGACTTCGTAGTTATAAAGAGTTAAATCACTAAATATTTGAATACATAAATATTATTCAAATAAAACCTCGTTCATAAAAATAATCCCAACAGATCAGATAGCTGAATGCTCTGACAAGAACACTACACGTGATGTATACACCCGCTATCACTTACGACTTGATTTCAACAGTGCTGTTGAAGAGCAGAATCGGGGCCCCTTTGTGCTAGCAAGGCATCACCTGCAAAAAACTCAAACCAAACACCAAAATGAAATGAAAGACCAAGTGCATACGAGAGAAGCACTGCTTTTCTACACGGATTAGCAGAAGCCTCAAGGCAGCTGCTTGCCGCTTCTCCTTTGCAAGTGGTAGTGGTCCATTTTCTGCACCTCCTACCCAATGTAGGTGAAGCAACTGGTGGTCACCAAAACTTCGGGGTTTTCTGAGGCTCAAGAAGAAGAAGGGTTTCCCACAAGAAGGCCAGTGTCTTGGGTCAAAGGTTTTCTTGCTTCATCAGTCCCTCTGTGCCCCGATTCCCTTCTCAACATGAATGTATTTTCATGCTAGATTACATTACAAAGATTTCCAGAGCTGTGAGATTTTCACATCTATGGTAATGAGGATCACTTCGAGACTTAGAGTAGATGGAACGTGTGCAGGAGATCTACTGATGGGAAGTAAATTCTAATTTCTTCCTGCCTTCATTGCTGATTAAAGTCACGAAATGTCTGCAGTTTGCTCCATTCTGTGTTGTGAGATCTCACATAATCACTGACAATAGTTTAAGGTATTATCTGATCTGTGAAAGTACATGTATTTAAAAAGAGGTAAAAGTCTTAAACCCAACATATTAAACATGAAAGGGGTGTCTGGTTTACTTGTTCAAAGTAAGGGATTTGCTCCCAGGAGTGACACATCTATTACTAATTAAACAATTAATTTATTATGCAGCACTTGCAGAAAACAACATATTTGAAGTCTGAAAACGTCTGCTAAAGAATGGAAAATAATTTGGATACAAATAATTATCTTCAGGATTTTTCTTTACACTGGAATATGCTTAACACAATTCGAATGCTGCTTTCCCAGAGCTAAGCAACAGTCGCTGTGTCACCGGCACCGCACAGGCAAAGCAGAGCAATAACAGGTCGTCGTTTTTCCTAAACGTGCCCCTTTCCAAGTCCTTTCAGAGCATGTGTACAACGAGACAGACAGACACTTATCTACAGCTTTAAATTGTTAGCTCTGCAGGGTGGGTCTCAACGTAAAGGATTCTCTGTCAGAAAGTCACACGACAAACTGCCACGTGGGCTCCCCAAGATCTTCTCCCTCCTTCCCAGGGACCAAGCACCAAGAGCGGAATCTCAGGCACGTTGAAATCGGAAGAGGAATTGTCAAGACTTGAACCAAATGTCACAGAGGAGAACTTACTGTACCTCACGTAACAGTTCCATTTGCTTATACAATCAATAGCTGTGCTGAGAGCTACAAGTCCAACTGTTTCCTCAAAACGCTGAAGGCAACGCTGTTGAGTTTCACTTTCTCAAGCACACCAGGCCGCTGGCGTACACCCTGTGCACACTCCTTAGTATCTCCCCATTCAGCTCCAGCACTGAGAAAAGCTTGTCTGTTGTGGTTTTCTCTGCCAGATAACCCAAATGCTGGAATTTGCTCATTTTTTCTTTTCTCCATGCTCCAGAATTCCTTGCAAGAAAACTCACTGCACGTCACACACGCACACACACATGTATGTTACTGAACAGAAGGAAATGCGTATTCTCAACCACAAATAGAGACTCAGTTACCTCCACGTTGAGGATTCAAAGGTCTATCCCTCTATCTAAAGGCATAATCCAAAATAGCACCCAGTATCTTGTCTATCTCCCCAAGAACTCCACTTAGCCTGAGCAGAGGTCCTAATCTGCTCTGCAACCATCTTTCTCAAATATTTTAGCACTGAAGTCCCTATCTCAGGTGCCATCTTTTACTCCAGCCTTTCTCTGTCATCGTATTCAGATTTTTGTCTGTGTTTGGCTTGCTTTCTCCTTAACACCTCTAAACATCTTTTATTAAACACCACCATTGCTAAAATACTTGTCTAGACACCCACTGCTCATCACACACAGACTGGAAACACGCTTTCTTTGGCCTCAACATCTTCATATTCCTCTGAGAGCTGGGACAAAGATAATCTTCCAAGTTTATCACTGTGACATTGCAACCATCTACAGGTGCTTCTTTTTTTTAGTGCATCCATAATGTGTTTATCTCCCTCCTTCATAGCTCCTTAGGGTCTGGAACTGCATCTCTGTTAAAAGTCTGAGCTGCACAGCTCCAGGCAGAAAACAGATGCCGGCACAAACTGGGAGTTCTGCTGTTGATCCAGTAGCATCCTGTCCCATCCTGTCCCATCTCCAATGATATTACTTACACAGCAAATTAAGCTGTGTGAGGTTTAATGACCAAAATGACACTTCTCAGGAGCTTATGGCACTGTGACACATCTTGCAAGAAAGGGGACTAAAGAAGGAAAACTGTGATCACGCAATAAAATTAACTCTCAGTTCACCACATTTTTTCCAGCTCCTAAAGATTTGTCATATGTTTTATGACAAATCAAACTCTGGGCATGACAATGGCCAAAAGCTTAACCACACTGCGGCTTACTGAGCACATCAGAGCTCATCGGAGACGTAGGACAAAGCATGGGAAAAATACCACGCAGAACGCAGCGCAAACATGGAGGAAATCAAGTAATGTGCAAATAAACCTGAGCAATGAGAGGAGGGGACGAAAGTCGGGTAGAAGCAGAGCTACATAAACCCACAGAGGTGTTCACAGAGCACGCAAGTCCAACGAGCACATTGACGTAACCGTGATTTGAGGAGAGACGGAAAATGGACAGAAAGCCCTAAAATTCAGATCTATTTAGGGGCAGGAAGGAGAGCAACCAAACTCTTCTTACCCTGAAGATATTTACCCTATTAGTAACCCGACGGCAGCAGTTGACAGTTTGCTCCTGGACAGCTCTGCCCACGGGCAGGTGGACACGCGGTTACGTCCCAAGTCTGGCTGTGCCCGACATCTGGCAGATGTTGCGGCAGATGTTGCGGCAGAGCCGACCCCGAGGAGGGACGCGACGTGTGGGCACTCGCCTGGTTTCCTACGCAGGCTTCACGCGGGCTGTGGAGCTGCCTCGTTGCAGCCGTGTCACAGGAGGCAGCTTCAGAACTTTTGGATGTGATTAGGTAAAAAAATAAAAAAAAAAAAGAATTGAAAATGGGATCCTCATGTTCATTATGAGAAAAGTAGTGCTTGAAATAAAGTCCTAAATATGTTTTGTAGCTGCCTTAGATATAACCATTATTAGCGGCCTTGAGAGGTGCAAGAAATTTCTATAACTGAAAATGTAACAAAGGAAAAGAGTACTTGGGGAGAACAGTAGAAAAATCAAGCCTTTTTTTTTTAATATATTTTAAAGGTATACATTTCTTGCAATTTAAATTTACCACCAAACCTCCCAGCTTCTCCCCCAGTGTACCAATTCAGAGCTACTTAGAAGGAAAAAAAGAAGAGAAAAAGGAAAATCATTAAACAACCCCCCAAAAAGAGGGCTCAATGAGGTCTCATTTCGTCGTAATGAGCTCCAATTTAACATGATCATTATTTCTGACATTAAAGGCCTGTGAATAGTGTCACATGCCCAGAAGCTATTTTTTTTTACCCTCTAATGCCAGAAATAACAAGCTGCAGTTAAGGGACAGTGAATCAGGGTCTGTAAAATTACATTAAAATAGGAATTTCACTACTGATAGAACGACTCTCATCTCGGCAGCCCTTTCTGAAGGAGGTTTCTGAAGCGTACGGTGATTGGACCCTGGGCTGGTACCTGCCGCACCTTGCTCAGCAACAGACAGTTTCTGCAGAAAGGCAGCAGCAGCAGCAGAGGAGCAGAAGTCCTCCCGCCACGGCGCAGAGCTGCCGTGAAGCGTCGCAAGGTCTGTGGAGAAGAACAGCCACGTCAGGTCGGGGCAAAGGCCCGTCTGCCTCAGAAACCTCCCCCCAGGCAGACAGTATCGATGCTTAGGGAAAAACCTGTATAAGGAACACCAGGAAATCCCTTTCTTCTTTTTTTACTAATAATCATAGAATCATAGAATGTCACAGAACGGTTTGGGTCAGAAGGGACCTTAAAGACCAGCTGGTTCCAGCCCCTTGCCATGGGCAGGGCCACCTCCCACCGCCCCAGGTTGCTCATAAGCATCCGGTTCCCAGCAGCCTGAAGGTTCTGGATTCCCAACCTGCAGCGAAAACTTGATCCATGTGTGAACTTATCAGGGCGAAACAATTCAAATCCAAAAGAATGAAAGAGCTCCTAAATTCCTGACTTTGTTGATCTGCTCCGTGTTTTTTTAATTTCTGTCAACTCATTGTGGAGATGGGTAACAAGAACCTGGAGGAGCAAGAGACATGTGGCCACCCCATGGCTACATGCGATGGTGTGAGAAAATTCCTGTATCGCTTGCTCTTTCTTCCCTAATAGTCCCTAATGTTTTCAGCAATTTGTTCCTTGAACTTCTTTTTTTTTTGGTTTTTGCTATCATGAATGCATGTTTAATTGCCAAAGCTTATACTTCTTCCTTTTCTGCAAATATAACTCTCATACTTCTATTTTTTCCCAAACATTTTTGAGGAATCTAACACATTCTACCACTCAATCACCTCACACCCGCAAGCTTATCAATTTCTTCAAAGCAGTGCGATGTGTTTGCAATGATTAACTTCTACTTACAAAAGCTGTGCTGATTCTTCTCCATCACGTCAAACTTATTTGCGTGGCTGTCAATTCCATTTGTGGCACCCCTATTTTTTTGCAACAGAACTAAAGTTTACTGCTCTGAAATTCCTTACTTCACCCTGGAGCCTTTTTAAAGAACTGTAATCACAATCAATTCTTCCAGCACTGGGCAATTTAAACTACAGGTTACACAACACAGTAATTTGGCTACTTTGAATTTTAGCTCATTAACTCTTGGCATCTTGGTTGCGGTTGTTTTTATTGATTTGTTTTAAACCCTTCTCCCAATATTTTAATTTGATGCAGTTTGTCATGCCTTTTCCCAGTAAAAAAAAAAAAGAGCTTCTTACATGGTAACATCCCAGAGCTCTTGCACAGCACACTCCAGTGCAGAGATCACAGCTGACTCCTCTGCTCTCGCTTTATTTTTGATAAGTGCTCATTTTACAGTTCAGTCCTCAGTCATCCAGCAGCCCCCAGATTTCTCGGTAACCTCTGCAATGCTGACGTACGTGGGCAAGTATTTAGCTTCGACGTTTTCAGCAATTTGTTCCTCACACGTGTTGTTTTGGGGGGACATGAGAACACCTGTGTTATGATTTTGTGTTTAATTGCCCAAGCTCAAGCTTTTTCTTCTCTTTTCTTTTAAATATGACTCTCACTTTGTTTTTTTAACAATTTCCTGTACTCTAATATTGTGTATCTGAGTTACCACCATTCCAGCTTTCTTTTCTAAAACAAAAGACAAAATAAAAAAAACCCTCAGTTTCATGTAGTCTCTTTTTGAAGTTGGACTTCACTGTGGTCACTTTTTCACAGCTCTTTTTCTTACAAAATTGCTGTGCAATAGTTACCACTTATACTATGTCCTTTGTACTGCAAGAAAAAAAAAAGAATCAGAAATGGGCTCCCCTTTCTACCATGCTACCCACACGGACGCTCGTTAACGGTACTTACTGATAGTTACAGTTTTACCTTAATTAATTCTACTGTTTCATCTATGTACAGTTTTACTCTTTATCAGCACGCCTTACTCCACCCTTTCTACTTATTTAACTTTCAAATACATAAGATGCCAAATTTCCACACACACAGTCTGGATCCCAGCACGAGGGCATGGTTCCAGAACCGGACAAAGGCTCCAGCCGATCGCTGCTGTCACCTCACACTCCACGGGAAATATTTAGTGTTATGAGATGACGCTTTTTTTTGGGTTTTTTTCAGACAACAAAGACACGTAGGCATCCTCAGAAAACATACTTGCTCGCACGCGGCACATACAGAATAGCCGTGCTCAGTGGTGTTAATTTCATTTTACGATCTCTGCTACATGAAGGCTTGGCTCGTGGAAACTGGAGGAGAACAGCTGATTTTAGGGGGCGTTTCTGTCTGAGACACACGCAGGTAAGGCGGCCTCCTACTGGAACAAAGAAATCCCCAAACTGCAGAACGACCCCAGCTCCCTTCCATGTGCTTCCGTAAGAGCACAAGCGCGTGCGTGTGGATACCGATTTTGCTTTGTGCGAGTCGGCACGAGGTCTGGATGTGAAGGTGTGGGCTTCATGGTGAACACGTAACTCGGCACAGGCGAGACAGAGACCGAGCGAGCAGAGGCGGAAAGAAATGCAGGTTGATGAGTGTCTGTGAAACTTGGGGTAAGTGCAGGGCTGAAGGAGCTTTCAAGGCAAAAGGACCCAATTTGTATCTTCGTCGATAATTGGTTTGTTTGTGTGGAGCGAGCAGGCGGCTCAGGCGGAAAAGGCAGGGGAAGAAAGTGATGGAGTGAAACAGCAAGGGCTGCGATTCCCTGCCTGATGAGTTGGAGAGAAATTGTTAGTAACCGAGGTAGGTCCCAGAGGGGTTCATTAAGTGACTGGCCCTTCACAGTGCCCTGCCACATCTGACCTGGAAACATTAACACGAGGCCAGGGTTGCCGCACGCCCGCCAGGGCACGGGTGGGAGGTGCGGAGCGCGCGCCAGGGAGCGCTGGAGCCAGCGTCCGGCCACGCGTCACATCTGGAAACACCGGCCCTTTGCTCGCAGGCGGCCGTGCTCCGAGATCGCGTGGGCAAACCCGGCCCTGCCGCCACCCAAGGCAACGCGCTGGCGGCAGCACCGCACGGCCCAGACAGGGCGTTCGACCCTGGAGGGACAATGTCGGAGCCCCAGAGTAAAGAACAGCAACATCTGCAGAAGATGGGCGACAGAAAACGGTCTTGTGCAAGAGATAACAAATATTGACCAGGAAACTACGTGACCACCGGGACCAAGGCAGGCAGGTAGAGGAGGAGTAGGGAAAACCGAAATAAAGAAAGAAGGGACGTTACTGAAATGCGCCTTGTTTTTTTTTCTTGTCATTTAAAAAATGACAAAACGAGTATTTAAAAAACACGTAGCAGGTTTCAATCTTGAGCTATGCCTGGAATAGAGAGTTTAAAAATATAGCTAAAAAGAGTCACGACACCAATCGAAGTTACCTCGAAGAAACAAATGTTCAAGTGTCAATGGGCTGAGTTTGCGGTGAGCGGCATTTGCACTGGCCGGTGGGAGAAGTGAGGGTGGGAAGAGCCTCAGGGGAACACAACGTACCTGCCTCAATCACGGGTCACATTATACACAAGAAGAGACAAAAAGGCATCCCCAGAGTACTCACTTTAACCTGTATTAATGGAATGATTCCTTCAAATCAGACTGAGTCACCTCTCTAAAACTACGTTCACATCCTCCTTGTGCATATGGCTGCCTCAGTCCTCCTAAAATCCGAGTCTTTTCACAGCCTTCATCTGCCTCCACTGGAATATAATGACAGGATTTTAAGCATTACCGTTCAATCAAAAAGTATTTTAAAAGGCTTAACAGAAACTTAAAAGACAAAAGTGAAAAAAAAAAAAAAGAAATACGGCTAGAGATACTCAAAGGCTAAGTGGCTAAAGGAAAATATACTGGCAAGTCAGAAGCAAAATATCCTCGGGAAGAGATAAGGCAAAAAGATACGGAATAAAGCTGCAGAGGAGAATTCTCTCATCTCCGGGCAATCCTACGGGCTCTACTGCCATCCCCAAACGTCATTTGGGAACAACTTAGCTGGAGAACTCGATGGTATTCAACTATTCATTTACTGGTTCGCAACATCACATTCATATGGGAAGATCTTGAGTTCAGGAGGGTGTTTCAAATGTGTTTTGGGGATTTTTTAGGAGTAAAAAAAAACCCCAAACCAAACAAAACCAAAAAATGACCCATGTACTAGATTTTTCCACAAGCCTATGGAGAAATGGCCCCAACTTGCACACACTGAAATCAGTAAGTGACATTCACTCTCCCCCATGTGCAGACCTGTCTGTAAGTACGGAGGTCCTCCCAACCACACACCTTGTAACTCCTACTTTGTCTGTGGGAGCAGCAAATTTCCGTGGGGAAGAACCATATAACCTGGACCCAGTCCAATCGTCTGCCAATTCAAGCATGTGCCAGGTCTACTAATATTTTCCCGAATTAACTTGCTCCTACAGTGCAAAAATCAAAAAGCAGCAAATTCTGCTTCAGGAGAAGGCTCTGAACAAACAGCTTTTGTTGTTTATGTATGACCTCTCTTCATCTGCTCAGAACTGAGCGTTGTCAGTGGGCTGCTCTGTACCGGCAGACAATTTACTAAAAGATACAGATCAGGAGAAGTAGGACTTGGTAATCATATATTAGTATTTTTTAAAATAAAAACTGACTCCAAGTTTTTTAGTCAATTAAACGCATCCGGCACATCATGCATGTGATGTAATGACAGCTCAAGACTAGAAATGCTTTTGATGCATTATTAACCATAAAAAAGGCATTAAATACCAGGCTTGAATGCCATAGGGATGCATATTTCAATAGAAATTATTTTTCAATATATGCTTAAAGTTTATTTTGGTAAACAGATGACTGTGGGCTGTCACAGATGGAGACAGATTTATGTTTAGTTGGAGTCTTTTTGAAACGAAGGGAAATAGCTGGACTTGTTGAACGCACGAAAGGAACATAATTCTTCCTCCCAGCTCAGAGAAGGTTGAGCGGTAGCTTGGAAGCTGCCCCAGTCTGGAATATTAATTTCAGGGTGACAGTTTGGGAATACCACCAAGTAAATAAGATCTTTAAAAAAAAAAAAAAAAAAAAAAAAGGAAAAGAAGGAAAAAAAGCCAGAAAAGAAAATCGTCTCCAAGCAGGAAGAAATGATAGAGAAACATGAAATTTCACTGCCTGATCTAAGGGTGTTACAGCCACGCATTCATTTTCTGAATCTGCAAACAGAAGCCAGGCCAAAGTTCAAAAGTACAGTAAGTGAAACTAATCCCGTTGCTCGAACATCCAATAATCCCTGGCAGAACCTTGGAGTTTTCCATCCAGCGCTGTATTACAAACACTATGACCACCAATCACTACGTATTAAAAAGAAAAAAAAACCACCAACAAACACCAGACTAAACCCACCACACTTCCAGCCCTCACCCCCCTAAAGACATCAGCTCCCAGAGGCAGCCTGACGGCCACTTCTGCTCTGGAGTCGTGGCGATTCTCGACTCCGGTCTGCAGAACCAGAGCAGCTGAAGAAAGAGGAACCTGGCGGAGGAAACCCATGCTGTCCCTCTCCTGCCATGCATCATTTCTCCCGCACGCTCTTCCCACTAAACCTCCAGGCTAAAGGACTTGATATCTTATGTTTCAGAGCTCTAAAATTTTAGTAGACCAGTGTTAGAAATTTCTGGCTGATACTCATTTTTTTTCACCTACTCTTCTCCAAATACGCATATACAAACATATATATATTATTATAGTCCATTTTAGTTTGATACTGGGGTTCAGTCCTGCAAATGTTATATCCAGTGCCTATTAGTTTGAAAGTGACATATGAAAGTGGGGTCTGCAGGATCAACCCCTTCGTGTTTACATCTTCAAACATTTGTGGACTGTTATCAAGCCTTCTTGTACTCATCGCCTTGCCGAGCTACACATATTTAGCTCTTTTAATCTTTGCTCATAAATCCATCCCCTCAGCCCCTTAATCCTTTTTGTTGCTCTTCTCTAATCTCCTTCTGGTTTGTCAGTCGCCTCCCATACGGCCGTGCCCGGAGCGGGCCACGACGCTTCGAGGAGCCGCGAGTGCAGGGCGCTCACCCCGTGCTGGGAGGACGCTCCAAACCGCGCGGGTTTCGCCCACGTCTCGCGTGGCAAACTACACGCGTGGGACTCCCACGCTGTGATCTGCTGCCAAGGGAAGATCTGGCTGCGGCGATTCTGGGCGGCAGCTTCTGCATCCCCTCCCGAGCCGTAACGCGGCACGAAGGCACGCCGCTCGGTCCCGCGGGCGACGCTGCCCGCCTGCTCCCTTCACGCTTTCCCATTGCGCCCGGCTTCCGAGCCACGCAGAACAAGCCTCAACAGCTGCATCACCTGAACAGCTCGAGCTGTGACCCTCCTCTTCCCTCGCTCCGCCTCTGCCCTCTGCCATTCCTCCCAGTGAGATCCAAAACAAACAAACCAAAATAAATATTTTACCCTTTCAGTGCCCACTCTGCAGTCAACAGAAAGCCGTCGGAGAAGCTTCCAGAACAAATTCTTCCACTTTAGGGCAGTTCTCTCCCTAATGACATGCTGACCCCGTGTGCTCTGTAGCTAAGGCAGAAATGGGGTATTTCTCACCGTGCCCCGAGAAGGGTCCCTCTACTTCCATTTCTCACTTGTGGAAGGGGCAGAACAGGGGCGGCCACTCCCAAACACGGATTTTTAACGCGAGACGTGACTGTACTTCGGCGCAGAGTGCGCCCGAGCTGTCCCCCGTGGAGTCACTCCCCTGCCAGGCACCCACCTCCCTCCCACAACCCATCGAGGATCAGAAACCAGTGTCAGGTCCATGAGAAAAAGAGCCCCGTAGAAACGCTCATAATTATTTTAGGCCTGCGAGGCCTTTTCCCGTGGCGCACGGTGAGGTGGCAGCTCTGAGCAGGGAGGTGAGTAAACTGCCCGCGTTGTCCCTACACGCTCCCCCTCCCCGTTTTTGTTTTGTTTTTTTTTATCAGAAATGACGCTTTACCATTTCACTACCAAAGAATGTTGTAAAAAAAATAAAAAAAGAAGAAAAATACAGGTTAAGTTGCCTTTAATCTTTAATTCATATACAAGAGCATATTGCACGTGGTAAAGTATAAAGGAAGATCCAAAGTCAGCGGGTTATGCAGACTCTGCCAGACCTTCGCTTTCAAAGAGACACAGCCTGGGGAATTACACAAATGGCCTTCCATTGCCCTCTTAGTTTCTTTTTATGGCAAAATGCTCTGCTTTTATCAATTCCTCCCCCTTCTATGAGTCCCAGAGGCTTAGGCAAAACAAAAGGCAGATGCGCAAAATGCACCCTTCTGCTCGGAGTGGAGCGGGAGAGCCGCTCCGCAGGAAAGCCGCGGACGGAGGGAAAACGCTCTCGCGAAAAGCAAAAGCCGCTCGGCACGGACGATCTTTCTGCCTGGGTGAAGGAATTTGGCCTCGCCCCAAAAAATAAAACAGGAGGGGAAAAAAAAAGGAGAAAAAAAAAGGGGGCTGCTCTTTTCAAGCCCCCGTAGGCGCTGCCGCATTAAACTCTGTCAGGCTGGAACAGACAGCGGCGACCGCGAGGCTATTGTTGGAGATAACCATCGAGAAGAGAAGCAAAGAGAAAATGATCCTGCAGCAGGACTCTCCCAGGGAAAGGGCGTTAAACCAAGCGCCTGCTCCTGTTGTGGGGAGCGGGGTGTTCAGAGCAGGGCTCAGCCCAGCTCAGTGACCGCACCACCAGTCCCCAACCGTGGCAGCAGAAGCCACGGCCCCGACAGCGCCTGGGGCTGAAAAAAGAATTCTTCCGTCAGAAAAGTCTTACAAAAACTGTGCTTTGAGGAGAAACTGCATGCACATACAGAAAGAGGTGCCAATTTCGGGAAAAAAACACTTCCTAGAGCAAATATTTCAGTTTTAGATTCCAAAATTATTTTTTCCCTTTAACCCCTTTTATAGAATCGTGGAATCATAGAATTGTCAGGGTTGGAAGGGACCTGAAAGATCATACAGTTCTTTCAGTATAAAACACTGCAACCTAAATCAAATATTAACTTGTTTTTCAGCAAAGGAAGATCTTATTTATAGTGAAATTGCATTTGTTTTCTTCCAATCCCAAACAAAGACAGATTTTTAACAGCAACTTTCATGTGATCAATTCCAGTGCAAAATATCCTCGCTCCAGTTAAAGATTCTTGCACCGTTTTCAAAAATGGAGCCCAAGCTGAATATTGGTGGCTGGGAGGCAAAATCCTTTGGCTGTATTTGTTGTACATTTCTAGTTTGGGTTTGTTTGGGTTTTATTTAGAGCTGAAGAAATCCCCGTGACTGCTTTTAGACTGAAAACTGAAGGAATCAAAAGGTGTCACCCCAAGATGTCACCCCCTCAGCACCCGCTCGCCAAGGACACGGTTAAACTCTTCGCAAATAAACATCTGTTGCCGCGATGGCATTGAAGGAGGAAGAGGGGCTGCTATCATTAGATTAGTCTTGTGTGAAGCTCTTTTAGAATCAAACAAAACTCCGCAAAATGAAAGTAAGTAAGGTTTTCGGAATGCCTCACTTTCCTTTTGAGAGCGCTAGATGTTCTTACTCGTGTCGTTTTTGACGGGCGAGAATGAAAAGTCTGTAATTGGCAGAGAAAGACAGACAAACCGATTAAGAAACAACTAAAATTTTCCTGCCTGCCACCTCTCAATCTTAACATGTCACTGACTCAAACACAAAGACCTGAATAAAGACTAAATCTGTAAAAACTTACTCAAAATCAGACGCTTGCACGGTATGACTGAAGTACTACGTACATGCTAATTCAGCTCGAAACACCTAAACCCACAGCATTAGCTCACGGCAACAACTAACATGTTGAGTTTTCTGCAGAAAGGAATGTGTTTAAACACTGGATTAAATTTGCACACACAACCTGAAAGCCTCATAGGTAGAAGTTCATATACGACACATCAATCTACTGTGTAGACTCAGTCTAAATTGGAAACCTTCTCAGCTGCCGTTAATCATCATGTTAGACTGTCACTCCTTGAAAGCCTTCTTTTACCAATACGTGATGCTGATACTCGTGGAGTAATGAGCCCGGCTATCACCTACGAGGACCTCGCCTAAAGCAAGGAGAAGCTCTTAGCATCCTCGCTGCAAGCTACTTCGTGTGAAGGAATTTGCTAAACCGTGGGGAAAAGTCCATTTCACGTTTTGGTTTCTGCTTTTTACAAGCATAACCCATGGTCGTAGGCCAGCACATCATCTTCCCACTGAATCTGTTCATACCCTGGGCTTCACCTGCGTAGAAGTTACATTGGTGAGACGTACAACTGGCGTAATTCATCACACTCCTGTCCTAACACTTTCTATTCAGTGCCCAACAGTTGAACAAATGTTTAAGTACAAATCAGCCCAAAGCCAAGCACGTGCTCAAACACTTTCTTGAACTTGAATGTTTTCCTGAGCTGCTTCTGCTTCACAAACAGCTCCTGGGCTGCTCCCCCGAGCACGGGGAATTTCCCCCAAGTTTGTGACACGACGTGAGCGGTGTGCTGTAACGCCTGGGTGCCAGAGGCACCCAAGAATTAGGGACAAATACCACTCTCTTCGGCTCCCACCCGCCCTCAGCGCTTATCTCTGATGTGGTTTGGCCAACAGGAGGTAACCTAAGCCACAAAGAAAAACCTGGATTTACCCCAGAAAGCCTAACTTTTTGCTCAGCTCCACTGTCTTTCTACGTTGCTGTTTGGCTTACAAGCATAATTCTGACACAAACTCGTCACAGCAAACTGTTAAGAACAAGCCAGTGCTTACAGACACCATTAATTTAGCTAAAGAGACAGTAACATAAACATTTTTTGTTAAAAAAAATACCTGCGGTAACAGCGCAATATTGAATCAGCAGAGAACAGCTTCTACCCCAGGACGCGGGGGCAGAACATTGACGATAGTGGAAAGTGTCACTCTCGTTACCACACTGTGACCTGTTCCTAATACCAGTTTGCTGCAGAAAACTGGTATTTTCGACACGCTTTATTTTAAACAAAAAAGATCTTAAACTGCCACTTGTATTTACAAACATAAGATGTTTCCAGTTTTCATACGTACGTATGATTAATGTAAGATGCTGCCTCTGTCCTTAAGTGTCTACGTTTCTGAAAGCCTGGAGAGCAGCTACTTTAAACAACATCCTGGGTAACATTTCTTTGCAAATGTTCCCTCTTTCACTGTGATACCCATTAAAAAGTGTAAAATGTTGCATGCTAATAAGAATCAACAGGGGAAAAAAATATTCTAAGCACCAGGGCTTAAATAAATTATCATCTTTGTAACTCTGCCATAAATCCCCCAGTTGGGATATGATGATTTAGCGTTTGCTGCTCTGGCACTAATCCAAATGCCTTGGGTTTCTTAATGGATAAAATATTGCCTTTTCACCTTTCTGACCTTACTTCAACTTCAGTCTGAGGTGACACGAGTCTCCTGGTCTCTGCTCAGCCCCTGATGGGCAGCAGCAGACAAAACCAAGAGCGTTTCTTGCATTAGTGCAGCCCTTGGAGCGCAGGGGGGATGGCCGGGCACGCGGAGTGAGATGCCTCCTGCCAGCATCTGGTCCCCGATGGAGGAACACGTGCGTGCATTTTCTCATCTACTGAGCAAGACTTCAGCTCCCGGAATAGGCAAATAGGAAAGATGCAAACAAATCCCCTGCTGCCTACAAGGAGAATACCCTAAATCCAGAATGAAGGAAAACAAAAGCTCCCACAAAAAGCAAACACCAAAAACTCAAACAAGAAGGGTCACGTATGAGCTGGTGCTTGTTTTTCTTCTTGTTGGAAAGCAGTATTTGCTGTTCACTTCAGAGAGAGCAGTGCTTCCATCCAAGGTGAACACCTACCCAGGGTATTCTTATACAGAAAGGAAACATTCACTTCATTCAGGGTTAAGCCATGGGGGAAGAGGAAGAGGAGTGGAGGAGCAGGGGAGGAGAGGCTCCCAGGACCAGGCCTGCTCCAGCTAAGGAACCAGATCAGCACCACCTCTGCTGTCCCTAAAAACTCCCTCTGGCCCTGGACTTTCTTTTTTGGTGTTAGAGAGTTTCCTCCAGTCGCTAAGCACTGAAAAGCGCCTTGTCTAGGCTTTACCAAGTCACTTTTCAGGAATGCTGCTCCAGGCACATAAAAGCCTTGTCCACCCCACTTGCTTTTTCTTCAACATTTTAAATACCACCTGGCTTTTCAAAAGGTGATTTCAAGGCCATTTAATTGAGGAAGTCAATTCCTCAACTAAACCATTTTTATTAGAACATTTAAGGAGTAAATCCTGTAGCGCTTACATTTATCTGGTTTATCTAGCTTCCAGGGACCCAGGGAAATCCCATTTTGGGACTTTGGTTGACCTCTCCCAGCTAAAATGACAAGTTTCCATCCGACTACCTCGATTCACCAGGCACCATTCAGTTTCCACTTCCCAACAGAATCAAAAACTTCAAATGAAGCAAACCACCCACATTTCTCCTGACCATAATGCTGGGCACCTGCTTCACGGCTTCCGAACCAACACGGGCAGCAAGGACCAGCTGGATGGTGCCACAGTGCCCATCGGTACTGGGCAACCTGGTCTGGGGGTAAGAGCAGGCACAAGAGAAATCGCACGACTCTGCCCAAAAGAGGTTTTGCTGGCTGCTTCGGTCAATCATATTTCAGCCTTTTCTCTGAATGTGCACATGAGGGAGGTCACTGCCAACATCTCATGACTAACATGCATGAACTTGCTGTGAACGCTTCTGTTTTGGATACCTGTTAGAAACTCATGGGTACCTAACGTGCAAAAACATATTCTGGAATAAACATTCTGAACAAAACGTGTTGTTACTCCAGGACAGAGAATTACTACAGTGCCTTCCAGGCTCAGCACTGCAGTCCCGAACAGACAAAATCCCCGTTGACACTGACACGCAGGACCACCGAAGCAGTTCTAAAGGAAACACGAACGCAATCATTAGAAGTATTTCTCTGTGTTATTGCCTCCTCTCCATCGTAACTCCACTCACAAACAACATGGCCCTTACCTCACATCTCCCTTACCTTGGATACTCTCTTGATTCTGCTTGCAAATGGAACTACAGCTAAACGTGGTGCCACAATAATGTACGAGCACGCCCATATTTGTGACGCTGGTCAGCGGGACCACACCAAGGTTTTAGAATCATAGAATCATAGAACAGTTTTGGCTGGAAGAAACCTTCAAGATCACCGAGTCCAACCTTTTCCTAGCCCTATGAACACCACTAACCCATGTCCTTCAAAGCAACATCCACCCTTCTCTTAAACCCCTCCAGGGACGGTGACTGGGCAGCCTGTTCCGATGCCTGACAACCCTCTCAGTAAAGAAATTCTTCCTGATATGCAACGTGAACCTCCCCTGGCCCAACTTAAGGCCATTTCCCCTCATCCTATCACTCGCCACTGCGTCACCTTGGCACGGCGCTGCCAATGTCCTGCGGAGACAGGTGGGAAGCGCCGCTCTCCTCTGGTCTTGGCTTTGCCAGCGTGACCCGACGGGTGTCGGCAGCAGCTGACACGCGTCAGGAGAGAACCGACCCCGAGGCCGCACAGAGAGGTGCGATGAAAGTTGCTCGTTAGAACACAAAAGCACCTAAATTGGGGGTCGGTGAGGCTGGTCACGCTCGGGCGGGGGGAGGAGGGCTGGGCAGGGGGGCTGAGGGATGCGCCGGCGCTTCCTCCATCCCGCAGGGACGGGCTTTGTCTCCCGCGGCTGATGCTGTCCCCCCCCGCCACTGACCCGGGGTCGGAGGCACACATGCTGGCCTTGAACTCTCCGTCTGTCTCTCCACTGTCTCCCTGCCATATTAATTACCATTCCCCTCTGCCAGGGCCAGAAAACAACCTTCACTGCATTAGTGCTAATTAAGAAGAGTGAGCTTCCTATTCTGGCTGCTTAAATCACACTCCTCTGCTCATTCAGAGCAGAAAGAAGCGCCGACAATCTTATTAAAAGCAGAAGGAAACACCTCGGTCGTGCTTCGAGCTGGCAAAGGAGGCCGGTGAGTGCCTGTCCTTCTGCAGGGACAGCAAAGCTGCAAAGTGTCAGCGGGGAGGACGGAGCGGGAGAGTGAGAAAATGGCACGTTTCCTGGGACGTACCTCAGGGAGAGATGGGAAGAGCATTCCCTTTGGAAATCTTTACATGAGAAAGCAGAACACCCAGGATATATTTAAAACACAGCGCTGCTTGCAGAGTGGCAGCGTGACTCTCCATTAACACGTGGACCTGGAGCAGCCCCAGAGGATGGCTTTCCAGAGACACCCGATTTGGAAAGTACAGATCCCGATTCTCTGCTTCTCTCAGTTACAGAGCAAGACTTTGATTTGCTTGAGCCATGAACCACAATAAAGTCAGTAACCAGGTACCAGCACCTCCCACCCCGCTGCAGCCCGCAAAGGAAAATCTTCCTCTTGGCCAGTGTGCCCATTACCCCACTCCTGCCCTTTAACCTGGACAAAATAATTTCTGCCTTTTTCAGTCTAGCACATCAAGACTGTTTCCTCTCTTTAAAAATGATCTTCTTGGTAAATGTGCTTGCCAATTTTAATTAGAGTGTAATAACAGACAGGATTAAATTACAACGGGGGGATCATGAATTCGAGAGACCAATACTGCAGATAAATTGATTCTTAATGTATTAAATATCATTCTTCAGAACACCATTAGCTATCCGTTTGGATACATAAGATCCAACAGAACACAGAAATTCTTACAAATCATTACAGGCTCGAGGGCTGGAAACTCTCATGACTTCATGCATCCAGGATGCGAGAAGCCTGATTCAGTCCTCCCGAAACAGCTACAGAGTCCTGAACTTTCTCTCTCCAAAAAAAATCTCAACCGACCAAGATTCCCAAGACTTAGTCTTACGCTGTCAGAAAACACAGAGAGATGCAGAGAATTAGAGGTTTTGTTCTTCTCTAGTGGCCAGTCCGTAAAGTGGGTGGGCACTAACTGCTTCTCTCGCGTTTTCTGTTAGTGCCAGCAGAAGCGGTTCGGGCTGTGAAGTGAAAGGTTCACGCTCTGTCTGTTAGAATGTGTATTATGAAATTCCTGCATCTGTTCATTTGTTTGTTTCCGTTTCTAAAAAGCTAGAAAAATTCACGGGGAAAAAATTTTATTAAAAGAGTATTATTCATATTGTAAAGCAAGGGGGAAAAAAAGAAGTCTCCTTGTCTCATCATGCGCATTAAGATACCATTTCTTATTATCTCGTGACTTTTTTTTTCTAGTAGGACCCAAACCCTCCTCACTGCACAGCCCCTTCCCACAGGGCAGGGCCGTGGCTGTGCCCGCAGCCCCTGCAGCTCCAGAAAGCAGATCTGGAGAGTAGACCATGACACCCACACCGCCTATTACTTTTCAAGGAACAGTTTCTGCAAGACACGTGATGGTCCCTCTTCTGAGTATGCGTTACATGTGACGGGAGAAGACCCAGCGAGCGATCGGAGTCTCGGCTGTCTGAGCTCAGCGAGATCCGAGCCCTCAGCACCTGGCTTACAGGCCTCTGGGAATAGTAGACGTGTGTTAATCACGTGCTACTATTTTAATTTTTATTGCTGAACGACTTTAAGAATGAAGAGAAGCCAACGTCCTGCTCTGAAAAGGACCTGCAAGGTTAAGAGACAAGAGCGAATTCTCCAAAGTGGTGGAGAGACCAAGATGCACGAAGCCAGGGCGGTCCTGCCCGAAGCACGCGCAGGAGCCGAGGCCAATTCCTCCTTGCACCAGAGGGCTAAATCACATTAAGTCATCCACAGAGGCATTAAATAGTTTCCTGATATTACATTTCTATGTAAGCAGCTAAAGCTGTTGCCATAGGAACATTAACAAATATAGTGATGTGTATAATTGTGAATAAAATGGACAGGGGAAAATGAGAGAAGATGGCCCACGCCATCAAAAAACGTTGTGTCTCTCTCTGCAGTGCTGCTTGCCCGAGTACCCGGGCCTGGGACCGCTGCAGCCCCCTGGCAGCCCCTCGCCCAGGGCAGCCCCTGCCTCGCTCCCGCCGGCGGTGGAAGGAGAGGAGACGGTTGAGCCCCGATAGCTCGGGCCCTCCTTCCCTCATTCCCCCAGCTTTATAAAAATAGAAAGAACACATGTTCCCATTAGTCACTTGCTAGAGGGAAGCTGTGGGGTATGTGCTGACAGTCTGAACGCCGAGATCTGATTTGAATAGTATTTGCATATTCCAGGTAGACAAAGTGCAACCATATGAAAAACGAGGAGGACGTACAAAGCGAGACAGCAGTCTGATGGCATTTACCAGAAATGGAGCCTTTCCCTAACGGGCTCGCTGGGGCCCCTCACGGCTACCGCTGCCCGGCCTGGCTAGTTCCAGGGAGGCTCTTAATTAAACCTCCGCTTGCCAAGAACGGTTTGTGTCTGCGGGAGCGAGGACACGGCCGTCCTCATGGGAACATCAGACAGAGGGTTCTTCCCTGTGGATAATGCCACTTGCCAGCCCCAGCAAGCAGGAGACGTTTCAAGGTAATCCGAATGCAGGAAATGCCTTTCGCCGCTGTTGACTAAGCTGAAATTCTGCACGTTGTTTTCAGGCGTGCAGTTAGGACTAATGAGTGTCTAAAGCTTATCGCAGGTCGGAACGCGAGCCATCCCTCCTCGCTGACATCCTCTTGATCTTTCAAAGCTCAGTGATCTTTGGCTTGAGCAGAACCCCTGGGAGTTCAGAGGTTAAGTTTTGGGGATGAGATCAGTGTCTGAGCGAGGCAGGACACAACAGCACCGGGGTTATGTCCTCGAGGCACTGCCAGGGGAGGAAGAAAGCCCCGACCCGTACAGGTGCCGTGAGATTTGTGCACCAAGTCACGTCACGGGGAAGATGCTGGTGTCAAGGGCAGGACATGGTGCCAGGGCTCCACCAAACCTCTGCAACTCCATCAAGACCAACGGACAACAGATAGCAACTATCTGCACGCAGGAAAACGCCGCGTGTGTCGCGTTTCTCTCCACCTGTTGGTCCACTATGAATTTTCAACACAAGAAGACAAAAAAGCTTATCATACCATCAGCATGTCAGCACTGTTTCATACGTGAGGACAAAAATAATGGTCGAGCTATTATTTTCCTCATACAGTTCATGAAATATAGGGGAAAGAGGCTTTTCATCTTCTTGCATTCCCAAGTAAAGAGCTCAGAATGTGGGGGTTTTTTTTCCCCTTTTAAGTATCTGTTCATTTACAGTTATTTAACAGACAGTACTATGGCTAGATTAGACTATGATCTATACGCAAATGTATGGAACCTAGAAACAAAATACTGTAAGTTGCTAGCATTTTATCAAAACTGATCTGAAAATAGATACAGCTTGAAAGAAAGGATCTGGAACTTTAACTCATCCAGTCAGTTTGAGAAAAATATTATAATTCAGCATTAATTTCCACAGCCATCTTGGTTTGTAACACTTTATCAGACCCTAAAGGGTAGCTGTTATCTTTAACATCAGGCCGTACGCTTTTGCAATACAAGCGTGCAGAACCTTGTCCTTAATCCCCATTCCTGATCAACTATGTGCAAAACACATCCTCCTCCACTCCACTCTGTTTAAATGAAACCCCGTCCACCAGCGAGATGCCTTTCTAGATGTTCGTTAAGCCGCGTGACTTGCAGGTGCCTCGCGTGGCATCTACCTTCCTCCCCTTCCTGGGTAGGAAACTGTTTATAATTGATTATTTTTTTTTTATTTTACTTTTTTAGAAATTCATGATGTGCTGCTTCTGTCTCTGTTAGAGCCAGGGGGACGGAGTGAACACCTGCCAGACCTGCCTTTGGGGCGTAACTCTGCGAGGCACGGCCAAACCGCACGGGATGGATCCTTCTTCCTCTGAAACTCAGCAGGTTGCACATCCCAGAGCATATTGCAAATTTTTGCAAACTTCCCAAAAAATTTAAGCTACAGTGGCTGAAACTATATCCTGAATTATACGGTATAAGTACAGTGACACACAAGGATACGCTCATCTGAATGGAAAAGCTCATGACCTGGCAAGATCTATTTCTAATTATCTTTCAAAAGATGTTTTTAGCAGAATTTGTCAAAAAACTCTGTATTTCTGCAAGTCACAGCAACTAATATGTGATGGTTTTGGCTTTGAATTTTTTTATAAGTGGTTTTCTCAACCACAACAAAGAAAAAGACAGAAAAGGATGCAAAGTCATACAAGAAGTGACTGGCACGTGGAAGGTGAAATGGTTGGGAAGATCCTTCAAGCAATCTGGTGAGTAAATCTTTGTCGTTCTGTAACAGACCTCAGTGCCCCGAGATCAAACTCATGAACTTCTGGTTTGGAATTCTAGCATCGTCAGCCAGAGGTCGATTTATCACTGAGGAACAGGGCTAAGATATTTGCTCTGGAAAAACAGCTGAGTAATTGTAACAAAAAGTAAGAACTTTAGATAGCGCTAAGCTATGAGGAAAGTGTAACGGGCTAAGATGGACGCTTGACCCGGTGGGGTTTGAGCCTTCTCCTGTTCTCCCAGTAAGAAGCAGTTTCCTCCCTTTGTGGCTTTGTTCTACATCCACCCTCAAAGATAATATTCGACATTTTTCGCCACCCTCAGGATTCTTTCCTGTATGAGTTTCATTGAGCACCACTCTTCCACTCCTGTTCAGTGACCCACCGGGAGCCCCGAGGAGCGCCAGGGCAGAAGTTCAGGCAGACTGCGTTCTTGGTGCACTGATTACAATATATATAAAATAATATTTTGTACAAGTTCAGAGTGAATAATTAAACATTGCTCTCAGCTCTTGGCGGTGACTTTTACAACACTGTGGAATGAGTTATCACATTTTGACCTTTACGTCCAACTCGCCTTCTGTGATTTGCTGAAAAAACTTTGAACACCATCTAAGCAAAGCTAGCAGGAAGAGTTCTAGAAGGCGGGCACGGGGCACGTCGTCAGGTACGGCCGATAAACGAAGGCAAACATCAGGTGTCCGTACAGGAAGGAACTGAACTACTTCCTCGTGTTGGACTTAATAGCAAATTACCAGAGAGACACTACACATTACCACAATCTGCACATCAAACCAGGCAGAAAGCAACCTGCAATTATACAATTAGATTGATACACAAGCTTCCCGCTTGTGTTTATTTCTGCTGCCAATCATGCTGCTTACTGGAAAACAAGGGCTCTGAGCATCCGTCGTGCCTCACACGTTTTCTCCTCTATGCTTTGCTGTGTTGAGGGGCTTTACTGAATGCATCTCACTCTTTTAACATCCCGATGATTCTGTTTTTAAGATTACACCTTGCGCAGGTACCTCCCGGCTGTACCGAAACGCACGGCACATAACCTATCCCAGCAGCAACCGGCGGCACGGAACATGAGAACAGGAGAGAGACAAAAGAACGTTGATTATTAGCTGATGAAGGCAGCTGACTGAAACCTAACAAAACTCTAGATTTCAAACAAAATTTATGAGATGAAAATTGTTTAACTGTGCTGTGCACTGACAAAAAACATAAGAGGTGAATGCAACTACGAGAACCCTTTGTATTTGATCTTGGTTTCCTCATAACACAGTGCCTCTCTAAAGGACTACATGTTGAGCACATCTCAGATACCTGAGATAGGTCTACCAGCCCAGGTTTGACGCACGGGTGATCTCCCAGGTCTCCATGATAATTTATTTTTAAAAATAAACCCACCCTATCTTTAATCACACTTACTCAAACCAATATAGTTCCCATGCCTCTCAAGCATCCTTCACTTACACGTACCTAGCGCAGCCAAAGCATCGCGGGCTGCACACCTCACTGCAAAGTCTGTGCACCGAATCGACGGGGTAGGTCCCTAGGGCAGATGCTGTTTATACAGCACAGCGAGGCAGCAGAGCCCACGTACACAAACAGGCATCGACCTGCCTGGGGATGGAGCCATCCCGAAGAGCCAGCACATCGCCCTGCGCCTGTGTCGAAGAGAAGCCTCTCGCACCCCTCCAGCCTCTGGGAATGGGGGTGAAGACATGAAACGAGGGGGCAGAGCCCATCGCGAGGACACCGCCATGGTGGTGGAGGCAGAGGACCCAGAACCTCACCATGTGCCTGGATGGGCAGAGCCGGCCCCGGGAGCCAGCAGCAAGGACTGGGTAAGCTGGAAATCGGGTTGTCCGTTCTATGAGCCCAAAACGTCCGTGCCGTGGCGATGGCTTTACGGGGTTTTGTACACGCACGCAAATAAAACTTCTGATAATCATTCCCTTTTCATAAATGATTTTGTTTTGGCTTCTCAACCTCACTTAGCTTTCCTATCAACTCTTACCACACAGAGTCCTTCGTTTCCCAACGAATGTTGAGAGAGTTCTCTCGATAACGTTTGCAGCACTTAACAGCTCAAATCACAGTGACTCACGCACACAATTTCTGAAGCCCACACCTCACGCTGGTGGCAAATGATTCAGATACGTGGAGGCACGACAGTTTAGAGACATGGAGCGGCATCTGCCAGAATGCGTGCGGCACTGCCCCGGTAGCTCGGGCTGTGAGCTGGGAGACTCAGTTTGCCCCAGTTTGCTCCTTCCCACCTCACGGCACCGGCCTTCTAACTCTTCCCTCTCTCACATGATAATCCTGAAGGCTGTCTCGCTGTGCTTCGGGATCACCTGTTCCTGTAGACGCCCACAGATCAGCACACCTACTCATATAGCAAACCGGAAATTCCTTCTGCTCCCTGTCCTCCAAGGAATGCACCTGTATTTTTAGAGGAACTGGCCTTACTTTCATGTATTTTCAGGGTTGCTGGTTTTTACTATTTTTTATGACAATTAAAACATGTTAAATTGTCACACAGTACTACAGCTTTTGGAAAGCGTACTCATGGATTTTAACAAAACGGTTAAAATGAGAATACAAGTCCCCACATTCCCTCACTCGGAAGGGCTAGGCCATGCAATAAAAGCCAAGAACCCGCTCACAACAAAGCAGAACTGGGACATTCCTGCTGATGGCAAAAATCAGAGTTCAAGTAACTCAAGTGCAGCCAGGTTCAGAGAGCACCAGCATAGCCACTGGTCATTTACAGGGCTCATGGACCAGCCAGGGCGGGTGGGCTTTTATTTCGTGGAGAAGAATAACTAACGTTTGACTTACGTGACAGGAAAATTGGAGAAGGTTATCAAAACAGAGGATCTCGGCACCAATGAGCACTTGTTTCAGGAAAGATCCCTTGGCACACAAAATTATTCACCTTTACACACTGACCTGAGTAGATTTGTTACTTTCTAATTTGACACCTTCCAGAAAACCTTCTCTAATGTATAAAAGCCTTCTCCAAACTTGTGTGAGAAGACACCGATTCTTTGCTGTTGGTACCGAATCTTCAGCTGTGCTGCACAAGGCACTCGAGAAACCTTCTCGGGACTTCAGCTCGAGAGCCCTTCCCCAAAGTCACGAGAGCAGCTGGAATCAACCAAGTCACCATTTCAGGGCCAAAAGAACTGTCCAGCTGTCACTGCACAAGGGTTTAAGGAAAAGCCAAATTCCAAACCAATCTAAAAGGCAATGCTGCACAGCATTTTAGAGTCGAGATGGTAATTTGCACCGACACCAAAACCCTTCAACAGCAGGACAGGACTGGAGTAATACCCAGAGTCTCTCCGCTTGGAGCACCGGCACAATAAACATCCGCTCTTCTTTCTTGCTTTCACAGAAACTCCACAAAACTACAAGCAAAACGCAAAACACGTGTTTTTTGCCGTGTGGAACTTTTACCTGAGACATCGCAATACAACTATTCAAACAACATTTCTCATTTTTTGGCATCACTGGTGAGACCGAGAGTCCCGAATGGTCATTGGGCCTGTCACCACAACGGTCCCAAGAGAGCAGGTGAAGCGTTTCTTGCACCCTGCATCTCGGCAGAAATTCTTTTATCAAGCAATGCCATGTTTGGATCTCCAAAGCAAGCCCCAGCACATACCAAAGGGAAGCTGCTTTTCCTCAGGGGTCAGGAGGCCAGCGAGACCTCCAGCTACATTTGCAAAGTGCACGGGGATTCGGCCGTGCTTTTTCCTTGTGCGAATACATACAGGATTAAAACTGCCCTGGAAATGCGGGCAAAGGACATTTTCTGTATTTAAGAGACATTAAGTAGGCTGCAAACAAATGGATCAAATTGTGCTCTTCCTTTTTTCACAGGATCCCGGTAGGGAGCCCTCAGCATCAGTGCCCTGAGCGCGGCCATGCTGGAGAGGAACAGCACAGCAAGACGAGCAAAGGTAGAAAATGGAGGACGCAGATTATAAAATTCAGTCACATTTTAAAATTTTCTGCTACAATAATTCACTTTATGTAGAATTAATGTGGCTGATTGAACGTTTGTGCTGTAATTTACTTATAATTAACATTTTATGGTGAACAGATTTCACCATCTCCTTCATGCTGTGAACTCCAAGCCATAGGTCAAAAATAGAGATGAAACAGATAAGCACAAAATATTCTCACTGAAATATTAATGAGATTTTAATTTACTACTTTAAAAATACATCTTTCATCAATGCCTGTATATCAAATCATTATTTTAATTTTTTTACATTGTATTAAAAAATATAATGAACTTTCCTAACTGGTTGAAAGACCCTGAAATATCTATTGTGAAGAGACAGCTCAGAGGAACAAAAAGGCCCAAACATTCGCAGCTATCGGAAATCTCCCACAGTGACTGGGTGAGCATCAGCTTAAACTGAACAGAATACCTTTACCGTCAAGCACCCAGAACTGTGGGTCTCCAGTCTCAGTACCCTCCGTGGTCCAAAGAGACGTTATTCTACCCGCTAAGACCTTATCAATAAGTTTAAGGTCAGTCTCTAAAAAAATTCAACTGCCCCAAACTTCTCCCAAGAGAACCTGTTGCACCTACTGTTGAGATCTAAGATAGACAAGGTGGTGTTTTAGTCAGACATTCTTATGTTTTAAGCATGTTCTGGCTAAATTTGAAACCCTCCAGAACCCTCTGCCATTAAGAAAGACACCACGAGTCAGAGGGGAGATACGATTCTTCATGGTCTAGGCAGAAATCCAGAAGAAAACTTGTATGAAATCTGAAATCTACTCACAACACATACTCAGAGCTGCCTTTCCTAAGGATGACAGACCACATCTGAATAAATTATCAGGTCATCTGCAATTCATACAGTTTCCTATATTCCTACACGCTATCAAACGGGCAACTGAGGACGTTCCCGGAATGGTCTGGTGACAGAGAATGAAGATATGGGATGACAATGAAAAAGTCAGCAGAAAATCCTAAGTCAATGGAACTGTTTTATGCTCTTTACTTCCTAGCCTGCACCAGTCCATTCAAAAGGCTCATTAGAATTTCAAATCAAAAGCTGAATAATACAAGCATTATAAATCTGTTACAAACAAACCTGAAAATGCATCAAGCAAAATATACAAGGAATGTTCCTTCTTGAATTGCACTGGTTTTTCCTACAGGTTTTTTTGCTGGGAATCGGCAACTATTTGTTTTTAGGGTAAGCCTGTCTTTTTTAATTTACTTTACTTATTTAAATGGAAGGCCAGTGTCTGCATGTCTCCTCAGTCCCTCTACAGCTTGAAGAACGGAATCTGGACACTTTTTGGGTTTCTCTATATAGCCATAGGCCTTTTCTTTTTTTATTATTATTTTTTAAGACATTACAAGTATAAAAATATTTACCTGTGGGAGAAGTCTCAAGAGAAATCAGAGCCTGAGCTCACTGCGGCATCCCACCACAGAATGACTCCTAATTGGCAGCTAAATCCTTGAGAGCATAAAGTCAGATCTCCTGGTAGAGCAGCAACTGGAAGGTGATTTCTGACGGGTCCAGATACCTCCCCGCTCCCCGGTCACAGTGGCAGCACGTGGGTCTTTCCAAAGCTGTTCTGTAAGACCAGGGGGCTTGTTCGTACCAATACAGAATCACAGAATCGTTGAGGCTGGAAAAGATCTCCAAGATCATCAAGTCCAGCCTATAGATCATCAAGTCCAGCCTATACCTCTACTAACAATTAGAACCATTGATCAGAAGGCCTCTAAAAAGAAAATAAACCCTTGATGTTGTTTTAAAGTAAACCAAGTCAGACCCTTTTTAGTAACAACAGAGTAGAAAAAGTAAGGTACAAACTACCACCAAAACCTGAGTGAGGGAAATGTGTTGCTTTTCAGAATAAGCAAGAAAAAAACCCCCAAAATTTACACGAAAATACATTATACTGTATTAATGGATAAGACTTGCATAACTTTTTTGTTGTTTGTTGTATTTTTAACATTTTTCAGAATGAAAAATAAAAAACAACGTGGCAGAAAAAGAAAAGTCAAACAGAGCAATCAAGTACTGAAGCAAAGATTCCAAACCACTATTGCCTATCACCCACCAAAAACTGGTAAGTCTTTCCCAAATGCTGCCAGACTACAGGAACACGTACATTCAGCCAGAACACTACGCTACGCTTTGGGAAGCCGAAGTGGTGGCAGCGAGAGGACACCCAGGCTGGGATGCCCACATGGCCCAAGGGAGCGCGGAGCTGGGCCGGGGACAGCCGGGGACAGAGCAGGACAACACAGTTCCCCTGAGGCTGGAGAAAGAGCTGTTGAAGCGGACAAAGTCCATCAGTTGCTTAAAAAAACCTCCAAAATTTAAAAATTGCAATGTGGTAGAGGTCTTCATCCCTTTGATCTCTTACCTACTGGCACCTAAGCTATGTGGACTCATCTTCAAATGAAGTATAAATGAGGAGAAGCTGTTCTGACAGATGTTCTCTCTGTGCTTGCTCATTCCCAGGATCTCCGTTACCATTTTCTAACACATAAGACCTTTCTCTAGAGCACGGGCTAGGCTTCGGCTCAAAAATTGGGCTAAACCTTGAGCGACTGTCTTCCACACGCATCAGCTTGAGGAACCTTTATGCGAAATCTGAGCAAGAAGCTTAAATTCTAAGCACCGAATCCCAGAAACGTTATTTACTAAGCACCAAGTTCACCTGGAAGAGACGTTAATCATGGCTGAAAGCCCGGGGCTCCCCGATCAAAAGGACCAGCCCAAAGCATACGCCGAGAAATTCAGACACAAACACACGATGCAACAACCTCGCTGCTCAGCTGCCGTGCATCCTCCTCGGGCGGGATATTCCTGCCCCGGCTCAGCTGGGCAGCAGGGGAAAACACCCTGTACACGCAGGAAAACAGCTTGCTCTGTCTTAGGGAAGCAGAAAGGAAAGAAATGCACAAATAAACAAACACTTCAAAGATAACAATGAAATCTCACCAGTTGCAGCACATGTCCACTCAGTCTTTTTTTTCCTAAGTGCCTTTCCTTAGTAAAAGCCATCAAATTTCATTGTGAATTAGTAATAATTTTTTTTTTTTCAGCGGCATTGAAGAATTAAAGCAAGAGAGAAAGGGAAAGCATGCAAGAGAGAAAAGGAGGGAGAGAAAGAGAGAGGTTAAACTCAAAGGCAGAGAGAGCGAAATGGACCAGATTATACAAAATTAAAAAGCAAATACGCACAGACAATTTGTGCCGAGTGATTGCAAGCAATTACAGTCCGGCTTTTCTGGAGGGAAAATTGGGGAGGGGGGGGGGGAAGGTTATTTCAGCTTAAAAGGAGACTTTATTCATTCCTGATCAGCTTCTCCTACTATTCTCTCTTTTATTCTTGGATATCAATTTAAAAAAAAATCACCCTTCAGATGTTACATGTCTAACCCTGGGAATCCCACCCCTGGGCACAGAGGGAGGATTTCAGCTTCCAATCGGCTCTTTCTATAGCCCTGAAAAAGCAATTTGCTCATAAAGGATGAAAAAAAAAAAAAAAAAAGGAGGGGGGAAAGAAAGAAAGAAAAAGAAAGAAAGAAAAGGAGGGCAAAAAAGGAAAAACCACAACAAGGGCACACGTTTCTCTCGGAGGAGAGCTTCAATTTTACTGTAATTGTCTGAAGAAGAGCTGCTTTGATCTGCAGAATTATTATTATGCCTGAGCTGCCCGCCTGCTCCCGTCCCAGCTGGGCTTTGGCACGAGCCCACCGACGGGGACGGGGGCTGCCCCGGCCTCGCCCAGCGCGGGGCTCTCCCTCCCCTCTCCTCGGTGCCTCTGAACTTGATTCCAGGAGCACCCGAAGGGCCCCCAGCCCCGGGGCTCTGCGCTCCCTGGAGCGGGGGCTCGGCTCCTCCTCACCCCCCGGCTCGGCAGAGAGGAGATTAAAATGCTGAGATCGCCTCCCTCTAAGGATCAGGAGCGAGGGTTTAAAGCAATGTGTTTTCTTGCTTTTTTGGTCTTGCTCAGTCGTCAGCCGAAGCAACGGGAAGAAGGCTTGAAGGCCTTCGTTGCGTTTCTTGTCCTACGTCACTACCCATTAGCGTTCTGAAATTATTATTTGGTTTTTTTATATTACAACCAAATAACTTAGAGCATTTGAAACACATCTCCCAGTGCCATGCCCTGAAGTGAGATGAATTTTGCTGGTATCAGACAAAGAGGAGCAGAGGGATCTCAGGATTTTCTATTCCGGAGCAAGATACAGACCCACGTTAGAGGGATCACCACCTCCTCCATGTTGTGGAAGCACAGGAAAGCTCCAGTTCTTCCAACGAAATTTTAATGCAGCTCCCTGAAAGTCCAAGTCATCCCTCTGAGGCACTGAGAGCCCCTCCCTTCTGGGGACCTGCAGCCTGAACTTGTCTGACCTCGTAAATTCAAGATTGTTCCGCAAAACAGAGAGAAACTCGTCTCCCTTCTCGCTTGCTTACTGTTACGCGCCATCTCAGTACTTGCATGAAAACGCATTCCATGAACACAGCTAGTCTAGCAATTTAATTTTATTATTTTTTTCCAGTTTTATAAGTCAGAGTTTAGGGTACTGAGGTATTCTGCACATCAGGACAATGACATCTTATTCTTCCAGTTCTTTTGTGACTGGGACCAGAACCTTAATACCATACAGGTATCAGTTTCTTGTGAGCTATTTATATTCAGATGAAAACTTTTAAAACCCAGTCTATTTAAGAACATTCTCAGAAATTATTACTTCTAGTTATTATTTGAAAACAACCGTATTTAGTGATGAAGTTTTTCAAATTTCTCATTATGCAAAGCCCTCTTCTAAGTCCCTGTTTGACTCCCACTGCCTGGGGTGGGGGGTCACCTTCAAACACCCCGAGACCACTTTGGAGGAGCACCAAGTGCCTCTAACTCCAAGGGAGCCCAGAGGAGTGCCGGGTTCTTGAAGGAAGCAAGATTCTTAAAGGACACAGAAGGAAGAAACATCGAAAATACCTTTCCAGGCATCCAAGGGTCAGATAAAGTTCAACTCCTGATGAACTATGCAGTCGAAGGCATAGGGTTCTATGGGCAAGGCCAGTAACCCAGAAATTTAAGATCTTCTCTCATCAACGAACATCCAGTTCTTCTTTCCAAAACTGCTGACACCTAACGGGATGCTCCTGTGCCCTCCTTGACATCCTGAGCTCCAGGACTCACCCCTCATCAGAGGGATCTGCTGGGGGGACACGGCACACTTTGCACCCTCGCCCTTCTCTGTCCAGTTGACTTCAAATGTCCCGAAGTTCTGCTCTGCAGAGAGCCGGCATTTGTGTTTGAAGAAGGGATATACATATATATATATGTATTTATCAGTTAGAGGGGGTTTTCTTCAAATGTAACATTTCTTATCCACGAAGCACAACTCTGAGGTCTAGCATGGAACAACAGTCAGTCCCTGGTGAGGAGATACTGGTGACCAAGTGTTTTTGCTACTCACTGAAGACAGAATAAGAATTTTGAGACTTTACATCTTTCCAAGCACTCTATGCCTAGGAAGCTTTCAAGATACACATGCTCTTAAAATCTTTCCATTACTATATACAAAAATAATACTTTGTGTAAGCAAAGGCTTCTAAAATCATATTTATACAAATTTTCTCTGCTTGTAGAGACTCAGAGTCCCGGTATAACTGGCGTTCTGCCCTTACGAAAAACGGCACAAATAATTTCTTAAGAAGTCTCTAACATCTTTCTGAGATAGTTGCCCGTGAAATATGTAGCATACACAAAATATACCGAGGCGGGGTGTAACACAAACAATTTATTGGCATTAGTCTGGGATGAGCCACATAAGTCATGCAGGGCTTCACTACTCGTAAGTATTGCCGTCATCGCCAACTCATCAATAACACCTTTCCTCCGTCGCGTCCTAGCAGGGGCTGTGTATCTCTCTAAACTATAAACGCATACAATTTCTCAGTCAAAAGAGGAATAGGCAAATAGCCGGATTTTGCTCATTTTGTGTTCTCCAGGTAGTAAAACAGACACATATTTAATGTACGTACCAAAAAGTGCAGTGCCAATAAGTAGAGGGAGTCATATTTCCGAGTTAGTTTATAGATGGCTATATTTTATGGCCGTACTGCTGAAACCATATACATGTGCATATAAATATAGATAAATATCTGTAAAGTCAGAATCCGCACACATCAAAGAGAGGCCCGGATAAACGCAAGATGAAGTACGTGATAAAAATAATCCTAATTTCTATATACAATTATGAACTCTTGACTGAAATTACTACCTGGAAACGAGATGTTGAGGTTATACAGTGTCCTCTCATGTGGATCCTAGAGGTTGCCTTCAGAGCTACTGCTCTTTCGCTTTATAATTTTGCTAATTGGTCATTAAGAAGTCTATAATTCTAATTCTGCTTTTGCCAGCAACACACTGTGGGTCAGCAAGTAAATTAATCTACCTCCACACCTCAGTTTCTCCAACTGCAATACAGGGGAGCACATATCCATCACCAGGTCCTGTAGGAGTTAATCTGTTAATGTTTGTATCAATCAAGTTGTCAAGTGCTATTTAAGTGCTTATTATTACTCATACAATAATTCTCTCCTTCAGGGCTCCGTAGGTTTGTAAATGCCTCCTTCATCACGCACACCAAGTTCGTTTGGGGCCGGCGAGATGACCGGCGCTGCGGCGGATCGCGCCCATCTCCCCGCAGGTGGCCACAGGAGGCCAAGCGCTCCGGTGCCAGGCAGGCCCGGGACCGCCGGCGGTTTGCCCCCGCACCGAGGAGCACTTCGCCCTGTTTGCTTCACCACAACAGTCGTGCCAGCTGCACTCTGCGCCGCAGTGAAGATACATCGCAAAATCAGAGAATCACAGAATTGTCGAGGCTGGAGAAGCCCTCTGAGATATCAAGCCCAGCCTATGACCCAGCACCCCCACATGGGCCAGACCGTGGCTCTAAGTGCCACATCCAGCCTCTCCTTAAACCTCCCCAGGGACGGTGACTCCACCACTTCCCTGGGCAGAGCATCCCAGTGCCTGAGCACCCTCTCCATGAGGAAGGGCTGCCTGAGATCCAACCTAAACCTCCCCTGACGCAGTTTCAGGCCGTGCCCTCTCATCCTGTCACCAGTTGCCCAGGAGAAGAACCCAACCTGCCTACAACCTCCCTTCACGTACCTTATGCCCAGGTACCGCTACGCACCCACACCCAGGTGAGCATCTTTCCCACCAGGCAGGTGCTAGGCAAGGGTCTGCTCTTCATCCTGCGCCTGCCCTCCCTTTCTGTCCCAGAAATCATGAGGCACACGCTCTGGGGAGATGCCCTGTCTACCCAGAGCACCGCTCCGATCGTTTTGGAGAGAAACTCTTCATGGTTCTGAAACATCTTGGTGAGAGGTCCCGCTCTGCGGCAGACATGCCCTGCCTGGCTTCTGCATCTGGGCAGGAGGAGGGACAAACCTTTAGTCCACACCCACGATATCCTCAGAAGCCCAGCGACGGCCCTCACAGGCACACTGGGGCATCAGAACACGTAAAAAACACGTTCTGGAAACCTCTGGCTCGAAGCCCACATGGTCACATTGCGCACGTGCCGTCAGCCCGAGGTTTGCAGACTCCCGCAGCTGTTCCACCCAGGTTGTACAGTTGCCCCCCTCAGCTACAAGAGCTTTTAGATTTCTCCCTAACTGCTGGCCAAGCCACGGTCATCGGAGCACACCGGTAAAAACCAGCATACCGACTCTTCGGTAAGGAGTCGGTGCTCTCTATCCGCACGGCTCGTGTCCGTACAGAGGGCGTGCGGCAGTCAGGGCACGTGCGAGCCGGGATTCCTGGAGCCTACGTGTCCTGGAGCTTCTCTAGAAGATAGAGTAGCTACTCGTCCAGCCTTCCCGCAAAATGAATTCTCTCTGCTGGCACCAGTGAAGCTAAATACAACTTATAAAATATTGAGTAGATCTTCATAAGGAATGCAACCGAGGAAGAGTGACACTTTAATTATTATCTTTATGCTCCAGAAATATCCCATCAATATGAGGAGCAGATAACTCACAATCCCGTTTCAACCACTCTGCAGAATCAGGAGATACTGGTGCGCTGTCCGTACCGGGCATACAGACGTCAGCACTGCATATCTGTGTACGTAGCCTGTAGTTATTTATCAGCAGTTTAGGCACGCACTTATTTATGAACTTATTTAATTGATAAATGTTTATATTGCAGAGCATGAGATGATAAATTCAGGAGAAAAAAAGATACTGACTCGTAGGGCATGACCCTCCTGCCTCGCGCAGGTGGCGGGACCTGGACCTTCCCGCCACGAACCGCTTGGGAAAAGCATCCAAAGAGCTGAGACCTTGGGGAGAGCAGAGTTTTAAGCACTCCTCTCCCATGGGATTTTCTCCACAGCGGTCTCAAGCCAAACCAGTTCTTCCAACCTCCAGAGACCAGTTTGTTGAGTACTTTGGCAACAAATGGTCCTTGGGAAAATCAGTGAGGTTCTGGGGCTGCTAATACAACAGCAAATAATGTAACTTCCAGATTATCTTTGTATTTTCGAAATAAGTCGTGCCACGTGCAAAACTGCAAATCTCTCAGTAAATCACGTAATAAATAAATAAATGCCTCTGCATAATTACTTGTTAAATAGCTCATTTTCTCCCTGTTCCAACATTGACAGTCAGCCACCTAAGCTTGAAGTCCATCAGTTTCAAAGTAAGACATTTATCAGGACTCTTTTTACCCCAGATTCCTTTTCCTGCCTACCCTCAAGTCTGTTTTCCCATAAGATTTTAAGTAAAAATCTATTTTTCCTTTCAATGTATATATTTTTTATGTTTTCTCAATGCACTCAGCATGACATAGGCAAATGGCATTCATTAACCACATGGCTGGACGTGCTGACTATACACATTACCGACATTTCGCCCTCTCGCTGTCTTCAAGTACCTCCTGCCCCGCGCTACCCGGGCAGGACAGCAGAGCAAATGCTGCAGCGTGTGCTGCTGGGTCCAAACACGCGGCTGAGCACGCGGCTGCGGAAGGCAGCGCGGCACAGAACGCCCGCGATGCGCTGACAGGGCACGCGCTAACGAAGAAGACGAGAAGCTGCCCCGTCCTTCACGCTGCCCAAAGCGTCCTGACGTTCGCAGGGTGGTCGGTGCATCGAAAGACACGACTTTGGAGCAAGCCCCTGGTTAAGGCCCTGCAGAGGCGGTCCTGGCCGAAGGTGGGATTTAAATGGCAACCTGGCTATGTTTGCAACCAGCGTTTGTCGGAATTTTGACCTCCTTTTCATCCATTTGACCAGCCTAGACCTGAACCACCCCTTGGTTTCAGTCTGAGACTTCTGCCCCCAACTTGCTAAAATTACTTGAGTTATTTCTTCACTGCTAGAGGCTCTGCCAGCTCAGTGTTTGTTCTTCACTTCCAAGGGTATTTTATTTATTTTCTTCACTTTCAGCTACCGAAATTGGCAAGGAGAAATTTATATAATGAGACTTAATAACAGTTTCTCCCATAAAGTTACCTATTTATCTCCTATTGTAGTGGTTTAGAAAGCACAAAAATGATGGAAAAATATAGGTGTAGTGGTAAATCTCTGAGACTGATAGTGAATAATTTAAAGCAGTCTCTATCCATGGGGGTGATGCTTGGAACCCACCCACTCCCTGTGAACCTGTCCCAGCCACTCTGACTCCTCCTTCCATTACACTCACAGGAGTATCCTCTCCACACAGACAAACAAAACCCCGTTTATCTAAACCCTTTAATCCAAGCCTGTCCCGTGTCTCAGCCTGTATCGCTCACCCAATAGCTACCACCGTTATCTGAACGGCCGGGGTGCCCTGGATCATTCCGGGTAAGGTGAGCACCCGCACGACACGTGCTGGAAAGCTCCCTCACCTCGCGGGGAAAAGGTTTTGGAGTTACCAGCAGCAAAGGCTCTTCTATCGGTATTTCCTCCATAAACATTATTTAAGCAAATTAGAGATGGCGGAAGGGCAGACTAGGGTGCTTTTTGGTATTTTTGTGTGTTTGTTTATTGTCTGTTTTTTTTCCTAACCAGCAGGAGAGATGCTATTTTGAGACCCACCCTCAGTTCCGCCCACCGCCCACCAACACCAGCGCTCCCGCCGCCCCCCCAGCGCCAGCACAGAGCGGGGGTACGGCGCTTCGCTCCAAGCATCGCAAGACTCACCCTTCAAGCACGCTCCTTGGCAAACAGCTAGAGATCGATTTGGTGTTTTGTACAGCACCAGGTACGCTCCCGACATCAACAGAAGCGATGTCAGCATTTTGTTCTTAATTATTTATCCGTTTTTAACGGCGGTAAGGAACAAACATGAGAAGTCCTTTCTTTGCTCAAAAGCGCCCGATGCAGAAAAGGATGAAACCCACCCTCCACTTCCCCGTGGTTCTTTATTTACGGAACCATCTGCGTGCTGTCGCGGAGTCCGGTTGAGCCCCGTCTCTACCCCCGTTTCCCTCCAGCGCTAATTAGTAATGCAATCCCACAAAGAGTGAAGTTGCCCGAAACCTCCCCTCACTCACAATGATTTATGTTCAATTTGTACAAATGGAGAAAATGAGATTTCAAATTTCAATGCCATTTCTGCAATGAGGTGATTAAAAGAGAGAGAGGTATTGCGTTCTACTGTATAGAATATTGATCCCAGTGCTATTTTCCTTAGCAATAACCATTAGCTCAGTATTATTTGCAAACCTCTAATGTGAACCTGGAGATGTAATTTACATTTGTGCTTTACTTATTTGCTTTAACAAAACAACACAAAAGCTTTGGGCCTTTCAATCTATCCTTATTGTCAATAAAATTAGCAGTTCATAAAAAAATTAATGTATATGCAAAACCATCACTTCCTTGTAAACTGCGCGGAGACTGTAAACGTTGCTCAGAACAAAGGGGAGATAAACTATTAAAAGGCTCCGGCCATTTAACAAATTGAATACCAAACGGATTAAGATGGAGTTCCCTTTTGTCCCCTCCTTTAATTTCCGGGCCCCTGGGAGCCCGCAAAACTTCCAGAAGTACGGGGAGGTTTCCCCCGAGGAGCGCGGCGTTGACAGGGGGTGTCTGATGGGAACATAATGGGCACGGGCGAGCACATGCTTCTGCTCGCCACCGGCACCGCGGCCGTCGCGGGAGTCACCGGCGAGAGTACAGAGCGCGCGCGCGGGCACACGCGCCCGGCATGCAAATGCTTCTGGGGAGGACGCCAGGAAAGAAAAAGGGGAGGAAAGAAAAAAAAGAAAAGAAAAAAAAAAAGAGAGAAGAAAAAGCGTAATCGCCAAATAAAGGAGGACGGCGCTTGGGCAGCCGTTCGTCAGCCCCCAACGCTTGAATACGACCAGGCAGCTCCTCCTGCCGCGCTGCCGCTCCCCGCAAAAACATCAGCTGCTTCTGCTGCCTGGCAGAGTTTAGAAGATGAGAACAAGGAAAGAAGAGGGAGAAAGGGGGGGAGGAAAAAAAAAAAAAAAAAAAGAAAAAGCTAATGACCCATAATTGCCATGATAGTGGAATAGGGCCCAGGCAGCTGTTTTACATTCCCGGTATGTATAGTATGCAAATATCTACAAAGGGCCGACACAGTTTCTCTATTGTGGATCCTGAGGGTAACCAAATTAGCCTTTGGCAACCATGGTAATTGGGAGGTGCTGTTCCCATTAGGAGTCCTGCAAATTATGAAGAAAAATGGACCAAAGGCTTTGTCACAAATAATAATACCGAGAAGAAAAGAGCAGGCGGCCGTCTTTGCTCTGCCTTTCTTTCTTTCTTTCTTTCTTCTTTTTTTTTATTTCTACATTGTGTTGTTAATATCTCTGTGTTTAGTAATAAGAAAACAGTCCTCGGTGCTCGGCCGGACCCTCCTGGGCTTTGCAGAGCAATATTGAGTCCTGGGGAATACTAAATATGGGGCAGCAGCATCAGTTGCAAATTCCCCAAGCAGAAGCCTCGCGACCAGCCACCGTGTTCGGTCAGACAATGCTTCCTCTGCCCTGCGCCCGTTTTAGCCGCAGGAATTAGAATTAGGAATTAAAAACAAGTTCGCCAGAACTCTTATTTGCACAGGACAAAATAGGACGCGGAGCACCAGCTAAGTTGTTTTTTTCTACCTAACTTTGATTCACGCAGCTAAACACAGATTTGTTCCATGAATCACCCAACTTTGCTGCGCAAGAGGCTACATTTTCCGCTAATGATTCGAATTTGTCTTTCACTCTTCCCACTTTCTTTGATCATCCCCTATTTCTCAATCCCGGCATGCAGAATCCTGTTTGATTGTTATGATCTACTAAAAAATTCACAACTGCCAACTTTTTGAGTGGAGCTCTCAGCTGTGACACCGTAAGTCAATGCCAAAAACATTAAATGCTTTTGTCTCCAGCTCCCCCTGAGAGCAGAGCTCGCCATCGCCACGAGCTCTCCTGGCTGAGATCACGGGTGACCCGGTGACACACAATGAGATCATTTCCCCGTGCGCTGCCACTCAGGTTCAGGTACTCCCCAGCCACTGTCCTGGCAACATCCCTGCAAAACCCAAGTGTTTTTATAAGAAAAAACCCACAAAACTACAAAAAAACCCCCAAAAACACCCCACCAAACCATACTGACAATGAAAATAAGGAAATGGTCTCATTTGCTTTTGTATTTCTTCCTGTAAACTTTGCAATTGCATCTCCTGAATAAGACAAAAAAAAATAATATTCTTGGGTTCTTTTTGGCTCAGTACAAAAATTAAAGAAGGTGCCACCACAAAGGCTGAAGAGTTCAACCCACAAAAGCTTATCACTGCTGCTTCCCAAGAGCTAATTTTAGGCCCAACTGTTGTTTTAAATTTTATCTAACTTTTTCCTAATATCATGATTTAGGAAAAGATGGCAACTACAGAGAGAATAGAATGAATTAAATTTCAGGGGACAGAGTAAACAGATGCAGAGACACCAAAACAACAACAACAACAACAAAATCTGAGTTTTTGGCTACAACAGCAAAAAAATATCGAAAAGAGACAGAGTTGGTAAAGGAAGCCATCCACGGCATAGCAGGTCTTTTATCGATTAACCAAAGCAATGCATCGCTCCCATTCCTAGATACTGATTCAAAGGGCAAAACTCAACGAAGCACAAAGGTAAGCAAACAACACTATCTTCAAGATCTATTTGAATGTTAGAAAATGGCATTTACCAGCGGAGAGGTTCCCGCTGCATAATGCGCACAAAGTGAGGAAACGAGACCCCATCAGGCCTTAAAAATCTGGCCAAAGTCTCTGTGTCTGCCATAAAAGAGAGCTTTTCCCAGAATTTAACATTATTTTATTTTTTTTTCAATATAAATCTGAGGAAAGGCATGCACCTCTTCTCATAAAAGGAAGAGCTGGGAACACCCCCCTCTTAAAGAGGACCATAGAATCATTGTGGTTGGAAAAGACCTTCAAGATCATCAAGGCCAACCATTACCTGACTCTACCCAGGTCCACTTCTACACCACGGCCCGGAGCATTAAGAAGCTGATTTTCATAAACACAAAAGAGTCTCTGTGGCCCAAAAGAAAAATCCTACCCTCGTGACGCCCGAGCTCATCTCCTGGCAGGGAGAGGGAATCACCCCAACACCAGGTGAAAGAGGCACCTTCTGTTGGTGTAGGGCACTGGGCTAAACTGGGACACATGGCAGAGACACGAGGGATCTTCTGGAATGCAAACGGGGACCTTTTATGGCTTTTTGTGAAACACATACTCGTGCACTTGGCGCTAGCACCACTGATACACTTTGAACACCCAAAGCAATATTTTAGGCACATTAAGAATTTTTCTGGCGGGAAATTAAGTGCTGAAGAGATTAGCTGGTGATTGTAAAGACACATTTTAGACCGAATTAACTTTCTGTATAAATCTTCCTTTACGAATCCTTCATTTCTCTACGTGCATCTAAAGCGCCCCGAGGAGGCATCTCCCCGTGCCCGTTCTGGGGAGCTGATCAGACGTGTGACACGCACACGAAACTTGATTCTACACCAGAGCAATACTTAGCAGCTCGTATTTGTACATAAAGCAGTCTAAGACCATGCCAACGTGAGGCACGTGGAACTTCCACCTCACAGAAAAATAACCCCTAGAACAAAGTTCAAAGATCCAGAACAGGAAAATTTCTAATTGCGTTCTAAATGTTCTGCTTCACATAATGTGGGATTTTTGGTGTGAGGGGACACATCCTGCTCTCAGTAACATACCCAGTACGACTTACTTTTTTTCCTGCCTCGCTGCTCCAGGCTGGTAGTGGAAACAGTCTTTAAAGTGACTGCAACTGCCAGGAGAGCATCCAGGCCTTTTAATATAAATAAGATTCAGAACAAGAACTTCAGGAACTCTATTCATTGTCATGGCTGCAAAACCCAAATTGGTGAGTTTTATTTAAAAAAAAAAATTAAAAATTATAACCCAAGTCTCACAAAGAACGGTCATATTTTAATTTTTCACGGCCAGACTAACTGTTCATCTTAAAACCACTACAGCAAAAGTCTTAACCCCAGATCTTTATTTTTTCATGGTTTCCCCTCAGGGCCTCTTTAAATCGCCGGCAGAAGAGTCGCTTCCCCCTCGGTGCAGTTGGCACGCCTGCAAGTGTACTTAAAGTTTGCGTCTGATCAAGTTATGTGTATTGGATCTGAAACCAGTTAGTCAATTCTTGCAGGTCCCTAAGTGGCGATTTGTGGTAATGTCTACATCAATACTAACAGAGCGGTTTGCGAGCCGGTTTACGTAAGGCAAATGTCTGAAGGATGGAGGGGCTGCCTCCAAGGGTTCGCTCGGTTAATGGAGAGGCGGCTGGGAGAAGAAACTCGCGGGCACAAAAGAAGAGCTGCTTTTAAAAATACCATCCTTCACCCGAACACACCGCCCCGAGGAGGCGACGGGCGGCAGCGCCCGGGCACATGCGCCCTGTCCCAGCTCTCCTCTGGACTGGCTTCTGCCATGAAGCCTTCAGATCTTGGCTTAGCACCAGTAGGGTACAACCCTGCTACAGCTGTTGCTTTCTTCTCCCTTTTTTTTAATTTTTTTTTATTCTAAGCAATAATCTTGGTCTTTTCCTCCTGCGTTTTCTTACTCCTTGGGCTCCAAGTGGTGGATACAGACCACAAATAGAAAAGTAAAAGGTCAAGAAAACAAAGCCACAAGCAAACTAATTAAAAAAAAAAAATCCACACTAGGTAAAGTGTGACCAAAAATTAAAGAAAGGTAAAAGATGCTAAATAAGGCAAAATTATGATTCATGAAAAAATCAGGAAGTAGCTACTGTTAAACAAAAGTCGTTTGTTTAAACTACAAATAACAAAGGACAAGTATAAGCAATAACCAATATTGGTTTAAGCTGCTCCTTTTCAATAAGAGCCTTCCTTTCTCTGATATTTTTCTTTTCAGTCCCCAACAGAACACAAACTATTCAGAGCAAGATTAGATTTTGTTTGTGTTTGTGCCCAGCACGACAGCCTGATCCCAGCAAGATATGATGCACTGGTCTATATGGAGCTTTGGGGCTTTAGGATTTTAACAGAATTAGCAGCTTCGAGAAATAAAATAGCCTAGAGGAACAAAAATTGGGGCCAAAAAGGAAGAAAAGCAGACAGGTCAGTTCTGACGGGGGCTGCAGAGGAGAACCCTTACAGCCCACCCACTCCCAGTATCGCAGCCACGGGCTGGAGCTGGGACCCTGGGAAGCCAACAGGAATTCTGGTCATCGACTTCACCGCTACTCCCCACCGGAGGTGGTACAGCACCCTCCGAGAACCAGAATACACGAACACACACGTTCTCTGAAGGTTTCTGTGGATGTACATGATGTTCAGCCTCTGCTCTACAGCAAACAGCAGCCGTGGATACGTGTGAAAGCCCAACATCTACAGGCAGTGCCTGCAGGCGTCTTGTCGGGACGGGACCTCTCCCCAGCCCCTTCTCCTTGAGCAGCAGAACCGCCAAGCCCTTGTCGCGGGCGTTCTTCAGAAAATGATGGAGCTAATTCCCATCGCTCGAGTGTAAAAACTGCCCAAGGTTTAATGAACCAGAATGCAAGAGAAGATCTGCCCCTACGTGGCATTCAGGAATGTGTCACCTTCTAGGTAAAGCTCGGGAATGGCAGGGGGACAAATGGGGGCAGAACGCATCCGTAAGTAAATCTGCAATTTGTAACTGATGAAACGTTTTCTGACTACTGTTTCTCTAAGTATGCTGTGAGAATGTTTGCTTTCCTAGATTTGTCATCATTTGTTAACTGGGCATTTTGCAATTATTTGTCACCATCTCTGCATGCACGTAGAATACAACTTCTGGAAAAATTCCCAAATTTGATGCTACGTGCTGGCTGAGGACGGGCAGACCATCAGGCAGTGAGCGCACGTCTCTGACCGATGCAGCTCCCACAATCTGTAACAGTTAAGGCACGGTGCCACGCGCAAAAAAGACCCAGGCTGGAACACGGGGTCTGCACCCCCAGCCTCGATCCGTGTGCTAACCAGAAAATACAGCACCGTTCCTCCAGACGTTTCATCCCATTGTTGCTCCTTGATTCACTGGCAGAGCTGGTGACTTGTGGCTGCCCGCAGAGCAGAGCATGGCGGGACTCCGCGCTGCCCAGACCCGCCCCCGAGGGCCTTTCTGAGCTGCCTTTGGGCAGGAATAACACAAATAAGGGACCAGAGCACACACTGCACCACAGCTTAAAGATGTAACATTAACTAACATGACCGAGCAACGCTCTGTACCAAATTCACGGCGAGGGACAAGCAAAGTTTACGTGCAGGTTGGGAGCACAAGCAGATGCTACGCCCATAGGAAAGCCAGCGGCACTGAAACCCGTGCGTGCCTGCGAACGGGACGCCAACGGAATAAAGGATCTACACGGTCAGATGGAAGCTGAAGGACGCGAGCCCATCCCCAGTTTGTCACTGTCGTGGCCCCACAGACGGCAGGTGTGGGCGGTGCTACCGAGTGGAACACAGAGATGAGGAGCGTGGGGGAGAGGGGAGCCGTCCGTATGGGCGAGATGTGTGTAGAAGCAGAAGGGAACGGGAGAGGAACCACAAGGTAACACACACACACACACATACGTGTGAGCAATGCGTGCGAGCACGTAGTCTGTTGGTTTGGTTTAGGACCGCAATCCTTCCCTATAAAAAGACGCCCAAGAACTGGAACGACAAGTGGGGGTGTCACTACTGCACCATCTGCCACCAGCAGAGCCAGGAATTTAAGGGCTCATCAGCGACTTTGGAGATCAGCCTGTTAGCTGGGATTATTAACCCAAATTTGTGAGGGTCATAGAGAGGGAGCTGAGCCTTTCCTGAAGAGGAACTGTTGCATCCTGATCCAATCTGCAGTGGAAAGGTGTCCACAAAGGGTGACTCGGCTTCTGTCCCCGACGCTGCACAGGGAAGAGATGGGCTCCGTGCCCTTGGGCATGTCGCTGCTTCTGCGCTCTGCTTCAAACAGAGCAAAAAATCCATGGCTCCCACACCAGCTATGTGCTGATTTACACTTTGTTAAGTCATTTAAATATACTGCCTGAAGTGGAAAATCTGTGAACTGTCAGCAAACTTCAACTTTGCAGAGAAATTGTTGCTATTTATTAGAATAAAGTGCTGTATGTATACCGAGAGATGGCTTTGATAGAACAGATCCTATCTCAGACAAAAATATGGAATAAATGATTTCCCAAGGTCTCCTTCAACCCTGATTTCCATGACTTTACAAGCAAAAAGAGCAGAGCACAAACCCTGTGGGCCAGCCCTTCTCCAGATCCATAACCCCAGCACCAGCAGCCAAGGGCACCCGTCCCTCCTCTGCTCAGGTACCCCAAAGATCTCAGGTACTGCACGTTTCCAAGCTGCCACCAGCGATGAAGATGCTTGTTCAGACCCTTAGTCATACCATCAAAGACATAATGATTTCAAACGAACAATAAAAAGCAGCAGAAAAGAAAAAAAAAAAAAAAAAAAAGGAGAAACCAAACCTGAGTTGTCAAACTGCAGCAAAGAAAACATTTCCAGATCTACCAAACCTCTGCAACCTCAGTTCTTCCACAGAAGGTAAAGAGGGTTTTAGCAGCGCCATTCGAGGGTTTTTCAAACTACTGGAGTTTTTTCCTTTGTTTATAATTTGGATTTTTATTTTTAAAGCTTCAATACACGTATCATAAGAACATTGTAAATGCCCCTGCCTTCCAATACATTTTTTCACTGTTGCTTTTGAGCTTCATCACACCTAGAACTGATGTCCAGCCCTACGCCCGTCCCACGCAGGGTGAGCCCAGCACCTCCCCAGCCCACCCCAAAAAAAAGAAAAAAAGAAGCAGTCTCTCCCACAAACAGTTTCCTGCCCTTGTTTCTTTTGAAACTCCCACTGATTTCAGAGGGAGAGCAAGCCAGACTTAATAAGACCAGACTATAAGGAAGGATCATAGAAGGGAAAGGGGAGAGAAGGAAGGAGATGTTTATTCAAGAGAAGGTAGCGAGAGTATTTGTTTATGGTAAATACATTCTAAAAACCATCAGTAGTTTTTTGCAGGCACTGGAACATGTAGTATGCATTATGTTTGTTATTGCTTTTGGGGTTAGCTTTTATTTTTATATTCATTTTTGTTGTTCTTTTTAGATCAAATAGCAAATGATTGGCAGGAATCCTGTAAATCTGAAAGAACGCTCATTTATTTTCCACATTTTTCTCCTATATTTTCAGAGATTAATGCACGTAATATTTTAATGCTATGGCATAAATATGCATGAGAGTGAGAGCTCTTATACACTTTAGTGTACGTGATAGTGATATCCACGTGAGCCGATGCAAGGGCATGTGGAAAAATGCATTTAACGTGTAAGCTTGGCGAGGGTGCAAGGCTGGCAGAGCGAGCTTCACACCCGTGAGATTTAACAGTCAAGTTTCTGTCATGGTGGCCGAGAGCTGAATTTTTGACCAGTAAAGAGCAAAAGTCTGTATTGCCAACAGACGTGGTATTTTCTCTTCGCTGCCAATGTCCCTGAGAAACAGCACTAAGATTGAGGACTTTTTAGAGTCAACAAATATTGGTTTGGAGACACTTTAAAATAATAATAATAACAAAATTATCCTAGCTGAATTTCTGACAGTTTATGTAGTAGATTTATGGGACCAAAAGCTACATTACACTGAATATACATTCAAATACGAAAAATCATTGAACTATAATATTCAAAATACGTGAAATCAAATCTAAAGAACCACCTCAATTATCTTCGTGAAGACTATACAGACACCTGCATTTCTGCGAATGACACATGTGCAGTTTAAAAAAAAAAAAAGAGAAAAGCTGGAAGGGAAAGTGGGATGTATGGCATACTCTGGAACAAAGGAAACAGAGATGTAGTTACTGCAAAAAAAAATTAATATATATTTATCAAATCAAGCCTAGAGTCCATCATTACGAAACACTGAGCTAACTTAAAAACTCTCTGCTCTAAGATAAACCTCTCCCTGCCCAAGGGGCAGCAGATCCTCCCCAGAGCTGGGGTTGACCAGAGCTTCAGGACACGCAGCCGCCGAACAAATAAAGCTCCGTTATTTTGGGGCCAAAAGCAGCACCTGCAAACATCGTTAGTTTTCTTAATTCAGGCCTTCCGTCCATTAAAAAACAAACAGACAGACAAACAAACAAACCCGACGAAAAACCAACACGGGCAGGATTCACCTCAGGAGATGAAATGACTGAAGATTATCCCGCAGCAGAACAACAAACCTCCTACAACGCGCAGAAGTTAAAGGAAACCTCCTGCCCCACAACACAGTTTAGTACAAAGGACAAACATGAGAGAGGACCCACCAATCTTTTTTTATTTTTTTTTAAATGTATATAGGCAACTGAATCAATCCGGGCCATTTCTTAGGTAGATTCTTGGGTTTTGCTACCGACAGGTTTACAGATGTTTATAGCAGCGTCCTTTTACCGTGACACTGTGCTCAGAGAGAAGCGAGGGGCACGCTTCAGCACGGGAAGGAATTTAATGTTCCCACAGTTATGGCTTCCTGGGACCAAATATTCTGACAAATGAGCAGCTCGGATCTGGGCCGGTGGGATGAACTTCAATTCCCTCAAGATCGTAGCCCTTCCAGTCATCACTCGACACCTGGGTAAGACGAGTCAAAGCAACGCGCCCGACGTGCTTTGACGAACGGCGGTGAGCAAGATCAGAGGGAAAACTCTGCTGAGACCTTGGTGGCCTCTCTCCGTCCTTCTGCCCAAAGAAACCGTGCTGAGGCAACGAACGAATTCACAAGCTCATTCCCACGGACTGGGGAAAGGAAAAATTCCCTCATTTACTCATTCTGTGGCCAAAATCACTCTGTCTCCCAAATATCTCTTTAGAAAAATAAAATTAAAAAAGAGGAAAAAAAAAAAGCTAAGTATTGTTCCGTTAAATTCAGGGATGGGTTAAAATGGAAACTAACAAAAAAAACACCCAAACAAATCAAAACCTATAGAATTTTGGTTATGGAGATTTCAAGGGTCTCTTCCTCCCAATGTCCTACCCATGTCCAGAACAACAATCCTCTAATCCCTGGGAGGGTTCCTCTCTTTTCATCAGAGACGTGACGCTGGGGCAGCTGGGAAGAGGAGAGCATCAGCCTGACCTGGGCCAGGTTAGTCCCAGCAGTCACAGACAACTCAAAAAAAGTCTTTGAGCAAGAAAATGCTGTTTTTCTTTAAATAGTATGATTCTTTCCGAGCACGTGTATGCAGGTCATCTCCTTCCCCCAAACCAACCCAAAAAGTGAAGGTATTTGTTGTGAAGAAAGGCAGCTACGATTAAAAAGACCAAAACCCTGGGGAAAAAAAAAAATCAAGCCGAAAGCACAAAATAAAATAGCTAATCAGGGGAGCTGGGCCAAGGGAAGACAAAGCAATGCACTTAACCCACCTGGAGAGCAAAACAGGCCGTCCAGCCCCACGGGCCAAGCGCCGGGAGGGAAATCCGCTCGGGCGCGTGTGGCTGGAGAGGGTCTGGCGGCCGCGCCGAGCGCTCCGCGTCTGCCCACGGCCCCGTCGCGCGGCGAGATCGGCTGCCGGAGCGCGGTGGGGAGGGGGGACGAGCTGGTAGGTGGTGGGGGAATCTGGCTGGCTGGGAAGGACGGCTCCGAGTTCTTTATTTCTTACATATACATTTATTTATTTAATTATTTATTTTAAGCTACGTACATAGAATGAAAAAAAAAACCCCTCCGTTTATTCCTTTTGGGTCATATGAGGGAGCCACTGGCAAAGATTATATATAAGGCAAGAGAAGGAGAGGGAGAAAGAGAGGGAGGGAGGGGAGGGAAGGAGGGAGAGAAGCAAAAGGCTTTCTATTATTCGGGACACTGGTGATGCACACTGAGGCAGTTGGAAGATTAAATTAAGTATTATATCTGCTGACCCCATTGCCATGGTTACCGGACAGCGGAAAATATTAATCAAGTCAAGCCTTTTCGGCTGAACATACCAGGAAAAAAAAAATAAAACACAAAACCCCACACTAAACATAAATATATATGTACATATTCGCTGCTCTGCCGCGCTAATGTGGAGTGCCAGCAACCAAACCACCTGATATCATCCAGATAAACAAATTTAAAATACCCTTGCCGGATGAGAAGGCTGACGTCACCGTGGCGAGCGCAGCACAGGGAATGGGGGCTGCGGCGTGTTCGCTCCCCCTCCGGTCGGTTAAAAGGGGAATTTGAATAAGGAACGGCGACGCCTCACCGGGTGCCTGAGCTGGGGGTAGTTAGGGCTCTCTTGCACCATCGCCCAGTGCCGCACCGGGGGAGGCAGGGCTTGGGGAACCCCACCGGGCACTGGCCCCAGCATCGGCAGCGGCGAGCCCAACCCCGCGGGCAGCCCACGCCTCCTGCGGGAAATTAAAACCATTCCCACCAACTCCGAGTTCACCTTCGCACTAGAATTAGCGCTCGGAGCAAACCTGGATGCGCGCGTCGGGAAGAATTCTTTGTTGTAAATGCCGTGTTACGTGACCCGCGGGTCTCTGTCTTCCTGCGAGCGCGGCACAGACCCTGATTGCTGGTAGGTGCACAGCACGGTCGCACTGAAAGACAATATTCAGGTATCTAAGGCGATAGAGAACAGACATGGCCGAGCTGGAAGGAGAATGCGACCGTGTCGTCACGCAGCGTATCGCAAATTGTGATAAACACGTCTGCATCTGCAGCCCCGCTCAGCCCTCAGCACCCGGGATGGACCTGAGAAGGAGATCTGCAAGGAACCTCTCCAGCTTTTGAGAGGGGAAAAATGCAACCAAACACAAAGAACCAGTCAATAATAATCATAACGCTGATATTAACCTTCTATCATTTTTTTAACTCTAAGCTTAAACCAGACAACGGGGATAACGCCACACATTAACCCGCCCCTTTGCATGCAGTAAATCATTGGCACAGCTAAAAAGAGAATCTAAACCCCTCATTCTCTGCTTTAGCTACCTACTCAAAAGAAGACGCCCATACGAAGAGAGTATTTTCTCCCAGCCGATACGTCCAAACTTGCTTTGCTGCCAGCTACCGTATTTATTTTACAGGTCAGTTTTATGCAGCTGCTCCTGACTTGTGCCATTTTTTCCTAAAGTTCTCCAAACAGGCAGAACACCGGGGTGGCAACTGCGCATCCTTCGCTCCGCATACTGATAGAGAAAAGATACTGCGACAAATCGAAAAATGAAGAAATAGTAAGTCGCCAGACCCAAGCATTTTAAAGGAATTTGAGGTGGAAGCAATTAATAAACATGCTTTATGACGGCTTCTGACGGAGCAGTGTACAGAGCATCTAGTGGGTCAGCTCCAACGACAATTACACTCGAATGATGAAACATTTGGGTAAGGCTGATGCAACAGCACAAACCAGCTATTTCACAGGAAAATTGTGCATCCTGAATCTTCCAATGGTTTGGGGTATGTCAACAATTACAAAAAAAAAAAAGTGGTCTGATGAGAGTAGTGGTTAACAAGCAACTCCTACAGCCTTGTTTGTCCCCCTTGGTACCACGTGTAAAAGAAAAAAAAATAAGAATCCACAAAGCAAATGGCCCAGAGCCAAGGGCTGGCAGCGAGGTGACCCACGGGGGTAGGGGGGGACGGGGCAGAGACCCCACGAAGGAACACGCATCCTGCGGTGGCGTGTGCCTGGAATCCGGGGCAGAAACGCGAACGCTCGCTGCGACCGCCCCGCTCACACCAAGAAACGCTCCACGAAAACCCCGAGCCCGCCCGGCACAGGCCAGACCCACCGGCAGAGAGATGAAGCCCCCCAAGTCCGAGTGACACCCCTCAGCCAGGGAGGGACCCACAGACCTCGCAGGCAGCCTTGCACCGGCGCCCTCAGAACGTGGTGGATTGGGATCGCAAATACAATCATGCACCTAAAACATTTTATAGATTATACAAAACAACTGGTCCGTTTCATTTACAGCTCTGTAAAGACAGGGCCAAACTTACTGAAGGCATAAACAAGTACATCTATTTCATTTTTAAGATGTTAATGAAGAATGAGATTGTTATTTGTTCTTGGTCTATTTTGTGATTTTAGCCAATAGTTCTAGCGATAATTATCAACTGTTTATATTTAGATAAAAGCGGTCCATATGGCAACAGCAGAACAATCTGATGTTTAGATCCTCAGCTACATGTTTTCTATAAATAATGATTGAATAACTGTAACAAATTATTTCATCAGTCTAAAAGCAGATACCAATATATAACAACTAAGAAAGCCATTTACTCATTATCTGCAAATAATAAATATCTTCCCAAGTACATTTAACACTTAGGAAAATGCAAAAATATAAACCCACAGATGTTAACCCATGAACATTTACGTGAACATACCTTAAAATTCACTTCTTAATTTCCCATAAACACACACAATGTATCAGATGGGTTCTTGTGATAATTAAAGGACCTGCCTAATTCTGCACACATAAATGCTTGCTGTTATTCGATACGTTCCTGTCTGAATCTTACCCAGATATCATTCCTATTCAAATCGTCCTGGCAAATTTTCGGATTCTGAGCCTTACGCACGCCCCTCCAGAGAGGGATCTCCTTCTCGACTTGGGGGAGTTTGGAAAATATTCACAACGATCAGACTAATACCACTCCCAACATCAGAGCACCCTCGCACGCTCCCGCCGGAGAGAAAGGCTTCAGCAAAAGCCTTCACAGGATTTTCGGTCCCAGTACCCTGAATCAGGATTTCCAGCCCTCCTCCTCCTCCTTTCACAAAGGAACAAGCCCAAAACCCGTCGGGGCCGGGCAGCAGCGTGGGCAGCCCTGCCCGACGGGGAAAATGATCGCGGCACAATGGCCGGCACGGACGGCTTAGGGCAGCTGTGTCATATAAATTGTCAGCAATGACCATAAGCACTCAGAGAAACAATTTAATTCCTCACTCCCGCCATCACGGGCTGATATATTCTTTCAAGGTCATTACCCAAGGCTAGGAGGGTCGCGTGATTAACGAGTGACATGTCCAATGAGGGCGGCTGTGCCTGAGCAGGCCTTATATTAATTAGACAGAAGCGCTGAAAAATAAACGGTGCCAAACTCCAACCTCCGTGGCTGCTGCCCCTCCCCAAGCTCCCCATCCTGCTCCTTCCCCACAACGGCCACTTCGCTGCAGAAATTCCCAGGTCGGGCATGCTCAGGATGCTTCTTTTCTGGGTTTAATGCCTTGGGCTCTTGCCCCAACTTTCCCCTGAATCTCCGTTTCATGCTTTTCTTCCTCCTTCCCATAACTCACTGACTTATGCCGCATGGAAGCACAAGTGACTGCTATTCACAATTAATTGTGCATCTCAAGAGCAAATTCAAAAAAAAAAGGAAGAAGAAAAAAAGTCCCAGGGCTTACAGGTTTGTGCCAGGCATTGAAATAGGCCTCAAGCAAACACTAGAATGTACACCAAAACCTTGAGCAAGCTAATCCTGCCTTCCCCCCAAATTCTTCACAACAGTTTTGCAAGTGGAATGTTTTTGTAAAAACTAAAAGCCGTTCTCCTGCCCTAGGTGCCAGGCAGGCATCCCTGAACACGCCTCTTGCCTCTCCACACAGAAAAAAATTAAAAATCCCATTGATGACATTTCAGATACTTTCATCAGTCAGAGAGCAGACTCCTTGTGACCAGCCAGCAGAACAGACCATCACCTCTAAACAGCAAAGACAACCAAAAGAAGCCCCAAACCCTGAGACCGGGGTGGCTGCTGCTAGCGATGCCCGCGATGAGACTCGGGCACCACAAAACGCTGGTTCAGGTCATCAACAGGTGAAACCCAACCACCCCTCTTCACCGGTGCCACTCTGAAGGGGTACAGAGGGAATAACCACACACTGCGGCTCCTGCAAACCCTGAGGGCGTCAATACACGTTTTTAGAGTGTGAGCACACGTGTACATGTGAGGCTGAGGCACGGTAACCAAATACTAACACTAATCCTTTCCCAAAGTCCGTTCAACTGCACCAGACCGAACAGGAGCAAGCACTCAGCCTCAGCCCCAGCTGAGCCATCCCCAAAACGTGCAGGGGAGTCTGAGCACCCCAGGCCCTCTCAGTTTGTTATTTTTATTCTATAATTTTAATTTTTTTCTGAGTAAAACAACAGCTGACCACGGAGAGACCCCAGCTCTGCTCCATGTGCCTGTGCTGCCAAGCTCCTTCCGGCTGCCATCTCTTCCTCAGCTCTGCTGCTGACTGCTCATGTCCCTCCCTGCTGCAGCTGCCACAGCACCAGGCAGCCTCGCTTCTTGGCGCTTACATGTTTTCTGTAATAAAGGAAATAAAGCCATTCGGAACATTTATCACGCTTCTCTCAGGTTTTTAGACATTCCACAAAGACAGACAAATATTATTTCCCATTATAGAAGGAGAAATAGCCAACTGAAGATTAACTGACTCGCAAGGATAAGCAAATAACAAACAATGTTAACAACAATAAATTAAAGGCGCACAGCTAAGCAGCTATATAAACTTTATATTTAAGAAATAAAGGCCCCTCTGACGGCTGTGCTGTGACCCAACTGCTCTACTGTGACGCCCCTCCGAGGAAACGCCGTAAATAGTGCGGCTACCCGCACAGCCCGCAACCCTCCCGATCCCACTCCTTCGGTTTACGCCACGTTTTATAATCCTGCTTATTCTCAGGGCAAACTAGGGTGAATTCCTGCCATTTTGCTCCCCTGGCGGGGTGTCCCGCCAGCTCCTTTCCCACCCACCGTTTCGCAGGGTTTCACCGCTCGCCAGCCACGCGCTCGTGCTTCTGCGCGGTCACGGCGCTCCCGCCTCGGCCTCACTTGTTTGTGAGCAATAACCGGGCTCCCGAGGACCCGCGAGAAGGTCAGACTTTCTAAAGCTGCAATCCACCCTCTGATTAATGCGCCCGCGACATGCAGTCCTGTCCATGCCGGCCTCCACCGGTCCGGGGATATCAAGCCCGTCGTGCCGCGCTGACCTGATTTGATGCTATTAAGCCAAGAGAGATGCACTGTCAGCAAAGATGCAGCTCAGGACTATCTGTACTTATTATTTGGAGAAAATGTCTTTGGACACCACCTCAGTCTCAGATTTCCCCACAAAAACCTGGAAATCACTCTGCGCACTCGAGACTGCAGCCCATTAAAGCATGCTTGGTGTATCTGCTCAAACAGAAAGAGGGACAACTGCTCCATTTTCACCACGTTCGGGTGCTGCTCACAGGCCTGGCTGATGTTTATGAGAGAGTACAAAAGTATTTTAAACAAAGACAACGTACTCAGCCTCTGCCTGAGCAAGAAGGTCCTAATTCTCCAAGATTCTCAACACTCCCAGTTTCAAATGACCAAAATGAAGGCACCTCCAAAATTACATTCAAGTGTCCTTTGATATCCAACTGTTTGTTCAGCCCCTAATATTCTGATGCCTTCCAACCGCTCAGGTGAAGTCCTAGAAACCACGACACCCTCCTGTATTTCACCTCACTTCTTTTACTGGACACCATCTTCTTGGTCACAGCCAAGTGGTTGGTGATGCAACCACCCGCCCACCTCACAGTGAAGCTCGGGACCGCAGATGGGACGCAGATGAAGTTGTCCACGTGCTATGACGAGCTCAAATCTCTCTGACATCCACCTATGTTCTCTGGATGGGGGCAACTGCCCACCATACACACACCTCGGGGGTGATCTTCACCCAGCAGACTCCTCACGCGTTCCCGAGGCTCCACCCATCATGTCAGCAGGTTCTCGCCGGGAGTGGGAACTCCATGAGCCTCCCCAGCCACAGGTGAAAGAGCCCTGACCCCACCACCCCATGGTAATGAGCCTTATTAACCCTTCGGCATGTAACTTGCTAATTTCTTCAGAACCTCCCATTTTCTACTTCCAATGTGCTGTGACAACAAGTAGTCATTAGGAAAAGTTAAACCTGAGCAGCAGCTTCTTTTAGAGTGTCACCGGCATGAACACACTCATGAGCTTTCCTTTATTCTCATTGCACAGACTAGAAAGGACAGCAGAAAAAACCCAATCGCAAACTTTTTGTCCAATAACTCCTTCTTAGAGTGTACTATTAAGGGTTCCAAGACAATTTTAAAATTACGCTGGAATGTCTGTTGGACAATTAAACAGAAAACCACCAAACACTGGAAGATGGAATTTCGCCAAACAGCTGAATGCTAGTGGGTGAGATGCTAATTAGACTTGGAAAGAATTTATTCTTTAATCCAAACCAAGGTTTCAACTTCTTTTCTAGCAAAATAGCAGCTAATTATTTCTAGCAAAATCAGACTGATTTTCTTCTTCCTTCTGGGGGAAAAAAAAAAAAGTAACAAGAAATTTTTAGATTTAGCACAAAAGGAAGGTTTGTCAGAAGTGGGGAGCAGGTTACAATTGCCCTAGTAGCACCTTCTCACCAACAAAGAATTCTTTGCCATCATTACACTTCCGTTCTTCCGTGCTAATTCCTTTCACCAATACTTGTAGGCTGCTTGCAGGCTAGAGGGAGGGTTTTCTGGGTTGCCTCATCCCAATACTCGTGCTGTCAAGCCATAAGCAGCACCGTTAAGGGAGAGTCCCTCCAGCTTCCCAGGTTACCTGCAAAAACCAACCCAAACCTACCCCTGGCCTGGAGCAGCTGCTCCAGCCACGACCACGGAGCATCACGCCAGCGTCTGCGCACCAGCTACACCCTCAAGAGCAGGCGGACGAATGGGTGCGTAATTTTAGGAAGGCACAAAATGTTAGAGGATGTGGGAGCGGGAACAGGAGCTCAGTTCTTCAGGGCACCTCTGAAACAAGAAGGGGAACAGAGGTGCAAACCAGCCAATGTTATCGTAAGCGAACGTCACGGAGACAGAGTAATACCAGAAGAGATAAACATGCGTGTGCGAGCATGTGCGCAGGGGCTGGGGGGGGAGGGAAATATGTCCAAAGAGCTGAAGATGAGCAGTCACGGCGAGGCTGCCTAACAGTAAAGAAGTGGGCACCCATCTTCCAAAAGGCACACGTGAACCTGGGCTCGTTTAAAAGGTTTATGTCAACTATAAATAATTACTGCTATGGAGTGAGAAATAAATGAAATACCTAATCTATCACACATGATAGTAATATAGAGTACATCTCAGGGCTAAATAATAACTACCAATAAGCCGGTTTTGTCACAAAAATAAAAACTGTGACCGTTTCCCACTCCCCCCCTTCCTCCACTCCTGCGGCCTCTGGCTCTGCACTGCTGTTCATCACCTAAGGCAAATGCTCTCTCTCCCTTTCCCTCTCTGTTTCTTGAAAACTCTAAACCACAAGGCAGCACGCGAGCAACGCCATAGGTCACGATATCAAAAGCGGGAGCTTTTACAGGTGTCCTCGATAACACAGGCAATAAAAGGCGGCAGCGGCAGAAGCAGAATCACTGACCTTGTTTGATGCTGCACAGAAAAGGGAGACACAGGCACTGCCATGAGGAGCGAGACGCGCCACGTAAACAGGCTGGGCTTTTCTGCTTTCCTACGCTAAATCTTTCAAAAGTCATTTCAGCAGTTAACGCAGGCAAAGGAAAAAAAAAAAAAGATGAGGCTGCTAACGACACCAAACGTGGCCAAACGAGACAGTTCTTAGCAATGCCGTTCGATCGCCAGCCCCACTCACGACCCGTGTTTCCCCGTGAGAGCGGAGCTCAAAGGGCACAAACACCGACGCTTCGCCCCGGGACACCAGCAGCCCTGGCCGGTCACGGGCGGCACCTCCCTGCCACAGCACAGAGGTGGCATGCACACGTGAGCACAGGCGTGAACACACGTGTGCGTGCACACACGTGCTCCCCACTGCAAGATCCCTTTGCAGGCACAAACAGCCAAAGCACACGTTACCCGCCGGGCAGGGCAGCCTCTCCTGATGTAATGGACAAGCACGAAGGCTCGCCCCAGCCCTTCACCATGGGGTCTTTCTCTTCCCCCAGAGCGACCACTGGGAATCGTCCTTTACAAATTCTTGGTAATTCCCTTTAAATAATTCTGGTTTTCCCAGAAACATGCAAACGTTTCCATCACCTCATCCTCCAGTCCTGCATCTCTATGGTTACTGTCCCTGTGAAAACGTGTACCATGTATGCATGCTACATTAGCCCTACACCCTCTCGATGATACACGGGTTTATGACTTAGAGCTGGTAATACTGTTTGATACTTTCCTATTCTGAATTTACTGCGTTTCTGGCCCTTCCTAGGAAGACTCCTCTTCATGTCCATGAACTGCGCTGCCTTGGAAAAACTGGGGTTAAATCCCCCTGGTTTTAGGTAGGGGTGTGTGTGAATAACGAGGGGCTAGAAAAGAGCCTTCACTGCAGGGCACGGTCTCAGGCAGCTGGACAGAGCCCTGGTGACCCCAGGTCAGGCGTCCTTTTATTTATGTCAGGCTCCTGGGGGAAGTCTGGGTGACTCTTCTTGCCTCTTGTCCTTTCTCCTAATCAAAGACTTCCATCGTTGCTTTATTTTCTGGAACAATTTCCACCATCCTCATGGAGGCCACATTTCCAGGGACACTTCCTTTTTCCCTCTCTGCCACCCAACCCTTAAGTAAGGCTTCAAGACAAGCTCTTTGGTGACAGCACTGCCTCTGTCCTGCTGGAACATCACCCTCAGGTCTCGTCTTAATTTTTCAGACTTCCTCTCCTCAAACGCCGACATCAGCGTGGCTCTAGGATGACTAATGGTGAAAACAGAGCAAACTATTCCAAAGATCTACGCGTGCTAAGCAACACGTGCACTATGTGTGGGCGAACATACGTGATCCACAGACGCAGCGCAGAGACCACACAAGCTCGCTGCACAGCCCCAACGCACAGAGCTCACCCACGCACGGAGCAACTCCACCCGCGCACACGGCAGTCCTGTATGTGAACGATTCAGAACGGGTTTGGATTCATTTATCAGGTGCCTGCGTGCCCAAGATCCACAGACGTGTCCCCTGCAAAGCCCTGCGAGCGAAGGCGGGATCGCCGTTTGAACGGTGGCTTTTCAGCATCGGCATCATCACAAGCAATATTCTCCGGCGTGACACAAAGCAAAGGCCAATGTGAATCAGAGATGCCAGAAAGGAAAGAATCCTCCCCTCCCGTTTCAGCCCTTCCCTCCCAGTAATATCCAGTTGCTGTACATTTAGGAAGGGCATATTTAGCAATATCACCGGACACTGCCAGGTAGGCAGCTCACGCTGAAAGCTGACTCTCACGCTATTTTTAACGTGCCCCCCGTGCATCAGGGGACTATTTACATTACATCTATTTAAGTGCGTGTGAGTTTACGTGTTAATGCCTGCTCACATACAGGAGAAAAAAAATACACAGCACGGTTAGTCAAACACATGTAAATACAGACAGAGCCCTATTTACTTGGCAGACCACACAAAGGCTAAGAAATGAAAAATGCACTCACGCCCTCTGACACCCTGGTCGAGTGCACGCGCGAGAGCTCTCGTGGTAGGGACTGAAGACTGGCTTCTGGCTCCCTCTCTCTCTCCCTTTTCTGTTAAGAAGACACTTTGAGCGCGGGGATTGCTCACAATCTGGCTGTGTGATCCACATGCAGGACTTGTAATATGCCTGCTATTTCCCTCTCTCTCCCGCTCCCCCCCCCCCATCAAGCTTCCCCCCACCCCGTCCCTCTTGTTCTCATGTTCAGTGGTTATTTTAGCTTAATGCGGTGACATCACAGCTCTCTTGGTGAGATAAAGCCCGCGCCGTGAATACACACTACGGCTCCACCGACCGCTTCCAAAGGACGGGATTTCGTGGGGTCTGCTCTCCCCCGCAGCAGAACACGCTGCGCGCCCGTGCGGCTCGGGGCAGGTTTCACCGGGAGCTTGCCCAGCCCCACCACAGCGCCGGGGGGACGGGGTGGTGTCTGCCTGGAAATGGGGACTCAGACCCAGGAAAGAAACACTTGGAACGAGTTCGCTCGGTTTCGAACGGCAGAGGAGAATGGCCGGGCACCCGTTCGGTGTTCTCGCCTGAATTCGGTGGGGCTTGTATGCAAAGAGTGGAAGGAGACAGTTCTTAGCTGAGGGGAGAGATGGAGCGCTGGAAGACATCTCGTTTCTCAGCATCACAGAGTAGCCAAAACCCTGCTTTGTCTTAAAAAGAAAACACTCTGTGAATTTTTTTCGTGTCACATCAAGAACGCCTCTACAACTTTTCATTTATCTGTAATTCCTCCGCCCTTTTAGATCAGATTTGCAACAGCCTCAACAATTTTCATTATTTTGTTCTGCGTTCTCCTAAAATGGGAAACAAAGAAAATGCACACGATATTATAAAAACTTCACAGCGGACCAGATAAGAAATGCAGGAGAAGAATAATGCAGTCAAATAAGCTTTCCATTATTAACAACTGTGCCCCGAGGTCTGCGGGCAGAGTCCCAAAACCTAAATTATCTTAAATCATGAGGTTACCAATAAAGACAGCCTGGGACAGCAGAAGGGGTCTGTGATTTCAAGGGGCTTGCGGACCACATATATATGATTAACATTTCTGTGCTAAGGTTTATTACTTCATTATAATATTTTCCATCATAAATGAATAGGTAAAACACCTGGCTATTAAATATAAACCTATCCCTCAGGATGATCAGATTATCACTTGAATTTAAAATCTTTCTGAATTTTTAATAATGCATAACAAATAAGATTATTTATGCACTTTCTTCGCCCTGCTCGATAGGGCCCACAACTGCGTCCAGCCTCCTCTCCCAAGACGTGAGGTCTGTGGGAGGGTTCGCCGGCTGCTCCCCCTCTCTGCCCCTTCTCTGCCTGAGACCCCCACATCTGGGGGCGAGGGACCCGCCTGGGCAGCCCAGCCCCATGGTGGGCACTGCCAGGGCCCTGGCCGCGGCGTTTCGGAGCGCGGGATAATTAGTCGTCATGGGTGGAGGAAGCAGCTGAGGAAGCAGGGGCAGCCTGACAGGGAAGTCAAGTGGAGGCCTGGCTGGCTGCAAACTCTTCACTAGATCCGTAGTCTGGACTTGAACCCTGCCCTCTCACCTTGGGGTCCCATATTTCTTCCCCTCGCCCTGCTCCGGGGCGGCGAAGGGCCGGGGGTGACCCCTGGCCACCAGTCAGGGCCGGGGAGGGGGAAAGCCGTGAGGGAGAAGCAGGGGAGGGGAGAAGGGTCCCTGACTTCCTCACAGGTAATTAAAGGGACTGTTTTCAAGGTTGCATGGACAAAAGACAATCCGGCCTAATGAAGCATCGATCGGCCGGCACCGGGGTAGACAGGAGCTGACATTCACCCGGAGGTTCCTCCAGCCAACGGCCGCCACCGCGCCGGGAGCCGTCCTCCCCGCTCGGCACCGCCCGCCACCTGCCTTGGGAAGCGCGGGGCTGCTTTCAAGGGCTGCTCCTTCCACAATTACACAAACTCGTCCGCGGAGCGCTGTAAAATTATTAATTAGAGAGGCAAATTATTCTTGTGGTGGGTTTGGGGCTTTTTTTTTCGTTTGTTTGTTTGTTTTTCTGTCTTGGGATAAACGTTCTTCGCCGCTCGCATTATAACCCCGCCAATCAGCGCCAACGGTGCTGAATGCATGAGGTCAGTTATGGAGATGCAGGAAATTACCAGGGATTGGCAGGGACGTTTTTGTCAATTTGTAAGCAAAACCCTGTGTTATTGCCAGGTTTTCATCTTTTCATCACTGTCAGCCTGCGCCGGCACGAGCTATCTAAACGCAAAATCGTCTCAGAGGCTGCTGGAAAATTAACGGGGGAAGATTAAAAAGATATTAAAAATATTCTCGTGTGAAATAGAAAGAGAAAACAGGTACTTACATAAAAAAAAATAAGCCAATTAAGCCCCCTGGAAGTGCTGACACATAAAGCTCGCCGCTCACCCTAACCAGGCATCTGCTCTCTCGCTCGGAAGCCGAGCGGCTCGACAGCGTCGCGCTCCCCGGGCTCCCAAACCTGCCCTCGCCTCACCCGGCCCCTTTCTTCTGTCCCGAATGTTTGCATTTGTAGGAAGTCTGGGCGGTAATAAAAGGGCCAGGAAATGATAGTCGTGCCAAGTAAATTGGGGTGAACGCTGGGGGAGGGGAGGACGGATCGATGGCGAAACAACTTGCGCATTATCTGGGAAGGATTTGCTCACGGTCCTGCGCTGCTCCGCGGTACAAGAGGCCCCGCGCTCAACAATAGCGTGTCCCCTCGGAGCAGGAAACACAAAGGGAATTTGCTCTGATTCAATCCACACAGTGAGGCCCCTCTGGGGCTAAAGAGGGTCACTTTTACCCTGGCTAGAAATAAAGAAAAAAGAATTTTTTTCCTTCCCCTCTAACACACACACACACGCATGCAGGCACACACGATCCGGTCGGAGAAAGCAGCCCGCCTCCGCTCGACGAGATGCTTAAAAATCACAGGCTTCCCTCTCGATTTTTTTTTCCCGTTCAGACTTCAGAATTTACCAGAGTTTGCTCGAAAAAAAAAATTTAGACTATTAGAATGAGATCAAAGAATGGCAAAACGGCCTCTTCTTTTTATTCCGTTTACTTGTAGAACAAGTGCCCGTACGAGGGGACTGCAGCAACGCCGGCCCCTAATAACAAAGGAGGTGACACCGTTGGGGCACAGAACTGTAAACTGAATTTTCAAAGACACGCGAGAGCCTAGATATCAGGGTTCCGCTGTACTCAGCTACATTTGTTTTCTAATACTTTGCCTTTTTTGTCCAAAACAGCAGTTAGCGTTCTGCTTCTAATCCCAAATTCTTTCATCGGGAACAGGTCAGTAAAGAAAAGCAGCAATTGTGTGCAACACCTGCTGAAATTAAAAAAAAAAAAAAAAAGTTTTTTCCTTAAAAAAAAAAAAATTGCTAAAATGTAGCTCAGCAGATTCTATCTGCATTAATTTGGCTGAACAACAAGATATTGCTGGGGACAAACTCTGAATAAAGCGGTCCCGAGTTCCCCGAATTGGCACAGCTCAGCCTAAACAATGGCTGCTTCCTATTCACCTTAACCCAGCTTTTCAAAAGAACATCCCCAGAAACACAAAGCATCAGCGGGAAATGGCAATTTTATGAATCCTAATCAATCAAAGGGCTTATTAACTCAATGTGAAGCCAGATTAAAATCTTTAATTATAAATCGTGCTAAAAGGAAAAACAAAATGTACTTATGGTACATTGAAAATTCCGGATATTAACATAGTTGCCATTATCTCTCTCAATATTAAATTTCCCCTCCCTGCCCTGCAACATGCTCACCTTTTTCTGTTCCTAAAGAACAGAACTGTAGAGCAAACTCATTTTTCTCCTTCCCAGGCTTATTAAAATGTATTCTTTCTGCCCGCACACCCGGGCTTGCAGGGGAGCGGGGTGGGGGTGCAGGAAGCCCCGTTCCAGCCGCGAGGGGGGAGCGCTTGTTTATTAAGTGGGCTGCGCCAGAGTTACAGATATTTTTATTTTATTTTTTGGGGGGCCACAATCAAACGTGAAGCATTTCTGCTAATGAAAACGGCGTGCGTGTCTGCGCGAGCGCGGGTGATTGGCAGGGCTGCAGATTGCTAGCCACGGGAAGGGCCCTGCCTGCGAGCGCCGGTGTGCGAGGGGTGATGGGTGCCTTTTTCTTTTTTTTATGATTTTTTTTTTTTTCCTTTTTTATCAGGCAGACATTTGGGAAATGACCACGGCAAATGTAATCACAGTTGGACGGGAGGGTGGGGGCGGGGGCGAGCGGGGAACGCGGAGCCGCATGTTTTATTTATTTGTTCAAAGTCACGGCCATCCCATTGTGTCCCTCTCCGCGCCTGTCATCCCCGGCCCCGCCAGCCCACCCCCTGCCCAGCCCCATTGTCAGCCCCCGAGGCACAAACCGCGCCGAACTTCCCCGCGCGCGGCCGGGAAAGGGCCGATTTTTCTCTTTGGAATATTAGCGTTGTCAGAACAGGCTCCAACCGTGCCGCTGAGAGAGACGTTTCCGCGCAATCGCCGCGCTGCCTCGTTAGCCGGCTGCGCGCCACACGCCTCTGCCCGCCTGCGCTTCGCCGTTGAGATTAGAGAAATTATTTTTGAAAAAATTAATTTTGCACGTAAAGGAGAGCGAAATCTCCTTTGGAAAAAGGTCCGACAGGGCACACTCAGGTTGTGATTCTAGGTCGCTTCATTTTTTTTTTTTTACACAGAATTCCCATTTTCCTTTCTGCTCCTTTTCTCTTAAGGCATTGCTTCCCCGAGATTTATTTCTTCAGCACTCTCAGAATGAAGAGCACCTTCTTCTGAATTGGGATTTGTCAGTTTCGCAACTGCGATTGTAACCCTGACAATGTGTTTCCCATTCGTAAAACTTCAGGGAAGCGCAGCTGGTTAATCTGCAACACCATTTTAATTTTTTTTTTTTTAAAAATAAGGGGAACCTAATATTCTGTTTTGCAAGCAACCAGCTCTGCTCTGAAACGCTCGCCAAAAAAAAGCGCATTTCACACCTCGGAGCAGGGAATCACCTCCTTCACTCTCTAATCACCGCTCGCTGCCCTGAATTCCCGGTGCCGCCCGCGGACGCGGAGGATTCCCGGCCCGGCTGCCCCCAAACCCGCGGCAGGAGGGGCCAGAGGTCAAGCTCCCGGCGCTCCCCGGGCGGAATTGCAAAATACCGACGGCACCTGTCTGCAAACCGCGCCCGGCAACGCTGGGCAACAGGGAAAAGAGAGTTTTACACAGATAATCCACCCGGTAGCGAACCCGCCTGTGCTCGACGTGCTTTCCTCAGGTTTGGGGGGGTTTCGCCCCAAACGCACCCTCGCTTCGCACGCCTCTGCTCGGAGCGGAGCATTCGCGCCCTGCGCCGCACACGCAGAACGCGGAGCATCACAGAGTTACTGAAAAGACCTGCGAGAGCATCAGGTCCAGACAGTTGTTTGCAGGCAACTCCTACACGTGCTTCCCGGCTGCAAACACCCGCGCACCGGCGTCTGCAGAACCCCTTCAGAGCCGTGACTGCCGCGCGGCAGCGACAGCCCTTTGAAGACGATCGTTAGACCTCATAATCAGGGCGCGGGAGGCGCGGATCTCGTCCTCCTCGGCTCGTGCCGCTGCCTTTCAGGAAATTCAGAAGAGACCCTTTGTGCCTAACCGGGTTTTCATTTCGCCGCTTTTAAATTTGTTCGGCTTGACTTTTGACACTTGAAAGGCTCAGCCTCCTCCAAGTACAATAACGTAATAAATATTTGCGTTGCCGAAGAAAAAGTGGATCTGCTGTTAGCCTCATATAAAGCAGGATCTCTTTTTCATTCGTTTGTTATAAATAATTCACACAACTATGTGCATTTTATAAACGTAATCTTTAGGAAACTGATACTATCAAACATTTTCGAGACAACACTCAGAAATGTATACATACGCACAAAGTATTTACTCCAGTGTATCTGAAACTGTAAACAAAAAAATTGTTAATGAAAGCAGAAAAATAAAGGTATTTTATGTAAATAATTATGTTAATACAAAGTGTTTTCAGACTTATTTATACAAATTGGTCATCTGAATGACAAAAAAGCTTTGACAAACTACAAACACCTATCAAAAATCATATTATTTAGCTCATTTTCCCTTGCAATTTCCATCTTTAGCTTGCCTTGGAAAAAGTAGGCAGATTCAGAAACTCCCCTGCTCTCTGTCAATACAGCAGGAACAAGCCTAGTCAGATGCATTTTTCTTTACTTACATGTGAAAAGGTGTTTTCATGTTTTTTTCCATAAAATATTTAAAGAAATTTTTTTTTTAATTTAAAAATTAAGCAAGATAAACCTATTTTAATCCAAAATTATTTCCCCTAAAATATCTGTGTGCAGCGAGTCTGATTTGATTAGAAAAAAAAATCTGTATTTTCAAGTAACAATTTAATCTGCAGAAAATATCTTTTGATTTTCCAACAGAAAACACTTTGAAATTATTCAGCAAAGAAACGATATATTTAAGATGAATATGAAAAATACCCAGCAGAAAGCACTCAAAGCTCCACATCTGCATTTTTTGTACTTTTTGCTATTGGTACAATTTTAGGCCGTTGACCATTCCTGTCTGGTGACTGCCAACGAAGTGCGATTTTCTTGCATTGTTCGAAATTACAATTTGGGTAAAATTTGATGTCGTTTCTAAATTCAAGCCACGAGATTTCAAACCGCTTTTCCTATTTTAACGCTCTTTTAACCCTTTGGGACTTCCTCGCTGCCCAGCTCCACGGTCCCGCGGCGACTGTACGAACGCCGCTACCGCCCAACAACAAACCCTCGCCGATATCAACAGACGCCGGGGACAAAAAGGTGCCGAGGCCCAAGCAAATTCCCAATCGTTTAATCTGGATTAATCTCGCTCTGCCATAAACCTGACTTTCGGGTGTGTGGCTGGGATGGGGTTCTCCGGACGCCTGGTTAGACTCTCCTCTGGACCCCGGTTCAGGCTCGGTCTCTCCATTGAGGTGAAACCATTTATCTTCCCCGTTTGCTGGCGGGAGGGGCGGGGGGAGGCCCTTGCTTCACCTCTTGTCAGCGGGCATCGATCAGCCCTTCCCGTCGGGCGGCGGGGGTGAGGGCAGCTCCCCCAGGAGCGCTCTGGGGCCGGCCCCGTCAAGGGAAGCCGTATTGAGTCGTGACGCGAGCGGCTGCTCATTGAGGGAAACGGGTATTGGCGTCCCCATCAGCCGGAGACACCCCGGGTAGCGCTTAAACAAGTCCTCTCTGTTAATGTCAGGCCACCGGGGACGCGTTTAGCCTCTCTGCTGACCATTAGGCCCTTTGATGGAGTGGACAATAAACTCGACAGGACAAGCTGGACACCGCTCGTGAGCGCGCGCCTGGGCTGATGGCGCGTCGCGCTCTGACCGAGACCTGGCTGAGACCTCCCCGGGGTCTGACCAAGACCTGACCGGGGTCTGCCCAAGATCTGACCGATTTCTGCCCAAGATCTGACCGATTTCTGCCCAAGATCTGACCGATTTCTGCCCAAGATCTGCCCAGGCCCTTCTCAAGATCTGGCTGAGCCCTGCCCAAGATCAGACTGATCTCTGCTCAAGAAGAGACCAAGCCTTGCCCCCGTTTCAACCATAACCTGCCCATGGTCTACCCAAGATTTGACCAATCTCTGCCCAAGATCTGCCTGAGCCTTGCCACATGGGACCGCAGAGCCGCCCCCACCACCGTGGGAGGACGAGCGTCACGGGGAACGCTTCCCTAAAGATGCCTCGGCCAACGAGCCAACCTCAGGGCAGGGATGGGAGATGCTGACATTGTCAGGTGTTGCTTTAATTTCTTTCTTCCGAGCATTTTGGAACATTCTGGACGTTTTGAAACGTGCTCCTTAAGCGCCTTCGACAATAAAAAAGAATTCTTATCGCTCTAGAAAAAAGGGAATTTATGTAATTGACTGCACTTCTTTTACGATGCTTTGAAGGCAGTTTCCAAGAGCGGTTTATTTCATGTCGCATTCTTAAAACAAAAATAATCAGAATGGGAAAGTACTAAAATCAACTGCCCTTCTCCATCCAGAGAACAATTCTTGGGGGGAAAAAAATAAAAAAGTTTCAAAATATCGGTTCTGTATTCATCAATCAGAAATAAAAAATTAATAGGAAATTCAACCTTGGCTGTTTTCAGAGAAAGTGTTGATAATTGCATTTTTATTATTTTAAGAAATGGTTCGGGTGTTTTTTTGTTACATAGTAGCTTACTAGTATTATTTACTTTCTTAAGTCTCTGCCAGTAAAAAAGGCCTTGGGTTTGACAGAGCAAATTTGCCAGCATTTGGAAGCTTTTATCCCAATTTTAACACCTTATCTCTTTTCCTCTAGAGAATTAACTGATATTGCATTAATACAGAAAATGATATAGAATTTTAAACAGTCCACACAACTGGAAAACTGACAGGTCATTAAAAAGCTCTACCGGAAAGAAACTTCACCCTAAAAATTCAGGAGTTTTATATATAATACACAAGCATATAAATATATAGTTACACAGGCTCATCTACACAGCAATTTTACAACTAACTAATTTGTCTAAAACTAATTTAAAATAAAACTTAGCTTTTAATATTAAGCACTTTGTCAACAAAAAACATTAAAGCCACTGAGATTTTTCTTTAACCTAATAGTCAACAAAAAGCAACGCAGCTAAAGAATACGCAAGTATAATCCAGATTATTCAGATACGATTTGTATTTTCAGTCAAACCTTAAAAGCTTTTATCAAAAGAAACATTATTATTGTCACTAATGCATTTTCTAATCTGTACAACCTGCTCAAATTTGGGGGTATTTTTTCGAAGCCATTTAAAAAGGCGCAACAGTTTTGTGACACATTTCTGACTAACTTAGTTATACGTGCAATTGGTATGAATCCGAAAACAAAAGGATATTTCCTGCCACCCGTGCGATGGCATTTGCCAAACGATTTCTGCTTTTATTTAGACCGAGCCTGAACAAAACCTACGATCCAAAAGCCGCCCTCTTAGGAACACAGGTGACAACGTTTCTGGGTTTATTTATTCTCTATTGTTATTTTTCACTGTGATTAAAATATATAAAATGAAGGAGAATGCCAACTGTTATTTTTCCCCGCAGGACCTGTTACTTTAAGGTAATGCAGATCGCCCGGTGTTCTCCCCGAGCGCGCGCTCTCGGGGTACGAGGGCACACACGCTGCCGATAACTCATAATTTAGATCAGAAGGTGAAAGGAAAAAGTAGAATAAAAAATTTTAAAAAGTCCTATTTTTGCAAGAAAGCCTCCTCCCCCAATCAATGGTAAGGGCTCGCGCTGATCCCGGCCGGAACGCCGAGACTTCCCCGGGCCGGTGGCTGCGGAGTCCCGGTGTCAAAGGGGCGCCGGCATCATCGCTCGGAGCCTCACCCAGAGCTCCTCTTTGTGCTCCCGCTCCCCTCACATCCTTCCTCGCTGCATTTCCACTTCAAGCAACCGCCCAGGGACAGCAGCACAGATCAACTCTGACATCGAATATTTAGCGATGCGAGGTAGGTGTATTTTATATAAATGCTTCTGTCCAGCAGGAGCAGGACACGGCCCCTCTCAGTGAGAAACACAGAAGCTCCTCGATGCCTGACTCACAGCCCGTCACTTACCCTTTGCTTCCCAAAGTTTCCCCAAAGCTTCTGTGAACATTTCGGACTGTGTGTTGTTCACATAGCTCGTTGCCTTCTTCATAAAGCAGCTCTCGACCCACCAGTCGTCCGCGGGCGCCGGAAGGTGTCACCGTGCACGGAACCACGGCTCTGCGGACCGCGCGTCACGCCGGGCAGGGCCCTGCTCTTCCACCTGCTCCCACATCGCAGCTCCGGCACCCGGCAAACTCTTCCGAGCGCTGAGTAGTGGCGAGGGGGGTCTGGAAAAATTGCAGGAAAAAGTCTGTACCCAGCACCGATCGCCAGTCCTGAATGTTACGACCAAATTTTGGTCATGAGGAAAACGTCCGGGGCAGGGCTGTCCCCGCCGTGGGCGCACGCGGATCGTGCAGACCCTGGAGCCTTCGGTGAAGCGTCGGCGCTCCCGCTGCCTGCCCAGCACAACGGGGCCCCGGGTCCAGCGCGGAGCCCGGCCCTGCTGTGCAACACCAACCGCGACGCCGACACGCTGTCAGAGCTTAGTGACCGCGGGTATCTGCCACAAAGGCTCCGAAGCGCCGCACAGTCAAAATCCAATTTTGTATTTGAATAAACACCAGCCCTAACTGATCCCCATTACGCTCACCGCAGAACGACGAAGATAAAACTCGCAAATTTAACTTGACATAACTGAACTTTCACCTTTGAATCTACACAGAAATTATATTACAACAACCATTTAGGGCTCCTTGTGATAGTCATTTTATCTATTACAAGGTATCTGCACCCTTGGTAAAAGAGATACCGTGGACACAAAGCAGGAATAAAAAAAAATCTTTAGCTATTTATTTCAGAAGGAGCACAAAGGAAAAACCTTTTTAAATACATAATAAAATCCCAAAGCTTGCATCACCATCATGACTATTTTTATGTCCACCTGACTATTATGCATCTTCCAGAGGAAACCCTTCCTTGCACCCCACCAGGCTACTTGTCCTGCCCAGAAGTAGGTCTCAAAAGAAATAAACCTTAGAGGATGAAAGGCTGAGGGGCAAAACTTCCCAATCTCCCCCCACTCCAGCTCAGAGAAGAGCTCCCAGCCTGGACACGTAAAACACCCTCTGACCAGCTCAGCTCCACACACCGACGTATCACCACTGTATCGAATCTCAGGTGAATCTCCTCATCATTCTGTACTAAAAAGGTAATTTCCATAAGTCGTCAGTGCCCCAAAATATTCAGTTTTTCCCCCTTTCCTGCCTTTTCACACGGTGTCTAAAATCGCATATAACCGCTCCATTGTTTTTAATTGCAAATTTTCTTAAACTTGCTTGTTTCTTTTTCATTTTGTCTTTTGCAAATCACCCACATGGTCATCTGTTATTTTTTTTTTTTTTTTTTGCCAGGCACTTTCACGCTAACCAGCAAGGTCACTGCAGAACCGGTATTGATTTTCCTCCTAAATATCCAACTGTACAAATACGTATTTTACCGACGGTTCTGAAGCCGTCCCTGAGAGCTAATGTAAACACAAACCCGTGCGGCGGCGAAAGCCTTTGGAACATGGAGTCATAAATGGACTTCTGCAGATTCCCCTTGGAAAACAAAAAAATTTAAAAATTATGGCTGGTTAACCCTTTCTTTGCCGAGAGGGGAAGTCAATTTTGCAAGGAACTGGGACCAAAGACTCTCTGTCAGGGTACCGGAGCGGCCGCCCCAGCGTTCATCTGCCCAACGTGCCCAAGTACCGGGTGTTTCGCCTGGCGGGTTGATTTTGGCACTCAAACAGACCTTCTGCTATTTCAACGCAGAGATATTCAAACATCCTTACTTGGAAATACGTCGACGGCAAATTTTCAAAACTTATCACCCCAAACTAGAATCTTTTAGCCATAAATATCTGGATCTTCCCTTCCATCGATAGGGAGCTCAGTGGGGCTCAGGGCCTGGCCTAAGATCTCTTATATTCACCAGAGTTTAAATGCCAGGCCTGGAGCTCACCAGAAGAATGTCCTGCTAGGTCAAGCATTTCAAGGTGTTATTTTTTCCCCAGGAATGACAGAGCCCTTTTTGCAGCAGAATGAGGACCAGCTCTCTCCTTGTGACCAGGAACAACAGCGATTCCCAGGTAAAACCAGATTTGCTTTTTTTCTTAGCTTGGCCCCCATCACAGTACTGAAACCTTTAGATCAGGATTGCAAGAAAAACAAACAAACAAACAAGCTAGAAAAAGTGATTCAGTGTGGGACTGTGCTTCAGGCATATGGTTAAAGAGACCAACTCGGAATCGCTGTGCCAGATGCAGTCCCAGGGAAAAATGTATGCAGGCAACAGGGAGTTAAGTAAATAAATTTTTTCTTTTCTTTGTCGATGTGTTTAGTTCTCTTCCTGCCAAGACTCATTTCACTCTGCTATCTTGTGAGAGACACATATGGTGCAGTGAAATTGCCATCCAAGAAAGCATGTCCCAGCCTGTTGAGACATCATCAAATAAGATTAAAGCAAAGTAAAAATAAAAAGATAGAACGATTTTTTTTTCTTTTTCTTGTACAGAGAACATCTGATGAAAGTCACTGAGGTACCTGAATGCTTCTAAAGGTTTTGCAACCATTTCTTTACTTTGCCTGGTTAAGAAAAAGGTAGAAATAACAACCTAATATCTCCTTTTTCTTCTTCAAGTTAGTGAAAAAATGTGTTTCAAAATAAACCTGATGTATATGAATAAAATGCAATATTGCCTTCTGTGCTTCTGTGGAAACAGCACTTAAATGCAGAGAAGTACCACTGACTTTCTGTGCTGGTTGCCTCTCCACCAGCTCCGCATGCAAAAAATCTTTTGGGGCCAAGACAATTTCTTAGTCTACTAACCCAGTCCACAAAAAGGTCTGTGTTACCTCCCAAACAGCACACGCAGGCGTCTTCCCGGCTACCAACTGCACACCAGAAATTAAAATCCATCGCCTGAGAACCAGAAAAGCCCAAGCTCCAGTACTGAAGCAGATGTGAAACCGCTGCCTGTTTTCCTTACACGCGGATGTAGTGTGCAACGCAGGATGAAGAAGACTTTACAAGTTCTTTCCCCACAAAGGTCTTTTTAGTTTCTACACTTAAGAAAAAAAAAACAAAACCCAAACCAGACCCAAACAGGTGAAGAAATCCCAGCCGGTCGCCACTTGCACACGGTCCTTATGACAAGATGGGGACCAGAGTGGAACTGCTGGATGGTCTGTGCTGTTCTCTCAACAGGAATTGCTGAGAAGCAACTCGCCGGCTACTCTCTCCTGCTTGGAAACCAGGCTCTAGAAATATTTCAGCGTCATTGTATGCCTACCACCAGGAAAGCACCAGCGAATACAGCGCATACGGTATGTTCTATACTTTAAGCAAATAAACAGAAGTCTGCTCAAGGCCAAAAAGAAATCACAAGGGACAGGAGGAAGCTAAAATCAAATTAGCATTGTTGATCATGATAGACATTGAGGGGGAGCTTCTTACCCACACAAAATAATCTGCCAAACGGGTTTCAACTTCAGAAGCAGGAATGTATTTTGTGTGTTTCTTTGCTAACCTCTCCAGTTACTGCGTTTCCAGATCTCGTTTCCAATGCATAGCCTTAACTGGACTGCAGGAAAGCAACAATGCATCAGTAGCAGAGATTATCCCTGGCCTTAATAAGCTGTTGTTGGCTTTCATAACAACTGCAGCCTAGGACGAGTCACACCGAGCTCAAAGACAATCTTACCAATAGCCTGGAGCAAGGATTATAGAAACAAGAATCCAAGGGGGGGGTGGGAGGGAGCAAAAATCCCAAGAAACAGGGGCTAATGTAAAATCGTTTACATATTAACCTTCTTCCCTTCTGACAGTGGTCAAGTTCTGATTCAAAATACAAATTATCTCCAATTACTTCAAAAGAGGCAGTCACAGAGCTGTCACTTAACCTTCACCATCTGTTTGGCTCAAAAGCAAGCTGTACAGCCTGCCACTTTGACCTCATCTTTCTCTTTCCACACTGGACAGGCACCAAAAGAAGGGAAGAAGCCTCGTTGTTCTCCGCAGAAAACCCCGGCCCTTGGGGAGCTGGGGGGCTGAGGGTGCTGGCAGGGGAGGGTTGAGCGTCAGGAGGTGACTTAATTTAACTCTTTTTTTTTTTGGTGGGGGGGGATAGGGATGAGGATTTGTTTTGGGAGGACGAGTTTGCAAACCTTCCTCGCTCCTGCCAGCCATCTCCGGAGATGAGGTTTGTTTAGAAGTGGAGTCTCTCTGCAAAAAGCAGTTGCTGGATAACCAACAGGGGCCAGCGAAAAACCAGCAGAAGCTGATTTGCAGCGGATTCTGGCTTAGAGATTTTTGCAAATCTAGTAGCCACATGTACGTAGCAAAATATCAGCTCTTTGAGATGTCAAAGGAAAAATAAATCCTGGAGAAGAAATAGCTGTCTAGGAAAGACAGTAGTACAAAATGATGGGCACACGCACACCAAAAAAAGCCAACCAAACAAAAAACCCAAACAAACCAGCCAGCCAACCAACGGAAAATGCAAACTCCAGAACACAAGAAGGTGCACGCTCTGGGAAAGCGTAACTGAAAGTTATAAATATGACCTCTCTGTTAGAAAAATCATAATTCACCACTTCTTTCAGCTGTACTCATTAACGGTTGCCCAGGGTGCAACTGTGCCCTCGAGAAGTGGCCGCGGTGTCGGACCAAGGATCGGGCACCCCGCCGGCAGCGGAGGGCAAGTGGGGTGTCAGGGAATTGGGGCTCAGGAGCACAACCTACAAGTGCAGAGGTGTCGGGAACAAAAAAAAGTCTGTTAGGGAAAAGAGATTCCAGAGGGGTGGAGGGCACAGTAACAGGGTGCAAATTTTTGAATGCCTCGTGGTTTATGGGCAGTTTCTAATGCTTCTGCTGAGAAACATTACAGCATTTCCATTGGCTCTGATCTTTATTTTTAGTTTTATTACCCACTGCATAACAGGTTTCCTCAAGAGAGAAAGAAAGAAAGCAGATCCCTCTGTAAACAGGAGCAACTCTGACTCCTGGACGTTTCACGTCGCCGCAGTTTAGCGTGAGGATCCCGTCACGCGCGGGGCAGCTCGAAAACAAACATCTCTGCAGCCAGGCACCCTGTGTGACACTTTTGGCATCGCCTGGCACGGGGAGGCAAACCCCTTTTCTTGTCGCACGGTATTTAATCCAAGAATCACGCACCACGATGCACAGAGATGACAAAAGCCGCGAACTTTCCATCCCCATCACAGATGGGAACGAGCCAATTAAACGCACAAACCCGCAGCCCTGCTGACAGCGGCGCAGAGTCGCGAGCGGTTCAGTTGGTGGGAGAAAGGAAGAGCCTGCTGCAAACGGTGCTGAACCAAATCGCGATCTTGGGCAAAGAGCCCTTCACTTCCTAGAACCCAAATTCCTTTGCTACCTTTTTTAAAAAAACGCAAAAAGAATATTGAACTCAATTTGCAGTTCAGAGGGGGCAAAACCCCTCCCCGCGCTCCTGCGCGGGAACAGCCTGACAACAGCTGCAGCCACACTGAAATGTTTAATTTTACTTAAAACATTCTCTCAGGCCTATGTATTATTTGAAGTATAATGTACAGAATTATCTAATGAATTCCCAAATCAAATACTCTCATTTTGCTGCAGGCCATTTCCCGAGAACAAACTAAAGGCGCGCAGGCTTCTCTCTGCGCCTGACTGCTGAATTTAAACAGATGTCCAGCGGACATCAGCTCCGCTCAGATTACCTCTCCCATTCGCTCTCCCCTATCTCTGGCCAGCGCAACTCCCTCTTAAATTAAAAACAAACAGAGAATCAAGATAGCGAAAAATATGGCAAGACTACCAGGCACAGAAAGGTCTGCGGTGAATTCTGGCTGTCCCCTGGCTGCAGCGACGGGTGCGGTGACAGTGAGAAAGTCGCCTGGAACAGCATCTGGCTCCGATTAGGTAACAAGCTGTAGCATCTGCAAACTTGTCAGTTCTCAGCCCACAACAAAGCCCAGCCAGCAGATCTGTGTTTAAAACGGGAACTAGCTGTTACAGTTTATAAGACAAACATTATCTGTTCCCATTGCAGGGTGCCTTTTTATTAAAAGCCAGCCATAAGAGGAGAAATTAAATGTCCTTGTTACATTTTACGTTTCATCTCAAGGAAAAAAAAACAAAACTTCTTGAGTTTGTCTGTCAAGAAACCTTTTTACTTGTCTTCCGCTGCGAAAGGGTTGTTAAGACATCAGCCCTGATTCCACAGCCCACCGTGAGTGGTCACTGGGTGCTCGTACAATGTTTCTCTGCTTGGTTTTGGGTTTTTTTTCCTCTTAACAAGAAAAATAAAATAAAACTTCCATGGAGAGAATCCACAGAGGGTGAGAACCCCGACCTGTGGCTGTGCCCCCCTGGGGTACACCCACCCTGGGGTACCCCCGCCCTGCTCAGGGGTCAGACACCACCCCCCTCCCTCGGGGCTGGGGCTGCCCAACACCCGAGTTAAAAATCACCCATCATCTCCAAGTTTCCACGCAGGCACTTTGGCAGGGGCTTTGACTAAGGAAGTCTCCATATTTTACCTATTTTTTTCATCCTTTTTTTTTCTTGCTATGTTGGAGTTGGTCGTCTTCTCTCTGTGTTACTGAATGAGAGCTACAGCCCTCTGCTAGAACCTGAAATGCATTTATACTTCTCTTTGGAAAAGCGAAGAGAGAATACTCTGTGTGCCCCGTATAAGAAGACCAAAGTCCAACATAACTGAGGAACAACTGGAGCATTATTACACCTGAAGAGTTACATTTCTGTCCAACATCACGGTTATTTTTGAACATCTAAGGGAAGCCACCTACGAGCATCTCCACAAAATATGTTCCTGTAAAACCCAGCATTAATCAAATGAGTAGTAAAGACTTTGCCCGTATCCCTCTGTCTGGTTCTGGTAATCTGTCAGAAATTCTTGTAATTTAAATTTTTCTCATTCTGAGCAGTTTGCTTCTGAAAACACCACTGTGGTGCCCTAATCTGTCTGGGGACCGACCTCTGTAAACTTCAAACATGGCTTCAGGTCTGGTGGTGTTCATCACAGCGAGCATAAAAATGTATCAATGAGTAGAAATGAAAAAAAACCCAAACCAACAACAAATAACAAACAACGCTCACAGACTCCTCAAAAATGAGAAAATACTATTTTTCCAAAACCCAGGACACTGCAAGACTCCAAAATACGGACTTTAGGGGAAAAAATACAGGTGTTACAAGAATGTGGGTGAGGGAGGAGGTTTGGTTGGCTTTCTTTTTTTTTAAAAAAAAAAAAACCTTGCAAAGAAATCTGGCCCATTTATTAGTTGTGAAATACAAACCACGTTATCAACAATCTTAAGGAAATGGATTGATGTTAAGTGATGCTTCAGAATCCGCCCCGTAGCAAAGCTGCTGCGCCATTACAGCAAGATAAGCAGAAAATCCTTCCTGCGAATAAAGGAGACCTCCCCGATATTCTATAAACCACGCAGCTCATTTTTAAAAGCCACTGACATGACTTGTGGGTCTGGAACACTTCTGCTGTGCGGTAGCATTCGACACGTTCTGTAAAACGAGACTTACTAAAAAAGAACAATTCCTAATTAAGATAATTATCCTGAAACACTGCTACATAAGCCGCGACTCGCATTCTTTTTTTTTTTTTTATTAATAACACAAATGAATCTCTGGATCGCACGAGCCTGAACGGACGCCACGCGCTGCCGTGGGAAAAGCTGTTTGTCTGTTTTCCGAGATAAGCCTTTTCTAAATTTAATAAATCGAGCAGAGAAGAGACCCGCTCGTGTCCACAGGAGACAGATCCCTTTCCCTTCGGTAGTATAAACCGCGTGGAAAACATTTCTCACAGAAATCAAGCTTTTGGGGTGCAGCCTCCATCATCCCAGCCCCACCATCCTCATCCTCACCATCTCGGCCATCCTGTCCCACCCCTCTGGCAGCTGCTCAGGGCACCCCAGAGCAAGGGGCAGGCAGGGAGCTTGGAGGGGGAGAAATCATAAAAAAACAGCCTCAAACCCAAACTCTGCTTTGCAATGGTCAACCTTGCAAAAGTAGGATTATTTTTTTGCAACCTTCTTGCAAAAATTGGATTTTTTTTTTTTATTTTTCTCTAGTCTAAAAAGTTACAGGTGATGTAAAAAGCAATTTATTTAGTTTTAGTAATTCTTGCAGCTGCATGACCGCGGTTTGAAACGAAGGCGTGATGGGAACTGGAACGTACTGAAGAAAAACCACCAGGAAACGAACCTGATGCAAGAGCTCGCGCCGCCCTTCAGAAGCGCTGCCGCTTCAGGACATCATCCTCTGCCACTCCCACCCACATCAGGACACTTCCTTGCCATAAAGAGCACTTTTTTTTACTCCTCAGAAGCTGTAAGGAACTCTTGCGGGTTTCTATTTGTTGCCTTATTTCCGACCATCTCCGGGTCGGCCAGGTCCACGTCAGCTTCTCATGGTGGCTCCTGTGGTTTTACTGGAGACCAGCAGGTAAATCTCAGTTATTTAATTGTGTTACCCGCACGGTTTCTGCTATCGTGCTCCTCCTCAAGACAAAACACTGGCTCTCAAACGCTCAAACCCTCTCAGCATTACAGCTTTTTTTTTTTTTTTTTACACACTGCTGTGATTGCCATTACACAACTGATAGAGCCAGCATCCCCTGAAAACCATTTTAAGTCCTCAACAAAAGGCCATGCATTTTAACAGCAACATGGTTTGTCCATTACTATGATTTATTATTATTTGCATTACAGTAGTACCCAGAGGCCCCTGCCAGGGCTCCTTTGTGCTGGGCATTGTACAGAGCACACAGCACCGCGCTCCTCCAACAAACTTAAATTCAGCCTAAAAGGCTCCAGACCCACTCTCTCTAGGTACTTCCCCACCAAATGCACCCATCATTTTTAGCATTCTAAGGGGCATTTCCCAAACTCTAATTTGTTATTTACTTATTTTTTTTCCCCACAGTAGTACAGATTTAGAAGTTTCCCAGCACCTCTCCTTCCACTTCCAGGTACAACCCTACGACCAACTTAGCGGCAGGCGCTGAGCTCATCCACGCAAAACTCACAGCGAGGTGTTAAAAGGTCCCTTGGACGCAAGGGCACGCAGGAAAACCAAACAGCAAGATGGTATTAACTGGACTGCACCAAACAGAACAACCAGGGAGAGAAAACTTGATTCTCTCCTTTGGCTGAAAACGGAAGCCCAAACCAGCTGCTCTAAATGACAAAAAAAATTATTCAGAAATACAGTAAAAAAAAAAAAAAACCAGCCCAGCCTGGCTGTGGGTGCAGAGAGTTTGTGAGGAAACAAAGGAGAGGTGCAGAGACTGCACAGCCTTGAAAGCAAGAGTGAGAATCGCCTCTCCTATCTCTAAAAGCAGCTGGGGACGACGCACAGTACATTTTTCTGTAATAAAAGTCCCCTACTTTTCTGTACTTGGAAATCTCAGTTTATAGGTCAGTTAACAAGTATTAAAACCACAAGAGAACATGAAACGCACCACCTTCCCCTTTTGATCCTTTTCCCTTTTGGATGAAAGTTTTGAAGTTCGGGGCATAAAATCCCCGAATTTTTCTTACGTTTTATGCCTCCACGAAGGCATTAAAACCCGAGTTTTGTGGGCTGAAGAAATAGCCCTTAACTAGGCGGGAATTAAAGCAAGCTGTCCCGCGCCCGACACCTGCTCGCCAGGTGCGCGGCCGCCCGGCTCCCAAATGGAACACCTCATTTACAAACCAAACCCGTCCAGAAAATTACCTGCCCCTCCTGATTGCCGCGAATGGTTTTCATCAACCTGCACCGAACGGTACTCGGGGCTCGCCAAATTTACAGCGCCGGCTATAAGCGTCATTGTAGGAGGAAAAGGAATAGCAGCAATGCTTAAAAGCCATTAAACAAGCCGAGGGTCCCCACTGCGACCGGCCAGTGCCTTGGGTGTCCATTCGTTAAGGTGGCTTCCCGCCGAGCGTGCGACATAACCCACCACCAAGCACAGAATTGGCTTGGCTTAGAGGTTTTAAAGGCCCTGTTCTCTTGCAGGATGCTTCGGTTTTGAAATCTATCAAAGGAATCTCAAAACAAATTACATGGTAAATTATTATCTGTGTTCTGGCCTCCTCTCTACACCCCACTGTTCAGCATGAATGGCGATGGGAGAGCCGCTCGTGAAAGGCTGCAAGATAAGCAGATTACAGAATGTCAGGTGCCTCGGGCTACTCTAAATTTCACAGCCAAACTTCGCCGGCCGAATCAGTTCATCTCGCTAATATGGGTCACAGGCTATTTCAATTAATGCACCTCTAATGACTAGCATTTGTTCCCTAATGCGGGGGGAATAAATACGGAGCCGCGCGGAGCAGCGAGGGAAGGCAGAGCGCTCTCCCCTTGCTGCTCGCCAGCACCGCCGCCTGAGTGGCTCTAACCAGCTACCAGAGATGGGGAAAACAGCCTTGCAAGGAAGACAGAATTTCTTTCAGAAAGGAACCTTTTATGTGGCTTTCCTATCGTTACCGACTCATTTCTGGCAGCTTTCAGTGTCCTCTAGATCCCGGTGTACTGAATAACAAGACCTGATATGAAAAGAGAATGCGGAAAACAAATTAGCATTTTGAAAATAAAAAGCATGGCTTTTAATCCTATTAAGATCGTGGCTTTTTTTTTTTTTTTTAAGTTCTCTGAAAGATATACTGATGTTTCCATTAACATAAATGCTGAAATCAGCATTTCCTTTGAAAGAAGTTGTTAATATTTGGAAATGGTAGGATTTCCAATCCTAGATTTGATTGTTATTCTATGCTACCCTGCAAGTGCCAAGGTCATGGGGAGATTCACCTGCACACTGAGCTAAATGAATGCACTCGGCCACAATACATGTATAATTTAACATTCTCCTCTCAAGTACCACCATGCATTCCTAAAAATATTTTATTACAATAACAAATTGGTTTCGAAATCATGCATTATGTATTCTGAAATTAGGTCTGCCAATGAAACCTGTATATACAAACACACACGCAACCATGCAGGACAGCGTGAACACAGAAATTATAGGTTCGAGGGGAGCTGAAAGGAACAATTAATTCTTCCTGTAACTCCAAAAAGTCCCTTTCTATTACTTTAATCTGCATAGTTAAAAAGAACAAAACAATCAATGGCTGCGAAATGCGTTTCGAAACCAAATAGCGTGTCTGTTTCTGGATGTCTTTATAGAAAGAAAATGTTTAACTGCAAAGTGCACAGTGTATTAAAACACACATCGGGGAGGGCTCGTTTCTCCAGGGTAGGGTTGGGAAAAATAATACAAAGCTTCTCAAATATTTCAAAGAGTATTAGTTACGTTGCAAAACTTGACCAGTGTAACATTCTAAATGTTTTTTTTTTTCCTTCAGCTCGAGCTCCTGCAAATATTTAAGGCAAATTTATCCAAAAAATCCCCCTTAAATTCTTGATAAATAAAGCCAGTCCTTTGCCATTTCTTTTCTAGTTAGTTAGCCAAAGAATTAAAAATTTCATAATATTGCTGAATTTTCAGGAGCAAACGCTGTACCGTTAATGCACTTTCATGATAGATGGTTGTTTCTGATTTGCAAGTTTCATTTCAAGTTAAATAAACATTGATAAAGCATCCTTTTACAGCCCAAATATTCCTTTTTCTCATGCAAAATAAGCATGTTTCTTGGTCAACTGACATTTTGTTAAAATGGACTTGAGGTAGCTATTTATGAATAATTAAGATTAAAATGTTTCTGTGATTCCCTCAATGCTTTTTTATTTTAAAACATTTATATCACGTCAAAATGGACTTATTCTTCCAAAGGTAACTTTCCATTAAAATAATGGAGAAAATGACATTTCTAATTTCGATAATAGCCCCGAGTTCTTAACGAAAGTCAAAGCCTTCTGCTGCAGAAACCTGATGGTTTTTAGGATTGATGCTACAACGTGAATTCTCTGTGACGGTGTTAAAATACTTGAAGTTTTTAAAACACGACAAGCAAGACCAGCTACATTTCCATTTTACAGCAGCAGCCCTGGCTAAACCTTTAGTTTGGACTCTGTGTCGCACTCTGGTAAAACTATTTGCTTTTCTGTTCCGTATGGCAAGAAAACGAGTCTGGCAGATATTACTACTAATTAGACTTCGTTCAGTTTTAAATGTCCTCAAGAACAGCTTGAAAATGGATGATCAAAACTGGACATTTGTTATTTCAATTTTATTCCAAGAAGCAAAAATGCAAAATATTCTAAACCACTGCCTTTTGCAACGGGGAAGCCGGATCTGACTGAAGACTTCACATTTCTAGGAGATTTTAATCCAGCAAATATCGCATAAAATTAGGACCTTCCCGCTCTCTTTTTTGAACACAGGTGCAAACGTTGCACTTGGAAACTGTTTCTCTGCAATTTCGTTTAGATGTTCCGATATGACGAGACGTGCAGCTTCTTCGGTGGCGAAATTATGAGAAATAATTATCTTTAATCTAATCACTTGCATGTGAAAATGGTAAATGTTTAGCAGCTTAATTTGTGATTTCTTAAAAAGCCTTTTGTATCACTGTTTAGACCGACACACTGAAGCTTTGCTTTTAAAGCAATAATTAAGAAATTGTTGACAGAAATTAAATGTCAGTGACAATTTAAACAATTGTACATGTTCTTCCCCCTTTCTTTTCTGAGGTTGAGCCTGACAAAAAGGGAAAGCTAAACTACCATTAGAGAGGGGAACACGCGCTTCCAGAACGCTTTTTTGCAGTAAAGAGATGTGATTCATATAAGCAATAAGCAAACCCCACGCTATGGATTTTTAAATGCCCTGGCTTGGAATCCAGAGGTTAAATGATTAAACCCATTCCTGCACTTTTCAGTTTAGCTGCAGCTATGTTTCCCTGAATTTAGCTGTGGGCAATTTTAAGCTGAATAGGAACCGCTCTTTTATTTGTTATTAAAGTCCGTTGCTATCTTTCAGAACTGTTTGTTACACATATCTGAACACATACACGTATTAAGAAAATCTACTGAAATAAATACGGGATTACAAAACCTAGACAAAAATCACTCGGCGTTCATTCCTGCGCGGCAATTTACTTAACGAAAATTATAAATGGCAATACATTAAATCATTAAATGCGACCATTATCTTTCCCGCACGAATTTAAGCACAAAGGAAAACAAAACTATTTTTTCTGAGCGTTGCATGCAAGCCTTTAAAAAGAAAAAGGAAAGAAAACAAACAAAAAGCAGAGGTTGGGGGGGGCCTGAGCTCGGGGAACCAGGAGGAGCAAGTGTTCCCTGGTGAGCGCTCGGGGACGGGGGCTGAGCCAGCGGCAGCGGCGCCGGGTTTGGAGGAGCCCTTTCAAATGGCACTCGCGTAAGAACATTGACACGTGGGAAGTTTGAAAAGCACGCAGGAGAGCAGGGATACAGGCAAGCTGGCCTGCCTAATCGCTAATTATTCCCCATGAAAAAGGCAGGGGTGCCCGGACAGGAATATCATAACGGCGTGCTGTCACGCCGCTCGCTCGGAATGTGGTGTTGGTTTGAACTCAATAATTTACGTGCAAAGACCGCAGACGGCGTAGCAGCCTGCAGACCCTCTGCACGGCTGTCTGGCTGGCAAGGAAAAGATCTGAGAGCTAAAATGGAAGAAGGTTTCTACATGTTTTTCCCATTCAGGATCCCGCAACCGGCTGGTGAGCTGCACGACACAGAAAACATGCAGGCTCCTAACAGGATTAAAGGCAGAGGGAGAAAACACAAATCAAAAGCACACTGGTGTTCCCCAGCCCAGTTTTGTTTTGTTCGCTCAGTAACTGCCCCCGGTGCGGTTTAGTGCCGCCCGCACGGACGGTGTGGGAGCCCCACGTGCAGGGGGGTCAGCGGGGCCGGCTGGGAACGTCCCCCCTTCTCTGTGTCCTGCAGCAAGACCCGGCCGAGGGGTGCCACAGGCTCGCGGGCGTCAGGGCGTAGTGTGACCGGGACTCGGGCAGCTGGACACGTTCCTCGGCTTCTCCTTTAACCCAGCCTTCTGCTAAACGCAGATTCATGAATTAGTTATTCCTTTGGGGTGCTGGAAGCAAGCTGACCAATATTAGTGGTTTTAGCGGAAAAGGCACAGACCCTGAGAACTTCATTCTGCCGTTATTATTAGAAATTCTGTCGCAGAGACTCTCCGGGCTGGCTGATTTCACATCACTGGCTTCTATGACACGGTGTTTCCTTCAGTTACCCTGAAATCCGTGACTGCATTTTTCTGCTGCGTGATGTCACGGGGCAGAGAGCGAAACCAAAGCCACTTCCTCGGAACAGACCTACGCTAACACACCCACGAAAGAGCTGCCAAACCATTTTCAGGACAAGACTGTTGGTAAAACAACGTACGAGCGGCGCTACCAGCACAAGCATCCCACACGCACTTCTCCATGAAAACACCCACATTTGGCCAAAAGGACAGCCCGTGAAGGTCCCCACCGAGGAAAACCACCCACGGTGTAACCAGACCTTCCCACTTTGCAGACCATGCCCACAGCCCCACTCCATCTGCTTCTGGGTCTAGTTTTCCCTAAACGTCATCACGTAAACCTTGTGTAAAAATGTTGGACAGCAGCCCCCAGGACACCCCAGCGTGGCACGGCCGTGCCTCGGCACTGGGAGCCGAGGGAAAGTTGCCCAGGCCACGGCAGGTTGGATGGCAGCTTGTCTGGTCCTCCAAGACAAAGTTCTGTTGGCAGCAGTTTTGTCTCCTGAGCCCCATCCAGAATAACCCAGGTTTGGGGATGTTAAGAGTGGTAGGAGGGTGCAGCTCTGCCCGCAAGGCCAACAACCCCACGTATGTTACCAGAAACAATATGAAGTAGCAGTCTCACAGGCAGAGCTCTAAAATAAAATGAAAAGAGCAAATCCGTTCATTTGACACCAGCCTGTTTCTTCTACCAGCATGTGAAAATGAATAAAAAAAGCTTTAAAGCACTTTCTCGATTAACAAGGCACACTAAGATAACAGTGTCACAATTTGCGACCTGAAGAAGTTACAGGAAGATGGTGCCCAGCCTACGTTCAACCTGCGGTTGTTTTCAATTTCCTTGAAAAGTAAATAATACATATTCCTTCTCTCCCTCTCCTTTCCGCCTTGCCTTTCACCTTTCTCTACCACTAGAAAACAGTCTTCTGCGTAAGACTTAGCAGAGCTTCTGTTCTGTAATTATTACTCACAGCTACCTGATTTTTGTAAAAGGTTTCTTTCCACAAATGCTGTTCTTCCAGCGAGCAAACCAGGCGAGTGAGATTTATTATTTGTTTACTAACGGTAATGAGCAAGCAGAAAGGTTTCTTGCTATACAACATTTTTACACGTAGTTTACGCGATGACATTAGGAGAAACTAAACCCAGAAGCAGATGGAGTCCCTTCCAGCCGAACTGAGGAAGGTCGCTCGATACGTTTTTTCCCCTCCAGATCATCTCTGGAAACTTATTTCTCAGGATATTCGCCGAGGGAAGTTTCAGAATCGCCGTCTCCCACGTTCGATGCGGTTTGGGTGCAACGTCACAGAATCATAGAATGGTTTAAGTTGGAAGGGACCCCAGAGATCACCTAATCCAACCTCCCTGTCAGGCGGTTACGGCGACATTTCCGCGTTTCTATTACCCTCGTTCTGCCCCCGACTGCTGCTCCGACCCCGTCTGCCCCCTCCTCGCCCGCCCCAGCGGGAGGGGATCAGCACGGCCCCGGCCACAGCTCCTGCCCCCTGAGAGACTCCGCAAACCCCAGCGCAGTCAGCCTGAAAACACTTGCATTTTAAATCGCAGTTCAGAGCGATTCTGCCACGCGGCCCTCGGTGGGACCCCCACCAAATTCCTTTCGTTTTGCTGTTCCCACGTTCACCGGGGCCGATCCATTACACAGCACAGGGTCTATAGTAACGAGGCATTTTTCAGTCTAACAAGCTTACAGGAAATTTAAGTTATAGTTTTATAAATCCCCCGCACGTGCCATACGTGCAGAAAGGGACGTGTTGCCCACAGCGCCTCTCTTTGTCAGGAATAGCTGCTCTTTGGATTTCGCCCTTCTTAAACAGTACAGTTAAAGAGCTTCTTTTCTGTCAAACTATTGGCATGTGATTGCCACTACATCTTCCTTTATCCTCTTCAGTGTATTTATTTAGTCCCCTGAGGTCCTTTCCTCTTCTCAGAAGGAAGGCCTAAGAGTCTTGATAGATGTTATTGCTATTGTCCAGGAGAATCTATGGGCTAGCGGACAGACGGTGCCGCAAGCTGGGATCTCCATCAGCTCCGAGCCTGGAACCCAGAGATCCCGTTTCCTACGGCCAAGCCGCAGGACAGCGTAGCTGGAGGAGAAGGCAGGCACAAATCTAGCTTGAAAAGAATAATTTTAGACTGAATGGAATACACCACCCACAAAGACAGAGAGAGCAAGACCTTGGGAAACCATGGGACTTCTTTCTTTCTTCCTCCGATTTAAAGAAAAACACTGTTTTCTCTTGGTGTTGTTAAAAAACAATTCCCATTTAAGCAGTGACAGGCAGGACTCTGTAATCTGTACATACAATTTAATCCTTCAAAGAATCAGCAGAACCCACATCAATCAAGCCTTCATCAACTTGTAAAAACAATATTTTGATTCAATCAGATTCAAAGCCCCGAAATTCCCAAGTAATTAATGCAGGGTCACTCAGAGGCTGTGAAGCAGTGGCTAGCAGAGTGGTCAAATATTTACCCCTCAACACAGTAGACATGAGGACAACCAAAGGACCTGAAGAGTGGGCAAGAATAGATAATGCGACTCTCTCTGCAGCAGGTTTCATTCACTAGAAGTATTTGGATAAAGAATTATTACAAAGGGGGGGTGGAAGCAACTGAAGCCTCTGCAGTAAGCAGCGTTCTCGCATCCTGCTCAAGGGCTGTTAAATGGTCAGTGACCCAGGCAACATCCTTCTCATTTTTTGGTTTTTAACATGCATGTCTGCAGACAGTTGGGTTGTTTTGGTTACAGCCCCTCCTTATAACATTCACAATAAATCACATTATAAGAATGTAGACGGCAAAAAATTACTGAAGAGTCCCAACCGCTAAGACCTTCTGGCCTGCTTTGTATTCCTAGAAATGAGCCTGGAGTTCAGCTTTTGCCCTTAAACATTCTTAAAATATAAGCCCAGCATCCAGCACATTCTGCGCACGGAGGAGACGCTCAGAGCGCGGGGGTGCCTGTGCGCACAGTGGACGCGCGGCTGCCGAGCCTGACGTCTCGAGGTGATTCTCTGGAGCAAATTTGATGCAGCAGCTTTAAACTCTGCCTTGAGAGAAAAATATATTGGGTAGGTTCCACTTCAAAGCTAAGATCTCATTGATTCTTTTAAAATGCAGGTATTAAACCAGTCATAGCTTGTCAATGCATATTATATATATAATCATATATATATGCATATATGGGGCCTCCATGCAGCTGAGTGCATTCTTTGACCTCGTGTGCGTGTAAAGACACACAAAATACACCAAATACACCCTGTGTGCGTCTGCCTGTGACAGAAGTGGAAGGACTGCATGTCAGAGAAAAATACGAACACATCCGGAGTGCTGGTCTCCATGACACCTGATCACTAAAAAAAACAGATCTTCCTTGAGAGACAGATTTTTACGTGTCTCGGCAGAAGGGGCTTCTGGAAGTGCTGCGCCCACTCACACCATCTCTCCTGTGCTAATGGCAGCTTCATTGAAAATACGTTGTCCTAGAGCCTGTCCCAGCTCTCCAGGACACAGCCACTGCGACAGACACCCCAAAAACGCACAAGGAAATTACTTGCTGCAAAAGAAAAACAACAATGGAGCAATTTCCACTTTGCCTTTCAAGATTCCTTTTGGGTTACTGTGCTGTTTTCATATTTATATGTTTTTGCATTTGCCCTCTAGAGCCGCACAAGGGACAGAAATGGAATATATTTTGCAGTATGTTGCTATGGCTTTTGCTTCTGTGTTTGAATTCATCACACTGCAGGATGTACACTGGATAGATAGACTTTAAATTAACAATTATGCAGTTAATATGTGCTCTTCCCTCTACAAGAAAGTTTTCAAAAAGTTCAAGAGCAACCATTTAATAATTCACAATTTTTACACTGCCTATATTTTGAGACAGCTTGAGAAGGATTTATACGCCCAGAGGAATTTTTTAAAATCTGTTTTGTAGAACCCAAGCTCATAATATTCTGCTGGAACAACCATCAGCTCCTAGTTACACCCAAATGTATTTTAGGAGGATGCCCTCTCTCAGACTACTGGAATCGTAGCAATAGTGATAATGGAGAAAGAGATCCTGACAATGCCACCTGAAAAAAAGTATGTCTCAAGAAATCATCACTAATCTTTTTGCAATCTTGCTCTCATCTGCATAGGAAAGACCAGACAAATAACCTGGGGTTGAAGGAGCAGTCACCTATTTTCGGAGGCATGTCTTACGATGAAGCGACAAAAATTATCCCACCCAATTAATACATCAGTCCTAAAAACCTGGATTAAAGCATCGCCTCTTTAGCTTAATTACGACTACTGCTCAGCATCGTAAAACAACGCACAAAACCCTTTTTGCTGTCCCAGATGGCTGTGATCTCCTTGTATTCTGCCCTTCAGCCCCCCAGCAAAGCCATCGGCTCGGGCGATTTGGAGGCGGTTTCCCCTTCTGACTCCAGCGCAGCCCTGAAGTGCGTGGAATCCTAAAATGATCCAAACCGTAAAAATTGCAACCACATCATGTCATTATTTATTTTATTTTTTTTTGCACTGGCTTGACCTTTTCAGCAGACAGGTCATTCTGACACATAAAAGGAAAAAAGCAGCAGAGCCACCTGCTCCACACCAGGAGCTGGGGCTGCGTGTGCTCTGCTGGAACTGCTAAAAGGGCGTATGAACCGACTCGCCACTGCACAACCGCACCGTTCCCAGCTCCCCCCGCACGCCGGTTACTCCAGACTGAGAAATCCTGGGATCCAAGCAGTGTCCCTTTTGTTTTTTAAGGCAGGACGCACGCGCGGTGGAACACCTCCCGCATTCGGGGCCGCTCGACAGGCCCCCAGGCAGGGCTCTGCTTTTATTCCCTGTCCTGCTCTATGGAGGATGCAGCCGGCAGGAATTTTCAGAGATGCTGCAGTTCTAAATTCAGTTGTTGATAGGCAAGCGTGAGAGGAATGTTCTTTCCACACACCCTTCTTCATAATTTACCTTCTACAGGTTCCCATTCAGTCGGGCGCCTGAGTAGGAAAATGACAAAATCTTTCCATAATTTCTATGCCGTTGAGGAAAGGTAAGAAACTAACCAAAACCATCTGAAAAATTTCTTTACAACAGTGGAGACCTTTCTTCCTTTCCCTTTAATTTGCCAAATGGCAGCTGGTAAAGGAGAAAACGCTGCTCAACATTATAAACTCCATTCCCATGTTATTGGCTCTTTTCTATTTGGACAAAGAACAGATAAACATCCTGATGCACAGAAAACCTGAGGTAGGGACAGAACAATAAATAATTTCATCTGCTGGTTTCCATCAACATGCACCCACCTACAAAACCGCTCAGGTCACTGGAAAAGCTCTGGACACAATGCATTGCCATGCGCAGCGTAACTCTGACAGAGCTTATAAAACGTCTGGAATATTGTATATATTTTTCTTTTATCGCTCTTCTCTTTGGATTTCACTTACATTCCCTTTTGCTATCAGACTGAGGGTGATAAATGGAAGATGAAAAAGTGCACATTTCTCCCTGTCTTTTAAAAAGCACTTGAATAAATACTATCCATGCAGCCAAGTGTGTCCTGCATTTGAATAGGTGCAAAGCAGTGGGGATGCCACGGCGAAAAGAAGTCTGCCTTGCAGCTCTTGGCGCCAGGGCAGTCAATACACTGAACAGTGATTTATTTATATTAGCAAACGCTCATGCGGAAATTAATAGCTCTTTTTGAAAGCATTGTTGTTTCGGTTTCACCTGAGATATTAATCTGGAACCTAATCCCTAATTGTTTGTAAATATGCACGTTTGGGGAATTCTTAGATACATCCAGAGATCTTGCTTTCCCTTGGTAGCATTCCTCCAGGAATTCTGCAAACCAGCCCCAACTGCTCCATGAGGAGGAAGCACAATGGGGATGAGGCTACTTTTAAGCTTTAAAATGCAACAGAAAGACAAACTTTAACAATAAATCATGGGCAAATGTACTAAGTGCCCGGGATATTAACAGAGATATTGCCTCACAGACAGAAGCTCTGTCTTCTAACACTTTTGCCACAAGCATTGCAACATCACAAGTAACAGAAATTAAGGGAGTCTGAGACCACCGCCAGCAAAATACCTTCCCAGGAGGAAAGGATTTTTACATTGTGTTTCAATGCAAAGTGTTCTCCTAATACCAAACTCTCCCCATTTTTCCCTTCCCAGAGGTCCCAAAGAACGGGACGACCAGAAATCTCTCACCATCACGTCTCTGCACCGTGGCAGCTCCTGATCCCTCCTGCACCACTGCACAGCAGCCTGTGTCCCACCTCGGCCACCAGAGCCACGACCTGGCTTTGGATCTCCCCGTTACTTGGTTTTCTCCCCCTGGATCCTGCAGGTCACCAAATCTGTCACCTCACCTCGCGTTTGGACACGACGCCGTTACACTGACACCCTGCCCTACTTCCCCTGGAGTCAGAAGATGGGTCGCCACACTCTTTTACTTATGGTCAATGTTCCTGTCACCTTGCCTTGCGCCCCAGCCACCAGGGCTGTCACCTCGCCCGCTACGCGTGTCCTTGTACATCTCCGCACAGCTTATGTCTCCGCTCATTGCGTCTCTCGCTTCATCGTGCCTCTACGATGAGCATTTCAGTTCATCTTGACTCCCAGCGACATCCATCACAGGGCTAGTATCAGGAATCCTTCTGGAAATTAATTTTTGTCTCACTGCCTAAAAGAACAGATTTCCCCACCACCACCACAATTAAGGAGCTTAAACGGAACAGTGAGAGAGGCACATGCCAAGACCAAGTAACTGTCATTGCTACATGGGCTGGCTCATTTTTCTCTTCAGGATCTGCGCTATATATCTAAAACTAGACTGCAAGCTCTCCCAAGTAGGGCTTGGCTTTTCTATATGCTCCAGTGAAACAAATTACATAATAAAAATAACTGATGTTTGAAACGTAATTGGTCACTAGAATTTGCAAATCAGTAAGATAAAACCAGAACGGCTCTGTAAATCAGTAGGTGACAAATTGGCCCAAAGTAAGCCGAGCAGTCCCTGTCAGTGCGTCACCCAGGACGTGTATTTACAGCTCAGAGGCACTCTGCCTTCTTCGCAGAATTTGCAGATTTCCGATTCTAATCTCCAAAAGCAAAAGACCCTGCATAGAACAACGGATGGATTATCAACACGGGGTGTCTAGGAAGTGCTCGCACCCCTGCCCAGACGTTAACACTTGATTTCTCTGTTTTATGGTCATCTTTGACTGAAAGAATCAATATACAAAATTAATTCCTAGTTCTCAAATTTACTTTTGCCGTTGCAGCTACAAAAAAAAATATCTGTTGTTCAAAGCAAATAAAAAAGCACATTAAATAGTACTACTACCATGACTGAAATTTGAAAATTAAAACCAGGAACTGCAGTAAAATAATCCCCTAAAAATAATTTTTTTAAAAAAATCTTACATCAAAACTAGGCTTCTCTCTACTGCAATGAACTCTTCACTAAATACCAGGTGTAAGGATTTGACAGTATACATGGTCCCTCGATCGCTGTTAGACCGCGTGGTCAAAAATTTGTTTCGGTATTGAGAAGTATTGAATGTTTTTAATTAAATCTGTGGTGACAGCGCTTATAGTGGTCTGGGAAGAGCCCTGAAGGACAAACCACGGTACAGAGGGCCCGAAACCCCTGTCAGACAACCTGTCCCCAGCACAGAGGCACAAAGCCTCTGCCAAGGAAGACAAACCCACAACTCGCCAGCGTGACCATGCGCCACCCCGTAGCTGCTACCCGGCTGCGCTCAGCAGATGAAGAAATCCAAATACCCAAGCTCCATTTTGGAGGCTCGCTGAGAAGGTACAAATTCCACGCGATGCTGGGAACGGGAGCCAAGAGGCATCACCCGAAACGCTGCTCAGCTCTCTGGCTGCAGCCACGTCCAGCTAGAGCCAGACAACAAACTTCTTTCCGTGCCTCGATTCCTCAACAAATAAACTTGGATTTCAAGAGACTTAACTCCCGCAGCAAAGCTCTCTGAGATCTTGAGATGAAGATTATTATGAAGAATTACGTTAGACAAGAGTTAGAAGCAGCTTAAAATCTTGCTTCCAAGTGTTCTCTTTGCCTTACTCATTCAGCATCTCTTTCCTGCTTTTGACGCAGGCTTTGAACAAACATCTACAGAACCATTCTCAGGCCCTTTTTAGAGACATCAGCAAATCCCTTCACACTACTTATTCTAACAGAGATCTAGAGACTTCTCCTATCAACTCGTACCCAACTCAAGGCCATCAGAACCTCGGGAGCAGCGCGCAGACGGGACACAGACTCGCGGCACCTCTCAGCGGGAAGACCCGCACGAGCACGTGGCACACCCCAGCTTGCGGGTGTCTCCAGAACTTGGAGCAATGGAGCTTCCTCTGTGCTGGAACTACTCTCGGCGAAGACAGCCCCAAAGGCAGGCAACTGCAGTGAAGAGATCGACACCTGGTGCTGCCTCCAGCAGTGTTAATGTGCAGCCCGTGGTCTTCCATGCAGCTGCAAGGAAACTCCTCTCCCTTCGTGTCTCATCTGTTAGTACAAAGCGGGTGAGAAATCTATAAAGGATTAATTAAGGCAAAATGTGTTAAGTCAAACATCTCCTTCAACAGTCAAGGATTCCATCTCAGCGTTCTGCAGCAGCGCGAGGAAGCCGGGAGGGAGGACGCGACATCGAGCAGGCTGCCCAGGGAGGGTGTGGAGTCTCCTTCTCTGGAGACATTCAAGACCCGCCTGGACACGTTCCTGTGTAGCATTATCGAGGCGTTCCTGCTCTGGCAGGGGGATTGGACTTGATGATCTTTCCAGGTCCCTTCCAATCCCTGACATTCTGTGATTCTGTGATCGAGGTGGCTTTGGCCACGGCCGCGCCGCCGACTGCTGCCTTCCTCACCTCCTGCTCCGGCCCCTGCCAGCCGTGCTTGCTGTACCTTGCACAGTTTCTGTTCTCTTATTTGTTTCACATATCTGTGCTGAAATCTGAAATGGGGAAACCCCAATACTTGTGCCAACAAGCTGGAGACCCAACTACCACGCAGAGAGCCCAAACTCTCCTCCCGCCTGCGCCACCGCCTGCCGTGCGAAGCAAAGCGAGCCCGTTTCCGAGAGGCTTATTTACCTAATAGGCCATAAAAGGTATCGAGGGAGTCATTCCATTCAACTGGGTCAATCTTACGTATGTAAATATGTATTTAAATTTGGTAAATATGTACAGTATTTAGAGTACGTAGAGAATGATTCGCCTGTGGAATGGGGCATCTCTTTCAAAAAGGGTTTGCACAACTCCGGGTAAATTAAACTCCTTTACACACCAATAATAAAAGCCAAAATCTGCGGGAAAAGAGATGCCCTCTTTTGTTAACTGATGTGAGTAAACATTGCTGAGCTTTGCAGCATCCTAATTGCGGTTATTAATTAAACTTATTTCAATAAGATTGACTTAGTGGATTTCATATAACATCGAATTTTAAGGGTAGAAGTAAACATTCAGTTTCACGTGGGAAATGATTCATTCATGAAAACAACTGCATTATTTAAGGACTGTATATATCTGTATATACATATGTATGTATGTTTGCCTACATGCATGAGCCCCAACTATGGCAAAAAGCATTGCATACATGTGCATGTGTTTCTCTTCTCTGTCCTTAAAATGCAAAAAAAAAAATCCTAGAAATGAAATTCTTGGTAACATTTTTATGTTCATCCACCGGAAAAAAACAAAATCTTGGTACCTTCAGGCTTCTAGCTGGAATACCTCACAGGAGACTAAATCTGTTGATACAAATTACTATTCCCACTGCTCTAAACCCTGAATTTCTTGTGCAGCTAGGCTAAGCAAAGCTTTGTTAAAGAAACAGTTTTATTTAAGAGTTCTCCAAGTAAAAACATCAGACTGCTTGATACACACTTGTTAGAACTCTTAACAGAACAGTTCTGAAATAAATAAAATTTTTGAGGCACTTATGCCAGTACTCATTTTTGTCAGAGAAGCTCTTCCACCATCCATCGGGTTATTAGGGAGTAATGGAGAGGGGGGGACACAGGAAATCAGCATATTTCAAGGCTCAGAGTGAACAGGTTTTCAGCCACAGCAAAAGCTCTGGAGATTTCGTTTAACAGAAAATTCTCCTCTAGTCAGAGTTCACACCTCGCACATCCAGTATCCAAGCGCTGCGCAATGAGAAACACATTAGACTACACTTATTTATATTACACCCTAAACAGCAAGTCTAAATAATTTAGGATTTCCACAGCTTGAAGGGGAAAAAAAGAGAAGAGTTACCATTTTTTAAACCTGGAAGTGTGCGCCGTGGGGGCACTTAGGGCCGCCAGCTTCGCTTGGATGGATGACACGGCACGCGCAAGGAAACACAAAACCTCCCGGTCGCCCTCATACTCAAAGTTACTTTGGTGAGGGGCAAGCAAGAGGGGAAGCAAAAACAGTTTGTCTCGTGGTTCAGCCTTCCTTAGTAAAAATATAAAAAAGGCAGAAGAGAAAGCTGAGGCTCCGACACATGCCCAGGAAGCGCAGAACATCGGACTGGGGGTTGCCCGAGCTGGAGAGACGCTCCTCTGTGCTCTTTGCAAGGATCTGGTTATTCTGTCACATTTACGGATGTCTAACTGCCACCTCATAATTTCCCGTTCCAAAAGAAAAAAGAAAGCGGTATGCTAGAAATATCCACGTTTCGGAATTTCCAGATAAACCGTATTTCAGCTACAGAGCATTTATATGTGTATATAATGTACACACAGTGTGTCTGTGTTCACACTCATTCATTGATTTAAGGAGGTGGTTAAAACCATGCAAAAATCAGATAGCATGTTCACGTTGTATTAAATACAAAGTGATGATACATTTCTAAAGGTGGTAATTGAAATATCCTAATTCCTGTCTTCAAAGAGGCTTGTGAAAACTAAGTAACAGCATGACCTTGATTCCCACATGTCCGAATAAAGCAACCATGTTCAGCATCCCCGTTAATATTTAGGAAATTTGGAGCTGGTGTAAGGAAACACAGGGAAGGGGAGACAGTCCATAGGAATTACAGAATTGACCCAACAACTGAGACTGTCTGAAAGTATGAAAAATTTTCTCTATCATTACCTTTTTTCCCCTTAGTATAACAACGCAAAACGTACTGATCATAGCGAAACCCGGGAAGGGCTGCAGAACTTCTCCCCAGGCTCCTGTGCTAATCACGACTTACTCCGGTGCAAAGTGAGAAAGAGGATGGAGAAACCCTTTCTCCATCTGACTTCTACTGCTGGGGATTCAGGAGGTTCAGAAGAACTTCCCTGCAACACAGACCAGTTCTTTCCCCCCACCGAGGTGATTATTCTTGACCCGTGAGGTTCTGCTAGAACTGATGTGTTCGAGTCTACTCGGGTCTGGGTCCAGCTCTCGTGACCAGACCCGATGTTTACGCAGCCTGTGTGAGCAGTATTGCTAACTCACCTCAAAGGCCTGTGCTATGTCACTGCGGAGGGAATGTGGGACGCCTAATATTAGTACCATCATAAAATGAGCTTTTGCAATCAGTCCCGACACCTTCGGCTGGCTGCTGTTTTCTATTAAAATCTTCTCTTAGATCAAGTCATACAATGAAATTCAGCTTTCTGCTGCCTCCATTTTCAACAGATCATAATGAACAACATCTTAGGTTTGCATAATACCGTTAGTAGTGTGTCAGAAAAGAATAAAGTACTCACTCTAACAAAAGCCTGGTTAGAGTAGAAGACAGAGAAATCAAGCAACAAAAAAATCTTCTAAACTAGTATTGAATTTCAACATTCTACTTGCTTATCATATAGTATAAATAATTCACACTTGAAAATCTTACTTTCAGAACTGTTTACTGACACAGCAAAAATCCATGGGAGAGGTTACTGACATGGCACGGAAATGCACAGCGAAAAAGACTAAAGTGATCACCGACAGGATGAGAAAAGAATTAATTGAAGGAGAACATCAGCTAAGAAAATACATTGTCTTGAACAAGCTAGCTGGTAATTAAGAGCTCAGGTACCAAAGCCTCCTTCATTTCAGATCTGCCCAATGGCAGACACGCTCCAGAACACCAGCTTGTAGTGCAGACTTGTGCTACTGCTTGGGTCTTTGATGTATTTTATATTTTGATTGGAAAGATACAAAGAAAAATCTACTAGGAAAAATTTACTGGGATAGGGAAACAATTTTGTTTGGTTTTTTTTTTTACTTTACTCGATTGAAATGAGCTTTTTGGTTTTGAAATTTTTAAATAATCCAGCATACTGGAGGAGTAGTGGACAGAGCAGGCAGAGGCAGGGCTGTCGGTGTGGGATGCCCAGCGCCAGGACCGGGAGAAGCTGCTGCTGTGGTGTCTGCACACAAAGTGTGAAACACTCCTCACCTGCTGTAACCAGCTCCTTCTTCCATGAAACAAAAAAATTCCCCAGTTCAAGATCTGAAAATAGTAATTTCTATAGATCTCCTCGGGTAAAACAAGCCTCATGACAAGAAAAAAAAATAAAGAGAAAAGAAAGTTAGGTCTGTTCTGTTTGGTTTTGCGTGCTGAAACGGCTGCTCTAGCGCAGAAATGCTGAAACTGCCCCTCCGACGTGGAGTGGCGTTACTGCACAGCCCGCTCCCTACTCCACACCTCAGAAAAAGGGACTTTCGCTGGAATACTTGGCCAAAACGGAAAGACGAGTAATTGGAGGATGGCTGCGAGGGCAGGAGGTGGCAGCAGGGTGAGGCGTTAAGTCCCCGTAGGAGGACACAGACAATCGCAAGCCCAAAAGGTCGTCCCCACAGGGCCGCACAGGACCCGCGCGGCAGCCGCGGCACGGCGGTGGGCAGCTCCGCGGGCTCTGCGCCTCGCAAAAACGCGTCGGCCGAAAAGGCTCGTCACTTGCTACCAACACCCCCCCGCCAAAAAAAAAAAACAAAACAGTCCAGGGGAAGACACAAAAGCTCCACGAAATTTTAAATACAATTATCTCAGATTAGAATATTTGGCTTGGAAGATCTGGAGGGTATTGTTTCTGATGAGCCCGAGCCACTTGACAAGGCCTGTCACCACTCCAGGTCTCTCCGTTGTCAACTGAAGATGAAAGGACATCACAAAGAATTAACTTCAGCTTTTAAACATTTTGAAAATGTCAAAGAGGTCGTAGCTGATCTATTTCCTTATACAGCATATTCACTTGATGAAATTTGTGGTAACAATGTGTTTTTACTTTTCATTCAAATTGGTCTAAAATCCTGGTAATTGATCACAGCCTAATGAGAGCTGACACGGGACCGGTGCGATTGGCTGAGCTTTGTATCAATCACAGCTGCTGCCGGTCCACGCTGTGCATATTAGACTTTCTAATGGCACTAATTGGTGACTGCAGAAAAAAACCTGCTAAATCTCCCAGTGTAGTTTCCAGAACCATTTATTTGGTTTCCAGTTACACTAAAGCCAATTTAAGCCCTTTTATAACTAACACCTTCCTACATATAGGACCTATTGTTCGTGCCTTCTCGCAAGCCGTCTAAATAGTCCTTAAAATATTCAGTGAGATGGCTCTAAATTAAAACCGGGTCCAATCTGTGAAACGGCACAAGTGAAAGTAGGAGCTAAATATTTGTATTGACCTTTTAGGAGCATTAGCTAAGTCAGTAAAATATCTTAAAGGCATCTTATTATATGTATAGTGGCTAAATTTTTTAATCTCCTTTAAAATAACACGTGACCGCATTTGCTGGGAAGGGATTTTATATTTCCAGAACATATTAGCATCTCTAAATGCAAAAGTTATCAGTGAAAACAAGTTGAAATGCAGTTGCATCGTGCTAATTCTTCCCCCACCCCTTCCATATGATTTGGAGAGAAAGGTCAAGTCTGCTGTCACTTCCCTCTAACTGATGCTCAGAGACCGTGTGCACCGAGCATGATACATTTAAAAGAAACCAAGCAATCGGCCATTTTCTGCATCAACTGTATTAATCATAAACCCTCCATCTTGAGCTAAAACAAGAGGTGAGGTGCGCAGGGACAAAGGCAGAAAGTTCCCTCTCTGCCCAAACCCCAGGAATCCTCGCCCATTTGGGGCACGTCCCTTGCACGCCGCGCAGAAAGGGCAATAATATCGACTGCCGTTGCGAAGCTCGGCTGCAAGGAAGCAGGCGTTTAGCTACAGCTAACGCTGCATGGCTGAAACCTGTGCTGATGATAAACAGCAGATGATACCGAGGGGAGAAGCGGGTGCAGGGAGCGCCGGTGTGAAGAGCCGGGCTGGGAAGGCAGCGGTACGCCTCCGCCCGTCCCGCACGCCTCCACGGTGCTTCTACACACACACGTGCGTACCCCAGAGCACGCGTTCACAGAAATCTCTTGTTAGCCACAACACACAACCTATGTACACCTCTGTGTGTGCGTATATGTATGCATACACATCTATGCGTCTATGTACAGGGAGAAAGAATACCTGAGATGAGAACATAAGGGACGGAAAGTGGCACTGAGCAACCTGAAACAGTTTGTATTTCAAGCCGCAATAATAAAAAGAACAAGACAGAGAGACAGAGGTAAAGTTTAGAACAAGCAAGCACTAAGGCTTAGAACAAACAGACCTAATTATGCTGTTTGTTCTCCAACCTGAGATAAAAATAATCCTCATCGTATTAACAGGACTGTTCAGCAATACTTCATCTATTCCACTAAGCAATTTGTATTTGCTTAGTGGGAACAGCTTAGGAGAAACAACGATCTCCCATGTTTCCCTCATACACTTAAGATGGAGGGTACACGCAGGAAAACATATTTAATAAAGCCACTGCCTGCATTTGCAATTACCTGCTAAAAAAGAGTAATCATTCGCTGTACAATCACTCAAATATATGTCTTTAAAATATCTGGCAAACCGAATAAGGTCACATCTTCCGCACAGGCACGGCTCGCTAAATCTTTATTAAGCTACCCAGCGTCAGAAGGCGACCGCGGTGCTGGCTGGAGGTTTTCTGAATGAGAGACGGAACAATTCCCAGCGAGATCTGCAGACGTCACCCAAGGTGACTGCTCTGAAGTCCTGAAGTCTTTCCATTCAAAACCGTCTCACTCGTATTTTGAAACGTTTCGCTTATGTGAGCCACTGTTACGCCACAGCTAAGTTTGATCCCAATTCAATTAGTCCCCTGCATCAGCAGCACTTGAGAATCATCACACACAAGGATCGTCTCTCGATGCTCTGCCAAACGCAGCCGTCTGAGGCACACGTTTAGCACTTTGGTCCTGCTCTCACCCAGCAAATTCCTTATGCAAATCACAAAGCAATCGACGTAACTGTTGTTTTCATAACCTGTTTGTGAGGTACACGTCCCCGTTCTCACCCATGTTTAACTGAGGCGTAAACGCAGATGTGAGAAGCCCACAAGCAGCACACGAGGTAGAGCAGCAGGTGGGAGAGGTGCGGTAAAAGGTTTTGGATGCACCAAAATCAGATTGTGCCAATACACTGAGCCCTCTGACAACACTCTGCCCAAAATACGAAGAGAAACGCACAATAAAATATTTGTCTTCAAGATGCTTGCACGTATTTTACTGCAAGTTACCACACAAAAGGCTTAATTTGCCACTTTACACACACTGAGAGCTCAGATCAGCAGTTCAGCAATCCCTCTCCCCTCAAATGCACCAGGGCTAGAATAAATGAAACAAAATAGAAGGTAGAGAGGCCACCCATCTCTTTTGGCAAGTTTTGTAATAAGCGAAGGAAAACCACAGCCATTGGTGCTTCGCTGGCCGTTGCCCACTTTGAGCTTACTTGGACTGGGAAGTTGCTCCGTGTGCGCACGTAGGAAGGAGCAGGAGAATGGAAAGGAGAGAAGTGAGGAGCCATTTCCCAAGGCAGTCTCATCGAGGAGTGGCGACCTCATCACAACTGCTGTCAGAAACATTTTCAGGTGATCCTTCCAAACTTTCTACCAGCTTCTCAAAAAAAGAAAGAGCAAAACTCTTTTAAAACTCAACGCATATTGAAAACCTCAGCCTCTGCAAGAAGGGCCCCTTTGCTTTCTTGCACCTTTTTAGGCCGAAACACATTGGACTGACATTGCAAGCATTTTGGCACAGCAACTTCTAAGATAGGAAGAAGCTCCTTGAAGAATATTACAATTTCCTCATCAAATTATATTTAATGGCAACAATAGGCATTTTCTATTTTCAGTCCTCGGATAAAAAGTCAGGCAAAAAACCCATAAAGGCATTTCACATACTCCAGGTGAACTCTGAAGCCCCTATTTTCTAATTAAAATGGGTTGAGGTTAATCAGTTTAAAATTGCCTTGATTTATATAATCATTTTGATTCAGTGAGGGAATAAATTGAAATTAATTATGAGGTACATCTCACATGTTCTATTTTGCTGCTTGTTCAAGATTTGGATATAATACCAGGAAAAGTAACACTCGTGCGGTGGAATTCTCATGGCAGTCCCGTTGCCAAACACACAAAGCAGAGTCTCTGAAGTAACACTTTAAGCAACAAAAGATGAGAAAGAAAAATTCAGTTCATCAACAGTTAATAAACAGAAACTGAAAAATATTAAGAATTTATATAATTCATCTTAGCACGTTGCTAATCCCTTTGTACTCGGCATCGGAACAGAATCACTTTAGCACTAAAGCGACAAAGAAGGCGATGGCTGCCTCGAGGAGCCCTGGCATTCCTCCTTGTCCTTGGCGCTTCCTATTTGCTGGTCTTTACTTGTATCTCATCAAAACACAAACTGGGATCCGGGTCCCTTTTGCAGTTGTACGTGAATGCACAAACTGGTTAAATTCCAAGCTTCTCGGAGCAGAGGTTGCGTGCTCTTAGGATATACAGGCACGCGTACAAATACTTAGCAGAAAGCCCAGGAGGGGTCCAGTCCCTGACTGTAACCCTGGGTTTGGGGGCTACCGATACAATCAAAACCAGCAGTCAAATACTGAGGGATAATGTAACCATTTAAACATAAAGCAGAGATTCTGGTTCTAATTATGTTTCTACCATCATCTTCCTTCCACACTCTTGCTGTTCAGAGATTCCCCCATTTCTCTTTTTAGAGCACCAGTTATCTCGAGGTAGCTAAACTCCCACGTAAAAGCTGATTTTAATCACCCGCTTTGCTAAATTGAGAGGAATTTGATTAAAACATTCTAATCCACCCTACATCAGCAACGTTCGTAATTGATTTTCACCTCCTCCGGTTTTCTGGACACACCAACTCCCAGAAACGTGACGCTCCAGGGCCAGAAATCCCAACTGCTGGAAGCTTGACACCAAATTTATTACTATCAACACGATCCTTTCTTGTTTACAACGGATAACACCCGAAGGGCTATAAAGGAATCTGGTCCACAAGGCAGTGAATGATACACAAATAAATAAAGCCACAGGGCAGATTATTTGCTACTCTACGGCACTATTGCTTTGCTGGCTCCAGTAGAGTTGTTTGTACCAGTTTACTAGCAAAGAACCTCTCCCTGAACAATAATATGGTAATGATCGTGCCCAGACAGCTCCGTCCATGTGAATTCCCACGTACGTTTCACAGCATTCATTAATTAGAGCTTCTATAACTTTGAGTTAGTGATGTGGAGTGGCAACATCCCCTTGTGTCCAATAAAATGCAGACACCTCCAGCACCGGCGATCGATACTTTAGGGAACAAAATACTGTACTATTCTATAGGCAATATTATTTGCTGAAGCACCAAAGTATTCCCCAGAAATCTTTGACCAGCACTGAACTAGCAGAACCTCGCTTCTTTTCAAGATCAGAGCAGATTACAACGCGAGGTGGTACACTGCCGCTGGTACATCAATCACGCCAGAAGATTAAAGCACCGAGAGTCCCTTCCTTAAAACGAAACCCTGCATTCCTGGGCTCGACAGGAGCAACTCGGACTGCAAAGGCTTCACTTTCAAACAGCAGAATATTTTCTGTGGACTTAAACATTATTACGGCAGAACAGTGAATCCAGAAACACTCATTTATTCGGAATTAACACTAATTGCATTTGAAGACAAGGACTTTAAAGATTAAAAAAAGGCAGCCAAGTAAACCTCACTCCCAGACATGCTGTGACTGCTCTAAAAGGCCCGTCTTATTTTCCATATGCCTCATAGTTGTGTTTCCTTATGCAATTGTGATGGAGATTTAAAGTCCTGCAGTTGACTCCAGCTCTCAGCCTGACTGTTTTTTCCATCTGCTTTCATTTTGGTGTCAGGCTGGAAAGGATTCTCAAACAGACACAAACACAAGTCAAAACCGGTAATTCCCCCAGCCCAAGAGGTACGAGACGCTGGATGTTGAAGTCCCTCTTCCTGGGTGCCAGCTCCCGCTGAACACCGTTACGCTGACAAACCAGTACCTCCTTTGAGCATACCGCGCTTATAACTGGGTTTGCTCTCTAAAAAAAAAGACAGTAGACATTAAAATGACTTGTCGGAAAAGTGTATTATAATTTTAAAGTGCAACATATTTTTTTCCCCTAATTCAAAACAGCGAATGTTAAACTTAAAGACTCTTCCTAGTGCATGTTAGTGACAGGCAAAGCTCCCAGAGGGGTGACTGCCTTCAAAGACAGGTAAATGAGGGCCCATATAAAACAGCCAAGTATTGATGTTGTAGTAAAACTCAAGAAAAACACATTGGCAGACAAGTAAATTTGTCACTAATAATTTAATGTAATTTCCCTAAAATGGAGGTAATGGGTACTCAGGGAATACACCTCCAGGGTTTACATCAAATGTGCATGTGGAAAATTGCGAAATAATATTTTTTTTAAATGTAGATGCTTTGGCTGACATGTTAGTTTATGATGAAAATCGCTCTCCTGATATGATAAAGGGGAGGGAAAAATATAAGCTTCCAAACATACACAACTTGTACCTTCTAAAACCGTCCCCAAAATGACAACTCGGATACAGAGACTGCTGAATGCCGCGATCATTTGTTTGTGTTTTAGCTTCCCCTTTAAAATGATGGACTGCAATTACCAAATAGTAATGAACCAATCATGTTGCAAACGCTATTTCCTGTGTCATTCTGAGTTATAGAATCTAATATCAAGCTCATTTCAAATATTCCAAAATTGCATATTTTTCTCTGCAGTGAAGTGACAGCTCAAATTGTGTTTAGTTGCAACCATATGACCATGAGCAAATCAAGTATAAAAATTTCATTTTCTCTAAGTGTTAATGCAATATTTTTAGATCAGCTCCTACAATGGTTCACTTTGCACCCCGCAGGATGGTGCTGGATGCTGCTAAAGTACCATTATCAATTATAATGTGGTTTCTATAAATTTTAAACAATACTTGTACATGACTCACGTAGGTAAAACTCAGAGAAAGAAGAACACAGAAAAAAACCCTCTGCTTCTTCAAACAGATAGGATCACTTTCAGCTATAAATTGAAATTTCACTGTGCGGGCTCAATATGAGAAAGGCCTGCATTATTTTTTTTTTTTTCCAGGGCAGTAAGAAAACAGGGAATAAAATAAAAGAAAGAAAAGAAAGCATTAAAAAGGAAAAATGCAGCTGCCACGAGCTCGGAAACTGAGCAGAGGAGGAAAGGGAGCCCGGAAAAGACGTATGAGTTGATGTGAAAACCAAAACTATAAAACGTCCATCGCAGGAAGGGGGCTCTGGCTACAAATGCACTGCGGCTGTTGGTACGATCTCGCCGCTGCTTCACACCAACGTGTCGTCCGTTCCTGCTCCCCGCTCCTGTTTTCGTGCCTTTGCTACACGAGCGTACACGCTCCGAGATGTTTCCCTGGGCGTATACTCACGGAAGAGAGAATTATTTGTGAAACCTCGCTCGGCTGATCCATCTACGCTAAGAGAAGACTGCTGCTAACCGCCCAAGCCTCAGCATCGCTGCGACCGAATCCCACCGCCCGGGCCACGGGTGTCTCCCACTGAACGAAGCAGTTGGATGCTCCCCAGAGAAATTCTGCAGTTGTTGGGGTAGGACTTGGTAAGTAGGTCACACGCTTGGCAATTTTTAACCTCAAAGTTGCAAAGTCACCTCTTGTTTCTTTGTACTGAAGTTTCTCAAAGAGGGTGTGGAGTCTCCTGCTCTGGAGACTTTTGAACCCGCCTGGACGCGCTCCTGTGGGGCTGCCCTGGGTAACCCTGCTCTGGCAGGGGGGTGGACTGGGTGAACTTTCGGGGTCCCTTCCAACCTCCAACCCCCTGTGATTCTGTGTGATTCTGCGATCCTCTGCAGTCTTTCCCAAGGTTTTGAAGAAAGGCCGACTTAAAAAAAAGCCCCCAATGTTTTGTCCCCGTTGCAGGGCGAGGCCTGCGCGGTCGGTCACACGTGGCTCCAGAGCCTCCCATGGCACAGGCTGCTCCGGGGACAGTGTGCTGCCAGAAGTTAAAAATAACACCACCCTCTGCAAGGCACTCAGTGTTTTATTACTTTATATATGACTGGCCTGACTGACATTCATTGAAGATACGAGGGGTTTTGAAAGATCCCGCTTCTGAGTAAAAGCGGCGGGCAGAGGCCCCGGCATTTGTGTATCCCCTTGGTAACGTCCATGCGCTCGGGGAGGGACAAGCCCACGACACTCGACGTTCAAACACAACCCCTGCCCAGCCTTCTTCAGCAACGGATCCTGAAATGCTTCACAAAGGACATTATTCGCAAAGCACGTTAGTATCTAAGGTGGTAAAATCATTTGGCCAAGGGAACTTGGCCAAGCAAGAGCAGAGACACAACTTGTGTCCCCTCAGCCTACCAAAAACGCTCTCTACAAGTACACGCATAGTTACCAGTTCAGCAAACGGCAAAGAAATTTTAACGTTCACTTTAGTGTTTTTTTTTTTCTTATGTGGATCTTCACAAACTTTTTTTTGTTGTTACTTCACTTATTACTGTGTTCTGGATCTCAACAGCTGGGCTGCATACAGAATTAATACCTAAAGTTACATACATATTACTCTCATGAAAATTAAAATAGTAAATGGATATTTAACTTCTGAACTGAGGGTTCAACAGAAAATTAAAGAATACTAATTTTGTCCCCAGCAACTTGGTCATATTTGCATCTTATTTGCTGCCTTCTGAAACACAGCTTGATTTGAAATTTTTCCTAACGAAACAGAGCAGTATTTGATCCTACATTTTGGCAAACACAGGAAAAAAGCCATAGAAAAGATAAGGTAGCACGTCTTAGTGCGTGAAGGGATGGAAAAACTAGACACTGGATTGCTTAGACTTGTTTTTCCAGTGGCAATACTATAAAGTAATTAATGAGGGGTTCAAATTCTAGAGTAAAATCTGTGAATATAATTTGAAAGAACAGATTTATAGCCATAGAAAATTATTAAAAAGAAGCAAAAAAACCAACCAAAACAATTCTTCTCCAAAGCCACAAACTGTAGCTTCTTCTCAACATTTAAAAAGAACACAAAAAAGTCACAAAGTTATCCCTCATGAGTCATTTATAGTCAGTAAAAATACCATTAGAACAAACAGCACCAGCTATTACTGCCATTACCAAATTTACAGACATGTATTTGTTACCTGTATTTTACAGATAGCACACACACCGCAAAAGAAAAATCAGTGCCATGAAAAATCAATCCGTATTTAAATCTTTCTGGCCTGTTTGCTCTCGCTGGCTCCAGCGTTAGCGGCGTTTACCTGTAGGTGTGTTTGTGACTACACGAGGTACTCAGACACCTGTACAGACACAAAACACCCACAAGTAAGTGAACATCCAGAAAAAGATCTTGAGATTTTTCTCTTCTCCATTCTCGTCTATCTTTGTACTGTTCAAACACCAATAGATAGAGAAGATATTAGCAGCACCTTTGGTGCAGGTAGGCTCGACACCCAGATTCAAGGATTTTTTCTTCTTATATGAGAAAACGTCTCTTTAAAATTGCATTACTGGCATTTATGATTCATTCTGCAAATAGTGCGACTTCCACATATAAATCTGAAATTCATTTAAGATATTTTGAGTTTAATAAGAATAAAGGCACCCCATTTTTCAAAGCAATAAAGAAAGATGCACCTGCCACCAGCCTGACCACTGAACAGAGTGGGAAGATACTAACTCAGTAAAGGTAAAACCCAGAAAAAAACACAAAGTGATATATATAAAAAAAAGATAGCTCATCTATCACTTCTTACCGAAAGATGCACATAGTAAGATGAATTTAAAACAATAAAAAAAGCTGTCAGTTTTTCTCCTCCAGATTGGGAGAATCTGTGAAACAGTAACAGAGGAGAGATTTTGTAGATCGTAGTAGGCAACAAGGTGTGCGGCTGAGGAGTGAGCTCGCCCTACCAAGGCTACGTTGGCCAACAATTTTATCTAGTCAGAGCCTAACGCTTCAGTGTTAGGCTGTCATAGGTTTTGTGTGCTTTCATAAGATATTCTAATTGCATTTGTGCAGCAACAGATTAGGCTAAAATCGGACTGGTGCCTTCCACCTTCTGATTTTCTCTGCTATTCCATTCTTTTTAGAAACTACCTCGAGCATCTCTGCAGCACTAGAGTCCTTCCCAGCACTTGGAATCTGTCTCCTGCCGTTCCCCCCGCACCGCTGGGGCCAGGCAAGCGCCGTGAGAGTCAGGATAAGTCAGCCCCGTTCTTCAAGGAGACTGAAAGGGGAACACATCTGACGACAGGACTCCTGAACTACTAAAAGGCAAAGCTAGCAAGACAGAAGAAGTTAGAAGCTGTACTTTTAAGTAATCCCAGTGTAAATTATGAGCATTTTATGAACAATACTTTAGAACCTAAATTTTGTCACTTACTCAACAAAACATTGAGGCAATTTAGGTTGGTATTAACCTTTGAAGAATATTTCATTTCAGCCTCTAGCTCTTCTCTAATTTTCTATAATATATTGTGTATGAATCCTTTCCAGAAATGAAAGTCGTATAATGGTGGCATTCTGATACAAACTGACAACAGCCAGGAAATTGAAAGTTCAGTGTGAGCCTTCATCTGTCATTTACACCACTGTTGAGAAGGCAAAAGCAGAGACACCGAGTTACGGACAGTGATGGGCTTAACTTTTAATTTCCTGGATGTTATCATTTTAAATAGGAGCCTTGCTGTTATTTAAATCTATCTGGGGGAGGCAACGGGAGGTAAAAAAAAGAAAAGAAATAATAGTATTTCTTTGAGCAACAGGAGCTGAGTGGTGTAAGTCGCTAGCTCCAACAGAAAAAAGAAAAACAACCCGACAGTCCACAAAGCCAGCAAAGCACTCAAGGTACACCAGCTTTCTCGAATTTTGTCGGATGATGTCAAACAGCAACTGCAGCCAGTCAGAAATGAACCTATGCACCAGGTTGCTCCTACACGGGCATTCATAGACTTTAATCCTCAGGCCCTGACCTTCATGTCATCAAGAGTCCGCTAGAAAAAGAACCAAGAAGCAGCCGTTATTTGTGGATCCAGCTGCAGTTCTCTGTGGCCAAGGACAAACCCGGCTTGGCGGCAATCTGCTGGACCTTCTCATGCCAGCTGCCGCACAGGCGTGCGGTGCTGGTCTCCCAGCTGAGGCAGATTTCCTCACGATCGAAGCTGAACCCTTCCATTCTGGTAGCTGTGATCCTGTACCAGGAGGCTGAGGAGCCAAATTCCCCGAGCCCTGGTCACACAGTCACCAGCCACCACCATCCACAGCCACTCCAGAGCCTTCAGTCAGTGCCCCAGCACTTGCAAAATGCTGTAAGCCACCAACTGGTGTTTGCAAATCATCCTTGTCACTGGTTGGCAGAGCACACGACACACAGAACGCAAACACTCAACCTAAAGCTCCTGTACGTATCTTCCAGGCTGCCACAATACTTCAGCTGTAATATCCATAGCTCGTGGAGTATGGCAGCTGGATTTCGAATCCCGGTCAGACAGGCGACGGCCCGTGATGCTGGAATCAGCACATGGAACATCTCACTTCAAATTTTCCAGCTAAATACTGTGAAAACATCAGAGAGAGCAACTGGACCTTTGAAACACCGAAGTCTTGCCATAACCCAGTAGATTCCCACCCTCTCATAAGAAAAAATACAGGAATACTGATGTCTGCTTGGTATTTCACCTCCAGCTAAGATACTCTGTGTGTCTAGTAAGATTACAGAGGAAAAAGTCACTTGCTGCCCAGCAACATACAGTGTTACGGTCTGGAACAGAGCTAAACGCACTCACATGAAAATGCAATTAACAGAAGTAATATTTTAAAACTTCGAACAGTTATTATTCCCTATTTCAATGACTAGGTCTTACGAGGGAATGGGTGACATTCACAGAAGAATGTTACGCAAATAGAGTCTGAAAAAAGAAGTGTAAAAGATTTTAAAGGGGAAATTTTGCATGGGATCACTTCATTTAAAAAGTTAAATAACACAAGTAGAAAAAAAGGAGGAGAAAGCCCTAACAAAAGAAGAAAGCCCTCACAGTTTTTCATGGACTTCACAGTAAGTGCAGCAGATGAAATGGGACTTCAGAAGTGCCAGCACAGGGAGAATAGTTCAGGCGTGCCTCTGATTTATTTCCCTCTTCTGCACAAAAGTGCTGACATACATCTTGAAGCGCATTTTGACATAAGAATGTATACCAGACCATTTACTCCATAGGCAATTGTACGATTTCCACTGGAAGACAATTCTCAGGTCTTGTTGAGGGAATACTTTTAGTAATGGATGACACCTGAATAATTAATTATTCCCCACCATTCTGCCAGTCTCAGGTTCAGGAGTTAGTTTCTGTTCTACTCCAAATACTGCCTGGCATTCTTCAGAGCTCATCTTTGTAATAAAGTTAAATTTCTGGGTCCTAGAGCTTAGATTTTGTCTTTCAAAAGCCAAGAACGTTTCATGTCCTGAATCATGGGAATACGGAACAAGCTGCAGTTTCTACATTGAATCAACTTTTAGAAATGTCACTGCTTGGTGGTTTGAATGCTGAAGTGACCCAAGACTCATCAAAGCTGAAGGGTGCTTACATGAACTTGTCAATAAGGCTCTGGTTCCCGTTTAATTTCTAATACGTTAATCAATGAGATGATAAACTATTTCATCAACATTATACTCAAGACCTAAGCTTTTATCTAGATGTCTGTGCATCCTAAATAGCCATCGCCTATGAAAGTGGCTCAGAAATTAATGGGTTTTACATATGTCATTGCTAGTCTAGTGGGACCGACTGGGCCATCAGTTAAAACACTATCAGCATGGCGGGGCAGTTAATTAATGAAGTCACCTTATTCAGGCATCTTCCAACTGCTCAGTTTCAAGGTGAGAAATCTGACCTTTTCTTCACGCTGGTAACGTAAAAAGTGGTCCTTGATACTGTGTTTTATTATTTAATCATCAACAATGGGCTTATATAAAAACTGGCTTTGGAAAGAAATACAATGTGTTATGGTGGGAGAAAAGTAGGTTACACTCTCACGTTGCCATCGTTACAGAAAAAATTTCACTAGCAGATATAGGAAAAACGTGTGTCCTCGCATGTGCAAAGAGACTGGGACAGAGAAGATGAGAACAGATATGTAGAGGCGTTGAAACACACGAGGCCACTTACTCTAACTCTGGTAGGATATTTCCCTACTGATGAGTCTAAATCTATTCTGGGTGATGAAACATTAAAGAACAAGCAAACAATCCTTCCCAAAACTGCTGAAAACCAACCAACCAACCATCAAAACTGGATCTGCAGCCTTCTAGGAAAATGTCCTGAACTCCAGGCTGTCTTTAAAAGTTTGGCACCGATGCTTTGAAACAGGAGGGCAAGCCCACGGGTACAGAGATGGGAGCAGTTACATTTCATCTAGTGCCACCTAGCCTGTCCATACCGGTGAAACCCATGGCCAGGATTTCAGACACACCCTGTACTTCACAGTGTGCTGGCGATGATAAATCACATTATAACACACCCAGCTCTCCTTCCAGCTGCGTAGGGAACAGAGACGCTCTGCTTAGGTACACAGGATCAAATCTGTCTGCTTGGCACTTTGCGTAATGATGCCTAAGCCATTCTGTGGATCATTTAAAACTCCCATGCTACCACCTTCTTCCTGGAATATATTCTGAATATAGAAAAAAATTCTTTCCTTTTCACCTGCAAGGAAGAAGGTGCCACCAAAACCTTCAATGTTCACTTTTCCAAACTACCCTGGTCTTTAGGAGAGAGAGTTGTTAATTGTTGATGAATAACTGAAACACCACTTGTTGAAAGTGACATCAATGAGGACAGTGTAGAAAGGAAAGAAAGAGGGACCAAGGGCAGAGACTAAGGACGGGGTGATGGAAGAGTCACTGAGAACGGACCAGGAGCTGACGCCAATCGTCGCATCACAGGAAACACCAGCTACCGAGCAGAAGAGCCACAAGACAGATATTCCATATATGGCCCTGAAAGTTGTGTTCGCACAGATGCGTGTGATTCGATCTAGCTGCTGATCTGGATGACTGCCCTTTCGGCTTCGCTGGCTACTTCCACGTGGCGCAAGGCTAAAAGGACATTAGGTCTGCACTAACCATTTCTCTTCCTCTTAATGCAGCAGTGCCTGCTCCTGACCAATGCCGCCTGCATTCCTCCACAGGCCTCGGCTCTCTTCACAACACAAACCACCTCCTTCTTCTTACTAGACCTGGCACTGATACCTGCTGTCCTCAGTATCCAGGGTATTTTTGGCATGTCGGGTTCTGACACGGAGCCATGGAAGTTCTCCTGGTGCCACTCTCAAGGTAGCTGCTGCACAAGCACAGGGATCCACCAGCGGTGCTACCCACACCTGGCTCATCGCGGTGCTTGGCATGCTCCCGGGGGTGACATCGCGTGACAATTTCACCAATGTGCTATCAGTTGTTATTATTATTCGTCAATTAGAAACAGAAGTATGATTTCCGACTAGCCAAGATGACAAGCATGGAACAAGGACACCAGAGCTTATTCCAAATGAGGAATGTATTTTAGTCCACCAACATAAGGCAACCCCCCCACACATCCCCAACACAGGACTATTTCTAGCAAGGTAATTATAACCGGCATTTCAAGTAGCATAGCCGTATTTAGTTTCTGGCTTTGCACACAGAAGCGTACTGTAAAATGTAATTGGCTTCTATATTCAGCCAGAGAGCAAAGACAAATGGTAGGGTATGTCTGGGAAACCTCAACATCTGGTTAGAGTAATAACCTAATAAAGAGAGAATTTTAAGTGACTGATTTCCTCTGTCCTTCTGAACACCAACAGAAGAGAGACATCACCAAACCTTTTTTGTAGTCCTTTCACACCCAAGTGATTAACTCAACAGGTCGATTTACCGTGAGGTTGTTGCAGTGAGGCGGTCGGTGCCATAGGACATTTGGTGGAAAAGGGAGGAAGAACAGAGGAGAAAGCCTTCCCAAGTCTCCGCTGATGGCTTCTGAAACTGGGAAACGCCAATGCTGTCCTGATAATGTGCAATATTTGGAGGCAAATCTTGTAAACATGCTGCAGCATTCAGCATCAGCTTAGGAAAGTCACGTGTAAATGGAAACGTAGTAGAAAAACGGAGCCAACCCTGCGTCAGCAAGACCAGTGACAAGTGTCTTTCAAACGACAAAGCTAAGAAGCACTGGCCCCAACCAGACTGCCTAGAGCTTGCACAGCAAACAGTCTGCAGAATTCTTTTTTTTTTTTTAATTTAATATCACATAAAATGATTTTTAAACACCCCAATCCACAGAAATTATAGCAACAAAATAACCTGTGCAATTTTTGCTTGCAATTCACTAATCATTTCTTCAAGGAACTTTGAGTTCTCTTCCCAGTTAGGGAACAGCTTAACTCCGAAAGGAATAATTGTTTTCTGACATAATAGAAAAGCAGCGAAGTTCCAGTATTTTCCTGTTTAACTTCTCCAAAGTTTCTTTCTACCAAAGTTACACAAACTGAGGTAAGCTCTTCAGAAAGATTTGTCAGTAGAGTGAGAGGCACTACGTATTGGTGGAAGAGGAGAAGAAACATCGTGAGAGGGACCAGGCAAGTAAAATTTCCTGATATTCCTTTGTCTTGAAACAATGAGACAGGGGAAGGGGGAGCGGTTTCATCACTGCTAAATGTTGTGTCGACGCAGTTGTTCTCCCCCTTTTGTGTGCGGATCCAAGCGAGAGCAGAGATTAATACTAGTAGGAGTATGAAAAGCAGTTTAGCAAAAAACCCCAAGTTTCTTGTCGGTGGTCTGAGATTTGCAGTGCTGGGGTTCACACCCCTGTCGTAAGCTTGTAGAGAATTCACCAACTTGGAAAGATTTCCCAACAATGAGCAAAACTGCTTGTCTAGCTCTTGCCAGTACACCGCATCATCTCCTACGCTGCAACTTGAGCAGCCTCTTTGCATTTTAGTGAGAAAATGCCCAAATGAGACAGCACTACCTTTAGCAGAAGAGCCTCCCGACACCAGAGTCCGAAGGAAACCTTAGAGGAATCCCGACGTACATGGACAGAGGGCAGAAGGTTTCTCCTGCCAGGCACGAAGCAATCAAATCAGTATTTTATTTTTTCTTTTATATAAGTGATCCTGTATATTTTTCAGCACTAATTTTACAATGAGCAACTACATATTATTTCCCAAGAGATATACTGTGCACTTATTAGGAAGCACAACAACCACCCTGCTGTTATTAACATTTCGAGAAATTGGCTTTTTTTTATTTTATTTTGGGGCTGTACTCTGTACTAACCCAGTGCTTCAACAGCAGAGTTTTCCGTATTTACTGCTTTCATTTTAAAAGACAAAAGAGAGGAAAGACAGCTAGCTTCTAGGAAAAGAGTCAACTATTGTAAAATTGCCTTCCACGTAATTTTGGACAAAGGAACTGGTACAATAAATCTCTGCATCAAGCCCATATTTCTACTTCGGCTATTACGGTTACAGGGGGAAAAGCCTTAAAAATATCCAGGATTGAAATTCAAAGCATTCAGTGACAGGGAATCCACGAGATCCCTAGCTACGCTGTTTTAACAGATGACTACACATGCTGCTAAAAATGTACATGTTGTATTTATTTATATTATACACAGATAAAGCTCTTTCTCCCGTGTTAGCCTTTTTATATCGTATAACCGTAGATTACGTTTCTCCCTTGGCTAAAGCACAAGACTGGATTCTCCTGTTGAACTATTAATCTGCCCTAATCACTGAGACTTCTTTCAGATGCTTTTTTTGATGCTTCCCTGCCTGTAGTTCCTGTATCTCACAATCATAACACATTTATTTATTTTAGCATCTGACTTCACTTCATCCAATATTAAAATGTGCAGTAATGCTAAAAGAAGACGTTAAAAATCATTTGGGTTTCTCATTAAAAAGGACCCGCACCCATCATTACTTGTACAACGTGAATTTGTTTATTATCTGCAAATTTGTGCAACTGTTTCGTACCTTTATGATTCACGTGTTAGCCCTCACGGGATTCCAACGAGACCACGAATGTGAGCTATGTTTCTTTTTTTTTTTTCCCCTTCCTAGATGTGTTTTCTGTATCATGTGTGAATTCTGGAAACAAAGAACTAGTTCCAAAATTAAAACAGAGAATTTGGAGTACGTTAAGGAAAGTGATCCTACCCGGAGAACGATCAAATCGAGGAAAGATCACAAGACAAAATTTCGATCCCAGCAAAATCAATGGCAAAACTTCTGTTCACTCCATTAAGGTCACGGAATCAACCCAGAACTCATTCACTCCATTTCTTTCAATTCTCTGATGTCACCGGCAAAGCCTAAAGGACGGTGGCGCTGACCCCGCTCCCCCCTGCTCACCGCGGCGGCCGGGCAGCGCGCTCCAGGCTGTGCCGAAACCCGCTCAGGCGGCACCCTCGGCGCCACAGCCCCCGCCGGCCTTTCGTCCAAGCATTTCCTCCTTTTTCACCTACTCCAGCCAAATAAATTACGTCGCACGTAGGACCCTGCACAAGTCAAGTCTCAAGAGTAACAAGTTCAGCTTTTTCTGCCTGCATCAGTCCTTCAAATGGAGCTCTAGATTTTAACGAAAAAAAATCAAATCCCTCCCCAGCATTTATTTTTTGGATGGAAGTTTTGCTCTGACATGAAGGGAGTATTCTGGTCTAGCCGCCAAGGGCACGTTGCATCCTCGGAGAAAAACGCCGGCACAATGAGCGTAAAAATATTTCTGATACACTGTGAACCTGCAAAAACAGGATCACAAAGGAAATGCTTTTGCAACTCAAAATTAGCAGACACCACCTTTTTTTTTTTTGGCTCTGCAGAAGAATATTATTAATTTTCTCAGATTAACTGTGGTCAAAAGAATACCTTTTTAAGAAATCACACAAATGCTCAAGATTATTCTCGTGCAATTGTTTGCAGTGCAGAAAATACAAGAATATGCACATTCTCCATATTGGTCACTAACAAATTCTCAAGAGACCTAACCAGGTTTTCCAGGAATGATAAATATATATGATTTTTTTTTTCTTTATGGGACTCTATATATGTATATGTATCAAAGAGCACATCCACCTACAAGTGCTCTCTGTATGTATAAAAGAACTGCTGAAAAAAAAAAAAAAAAAAAGCTGTTTTTTCTTTCTGACAAACGGGCATGAAATAACAGGCTGACATCTGCCTCTGCAGGTCATTCCAGTCAGGCTGCTGCATGTCAGAATTCAAACTGCTCCATCCATCAATGGCAGACCAAAAATTAACGTAGCTTGGAAACTCTGCGGCAAGACAGTAACAGCCCAATTTAAAGTCTGACCTTCGGAGAACGGTGGGGTAAGATGGAAAAATTATTTCATGCCCTGTACCAAAGCCAACAACACAGTTCAGAGGGATTTTTCAGTTAATTCTTTTTTTATATATATATATATAAAATAAAGTTCACTAGTATACGGCTGTTAAACTGTTATGTCAGAAAAGCAAGCCGTTGTAAAGGCTTTTCCTTTATCAGGCGTTATCAATTGCATTCACAGAGATGCACTTTCACGGCACTTAGAATTTTCATTTCTCTGAATTACTGATTATTTTTTAAAAGCATAACGTACTTAAAGATATAAATAACACTATTTTCTTAGTGACTGACTCAATGAAAACGATAGTTGATCAGCCTGAAAATTTTGATTGAAATAGGATGCAATTTTTGCCAATTATAGAATTTGTAGTCCAATTAAACACGACAATCTCTTAAAAATTCTTTTTCAAAATTCCAGTATTAAATCCTTTAATAAAGGAGTCGATCAAAGAAGTTATTTAATAATCGTAGAGACGTACACATTAGCAACGTACACTGGCACAAATCATAGAGGTACCTTTAGCCCTCTGGATTCTATACCAGCAGATAAGAGTGATTAATCCATTTGTTAAATCACCTCCTAACACATCTGTTAATTGCTCGATAAGCTGATTGAAGTGGAAGCTTCACGAGACGTAACTCAAACATCCACCCCTTATTGTAAACAGCAGAAATGCCGCATGGTTTAAACCTCAAGTAGCTCAATTAGATTGAAGTGATTAATAAAAATAAAAGTCAACTCATTCTACAAAATGCTTTAAATGTAGACCCAAAACTTGAAAAAAAATAATTTATTTTTCCCCAGCCTCTCTACGGAGGTCACATAAAAAGCTCACTTTGGGTTTTCTTCCCTCACAAAATATTTTTTCTAACATCGCAAAACATTTCCCTGTTACACGGCTACTTTGGGACAGAAGCAAAGACACTAAGTACCCTGGAAGAGGTTATTAAATAATTATAAGAGAACAGATAGCTTCAGTGTAAGAGTTTGCCAAAACAGTAACACGTGGATATTTACTATTTTGCTTTTATTAAAAAATAGAAGCAAATATGATCCTGCTGCACTGGACACCTTTTCAAACACACGTTCTCCATCATGTATTTTGAAATTCAATTTAACCAGGGAATTTCGCAACAGGCCACTAATTTCGTGTTTCTCAAAAGCACACAGAATTGGATGCTTTGGGCGACAAAAACATTCTCTTTATACTTTTCATCGCATGACTTCAGAGCCGTTGAAACAGTGATGCTGCCTCTCACACAACTGATACCACCTCTTTTGCAAAATCTGACAACTGCCAGAAAGGAAAACAAATAAAAATAGTTTAGGTCAAAACGTGCTTTAATGGTAAACCTAAAGCCACCGAAGAACTAAAGGAGATAATTTATTTTATCAACATAAAATGATATGGATAGGATCAGCACAATTCCAAATGCGTGAGAGACAACCACCACCCAGATTCCATTGTTGATGAGTTCACAAGTTCAGCGGACAGTGATGGGAAAGATGAAAGTTCTGCCTTCTTTTTTTAGTACCACAAAAATGCAAATCAACAAATTTGCACAATAATTGCCAATAAGCCACGGGTAAAATTTATCGGGAACCAGTTGACTGACAAGTCTGGAGAAGTCTTGCTCTGAGTAATCACCATAAGGGTATTTTTGGTTGGGATCCAACAGCGTTCAGCTGTCTAGGGCTGGGAGGGACTGCTGCTGAAACTCGGGGTGACCAAACGTGGGGGAACGGTAAAAGCTGTGAGGAAACAACCATCTTTTTCAGCACAGTATGAACTACTACGCTCCTCTCAACAACACCAGTTCAAATATGACCAATAAGAAATCATTGCACCCAGGAATGAAAAGGCAGAGTATTTCAGACCTATAAAGAGAAAACAATTCAGAAGATCTCTGTGTAATGTACTGGTGAAAAAAAAACCCAACCCAATGCTTCTTGCTGGAGTAGGAAAGAGACTTCATGTCTGTCTACGGTGTTGATGGGACCAGTAGAGGAATACTGCCCATGGCTCTGGGGCCCACCATCAAAAGCCTGTTGAAAACCGAAGAAAAAACTTGCACTGAACGAAGTAAGAGCCGTACAACACTTAACTTAGCAGGAAGAAAACATAAAGGTATAAATGTGCAGTAAGGATTGGACAGTAAAAAGCTCCATCTCCTCAGAAAGTCCAGAACAAGGACCAACATCCAGAAGCTGAAGCTGAGGAAAGCCAAATGCATTTCAGTGTCTGACTGAACAGCGAGGAGATGGCAGATTCTGCCTGCACCAAAATACCAAGGCAAGCTGAAACAGCACAGCATGTCCTCTATTTAAACACGAGTTTATGGGCTTAATACTGAATTAACTGGGCTAATTTTAATGGCAGGATGTCAGATTAGATGATTTAACACTCCCTTCTGGCTTCAAAATCTATAATCAATGAAATAATCCATTAGTTGCACTTTATAGAGTTTTTTACATGTTCTTGTGCAGTATCTGGGGCAGCCCACTGCCAAAGTCAAGCTTGGCTTGATGGAGTGGGCAACCAAACAGTTGCACTTTTATTATCACGGAGAGAACACTGAGATCAGGTCGCTGAGCAGAACAGCAGTAATTTTATGACCAAATGTGCACGTTAGCGAAGTTGTTGCACGCTGCCAAGAAATCTGAAAAGTTCAAGTTGTAACAGGCCAGCTGACCAGGATAAGCAATTATTTTCTGCAATTTTTTAGCTTCACCTGCAAAGTATTGGTTTAAGCCTAAAAGCAGGTAAATTAAAAAAATCAGATGTCTCATGAAAGAGTTTTAACAATTACCAGTGACTAGTTAGATCTGAAAAACACTTTAATAAACATGATTGTATACCCTAGCAGCAACCATATGGAGTTCTTTACAGTATCCTGGTATTTTATTCTTCAAATAAAACATGTAATTATTACACATCAGAGAAACTGTGCCATTATCTCATTATTTCCATTAAACTGATGGAAAATATTTACTCTTTTTTTTTTTTGTTTTCCACGGAATTATGCTCTTGGTACACATGGTAACTGTTTCCAAAGTTCATACGCTCAAGAACTCTGGAGGGGAGATACCAGGGATAGAAGAACAGCTGTGGGGAGAAGACAACCGCGATGAGGCGTCGCGGTGCCTACTCACCCCCGGTCCCAAACACCTCCTCGAGGGCAATTTGCCAGCGCGAGCCTCCCTTGCAGACATCTGCAAACGCCTGGCATTCATTTGGAAAGGAACGCTTCCTTCCCTAATTAACAAATCAACATCTCATAAATATTATGACTGCAAATATCTAGAAGCGATCTGAAACTCACGCCTACGTAAAACGCAAGAGGCAGGTGCCTGAAAACAACCCCCAAGGCTCCGGGGCGTCTCGACACCGTCACGTACCCCGGCAGCAGAGAACGGTTCTGGATACTGAGCAAAAGGATTCATATTTGAAACCACGTTCTTTGCTCTGAATTATTTCAACTCTCATCTATTAAATTATTAACCTAATACCCAAGTCCTGGTTTTCAGAGCAAGCTCGTTCTAGAGCAACAGATGGAAAAATTAACCATAGCAGATAACAATTAAAAAACATCATTAGATAAAACTGTATATACACTAACCTAAATTTACATTCCTGTTCAGGAATAACTATGATGCATACGCCACAAGAGTTAGCACTACTGTCATTGGAAATGTGTTTCCAAATTCTGGTTTTTTTCAATTTGAAGCTTGGGAATCGGGTGGAGGAAAATAAGGCTTAGGGAAGGGGGGCTGTTTTTCACCAACTACCAGAGAGGAGATTTCCAGCACTGCCGGTGTGACAGCACAGGAGTACTGCAGAGATGGGAAGGACAGAAGATGTGCAACGATACAACAGAACAGAAAGAGAAAGGTATAATTATCTTTACACGGTTACGCTGTTCCTGGGATATTAATTAAGATCACAAGTATCTCGGTTTGGATCAGGAGCAGCAGTTTTGTGTCCAAAGCAATGGGGGAGCAGAACAATCAGATCTTCCAGTTTATAAACCGTCAGAATGGTAACGCCCTGGCTGCTGGGCAAGTCCCACAGATGGGCAGAAATGCACAAAATTCCGTTTCTGATACAGCAGCTTCTGCCCGCCTGCACCAGAGCCCCTTTTTTCCTCTTCTTCCCACCTGCCCCAACCACACAGTTATTTCACTCCCTAAGAGAGGGAACAGCCTACTTGGTGAATCGGCAAATTCATTTATTGGCGCACGGTAACCACTACAACTACACTCCAATGGCTCAAAACATGCCTCGACTACAACTTGGAAAATATGAGAAGAACAGGAGCATTCGATCGGGTTAGGAGAACCACGACCACTCCAGGGGAGCATCACAAGAAGCTCGGGTGGGAGCTACAAGCGAGTTCTCAGTGGAAGGGGGGCTCAGAACCTGCTCTGCCTCCCCCCACACTCCTCCAGCTGCGTCGGAAAACCGCGGCGGTTCCAACCGACCGCATGTAGGTGCAGAGACAACCGCGGGGAAGGGGAAGTTGCGTACGTTTGCTAAGCAGGGGCACATTTTTTGAGCTGCTGATTTAATACCTGCACGCAACGGCCATGTTTGTGCAGGGCCGGCAGGAAGGCGTACGCGCTGCTCTTGCGACGGAGCAGCCATGCATGATGCATGTGATGTGCAAACGGGATTTATGCACGTTGAAATATTTCAGTGTTTGATCCTTCTTCTTGACAGAGAGCAGGGCTTCCACTGAAAGCTCATTTAATAAAAATAATGCAATGCAAATGAACCTGAATCAGAAAAATTAGATTGATGGAAGTAGCTCGGTCGCTGTAATTACACAAGGTGTATTATTTCCTAAATTCTCTTTGCATTAAATATATACCATACATTTATCAAACATAATTAGCAGTTTAGGTGACAAGGATTTGATTTTTCTCCTGCAATAAAAATCCCTCTACACTGGTAAGTACATCTAAAATGTAGCATGAACATTTTCTTACTATCGTTGTTTACTCCTCTAAGAAAAATTTCGTAAGATCAAAGAATCAGAGGGGCAATACCGTTGGGGACTTACAAAGAAGAAGATGGGGAAGACAGCTAGGTCAGTCTTCTGCGGATATCACGAGCATAAAACAAAATCAAATCAGTCAAAGCTTTTAAGGCTGTTAGTCAAACAAATCATATTTGAAAGCAAAATAATTGATGATACCCTAGTACAGCTTTATTTCCCTTATAATCAGCATTTCATTTTTTCAACTGTGGAACTAAATTGATGAACAAACAGCAACAGAAACAGAAGTTGCAAAAGAGGCGGTGACAAAGTTGAACGTGGCCAACAGGCATCCCACTAAAAGAAATGGGTTCTCAGAAAAAGGCAAAGCGTGTTCAACAACAACAGCAGAAAATCTTATTTTTATGTAGCACCACCTTTCTTCGCCTTTTGCTAATTTCCTTCTGTCCAAACCTAATTTAAAGAACAGCCTGGAGAACCTACTTTAAACCATCAAAAAATTAAGGTGACCCTACAGTGAGCTGAAACAGAGGACTCGTAGCAAAGCGCTCGGATCACTACCGATGCTCTTCAGGCTGACTTTGATTGACAGCCTGTCTTAAATTTGAGTTTCCTGTCTTCAATATCCGTTTCAACTTATTATTGTTATTATTGCAACACCTCCTCCCAGTGATCCTTGTGTTTGGCAATAGAGCTTGCTCCCGTTTTTGCCCAAGACTGCAGCAGTCAATACCGTGGGGTACATCTCCAGAAATATTCCAGAGACGAACGAAACACGTGAGACTTCATGCACAAGCTGCGCTTGGAGATCTGGTGAAGGTGAAGATCAAAGCCGCAGGGACCGAAACCCTCCTGTTTGCTGTGCAAGGTGCAAAAGCAGGAAAGTCCCTCGGAAAAGAAAATATTTGAAATGGGATGCATGCTTGTGCATTTCTACAAATAATATTTACGATAACATGAAATTCCTGAACTAACTACGCTTTTTGGAACAAATTAAACACCAAATCACAGCGTATCTCGCACCTTCTGGGGAACCTCTACGGCAAGTGGCAGCCGGGGATGCCCGGTTTTTGCGGTACCCACGGTTCCTCCCGCCGTAACGCTGCCAACTCCTGCCTGCTCCTTTCCCCACTGGCTGCTTTCAGGAGACTCGAGCTGCAAAACCAACTCCTTTACCTTTAAACAAAACCTACCCAGCTCTCTGTCGGGCTTTGATTTCATTTAATCTCTGCTGTAAGCCACAGGGCATACACCTTCAGTGCTCCTGTTTTATACACTCAAATCCTGGCGTTCAGAATTCCTTCACCAACCGAAAATAAATGCAGCCAGAAATGCACTTGTTTGCTCGTTTTCATAGACATTTCAAAAAGCAAAACGTGTTAACACAATATTAGGCAGTTATAAACTCCGTGCCTGTAAGAAGCCTGAAATTTCGTCGAGCTGCTTGCTCTGGGATGGTTTGCATCGTGTCCCATTTGACTGAGAAAGGGACAGAGAAAAGGCTGCTTGCTGACTACACACCTAATATACATACATCTCTCTCTCTATACATTTGCTATATGCACCTCACTATGTGCCACTCTTGGAAGAATGCAGCTTGCTGCCTGCAAATGCCATCGACCAACAGGACAAGGGCCAGTTTTGTTCATGCTGAATTTTCATCTATGTTTCATGAACGTACAAGTGATATTTTTTCACAAGGCTTTAGAGAAAACACCGAAGACACAAACTGCAAAAGCCGCCTGGTTGCACCGGAACGGAGCTGCCCGCGTCCTCTGCCTTCCGTACGATTTAAGGGTGTTTCTAGTCTCACAGCAGCTAGCCCCAGACAGCTCATATGTACAGGTTGTGATGCAATTTTCTGAACATGAAGACATTAAAAGCTATTAGACGTGTTTAAGAAATTTCATTAGCACATACAGACAATTACAAAACCAAAACTCTCACGGAAAGTAAATGTAATCACATCGGCCTCGCTGACCCCCTCACAACGAAATGAGAACGTTTCCAACAACTGAGATAATGAAGGCTTTTTCCTTCTCTCTCAATAGCTGAACGCGTCTTTGGGATTTTGGACACACGGGAGTTTTGTTTAGGTTTCAGGTGGTGTGTTGTGGTGTTTTTTTTTTCTAAATAGTTTCAAAGAAAAGAACTATATCAAAATAATGGCAAAAAGCACTTTCGGTTTTTTCTCTTAAAATCCCCCAGGATCATACGGGGACCTCAAGTCAAAAACCTTCACTTTAGAACAATAAATAAATAAACCCGCTAAAGCCTTCCCAAGGCTGGCCAACTGTAGCATAAGTAATGCAAGAGGCTGAGAGATGCCAGATAAATTTGATTACTATAAAAGATGGGAATATGTTTCTTTCCTCAGAGAATTCACAAAAAGGGGTCAAAACCAAAGCAGCACTGAAAGCGAACAACTTCATTTCGCCAGCAACTCAAGGCGAAAACACAATACAATTTCGCAGGAACATTTTATCACGTTGGCGCAGACACCTCCTAATCTTCTATTTCTGAGAGAGGAAAATAGGAAAGATAGAGTCCAAGCAAAATGGGACTCTTCTTTCTCTTCTGGAAAAAGTCATGCCGATTAGTATATCAATTTAGTAAAGAGTTCGAGAGCTGTTTTCCTCTCCCTCCTGCTACCAGCGTCGTAGTATCTCTAACACGTTTCATTAGGAAAAAAAAAGTAATCGTACACTTCATGATATTCTTCCTATTTGTCAGATTACCAAATCATTTATATCGAACGCAGTCAGGGAGCATCGTTAGGCGAAATGACCTACCGTACTTCCCTCGTTAAAGAAAAACAAAGTCTTGACTCAGTGTTAATTGTTACAGCCCTGAGTAATGATTAGATGGAGCGATCCCCCGCACGCTGTTCTCCGGCGCAAAGATAGCCCTGATCTCACGTCGCCACGTTTTGCCTCTGTGAACGGATGAGCTCTCGCCAGCTGCTGTTACACGGCACCGGCGTTTTGCTGACCTCTCTGGAATTACTTTTTCCTCCGTGTGTCCGAGGGTTGCACTTGGCTCTTTCAGTAACGCATCATGTTGGTGGCCCCGTCACCCCGCTGGCAGCCAAACCCCCCGGCCCTCCCAGAGCCTGTACTCCCAGCTGATGGCAGAAGCTGTTCTTGCTGGAACCTACTAGTTTTCACCTTATTTTCTTTACTACTTCTAAGTCGTCCAGCTCTTCCTATTTACCATCGCAACCTTTCCCTCCACTAACGGCACTGGGTCTTCAGCCCAGTTTCAGTAAACCACGTGTGATTTTTACAGAAGAGCTACAAGTAAGGAGTCCAAGAAAAGGTTGATCTTTGAGGAACGAGTAACTTCCACCCAGTCTGATAAACTCATTTTCAGCGCACAAAAGCCCTTTTGTTTGCACTACAGTTCTTACAAACAGTTTTCTACTTCTGCAAAATAATATTTTCCGTGGTGTCATTGTATCAGTTGCTCTACAGAACTCCAGAAACGATAAACTTGCAGCACTTTTTACTTATAGTACTTTCTAGTATTAAAGAAAGAAACTCAATATTTCTGGAACAGTCAATCTTTGGCAAGTTCATTTTCTTCCTTTTCACTTTAAGTTTCCTTTTGTTAATTCCTTCCTTCACGTTGCCACAGATTTCTTCTTTCTTATATTAAAGAAAATGAGTCTGCAACACAGAACACACAGCTCTACGTGGCAGTCCTTTCAACATTTTCAGACAGACTCTACCACCTCCCGAACGTAAAGCAAATTAACCCTTTTAATACTGAAGTTGTTCTGAACAAGCCCGAGCTACTCTTAAGCCCATCCTAACACACTGTTAATTCTTTCATTTGCAGTCACGAGACTACAAAATCTTTGACACACTTTTTTTTTTTCCTGTAACGATAGTATTATTCCAGTTTATCGCTACAATTTGTAACTCGTCTGTGCTGACAAGTTTCCCGTTATTCATTGACCTCCCTGTCAATAAATACTGTTTTGAAGGCAGAGGGGCAACAAGAAGTGGGTTTTTTGGGAGGGTTTCTCTTGCAAGTGGGTTGACAGCACACTCCTGCGAGTTCTTCCTTCTGATTAGAATGCAATTCCCAGGTAACATTTCTGCCTTTGGCTTACAACAACCCACATCCTGACTTTCCAGCACCCAAGTTCTAAAATTCATCCGTCCAGAGGGTTTCTCTACTAAATTCAGTCGATTTTCAAAATTGTGTCATTTTGAAATAAAGCAGAAATTAAGTAGTAGAGCACTTCTATTCTTCCATTTGATTTAAAACAAATATAAGGATATGGCGGTTTTGCCATAAGCAGCTCCGAAGCTCAGCTAAACGACAGTAAAGAGAAGCAACCACGAGCACCTTCCAGGGCTCTGGGGACAAGAATTCTTTCTCAGGTGATGAAGGAAGGAGTTTGGGAAAAGGCAGGTCTGAGGAGAAGAGCTTTAGAAAAATGAGTTGTAAACTACTGCAACAGAAGAAATGGGGTGATGGGAAAGCTGGGAAGGGGTTGCCTACGAGGGCATGTACTGAAAGGACGAGGGGCAACAGTTTTAAACCAGAGCAGGGTAGATTTAGGTGACACATCAGGAACAAGTTCTTTACTATGAGGGCGGTGAGACCCTGGCACAGGTTGCCCGGAGAATCGTGTGTTTGCCGTGGATATTAGTCACCTGCGCACACTCTTACAGAAACTTCGAAAACCACATTTTCTGACTGACGCGTGCGTATCAAACTGACATGCTAGGAAATACAAATGTGTAGCTAACCAGGGTGGTGTTACTTTGGATCCTCGTCTTTATGCTTTAATGGAGATAATCTCCTTTTTCCCCACAGGAGCCATATGTCATTGGGTGCAGGAAGAAAGCTTGGGTGACTAAGAAAACTGGAAAAGAAGGCTCTGTGTCTTGTCACTGCCCAAAAGCTCCTGCTCTGTATCAACCATGCAAATATCCGGCACACGCCACAGAACTTGAACTCCTGATTGCCTGTGAGGTACCACTTTTACCTGCACTTTCGTTCCTAAACCAAACATCTCTCTCAAAGAAACTCCTTCTCTGGACTCTTGCTCTGGTTCAGCTTTTAAACCCCTCACTCCAGGGAAGTTCAAAGCATTCTCACCACCACCATCATCTCACTCGCCTGTCAGACCACGAAGCAGTGCTGCTCAGGCTCAGACAAAAACATACAAAACTTCCTTAGGATATTTATTGAGGCAGCATCTTAAAAGATTTTCCTAGCAAATTTTTGTCTCTGTGAAAGACTCGCGTCTTTCACATAAAAGCCTAAGAGTTTTCTTTGAAAAATTAAACGTTGGCATGTCTGAAATGATATTAGAACAAATAGCCTCTCGCAGCAGCGATTCTGGACAGCAGTGGCTGTGCTCGCTCTGTGCACCAGACAGGAATTTTTCATTTCATACATCATTTAAACCTTGCTGCAGTGATCCCACCAACCTGTCTATACGGTCAGCACAAAGTGAAGCCTCCTGTCCCACCGCGCCTTCCAATTCAGGTTATTTTGGCCAAAATTCAACTGTGCAGGTAGACCCCCATAGCACTGACGGCACAGAAGAAAAGCATACTTAGTACTAAACAAGGAAAAAAATCTTATAATCTCATAAATAATATTGCATATAGTATTTGAACACATCCAAATAAAATTCCACTGTCTACATCATCAGCGAACTTACTGCGGAAACAATAAACCGCAGCAAGTAACCAGCTCATGTACACAGTTGTTTCAATATTTTTAAACGCAGATTTGCATTTATATCATATTTTCAGAAATTACTCTCCCAGGACAGTATAAAAGTCTGGAACAAAGCTTCTCCTTGCAAAAACGCGTATCTAGGAAGAGCTCGCCTACATCTTCCGTGGCCATTAACACAGGCAGATCACCTACTGCTCCAACTGTCCTGGAAAAAATTACGAAGATTATCATTATTGCTAAAGTTATTATTGTTGTCGTGGTCTTTAAAAGCTCAAATACAGAGCTATGTTCTGAAAATACATAATTCAGTAGCCTACGTGCTAAAGCCTTGAATTCACACTGCGGCCACGACTCACACACCTTCAGACTGCGGTAGACCGGAAGCTGAAAAACGGACAGCTTTCGCCTAAAACTCATTGAAATAATACTAAATATTTGCACTTGGAAATACAAAGGAAGAAGGTTTTGCACCATAAATGAAGGGCTTCTGGCCTGTGGTGTGTAACACGGGATATCGCTCATTCAGTAATTCCACCTCTCCTTCCGGATGGATCCTAGCAGGCAGCTAGCACGAACAAACGAAACCCACAAATTCAGCAAGGGCTGGCTGTGAACAAAACAGATGGGTTTTTTTCCTCATCCATTTGACGGACAAAAACCATCTCCTATGGTCTTCATTTCCAGTCTAAAAGTTACAAGCGAGGTGTAACAAAGGCTGCAGGTGGAAGAACACTTTTGAAGAAAGCGCCAGGTAATGTTTCCAGAAGGAGAAGGCCCAAGAGTCAATCATGACAAACCACACGAAAGAGGCACTAAATATAGATTATATGACTCTCCTCCTTTTGTGTGTCAAAACAGGATTTTAATTTTATTTTTAAATCTGCCAATCAGGGCAAAACTCATCACCAAAAAAAAGTCTTTTACCTTTCAAACATCTGTCATACGTTAAAATTGCCCATGTCAAATAGACAGAATAGGGGTACACGGACAGTTTTCACAGATCCCTCAGACTTCTGGGTTTGAAAAGTAAAATATACAAGATATTAATGAGAATTGAAACATCCAGATGGTAAATTTCTTCTCTCTGGAAAACTCTTTGCAGAAGAAAAGAAGCTTTGAGCAAAACCGCAACATTTCCTGTCTAAAAAGTTGAGAATGGATCGAACAAACTTCAAGACAAGACGGTCTAAACCAGCTACTGGAAGTTTAAACAGTCCAGATGCAACCTGTCACCTCCAAACACTGAGCTATTTTAGATTACAATCTCAATTAATATCCGGCATTATTTCTAACGGCGAAAAGCGACACCATTTCCAACTGGCACAGGAGCTCCAGAGTGAGGAGCTCGCGGTGCTGGGCCAGACGCCTCGAATTTCCCTACTCCTCTGACCTTAGCAGTGAAAAACATTGTTATTCTCCTCTGATGTTTCCTGGACTGAAGAAGAGAAAAATAGAGCAGGAGAAGGAGGTCACTGATAATGAGAGCCACTTCCACCAGGCAGATACCAACAGAAAGAAAAACAGGGCAAGGAACTGCACACAACCGAAAAATGAGTTTTAAAACACAAACCAGCGAAACCCCAACAAGATGAAGGATCAGAGAAGTCCAAACAGATTAGGCACCCAAAGCCTAAGTGAGGATCTGATCCCCAGAAGTGGCAGAGGGAGAAGGAGATGGGAAAAACACTTAATATGGGAGCCAAGCCTGGCAAGTCAGGGGGTGGTCTCTACAGAGCGAGATATGGGGTCCGGGAAGCGAAGGGAAATGAATCAAGAGACGAGCAGAAAATCCAGGACGGTGATTTTGAGCAAAACACACCTGGATTAGAAAAACAAATGAACGTGAGAGCCACAAATATGATGGAGGGAGTGGAGCATCTCCCTTATGAGGACAGGCTGAAGGAGCTGGGTCTCTTTAGCTTGGAGAAGAGGAGGCTGAGGGGTGATCTCATTAATGTTTATAAATATGTCAAGGGTGAGTGTCAGGAGGATGGAGCCAGGCTCTTCTCAGGGATGTCCAGTGACAGGACAAGGGGCAATGGGTACAAGCTGGAACACAGGAGGTTCCATAAAAATATGAGAAAAACTTTTTCACTCTGAGGGTGACAGAGCCCCGGCACAGGCTGCCCAGAGAGGGTGTGGAGTCTCCTTCTTCAGAGACATTCAAAACCCGCCTGGACGCGTTCCTGTGCGCTCTGCTGTAGGTGATGCTGCTCTGGCAGGGGGCTGGACTGGATGATCTTTGAGGTCCCTTCCAACCTCTAACATTCTGTGATTCTGTGACGGAGGATAAGCACGCTCTGGTTCCACTTTGAGGGACCACCTGACTTTTGCCCGGCTTAGCACCCCCTACAGCGGTGCCCCCTCCTGGGAGCCCCTGAAGTGGAGAACACCTCCAGAAGTGTGAACCACGACGGAATTTTCTGCTCATTAATGCGTATTAAAACAAATATTGATCAAGAATTTCTCTCCACATCGACAGTCGCATCACTGTAATGATGTGGAAAATGCCTTCAAAAATAATTCCTTAGATAGAGCGAGGAAAACTACCAGGCGATGCTCCACGCTATTAACACTCTTGGTCAAATACAAAGATACCTAACACTGCCCAAGTTCATTATCTCTTTGCCGGCCCTGTAGTGAAATAAAGTCTTACTGCTGCTGAATAGTTCTTTCGATAATTTTCAGTGACTGCTAAGATTACATGCCGATACAACCCTTCTGTCTAGTCAGTGCCAAAATATTTCTGTCAGCACTGCGACCCTGAAAAACTCTGACTGCCACGTGGTCCAGGCAAGCTACAATGATAACTTGAATATTCCTGTTATTTTGAACATGCCAGAATGAAATTACGAGAATGTGGTAAGTCCTGTGAATCAAACTTTTCTGAGTTATGAGAGTTTCTTGTGAGCAGCACATTACAGGAACACGGGAGAGGTTACAACACCTAAGAGCACTCAATTACGGCGTGCGGGAAGCTTCCCAAAGTACTTGTCCATGCACAATGAAAGAGTCTACTAAACATAAAAAAAATACAAATGGTTATCCAGTTACACCTATGCAGCAAGGATGTAAATCTGCTCCTCTACATTCACAAGGGAGTTTCTTGAAAATCCCAGTCCTGGATACAAGCCCCCGTGATCACAGCATCATCAGCTGAAAACTTTACGGGAACTTACACACTTTACGGGACTAATGCCGCACAATCCAAAAAGAAAAGCAACTGAAAAAAGATGTAACCATTTCTAGAGATTCCTCCAGTATCCAAGAGATGAAGACTCCACTGCGAGGGCCATTATGCTTCACAAAATACACCCAAAGAACATACATATAACACGACGGCTCCCGGATCATCCCTGCCCTAGCACCGTCTGTGTAACCTTGAATCGCGAGGGCTTACCTGGACGGAGCGAGCAAGCGCGTCAACGCAGACCACGGAGGAAAGATCTACAGCTCTAAGCTGTTCCACCTTTGTTGTGAACTTCCCAACTCGCCAATCAATAAGATATTGAGTAATAAACGAGCCAGAAATATTCTTGAAAAATACAACAACCAGCTCGTTCAGAATTGTGAGTCGTGGAGCCCACACGTTTTCCAACAGAAGTTCAGGAAATAAAAAACTCATTAAAGCTTTAGCCAAAATTTCTAATTCATCAAAGGATCATGTTCTGAATACCAATGAATTTCATGAAAAAGCAGCATTTTTTTTTTCTTGTCTGCATGTCTGTAAAATATCTCTTAGGTTAAAAACCAAATCTGATGACACTGAAAAGTCTTTCAGGAACAAAGACAGACGAGTAAAACAACCACCAGATCTCTTTAATTCCATGCAAAAGTGTCAACAGCAAAATCACTGCATCTCTTCATAGCAGAATATTAAATAGTTCATTAATATCCATTTTCCCTTCTTCTCTTTTCAGAGGCTACTAAAATTGTTTCTGTTTGATTTTACATGAGTGAAACTCCTCCCAAATGAAACAGGTACAAGTATCTTGAAAGAACACTCAAGTGTACATCACTCAAGACCTTGGCAGTCCCTATCTCTGTGAAACAACAATAGCATCCCTCTAATAACAATGACTTGCTTAACTATTCATTTTTGTAAATAATGGAACTGAAAATTATCTAGTGATGGATTTACACTTTTACAATGCATCTCAGGGATGAAAATGAATAGGGACGAAGAAATTATGTATATTACAATGGGTGACACACAGAACTTAAGATTCTAGCTAGCTCCGCAGAAGAACACAAGCTGGAAAACGTGGCACTACAATTTTTAGCATTTTGCCTTTGTCTAGTATTACTGCGAGACATCCTATATGTGTTACTTGTATTACAGTAGCACTTAAAGGCTCCAATTAAAATCCAAACACCATTATATTAGGCAGAAATAGTGCGAAAATTACAATAGGTGTCATAGCCATTTTAATTCCAAACAACCACAATAAATTACCTACTTCCCAGACGTGCCTGCCTTCACACTGCAGTTACCCACAGAATTTAACATATTAGGCCTTATGCTCAGGGGGAGCTTTAAAGGGACTGCCTAGGCAGTCTTTTCAGCCTTTTCGCAGTTGAACCCCATATTAACGTCCCCAGTGGAGGCACACAGCCTGGGGACCGAAAGCCCACCGCCCGAGCCTTGCTCTCCTTCCTCACCTTTCCTGGGGAGAAGCCCACAAGACCGCTTGGAGCCCGAGCTGAAAACGCCCGCTCCCCCGAGGTCTACAGAAAATACACCCACCTGGATTTTCTTCTCATTGCTTCTCCTTTAGAGCAACTTTCGTCTTTTATTTTAGCTAAACACACCAGCTCACTCTAGGCTGTCATTTGGCTGTTAGTATATTTGCACGCTGAACAGCTTAAGTCTAAGGACGAGGTACGACCTGTCAGAAAGTTATTCAGAGAGAGAGAGATGCATCCCGAGTACAGGTCTAGCCCGGTGGATAGCATCAGTTTGGTCTGACTCAAAAAAGAGGACACCACAAGTTAGTGCAGATACTGAAAAACAACGAGTATTTGGAGCCAGGGACCTGATGAAGGCGACAACTCTTCTGGTAGCAACGGAAAGCGCCAAGTTTCTACACAAAGAAGGTAATAAAGATGACTTTGTGTGTAAGACAGAAACAGCAAGTGTTTACACCGTGACTATTAGTTCTCTAGTCGGGAGTTTATTATAAACAGTATTTCAAACACAGGACTTTGGGAGACAATGTATAAATATTTTAAGTGGTAAAATACAGGCGTTGACTTTTTTTTGTACCGTGTCCAGAAAATTTGCACAAACACATCAAATTCTCCACCTGGGGAATTTACTTTATTGTTAAGTTTGCATTTAAAACAAATGTACATGACCTATTTTGGGGCTAATATAACTAAAAGGAACCTATTTGTTGTTTATTATTTATAGAAGATTCACTTCAGATTAGGCCTTTTGCAGACGTGTGTATCTGTGTGGCATCGTAAAGCATCTCCAGATATCCCCCAGCACTAAAACAGACGGGGAAATGACAAGTTAGGATGTATCCCAGTACACAGAGTATTTTATAAAAGCTAAGATTAAAAGCTGTTTTTTTTCCTCTTCAGAAAGGCCACATGAAAGAGCTGGTACCATGGCTAATGCATTGACCTTCTGTGTCTGATAATGACAAGTTCAAGTTCCCGGAGTTGGATAAGATGTGGAACTAAAGTAAGTGCACTCAAGCAACGAGTTCTCCTGCTCTGTCAGAATCCTACTCACAAAACCAGAGAAAAAAAAAAGAAGAAAACAGTTTAATTTTTATATATATATATAACCAAAGAGCTTTTCTACAGCACCAGCAGGTCTCATAACCACTTTCTTCAGAGGCACTGGTGGTTTCTTTCGCTTTTTAATAGCAAATCTGAAATTAGTTCACGTGAGCATGTCAAATTTATGAAAAAGAGATGCAAAATTGCCGTTTCTGTCTAAAATTTCCCATTTCCAGCTTTCGCCTTGTGAACAAAGAGTGAACCGCAGTAAAATCACGGACGACACAGAAGAGATACAACATCTCCTTACAAACCTTGCCTTCCAAAATTCCAGGAAACCCAGAACGCATTTTTATACAACAAGCAGACTTCTTAAAATTAACTCCTCTGGAAATCCAGTGTCTGCCTTTTGCTTTCAGAGGAGGACAGCAAAAGTACTTCTTCCTATCGTCAACTAAGAAAAAACAGGGTTGACCTAAAGCCTTCGCTCCTACCGGTCAGGAGTTCTGCACAATTTTGCAGGTCCCTGGAGCTCTTCAGGGGAGGGAAATCTCCTCCGCGACGCTGCCGGCAGGACCCCGGCACAGAACAGAAAGCTGCTGCCATCAAAGCGGGCACCGACAGCCACGGGTTTAAATAGAGAACGCAGAGTTTGACTGAGAAAAGTAACTAATAAAGCTTCTGGTTTTCCAAATTACTAGGACTAATAATACGTACTACTAATAATATACACCACTACTAATAAGATCCATCAGGATGTACTGCTACACGTGACTGGTTTAGCACATGTTATACATTCAAATATTTATATTTCAAATTGCACAGAGATATTACAGCCTTTACATCTTTGAGTTCTACAAGACAAATAATAAAGGCTAAAAAACCGCTAGGACTCAAGTTGGTGTAAATCACTGTAGGTGCATCCTCAGATTTTAACCATCAGATCACACCCAACGTTTCACACTGAAAGATTCCTGACAGGACAGGTTGCTCACAAAAGGAGCCGTCCTGAAAAAAAAAACCAACCCCTTTTAAATCTGGCTCTTGAAACCATTATTTCTAATTTCCTCCTCCTCACCCCCAATTCGAGCTCATCTCAGAAACAATGATTTATTTAGAAAGAGAAATAAATCTTAAGCATCTCCGAAGTCTTGGGTTATCCCACTCCAGTAAATTTTCGTAGGCAGAAATTTTTACTTTTCCTTAGAAAACACAGTGATATTAAATACAAAACCCCCACGCATTAAAAGAACACTAACATTTCTAAAACAAGAGCTCGAGTTGAAGTTAAGGAATTGCCATAATTAAACTTGTCCAGGAAGACAGATTAAGGTCAAATATGTCTATTAATTTTGGGTATCCACTCTAAGTCACCTTAGACTTGAGCTACTTGATTTTATTTTTTTTTTTTGAAGCACAGCATTTCACAGCATTTAATACGTTCCCAGAACGGTCAGTTCCCGTTGCGGCTGTGGTTTTTCACCGTTTCTGCGAACCAAACACCACGCGAGGGACGGCCAGCACCGCGTCGGCAGTTTCTTACGGAGGCAGAGAAAGAAATTCCTGCTTCTTAGAGGCATTTCTCCCCTTTCCTCGTGGAACCCACACTGCTCTACACCAGCTCCAACTCCCGCTGCCCTCATCACGGTGAACTCCTCCTTTAGAAAACAGAATCGCCCCCCACGACTCTCTCTGTGAAGAAGTTGGGTGTAAACGCTTTTGACTCTCATATTAGTGGAGTTCTCCGTAATGTGAGCAGGGGGAGGCCAGAGCGTGGGCCCCCCGCCTCGTTTCCACCCCTCCTCTCTGTCCTTCATCCCCCGGGTCCACCAAAATCTTCCTCCAGGGGCGAGGAGGAGCCCCGGACCCAGCCAAAGCGGAGAGTTGCCCACGTGCCGTGTCCGGGGGTCACGGGAAAACGGGGCCTTCGGGGAGGAGAGGGGTAAAACTGGCATCGAAATGGCCTCGTTTGGCGGCGTCAGGTGAGGGAACCGAGACAAAACCCAGGACAAACACCCAAGGCAAAAGCGAGCAGCGTGGGGGTCCGACCGAGGTGCCCAGGGCAGGGCATGGCAGTAGCCGCCGGTGGTGGCCACGCCGGGGGCTTTCGGCGCGTGGGAAATGGCACCGGGCTGAAATAAAAGATGCATTCACACTTTGTAACGCGTTCTCTCGGTGGTTTTGTTACATCCCTCACTACTTCTAATTATCAAAGAGACTTTCTCTCTAAACAAAGGCTGCCGCCTCTTCATCCGAGAGCGACGTTAAGATGCTAAATGAGGTACGCGATCAGAGCGCCTCGCCAGACAAAAGGATAAGTCAAACGCAGGCACTTGTGATTTCCGCGCTGGATCAAGGAGAGGGAAAGGAGTTACAGAGAAGAAAGCCGAGATTTCAAACAAATGTTTCCATAATCAACAGTTACTGCAAGCAAGGTTCAGAAAATTACAGGGGGGAAAAAAAAAATCTTTTTCTGTAAATATTCCTTGTTGTCATCTTCTTTGTTTAAGGTGAAATCTCTCTCTTTTTTCTCAAGTATCAGTCTTAACCTTTTCTTTTTCAAGATAGCTTGGGAAAAGGAAAAGAAAATGCTAACCTCGATTTTTATTTTTTAATTTGACAAAATAAACTATGAATAGTTTCTCTGAAAATGCTAGAGTCTGCGATGTAACATCTTTATTTAGTTCTAAACCGTCCGTTATTTACACAGAGGCCAGACAATAATTTGTGCTATTAAGAAACGATTTTTTTCCCCCCAACACATACATTATTTGTTAACATTCCTAAATACTCATTACGCGAACACACAGCCTTTAAAAAGCTTATTGTTTTCTCATTAAATGTGGATATTTTGGGCAGAATCTTTGCACTAAGTAAACAGATATTTGGATAATTTTAAAATTAATGTTTAAAATGCAAGTGGCACCAATCTTCGGAAAAGCAGTTACTTCTCTCTCCAGCCCTGCTGTCTCTTCGGCCCCCTCGGCTTTTTGCTTCCCCCGCACTAACACACCTTTCCCATCGCACGGTCCCTCCCGGGACACGCAGCGAGTTCCTCAATCCCCAGCAGCCCTGAGAATTTCACTAATCCAGCACCTTTCTCTTCTTCCCTCTTTTCATTTCCAGGGCAACGTTTGCCACACAGCACAGTATTTTTCTTTCTGCCCTCCTCTCTTTAGCCCTGCTCCCTGTGCCGTACCGCTTCTTCGGGAGTTATCTGCCACCTGAGCCCAAAAACCCTCTGATGTTTAACGATCAGAACTTCAGGTGACAAACCAGCACCTGCGGGACAGGGAGCTCAAGCCACGCTGGCTGAACGTGGTTAAAGCTGAATTATTTCAGCTGGGTAACGTGGAAAAAATGCAAATATGTTATCTGTTCCTTTTTTTAATTGTTATTTTCCCTTCCAATGGAAGAGGGTTACCTTTATTAATTCCTCTTATCCTTTTCTACAGGGATGTCAAAGGCACAGTGGCTTTTTAAGCTGTGGACCCTTTCCCATCCTTCTGCGATATGGAAAGTGTCACGTTTTGCTTAGACACAATTTCAATAGTTTTGTGTATTTCAGAGGGTGCTTAGGAATATTTGTTCTAAGCAGGTTCTTATTTGCATTCAAAGTTACTACCAAAAAAATTAAGTATTTGAAGGCTTGATACAGTGCCTTAATCTGGCGATCTTCAAACGTGCACACTAAACTTGCAGATTGACTTTCTGCGGCTACGCAAAATTCAAGTAATTGCAAAAAAAAAAAAAAAAAAAAAGTGAGTTTTTCTTTTCGTAACTCAGGTCAGGGAATAAGCAATTTGCAGGAACAGCTGCTGAATTTGCACTAGCAAGTGTGTTTAAAAGGCAATGCCTGAACGTACATCCCTTCCGTTAAAGTCATTTTTTAATGAAAACTGGTTCTTCCTAACCTGGAAGGTGGCTTTAACCCACCCAAGAGCTGTTAGTCACCTGCACAAACAAGTTCAGCAGAGTTTTACTGCCAGAGGATACCGGGTCAGAGATGGCTTCTGGTGTCCGATCCGTCACTGACTACCTCAATTGCCGCCAGCAATCCTTTAACCTTTCTGTATTAATGTTTTCCTGCCAGTGGAATAGTTCTTCGTCACGGTAGGGAGGAGCTCAGCCTAGTAATTAATAAAAATAACTATAGAAATGCTCTTTCTCTAATCCCAATGTCTGTCTGCTCCCCAGAATAACGCCAAGAAACTCCAAACCCCTCCGCACACGAGATAGAAATGAGGCTCCTGTGCGAGTGGGTGCTACCCCAGAGCAGGTTTCTACTGCACGTATTTTAATGACTTCACAAATTACGAAGAATAACGAGGCTCACGGTTTCCTTGCAACTCGTGAATAACAACAACCGAGAGAGAAGCAGCGGTCTTTGTCTTGAGCTGACAACCTGCATGGTTTAGAACACTCCCATAAGTTTTAACGAGCTACATGATTTAAAAACACATATATTGTGAAAACCCTCTGGATCTGAAAACTTACGTGCCACGTTTCAGCCTAAACCAAACTTCTACTGCCTAGATGTAAAGCCCTGGAAAAAGGAGTTTATAAGGGAAATACTGACAGAACATTAGCTCCTGTAGCATGGTAACGGGTACCACTATAATGCAGTCTATTCCAGAACAATTTTTCTTTTTATTATTTCATTAAGTTGTATCTCACTAAAGTTCCTCCTAGGATCTCTCTGCAGCACCAAATTTTTCATTGAGAAAACTATAAATCATAGGCCTAAATTACAATTTAATTATAAACGCCTTCCCTTCTAATGCTGCCTGGGACCTTTTACCCTCCTACATAATTCTAAAAAATGACCCCTGTCATAATTTCCTTCACTAGAATAATATGCAGAGATCTAATCCTGAATCCTGCTGTCTTATAATTTAATATAAGAGGTAATTATTATTCAAAAGATAATGTTGCAGATATTGAAAATATTCTGAAGTTTAAGTCTAAAAAAAACCTTGACTCGGGATGTAAAAGCCTCTTACTTGACTCTTGCAGAAAAGGAAATAAATAAAAAGGTTTTAAGACAATGCAAAATGCTAAAAGTATTAGTTGTAGCTGGAATTTGTCTACTGTAATTTCTGTAACCTTTGGACTACACTCACACATGCGGCAAAACCAGGCAGACACCGGACCATTTGTTACCGATTTCTGCTTTTTGCCATCGGTTAGACAGAAAGCTCCACAGTGCTGCTACCCAGCTGAAAAACACGCTTTAGGTGGCTCCCCAGCTCCGAATGCAAGGAGGCGGAGGCAAGCCAAAGTCAAAAGAAAAAGAAAAACACAAACCCAAAGAAATCCCACCTTCATCAAACCGCCTGCTTACATCTCAAATTTTATTTTATATTTATCACATCAAAGACGCTGTTATGTTTATCCAAAACACTTCTGTAAAGGAGAAGTTAAATAATATTAAAACTTTAAGGTATTAGTACCTTTTCTCCCAAGTCAAAAAAAGCAAGGAGTAACACCATTATGTCAATTCATCTTGCACAAGAGACAGTGAATTTAATCTCGTACAAGGAACACAGCTATTATTGCCTGTCTCTATTCACTTTACAAAGAAAGACTTTGACCTTAAAGCCCTTTTTTCTAAAACTGGGATTTCATCAATTAAAACCTGTTTTCTTTTTAGTTAACTTTTACAGTATGCAAGGATATCTGTCAAAGAAGTGAACCGACAGCACACGTGGAGCAAAGGCAGGCGAGGGTGAGCGTAAGGAGAGAGAATTAACAGAAAGAATTTCTGGAGCACAGTAGAATAAAATTCACAGAACAACTGGAACGTTTTTTTCTGTTTCGCATTCAGGGAGCACGCCCCATTTTTTCAGGTAAATGAGACACCAAATGAGCTTCGTTCCTTCTAACCATATACAGCCCCATCAGTAAGAACAAATAAAATACCGTAACTGACAGATTCAGCATCCTGAAGAGGCAGAGGCCAGTGAGGTTATCAGAAAATGGGGTTCACAAGAGGTAATTATAGCCCACGCTCACCCTTCTTAGGTGAGGCAGAACATCACTATACAGCTCAATAAAAATCAAACTACATAGTGCAGAGGCACCAGTTTACTACCCTCTTTGTTTTTGCTTTGGGAGCAGTTCATTTAAGGTGTAATAAATTGAGGGTTTTTTTCCTGTCCTTCCATAAATCTCGGGACAGTGCAAATGAGGTGTTCCTCATTACGGAGAGAAGAAAAGGGGCTCCCCAGATAGTGACACGAAGTGGTAGCATTAAAGCGCTCATTAAAAGGAGCCCTGCTCTTTTTTTTTTGTAATAAGGAATATTACTTAATAGCACTCGGAGCATGGTTCACTTCATACTGCTGAAGCGAGCTTTTGGGGGGCAGTGGAGAGGAAAAAAGAGAAAGTCCATAGCACCACAAACATCATAAAAAAAGAGAGAAGGAATTTTTTTGCCCGTCAGAAATTAATAAGAGGTACGAAAGTGTCATTGGCTGCCTCTAACTGAATCGCTTCATGCAACAGAAAGACTGAAGGATCTCGGGGGGCTTCACGGAAGATGTTAGACCATACTTTTAAATGAAAAAACAACATCAGACTAGATGGGCACAGGTGGGCTGAAAAAGGTTGCCAGTAGATGATTTCCTGATTTGAGGATCCAGTACAACACAAAGCTTCACAATTTTGTAGGAATCCTATCACCAGCGAGCCGGGGCGCGTTGCGGTGATGGGGGACGCGTAGCACCAAAAAAGGACAGAGGCAGAGCAAATATTTTACATTTCCAACAAAAATCACTCTACTGCAGCAGCGGCGAAGGTTTGGACATTCGGACAATCGGAATGTCGTCAGAAGTTCAGACGCACACCAAAACACGTCCTTGGAAGCGCCACGTGAAGCACCCCAAGAAAGAATAATGGTTCCTGCCTCGCGCGGGGCTGCCCCAGGTGTCTTTGATGAAGACAAGAAACGTTTCGGTGGTCATCTCTGCGTCTCCATCCTCCTTCCTGCCACCAACCGCCGTTCCGCTGCAGAACCCACCAGGAGCCCCTGCCTGACCAGGAGCAAAAGCCAGCGTCCAGCAGGAAGGTTGGGCAGGGCTTTGTGGTCTGAATCGCATCAGGTCCTGACCGACCTCAGGATTCAACAGGGTGGGGGGAAAAACCCTCTGAAGGGCAGAAAGTAATGTAAATATGCAGAAGCAATACCTGGACATCTCCGACATCTTCCTTCCTTTTGCAGTGCTAGTGAAACCACACAGAAAGGAGAACAAGGAGGATTAATTGAACAGGTATGAAAGCCGGTGAGAGCGCTTTGGTTCGGAGTCAGTCACAGCCAAAACCTCGATTAACCCAAATAAGAGCTTCGCCCAAGTCAGAAGTGAAAAAAAGAGTTTATGGTAGTATTACACGAACATTATGTTTATTTTAATAGCTCTTAAATTTTTAAAATAAGTAGAAAAAACACAGATTATGTTTCTGACAAATCTTCTTTTGCTGTTTCTGGCTGGCACCCTCAGTCATCAGCGTAACGGCCAGGGCAGGGCACCACAACGCCGCTACTAGTTAGTAAGGACTCCTGAAACTATTTAGTCTTGCTTTTGTTGTTAGCATGTCTGTCCAGCAACCACAAGGTTAGTAAAGCACCGCAAAGCATCCAGAGAGGAGTTCTTTGCAAGGCACACGTTTTATGCAAAGAAATTTTCTTAATTATGCTTGCAGCAATTTTCTTCCTTCTTTTTCAAAGAAAAATTACTCATTCGTAGTTTTAGACACGTTAAAACAATTTTAGTTCTCGAAGCAGAACTACAAACCTGCAAAAAGCAGCTTTGAAGCCATCATCAGGGAAGTTGCCCAAGAAACTACCAAGAGTTAACACAATTTTTGTGGACATCGCAAACATTCTGCAGATCATCTTATGCAAATTCTTTTGGTTTTGCCAAGCCATCGCCCCCACTTGTCAGGCTATTTTGAATTGTGCTCCTCTCACTGAACGCGCTCAATATCTCAGTTTTCTGTTGTCTGAAAGCCCAGTGAATATATTTCCTACTGTGTGATTCAGCTCATGAAAGCAAACACCGCAGTGACCCAGGGTCAGGGCAGACCCCTGCCAAACCCCATTTTATACCTCCTTCCCTTTGGACAGTGATAAGTGTGCCCTAAATATGATTCTTCAGCCCGTTGCACAGCTACAGGCATCTGAACTGCATTTCCTTAGCTCGCTTATCAATAAAGAAGTCACATGAGACAGCGCCAAAACCTCCCTGAACTCCTGATCCAGCGCCCCTCTCGCCTCCCCGCTCTGCACACCTCCTACTCTGCCCTACTCCTTGCTGTGTTGGTCAGGCAAGATTTTTTCCTGACTAAGCTGTGTTTGTTGTTCACTTCCCCGTCACCTTCGGAGCGCTTGCAAATAGTTTATTCTTTCCCGGAATTTTCTCAGAAGCCGGAGCCCACTGCTCTGTAACTCCTGTCTGAACTAGGGACACCACGCTGCCTCCCAGTATTTCACCTCCCCATTCAAACCCAGCCAGCCACTGCTGGTTCCGACCTTATTTTGGCTCCACACGTTCTTTTAATGAGTTTTGAAAACCAGGCGTCCGACAGCAGCTTTATACGCTTTACATACACTTTATCCTGCTTCTTCTCTATTCCGGACTAAGATCTCGCCCATTTGGCAGGGGCATCAATTACGAGAGCTGCTGTCCTACAGACGACCTCTGACAGAGACGGATACAAACACGTTTGTCTGTCTCAAAATTAGCTTTTGCTCCCCACTGAACGGTGATCCTACACTTCCCTTTATTCTCCTATTCCTGTTATTGTTCCCGGTGTTGTTATTTTTGCCGTTTTGATGCGTCTTGCTAGCTGCTTCTTGTTTTATCATTTGGCTTCTCCCATTTCAACACAACGTGCTTCTGCTGGGTTTTTCCACTTGTTCTCAGCAATCCTCAAGGTGCTCTCTTACACTTTGCATCCACCCTCTGCACTAGGATAGTTTGCTCTTTATAAAAAGATCCCATTTATGTAATTATTCAGACTTCAGGTCTGAATAATTCCCAGTAAATGTCGCATTAGGTGTCTGAGATATTCACTGTCCCTGATTATTCTTAGCTTTTAATTGCACGCTGAACACAAAAACTTGCTGCCCTCTTGCCTACAATGTCCCAGGTAGTTGTGTCTTGGTTTCTGCGTTCCTTTTACCCAGCCTGCAAACCAAGCAGCGCACACTGCAGCAAGAGTTTAGGGCTTTTTACACTTGGTACATGGAGGACTGACAATATTTTTGCTTTTTGCCCGTCTATAACTACAGGCTGCAACAAAAATGAGAGAAAACCCAAGCAAAAACTCGTATTCTTTGCTGATGGCGGTGCTCCCTCGTTCCCAGGTCCGAGAGCATCCTCCGCCCTTCCAACTTCGCAAAAAGACTTTTGCAGAGGGAACCCAGCCCCAGCACATGTTCTCTCACGTTTAACAGGGCCGCTTTGAAAGCGCTTTTAGTCCTCGTCAAACAAGGATAATTGACAGCTTTCCACCCCTAGCATCCCCACTCTAAGGCGGCCGTTTCCCCAGGAGCCGCCTCGTGCAGCCTCAAACACTTTATTACTGGTCAATTTGGGTTTCCTGCCCACTGTAAGTGGCAGTGCTGAGGGTCTCTAACTCTCTCTCGTCTCGCTAATCAATATAAGCAGTCGCTTCCACGGCATTTCCCTGCTACTCAGCAAGAAGGACGAGAGAGAGTGCCATTGTCCGTACGCAACTGCAGAGCTTCCGCGCCACACCACAAAGTTAAACTTCAGAAAGAGGGAAAAGGGAAAAAATTTTACTTCGGACTGTGGCAGCCACACCAACGTCCCCCCGAGCCGCGCACGTGGCACCACGCTCACCACGGAGAGCCACAGAAAAATGCTATAAAGTGCCAACCACAGCTTTACAGGCGCTGTATTACGGGCACGGAAAAGGCGGGATTAAGCAATTACTGCCTCGAACTCGCGCAGTAAAATTTGTTTATGAGGTAAATTTTAACAAGAAACAAACAGTTAGTGTTGTTTATAAGCAAACTCAAGCCGTAAAAATCAGGGAATGCTTTGTAAATACCAGCCCATGGGCGGGATGAGGTCCTGGAGGGAAGCTCCCCGCTGTTCGCAGCTGCTCTCCCGCAGATCGTGGCCAGCTCCAGCCACCAGGTGAAATCAAACCAGTGGTTTTGCCCAGGGATGGCACAGTGGCAAAACCTTCATTTATTTGTAAAGATATTTCTTCTCCCGGGTCTCCCCTTCCACCGCGTGGAATGAGCCCCTTGTAACAGCCATAAGGTAAACGGCGACAGCGACCGCTTAAAAGATCCATCTATTATCTACCTGCAAATAACGTCAAATACAGTCAGAGCCAGGGTACGACAGAGAACTGCGACCTGAACGATTCCCGAATCCAATTCAGTTTCCCGCTGCCACCTTGTTCAACTGGAAATACCCATATTCTCACTCAGCACTGCAACAGACCCTTCCCTTTTAACAAAACCAATTCCTTAGGTGGAGCCCCGAGACTCTGTGGTGTCCCTACAGCGCAGCACGGTCCCGCCGTTACGGTCGGGCTTTTGCGCTCACCAAAGTGCACGCGCCAGCTGCGGAGCACCGCTGACCGCCAGTACTTTCACTAAAATCCTACGTACTATCACCTGGCGCTCTGTGAGGAAGGAAACGCACCTCAGCTGATCCAGCTTTACTAATCCCTAATGACAAAAATAAAAAAACCTCAGGGGGAAATGTAACGCGGTTCTTTTTTTTCTACACGCGCACACAAAACCTTTAAAAGTGAATCTCTGGCTGCCGCAAAGTACTGAGGTGAAGAGGGAGGTCTTAGCATCCCTGCTCCCCCAGGATCTCTTGGAGCGTGTGTGTTTCTGTGGCGGTTGGCTTGCGGTTTCGTTGTTCGCTACAGTTTCCCAGAGCCCTATATTTTACTGAAACATAAGTACAGGCCCACCAATTCGCTGACAAGCTGATCTATTGGCTCTAGGACACTGAGGGGAATTATGCTCCTGCCGCCCTGATGCTCTCCTTTGTTTAGAAAAAGAAGAGAGAAAGAGAGAGAGTGAAAAAAAAAATCCTCAATCGTTTAGTACAAGTCATTTTACATGCTGGGATAATGAAGTATAAAAATGCCTTCAAAGGACTGATTTCCTACTTTTAACTCACTACCAGCCGAGCTCTTTGTGAGGCCCTCTGGAACATGCATTCCCAGCCCCACTCAAACAAAAGAGCTGCGAATTCATTAAACTATTTAATTATGCCTTTTTATTTTTCTCCATTAGCAAGCCCTGCCAGTACAAAGTAAATAAAGCCACCATGGTCTTTCCCCAGCAGACACACTGACTGTTTTTATTCTTTATTCAGTTTACAATATAAAGGGCTATTTTTTTCCCCCCCTCCTCCTATTCTTGGCCAGTTTCCTAATACGAGCCCTACAAACAGAAGCATCCAACTGTACATGCGATGCGCGGACGTGGAGAGCGGCAGCGGCGGCAGCAGCAGCACTCAGCATTGCAAGCACATAGCCGAGACAGCTTTCAAAGTACCAGCAGCCAACGGCAGCCAAACAGCACTTTACAGCCAGGCGCGGAAAAGATATTAGCTTTTTTTTTTTTTTTATACTCTAGTAAATTTGCTTTTTACATCTATTTCTTTTCAGAAGGGCTTGTTATTGAGCTTACTGTCCACAAATTCCATTGATCTCAGGCTGTGACTCAATCCATATGCTCACGCTTTGACACCAGCACAGCAAGCAAGCGATACAAATCCTGTTCAGGCTACAAACTTATTGATTTTATAGATTTCCCCCAAAGTTGTGATAATGATATATCATTGTTAAATTTGGTAGAACAAACTGCTTTCCCAATCTGTCAATGCGAGCATGAAAACCAATTCACAGCCTTGTTTAGAAGGCTTTCCCTTCAGAAGAATAACTACTGCTAGCGGAAGCAGATCACCAATAGCCAGCCGCTGGCACGGTTTGATGGATGTTACCTTTCCAGTTGCCCTTTCCTGACCTGTAGCATGCTGGGTTCCCAGACTTGCCTCCTGGTTATGAGAACCGCCCTTTATTTTTCAGAAGCATTTTTCAAATTCATTATTTAAAACTTGCAGCGCACGTAAACCGTAATAATAGCTTTTAAACATATTTCCTTTAAATATTTTAGATGCATTAAGACAACATGAAAATTATTGATTTTAGCAACCCATTTTTGCTCGTTCTCTTCCTGTGCCCACGGAAATGGCAAAGCTAGGCTCTTCCCTTCCAGGAGAGGGAGACAGAACTCTGGGTTAAGGAGGAGTGGCCTCACTTTCCGTTCCACCACAGCTTCTCAACCAAACAACAGTGGGAACAACGCAACGGGCGGCTTCACGGCCACTGGCTTCCACCGTGAAACCACGCTGGGGCATTTCCTCGTGGCTCCTCACTGCCAAAGTAGAAACTTGATCCAACGCTCATCTAACCAGCAAGAGAGGGTTCCATTCCAGGGGTATTAGGAAGAAGAAACTCAAGCCGCTTCTCAGGTTATGAGAACGCAACACGAGAAGTCCATCAGTCCTTACGTGCTTATCGTAGGACAAAAAGGCACTCACCAAAAAAACGCCTGCGTGGTGCAGAAGATGTGCAAAAACTGTAAACAGCTGTTGTGTTCTTAACAAGCCATGAAATAGCTCTAACAAAACGGTTTGCTGGAATTACAATGTGTGCTTTCATTCACACATTCTCCTCAAACTCCGAGGCAATTACGAGCACTCCAGAAAGAGACTTAGAATTCATAAACAAAAGACCTGCCAAAGAAACTGAAACTAATCAAGAGGCAAGAATTACAACGTTAGAAAACAAAATTTAGGAGATCCATGTGACTAAATAATACCTCTCTTTGCCATCACGGCCTTTCTGTTATTTATCCACCAACACACACCTCTAGCACCGGGAAAGCGGTTCAACTCATCAATGCTCTGCCACTAGTTCCACACACACCACGCAGCCAGGGCTTTGCTGTGTTCTCCCAAGTGTTGCTGTTGATCTCTCCCCACACCTGCAACACCTCCCGAAGCATTTAACCGCGTTCCTGGGACAACAGCTCCGAGACAGATTTTGAAGGGCTGAATATCTCCCACCAGTGCCTCCGCTTTCACTTTTGATTTAATTCAAGGTGATAGACGCTGAACTCTTTTACCTACCGTGGCTTTTTTTGAACTTGCGGAATGTCCTTTCCAAATACGTCTTTCTGAAAAGTCTTTCTGAACTTCAGGGCACTCTAAATTTGAGTACCTGCCCGCAGCATCTCTTGTCTGTCTTCCAACTACAATAAGGAACAACAACTCTAACATACTTCTCATTCATCTATAGTATTTTCACGTTTTTTCTCACCGAAACAGAAATGCCAAGCTAAGAGAAAAGTGATAGAACAGCCCCACGTCAATTGTTTTAGCATCACAACGCTGAGGAGCTGTGCCTCATGCTTCTCTTTTCATGTGTACGCAGGAAGGGGTCTCACAACACGTCTTCACAAAAACAGATTGTCTAATTGCTGGGCAGAGGAAGTACTACCAATCACATACCAAGCATTCAATTGCTTTTTGTCTGAAGAAAGTGAAGACCTTAGCAAAGACAAGTGTTATTATGAATCTCACTTCCACAATGGGGGATCTCAGACTTGGTGAAACGGTAAGACTTGCCACAGGTCTCGTACGCAACCAGTGATAAGGTAATGGCCAGCAATGAAGATCTTCACGCCCAACATCTATTATATCCATTCTGGGTAACGTCAGCTTCTACCTTATTTAGGAAAAGGCTGGTCATCTGACGTACTCCAGAGGACGTGAGAGCATTGAAAAGCAAACCATCTGGGCACAGTTATGCTCTTACTTCCTCACCAGCCCTTCTGGTCAAGCTCTGCACCCTCGCTGTGTGTCCGGCATTCATATTCCCTCATATTCCTTGTTTACTAAACAAGTAATCACCTTACCCCAGTCAAACTAAGCAGCAGCAAAGGCAGCACATGTTCCTCCACTCGGTTTCCCTTCACCCATCGTACCGCTTGATGTATAATTTATATGACTCCACAACAGGAAAAACCTGCTCTTGGTGTTCTGTGGAATTCCCGCTCCGGGTAACGGAACTTGTGTGAGGATTAACAGAACCGGGTGGTTCTAGATGATTAGGGGAGAGAACTGATATCTGTCAGAAAAAATTAAATGGGCCAGTCTGAACGCATAATTGGGATGTAAAGACATCCAAAGAGCAATTCCTTCCTTGCCCCACAAAAGCAATATATTTGGACAATTCACAGAATCAGCCTTCAATTAACATTGCTAGAGAAATAAGTCTTTTCCCTCTTGCATCCCACTCTTTCTCACTTTCCTCTTCACCACCCAAAAAAAAAAAAAGAAAAAGAAGAAAAAGAGAAAGAGAGAGAAAAGGAAAAAAAAAAAAAAGCCCTTCCTGATAATTGCAGTGGTCCAAATGTGCAGGGGCTTTCATACAGAATGATGGCTTCCCTTGTCTCCTGCATTTGTTCATCTCCTTTGGGAGGAGCAATTTACAGAAAGCATTATCGATTTTTGCCATAATAGGTACAGAGATGCCTCACTGTCCCTGCTCAGCCAGCTCACTCTCTGCATCACAACTGTCAGGGCAGTTTGTGAAGCCCGTCATTATTTTTTTTCAAGTAAATCCATCACAGGAGTGGGGGGAAAAGTGATGAAAATAAAATTATTTTCACCTTGCCATAAAAAAAAGAATGGCCACGTTCCCTAACAGAAATAAGTGCAAATGCTGTCAACTAAGAGAGCGGAAGGGAAATTCAAAGCAAATAAAAGCGGGCCGGGGGGGAGGAAGGAGAGGGAGGAGGGAGTGCGAGGAGGCATGGCAGTGGCTAATTTACTTTGAAGACATTCTGGAATTTTCCTGCCAAAGCCACTGTTTACAAGTCTTGCAGCTGTTCCCCACGTTCTCGTTTTTCTGGGAGTGCCAAAAATCTCTAACTCTGTACAGGTATTTTCTTTGGCTTTCAGGGTGTCGAGTAGATCGCGGGGCTCACGATGCAATTATTAAACGCTACTGGTCTGCGGGACGAAACCTGCCTTCAAACCTCGCCGTGAAGGCAGACCACCCACCCACCCGCCGGCCCCGCGCTCCTTTGTGCGCAGAAGGGGTTCGGCGGCTTTTCCCCCACTCCCTGCTCACCAGGGGCAGGCCGAGGCCACTCGTCTCATTCTGTCCCTGATCAGCATGTGAATGTAGAGGGACACTTACTTCAAATATTTCTGAAACTTAAAAAAAAAAAAAAAAAAGCCTTTCAGAAATCACGTCTAAAAACAAACAGCTCCCCCCGGCCCCTCAATTGCATTACTGACTCTCCTTTGGTATTCATCCCTCCTCCTTGATTAGTTTTTGCTGTACCCTTCATGTTGGTCACTTATCTCACATCTTGAAGGTCACCGTCTGTAGTACCCTATTCCAGCGGCCCCGGGTTGTTTTTTATTCCTGAAGACAGCCTTGTTTTGGGCTCAGAAGGTTTAATCCAAGAATTGGCCCTGGATCTAATTCCCAGATCCTCAGTTCATTAGCCATGAAAAGTGATAGCTGCTTAAGATTTTTATGAGACATTGTTCCAAAAGCGGACCACAGAAACGGCACAATTACCCGGCACGCTGCACAAAGCCCCGGCTGCCTTTGGCACTGACGCAGGGAGCTCGATAGCAACCAAACAGCTTAATGAAAAGCAGCAAGTTTGCTCTTGGTAAGGAGCAGGGAATCTGTGAAGTTTGTTTCCACGTGGTACTTTCTGTAAGCACATTTGTTAGGATAAAAATTTAAATCGTCGCACCCCTGCTTCAGAAGCATCGGCGCTAAGGGATACGCGCCGCGTCTTTCTGACCCTCTCGAGTGAGCGCTTGCAAACACCCAGTATTTAAAACTCATCTGTCTTGTCCCTCTGGCCCCTCGGCAGATCGAGATATTGCCGCCGAGGCTGGCCGTCCGTCCGCTGCAGTCAGGCCAGGCGAGCTGTGAGAAAAGCAGCGAGGCAGCTGGGCAGAAATAGCGGAGGATTTCTTCCCATCAGAGTGTAGCGAAACCGCAATAACCAGTCCCATGTCCAAGTAATTACAAGGATGTGAAGCAGGCCAGCAAAACCTAAGAGGTTTAGAAGTAAAGTGGATACTCTGCTGAGCGGTGGATTAAGACTAGATGTAGCCAGATCCAGTCCAGGTAAAGCACTTTCACAACAACTCCTCAGCTCCTCCAACTGCCACCTGCCCTGAACAGACCGTGGGCCCTCCCAAAGCAGGTCCCAGATCTTTAAATCTTGCCTTAACCCCTTCCTAGGTCCATCCCATAGCTGGCTGCATCGTGTCTAGGCACGGCAGCGGGTCCTGGAGCGAAAGGACAGGCGCACTCCAGGGGCTCGGTCTGGACTCACTGAGCCTGGGATCTGTTGCCCCAGTTCCTCAAGGACCATCCTGGGGTGTTAAGAAGGTGCCACCATGCTGGGAAACCCGGCGAGCTGCCTCTTGCAGAGGACAGTGTTCAAGGCCAGGCTGGATGGAGCTTTGAGCAACCTGGTCTAGTGGGAGGTGTCCTTGCCACGGCGCGGGGGTTGGAACGAGATGATCCTTGAGGTCCCTTCCAACCCAAACCATTCTATGACATCTCCTTGCCCCAAGAGACTGCCCGCATGGAAAATTCTCACCTCAAATGACATCACAGCAACTTCCCCACACAGGTTTTTGGGAAGCACCCACGCTGGTGAGGTGGCTGCAGGTTCAAGGACACAGCCCTGGGAGCAGCTCCTTGGACCCGCAGCCACCTCACCAGCAACTTTCTGTGTCCTGCAAACATTTCTAACCCATTCCTCATCGGACGTATTTATACGAAAAGCTGTACATTGAAAAGAAAATTGTGCAGAAAGCAACCAGCCAGATCCTGCTAGCTACGCGCACGCTAACGCAAGTTATCTTTGCCGCTTATGGTAAACAGACAGCGCCTTTTGTGGGAAAGTTCCCAGAGAAAAAAACAAGCCCTTGGGGACAGTGGAGGGGTCGGAGCAGACGGGACGCAGGTTTGGAGGTGCCAGGCTCCCACTATTTCCCACCTCTGCCCGACAGCCACGTGCCCCAGGCAGTCCGGAGCTGTTCGTGTGCCCAAAACAGCTGGAGGAAACCAAAGACATCCGCGGTTCCCCACCGGAAAGCAAAGGATAAGCTTTGTCACATAGACCAAGCGTATCAAGAAATTTTAGCTTGTTTATTAAACGCAGAGAACAGCTATTACTGCGATTTATCTAATAGGCTCTGCTGTGCAAACAACGGGCCCAATTTCAATAGCTGGGTAATTCTGTCAATGAATTACCATCCTAAGGGAAAAATTAGTTTAAATTAGTTTAGTTTGTTCTTTCGCTCTCACAAGTACATTCTCGGTTCTAATTGTTTTTAAACCTCTTGTCTTTGGTACGTCCGCACGAAGCATCGTGTCAGAGCAGGTGGCTGCCTTATGTCTCTCTCATTTAGCCAATATCGCACTCCACTTAATTCATACACATGTTCAGACACATGCACACACTCGCAGAACAGATGTACGCACCAAAACACATGCACACGTATGTGGCTGCCGTTTCACAGAACAAGCACAATAAAAACTTGGAAAACGGCCCGCAGAAAAATAACTTTCATTTTTAATTCCAAACCATAATTAAATTAGCCGGGATCACAAGGGGAGCGTGTGCTGAGACCAAACAAGCTCAAGTGTTTGACACCCCGATGTTTGCGTTTGGGAACACGCTGGTTTTCATTTCGGACACGTAACACATGTGGACCACCCCTCTTCCCCAGAGTCTGGAAAATGCTGATAACATTAAGCGTGGCTTCTCCCTAAAAAATCACTACAGAAACGGCGACTTCTTGCTCAAAGATTCTCTCCCCATGTGTCAACATGGTCAAACATGTTGGCTTTACTGACAAAACAGCCGTTTACCAGTTTTCAGCAATTCCACGTCAATGCAGGCGGCAGTAAGTGCGCAGTGCTGCGTTACTTCACATCCAATACCGCGCAGTTTACTGAGCTCTCATCAGTTTTAACCAGTGTAAATCCAGCGAAAAGAGCAAGGGCTCTGTGGGACTCAGCCCTTAGGGTTACCCTCACAGAGATAACACGACTTGAACCGGGGGGTGAAAAGGAAGGAAAATGAGTCCAATCCTAAGGACACGTTTATGCAAGAGAATTTGCACCGATGCAAACTTCTGCTAGAGACACACGGAAACCAGTCTGAAACCAGTCACGCAGAGCTTACTACATCCTGAGGGCACCCACAGGAAAACAGTTCTTGCAGTTGTCCCATCAGACCCATTCCTGCAGCCCAAGACACTTCCCTAAAGCAGGTGGCAGCCCTGGCCCCGCAGGCAGCACTTTGGAACTTCTCCCCTTCCTTTGCTTTGCTTTGACCAGACAGTATGTGCTGGGATCACCCACGGATTTTTATTTTTAATTTTTTTTTCTTTCTTAAAACAGGCAGCACAAGTAGTTTCCTGCATGCCCTTTCAATATTCCTTGGGTTTGTCAGGAATGTGAATCCCACTGTTGGTGAAACCTGTATTTTAACAGTTTCGTTTACTTTCATGTTTAAGCCTCGTTCTCACCTACATTTTAAGCACACTGTTAATGTTAAATAACTATAATGAGAAATTAAGAGAACTTCACCATGGAAGAGTCAAATAGAATCGAAAGCGCAATTTAAATGAATATTTAACTGCGTGTATAGGGCGAGTGATGCACCCACCTCTCAGATAAAAACCCCTCTGTTGGATTTTCTTGGGTTTGGTGGCCTATGATGTAAAAGTTGGAGGGAAGAAACATCTCTGGTTTGGGGGTGGAATTCAAATAGGAAGGGAATATAGAAGAAAGTGGGTTATTTGTGGAAAAAAAAAACACACTGTGGCTTGAACGCCGGGGCAGCGATGAAGTCTGCTGCGCTTTCTTTGTGTTCAGCCTCTGGCTGTCCAGCTGGTAACCAGATCATGTGGAACACAGGCCTCCAAAAGGTGGAAAAAGATCTGAAATATGAAGCACTGCTGTTTTACTGCTAATTCAATAAGAAAAAAACCCTATAAAATATTAAAGAAAGTATTTAAAAATATATTAAACACAATTTGTACCACAATGGCTTAGCCCGACATCAAAATGCAGCTTACGGCTTGTTTGTCCCGAGTTTCATAGTGCGGATAACGGAATAACGGGCAGAATGTTCCACACAGCCTCCAGCGTTCGACCAAATAGGATTTGGGCTGCGTTAAAACAAATTCCAGGTGGAAAATTGGGCACGCTGATAAAAGCGGTGCAGGAAAGAGTGTTAGCTCTGATAGGGCAGGATGGGTATTGAATCCACTCTTAACATTACAAGACTTAATTAAAGAGGCTGACCTGAGGACCCCAAACAGTGACAAGCTAAGATAGCCATTCCCGCTACAATGCGGTGTTACCAAAGTTAATTCCTTTTAATGTGACTCAGACTGGAACGTATATAGAATATCCCAGTCCAGGGGAGGAGCATGGAGCGCACACCGCATCACGGCTTTCGGAGGAAAATAAAGAACATACGTACATGGATAACGCATCAACATGAGTGTATCTGAACACAGAGTAGTTATCCAACGAGGACTAGTTTTTATTTATGAATCGGAATGCTTTATGCAATTTCCTGTGCTCATAAATACCCCCATCGCTCTGATGTCCCTCCTTAATGAGGAGAAGAAACCAAAAGGGCAGTAGAAGGGCTTAGGAACACCCTCGGTTCATGAAAACCTGCGTGCGTGGTGGTCTAGGAGTCTGTGCCAACAACTTCAGCCAGCAGTTAACGCCTGCAACCATGGCATAAGTGTTAGTCTTGAAACAGAGGAAGGCTCAGACCAGTAAATGTTTTAAAGGTGTATTCTCTCTTCTTTTTGGCCTGAATTTCCCTCACACACACACCGATGCCTGTGTCCAAGTCAGGACCCGCTGTCCCTTACCTGCCCTCCACGCGCTAACGCCTGTTCCACCCACAGCGTCACGTAAACTAACAGGAAGCTGCACAAAGAAAGTCAGCTCTAAATGAAAGACGGAGCATTCCTTAATTAAGATTTATGGAGAGGAGGTGACTTGCACGAGGGGTAAAACCAAGGATGACAGGAGGACGTCAGGGAAATAGAGCAAAGATATGCTGAAAACCTTAGAAATCATAGAACTTTTAACATCTGCAAAAGTTAAGGTGTAAAACAACATAAAAAACAACCCACCAAATTTATTTCCCCCTTTGGATAGCCTCCTCATTCACCAAAACAGGCCCCAGTGAAAATCTACAAAAATTTTTTGAACGAAACCATAGTAAGCCTAAAAAAAAACATCTGGCCAATCAAATTTACAACAATAGAAAAAGCGTAATAAAAGTCTACCTCTTTTGAAGAATAAAGATGCATTTTTAAAAGCCTTAACATACAACGCTGACATTAAAGTACAATTGTAAACTAAACCTCACTTCAGCTCCAAGACTGGAGACAAGCAGCAAATGAAAATCAGCTTCATAACTGTGCGCTGCCCTCATCGTTACAAAGATCCTCCGGTAATCCTTGAGAAGAGCAAAATGAGCCATTCGACAGGCAAACTCAACGCGGTTTCTTTCACGTGACCGCCCACACGGCTGCGCCGACAACACCCGGCGGGGCCACCTCCGCTCTGATGGGGCCACCTTAAGACCAGTGGCTTTGGGGACTTCTGGCAGCACAGTCTAAGAACGTGGCATCGTGGCACGAAGCGTAATGGCACAACCAGGTCTCTCCTGCGATCGTTCCAGTCTACAGGACAAACACCACCGCAGCCGTATTTCTCTGCTGTCTCTAAATTACTGGAGCAAATAAGACGGGAACACGCAAACGGCTGCGCTGGGTCCAACCAAACGTCCACTGAGTCCCGCATCCCGCGCCCAACAGCCACCAAACCCAGGCACCCGGGGAGGAGCGTGAAAAACAGAGTAGGCACATAACAAACCTCCCCCCCTGCCTGGCTCTGGCAGTTGCTGCCGAGGGATGTTCCGAGCAGAAGGACGAGGTTCACGTTTAGGATCTCGTGATGGATTTCTCTCCCCATGCACTCGTCCGGTCTCCCCTTGCACCCGCGTAAACTTATGGGGTTCGTCGTGTTTGAGGAGCACAATGAGGAAATTTCACGAGGCTTTCGGGAGTTTGCAGCCGGAGTGACTGGACAGGTTGTTGCTCTAAGAGGACGGAGCACGGCTGGTGAACAACGACCAACCAATGCTCTGAGGGCCCAGGAGTCTTAGACCCAGACTCACACTTTCAACGCAGTGAGAAACCCAAGTTTGCCGTACACCGGGTCGTTCCTGAAGGGACTGCGTTCTGCGGCCTCACTTCCAAGGGCTTGTCCTCCGTCTAGTGACTTTTGTGCAGAGTTGAACACTTTATGAGTTTTCCAGTGCCTGTCTTCACAAAGCCCGTGTGATACCAGCCAGAATTCCTGTTTAACCCTACAATTCCCCTTCTTCGCTATTAAAGAAATTACTGGGAACCTGTTCTTTGACAAAGCTAGATACATCACAGGGAGGCAAGAGCTGTCAAGTGTTTTCACGTGGAAAAGAAAATAAAAAACAAGGAAAAATAAGTCCAATCTAGTATGTCCAGGGCAGTTGTGCCCTGGATACAGGCTGGGCTCTCCCCAGTACCGGGACACAAGTTTCACTCCTGCTGCTGCTTCACAGAACTGAACAAAGGCAGGATCTCTCTTGCCTTTTTTAACATTCCATGCCTAAGCACTATGTGCTTATGCTTACTTAACTGCATTATAAAATTGTATTTTCTCATTATATTTTTAAAAATCTGGTTTAGTGTTTTCGAGACCCCTTCCCTTCTAGCGCATGTACCAGGTAAGAATTCCTGCTTCATTTGCTCCAGTGATGTGAGATCCCATGATGGCAACTGCTTCATCGCACTTGAAAAAGGAAAGGAAGTGCTCTCCGGGGCGATGGTTATTGCTAAAGAACCCAGAGCAATCCATCCATTTGCCTGGCCTAACAACGAACAGAACCAAGGCTCTGATTATGCAAAGGATCCAACTAAGAACGGTTTAAAAATGAAAATTATGATGAGGTGGCATCATCTTCAAGTGCTGTACCAATGAAAGAAATGACCACAAACGCCTCAAAGAGCTTGCAAGTCAAACGTCGAGCTGCAGAAGTGGATAAAATTAGCAAGTGGGGCTGGAGAGGCGACAGGGGAGCACGCACCAACCGCAAGAGGCTACGAACAGCTCACAGCTCGCTGTTTGCTCTGCCGTCACCAGGCTGCGGTCTTCAGCGGGCAGAGATGGGTTTTAGGAGATGTTAAAGAAGGGACTTTGGGGACTTTGAGTGCTTTTCTCACTCTTTAGTCACAGTATGGGAGAAAGTGCAAAAATACTCATCAGAAAAGCAAGTAATCGGAGAGGATGAGAATGAGGGCAGGCATCCAGACAAACCCACGGCGGAGAAGCTAGCCTGGGCAAAACTCAAAGAGGATTGAAATAAAGACAGATTTTTGTCGCATGCAGCAGAACCAACAAAGGGCCTTAAGCAGAGCTGTGCTAGTCGGAGCAGTGAGATCGTCTCCTGGAACGTATCTGCAGCAGATCCGAGTGCAGCGAGGGCTGCGGGAGCGGGGAGATCGTCACCGAGATGGAGCCGGAGCTCCGGGAGCAGGCGGCAGATCCTGGGTGACACAAAGTTTACAGCCTTGGCACAAATCAAAGGAGGCTGGCATATCGGAGTTAAAGCCAGGCTTACGAAACAGAGCCTGCGGGTGTCTTGAGAGCAGAAACAACAAAATAACACCAGCAGTGCACAAAGCCCCGTTTGGTACAAATTACTAGTTCTGCTTTATCAAGAACACATCCCAGCCCCATCTCTTGTGCACTGATCACCTCCTGGCTTCCATCCGTCCCCGAGTCTAAACGTACAGAAATTTTCTGACCACATGGAGTCCTTGATCATTTCATTATTTGTAGAAACACGGCTATTAACCACACACACCTTAACTAAGGTATCAGATCATGTATTTCCCATCTAGATTTGAGGTTGCGCTTGTGGCCTGGATGAGTATGCGTCAGCTTTAGCACCAGCAGCTTCATTCTGAGAGGCAACTCCCACTAGATAATACGTTAAATTTTACACCTTCAGTTCAGTTAGTCTTGGAGGAGGTTCAACACCATAAATTCTATAATCCATGGCTTTAGTCTTCTGTTTCTTCTGCCAGCCCTTTCTTCTGCTGCTGACTGCCTGTCCAGAGTTTTTTAAACATTACAGCTGATAGTCTGATAATCCCTCTCCCAAACCCACGTGAAAGTGTCTGCAGACCCCTAGATCCTCTATGGAACCCACACGACACACAGTTTATCAGTCCACTTCTTCTAGAAGCCTGAACTGTGTGCTTTAGGGCATTATAGCTTATCCTAATCTCATCCGAGACAAGTGCAAAATACATATCTGACTTCTCCCTCTTTTAAACTGACCGACTGATGCAAAGAGAAGGATTCACAGTGTTGGTCCAACCATCCCAACTGCTGGCTCATCTCCTGCGAGTTCTCACCCCTGCTCTTCCAACAGACGGGACAGGGCTATTTCCTGCCATCTGATGCTCAAACCCCGACATCCAAGGGCAGAAACTTCTATTTAATGCTGCTTTGAAACCGATTCCTTTTCCAGAAACAACAAATATTTGCTGAGACCCTGTAGGCAGGGTTACTGGCTGCATGGCGTAACAAAGATCACGGGTACGTCACAATTTCCACTCTTGGCTGCCCCAGCGCTCCTCTTTCTCCTGGGCTACGTCAGCCGCAAAATAAAGGGAATTCTGAACTCCACAGCCTCCGTGGTGGCAGCACGACCGGTGTTATTGTGATACGGCCACCTCGGTCAAAGGAACCATGCAAAGCATGCCCTGTTCCCTTCAGATCCTGTTCATTTATATTTAAATCTGTTCTTCTCATGCAGCAACAACGACAGCACGTGCCTCATTGCTACGTACATTTCCCTCTACCTACTCTGACATGGAACCATTGAGAACATGCGGGAAAGTTTGTAAATACGCCCAGCATATCCTTCCACAAAGAGAAGGGAGTGAGAGGACTCTCCCGCCAGGCATTTCACTGTTCTGATGGGAAGTGCTGGGGACGTCCGTGAGATAAAGAGCAGCGAGTGCTGCTCTTGCCCCAGAACAACCAACCTCTGCCAGAGCAAAGCACGGGAAACGGGCGGGCAAGCGTATTCCAAGGCTACAGATATCGACAGGATTGCTTCAGGAAGGAACAAGGTGGAAAAAAAAAAAATAAATAGGGCAACGAGGCCTTTTCAGCCAGAGAGAACTTCAAGTTCTCAGAAAAGCTTGGCAGCGGGTCAGGGCGCCGCAGGGAATCACGATCCGGCTTCACGCCACAAACCAACCCAGAGAGAGGGAGCTCGCCCTCAGCACCACCGGGTCTCCTCTGGCCTTCAGAAGAAAAGGAAGCCAAACCCAAAGTAAAATGCCCCAGATACATCCCCAGGGAAGAGGCTGCCCCCTAGCCCACCTACCCCTCCGGCCCCGCCGCCAAGGCGGAACCCACCTCTCGCTATAGGTGTCGCTGCGGACTCATCCAGAGCACCTGGAGCATCCGCATCCGTGCGCGATAGGGAGCAAGGGAAGAGGAAGGAACACTTGAAAATTAATGATGTCAGCCTGTCTTCATATATCAAGCTAATTTGAAAGGGCTTTAATTTTCTTAAAGGATAAAAAAAGGTTTCTTTGCTAGATTAAACTTGCAATTGTCATTCATATATTGTTTATAAGGTACTCATCTCCTCACTCTGTATTTTTTTGTTTTTGATTTTGTATACTAGTTAGCAGTGAAGACTTGTCTGCGTGTATCAGAAGGAATAAAGAGAGAAATGTCCTTAACTGTCAGTTTTAATAAGAGGAGTCAACATGCCTCTATTCAGGTTAAATATTGCCCTGTCACATTTCAATAGAGTCAACAGATTTTTTTTTAAAGAAAAGTCAAAAGCACTGTGTTTGCAAAAAATAATAATAAAAAACCCTACCCCCCACCTCCTTGTCATCGAGTGTCAAAGCCCTGCTTTATTTGGGGGGGGCGTGGAGCCAGGACAGAAAATTCTTTTGTAAAATGTGAAAAATTACTACTCATAATTGGCACTGACATGAAAAAGGTTGGGTTTTTTTGTTAGAAAAACAAAGAAAATCTCTAATTTAATAATCACCTGCAAAGTGTTATTGTGATGGGAACAAAAAACACACAATCAAAGTCATCTCTTTTAAGTAACTATAGTGTTTTTAAGCAATCACTGCACTTTACTGCAGCTCATACACATAAACTGATGATGTGCGAAGTATAACAAGACACTCCAAATTCCTGAAGTAAAGTTTCTCAAATAACAAGTGACAAGCTGCACAGAGGAAGAGCAAGAAAGAATCTGTCAGGTGAAAAGCAATCACCAAAATGAAGTAAAAGCAGGAGATTCCACAGTGATTGATACCGTACGAAAAAAGCGCAGAAGTTGCCTTTTCCTACTGGGCAGGGGCTGATCTTGCTCACAGCCCAGCAGGGAAGACCTTCGCCACCTTCAGCGTAGGGCTGCTCCTGCTTAGTCAGGGCTGGTCTAGCTCTGTGGAGAAAGAGGAGACTCCACACAGATGTCTCATGGAATAAAACACAATTTAAGGGTTTCAAATTTATTTCCAGTGGCAGTGTTCAAAGTCCAAGATCGCAACTTGGAATTAGAATCACAGAATCATAGAATTAACTGTGCTTCTCTGTCTTTGCCGAGGAGAAACACTCTTTAGAAGCTAGTTCTTGGAGCACAGTTCACAACTTAATGATATTTAATAAATAGGAAGGGAACACAGACCTGGGAAACTCGCACATGGCTCCAGAACTCGAGGAACTGGAGTTGGACTAGAAGATCCTTGAGGCCCCTTCCAACCTGGTGTTCTGTAATTCTACAATTCTGTGATCTGCCCTGTGGTCCTGCCTCCGCAGAGCAATGGGCAGCCGTGGTTCCACGTGGCCCCTCTGAAGACGCCGCTCCGAGCCCCCGCCTCGACGCCCTCCTGCAGAGGACAGCTGTCTGGATGACCTACAAGAGCCTCGTAAATCCTTGAGCTAGATCTAAGCCTCCTTTTCCACGGGGCAATCACAGGGGGTGACACTACATCCTGCGCTAGCGGAACACGTGGCACTTGACAGAAATCCCAACATCTGCAAAACTCTGTTTCGCACAAAGTTTCCGAAGCAAAGCTCACCCAGGTCAGCGATGCCAGAGAGGCTTCTCTCAGCTCAGGTAACTCAGACCCCTGAAACCCAGGTGGCTCCCGAGATTCTGTTTTACGAGCCATCTGCCCAGATGCTTACATTTCATTTCACAGACGGCCTAATTTTCATGAAAGGGCCCTAAGATTTATTCGGTGAAACCAAATCCTGCGGTGTGTAAAACCACAAGAGGCTGAGCGGAAAAGCAGAGCCCCGCGGCTCCGCTCAGCCCCCTGCAACGCGCCGGTGGGACGGGCACAGGGTGGATTTTCCATCCTGCTCCCTTACTGACAAATCCAACAATACTCCCGCAGGAACGTGGCTGCTCTCACCCTGGCACGAGGCTTGGACCCCGGCCACCAGGGGACGAGGGTCCCGCACCACGCTGTGCCCCGGCAGCTCAGGAACACCCGTCCCGGATCGAAAGGGGCAAAACTGAGGCATAACAGACTCCTGTGGGGAAAAAAATACTATACTGGTAAAAAGAAGTATTTCATTTTTAGAAAATAAAAGTAAGAACAAGCAGGCACTTTGTTAGGGAAAGGCAAGAGCTCCAGGAAACAGCAGCTCTCGGCTTTCCCAAAGAACCAGACAGGCCTCATCACGCTTCCGCGGTACCCGAGCTTCTCACTTCGAAAGCAGAAACTAGCAAATCAGCGTCACATACAAAGATCATCAATGAAACGCTCTGCCCAATTACTTAACAACAGAATTGTTTTCCCATGAAAATGACTTTTTGGAGCTGTCTCTAAATTTACAGAAACAAGCACTAAAAAAGAACAACTCCAAGTTTCTGAGAAAACCCTAGTTTACCTGAAATACCTTCAAGTGAAAAGATCAAGCTATCTCCATATAGATACGAGATTAAGTTGGTGGCCCCGATATTCAGAAAGAGTACTTCGTTAGAATATTAATTTGAAAGTACATTTTCTCGTTTTGCAGCATGTGATTTGGGGTGAAATCAAAACCAGAGAGACTTTGTGTTGGAGCAGGGCGTTCCTCTCTCCTGCTACTTTCTCCAGACCCATTTATCTTCTCAATAGCTCCTGGGCTTTAACGACGGCAGTAAATTTTTTTTCATCCTGCCCTGGCTGTACCACTGCAACCCTGCGAACCCTGGAGGAATCACACTCAACCATGGACCTACTCTGAACCTAGCTCTAGACCTACTAAAGTATGTCCAGAGCTCTGTGGTGGAACTCAAGAAGAGGTATTTTCTAGTGGGTTTTTTGGGGTTTTTTTCCCCTCACCTTTTACCATTTGCACAGATTTGTACAATAACGAGGCTCCGTTTGCCCAAGCACCCGGGGCCTCGGCAAGGTCCTTCCTCATGGCTGGGTAAGCGCTCGTTAGGTCAAGAGTACGTCCAACCCAATCCTCTTTATTCACAGTGTGCTCTACTCACCATCAGGCTCCTCCGAGAGGACGCCTTCAGCTTGGTATTTTTCTGTAAATGAGGCAAGTTTGATAGCGACAGAAACCGTTTCAGCCCTCCCACTCATTATCTATCGCTTCGCATCCGAGCATTCCCCGCTCCGGCAGGACGCGCTGTCATTGCTGAAACCCTGACCTGATGTCACAGGAAGTTAATTTTCCTTGGCGTTTCACTTTTAAATTCAGCCTTCCATATGCGCACTTTTCCCAAGCAGACGTTGCTAGTGTGACTTCATACAAACAGACAACAAATATTTCATAAATTAATCTTTGTAAGACAGGGTTCATTAATCTGTAAAAGACTCTAGTTGCGTGTTACCCCAAAGGGCATAACACTGAAATTCTGTGATGCCTTCTGACGTACAAAAGTAGTTCCAAATTTGCAGTCATTATCCAAATAAGCCTCTTGATAAGTCAGAAGCAATCACATACAGGGTTTGTGGGAAAAAAAACAAAAGGGACAGAAATTTCACTAAATCCTTATCTTCGCAGGTAACACACATTTAATTGTGCGGCTTCACATCAAGTGGCATTTAATCACAGTTTTAGACATTTTGGTCCATATCCACAGGCATTACAGCACGGCTAGCAATGCCCACGGTGACAACGGCAGGACCTAAAATACATTCAGCATTTTGTTCAGAAAGCCTTCCAAAACTACTTCCTTGGCAATTAAAAGAAGACACGGTGCTCACCACTCAGGGGATATTCCTGGGTCCTTCCAGATTTTGTCATGTTTGCTTGGGGGGGGGGGTTTTTTGTTTGATTGGTTTAGGGTTTGGAGTTCTTTGTTTACATGATTTGTGTCTTTCTAATCCTGATACACAGGGGTGGGTTGTTGGGGCTTGGGGGTATTTTTTCTGTACTAAACCGAAAAGAGCAGAAAGGAGACCAGAATTTATCTTAATCGTAGAAGGGGTTGGGTTGAAAGGGACCGAACTCTTGCACGTTTGAGCGTGCCCACAGACTATGTTTACACACAAAGGTCCACGCAAGAGTATTTTCCTAACTCGCATCTGTGGCTGTAACAAACTGGTTTGCACGTGAGGGCTTCCAGTCTTTCTCCAGGTGCCCTTACAAAAACCCTGTGAAAATCCAGACCTGTGTATCTAACAGACTTCACTGTGTAGCAGAGCTTGGAGCCTTTCTCCTCTCCGTGCCAGCATTGTTTTCACTAAGCACAGCCATCTTTTTTTTTCTTTCCTCCCCATGTATATAATATTTTCAGCGTTGGAACAGTATAGTTGACTCTAGCAGGAATCTAAAAGGCAGGACCAAAACTCTTAAGAGATTACTGCCCAGCACACCCTGGATTAAATCCCACAATTAGGAACTCAGTTTGCATTCTGAAAGTGAAATTCATTGTTACAACCACAACTGTAGTTGACACAGCAGAATAAGCTATTGTTGAAGTAATTCCTGCAAAAGGTCATATACTTAAAGCCTTCAATTTTTCCTGACAACCTCTCAGAAATGAACAGCGCAGTGGCTCTGTGTCCAAATAAGCCACAGGGACCACCCGGCTCGCTTCAGCGGGGGCCAATATCACCCATCACGGACCCGCCTGGCTGTAAAAGACAGGACATCGAGACACCTCAACATTCGCTCTCCCCAGCCGGGGACGGGCATGGAGTGGCGCTGCCCAACGGTGCTGGGCGGCTGCGGGTGGGTGACAACGGCTCTGGGGATGCTGAGGGTGGAAAAAGAAAAAGGTTGCTCACCAGAGCTGCGAGCTTTGCCAGGCTGCGTAGATGTTAGAACCTACACCTTTTTCTACACGGGCTGTTTCCCCGCTCATATTTATGAGTTAACCCCGTTTTGCAGAGTTGTCCTCGCACACATCCCCATATCCCGTCTCCGTCTGGAAGGGGCGAGGATTCCCAACACTCTCCGGCAGCAGATCTGCAGTAAGGCATCCTACCTCCAAAGCAGCTACGTGTGTCATCTCATTATCCCAGCCCTGCTGCTGTTGTTACACACTCTAATAAACTTTAGGAGTGCGGAGTTACTCAACTGAACATTATGTTAGTCTTAACATTATCCGGGGGTAGGATTGTCAGATTCATAAATTATTCTCTCATTGAACAGTGAAAGAGAGGGGAACCTCCTAGTTATGATTTTACTATAAATATCTCTCTGGTGGAGAAGATGCAGGCTCGACAGAATTCAGCTTTTAAATTGCTCCTAAGAATTACCTATAATTCTTCCCCCCACCCTTTTTAATCGCACGAAACGTGGCCCCGTGTACCGGAGGGGGAAGCGTCGCCCATCCAGCGCACGCAATAATTCCTCTCTATTCTGTTGGGCTTTATGTCACGCAGAAGGCATAATGACTTATTGATGAGCTGATATTAAGCTACTTTTACAGTGTCAGAACACAGGAATTCCTTTTCAGAGACTTTTCTGTGCAACTTTGCCCAAGAAAAATCTCCGTGAGAGAAAACGAGCTGCCTGACGTGATGTCGCTGCATGGGTAACGCACAACGGGCTCACTTTGCGCTCAGACTGTGTTCAAATTCCTGCAAAACCAAGAAAGCGTTGTATGTGCTGGACACTTGTCCTAAATCCCAGCCAGAACTTCTGCCTCCATAAAAGGCTAATTTTTTTTACGTTTGTAAAATTATATATATATATATATACACACTGTATTTTACACACATTTTAAACCTACCATTTAAAGACTGCTTGTTTGTTTTTTGCCGATAGGTTGATATAAAATTGACTTTGGTGGTAAATGTGATATATTTGTGGATATCGCTGTGATTGACACAACTAATCTTTTGATTTAGTGTAGTTGCCAAGTACCTTTAGGACTGTTACCACATGTGTAAAATACCTTCTCAATATCTTTTGGTCCCAAAATGTAAAAGTATTTGTGTGTAACAAATATTCCCCACCCCCCAAAAAAGAATCTGGTTAACCTTGTGAACACGGTTGTTCGATAAAGATCTATCCAGTCATTTATTCTTCACAGGTGAGACAAGATTTCCACCCCCATTGCACTCGTGTGCAAGTCAGAAATGGGATAAAAGGTCTAGGAAGAAGACACAGGCAGACCTCGCTGCTGTGAGCCAGTTCATCACACGCTCAAACTTGGAGACGTGGCAGTCGCAAGAGACAGAAAACTCCCTAATGACTTCAGAAAACTCTATAATCCACCCAACTAATCCAGTTTTAATTATATCAGTAAGCAGATAGAGGACCAGACTATTTTTCAGGATCTAATATAAGTTAGGAATAATTTTTCATGCTATTTCTATTCCGCTTTTAAAGAATATCTAGAAATTATCAGTGTGAGCAAGACTACAAGAAAAAAAAATTAATAATGTACCATCGCCATATAATAAGATCTACTGTTTCTGTTGCCTCGGTGAGAACAGTGGCCAAAGGCTGCGTGTTGCTGCGTGGAGCAGCACCAAATCTCTCAGCCCAGTAAAAACCTAGAGGTGTTTTTCTCCTTAGTTCCTCGCTTGAAAGTAAAGACTTGCGCTGAATATTTCCCACCAGAGAGAATGAAAATAGTAGAGGAAGAAAAAAGCATTCCTCAATGGGTATAAGCCCATCCAAGGGGTACAGGAGAGCACAAGAGGAGCCATCAGGCTAAAACATAGTGGATGACACCAAAGTTTGTGACTGCACAGCGATACGGACACTTCAGTACGTGAAATTAATAAAGACAGCGGCAGCCACAGTTCTTAACAACACCTGTAAAGCCAAGTTTTCCTTTTAACAAAACAGCAACGCGGCACAGGGGAGAGATGCAAATCAAACCCAGCCATGGCAGCACTTCCTCTGCTATACTTTACCGACCGTTTTACAACTTGTTGCATCCTATTCATCATCCCTCGCACCTGTACGTAATCTTCAAGCCTAAACTACCTGAGATACAGAGAAATTGCCTTCATGCAGACCTGCGAGGCAGTCATTTCTCTTCGCAATTATGTAATAAATGTGACCAATACAAAGGCCGGAAAAGAATTTCTTGAGACAAAATAAAAGCAGAGTGACCTGCAGCGATTCTTGACCTCCGTGTCCTTTATACTCCAGGAAGCAACGGGAAATGCCGTTCATTTAGTTTGGAACAACTCCCAGAAAGCCCAAACATTTTCACACAGGCTGGTTCCTCGCAAACCACCACACGTAAAACCACAGACGTCGCTGCAGAAGACACCACTAACCCGCATAAAATTAACCTTGAGAGATTCCTGCATCACCCAAGCTACGTGGAGCAGAAGCTTCTTTCGCCATCAGAAATCACACAGGGACGAAACGTTAGTCAGTAACCCCGGATCTCCGTCTCCTAACGCAGACCCGGGCTCCTGGCAGCACAGAGGGGGCTTCCAGGGACCCAGCTGTTGGCACCCCCGGGCTGCTGCTGCCCCACGCTCCGGCTGACACCTCCCTCCTTGGCCAGAGCCAATGGCTAGGATCACTCCAAGCTAGATTTTTTTACTTTTTTAAATTTCATTTACCTTTGCAGGTGATCAAAAAGCAACAGAACTTATTCACCTGCTGCATGCGGTGAATATATTTTCTAGCGGATTAAAAGAATCCGTAACACGTATTAACCACTTCCTACCCAGCGCACACTCTGTCGGCTGTAGACGTCACAGCTGATAAAAAAAACAGCTGAATAAAGAAGCTTTCAGGGTTTTTTTTGGTTTTGCTATTACTGCCACGTGAAAAACATTGACAGTTTTATAACACGGCCACTAATAGAAGGAAAAATTGCATTTACTCCTCTCCCAGAGCTCTCAGGCAGGGAGGAATCTCTTCCACACGCTCTCTTGTACTCAGGAGTTTCTCCTCATCCTCTCTGAAACGCGCTGGGCAGGAACACGGGAGCTCTAGACACGGGTGCACCAGCCGAGCAGATCATTCTATCGAACCTCCTAACATTACGTGCCATCCCACTGCATACCCACATATGGAAAAAAAAAAAAACCTGACATTTTTGTGGCCACATGACGACCGAAATCCAGGATAGATCTTTTTCTCAGTCTCTTTACATCAGGTCTGCGCTACTTTTCCATCTGTCTGGGTGCAAGGCTACATTCCTTTGGGGTGAATAAAGCCTCGATGCCTGAAGCACATATTTCTAATTTCTCCAGGTTCCCAAAGCCGGCTTCTGTCCCACCAGCACTTGCTACTTCTGATTTTGAGGTTAACCTTAATTAGTCACGTCTGATTTTGTGCCTTTCACTAGAAACTTAATGAAAATTTTAAATCATTAATTATAGGTCTCACACTGATTTTTATAGACTAATTTAGTTGGAAGGGACCTACAACAACCACCTAAATCCAACTACAGACAATGCTGTCAGCACCCTACTGGTTTCAACGACAATTATCATCCAGTCTCTCCCTACTACAAACACAGCAATGTTTGTCCTGTTTTATACACCAACACTGACCGAGGACACACCGTCCCAGCAATATCCTTACCAGTTAACCCGGGCTTTCTTCACAGAGCATCCCAATCCTCTCCGTGCACACACATCTGTTGTAACTCCACGGAGCAGGTAGCCCCTGCCCTGTCTCTGCGCCGAGAGATGGGAGCAGGCTCGGCAGCCCGAGCAATCCCAACGGCAGAGCACGGCCTTTGCTTTTCACTGTGTGGTACCTTCATATTTACAGTGTTTTATTCCCCTAGACTTTGAAACGCGTACCTGGCCGCTGCGAGGAAAAACGCTGCCAAAATTGTTCTTCACCTTATAGATCAAAACCTGAGCCAGCTACTTGACGATGTGGGAACTCATTTCTTTTCACCCTTGATACTCAAAATAGGAAAATAAATAAAACCCAGGGCTGAACGGTTTGTCTAGGATATTAACAGCAACATGGAAGTTTATCGTCTATTTACATTTTAGCTTATTCTGTTTCCATTACAGAAGGGGAAGGACTGAAGGTCCCGCTCGGTCCCGCTGCTCAGCCGCATCCTCGCTGCTGCTCCCGGCCCTGGGAGCAGGATAGATTTCCCTCCGGATTTACGAACTGATCCCTTTTCTCAGCTCAGGAAAATCAGATCCTCTGTCTCCAAACAAAATAAAAAATTGCACTGCAAGCAGCACTACCATTCCTGTGTAACTGGGAGTTTTTAACATAAAAGCATTCAGCTTAAAAAAAAAAAAGGGAGGAAAAAGAACAACAAAAGGAAAATAAAATTTAAAAAAGGTAAGCATTCCTACCAAAGACACCCGTGCCCAGATCTGGGTGTTCAGGGGAGAACAAAATAAAAATCTATAAACCCAAGTGAGGTTTCTTTATTGCTGTCAAGAGCCATGAAGGAGGCTTTTTGGACTGGAACATCATCAAGATAAAGAGCACCTCAGAACAAAAGCTTTCTGCAGCAAAGGGCAGGGTTTACTTCCCCAGTCCGAGAGCACGCCCTTTGAGGCAATCTCCCCCCTCACGTTAACGCTCGTTTGCACCACGGAAAGGTGTTTTTAAGGACACTGAAACCGGGCTGCCTTTTCCTGTGCTCCATCAGCCGCTCGGGTTCACTGGACACGCCGGCTGGCGATGGGATCGGCCGGGACGCGGGATTAACGCGCATCCCCAGCGCGACGCTGCTGCAGCCCGGTGCTGCCCACGCTCTGCGCCTGCCCGCTCCCACACCACCTCCAGTCTTTGTCTTTTCCACCAAGATAAACCAAGAGATGCTCCGCAGCTGCCCCGGCTCCACGGACCTTCTTGAGAGATGGTTTAATCTGGACTCGCTGCCTCGGCTACCTGGGCTGGCTCCGTGCTAAGCCCCCATTGTGTCCAGGCAGCCGAGGAGAAAAATAGGGATATTAACCTCTAACACTGATGAAAATAATAGCCACAATAAAACGGGGACGAAAACCACGATGGCAGTGATTACTCTGCTCTAGTTTACCCGGGAATAAGCCGAGCCTGCAGGAATTCATTCCGCGAGTCCCTGGGGCCGGGGCTGGTCACGCCAGGGGTGCGCAGGGAGCGGAGCCCGCTCGGTCGGGGAACAGCTCTGACCGCCGAAAACACACGCGGCTGCGCGTCACACACCCCGAACCAGGCGCCCCGAATTCTTGGGCTTGTGTCTGGCTCTTAAATTCCTACAGACCCGACTTAACAGACAGGAGAGAGCCATAAAAAGCAAACCTGTGAAACAAAAAATAGACCTCTAGGGATTTCTCATAGACGGGCGGCAAGGATACCAAAACTACTTTCATTCGTTTATGCCACGTTCCGTGTGTGGGTGGATGCGGGCACGTACAGCGCGTCCACACCCGGCCGATGCGGCAGTGCGCAGAACGAAACATCGAGGCTGAGCAGTGCAAGTGCAGGGATGGGTGTTGGGTATGGGCTTCATGTGTGGAAGAGCAATAATCATTGCTATTTAAAAAGCAACTGTTTCTTCTTTCTCCCTACCTTTTTTTTTTTCTTTTTGAGATTCTCCACGTCTGTAATTAATTTTTGACATATATAGCACAATTCCCTTCCACGAGTTACCCTAGTTCTCGGGTTTAAATGTCACTCTTCTTTGAAATCTTCTCATTCAAAAATCAAGTTGGATCTAATAAAAAATTCAAAGGTGCATCTAATAATAATGAAATAATAGCAGCAAAAAAACATGCACCTGCATTTATGCCAAAGAACAAGGGATATGAGACAAAAATGTAGGGAAAAAAAAGAAATTAGAGGGGAAATCATGATATTGCTGAAGTGCTGCTCTCACACTAAGACCAGGGGGATTGGGATAAGGCTAAAGTTAATTGCATTTCCAGATGACAAACCTCTCACCTCTGAACTGAATGGCTCTTTATAAAAGCTATCAGTAATAAACTGTAAATCTCAGCTATGATTGCAAATAAAGGTCATCCCTTTCATGCTGCCACTTTCCTGGGCCTTATTATATTCCTGTCTGAACCTTTCTTACTTCTTAAGGTGTGCTAGCTGCCCATATAAGCAATCAGCAAGGCTTTCTGATTTTATTTTGAAAGACACAAGGCGATCGGATTTACATTCTGGCAATGCGCTGATCCAAAATGGAAAAAAATAAAAAAAATCACTGAATTCTGACAAGACGCCAGAATTCTGCTAGCAGAATTAATCTTCATCTTGTATTAATGCAAAGAAAGGCAATCCCCTCCCGCTCCTTCCCTCCGCTCCCAAAAATTTGTATTTTCTTTTTCTCCACTAAGAACAGGTGTCTCCAATTTTGTTTTAGCCAAACATGAAGATTATCGTGATGATACTCGAGGGCTGAAGCTGAAGTGACCAAGCACCCTGTCCCCACCACATCCTCTGCAGACCCCCGTCGTGTCAACACACGAGGACAGCGGCCGCTGCCCCGGGCTCGTTGTGGGCAGGAGAAGGAACGTGTCCTCCAGAGCCTTCGCCCAAAGCCCAGTGACCGCAATTACCGACGACCTGGATGGACGCGCTCTTGTCCCAGCGCTTGGGACTCTCTGGATGAAACATATCACTGGGAGGCAGAGAGAGCAGAAAAGCAAAGCTTAAACCCACCACCAAGGCTTCCTAAAGCTGGTCCAGCCCTTGGGTTAAGGGCTGCTGCGCCTCGACAAGCTGCTCACAGAGCTTCTTGGCTGCTAACAAAGGGCCCAACACCCAGCAAGGTCCAGCTGGAAAGGTGGCAGCAGCCAGCACCAGGGTGGGTGCTCAGTCCTCTGCCTCTCACTCTTACCTTGTATCCAGAGCTCAGGAGAGCCGCTATAACCCAAATCACCCAGATGTTGTCAGGGTTACCTCGCCAGACTTTGCAGGGGATGTGTGGGATGCTGGGACCTGGCTGTCTACTTGCAAAGAATACTCCCTCAGAGAAAAAAATAAAAATTTGCAACAGCTCAAATGCTTGTAAGTGATTTTTGATCCTCCACAGAGTATTTCATATTCGTGAGTGTCAGGATTTTGACACAAAGAATCTACCCCTCTAACCTGATGCTGGGAGAAAACAGCCTGTTCAGTACAAAGGTTTCAACCCAAGTAAACAGAGCATTAAATGAAAAGCTTAATTTTGGGGAAACTCATTTTCATTGCTGTACCATCAACCTGCCACACGACACTTGACTTGCAGGAGGCCCTTTGCAACTTACAGGAGCTGACACGGGTCCAAACACAAGGTAACGGCAGAAAGGAGGGATGGCAGCGCGTGGAACAGTGAGGAATGTCCATTTCCACAGCGCTATGAAGCACACCAGAATCAGAATCTAGGACTCGGTCCAGACACCGTGATTTTAGCTGCTCCCAGACTGATGTTCTGGGTGGGTAGGTGCCGTTGGTGGGGCTGCACACACGTGGACAGTGCAGTGGCCCCAAGAGACATACGGCAGCCCGTGCCATTCTCACCATGCCTGCTGTCCTTCTGAGCACAGGCTGGGACAGAACCAACACCAGACAGCCTCTGCCCAATGAGGTCTCTAAGGCACGACCCAGCTTGAGAGACACCAGCCACGTCTGTCAAGCGAGAAGGGAGCCAGGGGAGGGCCAGGGTCACAACCCAGCCAGGCAGGTTTATCGGCGTCCCACGGGCTCGCTGGGACATGGAATGCCTCGAACTGCTGTCGGCTCTGGGGTGGGGCTGAGGGACTTCCACACTTCCACCAGGTCCCAGGGACCTTGCCTGCAGCATCTGCAAAAGTTGCAGAAGGTTCATCTTCACAGGGTGGGGTGAATTCTCCTGAAAAGCCATGACTCGCATAACAGACTGGTTAATTTAAGAGGCATAATGAAACCTGGAATCTGCGGATTTATAAGATGAGCTGGGACTAGAGGAATCCAGACAAACTTAACTTTACATGTTTGCAGCATGTGCAAACGGGAAATCTGAGGAGAACAGCAGCCCAGTAAGTCCGTTGTGCCTTTTAAACGAGGAAGAAGAAAATAAATTAAAAAAAGACAGACTCAAATTGCACAGCCATAGAAGCGACGGGTGTAAGGAACAAATAGACTTGTCTATGGGATGGGATAATTATCTTCCACATCTTCAGGTTCTTGGAAAATGTGACAATGGCATATCTGAATGAGGCTTCTGACAAGTCCCAGATGCAGTCAGGTTTCTTTTAGTTTAGCTTTTAATTTAAACTGCTCATTTTGAAAGTGATATACTGATAGCTCTAGTCAGAGGCAGGAAGCGAGCACTTTTGTACAGCGCTCAAACAACATCCCTCACTCACAAATTACATTAGCCCAAATATATCGTTCCTCCAGCCTTACGTGATCCTGCCAGCATCCCACACTCCTCATCTCCTCCAGCCCCAGCACCCAGTTTTGGAAAGACTGTGAGGAGAGAATCGCAGCCAAAGGAGAGCTGCAGCGTACACCCATTTTCCAGGTGTTTTGTTTCCTCAACACTTCACTTGCACCTACACATAAACCTGGCAGATGCTTCTAATGGTCTCTGTGATCACCGGTGGAAACAAGATGACAACGCCGCCGCAGTGACACTTCATACAGAGAGGCTGGCTTTAGCCAGGCCTTTAAAGCAGCTTTACAAAGCTGAGTAAACATCATCGCTCTGCCGTACGAGAATAACGAATCGGCCAATGACAACATTAAAACCCCCGTGTTCAAAACAAGAACTGATTTTAGAGGTCTTACTCAGAGCCAAGACACTGGAAATCTGAAGATTATGAGAGTACTTTGAGTACTTTGTCCAGAGGAGGACACTCGCAGACCCGTCCCTGGCACACTCCCCATGGGGCCAACACTGTGCAGAGACGGCTGAGCGAGCGAGTTGTCCCAGGATCCAGCCGTGTCCTGCTCTGTGGTCCAGCCCCCGCAGCTGCCTGGCCAGTTCTCCCCAGCAGATCCGAGAGGCTGTGCCGGGCTCCGGGCACAAGCTGTGACAGCCCTGGGCCCCAGGGTGGACATCTCTGTCCCCTGCCAGGCAAGCAGGACTGGAGCTTGGAACACGGGCTGTAAGAGACGGTGCTGCTGGGCACTCAGTGATAGCTATTGTTTTCACTTCTTCTCTGATCTCGATGGCAAAGCCCTTGATTTTAATAGAGGACACTAAGTGAAGAAACGTGAAGCCTTACTGTGCGATAGAGGCCTCACACAGCTGGAAGCGAATGCCTTCCCCTCATCTCTGCAGAGCCGGGGTGTGTTCATCCACATTCCACCTCCGATGTCTTCTCGCAGCAAGAAGTCGCACCTTGTTCCACACTTCCTCCTCAACACTCTGCTTAGATGCCCAGAAAAATCAAGCAAACCTCCTGAAAACAACTCCAGACATGAACTGTCTGTAGCACACGATAATTAACAGCCTTCCTCTTGTCAGAACACCCCCACCCTGGGTGCACCCACCAGATGTAACCTCAAAAAAAAGTCATCTGTGTGGCACGGAACACATTCAGGAGTTGTTCTTTCTGCAGTGTGCCTGTACCTCTGTGTCCATGTTTGCAGCAAGTATCATTTAGCACTTGTGCAGGTGTTTGGTCATCCCTGGGAAACAAGGGGAATATGTTCTAGGCATTTCAACACTGAAAAGTATAAAGAATTACAGTTTAACAGGGTTTCTAGGGGGAACCAGACTGACAGAGAAGGAATCTACTCCCTGCTTATCTTCTGGACACATCGTCGTGCGTGCCAGTTGACCCAACCATGTATTTCTTGTGTCCTTTCCCACTTTAACCCAGCACACACTCTTTGCCAAGGGCTGGCTACTGGAAGATCCATGGGCAGAGGACCTGGCGGCGACGGCCATGACCAGGCCCCGGGGAGAGCTCAGTGCAGGCAGCCGGGGGCTCGTTTCTGTTCTGCACTCGGAGTCGCCTGAGGTTCCTCTACCGAGGAGAGCTGAACGAGCACCTGGGCAAACACGCTTTGAAACCTCAATTCGCAATGAAATGTGACTGTCTCTGCTGTGTCTAAGGCCAAATGCTCTTGACATGGAAGAGAATTAATTTGAGGTCTTACTGCAAGAGCCACAGCCTGAGAGGTTTCTCCTGACAATCCCTGTCTTTCTGCAAGTTCTCATCTCGGGGATTAGCACAGCTCCACGGTAACACATCACCTGCAGGACCAAGGACAAAGTCCTCTCGGTGACGGGCTGGCACGGTTTCACGAGCAGAGTCTGGGTGTAACATAGTTTAGTTGAGTGCTGTCCAGAGCCTCTAAGGAGAACAATGTTTTACCCCAGTCTGCATCGAAGACTGCAGTACATATAGAAACACAATGATTTGAGTCAAAAGTGACCTCAAAGATCATCTAGGTCCAGCCCCCCTGCCATGGCAGAGACATCTCCCACGGGATCAGGCTGCTCAAGGCTCCATCCAGCCTGGCCTCAAACACCTCCAGGGATGGAGCATCCACAGCCTCCCTGGGCAACCTGTGCCAGCACCTCAGCACCCTCAGGGTACAGAACTTCTTCCTTAGATCTAGTCTGAACCTATGCCCTTTCAGCTTCCACCCATTACCCCTTGTCCTATCCCTACAGGCCCTTGTCAAAAAGTCCCTCCCCAGCCTTCTTGTGGCCCCTTCAGGTACTGGGAGGTTGCTAGGAGGTTTCCTTGGAGCCTTCTGTTTTCCAGGCTGAACAAGCCCAACTCTCTCAGCCTGTCCTCATAGGAGAGGTGCTCCAGCCCTCTGACCATCTTGGTAGTCTTCCTCTGGACTCACTCCAACAGCTCCACGTCTTTCTCCCGTTGGGGGCTCCCCAGTTGCACGCAGTATTCCAGGTGGGGTCTCATGAGGGTGGAGCAGAGGGGCAGAATCCCGTCCCTCGCCCTGCTGGTCACACAGCTCTGGATGCACCCCAGGACACGGGTGGCTTCCTGGGACACAAGCGCACACTGTTGGCTCACGTTGATCTTGTTATCCACCAACACACCCAAATCCTTCTCCCCAGGAGAAGGAAAATTGTTGCACATGACAAGATCGGGTTTGACTCGGCAACAGCCTCAGAGAAGGGTCCTGCCTGCCAGGACCACCTCCCTCGCTCTCCCTAGGAAAGCCCCACCTGGACGAGGACCACTGAGGCAGGAGAAGGTCCAGCACAAGCAGCACACGCAGCTCTGCTCCCTGCAGCACCAACGAACACGCAAGAAAAGCCCTGCCAGGCAGAAGGGAGGGGTGGGGCGGGCAGCCCCCCAGGATGCTCTTTGGGCTGGCACGGGGCAGGTGTTCCTGCCCTGGGGGGCACCGGGAGCTGGGGAGATGCAGCCCGTCACCTCACGTCAGCCAACGACCAAAGGGCGGCTCCGCTGCGCCGCGCCAGCGGGACACGTACCTGTACGCATGCCGGGAACTGGATTTATGGGAGCGAACGGGTTCACCTTTAGAAATTGCTACAGATAGTTTAATTTTACAAGCGTGGTGTGCGCTAATTGCTTGAAACAGAATAAAAGTTGCACTGTACATATAAGAGTCACTGAAGCTTTTCAATCCATACGACGACAAAGAATTATTTTTAAGTCTCTGCTATAATAAGTGTATTTCAAGGCGGTAGCATACAGCTAAAATGCTGAAATGTAATCAGTCAACAGAATTTTTTTTTTTTTGAAGCTTAAAAATACTTCCTTTCTTGAAAATGGACACTAAAGCCCTAGGCAACATAACCACTGAGGTTTTATTATAAAATACATTTCAAAATAATGGTTGAAAGACTTAGGAGCACAGAAGATGAAAAAAAAGAAGTAAACAAGCCTTTTTCTGCCTCTAAATGATAAATTAAAAGCAGCATTTTGCTGTTCTGCCTCATTTTTTTAATCACACTGCATTCACACTGCTATGGCTGTGGTTGTGCAGGTATTCCCATTAAAAAAGCACCTATAACTAAAGGTTTACAATTTCGATGTCGCAGGCAGCTCTGCCAGCCAGAAGCCAGCCAGGTAAACATCTCGTTCCAAATCAAAATCTTCATCAGATTTAGAGAAAAAGCACTACCTGCTTGACATTACAGGCACGGCTGCAAAGAAATATGCCCCTCACACATGCCCTTTAAAAAATTTGAGTAATTTTGGACTGCAGCCTGATGGGATTTTAAGAATAATAGTGAAGGTACTGCATGTGCTGTTCTTGCCATCTGATAAAGAGCGGAATCTTAATCCTGCTCTGGTATCTTGCCTCCGTGCAGATTATGTCTCAGCATATCTGTGTAAAAATACTCAAACAAACGACCACCAGCCACTTGCCTGTGAAAAGGCAGATTTACAGACTGTGGAGGGGAACGGTACCAGTTTCATTGTCTCTCGGTCAGTAATGGTTTTACTAATTACTAAGCAATTTGGTTTGTCCCTGCTGTCAAATCCATAACACAGAAATATGAAAACGCATCCGCAGCTGTTAATCCATTCCTAACTTGTTCTAAGCAGACATGGTTTTCAGTTTGAATTCCCTCAGTTTGCCTCCTAAACGCATTCCCAAACGTGGCTCAGACAATATACGCAGAATATGATTCCCAGGCTTGGCTACCAACAGACTTGCTTGCAGAGTTGGTTTTTTTACACGCTCGCTGCACTAGAGAGTACAATTGAAAAGCCAAGCACTGATGGCAGGAGCTGGTGACACCCAAAGGCCCCCCCAGCCCCTAGGGGACCCCACTTTCCCACCCACCCTGACCCACCAACGGGTTCCCAGTGAAACCAGTTCTCTAAGGCTCGTCCCACTTCCTTCTGGGAACAGTGGTGCATCCCAGCAGCGCCAGGGTTAGAAGGTAATTCAATTAGAGGACACGCTCGTTAGCAAACCGTGCTGATGGTGCAATAAACACACCCAAACCACCACAGGTTCGCCTGGACTGATGCGGCTAAACACTGCTCAAAGCCAACCAACCACAATGAAGATGTCTGATGCGTTAACTCGTATGTTACAAAGCATCTCTACAGTGTAACTGATGCACGGGGAGCTTTATCATCTTCTTCATGACACTTTGCTCACATGAGGAATTGCATCTTGAACCAGGAGCCAAATTCACCCCACCCTTACCTCCCTCTCAGAAGGCCTTTCCACCCTTACCTCCCCCAAAGAGAAATCAGCAATATCAAACCAACAGGATAATGCGACGTGGAAAAGGAAAAGACAACCGTGGACAAAATAAAAAGGAAAGTTGTATTAATGCTAAATACACTTTCCCTTTTGGGTTTACACTACTGTTCCCATAACTGCTTCCAGATGGCTGAGCCATCGTCCGAGCAGCTAGCTGGGAACGGAACGGCAGCTTGCTGCCTCTTTTACACCAAGGGAAGAAAAAATCCTGGGCATAAACATGATTTATGGGTTTGATAGGCTAAAAACAGAGGTAAAGACACATCGAGAAGAGCAGGAAGCAAAATTAAATCTGAATTTAAAAAAAAAAAAAAGAGCAGCTGGCAGCTGAAGGGTTAACCACAACCTTCTTCCTTTTAACACAGCCTCCCGTAGCAGCTAATGAAGGTAATGAAATATGACATGTAGTTTGGCCCCTGACCACAGAGTGCACCTCCCGCCCCTCCACCAACAAAGCCAAAACAGATGCAGCCGCGCCGGCGGGGCTCGGGGCTGACGGCTGTTCCGCGGAGCGGGGCAGCGGCCGCGCTGGGCTCCGGCACAGGCAGCACCCAGGACCGTCCCGGCTCCGCTCGGAAGGAGATGGAGGCCGGGGAGCCAGCGCGAGCCCAGACAGAGCCAAAGTCACCTCCCCAGCAGCACCGAGGAGCACGCCGCTGCCAGCCTCTTCTGCAGGCCAAACACCGTAAAATCCCCTGCCTTCCATTAAAGTAAACACAAATACAGGTTTTAGGTACCCAACTAGTTTATCTACTGTTAGTCTAAATGTAATCTAACAACAACAAAAAAAAAGCTTTAAAAAAAAAGAGAGAGAGAGTACAGGTATTGCTTGGGTGGGGAAGAGGCTTCGCATAGAGGACATGGCTCAGGGAAGCGACCCACCGCAAATACAGTGCTTCATTAGTAGAGAGCCAGAGATGGAAAAAGCTTTCTTAAAGTAAACTCTTTCAAATAAAAATAATTTTTAAAAAAGCTTTCAAATTCACAGCACACTGGAGAATTTATTAACCATTTTTTCAGAAGTTCCTCAAACATCCCTTAGTATTACAGCAATGGACTCAATTTTTCCACACTCCAGCCTGATGTGGCTGCCAGGCTGATAACCCGGGGTAGGCACCACGGGAAAACACGTGCCAAGAGACACCAGAGACACCTCATAATGCTCAATTCATCATCCAAACACAAGACAGCTCCATCGTAGCTCCTGGTTAACACAGAACAAGCAGATGACAATCTCTCGTGATCCCTGCTGGTCCAGCAGCATCACCTCCATCCCTCCCTTGGTTAAGCAACAGCATCATCAGGAGATGTCTCATCCCACAGGGCAGAGGTCACCCATCCATCTCCCCCGAAGATGTGGCTGTGTTTGTGGGGACCAAGGGTGCAGGCAGCCCCGGGCATCGGAGGAGCTCCAGGGCGGGATTCGTTTTCTCCGCCGGGACACGCAGCTCGTTGGCAAGTCTGATCTAATCAGCTCGTGCTCTCTTCGCTGTCGTTGGGGAGAGCACGGCCAGGGCAGCCTGGACAAACGGCTCTCCGGAGGGGAGCTGGCAGCTCCCCAACCTGTCCTGCCCGATCTCTGGAAGGGCTGATTGGTCTCCCTGGCTCTGCAGAGAGCCCTGATGGATCCCTTGGGCGCCTGTGCCTACCTCTGAGAGCACATGGGCACCACCCCGGGTGACGTCTGCCTCCTTCAGGAGAAGGACCACCAAACCCCCCTGGGCTGCTCAAATTGCCGAAGACTCAAAATGACCAAACTCAAAATTTGGAGTAAGCCTGGAAAACAAAGGTGGTCTCTGGAAACTGTTAAATGGATGAACACAGCAAACGGGCAAAGCGCATCCTCGAGCCTCACGGCTGCTGGAAGCCATTTGGCCAAGCCAGCTGAGCGAACCACCCTCTCAGTGTCAGCACATGCTCCCCAGAAACCACCAGCTTTTTTGGCTGCCTCCTCTCAGAAGCATGTATGTCCCATAAAATGCTAAATGTTAGTATACATGCTAAAATTGCAAAAAGATAGGAAATACTATCGTTAAATTTACCTATTCAACCTTAATTCGTCCCTCTGTTGCATATGCATTGTTACACATGCTTGAATTATATGCTAATTTGCCGTCATTCTACAGGATCCTGACCTCATTTAGTGAGCACAGCAGAGCATGCTATGGGCTGGTGCTGAATAACAAAGTTATCTGTTGGTTCTAGACACGCAGCCTCATTTAAACCAAATTTGGATGCGTAACCTATGTACGTGACCGTAACCGCAGTGACTTTGCTGCCTTTGTGTAAAAAGGGGTTAATAGTGATTTATTTTGGCTTTAAGCTACGAGCAACGTGGTGTTTCACACGGAAATTTTGAGGGTATTTTCCCAGCTGTTTACTAAGTTCCAGCCTCGGACACAGGATGAATTGAGGAGGGAAGAATGAACTTTGCAGCCATCGCGTTGTTTGACAAATAACGGAGGAAGGGGCAGGGAAGGTGGGAGGGGATGGGGGATGTCACCTGCCTGCCCGCACTTAAACCAGACAAGGCTTCTCCAAAATATGCACCGCAAGCCGACACGATTTAAGGCAGGATCGAACCCATCTGCCCAGGGAGGGTGAGCTGGGGTCGTACCTGCAAACTGGCTCTTCCAGAATCTCTTTGTCACTTGGCTTTGCAACCCCGGTGACCTACGTGCGCATAAAGCTTCAAACGCTTAAATGTGTGAAATTAGGTATCCAAATGACTTCGCCGGGTTAAGGGCAGTGACATTTACAGCCTTCCCCAGCCCACAGACCCAGCGGATGCTGCGAGAGCCCCCGACGGGGTCCAGGGGTCCAAGCCAAAGCCGCAGCGAGCCCTCGCCCACCGAAGCATCTGCTCCCCTCCCCAGGACCAGACCCTCGGCAAAGTTCGGCACAACAGAAACGGGGGGGCAGGGCCCTTGGAAATTGATAGCCTGTTTGAAGCGTTATTTATCATTCCCAGCACAGACACTGACATGTGCCTTTTGAAAGGGGATACTGTACCTTTAACCTTGACTCTCAGCGCGCTGGTAATTTGGGATGCGAGCCCGGGTTCAAGCGGGGTGACCTTTCAGGGGGAGGGGCGGGACTGCATTTATTTATGAGGTGGCTGGAAATTTTTGACATCACATGCTAGCCCCATTATTCACATGTTACATGACACAAGATTGGCCCTCTTAATGCAACGACATCCCATCGAAAAATCTGATTTTCTGCTCTGACAGCAGGCTTGTCCTCTGTAGCTCCCCAAAAATGTGATCTGTTCGGGTTAAAGGCCGCAGGAAAGCGATTTAAAAAGCTCACGGCTTTCACCAAACATGGGGAAGAACAGGAGCAAGAGCAGGGATGCTTCAGGTTGGAGGGAAACAGTCTATTAAGTGCAGAAGGACGGCAGCATCCCCACTGAGGGGAATCCCCCTGCCTGCAGTTCCAAGGCGCGGGTCCAGCACTGTTCCAACCCCCCGGGGTTCGCCCATGCAGAGGCTGTGGGGACAGATCCCACCTTTCCACCCTCTGCCCCCCCAGCTCCTTAAATTTAGGATGCAAAACATTCCTCTCCCGATACACACAGGTAAACCACGCAGCATCCTCAACAGCGAGCAAAGTAGTTTTGAGCCTCTGCAGCACCGTGCATATGCCTACATTTAACAGGAGGAAAAAAATAAATTCTTTTTTCCTATGTAAAACATTATACCACCAGGAAATTATTTATTAGGTTTACCCTGATAATTCTATCTGTAAATAACGGTGTTTTCTAGTTAAAAACTTCTGTTCTGGGGCTGCGCTATATATACACGCACCAAGATGACGTTGTTTGCTTCCACAGCCCCACGGCGGCGAGTAACTACGTGCCCCCACGCTGCAGAAAGCTGGTGCACAGAGCTGCACTCGCATTTTCATAGAATTTAAGATATCGGCTAAGGCACTTAATGAAATATATTTCACAGCAATGCACCACAAAGCACAGGTACACAATTACTCATCAGCTAATTTCACAGAGAGATGAAAATAGTTTATATGTTTAACTTCTCTAAATATCCCTGGTTAAGGACAGGCAAAGAAGGGATTGTAAGGTGGTTGATTTACATCTGGAAAAGCAGCTCTAAGACTGCTACAATTTCTTTACAGAAATACTACATGACGTTGATGATGAGGCTGATACTAAAATAATATCAAAAGCAAATAAAATTGCTAATTTTATCAATATTTTAACTTAAAATTTTAACTATATAATTATTAACTTATAATATTTATCAACTTAAACACAGTTTTCTAAATATATTGCCAGGACTACATGCAATGAGAGAAATGAAACCCAACATCTTAGGAACGAGTAGCTTGCTCTTACAGGTCCGAAGGATATTTATTCTGTTCTTACAGCAGAGTTCTAGGTGTGTTATTTACTTCGAGGGAATCAATCTATAAAAGCACTTCTGTGTTCAGCATTTCAATACAAAACCAGCACAGCAAAGCGATCCAGACCCTGCCAGCCCGTCACTTGGGGTCTCTCCCCGGCGGGCACAGTGGGACCAAGCACGTCCCCACCTGGCTGACGGCGACGCTGCCCTCTGGGAAGTTCTCATCACGAATCCCCTCCATGCCACGAGACATCCCCAGCCCACAGGGAAAGCCCAGCTGGGCACATGCGGGCAAGACCCCCGGGTTGGGCACCCCCAGCGCACACCAGCTTTTTGGGGGAGGCAGGGCACGAACCCCGCAGAGGGCAAAGGTGCTGCTGCTGCAGCAGAAGGGCGAGGGAAACAGCAGCGTCCTCAAGAGCCTGCCCGCGTTCCGCACCTCCCACCACACACCTTTCCCCCGCGTCAGCTGTCCCTGCCCCCTCGCTGCCCCCCGCCACGGAGGTGGTCACATCCCGCTGGTGCTTCGCTCCTGCAGCGCCACGAGACCCCCAGCTGACAAACGACGCTCCCTTGGCATTGCTAAGTGTCAGCACCGCTGCCGTCGCATTAGAAAGTTATAAACATTTGCGCTTCTCGCCTGTCGTTGGCCGTTTACTCAGGAGTTTGCCCTGCCTGCTTTGCAGAGCTGCCCCCTCCCCAGCACCGTGTCCCCCCACGCTCCCAAGGCCGCTTTCGTGGGACGGGAGGGGCAAGGTGGGCCGGAGCAGCCGGGTTTACGAGCCAAAGCTCAGACAAGCATCTTCAGGAAAACCCTCCTCCAGGAGCAGGAGGAAGAAGATCCTAAGGCAGTATTACATTTTCACAGATTTATATGGGTTTTGAAGCCAAGTCCCAAGACTGGCAGAACACAGAGGGGGAATTATTTTCGTCTTATTAAAAGAATGAAAAGACCCAACATTGATTTTGTCCTTCATCACCACACAAAAAACCCTCCTGACTACCGAGAGGATGACGGTATGGATTATCACAACACCGTAAATCAAAGTGAATGTATTTATTAGGGTGACTCTGTTGTACATGTGTGTGCTGTTTGTTGGCCCATACTGTTATTATTTTAATTTATGGTTTGCTTTTTCAACTTCCCCCCTCCCCCCCCAAGACTGGAGCCTGTCCACGAGTTTGACTCACGCCAGTTAAAATCAGCGTAATGAAATGTCACGGCCACATCCCATCACTTCGCAAGGACATCGAGGGACGGCCCTGGGACACGTCTGAGAGTCCTGTAAAACTTCCCTCCAACGGGCAGTGCCGGGGAGGGGGGGTTTCACCCCATCGGGGTGGGACACGGTGATGGGGACCCTGACAAAGCAGACTAATGAGCGGCGCACGGAATGGGAGCCTTTCTTAGCTGCTTAACAGGTCTCACTATAATTAAGTGCAATAATTTTAAGCAACTTGCAAATCCCACCCCATCTCTTGCTCTGCTATAGTCACAATTACTAACAACACGTGCTTCTGCAGAGTCTGTGTCACGCCAGGCTGCTCCGACACGGGAAGAGGGGAGCAAGGAGCTGCTCAGAGGAGCTCAGCTCAGCTCTCCATCTGCCCCAGCTTAATTTAAACCAGACCTGACAACCTCACCCATGGCAGCTACCAACAGCACCAGCTCCCGGGAACTGTCGGGCACAGAGAGCCCATCCTGGGTACGCAAACGCACGACTCGAGTGCTCAGAAAGCATTGACATCCCCTCCCCAAAAATAACCCCAAAGGTTTACAAAAAAAAAAAAGTAAAGTGCAAATAAAGATCCTCAAAGCGTGTATTTCTTTTAATCCTTTCTTGAAACGGTGAAGTCTTGGGTTTGTTTCTTTCTTTTTTAGAGTTTCAAGCGTAGAGCCCCAGGAGCACACACAGCAGACTGAGCCACCTTCCAGCTGCATGAGCCACGGCGGCACAGCAGAAGGGCTGGGCAGGGAGAAAGACCTGTTCCTCCCCATTTATGTGATCCAAAGAGTCTGCAGCTGCAATAAACCGGGCAAATCTGCAATACAGGTCTCATCTGAAATAATCCAGCTGTGCAGCACATTGCCTTAAGTACAAACACAAAATATTCGCTATAACACCTGTACTTCAGTGCAGAACTAGCCTAAGCTATGAGGTTAACTTGTTGGGGGCCAGTCTGGTGGCCAAGCCATGGTCACGTACCTGAGGCACGCGAGACACGGCGGCAGCACGCCTCGGTGACAGCCTGGCTTCCACAGGAGAAGCTCTCCAAGATCATTTACGGTCCTCCTATAATATTACTGTCAGCGGAGACAAACTCAAGGAAGGTGAACTGTGTGCACCATCGCCAGTGACTGAAACCCACTCCAACGCCTTATATTTTTATTTTCTGAGGTTCTGCATGATCTGCAAACCAAATACAGCCTCTGCCACACCCCGTCAGAAAACCAAGTACCAGGAGCCCCCTTGGTCACCTTTGCACTGAAGTTACATCCTGTCAGTTCCCTGCCCTCTGCTCTTTTTTTAGAGAGAAGATTAACTAAGAAATAAGAGTTCACAACCTTGACGTGAGCTAGTTTCATCTGAAAAACCCAATACTTCTCTGAGAAGGGAGAGCCCTTGACACATGGATAAAGCAAAGTGAATGATTCAGCACCTACTTTGGAAGCAGGGAAACAATAGTCAAGAAATTACACTGGAAAAGCAGGATTGTTTTAGCTAACACTTGCTGCTCTGTGGATGAACAAGCCACCATGCTCCCACATGCACCTACATCTACTCCATCCTTTGAAGGTGGAGGCTGCAGACATTTGGCCAGGGTTTAAGACCCAGGTGAGCTCAAGAATTTTCTAGAAGATGTCAGGAGACACGACCTGACACCAGACAGGAGAGCCTGGCCACGGGGCAGCAAAATCAGGGAGAATCTAAGGGCTGGCGAGGTGTGACACGCATGGCAAGATGCGGCTGCAGCGCTCCTGCTCGGGGAACGAGCTCAGGAATCCACAGCGCAATGAGAAACATCTGCTCAGCGCACAGCCCTGCTAAAAATGTCAACAGAACAGTCCGTTCCACCAAGGCTCTTACTAAGCATATTGGAAATATCCCTACAGAAACCAGTATAACAGGCTCTTTGGGGTTTTTGTAATAGTTCTCAGCTGTCTCTCAGTTTTGGCTACTACGTGGAAAAGGATTTTTAACAGTTGCCTCAGTGTTGGCTACTATGCGGAAGAGGATTTTGCAGCAAGAATCCACAGAAAAGCAATAAAAGTATACAAAAAAGAGTAAAGAAAATTTTATGTAAGTACAAGTACACAGAGAGGGTAAGCAGGGAAATCAAGATCCTATTCATCATCTTTTAATACCAAACATAGAGGACACCTAAAAAAACTGCTGTGCAACTGTCTCAAAAAGGTAAATGGAAATAACAGCACCGAGTCTAAAAATAATTTTTGGAAAACATACAAGACATTTTTATTTCAATGACAGTGTACTCTTGTTATTATCACTAAAACCCATCGGCTGCGTTACTTGCTAAGGGACAGTAACACACAAGGACGGGCCCAGCAAGACCGAACGTGCGGAAAGGCTGAACGCATCTTGCGGGAGTGCTCGGGGAAAAAACACGCAGTTGTGAGAACAGCTCCCGGCTCTGCCCAGGCTTCAGTCAAACTTGTCCCAGTTTGCAGACTGGAGACCGTAACGACCTGACTTCAGTGCGTCCGCTCACACGAGCCCAACGACCTGTCCCACCTCTGTGCTCCACAGCTACGCTGAGCACAAAACACCACAGAGAGGGACCAAGGTGCAAACGCAAAAGACGGTCTCCGCGGAAGAGGGGCTTTTCTCAAAACGGCAGATCCAAAGCAGAACTAAGGGAGCAACGCTAAGAAGAAAACCGCGCAGCTTCGTTTCTAGTATTACTGAGTTTACTTTGCTGCTGGTTTCTTCTTCAGTCACTTGGCTGGGTTTTTCCTCCAAGATGAAGAGAGATCAAAGGTTCGAACTGGTGGGGCTCCTCCGCCCGCAGCACGCTCTGCCCTGTAGCTGCTAATCCACTCGGATGCTCAACAGCAGAGCCTTGAGTTTTCACGGATTTATGCCCTACACTGCACACAGTTCCATCTGTTTCACGGTTATTGTTCTCACCAAGTCTACTTCATCATTTAAATTATTAACAGCAGAATTACACTGACTGAGATCTCCTAGAATAGGCAGCTTTAAAATCCAAAGATTTGTATTGTAACGTGTTGGTACGCATCGACTGGAACAGATAAATCAGGAGAAATTTTTATTTAAGGGTCATTGCTTCATTTTAGTGCTAGCTGGGGCTTTTTTGGTGTGAGAACAGCAGAAGGAAAAGCCAGAAAATCACCTTTAGGTGGTCACCTGCAGATCATCACTCACATTTGAGTACCTTAATGTAACCAGTAGCCTGAAGCTGCCCAACCAACGTGCCACACGTCAGGCCAGCAGCATCTGCAACACCTCTTGGGCCCAGCCCAGCATCGGCTCCGGGGCAGAGCTGGTGCCCGAGAGACCCCCAAAGCAGCACAAATCTCCCCTGAACCTCTGTGGGATGGAATCTCTGCAGCTGAGACACAGGTTCTTCCACCAGCCTCAACACTTGCAGAGTACGACCACATGCCGCAAAGACGCGAGTTACACACTGGTGTAAATTAATACACACACACATACACCCTTTGGAAAAAAACACAGTGACCTCAGTGGGCAGAGCAGGAAAAGCAGGACAGGAGCATCAAGGAAGTTCTGGATTCCAGCTTATTGATTTCCCCCCATCATCATCTCCTTGGGAGGACAGAACACTCGGCCACCCACCTGTTACGCCCCTACTGCTGCCATCATCCAGAACAGAAAAATCCAGCTTTGCAATCACACAAATTCTCAGTGAACCAGAAAGTCCCAAACAAATTTCTCTCTCTCATCTGGCTTTATTTTCTAAAAAGCGTAACACACAAGAAGTGGCGATTGTGAGAAACCACTTCTGTTAAAAAAACCCCACAGCTAAACCCCAACCCCACCTGCTCTCTGCCACAGCCCTTGGGTTACCTCCGGCAGCTCCTGCCATCACAGGCGACTCCAGACTGATCTCAGACCCAACAATATTCATTAATAACAGACCAGACAGTGCCCACGTCCAGACTAGGCATATGGTTTGAATACAGGGAATTTGCTTTTCCCATGCACTGCGTTACATATTTATACCAAAATAAAAGCTTTCCCCCCCTGCCCCCCGTTCTTGGGTAACTGACAGATGGATCCAATTCAGAAAAAAAAGTAATCAATGCATTCAAATAGTTTCTGCCATGCTGCTTCGCCCAGGATTCAAATATTCTATTACATAAGGTTCTATGTATGGTTTTTTAAAAAAATTTAAGTTCATGCGAGTCTCCCCATGCGAGACTTCAACAAACTCTAGACTTCTGAAGCAGCAGTTTCTCTGCAATTGAGTCAAAAATCCAACATAACTCTCACTGTACAAATAATGAAAGTCTTATGTGCAAAGACAGGTTCCTTTCAAGTAAAAATAGAGTATTTTCATTACATCATATATCCCAAAACGTAACACTCTGTGGGGTCACCCAGGCAGGAGCTGCCCCCATTAGAAGCTTGTTCAAGGCACCTTTCCCAGCCACCAGGTGCAGTAACGGGTGTGACACCTGAGCAGACCAGCTGCATTTCTAAGAGGGACAAAGAAAACAACACTGGAGAAAAAAAAAACAAACTACCTACTTCCATAGGTGGTGAGTAGGAGTCAAAATAGAAGTTTTAGGGGGACTTAGCATCAATATTTGCCAAGATACACTCTCGCATTAGTACAAGGCTCAAGAAATCTCAGGTGGCAGCTGCCATCAGCTCCACCGCACAAACCCACCGAGGCTTCCACCACCTGCTCACAAAGCAACACCTCGAACCCTGCAGACCACAGGTCCCAGCAACAGCCTGACCAGCAACAGGAAACTTCACCGAAACCTTTGCTGCCGAAATCACTTACACCACACCAGGTCACTTCATGAGAGACACACTCGACCCGATTCCCAGAACCTCACAGAAGCTTAACCGGAGAAGGAAACTCAAACGTACCTTGCTCCCACCAGAGCAGCTCCTTCTCTCCGCCGTTCCAGGGCCATGCACGCTAAGCAGCCTCAGCTGCTCTACCCTTACACCCAGGCACTCCCTCCTACCCACAAGGCACCTCAGCCAACCACCTGGGGGGCTGCTCCTGCGTCCTGTCTGGTAAGGCAGGTCTTGTCAGCCAGCTGTGCTGCAGCAGCTGACGCCCCTATGGTCAGCCCGGGGAGCTGGGTCGAGGCTCTGCCCTCACCCCAGAAGCAGGCCTTCGCTGTAAAACACCTCCTAGTAGACACAGCAATAACACTAAAGGAATCCCTACGTCCCAGAAGTGCAAAATCCAGAATGAGGTCCCCTATGCATTGGGCTCAAATGTCAGAGGTGCAACTGGGAGACTTAAAGCAAGGATCTTCTGTGCTTGCTGAAAAATAGCTACCTTTTCTTGTCTTTCCTGCTCTGCTCTTTCCTCACCGTCCATGATTAGACACCTTGCATCAATGGCCAGCCCTTGGCTCTCAGAAGATCTAGCAGAGAGTGGGCTGCTCGCTGCGTCACTGAGCTGCAGCTGAATAAAGCTTCTTCCCCCTCACGTCTGAGCAAGTGCTAGTGACGCTTCCCGCTGGAAGTAGCCAGATTTACTCCTCGGAATAAATCAGGGCAGAGGAAACTCACTGCAGAGGATTGATTACAGAATCACAGCCCCGAGGTCGGAAGGCATGTCAGGAGATCATCCAGTTCAGCCCCGGCGCTCAGGCAGGGTCACCTAGAGCAGGGGGGTTAGGACCTGGATGGAGACTCCACAGTCTCTCTGGGCAACCTGTGCCAGCGTCCGACCGCCCTCGCAGTGAAAAGATTTTTCTTGTGTTTCAGTGGAATTTCCCGGATTTCGGGTTGTGCCCACTGCCTCACAACCACAAACTCCCCAAGAAGGCAGAAGGTGCTTGTGTGAGTAGATCTTTCTGCTTCCACGGGGTGAGCTTTCCCTCACGGGCAGGCGTGCTCCTGGGTTTGATTACGATTAGTATTAATTGCAAAGAGATGAATTTGAACAATTCATCTGCGTTAATGTTATCTGCTCGGGGGTGCAGAGGCTGTTTAGTACATGCATTATTTTTTTTAATTCAAACGAGCATCACCACACAACTCATCCCAAATAGGTGGTTATCACAGGGAAAAGGTTCTGGAGATGTTGGTCAGCAGCCACGCAAATGCTGACCCGGCGGCGTTGTGAGGGCTACGATGAGCAACAAGAGCTCCCCGTGGAAAATTTTTCAACGTTTATCTGCGCATTGTTCTCTTTTACACCAATTTTTCCCCCCAACTACTACAATCAGAGGGGTGATGATCAGCAATAATTAGTTCATACAGACGCAGAGGGGGAGCCAGGGGGACGGACCGTCGCGAGCACCCCCGCCCGTCTCGCGGGGCGTCACGACCGAGAGGGGCTCAGGAAGCCCTTTGCCCGGCTGCTCATTAGCAGTGCATTAGCCTGTAAAGTCCAGCGCGAAACGCCGAGTTCCAGTTGCTCTTTCTTGATGTACTTGAAAGGTCCTGTGAATTTATGGCGGGATAATGCGGAGCGCAGCACCTATTTATGAGTTGATCATTTGTACAAAACCCCCCTCAAAGCACCGAAGGTTACCATTCGACCAAGAGCTGCACTTAGCTGCTCAGAGGGCAAGAAAGCCAAGTATATGAAAGTTAAAAGCATTAATAAAAGTGTGACTTATAAATTACTTCATCTTTGTCACCCTTTTTGAAATGGGGTGAGAGAGGCCAGGGTAAATTTATTTTTTAAGTGCTTTCTGAGACCTGCAAGGGTCAGCCCTGAAATGCTGTACTCTATAAATCATTCCATGCGTATCTGATAGATGCGAGTGCATCATAACATTAACAAATATTGATTTGTTTATCATTTGCAACTGTTCGTAGCTAAACAGCGGACTTTATAACATTTGTAGGGAGAAGAAACTTTTAATCTGTGAGAACGCAGAAGAGAAGCTGCCTCGGCTGCGGGAGAGAAGAGCATCTGAGGTGATCCTGTCACCCGACCGCCGCCTCGCTGTACGTGTTACACTGAACATTATGAAACCAGTTATTTCACAAAATGACTAAAATTTCCAGGCGTTTCACGAAACAACTTGTATCGCTGCCGAGAACCGCAGCGAAACCTTGCATTACGGCTGCTCGGCTGAATCACGGCCACGAGCCGGCGAAAGCAGAGCCTGAGGCGGGGAACCGGCTGCTGCAGGACACAGCGCTGGTCGTAGAACCCAGGACGGGGCAGCCTCTGTCGTGGCTCCAGTCCGCCAGAGCCCGGCATCGGCGATGGCACCACCGCCCTTTCCAGCCTGCCATCAGGCAGGCACGGCCCGGAGCCACCCAGAGTGACATCACTCTGTGACATAGAATCATAGAACCACAGAATCACAGAATGTCAGGGATTGGAAGGGACCTCGAAAGATCATCCAGTCCAATCCCCCTGCCAGAGCAGGAACGCCTCGATAATGCTACACAGGAACGTGTCCAGGCGGGTCTTGAATGTCTCCAGAGAAGGAGACTCCACAACCTCCCCGGGCAGCCTGTGCCAGGGCTCCGTCACCCTCACTGAGAAGAAGTTTCTTCTCGAGTTTAAGTGGAACCTCTTATGTTCCAGTTTCAGCCCATTGCCCCTTGTCCTGTCATTGGTTGTCACCGAGAAGAGCCTGGTTCCATCCTCGTGACACTCACCCTTTGGATATTTGTAAACATTAATGAGGTCACCCCTCAGTCTCCTCTTCTCCAAACTAAAGAGCCCCAGCTCCCTCAGCCTTTTCTCATCATAGAACCACAGAATCATTTAGGTTGGAAAAGAGCTTTAAGATCATCATATCCAACCGTCAGCCCGGCGCTGCCAGGCCCACCCCTGACCCGTGTCCCCAAGCACCACGTCCACCCGGCTTTTAAATCCCTCCAGGGATGGGGACTCCACCACTGCCCTGGGCAGCCTGGGCTAGGGCTTGACAACCCTCTTGGTGAAGAAATTTTTCCTAATGTCCAATTTAAATCTCCCTTGGTGCAGCTCGAGGCCATTTCCCCTCATCCTATCACCTGGGACAAGTGACCAACCTCCCCCTCGCTACGACCCCGTCCTGCCAGGGAGCTGCAGAAGCAAGAAGGTCTCCCCTCAACCTCCTCTTCTCCAGCTGAACCCCAGGTCCCTCAGCTGCCGGGACTGATCTGACCTCATCACACCCCAGAAGGTGACAGACCCGGCAAAATACAGCAGCATCTACTGGGCTGCATTCTCCTCGGTTTAACGTTACACAGCAGGTTGTAAATGCGGGGAAGACACCTGGAGCAACAGGAGCAGGTTTGAAAAAACTGCAATAAAAATCTCATTAACCTAATGAGGGAGACAAACTCTCTGGCAAATCTCTTCCCAATGCTTTAAATCATTAGATATTAGGGTAAAACCCAAACTTTTTCATTAAGCAACTACCATAAAAAATGGGTTGTTTTCTCTCCCCACCTTCTCTTTTTTTAACAGCACAACGCTTTGCTTTTATTTATTTTTGGAACTTGACAGGCTCGATAACCAATTTCTATGCAGAACCACCCACCATTCACACCTCAGAAAGCTAATGAAGTATAATAAAATTGCCCCAGGAGACACGTATACGGAGACGTGCATAAACTTTTCAAGAGAATACTAACTGTGATCTCTTCGAGTGGGGAAACTAAAATTATGTAAGGTAAATTAAAACAAAATCAAATAAACACCACCCATCAGCAGCGAAACTCAGTTTGCAAAGGACGGGCACCTCCTTCCCTGCGCAGCAGCCAGCGTCGGCTTCTACTTCTACACAGAGGAAAAAAAAATGAAGAGTACCACCACCCGATTAAATAGCAGTGTACCAGCCAGCAACCTACAGCCTGCAACACGCAGGGAAATAGAAATAACAATTTGGATAAAGGGCGTGAATGCGGCATCTCTTATCCCCAGGGTTCTCCGAGAGCTTTTTGGGGGCTGCATTCCCACTGGAAAGGAGATTTTTCTCCTGGCTGAGTATCACACTGTGCTCCTTTCCATGGTGATACACCGGGGAGTGGGTCTGTCAGACCGAGGGTTTTGAGAACAACATCATCCTCCCAGAAAAACAAACTTCATCAAATTAAAGCTCATGGAGAAATCAGCGTGCACACATCCTGCTTCACCAAAGCTTTCGGCTTTAAGTACCTGGTCGTTTCCCTGAGAGAAGGTTATGCTGTATTTGCAGTGGTACCTATTTGCAGATAAACACTGTGAAATGTGCAAAATCTAGGTGTTTTAGGAATCTATTCTTCAAATTTAGTGGAACTGAGTCCTCAAAACCCAAACCAGCTAAATCAAGCGCTGCTGAAAGCCGGAGCCAACTCTGGAAGTGCCACAAAGCACATAAAGCACCAGCTCCCCGCCCAGCTGATGTCTCCGGCCTCCAAGGAGCAGAGTTAAAGCCTTGTTCGCATCTGAATAGCAAAGTAAGGTCATACTGAGATGAACTACCTCAAGCTCCACTTGCTCACGCAAAGACATTGTTCTTTTTGGGGAAAAGAGGGCTGGAGAACCTCTGCTACGAGGACAGGCTGAGGGAGCTGGGTTATTCAGCCTGGAGAAGAGAAGGCTCCAGGGTGACCTCATAGAGGCCTTCCAGTACATAAAGGGGCTTCAGGAAAGCTGAAGAAGGGCTTTTTCCAAGTCCCTGTACTGACAGGACAAGTGGCAAAGGCCTGAAACTGCAGGAGGGTAGATTTAAATGAGACACAAGGACAAAACTCTTCCCCATGAGAGTGGTGAAGCCCTGGCACAGGCTGCCCACGGGGGCTGTGGATGCCCCATCCCTGGGAGGGTTCCAGGCCAGGCTGGACGGGGCTTGGAGCAACCTGGGCTGGTGGGACAGAGGGGTCCCTGCCCACAGCAGGCAGTTGGAACGAGATGATCTTCAAGGTCCCTTCCAACCCGACCCATTCTATGAAAATGGCAGCATGAGCCCAGAAATCACCGCTGCCCGTCCGAGGCAACGAGGGTTCGGCTGCGCTGCCTCGCAACCGGCCATGGGCATCGCCGGGACGTGCATAGGACAATTTACAGGGGGCACATTCTGGGCTGGGAAGGGATAACACCACAACTGGTTCAATATTCCAGAATTACAGCACCATTGCTCGGCGCGTGTTGGTTCGGAAAAGCTGCTCCTGGCTGAAATCCTTTGCTTCCCAGGAGCCGTCTGCAGCCGCTCTCGGCTCAGCGCTTTGTCCTGGGCAGCTCCTGCTCCTTCCGAAGGTTCCCCTCAGCCCGCACGAGACACTGTTACCCTGCGAACGCATCGTTCTGTGGCTGAGCTGAACCCTGGGCAGAGCTGGGATGGGCTTTTTCCTCGGAGCCAAAGGAATCAGGAATGTCCCAGAATGTCCCCGTGGCAGAGGGGCCAGAAGCAGGCACCAGCTCCGTCCCGCGCCCGTGCCAGGACCGACGGAGCCGCGCTCAGCCGGGCAGTGTTCAGCCCCCGCACCGGCGGGGAAACTCGGCAAGACCCTCTCTCACCAATTACAGGTCGTCAATATTGACTATCTGAGGGATTTCCATGCTCAGGAAGCAAATTAGAAACTCAATACCTGAACTATTCCTAAATGCAGTTATCAACTTCAGAGTTTTATCTCATAAAACCAATTCAGCTTAGAGTTTAATTCTATTAAATTAGGGCTTAGAAATAAGATTTGCTCTGAGAATGAATGCATCATTAGTTTTAAAACGCAATATAGCGAAACCCAAAATGTGCGGCATTACAGTTTGAAGAATAAATGAGTAGAGATGGCACCCAAATGTGCTTCTCCCTAAATATATTTACCAGCCTTGGGAAAAAAACCCGTCGGCTCATCAGGACAGCGAGCCTTTCGGTGTGCGGGACGTCCCCCTTCTTTAGGGAACGATAATCCTCTTGTGTCTCTCCTTGGCACAAGTTTTTCCTTTGTTCTTAAAACCTTCTTATTTCAGGAGCTGACAGAGAAAAAAGAATCAGCATCCTCTTTCTTAATAAAAATGCCACAATGAGATCCTGTCGGGCTTGTGCCAGGCATGTCAAAGGAGCAGGGACTAATGCAGGAAACCTCAAGAACTCCCCGTTTTGTGCGAGTTACAGTACGTGGAAGAGTCACGTAGGGCTGGGTTTTTTTTAAATCAGGCTTCCAGTACATGAAAAGCACCCTTCCATGGGGTGCATGTAATCTCTGAATAGGGCCCTTAGTTTCCTGTGGTATTGTATTAAAACCGATGTTTGATACAATAATGCAGGGACAGAATATGCTCAGAAGAGGACGAGGGAGCCCGACGGTGCCTGTCCCCTTGCATTACAAACCGCTGCGAGCTCTTTCATGCCTTACTGGCCGAAGCAACGCGAGCCCGAGGCGTTCCGGCGGCTCTAGCATTGTGCGATTGGAAGTTAGGGGGAAAATGGAAGGAAAAAGGCAAATGCCACACCAAAGACCCTGGAAGTCTTTAGCAGAAATGAGATATTCCGGTGGTAAGTGCTTCACCGCCGTTTTTTACGCCAGACGTGGTGCTTCAGACGGTCCAATGAGAACAGCGGGCTCCTCCTCAGGCCTGGCCACGTATTTTGCATTTAAAAAAAGCTCCTTTTTCACAAGGAAATACCAACGTTCCTTCAAACAGTACTGCAGAGGGAGTTAGCAAACCATGCGGTGCTGCTACACCGTCACAAAGTAATCGGTAGTCCATTGCCTCTCACGCCGAAAGACTGGGTTAAAGCTTCTGAAGATGTGTTATAATATGTGTTAATTTGCTATTTTTAATCAAGCAGACTGTAACAGTTTTGTTCTTATTAGAAGCAGAAAAATAAAGCCAATTCAAACAATCTAATTATAATTTTTCCCGGCAGAAGAGTCATACGGAACAACACAATTGACTCTGCAGAGCCCACGAGACTTACCGGTAGGTATTTTAATGTGAAAAATCGTTTGAAAACGTGTGCAGAGCTGTGAAAGTAAAGAGAAAAGGACAAAATCACACATGTCCATCTTAGGAGTTCTGCAGCAGCTCGGTGGGGTGTTGCCCACACCATCGCTCCTCCCTCACTCAGCTCCGACCGTACAACACTGAGCCAATTCTCACGTTCAGAAGTGAGTCAGAGCAGTACAATGTGGTCAGATGTTTTGCCGTGCGATTTGCCTCTTCCTTAACTTTTTTATGATATTTAGATCAAAACAGCCCTTGTATTTTACATGAATAAAAGTCTCAACCTCTCCCTTTTATATTCTGCCTACAAAAGCAGCGAGCAGTCGTCCTGTGAGCCAGGCAACGTGCTACACAACATTTCAGAGTTTTGCTCCGGTTCATGTTTGCTTTTCCTTGGTTTTCACTGAGTGGAATGACTTTACCCACTGCAAACAGCAGAACCGAGCAGCTCGGCCGCGATGCTACAGGGCTGCTGACATTTGGAATACTATTTTCAGTCCTACTTTACATACGCTTTCGAAATTTATCTCACGAAAAACAAAAACCGGTTAGAAGAGGGGCTTATCGGCGTCTCTGGCACTGCAGATGACCTACTTTCAGCCACAAAGAAGGGGAAAACTGAACGGCTGCTGGTGACGAAGCTCAAGGAGGGGAAGTGCCCACGGCAACACCTGCGCAAACACCCCGGGAAGGAAAAAATCCACCCGGGAACGGCCACGGGAGAGGAGCTCGTGTCAGCCCCACGCCCGGGCAGCGCGGCGCCGGCCCCCCGGGGGGAAAACCCCAAGAGCGGCTCCTCTCCCGACGGCGTGTAACGGGCAGAAAAACAAACCCGTTCGGCCAGGGCAGCCTCAGAGAGAATGTCACCTCCGACGGGTCTCAGTGACACGCTTGACAAAAACCCAGAACGGGAGAAAAGGAAACCGAGGAGGGAGACACAGAAAAGGAACCGACTCTTTGAAACCCAACGAGACTGAATCGAGGCACCAAAGACCGAAGGAAAACCAAAACCAAGCCCAAGCCATTATTAAAAATTCCTGTATCCGTGGATGAAGCAACAACTATAAACTTCCCATTGATACTTTCTGGTTTGTGCGGCTCTTCCAGCCTATAAACAAATTGTAAAGGATGGCAACGGCTAATTTAAAAAATAAAAAGCGAAGTGTTGCGGCAGAGTCTAAATTGAGTCTGACAGTCAAGGTCACATAACTTTTCACTTTTATTTAAAGACATCGCCTTGATTACTGAAAAATATTGCAAGATACACACACACAAATCTAGAGTCGGGATATCAGCCTTTGAGGACTATATCCACGGTTTCTTGTCCGTTGCTTTAAAAGGAACAACAGCAATAATTTTTTAAATTGCCAAATATCGTGTAATTATCAAATTACAAAAAATCTTCAGAAATCATTGATATAATTTTTTGAATTATGTTTTCAGTGCAAGCGGTATGTCCTAACCAGTCCTGTTATGCCTACATAAATTTAAATTATTTCTGGAAATTTTAAAAAAAAATGTCTGCTGCTGTAGTTCGCATAAACGCGAAAGCTGTCATTATACCCTTGATTTATTTTAATTGTGTTTATATTGTTCCAGTCCTTTTACCGCAAACTTTGCGGGGGAAAAAAAACCCCAACGCTAAATCTGGTTCTAAAATTCATTATCTGCAAAGAAAATGAGTTGAGCCTGCAATACATGTTTCTAGCGCTGAAGGATCAGACGAAGCGTACAAGATCTCACGCCTAACGCAACCGTTCTCCTGGGCCCATTAGAGTCTTTATAGGTGGATCTCACTTACAGCTTTGTTTAAAAGAAAAAAAAAAAAAAAAAAACAGATTCTGAAGAGAACTGGGGCCTATTTGATGTTCAGCCTCTATTGTCTCCCAGGCAGACCTGAATGAAAGCTTGGAATTAAACAGCCTTTGAATACGGTTTTCACGGGGATCCTTGCAAGTGATATAAAATAGAACAACCCGCTTCGCTCTTCCCGGCTTTCAGAGCCAGCTCCGCATTTCCCCTTGTTTCAAAGTCTGGGGAATTATGACATAATTTTGTCACGGGGTCTGTATAAATTCAAGGCGATAACCAGCCATTTTCCTCTCCTTCCCAGGCCCTGCAGCCCTCCTGCCTTCTCCCTTCCTGCAGCGCACGAGCCCCTTCAACCATTCACACCGCCCGGGTGTTTGAGAAACCACTTCTGGAGTCACTTAATTAGGAAACAAATACAAGGTCACCAACGCGTCCCTCTCGTGCAGCCGTCCCCCCGTGACGCGGCAGCGGGGCTGGGCAGGGGGCACCGAGGGGCAGCTCCTGCTCCCACCACCCCCATCGGAGGAGGATCAACACCAATAGTAATTGTCACCCTGATTACTAAGAAGTGCACACAGGTCTGAAGGCAAATGCCAGAGTTGCAAATCTTCCCCTTTCAAAGGGCTGGTGCATCATTTTTCTCATCATTTGAAGCGGTGTCCTTTGTGGAGGCACTTTCTGTACGTGGATTTAGGTAGTGCTTTTTGGCATTTGGAAAGATTATTGTAAAAGGGGATCACGAAAAAAAAACCGCTCAGGTACAATAACAAGTGATGCCAGGCTCATCACACTAAATACACTGCACAGCCTTAGCTTTTTAACTCTGGTGTTTTTGTACCGAGGTACATCGACTCTTTCTCGGTGGCGTTTCCACGTTAAGCTAAAACTAATTGCAACGAGTTTCAGAAGATGAATCCCTGGTAGATGCCATCGTAGACTGCAACGGCCAACATGCTGCAGATCCTAAGACTCTATGGCTGGGATGGGCAGCTCCCACAGAACAATCCCACGGAATAATCCCACAGAACAATCCCACAGAATAATCCCACGGAACAATCCCACAGAATAATCCCACGGAACAATCCCACAGAATAATCCCATGGAATAATCCCAAGGAAATATCTCAAGAAGCGAGGTGAGGCCACTTTGCCTGCTATGGCGACTGATTTTTAAGCGGTCACCATCGCACTGAAACACAAGGCGATGTGTGTTCGGTGCAGAAGATGCCAGGGGAGGTGACGTCCCCCGGGAAGGCAGGAGAAGGGGTGGGATGCTCCGAGGCGTCCCCATGCCGGCGGGCACTGTGCCGGGGACATGGCCAGGCTCGGGAGTCGCGGCCAAATCCCTGCCTGGAGGCAGCCCCAGAGCCACTGGGCTCAGGCGAGACGCATAAAGAGGAATGAAAGAGGAAAGGAGCGGAGTTATAAAAAGAAAAGGAGGAATCATAAATTAAAACGGAGAGACAAAAAGCCCTGCTGAATTTTATTTTCTTCTTCTGTGCAAAGCAATAGTAGGAAAAGCATTAAGCATTGCTCTGTTTCTTCCTCTAATGACACAGAGGAAAAAAAAAAAAAAGGAAAAAAAGAAGTCTTTTCTGCAAATAATTCAAGTAAACAATCTCCAGAAAGCATGAACAACAATACCAAATTTCTTGAAATTAGCCAAGCTCACAGAATCAGCAGGCTATTATTGCTGCTGGGAGGCTGCGGCTCCAAAACCACGGATGAGGCAATTTGTGGGAGCGGAGGGGGGGGCGAAGGAGAAAAGGGCAGAAAAACCAGCCCCTTCTTTCTCCATTCCCATTTACCTGGAATTTAGCTCACTGTAAATTTCATTTCAAAGCGAGAAAACCCTCCGACAAACTCGCCTTGGCTAAATATCGCTTCCTGATTTATTAATGAAGATCCGATCCACTTTAACTCGCTAAATACTTGGTCACTGTTCCATATGCGCCGCTTCCAAAGGAGGGGAAAAAGAAAGGAAAGAGTTTTAGGTCAAATGATTAAGGAGAAAAGGGATTTAAACCAACAATTTTTTTAAAGTTCTAATTGTTTGCTTATTGACACCAATTTACATGGAGCCACTTAGTGAATAAAGGTTTTCACAGTACATGGCACTTCTTTATGTCAGTTTTTAGCCATCATGTCACAGCCTGGCTTGAAAAGAAGAAATGCTGAAAACTCGTAGGCCAGAAATGAACAGCCTATTAAGATCTGAAAAGCTGTCATCCCCACTGAAAAGACTTGCGTCAGCCACTGAGGATATATTTTAAACCGCCTGTCCGCAAGAAAACTTTAATAATGCAGCCTTGCTCTAATGTCTTGTGAGAGGAGAGGCAATTTTACTTCTTCTATTAACCCAACGTGATTACAATGGCTTATTTCATGGAATATTAAGTTCAAATTCTGCTCCCTGGGAGGACAATAAAAAAAAAGAGTGTGCTTATGACATTGCCCGAAATAGCCACAAGGACCGCAACTCCTTGGTGCTTTTAATGCATCCGAGCAGTAATCCACCTTAATTTGCTAATGGTTAAGTAAATTAGCAACAAAATAATAAAATACAAAAAGGTATCAACACAGGAGCAAAACGCTTTTCCTCTCAAAAATATTAAAATAACAAAGCGATGTTTTCACAAGGTTTGTGGTGGCCTTTCAGCCCCCTTCCTCCTCCCCGGCCACCCCCCCGCCGCCAATCCAGGGGAAAATAAACTCCTTGTGTCGGACGGGCTCTCGCCATGAGGCAATGGCAGGCAGAGCTGCGACCGCAGCTGGGACGGCTTTTGTGCCAGCGGCACCGCTAACAACTGCCCGGGAGCCACCGACGCTCCCCAAAGAACCTCGGTGCCCCCACGATCGCACCGGGAACTCGGATTTCCCAACGCCGGGGGTGCCCGGCCAGGGGATGCACGGTGGGGCCAGTGCCCGGGGCCGGACCACAGGCAGGAGCATCCCTGCCCCAGTGCATCCCATCCCTGCCCCGGTGCATCCCATCCCTGCCCCGGTGCATCCCTATCCCTGCTGGGTGCATCCCATCCCTGCCGGGTCCATCCCATCCCTGCCCTGGTGCATCCCATCCCTGCCCTGGTGCATCCCATCCCTGCCGGGGGCATCCCTGTCCCCGCGGGCCCGGCCCAGGGTGGTTGGGATGCTCCAGGCAGGCCCGATGTGACACCCCAAACCCAGAGCCGGGGCGCCAGCAACGTCGGGCTGGAGGTGGAGAAGCAGCGAAGGTGCGAGGGCGGATGCCCGGGCACCCGCTCTGCCCGCCCGGGCCTGGCACCGACCTTGTCCCGCAGACGGATCCCTCGTCCTGCCGGGAACGAGGGCAACGCGCTGGGTGGGGAACCCAGGGAACGCACCCCGAAACCCCAGCGAGTCAGTGCAGGCGAAAGAAAACCACCACGAACGAGACGCTTTGTTTCCAGACGGATGCGGGATGCAAAAGCAAACCCCATCACCCATTCCTGGCACTGCCCTTCCCTCAACTTTGTTTCTTTTTTTTTTCCTTCCAATGTGGAAAAGGAAATATTTTTTTTCATTTAAAAAAAATAATTAGAATGTATGCAAATAGCCAGTGAAATTATAAATAGCCACCATTAATTTCTTCTACCTAGATCAACAATCCCGAAGCAAAAAAGGGGAACTTAAATAAATACATTTAAAATCGCCTGCTGTGTAATAGTAAAGAGACTCCATAAAACTAGAACAATATTTATTTCTTCTTTTCGCAACAGCTCCCTGTTTTATTAGGCCCGTGTTCCTCGGCGATCTGATAAGAAGGAGCGAGGCTAAATGGCAAATGGCAAACATCCCAAATCGCAACCTGATGTATTTCCACAGCCCTGACCTTCAGATAAAAATCGTGCAGAAATCTGCAAACCCACCAAATATGCAGCACCGCATGCTCCAAGCGTTTTCAGACACAACAGTCGGGGAGGTGGGGGGGAAAGAAGGAAAAAAAAATAGAAAAAGGCAAGACGGGCGTTGCTATTTAAAGCCTTTAGCCTTCCCCTCCCTCAGAATTTAAGGATTATGCTCCCATCCGGCACGTTGGAGGGTGCGCAGAGACAGCGAGCCTCAAGCCCACAGGATCCTCACACCCACGGAGGGATCCGCGGGCTTGCAGCTGCCTATCTGCGAACATCAGGGAAACGTATTATATATCAAGAATATATCCCACTGCTATATTATATGTATATTTAGGAAAATACTTCAAACAGCAAAAAAATTGTGCACTGTGAAATTAGCTAAAATTATGACAACTGTAAGAAAAAAATTATACGGGCAAAATTTGGGTCTGGTGGAAGAATTCTTTGATGTCTGGATTCCAATTTAACCCCGACTGAGTTCTGAGAATCAAATGAACAAAGTATATCATACACCCCAAGTCTGCTTGTCAGTGCTAGTCATCATTTTTATTTTATTCTTTCCAGCCACATGTATTTACTAGACCCTGCTCTGACATTTCCTCCCTCCTCGCTCCGTACGGCTAGTTGCCAAACACATTTGCGACAGGGTCCAACTCTGTATTTATTTATTCATTAAAACACACGCATTAGTATCAATAAATATGTATAACAATATTTCCTCCGCATCGCCGTATAGATTCCTTCCCCGGTCGCGTCTCTAGGTTGGGTGCTGCGGAGTAAGCACAGAGAAATATGTGCACATCTGATTTTTTTTTTTTTTTTAATATTTTCAGTCGAAGGGCTGTGTCACAAACACTGCGTCTGCCCCTACATAAAAATACACCGTCGCTGGGGACAGCGGCACCCTCGCTAAATAAGACCACAGGTGAAAAATAAACCCCCGCTTAACCGCACCATCACATTTTCAGTACCAGCGCACGAGGTGGGGGCCATCGGCGGGGACATCACCTTTATTTTACACGAGGGCGTCAGCGTGAAGTCGCGACGAACTGCGCGATCACCGGCGGAATAACGAGCCCCTTCCCCACTGCTCGTGTGTTTTGCAGGGGAAAAAAATCACCTTTTTGTCAGGTACTGAGCAGCTTCATCCGATCAACCTGAGCCGAGCTTCAGGATTTCTGAAGCAGTTGTAAAACATTAATAGCATATCTTGGTTGTTTAAAGAATATTTCCAAATAACATGAAATATTTAATCCGTGTTGTCCCCCCTTCCCTGTCCCCACCCTCAACGCTACCACCACCGTAAAGAGACAAGATTTATCATGAAATGTTTGAGGGGTAATCAGCCATTTTTGGCCAATATATTTTAATATTTATATACCTGACATAGCTGAATATAAATGATACATCATGATTTTCCATAGTGCACGGAATTTATACAATTAACTGAGTGATCCAATGGCTTTAGGGCACACAAGGTGCAAACAATGTTACAGGGGTTCGCTGATTATTGTTATAAATCTTACAAACCATAAAGACATTAAGGTGCATTTTGTTTACACCATTTGTTTTCAAATATTATATATAACAATATTATTTATCATTAAAAGAGTTACACTTTCCCTGTGTATTTATTTCGGGAGCTACATTTATATAACTGTTTAAAAAATACAGCTCGCAAAACACATGCCTGAAACAGGCAGTAAAATTTGATCATTTTCGAGTTATTTCTAAAGATTACGGTTTCTCGTTCTAAAGCCAAGGAAACATTTAAAGGCTGCCTATATCCAAAATGTCTCATTTTAAAAAGCCACTTAGGCTACGAGACGCGCTCGTGCGGCTGCGCCGTGCACCCCAAACCCACCCAGGCACCCCCCCGCCCGGCTTGGGAAATCCAAACCACCTCTTCTGAAAGGCTTCGGCTACGATTTTCCGAGAGAAAACCACGAACACGCAGCCCTGGGTCACCCGGCATGAATATGTATTCTGTTTGCCTGGAAGGAGCCCCCCGTCCTCTGCCTCCCCACCGCTGCCGTGCCGAGCACACGCGCCCGCAAACGAAACGGCGATTCCCCAAATATTCCCGACCCAGAAGGGCTGGATTCGGCCCAAAACGAAACCTCGGGGGGACGCGGCGGGACCGGCCCCTTTGTGCACGTGCAGGGACAGACGGGGAGACGTGTTTTACACCCACGGAACGGCGACCTGCCCGTGCTTGGGGTAGGAAACCCCTGGAAAAAAAAAAAACAAACAGCAAAAAATCCCACTTTAGGAAGCCACGCGTTCTCGCCATGGGCTCCTTCGCTTTGCCAGAAGTCAGCGGCCGCTTTCCCTTTTTGCTGCCCTGTTTCTGCAGCACTGGCAACCAGGTTTCTCTCCGGTATTTTCCCCTCTCCGGAGGCACGTGAATCGCTTCCTGAGCGCAGCCTTGTTTTTTTCTCGAATTTACATTATTTTCCTTCATCTAAAGCAACCCAAGAAATAAAAAAAGGAGAGCACGATTTGGCGGTGTACTGTCCTTTTCCGTAACGCCAGCCCCGTGAGTTACCCAGAATTTGCTTTTCTCCTCCGCGCTTACCGGCCCGCTCGGCTCTAACGTACATAAAACACCGGCGCGGAGAACAGAAACGCGCAGAATTGTCTGTTGACTCCAGGCACGGGAAGTGTTTTGTTGCAAACTCGGAGGCGCTAAAAATCTCATCGACAGCGGGAAACAGCGCTAAATACAGGCTCTGCTAACTTTATTTTTAATGATGACTTTAAAAAACGGGGATCAGCGAGGTGAATGTAAAAACTGTTAATCTTAAATTTCTACAAACCCAAGTGTCAGGGCAAGCATGTATGGTGCATCAAGCATAACAAGATGAAAACGAGGAGGTGTGGGTGAGGAGGGGGTCTGAGACACTTGCTTTTCTTGAATCCCTCTGAATACATTTCACAATTCATCAGTTTTTGTCTTTCCTGCCACGAGTGAGGACAATCAGACCAGACACCCATTAGATTTTTCATGCAATTTTTTTTTTTCTCGTTCATGACATGTTGGCAGGGAGGATGGCAATTCTGAAATCTTACCAAATGAGAAAAATGTCAGAAACTGAACTGACAGCTGGTGGTTACTATGGTGATAGGTGATATCGAGAAAAAAAATAAAATAAGACTCAGTTAATTCAAAAGGAATCAAGTTCAGTATTTTTAAGCCAGTTGATAGAGATGAAAACTTAATCCCGATACTGGGTTGTTATCTTGTTTTAGCTAAGAGCCAAAGGAACCATTTGCTTGATTAGGTAATTAACCAGATACAACCCAATACACAATGAAAATTATAGTTGAACCAAAAATTTAAGAAAAAAATATTAATAATACGTTTATAAAAAAGAAACAGTCATATTCTAAAAGAAATCAAAAAGCCGATTAGAAGAATATTCCGCCTGTGCGAGTAATTCGGAATTTTCCTGCCCGTCATCACAGTTACCTACATGGGTCCAGTTTTCTACCATCGGTTCTGAGCGAGAACGAGTGGTTTCATTCAGTGACAAAGACAAATCAGCTGGAAGGTGAGCAAAGCCGCTGACTGATGGCTTCAATAGCAAGAGGGCTGCGCATGCAAGTTCTGCAGGAACCCAAGTATCTCCATATTTGTGTTTATGTATTTTATGGGCTTTTTAAAAATTCCCGAGGGAGCTATTTACGGGGCCAAAATCACGCGAGATCTGGTGTTCTCATGGCGTTTCCATCGAGGAATTGAAACACTAAAATACCATGAGAACATCAGATCTCATGTTATTTCGGCTGCATTAATGGCTCCCTCAGGTATTAACAAAGCCCGTGAAAAACAAACACAAATATTTGAGGCAGAAATACAGATGCCGGAACATCCACCGCCCCCCAACAGAAACCCACTGCACCGTGCGCGCAAAAATCCGCCTTTTTTTTTTTTCTCCTTTTGATCTCACATCTTAAAGAAAAAGCCAACTGTAACTACACACATTTAAAATTAATATTGTATTAAAATTATGTGGCAGCCACCTCTGCCTTTCCGGCAGAAACGCCGTTTGCTTCCCGACAGCCCCTCAAGGAGGATTTATCTGAACGCGCGAGGTTTCGGGGACGTCGGTACTAAAGAACAACTTCGGGAGGCACAAATCCCCAGGATAACTGGAATTGTGAACGTGCTCCCCAGGCGGGGACCCCGGCCCCGGCCAAGGGGACCCCACGACCCCCAGGAACGGGAGGGGACGCTCCCGCCGCGGGGGTTTCACCGCATCGCGGCAGGGCTGGGCTGGAGCAACTGGGAGGGATCGGGCCCTTCCACAACCGCGACTCGGCGGCGGGATTCTCATTTCTAACACCGGCCGCTGGTTAATGAGGAGGAGAAGGAGCAGGAGGAGGAGGAGGAGGAGGAGGAGGAGGGGGAAGGGGAAGGCCGGGCCCGCTCCGCAGCCGGCATCGCCCCCTGCCGGCCCAGCCGGGAACCGCCGCGGCCCGGCCCGGCCTCCACGGGAGGGAAAACCCTCAGCGGGAATTTCTCACCCCAAAGGGGTGGGGGAAACAAAAAAAAAACAAAAAAAAAGGAGAGGGGGAAAATAATCCCCGAGGCACCAGCGAATCCCCAGCCCCGTCCTCTCCAACTGCCGGTGGGAGGCCCCCCGGGCGGTGACGGGTGAGGGAGCCCCCGGGAGGCCGAGCACAGGCCCGGGCCCGCAGGAGGGGACAGGGGACAACAAGGTGGGGGGGGGGGGGGGGGAAACAAAGCACAAACCAACCAACCAACCTGTCGTTGTTTCACAGGTGGGGAAGCAGCCTCACCCCACCCGGCACTGGCCACTCACCTGCGCCCGGCCCGTCTGTCTGGCGCCGGGCCCTGAGGCCGCGGGCCCAGGGGACGAGGAGCTCAGCGACACCCCCGGGCTCAGAGCCCCCGCCCCGCTCTCCTGCGCCTCGGGGAACGCCAGCACCCGCGGCCGCTCGGCTCTGCCACCGACCGACCGCCTTCTCCAGCCAGACAGGGGCCTGGGCAGAGCCACTACAGCCCTCCCTCCCGCCCAGAGGGCCCGCAGGGCCGGAGGTGGGCTCCTGGGGCTGGAGGAGAGTTAGGCTGGGCTGGAGCTGGTACCGGCTACGCTGGAGGTGGGGCAGGTCGGGCTGGTGGTGGGTTGGGTTGGGCTGGAGGTGGGACAGGTCAGGCTGGAGGTGGGTTGGGTTGAACTGGTGGTGGCTTGGGTTGGGCTGGCGGTGGGTTCCCGGGGCTGGCGGTGGGTTCCCTGAGCTCCCTGGGGTGCCCTGTCCATGGCTGCAGCGCTGCCGGTCCCTCATCACCAGCCCAGCCCAGCAGGTAAGAGCAGGTGCGGCAGGTGCCCGAGGCTGTGCTTTACGGGGAAGGCAGCCAAGCCAGAGACGGAGCAGGGCCTGGCTCCTGCTGGAGTGACCCCTGCAGAGCGCCGTGCCCTGTCCCAGAGTCAGAGCGTGGCCCCGTCACACCCCGCACTTCCCAGACCCAAGCGTCGCGTTTCTTGTGCACCGAACCTGCTTCCTCCTCAAAAGCACACGCAGACTTACAGAAAAGGCCTACAAGTAAAAAGTGCCTCAGAAATCGGGTCCACCTAGACCCCCAATGCCAGATTTTCCCTGCTCATTATCGCAGACACAGACACTCCCGGCTTGTTCCCGCCCCGAACACGGAAACAGAAAATTTGGGCAACAGCCGGGGCTGAGCCGCGCTGACCCGTGATGCTCCCGAAGCAGCAAAGCCAAAGGCTTTAAGGTCGAGCAATACCGAGCATCCATTACATTCATCGAAGTCAGGATTTTAAGGAGGGTCCTGCGGTTTCGATGCAAGAGGATTTGCCATCAGGGTGCGTTTTCATCCCAGGTCTTCGTGGACAAAAAAATCTCCCCTAATGTCAGTGATGGCTCCGGTGTCCCTGCATGTGTTACTGCATGAAACTGCTTTGGGGAGAACATCAAAACAAGTTCTCCATAGACTTGAATGAAAAAAACCTCTTGTCTAAACAACAGCATTATACTAAAGGTTAAAAATTGCCATTTTTAAATAACTGCAATTGCAAAAAGGCTCTGGGTGATAAGGGAACGATAAGGCAAATAAACCAAAACCAAAGGATATAACAAACCCCATTCCAAGATAAAAAAACAGTATAAATAAGGGGTTTGGACTGTTTATAAATGATACTTCCATTATAAATTAAAAAATAGAGACTGAAAAATTTAAAGTTGAAGCCTATGGAAAAAAATGAAGTATTACACCTCTGCAAAACTACTTAAAAATCTGAATTATGTATAGCTTAAAATATAGTAAATTCAGGGAAATCCTGAACAGTAGCAAAGAGGTTTGTCTTCCAACCACCACACCAGCAAATCTGTCAAATGGCCATATGTAAATACACACTGAAATGGAATCTACTTTTATATATATATTTCAATAATAATCAAAAGTGCCCTTTTTTAATGTCTACAGTATCCTTTTACTGGGCATGGTGTTGGAGATCATAGCAGCCAGCTAACGTTAACTAATAATAAAAGGCAATTAACAGTTTATTTCTGTCCCTTTTCCTATTAAAAATTTTGATGCTGAGTTAAATTGTGACAAAATTTCCACTACCAGACAGGATTATTGTTTCCTCCTTAATGTTTTTAACTGAAAGCCAGATGATGCCTCTTCAATACCATCCCAAATGCAACTTAGGAGTTCTGGAGAAACCGGCGGTGCCGTGATCTGTCTTTTTGCGCGCGCGCACACGCGTGGCTGCGCGGCTGCAGCGGGGTGCCAGGCGCTGGTGATGCCCGGGTGCTGCTCACGCAAAGAGAAACCATCCTGCCCCGAAGAGCTGGCACAGAGACTTAACCCCAGAGAGAACGAAAGGCCGGGGGAAAAGCGGGAGATAGTACGGAAAGAATAAAAACACGATCAGAAAGGTGTAATCACATAAACGAACGGCACGCGGGAAGTCAGGGTTTCGAGTTGTTCTCGTATACGCTCGGAGCAAATAAAAACCCAAACCTCGACGGGCCCATCACTGCCTCTCTGACACCGCAGCCCTGGTACCACCCCGCGGCGCGGAATTCACGTCCCTTTATTTCACCACACACACCCCTTAAAATACAGGTTTTTTCTGTAACTGAGCCGGACCACACATAGTCACTCGTTCAGGGCAAATCCGTATGAACCGGCTCCAGCACTTTTAAAGTAACGCTGCTTGTGGGGTCTGCTGATATCGCAAAGAAACAAGAAACTATTTCCACGTCTCATTCCCGTAACGGATGAGCCACGGAGCGGGGCAACGTGCTGGCAGCCGCTCGGTCCGTCCCAGGGACGTGGCCGTTCCCTGGCGCTTCCACATCAGCCTTCCAAAGCCCGGCTCTTTCGCCCCTCTGCTCGTGGACATAAAGGACCACGAGGGTCACAGGCAGCCTTTTGTATTTTTTTCATGGAGAGAAGGTGTATGTAAATAATTCTCTGCATGTGTCATCAAACAATCCCCCCAGAAATGCCCCTCTTTGGGGTCTACTTCTTGTTTATCCCATTCCGATATGTCTGACTTCAGGGAAATTAATCCCGATTTGCAGCAGCAAGGGAGCAAAACAACAGTGCTAAACGGGCGAGCCCGGTGCCAAAGTCTACCAGCTGTTAAGTCCATCAGTTTTGCTCTTTCAGATTTTTTCAGCCTCATTCTGCCTCCCATTTCTGCTCAAAATTCGACCCGATGGGATACGGCAGAGGCCAGGACACAGCCGCCCTTCCTGGGGGCACCGGGTGGAATTAGCACACGAGCAAGGCTCGATTTGCAACGATTTTAAAATCGCCAAGCACAGTTCTTCACCTGTTCTCGTGCCCTTCGGTTCCAGTGGTCGTTGCAAACCGACTGGAGTCGGCGCAGCCGGGGTTAGCTCTGCCCCAAACCCTGCCCCGAGCGGGCTCCGGCGGGAGCGAGCGCCGGCATCAAGGAAGAAGGCGGCACCACTCGCGCTGTCAAAGATGCTTTGAAAAGTTGTTTAAACAGAGTAAAGCAAAACACCGAACCGCGAACGCTCCACAGAAACACGATCGCTGAACTTTACGTTTAGGAAGAATTAAGCTTTTAAAGAGTTTTTTTCCACTGCAAAAAGCCTTTAATGGTAGTTATCCAGGTGGCCCCTGGATTTATTGTTGGATTTCACTTTGACTGCTGTGGGGTTCCCGAGGGGACTATTACGTCAATAATTTCTAAGGCAACATTTTATTCCAGGTAACTGAAATTCCTCAGAAGATGAGAGCTTCAGCTTGGAGATTCTCGGATCCCGTTTGAAATCACTCATACTGACTACAGAAGAATTTTTAAAATAAATTACTGCACAGCCTTCTGCTTTCAGCTATATATAAAACCTATCTGTATTTATAAACACTCTTTATGTAACAATTCAGAACTTAATTCCTCCTGAAGCCATTAAAACTATATGTTTAATTACATTCCTAAAGGAGTTGCCTGGGATACAGTCAAAACCTACCACTAATTCAACGTATATTGTATATTAACGCACTCTGAAATTCTGTGAAATTAATAATGCGGGCCATACGCTGTTTTCCTTCTCTTGGTGGAGCTCCCATCGGAGTCGGTCAAGGGCCCTTATTTATATATTCTGGGCTTTTATGAAGAAGTCCATAGTGACTATTTTTGGTCAAGCTTAAAAGAAAGAGGAAAGACACAAAGGTCTCCTGGTTTCCAACATACAACACACATACGGCCAGTAGGAAAAGCAGAGTAGGACTTCAATCTAGACTAAACAAATTTCAGCATAAAATGATAAATGAATCGAGGAACTTACACTCTCAGATCCTAAATTATATTAAGTCACTGATTTTATGAAGCCGGATAAAGGTCATTGAATGATATTTATAAACTACAGTAAATAACTAAAATTTATGCGGTAGGATGATTTTAATCGTTAGTATTCTTAAAACCTTGAAAATCGATACGACTTGTAACAAATCAGAAAAGTTAAACAGAAAATATAATTGTTCCTTTTAAGACCTATTACGTTTAATATCCATTGGCCATATTTGTTCCGCGGGTCACGTACAAAAATAAATTTGCTCTATTTCTTGCCTTTGATCAACAGAAAGAGCCCAACGATACCCGTGCACATTCCGGAGGGCTCGTCTCTGCGCCCGTGTCTATACGGGCTTTCTCGCACAAACTGAAAACCGTCCGTCAGAAATCCACGACGGCTTTTCAACCCGCCACACCCCTTCCTCCCGCTCCCCAAAAAGGACGCGTGTCAAGCGTGGTCTGCTCCTAAGATGTTCCTTGCGAGTCGCTCAGTGGATATAAAAGAACACAGACCCAAAATAATCTGCGAATGACGGTAACGCAAACCCTGAAAAACGCTTGGGGATCCGGCGAGCGGGGGGAGAAGCGCGTCCAGCGCCCGAGCCGACGTCAGCGCCCAGGCCCGGCGAGCCGCGCGGGACGACAGCGCTCGTCACCGGTTCACTCTGCGAATGTGAAAGATTATTACAAATCTCATTTAAATCAAGTTTCCTTTTCGAGTATTTTCTTATAATTGAACAAGTGTTGAGCTGCACCGGGGCTGTCACAGCTGTTACAATACATGAACCACACTTACAGTAACGGCTTTCGTTCCACATTTTTGCGGGGTAGTTTCCATAGCGCCGTGATCGGGGTTTGCATGTTTTTATACCGCTCGCATGTTGAAAATAAACTCTGATGTTGAGATTGCTTTCTCCGAGCGCATCTGGTACTTAAATTTCCTGCAACAAACCAAGCAGGCAGCTATGATTTCAGACCAAACAGTCAGGGTGTAACACCTTGTTTTACTTTTTATAAAGTTATTTTTAGCCTCTCTTTCCCTTAAAAGCGTAACTTAATAGTATACGGGATGAGAGCGCTTGGAAATACGCATTTATCTTAATTGTCATCCCGGAATGAAACCTTCGGGCAAACTTTTCCGCTCCCCACGACACGCGACACAATCGGACGTTCTCGCACGTAACGACGCGCTCTGCGTAACGCCCCGCGCCGCGGTGACACGTCCCGCGCGGCTCAGGAGCGAGGCGCCGGGCACCTGCTCCCTCCCCGGCCCCCCCGGCAGGACCCCCCAGCCCGCCCCGCGCTCCCGCACGGGCCCACCGCGGAGCTCGCTCTCGGCCAAAAAAGAGCCACGGGGTTTTTATTAGCAAAATGGACGCGATTTGATAAAACTTCTGATCCCAAAGGCGGCGTGAGCGGGGCGGGGCGGCTGGGGGGGCTGCCCCACGCAAAACCGCGGCCGAGCCCCATCCCACGGCACCGGCGCGCCCGGCTCAACGCCCTCCCCATTACCGCCTGAAAATTAGCAAAAATCCAGCCCCGCTTTCCACTTTAAATCTTAATAAGAAACAGAGACATCTTCTCTCCCTTTCTTCTGCCGTTCCTCCCTCTCCTCCAAGAACAGAAGGCTGCTGGTGAAAGGAATGAAAATCTGGAAAGAATTTGGGGTGGACTGGCCAACCCCCTTTCATTTCCTTCAGATGTTTACAATCTAGCACCTTTCTGAAGACAAAGATGGGAAAAAAGCTATTTTTTCTTTTGACTGAAGGGTGAGACAGGGGGGTATTAAAAACTGATCAATGTAATTTTTTTCACAGAAGTATTTGCACATCTGTGAAATAATGTAATTTATGAAAAAAATCTTTTTATATGACATTCATGATTATAGCCTGATCTGGAGAATTATTCAAATATAAAATTAAATACTCAAAAACTAGCTGTGCTGTGGATGACTGAGCTTTTACCAGCTGTGCATCACACTTCTATAATTCTATTAAAAGTATATAAGTGAGGCTTTCCAAGTATGTCTGAGTCTCTTTTAAAAGGAATGTTACATTTCTAAATGGCTTTACGATCAGTTGCTTTTTGTTTTTTTCTTGATTATCATCCCAGTTGTTGGATATGTTTTATCTGACTGTACAGAAAAAAAAAAAGAAACAGAAAAAGAAGAGGAATGCCTGCCCATGGAAGGCGCTCTATAAATTATATTGTATTTTATTATCACGGGGCTTAAGGAAAAATTGGCTCTTAAGAAAGGTTAAAAACATTTAAAGTGAATTCTTCTGTTTGGTTAAAAGTACTTTTTGATTTAATATGATCCATCTGCAGTTGGTACCGGCCCCTCCCGGGGCGGGCAGCGCACGGCGATGCCCAAGGACGCAGTCGGGGATCCTTGGGCTCTCGCTGGGTGACCCCCCCCCTCCCCACAGGACCCCGGGGTCGCTCCCTTTCGGGGCGGCAGCTCCCGCGGCTGCACCCGGGGGAGGCAGAGGGTGGTCGGTGTCCTCCACCCCGGCCGGGGCTCGACGGGGCTCCCGGGTCAGCTCCTTCTCGGGGGCACATCCCTCGGAGAGAAGCCCAGTCCCGACTCCGGAGCTGGAACGCGACGTCGGGCACGCGTCCCCCGGCGCTCGGTTCTGGTGTCGCCTCGAAACCGAGCGCCACGAGCCCGGGTTTTGACAAAAAAGGGGGAACGCGATCCCACAGCCCGCTGAGACGCCAACTCGCCATGAACAGGAGAGCACCGGCGAAAGGCCACGGTAGTTACAGACGGGGGCTGCAGCCACAGTTTAGCAAAGAGAGAGGCAAAATAAGGGATAAGATATTGTTTCTGCTGCCTAAAACAGACGGACTTTAATAACACTTAACAGAATGATGCACATTAACGATCTCAGAAAGCACTTCTTATGCCTCATCCATCATGCGGAGGAGAAAATGAAGCCTTCGACAGCATTAGGAATTATTCTAGATCTTGTCAGTAATTCGCAGCTCCTCGGTAGTATCGTAACACAAATTTGTGTGTATGAGACACTGACCATTAATCTAAGGGATTTTTTTCCCTCGCCGCAGCGTGCTGGGAATGTATCAATTGTTTCATGGAGAAATTTCACAGATGAAACCTTACTAAATAAAACAGGGGCGAGGAAAGAGATGTAGACAGAAGCATAAACAACCGGATCTCGGAGACGAATTATTATCTTTAAAACAAAAAACACCATAAAATCTCCATACGTGTGTTTTCTGAATGGGCAGCAGCAAGCCTCCTTCACTGAAAACAGCCAGAATATGCCCTGATTATAAAGTTACATTCATATCTACAAACATATTTATATTTAATTTTCAGGGAAGCTTCTTTTCCCCCTTTATTTTTTTTCCCAGAGTATAGGGAAAAAATCCTGATCTCTCCTCCCAGGAGAGTCGCGTATTTTTACAAACAGTAGCAAAACAAATTTTCAATACAAAATGCCACGCGACTAAACAAACAATAGCTTTTGGCAACCTCTTCCTTAAGTCGCAATCTGCTGTTAATCGCACGAGAGCTATTTCCCCGGAATCTGTACTACAAAGGAAAAGGTCCATCAATATTTGTACAGCAAACTCCTCAGAAAAAAAAGAAAGAAAGAAAAAAAAAAAGCCTCTCCGAGTGCACTCCAAATTCATTTCTATACGCGCGACGTAAAGACGAAAGCTAATGAGTTATAGGAAGTTTGTGATAAATTAAAAGCGCTCCGCTCCCGGCCCCGCGCCCGCAGCCGCGTGTTTGCCCAGATATGATCGACTGCTCCACAACAAAACACTTGTCAGACAGAATGAGGCGACTTCGCCTCTGGATGTGCAGGAGCTGAATTGTCTCGGGGACAAAAAAAAAAAAAAAAAAAAAAAAAAAAAAGGGAGTTTGATCAAATACTAATCAGGCAGCAATAATCAGCCTCGCCATAGCCTAAAACATACACTATTTTATCTCCACTGAAATAATGACATATATCCAAAAAGTCCTCAAAGAAACTTGGGTTTAGGTAATATATTGTGATTGCAGCAGATATGCAGGATTAGAATCAGTCTTGATCTTCAAACAGAATAAGAACGTATAGTTCTGTTTACTGCACATATATTTGTATATAAAAGATATGACAAATATTTTAGGTTATTCAGAAACCCCCGCACTTCTTTGTTTTGAATTTTCACAGACCAAGGACAGGGAAAGTGATTTGACAGTCACAGGTAACAGACACAAATTACAGATTAAACTCATTAGAAATTATAAACACTCGTGTAGTCTGTTAAACCCCCTGACAAAACCTGAAAATTAGAAATCCAATAACCGAGCATCAATAGGGTTTTAACGGCTGGACAGATGTTTTAAGCTGCACGATGCTCGTGTCAGGAGTGAGAGGAAACAGTTGAAAATCAAGGTTTGCATTAAATAACAAGGCATCGATGTCAGATCAGATCATCCGTATGAACTGTTTCGGTCCGTCTTTCGCCATTAATTCACATTCTCCCACTGCGGTGTAATTTTGTTGTTCGTTCGTTTTTGCACAGTATTAAAAAAATACAAAATAAGAACATATGCAGATGAGAGAGACTGTTTCCAGAGACGCCGCAGAGCCGCCCTCGGAACGGGGCTGCTCTCCCCGGCGGGGAGCTGCAACGAGCCGGGGCCACCGTTTCAGAACGAAAATGTAAATAATGCTTTCAAACACAACATTGTCCACAAGCTTTAGTTTTTTTGGCTTTTTTTTAATCAAGTCACAGAGGGAAATACTGCGAGAACCGTCACCTCACCAACAGCAACTAAATAAATCCCTAGGAACGGGCACCGGGGTAGCGAAAGAAAAATTGTTTGCGTTCCTAACGTTGGGTCTGACCTGGAAAGGATAACAAAAGAATCTGGCATGAATATGTATTTTTATGGGGAGTGCTGCTGGTAAACACGCCGAATAAAAGAGAGGGGATTATTCTAAAATAGTTGCTCCTTAGCTCTCAATATGTTTAATGCGTTGATATGAAAAACCACGTCTAACGCAGAAACGCGTTCAGCCCGTCCAAAATTCTTTTCAGAGCAGGGGAAAAGGCAGACCGGCTTTCAGCAGGGGAAAACAAACAAACACCAGAAATCCTGCAAAGCTCCCGCGTCTCCCCGCCAGCCCGCCTGCTCTCCAGCGCCGAGATAAAGACCCAATCTGCTCATCAAACACCTCCGGGCTCGGCCATCTAATAGGAACAAATTGGCAATGACTGCCCAAGCAAGTAACACAGGCCCACTGATTTGTAGATTGATACTGATGCCTAATGATCCCCTTGGGCAGATCAATAGCAACAATCCTCATCCCTGCCTTTCTTCTTTATTGGCACGGAGGCGCGGGGAAGGCGAGCGCGCTCGGGAGCGCCCAGCGTGGGGGCGGCCGACTGGGCCGCCAGCGCCCGTGCCCTCGCCGAAACGCCGCTGGCTGACACCTCGTGGCTTTGTCCCGAGAGGCACGAGGCTGCTCGTGCTTCCCCTCAGCGGGGACGTGAATGGCGGCACCAGGCGCGGGGTCGCGGGCAGGGGCCGGTGCTGGGCGCAGTCGCCCATGGCCGGCGTGAGGCCCGGGATGGGGTGAGCCCAGAAACGCGGCTCACGAGACAAAAACCCAGCGGGTCCCAGCTGGGCCTCGGCAGAAGCGAAGGGACAAGCGAGGCATTTGGGTGGCAGAGACGTGGGGAGCAGGCGACAGGGATGCTGCCTCAGGAGGCCGGGACGGGTGGGACCGCCCCGCGTGTGGCTGCACCGGGGTTACACCGACCGCACTCCTCCTCTCCTCGCTCCTGCCTTCTCCCTCCAGTTGCCTCTCGGTGCACTACGGAGCGATCAATCAGGCAATTTCAGCGCAGGGGTTTTATTCCGTTAACGGCAAGTTACTTTCATCCCCTTCCTCCGGCCCCACCCCTCACAACAATTAGAGATTTTCTATTTATTTATCAATCTACAGCCCTCCCATTAGTATTTCCTTTAAAAATCCCTGGTAATACCCAGGAAAAACTAGCGAGAGTCTCTTTGCATTTATTTTTTTCCCCAGTTAGTGATGTTCTGCCGACTCGCCAGCAGTCCCTTCCACCCCGGGGTGCTGGCAGGTGACACCAGCAGCACTAAACCCCGGTGACCGCCCTCTCCCCCTCCCATAACTGCGGATAAATGTAAGGCTTTATCAGGGATACCCAAATTATCAGGTAGGCAAACACGGGAGGGAGGGGGGAAACGAGCACAAAGTTTGTGTTTACCGCGCATGACATATTAATCTTGTCATTAACCCGCACGTAATGTCACCCGCGACGTCCCCGCGCCCAGGGGCTGCTCAAGCCGGCGCAGGCACGATTTTCAAACCCCGCTCAGCCCCGCGCCCGCCCGCCCGCGCTGGGCTTTGTTCGGCAACCACCGCGGTACTTTTATTCTTTACGGCTGCTTTATCAAAATGTGGCTAAAGCAGAAAAAGGCAAAGGATAAAACTAAATTTCATTGACTGTAAATCTCTAGAACACCCCTCCAATAACAGCCTTTCCTTTACCAACACCACCACAAAACGTCTTTCCGCCGCCCTCCTCACACCCGCGCGGTAACGCCGGGGCTGCGCTCGAACCTCTCGGTAACTCGACCCCGGGATTTCGCACGTCAATTCTCGGAGCGCTTCACGCCGCTTTTTTTCTTTTTGATTTTTTCTCTCTTTCCAGACGCACAAACTTCTCCCGGCGCTGGGGCTGGGGGGGCGGCACCCCCTCCCCAACTCACACCTCGCGCTGTCACCATCACCCCCCCCCCCCCGCGACAAAGCGACGCCGGCGCCTGGCGGGGGGACACACGGACACCCTCCAACTGCACACACACACCCCCCCCCCCACCTCGGGGCGCGGAGCCCCCCGGCCTCGCGCGGGCGGGACGGACCGGGCCGGACCCACGAACAGACCGACCGACCCCCCCCGCGCGCGGCTGTGGCGGGAGGGGAGGGGATGGCGGCGGCACGTGCGCGGGCGCGCCCCCCGCCCTCATTTGCATATTCTCCTCATCAGCGCCACGCGCAGCGCCCGGCCCGGCGCGCGCCCGGCCCGGGGACAGGGCGACACCCCCCGCCCCCCCCCGCCCCCCGCCCCCCGCCCCCCGCCTTACCTCCGCCCCGCCGAGGGGACCCCCGCGGCTCCGCCACCAAGAGGAGGGATTTTTAATTTTATAATTCTTTTTTTAGGGGTAGGGTGGGGGGGAAAGGCTCGTCCTGCAGGGTTTGGAGTTCTCGCCTTCTCTCCCTTCCTCCTCCTCCTCCTCCTCCTCTTGCCGTGTTGTGTCTGGGTTTATAAAAAAAAAAAATAAAAAAAAAGACAACTCCATGTTAAGGCGGCAGTCAGGGCACGGTGAGGTCTGGGGCTACAGGGGGAGGGAAGAGAGGAGGGGAGGGTCACAGCTTAATGCCTTACAAAAGGGAACCAAAAGCCTGGATATATTTCTTTTTTTTCAGAGATCCTACGCGAAATGCAGGCGCGCTGTAAGCGGGGTCTCGCCAAAAACCATCGAGGTTCAGCCCGCGACGCAAACGAAGGCGACACGTGGGCCCCCCAGCCCTGGGGTCCCCCGGGCGCGGGTCCCCCCGCGGCGCTGCGGCCGCTGCCAAGGTCGGGCGGCCGGGTTCAGCCCGAACCGCCTCGGGCTCCTCCACTGCAGCCCAAGTGGTTTCCAAGGTGTCTTTTTGCACAAATTAATTTTGCTGTTTCATAGCTCTACTCACAGGAGGAAGAAGAAGGGCAGGAAAAACCCGCTGGGAACCGCGTGTCCCCTGGGAAATAGGACGGGGCAGCGTCCCCGCGTTGGGGGCGGCTGGTGGGGAGCGCAGGCCCACGCGCTGCTCTGGGGGGGGACGCAGCTTTTGTGGGCCCCCCGTGGGTCTGGCCTCACACCCCGCACGCCCCAGCCCTTTCCCAACGACCACGCGCGACACCTTGGCTGAAAAATACGTGGCGCGTACATGCGGCGCTTTCTCACGAACGCGTCGTTACCGTGAATGATTAAGGGCTTCGTTGCTTCCCGGGGCAAGGTCTCAGATCGGATCACTGACCGATGGCTGAATTCCACCAAGCGCCTCACGACATGATTTCAGCGCGAGGATCGGGGGCGAGGGAAAAAACCACGTACTTTATTAAGCTTTTTTTTCCTCTGCACACATAATATTTAGGAAGGGCCAAATTTATTTTTTTGCAATTGGCGAAAGCAGATTTGCTCCTAAGCTAGAACCGTCGCAAGAGTCGTGTTTCATCCCGGAGTACGATTTTATGAAGAAGTTATAAACCCCTGAAATGCGTGTTGTCTGTCAGAAACGCTGGGATGCTCCGTCAAACGCGAGAGCGGCACGACGACTGCGCGGCTCCAGCGCCGGGGCGACACGGGCAAGCGCAGTTTGCGGGCGGCTCGCACGGTAAATACGCGGGCGTTCGGCAGCGGAGGGGCTGCGGCCGTGTCGAGGCAGACAATGGAGCTGGAGGCGAGGAAGGAGGTAGAGGGGGGTCCGCCCAAGCCCCCCCTCCCCGGCCAGGTTGCTCGCGGGGAGCGGGGGAAAGCGGGTCGCTCCTCATCGACTGGGTAAGCGAGCGCCAAAACAAAAAGAGCGGGTCTCAATTTCGACGAGCTCTTGGTGGACACGCTTCCTTATGAAAAATAATTTCTCTGCCTTTGTTTCTCCTCTTCTCCTCTAAAGAGGGTGGGAAGAGCGGCCCTTTGTATTCACGCCCGCTCTCCCAAGGAAGGAAGGTGATTTTTAAGAATCTGACCACCGAGCACGAGTTCCTTGTCCTCCCCCCCCCAAAACAGATTTAGAAAAAAAATTAAAAGGGGGAAAAGCTTTGACAAGACTCAAAGGGTCCCTGAAATAAAGAAGAAAGAAAAAACATCCAAAACATTAGACACAGAAACATTATATTTCAATATTATCATATGAATTAAATGTAATCCTTGAAGCGACTAGTCCCAGGGGTCACATATTAGGCCATTTTTTTTCTTTTTTTTTTTTATTTAATAGAGGTCATCCAGGCTGAAAAGCAGAACCCAAATGAAAAGCATCTTCAATGTGGTTATAACATGAGCTGCACGAGGTCAGGCAGTGTCTTGTATGGCCTCATAAAAAATACATAACCAGACAGCCTAATAGTATTTCTTTGCATTCATTTTTGGATGGGAACTGGCGGGTGGGGGAGGGAGCTGATGGAGAGCGGAACATATCAAACCCCCACACGTGCATTTCCATAATGTGCAGCTTTTCCTACGTCGCAGCCGAGGGAAGGCGAACGTTCATTTTAAAAGATACTTTGGTTAGCTCGCTTCAAAGGAAGGATCCTAAATGCAATTCCCGGGGCCCCTAAAAACAGAGGGAGGGCTCGGGCAGCGCCCGTCGCTCACACGTGCACGCGCACACGTATGTTCACACGCGCACGCGGGATTTATTCCGGGCGGTCGTGCTACAGCCATGCTTAATTGGGAGCGCACCCACGTTGGGCTTGCTTTCATTAAATATTTCCGATGCACTTTGTTATTTGTCCGTACGCAAAGCCAGCCTGATTAATTTGAATTACTCCTCTTCAGGAAAGAAACGCAGGCGAGACCCCCCCCCCTTCCCAGAAACACGGTTTCTGCTTTAATTTGCTCTCGCCGGGGAGGGGGTTACCCACCACGCGGGGCTTACGCCGGTTGCAAAGCTACACCGGGTGGGGAGAGGGCAAGAGGAAGGCGTAAAAGAGGGTGTCAAATAAAAACAAACGGCGCTAAAAATGTGGGGCGATAGGAGAATCTCTAAATATCACCTCCCTTCCCCCTCTCCCCAAATACCGCCTGGAGACGGGTGACCCCGCCGGGGAGCGGAGCCGCAGAGGTGACCCGATGCTAACCAGCCTGTTAGAACTAATAAGGTGTGCTCCTAAGCCAGGGGCTGACACTGGGGCATTGTGGAAATAACTCTCCTTGTTATTGCCCATCCTCAGCTTGAAATTTACTGCTCCTTTGCATTATTAAAGAGACAGCTTGCGTGCACTATGGGGGAGAGGCGCTGGGCAGGAGAAATAACGGCGCACGCTTCTTTTAATGTTATGTTTGTGCTCTCGGTAGTCTTTACATTAAGATTTGGAGCATTAAAGCATGCTGGGTTAATAGGTTGTTATTTATTATTTGAACCGTTTTCAAAAATAAAATCCGGTTTAGAAAAATAAAAATGATTTCCTCCCCGAGCCCGCCACGGCAAACGGTCAGAAAAGAGGAAATGTGTGAAACATCTTGGAGAAGGTCAGGCTGTGGTCGGTGGCAGGTCTTGTGGGACAAAACCTTTCCCCAAACATTTTCCAGCAGCACTGCTTCTCAGCTACATCAGATGTTGAGTGGAGCTTTAAACAAATAAATAAATAAATAGAACCCTGGATAACAGAGGTTACAAGACGGAAACAAAAAAAAGGACCCGCTGCAACGTGGGTCCGTCCTCACAAGGGTGCCAGCGCGGAGCCGCTTCGCTTCTCTGGGTTCTCGTTAGCTTCCCCGGGAGAAAGGCAAAGCTCATCGAGGTGGGTGTAAAAACCCCGCGTTCGCCTCCGTCTCCCTTCCCACAAACTCACCTCCCGTCCCTCCCGCGCGAGCTGCCCTCGCACACCAGCGGGAGAGCAGCACAGCCCCCCCAGCCTGGGCACCTGCACGTGACGGGTCAGGTTTTATAAGAAAACGAGCTCAGCCACCCCTCCAGACAATTCTGCAGTCGGCATTTTCAGCTTGGCCTTTGTCGGGGCTGGAGAGTCGGTGCCACACAGCCTCCGGGGGATGGGGCAGAGCCCTGGAGCCGCTGCTGCCGGGGAGCACCCACAACAATTGGGACCCAAGTATGATTATTTTCCTGCAGCAAAGCAGCTGACTGCATGTCAGAGACATCCTGCTCTGGCAGGGGGTTGGACTAGATGATCTTCTGAGGTCCCTTCCAACCCCCAACATTCTGTGATTCTGTGACATCACTGGGAATGGCGCTCAATGATAAATAAAAATAAATACCGAGTACAGGTCAGCAGTCTGTGGTGGACTGGCAGAGCCAAGGGCTGGCTCTGACGGGACTGAGCCAAGGGCGTTGGCTGGTGTTTTGGTGGTTTAGTGCCAGACATTCCACGAAATCGGCCACCAGAGGGATCTGAAAGAATTCTTCAGAGAACACGAGAGCCACAGCGATACTTCAGCTGTCCAAGGCAACTGGTTTTTCCTGCATGCTCAGAGACAACCCGTTTTCTCAAAGGTTAATGTGATCAGCTGCTGGGAAGACCTGGCACGACAGCAGGAATCAATGCATAGTAATGTGATGAAACACACGCAACTGCCATCCCAAACGGGAAGAGCACGTAGAGGGATGCGTACGTTCACGTGTAGCATCGCTCCTGCACATTCGGGGACCAAATTGCAGCTCCAAACCCGGGTGCAGCTTGAAACAAGAAGAAAAAAACAGCTGGATTTGCTGATGTGACCCAAAGCTCTGCGTGAGGGGCGTCGAGGGCTGCTCCTCACAGGAGGCATCGAAAACCATCGAGGCGCTGGAAGCGCTGCGCGAGTGCATAGAGTGATCATTCTGGAGTCACAGTCTGGTGCCTGAGCCGGTTTCTCACTTCTGGTTTAACCCACTCTATCCCGACCACAAAAGCAGCAGGAGCGAAGGCTGAGCGTCGGCGCACGAAGTCGATTTAAACACAAGACGTCACCATACGCTCGTGGTAACAAACGACAAAGAAAAAGCATGGCTTCAGAGCAAAGGGACAGCTGCCGGTTAAGACAGGGAAATGAAACCCAAATACAGTGCCAAATACAAACAAGCAGTTAAAAATGATAACCTGGACAAAGAGGCAAACCAGAAGCCTTGCTGACCCCTCCCAGTTATTCCCGTTCTGGCATTCTGGTTTTGTGAGTCACCAAAAGCACCAAACTAGTCCTGAACTTACAGATACCCGTAACTCCTCTGTGCCCAGGGGATAAAGTGACTTTTACCAAAACACTGTCACATGGCTGGACTCGCCTGCGTGTATCTGACCACTTTGCATATCCGTATTTTTAATCATATCCCTCCTATAAGTTATAATAACAGGAACGAATGTGATGCTTCATATTTTGGTTGGAATATCCGAACGTTTTAGGGCAAAATCAAAGGTGTAGAAACTCAGAAGACTCTGTTAAGCTGCTCTTGTGCTCAGCCTTCAGGTGGTAAAGCTTAAGTAACGAGAGTATTAGAACCGTGACAACACTCTACTGGATTTAAAAATACAATTTTCAAAACTGATTGCCAAACTCTGATCTCAATAACATGCCGATTTTTTTCAGCTCTACCAGCTGATCCCATAAAAAGTATTATTTCCCCTTATAAGCCCAGGCAAAGTTAGGCATCCAGAGAAGCAGTTTGATTTGAGGGTGTCTAATCCTCCACGGCTCCCACAGTAACATTTGGCGTCCTCTTGAACTGACAGCAAAACCACAATTATAAAAACAACAGCCAAAATTATTTCTTGCGTAACCGGGTTGTGTCAGTTCCGTATCTCCCGCATAAAGCACCGCGGCGTTTACCCTGCCTCGCGTCTCAGTCTCTGCCTCCTCTTCAAACTCTTCAAAGGATTCTCCTGCTGTTTTGGTTTTTCTGGATATCGCATTTTACTGATCTGAAATCTGCTTCTCCGGCCTTTCTGGTACCCAACACACTTCCGAGTTGTTGGCTGTGAGACTGAATTATCCATCAAGCTTTTGTACTGGGCAGACGGAAGGTGCAGAAGGTGGAGAAGGCGCTGGTGTCGCCTGCGATTGAATTCTCCTCGGGCTGTGAGCACTTTCAGAATAAGCGCGTTCTCGTTTCTCGATATATAATCCCATGGACGTGCCCGTCAGCAGATCACAAGCGCACAGACCACCAGACCAAACTGGGAAGTAGCGAGCCCGAGACAGAACACCCCACGGTCTTCATCCCCAAGGAGCAGCCACCGATGGGCGAGCTGGAAGCACGTGAGAGCCACGAGCACCCTTCATCCGGGAGACAAGGGCGGGAGGGGAGGACAAGAGAAGGACAAAGCAGCGGTTGTCTCCCGGTCTCCTCGTCCTGGCAGGACAGTTTCAATACCTCGGATCCACTGCGCGTGCGTGCCACGGGGCGCTGATGCCCCGCAGATGCTCTGCATCTCCGTGAGGTTTCAGCTGCAGCTCTCCTGCCCTGCCCTCCTCCTGTTCCCCAAACACAATCACCACCAAATAAGAGCTAAAACTTCTTAAAAAACCAGAAGATGCTGTAACTAGCATGTTCATAACAAACATAGGGGCGCATTTTTAAGGAGCTCATTGGGGAATTGGAATATTAGATTGTTTTCTACAATTTCTGCTGAATTTTCTAGGCAGAATCATCCTCAGTTATTGAAAAGCAGCTTGCAAAGCTTCTAGCATCCAAAACCTAATACCCAAACACAGGAAGCCTCTGCATGTGTCCTGTTAAAAGTTATGAAGGGGAGCTGGATTTTTGTTAGTTCTCTTTTTCAAGCGTAGATCAGTTAGAGCAGACCAGCGTCCCCGTGGCAAAGATGCCGGCCTTGCTCCCACCTCCGGGCATCCCACCAGCTGCCTCCTGAGCTGGTTGCTTAATGCTGCTGCAGAACGAGGGCGGTGATTCGCCCCTCCCGTGACTCATCTGGTGTCGCTATTTAAACCAAAACTCCACAAGACAGGGAGTGAAATTTTAGCTCCTCTCAACCCAGTGAGTCTTGGCACACACTTCAGTAAATGAAAATTGTAGGTTAAACAAGTTCAGGTGTCTATATAGCGAAACCCTGATCTCGCCTGTGGTCTCTCAATGCTTTTAGAGTGCTAATAATAAGAATCTGGTGGCATATCCAAGACTACACTGCAGCCACAGAAATGTCAGGTCTTCATCTCCAACCATCTAAACGCTGCCAAAACCATCTCTGCAGAGAAACACACACCAGCAGCAGCGGGCCAGGTCTGGAACCACCACCTCCTCTTCACTTGCGGTCGCAGAGGTACTCCGCCGTCGCAGAAAATAAAGGGGAGGAAAGCGGAGACCACGACGGGGATTCCAGCCCCGCAGAGAATTGATTTAGAAGCAAGGGCTGCCGAGAAGAGGAGCCCAAAGAGAGCTGCCCAGAGGAAAGCTGTGGCACGTAACTCTGGGAGGTGGGAACTGGGAATCTGGCACCTGCACAGGCTGCTCAGGGAGAATCCTCTTGCTCACAAGAGACTTCTACACCAGCAACGGGCGGTTCTGTGTCACATAGAGCAGGCCCTGGAGAAGACCGAGGTTTCAGCCAACGGACACACAAGGAAGCCTACGGTTCGTTCAATAAGTAGCCAAACGGCCACTGGATACAACCGAGAGGGACACAGGGGAGGGCATTTAATTTATCTCAGTGGTGAGACTTGCTCCTTGTCAGGGAAGATTATGTCACAGTCGAAGAGACTTTGTTGTTAGGGAAGAATGAACAATACTCACATGCTCTAAGTCCGAGCTGCCATAAGCATGAAAATCTGGTTTCTGGCCATTAAAAAAAAATAAAATCTCAAGCATCATAAATGGTCAGTTGTCTGCAGAATAATGGCATCATTTTTTTTTGTTGCTCTTGCTTAAAAACTTCAGAATCATACAGGAAATACTGCAGTTTAACAACTAAGAGGTGGAGTAAGCGTGCTCATCTTTCAAAGTTGCTTTAAGATCGGAAATATCCCGCGTCACCTGGATATTGGTGTTATTCCCCTGTTTTCATAAAGGATTTCGGGGTAGCCCTGCTCTGTTAATGGCACAGAGTGACTCTGATGGGATTTCCTCAGTGACTTGGGGGCTACGTTAATCAAAACAAAGGCACAAACTTAAAACCTACAGAGTTGTAACTCCCCAAATGACCTTAATTCGGAATAAGGACCTCTTTATTTTATTTAGTTTAGTGGTTCTTAAAGTTAGGACCGAGAGACCGCTAGCCAGTGGTGGAATTTCTTTCAGCCACCTTGCACAACCACACAGAAGTGACTCATTCATAAATTTTACTGTTTAATGTAATTCTATCGGCTGCAGTTAAGGAACCAGTGGTTTAGTTTACAGTGTTTGGGAGAAGTTAAACTAACCCAAAAAAGCCAATTATTCCTGGTGGAGTGATCCATCAGTAGAACGTACCGCTGTAGGAGGTGTAACCTTCCTGGGTAAACAAGTCCCGACCAGCCCAGCTCCTCCCGAAGCTCAATGGCACTTGTGTTCGGAAGGCACCGAGATGCTTTTGAAAACACAGGCGTCCGTGTTATTCTGGCAACTTCTCACGCTGTTGAAAGATACAGAGGAATAATTAAAAAAATATCGTTGAAATAGCTGGATGGTTTCTTCTGCGTCCCGTCTGCGTTTTGAACCTCCCTACAGCACCCGGGCTGAGCCTTGCAGCCACCCAGGAGCACCAGGCAGAGCAGGAGGGACCTGCTCTACAGGACATGGCTTAAAGAACTGGGATAAGAAGCAATATCTGCTCAGAAGAGGGTCTTGGGGCGTTCCATCCCAAACCAACAGCCAAGCGATCCGACCCGCTGCCTGCTGCCCACAGCTCGCTCCCCCGCCTGCCTCCAGTGACCTGATCTATATCATACGGGGAGTAAACACAAAATCCCTCAAAAGGGGAACCAAGAAGGGCATTTTAAGAACAGATAGTTAATTAAGCATTATCTGCAACTCTTGCGCTTACATCTTTAAACAAGAAAGCACGAAAACCATTCCCTTTGAACAGCGGCTTACTTGCATAGGTGCCAGTTGACAAGTCTCATGCACCACTAAATAGATGATTATTCCTGCAACTGTAAATAGAGCCGGGTGTTGGCACCGCGGCTTTAAAGACAAACACAAACTACGCACACAGCACATACATTTTGCTGCATAGTTTATATTTAAGCTACAAAGTCGGGGCATGTGGTGCCGTCAGTTTTTATACAGAGACATGGAAATGTATACAAAGAAAATACTCTCAAAAACAATGCAAAGCCAGATATACTAAAACCCTCCAATATGTCTAAAAAAGCTTCCTGTACAATTGCATTAAGCAAGAATCTTGCAGCCCATTTAAAACTCAGCTGTCCTTCCCAGACGAAGGGAGGCACTCGTGTAACTTCTTCTGCAACATCCACTCCCACCGCAGAGCTCAGCCGCAGCGAGCTTCTCTCGCCGGCCGAATGGGCTAGCGTAACAAAAGAAAGTTGACCTTATAAAAAAAGATGACCTGTTTAAAACCGGCTGGTAAATAATTAATAAATGCATGCATCCAGTTCTTTAAACTTGGTATCAGATAGGATGGTGCTTGCTTTCCGTATCTTTGATTTTTTTTTAAAGGCCCAGGGAGACGAAGAGCATGCTGGGGAAGAATCCCCTGTCAATGGCAAATGTTTTATGTTCATTAAATCGACACAGAACTAGCACAGCTCAGCCGCACTTTGGTGACCTCCTGCTTCTACAAATCCAAGAAGCGCAAGGAGCTGGAGCGGGGCTCCCAGCAACGCGCCCCCCACTTGTCGACTGCAACGTCTCAACGCGGCGCCCGCGACTTCGCCTTCGAAGTGGTGGTCTTGGAGGAAGAACGGCTCGACTGGCTCCGGCCAATTAGAACCGTAAGCTTAAGAGATGTTTTTCTTTCAGAAGAGTTAAGAACCTCAGTTGCTTTCCAGCGAAACTAGTAATTTTGCCAGCTGAGCTGGACTCAGCTCTCACCCAGTCAATCTTAAATGCTGTTTGTGATCCTGACTCCAGCGCCGCTGTCTTTCCTCTCTGCGATGCCCCTGGGAAGGAATTACCCAGACGTTACCATGCTCTGCTTTGTATCTGGAGTGCCTCTGCAGGAGTCACAAATAGCTGGACTCTCAAACAGGAATTTGAGCTAAAAAAAAATGTAATTATTTGAATTAAAATTACTCTCTCCACTACTTCAGCATTTCGTTGTTAACTTCAGCTCTGAAAGTCTGTATCTACCTTGGGGATAATGAATCTGAATTAGTTTGTTAGATACAATATTTACATCTTGAAATATTATGTACCTCTTACTCCAGATTCAAAATACTCCTCCTCGCCGCCCAGACCATCCAAGGCACTTCTCATACAACTGTTGGTTCCTCCGGCACCTCGGAAGGAACGCGATCAGCCAAACCCCGCGCCAGTAGCCGCCGGGTTGCGTGGGACGTGGCCGAAGAACAACTGGCTTTACTGCGTCTCTCCGCGCACGGTTAAGTTATTGGCATGCGTGAGCTGAAACGGAAAACCAAATATGAGTTTTATCATCTTTGACAAACATCTTCACCAATTAATTTGCTGTGGAAAGCAGAAAAGATTACCAAGGGCCAAACTTGCTTTATATTTTAAAGAAAGGCTTGCCGTACCTTCGTCAAAAGTAATGCACAAGTTTCTCAGCAGCGTTTACTTTATGCATTTGGACAACCCACAGGAACGAAACAAACCGCTGGGTCCGCAATGTTTATTTTGTTCTACTGGTAATCACGTCCCTGCTGAGCCTGGCTAGTTCTCACCTCTCCTGGTTTTACTCCATCGCATGAACCCCGTGACTGAGCAGGAGGCTCAGCCCATCAGCCAAACTAATTAGCTAATTAACGCTTCCTTTTGCTCGTTTGATACTCTCCTTTTCTACTCTGTGTTTGGGACAGGCCATTCAGAAGGAGAACGAGTTTTTACTGAAGGCTCTGAGAGTAAAGGATAGATGGTTTTAGCACCAGATAATTCACATCGGGAAGTCTGAAGCCAGGGCTTCAGGAGCTTTCGCCTTATATTCAACCTGCTTGTGCAGATCACAGTTCCACAGCGTGTGTACACGGTATTTCCCAGAGCTACCAAAAACATTGAAAAGGGATCATAAGAAAGGGTGTCAGAGGAAATCAACCAAAACCACAGAAGAAACATAGTAAGTGGCCAAAAAAGACACCCAGACAATGAAGAAAGGCGACAACTTCAGCTAAAAGGCGGCGCGGTTTATGAGCAATATGAAGTCAGCCATTAAAATAGAAAACGAAAACCAAGATGACAAATGGAAACGAGGGCAATAGGTAACAAGTAAAATAAACTAGAAGCTGTGGGCAGCAGAACACAGGTGAGGAAAGCTAAAGATAGCAGAAAAACGGTTATGGACTTGGGGATATACAACTTTTTAAATGTAATAATAGTAAACACAGAAATCTTGGCAATCCTGTAAGACCATAATGAGATGAAGACAGCGAAGCAGAAAACATACAGTAGAGAACATAGAATTCTTCACAGTTCTTATTTCAAAAGAGGGATTTTTACAAACTTAGCAAAGAAGAACCATGAAGCACTTAACGGTTTGGTAGTGATGAGCTGAAGTGGAATTAAACATCGACTTAGAGCCAGGGCATCCTCCTGAGCCAGCAGCCTCCCGGCACGCCAGCACTGCTGATGTCCATCGTCACCACCACCGTCCAGACACGAGACCTCATCTCGACTTCTGCAGCCGGTTTTCCCCAAAGCAGACGTTCTCCCGCGGTGGCAGAGGTTGGGGAGGCGGGAGGATGTGGACCCAGAGCTGGGGGAGAGAACGGAGCCCGGGGTGAATGAGCTCCGACCCAGCATCCGCAGGACTGGTGCTGGGCCCAGCGCTGGGCAAGGGCTAAAGAACCCTGAAGTGAGCAGTCGTAACTGAGAAAAAACGTCGCTGACGATAAAGATGACACAGGACCGTGTCCTTTACCTTGGAGAACGGCAACACAAAGAGCTGGTGGTGAGGTGGAAGTTGGACGACCCAAAGGAGAATCCGTGGGTGTGTTTCTTGCTACGAGGGGGATTCATCTCTGGGAAGTGCAAGGAAGGAGGGGCCAGTTCTCCATGGGATGGTTTTTTCTCCCAAGTTCGAGGCCTTTCTTGTGGAGAAGCCTCTGTCAAACTTTAGTTTTGGACTCGAAAAAATCTGTAATTGAGAACAACTCGATGGATAGAGAGGACGTAGAGCCCAAGAGCCCTCTGGCCTTAAATTCTACGGGGGAAAAAAAGAGAAAATGAAAAAACAAGAAAAGTAACAACCTGAAAAATACCCTTAGAGCATCCTCACCAATTCGAAAACAACTGTAACACAGACAACGCGCTCCCTGTGCTCACCTACTGCCTCTTTCCCCTGCGCTTGCCTGGCAATAAGACACCAGTGGAGAAACCAGCAGGTCCTGGCACACTTACCTGCTTTCTGCAGGACAAAGTAAGACTTTTAAAATGTTTGTTCTCAAGCACAATTTACAGCGAGCATTTCGGCTGAAACTGCATCCGTGCGCTGGAGAGGGGATAAAAGGCCCAGCGGGGAGGAAAGCAATAAACGCAGCGCTGCGATATCCCCCCCAGTAACCGCCTCTCCGCCAGGGAGTGGGGCTGGGGGCCAAAGGAGCACGAGTGCGTTTCCCGGGCACGGGAAGCTGAAACTCGTTGGAAAAATCCGGCAACGCCGCACGTGCAGCTCCCCACCCGCCCGCGGGTTTGTCCCCTGGCCCCGGCGTCATCCCTGCCCGCATCCCCGCCGGGACCCGCGGTGTCTCCCGGCTCCGCGGGGGCTCGGGTGCCCCCAGGCAGCTTCTCCATCTGCCCCATCTTGGGGCACCGTGGCCGAGAGCGCGCAGGTTCGAATTCATTTTCATCCTTGCCGGCTACGCGAAAACCAGAAAAAAGAGAACAGCTTAGGAGCTTTGCGCTCGCCGACACCTCACGGGTTGGGTAAGGACAGAGGCTATTAACGCGCGATGAAATCTCTCTTTTTAAAGGAGCGAGGGAAAAAAAGGTGGGGGGCTTCAAACCCAGACTTTCGCGTCCCAGTGGAAGCGTGACGGCACCAATTTATAATTTTCTGCTGTCCAGTTCCCCCACTCTTTCTCCCTCGCTGCGCATCCCTCCTCTCCCCCTGCGTCCATCCTCCATTTCCCGAGAACGCGGCATCACGCCGGCTCGAGCCTCACGTGGAACGTGAAATGGTGGGCGTGCGGAGGGAAGGGAGGAAGAGAGGGAGGAAGAACGGCGCTACGGCGGGGAGGGCAGGGGGAAAAGAGAGATTGAGAGAGACAGAGAGAATGTCAAAGCTCAAGTCTGGCATTTGCCTATTTAAATTCAATCATGCAGCCCTCGCGGAGCTGGAAATGGATGGTCTGCGTTATGAATTTCTGATCAGACGGCTGATAGGTTATGAGGGGGGACGTAATCCCATTGAGAAAGCCTTTTTTCCCAAGCAAGGGCAAGCAATAACTGCCCTTCAGAGATGGCTCTTTGCTTTGCCCTTTTTAGATTTTTTTTCTCCTTTTCCTAAAAAAAAAAAAAAAAAAAAAAAGCCCAAATAAGCATTTTTATGATGATAAATGTGCAATAATGATTCATTCTGCCTGCATCTGAAATGGGATATGCCTTTGCAAAGCAGACATGCGCTCAAAATAAACTGCCATATTTTTTCTTTTTTAAACCTAATTAGAATTCTCTCCTTCTCTCAGCTCATTTTGTACCAACACTACTGATCTAAAAAGAAAGTGAAAGGAATGAACACATGCATCGAGCCCGGTATTTTTAATACCCTGCAGGGTTTTTAACGTTTCGTAGTTTGCCTTTTTTTAACATGATGTGTTTACATAAAAGGATAAAAAAAAAAAAATTTGCTTCAAATGGCGAGAACTGCTGGCATACAGTAGGGGCAAGCCAGAAATTATTTTAAAAGCTGATGTTTCCTTCTGCTCATGTGACATCATCCAGCGTCGCTTCGTGTTGTAGCAAATTAATCAAAAGAGCTGAGGACACTGGAATATTCACGGGGAATTTGCCAGCGAGGGAAGGCACGAGCAGCCACGCGGCGGTGGAGAGTGCTGGCACCGGTGCCGCGAAGAGCGCTCGCAACTCGTGTAGTCCTAAAAAGTGGAAAACGAGGGGTTTCTCGTCCCAAGTTCGGCCTGTGTGGGCTGAATCAACACCACGAGGACTGGAAATGGTCACAGTGAAGAAGGACATCGTCCCAGAAGTGCGTTAGCAGGGGAGACGCCTGACATGACCGAAGCTTCTGTAAATAATCAGAAGGGAAAAAAATCATGCCTGTAGGCGTGGGGGGCGGGGGGGGAATAGCGCAGAAGCGCCTCGATGCTGGTGCTAAGCAGGAGCTTGCTCGTGGAGCTGCATCTCTTACGTATTTGAAACAGCAAAGAGCATCAGCGAAACACTTTGTGTACGCGAGTCCTTTGGAGAAGGCGGCTCTGGAGAGCGTGGCCGGCCCTGCCAGCGGCGTCGGCCCGGCGATGGAAACCTCGCGGTGAGGGCACCCAGGTACCAACGTGTGCCTAAGTACAACAGATGCCCAGGAAAGATTTGAGACATAACGCCAAGTCCCTGTCACATCACTTCAGCTCAGCACCAGCTATGAGCTGACTCTGCTCTGCCCCGGGCTCTCGCTCCCTCCACTCTCCGCGCTGCCCGTTGTCGCCCGCGAAGGACTCGCAGCTGCTACGTTCAAATCCTGGCAGCACGGACCGACGCGGGAGAGGCCGCATCTCCTCGCGCACGTATTACATTCTGTTAAACCGGCCCCTGTTGAACTGCCAGAGCAGTGCATGAAGGGAAAATTGGGGGAAAAAAGACAGTGATTTTCTACCCTTCCGACAACATCGTAACAGCAAACATTTCTGAAATTTCACGCACAAAGAACGAGGGTCCCAGGAAGCCCCCGTGCGGCCAATGGGCATTTTTTCCTGAGGAACACAACAAGCAGATGGCCCAGGTGGTTTCCTACTCTCACATGCTCCAGACAGTTAATTTTGTTCGGCGTCCTGGCGCTGAAGTGGGCAAGAAACCTCGCAGCTGATAATTATGAAACAACGTGGCCACAGGGGAGTTCCCTCCCCATTACCATTGGTTAGGGATTGTCTTGTGTCCTGGAGCAGTAGAATTTTGATTATTTAATTGAAATTATATATATTAGCATGGATGTTCTCGTTAGCTGTAAAATAAAATATCCGATATTCTCAATCTTGTTGCATCAACGTCTTGTGGCGATGAATTCCGAGGGCTAAAAGCACATTACGTGAAAACCTCGCTGTTTAAATTTGCCACCTTTCAGCGTCACTGCCTGGATTCTTGCACTGGGAAAAAAGCAAACAAAAAGGAATGGACAGGAACAAGACAACTGCCCATTTGCCTCCTTTATCTCTTTTTATGTCATATGCAGATTAAAAAAAATTACTTTAACCGAGGTAGAAAAATATCTTCAGTGATGCAGCATATCGCACCATTTCTTTCAACTCAAGTTTCTAAAAAGCTCCACCTTCCGTTACCAGATCCAAGACCCAGGTGTTGATATTCTCCTTGACTTCACGAGACTGATCCATTCCCAGCACCCAAGTAAAATTTCAGGCGGATTTTTTTTATTACTATCTGTGTTCTAATCAAATACGGGAGTTCCCAAGCTGGTGATTACAACGGCTGCCACTCGTATTTGTGATATTTGCTCTACATATTTATTCGGTAAATCAAAAATAGAGGTTAGCTAAAGAAGCGAACCTCCAATAGTAACGCATCTTCTTGCAAAAAGCTTTTAGTGGTTTCTTTAACTTACCATTAAATTTAAACTCGTTTCTCCTAGTTTTCACTTCTGCAGTTAATAACTTTTATATAGCAATCCTATAATTACATTAACAAAAAAGTAAATTTCCCCCATTTCTCACAGCATTACTAGTATTACAGCATTAATGGTATATTAACCAGTAAAGCCGCAAATTAAGTCAACTCATCTTCCACTGATAGGGCGTGAATTCGTAATTGAGGCGGGTTTGAAGTTTTCAGTGGTTTTTAAACTATTATCAAGCTCCTGCTTTTCCCAGCGTAACAGTAAAACCCACACAGGAGTCGTTTGCAGGTTCTAATCACTTTTTATGTGCTCCCTGCAATAGAGCAAACGCGGCAGCGGGCTCCAGGGCCGAAGGGAACCAAGACGTTCAGCTCTGGACATGGTGATGGGTCGGGGAGAGGTGGTGACACCCCAAGAGACAGTCACGGCCAGAGTCAGGGGACAACGGGGCCTTCACCAGGGAACATTTCTGGTGGTTTTCTCTACGATTGCCCTTCTCGGGCAGGGCACACCCCTGGTATTTCGGTCACGTCCACCACAGGTTATCCTCAAACTCACCTGCTGCGAGTGGAAGTCCCACCTCCACCTGGGCAACCAAGCCAAGCCACCAGCACAGCAGAGCTCACGGGACTTCCAGGTCAGCCCCACCAACACCCACGTCACGACACCCCCACACCGTCACCCCTGCTACACGACCGAGCCAACAAACCGCTAACGAAGGGGCAGGGGGAGCGTCTGTGGGTGTCACCTCGGCTCCAGCACCCTCAGGCCAGGCACCCGTGGCCCCAGCCCTCGCGTCTCCAGGGTGAGGTGGGATCCTCGCCCGACCCTCAGTGCTCCTGAGCCGAGGAGGAGAGGGACAGCACGGACTCGGGGCAAAAGGAGCGGCATTTCAGCACGAGCGTTAACAGTCAAAAACACATCGTTGGAATATTAGATTTATGCAGTGGGAAGGAACCATCAGAAATGTTCCGTTTCAGAAATATAAAGGCTTACTGAGCCAGTGAAGCACAACCGAAACACTCAGTGATAAAGGACATCACAGCCCTTTATAAACTGAACCGGTGGTTTCCCAAATTTAATATGCATGAACAGCGCATGTGAGTCCTCTTAAATCCAAGTACCAAACCCTGCCTGTTTAATAAATCTCACCAGTACTCCACTATTAGACAGGGGATTAAAACTAATCTATCAATCCCAAAACCAAGCACAGAGTGGATTAAAATGCAAAACACATGAGAGTATGAAGATGCTTAATGCTAAATAACAAACATTTCAATCACAGAAATCATTTTTATCTTCTTGTTTATGCTAAGTAGGTACTATTAGGCTTAGTATCTGTATTAACACAAGTGGGGGAAGAAACAGTTTTAAGGAGACCTAAATACTTGGATGCTACTGTACTGCTTGCGAGCGGAAGCTCTCCTCTTGGAAGCGAGCACCCCAAGGCGGTTAAAATAATTGTTTGTTCTCCGAGGCCAGCTCAATGGTGCTTGACCTGGCTCTATTTTTTTAACCCAAAGCAATGCACGCATCAGGTCTTGAGAAAGACAGAACTTAAACCCGTTATTTGCATGGGGATATCTGAATATCACGTCACCCACACCTCTGGCGTTGTCACAAGTCTCCTTCCCCGACGCCCAGGACAGCTTGTAAATGAGTGGCGGTTTGGGCTGGGTTTTGTTGCTTTTTTAAAAAAGTGAAAAAGAGCTCATCCCACCATAGCACAAATGCAACAGGCAAAGATGTGAAGCGTGGAACCGCGACGTGGAACCACGATTGCCTACGCGCAGCGGGGGAGTGACCAGACGTAACTCACATGACGGCTCCCCGTTCACCCAATAATTCACTTTATCGTTGTCACTCCGAATTCACAGAGGTGGGATGATCCCCCTTTCTGGCAGCGTACGTGAGCAGCATGACGACACGCATCTACAGCTGCATTTGTCCATCTCCCTTGTGAAGATGAGGGTTTAGGAGTGTTGCCCCCAGTGTTCCCTCATGACATTCTGAGTGCGGAGAATGTGCAACATTTGCCTGAATTCCCTTGAGAGCATCCCAAACCTCCAGAACCGGACCTTATTCCCCAGTATCCCTGCAGAAACTTCCCACTAATGAGTAATCATGTGATCTGAGATGGAATAGGATCGAGCGGGGATCAGTCTGAGGTCGCCGCTGCCCTCTCACTTGTAGGCACGTCAGGTTGTGAGCTGAGGTCTGCAGGTGTGGAAGCTGCTGCATTAACCCTGCGGAATTAGCACCAGCAGGATGTGTAACGAGGAGTCGTGTCGGTGTGTGAATGGATAATGTCACCAGGCGCGGGCTTTCCAGCCGGAGAAGGAACTTGGGTGACAGGAAAGGAAAAAAAAGAAAAAAAAAAAGCCAACCCCCACCCTCGCCTCCACGACCCTGACTTACGACGATGGTTATTTGTCCGTGGGGTCTTGCCCTCGGTGTGGCAGGAGGCTCCAGTGCTATTTCAGCTGGTGGAGTCGCAGGGCTCTTGTTTATCTTTGCCTCAGCAGCAAAACGCGTTTCCTCAAGCGTCGGCATTCACCCGTTACCGAAGTCCCTCCACGGCAGCACACAGCCTTCACGGGAAGCTTGAAATCAAGATAGACGCGTGTTACTTTTTCTGAGGGTCGAGACAGTTAAATGACAGATTTATGCTGTCCCAATCTCTTCAATTTTAGCAGAAGCCACAACTTCAGGAAAAAAGAAAACAGGAAGGGAGCAGCAGTTTGATAGTTTCCCCATGAATTGGAAACATGGGCGTTTTATTTCACAACAAAGCACAGCACACACCCTCTCAGTTCGACTGTTACATCTTCGGTGTCCCCCCTTTTCTCCCTCATTTACACCCCAAGCCCTTCTCTGCCCCTTTTCCCCCATTCCAGGTCAGCATCGCTGCCTGGCCATTGTCACTCCCCAAATGCCCGGAGTGGTTCAGTTCTGTTATTTAAAGGCATTTTCATTTTCCCCACTTAATATAACACTCAACAACCACAGATGCCAAGGAGGAGGTGAGAAGTCAGGATCATTACAAGTAAACAGCTCGCAGTTGTTAGCAAAAGCTGTGCAAAATAAATTAATGGCATTATCATCAGTAATTGTGGAAGCACTCATTAAAATGCCATTCGGAGAGAGGAAATTCCTTTGACAACGGTAAAATACCTGGGAAAAAAAATTAGTTCACGGCAGTGTAGGGCTCAGAGAAGAAACCTGTGGGCAGGAGGAAAGGAAAAACACGCAAACGTTTTGGAGCGCAAAAACTGTTTGAACCTACGCATCAGCTCTGTGTCCACTGGAGTCACCTACAGCTCCATTCAGCTTCTCCCAGTCAGTTCCCTGAGGTAAACTGGGAGGAGCTCTCATTCCAATTTCCCCTTTTAGTGCCTCTTCTCAGAAGAGGAGCCTTGGGACTGGTGAGCTGGGTGAAGGTAGGGCAGAGTAGGGTAGAGGAGAATATGACTGAACGGAGTAGAATGCAGAGTAGAATGTAGAATATAGAATCATAGGATGGTCTGGGCTGGAAGGGACCTTAAAGATCATTTTAATCCAACCTCCCCGTCGTGGGCAGGGACGCCACCTCTCGACTAGGTCAGGCAACACGTGAGAACCGAACGGGAATCGAACCCGCGACCTTTGGTGTTTCGAGCACCACGCTCAACCCAGTGAGCTAAACCAGCCCTCATATGTAGAATGGAATAGAATAGAAAACGGAATGGAACAGAACAGGTCTCAGTTGCACGGGACCTACAACGATCGCTTAGTCCAAGCCAGCAGACACAACAGCAGTGTCTGGGGCAGATACACCCACGGGCTCGTCAGGTTCATCATCAAGACTTTGTCGTGCTCCGAGAGAGAGACAAAGCCCGTAGCGTAAGCACTCGTGTCGGTTCAATACTTGGACGTTACTTTCAGCCTCCAACTCTCCCCTCCAGGCACACCGTGCCCTCGAGCGGCGCTGCCTGCGGCTGGGCACACACGGTGCAGCCCCGCTGCCTGGGACCGGCCGCGCCACATCCGTGTCTTGGGCACCGCCACGGTTAGAACACGGCGCCGCTCCCAAACCGCCCGCGGCCTCCACCTCAGCCGGGGCAGCCCACCCCGGCCTGGGGTCTCTCTTTGGCGCAGAACAAAGGGAGGCCACGAGGACCCCGCGCCCCTGCTCAGCGGATCCGAGCGGGTGGAAGTGTGGAGAGGTTTATAAGATTAATCCTTATCTCTCCGGGCAGTGGGTCAAGTCAGAACCGTCATTCAACGGACTCTATGGATAATCTCCCTTTATTACTTTCAATCAAACTAAGTGTCTGCAATCTGCAGTATGGTTACTAATTTATTGAAAGAAATTACTTGTAGAGCTTGATTATATAACAGAGGAAATATAAAACAGTCTGGGTAAGCATCCGTCCAGTCTTTCCGTATCCGCTTGCATAGCAAAGCTTCTCCAGCCCGGCTGCAGCAGCGCCCCGCAGCTGTTCTGTGGGTGAAAATCCACAGAAGGAAGCGGACATTATGCTTGTCCACTCCCTAATTAAAATAAGAGAAAAAAAAAAAGAAAAGAAAAGAAACGTGATTAAAGTTATATTTGGCACCGCATATAAAAATTTGCTGTTTGCGAATATTTAACAAATGCGTTTTGCAAGAAATCAAATTTCCAGCGTATTCTGGTTAATGGAATTCTGCTGCAGCCCCTGGACAAAACAATGTAAAGCTGCCCGGATTGTGGAAATCATTCTCCTCCAGTGATGGATAATATAGCATGAGGTTTTGCTTGGTTTGATTAATTTCAGAATATTGCAGAGAAGCTGCATAATCCCTGTGATAGCACAGAAAAGAAGGAAGACATGATGAAGTAGGATAAAAGCGCGTGGTAATGAAGCACAGGCCGCTTCGTATATTGTCGAAAAATCTCCCAAACTCGGGGGTTCTGGGCGAATAGCAACCTCAATAAGTGGCAACCCCAGGACACGCTCCTGCAATTGTATTCCGTGATCTGAGCAGCCGTATCTTGAAAGCGAAAAACCTGCGAAACATTTCCACGGAGACGGAACAGAAACAGAAAACGCACGTTGCCTTTTTTTTCTCTTCGCGACGGCCATTATTTATCCGAGTACTGAATATGGAAAAGGCTCTGACAAATTTACAGTGGTGTTGGGATGGATGAGGATGACGAATGATGGATGAGGGAGGCAGAGGATTCCCTTATTAAAACATCAGATCTCTCCCTAAATACCAAGCAGACACCTTCGCCTCAGTTGCTTGACTCATACCAAAAATTACGCAAACCAACGAAGCCAAATTTTGCTTCTTGACAAAAAACGGAAATTTGTCTTTCACTACACACGCTGTATTTCCGCTGCCTAAATTAGCATTATTTTATTCCGTGCTTTATGCCTGGAATGTTCGTTTATTTTTTTTTAAAGTATATATAGAGAGAGATAAATGTGGCAACACACACATGCAAACAAAAAGAATTTCAGTACAAATTAGGCAATTGGCATAATTACGAAATTACGATGATAAATATGAAATCAAGATGTCTTGCTCAGCTGTGCCATGAAAATGAACATGCAACGGCAGAGCAACAACAACAACAACAGAAAAACTGGGATTCCTGACAGCGTTACGAAGGAAGAGGCAGGGCCAGGTCAGCAACGCGCCACACAAGGGCTCTGGCAGGCAGCAGCCAGCTGACACCCCGCGTTCGATTCTGTGATGGAAAATAATATTTTCAGCTATAGGGAAAAAAAATGTTACAAGGAGTTATTTGTGGGCCTCAGAAAAAGCTTTATTGCTGAGCTGCAGTCCTGTAGACGAGTCACTCGAGTTTCAGAGCGTTTCATCCGCGGAGGGGTGCGGGGACACACCAACTCTCACCGCAGAAGGTGCCACTCGGAGCTTCTGCCGCGTCCGACAGGGGCAGGAGCCTCCGGGCAAGCAGCGAGCAGCCCCTGCACCCCTGCCCGAGTCCCCTCAGCCCACCTTGGAGAGTTTCATAGGCACGGACAAAACGAGAAAGGAATCTATGTTTAAACTTGGGAGAAACTGCACAGTTTAACAGTAAAGATGACCAAAACTGTTTGGTGCACGGGCGGGGCCAGTCGGGCCCTTTGGGGCTGGGCTCATTCCCCTGCCCTGGGGACCGATTTCGAGCTCTCTCTGTATCGGCCCAACACCTCCCCTCTCCCTGCCCGGCTGCACGTAGGAGGCTGGAAGAAAAGAGCCGTGCGTGCCCCTGGCGCAAGGGGAGGAAGGAACCACCATCACGCAGACAAAGAGCGATCCCAGCCAGGGCACTTCGCTCCTTGAAGGAATCTTTGCATTTCCTCCGACACCAAAAAAGCAGCAGTGACTCGCCTGGACGGAAGGCAGGTGACACCAAACACGCTTCTGCCGCTCGCTCACCCTCACGGCCCCGCGTCCCTCGCCGCAGGACGGACGCCTCGCCCCCCCAGACACGGGCTCACTGGGGCCGCTTGTGTCAGGACCGGCCGTATTTAGCATTTAGAGTTAGGGCTGGTAGGCATCTGTCTCAATGTAAAGCACCTAAGAACCCTTCCAACTGCAAGGAGCAGTTATTTATCGAGGCACAAAATTCCATCCTGTGCTACTAACCCAAAAAAAAGCCCCACAAACCAAACCAAACACCAAACCCTAAGGAATTTTCATTACTGAAAATATCTTAATGCATGACTTTACTCATGTGAGCAGCTCCTTTGAAGTCAACAAGACGACTCGCACGTGTAACTGTTTGCGGGATCAGACACTTAATTTATCATTTTTAAGTTCTGCTTCAGCACTGAAGGATGATGAAAGTGACGCAGTGGCGGGGAGCAGAGCCTGCGCGGCCCGCCGAGGAGCTAACTTTTTTAGAAGAGCCTTAACGAAGAAAGGAGAAGCAACCCAAGCGCTGGAGCGAGAGGAAGCTCCAGGACTGGGGGAAACACCAGGGAAGGCACAGAGACGCCAGGAGGTGATGGCAGCTCCGAGCCGGCAGCGGTGGGGACCACACTACGTGGAGCAGAGCGGCAGAGCCGAGCTTCACAACGGTGCGGGAGGAAACGGGTGAAGAAACGTCAAGGGGAGAAATGGCAGAAGGGAGTAACACGGCTCTCAGGGTGGTACCTGCTGCGCCTGGCCAAGCTCGAAGGCACAAAGTGACCAGGATGGGCAAGGCTGAAATATTGTGGTCAAAAAAGCCAACACATGAGGATGTGGGATAGTATGGGAAAACAACACAGGAGGAATGCCAGCGAGGACGCAGAAGGGGTGTTTTGCACCAGCACCCTCACAGAACTGACTCCCAAGCCCTGCCCCTTTTCTAGAGCACAGCCAAGCACCGCGCCACTCTCCACCACCAAAACCCCAAAACGCGTGATTTCCGTGCTCCTTTCTCCCCAAAGCCCCCTTAGCTCTGCACCCAGGGCACCGGCTTGACCTGCGGAGCACGGAGCTGGCTGGAGATTGTACTCTTCAAAACACTCCCACATTTTCCTCTTAAACCCTCCAGCCACGGAATCACACAATGTTCTGGGTCGGAAGGCACCTCGAAAGATCATTGAGGCCAGCCCCGCAAGCCGAGAAGCCGGCAGCCAGCGCACGTTCCGCAGTCCCAAGGCTCAGCATCCCAGGAAATGGAATCCACATGAGAAAACATCCCCTTAACTGCCTTTTTATTAAAGCTGGTCAGGAAGCGTTTTCTCCCTTTTTTTGGTATGAAAAAAATCCCCTCGCTCCATTTACAACAATAATTGTTTGACTTGGTTTAATCAAAGATGAAAAAAAAAAAAAAAAGATCTGCTTTCAAAAATTAGCTGTTTGTCATGTTAAAGGTCAAAGATTTTCAATCACGACAGGTATTTAGGTGAAAAATTCCACTTCCTCACAACACCATTTTTAGCTGGGAAAAAAAGCATGAGAGAAGCTTTTTTCCCAGACATCTCCTGCTCCTCAGCTTAAGTAGCTTTACGCGGTTCCCTCGCGGCGCAGGAAGCTGCCGACCCTCCCATCATCCTCCGGCTGGTGCCGCGGCCGCTGCTCCCAACGCGCACGTTCCCACAAAAGGTGACGGAAAAGCCACGTAAGATACAAAGCCTATTCCCATCGGTTTCGTGATGGTGTGCGGCTGTATTTTTGCATCAAAGTCAGTAAAATTCCACGCAGCGTGTGGTTTTGGGGTTTTTTTCCAGTGGATGCAATTTTTACAGAAAAAAAAAAGTTATAAATAAATTATCAGTTGGGCAAAGCTGCATTTGTTCTTAAAGGAGCAGAGGATCAAAGTAAGGCAGCACGGGAGAGACGGCAACAGAGACAGCGGGATCAGGCTGCAAACACCTCTAACTCTTCTTTTATTACCGCACCTGTTAGATTCATTTTTAATGATTTTTAACCTTATGATTTTATATTTTAAATCTCTAATAAATCCCATTTACCTCCCTTGGGTGATGCGTCTTGCATCTGTTTGTTTATTCACTTTAGTACCTGAATCGTTGCGGTAGAAAAATCTTTCTGGTGTATGTTTAACACGGCAGAGTCTAGAAGGAAACCTGCAGTTCTCATAATATTTCCGAAAATGAAATAAACTATCTCCTCCTCCGTTTGTCCTCGAAGCAGTCGGCAGCCGCGGCTCCCACCGCACGTCTCGCCAGTGAGGATCCCCCCAGTCGCACCCCAACATCCCGCGCCCACAGCTGGAAAGGGGCAGGAGGAGGAGATCGCCAAATAAGAAAAAAAAAAAATCAATTTCGCTTAAAACATTGAAATCGCGGTTTATGCAGCAACGGGACAAACCATAACAGCAAGAACAACCCGCCGCCGGGGAAGCATCTCCCTGCTGCCAGCCGCGACCTGCCCGCTTCGTGCTCCTCGCCGTGGAGGGCACCAGCAGCCCCCGGGAGGGAAGTGGCTCCGCTCCGCCCGGCCCCAGTTTCTAGCCTGGAGTCCGCACGGCCGGGAGACTTGTGCAGCCCCTGCACGGCCACCTGCTTGGTGGGACCTGCCCAAGGAGCTGCCGTGCCGACAGCTCTCCCCGCCACAGGGCAGACGGGCCCGACTGCGGCTGCTCGCGCAGGCGCCCACGCACCCAGCAAACCACGCGACAAGCCGTAGCGCCGCGACGTGGGGAGACGGGGCCCGAAACACTGAGCGACAACGAGAAGGGAGCAAATTTAGTTCTGGTTTCTCGGATGTACGGTACTTTTCTTGTCTGGTAACAAACGTGCTACGCCACCCGTGAAGGCCACAGCCACGAGAAAATGACGGCGTGAGGCTCACGTGGGGACTGGCCGAGCAGCCGGGGGAAGGCACGACGGATGCGTCGCTACGGAGCTGCGGGTGAGGGAGCCTGGACCGGGCGGACGAGGATCGAGACACCCAACGGAGGGCAGGACGAGGGAGGAGCTGGCTGGAGGCACTGGCACAGCAGCAGCCGGCACAAGCTAACAGGAGCCCCTAGGATCCTGGCCACTAAATGACTTTTTTCTTTTTTTCTCTTTTTTTTTTTTCTTCTAAGAAGTGGTGAGAGATCAGTTGATGCCTCCTAGTCCCTTCCAATCACATTGGCGGTGATTTCCGTGATCTCCTAAAGCTGAGGAGTTCAGTCCTCGTTCAGACAGAACACGTACCAGACCGCAGAGTGAAAAACATGACAACAGCCGGTGATTTAAGGTCTGGGGGGAAAAAAAGAAAACCAAACCTCACGGGCTTATTGGGTTGCCCCAGAAAAGGGAGGACACTTGACTGGCAGCTCCTCAGGACAGCGAAACTCTCGACTGCAGTTCTGTTTTGGATACCCTCCGAGAGCACAGCAGAGCAATCCACCCCAAGCATTACGGCTTTTCTACAGCCAACACGTCCAAAAAAGGTTTCTAAATGTAGGAAAACAAGTATATAATTACCTAATTAAGCAGATGCACGGCAATTTTTCTTTTATGTTACTCTTTATATTTTTTTAAAGGCAACAGGACAGAGCTGTGCTAAAAAGCAATAAAGCACGGGTAATTTAATACTAAATTACATCCATATTGAAAAGTTTACGTGAAGTTGAGAGCAGACAGAGGTCAGGTTTTCAACAGGACTGTCTTTAATTGTGGCCATCAGTTTTAGCAACCCAGATCTCCGGATCAAAGACAAATCTAATGCGTTTCCTCCACACCGACTAGTGAAAGCAGACAGTGAGCACGGCCCTCTCTGCACCACAAGGTCATAAAAACGATGATCAGAGGGGGCACGTCTCGCCATTCCGCACACACCTCCGCACCACGCACCCTGCGCTTCCAACAGTTACGTGGTTTGAGCAGATTTTTCAGCACTCAGGAACGTACATGAAGAATTTTACTGCGAGCTTTCCAATGCAAAGGGGTTTTCTTGTCCTCTAGTAAAGCGTCATCTCTGTGCGGGTCTTTTTTAATTTTTTCAGTTGCTTTCAGTCATCCTCTGAGCGCAGGGAAACAATTCCTCCCTCCGTAGGGATGAGACGTGAGCTGAGACACTGTTTTCTTTCGGGAGGGGGAAGGAGGAAAAAAAAAAAAAAAAGAAAACGAAATGAGGAGTAAATTATCAGCAAATCAGATAGAAACAAGTTTCCTGGATCTGCAGATCCATTGTACAAATGAAGCAATTTCATCGGCGCTTGCTCTGGGGGGTGGGATTTTAAGTGGCCAAGGGGGACTGGAACGGGATGCGAGCAGACGAAGCATCACAACATTTGCATGCATAGACCACTCAAATCTGCACCAGGAGACTACTTGTGAGAATCCATCTTTTTTCACTTAACAAGATACAAAATATAAAACACATTTGCCTCTTATTAAGCCTCTCTTGTAAGTGGTTCCAGGTCCACCATTTTTAAAGAGGGGGAGAGGGGAGCCAGGATGCTCCCTCGGGAATTCCACGGGAGTGACTGGAGATGAGGTACAGGCTGGGAGGCTTTATTACTTTTTTTTTTTTTTTTTTCCTTTTCCCCTCTAAAAGCACAGAAGGAATAACATTTTAAATCATTAGCATTTACTTGAAGCAGCACTTTCTTCAACTGAGCTTCCCTTCCTGGCCCTCGCCCCGCCAGCCCCGTGCCCGCGCTCACGGAGCTGCTGCCCTGACAGAGCTGCAGGCTGGCTCTCGAGTGCACAAGGGGCTTTTTTAAAACTCTGGCCTCCAAACCGAGGCAGCTGTGGCAGAAACTGCAATCTTGTTTTTTTGTAAAGGGTGCCGAGCGTAGGGTTCTTGTGTTTGTTAGCACCTAGACCTGCTAAAAATGAGGATTCTCAGCAGCTTAAATTCACTTCACAGTCCTATGTCGGTAGCATTTTCATCATTTCTGTGCTTGTTAAACATTAGATGCAATATTAAAATATCGGAGAGAAAAAGGAGGCCAGTAGCAACCCCCTGATTTGACAACATAGCTGGAGAGCTGGGCGGAGGCGAGTCAGGAAAGTAGGCACGGGTCCAAGAACGTTACAGAAAAGAGTCACAAAATGCCCCTCACTCAGTGTTCAGAAGGGAAGGAAAACCAAGTTACTCCTTTACCTGCAAACCAGGTGTTAATGAGGCCTCTCCAGAAAAAAATGGTGTCTTTTTCACTGCAGAACAGAACGTATGTTCTACCTTTCGATCTACCCGAAAGCCAACCTGCAGCACAGGTGCTTTCTTTCTCAAATATCTAGTATTTGTACAAGAACGGACCCGATTTCTGCAACAGAGCAAGAAAGCATCAGAGGAAAAACACCAAAAAAAAAAAATCTTTGCTACATTCGGCACCACAGACTTTCAGATATTTCCAGCGCATGTTCAACAGGTCAGCCTCCTGCCACATGTCCCCTAAACCTCCCGGAGACGCCGGTTTGCCAACAACAGCCTATGCTGAACAACCCCTTGTGCAGGGTAACAAGTTCAACAAGAGAGTTCACTCCCTCGGAGCAGCTGTGCCCGAGGTTAAGTGCTGGACCCAGGGGCAGCTTGTCAGAGCTCAGGGGGTGAGAGGTGTCTCTCGCCGGAGGCGCTCAGCTCGCAGCAGGAGGTGCAGCGTCACCAGGTCTCTTTGGGGTGAGGGACCCGGCACCACCGGCTCCAGCCGCGGAGCAGCTGCTGCGGAGCCACAGGCTCCCGCCGCGGCACGTGGAGTCGCACAGGCGCCCTTTGCCATCGGTTACGGCAGGAGAAGACCCAGGCTTACGGGACCTTGTCTCTCACTCCACCTCAGCCAACGTTCACCACCCCAGCGCCCAACACTGACCACCCTGCAGGCAGAGGGACACCCCTTTTGGAGTCCTCACCTCTCAAACATGCTCTCCACCACCTCCTGCCACCACAAATCCTCTTCCAACAGTCGTCCCCAGGCCGATGCTTTGGGGTAGGAGGAGAGCCAAGCACAGCTCTGACCTTCCCCGCAGCTCCTGCCCAGGCTCAGCTGAGGAGGTCACTGGTGCACGCCGACACAAGCACCTTCTGGTGAATGAAATGAACCTCCCAGGTGCTCCCAGGGAAGGGCTGATTTCCCTCCAGGGCTACACCCGGTCACAGGAGTTAAAGAAGGTGCAGACAATTACTTATCTGGTGGAACATTTCACACCTGCTTTTCGTAGGTCTTGTGGTCTAAATGTGACAGTAACTCGTATCTCTCCAACCACGCCGTGGGCTGAGTTGGGCATGAGTTCTTTTCTAAGAAGAGAAATTTTGTGGATATCCAACACCTCAAGCTTTAGAAAGGCACGTGTAAAGCACCCTCTCCCTGGAGCACCCCCCGCCCCACGCACACTGGCTGAGGGGAGCAGCAGCAATTGTGTTAGTCTTAACTCTTAACCCGGTCTTCAGCTGCACCATTCTTTCCCCGAGAAGGACACTCCTTTTTTGTCTTTTAATCGGGTCTCAGCACTGCACCAGAGGTTGCCAAACTCCATATGTAATCTCCAAATTTTTTCCTTTCACTATATCACTACATTACTGGATATCATTACATTTTTAAATACTACTTCAAAACTGAGATCAGCCGGAACCGTCCTGAGAAATCAGGTTAAAACAGGAGAAGGGATTAACTAACGGCTGAAAGAGCAGCCACCAAACAGCCGGGCTTCCCTCCGACTCTCTCGCGTGTCACCCCCAAAAGTGCTTCAGAACCTGCCCTCGTGCCTTGCCATGGGCTGGCACTTACCCCGGCGTGGGGCGGGAGCTGGGGCAGGAGAAGGGCTGATGTGGGCGCAAGGTACAGGGATGAGAATTTAATCCCTTTGTACCTCAGTCGCCTAATCCATAGAACAGGGATGATAACACTCGCTAAACTAAGAAGGCTTTAATTGATTATTTGTTAAGATCATCAAGAACTTGGCAGGAAGGCTTTAAAGACTTGCAAAGTGTATTAATTATTTTATCATTACCATTGGTGAACAATTACACGACTTTCCTCCTTTTCCTTTGTGCCACTTAGACCGGGAAGGTTTCGAGGTGAACCTTCTGTCCTCCTCACGTAGCACCCGGCACCCCGAGGTCAGGTCCCAGCTGAAGTCTGGGGGTATTAGTGTAACAAATAAGCGGAGTTCTCACAGTAAATTCTTCAGACCGAGGTTTATGTCTTTCTGTTTAACTCATTGTTACGCAGAAAAAAAAAAATGGAAGCAATACGGCGGAGTCCGAGGCTGTGGCTAACGGTGAGGAGCGAGGAAGTGCTGTATTGAAACGAATCCAGCAAGGAGAACACAAATCCCATTCCTAACAGGGGAGTTTTAGCTGCAGCTCTTCACTGTCAGATCTCAGAGCACTTTGCAGTGGAGCACAAGCTTTTCCACAGGTCAAGAGGATGGTGTAAAGTCAAGCGGTGGAGATCCAGCCAAGCCCCCACGTCGGTCTTAATGAGGCACTCCTATGACAAGCTCCGGCTCTTTCTCACTGCTAACACAATGGCAATTGCATGTTTATTAACGTCTTATACATAATCACATTAAGACCATATGTTTGTCTACACATGAATTCAGAGGTTTTTTTCTTTAAATCACTAGACCCAAGCTGCAGTGTAGCCACGCCATAATGGTTTTCATCCTTGAAGCTCCAAGGCTTGGTAAAGCACTGGCCAGGGAAGTTGCCCGTCCAAGATATTGATGCTTTGAGACAAATTGCTCACCAGCCTCTCTGGTAACTTCTTCCAGTGATTAACTACCATTGTTAATGTGTCCGTGCCATATTCCCCGCTCGAGTTCTGGTGATCAGAAGCTGAGCCCACCGCCACGTGCAACAGCTTTCTCCATGCACACACACACAGAGGGAAGAGTTTCGTGTCAACTTAACATATGCAAAAAAAAAGAACAAAGTGCTTCAGGCAGCTACTTGTCTTCCAGACGTTCGCATTTTCAGACCCAAAGCACGAGCAAACGTTCCTTGTCACCAAAGCCTACCTAGAGCAGGACTACTCTGATCCTCCAGAGTGAAGATTTTTGCATGATTGCGGCAATATTGGGTCCCCCCACCTGAACAACGAGCTTGTCTAACGAGGAAAGGTTTGCCATGGCCAGGGTGTTGGGAAGCAGCATGGCCTCAAGCACTTCACATTCACATCTTTTCACCTCGGGGATCCAGACTCTGCAGGGCAGCGGCCGGCGCGAGCAGGAACGCCGGAGAATCGGCGCGCGGTGGGGCGCTGCCCAACCCGTCACCCGCAGACCCCGTCGCCAGCGACAGCAGGCACGGGCCAGGGCGGGCGGGGGAAGATCTCCTTTTGTTGTGGCCTCAGGACACCGAGAGAGAATTGGTCTAACAGGAAGGGGAAAGTTATTGAGTCACAAGCTTTCTCTCGGATGGTTTTCTCTTCAGAAGTTTACTTTACCTCCCAAATTAAATTTTTTGGTAATATTCAATACTTTTTTTTCAAAAAAAAAAACCAACCTAAGTCGTAGCAGTGTGTCCACGGTTATTTATTACCTGCCTCGTGGTCTGAACAAATATGATTTTGTTATTCTGTGTTGTCAATAGCAAAAGCACATATGGTTTTGGTTGACAAAATTATGATAAAATTCACTGTATCCTAAAAAATTATTGAAAAGTTTGCAGATGGTTTCTGGGCATGGGAGGGAGGGGGGGGATTAAATTTCAACAAAAGACGTGCCAAATTTTTTTCTCTTCTTACCGTTCACGCTGTTTCCACATCCCAGCTTTTTTCTTATTAGATACTAGGGTAAAGCAGGTATTCAGGCCAGAAGTCATATGTTTCTCCTTAGCTTCTGGCATTCCATCACACTTGGTCATGTTCACATGATGTTCTACCCAGGTTCCTTCACAGACAAACACAAGATGACATCATAAGCCTCGAGTCACAAACAGCAAAACACCATTAAGGGTAATCTGAAGGGCGTCAAACTGGCACCCCAAAAATTTCCTGTTTGAGGAACGTTGGTCTCACTCAGAGTCTGAAGCTAAATTTTGTTTTGGGTTGGGTTCTTTTCCCTTAAAAACTAAGTTCTGTTCTTCTCAGTTCTTTTACTTCCCCAGGGACAAAGAAGTGGGGAGAGGGCCAGGAACTGCCAGCCCAGGTCGTTAGAATCGTAGGAAATCATCTTATTTCTTGTTTGAATTGGTAACCCCCTTCCCTCAGCGCTGTTCCTGGAGTCAAGAGGATCGCTTCTGCGGGCTTTGCTGTAGCTGCTCATCGTGCTTTGTAAATCCTGAAAAACAAAAGACCTGTGCAAGCCTTGCCTTTTGCGTTTCATCTCTGAGACATCTCTACAAAGAGATTTCACTTGTCACTTCGCGAAACACATTTTTCTTCTACTTTGTCCTTCTGGGAAAAATATTTATTTAACTTTCTGCTTGTACCTGGTGGCCGCAGGGACGGGGGCTCCATTCAGAGGGCTTGGAGGGGGGCAGGCGGGCTGGCGGGACAGACCCTCGGGCAGCGACGAGACCAGGGCACTGCCGCCTCGCAGCCTTCCGAGCCCCCGGGGATTCTGAGTCAAGTGCTGCGCTCTGGGACTGACCTGCTCTGCGAAACAACTAGTGGGGAGTGCCTCTCCCCTTCACATGTTTTCCGGTAATTTGGTAACAGGCTTCAACGTTTCACAGAGGTTTTTCTCTCGGTGACCCTCACGATAGTTGATGATCCGCTCCATCACCACCTCTGACAGCCGTGCGTACCTCGCTGCACGCGGGTGCGGGCAGGTCCACGCTCCGCCTGGTGAGCAGGGTGGGCTGGAAGAGCAGAGACCCGGGCAGGAGGTTCTGCTTCCCCGGGAGAGGGTGGAGGGACGACGTCCTCTCTGCGCCCGAACAAGAAGCGAGCTCTGAACTACGTCCCCACCCCTTCATTTTAGCCACGTTAATGATGGATATCACAAAATACTCAGAATTTACTCAACCTGCCAGAATATTCCCACCTCTGCCAAAGCTGTCAGTGGCCTTCAGCAGCTGTCGTCCCGCCTGCCCCGGGATGGAGCAACAAGCCAGCCTGGAGAAGGCGGGTAATTGTTGAGGGGAGAACATCTGGAAGGTGTCACTGGAGTGTTAGTAGCTCTCCCTGTCTATGAGCTATGCCCAAACATGTCAATAACTTTCCCAACATGGAATTCATTTTTTATAACAGGATACATGTGGAAGTTCATGTTTCAGCGGTGGCCAGAAGTGGCTCTTTTCTTCTTCAAAAAGATTTGTGACCTCTTCTCCAGGCTACCGTAACATGATTTATTCGGGTCTCCTTTCACGGAGCACTCACAGGCCACGGCGTTACAGAACACAAGAGCCCAGGCTTTCCACCGGGAGTTAAGGAGAGCCGTGCCCGGGGACCCACGCCCTCCGCCCGCTAGCCAGCGAGCGCGGCGCAGCGCCTGCTGTGGCACCAAGCCACGCTGGAGGCCAAGGAGGACGGGACGTGTACCCGGTACGGATGGTCAGCCACAGAAAGGCAGGAGCCGAGCAGGGGCTGCGCCTCCCTGCTAGAGCTGCTTCGGTCCTAGCGGAGACAGACGTGCCGGGGATGTGGAGGTAGAGCCCAGCTCAGACACATCTAGAAGCTTTTGCACGTTCACGGCCGAGCCAGCCGCAGGCACTCAGGAGGATGCCTGCCGTGCCGCAGAGCGACCCGCCTTCTGTAGGCAGCTGTTGGGTTGTGCGAAGGCAAAACTTTCCAAAGTCTTTGCAGAGCAAAGCCCTGAACTGGCCAGGGAGCAAGACGCTCTCCATGGCCATGCCTGTATCCAGCAGAGAACGCAGTCTCTTTAAATTTCACCCAAAACGATTTCCTTATTCATGGTTTCTCCAAGCATGTGTGAAAAACCATTAAAACTATCACTAATTAAGACTATCACAATGACCCTAGACAAAGGTAGCAGCTGGAAGACCTCAAGCAACAACTCAGAAAACATCCTTGCGCGATCCCACACATCACATATGTCTCAAAACACCCTCCCCGCGAAGCCCACACCTCTCCAGCGGGACCACGGGGTCGCTCCCTCCAGCTGGGACAGAGCAGCGAGCCCTCGCGCCCCGTCCCACCTGCCGCCCTCTGCCAGGGGCACGGTGAGCCAGGGTCAGCGCTCCGCGGCGGTGCAGATCCTTGATACGATGCCGAACCTCTAACCCACGAGTTCAGAGGGAAGAATTCTGCCCCGTAAACCTTCCTGACATGCGATAAAATAACACATTTATTTACTCGCTCGAACCCACCAATGTGCTGTTCATTTCGGTGATTGATAGAATTGGGTTATAATAAGCATACTTTATTATTGAAAAATTTAATTTAAGGTTTAAACATAAAACAAATGGTATTTTCAAATCTATTTTAATGAAGACTATCAAAACCATTCCATTGCCATAAGGGAAAAATTCTGTCTCCATATCTGTTATGTATATATGCATAAAATCTTCAGCCTACGAGTCTAAGTCGCCTGTCCCTCCATCAATCCATCATTCTGAAAATAGAATACAGCAAGCCTTATTTTTTTCACTTAATTTTCATTAGATTCTTGAGGGAATTAAAATAACACAATAATGGGCAAATTCTGCCACTACAAATCCAAATGACAGCCATGAATCTACTTACGGGCGGAATTTGGCCAAAACTCCAGCTGGGAGTGCCAAAGCCCGAGCAGACGCCCGTAAAAGCGTGCTCAGAGCTCAGGCATGTCGGGCAGGTAAATAGGATACTTCAGATCCGTGCAGGAATACGAAGGCCCTTCACGTGCTGTAGCGGGTAAGGGATTGGCCGGCAGTGCGGCGGCGCCACGAGCAAACCCCGTCCGCGTCGGCGCAGAGCGCCAGCGAGCTCTTGGCCTCTTGGGGCAAACCTCACGCTCAGCCGCGCTTCTACCTGTGTTTCTGAAGAGGTTTCTTCTTGCAGAGGGAGATGCAGGCCTGCCGGGGGGCTCCAGGGGGCTGCTGGACATCCCGACGCCGGCCTTGGAGAAGCGTGGGGGGTGATGTGTTGCCCGGCGCTCGTGGCAGCGGGCTCGGCACGTCCATCGTCATCCAGGGCTTCCCTGCGCTGGTGTGGGCTGGGCAAAGCGCGATCCCCAACCCGTGGGGATGCTCTGCTCTCCGGCCGGGCTGGAGAGAGTCCCCAGGCTGCGTGTGCCGGCGCTCCCTCTTCCCGGGTGCATTGTGCCCCGGATGCACACTCAGACAGGACATTGTGGAGGATATGCTGAGAAAAGAGCTTTATCCACCTTTTTCCCGGCGCTTGTCAGGGACTTCCCCACAGCCAGTGAGGACATCACCGCTCTCAACTTTCACATTAAAGCATTGCCAGAGGATGCCTGTCGTGCCAGAAGAAACTCCTGCTCTCGAGCCCCTTCCCCTTGCTCCTCTTTCCCCACCGCCGGGAGAAGCGAAAGGCTGCAGGTGGCGGCTGCAGGGCGGAGGTTTCAGGGGACAGCCCCATGCCCTCAGTTTTAGGGGACAGCGTCATCCCCCCGCCGGCGCCGGGACCCTGACCCGACCGGCGAGGCTCATGCCGTGCCATGCCCGGCGACACGCCCTGGCTGGGAAGAGCCGGGCAGAGTGCCCGCTCTCCTCAAACCCCTTCGCTATTCCTGCCCCGCTGCCATTTCTTTGTGAGCACAGGCAAAACATTCTTTTAATTTTAATGCATGTAAAAAAACACCTGGTGGCTGCTCGAGCGTTTGAACCGGGCATGGGATTTCAGCTTTAGCCCCACGCTGGAGCTCGGGCGTAGGAAGAACAGAATCCCATTAAGGATGCTGGGAATGTTCTCATTCACATTTTCCTGGTTTTTTTTTTTAAATCATCACATTAAAAGCGCGAGGTGTTGGCTGGATTCTCGTCTGATAATTTTTAAACGATCGTCTATATTCTAATCGGGTTCGCACGCTGCCCTGGCAAGTCAACAGATCCATTCCGTCAGCGGGTCAGATCCTCAGTACATTTTGCCTTTTTGCAGAAGGGAAATTCATCTTTTGAAATGACTTGTTCTTCCCCTGGATGTTCCTTTGATGCGGTTCTATTGTTTCAGCGTAAAGAAAATGTATTCCTTTAACAGGTTTATGCCTTCAATGGAATTTGTGTAAGTAGGTTCCACTGCACAAACACAAAAAGCCCTAATACATGCAGGCTGGGTCTACATCGCGCCGTCAGATGTCAAGTTTGATGACTGATGGTAGTTACACAGATTTACACAACAAAAAGTACATTAAAAGGACGTTAAGATTGTGAGTCAATGTCACAAAAGCCTGGAAATTCACATTTCAGGATTTAAACATCCAATATTGACACGGAATGCTGAATATTAAAACGGGATCCCATTAGAGTTAAGGTACTGAATAATTTTTAATCTAGACTATTAATTTCCTGAAATTTGTTGTTCTCGCTGCCTCTTATGGCTTTCACATTTTTAATTAAGTTTTTGTTGTGTACGTGTCCTTGTCTTGTAATTTCAAAGTTGCTCCTTCTGTGTCTAGTATAATTACATAATATATGCGGCACGTATGATAGCTTAATTGGAAACGTTAACCACGCCATGTATGGAAATCATAAAGAGCTTCAGGGAACTTCGAGAGTAAATGTTTCTACAGATTCACCGAGGTTTACAAATGGTTGTTTCCAGCATCATTCTCTAATAAAAACAATTACACGTAACGCCGGCCCAGCTTGGAGCAGAAATTATGAGGAAGAAGAAGAAGGTGAATGAGTACTTACAGAATCCTTATGCCCACGGTGTCATGGGTTTCGGAGGGAAAGGCGGGTTTAGGGGTTAAGTGACTTGCCCAAGGGCTGACTTCAAGTCAGTGTAAAAGGGGAAAAACCCCAAAACGTCGTGCTTAGAAAACCTGCACCTCGAACCAGGCTCAGGCAAGAGTATTAAACTCCCTCTCTTTGATCATTTGACCCCCTCCCGCCGTGTCTGGCGTTATTCTGACAAACCCCCTTTGGATCCAAACCTTTCAGATGTTGAATGGCTCTTAGGAGATGGCGAACGCTAAAATAAATGGGGATCGGAGGTGCTTAGAAACGCGCACGGCCAGAGCGCTGTCGAGTTAGAAATAGTGCAGTAAACCGGATTTTGAGGTTTTTGGGAAACACAAAAAAAACCGGTTCCCAAGTTGACACCTTTTCTGCCGGGCCCTACCCTGGCGTGAATTCTCCAGGCAGTTCGATGAGCCTTTGGAGGGAGAGCGCGCAGCAAGCGCAGGGCCGTGCTGTAACTTTAACCAGCAGCCGTGCAGCCGCGCTGCGAGAGCAGCACAAATATGCAAGTTAAACCAGTGGATAAAAAAAATCTCCCCTGTAATGACTATTTGCTACGCTCGCGGGAAGGGCTGCGACAGCTTATGGGGGAAGGCGAGGAGTACTGGGGGGAAGGCAAAGTGCAAGGAGATAAAGCAGGACCCGCTCTTTTGAATACGATTTACGTTCACTGATTCCATTTCTATCTGTAGAGAAGCGAGGCTCCATCTTACAGCTCCGCGCAGCCATTTTAACGCCACCGGGAGCGAGCCAAACAAAAACCAGTATTCCTCCTCAAATAAACATTCCCCGAAATACTAGTTCAGATGCCAGCGGAAGCCAAGTAACAGCTAATGGATGAGTAAGGCCCATAGCGATTGAAAAAAAAAGGCCAAATTTCCTGAATATCTCAAGACAACTGTAATTCCAGGACCAAAGGAAGCGCCTCTCTCCAGAAACACTCCCACGCTGAAACTTCGCTGTTAAATCCATATCAAAATACACCGGCACAGGCACGTTATTTGTGAAATACAACCATTTATCTGCTTCCACTTGTGCCGAATTTGCTTTCCCGCCTGCGGCAAAGGAGGAGACACCACAGGAGTCAGCAGGGGAGCGGCAACCACGGCCACAAGGTGCAGACGACGCCCGTGGCGGTGAGGAACACGCGCCGAGCACGGCCGATGCCGGCCACTCGCTCCCCGACAAAGGGACGCGCAGCCGGCTGGGCGGAGAGCAAGGGCCCGGAGGCATGGGGCGAGGGGCATCGCCAGCTGCGGCCCCCCACATGCCGGGTCGGGGTTTGCCGCCGAGTTTTCCCAGGAGGAGCCTGTGCGCTTATTTATAACGACGGGTCAACGGGCCGGTGCGCCCTGGGCAGAGTATCGGGTTCTGAGCACGGCAGGGAGCGCGCCAGAGGTAAGGTCTGCCCGCGAGACAACAGCCTTTGTGGTGATGTCGCACGTCCCGAGACCAAAGTCCACGATTTCTCTTCAGTCACTTCTAAACCAGAGGCTTGAGAACCGAGGGGAAGCCCATTTCTACAGAGGGGAGATGCCCAAGGGGGATTTCAGGCGGTTTAGCCTTTTTCTCCCCACCAGAAAGCGAAGGGAACCCGAGTTACTAAAAGAGGGTCTTTTCTCACCACAACCAAAACCCCACGTGCTGGAGATTTGGGCACAAGCTAGTCCGACCTGTGAAAGCCAAGAGTTGCACGGCCCGCGCTGGAAGCAGGCTGTCACACGCCGTACCGCCCCGTGCATCGCCAGGGTTCCGGGGCTCCCCGGCCCCGAGCGGCTCTCGGAGCCAAATCATTCTCTGCTGAAGCCGTTGAAATTTGGGGTTATATTGAGAAAGAGAAGTTCCGAATAAAGACGGCGCTATGGGAGTAGCGGCAAGCGCTCTCCAGTCCGGACTTCAACAAAATGCTGCCATCGATGCCATGAAAACGTTCTGGTGCCGCACACAAACTGCTATGAAGGAAATCAACGGCGAGCAGCTCCTCGCCGGGGTCCAGCCCTGAGCCCTTTTCCCACCACCTCCCCCCCAGCAAGGCTGCGAAGGGCACTTTATTCTTTCCAGGTGTCCTGCACGGGTTTATTTATGGCCTCGCTTTCTTTCCTAGTGCGAGAAATCCTAGCTTTTAGCCAGCTGTAAGGGATTGTCAAGACGCATTTGTAAGGGGAAAAAAATTAGCGAGGCTTTTTTCTTACCAACCTTTGCCCACCTTCTTAGGGGGGAATTTTCCAGTGTACTTAGATAAGCCCCACAGCAGCCGCGGCGTCTGACCCTGGAGCAGCAACGTACGAGGGCGCGCAGCACGTTAGTCCAGAAACCAGCTCAGATGCGGTCCCATCTGAGAAACCTGGGCTCTGGCCTTAGGAAAACCTTCCCACGAGGAATGGAGACAGACTCGTATTTCTGTTCTCAAGAGTTATGGGAAAATAATAGCGACGCCACCCAAAAAAAGTGCAGGAGCCGCCGCTTCTCTCTCAGGCACCACTAAAGTCACCTGCTCTTGTTCCCAAGCCGGTGTCGCGGTGGCAGGGACGGAGAGGAGGGTTTCCTCCCCCGCGGCGCCAGATCAGCCCGCAACGATGTTCAACAGCTCCCGCGTCTGCACTGGAGCCCGTGAACCCTCACGCTGAACGCGTCTCACCTGTAAAAATGTGAATGGCACCTTCACAAAGAAACAGCCGTGCACCCCCAGCCAGAGCTCAAGCTGTGAATTCACACCCGGGAGCAGGGTGTGGGGTTTGTGCTGGAGAAGCACGCTCGGGGCGCGGGGACTGCGCTGCAGCGGCTTCGTGAAGGCCACGATCCCCGTGGGACCGAGCCCAGGTGAAGCTGAGCCGCGCTGGATGGAGCCCGCAGGGTGCGTCGTGCCGGCGCAGCTCCTGCCCCGTCGGCTCTCGGCCGTCGGGAAGGTGGCGTGGGAAACGTGCCGAGAGCTCAGCTTCGGAACGGAGAAGTGTGAAGGCCCTGGAAAAGTTGTCACTTACAAGAAAATTAATCTTGGGTTTATCAAAATGAAGTGTCAGGTACCTTTATGCATCCGCTAGAGAGACCCTACCCTGCTTGGTTAATGGCAGGTTATTCCTTTCCCTATGCTGTCAACCATTGTTACTGATTGTTAATAGCATTAATATTTCCATCACTTAATTTATTTTATTAATCCCATTCAGGTTTACCATTACCAGCATATGAACTGTAAATAGCAATAATAATGCCATCAAGGTTAATATCGGTGATGCTGAAGGGTATTATGTAAAACACAGGCTGTGAGCGGCAGCGAGACAGGCGCCTATAAAACCTCGCCCGCAATAGCGGGGGGTGGGTTAAACAAAGGTCTCGCACAGATTTACGGAATTGCGTTATCTTCTGGAAGAGGTGAAGATTTAATACCAGAAGCCTCCTTTAAATTTCCTGTAATGTTCCTTTCTATCCCCCGACCGTAAAAATATAGCCAGGGAGCGTTCCTAAGGAGCGGTGTTTTTATCTTAAATTATTAAAAGTCTAATAGTGGTTTCAGTTTTCTTCTAAAAGCAAAGGCAATGGAAACAGACCGTTTGTCAACTTTTAAATCACAATATGCCGGTGTCAGGGTGGTTGCAAACAGGGCAAGGAAACGGCCTGTGCAAGAGAGCAAGGGAAAAACAAAACTGTGGATGTTCCTCCGCAAGCTTGAAGCCAAACATCGGGGAGAGAAGGGGGAGGTGGCCGCGCAGGGAGCTCACACCCAGGGGCCTGCTCACTTGGGGGCTGGCGGATTTTTGGGAGGCACCCAGAAATGTCCCAGGGAGAAGCTCTGGTGCAGTGCCTGGGGACGGGTCCCACGGGGGGACCGTGATGAGTGAGAGAGGCGCTGAGCCCGTGGGCCGTCGCCAAGCCGGGGCAGCCCCGCGCCACCGGGCGTTGGGGCACGTGTCGGGGCTGGCCGAGAAGAGCGACGAGCCCACCAGCAGCAGCACGCCCGCCTGCTGTACTTGTTCCCTGGGAAATAAACCCAAATCTGCTCGCTAAAGGTTCGTCAGCGATTAAAAGGCCAAAATAGCTCTACGCAACCCGCCGTTCTGGCAACGTGCCGGCACTGCGAGGGGCCGCGGGTGCCCGCCGGGATGCAGAGGTGACATGGGGTGGGGGTCCCTCTTCTCCTGCCAGTGAGTCCCGGGGACAGGGCAGGGACAGAACCACCCGGGGACTTCTCCGGCAACCCGAGGAAATATTTGCAACTGCCACCTCAAAAAAAAAAAAAGGGGGTAAGAAAAGATTCGAGAAAGAGAATTTAAACCTGACAGGGATTCCTGGGGAATACAGAAGCCCCCAGTACAGAGGCCACTGAGCACAGCGCTGAGGGGAATCTGGAGCAAGGGCTCCGTTTGCCCCTGCGGGATGGATTGCTGAAGGTAAGGAACACGTCGGCTTCCTGCGCCCGGACAGGGTGATTTAGTATTCACACCACTTTATTTGGGAGGAATTTGCAAGAGAGTCAGAGCTATAAAATCCCTTTCTGCTCATTTTTCACGGGTGCTGCCGCAGAGGTTGCGGGAGCCTGCCGGGGCAGGGAACGGAAAAGGACGTTTGCCACGGAGGACGGCTTCGTCCTGCGGTAGGAAGCGGCCCGTCGACACAGACCCTCCTTTCTTTGTTACATCTGCCTCGCCTTCCTCGAGGAATTAAATTAGATATACAAGGGGGAAAGAGAGAGGGAGAGGGGGAGAGAGGGAGAGAGGGAGGGCAAGGGAGGGAGGGAGAGACGAGAAAAAAGGCTCAGGCAGGAATATATTTCCCATGTCTGGATAAGGGGAAGGATCCGAGGTAATTGCTTGCTTTTCTCATTGTTCTCAGCTGCCAAGCAGAGATTCATAGAGTGTCTGCAAAGATCTCTCTCTTTTTTCTTTTCCTTCTAATTCCTCACACCCCCCTCCGAACCCCCGGCTACCCCCGATCCCCGTCCCTCCCCTTCCTCCTGCTTATTCCACCCTAGGAAAAAAAAAAAAAAAAAAGAAAGTAATTTGTCTGTTTTATTTATGATGCAATGAAGGTATGCTGAACGCATCGGGATAACCTGACACTGGTCAAACTATCTGTCAGCAAAGAAGAACTGCCTTCATACTCCACCGAGTGCATAATTTAACCATTTCTCTACCAGAGGGCAGCGCGAGCCCATCCATTCCGAGCGAGGGGGTTTGTCACCGCTCCCTTCGCAATAAAACCCCGTTTTGCTGCACCCCGGCAAAACCCGGCGTTTGACGTGTTTTCAATCAACCCTTTATCTTCTCATTCTCGCCAGTCATATACGGATTGTCTGCATGTAATAAAACTTCTGCTTGGAAAAACAGAAAATGATTTGAGATATTCATATGAAAGCCAGGTCCCACAACAAGATGGAACGCACAAATCTGCCAGCTCTGAAACCAATTCAGGATGGATTTAGGACCCAGATAGAGCCAGGCAATTGGATGCTGAGTACGGGGAAGAAACAGTAATGCCTCGGGTCTGAAAGAAGTACATCTAATCCCATCCTCCCGATGCGCAGGGGGGCGATGGCTTCGGCTCGGAAGGAAAACACAGCCCATCCGAGGGGCAGGGGAGAAGGGAAACGTGAGTGAAAGGAGGAGAGAGACAGGGAGAGGGGAACAGCAGAACGGAAAACATTGGCAAACGATATTGCAAAATATTTAAAATGTGAACCAAAAATAAGGAGAACAAAATTACCTGCGTAAGGGCTTTTGTTTCAATTCGAAAACCGACAAACAAACAAAAAGAACCTGAGCGAGCCCCGCTGAAATAGGCTGGAGCAAACAGGGGACGGGGATTACCAGTCGCATTCCACCATTTTCAATTAGTCACAATATTTTTTCCTCGCTCCCGACCGGGCGCAGCGAGAAGCTGGCGTGACGGCGGGCTGGCAGAGGCCAGTGGTTCCCACCGCGCCGTGCCCCCTGCGGCCGAGGGGCTGGGCGCTGTGCAGCAAGGCCCCGAGCTGGGACAACTCGTGGTACGAGGCAGCAAGAAGCATGCCGAGTTTTAAGGGGTTTTTGATATCATCCTAAAGAAAAACACAGTCAGGATTCGGCCCAGAACGGCGAGTTCCCACAGCGTGAAGCCCTGCCGGGCGAGATTGCCTCGATCCGTGGGATCTGAGCGCGCTGAAAATATTCTGATGTTTAATAAATGACAGAAGAGAGCATCAAAAATAAGAGGAGGTTTTGCAAGAGAACGCAGCGCGTGCAACAGGGATCAGGGCAGGAGCTCCAGGAGATCAGGGGGCTGACAAACAGCTCCCGCCTGCGATCGTATTTATTTCTGGTACGCGCCAGCACTCGCCCCGCGAGCAAGCAGGGCAAGATTTTATGAATGGGAACATCTACGGCACGAGGGAACGCAAAATGGAAGGGAGAGAATCGGAAGGGTCGGGTTGAAGCCAAGAGGCGGCGCCCGGCCGGGCGAGTGACAGCCGCCACCACGGCCACCCCGACCGGTCACCTCGGGCCGGACACGCCGTGACCCCGCGCTGCCCAGGGCCCCCGCCTGCTCCAGTCCCGCTCCTGGGGACAGAGGGGCTGCAAAATCCCCCCCGGTTTGCATCCTCGGCATCGCGTTGGGAGCCGACGTGTGTTTTCCCTTTGTGAGGTTATTCAGGAGGCGATGGTCAGGGCTGCGCGGTGCGCTTACCTCTATCCGCCCGCGTGCAAAACACACGGCCGGTGGAAAACAACGATGTTGGGCAAAACGTAAAAATCCAGGCGTGTTTTGGATGCGGGGGATCGGTTTGCCAGAGAAGGGATTCTGTGGCGAACGTATCAGAAAGGGACGCACGCTGCCGTTTCTCCTGTCAGCCGGGAAATCCCACGTCCGCACAGAAACGATGAGCGTTCACACGGTTTTCAGGCAAAAATCGCTCCAGGATAATTCGTGTACTCGGGAGCAGTCCCTTTCACCTTTATTTTTTCGCTACCGAAGGAAGAAATAACATGAAACCACCACAAGCAGCCAAGCTCCTTTTAATTCACAGCCACTGTAAAACACGAGAACACAAACCTAGATAAACCCAGCAAGCTCTGATTTCCCGCGTCAACCCGCAACTAAAGTTAAAATCAGTTAAAACGATTTAAATTTGTTAAGAAAAAGCTACAGCGAGACTGAAATATTCTGCTCCTGTTTCGAACTCGAACCAATTTTTTAAGGCTGAGTTACGAACCTGAAAACAGGACGTTAATACCTGAAGCAGTCGCATTAATTTAAACGCAGGAGCCCAAATAACATCATTATGATTCCGAACAGGTTGTTTTATCTCCTCAAATCCGGAGTTAAAACCTGCTAAAATAAAATCACAAGAGCCTTTTCAGCAGCCAAGCCCCTCCGAAAGGAACTGTGCAGCTCTGAAGGCTGGTTTCTGTTCCGGATTTGGAAGTGTTGGTAAGGTGGGTTTGTGAAACCAGCAGCGGGGGAGATCGGCTCCGCTTCCCCGAGTTTCCTCCAGAAACCCGACAAGCCTCCTCCGTGAGCCCCTCTCTAAATAATCGCTCTGCCGCTCCGGCGTCGCTTCTTTCGCACCTGGCCGGCCCCGGGGAGCCCCAACGGCCCGTTTCAAACCCCACCGGAACGACCCCGAACAAAATCTGCTGGTAACGACGCTTCCCCGTCCCCCCTCTCCCGCCCGCGGCTCTGGGGGAATTCGCTGCAGATCCGCGACGTTTTGGTTTCATCGGGGACGTGGAGCAAATGAAAAATCAGGCTTTGTAAAATAAAAGGATTCCCGTTTCATTTCCAGGCGCTAAAATTGTCAAAGAAAAGTAGGGAACATTTGCAGGGGAAACTAAATTTCAGAAGGAAAGGCAGAATAAAGCAGGTAGCCAGAAGAAACTTTAAAAATAAATTCACGATTCTCATTCGCAATGTAAAAATTATTTAGAGTACAGGTTTCTCTAACGTCCAGACCTACATTTTTCAGAGCCGGCTTTAGGGTCACTGGACATTTTTGTTTACACGCTCCTCTGGTGTAATAAAACCAAACAATAAAGTGCAAGCCCTATTAAAACCGAAATGCATCCGCAGGTTTTTTTTCCCCACCTTTGGTGAGTTACGGGCACAGGAAAGGGCATGACCATTTTCTACGCTGTTTTAAAATAACTATAAAAAATTTCTCTTATGTATATGCAATGGGAGCTTGTTAGCAACACGAGAATTTTATTTTTTTTGCACAAACTCCCGCATGCTGACTGTCTAACCTGTTTTATCTTGTGGCTGCTGAGTATTTATTTATCACAGGCACGCACTTTAGAGCCTCACACGGACGGAGCCCGACATTTCTCTGGGCTGGGCTCTTTGTAAGGCTATTCCTTTCTCACATAGAAGCATGAAAGAAATGCAGTTGGAGCAAATCCTGCTTTGCGAACGCTGCGCTAGTTAAGACTTCGGTGGCTGCCGACTAACAATAATTCAGCGTATTTGCCCCACTCTGTCATAGGCTTTTCCCGGGTTTGGATGCTGGCTTAATTACAGCGTTTGCCTCTCTCATCCCCAACGCTATTAAATTTTAAACCAGCCACGGAGCCTTTCCTTTTTTCACCCTTTTTAATTATTACCAGCGGCTCCTGCAGCACGCCCGACCCACACCCCGGTACCCCCCGTCCCTCTTCTCGGGTTGGGGGGTTGTGTGTGTGTGTGTGTAATTTTTAATTTCCCCCCCCCTTCTCCTTAAATCTCAGCTGCTCTTTCAGCTGGCCTCGTGCACTACAAGGGAATAATTTGTTTTCATAATTTAAATTTTTCTCCTATCCCCACACCCCGGGGGGGGGGCTGGGGGTGATGCTGGGGTGCAGCCGCAGCCGCTGCGGGGCTGCTCGGTGGATGGCGAGTGCCCTCTGCAGGAGCAGCCCCCGCACGCAGCCAAATCGGCTCCTGCGGGATTCGTTTATTTATTTTATTATTTTTTTCCCACTCATTTAATTACTACAGAGCACAGCAGCGCGGGGAGTGCTGCTGCAAGCCCACGTCTCCCCGCACGGTGCCAGCCTGTGCCCTGGCTCCGGCTGAAGCCGATCTCAGCTGGTGGCACTTGGGGACACGGTGTGGTGGTCACAGCGGCGTTGGGTTGATGGTTGGCCCTGATGATCTTAGAGGTCTTTTCCAGCCTCAAGGATGCTCTGACTCCAGGATTCTCATCTGCGAGGCGATGGGTGGCAGTGGGCTCTCAGAGCCCCGCCACGCGCTCAGGCATGCGAGATTCCTGCTTGCCCCGCGGCACTGCTGCGCGGGACGGCGTTTTTGGTGGGGTTTTTCTCAAATACAAGCTCTTTGGGAAACTGCAAGTAAATTCCTGCTGGGGCACCTGTCCGGAGTGACGGCACCCGCGCTATGCAAGAGTGTGAGCTGCTCACTCTCCACTCAAAACGCAAATTCTGCTTCAGCTTGTATATAGAGAGACTAAATTGATGCAAAGCATGGGCCAGGGGGAAGCCACAGGGGCAGATTTAAACAAAAATCATAGAATACTACACAAAACAAAGAGCCCACTTTTAAGGCAGGTCTCTACTGGGAGCCTGCAAGACCTCTGGAAGCTGGCGCGACACGAGGCGTCCTGAAGGGCTTTTAACCAAAGGCCTGGTTCCGCGCGGGGACCCAGCTGCCTTCTCCATCACGAGCCCCGACTCCTTTCCCCAAACGCCGACGTGTGTATTGCGGAAGAGGGTGGGATTAGGGGAAAAAAGCCTTCTCTGAAGGGAAAGAATTTCAAAAGACGTCACGAAATGAGAATTTACTGGTCTTTTCCACGGGCTAATAATGCCTGCGCAGCACAATAGGCATCGCTGGCTGCGCCGCAGACAGGACTCGCCGACTCCTTTCTGTCGTCCTCCCCCTTTTTGAGAATATCGCTTGTGCAAACCTCGCCGCAGACTTTTCCTTGAGATTGTGTATCAGAGCAGCAGGGGGGCTGATGAAGTGCTCATTTTTTTACATCAGTCTTATAAATTGCTCTCCCCATTAATTGTTTCCATGGAAACAATGCATTTGGCTTGCATGGGGATCCTGAAAAATTTTTAATGGGATTCTTAAAACTGCGCAGGAGGCGGGTGGGGGGTAGGTTTAGGTGCTCTCAAACACCCTCGGAAAAGATCCAGCGTAAGTTCTAACAAAATGTGCGGCTAATTGCTTGTTTCCAAATGTTACTAGACTGAACCCAGATTAAACCGAGGATCTGAAAACATTATTCAAATGACCAGGGGAAAAAAAAAAAATGAAACAAAAGGGCAAGTACAGATTACGTGACAGCACAGATGAGAATTTTCAAACACCTCCCAGCAAAACACGGCCAGGAGACCATGACCAAATAACAATTCTTTAATGTCACAGCCCTAACTAATAATTTAAGCATGAGCAGTCCTTGATAACCCATCAGATCTTCCAACAAACACCGTGCTCCTTGCAGAATCCCCGTGCGCTGCTCTGACAGGGACCGCAGTAGCGACATACAGGCAGGCACGCACCATCTTCCTCTTCTCTGCTCTTCATGCGCCAAAGAGGATTTTTCTTTTAATTTTTTTTTTTTTCCCCAGCAGGGAAAGTATTTGTATTACAGGGTATGAAACTAGTCCAACATGCAAGCACATTTAATTTGGAAAATGTGTGGCTAAATGCCACTTGTTATGGGATTAGTTAACAGCTGCAAGTCTGCTACTGTGGAAAGAATTTTTTTTACCAAAAAAAAACAGACAGAAAAGGATTTAACTGAGAGCCGGTATGTGCTGTCTCCCAGCTTTCTCTGTGTATTTTCAAGTTACATCCAGTTTCTCAGCTCTCTGTGGGGTTGTCCTCACTTAACTGTCAGCTCAAGCTATCTCCACTTAAATTACCTCCTCTCCAGTCGGTCTGCTCCAAATGAGAGCAGTCGGGCTGTGGAGCGGCCCCGGAGCGGCGAGTCGAGTTTAGAAGAGCCGGCTCAGCCCCGGCGAGAGGAGCAGCCCCAGCCCCAGCCCCAGCCCCTCTCCTGCAGCCGGGGCAGCCCCCGGGAAAAGCCCCCTTGGCTGCAGCGGAAGGCGCGCGCAAGCGTCGGGTCCCGGCCGCTCTGGAGTTACACCTCAGGCGGATCACGCAGTGCAGACAGGCTCTAGATCACTTGTTAAAAACTCCGGACTCGTCCTGAGTGTCCCGTAGTGTCCTCCAGCAGGAAGTGCCATTAGTGAAGGAGAATATCATCTTTAACCCACCAGTCACACAAGGCAAACCCACCGGTCACTTCACTTTTCCTCTCCACACGGCTGTGACCTCCCCGCGTGACCGCTCACGGACATTTTCATAAAGATGCCAAGACGCAGGTTTCCAGACCGTAACTCGCCCCCTCCACCACCCCCCACCCCATGCCGAAGTGCCTCTCCTCACTATCGCATTGCTCTCCTCTTTCCTGCTCAGGAACAGCTTATCTCCTCTTGAGCCCAAGCCTAATCCATCCCGTACTAACCGCACATCAGTCGCTCGGGACCAAGCTCGAGGAACGACACAGCTCCAGCCCAGGGAGGCACAAGGATGAGGATAACTGGAAGGGGAGGACACGAGCTGCCGAGCGCAGCAGAGGCAGCTCGGTTGGTGCCACTTTCCATTCTGGCCTCTGCTCCTCAGCCTGGGGTAAACCAACCCAAAAGGCTTTCATTGCAAGAGCCAAGTCTCCGTTTGTCACCCCCTATGGCTGGTGTTACCAGAATTACCCTGGGCAAGACAGATCTTATTGGATCTACTCGTCTGGGGCCAAGGGGCACCTCTCCCCTGGCTCCAGGCACAGGGTGCTCAGGAATCGCGATGACCCACGGCAGGGCGAGGGACGAGGGGGTAGGCATCAAACCCCTGAGCTCGGAGAACGCAGGTGTGACAGCGGGGTGTGGAAACGTGACCCCCCCATGGCCACGCAGCTCCTGCTGGGCAAGGGGGCTGCAGGAGTCCTTCCCTGGAAGCCCTGCCCAGGGGGGCTGATCGAGTCCCGAAAGCTGCCTGTGCCCGTAGCTGTCCCAAACCAGGTGTCTGAGCAGAACACAGTGTTTGCCTCCTTCACCCAAGGCTTTGAAGGGCTCTTCCCAGCCCTAAGCCCTCTGGAAGTTCATCTCTCCACCTTAGAGCCTGGGAGAGAAACCACAAACAGCGCGCTAAAAAAAACTATACAGAAGTGCTCTACAGGGGTAACGGGGAGCAAGCTTCTTAACGGCACATTTCTTATACCGGTGCCAGTTCCTCGACCCCAGCCTGAGTGGATGTGCCCCTGCAGCTGGGCAACTGAGCCCTGGCTCTGTGCGGAAGGAGCATTTTCTTTCTTGAAGATCAGCCAGACCAGGTTGCACGTTGGCCTCGGGGTGGCCGCAGGGGACGCTCCTGCAAAGGGAGCGGGAGCAGGATGGGGCAGCCGCCCCTCTCAGCCAGCGCAGCCAGAACCTGCGGCTGTGGCTTCATCCTCAAGAGCCCCGGATGGACTTGTAACATTGGTGCTTGGCGTGGGGGCTGCGCTACAGCAAAATACCAGAACAGGGGCTGGTAAAGCCCTTTAAGGTACCTCTACATAGCGCTGGGGATAAAAAGTGTATCTGCAGCTTTTAAACCTGTCAATATCTAACCCACAGTGATGAATGGCAAAGCAGCACGGGAGCTCGTGGAACCTCGCAGGGCTGCGTAAGCCAACATTTGCCATTTCATTCCATGAACAAACAGCATCCTCCCCAAATAAAAGCAAAACGTAGGGCACTGTAACTCCTCCGAGCAAAGAAGCCTCCGAAAGCCACGCATGAGTTTGCTCCCTGAGCACCGCGGACGTCTCCGCACAAGGGAGACACGGAGAGGTGCAGTCCTTGTCCTGCAAAGGGCGTAAGCACGGTGTAAGTCCCACACACCAGCAGCTCCACTGGGACCGGCTCGCTGCAGATGCTGCAAGGAGAAAGGGGCGTGCAGAAGAGAGCTGTGATTTCCTTAATTTTATCTTGAAAGGGTCCAGCCTACGTAAGTTATGGTTTTCGCAACACTACAGTAAAATTTCCCTTTTCCGATATTCCCTTTTAAAACTGACAAAACGAAAATCATCTTTTCCAAAGTTGGAGGTTTGCAACCTCACCCCCCGCCCAGGGAGGCTGGTGAAGCCTTTTTCCATTTGTCCACATGAAAAACCAGGCCCACTTTAAGAGAAACAAGTGAGAAGTGGGTTTTACCATTTCAGAAATGAAAGGCATTTACCCTCAAGACAGTGAACCAGATCTTTTAAACCTGTCTGATGCAAGAGAGGAAATGGGAAGTTTACAAAAGTAAAGCCCCAGCCCTGCGCACGCAGACCTGATCTTCCTCGTGTGTGCAGTTCACTGAAACCGATCCGATTTCTCACGAGCGAAGCCGCAGACGCACATAAACGTTTCCATATCTGAATCTTACATCGATACTAAAGTTGTTAGAGAAAAAAAACACATTCTTGCAGTTAAACTCAAAAGTTTACCTAGTTTAACAATGATTTATGAATTACGTATGTACGAACGTTCTTCATCAAATCATGTTCCTTGGGCATTTATTTCAAGACAATCCGACCCCTCCCACAGCCGGCACCGTCTGCAGCGCGACCAGTTCCCCGGTAAGCACCTCACAGCGCCGAGCCCGCCGCGTCGAGATGCTCCTTTACTCTGCCGAGTGCTGCACGGGGCCCACGAGATGGAAGAGCAACAAGTATTGCACCGAGAGGACAGCCGGCGGTACAGACCGGCAGGAATTAGCGGGACAAGACAGAGGGATTGCCTTCCTTGGCCTTCACAGGGTCGTCCTTTCTCTCACTTTATGAAGCCACACAAAGCAAATCCCAGCTGCTAACCATAAAAAATGAGAGCTATTTGCTAGAGACCTGATAATGTTTAAAAATATATAGTCAAACATCTCGCTAAGTGAAGGCACGATGAAGTAAAGTCCATATCTTACGCTAACCTTCAAGGTAAAATTAATAATTAATTAGTAAAGCCAGGACATGGAATGATTGCTATCAATATTTTAATACTTTTACTGCTAATTTCATTCTCCCTCCGTAATCTGCTTTCTGAAAAAGCAATAGAGCTACGTGTGCACTTTGAGCGCGGTACCTGCCTCGGCCGGGGTCAGCGCTGGAGAGGACGTATCGCCCAGCTGCGCCACAGAGGTCACTTCTGCGAGAAACAAAAGCCAACGTCTGTCGCCTGCGTTTTGTCCTCTCCCTTCAGCAAACGCCCGTCACCGCACCCGCTCCGAGCCAGGGGCTGCTCTTGGGCAGCCAGCAAGCGACACCCAGGGGGGCGTTTCACAAAGATGAGCAAAACACAACCGAACTCTTCCCCAAGTGTTAAAAATACCTGTTTCCCTGTCCTGCAGCCAAGCCAGGAAAGCTTTGGCCCAGGAGGGGAAAACTGCCGGGCAAGCGATGAGGGGGCGAGCCCTGGTGGGCACAGAGGCCAGGAAGGGCTCAGGGCAGGGACAGGCAGGGGCAGGCAGGGGCAGGGGCAGGGACAAGCAGGGACACAGCACAGGCAGAGGCACAGGCACCGCGGCAGAGCCGGGAGCAGGCGGGTGGGCGAAGGGAAGGGAGGGAACTGCTGCCCTCGACCACTGGAAAGAAAAGTGTGTCCTCGCCTGCTTTATTTACTCTTTATTAGTCTAATGAGGCTGTTTCCTGGGAGTTTAATTACCATAATAGAGACAATTCCTTTCTTAACGCTCTTTACAGCCTGGAAGAGAAAGAGCCTCTGAAAGGGGGAAGCAGAAAACACGAGCCGCTGGCGGAGAGCGGTGTTTCCCATCACTCGGAGCAGAGGCACGAAACCTCCGGCACGTGGCCATAAACCTCATCCCGCGGGTGGGATCCCCCGTGCCGGCCGCAGCGTGGCCGGGGAAGGTCGTGGCCGTTCTCGCCCACCGCCCCAGGAATCCCGAGCGGGAAGGCAGCACTGCAGAGTTCTGCTGCAGCAAAATTAAGAGCACATGATTAATGCTACATAAAATGTGGGGGTTACCAGCCCTTTGAAATCTTACCTCTTCATCATTTTCCATTTACAGTTTACTAATGAAATTAGATATGGTAAAGGGTTTCTTTCTTTCTTACTTTTTTCTTCCTTCCCCCCCCCTAAATTGACTCTGCATTTTTTTAGAGTTAAATCAACATATTTTCCATTCCATATTCAGCAAGAAATCAGAAAATTAAATGTTTGGGGTTTTTTTTTCTGGTGCTGCTGAGAAGTATTTCCACGGTGTTGCCATTACACACACAGAGCGATTTACTGCGTTAGACTTACACGCCTGTTACTCTGTGCACAACGGATAAACCTGGTCGGATTAAAACACCTCTTGCCAGCTGAGCCGGCCCGCCCGGACACAGAGCCGCACCGCACACAAACGGAGTAGCTTTCCTTCCTCCCAGGAAGGCAAACTCGTGTTCGACGGCAGACAATACCATCGCTCTGCTCCTCGCCACGCGCGTAGGATGGAGAAAATAAGGTTTCAAAACTCTAGTGGCTGGTAGATCTAAAAGCAAAGCAGAGATGAGCAGTCTCCTCGGCCGACGGCACCGGGGGCTGCGGTGGGCAGCGGGGCTCTGAGGCCGGACCCGGCAATCTGCTGCGACAGCGTTTCGCAAGCGATAGGCATTCTAGACAGGTAATGGCAGAGAGGCTGTGAGGATGAAAAGAACCACATCTGAGAGGAGAAAATAAACAGCCTATGAAAAAAACAACACAGGGCTGTGTTACCCCAACCTGCAGTCTCTCCCAGCCCGCTCCATTTGGTCCCGCACGGCACAGACAGCGTTCCGTAAAAGCAGTTGCTAAAAAGGGGATCTGCCACAAAACTCAGAATAAACTCGCACCAAAGTCCAAAACAACACAAAATCCTCTACTAATTTTCTTCTCGTCAAGCCTCAGCACCACCTCAGTGTCAGGGGTTCCCTCGGCTGGTGCATGAACCGTGGCAGCTCTTGCCCAGCTGCTCCCCAGGAAGGAGCCATCGGTGCTCGGAGCAACTCGCCAAGCGCCGAGGAGACGGGCTGGAGCCGAGCCACGGCGGAGCGAGAGCACCCGTGGGGCTGGGAAGGGGCTGAGCCCTGGCGAAAAGGCACAGCTGTGGGGTGGTTCGGTGCTCTGGCCCTGCCACTGCCCTCCTCCCGAGCCAGGGCTCCTCATCGTCACGTCATGACCTCCTGGCCCCCAGGGCGTTGCCCGAGCAGTGCCCAAGGACCACCGGGAGGGAACTCTCCGCTTCACTTTGGATCGTACTTTTAACAAACAGGACCCCTCGTGTGGGCATGGCTGTTACCACAGCCATGGAATGGCGCTGTGAAAATGAAGGTGAAATGAAATAATTAAAGACCTTTCCCCCGAGGTTCTGATTACAGACTTGTCCGCAAGAGCGAAGGGATTTGTGAGCCTCCCGCGTCCCGAAGGCAAGGCCGTGCCTTTAGATGAATGCCATCTTTTCTGCGCTGCAGTTTGCAGGTTAGGACTCGGCAGTGAGAAACTGCACTCTCACTCCAATTCATATCTGGATATCCCCTTTGAACAGCTCCTGAATGGCTATTTTAAATGGCATTGTGTTGATTAGCAGAACAGAGCACGGACTGTAAAGCAGGAGAGGCGAAGAGTTTGATTTCCAGTCGGTGATGAATGGCAGGGGAGGCCGGGTCACCCGGCTGCAACATCAAAGGGGTGACTGAACCAGCCAGCACACTTGAAGTTAGTTAAAATGCCATCACAATTTTCTGAGGTTTCTTTTTTTCTTTTTTCTTATATTTAAAGAAATTATATGTCATAGCGCTGGCTTCTGCCATTACTGGCAGGTCTCTGATGACACCCAGGACTATAAAAAGGCCCTACCTGCTGGCGTGCCAAGGAGCATTTGCCACACGTTCTCATTGTGATCCGACGTGCTCCCAGCCCCGGCAAAAACCACGTCCTTCAAAGAGCCGGAGCACAGCACCCGCCCCCAACAACTCGCCATTACGCATCCTCGCATCAGCCTGTGCTGCTTCTTGCACAGTGATTTGCATGGGGCTGGCTCTTTTGGGGCTAAAACTAGCCAGGCTCTTTCAGAGCTTCGCAGGGCCAGCCCTGCCCTCGCCCCTCTCTTCCGTTCAGCAGAAAGTAGAGGAACCGGGCGCTTTTGGGGTACCCTTTGGCAAGAGAGGTGGGCACTGGAGCTTTGCTGTAGAGCTGAACCAAACAGAGGCTGAAGAAACAAATTCAGATCCTCATCACAGAATAGTCTGGGCTGGAAGAGACCTTCAATATCACCTCGTTCCAACCCTCCTGCCATGGGCAGGGACCCCTCCCACCAGCCCAGGTTGCTCAAAGCCCCGTCCAACCTGGTCTTGGGCACTTCAGAGACAGGAAAGAAGATCTTGCTGTTTCTAGGTTAAAAGGTCCTCTGGGAAACGTAAGCGACTGGTGGCAGTGCTTCTGTCAGGGTCTGACTTCATCCCCTCCCCATCCTCACATCATTTTCTCCCCTGTGTATTACCCACTTCTGTTTCTTTTTTTTTTTACTAACTGTACTAAGTCATTTACTGAGCGTAAACTTAGCAAAGGTAAAGGCGGTCTCAAACTGCCTCAAAAGAGCAAGATGTACATACTGAACGATGTTCACAAAACTTCAGATCTAGCAAATTCTGACGGAAAACTTCTGGTGGAGCAGAGGTGCCTGCTGGCAGCCCTTCGCTGCACTCCTGCCTCGCTCCGAGCGCTCCTCAGCCAGGAACCCCTCCACAGGATTTTTCCACTGCGCATTTCCCTTCCTGGTGCCGAGGAGCCGCGCTTAACGCCTTCACCGCCTACTTCTGTATTTTCAGATCGCCGCATCACACCCGAGCGCCTCTCGCCGCCCTCAGATCCGCTTCCAAAGGGTCCAGCAGATTCTCCCCGGGATGTTCCCGGCGCACCGAGACTTCTCCCTCCCGCTCCGTGTTGGGTGGCAGGAGAGCACCAGGGGGCAACCTCGCCCCGGCAACGCGGCGGGAGCCGGGGCCGGGCAGGGGCTGAGCATCCCCGGGGCCGGGCAGGGGCTGAGCATCCCCGGGGCCGGGGCTGAGCTCCGCGGAGCCGCAGCCCCGAGCGGCCAGGTCCCAGCGGCGATGGAGGGTCCGTTTCGGGATCGACCGAGATGAAACGAATCGAAATAAATCAAAAATAAAATAAAATAACACCCACCGAGCCCCCCACCGCCGCCCCGCGCCGGCCGGGAGGGTGGAGGCCGCCGGATTTCCCGGGGCTCTGGGCTTAACTTCTGCCCGCAGGCACTTCGGAGCCCCAGGAGCTGCGGATCCGGGGCTAACAGGTGTTTATTGATTTCCTTGTGGTCGGGTCGGTGTTTTTTCAGCCGCAGAGCTGCAGCAGAAAGACATATGTAACCCATATGTAAGGCAGCAGAAACACCGAGCAGGTGGGCAGACGGGGGGGAAGTTTTGACCCCCCCAATAAATTTTACCTGCTTCTCCCACATCGTCAATATTAGGAAGAAAGAAAAAATAATGTTTTAGAAACCCTGCCTCCCCTAAAATGGCTTTCAGCATCGATGCAGCATCCACCCAAATCAGAAACCAGAGCAGGGCTCCCTCCTGCCCGTTCCAGTTGGTGGCAAGTCTCAAAGCAGGGCCCCGACAGCCCAGCGCGGCCAATTCTCCACGGCCAACGGTCTTAAGTCGAGGCGGGGAGACGCTATTTCGCCGCAAAGCGCACGAAGCCACGGCTCGCAAGGAAAAAGCAGCAAGTCTTGAGAACGCACGCAAGCCATAAAGCTGAGCAGAAGCACATTCCTGCGTGTCAGGCTTTCCTAAATTATCTCCTAGGTAAACAACCTAAAACCGGCCTCTCCGCTCTGACGTCCACCAGCTTGTTTCCACGGGCGCCCTGCCTGGGCACGGAACCCAGGCCTTCATCCCAGCTTTTATTGGGACTGAATTCCACGTATTTACTCGGGCTCGTCCAGCCTGGCTGGGAGCGCGTTGGCCGCAGAGGGGGCTGCAGGGCCATGGCCCCACCGGAGCCTCCCACTGCCCCTTTGCCAGGGCCGGTGTCCCCTCGCCCCTTCTCCTACCTCCCTGCAGGGACACCGAATCCTTTGCCACTGCATTAGTCCAGCATTATCTTAGGTGTTGAATAATATCGATCATTTTCCCCGATTTTAAAAAGGTGGTGAGGGGAAAAAAAAAATAAGCAACAAACCCAAGAAGGGGAAAGCAGACAAAGGGAGGCTAAATCAAACCACAGAGCAACAAAGGAGGAAAAACAGGTGGAAGACGGCAATTGTTTTGTGAACCCCAGCTAAGTGGAGAATTGAAACGAGGGAGGCACCGCGAGAGGAGCAGGGGATGAAAGGGAGAGATGGCAAGAAACAGAAGGGCTGTATAAGTCTGAAAATGGCTAGAAAGAACAAGGGAGAGAGGAGACAAGAATAGAAACCTCTGATGTTGGCAGGAACTGTTGTGATTCTAAAGATGAAACAACTTGCGGGGAAAGAAATTGGGAAAAAATACCCCTGTGTATTTGCTAGGGTGAACTGGAGCAGCAAACGAACGGCAGAGGAGAGAGCTGCCGGACAGCACCGGGCAGGAACGCGACGGCGCAGCGTCCTCTGAAGGAGAACTCATCGTTAGCAAAGGACATCCTCTCCTAAGGCCGGTATTTTTCAAAGCCTGCTCCAGCTGCAGCTGCAGATGTGTCTGAAAACGCCGAGCAGGAGGCCCATTCCCCTACGGCAAGACTATACATTCTACGACCGTAATATTAGTGCCGTAAAGGGAACAGGAGGGACGGCGCAGGAGAGACACTTAAAACCTCCAAACTCGTTCGAGACGAGCAATAAGGGACGTGCGAGGAGTTTAGGGAAAGCAACGTGACGGCTTTCTTACTTATCGACGAACTTGCCATGGAAATGTTTATCACGTGTGTTTTCGCTGTCCCACCGTACATCGGGGGCTTTAATTCCCTTGGACGGGCGCCAGCGCGCTAGGAAAAAAGTGCTGGGGAGAGGGAAGGAATACATTTACTAGAAAAAAAGCTGCATTCCTTCCAACCTTTCTGCAGCTTCTTAAAAAAATACAAAAAGCCTCCTTCAAGCTGCTCAGTGCCATACCAATTTCCTGTGTAGACCTGAATATTAGGATATGTTTTTCTGTGTCTCCTAAGTTTCCCAAGTTACCTAATGCACGCTCAGCATGAAGCATTTTTAAATGAGTTAGTCTTTATTGAATTATGATTTCCAGCAGTCACTAATAACAAAATTCAAATTGCTCCAGCAGATGAGGATTTTAAGAATGCTGAGAAGAAACTGAGTTTTTAAGAGACTCTAGAAGAGCCACCCACTGCTTGTGTATAGTAACCGCGAGCCTCTTGACGGAATACTTCAAACAGTTAATTAGATTTGCTAAAAAAAAAAAAGAATAAAAAAATCAGTCATTAGGAGTTACCACTCTGGGAGACACTGGATAAAGGCTGTTACGGGCGCACCTAGGGCTTTGTCAAAAGTGAAGCTCAAAAATATTTTTTTTAAATAAAGTTTCAGGTTTTCCTCACACCGTCCCTGCAGTCAGCACGATGCAATTAGCAAGACATCTAAAGGGGAAAGAGGAACTTTTATTCCATTAGGACTTCTTTTTTTACCTCGGGAATTTCTTCAGGCTGCTAAAAAGGCGTTTTTCAAGCAGGGAATAATAGGGACACTCGGAGCCTACCCACAGTCCACGAGGCTGAGAGCTGCAGATCACCTGCAAACTGAATTTGTTCTATTTTGTTAACCATTTATTTTGTCTTTACTGGATGTTCAAAGGGAAGTGTGATAATCCCACTGTTCCTCACTCGCTCAGCAGGGAGTTTAATCTAATAAAGCTATTACAGCAGAATGGATTAAAGCAACGTGAAGCATTAGTAATTTGAGGAGCAGTTAAAGAATGTTAACGCTGAGACTCTGTGCGTATTCTCCTAAAAACACGATCGCAGAGATGAAAGCAGAGCTCCTACTAAATATGTCATTTTTCAGGCACAAAATTTAATTCTTTCAGCGTCCTCGTCCAGATGTTTATAGCGAGGAGCAAGAGGCTGCCCATTGTTTAACAACTGCTGAACCCAGAGGCTGGCCAGAACGGGCATGCTTTAGCTTACCCCGATTTTGATTAATCCCCCCGTTATAATAATATCTTTTTTAGAAAGAGGGAGAGATGTGACCGAAGTCATCTGATACAGCGTACTAGGATGAGATGCAGCGTTAAAAGCTGAGGGCCTTAATAAGGGCTCCCTGTCCTTGCCCCTCGGCGCGGCAGATGTGGCGTGTCACCGCCAAGAGGCCCGACGGCTGCAGGTGCGACACGGAGGGAAGCTCCGCGCGGGGTGGGAAGGATTTGGCTCCTGACCCCAACCGCAGACAAACCACGGCGGTTTCAGCAGACGGCCACCCCGAGAGCCTCCCGCGCTCATGCCTGGGCCAAACCTGTCTGCTGCAGCCCTGAGGAGAAGACATTTATTAATAGTTGGTGATGACAAACGGGACTGGACCAGCATCTCACGAGGACGCGGGAGACTTCACGGCTGCCGTGTCCCCGTCACCAAACCGGAACTGCTGCGAGGGGGGACAGTGGCACTGGCTCCAGCTGAGACACAGCAAAGTGAATAAGGAAGTGGCACACAGATTTCAAGTGTATTATCATATACAGATTTTACTGTACTCGGGTTTTAACGTGTTATTGATCTTCCTGTGAAAACAAGCTTTTGGGGGCAGGAATGTGATTAAAACGCCAGTTCCATTGCCCATTCCTGGACTCTTTATCAATATTGTCTCAGCCAGGAGAGTGCTTATCCCACGCTTAGGGCTTTGTCAGTAAAAAGGAAGGGGGGTGTTTCAAAAGCTCGACGGCACGCGGTTACCACAAAGCCTTAAGACAAACGATACAGAGAATACGGGTTTGCCATAGCCAGGGAAATCCACGGCTGCGTTCACAGACGGTCCTGCCCAGTCCCGACGGCAGAGCTGCTTTGGCTCGCCCAGAAAAGGAAACTTTCTGTGCTCGCTCTAACAGGGGTAAGAGCCGTGACGGGATCAGTTGTGCATCGCATATGTTGAGTCTCGCAGGTGGAAATACCTGAGCTCCACATCACTTCCAATGCCCACCGGTACGGTCCCAGCCTGGAACCACCTGACAAACTTAAGTCTGAACTCAAAGGAAGAGAATTAGGCATTGAGGGTCCAGAGCATGGCCCTCCCAAACACCTCAATGCTGCCGAGGACGAGAGCATCTCAGAGAGAAACCCACCTGATCTCGCCTCCCTCCCGGCAATGCGAAGGGCTTTGCCACCCCAGGAGTTAGGTCCCATTTTGTAGCTGACTGTTCCCTGAAGGGCAAAGTCTAACGGAAGGTAGATTATATATGTCTAGATGTTTACAATATGAAATTAAAAATAGCATAACATGCAGCCGCACTTACGTTTTTAAACGTCACTGACCACGTCCCAGCAAACGTCTTTCGCACCGTCCCACTACCACAGAGACGTCCCCAGTGTGACAATGACAACTGTCCCGCGGCTGTCCCCGGGACGAACCGGGGCAGAGCACGAGGGGTCAGAGCAGGCTCTGGCAGAGCCGTTCCTGCTGCGCCCCCCCCGCAGCCTGCGTCCACCAGAGCCAGGCCACGGAGCTTCCACCTACCCAACACGTCTCTTTGCTGTACGCGACACTTCTCTCAGATGTTTTGAACCTCTTCCGTCTATAAGTGCAATGGTCTCCTACAGCAAATTAACAGCTACAGTAGGGAAGATGGTCATCATTTTAAAAGCTGGGACGCAAGAGATTACCTAAACAAGAGAGCATCCCGTCCGGCACAGCCGGTGACATCCGGCTCAGGAGACGCTGCCCGGAGCCCTCCACAAAGCCCTTGGCAGGACAGAGCCTCACACACCTGCCCCAGCCTCCGGCATGTCCTGAGGTTCAGCGGGTTTGGAAATGCGGATTAATGCCCTCAGAACCGCTCTTCTGATCTTCTTTACTACGTTTCCTATGGAAGGAACAAGAAACAGCTACCCGCTGACACAGGCGGTGATACATGGCAGCAGGATTATTTCTAGGAAATTCCTGGGGAGACTTGGAAACTGGACTTGAAGCATGAAAGGAGCTGGCAGCGTAACTATGAAAAAATCTATTGCCTCTTCATGATGCAAGTTCCTCCACTTAATTCAGTCACTGGTTAATTTGTTTCTTTGTTTAATATGATAGAAACCCCAGGGATCAAATCATTCATAATAAAATTATATTAGTACTTTATTTTTGTCATTTCTGATTGCTCTGAGCAAGCGTTATTGGATAGTTTGATCGTGGGATACAGAAAGTTACCATTTAATTAATATGAAAGGTGCCTAAATTTTGAATAATATTGAAGAAAAAAGCCTTAGGACGTGGCAGGAGACTCAGATGTATTATTAACTCCTATTGCTTTCTCCGCTGCATTGGCTGTCGGCTTTTGGGTGCGCTTCAAGATGTGAGATTTAATCTATAAAGCCTGAAGTTGATCAGAATGTTGTGGTCAGAAATACCCATTTTCCACCAGTTATATTGACATGACAGAGAAGAAGCCGCCTCGTGTCACAGGTGGGTGCCAGGGGCTGGCGCTGCCCCGGCTGCTGCCCCTCTCGGTTCTTGGTTTTAAGGGTCAGTCATCGATGCCAACCAACTAATAAACCAGACTGGCTCAGGAAGCCATGAAGTTAGTGTTGATGGTACGGGAGCAACCACCAACCCTGCAGCCACACATTCCCACAGAAAAAAAAGCCAAATCTTGGACAACGTGGGGATAAACATTTTTTTCACGTGAAAGCGCAAAGTCTGGCAGCCTGACACCGCGGAATTGTCCCAAATCCACTGAAAAGACGCGTGCTTTGGTCACCCTCCACTTTGCCAACACACCCCAGCGCCATCTCGAAGGGCCGGTGTCCTTCATCGCAGCCCCGCGGGGAAACCCCCTGCTGCACATAAGGGTTCTCTATCGGCAGGCGCAGCGACACACTGCAAGGGACACAAGGACAAAACTCTTCCCCATGAGAGTGGTGAAGCCCTGGCACAGGCTGCCCACGGGGGCTGTGGATGCCCCATCCCTGGGAGGGCTCCAGGCCAGGTTGGACGGGGTCTGGAGCAACCTGGGCTGGTGGGACAGAGGGGTCCCTGCCCACAGCAGGGGGTTGGAACGAGATGATCTTCAGGGTCCCTTCCAACCCGAACCGCTCTATGATCCTATGATTCCTTAATATCGTCAACTCCTCAAGAAGACGTGGAGCGTACTGAGGAAGCTCCTCTCCTGGTGAGCAGCGTGTTGAGGAGGCCTCCCAAACACCCGCTCCCCTCCTGGTTGTGCCACGTTCCCCCCTCCTTTCCCAGCTCTCAGCTGCATTGCCACAGCCGTGGAATTACGTCTCCTTTTCCTCCGACCCAAACCACCGCTCAGTGCATTTTGCTCGTCGGCAGCGGCGTGAGTCCCAGCCAGCTCCGAGAGCCGCGGGTGACACGCCAGGCATCGGTAACGGTGCGGATTTGCCAGGCTCTGTGGCACACGGAGAGCAAACGGCCCCATTAGTAACCCAATATTTTTGAAACAGTTAGTCTGAGATCTGCGGGCCATAATTAGCAAAAAATAAAGCGAACTGGGGATAAACACTGAATTAGAGGATGACAAGTGACATAACGGCGCTGAGTCCAGCCGACAGCTGCGAGCTGTACGTACAATGCCGACTCCGCTCTTCATTCAGACCTTGGCACACAGAAGTGAAACACTTTATAAAAGAAACGTAAAGATACCAGCCTGGAAACATAAGTACGATAGGCCTGTGATTTAACTGCAGCTTTAGAACTTCATGGCTGCGAAATGCAGCCCCTGGCCCCCCCAGGGAGCGACCTGAAGGCAGCCCTGCCTCCCCCTACAGACCAGCGACCCCTCAGACCATTTCCCAACCCGTGAGCTGGACCCACCTCCTGCCTCCTCTGCAACAGCAATAAATAACAATCATACCAAACTATGACAAGGCAAAGTAAGAGTAACATAGAAATTATCTTGGAGATGTTTAGGGGTTTGCATGGTGGTAATTTAATATTACAGTATAATGAGGTCTTCAACACAAGTACGTTATTTTAAAGTTTAAGGACTAGGAAATCGAAAATCTACATATAAGATGTCTGATGTATAACGGGTTATACGCTGCAGGTCCAGTACAAAACTCAGCCACATGTTACCTAAAAGGCAACAGCAAGCCAAAGACAGGTTTAAGAATATGACACTGCAATACTCCTTCACGCTGGTGAGAGCTCTGACACAGTCAGGGAACATCTCTTGGATCCAGCAGAGGGGAGTCAGCCCAGGCCGCGTGAGCGCTGGGCGAGAGGGAGAGCCAAGCAGCAAAGGCTGGAAAGAGATTGGTAGGAAAGCAAGAAGAAAATTAATCACAAGTTTGCGAAGCCACAGGGCTTCAAAGCTGGTCAAGAAATTAAAAGGGCTCTGAGCAAAAACCCCTGTATTAAATTTAGCAGGAACAAGCACAACCTGCTCCATAAAACCCTTAAACGGGAGATTTCAAAGCATCCCAAAATCTGGGGCCGACTTTTTGCACTCCAGTAGTTTGAAAGCTTTGCTTTACACCCTGGCCAAATCCTCCTCATCACAGGGTAAGGTTGTGCCATTTAACATGTTCGGCAGAAGAGGGTAATTAGCACAGGAGAGGATAGTGAGGAAAGCAAGGGAATCAGCAACACGATTGGAAATGAAAATCAATGTTAATAAGGAGAAGGAAATGTATACTAGAGGCAAAAAAACAAAGTACGTATAGACTTGTCAGGATTCCAGACGAACAGCGTTAAAACAAACCATGTTTTCATAAAGCACGCTCCTGGACTGTCCCAAAGGAGGTCACTGCCGGCACAAGCACAGAGAGATTAAAACCAATGAGTCTTCCTAATTAATTACACCAAGTTTAGAAAAGATATTAAACTTCGTACCCCAGAGTTTATGTCAGTCCTTAACTACTAGAAAGCAAAGTAAGATACACGTGCTGGGGAGAGGTTGTGCAACAGCAGTGTCCTCCAAGGTGCTTGGGATTGTCCCCAAAGGACACAAGAGCAGCTGCAGACGGGGCCGAGTGGGAACCAGCAAGAAACTTCCCAGCTGGCACAGCACGGCCCTGGTTTGGGGCAGCTTCCAATGATTTGCATATTTGTTGCTTTTAGCTGAAATCTTCCCCTGAAAACCGCAACCAGGACTAGCCCTGGCAGAGTAAACCCAACCTGCTTTCCCTCAGCAGAAAGTCACATTATTTTTAAGTTCCGGAGCCTCTGAGTCCATGTGGGTGCTGGAGCGGCGTCCCGGCTTGTTCACCTTACGCTCTTCATGCTGCTGAGCCTCCTCGTGGCTTAGGAACCACCCAGCTCTGGCTTCGCAGGTTTTGCATCGCTGTGCAGACTGCCCAAGATTGCACTGCACAGCGGAGTAATTTTTAAGGGAGCTACGTCTTTCTAGTCATACACCTGGAAAAAGGACATTTTGTACGCATGGGTCAAGAAATTCAGAGTTGGCATCCCCAGAGCAAACCCAGTTTTCTCCCCACAGGAAGAGGCCGTGCCCACTGAACCCATTTACGAAAGCACTAGAGGGGGTTCTGCCAGCTTCGGTAGGATCGCACACACCCCTTTAGAGGAACAATTTTAGATGCGAACTATTTGGCCTTTGCTGATACTGCCAAAGCGCGTGGGCTGGGCTGGGGAGCAGGCCAAGAAGTTTGCACAAGTTTCTCACTGTCTGCAGTAGCCTTCACTGCTTCCAACACGCAAAGGCAACGTCTGCTTTTTAACAGTTGGGGATGGTTTAACAAATGTGAAGGTTATGTCTGATCAACTAAACCCTCATTTCCAGGTTTTAAGCAGCTCTCCACTATACGGGCCAACAAAACACACGACTTTGCCATCCTCTGACTTTGCTACCAGATACAGAAAACGCTGTTGTTCGTTACCAATGAGCTCCTAAAGAGTCAAGGGTTACAAGTTTAAGAGTTTTCATTTCCATATCCAGCTGAAGCACTTTAGAAAAAGCCGCCAGCGCTCATTATCCTTCAGCGCACAAAGCACACAACGCCCGCTCTTTCCAGACCCTCTTGAACCGTGACCTGCACTGGAAGGCACCGGAACAGCACCGTGACACAAGGCAGGACAAGCCGGCCCGTTTAGTATTTGGCCTGGGAACAGTTCACCTGCTGATCAGAAGGGCACAACACAGAGTCACAGAATCCAATGAAAGTTCCCGTTTGGCTGCAGGCCGCTGAGCTCCTCTGCCTGCCCAGGGGTTCCCGCAGAGGACGGGAGCTGGGCTCCCTGCAGCACCCTCGTGCCTTCAGGCTCTCAAGAAAACCTAAGCCGAGCCTACACCCACCCCGCACGGGGTAAGTGACCACAGCAAATTCTCTGCCCTATTTCAAGCAGCCAATAGCTCTATCGTGTTCAGAGGCACAAGATTTCCTATGTCTCGGGATGTTTAATGGTTCAGTTTTCCCTCGGCAGCTAGGCTTTTCTGCTTTGCTGACATGTTTGACTACAAAGCACTTCAGGGCACTCTCTCTCTCTCTCAGCGCAAAGGGAAGGTGAGAAAACAGCCAAGGCTGGGGCTGTTTACTCCCTGGTGCTCCCAGCCCTGCTGCGCCCCCGAGACCTCCGGCACCATCCAGAAGAGTGGACTCAGCCGTGTGCTAATTCTGCACTTCCAGCTCGCTCATCTAATCACTCCGTCTCCAGCTTTGTAACCTAGAAGAAAGCGCTTCTCTCCGCTAGAATGAACTCCAGGCTTGGCCAGGGTCCAGCGTGAGCTCCAGCGGGGTTTGCACACCGGTGTCCCAGAAGACACCCATCTCCACAGCAGGCTGCACAGCAGCCAGGCAGCAAAACCCCGCTGGGTGAGCAGGGACTGAAAGGGACGCCGGGCAGTGACGTGTCCTGCCAGGGCACCGAGGCAGCTGCCAGGTCCCAGAGCAGCAGGTCTGCACCAAGGAGCCAGAGCTGGGAGAGGCTGGTCACGGCAGTGAATGTCCCCGAGTCGGCACACAGCAAAGGAGGGGCCTTTTCTAGCCTTTTCGTCGTCACAGTACTAATAATTCTCTGAGATGACAAAATGTCTGGAGATGACAAAGCAGCCTGACCCTCCAGCTCCAGCAGAAAATGTGACTTTGGACTGTGATCTGTCGGGGCGATCATCCATTACATGCTCCCATGAGGAAAGGACCCATTCCACTTACAAAAAAATAGGCATCAAGAATAAATCTGCAAAGTATTTTAGCCTAACCCAGACACCTTTGCAGTTTATCCTGCTCCAGCCTTATCTTATGATCTTCCACAGCGAGAAAATGCCTTGGTCTTGCCTAAATATTTCTTTTGCCCACCTCCATCATCTTTCGTAGATTACAAGTATTATTCGTTTGGCAAGTCCCCTCTGCAGGGGAACAAGTGGAAAAACAAAAGCAACCAAGAAGTACCTGTTCAGATAACGAACAGAAATTGATTCCACTTATAAAACTTTTTTTTTCTCTTTTGTTTTGTAAGATATTCATGAGTAGTAATATAATTAGCTTCCTTGTAGGTCCAGTATGAACAGTTCTTTTCATTAAAATTAAAATAATTAATGTTTTCAATGCCTGTCAAGACTTTGGAAGTACAAAACGCTGTAGGCTACAAAGGACAAAAACCAAGGCTCCAGTTAAAAACATATATTATAAACGGTCCCTAAAACCCCAGTGTGGTATCCTTTTATCATTCCTTCGTTCTGAGGTTAGTAGGTTATTAACCTGTATCCTCGGGGAGAAAGGATGCACATCAATTATATCAATTGAATAGACAAATGAAAATCAAATTAAAAATTTAACACGCACAACCATAATTACAATACAGGGCTTCTAAGAGGAATTCCATCCGAGGAATGAAACGTAGAAATGCCTTCTCAATTTTAACTGCAATTTACAGCAGGAGGAAGTAGCCAGAGAGAGGCAACCTCACGAACCCAAAGTGCAGACAGGAGACTGCAGTGAAGTCCTTACTCCTGGTCCTGAAACACTCTTGTGACAAATCCATTGCCATTTAACAGACCAGTCCGGCAGTTAGCGCTGCGAGGAGTGCTTTAGAAAGAGAGATTTATTTTATGTGTTACTTCTAGCCCAGGTCTGGCCCGAGCACGGTGAGAGCTGACGAACGGAGCGCGCGCGGCTCTCCCGAGGATGGGCGACTGCTGCTCCCCAGCCCCGCGCCAGCTCACGGCTCCTCCGGCCTCCGAGCCACACGGCCAGTTTCAAAACCGTCACTAAAACCTGAGTTAGCCAGGGAAATCTATTTTTTTGCCTACTTTTTAAACGACGCAGTTCTGCTACTCCGGGGTTTGTGCCCTACGTCACCTCGACTCCTCAGAGAACAGAGTGAGTGTTTGGAGGCATCCATCAGAGCAGGAAATTCTTTTCTAAGTCTGCCACCCACTGAGAACTTTTGATTGCAAATTTAGAGTAAGATGCAAAAAATATTTAGCTCGTTGAAGCAATTAAATGTGTTTATACTGTGTAATTAGATGTATTAACATTGGCATATTTAAACAATTAAATAAACAATCACAGCGTTTCTGCCTTTCCTGGTATTTACACACAACCACAACCTCGCAGCGCCACGAACCTTCCAGCCGCCAAAGTCCTGCTGGAAACAGGGGGATGCACGAGTCCCCGCACTCTCAGGAACCACCCGGCTGGGCTGTCACCTTCCGTAACCACACGGGGAAACAGAGGCGAGACACGGAATGCCACCGCCAACTCCTTTCAGGGGCTCCAAGGGATGGCAGAGAAGAGCGAGGCAGCTGGACAAAATAACGTACCTGGAAGGGGAGAGGCAGGCTTTTAAGATAGCCACGGGGATGCAGAAAACGGCCTGTACAGGCACGTCTAAAACAAGGTAAAAGCAGGACTTTACCCAAAGACGCTTATGTGCTAAGACTAACAACCGGCGACTAGACAGAATTTAAAATTTATACAAGAGACATTTTGAGGTTCTAGGGAAACTCTCCAGAAGCTGCACCAATAAACTTCTCCAGCCCTCCCGGGGGGGCTCACAAGTAGCCCGCAACAGCAAGAGCCCTGTTACTCCTGCAAACACGACCCAAGGCTTCGCCTCAGAAGCCGTAAAACAAACCAAACAACCAACACGCAAACACCTCGAGCTCCTCGCTGTTCTGGCAAAACACCGAGGAGAGCTTGCAGAGGAAAGCTGAGAACGAAAGAGACAACAAAAGTCTCTGGCAAAAAGCGAATAACGCTGAGCGCTTCCCCTTCCCGACAGAAATCCCGAGGTCTGGTATCGTTTCCTTGTAGTCCCCCTCAGCTCTGAGGAGCTGGAAGTGCGAGGCCACCTGCTCGGTGACCTCACCTCCAAACGAACCCCCACCAGCAGCCCGCAGGTGCTGTCGGGGAGGATGGAAAACACCTGCCCAGCCCACGGGAAACACGGGAAGGCTGAAGGAAATACGGGAAGGCTGAAGGAAATACGGGAAGGCCAAAAGCAGGGCAGCCAAACCCTTCCTGTCCCCTGCAGAGGCGTGGCCAAGCGTGCCCCCAGCTGCCAGCGTGTCCCCCCTGCCTGCGCTTCTCAGGGCAGACACGACCTTCCAGCAACGACTCCCAATTCTCTTAAACGCTCAAGCCGGGGAAGAAGCAGGAGGCTCCGCTTCCCTCTGCAGATTCGCCTGTAACTCCAGCACTTCATCACTCGCAGGCTGAGGACAATTACTCTGAAACACGGAGGGAACGGAGGCAGCGCCGCAGCGGAGCGGTGCCATTTCAATGCTATTTCTGTCTATATAAAATCTTCCGTAATTTGTTTACGACTACCAGATTCAACAATAGTGTGCAAATGCAAACCCATTTATGTTAATGTCCTCTCCCTTTCTCAGATCAGATTCTGAATAAAAATTAGGTAAATACTCTGTTTGAAAATATATACGATGAGAACCAGTTGGGGAGGGAGCAAGAGAACCTCCAAATGCACGATCCTATCAACCACATTATTTTTTTTTTTTACTTAATAACTTAAGTGTACTGTTAGTGAAATTACAACCTGCTTGTGACACAATAAATTTACAACAAAATTCATTCCATAAATTATTCAATTCGCTGACTGCAACTACGCTGAGAAATAGCACCACGAGCAGATGATTAGCATGTGAAAGGGAAGCCATCTCCAGACTGAAACAATCACTGTCACACCTCCATTTGAAGGTGCCTAGTGGAGTTTTGTAAAATTACCATTAAGAATACACATTTAAGGCTTTGTAGTTTCTATAAAAGCGTTAAGTATTTGATTTACATTAGATTCATTTGTTCTTTCTTCAACTGTCTCTTTCCCCTACAAGCCATAACCGTTTCAATAAATGCTGGCTCAATCAAGCGTGCATTAAAACAAAAGAATTTGAGTTCAATAAAAGTGATGAATCAGAACCAGACGCTAACCTTCCCCTCCCTCACCTTCCCTCGCCACATGACTGCTACAGCGGGAGAACCGGGCTCTTTCGGCAGGCGAGAGGCGCAAAATTGTCTCGCCCCTCTCCCGGAGAGACAACCCAAGGCCCAGACCACGGGCACCGACTGGCTGACCCCAGTGCCAAGCGCTTCTCACCGTCGGTGAGGCGAGGAGGTTGGCGATGAAGACGCGTTTCTACGCAACACCTTGTCTTCCTTCAGAGAAACGGCGGCGCTCTCAGCGGGTAAAACCCGGCACCTCCCAGCCTAACCTGACCCAAACTATTTGGGGCATCCCCCCAACGAAGTTTTCAGCAGCAGTTCAGCGATTAGGCCGGCAGTCTCGCCAGCTGCAGGAGCACGAGCCTACTAAGCGTGCCCGACGCGCAAGCAGCAGCATCCAGCACAAGCAAGAGCAAAACCAGTGGCCGTGCTCCACCAGGCCGCCGAGATGGTTTCTTCACAAATGGCTTCTACACAAATTTCCCGCCACGACCAGCTCCGCAGCAGCTCCAGAGCAGCAGGAGAACTGGCTGCAGCTCTACGTCCCGTACCCCAGCGCCACGTAATACCAGCAGCGATTCTTTGCAGCAGTCCCTGAAAAATATTCTGATGGGGCGTTAAAGAAAAGGTTAAAAGCTCCCACTGTGCTCTCCTTTTATACTAATTGTTTGAAGAATCCTTTTTACTTCAGGCTGAGGGAGTAGCTGCTCTGAAGATGTGTATTACCTCCCCGACGCACGACCCACATCCAGCTACTGCAACACCCCGACGGATGAATTTTAAGCACAATTTCCTCTGGTGACCTCGATGGGTTTATCAAAATGCCTCCATACGGCAGACGCTTCTGACCCAGGCCCAGGAAATGTAAACTTCTTACCCATTAGAAGCCTTTACATGGCTTCCAGCACCTTCACCTCCTGCTAGATTTCCCAGCTACAGAAATTCATGGAAAGAATTTATTTCCCTGGAAATAAGGAGGAAGGATTCCTCTTGTTCTGGGAACCAAAAAGCTAAGTTTTTACATATTTAAAAGGAACAAAAAGTCCAGCAACAGCCTCCAAGTGACTCAAAGGTTGCTGCCATGAGAAAAACCCACTTTCACGGACAAGAGTGTTTCACAGTAAGAGCTACTGTTTTTAAGACGCATAATGACAGTGATTTTGTAATCTGATTTCTTCCTCACCAACTGTGCAATCTGAATTTAAAAAAAAAAAGTAAAAAATTGTTCTAGAAGCAGTGATGACAGGAAAAAAGAAGAAACTTTTTTGCATTTTTACCTGGAAACTTTATTGGCTCTACATAAGACTGCCCTTCTCCATTCACTGACAAAGTGCTGTATCTTTTCTTATTCCGAGTTCATTGCCAGCCCTTAGAGACTGTTCCCTAACTCCTTCTCGAAGTCTCTCCCACCCGAAAGCAGGAGCTTCCATTATTCATCAGGATAATCACAAATATGCGGAGAGCCCCAGACATGTAATGGAGAGGCTGGCTTGTGTCCCATCCAAATTCCATGCGCTTCATGGAGCTTACGACTTTCCCATAAATTCTTGCAGCACGGCCATAGCTCCATCCTCAGCCGCTCCAGCAGTCCCAAAGCAGGGACAACTTTGGAAAAGTTCTCATGCTCCCCCATAAAGTTTTATTCCTTTTGGAGGAGGGCAATCAAGTAGATATATTGTGCCACCTCCTCACGGGTTCTCCAGCTGGACGTGTCTGTTGACACACGCCGTCTCCCGCCTCTTCAAACGGAAGCCACAAACGGTGTTTGCGCTCTTAAGCTGTATTCTGGAAATCACGCGAATCTCAACGTTTTCAGGACCACGAGATCGGCAAAATCAAGCTACTGCTGTTTCCAGTGGCTCCATGGAAATGCCAAGTGCCGTAGTCAGCTTCGACCGCCGGCAGCCGACAGCTGGGCAGTTTTTGAGGCAGTTTCTTTACCTCTGGGGATGCGGGGAGGGATCTTTCTCATCTACCTTGCACGAAGCATCCTGAGTCAGCCACGGTGCTGCAGCAACAGCTTTTCGAGTCAGAAGGCAGGTGCAGAAGCCCAGTCGGCCTCCAAGAGGAAACGAAAGGTGCCTGTGACCGCGGGGGCCGAGGGAGGTTTGCGTGGCAGATTGTTAAACAAGGGCAGACAGGGAAGGTGAGAGATCTTCACGGCAGGGACTCTCCACTCATGCTTACTGTGGACAAGATTATTAAATACTAGTAATAAAGTAACAGATTAAGAAAACAGAGGTATTTTAAACCCCTCGAACTTGAGACCAAAAGAAAGATTCTTTCCCTTAAGCTTCAAGCCTGATTCATGTCATCAGACGCAGCGTAATAAGGAAGAAGGAGACGATGCATTCACGGCCACATTAACCAGTAATAACTGTGTAACTTCAGCAGAAGACAGAATCATGGAGACATTAATAAGTGATGAGATCACAAAACATCTGGAGAAATGTGAGCTGATATAAAAAGTAGCCAGCAGAGTCTTATAAAGGGTAAATCTTGTTTGACAAATCTGCTGGAATTTTGTAAAGAGGTAACACAGACTCCAGACAGGAGTAAAACATGGGACATAATCTGGTGGGAGCTTAAAAGGTTATTTGACACATCACAGCCCACAGGCTGGTGCATTAAAGTACAGCAAGTCAAAAAATGCACCAGCTTTGAGCGGACAAATAAAATCAAGGAAGTTAACAGCCTGGTAGTGTCATCAGCAAACAAAAAAACCCAAACCCAGAGGGAGCAGAGCGGAGCACATTTTGTTCTGTGCATGTAAGATAAAGAGGAAGACATCACAGCACAAACATCCAACCAGATGAATCACACTGAACCGTTATTTGGAGAACACCAAGTAACGCGCTGCCTAACGGCCGCGGGACTCATTTCAACTGTAAAATGAGGAGTCCTAATCCTAGAAGCCTAATGTAGAATGGTGCCTTTGGAAGACACACAGCCGAAGAAACTGGGAGAGACCCCAGGAATAACTGCAGAACTCCTCCTGACGGGCAGAAGCCAACAAGGCAGGGGGAGCCGTGCTCAAGGGGCAACTGGCCGAGCCCTGGGTGAGCTGGGCACAGCCGGCGAGGGAGAGCACGCCCGGACTGCTCTCGGACGGGGTGAGCATGCCTTAAGGCTTTTGTCTTAAGGACCAAGTGTTAAAAGGTTGCTGGCAAAGTCACACAGAAAGGAAATACAAAGGGCTCTCTATGTTTTAGCAGATCAAAGTTCTACTATTATTTCTTGTCCCCAAACCCTTGAAAGTCTACGTGGTTGTACCTGTCAGAACAAGGAGAGGTAACAGGCTGCCCCAAATCACGTTCTGACACGGTTGTGGGCAGCAGCTTTGGGTGGGCCAAGGTTTTAGGGTTTTTCCTCCCAGGGAAAAGGACCACCAGGTGGGATCATCCTTGAGGCTCTGATCTCTCCTACTGCCTGGCAGAGAGAACAGCCACCACTCCTGCGTGGGAAGCCCACACGCCGAGGGACAAGCGTCCCAGGGCTGCCATAAGAAATCTAGGTCCTTCTGAAGGAGATCTCTGGCAGGAAGGGAGATCTCCAAACCCTCCAGAAGCTGCAAGTCACCAGTGAGCTAAGCAGGGCACAGCCAGCAGCAAGCAGAGCACTCTTCAGCAACAGGCTCCACATGTATCCTGGGACAGCTGAGGGGAATTTCTCTACCTTGAAATAGAGCGAACGACTCTTACGTTAGAGGGATCACAGGCTCTGACGGCTCCAAAGATTTATGTTGTCACTAGGCTGAAACCCTGGAAAGCAAAATGACCACTCCAGAGCTCCTCTGGCTGTTTATAACAAAGATGAAGGCAGCAAAAGAAGCACAGAAATAGAAACTAAAACAAAAAACTAAATAAAGGAACAAAAAGCCTGTTCCCAGGGCATGCTGTTGCACCTCTGCCTTGAGTAATGTGCCGGTCCGAATACTCGCAGAGAGCAGCAACACACGGGGCACCTGTGCAGAGGAAAATGCACATTGGTGCTTTCTGCTCTTCTGTGGCCCACAGATTTTTCTTGGAACAGGATGCCCAAAGAGGTTGTGAGTGCCCCATCCCTGGAAATGTCCAAGGCCAGGCTGGACAGGGCTTTGAGCAACCTGGTCTGGTGGCAGAGAGGGGTCCCTGCCCACACAGGGGGTTGTAACGGGATGATCTTCAAGGTCCCTTCCAACCTGAACCACTCTATGATCCTACGATTCCATGATTCTTGATGACCCCTTAATGGCCGGGATTATTTGCTCAGTTGCACTGCTGCCCCCTTTCACTGCTTGTGGCACAGTTCTCTTGCCTGCTCTGGCGGTGGGCTCGCAGGAGCTCCAGCAGTGCCCCCCATGTGCACTGGTCCTCTCCACGAACCCCGCTGTCTTGGCTCCGTTCAAACCCCACTGGCCTGTTTCTTCCCCTCCGGCAGGCAGCAACAAGCGAGAACTGAAGCCAAATTCTCCCTCTGATGGAATACATAAAAGTTGATCACATTTTCTGCTTCTCCGCTGAAACATATTGATCTGATTACTCTTTGGGATGAAACGTGGAAGAAGACAAGTTCCTCATATATAAAAATAAATTATTTAATGTAGATGTCCAAACACATATACAGTTATATTACACGTGTAGATCAATACATTATTTTTGCAAAGCGTTTGGCCATCTCTGGAGATAAAGAACATATATGAAATTAAGCCCCAATTTACCACATTATGCCAGTTTAATATATCCATTAATGGCATTGATCTTAGCGGAGTCAGACTTTCAGGAGGGGAATAAGGATAACCCAGAGAGGAGAAAATCGGAGAAAGAAAAGGAGGGAAAAGGCAGCACGAGAGGAGGAGGGTTAGTGACACGAGAGGAGCCTGCCTGCCTCTGCGAGCACTCCCACAGACAAGAACACATTCTTAAAGAAAACTCAGTTTCAACTTTTGGAATTTCAAACTTAAATAATCTCTTTTTCACCTTTTCTTTAACAAAAGAAAAAAAAATACATATATATATGCACAGAGGATTGTTTTAAAGCAGAGCCTTGCAGTGCAGCAGGCTGCTGAGGCAGCAGCACCGTCTGGAATTACAATTTTTATTTATTATTTTGTTGTGCTCCCTCTATTTTTCTTACGGCCCAGAGAAGGAAAAAGGCAATTTTCAAAAGTTTATAACTCAACTCTACCGCAATGAAATGTCATTTGGGAGACAGAAAAGTGGGGAAAGAAGGACATTTACGGCAAATCTCCAATGCTGGTGCTTTTTCTTCTCTCTTTACAAATGTCTGCAGAAAACACCAACAGAATTAAGGCTTTCAGGGGGGAAAAAAAAAAAAAATCACAAAAAAACCCACTACGGCGGAACACTTTAAGCAATGCCAGTGTTAGATACCTCTCTCTTTTGCAATGTTCCTGCAGAAACATCCGTGTGGCCACGCACATCCGTGTGGCCATGCGCACGCTGTTCTCGGAGGGCAGGCGGGGGCAGCAGGACGGGTTTCTGGAGGGGAGCGCTGGGGGATTAAGGCGCCTCCTCGCCCGTGCCGGTGCCAGCACAGCCACACACCCCAACATGTTGTAAATTTACTGTGGATGTATTCTAGCAAGCACTTATACATGTATGGAGGGAGACTTCCTGCATGCTTCCACCTGTGAAACTTTAACTGCTTTGTGTTTAATTAAACCTCAGAAGGAAAAGGAAAAGAAAAAGGTGAAAACAAAGGCTCTGGGTTTCTCCTCGGTTGCAGGGGCTCAGCAGCGATTCCCTCTAGCTTTGGCAACGTTAATCGGCGTAAAACCAATTACCAGAATGAATTCAAATAAATTTCTTCTCCCCAAAGCAATAACTTTAAAGCCTGCTCCTGTGCGCAAAAGGGAGGCCCGGGGGACCCCTGCCTCTCCCGGGGCAGCGGGGCTGCTGCGCCCCGAACTAAACACTTGTGGGGGGAAAACAGCCGGGGAAGGAGACACTGCGGTGAGCAGGTATCTTGAGCCGGCAGCTGGGGATAAAGATGATCACATCTTCGTGCTGTTGAAACACAGCCCGAGCTGCGAGCAGGGGGCAGGTAAGGAGGGTGAGGCTGCAAAACTCACGGAAGGAAGGGGCTGAAGAGCCGGCAAGAGCTGAGCGTTGTGCACGGCGTGTCTGGCACACAGCGAGAGCCACTCCTGCGTCAGGTTCTGCAACTCCCCCAAACTCATCCCAGAGTATCAGCACAGAGCGTAAAGAAGGAAGGGAACACACAAAGTTAGGAACGCACGGACCGGGAGCTCCCTGTCGGGTTTCACGTTTTTTCTAAGTGCAGAATGGAGCCTTACAATAATTTCTACACAGGCTCTCTGTGTAAAAATCACAGTCGGTGAGAAGTTACACTAATTTAAACAAAATTAATAAAGAAATGTTCCGCTTCTTTTTATCATCCTTCTACCTCTCGTCATTTATCATGCAAATTAGATTGCAGTAATAGAAAATGTAAAGAAAACAAACTCCGCGGTATATTGAAACCTCTATCCAGCGAGAGATAAGGTTGAACATTAGAAGGAAAGGTGCAGGAAATTAGCTGTCCCTACAATAACTGGGAGGGAAACTGTTTTATTTAGCCTGGAGGGATTTTTTGTTGCAAACTGACTAAATTAAAATCCAGGCTATTATACCCAGTATCACACCAGAAAACGCCTTTTCCTCGCACTTTTAGATAAATTTTCATTGATCTCATTTTATGCATGATTACATTTTTAATGAGATGTACAATATTTCGAAGCTAATTTTAAATGCCTCCCCTCTCTCCTTCCTCCATTCCCCTCACCTCCTCCTGCCACATCCACGCTCGCTGCTTGTTGGATTAACATTTCTGATAAATTGCTAGACCAGAAAGGAGCATTACCAAGAGGAAATAAATTACTTCCATCTTCTGTAGCTACAGCGTAGTAAAGTAACCTTAAAAATGCCCACTGTCTAATTATGCCACCTTGCAATTTTTCCAAAAGCAATCATGTTATTTCATGTAATAATTTTATTTGCTGTCGGTAACTCTGAAAAACACAGACCGTGGTGAGAAGTCACCTTCCTCCGCCAGCAGAACTGCCCCTAAGAATGAGCAGTCTCTTGAAACTCAAAACTCTCTAGAAATAAAAAGTTTTATTCGCAAGAACTTTGACTCTTGCGGATAAAGTACAAAGCAGGTGAACGTGGGCGAACTGGCCTATTGCCAGAGCGCAGGGAGCCTGACTTGAAAATATTAGGCAATAAGTGATTTTCAGCATGGAAAACTTGGCTCGTTCCCAGAAGTTTTAAACTTTATTTTCTTCCTTTGACTATTTTGGGTCAAGTCATACCCTGTAAAACAAAGGGGGAAATTGCAGGGACAAAGCATGAAATAAAAGCTCTGCCTCCAGCCCGTCATTAAGTGCCCGCTCTGGTTCCAGGGCTGCTTTCCTTTCGGGCCAACAGGGGCTGGTCCGTTCGCGTGACGGGCTGAGGCCTGAAGAGCGAGTACCTGGCAGTGCCCGAGCCAGCGAGCACAGCGCGCAAAGAGGGATACGACACGTGGGAGCAACAGCTGGAAAACGGGAGTAACACAGGACCGGCCAAAAGGTGGAACTGCAGGATGATGTGACACCTTCCAAACGGGTACGAAACAAGGAGGTTTGGCCCATCACAGCCCTGCACGCACTGAATATTCTGCTCCTGCCCTGCAGTACACCAAAGAGCTTCGCTCTGTCCCAGTCCCTTCCCTGGGTCTCCACTGCCCGGCGCGGAGCTCACCCACCGCCCTGGTGAGCTCACCCTGGCCCTGCTGAGGCTGAAACCCCTGGCTCCGCCACCCCCCAGGCCCGCTGGGCTGCCTTCTTCCCTGCTCTTCTCTGGTTTTCCCCCAATTACTTAACATATTTTTCCCAATGCGATGCTCCAAGCAGATACAGAAGCGCAAACAAGGCTTTGCAAGCTCTGACCAGTGCCAGCTCATAACTACGCCTTAAAGCAGAAGATGACGCACCCCCAAAGGCTCCACCACTGGGACACCAGCCCGGCGTCAAGTCACCATCAATTTGTGGTTACCTCCATAAATTTTTTGCACTTCTGCTACCCAGCCCGCTTTTCTCTGTTTGTATTTAGGAAGGGAAAACGAATAAATGAGTAAGGCTGGAGATTTAGATGTTTCCTAACTGAATTTCCACATCGTAATGCTTTTCAAACCGTCCAAGATTGTCTCGAATTGCTCTTGTCCTCCAGAGGGAGAGCAGCCGCTCACCTCCAGCCTCAGGAGCGCGTCCACTACGTCATCGTTGACAGGCCCACAGCGACTGAACAGCTCCTGTCCACGGCAAACCCTCTCAGCTCCCCACCTGGTTTACCTCCTCAGTTTAAAAGCAAACTATTGATAACCGCGCCTCTGGAACACTTTGTTCTCCCAGCAAACGTGCACCCACCTTGCAGGGTGTCAGCACAAACTGCAAGCAAGGGCTGCGTGGGACCGAGCGTCGCCGAACTTGAAACACATCAGAGCTCCGGCCCCCAGCGGGTCAGCGCCACGACTGCTCCTGGAAGCAGGTTGGCTGGACACCGTCTGTGGCTACCAGACCCGCAGGGCCCTCCTGCATTTCTCCTGCGGCTCCGGAGCCCCAGCGGCAGCCGTGTCAGCCAGCACCTTCCGCAGCAGGTCTGGTGCTGAGCAGGGTGGGTCGAGAGGAGAGGAGAGGAGAGGAGCTGAGCACCACGCGGTGGGGCAGTCCTTCTCAAGTAGAGCTGTGGTGGAGAATGTGAGGAAGTGGCGATGGTGCCAGGGGAAGGGAAGAGGGCCGGGATGGAGGCTGGGCTCTGAAACCCACGGAAATGAAGCAGCAGCAGAGGAGTACCAGCTCAAGCTGAAGCACCCCGAGAGGGGATTAGGAGTTTAGACTTGGGCCAGTGGAAACGAAGCAGAGTAAAACGTCCCGCAGACAATGGGAGCAGCAAAGAATCTTAAATGCAAATCCACATCTCACAAAGGATTTACCATTATCCAGCACCACTTTGAGAATTAAGTGTTTCCATCACAAGGCTCGTCCCATTGCAGCAGCACGAGTAACGGCGTGAGCCTTTCCAGATGTGGGAGTGCGGATGGGCTTACGGACCTGCAACGCAAAATCCTTCCCTGCTCTCCCCAAATGGATGAATGGGACCTTCACAGAACACGTGAAAACTTATCGCTACCAAGAACGCAGAAAACGGGATCCTGAGATCAGAACCGGTGCGTGAAAAACCCAGAAAAGAAGTTCTAGAAGGGTAAACACTTGAAGGGTGGGCAAGTAAGTCATGGAGCAAAACCTGACCCTCAGGATGCACCCCCAATTCATCTTAAATCGTAGTTGTGAAGAATGGGCAATGGCAGAGTTTTTCATTAATTAAATGACAGGTGGGCATTTCACCTCGTGGTGAAATTAAAAACTTGTAAAACTTGCACAGCAAAAATAGCAAAGAGCCATTACCAGAGGTCACTCAAGCACAGCTGCTATTAAACAGAAACTTGGTGAAAAGATGATGATTTCCACAGATACACAGTGAGATGTCAGGCAAAGGGGGAAAGGGAGACAGAGACGGAGCTGGGCAGAGGAACAAACATCCTGCACGGACTAAGGGACTACACGTTCCCAAAAAGACCAGCTAAAGATCAGGACATCCACAGCTGGGAACCTCTAGCGAGAAAGATGCCATCTCAAAGGAAAATCAAATGAATTGCAAAGCAGTAAGAAGAGATCAATACAGGTAACATCTTAAATACAAAAACCTGCACCTTCACGTGGCTTCCACGTGTTCCAAACGCATCCGTGTCTCCCCAAACACACGGCGTGCTCGCCACAGCCTGCTCACGTCTGCCTGCCCGCGGCCCCGTCCCTGAGAGGGGTATCCCCAGTGCACAGTCATGTGTGTCAGCAGCGAACCAGAGGGAAATACCATTTCCACCTCTGTTTTTAAAAACACAGAGCTGTTTGGTGAGTGTCTGCCCAGAGGTAACGGACATAAGGACAGCAGTGGGGATTCATCTGCCCCAGTATCCGTTTCTGACGGGGACCAGTAGCGGGTGCCTCACGTGAGCACAAACCCTTCCGCACACACCATAAGCATTTTAGCATCCACTCCACCACAATCTGTTTCTCCGGGCCCGTTGCACTCAGCAGACACCCGAGTTCTAGCCTAATTGTGCGGGTGTATCTGGACTGGGACTGTTTTCGGTGGAGTACGTTTGCAAACCACTCCCAGACACTTGGCAGGGAAATTGCGAAAGCTGCTTGCAGGCCGTACGTAACCCCTAACACACAAAAGCAATTATTGCCTTCGTTTAACGGGCTCTCCAAATGGATCCCGTTCGTGCGCTGGCAAGTCAGAGAGTCTGAGCTGAGTCTGCCGTCAGGAATGTGAACTTCTGGGCAGCGCTGGGGCGCGGGCTCTCCCCCGAACCCCCAAGCCGGGCTCCAGCGGCAGCGGGAGCCGCGGCCGAGCGCAGGGCAGCCCCAGGCTGGGGACAGCGGGAATATCGCGCAGTTAAACTCTCCTCCGACGCAGGCGTAACCAGCTCCCACACCCTGTTATTGCTGCTACCGCTTTATTAAAATGCATAAAGCAGCCAGAAGCAAAGACACCAATAAATTCTTCTGTAAAAGCAGAAATGTTTTTTTCAAATGGCTCCCTTAACACTAATAATCACAGCTCTCTCATGTGTACTTGACTCTGGTTAACCTTTTTCTGGCACTTTTTAACTTCTCCAAGTCAGGTACTAATATGGAACTAATGTGGGGTTTATTTTCCCTATAGGAATAGCAGAAAGAGCACTGCACATTATCGTAATCACGCAAGCTCCTTCCAGAAACGGCAGGACTTTAGATCAAAGCATCCGCATTATGGCACAGGAAAAGAATTTAATAACAATTGCGGGACTAAGCATTTTTTTAATGTTAAGGGGGTTTTATTGAATATTAATCCTATAAAATGCTCCTGAAAGTTGGCAGAAGGAGAACTGATGTCCCAAATAGTTGCCGCGGCCTTCCACGTTGCAGGGATGCAACTGCAGCGTAATCAGAATTCATCAAGCCATTAGCAGAAGGACAACAGGAAAGGAGACGTTTTCTCCCGCGTCATGCTGCTTGAAACAATAAGAACTGCGAGAGCAGAGCTCGTAATTGCTAACCTGAGCCAAGCACTTGAAGTCTGCATGTTGTTTTGGTTTATAGCTTGCAGTTTCTTTCAACACAACTCATGCTCAATGTTTGCACCTACAATTTTACCTTGTATTAAAGATTTGCATTATATTTCATCTCCCAGGGGAATGGAGGAGCTGGGAACATGTCTGCTGTGAAAATGAACAAGAGGTACCCAGAGTCTCTCCCCCACCTACTTCTAACTGCTGGATACTTTCCTTTTTTTTTTTTTTTTTTCCTGGAGGAGGTCACTCCAGCTGCCTGACACGGCTGCAGTCGTGCTCCAGCTGCATTAATCCCCGCCACGCTGAGCTGCTGGAGAAACAGGAATTCATCTGACACCAGTCGGGGAAAGACAGAAGGAAAAATTAAGGGGGGGAAAAATGAATGAATAAATAATTCAGGCCAAGGATGAATGCTTGAACAAAGCAGCGCCTGTGTGCAAGGGAACATCAGGCCATACCAGAACAGATAGTAGCACCGACCAACCAAGACGTATGTAAAGCCAGTTCACCTGTCAGGGGCGCAGAGACGAGAGCTGTCCCCAAGCACAGAATCCTAGAACAGAGTTGTTTAGGTTGGAAAAGACCTTTCAGATCATCGAGTCCAGCCATTAGGCATCACCCAGACACACACACTCAGTGCCATGGCCAGACCTGCTGCCGCCCCAACGAGGCACGGCTGAACCACCGCGAAGCCCAGAGGTGCCGAGCACCGCGTGCGGAACCCGCTGCTGGCACGTACCCGGGAACACCTGCGTTTGGTGCAACTTCTCCTTGTGCTGGGTAACTCATGGAACCCACCCCGAGGCCAGGGTAGAGAATGCACACCAGGGAAAAAGCCCCGTGCTTTTAACCTCCATTGCAGATAATCCTTTGCTCTCTTCTTCACAAGCTAAACACTGAACAGGCAGCTTTGTTGTGCCGCGTGTGCCAAAACAAGGTTAAAACCCCCTCCTGCGGTGCTGACGCTGAAGAGCAGGGCAGCACAGAGCCCCCACACCCCACGGACACCCCCTCACTCGCACAGTGCCTGGCTTAGGACAAGTGTGGTGTTAGTTTCTTGTACCGCGATGCCTCCAGCTTCTCCTTTGCTGGAAAAGGAAACTCTTTTGTTACGTATCACGGTTCCGTTATTAACAGCCTGAAATGAAGCAACTGCAGAAACTACCTTTATCACTGTCTCATCAGTTTGGAGTTTGCCAGCACTCGCTGGAGATGTTTTCTCACCTGTTTATCATACACATACACTAAAACAATCAGCAGGAGGCTGACCAAGCCAGCGCAACATGCAAAAGATCAGTTGTTCCTCACCAGGACCTACAGCGCAAGCACTATCGGCACTTGGGAGTCGCTGCAGCAAAGCCTTCGAGCAGCCCCATCCCTGCCGCGCTGATGCCCAAAAGCTGCCACGAGCACCGAGCCCAGGGCTGAGCGAAAACCAAATTAATGCATTTCGATATCCGAGTGTTTGATCAATGCAGTCTTGCAAGTTTATGAGCATTTGGCTTTATTTTGCAGCAGACAACTCAATGCTGCCCCGGAGCGGGCTGCCAGATGTGCAGCATTTAATTCTGCAGCCTCATCGCTTGCGACACGCCAAGTCAAACAGAAACCTCCCGCAGAGCCAGGAGCGCTCTCCAGGTGGCCCCGCACGCGCTCCTCTGGGCATCGCTCTCCAAACAGGTTGATCACATTTGTTACCTGTCTGGAAGTGATTCTGGAGACGAGTTGCTGGTGCCACCCGGCATCTGGGCCCGGGATGCAAAACTATGGTCTGACCATCTTAAAGCCCAACAAGGTGGGAGCTGCAGCAGAGATTCAAGGCGCGCACTAGGTACGTGAGGAGCCCGGGAGCTGCAAAGGCGGTTTTCATTCATATCCACACAGAGATTTCTCAAGATAAAAATGTTATGCTTGCACCTATGAAATACCAAAGAATATCTGTGCTATCAGGTGCCCTCAGGAATCTCTGCCTAACTGGCACTTGGGAACAGTGAGAACATCAAACGGCTGTGGATGTCTCAGCAACATACAGCATTTCACACCCGTCACCTAACCTCGCTTTAAAACGCCCCAGAAACCAAGTTTTCTCCCTTCCTCGCAAGACTCTTGCTTAGTCTTTAAGATTTCATTACTGATTGCTTTTTGCTGCTACTGTCTAAAAACCTCTTTCGTTACATCCAGCCCCTCACCTTTGGTGTGTAAGATGGGCACACCGCTGGCTACCAGCTCCCTCCATGACTGCTCACAGCCCTGGGCGTTTCCGTTATGCGACAGGGCTGCTTAGTCACTGCTTAGCCAAGCTGCAAAAATTTACCTCTCTTCATCTCTCCTCACAAGTCAATTCCTCCAGGTCCTCAGTTCTTTATGCTGCTTTTCTGTGAACTCGTTCCAGTCTGTTAATGGAAAGCCACCGGCGTGGTGCCAGCTGCAGCACGGGTCAGTACGGGGGTCACTGTCGCTTTCCTGCTCTTTGCCACAAAGGTTTAGTGCAGGCAGGCCAAACCTCTGCCGGTCATTTCTCCTACACGACATTGCAAACTCGGGTCTAACTCGCTGCCTGTCGTTACCCTGAAATGTCTCTTAGCACGGTTGTTGCTCAGGTTCCTCCCTGTTGAATATACCGGTGACGGGTTAGCACTTCCATAGGCGGGCAGCTACATCAGCTGTATTTTTCAAGGCCGAATTTCATTTTTCCCCTTTCTGCTTCTAACTTCTGTAAATAACCTGGTATTATGCCTGTATGAAAGCTCTCACTGCCCCTCATTCTCCAAAGTTAGTCTGACGATGCTTACGTCATCGCTCAAGTTATTAGAAGTTATGAGAGGAAATGCACAGAATTAACTCCGGGCCGGCCACAGGGCTGTAAATGCTCCACCACCACCACATTCAACATTTTGCCATTCCTGCTTAGCCTCTAGCTGAGTTTTGCGCTGGCAGACAGAGCTTCCACCGGTGCCACCTCGATCGACTTTTCAAACAGGAGCTCAGGAGAAGACGAGGGCTGTTCCGCTCAACCCTGCCGCAGGGAATCTCCCACCTCCCTCACAGCCGCTCCCTTTCGCGGGTAAAAAGCTGGGAGCGGCCTTTGGAGGACCCCGTTACCCGGCTAGCTAACGAGCCTGCCGCTCGCAGGCCAAAGCACCGCTCCGGGTATCAGCTCCCGGGCCTCCTTCTGAAGACCGAGTCGGCACTCTTTGCACTGTCGCTGTCGGGAACTGTTTGAAGACTGGGAAGGTACACGCAGGAAACGTCGCTTTTCTCCTCCTGCCGTATCTACTGCAATCACTTAATGATTTCTGTATCAGCCCCATCAAACCCACCAGGGTAGCTCTCGGGTTAGGTCACAGCCCTTCACTACGAAGCCCACACCTGCAGGGCTGCTTTGAACCTGCCTGCCAGGTTTATCGTGCCAGCGTCTTCTCCCCACTAAAGAGCACTCCAGAAACGTCGAGGTGCTGGCGCAAAGCTGATCACGAGACAGTTCCCCCTCGGTGGCTAAGCCCAGCAATCCTCACAGAAGGACACTTTGCAGGAGATACGCCACCGCCACCCTGGGCTGAGCTGTGCCCGTGGGGTTTGTCTGGATCGGAAGGCAGGCAGCGCATTTAACCCCCCAGCTCCGGGCCACAGTGGGGTTTTTATTACCCATGAATTGTCTGAGCACTTCTCTTTCAAGCGCTCAAAGAGAAAACTTCAGAGCAACCTAAAGGTAGGCATACTAGTGTAGTGAAAGAAAAAACCAACCCAATCCAAAAGGCAATTGCCATCTTGACAATCTGTTAAAAAAATCAAACCAATAAATGCGAGGGGGAAATCTTGCCTGCATACCTGTTTTAATGTACCGTGCAGACCATCTGAGCTACATAAACAACAAAACCTCAAAAGCTGTCGACATCTGAGTATTTTAAAGTTGCTGTGAGGCAATTTTTTGGCAAGCGGTCACATACTTATTTGTTCTGGAGACTGCATCGGCTGCAGAAGGAGCAAATGCAAGACTGCAGAAGTTTTGCCTAAACCTGAGGCAGAACAAAGTGAGCAGTCCCTGTTTCCTGGCAGTCTGTCCCAGCGTGGGCTCAACCACAAGAAATCTCTGTTTTTCAGAAATCAGCTTCAGTCTTATGACAGGTGGCTAAAGGGAAAGACTGCTGACGACCGCCCCCGTCACAGGGCCTTCTGAGGCGCCCACTCCCAGCCCCGGGACACCGCGAGGAGGGGACTGCAGCCGGGTGGGCAGACCCTGGGACGGGCAGGGACACCTCCACGTCTGCTTACCAGGACAGACTCGGCATCTCCAAACAGCCTCTTCCGACACAGCCCCAGGCCAACGTTATCTGTGTTACGGGAAGGGAAAAGAAGCAGGAATAATGCAGTTTTAGATGTTTTGGGGTGTAGATCACTGCCAGAAGGCAGTAGATGTCAAAATATGGGCTGGCCAGACTAAGGACAGCAAGGAGGAGGGTGTTGGGCATTGCAGGACCAAAAGAAATTTCAAGAACTGGTTTATTAGTCGACGGAGATGATTATATTATTAATAAGGATACAGACAGGGCAGAACGGGTCAATAAACATTTTGTTAGGGAAGACACAGCAGACTCAAATCAGATGAAGACAACAAACTAGCCTGAGTCTATTTCTAGCCACGGGGAACATCAAACTAAAATCTGATGGCCTCTGGATGCCTTTTGTGCTACCGAGTCGCAAGAGAGTTGCCAATAGAGATCACTAATCTGTCAATACGAACTGAAAAAAGTTACCGTACCAGGGAAATTGCGGAACACTGGAGGAGCGAGAAGATTATATCCATACTCACACAGAGCAAGCAAGACTTGTAAGTATAGGTTACTTAACCTGACATCAATCCTCAGCAGAAAGTAATGGAAGTTAATATAGAGCTTGATCAATAAAATATTAGAGGATCGGAATAAAATTAACTCAAGTCACAAATGTTTTGTACAGAGTCTTGTTGAGCAAACATTGATTATTTTATTATTTTTTTTAGGCTTCATGGTGTTGTTTGAATCGACTGATTCCGAGAGGGAGCCGTTGGGCAAACAGGGCTGCACCACGCGGCGAACCCCTCGCAGGGCTTTGCCTAGGCTGGCTCCACAGGGGGGACTGTCCTCGCTGGAGGGCAGAGACAGGCCACCAGGCAGCACACAGGGGTCCCCACGGCCCAGGCAGACCCTGGCTATTGCAGTGACCTACTTCACGCTGGTTTGAAGGCAACGAGCCAAATCCTTCACTTGAGTTGACCTTCTCCAGTGGACCTTGGAGTACTGGGTCACACCACCGACTGAAACGCATGGCAAAACATACCAAAATGTGAGTATTACCGCACAGTGCTGGCACCTGAGCCCTTTTTGTCTTATTGGTTCTCGCAGTGCAAGCAAGATGGCCAAAGGCAGTAGGAAAACTGTCCCCACAGAGCACGCAACAGTGGTGGCTGTAAGGAGCGCTTCCGTGATTGCCCCCGCTGCCCCTTGGACCAGAAACTCTTCACAAGCCACCGCATCCAATTCTGCAGAGAAAACAAGAAAACTAAACGGAAGTTTGGCCTCGATCCACTGAAAGCAGGAGATCATCGGTAAGCGTTACAAGGTGTTCCCATCCTACAGTATGGCCCCGCTCCAAATTGTGCAGAAGCTGAAATAGCGGCTCTTATTAAAGCAGGTTGAGGTCGGCCCTTGGCTAGCTTCTGCGCAGGCGTCGCGAGGAGCAGAGGCATTCTGCTCACTAGTAGGAAAGTGGAGCTGATGTATCCAGAGTTTTGTTTCCAGTTGCTCAGGTAAACACAACTTCAGGCTAATTTTTACTAGTTAAGTTCTCCATGCGCAGATTTACAACACACGTGACCAACTCCACATTTTTATTACAAGCAGAGAATGATTAAGCCGCTTATTTAAAAGGAAAGACAGAGCCAGTCTGGTGGCCTTCTGGTAGCACTCCATAACACGCCGGAGCGGCCCGGGCTGGCACTCTGCTCTCCAGCAGCCTGGCTCCCGGGGCCAGCAGATGAAGTCCAGTCATCTGCTGGAAGGGCTCCAAAACTCAGCTGGGCCTCCAACGCCCGTAGCGCCTGGCAAACAGGGAAAGCGGGGCGGAAAACAAGGTCCCCGCAAGCACCAAGCGCTGGGCGCCACAGCTCACCTTGCCCTTCTGAGAGGGAGAGAAGAGCTGCCAAGGGTGGAGCTTTGGGTGCTTTCTCTTTTAAGAGGTAGACACTGCAAGGTCATGAAGTCATTTAAACCGTGGCACTTCCACTGCAGCCACTCAAAGCGTCACACACAGACCGCTTCAGGGAAATGCTCCGCAGTGCGACACAGGAAGCAGGGCAGGCTGGGTTTTCTATGAAGCGAAGCACAAAACAGTGCTGCAAACCAGCCAAGGACTGGTATGGTGCTACCACACTTCCACAGGTCCTGGAGGGGAAGGAGTGGGATGCGGCTCCTGAAGGATCTGGTGCCAGCCCCACGGGTGAGGTGGGCACCTCCTCTGCCCCCGGCACGTCCCCGACAAGTCCCTTACTCTGTGGGCGCCTCCGCGATCTCCACTACTTCACGCGTGCCCTCCACCCCCAGCCTGATGCAGGACACAAACAGGGCAAAGCCCCCAAGATAACGGGATCCAGCAACTGTAAGATTCAACTTCAAAGGCAGTGAAAGACATAACATTTTATTTGCCTTCTGCTTTTTAACTTTTGGGGTCCACCCAGGTAATGCTTTCAATTTTTTAATTAAAAATAAAAGCCAGGCTGCTTTTGCAGTCACTTCTCTTTGAAGTTGGACATTCAAGTGTAATATCTGTTACCCAAAGACTTTGCTAAAGCAACGAGTTTAGGAAAACTCTGCCCAAAACATGTGTCTCAGCAGATCTGGACACTTATTTTGGTTTGATCTAGTTTCATTTTGCCTAAAACTCTTCCCATACATCCTTTCAGCAATTTAAAAGTAATTTTGAATCTCATGCAGTTTCTTCCTTTTTGCATTTTACATTTAAATTTAATGCACGTTCCTCACATCGTCACGACGAACCGCCTCCTGCCCAGCCCAGCAACCACCACCTCCTCGCTCAGCACCTTCCCGCTGCCGCCGCGACAGTTAGCCGCGGGCCAGATATTCCGCTTCCGGACACGGTTTCGCTGACGCCCGGGAGAAGGGCAGGGCCAGCGGCTCTGCTTTCATCCCATCTTTGCTGCCGGGCGGGGATTCGTGCGGGTGGACGCGGGCTCCGCACACCCGGACGAAGCCCCTCGCGCCGCACGGGGCCTTCTGCGGGCCAGGCAGCGCTCGCAGGCAGCCTCGCGCGCCTGCGAAAGCGAGCACAGGCCTCCGGTCTTTATGTTTCCTCTCAACCACAAAAGCGTACTTACATCCTACATTACTCGCTGTAATGGGATCCATCATCAAAATACTCTTTCTGCTGGAGGACTGTTATGTTTCACTCCTGAAAGAACTAAAACTTTTGAAGCCTCTCCTTAATTTTCAATGAAAAGCATTTGGTTCCAGGGTGACAGACGAGGCTCTTAAGAGCTGTTACCACCTCGGGTAATTATAAAATGACGGAAGGAAAAAAAAGAGGAAAAAAAAAAAAAAAGAGAGAGCGAGCGCCAGATTAACACTCTGTGTGTTTGTGCAGGGCTACAAAGGCGCTTCCACGGGTGCCTGCGCTGAGAGCTCGGTATAACAGCTTCCAGTTGGAAAGAAAATTGATGGAGGATGGAAGTGAGGAAAGAAGAAATTGCAATTAAAAACTGAAATGAATTCCAAAATAACATACGAACTGGAACACTGCAAAATACTTTCAGAGGAGGGGGAAAAAAAAAAAAAAACTGGCTTTTGTAGCAAACCAAAGCCAGCCCAGATTTAAAAGAAGAGCTGACAAACTCTTGTGCGAGCTTGGGGCTGGCTCACACCCGAGGAGTTGGAGGAGCTTTGTCCTCTCCCTGGGAAACAGGTAAATCTCAGCAAATCGGAATTTAATTTTGACACTTCACATAACGTACTCGACATTAACTGGGAAAAAAATAGAACGTGATGAAACAAGGCAAACAAGCTGAGTGAAGCCCGAAGAAAGCAAACTATTCCAGCAGTAACAATTACCTGGTGAAACTGTGTAAGGTACCAAGTGCAGACAGACCGGGCGAGAAGCACACGGGCTAGAAGCACAGAAAAGCATTTTGCCGTGGTGAGAGACAAAAGGAAGCGGCTCTCAGCGACGAGAGCTGAACCCCAAGGTGGGAACCGCACAACGGGTGACTGAACAGGGCAAAAGGGGAGACAAGGGGCATTGCCGAGGCACAGTAGCCTTTACCCTTGGGTACCCTGGCCCCTAAATCCAAATGAAACCAGAATAAAACGCAAGATCACTGGCCTACAGGCCCACACAATAAATTCCTCCCCAGCTGTGCCTGCTGCCAGCAAAGCGTCTGGGGAGAAGGCAGGAGAGCACCTCTGGGGAAGGTCCCGCTCCGCCGGGGGTACCGGCGAGGAAGGGGCTTTAACAAGCCAGCAGCACAACGCAGGACCCTGTCCTCTCCATTTTTTAATAGAAGCCTTTCACGATATGGAACTAATTATCGCCATCTGCCGTCCCCGTACTTATATTTCCTCTCTCACAGCTCATTCTTCAAAAACTCAGTAGCTTCCTCCCTTTACATTTGTAAATGCTGTTGACTATGGATAAAATCCATGTTTACTTTGTATTCAGGGCCCATAGGAAAGCTTGTTTTAATCATCAACAGATGTTACATTCTGCTCTGCTGTGCTTGGCACACAACTTCAGAGGGAAATAAAAGAAAAATCTTTATTTTAAATTTAAATTGTAGATTGTTACAGACTAAATAAAATGCCAAATTGTTATTGGAAACAACATGGCCACTGTAATAACTATAACTGACATTTACTTTTTACAATTATAATTTTTTTTCTGGTGCTGCTTAACGCAAGATGGTTTCCACATTTCGCGAAGGGTTTTTTTTTTTCCCTTTTCTCCGAAATGATTTGCAATCAAGCCACAGACATTTGTAATTTATTTTTATTTAATACTTTCCTATGAGTTTATGAAATACTGGGATTATTATGCTATATACAGTAGATAGTTTCTGAATACGTACTCTCCCTCTGGACTCGTATTTCAATACACATTATCCCCTTGAACTCATTTATAAACACCCATTATTCCCACAGACCCCGCTATAAACATGCAATATCTCGGCGGACTGTTTCGGCCTTATGGTCCTTTTTATCTCTGCCTTCTCTCTTATTTATGTTCATCTTTGATGTCGGAAGGCGCAGCGCCCCAGCCGGCGGGTGCCCCCGCGGTGCGGGAGCGGTACCCGGTGCGTGCGGTCGCACCTTCGCCCCCGCTGCTCGCCCAGCTGCCACAAGGACCGAGTGGCCACCGAGGCCGCCTCGGGCACCTGCTGCAGGGGCACTGGCTGCAGCACCCTGACATTCCCCACCGATGTGACTGACCCTTTCTTTTTTAGCCACCGGTGTGAGCAAGAACATGATCTCCAGGCTCCGTCGCCAAGCATTCAGCTCACGCTCTCTTTTAGCAGATACAGCGAAGTACAGATATCAAACTGGTGCTTTCTTTGAGTGGTGATTTCTCATTTTCATTTTATTTCTACAGCACTGAAGAACCTACCTCGTGAAATTATTAAGATGTTTAGTACTGCTCAGAAATCAAATGTTCAAGCAGAAAACCCCTGAAAGATTAGGCATGATAGCTCTTTGCTGTACCTGACTACCAAGAGCAATTGGGAGTGTTCTTTCTTCCAAAATATTTTGCCAGGCTCAGCTAGATGTCAAAAACTTGAATATTTGCAGCAGTAAATAGTATTCGGCCACTTTACTTCTAAGGTAACAAAATATACAAAATAAAAAAACACCACATGAATCTCCAGGAGAACGTAACATCCCAGCCTGGATACAGCAGCGGGATGTCTTAGAAACGAACAAAAGGTCTGGAGGGGACACACACTGCCACTTACAATTACATCTTACACATTTTTACAGGACAAAACCTGAGTGCTTTGGAAGTAGGGGACACCCGACGTAGCCAGAGTGAATTTCAAGGGGAGCGCTGCCTTGAATTCCCAGTCTGAAGAAGAGAGACATTTCTCAATTACTGCAGCATCCTCTTTTCTGTCCTTGACAAATGTACCCTTGCTCTGTTCTCAGCCCGTCTGGAGTGTTACTGCGAAGATAATTTCCCCATCCATCACCTGGAGCGTATCACACATCTCCGCAGCCTTCCATTAGCCACCTCTTCTCCCCTCCTCAGACACCAGCTCCTTCTCTTCGCTTTCGTGGCTCTTCGCAACCTCTGCCCATTTTACTGAGCACTCTCCGAGCAGCAGGACGGGGCAGGACTGCCTCCCATTCGCTTCTGCGTCCTGCGGTTGCGCTTTCTCCCATCCTGCTTTTCAAAGCTGAAGTTCTGCTGCTAACACTGCCCGCAAGGGCAACACTGGTGCCTGCCAAACCCCGCAGCGCAGCCGCAGGTACTCGTGCGCGTCCGCTCTCCACCAGCCTGCTCGCTCCGCGCACAATCCTGCCCGTGCGCAGGCTGAAGATGTTGAACTACCCGCAACACAAATCAACCCGTCGAGCCCACTTGAAAGTCACGAGTCATTTTTGCCTAAAATCACTGAAATGTCTAAAACTCAGGCAGATCAGTGCGAACGGGCCAGCGCTGGGATTCCTCCTCAGCCCGCTGGGTAACACACTGCCAGCTCTACCTCTGTCCCGCGTCTCTCGCGGTGAGGAGCTATCGCGAAGGCAGCGGCGGGATCCTTTCACTGGACTTCCTCTGGTTTCCATCACTCTCCAAAGCCCATCACGCTGTACCCAAAGCTTTCATTTTTGTGCAGTCTCTCAACTTGCCAAGCAATAAAAACTCACTGCAATCATCCCCGATGCTGCCTCCAGCCTGCACGTGCACCAGAAAGCTCGCAAGACTGCCCGCAGTGAAACGAAGGGGTACGCGCTCCCACCGGCAGTTCTCTCTCCCGTGTGAAACCACACAATCATTAAGGTCGGAAAAGACCTCTAAGACCACCAGGTCCAACCATCAACCCAACACCACCATGACCACCAAACCATGACTCCAACTGCCGCATCTACACATTTTTTGAGCACGCCCAGAGACGGTGACTCCACCGCCTGGGCAGCCTGTGCCAACGCCGCGCTCTCTCAGCAGTGCGCGTAAGATGAAATCACGCGCACGTGAGACTGCACACGCGTAACAACATTGACAAGATGATGTTACAATTTTAGATAGCTGCACGATTTCGTGCCAAAAGACGGCTCAGACACAAGCTTCCTGCATTTGTGAGTTTGCACATCAGCGTGGTCCGGAGTTTTCAGAGCAAGTCAAGACAGGAGCAGAAGGAAGCTGTGCCGTACCCGGGCCGATGTGGTGAGCACCGCTGTAGGCTTTGGAAGGATGCAGATGTGGGGTTTTATACGTAAAATACTACATTTATAAAAACGCAACAAGGCACACACAATTACTTATGGTCAGATGTTGCACACATTTGTGCAATATTAACAAACAAGTTAAAAAAATTCTTCCTAGGAATCCTGAGATCTTAAAAAAAAAAAAATCTCAGGAGGAAATAAATCCTTTACTTTTAAAAATTGCAAACTACAGCACAATGCAAACCAGCTTGGAAAGCAGCAGACTTCTATTTTATACCGCTAGTGAATACTGTTACGAATTAACAGCTCATTAAGAAAAAAAAAAACTTTGCAAACCATGAATCTAAAAAAGAAAGTCAGAGAAACTGTCATCCGCAATTTCCAGTGTGTGAATAAATCTAGAAGGACGTCAGTGGACGGAGTTCTTACCGAGAGCTGAACAAACAGGTGTCCCCTGGCCTCCTGACCCTGACATCAACAGCGCAATAAAACTCTTCCCATTTTGGGACAAAACCATTTGGTCCCAGTACATGGAATAATACCTGCTGTTTGAAATGCGGAAACGCGTATAACAAATGCCTCAACGTCCCAGAAGAAACAGAGACTTGCACTGTGAAGTATTCCCCCCAGGAATCTTGTAAATCATACGGAAATTTTACTTGTCCGGGAACAGGTTTGAAAATCTGTTTGTGGTTTCTCGTGCATTTTTTAAAATGTATCTGGTCAGTTCATAAATGAAAGAGTCCTTCAAATTCCAACGTAAAGATCTCTGTACACGTTATTTTAAATAGCCTTAAACTGCAGACAAATTTTCTGTGAAAACTCCATTAGTTTTACAGTTGTAAAACAAAGTTACTCTATTTTTATCACATTCGATTCTTCTGTAAATTAACGTGTCATTACTCCATCCATTCCTTCCTTCCTCTCCGATCTGGCTGTGCTGTCACCGCAAAGGCAGCGCTACCACGGCCCTCGGTGATTTTCTGCTCAATGAACTCCGACGTTTCCAGCGTGAAATCCTCAGGCAGCTGAAACCACCACGAGCAGCTCCTGTTTGCCTCGATGAGCGCCAGCGAGGCCCAGGCTGGGACTGAGCTGAGGGGCTGAAGAGCAATGCTGGAGCTGGGCTTGAGCGGGGGGAAAGAGATGTGCTCCGCACAGCACTCGCAAGAACCAGCCAATATTGCACTGAACGCACGCAAACACGCATCAGGCCTTCGTTCAACTGCTGAAACGTGTTCATGCACAGGTTAGACACAGAAGGCTGCGAACGTGCAGAACCTGGGTTCTCACCTACACGGGGCCACTGTTTGGGCAGAAGAAAACGAACAGAGTGTGAAAAGAGAAATATCTGAACAAAATACACAGTTCGATCCTCTGTCACAACAAGCGTACGCTTAGTTAGATGGGTTTGTTTGCGTGCTTAAAATATAATCGTGTGTAAAAGGAAAGGAACTGGGAAGCAGACAGGAAAATCTGAAAGAGGAGAGGAAATAAATTCAAGCAAGAAAAGTGTGAAGAAAGTATCTGAATAACCTGCAGCCGTGCACAAAGCCCTGTCACCAGTGTCTGCTCCTCGTCCCCCACCGCTTCTCCTCTGACCTGCTGGGTTACAGCCAGCAACACGCCGAGGACAACCCGAGTCCCGCAGGGCTGACAGCCCAGAGAGCCACAAGGAGGGACGCACCGGCAACCCCTTTGCTGGTCCCATTATCACCACTCATCCAGGGAGACAGACACCTCCCACCTCACCCAAACCAACCAGTCCCGTCAGCACATCACCCGAGAGGGTCAGGGCCACGTAGGGCCCAAAAGGAAGCATCTCCTAAAGCAAGGGTAGCTTGCTGAGACCTTCTTGAGGAAAACAAGTATGCTGAAGATTGAAAGACGTGACTCGTTTCCCTCCTGGATAACTGAAACTAGGTTGGCTAGCACCACCGCTGTCCCGATGAAGACTTGCACCCTGCTTCCTGAGCATCCGTGAAAATGTACCTCATGCCGCAACTGCTCAGCGGGGGAATCTCATTGACAGGACCAGGCTGGTGGAGATCTTGTTGGGAAGAGACAAAGCTCTACGCTGTCGATCACTGTTACAGAACTCTGGGCACAACATGTAATCCCTCGATGATAAAAATTAATGGGTCAGGTGTTACCCTGTATAAAAGTCTCTGCTCATGCAGATGGTCACCCACATTTAATTTCCTCGACTACCTCTCCATCCATCCATCAACTCCTCTGCATTTGAAATGTAAAGTCAATTTGGAAAGCTATTCCAAGATAACCTTCAAAGTCATTTCCAAAAGGTACGCCTCTGATTGAGGGTGACAGTCCAGCCACCCTTCGGTGTTAGAGCTTTGTGACCGTAACTCATTGCATTCACTCTGCATTGCATCGTATTTCAGCAAGAGGAGTATTTTTTTAACAGTACGTGTTAGCGCGCAGTTTATTAAAATGAAAACCCTTTATCTCCTTTGTCACTTCTCTCGCTTCCTTGTAGTTTATGCCATCATTGCTCTCTACCATTAAGCTAATACGACGTACACACACAGGCACGGTAAACACCAAATAACAAAACAGACAACGCTAATGTTGTGACATTCACAAAAGGCAACAGAATTAAAGCCGAGACTGACACTCCAGCCTCGCGCAGCCCCGCGTTTGACACGGGATGCCGCAGTTGCATAAAGCACGGCAGATTTAAGAGAAGAATAGATAAGGATACACAGAAAGGCAGAAATATCGAGGATTTTTTTTTAATATATTTTCCTGACAGCTCACTGCATTATCATTTATTTTCTCTGCTTTGGATCATCACTAAAGAAATCCCACGTTCAGACTCCTCACTGTGATGGAATAACACGTCATATCAAAAGCTCCTGGCTAGCAGGAGTGCTGAATTATTCAAGAAACAGCAAGTTATTAGAGGTCATGTTTATTCAGAAACAAAAGTGCCTTGTTAATTCCTAGAACACTAGGTAGTGTGATGATTTGATCTGACGCTTTGCATAATATAGGCCACCGGAATTTTCTGTATTACTTCCAGTTTAAATCTCAACAGTTGCACTTGAACTGCAGCTTTGGGAAAATCACCCAATCTCGGCTCTAAAATATCTACCATAATGACCATTAACTGTTCCAGTGATTAATCACCTTGCCTGATTAACGTGCACATTATTTCTAGTCAAATTTTAGTCTACCTTTAATTCAATTCACTAAATCTTATTACACTTTTTTTTCCTGCTAATCCTAAGAGCTCTCTATTCTCAAATTTCTTTTGCCTGTGCAGGCACTTATTGACCATGCTCAAGTCACCTCTTAAGTGCCTTTTTGATAGCAGAAGAGGCTTGATTATATTTTTTTTGATCTGTCACCATAAGATGAATTTTCCACTTATTTAATCATCCTCATGGATTTTCATTGCATCTGTTTCAGCGCCCTTCTCCAAGCGCTAGCCCAAGAAATGGACAATGTTCCAGAGGCATTTGCAGCAGCAAGGAGAGATCATACAAGCCCTAAACCTACGCAGCATCCTCCAGGCCCCGCGTGGAAGGGCTGCACTGCCGCATTTCCCTGCGGTCATGCTGAAAGTGACAAACTGCACAGTCGAAAAGACGACAGTGTTTGCAACCCAGGCAATGTCTCAACACAATGATCACACAATTATTTTAAACTTTATTTAAGGTCATGCCGCTGACCTTAAACAGAAGCGCATTTCTATTAATTCACAGATCACTGGAATGACACATGGTAATAGCTTTCAAAAGGAGCAGCGTTTCCCGGACTGGAATGGAGGACACTCGCACAAACGAGGAGCAGAACAGCAGCTTAGCTCGCCCTCTCTTGCGTTTGCGAGCAGAGCGCTGTATCTCTTAGAACACCAGAAGCTGTTGCAGACTGGCAACACCAGACATCCTTTACACACTCAAGCGCTGCTGCTCCTTGCACAACACAGAAATACCATGAACAGGCAGAAAAAAAAACAACTCCCACCTTTCCCCGAGAGGTACGAGGCACTTTGTGAAGAGCTCACCGGCACACCTGGCATCCCCGCTCACCAGGCACCTACAAGCACCCCCCCAAGAAAAGCCCACCGGTTTCTCGCCGTGCCCAGGCCCCGCCACCACCCCGCACACGCCACAGCCGGCGAGGACACACGAGGCGTCCCTGGCGCTGTCCCCGCCGCGCACTGAGGCCACCTCTCCATGACCACGGGGTGTGACGACACGTGACAGACCCAGGAAAAGGTGTGAAATGACATCTGCTGCTGATGCCACAAGAAGGCATCTGTGAGTAAGGGGAAATGTAATCAATAACTCTTGAAAGAAAAAAAAAAAATTCTTATCCAGGGCTGTTCACCTCCTTGATGAATGGTGCTTGGATGCTACTACTGTAGTTTACCAAGGGCTGGATAGCAAATGGGCTTCTCTATGATAGATGGTGGTGACACAAAGCTGGTGACCACTCACTGTGCAGCCCTGCCCCAAGCCATAACCCCAACCCACTGGATGTTTCAGTACAATGTAATTTTCCAGAACATTAAAACCATCAAGACTGCATAAGCCTTACAAGTTATATTCTACGTTTAAAATATCTGAGTTGCTCCAGTTCGATCCAAGCAAATTAAAGCTGTAATTAATCTCCTGCATAACCCTACGCCTTTACGTTTCATATTTGAAGCAGAGGAAGAAACAAGTAAAAATGAAAGTCATAACCATGAGAAGGAAATTGGTGACCATCTCGGGAACTTTCACTGCAGAAGAGAACATCCTTGGTCTGCTGCTGGGATGTACGTATTTTGCTGCATCAGGCTTTTCTAGTTTTATATTTCATTAATAAAGAAAAACAGTTCCCCTTAAATAACATCCAAACCACTGGCATAGGCCCACAGTTTCACTCGGAACGCCGACCGGTTTTCTGCACGTGCACAGGACAGAGCAGGGTGATCGGCTCAGGCCCTGAACTCGGCAGCGGTCGCTCGGCTCCTGCCGGGCCCCGCAGAGCTGCGGACCCTCTCCCTCCAGCACACACCCAGCAAAGCGCCACGGGCTCCCCGTGACAGCGAGCCACTGCAGACGTACAGACGACACCTTCCGAGCCTAAAGCCACCCGCCAGCCGCTCCCTCGCCGCAGGGGCAGCCCGTGTGCCCGGAGCTGCTGAGGCTGCGGCAGCGTCCCCCAGCCCGGCCTGCCCACGCGCCGACTGTGACCAAACGTGGGGTTTCTGCCGGTCCCCGTCGGTGGTTTCAGCAGCACGTGAAGTGCAGCTGCAGAGAATCCCAAGAGCAACTAAGGAAGAAACTACTAGAATACAAAAACTCTTCAGTGATTATTTCTAATCTTTCAAGAGAGCTGCATGCTTTGAAAATGCCTTTCCACAAACAGCAGTATCTTTTATTTTTATAAATAGACAACTTTGAAATGTATTCTCTTTAAAAATTATACCATTTCTTCACATCTTAATTAATGCCAAAACCTTATTTTCTTGGTAGTTTATTAGAAAGCTGCTATTAATGTAATCTAATTTTTGTAAGGAACGGCATTTGTTTTCTATTTAAAAAAATAGGTGGTTCTGAAACCCTGGCCTGTCAACATCGCTTAAAACATTCCCATTCCATGCCTCTACGTAATAAATTAAATCAGTGTTTTAATTGTGCCCATGCTTTGTGGTTCCTGGCAGTACAAAAAGATCTTCTGTGAAAGCACGTCCCAAAAAAATCCTAGCAAGTGATTAATTACTAGTCTGGAAGATATAAATATGCCTTTCAGTAAGGACAGTATGGACTGCTGGAAGCTTGGGCCATATATATCGCTGTAGATCTCGTTCACCCAACAGACATCCTCTTAATTCAAACAAGACCCCAGCTTCAACATTTACTGGCAGTACAAAACCCCTTCTCTGCCCATTTGCCCCACTTCAGTTAAGACAAGGTACATGAATTTGAAATGAAGGAACAGGAGGTATGTTCATTTGTATTTTAGGTTTCTCCAAGTGTTGTTCAGCCTCAAGTAAGCCGTCCGGCACAGCGTCTCAAGTCCTGCGTGTTCTGCCCCACATAGCTCCAACAGAAAAATGGTTTTATGAGCGTCTGGGTAAGGAACAGTCAAGCTGTCGGTCCCAGCCCCGGGGTTACTCTCCTCCCCGTGACACTGTGCTGTCACAGCTGGTGGCTCTGCTCTCTCCTTAAACCCTTCCTCTGCTCCAAAGCAATTCTGAGAGAATGCAGCGATACTTGCAGCCTGTTCCCAGCTTGTCATACGATAAACACACAAGAACAATTTTTCTCTCCTTCCCACCGGAACACCACCAAAATCAAACCCCAAGCTATTCCACGTGCACTTCTGAAGCAAGTCAGTGCCACCCCAGCTGACCGGCGGGGTCCAGCCAGAGCTTCTGTCACCTCAGGGGGAACATCTCCCAGCAGGGTGAGGAGCAACCACCAGGAGAGAACTCAGGAGAAGGAAAACTAATCAAAAACGGCAGCGAGTTGAAAGGACCCGGAACCAGCAATGCAATATTGAACTTCTCACAGTTGGGTCACCAACACGCGCCAAAGCAACCCAAGTGGAGATTACTGCCTAATGGCCCGAAAGAGGGGACTGACAGACCATAATCTAGCTCCTTATCATGAGGAACACAATTTATTCCACTACAAGCGAGAACACGACAAACAAAGACTGACTCCATCCCTACTCTTTGAAAAGGCCCGTCCATAGTCAAGGAACAGACTGAGATATGAAAGAGAAACATGAGCCCGTTTTGAGGATAGAAGACTAGAGTTTTGCAATTTTCTGAGCACCCAAATTCACTGAAATCACCGGTGCCGTTGTGATTGCTCATTAACAATACACATCTGCCAGCTGACATTTTTCATTTGGACCTTGTGAAAACCACAAATCAAACATACATAAGAAGGCAGCCAACTTCAGCTGAGGAAAGGTCTTTAAAAAAACAAGAAAGAAAATAAACCTTTGATAAAATAATTGCTTCTACTGTTATTTTTTTAGCTATGCTTCAAAAACAATTTCTCTCTCTTTCTTGTTCATCTATCTGGTGTCCTGCTGTTGTGCAGATGAAAGGTCCAGTCTCTTTAAAATTTCATGCAGGGCTCTTTAGAACATCTCAGTTTTAAATGCCCATGGCAAAGACAACAAAATGTAACAGTAAATGGAAAGCAGATGAAAAATCCTGTTTATGTGCTTCACAAAGGTAGCGTGTGCGACAGAAGGTAGACTTTCACACCCCAGCATAGTGGCAATAACCACTCCTAAAATCACTGAACCACAGAATTTATATTCACTGAAGTATTAACCACAACTCAGCATCCCAAAAGCTGCCTGTAACTTATAAAACCAAGGTGCCACACAACTTCTCACATGGCGGTGAAAGTTTTCTTCTCCTTCTACCCTCAAATGAGAGGTTCTTCCACCAGCCCGACCCTAACAACAGAGCACACGTACCTGCGACTGCTTTAAGAGGACTAAAGTAACAACCTCGGCGAGACAAAAGCAGGAGTTGTGCGCGATGGGTATCGCAGCACGGCCACCGGAATCGCCGGGGACCACGCCCAGGTCCTGCCACCACCACCCCCTGGGTCCTTCTTGTTCTTCACAGCACTCACGGGGTTCCCTGCACATGGGGAGGCTCTCGAGCCGCTCACCCGCTGACCCAGGCGGGTTCTTACACCGAGTGCTAAGCAGCAGCTGTTTCCAAACCTCCCAAAAAAGGTCCCATTCCCTTTTTCCTGCCAATGGAGCACATTCCCATTAGGAAGATGACTAGATCTCATTGGTGTTTCCTCCGGGTAGTTTTGCCACTCACAAACTGTGTGTTTTTATACGAAATTCAAGACAATGGGGTCTCACACCTATTTCAATTTTCTTCAGCTCATGAGCCAGTGTGTAACCACCACATCTGGGGCAGCAACATTCAAGTCCGACAGGCTTGTGCAGTTTTGTAGCATCTTTTTCTATCTTCTACATCCAAGGTATTTTACCAGAACAGTCACCGAATTTAAAACCGGAAGCCACAACATCTGTTTCCTATATCTCCACTATCGCAGCTCTTATTTACAGCACTCGTAACTCCGAGCACTCTTGAGGATTTATTTTTTAGCTCACTGTGGATCTGAAGCACGTGTCACATTTGTGGTGCCCTCAAGCACCTGGGGAGGAACCAGTGCACTCCCTGCCTGCAAAGAGTGGGGACACATATAATTTAAGAAAACAAAACAAAAGAAAAAAAAAAGGCAACAAAAAACCCAACCCAATCAGAGCAACTAGTTGCCAGACCTTGAGACACTTCAGGAAGGACACAAATGCATAGAATATTCTTCAGAGAACTCTTCTGATACCTGATCATACCTGTACTCCAGATAGGACAACATGGACTTCAGCAGAACACTGAAATGTGGGTAAAATACTGGAGGTATTAGTGGAGGTTCAATAAAAATAGTCTAGCATTTCTGATTGTAAAAAATGTTAAGCCTATTGCACCAAGAGTGCAAAGCAATGAAGACCGGGACAAGAGAGGAACCCCCAAGCCTAACAAATAAGCCCCCGGAGGATGAGCAGCACAAGAGGCAGAATCACCTCTTCGGAAACAGCACAAGTGTTCCTAAATACAGCGGATTTCTAAAGTGCTCGTTATAATATTGGTTATAAAACACTAAATACAGGTGCAACAAAGACTGATGACAGGATTTTCCCCTTTAGAAACAGGGCAGTTTTAGCAGCACAAACTCGTTATGAGTGGGCTGATGCTTTGTACACTAAAAATGAAGAGAACAAACAGCGCGATCAAAGTGGGCGAGCCTGAAGGTTCAGACTCTCAGCATCCTGAAACAGAAAACGTTACCCTGCATTAATCAAAATACTCGGCTAGCTAATTGCACGCTAGTAACAAGGACTAACCACACAGGGAGATCAGGCGTGTGAGGGGGAGGCACAACATAAAGATGATTCAGCCAGGAAACATCTCTGCCAGAGAAGGTGAGCCTGGAGAGCACCGCGCAACGTCACCCACGACAAGAAAACCTGTCATGTATCTGAACGAGCTGCTGGTCGATACGCTCATCCTGGGCAGCCTTGTGCCACGGCAGCTTCAAGGATGCAAATCAAAATCAGTTGTTCAACAGAGCAGCCTCGCAGCTAAAGGATGGTATCACCGAGCGACACATAAGTGAGTCATGATCCCCAGAAATGAGTCACGGCTCAATAAATGGGCTTGCTCTGGCCACAGCCCTTCGTCACGCAGTGCTAATAAGACCAAAAAACCCTTAATTGCATCAGCCATGACAGAGGAAATGATCAGCTCTTTCAGTCCAGATGAGCTCATGCATCCAGAGCCAACCGCCCCGAGTAATTTTGCAGCCAATTTTTGTGAAGTTATCAACAGGAATATGAAGCACAAATCACCTTCCATATTATCAAATAACTAAGGAGGAGAAGAAGCCCTTTTAATTAAATGTGTATCACGGAAACTTCCAACTTAGAATGGTTCCAGTACTCAGCCACAAGCACTCCAGCTTGAAACAGCCACATATTTAAAACTACTGGGCCTGTTTTCCACAAAACTGGCTTCCACTTCCTTCCTCCTTCAACAATGATCACATTATCTACTGAATCTGAAATTCCAGCTTTGATGATTTGGGGGGTTTGGCTATACACAAAGGAAGAATTTAAAAGTGTCATTATTTTCACACTAAGATCCAGAAATCCAACAGACTCTGAATTATTTAAAGAAATACTTGAACAGATACCAGGTAAGAAAAATTTCAGCTTTATAGAAGTAAAGCAAGCTATCAGTTACCGAAACACTGAAGGACATTAAACCAGTAATGGTTTCATATCAAGTCCTGAAAAATTATCCACATATTAAAACAAGAAAAAAATGGACTTCCCTTGGAAAGTCATATTACTGCAACACACACGGGCTCCAGAAATATAGAGGATTTTTTTAGAAGGGATTAACTAAAGATCAGTTTCAAGTTTAAAGATTTATTTTGCTTGTGTTGCGCTGAGCTTTCTGCACAGCCGCAAGTGAACAATTCGTGTCCTTTGGTCTGAACCAACCCCTGGGACTGAGGAGGAGAAGGAGAGCTGGCCCCAGCCCCACTCCAGCCACTGTCACCCGCTGGCCCCCGGCAAACCCTGGGAAGGGGCCGATGCCCAGGACAGCGCCCGCAGGAGTGGTTCACGTCACAGGAGTTAATACACACACGTCCTGCAGAGCCACTTCAGGTGTCTGTGTCCCAGCTTGGGGGGACACACATCACTTCAGGCTTTTAAGGCTGAAAATAACATGGCTGGTTCTGCACGATCGTCAGACTATTACAGCATTTCCACCCAAATGGCTTCTCTAGGACCAGAATGGAAGGTGTAAGTAAAAGGAAATCTCTGTTACTTATCCCAGACTTTAATCAAACGAGAAGGATAACCTGTGTTTCCTTTGAAAATCATATACATGATACAGAACGAGCTATCGTACCAGAAAGGCCTTAACACAAAATGAAAACCTCAGATCTATTTTCTCTAAGTAGGGAAGAAGTAACTTGGGGTTATCCTTTTAGCTTATTCATGCATTATGGACTCGGTAGGTTTGTCTTGGGTTTTAATACGTTATTATTAATTAGACATGGCACGGCCAGAGGCAGAAAGCAATTAGAAGAAAAAGCAGAGACCCAAACTCACCACCCCGCAGCCCACGGGACTCTGCTCGCTGCCCGGCTGGACCCTGGCTGGCTGGGGCTGCCCGAGGCTGCCCGGGAGACACTCGGGGTCGCTGGTGACAGAGAAATGCTCCCACTGGTGAGACGGAGCAGGGAGAGATGGGGAGGGCCTGGGGCCGGATCTGCCCCCCTGAACCTCTGCCCACCCTTCGCTCTGCGGGCGTGGATGAGCTCGTACCCCACCAGCACCGCAGCCCTCAGCCAGAGCTCCCGCTGCCTCCCACCCAGGCTGGTGGTAACAGAAATCCTGGGAAGTTTTCACGCACTTTCCTACAAATCACGTCTGTGGAATGTATCTGACTTCTAACTAAACCTGAATAATTCATGTAGTAATAATACATGTTTTCCCTCATTAGTGGGATACGCAGATCACAAGCTCCTGTTGTTAAGATTTTCCAAAGATCAAGAATTTAGCGATAAGAGCTTGATGCAAAAGAGGTTGAAATATTACTTTAATGTAAAAAAAAAAAAGTTTTATTTCCCTAAAAATCACATGTTCTTCTGCAATAGAGTGTATGACATTGCAATTTTAAGTTAAGTGCAATTTGAGTTGAATGAAGCCTGTTTACATACGATGCTTAAGTTTGTAAGTAACCAGAGCATTCCTAAGGCTCATTGTCCAAAGGCAGCCCCAGCCCCAGTACCTCCGGTGCCTAATAAAGGCACTCACTCATATCGCCGCGCTCCCCTACACGCCCCCGGCAGCAGGGTGACAGCACACGAGCCGAGCCACTCCCGAGGTCATCAGGTACAACGAGCGGTGTAGTAAAATATCCCTGTTCCGTGCCGGAAACATCTATTTGCATTTAATTGTGTTCTGATGAAAAATACCAACTCGAATAAGTACCTGACTGCATGCTGGAAACCCATTTGTAGAAAACTTACCCCTGGGTACGGACTCTTGTCTAACAGAGCTCACCATATAAACCTGCTCTTCAGCATTACTGTAAGCTGGATTTTAGGCTTAAAAATCAAACTATAACAACATCAAAAAATTCCCTCACCTACTACCTAAAAGAAAATATCAACGTGAAATACAGAAGTACAAAATTAATACAAAAACTATGAAAAACTTGGGCCAGACCTCGCTGGTGGTAAAGCCAGTGTGATCTCTCTGCCTGTAAGGGACTTGGGACAACGGCCACCACCCCCATCCTTCTACACCCCCAGTTGTCACCTGCGCATCCAGCACCCGTCGTACAGGCGGCAGAGGGATTGCCAGTTATCCTGAAGTTCACACGTGACCCGAAACACCTTTTAAACACTGAAGTTGGGAAAATTAAAGAACTGAAGCAGGCTTTTCTCCTCCCTCCTCTAGAGCAGCCAGGCACGAGCAGCGTCCCAGGGGGACGCACGGAGCAAGCCCCAGCAGCTGCCTGGTTTGGGTGCAGGAGGGGGCCAGGTTTGCAGCCTGCTCTTCCCCGGGGCAGAGGGACCTTCCCCAGGCTCAAGACGTGGCGCCTGTTGCTGGCTCTGCAAGGTGCTACGGTCCAATTAACACCACCGTCGCCACCCTGCAACCTCGGCTGCTCAGGCAGCTACACAGTTCCCAGGCAGCACCGAGGACCAGGCAGATGAAGCTTGCAGCTTCGCGGGCAGAAAAAGCTACAAAAATAATTCTGACGCGCTTTTTCGAACACATCCTGAATTATTTGAGCGCTGGTGTATAACGCCGTATAACACGCATGATGACGCGCTGCTGAGGGAAGCTTTTATCAACACTTTACAAATCCAAGTGAAGAGGGGAGGCTCTCCCAGGCGCACCACCCCTGCGCCTACCTCTGCCCGCCAGCCAGCGCGTGCCCCCGCGGTGCAGGCGCAGCAAACCCACCCGGGCACCATGACACGGGCATCCTCGTTAGGCACCCCGTGCAATGAGCTTGAGCCAGTTGCAAGCCCAGTTTTACTCAGCCTTTCTACATCTGTGTTTTCCCCAAAGCCTCCACTTCCTGGTTAAGTGCTCAAACGCTAAAATGCAGCTCCCCTTCCATAAAGTATTTTAATCTAAAAATAATTTGGACCATGTTTATTTTTAAGAACTTTTACCCTCCCAAAAACAATGTTTAAAAGAAAGCAACTTTAAACATTATACAGAGTAAGTAATTGCTGTTGCTTTCATTGCAGATAAATCACTTCTAATCTAAATTTTTTTTCAAAAAAAAAAGATCAAAAGTAATATTAATTGTACTGGCCAGGGAGCAAAAGGACATTCCCAGACATTAACTGCTTTCCAAATATGAAAAACATATTAAATATCTCTCTTAAAACAAGATGCTTTCCTCATGTTTCCTTTGGGGGAAATCTGCTGGGCTCAATCCTCCCCAGGCTCGGGCATCGCCAGCCAGGCTTGGCCGGGGAGCACCCGCCATGCACCAAACCCACCGCCCGCCTGGGCGCCCGCCACGGGACAGGGTGATGACGCTGGGGTGGCACAGCCACCTCGCCTCCCCCTGCCCATCACCACCCCTGAACCACCCAACCACAGCGGCAGGCCTAGTCTGCACATGAATGCCACACCAAGAGTCATCCCAATTCTGCAACCTGATTTTCCCCAGGCTTTTGTAAGAAAGCGCGCGCACACACACACACACACACACTCGCCAGGTCCCACCCCACCCAGCTGTCACTACAGTACACGTGGATCTGATACCAGAGACACATTTCGCTTTTATTCAATCATGGCCTGTGATTTCTGTTGCAATCGGATCAGAGGCAGGAGGGAGAGAAATGCACTTCAGCAGCGCGAGGAAATACACTTAGGGTTAGTCCCAAATCAGATACACTAAAGCTGGTTTTCCTTCAGCCAGGGGCACCCGGGGCCAGCACAGCAGCGCAGAGCACCCTCAGCCTTCCTCACTTCCCCCACAAGCCCAGACCCCTTAAGAGTGGGAAAACACGGATCAGTGGAGAGGTGGTGCCTCGGGCACACAACTCAGGCACACAACTCAGGGTAGCGAAGAGCATTAAATCCACAATTTGGATTTGTTATGAGGACAAAAAGAAGCCGGGGAAAACGATGCTCAGTGCTGCCTACTGGCCACAGAGAAAAGCCCATCAAAAGCATCACTTCTCCTGGCGGTTTTGTTCCCCTTTCCCTCTACCACAAAGACTTTTTAATGATTTAAAGTCACAGTGAGGAAACACAGGCAGTTTCTTCCATTGACGGGAAGTGGGGAATTGCGCTGCCAGCCCAGTCTCCTCCACCCAGCCCCACGGTGGGGCACCCCAGGTGTCCCACAGGTGACACGCACAGCCGCTCGCTGCCGGGGACGTTCGATACCTGAACACCCTGTTTCCTCTGTGCCGCCGCGGACTGTTCCTCAGGAGCAGACGTGCGTTAAACCGCACGGCTCGGGCCTGACGTCCACCACGTGCGGCCTGCCCGTGGCACAGCCACGGGGCACGGCACCTCCACGGCGAGGCTGCTCGTGTCCCTGGCTCCTGAAACACAGAGCTCGAGCTAAAAGGAGAAGGATGATTTTCTTTTCCTGGCAATGAAGGCTTCTCACCCCCCATCAGTAACTCCTGCCCCCCACATTTACCCCACTCCTCCCTCCCGCAACAGATGGGACCCACGGCCAGAGGCAGGCTGCCGAGCAAAAGCCAGATCTACAGTTGGATTTGGTTCACGTATTTATTTTTAACTGAAGCCCGTCACCTTAATTACTTTTAAAGTATGTGAACTCTGATCACATGAATCTGAGTTTTCTGTCAAAGTAATTTTCCTGAAAGAGCTGTTCCTCTGGAATAAGCCTCTCATCTGCTAATCCACCAGAGCCACAGCCGCCGGCTTTCCCAAAAGAAAAGAATACCACTTTTCTCTCACATACATGAGGAAGAATTTTATTAGGCTTTACTATACGCGTATGATTAGAATAACAGAAAGAATAGTTTATTTGTGAAAGGACTGAAATAAAAACAATACCCAGGTCCTCAGAGGACAGGACAGATGCCTTTTAGCATGAAGCATTAAAAAAATAAAAATAAAACCCACGACACACACATAGGTCCCTCACTTTTCCAATCTAGTTTCTTCTCTCTACCTCACTAATATCTTTTTTAAACAGAACAGCAAGAGTATCTGAACTTCTACAGACTCCTAATGATGAGGATTTTGCATACTTATCATCCCTTGTAAGAAAACAGGCCCACGCACTGCAGTGATAAACAGTACACAAGGCACGATGCAAAGGGATAAAACTGGTTGAGAAGTTCATAAATATAGATCTTTAAAATGTTTTAATGTGAAATACATGACAATGCTCTACCCTCCTGCAGCGTGCAGAAGCAGATTACGAGTGAGCATCACAGGATTTGTAAAACAAAGTCATCGCGTATCTCGCATCGGGATGGCAGCACCCGGCACGGTCCAGGTGTCACAACTCCTACGAAGGCAGGCACGAGCCGTGCCTGACTCACCTGCCGGCTCCCCGGTGCAAAGCTCCACGCTTTGCCGACCGCTGGCAGCACCTAAGTCACCCAGAGACACAGAGGACGCTTCACCTGAGGGGTTTCTGGAGTCAGAGGTGGCAGCCGGGCTCCCTCTGCAGCCTCCACACATCCCATCCGGGTACCGACAGGACCAAGAACAATCCGAGGTGTTTGGGATCACAGCAATAAAACCTGACAATGCCTGTCCTTGCCGGGGATTACAGAGCGGCCTCGAGGGTACCAGCCGGCCGTGCCCCATCTGTTGGAAGGCATGCCCTTTTTTGAGTTATAACGCCAAAAAAGGAGCTGACAAATTATTATGGTTTTCCAATTCACTATTAGATTAATCCTTAAACAGAAGATATACAGTTTCAACTTATTTTCAAAACATCAGGAGAAGAAAAACCAAATATTTAATGTATCGACTTAAACTTCTGTTGGGCAGAAGTACTTCAGACCATACCCTCAGCTGAGGTGTGTCTACGCCACTGTCAGTGCTGACAGTCAAGACCCCCTGCATAATTCACACAGTAAAAAACAAACAAAAAGAGAAAATATAAATAAGTGAGGCTTCTCCCCAACCGTTTTCCTTTCCTATGAAAGAGACAGTTATCCCTGCTCCAGCAGCACTTAGATAAGCACACGCAGAATGCCCACAGGCTACAGTTTTTCATTTTCCTCTTGGCCGATCTACAACTAAGCTGCCAAAATAAACAAACTTAGCCTTCCAGTCAGGCTCAAAATGAACCAGCAAACTGAATTTTTATGTCATAAAAGGAAGCAAAAAAATGAGCAGGAATGGTTAAAATGCTTAAAATATCGACACTTTTTTTCCGGGAGAAGGGACAATAAATTTACGAAGACCAGCTACTAAGCAATGATTTCAGAGGCTAATGACAGAGTCCCTGACGCACACAACACAGTATCACAATTACAGGCTTCTTTCTGAAGTCGATGAAGAAAGAAAGTTTGGCCCCATGACATCAGGGAACAAAAAAATAGACTTTTTAGGTCAGAAGAGGAACAAGCACGTATTTTGAAAGCTACATCACCTACCCATTCTTTGCAGAGCAAAAACTTCATTAAACCACAAGTTTTTTGAGTGACATTTTTGCTGCCCAGTGAAAGCTCCAGGAACACGCTGGTGAGGAACCCGAAGCCTCCCTGCTGAGTCAGAGCTGCAGGGATGTCCCAGGGTCACCTGGGCAGCAAAGAGCCAGCTCGCCTGGAAAGAGCTGGTATTGATGTTGTCTGGAGACACAGTGTTTTCCCCGTGGCATCCAGCCTATCTTCATTTCTAGACCTAATGCAAACTTTAAATATTTCATTGTGTATTGAAGACGTGAAAGATGAACTTTTCTAAAATGCTGAAAACACAATAAGAAAACGAAGATAACGTAGATGCGGAGACTGGAGCGATCACCTCCCACAATGCCAGTCAGCGCATTTCAGCTTTATTTTGGCCCAGTTCTGCCTCTGAGAGGCCAGTAACCACAAACGGAGCTCAGTCCCGAGACGCAGCACAAGATTGCTCTGACCACTTGGTTCATTAAGAAAACATTCCTTTTAAATACATCATGCAAGCCACTCACTCTTCAGAGCTGGTGAGGTACAGTCACCACTCTGCTGACGGCTCCAGCAGGAAGGCACAGTCCCTGCAGTGCGACAGCTCCAGTGGTTCTGGCCACACACCGGTGGGAGAGCTCTGAAGATGCTCCAGCACCCACCACACCAGCCCCAAAATCACACACCAGGTGGGAGACAGCTGCCTGGGTTTATCTGCAGCATTTGGGAAACAGAAGTTGCTAACCCCACATGAGGTATTACTATCTCATGTTCTTAGGATTAATATTTCAACCTAAATATTTGTAGGGGAACATCATAAAGGAAGGCACTGGTTCGTATATGTTCAAACTGCTCTTTCTTTTGAATAACTATAATGCACATTCCCAAAGAGCTGTGGGATAAGACAAAGAAGTAACAGGTACCTAAAGCATGGGAGAGCAGACCTGGAGACTGTAACTCTTTAGTTTTACTTCACTATAAAAAGTTGCACCTGTGCACTGTTCCCCAGAGCCCCCTCCAGAAAAAAAGCATAAAAAAATTTCCAGGTTTGCAGCCACCCTTGCAGTGCATGGTAAAATGAAAGATGAGCGTGAATGTGCACAACTTGCTTTTTTCTGCTGGTAAGATTCTTTTCATTTAAGTTTTTAACAGCCCTCTTTTTTCAAGATAAAAACACACAGCAGGCTTCTTAGACAACCTGGAGCTCATCCCCATCCTTCAGCGTGTGATTTCCCTTCACATCTGAGCTATAACCAGGTACTCATGTACTGCTTCATTTATCTCCACTCTTTTCATTAAACTAATTACTCTGTAAAGTACTTCACGTATTTCAAAATACCAGCACACATTTTGAGGTTAGCTCAGGCAGGCCCAGATCTGAGGAATGTCTGTGGCTCCTGTAGGCTGGCACAAGACTGTAAGTCCCAATGGCATTTAGGAGCAGTCCAGCACTAATTTAACGTACCACCAACACCTAAGGCACCAGGGGAGTCACCCCCAGCGGAGGAAATTCTCCGCCAGCAGATCCCACTGAGCACTTTGCACCAAGAACCCAAGGAGAAGAATGCCAGCCAGCAGCTGAGGTCTGAGAGAGCCCTCCAGAGGAGTTCCAGCCACCCTGCCCCTCTTCCCTGCCGCGCAGCTCCAGTATCTATCTTTGTTTCCCTGGGGCAGGTGCTGACAAACACGGCCCTACAGTGGTTTTTTGAGTTCTCCTTATGAACAAAGAAGTACCAGTATGCAAACAGCCCTCACTTCTCTGCACACCATTTCTGCTTACAGTAATTAAAAGAAGCTGCTATTCTTTTTATCTCTGCAGTAGCGACACAAAGAGGAGTACAAACCAGAGCCTGCCCTGCCTCACACACCATAACCAGAAGCGCTCACTAAGCTCCAGCCGCAGGGTCCTTATTGCTGATGATAACGTACAAGCCAGAAGGAAAACAGATGGGTTTTCAGAGGCCAGAGCCCGCAGTTAAGGGAAGAAGGGGGGAAAAGAATAATAATAATCAGATTTTAGCTTGTAAACTGCAATTTTGCTGGAATCGTTGAAAAAAGAATGAGGATTCCATGATGTCACTTTTACAGCCAACGCTCTGACTATAACTGTGCTTTACTGACCTGCCAGTCTGAAGTACTGGTACACCAATTCACCACTTGGCTGCATAAAAGAGCGTAAACCCACCAATTTTAAATAAAAAGCCCATTTTGTGATTCACATATGAGAAAGTACAAATCCCAAGTACCTGCTGTGTCAAGCAAAATACATAAAGCATTATCAGAAAAACACACTGGAAAAACGTGAGTGCCACATAAAGCAGTCTGGAAGAGTAACTTAAAATGACTGATGTGATGCTTGTCTTTTTTTTATGTGCTTTTGCCCTCCTTCCACTTACTGCACTCATTTCCCTTTTTAAAAAAAAAACTCTCCTTTATACACTGCCTTTGTCTGACCCTTTCAGAGGATAACATAGCATTAATAGAGCAGGTAGGCAAATACCCGGACAAAACTAGACACATACCACTCTTGGTTCCTCCTGAAGGACAAGCTGTGACCGGGAATGCGTGTAGATGGAAGGACCAGATTATCAAATGAATTAGAATTTGTATGTTCTTCTCCTTGTTATAGGAAGAAAAAAAAAAAGATTAATTATTTCTACAACATAGATCTTGAGACAACTGCAGATCTAACTGAGAACCAGAAGCCCTGAAACACACATTTGCAACATTTCACTATTAATCATCCATAAAAGCTTAGAACAGCTGGTAATTTGGACACAGACAAAATGACGCATTGTCCACAGATTTCTGTATCCAATCCTTGAAGAAACTTAGCATATAAAATAACATAGTATTACATGTATATTTCTAACAAATGGCAGATTTACAATCAGCTCTATTTGTTAGGTCCCGTGGAAGCCAGAGTCAGCCCCTGCCCTCGACGTGCAGCGCTGGTGCATGCTGACGCAGTGCCACAGGGACGGCGAGCGCTGCTGGAGACACCGGGGCCGGCACGCCGCCAGCCTGCGACCCACCGCAGGACCTCCACGAGACTAGTCTCCCTTTGTCTGAAAATAAATTAAAAAAATATAACCTGGCTGAAAACTAGTGGGAAGCCCTGTAAAGCGTGCAGCACCACACACCCAGAACACCAGACGGCAGCACGGGTCACGCGGGGCTGCCAGCAGCGACGCACAAGCTGCTCTTGTGCCACCCCGGCTGCAAGGCGGCCGCTGCCCTCCCGTGACAGCAAGGCAAGGCACGACCCTTGTGTTACTGCGAAGCAGCTAATTCAAGCTGGAGAGTCAGCTCAAGCTTTCACCAACGACAGTGCTAATCACCAAGAAGTCACTCCCCAAAAAGCACGGAGCACAGGCAGGACAAGATCTGGGGCCCGTTCTGAAAGCAGGCGCTGATCAAAGAGACGCTGTTCTGCTCCGCGGTGGTGCCACGGCCACAGCTAATGGCTTCTGAACCACGGGTCAGGCCCGTCTGGGGGTGGCAAGAGGAAGAAAATTCTGATTGTTACGGACAACGAAGTGCTCCCCTGGAGAACTGACTTTGGTCCTGCCCCTGGCGAGCCTTCTGCGAATGTGAGGCACGCGGTTAAATCAGACGTGCCGGGGGAGCGGCTAACTGCATGTTCTGCAGGTACTGACCCCCAGCCTGCTGGCGTTCCCCACGTGCTGCGTGCTTCCACGTCCCAAGTTAATGGGATTTGTTTTCACACACACATTGCTCAGCAGCGTTGGATGCTTTGAGTCACGCAGTCAAGATAATTTTCAATTTAATCTCATGGAGATTCTGACTGAACCCTGCTTCTGACATTTCCATAATTAGAAGTGTTTGGCGGTACATTTTAGCGAGATTCTTTTTATTTAACATTTTTGTGTGCAATTAATAACCTAGACTAAAAATAGTATTTATGTATATATACACCGCACTACGAAACCCAAGGTATTTTTAATACAGTATTTTATTTGAATACTCTACTGAGGTCATGTGAAGCCTCTATCTCTTTATATGGATAACTAGAAGCAAAGAGGAATGCATTGTGATAACATGCAAATAAGTATGGTGCATTCATACGAGACCAAACACTGAAGTAATAAAAAGGAAGGAAAACTACACAGCAGGACAGATATTTCCAGCATTAATGTAGCATTTCCACCTGCTGTGTAGACGCAAATTCTGTGTACATGAATTAACACTTGTTCTTATTTGTTTTCTCACCTTCTTTATAGAGCAGAAGCCCTATGTGAATCTTTACTTTCAACTAATATTAAGAAGCATCTGTAGCTGCAAAGATTATTTCCATTTCTTCCCACGTATGGAAAATGTGGTTGTTACATACAGCCCCCGGAGGGAAAATTTACAGAGTTATGCCAAAAAATAAGAAGAAATGTCTGTTTGACTCTTGGCCTTTTATCACTAAAATATCTTTTAAAAAAATATATAAATTTGCATCATCTGAATGCTCATCCAGATGTTAATAATAAGGTATAAATCAATTTAATAACATAACTTCTATACTGGCTGGTCAAGCAAAGCTCAGCAGGGAGGTCCTAGACTTTAGGTGGATCTCCGATTTCTTATCTTAATATTTTTTATTAACATTCCTTCAAGATTAATACTACCCCGAGAACAGCTTGGCACATACAACTGGGCCATGCATTTATTTTCATCATCATCATCCTGCTCACAAGGTTTAACTAGTTTCTTGTAGATAAAATTGCTAAAATATTTTCATGGTAGACAGTTATGTTTTAATGTCAAAGCAAACACCACAAAAGGAGATGGTTCTGAGAAAAAAAAATGAATCATTATCTGAACATAACACCACAAAATGCAGAGTATTGCCCAATGGACGATCATGACAGCAAACCTAGAACGGACGATCCTTGCACAGAGCACAGTACAAGGATGAGTCGCTGCCCTACTCCACTTAACCGCTGCTATCAGGCAAGAGGAAGGAGGCAAAGCCCATTCTGTTTTCTCCACCGTGAGGGTCTCCTTGGGAAAGGCACAACAGAAAAACCAGTTGTCTGTACCCACACGGCAGTAAGAAGCCTGAGGTCAGCCAGCTGCACCCTGCACTGGGGTGTCTCCTCTTTCTACTTCTTCCATCGAATCTAACTTTGTGCTCTTCCTGCCTGGTGTTGTGAGGACGTGGCTTTTCCTTTCCATCCAACTAAACGTCCTGCTCAAGCCGTCATCACATAATACCGTAACTCCTACAGCCTTCTTCTCCACAGCCTTGATAAACGCAGTCTTGCTCAATTCCTACCCATTTAAAAAGTGGTCTCAAGAAGAATTCTCTTTACTTCCTTTTTTTGTATGGCAAATCCATCTTTGCAGTTCCACCTATTGCTTCACATATGCAAAAAAAACCCAAACCTACACATCTTTAAGTACTTCATCACTTGGAGGGTTAGCAGCCTATAAAGGGCCTTGCCTTTATTTTTTGTTCTTTGTTGAAATCTTTATCTTCACCAAAGATGTTTGTCAATTCATTCTGAATTTGTCAATTCATTCCTATAATAGAGACGTTGCACAGAAGCGTCCCAAATATCAGCCATACCTCATCGTGCCCCTTCAGGCCAACCCCTCCTCCAGCGTAACGCTCACAGTAATTCCACGGGGGACAGGGGCAGCCATCGCTCCTGGCCCTGTTCACACCACCCCACTTCTGGCCCTTGGCTCCATCTATCGCGGAGTATGAGCCCCTTGGGGGAACAACTTTGTTTCGTCCCCCAACAGCAGCGCAGTCCTGATCACTCCACAGGGTGTTTGCACACCAACGTGGGACAGCCAGGGCAGAAGGAGGATTCAGCTGCACTGGGAGACAGGCTTCCAGTCCACACCCGGCACAGCAGCTATGTGCGACCGACACCCCACCGAAGGCCCAGGCTGGCACACCATCCTGCAGGTAACTTTTACTGAATTCCTAAGAAGGTCTCATAAACGCAATTTAATCGGTTATGCTAATCATTTTACATCAGAACTTAGATGCATCATACTTCACGCAGCTCAGCAAGCAAAATCAAAGTGTTTTCAAATCTCTGCTACTGTTATGAGAAGCAATGACAGAACAGTCCCGATTGCCTTTGTTCTGCTAATTAGGAGGAAAAAAGCCTTGGAATAAGGTTTTGCTAGTGTAGGGGTACAAGGGAAGACTGGCGAGGAGGGCTGTAGGGACGCTCAAGACACTTGCAGCTGAGGTGTCAGAAAACACACCCGTCGCACTGGATTGCTGCTCGGCCTCATGTGCTCGACCAGCAGCACACGGCCTGGGATCGATGTGGGGGCATCTCTCACATCCCTGCCCCACAAAACTGACGTGCAAGCGCTGGGAACTCGGGCAGAGGGGCAGGTAAACATAACAAAGCCGTGGGATAAACACCCCACGCTTTCAAGCGAGGAGAGATCTTCTTATGCCTGCGCTGCTGCCTGTCAAGCCACTCGTGTGATCGCTGCCTGGGTGTCTCAGCCGGGGGCTGCTCCGAGGGGTCTTCAGATTCTCAGGTGGCAAGAATAAACCTACTCTTTGCATTTCAGTTGGGGTTTGTGGTTGTTCCTGCATCCTGCCCGTTTCAGCCCATACAGCCAGGGAGCACATTAGTGAACACACAGTGCGGTACCACAAGAAACTTCTGTAACAGATAATTCTCTCTGCTTTCTTAAGTCTGACACAAAGCTGGAATAATTACGATGATAAAGTCTAAGCAGCCCCAGTAAATTCACCTAAATCTGGTATCAACACAGTTGGGATACTTATTTGCATGTTTAAATTACTCAAGTGACTAATTTTATAATTTCTTTCTCAATTGCTGAATGCCTTACTTTTAAAATTAGTCCCCTGAGAAGCAGAGGCACAGTGCATGCTGTTGTTAAAGTTAAAAACTTGTTATACTTTACAAGATTATCATAATATTGCATACATTATTTCTTATTTAATATAAATTTAATTGTGCATATAATTTGATAATTTAATACCCCTAATTTGTTATCCAAATCTAGAATGCATTCATTTGTTTTCTTCTTGGAAAAAAGTTACATTTGAGGTTTCTGCGAATAAACATTCTTATTATTAGAACTCCCACTTTTGTGGTATTTTGCCTGCAGTCTTCCCAAATGGGACAAAACACATACCCAGTGAAATCACACCCTTTCATCGTTATTCCTGTCCTTGTTGCGGAAGATGCAGAACACCAAGACAGACTACCTCGCTTCATCAACGAGTTCTGATGATGCTCCTGGGGCACATCTTGGGCACAGTGACAAGGGACGGCCATAGAAGGCCACAACAAGAACGAACAGCATTTTGTTGCCACTGGAGGCAAAATTCTCCCCTCCTCCTTTTCCACTGGTGTGATTTTTAGGAGAAAGCCAAACCTCTGGAAACCTCTACAAACAGCGATCATGGTCAGCAGGATCTGTTTTCTGCAGAAGCTGACTCACTCTGACCTTCCAAAACGTCAGATTCCGTACCCTGTGCCAAAAGCCCCCCTCCCCAGCAGCAGTGTCCTTCCTCACGCCGAGCAGCGCTAGGGAGCGCTCAATGAACCGCCTGGGCGGTGCTGGTTTGCCTGGACTACAAAAGAAATCAAGGAGAGAGTCCCACTGGAAAGGACGCTGTCGCTATAATCCTGATTTCTCCGAGCTTTGTACAATACCTGGTGTAAAAAAGATAAATAAATCTGGCAGGTTTTACGAAGAGCGTGGATCAGCCCTTGTATGACTGGGTTTGACAGGTCCACCTCCCTGCATCACGGCGTGTTTGCAGCACTGACCTTGTCTGCTCAGCGTAGCTTTCGGCGTGCACAGATGCTACTTGGAGATTTTAAAAGCAGGCTGCAAATGGCCACTGAAAACATCTTTTACAGCATTTGGAAAAACGCATTTTGTTACAGCGTTGCCAACTACTGTCTCTGGCAAACCAGCCTCTCTAGCAGTTTGTTGATGTGCAATCTGGTTTTCCACATCCACAGTGATCTCGGGAACCTCCCAATGAAAGTAAAACTCATTCAGCGGTGCCACAGGAATGACACAATACTTTTCTGTAGAAACTATAAGAAAATATTTTTCTCATATGTTCTACTGACACATTATTTCTTTCCTGTTTTCCAACTTGGCTCTCTCTGGGCCTCATCACAATCTCCAAAGACCACAAGGACCACTGTTAACAGTTCCACACCCACCCTCTCACCTCCCCCTCGGGATTTAACACCCATCTGCCATCCACCAGCCACCCCGTGTTCCCAGCGCTGCTGCTTCGCCTCTGCATGAGGCATCCAGAGAGCCGAGCCTCAAATCGGGGCTCCCCTGCCCCAGGAGCAGTTACGCTGCTCAGGTAAATTCTGCTCCAGAGAGATCCACCAGCCAAAGTACAAACAAAACGTCAGAAGCAGTCTCCCCTTAACTCCCGCTTTGCTCTCCTCTTGTACAGTTCCCCCATTCTTTTAAGCTTTTGTACTTCTAGTTTCCCTCGCCAAATATAAGAGCAAGGTTTTCAGAAAGCCTGTGTCTGGTAAACTCCTTTCTGCCCTATTCTTCTGGAGCTCAGGAAGGTATTACATGAACACAGCAGTAAAAGTTCAAAATCCCAGATACTTTACACTGCTGATACTCTTTGCTTCAAAACCAAAACAAGAGCAATACCTGCTCCTTCCCAGAAGTGAGCAACACAGCTCCTGCACCCATCTGCCCAACAGCAAGTCCTATTAATGTGTTTTAGCAAGAAGTTTAATCAGGAGTAATTGCTTCACCAAAATACCAGAGGACGTATTTTTCCATTGCAAATAGAAAACAAAATCCTAATAAATGTCCACCTTCATACAGGTGTTAAAGCCATTAAAACTCATGAATCACTAACATCAGTTTTCTGTACACAGAGAGTAAAGGGTTCTTTTTCTCGCATGAAAATGAATTTTTCGTATAACACAGCTTCTGCAGACCTACGCTAACTTCCTCGAGCAAAGGTCAATACAGAACATGCACCTTCTAAAGCTTGCTGCTAAGAAAACTAACTTTTAAATCTGGTCAGCCTATACCCAATCTTAATATAACATACAGATGACCTTACTAAGCTTCTCTATCTTCTATAAACTTAAATTAATTGTATCATTTTATTTAAGTTTCCAACTTTCTGTGGTGTATTAGCATATTAAAATTAACTCTGTGGGCTGTAATCACTTTACCTTAATAAAAAAACTTACCAAGGCAAATTTGATAAAATTATAGTACCCCCTTGTGGTGTTACCTTCATACCCCAATAGAACATTTCTTAATATTACATTCTAAAAAAAACCCTTCCTCTATCGAGCTCAGTGGATAACTAATTAACCTTTTCTAGAATCCAATACGAGCAAAGGGAAATTAAAAGGACTATCACCAGAATCTGAGAACAGATGAGCTAGAATGACATTCATAAGCCGAGGAAGTAATCTTCAGTAAAACCTCACGCATTTTTACATCACAAACATAGCATATAATGCTTTAGTGTGAAAAGAGCATTTGGGTAATTGTCTCCAGGATACGACACAAGTAAAGAATACTTTGCATTTAAAAAACAAAAACCAAAACATCACACCCCCAAACCCCTCCAGCATATCAGCTAACAAAAAAAACCATTCGGTGATGGTATCTCACCTTGGACAATGTTTTCCCTCGCTAAACTTAATTGACTCTGGCCCTTGGACTCCAGAGGCCCCACTGCAGAACTCTTCAATCTTCCACTCCCTAACATCTATACACAAATATACATACACACTCCCTTCGCCTTCGGAAGAAACAATAGATCCTTCTGAAAGCAATGAAACAAAACCAACAGATTCTCAGAGGAGGACAAAACAAAAGAACAGGTTTTATTCTCTACGCTTTCTATTTTGATTGCAAAGATATATGGAATTTCTTGAAATTAAAACATCCATCTCTCCTAAAAGTACTAGGTAAGTCTGTTCTATTTTAGTATTATCACCTACTAAAGCCCTACAGATCACAAGCCACACACTTAATTAGATTTCCCTTTACAAAGCAGAGGTCCCTGCACCTCGTTGCTCCATGACACCCAGCACCACTAATAGTAGGGTAATACCAAAAGCATTAAGCATAAAGAAATTCTTTAGATGTTACGTGGTTTGAATATCTGTACAAACAACACGCACTTTTAAAAGAAATTTTAATGACAATTAAGACTTTAAAAAAAATTAAGAGAGGATTCTGACATTTTCTTCATGATTATACAGTACTAGTCGCAACGAGCGTTTGGCCAGACTCCAGTGAAAGACTGTTTTTATTTCCGTTAACCTGCTGGCTCACTGATACACGTACACTGGCGTCTAACCTACACACCAGAAACGTGGCAAAGGATACCAGACCACACGGTTGCCTAAAGGCTGACACAGATAAGACGGCACAGAAGATCTTAAACATCTGAAAGAAGTATTCACGGCATCCAACATGAACTGCTGCTCTTCGCAGTAAACAAGAGCACGTGAGACACGCAGAACATTTCTCGTAACAGGAGCACATTTCAATAACCCAGCCAACAACACTGACTCCATCGGTGATGTCTACCAGGAGATGCAAGCGTTCCAGAAATCGTAACAACATGAAAAAGAACGGGATGAGCAAGTGCAAGGGAGGCGGATCTCTCCCAAAACCAGGACTGGGTTGGTCTCCCCACCAGTCACACTGGGCATACGCAGCCAAATCTGGGCTGCAGGGGAGAAGACACGCTGATGAGGGAGTATCAGAGAGGAGCATCCCAGGGAAGAAGCGAGCAGCAGACACCAAGCTGAGGAGGAAGCGAAGGGGAGAGGCGAGGTGGGTAACTGCGGCGGGTCGCAGTGCCACTCCTCGGTGCCCAGCAGTGCTTAAACACCAGCCTGCTTCCACGGTGTCGCTGGCAGCTACAGGAGAAATTCATCTTCCTGGAGAAGGTATGGAAAGCAAATGTGACATCCCTGTTACAGATGTTGTGTTACAACATAATTAACACAGCACAGCATCGAGAACAACAGTAAATTTGGTCTATAAAATGCAGACCCAGGCTATACAGGATTTGTAACTGCCTAATACTGAAGTCGTGACATAAAGTAAATACATTTTAAGTTCCTGTTAGTTAGGGAAAGAGTTTTGAAAGGCTGACATGCAGTACCAATAAAGCATTTGTAAACGCCAACCTAAAATATGTGCATCTCGGACAGAAAATAGTTGCCATAGAAGGTTCATTTTTTTCCCATATTGGGCGTACAGAGAAGTGGTGTAAAACCCCCTGTCTGCTGGAAGGAGGTGTGATTTTGCATTATTCTCAAGTTGTGACAAATCGGGCGTTGGGACCAGTAGAGGTTGTAAAGTGTCCTATTAAAACCACCACCGGTATACATGTAAAAGAGGTGGCAACTATGGCGGTGCCAAAGTACGAAACAGAATTCCTCCGTTTCCGCTGGTCCCAGTATCTTTCACAGGGACAGCTGCTCCCACAGAAGGAATCCATTTAAAGCAAATTTGTGCTTCCTCGGCCCAGTGACAATTTCAACACTCTTCAAACAACAATAAAGTCTATCACTACTACCAACATTTCTAAAATATGTCCACTACAGAGATTTCAAAACTCAACGCCTGTATAACTGATTTTCCATTTTCCAAGACAGCTGCAACAGAAGGAAAAAGTGATTTTTATCTAAACCGTAAAACAAACTAGGAGCAGAACAAGACAGAAACATCAGCTAGATCAACCTTACCACGTTAAAGCCCTTTCAAGGCTAATTTACTGTGTGGTTTGTTCCATCTTGGCCTGGGTGTCACAAGAGTTCAGAGGAATCCAGGCAGATTACACTCCTTTCATCTTCAAACACTGGCATTCAAGGGCCCTGGGGACAAGTGCATAGAGTTTTGTTCCCTACCACCAGCACGAACCACTGTCCAAGAGAAGACTTTTGCTGTTGAGCTGGTAGGGCAGGTCTTCGACTTCTCCACAAGTCCAGTCTTGTGACAGACAAGGTGCCTGGAGATGGCCACACCCCCTGGACCATGAAGGCTGATGGCACCATTAGGGTGGTTTCATTATCGTGGTGCTTCTATAAGGTTTTCCTTGTAGGAGAGTCTTCCACAGCGATGAGTTGCCCAAGTGCCTTGGCAGAAGGGCCTTAAACCAGATTTGAAGGGTACCTCAAGACAGAACGAGGTGGGATGTTTAGGGCAAAAAGCTGTTGGCACAGAACCATGCTACATCTGGGTAACTCTCTGGGTATCCAGACCAGAAGTCTCCCCATCCGTGTCCATTCTCTCTCCACTGCTGTTTCACTGCTCCACGAGCATCAGCCTTGTGCCCACCAAAAGCAAGTTTGTAACATGGGCTGCGTAACCTCCACAGGACTAGGGACTGAGGTTTCTCAGAACTGGACTTTCAGAAAGATTTCCTCCAAGAACTGGCAGTCAGCACTTAGGGCTTTGTCCATACACAACAGTAATTCTGCGCCTTTGCAATGATTATTGTGACACCTGACAGACTTTGGTCCCGTCTTCTAAATTCAGTGTCCCAAGGAAACACCTCAGCTCTCAAACTGCACTGAGGCATCCTCTCATAGACCCTGAAGAGCCTGGGCCATTCTGCTGCCCCGTGTACAGGCCAACTGCACAAGCTTCCTCCAGCAGCAGGAGGACTCACGTGGGGCAGGCTCAGCTCCCACGAGCTCAGATGTCCTTCAGAGCCTGAAGACAAGGGAATGGGGAAGTCACCTGCCCAGTGGCATTTCACAGCCTTGCTGCGACAGTCTTGTTGAACAACCTTCCAGAGCAGCCTAGACACGGCTGTTAAGTCTTAATGTCATGATGTACCAAGTGCAACACATTACCTTCCATCACAACAGAAATAAGCAAAAAAAACACCAAAACCCTCCTCTCTACGACAAACGAAACTTCCCATGGACAAAATTGCATACATTCCTGATACCCGACTGCAGGTTAAGAATGGAAAAAAGAGAAAGTCTGAAAAGAAATGCACTTAAGGAGATTTTATTCAGGCAAGAGAGGACCTCCTGCTTAACATACACAAGCCATTAAGAATTTTTCCGGCAAATCATATGGACCTGCATGTAAAGTACATGTTAATTATTCTTCTCCCACTACAGAAGTAATGATGAAAGTATCCTGGCTTCAGGATGGACTGGTTTGATTCTGCTTCAGCACTCCATTCTGCCTTTCATTTTCCCACTGACTTTCTGAAATTCCACGGAAAGACGTTGTTAAACAGCAGTGAGTGTTATTCTCACAGCAGTGTACACTAATAATAATTCAGTGTGGTGTCATGGAAGGCTGTGAGCTCTTAGCTGAATTTATTTGAAAAATAAAGTTTGTTTTTTTTTTCTCAGAGATCTTTACTTAAGTCAGCATGGAACTCTTGTAAAAGATAACTACCAATAAGTCACAGTTGCCCAAGGAACAGCCTTTTTATTTTATTTTTTTATTCCTTGCTCACCATGACAACATAATAAATGAGCCCTGAGAGACTAGATGTGCATAACTATTTAAAATTTTGTATTTTATCTTTCATTGTATGCTTCCAGACATAACATTCATGATCTATTTTTTAAAACCCTCCTCAATGTCTCCAAGTGAAATACTCCAATTTTCAACTGCAATATACAATCATCAGAAATACATCTTTAGCCGTGATTCGAGGTAACAGTTTACGAAACTAGTCTGACGGTATTTTTGTGATCCATTAATAATTACTTGCTCCTGTAAAAGAAAAGCAACAAGCCAACAGTTTCAACATCTGCTTTTTCAATTTTTGTTTTGGGTTCTGTTGGATGTCTCTGTATTCTTTCATACATGACTAATAGGAAAGATATAAGACTAATAGGAAACATAACTGCAACTTCACTTAGGGTTGGTTTCAGTTAACAGATGGTCTTTAAACTATCCAACATAAAAGCATTCATTTTAGAAAAACTGACCCCAAACTGCTTCACAAAGTATTTCAATCTTTTTTTTTTTTCCACTCTAAGCTTTAGGATCTTTCAAGGCACTAAAGTATAAGTGGCTCGGGTTTAAAAAAAACCAACCAACCAAACAAAAAAGCAAACAAACAAAACCCCCAACACTTACAATTTCTGACCTGAAATATCCAAGACTAAAGGTTCTGGAAGATAAGTACCAGAAGTAACACACAGAGCTATACAAAAGGGCGGGGTTCCTGGTCTATGTCTTTTCTTGCTAGATTTCAAGGGCCACCACAGAATTACAGCAAAGAGATGTGCAAAACCCCACGTGCTACACGACTGCCACGACAGGTCAACCAAAGCTTCAGCTCTCCGTGAGCTAGAGCGGCAGTTACGGCGGGGTCTTCTGGCTGCTGTAATCGCTGTTTCCTTCCAGAGAAGTGACTACCACAAGTGAGACATCAAGGAACATTTTCTTTAATTTCTCAGTAATAAGCGTTCATGGGCACATGAATTAGGGTGGTAACAGCAGGAGTCCTACCAAACCATTTAAGGTAGAATACACAAATGAAAAACTGCTTGTCTCACACACACCTTGGGCAGTTGAAGAGCATTTACTCAGGATCAACAAACACGTTTTGCGATACCCACGTAGTTCCACATTTCTCATTCTGACAGTACCACTGCACTGCTTGCCCAGGTCTAACCCTTATCTGCAAAGCCGCTGCTGACCACAGGCAAAGCACAGCCGAGCACACACACCTTTGGCCCTGCTGTTCAGTGGTTTTGTTCATAAAACGCCACATTGGAGAGCCGTGCGATAACCCTGCCAGGAGTGCAAGCTGCTCACGGCACCGCTTTTCTTATAGATCTGTCTATGAAAGAAATGAAGAATAAATCCAAAGAAACAGCTCTTGTCCACAATGCCTTCCAAGCCCATCCACCAGCGACCGCAGAACTCGGGGACAAACGGGTGCCGCCACAGCGCCACTGCAGTTCTGTGGGCACCGTAGCGCAGCGCTGATTTAAACTGGAGCAATGTTTAATCCCGCCGACCTCTTTCAAACTCACTCTTTCCTACGTCATGACGGCAGCCCAACTGAAGCCAAAACCCATCAAGATCAACTTCACAGTAAATGTAAAATTTACAATTAAAACTTGGTATATACAAAATCCCGTTGGGAAGTACTTTGGGCACGTCTGTTGCCTTGTTCCAAAGGTGCCAGGCAACAACCCTGGGCCGCTGAGCATGGCCTGACTTCGCAGACCTTGGAGCAGCCGACTCGCAAGAGCAGCGACGCACCTCCTTCCCGGGAAGGGACTGTAGGTGGCAGCAGTTTTATATAGAAAAAAAAAACCAGAACTCGCTTTTTTAAATACTGAATTTCCAGTCCGCTTCGGAGCGCCTTGCTCCCATGCAGGGCCGTTTGCCCTTCCGATCCGTCCCTCCCACGCAGCCGCGCTCTTAAGGAGGTGCCCGCGCAAGCCACCAGGGTTCTGGGTGAGACCAGAAGCTGAACATCTCTGCCCACTAACAGGAAAGAACCACGCTCCGAAAGCCACTGAAATGCAAGTTTAGAAACACGTGAAGCAACTGAAGCTTGCAGAATAGCACTGTACCCTATGAACACTGCTCTTTATCTTAAATAAAGTATTTTTATTACTTCCTGACCACAATTCTTTCAGCTTTGCAGAGAGGTGTATGATCACTTAAACTAAATGAACCAACCAACCAAAAAAATTAAAAAAAACCCACACCAAAATTCTAGTTGTAAAAGTGCTATTAAAAATTCATACAAGAATTAGCACTGTACAAAAGTTAGTGAATAAACCCAAGTTCAAAGGAGTTTCTTTCTTTCAGACAGTCTGTTTGTTCGAGATGCACCCTCAGCATCTGCATGTTAGCAATTTTTCATTATTTATAAATGTCTTACAGGAGCACAGCCAAACTACAAGCCAAGAAGTCCAACACACACATTTTTAAAAATAGGGAATGTGTCTTGGTTATAGAACAAAAGAACTCATTTTATCACTTGGCTTTACCGCTTGCGAAAATGGCTCCTGGTGTGCTGAACTCCATGATAAATGTGCCCCCTCTAGATCTTTATTGCCCTTGTAAATCAAAGGACTGACAGCAGTTAATAAGAAAGCTTTTGAGTGGTTTTGAAGTTTTGCTTTGTACAAATAAAATCTCATATTAAAGAATTTGCTAGTCCTCAAGGTGTGGAAAAATGAGTATGACTAGAACCTGTTGTGCTTTCTTTTTTTAACTGTTTCTTTCCATCATGTGAAAAAAAAAATAATAATTTTGTAGCAAGGGTACCACAATAAAATAAGCAAATTACTCTATACTGAAATATAAAAACTAGAGCCAGTGTCTCAGGTATTTAAAAAAAGGAAAAAAAAAAGAAAGAATCTTTCTGGCATTTCCATGATGTCTGGAAAGAGCAACAGAATGAGAAGTGTAGAAGACAGAAGATGAAAGATTCCACAATTTTACATTAGATGTTGACAAGCCTTCTACAGACCATTTTTAACGGAAGTGATGGTTCCAGAGCCAAGAGTTATCAGCCAAAGCTTCAGTGCGATACTCTTGCGGGGAGGACAGGATTATCCGAGTCACCAGGTAAGGCACAGGTAACAAACAAAAGGGTTTAAAACCACTGGCAGGAACTACCACGACGTCCCCAGACTGCCAACCCCCGGTAAGGAGCCCCTTCTACTTACGTGTGGACCTTTGGGTCAAGCAGCAGTACTAACCAAACAGAAATAAATTACTACAGCACAAATATTTAAGGATCATGAAGTGAACGGATCAATTTATAATTACAGCCCTTGAAGTCTGATTTAGGGATTACGTTCCCGAACGGACATTTGGGAGAAGATGGTTCTGCAGAGATCTTCCAGCGCGGTTTGGAAAAAGACACTCTCTCTGGCATCGTGTGTCGAGGACAGAGCGTGAGCATTTCACGGAATTACGGTTTAACCAGAACAAGTCAGAGCTGATGTTGTGGTGGCTTTCTGTTTTGTTCCCCCAGCCTGCATGATCCTTGCTCAACCCAGGCAGCACGACTCCTTCCAAAACACTTTATGGCACACGCCGGCTGAGAAAATCTCAACAGGACACTACAGTCATTTGGACGAAGCTAAACATATTTTTAGGGGAATAAATACATTCCCTGCTCAAGCCGGTAGCACAAAGGTATGACGTGACAAAGGTCTAAAGAAAGCCTGGCTCCTCTTGCCTGGATTTGAAACACGTTTCAGACGGCATCTCAATGAAGATCCGTGTTAGGGGACACTGTTTCTTGAACTGCTTCGTTCCCCCCGTCCCAATCTAGGGAAAATGAAGTAGCATTTTTCTCTAAAAACAAAGACAAGCAGTGCTCAGGATCCAAAGTACCAGGCGTCAGTGTTTGCCATCTGCACAGGCCTTTCGCAGCCAGGGTCCCAAGATGTCACTTGTCACCAGCAGATGCTGGAAGGCTACCGAGAAAAAGCAAATGGGACGGAAGCGGCACGGCCGTCTGCGCGATTCCGCCCCGTCCCCGCCGGCCAGCCCGCCCTGCCCTGCCCTGCCCACAGCCGACGGCAGCAGATCCGGGTTAGAAGAGCCCACAGGGGTGCCCTTCTGTGCCACGGGTAGGGGTCGCCTTGCGCTCCAGGAGAGCTTACAGCCCCTGACAAATACCGGCAAAAAGGGAATTCGGCAGGAGGCTGCAGGTGGCACCATTCAAGACACGTGTTCACCTCCTTTGACCACGCGGCCACGCCTGACACGAGGTGACCCCCGAGAGCACGATGCCTCCTGGCTGCTGGCTTCCCCCCTGAGCTCATCGAGGTCATTAGTAAAGGAACGGTTTAACATTTAGAGGCTGGTTTAACATTTACAATCATTCATTTGACTTTAAAACTATTTTATGATGATTTTTTTCTTTTCTTTTTTCCAATCCAGAAATTCTCAAACATCTGAAAACAGTTCCGTGTAAGTTTTGGCGTTTATTTGTTGAATTTTTTTTTGGGGGGGGAAGTATTTTGGATGGGCACTTTTAAACAAAACAAAGCCTCAACAATTACCGATGACAATTAACCACCTGTTTCATTTAAGGAACAACAAAGCACAGCTCGTTCCCACTCCAGACCAGTTGCCAGGGCTCCTGCACTGCAGAACCCCTCTGAACTTCAAGCTCCAGCTCAGCAATGACGAGCCAAATCCTACAGAAGTATTGACATTTGCCACTCTGCAGCCGAATTATATCGAGCATCAATGCCATCAACTCATTAGTGCTTTTTATTGAGCACCAACAGTCATTACTTACTTTTCAATTCTTTGATGAAGCAACATATTGCCTGCATTCCCAGTCTGCATCTGCCGGCTGATTAGCTCAGTAACACTGAGCATCTTCCCAAGGCAAAGGAGCCGGGAAGGGAAGCGACTGAAACCCCCACAAGCCGCCTCAATTTACTCCTTTTGTGGATAACATCAACACACTATAAACTACCGGCGCTACAACCCAGCAAACGAAACTCCAAACGTGCCAAGTTAGAGAGGAATTTTAACCAAAAGCCGCAGCAGGTCACTAAAACGCCCCTTCATTGTCTCTCGATCGCACTCCGTGATCCTCCCACCGCCTCCCTGGCACGCCGAGATCCTAAATCTCCTCTGAGCGATGTAAGAGCCAAGCCCAGGACTCAAGTGTGACTGTCACACGTGGACGCCGAGTGCCAAAGGTCAGGGCGACTTACTGGCACGCTGGCCCGCTGCTCCAAACTTTATATCTTTTTCTGTCCCTCAGTTATTGCCTGACATGATTTAACAACTGTAATTCCTTATTTAACGATGTCAAAGGTTTTTAGGAAATTGACTGTATTTCACCAACGATATATTTCTTCTTGATTACAGAGTGGTTAAAATGATTTTAAACCAAGACAGCAAAATAAAGCAGTAATAAAATCAATAAAAGGTGCTTAAAACATTCCTTCTATTAGGTAATGGCATTTAAAATATCCGTAGCTTGTAATGGCACTTAGGATATGCCCAAAAATCAATGAGCTAAATTACTTATTGAACTAGTTAATTTGAACATTGAGTTTTATATGTATATTGATAAAACAAGCTACAAGAATACTGCCTATATTTGAATTTCACGGTCAACTATCTCCCTCTGCTGGGAAAAAAAAACAACTCTAAAAACTCGACCAGAATTTTTTTTTTAAAGCAGCAGCAACACTAGAGGATGTAACGTCTAAAAAACTCCACGAGAGGTCTCTCAGCTCTTGCTGAAATCTGCTAAGTATTAAGAAGTGCTAAACACCACCACAAAACTTCAGATTTCACCCAAACATTCCGCCGTTTGGTCGAGAAAAAACACCCAACATGTGGGAAAAGTGTGGAAAGTAAGAGCTATCATAACGCTTTAAAAACAGCGAGCCTATCGCCAAGAACTTGGCTAGTTCTTTTCACGTTATTAACTCCACGGCAGATCCAGGAATAACAGCCTCAGGTTCTGTTTTCTCACGGGACGTGAAGTACAAACTCTGCGTCTTCCAGGCCCTGCTCCCAAGGCGCAAGAATCCTCCCACAAACACCAACCCGAGCACTCGGCTCCCTCCGGAGCCCGGTTCTCCCTCGGGCTGAGGGAAGCCGTACTTGAGAGGCAAAACTGGCAGAAAGAGAGGCTGGAGGATGTCGGGCTTGCCCACCAGGAGAGCCTCATGCGGTCCCACCAGGAGAAAGCAAACACGGACAGCGCTAAAAGTTTCTGCCCGCTTCTGTAGACCTTGATCAGTACAGCACGGAGAACCCTGAAGTCAGCCGAGGCTCTGGAGTGAGAGGGGGGGCGGAATCTCTCCTCCCAGGCTGGGACAAGTCCCGAAGCTGCGGAGGCAGAGCCGGGGCAGGGCTCACGGCCCAGGGCAGGGCACGGCCCCCAGGAGGAGGAGAGGGCCCCCTGCCATGTCAGCCGGGGGTAAGGAGGAGGTTACGGCACCGCTCTGAGGCTGCCCTCTCCCTTTTCGAGTGGTCGCGGCGCTCAGGGGGCACTCCTGAGGGCTGGGAGAAGGCAGGCGCCACACTCATCTCCCGCCCGGCCCGCCCCGCACTCTGCCCCCGGCGGGATGGCGGGGAAAACGCTCCTCCGGGCCTCTGAGCCGGCGGGGAGACCAGGGACCCGCTGGCCGGGGCCGGAGGCGGCTCGGCGGGGCTCCCCGCCTGCCTGCTGAGCCCCGCGCTGAGAGGAGCCGGCCCCGCTGCGCCCTCCCCTTCCCGCCTCAGGCCGCCGGGCAGGGGGACCGGCAGCCCCGGGGACCCCCGGGCGAGCGCCGCCCGCCTCCCGGCTCCGCCGGCGCGGCCCGGCCCGCCCCTCCCCTCACCTCCGGGCGGAGCGACCCGCCTTCCCCAAGATGGTGCCGCGCCGCCTCCCACCAGCGGGGACGCACCTTCCCAAGATGGCGGCGGCGCCTCCGTCTGCCGCGACCTCTCCAAGATGGCGCCTCCCGCCGGCCCAGACCCCTCCAAGATGGCGGCGGCGGCTCCGCCCCGCAGCGGGGCAGGCTGGGAGCGGGGCCGCGCGGCGCCGAGCGGGCCTGGTGCGGGCGGACGGGGCTGGGCCGGGCCGGGCTGGCGGCGGAGCGGGGCCGGGCGGGCGCCATGCCGGAGCTGGCGGTGGACCGGGTGGTCGTGCACCCGCTGGTGCTGCTCAGCGTCGTCGATCACTTCAACAGGTGGGGGGGGGGGGGGGGGCGGACGATTTAACGAGGCGCCGCGGCGCTGAGTCACGGTCACGGGCCGGGCCGGGCCGGGAGGGGAGCGGGAAGCCGTGAGGGGCCGCGAGGGGAGGTGGGGACGTGAGGGGGGCCCGGGGGCGGCAGATCGGGGCGGAGGACACCCCGCGCCCTGCCCCCGGTGTCTCGGGGCCGTGCGGGGCCGCCGAGGGCTCTGAAGCCGCGTCCCGCCTCGTTAAAACACGATCGTGGTGGGGGAAAAGGGGATCTGCTGGTGCGGCCGGCGGGGCGGGGGGTAGATCACGCCCCTCTAAGGCGGCCGGTGTAGTTTGTGCCTAATTGAACCCAATTGCGCCAATCGACGGGCAGTTTTAAAATTAAAAAAGGGAAAAAATACCACTCGCAAGGCGAGCAGGGCCCGCTGTTGTGAAAGAGGGTGACACCGGGCGGTTCGGGAGCTGCCTCCCTCGGGCACGGCCCTGCGGCTGCCTTGGGCCGGGGTCACCCCTGCCCCGCCGGCCGCAGGGCGTGAGGGCGGGCGTCCCACAGCGCCTTTTTCTGGGTGTAAAGTAACAGTCGTAAAATAATCATAACGCCTGTTCTTCCCTCCCAGCGCGCGTAACTTGGCGGAAATTCGTGGAGGCGAGCGGCCCGCTGTCGCCTTCTCGCCTCAGCCGGGTTCCTCGTCGTAGGAACTGACGGTGTTTTTCCCTTTAGAATAGGAAAAGTTGGAAACCAGAAGCGAGTGGTCGGTGTGCTGCTGGGCTCGTGGCAGAAGAAGATCCTGGACGTGTCCAACAGTTTTGCGGGTGAGCCTGGGTGTCTGGGTGTCCTGCCTTTCTTCACGCCTACTCAATTATTGAATAGCCCGGTCACGTTCGGGTTTTTTTAAGCCGCCCTGCCAGAGCACACATTGTTCCCCCTGTGTACAAATCAGCCTCCACCTAACAAAAAATGCAGGCTGCTGTCAAAAATACACCTCTTCCAGCCTGTCTCGTGCTGTGTCTTCCCTGTATTATCGCGCAGTGTGAAATGCTTTGGGGGCGGGTGTAAACCTGTTCTAAAACGCCGATGAATATTTTGCTGCGTTGGACTCGCTGACCTCCCTCGGCTGAGGGATCAGCATGTCATCGAGGAGTCACAGCTCTCGCTGCTGATGTCGCTGTTACCTGCTTGAGTAAAGATGTAATGTACATTTTAGCTTTACGTGTTTTTCTCAGATTTTCTCCAGTTTAATACCAGTTCTTCCCTTAAGTATGTCGTTAAGAGTGTTGAAAGAGTTTCCTCTGAAGTATTTATATGGGACAGTGAAAGTACTTCTTGCACGCGTGGCTTTTGCTGACCCGTTTGTGTTAGTTAGCTCGTTTCCCTCCCAGCGGGGCTACCCTGTGACAAAGCAAAATTATCTCCATTTATATGTGGAGTTTCACAGTTTATAGGGAGTTCTTCTCCCAAGTGTGAACTATTTTTTTTCTAATGTTTGGAAAAACGTTGTTGCATTTGAGTTGAAAAGAGGGAGTTTTGGTGTTGTTTGGACAGACATTCAACTATGAAGCTTTTAGTATATGTGTAGATTAAAGCCTGAGACCAATCCTTCCCAGAACTGAGCCCGGGTACGTGTGTTCAGGCTACCTGGTGGAATAACTAGGCATTTACTCGGGCGTGAGTAGTCCTCACTGAGAGTGCCTCATGGTGTTCTGGTGGTCTGTGAAAGTGCTGGTGACGTGTTCTGCACGGACAGCTGATCTGTCTCTAAACAGGCGGCTGTCGATCACCAGGCTATAAATGTTGGATATTCGGTTTCTCACACCAAGAGCCTGGGCCCTGCTGTGTCGTTTTTCCATCCCTCCGGCACCCGGTGCTGCCCGCCGGGGCTCGCCCTCGCGGCGCTGCTCAAATACTGGCGTTTTGTTTTATTCCCAGTACCTTTTGACGAGGATGACAAGGATGACACTGTGTGGTTTCTGGACCATGACTACCTGGAGAACATGTATGGAATGTTTAAGAAGGTCAACGGTAAGTGGAGGTGTTCTTGCAGTCTCAGGGTACGCTTCAGGAAACTTTGAAGACTCTGTGGGATGGGGAAGCAAATTTGTAGGAAGGTCAGCGGCTCACCCGAGGCGCTGCTCCGTGCTGATGCCTGGCGTGGCCTTGCTTTTGCTGATAGTTTTCCGTGGGTTAATTTGTGCGAGGAGTTTGAGCTCCTAACACATTAATTTATACCTCTCTAGTTTTCCCAAGTCCCCTGACAGCTCTGTACCTTCACGATAATTAAGATTCAAACAATGCCATTATTTCTGAAGCGTTTAAAAGCTTTTTCCTCTGTAACCCATTCTACACAGATGTGCCCTCAAATTATTTTTTTTATGAACGCAAACATTGCAAGAGTAATGGTTCTGATTGCTCTTCACTGCTTTTTTAAAAGTCTTTACAGTGTCTTCTCTTGAGAGTTTAGAGCTGAGCGTTCAGTCGGGGCTTCAGTGTCTGTGAATTTTCTTAACCTTGGGACCAGTTGTCATCCTCGTGCTGCGCTGTGCGTTTCTAGAGTGTTTGCATCTCTAGGTGTCAGAGTTTCAAGCTGTCAGATCCTGATACCTGCAAAATGAATGCATTATATCAAATAGTCCATTTTTGATGATGAACCTAGGAGTGAAGTTCTATATGTGATTAGTAAAGTACCGTTAGTGCGATTAGTAAACTGTCTTTGTCCCCTGCCCTTTGGTTTTCTTGCCTGCTGTAACTCGTTCCCCGGCTTCACACTCGGCTTCCACACACATCAGATTTTCACCCTTGATTTGCTCGTTCGGGCTCTGCTGGTGTCTTACCATGCAGTTCTGATCTAGATCCTTTCTGGTTTTGCTCAGCTAGAGAAAGAATAGTTGGTTGGTACCACACAGGCCCCAAACTGCACAAGAACGACATCGCCATCAACGAACTGATGAAGAGATACTGCCCGAACTCTGTAAGTGCGGCGCTTTCTTCATTTTGGGGAGGCTTTCCCCCTCTCTTCCTAAATGGGGGATCTGGGAACCCTTGGCCCCCACCCTTGTTACTGGTGCTGAAGATGTGGTAGCTGTAAAGAGATTGAGGAACCCAAGAGGTTTTTGAAACAGCTCTCGGTGTCTTGTCTTGGGGCGTGAAGTTAACCCCCCTGAGCAGCCAGCTGTCCCATCGCTGGGAAGAGCTGACTTCGGTTGGTTTTTTATTCTTTTCCCAGTCTTTGAATGAAACCCGTTTTTCTGAAGTGTTTGCTTTCTCCCTAAGGTGTTGGTGATTATTGATGTGAAGCCAAAGGACCTGGGGCTGCCCACAGAAGCTTATATTTCAGTTGAAGAAGTTCACGATGTGAGTATTTATCAAGTCTCTCTGCCTTTTCCTGGGAAAAGGGTCTCCGTGGCAGTTAGGATCGCCGCATTTTCAGAAGGGGGCCCATCCTGTGGCCTGTAGGTGCCTTTTACACACGGGGTGTTGCACTCGCTAGCGAGGGCCTGTGACTTGCAGCCACAGTCTGCTGGAACCAGAGGTTAAATCCCAGCCGCAGCCCTTGCAACTAAAGCTTTCAGCCACCAGTGCTCTCGGAAGAAAACCTGCGTTACCGTTTGGCCGAAGGAATTGCAGAGCTCCAGCTGTTGGTATGATTTACGTGCTGCTTACCCGTTTCTGTCCTGTCCGTGGCCGTGAGGCCAGTCACAGATGGGAGCATTTTTAAGATGTCGCTGTTACGTGTCAGCCCGTTTGCGGAGGCGTTCTGGGTAACCACGGGGTTATGCCTTGGTGCTGAGTAGGTATTTGAGGCGTGAGCAAGGCTTACTAATCACTGGTGACGCGGTGCAGACACACTCCGCACAGCAGTAAGTCAGCTGTAGCTTCTCATTTGCAGTTGTTTGATTGAAGCTACAATCTGGATGTGTGTAAAAAAGATTTGATCCTTGGCCCTGCGGAGAACAAGCTGCACCCAGTGTTACAGGTCTTTTATATTGAGTTTTGTGAATTCAGAGGAGTCCCAGGGGTGCTCTCTGTTCACAGCTGGGTATGGGTCCAGGTAATGGGTTTGAAAACACCCAGGTAAAACTCGTTCTCAGAAGCTCAGCCTGTGAATCTTCTAAATATCTTCCTTAATCATTGCTGATTTGTTATTTTGATTTGTAATTGAAGTTGTGATTGAATTGTAGTTTTAAAGTGGTAGTTTCCACGTTAGTATATTTTTTCTGGCTCTGCATATGTGCTCCTAACGGGCTGAGAGCAAGTATCAGGAGGGCAAAAAGTATCCCAAAACATAGTCAGGTTGTATCGGGAGAGAAGTAATGATGATACTTGGTGAGACTCTCCGTTCCCCCCAGCAGGACACAGACCAGTAAAACACATTAATTGAAAATTAGGCAGAGCACAAGAAAGAAGTTGTTGGCAACTCTGGGCTTGTGACATTAGTAACGCTAATTAAATCAAGAGGAATCCAAGCAGAGTCTTTTGTCTCTGATTTCCTGTGGCCGTACGTAACTGCTTTGCTGGTTTCCCTAACACAGACTCTGTGGTTTTGAACATCATTGTGATGTGCTTACAGAGCTCTCCCCTCAGCTGGGTGCGTCAGGCCCCTGATGCTGTTTCGCCGTAACTCGCCCCGTTGCCTCTTCCTGACCCTGGCGACAGCCCTCGGTCCGTTCTGCTTCCCCCTGGGCTGCGCTTCGTGCCGGGGCCGTGCCCGCTCTGACCGTGTCCCCTCTGTGTCCTTTCGCCCCGCAGGATGGCACTCCCACCTCCAAGACGTTCGAGCACGTGACCAGTGAGATTGGAGCGGAGGAGGCGGAGGAAGTTGGTGTCGAACACTTGCTACGGTGAGTGTCGGCAACACAAACGCGTTCGCGTGAGGCGCGACCGCGCTCCGTCTGGCAGTTTCCCGGAGGAAGCGCGGGGCTCGGTGAGCGCGCTGCTGAAATTCAGAGAGCGTGTTCGTTTAGCGGCCTGGCTCAGGGTGTTCCTGCTACCTCACGGCCGAGGTGATGAAACCGATGTGTTGGTTCTGTTGGAGCCGCGGAATATCACGTTGTCGGGAACGGTCCCTGGCTGCCGTTCACCTCAGAGCGGGGCTGCACGGAGTGGTGCAGTCCAAACCCGAGAGCGGTCCCGCTGCACAGACCATGGGGCCTTTTCACCAGCCAGAAATGCTGTTCATTATGTCCCTGTACCCCTCCGTTACAAATATTGGTCCAAAGAGAACGCACGCACGCTGCGGGACACAAGGATGATTTATTTCGGCTGTCCTGTACATCGGTTTGCTCTCCCTCTTTGACTTGAAGCATTCATTTCGGTTGTGCTTCGGGCTGCTGTTCTTTTTTAAGCTGGAGAGAGATCCCTTAAGTGAATACACCTCACCCCGCCCCTCCCAAGTTAACGAGAATGCAAAGCGATGTTCTAACGCTGTTTCTGCTGTGGGTATTCCAGAGATATCAAGGACACCACGGTGGGCACGCTGTCCCAGCGGATCACAAACCAGGTCCATGGCTTGAAGGGACTGAACTCCAAGCTTCTGGACATCAGGGGCTACCTCGAGAAGGTAGCCATGGGCAAACTGCCCATCAACCACCAGATCATCTACCACCTCCAGGACGTCTTCAACCTGCTGCCAGACGTCAACCTGCAAGAGTTTGTCAAGGCCTTTTATCTGAAGACCAACGACCAGATGGTGGTGGTTTATCTGGCGTCGCTCATCCGCTCGGTGGTTGCCCTGCACAACCTCATTAACAACAAGATTGCCAACAGGGATGCAGAGAAGAAGGAAGGACAGGAAAAAGAAGAAAGTAAAAAGGAGAGAAAAGACGAGAAGGAGAAAGACAAGGAGAAGAGTGACGTCAAGAAAGAGGAGAAAAAGGAGAAAAAGTAAAATGTGTAGTTTTTTTTATTTGTAAATTAAAAATCTTGTAAACTAAAATCACTTTGATGCTGGGTTCTTTCTGCTGAAGGGGTGAGTGCTTTGCTCTCTGCCACAGCAGCTGCTTTGTGTTGAGCGGAAGGATGGATCTCTGCTGGCAGCTGGCCCGGTGAGTGGCTCCCCCAGGGCAGGCCTGGCCCTCGGGGGTCTCGGCGCTGAGCAGGGAAAGGGTGACAGCCAGGGAGAAATATTTAAATTTATTTTTTCTTTTAGGGCAGCATTCTGTCCTCCCCAGGGCCGACAGTTGACGATTTCTACCACTGTCTGTGTTGGCCTTCGCGCTGGGCACGTGCCTTACCTGGCACTGAGGTTTGGCCGTGGTGAGATGGGATTTGTCACCATCGAGTCGTTTGCGAGCCGGGAGGGAGGAGCAGGGATACGGCAGCGCCACGGCCGGCCGAGCAGCAGCTGTTCTTTTCCAGCTGTACCTCACACTGGGCTACGCATGTATTAGGTTTTTTTCTTTTTTTTTTTTTTTGCTGTCCTTTCTAGCTGGCCAGGGACAAGATTGAGGTTGGCTGCTTTTGTCACCTGACACTTCAAAAAAGTGGGCAAAAGCCACAGTCCTGGGTCCTGTGACGCTCTGCAGAGGGGAGCATGTTTTCCCTTCCTCCCACAAGACGTCAGGTCATCGGGGATGGGGCTCACAACGTGCTTATGGATTTGAGTCTTTTCGGGACTAATTCATCACAATTAGCCAATGTCATGCAACATCGACGTTTGTATATTTAATCTGGGTCCTATTTGCACAGTCCCCGGGCACCGGCGCAGCGCGGGCAGCACGGCTGGTGCCGCTCCCACAGCTCGGTGCTGGTGGCAGCCCCAGCTTTGCCGCCCACCTGCAGAAGTATCGGGGCACGGGGGCAGGATGGACGAGGGGGACGGCCAAGGGACAAGAAGCCACCAGTTCCCCTGACACCTCTGGGGGCTGCAGGTACCCACAAGGGTTATGTCCAAACCCTGGTGCAAGCAGGGATGGAAGTGTTTCTCCTGGGCTGACACTGGCTGTACCATGCTTCCCACAGTGGGCACAAAAATAAGTTACTAAAAAAAACACAAACACCCACAAAACAAACCAAACCCCCACCCACCGACCCAAAAAAAATCCCCAGCCCCCCAAAGAACCAACCAGCCACAGCAGCTGCTGAAAACCAAAGTCTGGCAGAATTCCTGGACGCAGGCTCTCCCCCAGCGCCGTGTACAGTGGGTTTGTCTACGTCTGCTTGTGCTGGATTTTTCACGAACTGCCCCCCTCCCCCCCCCCCCCCCCAGCCCGTGGCCACGAGCCTCATGCACCTGACGTTGTGCCACCACCGCCGCCCGGCCTGTCACACGGCAGCGGCAGCTCCAGCTCTGGCCAAGATGCCAGGAGACGTTTTTAGCCGTGATTATAGGTTGGGTGAAGGCGAGACAGAGCGCTGCGCTCAGCCTGACCCTCCTGCACAGCATCTGCACAGGGGAAAAAAAAAAAAAAAAAAAAAGTGTCATTATTTGTGACACCTCCAGTGTTCCCATGCAGGCTCCCCAGAGGCCACACCGACCAGGGACACGCACCGCGGCAGCTGCTCATCCTTTATTGCACAAGAAGTCGGCGTCACTGTGGCAGGATGGTGCGGCACAAAAGTATCCGGTTACCGGTCAGAAGCTATCGCAGCATCTCGTACCCGCAGCCTTCCTTTACGTACAGCTCTGTGCACCAACACCCCTGCGGTTCCCTCTCCCCTGCGCACCCGGGGAGAGGGGTGGGGGACAGCAGCAGCGACGCCCAGGCCTGGGGCAGAGGCAATCCTGCCCCCGCCTGCAGCTCCGGGAGCTCCCGCCACCAGCCCGGCCGGCACCAGCGGCAACACAGGGAGTCAGGGCTGAACCCCCGAAGGAAGCAAAGGCCAGATGTGCCCGAACGTGCCCAGAGCTCCCACTCCAAGCATCGAACCACTTAACTATTAAATACAACCGCACGGGGCCACGCGCTTGCAAATCAAAACATGCAAGGGATGCGATCAGTCAGGCGTGGGACGGGGCCGTCCCGGCCAGTCCCCACAGCGCGGTCTGGGGGCTCCCTTTGACCTTTGCTGGGTGCAGGACAGGGCCCAAATGCGACCTGAGGGTTGGTTCGAGAGCCAGTTCACTTTCTTTCCTTACCCACACGTACTAAAATGCCATCAAAAGGCAGAAAACACCAGGTGGGAAAAGAGCCTTTGCCGAAACCAGATTTCATTTAACGGTGCCTGCGAGGCGGGAGCGGGGAGCTGCGGGACACCGCGTCCTCCTGCCCAGGCCCAGGGCTTCACTCCAGCCCCTCAGCGCCAGCCCGTGCCCCTCACGCCGAGCGGAGCCGGGCTTTTGAGTCCACCTCCCCGCCACACCTCGGATTTGTTTGGGGAGGGAAATGCGGAGCCACTTTCCCCAGGGCTGCGTTAGAGCAGATCTCGCCCAGGAACAAGAGCAACAGCGCGGGCAGCTGCCTGTGCACCGTCTGTCTGTCTGTCCATCCCACAGAGGGGGCACAGCGCCGGGCTCGGCGGGCGCCGGCAGGCAGGACCTCACGGCCAGCAGCGCTCCAGGGCCCTCCCCGCCCTGGGAAAGCACCACGGCTCCGTCACTCCTGTCCAAAGCCTTCCGTCTCCTCGATTGCGTAAAGCAGCTTCTCCTTCAGCTGTTCATAGCTCTTGTAGGGAGGGAGATCCAGGCGGTTAAAGCTGGAGAGAGAGTGGAGGCTGTGAATAGCACCATGATCCCAACCCTCCTCCCCGCTGCAGGGTCTCCCCACTTTGGCCACCCACAGCGGATGCAGCGTCGGGACGCGCGGCCGGGAATGGCAGCTACGGCCCATCGGAGCGGATGCAGAGCGCCCGGGGCCCCTACGGTCGTCCCCACACGCTCCTGAGAGGGCCAAGGAGAAACGACTCACCACGTATGGCTCCGAGGCAGCCACGTCTCTTTGCCAACTTTATCGATGCAGAATTTCTGGGGCCCGTTGCTGCCTGTCAATTATGAGCACAGCAAACGTCGTTACGTGACCAGGAGCTGGAAAGGAAAACCCTCTGACACGGCCTTAGCCAGCAGATCGCACCGTCGCCCGCCTTTGTGATCCCAGAGACACACCGGGGCACAAATCCGTAGCAGCACCCGCTGCCTGTTCTGACCCCTTGGCAGACAGGACGTACAAAAGCAAAAAAGGAGAAAGCTGAAAAGCACATTCGCAGCGCAGAGAGGTAACAGCCCGGCTTCTGAGCAGGATGGTTAAACAGCAAGTGCTAAAACGTATTTCCATAGACCTGCAGAACTGCACGCGCCCATCCAAGAGTTTTGAAAGACCTGGCTCAGGAAGTCTGACTCACTGAGGTCGCTTTTGAACAGATTGTGAATGCTGGAGAGGTTCCAGGGGGCTGGAAAAAAGCTAATATGCCAGCAAGAATAACCGAGTGGGCTACGTTAGCTGGTTACCCTGACACCAGTTCCAGGAAAGTAAGGGAAAGGCTGGTACAGGCCCCCCGAAAGCAGCAAATTAAAGGATGAGAACGGAATAACACCACGCTGTGGTTTTCTGGAAAAGGGATTTCATTGCACAAAACTCAAAATTAAATCAAAAAATCAAATCTCATTCGAAATAAGATGACAGACTGAACTAACCAAGTTAACTGTGGTGGCACAGTTCACAGCTAAGGAATTTATCTGGCTAGGGCACCACTGGATTAAATCACTGCGCTCAGCTGCTTCACTGCTTACATGCTGCGGGCTGCCTTCCACTCCGTGACGGGGACACGGACATCCAGGTCCCTCCTGACGGGCCCCCCTGCACGGTCGCTGCTCCTGCCCGCAACCCGGGACCCCCCACCCAAGCCGAGCGCCAGGGAACACGCACCGATGAGCTCCGCAAACCCCCCGACGGGCAGGCGGCAGGTCCCTGTCACGAACTGCAGCAGCCGGATCCTCTTCTCGTTGTCCATCTCTTTAACCACCTACAACAAGAACGCAGCAGGAGAGCGGGTTCCCCCTCACCCCCAGCCCGCGGCACTGTCCTGAACACCCCACGCCCTCCGGCTGGCCAGGCTCCATCGCAGCACGGCAGGCGCGTCACCCAGCCCTCGCCTCCAGTCCCACATCCCCAGAGCTGAGTGTGCCCCAAGGTGCCTGCCGGACCTCTGTGCCCAGCACAGCCAGTTTTAACCCCCTTCTCTCCTGACCAGCACGGAGCAGCATCGCCTGCAGCTCTGTCATGTGTCACCCCCTTCTGTCACCCTGCCCAAGAGCAGCGGCTATTGCTAGAAGCACGCTGACCACCAAGTGCTGCCTGCTCTCCTCAGCGCCTCTGCCAGCCACAGCCAAATGCTGCTGGCTCAACACCTGCTCGCGGTTGTATTTTGCTCTTCCCGACAGCCTGTGAGGCTGCCCACTCCGGCCCCCAGCAGGAGATGACCCCGGGGGTGCGGAGCAGGGTCGGAGGCGTTGCTGGTGCTAGGACTGACCTGCCAGAACCACTGGATCTGTTTGCTGTTCTTGGTGTAGTGCCGGTAGATGGTATTCTTCTGCCAGTCGTTCATGTCGATCTCCTGCATGCCGCACAGCATCAGCTGGGGACAGGGACAGTCAGCAGGGAGATGGGAACGGGGCGCCACACCCATGCCACAGAGCACTGACTGCCGGCTTCCTGAGCCACAGACTCCAGCACCGGGCAATGGAGACGTCTGGGAGGAATTCCCTGACTCCAGCGGGACGTTTTCTTACTAACGGACCCAATGAGCCACCCGAGACTCACATGCAAGGCGCGGGGGGACTCCCATCAGCAGAGTTGAGGGGCAGAGGGTGTGAGCGGAGCCTGTGCGCTCTGCCAGCACAGCGGCCTGCAGTGGGCTGGAAAGCACCTGTACCTCCACATCCCCACCCCAGCACAGGCACCAGCTCACCTCCAGCTCCTTCTCATCGAAGTACCGCAGCCACTCGAGCGGCACCACCTCGTTGAAGCCGTCCAGGAAAGCCTTGGTCTGCTCCTCCACGCCCCGCGTGAACCTCCAGTCCGTCAGCAGCCTGGGAAGGCAGATGGTGGTCAGCACGCAGCCAGTGCCGCTGGCCCGGCGTGTGGAACCCCCACCATCCCTCCTGTCCACAAAGGGGTCCCCAGGAGCTGCAGGGGTGTGTGGGGAGGGGGAGAAGGGCTCCTACAAGTCACCAGGGCTCCCACAAATCACCAGGGCTCCCCTCAGTTCCCACTTGTGGGTTTCTGTCTGCACCTCGAAAAGCCCTGAGCGCAGAGCAGCAGCCGTCGGGAGGTCAAGGGGTGCAAGCCACGTCCCCTGCACGGAGCCGACGGCTCTGGCAGCCCCCAGCCAGCCCAGCGGCGGACAGGCAGGGTGAGCAGCCATGGGATGGGGAGAGAATTCTCACCCTCTCTCCTCTTTCCTGAAAGTCCTGGCAACTGCCCAGGCAGCAGCAAGCCAGACCGCGGCGGAGCTCGGCCGATTGCGCCAGCCCATACTTGTCGCCGGCCACGTAGCGCGGGGAAGCGGCCACGTCCCAAGCCCCACGTTCCCACCCCAGACCTGCCCTGCAGCTGGCGGGGGCCTCAGGATGGCCACTCACATGATGTACTCCTCCTTGTTCTCCTCTGTCACCCGGATGCTCTCGCCGCCCTCCTTCAGCTCATGGGTGGTCACCTTGCCCAGGATCTCCATGTCCTGGATGAAGTACAGCTCCAGGCCGCATTCCTCCAGGCTGTTCTCCCTAGGGGACACACCGGGACGCGGTTTGTGACAGAGGCCCCAGTGGCAGCGAGGGGACGCGGGGAGAGGTGCTGCCCCCCCGCAGCAGCGGGACGAGCGCCGGGGTCAGGAGGAAGCATGGGGCACTCACTTGGTCCACACAATGGAGTTGTAGAACTCGGGGTCGATGGATTCCAGGTCCTTCAGCGTGGGCCTCTTGTTCAGCATCCGCTTGTAGAAGGGCAGCGTGAAGCCCGTATCGATGAACTTCCCGTGATACAAAGCCTGTGGTGGGGAGGGGGTGTCAGGTCACAGGGGACCCCGGAACAGACCCGCGGGGTGACACAGCACCCCACTGCTGCGGCACCCGCGGGGCGAGAGAGAATCGTTCCCAGGCAGAGCCGCTCACTCCCGGCTGGCGAAGGTAGCGGGAGAAGTGCGCTCCCCCCAACGGCGCTGCCCAGGGGCGGCTGTCCCGGTGCGAGTGTGCTGGCAGCCCCTCTCCCCTCCCCACCGTGAATTCCACCGCGTCTCCTTCTCCCCTCGCAGCTCTATTAAGAGCACTTGTTTAAACAGAGCTGTGCTGCGGCTTCCCTGAATCCCTGGCTTCCAGGAGCCCCAAGGCAAAGGCAGCCAAAAATAATGCAGACGCTTGTCTAGAACGGCCCAGCGGTGAGTAATAGTCTGGGGTTTTATTGGTATCCTGCAACGCGCAGGGCAGGGCAGGGCAGGACAGAGCGGGGACCAGAGCCACACGCAGCCACCTCCCGCGCACACCTCGCAGGGCCACGGGCCAGGGACTCTTCCCCAAGCTCGGGAAGCCCCCAGCAGCCCCCCTCCCACCAGCCCAGGGCTGGGTGACCTGCCGCACGTTGGCCTTTGGGAAACGCGAGACGGACAGGGGGGGAGCTGCTCTGGGGCTTGGGCAGCTGGAAAATCTCACACTAATGGGGCTAAAAATAGTCCCCAGAGCTGCAGACCCGACAGCACCTGAGGTAGCAGCCAAAGACCTGGAGCCATCCCCATCAGACAGCCCCTGGGAAACCAGGTCCCCTTCAGCCCCACAGCCGCTCCCTGGATTTAAAATGCAGCATCCCTCGATGGCCCGACTCCCATGGACCCCCACCTGCGTGAGACGGGGCGTAGGGAGGGCAATAGCCCTGAGCCTGGCCCCACCAGAGTTGCCCCTCACCCTGTGGACCAGCCTGTCCCCTGCCAGGCTCCTGCTCCACAGGGAGCGAAAGAAATAAAGGCTCTTGTCTCCCTCGGCCTCCCCAACACCTCCTGCCCCATCACCCCCGGCGCTCACCATGGCGATGAAGCGGCCGATGAAGCGGAAGTAGGTGAGGTGGTCGGGGTTGATGGAGGAGGCAGGGTTGATCTGCAGGCAGTAGTTGTTCTTGCCAGCGTACTCGAAGAGGCAGTACATGGGGTTCAGCACCTCGTGGGACAGGAGGAAGAACCACTCCCTGGGGCAAGAGGAAGGGCAAGCACGGTGACGGGGAGCTTGAGGGGTGCCCAGGGGCTGCGTAGGGCGGCTGGACCCCAGCCTTGTGCCTTGCCTGCACACCCCACACAAAGCAGACACCTATCTCCTCAGGGTGCCAGTGCAAGCAAGGGCATCCTCCACACGTGGTTTGTGAAGGGCTTCTGGAGACCCCAGGAAGAAACACCCCAGGTTGCCAGAGACCCCGCTCGGAGCACCGGGGCTCCTGGCAGGCACCACATGGCTCAGTCCCACCTGGGCTGCCGTATGCATGCACATATACACACACACCCCGCATCGTACACACACGCACTCTGTTGTACCCACGCACCACAAGCCCCAGCCCGAGCTCAAAGCAGCGCAGGACGGGCGCCCTCACGGCTTTGCTCCCCGGGCCGTGCGGGGAGATGGGAGTCGTTGGACGCGGAGGCAGCCCCGGCATCCCGTCCGTGGTTCTACCCTGTGGTAGAACAGCATGACGTAACCTACCATAGGGTAAAACCACTGGCAGGACACGGAGAGAGGTGGAGAGCAGGAGCCCCTGCGCCGGAGCTGGGGGCAGTGGCATTGTGAAGGAGGAGCCGGCAGGGGCTGGCGGGGACACAGGACCCCCTCCAGCCAAGACGCAGCCTGTGCTGTGCCGTAACACCAGCTTCGCGGTAGGCAGCGGAGGCTGCAGGCTCGTAGCAACTCCGTCCCACCATGTCCGCCCTGGCACACACCAACCATCCCAGGAAACTCCAAGGCTGTTCAACCTGGCACCCCTACACCCAGCAGGCCCGGGCACTCGGCGCTGGGGGCTGCAGGAGAGCCCCAGCTGGGTCCCCCAGCTCTTTCTGTGCCAGTGACAGGTCGCAGCAATGCTTTCATGGAGTTCCACCATTCCTAAAACTCACGCCGTTTCCCATTTGAACACCCCTGGCCTCCTAGGACCACCCACCGCAGAAAGGCCAGGGACCCTGAAGGCAGCTGCCGGGTGGACTCCCCTGCTGCACGGCCAGGGCTCTGCACCGCCGGCCAGGCAACAGCCCCGTGGTGCGGCACGCCAGCGCTCACCTCGCGATGCCACCATAGTCCAGGCCCTCCTCTCCTCGCATGATGATGTAGAGGCGGCGGCGCAGGTCGTACGGCTTCATGTTCATGATCTGGAGAGGAGCAAGGGGAAGCGTCACCGTGGGCTGGTGCCAGCAACAGCTCCACACCTCCCCGGGGCTCTGCGGACCCAGCACCTCCTCACCTGCTGGAAGGAGTCCTCAAAGAGCGTCTGTCGGGAAACGCTGATCTTCACGTGGCTGGGCAACGCGTTCGACTACGAGCAAGGCAGAGAGACGAGGCTTTACGCAGGCTGGCACAGCAGCTCTCCTCACCCAGCCCTGCCCACGGGGTCAGGCTGTTCACGCATCCATCCAGCCCCGTGGCTCAGCAGCCCCCAGCCCTCCGTCTGCTCTACTCACGTGGCAGAGGAAGCGGAACTGGTGGTACTTCCAGCGAAAGCTCCGGTCGTACGCCCCCGGGGAGCCACCCTGCTTGCTCCTGCAAAAGCAGTCACAGGCCTTGGATCAGCATCACCCTCCCGCCCTGGCACAGGCTGCCCAGCCCCAGCAGCCTCATCACCTGCCAGGTGGGAGGAAGATCTCCGGGGTGCAGCTCTACCACCTCAGAGCCGAATGCAAGACCCTAAACCCACTACTCTTTGCAACAAATCTGACTCACTACCCCTGTTCTGTGTCACAGCCACGGGAAGGCACAAGCTGCGCAGAGACAGCTCAAGTCCCAGAGCTCCCAGCTTGCAGCCCGGCTCAAAAACGCTTACCCAGACTCAAATCCAGGGCGGGGGTCCTTGAAGGTGGTGGTGCGAGTGTTGTGGTCCACGAAGTAGCGCACACCCTCGTTCGTGTACTTCATCTCCCAGCCGGGCGGCAGCGGCGGCTCCTGGATCATCCTGCCGACAAGGAAGGGGTCACCGGGCAGGCACCTCGGGCATCTCTCGCCCTGAGCCACAGCCCACCAAACGCCCGCCCTTGGGGACCACCGGGAACTCGCAGCTCCACGCCAGGCAAAAGGAAGGATTTACGGTGTAGGATGAGCAAGCACCCGCCTGCACCCTGAGACAGGAGCTTTGCCCAGGCTGCATGCTCGGCCACAGCCAGGATCAACTGCAGCTACAGCTTTGTTCTCTGTCTGCGGGAGAGGTGGCCTCAGGGGACACCTGGGCCAGGTCTCTGCAGAGCCACAGCCCAGAGCTCTCAGCTGGTGACAGGGTGAGAAGAAAGCACCTCCTCCTGCCCAGCCAGCCTTCCAGTCTTCCCCATCGCCCGCTCCGCAGCTCTACCCTCAGCTCCCACACGCCGGAGAGCTGCCCCGCGATGGTCACGGTGCCCAACGCTCTGGCACTGCCCACAGCTCTCAGTGCTTGTGGCTCCCAGGACTGTCTGGGGGCTCAGCCCCCCGGTAGGGCGAGCTCCCAGTGCTCGGGAGCCCACGGACCTTCTGGAACCACAAACGTCCTCCCCGCTCTCCTCATAGGTTGCCTACCCCTGCGTGCGAGGGTCTTCCCACTGGGTGGTCCGTGTGTTGTGGTTCACGTAATACACTCGCCCATTGTCCTGTCTCTTCTCTAAGAGAAAAGGGAGAGGAAGCATTAGCTGGAGCGCCCTGGCCAGCGCTGACCCGACGGCCCAGGAACCATCCTCCCCTTCCGAGCTCACAAGAAGTTTGTTGGCTCCCCCTGTTCCACCTCCTCACCAGCACTGCCCCAGCTCATTTGGAGAAGGTGGGATACAAAAATCCCTACATTCCTTCTGTGCGCACAGGCTGGCTCGCTTCAGCGTCCCCACGGCCGCAGTGTGCGGAGGTGCCGTGGCTGAGCTTGGCCCTGCCAACACGCCACCGGGCTGACACGAGTGAGCCACGTGTGCTCGGCCGCACCACGCTCCACAAGCGCCGCATCCCTCCAGGCAGATTCGTGGGTGCTTTCTCCCACTCATCCGACCTTCCTGTGTGGCCCTGCTGTCACCTGGCATGTGCTTCATGTGCACACACCCCCACATCCCTCCTCCAGCTGCATGCAGCCATAAAACAACTGCACCGCTCGCACCAGCACGACCCCACTGTGCCTGCAGCCTCACCCGTGTCCCCTGGCACCCCCTCCAGACACGATTTGCACCCTCAGAACGACGAAAGCCTCCAGCCATGGCCGAGCACCCCTGCTCCCCACCTCCCTGCCCCCTGGGCACCTGCACCCACCCCACACACCCCATCTCGTCCTGCCTGCCTGCCCGCCTGCCACCACTGCTCTGCCTCTCACCAGACCCCTGCCTGCTCACAACACGTGTGCCCCCCACGCAGCACGCCTCCTCCTCCTCCTCCTCCTCCTCCCTCCAGGTGCCTGCGTCACTGCCCAAACACAGGGCCCCGCTCCATGTCGGCCAGGATGCCCCGCACCAACGCTCCCCAGCACCTCTCAGACGCTGCCATCCCCTGAGGCCACGGGAAGCAGCTCCCACGCCGGGGCTCTGGCAGAGCCCACGTATGATGATGGGGGCTGCACCCATCCTGGAGACCCCACCCATCCTGGGGATCCCCAACCCCAGGGTGCTCAGCCCCTCGAAGAGCTGTGCCTCCCTCCGAGTCCGTCCAGCTGGAGCTCTCCTCACCAACATGGAAGGTGGGCCACCAGCACGGCAGCACCCTCCCCGTTGAGACCCTGCTCTTGGAGACCCCCTGAGCAGCCCGGGCCCGCCTTGCCCTGCTCCAAGCCCCCCACAGCTTTAACCCCCATCCTGCTCTCCCTGGCACAGCCAGCGCCTCTGCACCCCCAGCCTCCCTGAGGATGCTCTCGCCCTGATGGGGGTCTCTGCCCCGGGGGTGGCACAGGCACCTTTCCAAATATCCCAGAACACGATCCTCAGGCCACGGGGGCAGGACAGCCCCGCTCCCACCAGCTCCCGGCCCCACCACGGATCGGGGCAGAGCATCCTGGCAGCAGGACGGGTCCCCGCTCAGCAGAGGGGGGTGCTGAGGATGAGCGAGGAGTTGGATCCCCAATCTCTCCCCCCATCCAAAGAACAGCCACAAGCACTTCTGCGTTCAGCAGCTGAAGGGGGACTGGGAACTCCTCCACAAAAAGTGGGGGGGAAGGGGAAAAAAGCATTGGATTTCACATCAGAGGTTGCACTAATCACGGGCAGGCTCAGCCCCACGCGCAGCAGAGGACAGGGGACGCTGCCCCCCAACAGCACCGCTGGCACCGCAGGGTCCCGCTCCGGGTGACAGAGGGGGTCCCTGTCGGGGCTGTCGGTGAGTGGGGCAGGTGAGGTGGCTCAGTACTTACCCCAGCCGGGAGGAAGGGGACCGAGAGGATCATTGTCGGACGGGGCGCCGGACGACTAGAGACAACAGAGAGAGCAAAAACACAAAATAAAACCCAGGGCTGGGACGTCTGGGAAGAGCAGAGCGTGGAGTTGAGCAGCCCCCGCTCCCGCTCGCCTGCCCTTGGCCTGTGGCTCTCGTAGAATGAAAAAAAAAAACCCAAACCCAAACCAAACAACAGTCAAGGGGTGGGTTTAAAAAAAAAAAAAAAAAGCACAAACTAAACAGAGGCTGGGGCAGCCAAGGGGGCGGCGGGGCAGGGGCCGTGCCGTGCGGAGGGGAGCGGGATGGCGCGGAGCGTCCAGATGTGCGCGGCTGCTCGGCTCCCGCCGGCCGTCCCCACCAGATACACCTCCAGCCTCCTCCAAGAACCACACACCAGAAGGGAAAAAATATCGCAGGCCTTTCCAATGAAATCATTCCCACAAGCCCTGTCCACGCCCAGCGCTTCCTGGCGGGATGGCGGCCCCCTCCTCCCCGGGCAGGGCGAGGGGCGCAGGATGCGCTCGCACTGAGGCCGCATTCATCCCGCGCAGACGGGCGGCTCCGCGCCCCGCCGCCCCCCCCACCAGGTTTGGGGGCCACGGCACAAAGCACCTTTCTTCTTCGCCGGGGCGGGCAGGGCCAGCGGTCACCCAGCCCCAACCGGGGGACGGAGGCCGCGGGACGGGGAGGGGAGCGGGCTGGCATTGCCGCCCCCTGCGCCCGAGCCCCCCCGGCTCCGGGTTCCTGGGGACGGAGGTGCGGTGCCAGCAGTCGGGGGGTTTGGGGGAGAAGGAGGCCTGCGAGTGCTTTGAACGGTTAAAGAAGAAACAGCGTTTTCATTGCACCTCCCAAAACCCGGCTGCTGGAGGGCACCCATCCCAGTCCCAGCTCCCCGCGCCGGGCTGGGCATCGGCGTCAGCCTGGGCTCAGGAAATGCCCAGCAACAGGAGGCAGCCCCAGGCCCGGGCATGGCTGCTATCTTGGGTGCCAGGGACCCCCACTCTGAGACAGGCACCTCACTTGGGGTGCCCCACAGCAGCCCAGCACCCCAAGGCGAGTCAGGGATGGGGCTGGCACACTCTGCACCTCCCTGAGCTTCATCACTGGTACCTGACCCCAATGTCTGAAAGGCAAGAGCCCAGGGCAGAGCCCCGTGGCACCAGGGAGCTGCTGGCAGAGGGGTTTCCCAGTCGCTCCCCATCAGAGCGGGCTCTGCACCGCTGCTCCTCACCTCCCCACCTTCCTCTCCCAGCCAGGAGGGCAGGTGGGTGCTGGGGAGGGGAGGGCAAGGCAAAGCAGAAAGCAGGGAGGGAGGCAGAGCAGGAGCCGTGGCCGCTGGCAGCAGAGGGGCTTGAAACAAAAAGTACAATCATTTCATCGGGCTAAATTTGGAGCACGAGTCCCTCCCTTTGCAGAGCCTGGCCAGGGCGAGTCGCGCAGCACTGGAGCGGCTCCAAGGCTGGCGCTGGCGGAGATGGGAGCGAGCGACGGGCCTGCAGGCGCGTGCGGGCTCCGCTGGAAGCCCCCTCCCACGTGCCCTCGCAGCAGCCCCGCCAGCCACGTGCCAAGGAGCGCAGGTGGGTGGCCGGGATGGTCCAGCTCCTGCCGTGAGGCTCGGATGGGTTGGCAAGTTGTCCGGGGAAGAGAGAGGCAGAGGGAGGAGAGGGGCAGAGGAGCCTCCTGCAGCCCCAGGTCCCAGCCCTGGTTACACGTCCTGCTGAGCAGCACCAGCAGACGGGCTCTGCACCCCACTCCCTGCGAGCACCTGGGCTCCTCCTGCGAGCTCTGTGCTTCAGAGGCTCTGCTGGGACACATCAGCCTCCCACCTTTCTGCAAGAGGAGTTAAACGTCAATGGGAAGATGATCACACTGCTCTGGCCACCTTCAGCCCAGACCTCCCCTCCAGCATGGTTCACACCGCGGCAGGAGCTGGCAGAGAGCGCTGGGACGTTGCCACCACAGGAGGAGAAACCACTCCAGCCCAGCTGTCCCCCAAGTGCTGCTCACCCTGCAGCGTCCTGGCTATCAGAAGGTGCTCACCACCCCTGGAAACCAGATTCTCAGCTGCAGCAGCAAAGGCAAGGGCAGGACAAGAGCAGTCTCTGCCTGGGAGCTCAGCTGCAGGACGGTTGAGACCGTTCCCCGAGGAAGGAAACACGGCTGCTCAGCCCCAACCAGGCACAAGGGGAAGAAGCGGAGGAAGCAGGAGGAAGCTCGCCAAGCTCAGCACCACTCGCTTCCTGCACTCTCTGGTCCCCCAGCTCTTGCAGCCCTCGCCCTGTCAGCACTTGTGCCCCGGACCTGCTGCCACCCAGGACCCAACCACGCTGTTCTCAGCCCGACGGAGACTTCAGGCGGGTTGAGCTCAGCCCCAAGAGCCTCTCCTCCCTCTACAGATCAGGCTCCCACGTTTTTTTCGGGATATTCCCAGCTCCAACAGCATCCAGCAAGTAGCACAAGCCTCAGGGGTGAGCAGCAAAGCTTGGCTGATGGGAGCTAAAGGAGAAAGCATGGGCCTTGCCATGCTGGCACTGAAGGGACGCTGGGGACAGGGCACTGAAGACACCTCCCACTACCCTTTAGGGCCGTGCAAGTTGTTTTTATAAAAAGAAAGTTACTCCCACGTGGTTCTCTGCACACAGCAGGGGAGCTCGTGGGCTCTCCCATCCACACGCTGCTCTGCTGAGCTTGCCGAATCGATGGACCCCACAGAGAGCAGTAAAGGGCCTCCCCGTGCCCCGTGTCTCCCAGAGACCAGTGGGAGAGATGGGTGAGACCCCGGTCCCCACTGCCCCTGGCTCTCACCTGGTACAGGAATCTTTGGCTGAACTGCTGCATGGCTCCTTGGAGCTGATTTCGCTGGGACTGCCACTGCTCATAGTTCCTGACGTACTCAGCCGTGGGACGCTGCCACGTGGTGGTCCGGGTGTTGTGGTCGACGTAGTAATACCTGCCTCGAGGATCCACGCGTTTCTCCCACCTGAAAAGACCGGAGGAAGGTGTCACTGGCTGCCCTCGGACAGCCCAGCAGGTTCTGCTGGCAGGTGGCTGCAGCTCAGCACAAGTGCCCGTGTGAAGGCAGCAGGGAGAAAGCCCGCAGAGGTCGGGAGGCAGAGCAGCAGGCACAGACCATGGCAGTGCACAGAGGAACCTCCCATCTCCCTGGTCTGAGGGCTTCCCCGGGGTGCTGGCTGCACAGCAGCAGTTTGAGAATATCCAGATGCTGCCCCAGAGCACAGCTGAGAGGAGCCACTTCCCCAGCTGCCACGCTTGCCTCGTGCTCCCCAGGCACAAATCCTCAGCAGAGGATTTGTGGTCAAGCTCTGCCTCTCAGAAATGCAGGTGAGAAAAGCAGCTCAGAGTGCTCCAGGTGGGGAAGACTCGGGAGCTGGTTGGGCCCAAGGGTCCAGCTACGGAAACTGTCATTTTTCGAGCTATGGAGACTGTTATTTGTCATTTTGCTCTGACACTACGGGCTGACATCAAGACACTTGCTCTCTGGCTCCTTTCACAAGAACAAGACACCCTTTAACACATGGGCTCTGCTCCCAGCTCCAGCATAACCACCAGTTTCACAGCTGAAGGGGCTCTTATGGACAAAGATCCACCAGAAGCAAATACAAAAGACCAGCAAGACTTGAGTAGCTCCCTGCAAGGGCACACGAAGCCTGAATGGGCTGCCTAGACACTAGCAGAGTTCATGCCAGGATGCTGAAACCATTCCTCCGAAACAGCCGAGCTCCAACACAGGCAGGGCGCTGGGCTGGAAACCTGCACACCCGGGCTACTCCCAAACCTACCTTCCCAGGTTACAGCCTCCCGCTCTTAACACCAGACAGATTTCAAGCTGTTGCAGGATCAGGAAATGGCCACAGAGATCACAGCTTGACTGAAGGTAGCGTGTGCCCACGGGAACCTGGAGGCTCCCGCGGAGGAACACAGGACGCGTTTGTATTTCGCTTTCACGCGTTACACTGGCAGTTAAAAACCGCTTCAGTCATTCCAGCCTTGAACAAACTCAGGCCAGAGAACAACAGCAGTTTGGCTGTATCGAATTCTCTGCTTTCAGGAGCGCAAAGAGGTGAGAATTCAACAAGTCTCTGGAAAGCACGTGGGCCCCCCCGGCCGCGTACGGCCTTTACGACCTGGAGACTGTTTACTCCTGCAAGCAGAAGCGCGGCCCTCCTGGACACGAGCCTGGCAGGTCTCGCAGAGCTGAGCAGCAGCATCTTCTCGAGCACAAGCAGACCCCAACGTGGCTGAGAACGCAATAGCCCAGGGTCCAGCCCCAGGTTTAGGGGCACACTGAACGTGCCTGTTTCTGCTCACCAGGAGCAGCTGTGCCGCTGCTTGAGTGTTCAGTGATTTCTCAGGGCTGTTTATAAAAAAATAATCCTCTAACAGGGCCCAAAACACAACAAGCTGGAAGTCCTTTTTTACCTTTTTACAAATGCTGAGGAGACCTTACTGAGGACACAGAGTGTGTTTTCCAGCCAGTAAACACTCAGTCATCTCACCCCATTTCTTTTTAGGAATGACAAGACCTTCCTGCTACTTCCCCACTGTTGCACAGACTCCCTTGCGCCTGCTACAACACCAGCTGCCCCAGAGCCCCTTACCCGGGAGGAAGGGGTCTCTCCCACGTGGTGGTCTTGTTGTTATGGTCTACATAGTAGACTCTACCGTTAGGCAGCTCTCGCTGTTCCCACCTGCAAGAAAAAAGAGAAAAACAACTTATGAGGAGCTGGAGGAAGCCCGAGGCAGACGAGACTGAGCCTGTCCTCTCCTCAAACACAACTGGAACAAGCAACATGGATCCAGCAGCCTCAGCCCCTGAGAGGCAGCAGGAGCTCAAGCCTCGCTACACGTAGGACCAAGCGACTTCACAGGCACCTTCGTCTGCTTTAAATCACGCCCAAACAGCAACCCTAGAAAAAGTGTCTGCATGTGCGCCCGTAGACTCGGACTGCAGCCGTGCAGCCAAGCCTCCCCCACAGATCAGCGAGCTGCGAATAATTAATCATCACCTGATTACCAAGAACATCCAGAGAGCTGCATCTGGTGGATTAGCAAGCCTGCCTCCTCACGCTGCTTAGCTACGGTGTTCTAGCCTTTATTAAATACCAAGAACAACGGCAGGTCTACACAGCAGTTGTTTGGGTTGCCAGATTGAGGCTATGGGAGAGGTGCTGCAGCAGCCCGCTCTCCAAAAACAGGCATCACTTGGAGCATAAATTCCTAATTTCCTCCAGAAGGCAGGAGGGTCGGCATAAGATTTCACACAAGGTCCGCTTTACGCCCTGTGAGTTTTTGATGCGAAGTTTTTGCTTGGTTTCTCTGAATACACCTCTAAAGTGGAGCCTTTGAGCTGAATTCTCTCCTTGGCAGCCCTCTTGCTCACCGCTGACGGACACCGCTCAAACACACCGCGGGGCGCTGCGTGGGGAGGCGGCCCCCGAGGAGAGCCAGTGCGATAGGGAGGCACGGCTACACTGAAAACCATTCTTTGCCTCCATTCATTCATGAAAGCGCACGCCCTGGCAAAGGTAAAAGCTCCAAGGAGCACCGTGCTCCCCCGCCGGCTTTTATCCTGCAGCAGAGAGCGCCGAGCCGGTAGCTGCTGATGGATAAAGTGTTCTGCCACACTTCTGCTCCCATAGGTCTCCCTCCCGATTCAATCTTCAGTCTCAATTAATCACCACAAAAAGCCCCAGGAAATTAATACACCAGCTTCTGTTGTGACAGCGAGGGAACACATCCAGGCTTGCGGAAAACAAGCAGCCCTGGCAAAGGGGGCTCTCTAAGCAGCAACGCCCCATCGCCCGGGCTCACGCCGTCCCTGCTCACCCAAAACCTCCCTGCGGGACGACGAAGCCACTGAAGAGTGACCTCAGCCACAACCACGGGTCATGCAGGTCACAGCCTCAACCTCAAAAGAGGTCACAGGGCACGAACAGCTGCCTTTCTGAGCCCTGACAGCATGCTGTCCCCTGCGGGCCCTGATGGCCCAGCAGCCACGTGGGCAACCCAAAAAATCTCTGTCCTGGGCAGAAGGCAACCTTGCCTTAGCCAGGATAAGAGTCTGTTCCCCGAAAGCAGGAGGGGAACCCCTGAAAGCAGCAGGGGAAGGTGAATGCTTCTCTGTCTCTCCACCCCACAGTCAGCTCTTTCCCAGGTTACCCCAGGCAGCGCTGGGCATTGTCAGAGGGGAAACACCTCAAGTTTCCTGTTCACTGATGAGGAACTCAGCACCTCATGAGCATAAGAGCACCAGGACAGCTAAAAAAATTTGAAATCTCTGGAAAAAAACACCATAGCTGGGATTTCTTGAAGACACAAGCAGTTCCACCCCATGGGATGGATGGCAGAAGGTTCCCAGACACCTTCAGGGAGACGGCTTCGGGTCACCGCCAGCAACCAGACGCAGACCCACACGAGGCATGGGAGGAGGAGCGCTATTCACAAACAAAACTCCAAGCTGCAGCTCCGCTCCCTGCACTTTGTGGGAGTCAGCATCCCACAAAAACCCTTTGAGCATCATCTCTCCGAGGTCAGTCGTACGTAACGCCCTCCTCCAGACAGACCTAGGGACCACAGTACTGCTCACCTATGGGGAGAACACCGCCAGCCAGATGTCCCACCCGCTCTGTCCACGCTGACATGCTGCGCTTCGGAGAGGAACAGGACCTCGCCCTTGGGGACACAGAGCTGGTGGTGCCAGCAGTCGTTACTGGCCCTCTAGAGTCATTACCAACAGATTCTCTGATCAACACGGCTCTGAGGACTCCAAAGTCCTCTCTGACAAGAGGCTCTCAAGCGCTCAGGTACCATTTCTGTGGCTGTAGAGACCAGCAATCGCATGCTGAGGATTCCTCCAGGGCAGAGAGTTTCTGGATCCCTCAGATACTCCTCTGGGTGCTTTTGTGCCTGCAAAGAGCCAAGCTGGACCGGGGAGAGCTGCTGGTGGCAGCTGCTGATTGACGTTCTCTGCCCCCATCTCACACCCTGTGCAAACAGGCGACAAGCTCTCAGGTCAGCAGCTCCCTGGTGACCAGAAAAGTAAATTTCCTGAGGGTTGCCTCGTGCCACGAACAGCAAACCACCACCGTTAAGCAGCAAACTGTGCCAAACTTATTCCTGGGGCAACCCGTCCTTGCTCAGACCACCTCACCCAGCTCTTCACAGCCTTCCTTGCAGCCCATCTGCCATCCCGCAAGGGACACAACGACAACAGGTTCTTCTTCTGGGGACCCTAAGCCCAGCCAGCGTTCCTCCCCACTGTGCTTGCCGCCGTGGTGCCACCAGTGAGGAAGAGGAGTGGTTGAGAAGCGCTGGACGGCACCGCAACGCGGCAATTGCAAAGCGCGCGATGTGTCGGTCCCCGCTACCTCCCCGCCGGGGAGCCGCGGACGGTGCGAAGCGGCAGGGCTGAAGCAACCCTGTCGTCCAAACAAAACGCCCTCCTTATGTAAGAAACCACAGCCCCACGCCTTCTGCCAGGCAGCAGCATAAAGTACCTCTTTGTGCGGGCGAGACGGCGCCGCGTACACACGCCGCGCTGCTAACGGCCGGCTGTCCCCCGCGCGGGATCATCCCTGATAGGAAGCAGATGCAGGAGCCAGCGGCTCTCACGACCTCTCCCCTTTTCCGCTATCAGTTCGCTTGGAAACCCCGATGTGAGACCCGGGACCTCGCGCCAACGGCCTCGAGCGCTGCGACCGGCTGCTCCCGCGCCACACACGCTCCCGGCTGCGCAAGAAATCGTGCTGTGGCCCTGCCAGGAGGATGTGAAGGAGGTTCTGGGCACTGTTGGGGCTGGAATTATTCAGAACACCTTCCAGCACCCTCCAGCCCCTAGAACAGACTCCCAGTTGTTTGAGAGATGCCTCTGCACCCACCACACCTGGTGCAGATGTTCAGAGACAACTATCTGAGCAGAATAAATAGCTACGAATCCCCACATGAACCCAGCCGCTCTCGGCACCGTCCACACGCAGCCCGGCACGAGCAGGGAGGCTGGGGCTCAGAAAAGCTGCCACCCCTCCAGAGGCTGAGGGCAAGCCGAGTGCTCTTCATGCTCCCAGGGACAAAAAGAGACACTTGGAGAACGAGGCAGGGCTCAGGGGACGTTGCTCGGCACAAGCGAGGCAAAAACAAGAGCAATCGATTGCTTGGGGGCTCCGCAGCATGCTCTGCACAGACAGCCCCGTGGGGCAGCGAGGGGCTATCCTGCCCTGCTTTCTGCAGAACATGTGGCCACCAGAGCTGAAGTGGCCTGGGTTCGTCTGCATCCCTTCTGCCTGAGACATCGCTGCCTCCACCAGCCCAACCGGCCACATCCCCACCTCCCAAGCTGGGCCCCAAACCACTAAGTCAAAGCAATACCCTGGTGTGGTGAGCCAGCAAGAAATCAGCTGCCCTAGATGAGGTCTCAAGAGATCCTCAGGAGCTCATTTACACCACCCCAGGGCCACACTATTTTGCACAATCCCTGTTTAGCAAATCTCTCTTAGTCCAGACCCCGCTCTGGCAGAACTCAGGGCAGGGCCCACACTGCAGAGACCTCAACGGACTCGATCTTCACCTGGGAAGACCCTGATTCTTGGTCTTCACCTGACTGAGCAGCTCAGCTCTACACCAGCAAGCCCAGCACACGCTCAAGGGTTGCTGCTCTGCTTCCCCCCTGCAGATCCTGTGGTCAGGACAGGCAGAGACCGACACACAAGGTGTTAATCAGAGGTGTCTCCAGAGACCGAAATCCACAAGCTCAGCCCGGAGGATGGCTCACAACCCCTTCGCTGCTCTTCTCCAGCAGCCTCCCAAAGCACAACAGCTTTATCCTCCTCCCCGCTGCGACACGCAAGGTTTTCTGGTGTGTGAGCATCGTGGCAGGACGGGCACGGAGGGAGACACGGGCCACACTTCCACCCGACTGGACCAGGTAAAGGAGAGTCTGCCGTGCCTTAGAAACAGCGCTCACAACCTCCCCGAGCCTCCGGGCTCCTCAGTCGTCAGACGCCCACGGGCTCCTCTCCACCCCGGGAAAGAAACAACAGCCTGTTTTCACCTCAGGCTGTGCAGAGGTGGGGTAAAGGCCTTACAGTCTACCTGGTAGGAGGAGAAAGAGGCATAAGTTCTGGCTGGAATAAAGACCTTTTTGAGAGCACTGGACTTTTCCAGCTGCCTGGAAGCAGGAAGCGCCCAGGCCGGAGAACAGAAACCCTCACACACCGGCGTAAAGGCAAACTGAGCCGTTAACCCTAATTACCTGTGACTGACACGCGAGCGAGGCCCTGACCTTCCAGGCATTGCCTCAGCCAAAGGAAAATAAACAGCTCCCTTCATACGAAACACAAGCCATTTTCAAACCCCCCCTACTCTCGCCGCTTTGTGTTTTCAGCCCAGAACTAACGGTGTCTGAAACACGAGGGGAGAACGACCTGGGTGCAGCACGGAGAGGGGCGAAGCCCATGGCCCACCCACAGCCCCCACGCAGCACCAGCGTGCCCACCGGCACCGTTCTGCCAGCCCCAGCTCTCCTCCCAGCCCCCTCCCCACATCCCGCAGAGGAGGAGGAGAAGGAGGAGGAGGATGGGGAGCATCTGCACCAGGGAGAATGGCCACAGTTACGTGAGGGTCCTGCCCACCTGCCCCCAGCAGTGGCCAATGTCTCCGTGGTGTCTCTGGAGCGCACGTTCGTGCCGTCCTGCTCAGTGGGAACTCCCTGGACACGCACACTCACTCTCTCATGCATTTTCCTCCGGCTGATCCCTTCAGCAGCCCTGGGAGAGCAGAGGACTCTGATGCTCCCCTGGGCACGGATGCCGAGAGGCCGCTTGCCACAGAGATGTGATTCACTCTTTATTACCCCAGAGACCCACAGCAGACACGGATCAGAGCCCAGCCCAGAGGAGGAATCCACAACAGCCAAGCCCCAGCCAGACAAGGGAGGACAAGCTGTGCTGGGGCACAGGGATCCCTGACAGGCACCCCCAGGCCCTCTCTGCTGCCCACCATTGTTTCCACCACCTTCTGGTGCAGCACAGCCCCCTCCCTCAAACGCCCTCTTCTTCCAGCACACGGCAGTACCCCGGTTTGCTCGCATCTCCCCAAGTGTCCTTCCAGGGCCCTGAGAAGCACAGGCACTCCGTCGCACTGGCCCTGTCGGGGAAACCAAAGCCTCGAGCAGAAGGCAGAGCTTACCCAGGGGGCAGAGCATCCAGGGCCAGCACCGCTGCGCGGGCCGGCGGGGCGCTGGAGCCGGCGGCTGCCTCCTCTGCCTCTCCGGAGCTGGGCAGGGCGGGAGGGGCAGGAGCAACGGAGCCGTCGGCCACGCTGGACGTCGCTGGGGTCGGTAAGCTCGTTCCCGCTGCCGGCCTTTCCTCTTCGGCGTCTGCGGCACCTGCCACATCTCCATTCACTGGAAAGGCAGAGGGCAGAGATGTCAGAAACCAGAAAGGGTAACAGGGGCCCGGCTGATCTGAGCACAGCCCTGGAAGCAGAGCACAGCACGGGGGGGCAGCTGCTACCACCCAAACGCGCGACTCGGGGTGCTCCCAGCCTGCAGCGAAGGCAGCACCTCCTTCCCCCAACAGTCAGGTGGCTCCGAGAACTACGGCCTTCATCCTGAGATAAAAAGCAGAGGGTGCTCTGCATTTGTGCTTAACATCTCTTCTGACACTTGCAAACATGTCGAGTCCCTGATGGGAATTCAGGTAACGAGCAGGGGCTCGGAAAACGGTGGTGCAGCATCCCCCGCAAGGCAGAGAGAAGCCCAGGCTCAGCAAGTCAGCAGCACTGCTAAGAGCTAAATGTTCCTGGGTTCCACTGAACTTATGGAAAACAGGGAAAGGGAAGAGAGAGAGCAAAGGAAAATTACAAAGAAAACTGATGAGGAGGAAAATGCAGACCAAAAAAATGAAAGGGAATTTCTTTGACGAGTATTTATTGATAGCCAAAAAACCCCGAGACTTGGCAGTCCAGCAGAGGATAACTCCTGTTGCAAGACTGGCTTCAGTGGCAAAGTAAAAGCGTTAAAAACAAACCTGCAACAAGTAACAAAGAAGTAAGGGATGCAGACAGAGCTCCGCAAGTCAGAGTCGAGAAACACAGAAAACTGTGAGGGAAACATCTGTGTCTACAAGTTCAATGTATTTAGAAATATTGTAGGAAAAAACCCTCACAATGGAATAAACCCCCACAGATGGGAGATTGAAGAGGCACAGACACGCTGTGGAAGAGGCAGAGTGCTTGGGACACTTGTGCTTTGCAGCTGGAGGGGAGCAGGACAACATCACCCGGCACCAGAGGAATCCTGGTGCTCAGCATCAGCGACGACAGGCGCCCCTCCGGCGGCAGCTACGGGCCATGAGGATTTCCAGGTCAGCGGCTGGAGTCCTGCAAGACTCAGCTGAGGAGGTTTCTGACTGCTACTCATTTCTAACAAGCCTCAGAAAGGGCGCTTTTTAAAGCTTCAGAGGGAACCTGCAGAAGGACCCAGGTAACTGCACCGTGATTGGTTTGATGTCGGTCCCGGAAAAAGCAGGGAAAAAGCTGATCCAAAGTTCACCTGATAAGGAATGGTTCAGGGGGGAACACAGACAGGGCTAAGCGACGTGGCAGTGGAGAAAATACGCCGTAAAATAATCTTCTTTTACTGTCAGATGAAGTTACAGCTGTGAGAGAAAAATTTTGCAACAGTCTGCTCCAAAAGTCACCAAAATGCACCAAACTGAGGAGGAAGAGGAAGGTTTCTAGAGGCGTTCCACAGAGCACCAGACAGGGTGTTCAGCACTGACCCCACCTACCCGAAACACTCCTCTCCCCATCCTCGAGTATCAAACCAGCGCTGGAAGGACTTGCAGGACACGGAAGTTGGTGAGTGGTAAACAGCAATGAGGACTGCCCAAGTCATAAAGCCACTGGGGAGGCTGGGCCCGGCCAAAAAAACATTTTAAACAAACCAAAGCCAAGGAGCCGAGTTGCACTCGGGAACAAAAACTCTGTCCAGAGCCTGAGGGAGCGTCCCTCACACAGTGAGGACGCTGGGTGGGCACCGGGACGCGGCGCGGCACTCGCTGCCGGCACAGTCCGGCACCAAACGGCGGAGACGAGGAGCCGCAGCCCCGCGGAGGAGAGCCCAGCCCAGGAGCGACAGCTGGAAGGCAGCATCTCACGTCAGCATCTCCCTCCCAAAATGGGTTTTGGCAAAACTGAAATTGCACTGCTCCAGGTTTTTCCAAAGAAATGGGGAGGGGAAAAAAAAAACCAAAACCCCACACTGACAACCTTCCTTTTGGGTTGAATGAAACATTTCCTTCTACCCAACACAAACCACTCTGCTTCTCCTTCCAGGTCTGTGACAAAAGCAAAAGGAAGGATGGTGCTGCCTGCAAAAGCAGCGCAGGGGAGCAGGAGATGCTGCCCTGCTCCACGAGAGCCAGAGAATGAAAACAGATGGAGCTGCTTGTGGCTTCGTAGCCAGAGACTCAGCAGGTCCCAGTCCCTGTTCCACAAGGTATTTATGGCTTTGTGGACAAACCCAAGAAAAGACAAGAGAAAGCTTTCCAAAAATACCCTCTGGTGTCAGAATCAGTCCCGCTTGGAGAGATGGGTTTGTCCCTGCTCTGTGCTCGACAGACAGCCGCTCCTCCCACTCCAGTGGGCAACGAGCTCAAAACATTTCTGCTGAAGACTGACAGGCAAACCCAGCTGAGTGCTGCCAACCCTGGAAAAAGTTCTCCTCGCTCTGGCAGCAGTAACATTGCTGCCCCAGTATCCTTCTAAAAACCTGGAGCTGGATATGCAGCACTTTTTGTCAGGGACACTCCAGAGAGGAGCCACAGAAATTATTCACGACAGGCAGAAACCAGTGTGCTCTGCAGAGCTGCTGAGCCCATCAGAAATAAAATCAATTAAATAAAATCAACTAAAATCAATCAATTCAGAGGGAGGAAACTCCTGGGCACTGTTATCTTGGCTGAAATTCATTTTCTCCCACAAGAGGCAGCCCCGAGCTCCAACCCCACCACCTCCCAGGGGCATGGGCTCACCTGTGCCGTTGGCCGTGCCGTTGGCCATGCCGGCGTGCGGCGCGCTCTTCGCCTGCTGCCGGTGCCGGCTCCTGGCGCTGGGACTTTGCTCTCCGCTCCCTGGGTTTTGCCTGGCTGCCCCGGCTGCGTGTCGGTGCGTCCTGCAAGGGAAAGAAACACGTGAGAGGTGAGACACATCACCGGCCTCACAAAGAAAACCCCGCTCCTGCCTTTTTGCCTTAACCTTGTGCTGCTTCTCCCCCAGCACAGCCAGGGTGCAGCCACGTGCCTCCACTTCCCCAGCAGTGCTCTGAACTTCGTGCTCACAGGTGCTGGCACCCACCTGCCAGTGGTGGAGTCCCACGGAGGAGTAACCTGGGTGATGATGACCTTGATTTTGTTTGTGGGTGCTCACCCCGGCCACCCCACGTGCCGAGGACCGGGCACCCACAGCCAGAAACCTGCTCACAAGGCCAAGCCATCACAAACCCTTTGCCATCCATCCCTGCAGTAAAGCTCCCCGAGAGGAACGACGTCAGCACCAGCTTCTGCACCATGTGGGAAACCCTCACCGGTGCCTGCCGCCCGGCTACAACCTTGCACAACAGCAGGTGAGGAATACACGAGTGCTGCTGCCAGGACAGCCGTGGCCTTCAGCAAAGGAGGGGACAGACAGCCAGGAAAGATCGTAGCACAGGTTGTGACATCTGCCCAGAGATGGCTGCTCCGTCTCTCAGGGGGTTCTTCTCTTTGTGCCACGCTGGAGCTCTCGTGTCAACCGCGTCATGGCCAGGGCAGCCCAGCCTCCAAGGGCAGAGCACCTGCAGCACCCCCCAAGCGAACTGTCCCCCTCTGATTGCTCTGCAGCCCTGAGGCAGCCCGAAGGCATTCAAGAGAAGAGGGTTTTCAGATTCATTAAGAAGCCTGATCATTACTGCAAGGGAGGATGGGGACCGGGGGGATACTGCCTTCCTGTACGTGGTGGGGAGCAGAGGCAAAGCTCAGCCACCTCCACGCACAGCGGCGACCATGGAGGGTGAGGACCGCAGAGATTAGGAAGTTGGTTTGCCCCAGCCAAGTTGTCCCCTTAAAAGGGCAAAACCCGCCAACTGTCCCCACATCTCGGGGCTGGAGCTGGGAGGGGACGGCAGCTTGGCAGCGCCGGGGCGCAGCGTCGGTCATGCCACCCTCACCAGCCCTCCAGCCAGCGCTCGGTTCCTCCCACTCGCTCCGAAGACGCTCTCCTTGGGGAGCGGCTCACGGCAGCGGGCAGAGGAAGGGCTGGGATCGGCAGGAGACATGGGAAAGCAGGAGAGGGTTGTTGAAAATAGATCAGAGAAGAGCCACGAGCAGAGCAGCCTGGGAGCTGGAGCTGCTCAGGCCACTTCAACCAGCCACGGGCGTTCCCAGGAGGGCAGCTCCGCATCAGAGGCTCCTCAGGGGGGTGAAGTGGACCCAGAAAGTCCAGCTACCCCCAGGGCACCGCTACATGCCGGGGGTTTGCTTTAGCCACCAGCACCTGGGGACTCGGAAAAGCTGCAGGTGCAGAATGGGCTCCTCTTCCCACCCCTGGGGGCAAAGGTTGTCCCTTGCCCTGTCCACGGGGCTCAACAGGACACACGGGCACCTGCGCCCCTCCCGAAAGCTGGCCGGGACCCACCTCCCCGCACACGGCCCCCGGAGCCCTGGCCGGGAGCCGGCCCCACCGGGAGCGACCGCCCAGGCACGGATCTGGTCCCTGCCCTTCTCAGCACAAGATGAGCTCAGAGCTGCCCAGAGAGTTTTTAGAAACCAAAACAGGATGTTTCCAGCCTGCCAGCCGGCCGCACAGGGTTACCAGGCCTGAATTAGCCGGCCCGCCGCCCAGCCCGGCCCTCCTACGAGTGCTCCCATCTGGGCATTGTCTTTTAATAGACTCGTGGAAACAAACCCAGCGAGGCCACGTGAGCGCAGCGGGGCTGGGAACGCGCTCTTAAAATAGGAGCGGGGAGAAAACAAGGCAGAGCGTGGATCGGAACGGCCACATCAGCGGGACGGTTGGGAAGATCGCTGCTATACCCCACACCGAGCAGGGATCTGGGGGGCTGCCCCACCGTGTGCTCTGCCCCATCGCCCCTCCTGAGCCAGAGGGAGCAGACGATGCCAAAAGGAGGAAAGCAACGTCGGGCAGGGTGACATCAACCTTCCAGCTCCTCCCTGTCCTGCCAAGGCAGAGCCCCCACACCACAATGGCTGATGTGAAACTCAGGCTTGGCCACCTCCTCCCACAGCAGCGGCCAGAAGGTCCCAGCCAGGAGATGCCAGCACCAGTCTCGGTCTCACCAGGCACACCAGAACACGAGCCACAGCTGAAGAGGAGGGAGGGCAGAGGAGCACACAGCCCAGAGACAGCTGCGGGGGGCTCAGCTCCCCGAACACAGAGCTGAGAAATTCCCCGTGCCCCTGCGAAGGCAGGAGGGAGGCAGCCACGACCCCCAAGAGCCAGCCCTCACGCCTGCAGTGCTGGGAGCGGAGGTGGCACTCGCACACTGCCACCTCCCTGGAGCTGGGGCAGGAGGAACAACCCCTTGCCCCACGGCAGTGGGATGTGCAGCTGAAGAGCACTTGGCTACTAAACCCCGAACTTGGCTCTGAAATCCTGAAGCTGGTTTCTTCCCGTCACTCACCCCCTTCCAGCGACTCCAGACCCACCTCAGGGCTTGTTGTCCAAGGCCCTGAGCAGCCCCCGGTCCCTGAACAGTACCCACCTCTCCCCTGTCCATGCCAGGGCTGCAACCAGCAACCACAGCTCCTCCAGCTTTTTTTTTGTGCCGCTGCTATGTCACACCAGGAGCCACACACCTGGGGACATCCCGCAGCCACACATGGGGCTTCGTTGAGGAAGTGCTCTCACAAAGGGAGACACTCTGCCCAAGTGGCTCAGAGAAGCATCTCCCACCTGCTCTCGGGATGCTCAGGCCACGCTGAGCAGGGCTTTCAGACATCACACCAGCAGGGAAAGCCACGCACACCACGCTGAAAAAAACCACTCAAGTTCGCAGGAGCAGGTGACAGCAGGTTCTCATGGCCGTGCCCAGATTGCAACACGCGACGCGGCTCACCAGCCAGAGCCTCTCGGCAGGGCGAGCAGCAAACCAGGCTGCTTCACTCTCTGCTGTCGGAAGAGGTCCCTTTGGCCACCGCAAGACAAACAGGGACTGTGGCAACTCTCGGCACCCACGGCACCGCTGGGGACCTCTGGGCTGTTTTCCCTCCGCACAGAGGGCTGTGGAATTTCACACTCCGTCACCAAGATTAGCAGCAAATCCCAAGATGACATTTGTTCAGGAGAAGAAAGAGAAGCCCTGACCAAGCAGTTTCCCTGGAGGGGACAGTGTAGAAATAGCCGAGGAGCAAAGAATGACCCTTTTCTTTCCGTTCTGCCTACAGGCGAGTTTGCCAGCATCCATCACCAAGCCCATGAAAATAAAAAACACAGCTTTGCTTATAAACAGAGCAAACATCAAACAGCATTCCCATGTGCAAAGGACTCATACGCCACTCGGAGAAGGCAGCTGCCTCCGCAGTGGGTACGAACAGCAACGCTCTGCCCCACGTAGCAGTACTACAAACCGGGGAGTTACATCCACAGCAATCCTACATTCAGGTGAGAGCAGGATGAATGGAAAACTAACCAGGAGGTTTGCCATACCAGGGCAGCCACGGGATTTTTAATGACTGCAAGCACACCTGGAAGCTCTCTGAAGGTGCCCTGCAGAGGTACTGGCCAGACCTCACCACGCTTCTCTCACACACTCGCAGGTCGAGACAACACCAAAAGCAGCAGCTACTGTCAGGCAATCAGGAGTCAGAAATAAGCAGTCACCAGGCTGAGCCTCCCAAACCAGAGCTTTCCTTGCAGGTTTTCCAGCACTTATTACTGACAGCTGCTAAGTGGCTGCAAAGCCCAGCTCCCAGGACACTGAGCACTCGCTCTCACTCCTTAGAAGGCTTTAATGCCTGGACAGCAGGAATCAAGAGGAGCAGCCTCAACAGAAGGGCACAAACCGCATTCAGCAACCTGCTCCCAACCTCCCAGCCCACTCCCTCCTTGGGTGGGAGACAAACACAACGGAAGGACAGGGTCACTTTTTGGAGCCAAAACCCTTTCGCCCCTTCTCTCATCTCTTGTATGTGCCCAGCAAATGAAGAAGGAGCAGTTTCTGCTTCTTCGAGGAGCTCAGGGTGTGGGGTTTGTCACTGAGAGCACTTCCTAAGGTCGGGGGCACGCAGAACCTCTTCTTGGGGGGCTGCAGGCGCCCTCTCCGCAGGCACACTTTTAACCAGAACATCTGTACAGGCTGCTGGGCCACTGCCACGCTCAGGAAATATAAATAGGTGTTAAATTCAACTCCATGTTGACAGCGTGACACGTCTCTCCATAACCACAGCTCCAAAAGGAGCAGCGCTGAGCCACTCGAGCCCGGCGAGAAGGCAAGGAAGGGCAGTGCGCCAGGCGCGGGATGGCCCGCTGCCCACACAGCTCATTTCCTTTGGAAGCAGCTGTTATTTCCCTGCAGCTCTGCTCGCTCTACTTCTTCTGCTCTCCCTGGACCTTCGGAAGCAGTGACCGTTGCCCAGAGGGGCACTGGCCATTGCTGTGCTTGAGGCTCTGGGTGGAGCAATGCCCACCTGAAGGGACCCCTGTAGACCTGTGCTGGTGTGCCCGGTCACAGCCTGCCCCACGCCCTCCCGACAGGCCATTCCTTCGGCTGCCAGTAGAGCAACTGGTGGAACCTGCCTGGGGCATCACAGACCCGACACTCCTTGAGAAACAAATGCTTTGAGAGAGGCTCAGGTCAGCCACACCCTGGCTGCACAGCCCCCTCCCAGCTCTGCTGCCCCCCTAGGGGGTCAGCGAGCCCACCCCTGCCCCACACCCCCTTCAGGCTGCCTTGCTGGGGGTTCTTGGGGAGATCCAGAGCAACAGACGCTGCACACTGATGGTCAAAACACTTCTTGGCTGTCTCACAGCCACAGCAACCACCCAGCGACGGGCTGCCAGGGGCTGCCAGCACAGGACCCTTACCTTGGTCTGCTCCCGAAGCAGTTTGTACTGGGAGGCTGCTGTCTGCCCTCCGTGGCTGCAGCCATACTGCTGGGCTCCCGTCCGGGCAGCTGGGATCCTGAATGGGCGAAGAAAAAGTAGGTGAAGAAAATGACTGAAGCACCTACTAGTTCTACCCTCTTTCCTTGCCAGAAAGTAGACCCTAAAGCTCAACAGCCCCACACACCACAGGACAGACCCACCAGCACCCAAGGGCCCCCTGATTCACGCTGAGGTGCCCTCCTCTCCCACTGCTGTGTGGTGGCAGAGCCTGTCCCCACCACACCAAGCACAGCAAAGGAGAAGGTCAACGCAGGACTTTGGAGAACTGGCAGCATCAGCAGAGCTTCTGCATTTAAGACTCCCAAATCCCAAAGCCTTCGTCTCCCAGTGAAGAAGAGAGGGAGCAGAGGGAAAGCAATGCACGAGCTCCTGGCCAGCACAGGCTCTGCAGGTCAGACATCAGCCCACGTCTCCACACACCCTCTGCTGCAGGGAGCCCTTTCTGACCAGTTCATTAAAGAGAGAAGCGGTTTCCCCAGCCCACACAGGACAGCGAGGGAAGGGGCTGAGCCACGCGGGCAGCTGGTGGAGGGCCCAGAGAAGGACCATCGGGGAGGCAAGGTGTGAGCCTATCGACGCTCGCTCCCGTGGGAGCCCCTGCACTCGCCCGGGGCTGGGGCGGGCAGGTCGGAGCCTTACCTGGGGGAGGAGGCGGCTGCTGGCACACGGATGTTGGCTCAGAGGTGCCGGGGGCCGCACTCTCAGCCCCGCTCCTCTCCCCAGCACCGCTCGTCGCCGCCTCGTGCTCGGAGCCGCCGCGTGCACGCGGAGCCAGGCGGCACTCACCCTCTGTCACGGCGCTGCCATTAGGCAGGCTTCCCAGATCAACAGCAGGCCCGTCCAGGAAAATCGTCAGCTCTCCGCCGGAGACAACGCTGCCTTTGTTCTCCGTCTGCAGGTCCAGGGTCAGCTGCCTGTTCTCCACTGTGGGAGATGAGGGGACATGGAGAAAGAGACCAAGGAGTCACCACCTGGGATGCCAGCCGTGATGGAAGATGGCTCCACCACCCCCATGGGATGGGACATCAGCCTCCCAGTCCCCTCCAGGCCCCCCCACACCCCCGAAGGACAATGTGCCTGCTCCCTCAGGGCCTGTTGTCCCAGCGAGCACCCCTGGCATTGACCCCACAGCTACACACTCCTTCCACCAGTGCCACAGGACACCCAGCCAGCCCCACCACCAGCTCCTGAGGAGGACTCTCCCCTCCCTGGCCACTGCTCACAAAGGGGGCCCCCTTCATGAGGGTGGAGATGCCCCAGGGCCACCAGCTACAACACAGCTGAGAGCACCATCGCCAACAGATCCAGCAGCGGGGGCTGTTGGGGAGATTGTGGCAGGAAAGCCGAGGGATTCAGCTGGTTTGAGATCACACACAGGGCAAGACGGATCCTGCACGAGGATGACCACCCGCAGGTGCCTGGGACACAAAGCAGGCGGATGGCCACATGCCCAACAGTGCCTGAAGCATCTTTCAAAACCAGAGGTGTCCCCATGCCACCTAGAAAAACCAGGTAAGCAGCAAAGGAAAATGCCAAGCACATCCCTCCATCCTCATCCTTGCCTATCGATTCCACTGAAACGCAACCAGCACCAAGAGCTTCCCTCAAACACACAGAAACGCTCCACGGCAGGCAGGGCTCTCGCACCATCGTGGCCATGTCTGCCAGAGCCAGCGGGACCGAAACGCCCAGCTCCACCGCAGAAAGCCAGAAAAATTCGGCTGCGCCAACCTGGGACACCAGCCCAGACACTTCCTGACTCATTTGCTCAAACAATATTTTTATTATACACAGATTGCTCACGACACAACGGCACCATTTTTTAGGAACCTGCTTTGTCCCAGCGGGAGCAGGAGGACAGGAACATGCTCCCCACAGACCCCTCAGCCCATCTCTAGCTCCAGGGTGAGACCTGCTGGCAGGGCCCCAGGATGTGCAAGTGCCACCCAGACAGCACCTACGGCTCCTGACTGCCAGCCCAGCCCCTGCACAGCACCCGGGGTGAAGGCGTGGAGACCACGGTGCCGCCACGCACCGGGCTGCCCATCGCCAGAACCAGCCACACACCTCTTGCAACAGCCCAGAGAGCAGCTCCTGCCCTCTCTCTCCAGACAGAGCCGATCCTCCCCCCATGCCTGCCAGCCACACACGACCAGGAAGGGACACAAAGGGGATGGAGAAGGGGTCTGGCATGAGGCTGGTCGCAGCACCTGCACCAGCTCACAGAGCAGGGAGTCCACAACCCCCTCCTGCGAGAGCTCTCTGCCCAGCAGGGCACTCAACGGCCACCCTGCAGCTCAGTGCCACGGGGTTTGCAGCAGGGACAGGGCTGCAGGACCGGCTGCACTCGTGGATCTTGGGAAAGAGTTCAGGCTTTTGGTGCCAAGGAGGAAAGTGTTCCCTCAGCACCCAGGGTCTGGGCACGGCAGGAGCACAGCGTGGAGGCTGGAGCCCAACTCTGTCACTCGTTATCCACCCACCAAGGGATCGTGTTAAGCCTGGTCTCACCCATCCGCCTAAAAGAGTTGCTCTCAGTTTGCTTCCAAACAGACAGTTACAAGAACCCGAGATAAAAGATGCTACAGAGCACGACCGAAAAAAAAAAACCAGAACAAATCTAGACCCTGTTTCTGCCCGGCTGCTCCAAGCCAGAGGAATGTGCGTTTTCTCCGAGCCGCGCGGAACCCGTGCCCGCACGCGCCGGGGGTCCCCTCCATCCCCCTCTGCGAGCGCCCGGCAGCCGAGCACGCCGCTCTCCCCGCCGGAGCCGCACAAGCCCTCATTGTGCAGGCGCCCAAAGACAAGGTGTCTCCAAGTGGAGGATGTGAACATGAACCTCCCAGACGGCTTCCTTCTCCCCCTCCCCACCCCCTTCAGCTTTTTTTAAAGAAAATAAACACCAGCAGAACCTTCCATTCACTGTCCCCGTCCAGCGCGCGGGACGCACAAAGGGACATTGCTGTTGCACCAACAGAGGGTCCCCTGAACAGCGAAGCACAAAGGCTGCCTGTGTCCCGCCGGCAGCCAGAATGTCAGAGAGATTATTATTATTTTGGGAGGGGGTCGGGGGGTGATTTGGTCCTGAATAAGGTCTCAGTTCAGCTACTTCCAGTGCCCCGCGCGCAGCATCAGAGCTCCCATTTAGTGGAGGTGAGCTGGAATTCCCACCCAGCCCATTAAGTGGATTTACGGTTCCATGAAACGAGGCTGGTAGCAGCCTGCATGATAGCGGCCCTGGGCCGAGCCCGAGCCCGCCGGGACCTCCAGGAACCACACGCGTCTGACGTCCGTGGGCACCAGAGAGCTGCCCCGCGGGAAGGGACAGGCCCCCTGTACCTCTTCCCTGCAAGGGGTAGCTCCATCTTGGAAGATTCACAGACAGACAGACTGATGGCACTTCCCACCCCCTCAGTTCCCTCAACGCCCTGAACCATTCCACTGGACACAAAGGCCAGTTCCCACTCAATCTGCTCCACGTGACCAAAGCAGTGTCCACTGGGAGCAGCCGGCACCACCACTCGTGTGGACAGAAGATAAGCAGATCCTCCGGGCTCCCCTGAAAACCACATGCTCCAGCCAGCAACCTACTTGCCCCGCATCGAGCCGCAGAAGAACCGAGTCCCAGAGCCAGCACCCTGCCCTGGAATCACCCTGGCACCAAGACAGACAAGGCAGAGCAGCAAACCATGTCAGAGGGGCCACGCTCAGCCCTGGTGGGAGTGCCAAGCCGGGCCGGCTGCCCCCGGGCTACCCCAGAGCTCGGGGCTGTCGGGCAGGCAGCATCGCTCAGGCCACCCACCCTCCTGGTGCTCAGCAAGTTAAGACCAGCTTAACTTCGCACATACCTGCAGCTGAAGGAATGACTCTGGGCTGTGGCTACAGCCCCTCCAGGAAGAAGCAGGGGGAAAGTTAGACTTTCCACAGCCACCCCTAAACCACAGAGGAATCCAGAGTTTAGGGGAAGGGAGAGCCTTTACTGTCCCAGGTAAAAAGTACAAGCCTCCCCAGTCGGCAGGAAGCTTTGCTCCTCCTGCTGACACCCAGTCTCAGCCACCAGCAGCTTAGAGATAACCGTGTCCCGCTCCATCCATCTGCCAGGTGTAACCAGGAGGACCTCAGACTCCTGCTTCTTTCCTCTCATCCATCACAGCCCTGGGAGAAAAGACAAGACAGGAGGAGAAAGCCAAACCGCCCGCTATCTCTGACCAGGCACAACTGGTCATCTGCAAGAGAGAGCCCAGCAGGACTGGAGCCAGCAGAACCTGGCTGGGGCATGGAGAGCAGCACCCCACCCAGCGAGGGCCTGGAGGTGGCCAGGGCACTGGGACAGCGCTGGCGGTCACAGAGCCGATGGCTCTGGGACACTCAGGACGTGACACCCAAAAGATGACGCAGGGTAGGCACAGTCTGACCCCTGCTGTGACCCACTGGCTTGGACAGCCAGTTTTACAAGACTGTTGGTCACCAAAGAGTCACCTCAGTCAGTCTGAGCCTTCACGGCTCCTCACTGAGAGCCTCTGCTGCCGGGCCACACGGCAGAACTCCTCTAGCAGCACGATGGAAAGAGGGCAGCAGCACCTTTCCAGAGGTTTGGGGCTTTGCTGCTGGATTCCCATGGGGTCTGGCGAGAGCAGGGCTCCAGCAGCTCTGCCTTGGGCACAGCACCAGAGAAAGAAAAGGCTCTTTGGGACCTGTAAAACCCTGGCACGTGGTGCCGCTCCACAAACAGGAGCCTGTCAACGTAACTTGCAACCCGAGGGGTGAGCAATAAAAGTGAGTGCTTTCGCTCCCAAACTTCAGCCAAGCTCACTCCTGCACCAACATCCAATTCTCAGCACGCAGCAGGACCAGCAAAAACCAGTGAGGCCCAGTATGGGCTCCCAGGCTGGCTGGGGATGTACCTCAGGCCTCGCGGGAGGAGCGGGTGAGGAGCTCCGGAGCCTGGGAACAAAGAGGTGCCTCTGCGGCAGGCGGCAGCTCGGCAGCTCGGGGGCCAGGGCAGGGGGCCGTGCCACTGCAAATTAACTGTTTTACGGGAGCCCTGGGAGCAGCTCAGCTCTGCGGCAGGCTCCAGCTCACTTTGTGTGACTGAGCCCATTCTTACCCACCTCTCCACCTCCTCGGGCCAATCCCTTCCAAAAGCAGGAGGGAGCTGGCTGCCAGAGGAGAGGCTCCGGGGGCGCCTGCCAAGGCGGTGGGAAGCGCCGCGAGCCCGAAAGCAAGGCTGGACCTGCCTGGAGCAGGAGCTCCTGCCCAACAGCTCAGGCCGTTAGCTCAGCAGGCTCTCCCCATCTCCCCGGGAGCTTCAGGTCTGAGCAGGCTCGTCGCTGAGCTCTTTTTCCAGGCTCCCAGCCTCAGAGCTGAGACTCTTTCACCTGAAGCGAGGCGTGCTTGGCAGGACGGCAGACAGAAAGAACGGGGGAAGCTCCAGCGCCTTCCTGGCAGGCACGCGCTGCCACGGGCGTCACCGGCACAGAGACCACCCCTGCCCAAAAGCAGAGCAACCAGAGTAATTCTTCCGCACCAAGTGGAACAACTTACAGGAACACAAACCGAAGGCCACAGCTAGACTCACGTACCAGTAGCTTAGAGAAAACTTCACAAAACTGTAACAAACCCAACCAAGCCAGAAGGTCTACTGCCCGGCAGGGGAAGGCAGGTTCCTGCAGAGTGCTCCCCAGGAGGGGCAGAGGGTGATGGGACCCCCGCCAGCGGGGAAGGGCACACACATTTCGCTGCCTTCCCCAGGCAGGCGGTTGCAGGCTGCGTTAGGTCACTAAGTGACTGACTCGGGATAGCTTGAAAGCCCAAACACCCTCCACACGCCCTCGTGCGACCTGGCCCCCTCCCCGGGGGCAAGGAGCTCCCCTCCTCTCGAGGAAGGGGTCTCACAGACACCCAGGGGGACCAGCAGCCACCTCTGGCCCACTCAGAGCTGCAGCAAAGCCCAAAGGTGCAGCAGCGAGTCCACGGAGGAGGGAGCAGAGGCCAGGCTGGGCAAGACGGGCAGACAAAGCACTCGGCTGCCCAGGCAGCACCTCCCCAGCAAGGCAGGGCAGGCTCTGCAGCTTTAAGAGTCCTCCCTCCCAGCCCACTACGTCAAGGCAAAAAATCTGACACGTTTTTTCTGGTGGATGTTAACGGACTAGCTAGAACAGCCAGTTGCCTTTTCCATTCATTTTCCACACAGCCTCCCGGGACGCCTGCTCATGAAAGAGCCGATTGTGCCCCTGCAGAGGAGCAGGCAGGTAGGGCGGGAGCAGCAGCGGCTCCGGGAGCCCTCCGTGGCATTTGCACGCCCTGGGAAGAAAAAACTGCAGGGGAGGGTGCCCTGGGGCAGAGGCTCCCACTGCAGGCTGCCCGACAGCAACAGCCCAAGCCAACAGCCAGCCTTGCAACTACCCAGGGCAGACGTTCGCGTCCTTGAGGGCTTTGTGAGGCGATGGCAGCAGCACCAGAGCTGTCCCAACGAGACAAGGTGCCCCGCGGGGGCACGGCAGCCTGCCCGCCGCAGGGAGCGCTGCGGGGAGACCCTCACGGTTCCGTAGCCCGCAGCTGGCAGTACCAGCGTGTCGAAGCTTGAGGCTGTGACTGCCACCTGTGCCAGGCACCCCCACAGAACTTTTCTCCTGGTGCTCTCAAACCAGGACACAGGGGAAGCAGCTAGTCCCAGGCCCCAGGGGGAGTCTGAACCAGCCCCATACCCCTACCCCAGGGTGTGGGAGAGTCCTCTCCTCGCTCAATACCAGGTCTGTCTCTTGCATGGGGTGAAGCTTTGCTTGGGAAAGACAGAGAGAGCCTTTTCCAGCCCTGCGCGGCCCAAGCGCTGAATGGCTGCCTTTATGTGGTTTCTGCTGTCACGAGCCGTGCTCTGGCGACCACAAACGGCAGCAAATAGCTGAGGGGTTTGTGTTTCCGCGCGGGCTGCAGCACCCTGGCTAACAGAGGGACAGCTTCCGTCACAGTCCGGCCCCGACGGGAGGCCTGGGGAGCACAACGGCGCCTTGTTCCCTCCCGGGGCAAGGGGCTGACTCGAGAGCCGCTGCAGCCATCGCCTCTCCCCTCCCGTCGCGCTCAAGAGGCAGCAGGACCCGGCAGGACCCCTGGCCAGGGCGGAGGCCGAGAGACCCCGGCGGGGTCCGTCCCGTACGTACGTTTCCCGCCGCTCTTGAGCAGGCTGCCGAGGCTGACGGAGGCGGTGCCCAGCAGCTCGTTCCTCAGGGTATGGCAGCTCCACACCTTCAGGTCCAAGTGGCTCTGAGCCGTGACGTTCCTGCAGAGAGAAGGCAGCCGTCACTGTGGCCTCGTGCACACGCGGGCGCTGCCAGCCCTGACGCAGCCAGGGAGCGGAGGGAGGCGGCCACAGGGCAACGGGAGACCGTGGGCCTCCCAGCCTGGCTGTCCCTGGCAGCATCCTCGTTGTCAGAAGTTAAAAGAGCTTACTTGCAAAATATTAGAATTAATTACGGGAGTGCTTAAAACTACGACGAACAGTAATTTGTTCTGAGTGACACTGTTTAGCAGGAGCAAGAGATTTACCAAGGCCTTAGGCCCAGACCGTGGACTTTCACCCCAAGTACTGATTAGCTGAGGCTGAAGAAAGGTCCTGAAACCAGTGCTAATTGAGAAAGAGAAGATCAACAGAAAGATAAAGAAAAGAATGCCCACCTGGAGAGAGAGACAGGATCCAGCAAAGAACAAGACCCCAGACCCAAATATTACTATGAGATCGAACTATCGAGCGAGGGAAGATGAAGTAGGGTTGTCAGGGTGTAATTGCCCGGGGATTTCTTTGCTCAGGGTCTCAGCTTGAGCTGAAATAACCCGACTCTGTGGCAGAACCCCGGGTCCAAACTCTTCTTTAGAGTCAGAGGCTGAGACTGGATCCAGCCACACCTCAACTCCTCTCCGTGAAGAAGTTTGGAAAACAAGGGGGTCCAGTCTGAACCTCCCGATCCAGCAGAAGGGTCTTTGCAGACTCTTCGATAACGCTTGTCTGGGGTGCAAGGATCTCCAACAGCTGAGCGGGGCACAGCGAGGTACACCGGGGAGGGCGGGGCCAGCCCCAGCCCCACACCGGGGCGGGGGGTCACAGAGACTTACAGGACCAGGATCTCGTTCCACAGCAGCTCAGAGCTCCCAATCTGCTTCCCCGTCTTCTTGGTCTCGCTGGGCAGCCCGTCACCTGCCACCTCCACGTAGCAGTTGATGCGCGACGGGCGGGTGTGCGCCTTGGGCTTCACGGACACCACTGGGCGGAGGGGGACGGGCAGAGGGTCAGGCAGCGCAGGGGAGACCCCGTCCCCTGCCCCACACGCCACATCCTCCCTTCCCTGCCAGCTCGGCAGGGGGCCACGACTCAGAGTCAAATCGCTTTCGGGACAGGGGGAGCGAGAAGAGATTCTCCTGTCGGCAGCAACAGCCACATCCAGCTACTGCCACCCCCAGCCCCACCTTTCCAGGGCTTCGGCCACACCTTGGCCCCACACCCAAGGGCTGCAGGAGCGTTGTGGTCCCCACAGACACTGCCCAGCCCCTCGTGGGCTAGACGAGGACAAGGCTCAGCTGTCCCCCAGGCCCTCGGTGCGCCACGCAGGGGCTGTCCCGGGGACGCAGCTCCCGGCGCCGGGAGCCATCTCGCGGCCACCGGAGCACGGAGCCACGGCCCGAAGGCAGCCGGGGAGAGGAGACTGCAGAGCCCGGCTGATGGCCACTCGGCTTCCCCGGGCACCCTGGAGCATCCCCGGGCACCCTGGAGCATCCCCAGGCACCCTGGAGCATCCCCAGCCCCTGCTCCCTTCCCACCAGAAGGGGTCCCAGCCTGGGGTGCAGGCAGCACACACACCCCGACCAGACGCACCCAAAAGCCGCACTCCCACCTCCGGCGAGGCAGCAGGACCCACCTTTCACGGAGAGCTGGGACTTCTCGCAGGGCAGCCCGGCCCTGGCCCTGCTGGAGCTCGCAGCGGCCATGGCATCACCCCCGGCTGGAAGCAGAAAGAGAGGAGACATCTCAGCACCGCTCCCGGTATGTGGAGGGAGCTGGGGCAGCGCTGGGGTCCCAGGGCAGCCCCTTTGGTCCCCAAATGCAGCCTGGCCAGTACCGTGAGTGACCCACGGGGCAGGGGACTCAGCAACGGGCTGGCACGTGCCTGATAAACACAGGTCCCCCCCACTCCTGATGGACCAGCCCTGCACCCCAGGGCAACTGCAGCACTGCACCCCAGGGAGAGAAACCCCCCTCAACGGCCCCGCCACGGCCTGGGGAGAGCCGAGTCAGGCTGGGCCGTGCTCAGCCCTCAGGACTCCCCACTTCAGGGGCTGCAGCTCCCCCTGAACCCGCAGCCACTGCCGAGGACAGTCAGCACAGGGACGGAGCGCTCTCCAGAGCCCTCAGCAGACGTGCCGCCCCACGGCCTGAGCAGCACAAGGGATCCCTCGGAAAGGACGAAGCAGTGACATGAGCAGAACAAAGAAAGGTCCAGCCGCAGCGTGGGGAAGCAGCCACTTCCCTCAAGGGCAGCCCTGGTCTCTTCCTGGCAGCAAAATCCCACAGAAAAAATCGGTGCCATCTCATTCTAACACACGGTGGAGGGGACAGGGACCACAGCTGCTCAAGACAGAGAAGGATCACACCGCAGAGCGAGCCCAGGCCTCCGCTTCCCCAGGCGCTCACCGCTTCCTCGCTCTCGGGCGCCACGTCGCTGTCACAGCACTCCACCCTGTCCCTGCTGCCGCTGCTTTCCCAGGGAGTCAGCCACAGGGGACAGGGAGCAGGCAGGAAGGATGCAGAGGCTGTGAAGCCCAGGGACGCCAGCAGGACACGTGGCAGGATGCCTCCATCGAAACGACTGACCACGAAGGAGAAGAACGAGGTCACGCATCACGCAGAAGCACGAGGTGCTCACTCTGGGACCGCAGAGTCAGCCATTGACTCGCACCGGCCTTCCGAGCCCGCGGGCAGCCGGCCTCCCCTCCGCACGTCCCAGGCAGAGGAGCTGGACAGGAGGCACCGAGCGCGGGCGCCTGTGGTGGGCGATGGGTCACAGACCTGGGGGTCTCTGCCTGCACCAACCCCGAGGCAGCAAGGCACATGCAGGCACTTCCTGCCCAGCCCTGGGCAGGGACGAAGAGGAGATTCAATCCTGTCACCCGGGGCGGCATCGAGGGCTGTGGTGGGGTCAAACCCGACCCCCCTCTCCCAGACCACCAAAGCAAAGAGCACCCATGGGCCGGGGTGCTGCCAACCTCTCCCTGCCCCAGTCAGGAGAGGGAGCTACAAAAAGGGGAGAAGAGCATCTCCTGCAGCTCCAGCCTCTGCCACCTCCCCACTCACACAGGAGGCTCTCTCTTTTCCCTGCCTTCTTCAGGCCTCACCAAGCTCCATGCCAAAGCCAGGTTCCTTTACAGATCCCCTCTCACGAGGCAGTCTCCTCTCTCCACCCCCTTCTCCCTGCCAGCTCCCTGAAACCTCACCCCCGCACCGCAAACCTACCCAGCACCCTGTGCTCCATCGAGACCTGGCTGGTGCCCCGTACAACCCCCACCCCTGCCCAGAAAACCTCATTTGGTGTCAGACCTGCCGCCGTCTCGGCTCTGTCACGCTCAGACGTGCTGACGGCCTCCCCTTCACGAGCGAGGAAGACCTGACGTGAGGAGAGAGGTCTCCCACGACAGGAACTGCACTCGCTGCTACCACAGTGACTCCTACTCCAACTGCCCCAGCACACAGACCGCCCCGGCCTTCCCTCAGGATATTGCTGCTCCTCGTGTTTGTTATGACTCCCCAGCTCCACATCACCACTTATGTCATTAAGGCCGTTAATCGGGGCCACAGCACGCGTGTCCCTCCTGCGCCAGCCCGTGACCAGCCCCCGGGCTACCGCGGCCACCGAGCCTGTCCTCCTGGTACACCAGCGCTGGCGACCCGCGTGCCCAGAGCTGTCGGGGTAAGACCTGCAGCAGCCAGGCCGCCAGGTCCCTGCTCCTCCCTCGCAGCTGCTGCTTTTGCTCTTCTCCAGCCATCCCCCCCTGGAGATGCCAGCTCCACCAGAGAAGCAATTTAGGGCTCGTTAATCACGGAGCGTTTCCCGTTACAGAGGTGTTCCCGCAGGGCCCAGGGTCAGAGGAGCTGCCGGTTTCCTCACCGACCTTCCCGCGGAAGGTGACAGGAGACCTGTCCCCTCTGGGCCGAGCCCCCTCTATTTTCTCTTAAGTCTTGACCCTTTTTCCCGTTTTCTCTTCTCCCGTTTCTACCCCGTTTCGGGATCGCTTTGCCGTCCCCAGCCGCGTCACGCACCGCCCGGCTCTCAGCAAAGCCCCGGTGCCCGGCGCCGTTCCCCGGGCGCGGCCTCCCCGCTCCGCTCCCGCACTCCCCGGCACACCCTCGGCCCAGGCACCTTTGGCCGGGGCGGGCCCGGGACGCTCCTTCGGTCCCCGCACACTTCCCTCTCGCCAAGGTCACGGGCCCCCCCCACATCCCCCGGGGGATCCCGTTACCGACGGCCCGGCCTCCCTTCCCCGGGGAGCGGGCGGCTCTGCCGCCTCCCTGTTAACGCGGGGCCGCAGAGCCGGGCCAGCGGTCCCGGGAGCCCGACACCCGCACCCACAGCCGCCACCGGACGGGTCCTGCCCCGCAGCCGGCTCGCCCCGCACGGAACCGGGCCGGGCTCCGCGGGCCGCGACCGCCGCTCCGGGGGACACCGCAAAGGGCAGGCGGCGGCCGGGACAGCCCTCCCCGCGGGTCCCGCCGCCCCGGGCAGGGCCTCGCCTCAGCGGGCCGGTACCGCCGCGGGGGCAGAACCCGCGGCCGAGCAGCCCGGGACGCCCCGCCGAGCCCTGCCCGCCGGACGCGAGCGCCTGTGGGGCCGCGCCGGGCCGGCCGTACCGGGAAACCCCAGGAAAGCCCGACCTCGTCCCGCCCCGTCCCGTCCCGCCGCCCGAGTTACCGGCACCCGCTCCGCTCCCGCTTCCGGCTCCAGCGCCCGCCGTCATGTGACCCCGGCCGGTCACCTGACGGCCCTCCCGGAAGCGGTGGCCCGTGGCGCTGCCGCGGCTCCCGTGGTGCCCCGCGCGGCTCCGGGCGGGACGGCGGCCGCCGAGGGACATGGGGCTGGCCGGCATGGCGCGCGTGGAGCACGTCGTGGCCGACGCGGGCGCCTTCCTGAGCGCCGCCCCGCTGCAGGTACCGGGGCCGGGAGGGGCACCGGGGGCGGGGCGGGGAGCGGGGAGCCGGCCCGGTCACCGGCCCGCTGTGACGGCGCGGCCGCCCGCAGGACATCGCGCAGAACCTGTACACCGTGCCCGAGGTGCTGGCCGAGATCCGCGACCGGCCGACCCGCCGCCGCCTGGCCGCGCTGCCCTGCGAGCTGCGCCTCCGCCGCCCGCGGCCCGACCTGCTGCGCCTCGGTGAGCTCCGGGCCCCGGCCCGCCGCACCGGAGCGGGCCCCGCGCCCCGCCGGGAGGGCCCCGCGGCCTGGCCCGGCCTGACGGCTCCGCTCCCTTCGCCCCCCCCCTCCGCCCGCAGTGACCGACTTTTCCAAGAAGACCGGCGACTACCCCAGCCTCTCGGCCGCCGACCTGCAGGTCCTCGCCCTCACCTGCCAGCTGCAGGCCGAGACCCACGGCCCCGGCAGCCTCCGCTGGGAGCCCCGGGATAAGGTAAGGCCCAGCCCTGGGCGTGGGGGGCGCTGCCCGCCGGGGCGCCCCGCCGACCCTCCGCCCCGTGCCGCCTCCCCAGGTGCGGCTCAGCTCCACCCCGCGGCACCCCGAGGCCCCCCTGCACCTCGCCGGCTTCCACCTGCCCGCCAAGGTAAGGGACCGGGACGCGGCGCCTCGCGGAGCGGCGCTGGGGATCGCGATGTCACCCTGCAGGGCCCACGGGCAGCGGTGGGTGAGGGACCCCCTGTCCTGTGTCCCCCCACCACAGCACAAGCGCCCGGGGAAAGACCAGCATCCGCCCAGCGCCGAACGGAGCCCGGTTCCATCCGAGAGCGATGAGTTCAGCTCCTTCCTCTACTGGCGAGCCCCCCTGCCCAGCATCGAGGAGGAGCTGCAGGAGCTGCTGGTGAGACCCGGAGCCTCCTCTCCTCCTGTCCCTGCTCCCCTGGTCCCCTGGTCTGTGCCGTAGCCGACTGTCTCCTCCCACCTACCCCCACAGAAAGCTCAAGTGACCTCCATTAGTGCAGAGACCTCCGACGAGCACCGGAGCTCTGAGGATGCAGCCAGTGCTGAGGAAGAGGAGGATGAGGAGAGCGACGATGAGGGTTGGATAACTCCCAGCAACCTCAAGCAGGTCCAGCAGGACACGGGGCACTGCGACACTGCTCCCGTTGGCATCCGGGTCGGCTGCGTCACCACTGACTTCGCCATGCAGGTGGGTGCTGGGCGCTGCCCTGCTCGGGACCGGCTCCGGCCGTGGGCTCAGCCGATACCGGGTGGGCCCTGGATCTCCTCTGCCTGCACAGCGGGTGCTGGCAGGGTGGGCAGCGGGCCGATTCCCAGATTACTCCAATATCTGGGCTGGTTAAGCCAGCACGGTGAGGCAGAGGAGGACACTGCCGAATCCCTGAGACAGGACAAGAGCAGCTTTGTGTCAGCTCCTTTTTTATCTAAAAACCAGCCAGTTTGAGGCCTCTGCAAAGCCTGTTGGTGTTGCTTCCAGCGACCTCTCGCTGCCTGGGCTGGCGAACCCTGGTTAGAGCTCTCAGTATCCCGGTTTCTCCCTCCTCGTTGCAGAACGTGCTGCTGCAGATGGGCCTCCACGTGCTGGCAGTGAACGGGATGCTGATCCGCCAGGCCAGGAGCTACATCCTCCGCTGCCACGGCTGCTTCAAGTGAGTGTGTGTGTGTGTGCACACGCGGAACAGCGCTGCCCTCGCCACGGGCCTGGGGCGCTCGCTGGGGCTGGGTCCCGCTCGTGGGCTAAGCCCAGGGAGCAGTAAAACCCCTTCTGTCCCTGTCCTGCAGGACCACTTCAGACATGACCAAGGTGTTCTGCCCCCACTGCGGTAACAAGACCCTGAAGAAGGTCGCAGTGAGTGTCGGCGACGACGGGAGCCTCCACATGCATTTCTCCCGCAACCCCAAGGTGCTGAACCCCCGCGGGCTCCGGGTGAGTAGCCGTACGTGAGGTGCCGAGCAGCTCCTGCCAGGACAAGGGCCTGATCTGTGGCCAGTGGGTTGTAGGGAACTGTTGCTCTGATCATGCTCCAGCTGTTCCACTTGATCAGTGGGGCTTTGGGGCTTCTGTTACTGAGTTCTGTGGAGGCCTGCGCTCATTTCCGAGTCCCTCGGAGCAAGAGCTGCCCCTGACATGAGTTTAAAGGGTGCTTTTCTCTCGGCAGTACCCGCTGCCAGCCCCGAAAGGAGGGAAGCACGCGAACAACCCTCACCTGGTGGAAGATCAGCCCTTCCCCCAGCAGCGGCTGTCCCGCAAGGCCAGGCAAAAGACCAACGTCTTCGACCCCGACTACATCGCTGGCGTCTCGCCCTTTGCGGAAAACGACATCTACAGCCGCGCGGCCAACCTGCAGATCCGGGATGCAGCGCTGGGCGCCGGCCGGAGGCGCCTGAACCCCAACGCCGTGACAAAGAAGTTTGTGAAGAGGAGGTGAAGGGTGGGACGGGACCCGCTGCAGCCAGCGCTGCCAGGGAAGGACCGTCCAGCTGCGCGTCGCTGCCCGATGCCTCCGGGAGGGTGAGGCCTCTCCCAGCGCCCGTCTGAGGGCGGCTGCTGGGGCCGGGCTGTTCCTTCCAACGCTTCTCTGGGGCCTGAAGAGCAGCTGTGACTGGGGGTGACAGTCGCTGGGTTTGGGGAGACTCTGACTTGGAATTCCCTGCTTGGCGCCGGGGACGCCCCAGGCGCTGCCAATAAACACCAAAACCTGGAGCACCGCAGCCTGGTCTCGTTTCTGCAGCTGCTTGTGCCTTTCTCTGAGCCTCCAGAGCGGGCTGGGGAGGAAGAGTTTCTCGGGGTGTTTGCTTCTGTCCCACAGCACTAATGAGGTGGGGTGGGTAAGTGCCTGGGCTTGCTCTGCAGCAGCACAGCCGGGTCTGACCCTGGCAGTGGGCGCAGGGCTGAAGGGGCAGCGTTACCTGGGGAAAGCCTTTGGGATAAATCTGCTGAAATCTTTCACAGTAGAGTTCCTGCCCAGCTCTTTGGGGGTAACTGCAGTTTCTTCTTGGCCCTGTTGTATTCTTTTCAAAATTACAAGATGCCTGCCCCTGCCTGCCGGAGGTCAGAAGAGGGGGAATGCACACCAGAGCCTGAGCAGCCCCAGGGCACTTTTAGCGTGTTAAAAAAAAAAAAAAGCAGGGAGACTGGGCTAACACATAAATTGTGCTCAGGAGGCAGTAGCTCCTGCTGTCTTGGCTTAGGATTTCTGGCATCACTGGCACAGCTCAGCACTGGCTCCCGCCATCCCCCTATTTCCTGACCCCACATGGTTCCCAGAGAGGTCGATTCCGTAGGGAAGAACAGTTTCCCTCAGTGCAGAGGGGTTGCCCTTGAAAAAAACCACAACAAGACTTTACACTGCAAAATGAAAACTTTCATTGTTTTATTCTTGACTGCAGCTGTTTACAGAAATATAGTTGCGAGTATACAAATGTCCCAATAGAAGCAAAATATTTTTATTTTTTTTAATATTCAACAAGTTATCACAGGATAGCTAAAAACATAGATGCAAATAAAATATCCCCTCATAGAACAAACTGAAAACACCGGGTATCAGTGCTTTGAAAATCCCAACTACGAAAGCCATATACACAGAAATGCACAAAGGAGTATCTGGTGCTACTTTCACATCGCAGGACAGCGAAGAGGCAGCTCAGCGGTCGAGCGGCGCGCCCCAGGAACGCATGGCAGAAAGATGCTGCTAGGACAGAGGTAGAAAGCTCTGCTCTGAAGGTTGTCTTTTTTTGGAGCTTAATAAGGAGCTCAACTGTAATTATTTCAAATCACCTCGTTTCAGCCAAGTGTCCAGAATTTTTTTTTTAAATAAAGGCTTTGGGAATACTGTGGCCTGCTAAGCAGGACCCTGGAATGTGTCCCCAACACCCAGAGTTGTGGCTCGCTCTCCTTCCAAAGGGAGCTGCCCCCGAGCGCCGCGACCCCCGGGACAGCCCAGGACAGCCGTGGGCACGGGGGGGCACTAAACAGAAGCGGAGACCACCGAGGCGAGCTGAACCCGGGACCCTTTGCTGAGCTGAACCCGGGAGCAAATGCACAGACCTGGAGTGTTTTACCGGGGCCGCTGGAGCCCGAACGGAGCAGGCGCAGAGCGAGTGTCCCGCGGCAAGACCGCAAATCCTCAGATTCCTCATCCCAACACCCTCAAAGTGTCGTGAGACAACTTCATCAACTGTAACAGTGAAAATTACGTCTCGGGGCACAGCGGGGATGGCTCGAGAGAAAGAACAGGGACGTTCGCTTTCATTTTTGCGTCGACCAAGCCTGCACCAGGACGGTGAGGTCTGCTGGCACGACCTCGCATCCGAGCGCAGCGCGACGCTGCTGATCTGGCCTGAGCTCGTGGTGGACAAAACACGTGCTACTGATTTGACAACCTGCATTTCTTTGAGAGTTTAATTCCTCACACGATCTGTAAAATCGGTGTAAGTCAGGATGAGGTTCCTCCTGGCTAGAAACCACGGAGAGCTTTCACCAGCCTTCGAGTTCTAGATAGTGACCGTTGCAGAACGACGTCAGTTTATTAAAAAAAAAAGAAAAAAAAGTAAAAATTGAAAGATGCCTGCCTTTAGGAGAATAAAGAAAAGAGGAATGACAGATTAAGCTTCACCTTCCTGATCCAAAGCAGCCCAGCTGGGCAGCGGCCAGGACCCTTCACTCCGCAAAAATGACTGATAACCTACGCCGGGCAAGAGCAGCTGGGGTTGGGTCAGCCCCTCCAGAGCTGCCCCGGGTCCCCGTCAGCAGGAGCTGCTGGAGACAGAGAAGGGAGAAAGGTCCCTGGGGTAGGACGCCAGCAGGTGCTGCAGTGCCCAGCCCAGCCCGTGGGCAGGCTCCTGGCCACGGCTCTCGCTTGGGCCGTTTTGCCAACGTCACATTTGCAATTATTAATAAAAATATACAAAAAGTACAAAAGCGCGCAGCTGTTTTCAGCTCCTGGGTATCGGTAACGAGCAGAGCAAGTTTCTGGAGCAACGTTGCCAACAGCGCCGCGTGTACAGTACTGAGAGGTGTTCTTACAGCTATCCATGAGTTACTACAAAAACCTCGGTAAATGACCTCGTACTAAGGAAAAGTAATAGCATTTCAGGTTTATAAAAATGTAAATATAACAGTATTCTACGTGTGCGTCTACTATTTATATATAACAGATATACGGTTCCTCTATATACATATATATAACCCTAGAATATACAGACTCCATGAAGGAGAAGCCTCTCTCTCCCCTTGTGCAGCCCCACACTAGCCAGAGAATTGTACAAGCCCGCTTTTACCGGAGTTTCTCCACTGCTGTGTTTTTCCTCCCCTCCAACTACCGTCTGTCCTGTCCCTGACAGCGACAGCGACCGCTCCAGGCTTGGGCACGGACCAGCTGTGGCTCAGAGGACCCTGGGCCGTGCAACTGGGAGAACTGGTTTGAACGCGGGCGCGAAGCGCTCACGATTGATCGCGAAAGATGACTCCAGTTGGAAATGAAAGCGCCCCAACAGACAGAAGCAGCTCACGACTAGTTTCCTTGTAGAAAACAGCGGCGCTGCCGCCAGTCCTCTGGAACGCAAGCCCTGCCCGCTCCCTGGAAATCAATCGCGTGCTAACGGGAAGTCACCAGCGATCGGTGTTTCTTCTTCTCGCCTTCCTCCTGCAGCTCAGAGCTCACAAAGGCACTCCTCCTCCTCCTCCTCCTCCTCCTCCTCCTCCTGCCGCTCGGGTAAACACCCGCAACCCCTCGTGTTCTTCTCCTGCGATTACCCCCAACAAGTAACCCGGTTCTGACACCGAGGCACAAGATTAAAAAGCCGGCAGTAAAACTCCTTTTCTAACTCTTTCCGAAAGCACACGCATGCACACACCCCTGGGGGAAGCTTTGCGTAGCTGATTTTGTCCAGGAACAACTTTTTGGGGGTCTGCTTTTTAGGAAATCATCCTCCCTGCTATCAAACAGCCATCTGAACTACCTTTCGTGACACATGCAAGCTTCTGACTTGTTTGGTGTTCTTATGCAGGCTCTGGGAAGGTAACAGGAGTAGAAAATCTGCCCAGATGAGTTCTCTTTGGAAACTAGATCCTAACTCAAAACGACAATAGAAGCTTTAAAAAAAAGAAAATAATTCAACTTACCTAATTTAGGGGAATGTCCACTGATAGAGCTGCCCAGACTCTTGGGATTTCCAGTAAAAAAACCTGCCAAAGTTACAAACACTGAACTGCTCGTGCTTTATCCTATCCTAAAACCACATGGGAAGCAACCACCCTGCCAGTAATTACTGCAACGACCGGCGATTAAACACCCACTTCGAAACAGCGAGGCTGATGTTACTTCTTGAACTATTTTGACGTGACAACAACAGCGAAGCATGAAAGAGCAGGCAGCGAAGAGGCAATTCATAACAAAACGTGGACTTGCTAACTGAGCGCAAAGCACCAACAGCCTCCTGCCAGAGGAGATGCTCAGCTAACGACCGAGTATCCTGTGTTATTCCTATGATTTTTTAGATATATGTATAAATACCCACAGACACACACAGAGTGTACAAGCGGACAGGAGCACGTACGCGGCGCCAGCGCTGGTGGCCAGCGGGTCCCTCTCCCTGGGCTTTCAGCGGCACGGACAGACCCCCAGGGCCGGACACGGACCCCCAGGGCCGGACACATCCCCCCCAAGGGGGGTTTGGGTTAGCGACGCTCTTCAGAGCGAGCTCAAGCAGCAGAAAAATCAAGATACGGAAAGCCCAGCCCCGCGACGCAGCTCTGCAGTTCATTTTTCACCCAGTAGCCTCTTCTACGCTTAACTGCTGCTCTGGGGATAACGTAGGAACAGCCCCTCTGTAGTAACAGCAGGAACTCGAAACTCAGAGGGACCAATATCTCAGAGGGACCAGTATCTCAGCAGCTTCTCGCTTTTCCAACCACGACAGCCTGGACACAACGGGACCGCCTCGTCTCCGCAGGCAGGGATCAGACAAACCGACAGAGCAAGCTCCAACCACTGACCACTTAAATCACAGCGATCGACGCTCGGGACTCTGAGAAATACAGATGTGGCTCACGCTGTTCCTGGGTCTTTCTGCCATGAAATCCTGCGGCCTGGCTCGAGCGCTTGACCGGCTTTACGCGACCGCTCGGGCCGCTGCAGCGGCTGTTCGCGAGCTCCGGCACCGATCAACCACTGAGCGATCTCTTCGTTCAGGAGACAAATACTTTTTGTAACCAAATCACGTGTTCAAAGTGTTGTACATTTAAACATTGACCTAAAACGAACGAGAGAAATTGAGCACAAGAAAGGTGTTCTCCAGAAGTGAAAAATGTGACAGCACAGCCCTTTTTTCCTTTTTTTTCTTTTTTAATTTACTTTTTTTACATTTTTTTTTTTTTTCCTCTTCGTAAGCGACCTCAAAATAACGCGTCCAATTCCGACATACCCTTCCCCTGGAGCTGTGGCGGTCTCGGTGTGAAGTTCTCTTTTGGACACCCATCTTGTCAAACGGAGGATTGGTCCCTGGTGACCTGGCGCCGACGGCGCAGGGGGACGCCCCTTCGGAACAGCGCCGCGGGCTGAAGCGGCACGCGAGTGAACCCATCACTCCTCTTACTTCTTCTGTGCACCAAGGCCCCAGGTGGCACCCGACGGCTGGTCCCGGGACTGCGACCCTGCAAACGCCACCGGCTCCTTTCCGAGTAACTGGCTCTCGACTTCCACGACCGTCCGGAAGTTGTTTCGGTCTGGAATTGTCAGGCTTCCACGTAGCCTCACCCAGCATTTAGTCAATGCTGCACCATCGCTGTTTTCATGTCATGAACCATAACGGGATTTTGTTAATATTTTTGTCTTAGCAGGAAATTAAAAAAAAAAAAAAACAAAAATCACAGAAAGAAAAAAGCGTGGTTCGGGGTTAAAGCAGCTCTGGACATTACGAAGCAGGGAATTGTGTTTTTACCGTGATTAAAATTTTGAAAACGGTTTAGCGTAATCATAAATTAAAGAGTTAAAACACAGCAGCGCTAATAATAAAATATTAAATAGACGACGATAGTGGATAAAAAGCTGAATGGCTCATTCTGAACGAAACCCCGCGGTTTCACACGCGCTGAACAAACGCCTCCGGGTTTTCCTTACTCGACCGATCGCGTTGCTGAGGGACAGACACAGCGGAACACGCAGCGAAGCGTTCTCATAGCCAGCTGGAACAAGAAAACTGCCCGATGGAATGGCGGGAGATGAACAAGTTATTTATGTTGCAAAAAGTACTTAAATACTCAATAAAGACATAACAAACCCCACCCCACCCCACCGTTATCAGACGCCACGTTGTGGTAGAACATCAGACAAACTCACAAATTTACCACAAAAATGTGTGGCAAAAAGAATATTTTATATATATGTATATATATAAATTTTTTTATATTTATGCCAATGTACTCACTCAGTACAAATAGCAAAATAGTATACCATTTCCTAAATACAAAATATAGCTTTCCAAAAAAATGAAACACACATTAGATATAAACCATCCAAAACTTGAACGATTGAAAACTGTATTCAAAATTAAATGACCCAGAGCAGGTCTCTTTCTGAAAAGTTCCCTTCATATCGGCAAGAAGCCTTACTACTGAAAACGTAATTCAATGCCTCTCAATGAGAGAGAGAAAGAGAGAGACAGAAAGAGAAAGTGAACGTTAGGACAGACGACCAACAGGAACATCCGTTAAAACCAACGAAAACTCTACACGGCTCAACTAAGCACACGAGTTAAGGGGGAAAAACACGCAGTAAACAGACCAGAGTAACTTAAAAAAAAAAAAAACATTTACAGGCTACTCCTTATGTAAAACAACCAGGAAAAAAATGGAAAATGACGTGAGACCAACTACTCTACCAAGGCAGAATCGCCGTACACGGCAGCTGTCGGGCTCTAACCGTGGCAACAGCTTTCTACGTGCGGGAGGAGGAGAAACGCAAACATCTGGAGGAGGCTGTAGTGAGAGATCACAAAACCGTCCGGAGAGTTGGAGCACCCAAAGGAATTCACACGCCTCACGACACAACCGCGTGGTCTGGAGTGGGTTGTTTTTTACATTCCGTCACATCAGTCGATTCTTGGGTTTTTCTTAAAACCGATACGGGACAACCGAGGAACTACACTCGGGGACTGTTGGTTTTAAGAAAAAAAAAAAAAAACAACAAAAAACCAAAAAACCAAGAAAATCACTTCAAATCTGCAATGAGCTCAAGATGCTACGAAGATGCAACAGCTCAGGATGAAGTGAAATTTCCACGAACGCTCTGAAATGATGGAATCTGCCCCCTACTTGGAGTAAAGTCAAGCTGAAGATTTACACCGGGAGCGGCTGGCCAAGGGCTGGTTACGGGGCATTCCTGCCTTTCGGAGGTGGCGCAGAAGCTGCTTCCTCTCTCCTTAACCCTTGACTGTTTGTCGAAGCTTCTACTCACTAAGCAATTGAACACCACGGATTCCTAAAAGCTGCTTCTGATCTTCAAAGCCAGCAGGACGTTTGTGTCTTTTCTGAACAACGCAGTAGGGAACTGAGGGAGAGAGAAGGGAAACCGTGGAAAGACCGAGAGGGAGAAGGCTGGTTTGGGGACGACCGATGCAGCTTCACGGAGTTCTAAGCCCCACGGTCCGAGCGAGGGTTGCAGGAGTTCCTTCCTCAGCCAGGCCAACCGTTCTCCTCAAGCTGAAGGGATTCCAGAGGATAAGAATTTAAGGGCAACATTTCATGGAAGGCTCCCCTTCATTTCTTCACTTTGCTAGAGCCGCCGAGCCCTCGCTCTACCTACAGCCACGTGCGAGAGACACGGAAAACCGTTGCCGCGTTCTCAGATGGGAAGCGCCCACCTCTGCTACCCGCAGCAGCCAGCGATTCCCTCCCTGCCTGTTTCTTACAGTCGTCAGGATTTTTTCCTCGCCGCCTACTGCGATTCCCAAATCACAGCGTCGGCTCTCCCACTCGTGTCCCTTCACGTGCCGACGGCTCTGAGTCACAGCTCGGGCCCGGCAGTCGGTGTTCCTGCTTCACGAGCTTTTCTAGCCAGAAAACGGGAGGTGAAGAAGGAAGAGGAGGGAGAGGGAGGGAAAATAAACATGGTCACACGTATTACCTTCTAACAACAACAACAACAACTGACCAGATATGCTTTAAATTCAAAGAGCACCCCACTGCGGATGAGGTTTAGGAATCTGGTAACAGTACAGTCCCCTGCCCCAGTAACACAAAGCGGAGCTTCTCAGCGTTATTGGCACGACGAGTTCTGAATACTATGGTCAGAGCCTTAGGTGCTAGCCGCTGCGACTGGCCACGGGTGTGCTCTTTAGAGAAGAGGGCCACTTTTCGACAGAAGCAATCAGGTCCACACAGCCTAATCCAGAGCCGGAAGGTCTGAGAGGATCTGGGAAATCATCACGCTTTTTTTTTTTTTTTTTTTTTTCTTCACGGAATTTCTGAAGGGAAAAACAAGCAAGCACAAAAGTTAGGCACAACTAAGAAAAGGCACCCTCTTACGGCAACGTAGCTCCTTCGTCTGAGAAGAGTGCTTCACGAGCAGATGTGAAACTGTCAGCATCATCTCTTTCACAGAGCAGGATTACTCTCCTTCCACTCTCTTTTTTCTTTTTTTTTTCTTTTTTGAGGTTTGTAACTCCATATACAAACCAGCTGATATTAGAAAACTAAGCACATCGCTTCAGCAACACTGATGAGGGATGCAGAAGGGCAGCACAGTGTGCTAGGGCCCAGCTACACGCTGCGGACAACACCACATTCCAGAGCCCTCCCGGTTCTTGGCACTCATTTGCAGTCAGAGCCTCTTTCACCTCTCTGAAAACGGCACCTTCCGAGCGCAGGACGTCTCCTAGTAACAGCTCAGGGCGGCAGCTCGTTTGCACAAAGCCTCAGCGTGTGGCACACTTGCCAGAGCCCCCACATTCTACCAAAACTTGTTTTCACGTCACGTTATTGTAACCCGGGGAGGGGGGCGACTTCAGAACAGCAGAGATGCAGGCATTATTTGCTCAATAAGCCTTAAGTTTTTAACCACAGGCATATTTCCCAACGCTTTTATCTGCCGAGCTGTCAGCAATCTACGCTCCTTCCTAATAACGGGCCAGACTGGAGGAGCAGACGACAAAACGTAGGGCAACTGAACAAGATCCAGCCTCAGCCGACTGCTTCATGCAAATCCTGACCTCTGATTGTTTTTAGCAACTCTTATATTCGTAATTCAGCATTACTGGAATTTTAGGTGACCTCTCAGGGCACGGTGATGCACTACGAAGGAAAGATTTACCAAGCAGAAGTGTGCACGGCCAGAAAGAATCCAGAAACCAAACAACGTTACTTACTTGAATAATTAAAACGAGCCGGCCATGTTGTTCCCCTGGTTTTGCAAGGACACAAGCAGATCGTCTATTTTTTCCATATTCTGGTTGGTCGCCATAGCCGAAGGGAGCGGAGGAGTCTCGGAGATCTGCTGGGAGAGCAGCGCCGGCACGGCAGCTTGCCCCTCGCCCTGCGGCTGGCCCGGCTGGCTCATGGCCATCAACTCCTCCGGCAGGGCGGCCGGTCCAGAGGTTAGCAGCTGGCCACAGTCTGCGAAGCAGAAAGCCAAGAACAAAGGAACGCTGAAATGAGTTCACACACGCAGTGAATTAGCCGCTTTACAGCTATCCATACTGACTCTGAGCTGCGTAGAAGGTCACGGGCACTTTCGGTCCCCGCTCCCGAGGGGACGCGCTGCGGGTCAAGGTGCCACAGGCAAATGCTACCAACCCCCCGGGGCACAAACCCTCGGCTGGAAGAAAAACAGAACATCCAGCCTAAGCGTTGAGCACACCCATCCTTCGTCTTTCTTAATGACAGACATGTCTTTCGCAGTTCAGGCACGGTATCCACCAGCTCCTCCTATCGACCTGCAAAGCGCATCTCATCCCCTGCCACCAGCACCATCTCCAGCGTGGGGACAAGGCTCGGCTGCACGCGGTCACGGAGCTCAGACAGCAAAGCGCAGGTTCAGGCGTAACCACAAGGCACACCGCTACGGCTTTTTTTCTGCCCTCATCTTTTACTAGCTCCACATCTGCTCTGGAGCTCCACGGGTACGTGCAGGAAAGTATCGGCGTCCCAAAGAACCCGTCGCAGAGGCCAGAGGCAGAAAAGTGCAGGATTATAAAGTGAAAGGGGTTTCACACACGCTTCGACGGGCACCTTTCTGAACTGCACAGCTTCCAAAATCTTTGCTTTTCTTCATTGACGGTGTGGAGAAAGCCACTGCATAAACCATGGAAGCCAAATGCTTCCATGGAGCTCTATGGAGCTCTCTGGAGAGAGCACAACCACCTTTTTCCAACACGTGTGTACATGGATTTTATACATTATTTGTATATGTGTTATTAATATTTTTTGTATTACGTACACTTCTTTCTCTATATACACATAATTCTAAGGTGCCTTTGCCACATTTCACTCCTAAGTGTAGGACCACCAGCAGGTATTTAAGCTAAGTGTCCTCATATAAAATCAGAGCAGCACGATGAGTACGTGTGTTCTCACTTGTAGTGCTATGTTACTTGATTTAGAACCTCAATTTTTTGAGATACCTTAGAACTGAACAACCACCACCTCGTGGGACCCCAGCGAGCAGCTCTTCTAAAGCATAAACTCGGAAACTGAGCATCTACCACTTATCTAGAACCTCATTTTTTTTGAGATATCTTAGAACTGAACAACCACCACCTCGTGGGACTCCAAGGAGCAGCTCTTCTAAAGCGTAAACTCCGAAACCGGGCATCTCCCACTTACTGTTCTGTATGCCAAACAGGAATATTCCCGACGTTTGCTGAGATGAAGCAGGAGAATTCTGCAGCTGGTTGATGGCTCCTCCGGCCGTGTTGTGAAATAAAGACGCCTGTTGCTGGGGAGGAGAAGCAGCCCCTTGCATCCCTGCCATGCTGTTCTGAGAGGAGTACATGGGCGACTGCTGCAGCTCCTGCTGGCTCATGCTGTTCTGCAAGGCAGACATGGAAGCTGAGGAGATGAAGAGGGTGACTTGCTGCTCTTGAGAACTCGGCGACCCTTGGACCAACTGAATCTGGGGCGAGTTGTGGAAGATGGCCGGCTGCTGGGCTTCGGCCTGGCTGGATCCAGGATTCTGAAGAGAAGACACGGTCGTCTGACTCTGGAATTGCATGGGCTGCTGCTCCTGGTTCATCGGCGCCATGTTAGTCTGCGGATGAAAAATGGACTGGCCCTGCTGCTCCTGATTGGTCACCGGGTTCTGATTCGGGTTGAACATCATGTTCTGCTTCTGCGAAGCGATTGTGCTCATGGCGCTCTGGTTACTGAACATCATGTTCTGCTGTTGCTGCTGCTGCTGCTCCTGAGAGGGAGGGCTGCTCTGAATAGCGACGATCGAATGCTGAGGCTGGAAGATGGCTCCTTGTTGGTTCTGAGGGATTGAACTGGACTGGATGGAGCCTAAAGACACTTGAGACTGAAACAAACCCTGCTGAGCAGGCTGGGCCTGGGGCTGCTCCTGGGGAAGCATGGAACTCTGGATATGAGAGATCTGTGTCGGCTGTTGGAAAGAAGCCTGCTGTTCAGTGTTTGTTGCTGTCTGAAGAGGAGAAATGGAGTTCGGGCTTGTAAAGAATGACATCTGTTCTTCCTGAGTCGCAGGGTTGCTCATGGAACTCTGGGAAAGGAACATGTTGGCAGACTGCTGGTCTTGAGGAACCGAAGAGCTCTGCAACACGCCCATGGCGTTCTGCGAGTGGAACATGGGAGGCTGCAGTTGGTCTGAGGAATTAGTACTGGTCTGGTTGTGGACAATGGAATTTGGACTGTGGAACAGAGAGCCTTGCGTCTCCTGCGATATGTTCTGCGTGTCACCGATAGGATTCTGAGAGTGAAAAAGCTGAGCCTGTGAATGCGGAGACTGCTGCATGAAGCTTCCCGACTGAATGGACATGATTTCTCCTCCTTGCTGGAACAGACTCCCTCCTTGCTGCTGAGTTCCGCTTGCCTGAACGGTCATCATGTTTTTGGTAGATGAAAAGAGATTGACTTGAGACTGCCCTTCCCCACTGTGCTGCATTTGAACCATGGTCTGAAACACGGTACCTTGCATCTGTTTGCCCTGTCCGGAAGCTTCTTCTCCATCTGCAGAATTCGATGCCTGAAACATCGTAGCTCCGTTGTTGGAGACCTGCTGCTGAGCAGTCGGGGTAGTCTCGCTCCCAGAAACACCGGGAGACGAGGAGAACAATTCACACTGCATCTGCATGTCTTCGCCCGTCGACAGCCCGCTCATGATGTGAGAAGCCTGCTGGTAAACAGGTGACTGCTGGAGGGCTCCGTTCCCCGACGTCGTTGAAGAGAACAGGTCAGACTGCATCTGCGTCGCAGCTTGGCAAATGTTCTGTTGGATTCCCATCACCATCGCTGCAGATGTCTCCATGGCCTGCTGCTGTTGCTGCTGCTGCTGTTGCTGCGGGTTGGACAACGCGTTTTCAGGCTGCGAGTGAACGTTTTCGGCTCGTCCAGGCAAAAGGTTCTCTGGTCGGGAATGGACAGCTGTGTCCGAAGAGGAAAACATCCCGGGATTTACACTGTTTTGTATCTGGCTAACTTGCTGAAAGATATCTGCGTTCAGCTGATCTTGAACATCCTCGTTGCTGTCTGAACCGGAAAATAAAACAGAAGATAGCTGCTGCTGAGCTTCCAATACCTGTTGCACCAAGTCAACGTTTCTATTGCTGCCCGTGGCCGTGTTTGTTGGAAAATTTCCAGCCTGCAGTTGCTGGATGGTGTTCTGTAACTGACTCACGCCGCTGGCTGATGAGAAAATACTTGATGAGATCTGTTGCTGCAGTGCCTGTGCTGGTTCCGAGAGCGTAGACTGCTGCTGTTGGGACGCGTCGGTTAACTGCGACAAAGTGACCACTGTGCCATCTGACTGCAAGACTTCCCTGGTTTGGGAATCTCTTGGCTGGAATTGTGCAGCTTGCTGCAATAACGCATCGCTATTCTGCAGCTGACCCGGAGTAGAGACTCCTGAAAAGCTACCGGGCTGGGAAATGTCCTGCGTTTGGATCGTAGATAGCGCCTCCGGATTATACACCTTCGGCTGTATTTGTTGCTGGTTTTCGTTTTCGGAAGGTAAATGGGAAGCAGAAGTGGATATGCCGGACATACTGTTTTCCAATGTTTGCTGAGTTGGTCCAACCACATTTGAAGCCTGAAAAGTGCAACAGGTGAAACAATCTGTAAGTTTTACTCGGGTTACGCTTACGAAATTTCCACCAACCTGCTACATCCAGGAAAGATCAGACAGAAGATTTGACGGCCACGTATCTCTCCATCCATAACCAAACAAATAAGCAAAGAACTAGCAGAGGAAATGCTACCTCGAGGAAGCAAAGCGCAACGTAACGAAAGCAATGCTAGGAATGCTCACCGCGGGGGGGCTGGACTGGATGACCTTTAAAGGTCCCTTCCAAGCCAACGCATTCTATGACTCTATGAAAACAATATTCTTACAGTCATTTACTAGCGCCGCATCACAGGACAAAAAAACCCATCAGGACAGCATCACTAACCAACCGATCTACTTGAATGTGGGAACAAGGTGAGTCACTGTCAAAGAGAACCGCACAGTATTTTTGCCACGCCCTGTGCTGACACGTTTTGCCCAGACCGACCTGGGATGTGCCGATATCCCTGCGGGTTACCCTTCTCCACCACAAGAACCTGGGCTGACGGGTAGATGTGACTGAGCCTTCAGATCACAATCCGACTCACCTTGAAGACAGGGGGAGATCTCTTCTCTGCACTCACTTCCATCGGAGCCACATCTTCACTCTTAATCATACTGCTTGGCATGAGCGGCGTTATCAAGGCACTAGGAAGAATGTTCACCTTCTCCAGGTTACAACCGGTGGCCTTCGCTGCTGCAGTCAAACAGAAAAAAAGAAAGAAGGGCAACGGGACGTTAACATTCGCGACACGAGGAGCCAGTTTCCAGCGGTGACCTGCTTCCCGTTTCACCCGTCAGCCCTACCCTAAGAGCTCTCGCCCTCGTCTAAGACGACAACAGGCAGAGAGATCGTCGCACTTCAAACAATCTTAGAAAATCTGAAGCCTTCAGAGGTTATCAGGACTCCCAGCAGTGCCGCGGGTTTGGTTTTCTTCCATTTCGTCTCTCCCTAGATGAGGGCAGCCATCCACCAGCTGCTTAAACGACAAACAGCAAAGCTGCAGACGTCTTCCCACAGATTGTCAGATTTTAAACTTTACTGCTCTTTAACTGCACAACTTCTTTATTTCATTTTGAGAAATTTTTCCTCTGCAGTGCCTATTGTTTTCTACTTTTTCAAAGTAGAAAGGTGGCTTCATAAAATTAATTAGATCTTTTCAGTTTTAGTTTTATGTTTTCCTGATCCCCATATAAAATACTACATAAGCTGAGATCTTTGCTGCAAGTGAAATTAACTTCCTTGATTGCAAATACTGCTGAAACCGAGCTTAAAACAAACCAGTGGGAAAACCTGTAAAAACCATAGTTCCGTAAGTGTGTTTAATTAAATTAAAGAATTAACCTGCAACATAAAGCAAAGGATCTCCACGCTTTAAACAAATTCAAATCTTAAAATAACATTTCCGCAAAAATAACAAATTCAAATCTTAAAATAACATTTCAAATAAATAATAAACAAATTCAAATCTTAAAATAACATTTCCGCAAATTTCTACCAACAGTGCGCCACGTGCTCAGAAACAGCCCTTGTGCCTTTCCTCTCTGTAAAACCAAAAACTCTCTCCCAAAACGTTCTTTTCTGTCTTCGGCAACAAATTCTCAGCCATCAATACGGAACGTTTTTGCTGTCAAAATAAATTCTGAGGGGTCAGAAGGCAGTCTGAGGGAGACTGCTCTAAAATACCTCTGCTTCGGGACAGCCAGTCACGTACAGTGTGCCTGAAGGCAGCAGTCAGTGCCTTTCCCAGCTGTAGTCACAATTTTCAGCTTCTCTATGTGCTTAACCGTGTGGTGTTCATCACAAACAATCAAGAAAACGGATGTTGCAAGTAATTAAAAAAAAAAACCCCAAAGGTACAGACTAGATTCTAGCAATGCTACGTTCGTTCACACCATGTATTTGGTCCGAAGAATGAAAACCAGAAGTGAGTTTAATGATGAAAAAGAAGTTTCAAGAGCAGAGAAACGCTGTCGGTTTTGGTCTTTTACCAGGTTTTTGTAATACTTAGTTTAGAACTCCTGAGCAGTGACCATCCCACCGAGGCACACACGCCCTCTGTCCCTTTCCTCCCAACGCTGGAAACTCAAACCATCTCCAACCACTTCAGAGCAATGCTCCGGCGCCGCTTCAGGGCCAGGAGGCAAAGAAAGACCTGAACCACCTGGGTGTCCACGCACCCCCGGCTTCCTCGAGCTTCGCACAACAGCGCAGAATTAAGAGATTTGCTGTCTTGAAACGTAACTTGTCACTGAAGTCTGTAGAATCTACAGACTCAAGAAGCTACAGCTAAGACCGTGAGGGCTTTGGGAAGCCACGCTTCTTTTTTTTTACATACGTGGATGTTGTGATAGAAATTATTTGAAGGAATGTTCTCAGATATCCGAGACAAATACTGAAGTTGCCTGCGGTCGAAGAGCAAGGCCCTGCAGCTCAGCACCAAACCGTACATGTCCCCGGCTGCCACAGCTCGTTCCACCTGGCCAGGGCTGCTGGAAATGATGCCGCTTCAGAAATTCTGCTTGGACTTTGCCCCCAGCGAAAGGGAAGAGGAAGGAAGCAGCATCCCACTGAATCCCACCCAGTGCTCATCAGAACAGCGAGGAAGGACGGGCTGGGGCACACGCAGAGACAAGGGACGCAAAGCGACAGAACGGTCTGACCTCTGCTTTGTGACCAACCTCGAGCGGAATAGGTGCAGGAACGAACTATCAACAAACAAAGCCAGCTAGCAGGAAATTCCCGCAAGGCAGTAAATTGAGATTTACGGCACACGTTACATGGGGGGCAGGAAGCAACAGAAACAGCCCGTGGCGTCTGTACGAACGGCAGAAGCAGCTGGCACCTGCCCTTGGTTCAGCCTCGGTACTAAATTAGATGGATGTCAGGCCTGCCCTGATACATTAGTCATCATCTTCCTCATCTTTTTAATCCTGCCACTCGAAGTCGTACCAGTCCTTTCCTCAGCTCGTTTCACTGCCCTACATATTTTTTGCGTATTTCTCCCCCAAATATCCTCTGCAGGTTTAAACTCATCGTGTCTCGCATTATCCTCCCTAACGAGCTCGAAGGCCAGCCTGCAAGCACGGCCCCTGCCAAGACCGAGCTATTAACTTCAAACACGAGCTTCACGATGTTAACCCGAAGCTATGGATTCCTATCAAACTTGTGATCGCATTGTTAATTTGCTTACCTTTCAACTTGCCTCCCCCACAGCAGGCTGTGGAAATTTCCATCAGCCTCGTACGCTACCATAGTTTGAACAATCAGCTAAGAAACGTTTCCTTCCCCTGCCTCGTTCCGGTGTCGGAAGGATCAATTCACCTCACACTTCAAAACCCGGAGAACCTACAACTTGCTCGCATGGAATGAAACGACAGACTTTACGTGGACGGAATGGTCAGGGAAAAAAATAAGACAAAGCCAACCCAACAACTAGTGAAGGGGGTAAGGGAAATTCCCAGAATTAGCATTCTGAACTGGAGCCCCTGAAAGCAGGCTTCTAAAATCACCGGAGAGCTTCCAATAAACACCAAGTTGGCACGTCCATGTTCTTCCTCACCGCTAGCTTAATATATTTTTTTTGCTTACATTAAGAGTACTTTCTAACTCCTTTGTGTTAACTGCCATCTTAGCCTTCTTTCTTTTGGTTTCTTCGCTTGCAAACATATTAAAGGAAGATCAGACTGCAGGGCCCGAGGCAGAAAAACCAAAATTATTTATAGCATTATTTTTTGGGAAGTTTTTGTTCTGCGCCAAGCGACGTCACAATATACTCAAAGCAGAACTGTTATAAAGTAAAATATTCAGAATCAAAACACGGACCTCACTGTAAGAATAAGGCCAGATCTTATAAGCACAGATTTATCTTCACAGGACATCTGATTCATTCCTCCAAATCTGGGTAGGAATTTACAGTTAAATTATTAACAACAACGATAAGAATCAATTTGGTACCTTTTATAGCCTCTTCAAAAGAACAATGTTGGGCTGGGCTGGAGATTTCCTTCTTCACATTAACATTCAGGGTACCAGCTGTTGAGACAAAACACATTGAGAACTTCCTTATGTTAAAACAGCAAACAAGCAGACAAAGAAAACCAACAAAGCAAATCCACACAGTTAACTTATATCTTAAAAAAACTAAGGTTCTTTGAAATCCGCACGACCTTTTGCACTGTCCATTGTAATATAGATAGAAAAATAAACAAAAATACATGATATGGCCAGATTTCAACTTGTTTCGGGATAAAGCTTGGTGCTATTTTTCGGTTGTATTCGATGCCCTGTGTGGGTAATCCACCTATTTTTCTCCTCCTCGGCTTTGTTTTGAGCCTTGGACTAGAAATGGACACTGCTTTGGAAGAACAGCTGTCTCCACGCAGCTGAAATCTGAGCTACTTGCCACAGAAATGAGAAAAGCCAAGCCTTTTGATCCTATTATTTAACAGAGCAAACCTCGCCAGCAAGCTGGAAAAGGTCCACGTTACTTAACGTTTCTCTCGTACGGTCTAAATGCTGTGAAATCAGGAAGGAGAGGCTTAGCAGGTAAAACTGCCCGTTCCTTCCTCCTGTTTTCTGTTCTTCGTACCTGGATCTGGAGTGTACGTAAACGGTTGCACATCGTGTGATCTCCCAGCGTTGGTCACCACATAAATTCCCACAGAAACAGCTGAGGTTATTTGCTGGTCATGATACGGTGGCACCTTCACAATAAGGTGATTCTGCAACGCAAAAAAAAAGATTTTTCAAACCACATTAGAAACCTCGCTTCTTTATTCTTGACCTCAATTGGGTTTGCATCCATCCCAACAGAGAAACAGACCGATAAACCGCCAGAAATACAAAGACACTGGGGGAAAAGCGCTCAAGCTACACGTTGAGGGAAGTAAATCGATGAGAGACGGGAGCGATCGGCCTCTACGACGCTCGCTGGCAACTCACGGCTCAAATGGAAGGTGCAGAAAAGGACGTGTAAATCCCAGGACCTCAAACATCAGCTCATGCCTGACGTGCCTTCCCGAACCGCGACCCGCTTGCGCCCCGTCCTGCCGGCCCCGCAGCCCTGCCTGCTCTGCAGCCGGTGGGAACAGACGGAGGACGCCGGTTCACGTTACACTTCAGCGGATTTAACGCCAAGCGGACGTCGAAAAAAGGGCCTGCGGTCACCGATCAACAGCAAGAGGGATGAGCGAGCTCTCTGTTCCCCAACCACCCTTCTGGCCCACGAGGGGTGAGGAATCACTCCCGGCCGCGCGCGTGCGGAACGGCGCTGCCTTCAGGGGTGGGAGCAAGGGGACGTTTTGTGGGACATCGTTTACGTCGACTAATTTCTCTGATTTCAGCCCCATAGTCCATATGGACACTCAGTCGCGTTAACAAGGATAAACGAGTATTTTGTAAAACATTTCAGAGCGGAACAGAAATCCAGCCAGGTGTAACAACGGCAGCGTCCACACCATCTACTTCCACTCAGCAGTAACCTAACTTGTCCCTAGGAAAGCTACCGGAAAAAACGTATTAGGCCCTTAAATTGCATCGTACGTAAGGGCAAAGACTGGCGCGCCAGATTCCGATACCACTTGAGCTCTCAATTAGAAACTGAAAAACTACATTTGTGTAAATCCAAACCAAGGATATTCTACCAGGCTCACCAAAGAACTCATTAGAAGAAAAGGGATATTATTTCTAGGAGAGGGAAGGGGCTTATTCCATTTTTCTTTGGAGCCTTCTTCTTTTAACAACAACAACAACGGTAACACAGAAGTACCTGGTGAAATAATTCCATGTCTATTTCAGCTTCCGCCTTCCAAGAATTCTCATCTAAATGGAAGTTAAAAAGCATAATTTATTACAGACTCATATAAAGCGATTCATTTCAGTGCCTTTGGCTCTGCTTTCCAACTCTGCGCTCTATAGCGAGACTTTACCAACCAACGTAAACCCAAACGTGCTCTCTTCAGCACCCCACACCGCCACTGCTTTCACACTAACCAGAAATATTCTCTTGGAAAATCACTTTTGTTCCCTTTAGAAAGTTCTTGCCGATCAAAAAAACTTCCTCTTCACCCTTCACTGAACAACTGTGCAGACTTTTCTTTAGGATCTCTGGAACTCCTGCTGGTTGAGCTGCAATTGAAAAAAACACACAGAGTCTGAAATCAAGACAACATCAACATCCAAACCAAAGAAGCTTTCACTTACAGGATTAGATGGGAGAGAACAAAATAATTCCCGAGCTTCTTCCTTTGCTGTATCACTCCTGACTCTGGAGAACTGTTTCCATTATTTCCTCCCTAAATGGAATCACCTCCAAAAAATCACACTTTGGTAAAAGACACGCTAACAAACTTTCCCCTTTTCTGCCGCGTTTATTAAATCTTCAGAATGAAACTTCCAGTGTTTGAGCTAAAGCTCAAGAAGTGTTCAGCACAGAAGACAATTTGGTTCTGTAATTTCCTGGCGTAGAGAGCAATAACAAATACATCAGGTGGAGCTGAAGCTCACCTTCAAATTTATCCTTAAGCTCATGGAAACATTTTTTTAACTGAGCTTGTTTTGCTCTGCTACGCCAAAGTGTAGAAGCAGTGAGTCCCACACTACCTGGGGTTTTTTACAGTTGTGGGGTTTTTTTTTTGCATGACGTAGTTTTTTGGTTGCTGCAAGAACTAAGCCAGGGCTCTGAGCACCCCGGTCTGGCGGGAGGTGCTGCTGCCCGACGGGATCGTCTTTGTGGTTCCTTCCAAGGCCAACCACCCTCTGACTTCTAGACCCACATATCTCAGCTAACACAAATCCTTGCGAGAGTCGCAGCTCTGCAGTTGGGGATTGTAGAGATTTATACCCTATAAACCAGCAAAGAGAACACGGCTTAGAGACACCCCCAGAAACCTCTGCCCCTCAGCCCGGGGTTCAGATGCTGATTTAGAGAACACATACTACAAACCGCCCTCGCTGCCAACTATTTGGATGCTTCTTAGAGCATATGTCTTAAATGAAAATGAGCCAAAGACAATCTGAATACAGATCTACATTTTATAACTGTGCACTTTGAGTTTGTTACCTCTAATACGCCAGAAAATAATTCCTGTTTCTAATAAAGGTTTCTCAACCACTTTTTAAATTCACCATAGAACACAAGTGGGCACAAGCCTGTACCCGTGCTTTGCACTTACGTGGCCCACCTTGAGCGTTTACTAACAGCATTCTCCAGGCTTACTCCACAGAAGAACATACCTTCTGTAACACTCCGAATTATTTAATGACCTTTCCCAAAGGCTTTTGCTACAACTCTTGCAGCGGGTTCCTAAGCAACCGTTACGCAACTGCTAAATACGCTCAAGGCACATGAACTCCTGAACAGAGTAACTGGGTTTAGGTTTGCTAAGAAGTCGACAACACCGATTTCAAACGGAGGCCTTAAATAAAGCACCTGCATCTACCTACTGCCCCTCCTATGGCTGCAGGAACATTTCTGCAACTCGGACAGCAGTGTGAGTTGTGAGGCACAACGGAAACGGGCTCTGAGGAGTGAAAACGGAAACCTCCTTACAAGGAGGTGCAGTACACACCAGTAATAAGATGTGGCAAACAAACCAGCTGTAATGTGATTTATATAAACAATTTAATGAAGTTTTATGCCATATTGATCAGCCAGCATCCATGTACCAGCACTGTTCGGTTGGCTCCTGCAACGCACCGTAACTTTGGAGTAAGCTGAGACAGCAGAAGCTCCAAATCCTGGAAAGCGGCTCCAGAATTCCCCTCTCAACCTTCACGCGGTGGTCAGTTCTGCCCACACCACCCCTCAAGGACACGAGTCTCACCAGCGTATTTTGTTTCTCCGGTTTAGACTTCCAGCTCTGGAGACGCTCTAAAATCCCTGCGCGATCTCTCGGCAACTTCAGCCATCAGGAAGATTTTCTCACCAAAAAAACTAAAAAAAAGCCCTACGCTAACTGACTCCTTACTGGAGCATTTCCTTCTTTATTCCTTCTAATATCCCTTAGTGTGTCATCACCCTCATATTCTGCTTTTTACGTGCTGCCCACATCTCAAAACCTGGCGACTAGTGTTATGGGTATGAATGGATGCATTCAAGAGAGACCAAAACTGGGAACAGCCTCACCACACGCTGAGCAGGAACTGCATCAAATACCCTGTTTTTTAGCTAAACAGCCTGTTTCAAAATCGGTCTCTCCAACACCTCAAACTCTCAGCTTCTACTTACAACAGCAAGTCTGGGATTATTATAGGGTTAAGAGAACACCAGATGATTTCCATTGCCACTTCTGCTACGATTATTTAAATAACTTCATCTTTAATCGGCAAGTTAATGGTACAAACAAAATGTATGTGGAAATAGTTTCTGGAGACTTAATAGAAGATTTTTTTTCTTAAATTGGAAGATAAATATGAGATACTACAATGCTATACTGACTGGAACAGAGCTACAGACACAACCCTATTTCTAGCAAAGGTACTTACGTGTTTTCCAACAATGTAAATGCATAAACCTGCAAACGCCGCCAGTTAAAAAAAAAAATAATTAAAATAACCTACTGAAAGAAGATGTAGCAAAAAGTGGCATGAGCAGGAATAAAGAGGGAGGGGAACGCCTCAAGCTGACCTTTCTGGAAGAGCCCCCCCAAGCATCCAGCTGCCGCCCGAAGCACAGAACGTGGCCAGAGAGGGGGAGAGCCCTCCCCTGAGCCAGCAGCGGCACGGCTGCCGTTAGGAGCCTGCCCAGGGCTCCTGCTCCCCCAAAGGGGTCTTGCAAAGGGACCCTCCGTGAGAGCAGAACGCCGGAAGGCAAGACGGGTGCCCGGCCACCTTCGCCACGGCCTCGCAGGCGGGGATCCAAGGTGGGAGCTCACATCTTTCTCATTATCTCCTCTTCCAATCTGTCCTCTCACCAGCAGCAAAGCGGCAGTTTCTGACCCGATGAATAAGGAGCCCTGACACAATAAGTACTGAGAGCTTCAGGGGGAGAAAAAAAAAACACACCAAAACCCACCTTCTGGGCACCGGAAAGAGCGCCACACAAGGGCCCAGGAGCTTGCATGACCATACTATGTCGAGAAAAAGCTCTCCTAACTTCTTGTTCATCAAGAAATCTCAGTAATCCCATCGAGAGCTGTACTGACTGCACTTCACTATCTTTTCCCTCTGCCAGACGAGCAGAATTCCCAGTAACTTGGAGTCACCACAGACTCCAGACGCGCAGGCAGCCCCCTCCGATACGATTTTCCCCGTTGCCAGCGTAACCCAGCCAGCCAGCGCGGCCATCTGTGCTCGGTGCTAAACAGAGCATTTTAATACAGAGCTATAAAAAGTTTCATTCCTGCACTGAACCAGAAGGGATTCAGCCTCTGGCCCAGCGAGTGACTGCAGCCACGAAGAGCCGTGCTCACTAACGCATCAGAAGTCCTTCCTACCCCTGACAGCCGAGAGGTGAGCAGGGTATTACACAACTGAGTAAAACCTGCACCAAAAAAGTCATACAGTAAGTTCAAAGCAATCATGACAGAAATTCTGACCTTTTAAAAGGCAAAAAATCATGCAGTAAAGGTTATAGTTACTTCTAAATACTGGTCAGCCATTTAACTAATACTCCAGCCCAGATAAAAACTGATCCGTGCAATCTTAGCTGTAGCACCTCTGAAATAATCACAGATTAACATTGGGGTTTTCTTCCCGCAAGGGGTTTTATGGTAATCAAACCAAAATCCAGAGTCCTCTAACACCAGCGTTTTATTTTGATACTTACTGCACAAAATTGGGGAAGAAGGTGTCTGGAGAGTCAAAGTCGAACCATCTTTGCGAGTGATGTTAACGCGGAACACCAGCCTAGCGCGTGTGCTTTTCTTCTTCGAACCAGCAATCCCTATCCTGGCTTCAACATCTGCATTTCTTAGCTTCAGTATTCCCACGCAATCAACCCTAAGAACACAAAATAGTTGAGAGTTTAACAGAGTTTAGAAGTTCTGCACCTTTAAGAATCTTTCGCTCAGTTACGTAAGCCACAAAAGTCAAAATTCTTGAAGTAATTACTGAAATATCACTAAATTTTTGTTTGTTTGTTTGTTTACACGAAATCTCCGCACGACCTTTCTCATTATCTAGCCCGGTTTGCAAGTCAACCCTACATAACTTGGATGACGAATCACAGCAGGAAGGAATATGCAAGTAGCACGAAGAAAACAGAAAACGCAGCCTAACGGAGTAATTCTGGCGAGCATTCCATTTATCATCGCACGTCTTCATTCTTCCATTCCCGGGGCTAGATCGGAGTCTGTAGGATGATTACTACGAAACATTCTGCAGTCACTTAGAGCGGTAGTAGAAGAAAACTTACTGCAGTCCTACTATTTTTTCATGCTCAGTGGAACTTGGAAGTGGGAGATACTTCATACCATAACTGTGGTCCTACGGGAAATGCACACAGGGCCAGGGTGAGGGAGCGATGCGGCGCCGATTTTCAGGAAGACACGCGAGACGCAGAATGTTTTCAAGCAAAAAATAACCAACAAAAAAACCCCCACTCCAAACCAAACGCAGCCTGATGCCTTAAGAAGCAGAATGTTGCAACTTTACCAGGATCTCGGGCTCTACATCCAAAAAAATACAGGGACCGTCTGATATCTAATTTGGGCAGAACAAATTCTGTGCTGCACGAGGGCCAACAGGCACCAGCTGGGAGCAGGGAGAGCGCGACTCAGCCATCGGCGTCGGCACGAGCAGCGACAGAGAGGTGCTGCAGCATCACTGCAACACTGGGAAGATTTCTTTAGAGACACCAAGATATCTTTTGAGAAAACAGCCCAGGCAACTCCCTTCTTCCTAGATAATTCCAAATTCACCTTTCTAGTATCTCTACACTTGTACGGTTTTACATTAATACTTGGGTACAATTATAAAATTCCTCTCTAAGGAGGCAGTTTCCAACCTTGTAACGGGAATAATGGTTGGACTCGATGATCTTAAAGGTCTTTTCCAACCTAAACAATTCTATGATTCTACATTAAAAAATCAGATTGATTCAGTGTATGAGCAAATTGTATTATTCTGCTTACATGGATGCTCTTACGCTGAAGAAACATTTCTCCTCTTGAAACAAGACAAGTCTCTCAGTAAAGAGCGGCAGCTTTCAGCCACATACCCATTAAAAAACAGACGTTCTACCCAAACAAATACTTTGAAAGAGGATCACCCCCTTTGTACATGTTAAGATTCATGTGAAAAGCTTATCAGGGAATCGCTTCTATCCGACATTTCTCGGGAGAGCCAAACCACACGGGCAGGCGAGGCCGCTCGCTCGGAGGGCTGCCGTCAGCCGGAGCCCAGCTCCGCTCCGCAGCGGCCGAGCGCTGCCTGCGCCCATCTGCAAACCGCGTCCAAAACGCTGCCGGCACTCGACCGGATGCGCTCGGCAAAGACAGCGAAGCAGGAGGCCCCCGTCACAAAGGACGATCTGGTGGAAGCGACAGAAAAGCTGGAGGTTGGCCTCGCTACCCACAGCTGCCAGCCTGCGGGGTCTGAAGGCATCCAGAGAGCCCAACATCCTGCTTGCTCCTTCTGACCAGCAGTTCTGTGCTTGTTAAAAGACAAGACAGCCGGCAGAGCCAAACGACCAGTTTCTAGTCCATGCAGTGCTTGAACGTGCACATTATTGATCAAGCAGAACATGAAACTGAGGGGGCAAAGTTAACAGAGCAGTTTAAGGAAGGCCAGATTAAGTGTAATAAATAAACTTGAGAAGGTGGTTTAGAAGTTCTCCTGACACATGCAGCTTCACTAAGCACCTGGTGTGTGCCAAGACTTTTAACTACTGACCAACCCAATCGAAAGAGGAAAATCAGTTTCTGGAAACAAGCTAATAAACAAAAATACTTTTTTTAAAAAAAAGCTACTCACGCCAGTGTCATGTTGTTGCTCGGGTCCAGTCCGACCTCAATAACAGTAGTCCCCTCGATGTCCACTTCTTTACAGGGAGTCGTGTTTCTCCCCGTAACTCTGCAAGCCTGGTAGAACCCGTGCGGCTTCACTCGCCCAGAGTCGTTGCCCACGAATACCTGCAGCACCACCGGCTCGTTGTGACCTTCCAGCTGAAACACAGCACAGCAGGTATTTCAACTGGCCAGCACTGGCCTTTCATTAAAAGAGGAAACGTTCTGCGCAGCTGAAACTGAAGAGAATCTGCTCCCAGCATAGCTGGAAACAATCCGAAGGGAAGCAGGAATGAAACAAAATTCATCTGGTCTATAAACAAAATGCCAATGTCGTTCAACTTTTGTCATTTTTCTTCCATTAAAAGACAAGTCAGTCACTTAAGAAACTTCATTATTAATAATAATATTTTCTTTTTAAACTGGCTTGAATCCTATCTATCTCCACATAGAATCATCCCAACTCTAACCCTCAGGTCTCCTATGACCCCCTAACTCTCACCCATCTCTCAACCAGGACCCTCTTTCCCCACCCACGTCCACCGGCTGATCGATCGCTGAGCGTGCTACGCTTCTGGGATCCCACCCTCACGCCAGTTGCACCTTGCAATCTCTGTGATTAAAAACCAGATTAAAACTGTCTAAGGCTTCCAAAACCACCAAATGAGTCAAAACAGGATGAAGAACATCAGAGAGAGGGATGGTTGTACGGTCCAACTGTGCAAACTTCGCTTTCCTTCAGACAGCAAAACAAAAAATGGTAACTTGAGATCTGCAACTTGTAAGTTTATGAACAGCATTAGGAGGCACCGAAACAATAAGTAAAAGCCGGTCAGACACACATTTGATGTCATGATCTAGCAGCCCTCCTGCAACGCACTGCACAAGCCGTAATTTTGCCAGGACGCGTTAGTGAAAAACGCTTTTGTTTTTACAACGCTGACATCCTAGCATGAAAGGGTTTGTGTCCTTTTAAGGCTTTTTTTTTACTAGCAGAATCCCACCGTGGCGCTAAAAATACTCTGATGCAAAAGTAAAAGAAGTAAATCTGGACATTCTATTATGAAGTAACTTCTCCTATTTGTTTAGGTAATAGAAGAAAAATACTCCCAGAAACACTAGATCGCTGCCAAGTTCCCAGGTCAGAGGTGGCAACTCTTTGCCACAGCATTCTAGGAGGAGACAAAACAAGTATTTATCATGTTTTCATTACGCCACAATTCTCACTGGAGGATTTTTGGGTGACGACGATACGTTTAGGCCAAGGTTGGAAGTCCAGTCAATACCTGCAGAGAGAAGCCCGGTCTTCGTTAGTAAGGAGATGCAAACGAGAGCAGAGTCCTCCAGCGGATTTCCGCAGCACGAACGAACACGGACCACAAAAACTAGACGAAGTGGGGAGGAATATTCTGATATTCTACCAGCGAAGCTCTTCCATTGAACAAACAGCCTTTGTGTCACGCCACCAAGGTCTCCTCGGCTAGGAACAGGGCCCCCACAGCCAACCAGCCTTGCTTTTCTCCCCCAGGGCTCTTGTCAGAAGAAGACGTGAAAGGTGTGCGAGAGCATCTCATCACCTGGATGGAACCGCTCCAACCGTCAGCAAACACCCCTGCAAACCTCTCCGGACACTTCACATTCAGGAAGATCCCTCTATTGCCAGCCAAGTCACTCGACTAAGGTTTATTTACCCCATTTTAACGCTGCGTATTGATCACACACGCTCCATTCTATGTCTTCAAGTAACATGGTTTTCTCTAAAGGGCCACAGAACCTGCTACTCCTCCTCGTCTGCCTACGAGTGATGCACCTCTATGGCTGCTCATCACCAGTGCTGCCAGAGAAGAGCAAGCACCAGATCTCTACTGAGACAGCAACACTTCTACGCTATTCCTCCCCACCTTCAAAACGCCCCCCAAAAAACCCAAACAAAACAAAAAGCCCTCTTTTTTCCTCACTAGCTCAGATTTCCTGAAGATTCACTGACTCTCTTTGTCGGCCCAACCCTGGCAGACTCTTATATGTGGGGTAGGAACTGGTTTGCCTACTGGTTAAGCAAGCCTGAGCTTCCAGGAATCCAGTAACACAAGCCTCTTCCAGAGTTTTCACTGACGGGCGCTAAAGGGTAACTGGGAAAGGAATTAAAAGGAAATTCAGACGAACAAAGGCCCATTAAGAAAATTCACGTAAATGAGTGCTACATCACCATAGCAACAGGACTATATGAATGGATTCTTTTCTCACGAAACTTTACTGGATTTCTGCATTATTCAGGAGGATGGAGTGAAGTGCTGGAGATGTTTCTAACGCTGCTGAAGAGGACTTTAACGATAAGTAGGCTCTGATACTGTCAGCAGCAGTCAGCACAAATCTTGAGGGCTATACCACAAACAAACATTTCCTTGTGAACCCGGTAAATGAGTTTGGATTGAGAACTGCTTTGCTGCTTTCTGAAAGCGGCATAACTAAGAAAAAGTAGGAAAGGAAATGTATTTTATCTTTCTCATTAGTATGACAACAAATACAGCTGTCTGCTGGCTCGATCCACGGGCCACACTCCTCCCAGTACAACCAGGATGCCATTTGCCTGAGTTCCAGTGAGTGCACTGCTGGCTTGTATTCAGTTCGGTGCCCACTCCCACATTCACCCTGCGGTCACCGCAACCTCTGGGATGGTATCTCACATCAGTTCTTGTTTGTCCCTTTGCAAGTCAAGTGCAGCAGCACTTCTGGGAAGCCTCCCTAACGTTTGCATGAGACAACCTGCACAAGCACGCCTCGATTGCCTCCACCGGGCTACGCAGACATCCCTGCAGACAGAGAGAGAGGCAGGTGGCTGAATCCCTTCACGCTGAGAGAGGTCTGAGCAGGAGCCTCCCGTCAGTTCCCTACAGAAAGCATCACCTCTTCTCTTCTCCATCAGGCAGCCTGTAACAGATACCAAAACACCAGCCCTGAGCTTCCTCCCTCCTCTGGTCTCCACAGGCCAGTCTCTAATTTCACGCTGGAGGGCTGTGCAGGCAGGGAGCTCCTCACGATACATGATGTCCTCTCTTCTTTCTGAACAGCTGCTGCGCATCCACGGCTGTGCTCCAGCCACGTGTGCTGAGCCACCCGGCTCTCTGCCACTCCACTCAGGGGAAGAAACCAGACCTGCAAAACTCACACTCTGTGCGTGAGTGTGCGGTCACTGCAGAATAGTCTCTGAATGTTTCCCCTTTTGAGCAGGAATGTGAAGGACCTCTGTGTAGCCTTCTTCCTCATGTTTTTCCTCCATTCCTAACTCCTTCTTCCGTCCTGGGCTCTGATTCCCACCCTCTGGTGCAGATCAGCCTCACCAGGCTGGCAACTCCCATCACCAGCAACTCTCCTACCCGCTGAGTAAGGTGAATTCCATCAGTCGTCCTCTTGTCCCCTCCAAATGTCACAAGGCGAACGAAGCAGCTAAATGCTTGCTGGAGAAACCAACTCTGCAGCCAGGCCCTGCATCAGGGTCATCCACAGCCCTTCTCCGGATCAGAAGGACTGAGGGCACCGTTCAGTCCCGTGCGCTGCTCATCCCTGCCTCAGGGCAAGTGACCATCAACACCTGAACCTGAAGGCATCAACGTACAACCGCTTCCTCTTCCCCTCATTCTTCAATTCTACTAATCCACGTGCACCTCACTACTGTTCACCCCACCCAGCAGCACGAGCCGGAAAGTACACTTCAGTCAGACCTTCACAACTGTACTTGAAAGACAGACACTGGATATGTGAATTCATATACTTCTTAAAAAAAAAAAAAACAAAACAGACCCCAATCCACAAACCAAGAAACAAACAAAAGAAAAGAAAAAAAAAATATACACTTAAAATTAATTGCTTTAAATGAAATCTAGTTTTATGTCCTGACCAATAAAGCATAATGATGACCCACTGTCATCAGCAGTCAATCAGCTACACCATTTCTCTATCCTAGTTTTTGCAAGCTTCAGGCATCTAATTTACACAGTTTGTATAATTATAGTCTAACGGGACACGCATCACAGATGACGTAGAATTCCCTTGACATAAAGCTTCCTTTCTCCTGCAACTCTGTGATGCAAATAAGACTCCCTGTGACCTCAAAGAAGAGATCCAGTACAATCTCAATAGCAAAGAGACTGCAAAGTCTTCCCCCTTTGACTCTGAAAACAGACTCGAGGCCTGTTTGGACTGAGCCAGTTCCCCCAGAGAGGAGTCCCCATCTCACCCGCGCTCAGCAGCCTACCTTCACGGTGGGAAAGCCTTGCTGTGTCCGGTCCTTCACGGAGCCTCGGCTGCCTTCGGTGAGGTAACGAGCCCTGTGCTGGGTTTCTGGCTGTACCACTATCTTCAGCTCCTTCCCCTCACTCTTGGTCGGATACTGACCACACAACATTGGGGTCTTCTTCCCTCCAGCTCCTTTCTGGTTCTCTGATGCTCTGGGAAGTCAAAGCAGACCATCAAAAAGACGTTAAAAGCAGCTCCCCGATTTAAAAAAAGAAACAACAAAACACTAAATCACAGAAAAGCTAAAAAGATAAAGAGCGTATATTAACGGGTAGAAGTTTTGTAGTCGAGAGCAAACTCTGGGATTCTCTTTCGGACAGGAGACCTGCGGGATGAAGAGGAGCGGCGCTTCCTTGCCTCCTCCATCCAGTGCAGAGGAGCTGCTTTTCAGAGAGTGAACATAAAGGAAGGGAAAAGCAATTAGCATTAAACTCTGTTGACACACAGAAGAAGGCTCAAAGCCTGCTTTTCCATAGTATGTGACACAGCCCGATTTTGTCTGAATAAGCTGTTTCACTTCTGTAACAAATACACGTATGTGCACACACACACCGAATGGAGTCAAGGCTCAATGACACTTCTTGCAACAGGAAAACAGCCTCATGCCTGTCTCCGCCTGAACTTGCGTATCGATGCAAACCCAACTACTAATTGCCGTCAAAACAGATTGATGAATTTATATGAAAACCAATTTAGCTATTGTAAGAAGCTCCGACGTAACTGCACCCATTTTAAACCTGCAGCGGATGCACAGAGCCTGCTTCCCTCCAGGTGCGTACCTTAAGATGTACTGTACCCCGCGTTCAGTTCCATAATTAAAACCTGAATGAAGAAGCCCTCCGCAGTCTAACAATGTGATCGGTTCTGTGTCCACTCTGAAGTGCAACGCAAAACACCTCTTGATCTTATACAGAGCGGGTTTGTATAATGAACCTGAACCGAGATCTAATAATCTCATTTAACGCTGCCAAATGTACACACGCCACGGCAAACTGCAGAGGCAGAAAGAGGGCTCAATGAATTGATGGCAAATGTCATATCTTTTTTTTTTCTAACTGCCAAAAAGTAGTTTCTAACAGTTAATGCTTTAAAGAAAGCAGTTTAAAATAACACGTGCGATTGCTTTAAAAAGCAAATCCTGTTTCAACGTGCAACGCACGGGAAGTAACGTACCCGGAGGTTTTGTTTCTCAGGGAGAAGGGTGAAAGAAATGCTTCTTCTTCAAATTTTTTACTGGCAGCTTTGCCTCCGCATGCGTTTACGCTGAGCTGAAGGCTGGGGTGACCCATAGCGCTCTCTTCCCAATTACACGATTTACACTAATGAATGTTATCGGCACCTTTCCTAAAACCCCTCCGGTGCCAGGACTAGCTCGGGTCCCCGCCGGCCCCCCTGGTCCCTGCCCAGCTCTGCCTGAAGAAGCCTCTTCTGCCCTGACTGACACACCTTGAACCCCTCAAAGCCCCCCTTGTCATGCTCTTCTTTCTCCTAAGCCTTCCAAAACCTTTTGATACGCCTAAGAAATGGTCATAGCCCAGGCACTGCTGAGGTCTGTGCTTTGCATCCATTTCATTCATGTTTTCTGCTCGGGAAGGCTGATCCCTCACCGCGTGCTGCCCACGGAGCCTCCCCTCACCCGCAGGGGTGCCCAGCACCACCCTGAGCACCCCCGAGTGCCCCAGCCCCCTCATCTTCAACCCTGCAGCAGCAGAGAGGCAGGATCTCGATCAAAACGTTAGTATAAAACACCTGCCAGAGGACTGTCTTCAGATCACAGAATCATTAAGGCTGGAAAAGACCTCCGAGATCATCCAGTTCGACAGTCAAACCAACACCACCGTTACCACTAAGTCGTGTCCTCAAGTGCCACACCTACATGTTTTTTGAACCTCCAGGGATGGTGACTCCACCGCTGCCCCAGGGAGACAGAGGCATCACCGCGCTTTGAGGTGGAGCCGAGGAGGCAGCCATCAAAATGAAAACTCACTTTTAGCACTCAAAATGTGAAGTTTTGGCAGCGATGTTAATGTTTTGGCCTCTCCAATGCAATGTCTTCCCAAGAGTACTTTACTCTTGGAGCCCAAGTTACTCTAATTGTCAATATTTTACACATTGTCATATTTATGCAAAGAGATGCTGCCGAACGATTACTTTGAAAGCCCTCCCTCTAGAAAGCTGAAGTAATCATTACTTGCAATCAGATCAGTTGAACTTGAAAGCAATTGCAAAGCCTTCCCCAGAACTTCTCAAATTACGAGGATTCGGCATAGCCACATCCTTCTAATTCAGTTTATTTATGATGCTAATATTCACGCACGTACAAACAGCAAAATATTTCCTACGCACACTTATTTCTCAGCTTAACCCTTACAGCGTCTCCTCAAAGCGAGCCCTTCTTGGCTAAAAAACAAATCTAAATGGCAAAACCCACAAATGCACTAAACCAGGTTTCCCAAGTTACGGTTTGCCCGGTCCTGCCCCGGCAGCGAAAGCGAGAGCGAGCGCGTCGGAAACCTGAGACTCTTTGCCCTAAATCACCGCCAATTCATCCGCTTCTGAAAAGGCTTTTACAAACTCCCAAGTTTCCACGGGAATATATTCTTTCTTCTTCCTAGCTTCTAAAGACAACTGCCTAGGAGCCTCTTTTGAGGCAAACGCTATTTGCACTCCACAAATTAGCACGGGTGCTTTCCTGGCTCTTTTCTTAAAGCCAAAAGTAAATGAACTCCCTTGGCTGCACTCCAGCAGGCTGGAAAGTCTGAAAAAAAAAAAGTCACCACCGTGACCTAGATTTGTACTGCTAAACCTCTCTATTCCAACTGCAAAAGGAAGTTTTCTAGTACCTTGGCCATTTCTCACCCCAGAGCTTTTATTTAAAAGGACGATTCTGTTGCGTAAGAGTTTTGCTGCGGTTCAATCTACCCTGTGTTCCACAAAAAAACCCCAACGCTTATCTACGCTGACAGCTGACGGCACCCGTGAACGCTCACCGGGCAGCCCCGAGTATTTCAGGGCACTTCACGGTCTTGTGACGTTTTAGTTTGAGATCATAAATCTTGTCCCAGAACTTACCAAATCTCCCCTTTCTGTCCAGAGCCCGCACCTAGAGCCACGCCGGCCCTGCCTTCCAACAGAGTTTCTTCCCGTTGGAAGGGAAAGCCTGACCTCGAGCTCCTCCGTGCTCAGAGCAGGCACTTTCCTGGTCCCAAGCAGCCACTTTACAGATGCTCACGTGCTTCTCTGGCTCTACCACATTCTAATTTTTTACTTTATTATTGGGTTCAGCTGGTGAGAATGAGAGATGCCGGACAAGCGCAGCCCTGCCCAGAGCGGCTGCGTGCGGAGGGAGATCAAAATGCTGAGGCTCAAGGAGGTAGGAGCGGGCGGCGGAGCCGGGGCTCCGGGTCCCGCTCGGCTCCTCCCGGCGCCGCACCTGGGCCGGCACACTTGGGAGAGTTGCTCAGAATCGGTTCCTCACGGGGAAATTTTAAGTATGGAACTGCAGTGACCCTGGGAATACAGACTCCAGGCTCTTTCCCTTTGGAATACGAGAAGTTCATCATCTTTCCCATCAGTCAGATTTTAATATCCACCAGCACCGTGATGAACATCAGAACTGCACGGCAAGCACACACAGAAAAAAGTAAAACCAAACAAAACGCACTCCCTTCCCAAAAATAGGAAAAAAAGGCAAAACAAAAAAAAAAAGGCAAATCTATCCACTTGATCACCTTAAAAAGTACTGAAGAAGCCACAAGTTTAAAAATAAAATAGAAAAATGTATCGACACAGTATTGTAAACTGATGGACTTTTTCCTCTTTAAGCAGCTACTGAAATGCGTTTAGTGAACAGTGTGAAGTGGGAGAGATGAGAGACCACCACCCAGGCGTGCCCACGTAGAGACACACGCATGCACACAACCCAGAAGCACAGAGAGAAACAGGATTAGAGGTTTATTTCTGAAAAAAAATCAAATACAGAAGTGAATTCACAAGAAGAAACAAACTGTGGTTCACCACGTCATCTTTAACATTTTATAAAAACGTAAAGCGCCTGTTAATTTAAGTGATGAGAAATCCCAACAGGCCGTTAAATTCTACTCCCATCACTCTCTCTATTTGAGAGAGAGGCAAACAAAGGCAGGCAAAGTGTACAGACCGAAATCCTCACACAAAATCCTGCAAAAAACATTAAGATTTAGGGTGCGCCTGGTGCACTTGTGCCTTTCTTTTTAAACACAATGCTGTTTTCATTGCCATTTTATAAATGGAACTGTGCAATCTTTTAGGAATTTCACTTAAACAAGAATACAGATGAGCTCATCAGCGCTGCGTCCAACTGTCGCAGGGAAGTTTAGCTTTATCTTCTAAATCAAGATCACCAAGCCTAATGAGAACTTCCCATGGGCTAGGACGTGAGAGGGAACAGCAGAGGAGGGAAGGGATTTACGCGAGAACCTGAGCAGAACACCTGGATGGGGCATGGGGGGAGTTTTATTAGTCTGGTTTTACACATGGCGAGAAAACTTTTTTTTTAAAAAAAAAAAAAAGCAGATACCAACCCATTTCCTGCTTTTGAGTTGCCTTTGCTGTCCGTGCTGAGCTGAGAAAGGACATAGTGAGGCGCTTTGGCACTGTCGGCATCAAATATATCCATGTTGGACTCTTCGCAATCTCGGCGTTTGATCCCTGGCCTCTGCTTTGGGTTGCGTTTGCGCGATTTACGTGGCACCTCAGTGTTATCATTGTAGGAACTGGTACTCATGTTACTGAAGTTGGAGGGTGAATCCTCCATCCACATACTGCAGCTCTGTTCTGACTCCAGCGCACAGCCCTCATCCTGGCAGGACATCCGACTGTTGTCCAGCAAGTCCTCAGGCGGTGGCGAGATGTACAGGACTGTGTGTCTCTTCGGCGTTGACGGCGGCTGCTGGGCTGCGTTACTGGTTAACTGCTTGTCACTTACCCCTCGGGTACTTACCCCCACGGCTGAGGAGCAGCTCTCCACTTGCATAGCCTTGCTGTCGGTGACTGAGGTAGAGTAAATGGTAGGACTGGAAGAGGTGGTAAAGGAGCTGCAAGCACCGCCCATGGAGGAAGAGGAAGGAGCTGAAGAAGCATCTGCGGTGTATAATTCACAAGTAAATACAAGATACACGGTTCGGTGTGCGCTGGCTATAGCAGTCCCATTGCAATCAAGTGATTTACCAACCGATTTCGTTCCCCCAAGGAATGTTTGGAATTTGGTCAAGTTTTAGAATGGAGATGCTTAAAGCGACCCGGCCTAGCCGGTACGGGACTTTGGAAAAGTCCAAAGAAGACTTAGTGCGATCCGCCGCAATCGACTTTTTATGTTTTTTTAAAACTTAACGTTAATTCGTAAAAACAGCTGCAAGTAAACAGAGCTTTCATTGCCTCAGCTGGACTAATGATTTGGGGAGAAGCCATTTCGTCTAAAATAATGGAAGCCCCAATGCGAAATGCTTATAATCCACATTCGATGCCAATTAAACCATTTGTTGTTGGAAATTTTTTTTATTTTTGAAAAAAGGCGGGACTGTGCTTAGCCACAAAATATTAAAATAAGTTTCTAACCTATGAAGCAGAGAACTACAGGTCATTTTTAATGCAGACACTCCCTGCTTCAGAGGCAAATCCTGGAATAAAAATATGAGAAAATAAATGAGAAAAAGAGCTGCTGATTATTCCATCATAAATGAGAAATAAAATATAAAATCAACTGAGTCGGTAGGCAAAATGGAACTGGTATCAGTCACTACGACGGAGCTGTTTGTTTCAAAGGTTCAAGCTGGGGGTGAAATCTCTGCTCCGGTGACGAGCTCCCCCAAGGAGACGTGGAAATGTCTGAAATTTGACTCTGGCAGTCACCGATACCGATTTCTCCCAGGCTCCATCAGCCGGGTCCCCGACGCCTACGGGGACAGCTTGGGGCAGCCCTGGGGGGCGGCGGCGGCGTTAAGCCGGGCTTTTCGGGGCACGTGGCCGTGACTGCTCCGGAGGGCACCCAGCTCAGGCCGTTTTGGAACCGTGAGAGGGCAGGGAAATGATTCAAACAAAACCCTCAAGATTTCTGGAGAACAGCATCATCATTTCCACTGAAGAATTTGAATGGACAAACGTCTCAGAGGAAGCAGCAGGGACAAAGAGAGGCCTTTATTTATTTCTTTAAATCAGCTCACTGAGGAATAACTAGCTGGATTTTAGATTCTGATTTCAGCCCCCCGGGGGGAAGATGCTATTTTCCGTATTTCTGCACTGATGACCACAGCTTACGCAATAAACCAGAACCACAGAAATCACCTGATTTTGGAAACAAATTGTACATAACATATGTACACCCACGTTACGCAGCCTGCTCGTTCAGCCAGCTGCTGGTGCCGCAGAGGTAACACCTATTATTAAGATCATGACGCTCTCCTTTTGGTTGCTTGGGATTTTTTTAAAAAATCCAAAATATTGTACTGCTCTCTCAAGCGCACAAGGTAGTGCGAGAGGCAGTTGCACTATTTTACACCATTTAATCTATTTTAAAGTAACAGAATAAAGTTAAGTGCAGTCATGACACATATATATATATATATTTAACAAGCAGCAAAACTCAGGAAACCATCCCATAAGTCAGCCTACTTGTGATTAGCAGGCGGTATAGCTGGGCTGCTGATGAAGAATTTTTAAACCACTCCTGTTCCTTAGAGCTTTTCTGCAAGAAAATGAATTTAAAAGGAAACCCTGCGCTACTTCAGATTGTAAAATTCAGTGGCCATGACAGTTTATGGATTAAACTATCCTGCTTTTATCTTCATAGGAAGTCCCTTCCCTGAACGTCCCAGTGAACCAGGAGCAGATGAATGATACCAGTTCCATTTCCCAGTTTGTTCTTTGGCAAATACAGTGGCTGAAATTGGAGAATTCAGCCGCTTCGAACTGCATTCCAATTTAAAGGCAAATTTATCCTTTCTATATCATGCATTAATGCAATGCTTCTTTCAAAAAACATTTATAGGATTGGCAAGAACTATTAAATCTAGATATTCATTTCAGTGACAATATTTAGGAGCTGATTTGCAGCCACTTTGAGTTGAGAGAGAGGGTCGCTAGTCGGGATGTTCTCTTTGTTCCGTTAACAGGGAATTAGTTTCCACCCGTGGGTTACACGCTCCAACAGGACAAAACGGAGAAGGGGCAGAGCGGGCACGCGTGCCGCGTCGGCCAACGGAATCCACGGAGCAGGGGGAGCAGCGCTGCAGGGGGGGCTTGCTGGAGAGCAGCATTTCCCCCACCTCAAACGAATTCTTCTGCTAACGGGCGAGGCCGAGCGTCACGCATGGGACAAGGCAGCGCACGCGCGCCCCGTGTTCCCCCGGGCTTCGACAAACCAAGAATTATGCACATCGAACCGGGCAGCGGGGTTCCACAGCTGGAAGACCTTTCCTCCAGCAGATTAAAAATCAAGGATTCGTATTTTTGCAGCAAGCGCTGGGAACGTTTTAGACAGGTCTTTTAAAAGCCCTAGAGGACGAGGTGACAGTCCCCACCCGGGTCTGCACTGGAACGGGTCTGCCTGTGACACCCATCGTACCCTGCGGATCAAACGCTTCAACGCGTATCCTGTCCAGAAATGCAACAATTGTCCTTTTCCCTCACCTTCCTAGGGAGAAAAAATTGAAAATAAATCACTAAACAAAACACTTTTCAGCGCAAAGCTAAAAGAGCTGGCAACGCTGTCGTTATTTTAGGGCGCAGCATTTCGCAGTATTTAAGTTGCGATCGTTATTGCTGTCCAAACCAATTTCTCCTCCAGATTTTTACCTAGAAGTGTGTGTCTGAATACGTGTGTATTATTTTCCCTACATATTTAAAAAGTGAAGAGATACCGTCCATCACAAATCAGTTACACTCTCCTCCATTTACCAAAGACACCCCTGCACAACAATGAGATTAGATTATGGAAATAGTATTGAGTTAAATGGTAACGGCACGAAAATTTCTCTCTTTAGCCTCAGATATTCTCAGACAAATGCCGTTACCATCTAGAAACACGCAAGTGTTTTAAAAAGTGTGCAGGCCAGTGTCTTCTCTACACTAATAATTAAAAATACATCAGAAAGGATGACAAATGTTACAGCCAATGAAATAAAGTGGCTGTACGAGAGCAATCAAATACACATGTAAAATCTATTTCGGAGGATAAACTAGTAATTGCTTTAGTAACGTTTTAAGTTACGCAAACACTAAGAAACACGGTAAAATTTATGATTGTGTCTGCAGGCTTCAGCCAACTCGTATCTTCCCTTGAACTAGTAAAGAAATAAATGGAGTCAAGCAAATGAGAATTCGCAAAGTTACTAAAGCGAATAAACTACTGTAGGGTTTACACTGTAGGCTCCCATTTGGGTTTATCAATTTACTCTGAAGCCAGTGACAACACGTGTGTATCTGATACCCGAAGGAAACTTCTTGGTTGAATATGCTGCATTTCAAGAAAAAATAAGATGCTTATTCTGAAGTTGTCAGTAATTCAAACTTGACTGGTACTGCTCGAAAAGGCGAGAACATTTTGCATTTCCTCGGTTTGAGGGATGAAGTTCTCCCCAACATGCAGACAATAAACAAGACCGGGTGGCCGTTGGGTGCTGGTCCTTGGAGTCAGAGCGCAAACATACACACGCCTTTCCCAGTTTAAGCATTTCTTTTATTTGCGGTTACTTTCTTCAGACACATATTAATGGGAGTCGTTACAAGGTGGCTCTTTCATTTGCAATTTAACAGTGCTTGCAATGACAAATAGAGAGTTCAAATGAGTATGCACATTTGGAAATATAAGACTGAATATATTTTAACACAGCCTCAAAATCAAAATTGCTTTCAGAGCAACAACAGTGACGAGCAGCCAAGTGCATATTATGGTAAGTATGCAGCCACGCTACTATAAACGAAACGTGCACCAGCATCACAAGGTGGTGACTTTTTCCTTTTTCTTAATGAAAAAATAAGAGAGGAAAAGAAAACTTCTTCCACATTGGAGCAACTTTGATCACTGTTGAAACTAAACCTCCTGAACCTATTCATTTCCATGACTGTAACAGGGAAGGCAGTTGAAATAAGTAATTCAGAATTTGTTGCCTGTCCTGCAAGCTTTTTCTCTCAAAGAGAAGCCGAACGGTACCAAACGGTTCAGCGTGGGGAAGCCCTGGTTCCCTTCTGGCCATCGTAATTTACACATCAGGAACGGGCGGTTGTGGAGCAGAAAATAACCAAGAGCTAACAAACTAAGCGGTTAGTGCTGGAGCCCAGAACGCAAATAAAGGGATAACCAGTTACTCCGCACTACTCCCGGCAAGACTAAATTTGAGAAGTTGTGTCTGATACCACTTGTACATTCGCTTTGCAGGAAGCCTAGAAAGGTGCCTGTGGCTGCCCAAGGCGTCCCTCGCTCTCAGGCAGTGAACAGAATTACGGTCACGGCCCAGAGACCCAACCACCGTAGTTCTTTCCGCAAAGAGCGGCCAAGAAGCCGGCGCTGGACAAAGGGACGCACCACGCACGCGGCACGACAGCACGCTGCTAAAAATCACGTGCGGTACCAGGGAACACGGAGCAAACGAGCATCCCCGTGAGTAAATCAGGGCAGTGTTTTTCTTGGCAGTAACATCAAGCATCGCACAAAGGAAATTCGTTACCTCCTGAGCTAGCAAATAAGGCAATGACATATATTCCTATATGCTGTTATCTTGGGAAGCCAAACAAGGCATTCAGTCTCTATAAAAAAATAACAAAAAGGTCCGAAAGGCAGGAGACATTAAAAAAAAAATCACTACTTGGCACTGAGGGAGTTGTCTTCAGATAACACGTGGAGCCAATCCTGAAATCCTTGTTCATTCTTTCCAAAGAGGTCCTTAAATACAACAAGGATTGCCAAGTCCTCAAAAGAAACAGGTAGCCTCCTGATGACTTTTTGTTTTTACTGTTATTAGTTTTTTTATTATTAATTGCAGCAGGAGTGCCAGGTAAGTCAGTTCCCAGATGCAAATCTTAAGGTTGCAAACAGAAAGAAATTGGGAGATATTTTGGGGTGTACAAGTTTTGAGCCCCTGTGCATGGCCAGCCGGGACAGTAAAAAGGTGCTGAAGAACTCGCCTTTTTCTCAGAGCCTGACCTGCACCCCACACCACCCGCTGTGCGAAGTGCAGAAAACAATTCAGTGTCAAAAAGGAAAACTCACCACGCAGGGCGAGGTGTAGGTGGTGTGAAAGCTTAACATACAGAGTATACCCGTTCATTAAATTTGTTAATTGATCAAACATAGCGTGTTCTCGGCACGACTTTCGTATGTTTATTGGTTTACCTGAACCACTGGGCACAGAAGAGCAATTTCCGCACAAACCCAGACAGATACTACGTGCAAAATTTCCAGCGACAACCCTTGTGTTGCCAAAGGTTTTTAAAGGTAAAAACCAGAACTTCCAAAGTGGCTGCAAACCTGCTTTCAACACCTCACATGCCAAACTTGGGTTTCTACTTTTCTTCTTCTCGTATTACTGACGTAATGTCAAAAACTTTTCCAAAAAGTTTAGTTTCAAATCAGTATCAATCCACTATTTAGAAATAAAACAAAATTTTTTAAAAAAATATTGGAAAAAAAAGGAAAAAAAATAAAAAAAGAAAGAAAGAAAAGAGACTTATGAAGAAGTCTGAAAACAAGACCGACCTATACCCTGGGTGAGATTGGATGGGTTAAGTGTCTCTGGCACTATTTGTCTTCACTATTGACAGACACTGTCACACAACCCACCACTCGATGCCTGTCTCTGAATGGCGAAGCTAGAATGCAAGTTAAGTGTATTAATAGAGAAAAAAACTAGCATCCCAGCAAATATAATAAAGCAATCCAATTCACCAGTTATTAAAAACACTCAGATTCAAGACAGGTAGGTTAATTTAATTTACATTAAGCCCAACAGTGTAAATTCCCCTTACATCCACATGCTGAACCAAGCAATGTATTTATTATACTTTGGGTAAATACATCAATCGATCTGTTGCCGTTATAAATGACATCTGGTATTAAATCCACACTCAAGTTCAGGCATCTGAGCAGAACGTCTCTTAGTGGCTCACGCAGCCCAACTCCTCCCCACTCGGAGCCGTGACCAGCCGCCAACAAGCAAGTCAGAACGCTCGGACCCTCAGCTGCGACCTTCAAGCCTACCTTGCTGTCTCCTTAGCTCGCTTCCCTAAAAGAAAGACGCAACGATGACAACGAAGGACACTTCCATTTAGAAAACAGATTCTAGTTCATTTTCTAAGAACTAAAGACCTCCTCTTCGCCTTCACAACCTCTTCCAGGCCGCTACTGCAAGGAGGTGCCCAAACAGCGGCACCACGAGACTCTTCTCTTAGTGCCCTTCGCCAACTTGGTTTTTCACTCTTCACTAGGAACGGGGAATTCTCTTGTTGCAATGCAATCCTCAAGCCTTTCTGATATAAGGAGACACTTAATGCAAGAATTGGCCACGGAAAACCACTCAGAATGACGGAAGAGCCTGTGCTCGATGGAGCACCTCTGGAAAATGGGGTTTGCCGACTATGTGTGATTCAGGCAGACTGAAAATAAACTTAGTCCCAGAAAAAGAGGTGATGCGGGTACACCCCTGTGCTGAAGGAAGCTCTGCTCCGCACGGAGGAGCCGGTGTGCACTCACCGCATGTGCAACTCCACACAACCACAACGTCATCACGGAATCTGCAGGGAACACACCGAAAAAGTTTCCATAAAATGGAAACTGTAAGAGAAACCTTTTCCTTTGGCATTTCCCAGCGACGACTTCTCCCCAGCAGACAGCACCAGGAAGATTCATTTCTAAAGAGCGTCAGGATCTGGTTTAAACCAACTCCTTACGAAAGAAGTGTTTGACACACGACTGAAACAAGCCGACAGAAATCCCTGGAAGACATCCTCCTGGGGAATTACAGGAAGGCATTTCCAACTGGGAGGGCGGTGGGAAGAGGAAGGGAAAAGCCTACAAAGAAATTGAAGTTTTTACAGGCATTGGAGACTAACTACAAAGAAGAAATCTTTTTTTTCTGATAATTTGTTTACAGCATGTAATTATAAGCCCAAGATAATAGAAATAGCTGACATCCCCTTTGAAATCTCTGGTCATTATTTCTGTATCAACAGGAAAAACTGACTAATGACACCAGGAAGGATGATAAATTGACAAAATATTTTCATTAAAAATAAAAATTAAGAAGTCTGACTCTGGCTACTCAGGAGAAAAAAAAAAAAAAAGAAAGAAAGAAACCCATCTCTCCATTTTGAGGCTTTATTTGAATCTTTGGCTTGAGAATGATGAACAAGCCTTATGGTGGCAGTGGGAAACATGACCCACACCCCCATTAGCACCCGGTCTCTACCCCAGAGATGATGCAAGTATTTTTATCCATTTCTCTATAGCAGCAGTTGAGAAGTAAAGCCTTATTTTCATAATTAAAATGACCAAAGATGCTTATGGCAAGGATTTCAATGAGAACTCTTATCAAAAAAAAAAAAATATCCAATTACGCCTGTTTGGGAGAAGTAGTTTGTCCTTTTAATTAAAAAGGAGCCCAGAATGGCCATGACCACAGAAAGGTAAAGCTTCATCGTTTACCAAGTGTGTTCCCAGGATACAACCACAGAATGTTCACAGAATCACAGAATGTCAGGGATTGGAAGGGACCTCAAAAGATCATCAACTCCAATCCCCCTGCCAGAGCAGGAACGCCTCGATAATGTTTGGGAGCCAGAAAAATTCAATACATCCCATACTAATTGTATCCAAATAGGAAGAATGCAAAAAAAAATATCAGGAAATACACTTCAGTGGCGTAAAATCCATTTCTTTTTCGTCGCGGGAAGAGCACCGCTCTTTTTGCGGAGAACTGAATTTGAGATAAGACCTGGAAGCTGTCAGAATGGAAACGATGCGGGAACTACCGCAAAAAGGTACGGAAAGGTATCTATTTGCCTCTGTGGGAAATGCAGAGCAGCTTAAGAGATCGTCACCAAGCTGAAGAAGCTCGTTCCAAGATCCACTCGGGAAAGAAGGAATGGCTGAGAAGCAGAGAAGCTACTTTCTGTCACGGTTTTCCTTACTGGGGTTCAGAAGGTTTGAGCATTCCTGTTACTGGAGACAGAAGATGAAAATGCAACAGTGGCTCAGAGTACGTGGTCAAACACAGTCCTGAATCAGCCCTGAGGGACAAGGAAAAGGTGTCGACCTACCAACGAGGAAGCACCTTGGAGAAAGGCCGGCGTGAATTTTAACCGTTGATTCAACGGGTCTCAGTCACCACAAAAAAACTGTTCGACCTTGAAGAAGCGACTGAAAAGCCTCAAGCATCCCTGCTTGCAACTGGAGCTTAAAACCACTGTGTAGAAGGCATTATTAAAGCTTCAGGCACATCTATTCCATGTAAGAAATCTCCAGGCGCTGCTTACAATGACATTTCTCAGCATGACACCCTCACGCGTTTCAAGAGTCTAGAAGATGATTCATATTTAATGTGTTTATGGTACCGCACCAGGCAAAATCCTCCTCTTCCTGTCCCCTGAACAAAGACACTTGTAATTCAAATAGCAAGCAGAGAGAACAGTTCTGAGCTGTAAAACCAGAGCCTCTACCTCCCTTCTGCTTTCCACAAGAATAACACAACTAGAAGCTTGAGACAGCAGCTTAGGCTGTGAACATCGCAGCTCAGAGACCCGGAGTTCTATTAAATCGTACTTGCCTGTTGGATATTCAGAGAGTGGGCAATACCTCTTTCGTCTGGATTAATGAATACGAGATACACATTTATTAACAAATTAATGAAAATCCAATCAGCAACATTCCATTTTAATACTCTCAAAACGGTTCTGTAAAATCACACAACAAATTTCCAACTGGAAGAACTAGAAGTCTGCCCCTGCGAGACCGTCACTGCTACAAACAGCCCGTCCTGCTCCTCCAAAAAAAAGAAAAAAAACCCACAGAGAAGTTAACTGCAGCAATATATGTTTTTCACCTACAATGTGATTTGTATTGCGCAAAACCCCACAGCGCAGCGACTGACAGAAAAGCCTCAAGTAAGCTGAATTTCAGCCAGACAGGACCTTCCTCTGCGCTTTGGGAAGCAGAGAACAAACAAACTGTGTTAACTAGTGCAGGAGCAGCAAAAAGCTTTCACTGCTTTGGACTGTTCCCTGCAAGGCAATCCTCTCGCTATCAAAAGTAATCGTATCTGCGACTGACTTCCACACAGAGCGTGCCAGCAGCATTTCACATCAGCCCTTCCCTCTCGGAACACTCCAGGGAAGGACGTTACCGACCACGCTACGGACACTGACCTATCCTCTCCCATTTCCCAAAAAAGTGAGTGTTCAGGGCAAGTAAAAGCTGACCAAAAAAATTTAAAAAAAAAGAAGAGAGACTTACACAAAAGGGAAAGATTTCAGATACAGGATCACCAGGTGCCCAAAGCCATCTTTCCTCCTCATCCTGTCACCTGCACCGTGTCAGCTCCTCCAACACGTGCCTACAGTCTGCTATTGCGGAGCTGATACACGCAAGTGAATAATCAATCTTGCTCTTTTCGAATATAAATGTAAAATACATATTTATGTTTTCCTGCACGAGCATATAGACATGCACAAAGCCCAGGCTCATTTCTGTCTTATTTTTCTCTTTAGAGATCAGAGCCCAGCCAGACGTATCACTACATGAAGGAGGGTGACAGGGCTTGAAAATGTGGCAGCAACTTCTAAAAATCACAGCAATCCTAAAACAACTAACATTGAAACGTGATACATCCTTTCATCTAGAACCACGGTACCGCTAACGGCAAGGACGCAGTCGAAACACTTTTGTCCTGTTCTCCTGAGAAAGTGGAGAGAGCTGGGTGCAGAAAAAAAAAAAAGACACAGCTAACCTCAACGAAAAGCAAAAGCGCTCCCGGGACTCTGGAAGTCAACCGGGGACGGCGGAGAACGCTCCCGCTCCAGGGCAGCCGTGTGCTGAGGGGACTCGCGCCGGCTCCGAGTTCTAGATGCTTTAGAGAGAAATCCTGACCTGCCGTGCGCTGCGGGGACCTGCGGGAGGGGGGACGACCACCGTCAAACAATCCCCACCTGCAACGGCTGCAGACACCCACGTCCCTTCCTCTGCTCCCAAGCGCTTGCACCCAGCTCTAAAGAGAAGTCTGGCCTCATGCTTACCAGAAATACCCAGCCAGCTCTCTACCTTTGGGGTAGAATACATTTTACATATTTTTTATATATATCTATATATATCTATATATATATATCTCATCTCCCAACACCAGAGGGAGGAGTAGGGGCTGCTCTTTCCAGCTTTGTGCTCTGTCTCTACAGTTTTGGAACACAGCCCCCGGACATGTTTTGCAGGTAAACGTTTCTCCAAGATGCCGGTGGTGGTGGTGGAGTGGGGAAAAAAAAACAAAAAAAATCCAAACAAAACCACAAAGCCCCACAATGATGCTGCACTAAAACTATCTACCTGATATCATTCCTTGGCCAAAGGGAAAACAAAGCTAGTTTTCCCTCTGTTGGGGGTTTCTGCCTGGTTTTTTGTGCAGGCTCCAGCCCGAAGCAGGTCCTCGAGCACACGTGGCAAAAGCTCCTCCTTCGGCAGCAGCAGCAGCTTAAAGTCTTTGTGAAACTGCGCGACCTCCGACACTGACATCCGTTATAAATGGAACGTGTAGGTCTCAGTGTCAACAAAAAAGAATCTCAACACCATTTTTAAGTTTTTAATTCAAGGAAATTGGGCTGCAGTTTAACCCAAGCACAGCTGACCCACCCTTAGGTTTTTTTCGGAGGAACCGGACTGGCTGTTAGCAGACACTAAATACCTGGAGGTAACAGACATTTAGTTCCATTCAAGTTTTTAAGTCTTTTCTGTTAGATACAGAATTAATTAGCAGTTCATGTCTATCTGTGGATTTAGAGTGTAACAGGGTTTGCGAGGCTGGGTTTTTTATTTTGGACATACATGTTTCTACAGGATTTGGTTGCGGCTACGTCTTTGAACCAAAACCGATCGTGAAGTATCTTGATTTTAACAATACATGCCCAAATCATTTCTTGAATAAGGGACAGGAAAATACCAAATCCTTTCAATAGAATACATAAAACCATCCAATTCTGTCAGTGACCGAAGTTCCACTGTGCACAGTTAAATCCACAGGTTCTCTCAGAAGAGGTCTGGCAAAACATGAATGGTGAGCAGTGCTGTAAAGTTTCTCTGACAAGTCTACGATCGCTTCAGTTTCTGATCAGGATTCCTGTACCATGCAAATCTCACACAAACATTTAATGCATATGAACTCGGAGAGAGGAGAAAAGAGTAACGCGGCTATCTGAATCCTCACCTTAAATAGACACATTTTTCTCAAGCAACAATTTAAGGCCAATTGGGGGAGTGGAACATGACCTTCTAAGAAATATGGGGATCAAATTATGCAAAAATAAAACCTTATCCAATAAAGAAAGATGCATCTATTGTGAGTATAACTTTTTTTTTCCTCATTGCAGATGTTTACTAATATATACAAGTTACTGACAAGAATTCCAGGTGCAAGCCAGCACCAAGGCTAACCTTAAAATCTGAACTTTAATCCTCACTTGTTTTACATTTAATGAAGATCAATGACAGTCTTTAGACTGAAGTCGAAAACATGACTGGGAGTAAGATTAAGACGAAGATAAAAAGGTCATGCCTTGGTTTTATACGCTGTCAATTAGAAAATAACTAATGGAAACTTAACAGTTTATAGAAGTGTCATCCTGACATTATTCTCACATATTCAAGAATTTTGTAACGCATTACAACACAGAGCTACGTGTGAATGGAATTTAAATACTAAGCTTCCTCAGGCCTCTTAAAGGAAATCATGACCTTTCCTCCTCCTGACAGTTTGGTGAAAGCTTCATGGCCCAAAACGTAATCTCCGATGCCATTTTTTCACCATTGTTAGAATTTGCTGGTCTACATTCTGCCTTAGTTCCAATTTGGTATTTATTACCTCGGAAGGCAGAGTGCATTCTAGGAGGTAACAGGCCTGTGCTGTGTAATAAGGGAATACCAAAACCAGGAGCTTGTTTCTTGTGAATATATATATATATATGAAATACAGCAACCATTAACACAGAATACCTGATAATTTAGACCACCCAGCTTAGCTGAATTGACATTACCCGAATTCTCCTAGAATGAACTCTGTTACTTCTCCACAAGCTCCTTTTTACAACCAAAACTTTGCCAGCACTGTTCATGTTGGCCAGGACGTTACGAACCTTAAAGCAACCGAATAAAGGAGAATGCTTACCAGCAGCAACTACAGCTGGAGGCGGCGAACCTGCCTCGCCACCGCTTGTTTGGCTCATGGATGCTACAGATGTTTCTCTGGAAGGTGGTAACTGCAGCTCCTTTGGGAGAAGGTCATAGACAGATTCTGTTAGAAAAGAAAAAAGGTATTTAATACGTATTTAGAACCACAGAATCATTTAGGTTGGAAAAGAGCTTTAAGATCATCATATCCAACCGTCAGCCCGGCGCTGCCAGGCCCACCACCGACCCGTGTCCCTGAGCACCACGTCCACCCGGTTTCTAAATCCCTCCAGGGACAGGGACTCCGCCGCTGCCCTGGGCAGCCTGGGTCAGGGCTTGACAACCCTTTCGGTGAAGAAATTTTTCCTAAGCTCCAACCTGAACCTCCCTTGGTGAAACCTGAGGCCATTTTCTCTTGTCCTCACGTTCAACCTGCTTCTCTGCGCTTGCGGACAGCTCAAAGCAAGTCCCTGTCCACAGTCTGACGGGTTCTTCGAAGCTCAGTCACCTGATGACCAAGCGTAGCGCTGAGGTATTCCAGCTAAAAAACAACTCCTCAGGCAGGAAGGATCACAGGGCTGTGAACGCGCCTCCTCCAGGGGAGACACCAAAGACACGTCACTGCAAACACCCAGTTTGGAGATGTAAAGAACCCAGACGAATCGACAGCTCTACACCACAAAACTGTAAGAAATTCCTCTATACGTATTATTTAGGTGCCCGAGAAAGACAGGAAAAACACCACGTGCACTTTTAAAGTTCTTTTTTCCCCTACGAAGCAACAGTTATCCTCAGGTGATCTTAAAGTAAAATACATTAGTGCAGCATGCTTCTGTGAAAATAAGAAAACCCACGGGGTTGCTAACTAAAAAGCTTTACCAGCATTATGCCCAGTAAAAGCTGAAACACACTCAGGACAAAGGCAGAGGTATCTACACACCCAGAAACGTGCAATTGCATTAAAAATACAACACGCACTAAACGCAGGTTATGCTGCAAACCAGAAGAGTTACCATATCGGGTAAGAGTGTAAAAACTCTTCCATAAAAAAGAGACCAAGAACACTTTAACGCTCTTTCTATTTACTTGTCTGCGATGCACAAATCACAAGCAACTGCCAAGAACGGCAGGAGCTGGGTGAGGTGTAAGGGAGTTACCTCCGCAGCCCAGCGACTTCTCATCTGCTCCAGGTTTTTTTTGTATTTTTTTTTTTTTAAGTAACATCCAGTTTTCAGAGAAGCAGCTTTCCGGTATCACGACAAATAAACTGAACATTTTCAATTTCCTTCTTTCTTTCTTTATGCTGATAATCAAAACACTGGCAACCAGAGGTTGCAACCCAAGAAGATCTTAAAAGGTACAAAAGGCAAAGGGAAAAGACATATTTGTTCTTACTCTTGCTTCTGCTTGACTATGAGTAACAGCTGCATTAGACCTTCCCTCAATTCCCTTCTTAAAATTAACTTTTCCCTCAGCTATTAAGGATTTCAAGCTATTAAGGGTTTCTCACTATGACAAACACCATAAAATGGGCCTCAACGTAACATAAATGAGATCAGTTTAACGTTGGTTATGTAAAGACACTGTTACAACGATGCTTCTCATTTTATACTTGAGCTTTTCCCAAAAAAGGTCAGTCCCTTCGTGCGACGACGTATTACACGTTATGAAGCAGGAGTACTGTGTACTGTGCGTGTGGAGGAGCACTTGAGCAGTTTAAACACGCTCTAAATTTTAGCCTTTATTAAGAAGGGTGAATCACGTCTTCCTTTTTTCCTTTGCAATTTATACTTCAGTTGCACGTGCGTACAGACTTGAATCCAGCTGAAAAATTAAAAGCTCAATTAAATTGCATTTTAAAATGCCACCAGCCAAATACCACCTCCTCACGCCTGCCGTGCCAGCGAGAGGGGGAAGAAAGGGGACTATGAAGGCACGGCTCTGTTTTAAGATCGGAAGGGAGTGCAGAAACGACAAGGAAAACGAAATTCCATTGACTAAATCACAAGGAAGTTACACCGGTATTTGAACAAGAATGGCTGAGGAAGGTGAAGGAAGTACTCTTCTCTATTTTTTTTAATTGTATTGAATATACAGCGCTAAAGCTGTGGGAAAGAGATGCAACAGGTATCGCTTTGGGGCACTCGATCAATCGTTACTTTCTCTGCCTTGGGTAAAAAGTAAAGCAAAACGTTTTCCTGGTCCTGAGGAGGTGAATGAAATAAAGTCTGAAACCCTCCAGCAGGCAAAAGTTGACAAAACATCCCAAGAGTTGTGTTAATTTAGTGGGAGCCTTTTCTCCTCCAGGAGACAAAAAAATGGAAATAACAGATGTTTCAACCAAGACTGAATCTGGGCACGTTGAGTCAGTGTGTTCAGTACCTGCAGATACTGAAATTACTGCGGCTAAAAACGAAGCCGATGACGCGAGGGGGTAAGATGTCAAAATCCACCAGTCGCGTTCCGGCTGGGCCACGCGCTGCAGAGGAGCCGAGGTTGCGCGTCACCAGCCGTGCTGAAAGCAGCGCGCGTGTTCTCCCCGCGCTTAAGGCTCCGTGCAGCTGTAGCCACGGCTTTAACGACAGAGAAAACGCTTATTTCCGACCTGAACGGCTCCTCTAAGCTTGGCCACTGGCACATCAAAAATTCCTCCACATAAAACGTGGTGTTTGGAAACCACAAGATGTTGGGGGGGTCTATTTTCTGCTGAACTAGAAACTTTCTTCAAGGTGAGTGCAAGAGTGAAAGGTTCAGATTTGGTCCCATCAATGAAAAGCACAAAAAGCAGCCGAAGAAAAATACAGTCGTAAGGTGAGAGGGAACTTCTCTGCGGGATATCCATGTGCTCCTAAATAAGTTTATGTTTAGTGACAGGCCCCAAAAGGAGGCATCGGAACACAGCGTGTGTGTGTGTGTGTGTGCATTTAAGGGGAAAAAACTTTATATGTTTATGAATATGTTGCATATCCACACGTTTTCATTCCTTTCTCTTGTCTCTCAAGAAATCCTCTTTGAGGAGAGAGTTGCTCATCATCATAATTCTGTCATGACGCGTCAGGTATTTGGCATCGATTACAAAGCCTCATTTCCAAAAATGAAGTTATTAGGTAAGAGTGAGCTTCGCTCCTTGGGTTGGTTGTTACGTCTGGGGTTTTTTGTTGTTTGAAGTACTTATTTTTAACTCTCACATGTGACAAAGCTTCTGTCAGGTTTGCTGCTTTAAAAATATGCTCAGATCCAGAACTCCCACAGCATATATTAGCGTAATTTTAGCAGTAATCCACGGCAAGCACCACCATAACCTTTGATAATAATTCTAACAATATGATAAAGGGAGGGAGGGAAAAAGTTAAATTACCATTGGAGCACATTCCCAAAGATCACAAAACCATTGAGACCAAATCCTTAATTTCATGCTTCATTGACAAAAGAGCAAACACGGTCTAAAATACAACACCCGGTTTTTACCCCAACATCCCTGGATACCGCACCTACCGCTGCAGATGCGCCCTGCACGCAGGGAAGCAGCTGGCACTGGCTTCGATGGCTGTAAATACGAGAGGAGGGAAGGGAACGCTGCTCGGGAAGTCACTGTGGGGCGCAGGCAACAATCATAGACTGTCTTAGGTTGGAAGGGAGCTCAGAGCTCATCTAACCCACCCCCTGCCGTGGGCAGGGACGCCTCCCAGCCAGCCCGGGTTGCTCCAGGCCTCCTCCAACCTGGCCTCGAACACCTCAAGGTAGCGGCAGCCACAGCCTCTCTGGGCAATTTATTCCAGAGTCTGGCCACCCTCGGGCTGAAGAGTTTCTTCCTAAGATCCCGTCTAAACCTGTTCTCCTTCAACTTAAATCCATTCCCCTTGTCCTGTCGCTGGACACTCTTGTCAAAAGTCCCTCCCCAGCCTCCCTGTAGGTTCCCTTCAGGTACCAGAAGGCAGCTATTAGGTCCCCCCAGAGTCTTCTCTAGGTTGAACACTCTCTCTTCCACCATGGATGCGGTGGAAGAGGAGAACAAATTGCACCATGGACTTTTGCTACAGCCAGCACAGCCCTGGCCACCACCAACACCGCCTCCTCCTCTGCCTCCCCAGCTCCTCCAGCCCTACCGCCTGCTCTGCTCCACCGCTCCCTAGAACTTCCCACCCCTCTCGGCAGCGTGAGAAACGCTGCGGAAGAATGTCCCAACCAGAAGTGAAGGGAAGACATGAGGGGTCTACTGAGAAGCACAGGAGGAGAAGAGAGATCAAAACCAGGGGCTTAAAAGAGCACAGAAAAGACATGGACCTGTTGGAGCATGTCCAGGGGAGGCCACACAAATGATGGGAAGGATGGAGCACCTCTCTGAGGAGGACAGGCTGAGAGAGCTGGGGCTGCTCACCCCGGAGAAGGCTCCAAGAAGAACTCGCAGCAGCCTCCCAGTACCTGAAGGGGGCTACAGGGAAGGTGGGGAGGGACGCCCCTGTCATTTCCGCACTTCTCCGAGGAATCTGAAATTGTTTGGGCGCCTTTAAGAAGGCTTGCTGCAAGAAACCTGCTCTACACAATTCAGACTTCAAATGAAACTTTGTGTTTTCACCTAAACACAGGCCAATGTTTATATATGCTGCACTATAAATAGCATTAAAGCAAAAACTGACAAATTCCAGAAAGATTAAGAGTTGTTGCAAGGAAACTAATCCTTCCCCAGAGGACAGAGTTCCCCTCCCCGCCTGGTATCGTACTGAAATAGCTGTAGTTCTCTCCCTGTGCATCGCCCCACTCCACCACCATGTTTTACACATGCATGTGCACACACAAACGCCGAGTATATGAAATCTTCTGCTGCTATTCTACGTTTATTGACGTGGAAAACACCCACAAACCAGAAAAAGCTGCTACGGAAGCGCAGTCTTACATCTGAAGGCAAAAATAAAAACTCAGCGTCGTTAGGTATTTCTACCTAATTAGCAAGTAAAAGCCTGCAGAGAGAATCCCTGCTTTCAGCAGCCACTGCCTTGAATCGAGGAGTCCCGTTTCAGTCGACTGACAGACAGCACAAAGTGTCTGGGAACACATTTTCCTCCTCCATACAGGAACAGAGGAGCATGCCTCTCAGGAATACCGTTATCATGAAATATAAACAAGGTCAACATGCAAACCAGCAAAATTCTGATGACCAACCCAGAGTCAGGCATGCTCATTTCCACACACAAACCTCCACCTGCATGCACACGTTCATTTATTAGGCATCCTGTCTGCAAGAAACCTCTGACCCTCGCATCTTCCTTCAAAATGCCTCACCTAAATCGGAGGAGCCTGAGCGTCGCAAATTCTACCACCGAAATCAAGGACACGTGGGGACAGGCAGATTTACAAAAAGTATTTTAAGTGTCAAATTTCTTCAGTGCCCTTTATCCGATTATCCTACCACTGTAATCTCTCATCTGAGATCAGCTGCTTGGAACTTTGATCTTCCTGCCAGTTATACTGACAGTTCAGAAAATTCTCTTTCACGTGGCTCTTCTGACCAGAACGGCACCGAACCCGAGGTCACGACCCAATCCCACAACATTTTCCATCTGGGGAGGACAAGATGTGGTCAGCCTACTGCTCCAAACTGCACAAAACATTCAGAACCGAAACATTAATGACAAATATTCAAGCGAGAGGATACCAGACTTGGTTGCTATTGCAGCACGTCAAAAACAGCGTGTTCGAGCCAAACAAGAAGCGTTCCGGCACGGCGGGAACCGAGCCGGCGCCCAGGTGAAAGGGACCCACCACCGCTTCGCCCAAAGAACCACAAGAGCAGCAACAAATCCAGAAGGTGCACGAAGGGGCGCGTGACACCGCTGGAAGGGATGCTCACCCAGTACAACCTGCTACACACCACAGAAATCCATTTGGTTTGAATGAAAAGAGCCGAAGCCATCTGTGAAAGGGCCGGGTGCGTTACGGTCAGTCGGCACAAAAACGCATCCTCGGGTCAGCACGTATGTGGATGAGTCCCTGCAGGAGGCGACAGCAGCTCCGTCTTAGAGGAAGGCTGAGGGGAGGCCCCAAAAAGATTCAGGCAAAATAACTTGGAGAAGGTTGGAAACCGTGGGTGCAGGCAATCCGATGATGTTGCAGTGGAAGCGCAAAAGGCTGGAGGTTCATGACAGCAAAGAGAAATGTGTGAGTGCTCCTTCTCCTCCTGTCTTACTCCACCTCAGAGCACACACACCATCGCCTCCTTTGTAGGAATGTTTGTAGATTTCTACACACCCACTAACCGGGCTAAACTACAGACATTTGGGCTTACAGCAAAATCTAGGCACTCCAGCCTCCCCCAGCACCACCAACCGAAAAGACTACACTGAAATTTTTAAACCATTCTCAGCATCGCAGCATGAAAGGGCCTTTCAGAAACACACCACGCCTTGCGATCAGCGACATCAGCTCGCTCCTTACTAACTAGGAAACTGTGATTCTATTTAAACTTAATCTTGGGAACATAGCAGTTAAGCTCCCCTGTTTGGGAGCGCTAAGACAACCTTAAGATTCTGTGCGAAGCCGCTGCAACTTTGGACGGGTCCCAAAGCAAGCCCCGCTTTTTCCAAAGTCCACGTCCTCTCACCACAGAGTGTTCTCCCTCGTAACTAAAAAAAAAACGAGAATTTTCATTCCAGAATTTCAGATAACCTCCTATGGTCAGAACAGAAGCCACTTTCAGATAAAGGGTCTCCTGTTAAATAATACAAGTTTAACCGCTGAAACAGAGATGGATGCTCTCACTTCAAGAGGACAGAAGGCACAAGAGGACAGAGAAGGACTTTCCCCAAAACAGCTCATGAAACTATTTGCAAATAATCAGTTCAGATGTAACGCAGCAAACCAAGGACAAATGAATCCGGTATTCCAACACACGCAGCGCCTGCAAGACTTCCCTGCAGCTGCTCACCTTTAATGAGCCTTCAATGACTTTTTAGTTGCCTCTACATAGGAATTTCGGCTGCACAGATTGAGAGCTGTGATTTCTAGTAATTTAGTACCTCATTAGCTCACGCTGCGCCAGGACTGGTTCTTGTCCGTCCTCAACCTTTCACGAGCCCTTCTTAGTCTACCAGTGAATTTCACTGAGATCCTTCTGGCTGGTTGTTCACAGAGCTGCTGCTTCTAACTCGGCGCTCGGTGATGCTGGGAGCACAGAGATACAGAAAAGAGCAGAGACTCCCCGTTTCCAAGGCTTAAAAGCAACAGCAGCCTCATCTGCGACCAACACAGACACCCTCTTTTTGCCGGTCCCATCAAACACCTCCAACATCCCAGCCATTTCCCCGCACTCTGCTACTCTGTACCAGAAGCACACCCAGATCTTCCACGCACAGAAGCCAAGTTACCAACTTGATGGAGAACTCTGCCCTGCCCTACGAGGCCACAACGAACACACGGGGAGACTGGTATCACCATCTGAAAAGGTCACCTGCTCCGGACTGCTACAGGGTCATGCAATCCTCCTGCAGAACTGAGAGAGCAATATGCAGGAAAACAGCCACTTCTGCTTTCTAGGCACGTAATTCTCCCTCCCCCCTTTGTTTGTTTGTTGGTTTGGTACGTTTTTTGTTCGCTTTTTTCAAGTAACCAATTCAAATTCAGTAGTATAGCCAGTTAAACATGAAATAGTGGGGAAATGCTGGCAGGTTATTTTTGACAACACGCAGCTAAGAACACAAAAAGGAACCCAGGAAAGCAGTGCTGCTTCTGCCTTCAGCCGAGGCCACTCCTCCACTGCACATAACAGCCTCTAGTTCCATTTCTGGAGAAAAAAAATATATATATAATCCCTTTTTTCTTTTTTTTGCTACAGTTTTACTCTTAGCAACAAAGATAGTCATGGCTTAACCTTGCTGCAGCTCCAACCGCTTCCTACTCCGCTGCTCCAGGTTGTTGCCCAGCCGCAACCCCGAGGAAGTCTCTGAAACGCAGCCCCAGCCCACCCGTCCGTCCGTCTGTCTGTCCCACTGCGGAGACCTCACCCTCTCAAATGCTGGGGGCTTCTTCTGCAGCGTCCCTTTTACCCCCACCCTGAGACTAACAGGTAACGACAGCCTTCCTGCTCAAAAGGCAATCGCGTGGCAGAGCACAAGCGATAAATAAACGGGGTGTCAAGAACACGCCAAACCATTTGCCGCCGAGGCAGGGACAGGGCATTTTCCACTGGCAGCTGGCATTTTCTGCCGTTAAGGGTAGGCACATCCTGGAAATCCCTTACCCCTTCTGTGACCCCGTGGAAAAAAAAAAAAAAAAGTTAATCCTTGTCTTTTAATAAGCTCCCTGCACTGAATGGCTGCCCATTTGATCCCCACCGATACTAGTCTCCTCAACATGTTTTAATACCCGTACAGATTTGGCTGCTTCTTCCAAAGCCATTTCCTTGCCGCAGCACATGACAGTCACACCAGAGATTAGACAAAACCTTGGTGTACTCTTCTAATCAGCTGGCAGCATCCAAGCAGAAATCTCTTCTAATGATGTACTCTAAGCTGACCAAAAAAAAAAAAAAAAAACACAAGCAAGCAAATAGGCAAAGAGAGTTGTTTATATGGAACCAAGATTAAAAAACAATTAGAAATACATGAACCTGCAAGTAGCTGCCGCTACACACGAGGTAGGTGAAAAAAGTGAAGCAGAGCACACATGCTCAGCAAATCCAAGTCTACAAGGAAAAAAAATAACGATGTCCGTTTTGCACCACATCCCCAGATAAACAAGCAAATTCAGGTTCAAGGACCCATACACACGTGTATGAAGATTCTATGATGCTGAGCAGTTCTTGTTGAGCCAGTTTTGGGCTAAACCTGTATCATCCAGGTTCCAAACATCAACTAAGTGCCTGCGTCACTCCTCGCTCCAAAGGCAGCTGCATTTTAACAAAACTGTATAAAAATGAGTACCTCTCGGAAACTTCTGTGGACAGAGATGCTAAACTCAAAGTCTATTTCACATCTGAAAAACGCAAGCCTCCGACTTTGCCAGAAGACCTCGTGGCTTGTTTGTTGAAGTTTTGTTCTACTCAGGAGTCCAGAGTCTCTAATAAACAGCATGGTTTAGTGGTTGAGTTCGTTGTACGCCACCGATCCCACCACAATGGCTCGGTTCACAAAGAGTTTTTAAAGAATGACGGGGGGGAGGGAACAGGGGGAGTCTTATATCAGCTCCAAATCCTTAACATCTAATCAAAGCCTTGCTTTGTTGCAAAACGTTAGCGTCACGTGAATCTAGTGGATTTTTCTGTATACAGAAGCCTTGGCGTGGGAATACTTCGAAGCAAACTCGTTTGCCTGTCGGGAAGAACCTGTAAGAGCCAGTTGACGAGCCCCCCAGTTGCCAACCCTCCCCACAGCTCCCACCACACACCCACCCAAGACCAACAGGTTCTCCTGCAGGTCCCAGCAAAAGCGTTTACTGACCAAGTTCGGTTTTGAGAACATGTTTCGGACACCTGAGGCCACCGTCGAGTGTAACAGGTACTAGAACCGCGACGGCAACTCCACGTTCACGTCAAGGCAACTGCCCTCGTGTCACCGATGCTAAACTGGGAGAAGTGACGCCAGGACCCACTGGAGTAAATTCTGCTGTGAAGATACAGACAGTCTGTTGCTTTTTGCCTCCAAGTCAGCAAGACAAAACACCACTACACCTACCCTGAGCATACACACCCAGACCTTTGTGCAAAGGAAACAGTTTGGCCGCAGCCAGGGGAATGTTCTCAGAATATTTGTGCCATACGAGGGCTGGCCCGGGGCACAGAGCGGGGACGCCAGAGGAGATCCAAACTGTAACACACGCTGAAGGGAGAATCCTCCACAACTGCAGCAAAACAGCAGCTCTGCTAAAGTACAGTAGAGATGTTATATGATAAAGTCACAAAAAAAGATTTGGAAGACTGAAAGAGAAGACAACGTAAAGAGTAAATCAGCTTTGGTTCTTTATCTGTGAGAAGATTCATGATACATTTACAGACTATCATAGCTCCTGTATTTCCTAATACCTTTGCAAACTCAGTAGATTTGCTTAACAGTTGTTAAAATGAGGGAAACGGGCCTGGAATTTCACACAGACCAGGAAGGGAAGACCCTGCTCAAGCAGACGTAAGAATAGATAAAACACAGCAACTGTTCAAAGATTCACAGAATCATTTAGGTTGGAAAAGACCTTTAGGATCATTGAGTCCATCCATCAACCTAACGCTGCCAAGTGCCCCTAAACCACAAAGACACCTGTTGCATAACAGCACGACAAAAGCCAAAGAGTAAGAAAAAGTCTATACTTAGCGAAGCTGAGCACAAGGACACACAACACACTACTCAACAGCCCTGATGCAGACACCTCAAAAGTTTTTCCAAAGTTGTCAGAGTCTGATTACTCTTAGTTTTGCAAATGTGGGAACAGAGCCGTAGAAAGGTCACTCAGGAGGCTCTGCAGGTGGCATCAGGACACCACTGAGTCTCTCTCACCCAGCGCTCAACCCACAAGATAACGTTCACCAAACCGATTTCACATTTTCGAGTACGTCTCAGCATAACGGTTACACTGCCAATTTGAAGCGAGTCCTAAAAGAGGTAAAGCCTACTACTTCCTTCTGCCCCCAGAGGCATCCATCTGTTGCAAGTTCCCCAGCACCACCTGGGCCACCGTGTTTCAGGCAGCTCTCAAACCGAGGTACGTCAGCGTGGCGCGTGCTGGCCCTCCCAACGACGTGCCGGTGCCCTCGCGCCAGCAGCACCTCCAACCAGAGGACAGTGGACACAAACCAGTGTCCTACTCCCTCCCTCTCCCTGCCCCGCTATATTCCAAGCCTCTGCAGATGAAGGGCAGTAAAAGACTGGAAGCGAGTCTTCCCGCCAGCGCTCCCGTTATTGTCAATACTGGCAGAGCTATATTGCTGCTACAGCAACAGTGGCAGGTTTTCAAAGGAACTGCAGTGTATACAAGGATGTTTTACACAGCCAAACAGAAAATCTTCCTTCCAGTTCCCTCTGGCTTCGCACAAAAGAAGCAAACCCTAAACCAACACAATTCGGGAGCACACAGGGAAAGGCAGATGCCACGGGTTCACCTCCGCTAGAAAACTTTACGATTAAAAAGTTTACATTGGGGTGGCTCGGCTCTGAAGAACCGGCAGAGGACCCGAGCGTGCTGCGGTGATGATGGGGCGCTGGGCGCCGTAACACGTGAATCCTGCCTGCAAACGCACGTCATAGCACGTTAGTGAAGAGCAGAGACAAACACTTCTATTTCAGAGAAAGATGATCAGCAATATATTGTTAACCACCAAAGGCATTCAAATTTTATCCCAACTGTAGTATCATTACTTCTTGTACTTGAAAATAAAAATGAAAGCTACAAGTTGCTTCTTGCAATTTTTTAAAGCACGGGCATTAGCACCAAAAACGTCAGTATTAAGGAAGCTTTGCAAGCAGTTCGTAACTGGACAAAAATCAGTTACTGCAATATTCCACTAACCTTCAGAAAAGCTGTTAATCTCAATATTCAGGATTCTGCACAGCAGGGTAGGGTTGAGAAATTAATCCTTTTAAAGTTGAATTTCAACAACTGACAAAGGCATGTGTTAGCCGAATTCTATTTATGGCATTCATCCAAACATCAAATAAAGCTCTCCTGGCTGTGTTTCAGTCATCCCCATTCACAGCTCAAAGAGTACTTTTATAAATGTAGACAGGCAGCATAAATCCTGTGTCTTGCTTCCATCCAATTTTACACATCTCAGAAGGAGAGAACGGCATTATTTCCTAATTGTCACTTCAAGAAATGGACCGGTAATGACCTCCTGAAAAGTCTACCCTACGCAGCCGTAAACTCCAGACAAAGACCCCAGAACTCACAGGATACCACTGGACAAGGCAGAGCGAGTCAGGACTGACGGAAAGGCACAGACGTGACCGCAACAGGGCACCGCGTCGCTGAAGAGCTAAACCCTCCAGCAACATATTTGCAAGGCTTTATCACATGCTATAAGTTTTACATAACGATGCACATTTCTCTCAGAAACAACCCTAAATGGGAGGGGGTAAAAAAAGGAAAAAAAATAACAATAATAAATCCGTTCACAACACCATGAGAATTAAAAAAGAATGAAATCCTATGTTGCCATGTTTTAATCTTCCCAGCTTGCAGCAACCGAGCTAAGCTTATGTTTGGAAAGAAGCCAAATATGATAGGTATGAAAATTCAATTAAGGAAATCAAACAAACTCATTCTGCCATATAACACTGTTATATACAGTTGTTAAAACAGTTATTCGTGATTCCACACCAAACTGAATTTTAAGGATGGCTGGTTTTCTCCCTATCTCCACACTCTATCACTACGAAGACGTCATTTCTCAGGCGCTGAACGAAACCCAAACACGGTATGACCGAGCACCGTCAGAAACAGCTCTTTACCAGCCACTTTAGAGCGCTGCCGTTGTTTCAAAACGCACGCTCACCACAGACGCAGAGGCAACTGGGCCAGTTATGCTCGTTCTGACACACCGCTCAAACTCGGGGCTGCGCAGAAGCCCACCTGGCCTCCACTTACACTTCTCAGCCTTTTCAGGTTCGCACAGGTTTTTTTTTCCCCCGATTGGGTTATTTTTGCCATCTCTTATGTTTGCTGTAGAACAACAAACGCAACACCAGCAATGAAAAAAGCAAGCGGTTTCTTCTTTTGAGGCTATACCACGACACACGACGTGAAGAACGAAAGCGTACAGGTATTCAGACAGATTTCCGATGGATCGCAGCCGTCTCGGGGATTCAGTATGTTATTACGGAGCTGCACGCAGGGGCTATGGTCATGAGACTGACATGTCCCAGCAACTCCCGGCACGAGGTCTAGCACCTTGACCCACAAATTGTCTTCACGCCTCCCTCCCTTTACTCATTTCAGGAAGATACCAACATTAAGATGTGTTTTCTTTCGTCATCCCCAAAACTGAGAAACATTTATGCTTCCTACCATCACCGCGGTCTCTACTTATAATTCAGCTACTATGCTTGACGATAAACATAATTTTTAAGAACAAACACGAAGCCGTGTTTAACAAACAATACTCCTTGGCACAGCTCAAAGAAAGCTCTGCTGAAAGCTGGACATCTGCAACACCACTAATAAACCCACTCCTAAGGTCCTCGGCCAAGAGCGACGGACTCCTATATCTCACCAACTTCTCGCGCTGGTACTACGAGATCCCAGATTAGGAGGTTGGACTGCAGCAATATGAAAAAAAAAATAAACCACTGAAAGCAAGGAGAGGCAGCCCAGGCTCTTCACACACACGTTTCCTCCAGTCACAAGGCAGCTCGGAGCGCAGCACACGAGTCCCAGATCGCCCGCTCGGCTCTCTGTCACGTTTAGCACCACCAGCAGCTACTCCGAACACACTCGTGCCAGAAATTGGGGGCAAAAAACAAACAGAAAGGGAAAATGATTATTAACAAACTCCCTTCTAGCGAGTCTGACTGGTACAGCAGAAGCATGTGTTACGGACAGCGTTTGTTCAAAGCAAGCTTTCATCAAGCACAAGGTGCTGCAGCTCCATCCCAGGCTCTAGACCTTCGAGCCCTTTGTTCTTTCTCACAAGCGGTGCCGCGCTCCCCACCGAGCCTCCCTTCGGCTGCAGATAACGAGCGTGCGCCTCATTAGTCGCATCTCTCAATCGCAGGCAAACCTGTGTGATGAACGCTGCACCTGGAAGGGACTCCTCATGGAAATAAAGACGCAAGGTGTTTGTGAAAAAGCAGGGTTTGAAATCATTCAGCAAGTTCTCCAGATATGTTCACACAAGACTCTCGAGAGACGAGCGGGAACCTAAGCCAACCGTTTAACAGCAATGTGTGGATAAAAGAGTCCTTTTTGCAGCACAGAGCTAAAAGCCCACTGGAATTGGAGGGAGAGCAGCAGCGAAAGAATCCACGGTGTAACTGCTCTGGAACTACCAAGTTACGGAGAACTTGAGGACAGTTGTAACAAAACAAACTAAATATTGGTGAGTCCACATCTTTTCTCTGATAGTGGCAAACTACAGACTAACTCTTTATATTATAGGATTCCCTAAACAGGTATATCTTCTACAAATCTTGCTTCTTGCAAATGTTGCTTCTTGCAACACTTACCCTTCTAACACCTAGAACACCTGTCAACTGTTTCCATAATTAAGTGTTGTACAAAAAAAAAGAAAAAAATCATCTGTCTTGTTTGAAATTGCTGCCTGGTCATCGCATTGAACACCTTGTATCTCTGAAGTCACAAAAAAACCCAATCAGCACAGCCTATTTGCGCACGCGAAACCACTCACGGCGCTCCTCGTCTACCCCCCTCATGCAAATCATCTTCAGGTTTGTACCTAAACTGCGCCAACACCTTGGATATGTTGAAGCTTGACATTGATTCAAGGACAGACAATATGAGAGGAGGTAAGTCCGCTGCTGGTGAACGCTGGAGTCGTGGGGATAATCGGTGGGCGTGCAGATAAAGACCGGTGGACAGGACCTACCTGTCAAAAGCTCTTGGGGAACCCACCATCCCTCGCCTAAGACTGTCCCACCCTGCTCCCGACAAACCGAGCTGCTACAGCCTGCTGAGATGAGCTTCTCTGAAGTCATGGGCTCTTCTACTTACACATCTCTTTGGCTGCATTAAGTCCTTACTGGACTTCTAAGAGGGAAAAAATCCCTCATTACTCAGAGTTCCTCCAACAGGTAACTGCCTTCCCACTACAGAAAGCGTTTGTTTCAAGCTCCTAGGGTACTGCAGCCACCTCTCCTCTGTGTCTGAAAGCTGAATTCAGTAAAAATAAAGCCTATAGGTTCCTTGGCTTAGGTGCAGAAAGGTACTAATCTTCCTAAATGAATTCTTTTGTTATTGTATTAATGTCCTGAAATACCTGCATGGCAAGAAGTACTTAAATTTACTCTAAACAATATAATCCCTTCCTTGCTACCACACCTCCAAAAGCACCTTCTTTACTTCAGTGGCAGCGAATAATTTAACCGAATTACTGAAGCTTAAACTGAATTCTTTCAGGCCCCGAACTAAGAATCAAGTAATTTCCCCATCTGATTAAAGAGCAGCTCCACTCCAGGTGCAGCTCAAGTTTCAAGGCGAGGCAGACAGCCCTGTCTAGAATTCAGACGCCCTAAAAGAACAAACGAAATGAAGATTTATTCCCCAATGAAACCCGCACAAAGGCTAAGGAAGGGGCGCAACTATGCTTACAGACAAGAGATGATGGAAGTTCTTTATCACTAACAAACACAGAGGAGTTTAAAACTAGTGAAGGTGTTGAATGTGCCTGGAACACCCAACTCTGAGTGTGGCCAGAAAAGTCACTTCCGAAGGAACAGGCTCCTGACAAACCCGTGTAACCACCTGAAGTCGCATCGTAAGTCACAGCTCCCAGCAGGTTTTGAACCTGGTCGACAGCCTCAGCAAAACCAGTGACAGGACAGAAAACTGTGCACAGGAAAACAAACCACTACAGTCAAGAGGAAAAATCTGACTTAGCGCCCAAACAACCGCAACCTAACGCTAGCCGTGAGAACTGCTGATGTGGGAACTCGCAAACGTCCCAACGACAGGAAAAGTTGTTGAGAATCCACAAGCTGACGTGCAGCCAGGGCCACGGAGATGAAGGGCTGGCGAGTCTTTCACACAAGGAGCAATTGGGAGAGCCGGGACTGTTCAGCCTGGAGACGAGAAGGCTCCAGGGGATCTTCTCCAAGTGTAGAAATACTCGATGGGAGGGAACAAGAGGCTCTTCTCAGCAGTGCCCAGTGACAGCACAACAGGCATCAATTAAGACTCACAAAATTCCATCTTTGTTGCCTTAACCATGAAGGTAGCCAAACACTGGCAGAGGTTGCCCAGAGAGGTTGTGGAATCTCTGCGTCCAAAGACATCAAAACCCCACTGGCCGCGGTCCCGGGCCGACCGCTCCAGCTGGCGCGGCTCGCGCGGGGGCTGGATGCGGCGATCTCGAGAGGTCCCTGCCAGCCCCAGCGACCACGCGACTCAAAACTGGCGCCGCCTCCAGAAGAGCTCACCCTGCTCCTCTCCCACCCCCTCCACAACTGGGACAGCTGACTGTTTTCAGAAGTTTAACCTAAATCGGATTCCTGGGGTCTGCAGCATTTATGTATGAGATACAACCAAGAGTATTAGGAAGTGTAATCACAAGTTCTGCAGTAAGTCTGCTTTAATAGGAATACACAGTCCAAGCCAGGCCACCTTTTGTACCCCCTAAGAAACACAACCATACTCAAATATTTTAAACCAGGTGACCTCCTCGTTCTTGTTACTAAACTGAAGAGAGAGGCAAGTCACCAAGTATACAGTTGGGATTGCTGAACCCTTGAAACTGATGAAGAAGGATAAAAGAACCAAATGAGATTCCAGACACTCCTGTTACAGCCCAAGTAGTTAAGCACACACACGCACACGTACAGAGGTACCTCACCTCGAAGGCAGACGTACCCGCGCGGTGAAGCATGCGCTGTCAGCGCGACCGGTGTCGCTCAGCCGTGGGGACGGCACCAGCTCTGCCCGGGCGGTAGCTCGAGAGCCGCCGCCGCCGCCGCCATCCACCCTCTCCCAGGACGAGCACCGAGGGAAGCGGAACGTAATTTTCTGGAATGTAATTTTAATGGAGGCAGATTGTCACGACTTGCATCTTCCTGCCCCGCTTTACGCAGCAGCTCGCGTGACCGCTACCCGTTAACAGCGGCGTTAGTAGGTCGCGTTCCCCTGCGCACACGAAAACAGAAGCTGGCGTAGTTAACAGAGGCTACTGAACTCTGCGGCTTATTATTCCCCTATCACTCTAGTGCTGCTATCAAAACTCACAGATTCTTCTGCTGAGTGAATCCACACACAAAAAAAAAAAAAAAATCAGGCCTCTAGACAATGAGGGGCTGAAAAAACTGGCTTGCAACATCAGTTTTTCTCAAGGGGAGTGAAACTCCAACGTTTGAAAACTTCAATTACTGTCTCTAAATCTCTTCCTTTCCTGGATGCTTCATCTTACGGGGGCACTAACAGGAACTGCTGCCACCCATCTCCCCTTCATTCACCAAACAGCCTGAACTTCACCGCAACTCAAATTTGCTTTTAGTATCCAAGCTTTGCATTACTTTGGCACATTGGATTAGTTTTATGAACTTTGCCAAGTGACACAGAACCCTAAGGACTGATAAAGCAACTGTAAGACCCTTCTGACTGCTGGAGGGACAAGCAATCAAAAGGAACTGGCGAAGAATTCTTCACAGCGTATTTATGTAAATGGTGGAAACATTCCTCTTACCCTGGTGCAGTGATACTCACAGATCACCAACTACACGAGTTAATAACGGAACATAACTCACGTTGAGCATTTACATTTCAAACTCCACTAACGCACCACGTGCTTCTGGAAACAGCAGCTCCTTAAGGTTTTACTACGTGTCCATTAGAATCCTCTGTTTCACCACAGTCCGAAGTTAGATCTGAGAGTTCATTTCAGTCAGTTCCTAAAATAATTGCAGTCCTGGCTGATGAGAAAGCCAAAATTTGTCTGAATATTCAACCTCATCAGTTTACTCTTTACATCAACACCGAGGAGATAACAAACACGATGAACTGCAGAGACAGGACCACGTAGCTTCCTGCACCGGCACTTTGGCCGCTCATCCCTTCTTGCTGGGGTTTACCAGCACAGCTCAACTTGTGAACGAACGCAGGCCGTCGCCTTTTTGCGTAAAGGAAAGCATTACTTCTCCTCCACTTCCTCCAACTCCAAAGAAGTACATGTCCACACAGAGCTAATTCATTTGGCAAAAAGCAGATCGAGGCTCCAGGCTGACAGTCATTCTTAGCCAATGGAACCCCATAAGTCATAAAGTTCATAGGTGCTTTATAAAAACAAAACAACCAACCTAAAATCTGAAAAACACATGATATAAAATTATTATTCTTGACTATACTAAAAATAGTATCCTATGGATACTCCCTATGACCAGCTAATGGGTTTAGAATGGATTTCAAATACGAAAATCATGAACTAACAGAAGCACAAGTACTCTTGACCCTACGTATTTTCACATTCTAAAGGTTCTCAGATCTCTATTAGACCAAGTGTCAAAACCGCACAAAGAACTTTCCAGAACAAGACAAAATATAAGGGACGCCGAGTGGCATAACCTCAAATCAGAGAAGAAAGAGACTACAGTGGGTGGAAAGTACTGGAAGCGTCTTTCTCTAAAGCACATCCACAGTCAGAAATACCTGCACAATAACTCACAACAGTTTTCCAACCTCTGGGTGTCCGAGAGCCCCGCGACACTGCTGGAGGAAAAGACAACAAAATAACACACGCTCATTCGACTTTGCAAGTGGAAGAAGTCTGAACCCAGCCCAACCACGGGGAACCACTGGTTCACGGCCCACAGGCTGCACTCAAAAGGGGTAAAACCGACAACGAAAAAAAATCCAACTAATCTTAGAACTAAAGCAAAATCTGACTGAACTCTTCATTCCCCTGCCCCTTGATCCACAGAACACACCCGCACTCAGGTACCAGCCGGCAGGAGTTGTGGAGCCCGAGGCAGGAGCGGGGTCTCGCCCTCTCCCCGCCAGCCCCACGGCCCGAGGGTTTCCCTCTCCCATCCCCGAGCCGGCAGCCCTGGCAAGAAGCCGGCCGGCCCCGGATTCGGCACAGGAGCACAGGCACTGCAAATGCAACAGAAGGCGCGACGTGAGGAGCATTTCTTCCCGTGGCAGAGCCACTTCAGCACTTCTACCTCCTCCTCCACCATTTACTCGCAGTCCTGGATACCCCCTTTCTTCTCCCGACGCCACCGCCTGGGCAGCCGCACAGCAAACCGGACCAGGGAGCAGAACGACGCTGGAAAATCCTATCAACAGCACAATATACTCTTTCTAGATTGGTTTCCCAACCCCATTCATCTCGCAGCCACAAGAAAACAATCGTGCTGGCACACTTCAGGGAACAGCACACGGGGGAGAACAGACGGCAGGGAAAAGGGTCTGTCTGAACAGCTCCGTCACTGCAATATTCAAATTGCGGCGTGAAAAGCTGTGAATCCAAAATCCTCCCCCCACCCACCCCCCAGCCCCACACAATCATCTTGCAGCGACATATTCCACAGTTGTTGGGGTTTTTTTAAAGCAAAGAAACTGGAAGGATTTAAAGTAGGAATGGATGTTTACAAGGCCGACAGAGAATTTAAGGAACTTTGGTAGGATCCGCTTCAGCCCCACGACACCCAGTGCGGCTCGTCCAGCACCAGCCAGGAAAAGCATCTAAGTATTATCAGCAAAAAAAGCTAAGTATTACTTCTATTCCTAAAGACTGCTAGCACTAGTTCTCAAGCTCAGAACTAAATGCAAGGCCTGACTCTCTTTGATAATTCAGTCATTGTCTTGCGAGAGTTACACTTTGGATCATAGAAATAATAACAAAAAAAGTTCTGGTAGAAAAAAAATACAAAAAACACTAAAAATCCACGTGTTGTATCACCAATTCTTGGTAAACACAAGTGGATTGCCATCATTTAAGCATGAAGGAAAATTGAGTGCTGGCTACATGACATTTTGAGGGCAAAAGAGCTATTTAGGAGACTGCTAACATTTTTCTTGCTGTTTCCAAGTCCCAGAAAGTCTCACAGTTGTACGGTTACTCCGCTGTGCGAAGCAAACTCAGGGTATAGAAGTGAATAAAAAGTTCTGACCGTACTTGCTGCGGTGCAAAAACGTGGTACGCGCACGTTACTTTGTAACAGCTCTAAATGAACATATTAGCTACATTAATCACACATTTAATCAGTTCAGATTTAGTACCTGACATCTGACGAAGGGCTTTAACGGCGGTTTTTCACCCCTGCCTGTTTACAGTGAATATCTAACTTCGCTGCACTTGAACATCGCTTATGATATTCAACCATGGACCAACTCGCCTCAAGGTTTTAGGTTTTACGCTCCGGTGATTTTTCTACTACATTACTAATTCGTATGCACATTTGGGCTGTTTTATTTCCAAAAGGACAGTACGTTACGTAAAGATGGGCATTAAACCCATTGCATTTAAACATTTTCAGCATTCAAAACCACAAGTTTTTTTTACATCTCTTATCTTACTGGGAGATGCCATCCTTCTGCAAAGATTATAAAGCATATATACATAATTTTTTACTATCAACAGTACATAAAAAGATGGATTTTAGTCCCTTAGCACGAGCCAGTTCCTCAGAAGCTGTGGGGATGAGCTTCAGCAACAGGCCTGGGGATCACCACTTCACATTTTATTTATTTTTAACAGCTACAACCAGTCGTACTCCAGAGGCCTGCACTTTGAGCACGGTTTCACTATCATTTTAGGCCAACACAAGCTGGCACCGCTGCCGCCAGCAACAGTCCCACCCTTCCCCGCAGCCAGTTCCCACATGTCCTTTCCTTGAGTCAGCACAAGCCCCACGGCAAACACAACCAGGATACTCACCTGGTTAAAAAAATCAACATTTCTCTTCCCTTTTTCCCTTTTCTGTCATTAGGGGACAGAGCGGCAAGAAATAAGGGAAAAGCCAAGTTAATTTTAACGTGACCCACTTCACTGCGTGGCCAACGAAGTGTTGGCACGAGCAGAGGGGTGAGGAGAAGCTGGGGACAAGACTGAGTGGGAATTCCCACCAGCTGGGACAGCTTAAGAAGCCACATCTGCAAGGGGAAAAACTGGAAGAAAATAGTATTTTGATACTCAGAGAAAAATATTGTCTTTCCCGAGCTACGCATAAATGAGAAGAAATAAGGCAGATGAGTTGGCAGATCAAATCTTAAGTTAAGGACTCTCCCTTTGTGCACGTTGCCATTCTCGGGTCCGTGTGCTTTTAGGAGTTTTGCTTAATGCTTTCAAAGGAACACGAACAAGAAAAACCTTAACTGAAAGAGCCCCAAAAGCCAAAACGTTAACAGGCGGCACGGGGACAGACTGATGACATAATTCCATCTGTGCAAGGAACAGGACAGACTTACACCATGAAAAAACGGCACCGCCGTAAGCTGTATCGCAGCTCACCGGGTTTTCAACCATAGCTTCGCTTTTAAGAGCAGGGAAGCACATTTCAATGGGCACACTAAGCCCCCTCTTCCATTTGAATTATAATAAAGTAAAGCTTGCGTGTTAGAAAACCTCAGTGACTCCCCAGACCACCCCAGCTTTGCAGCTTCTCTCACTTCCATAACCTCCGTATGGCCAAAACCCCGCCGCGATCGCCGTCGACAAACTTCCAAGACGGGCACCATCAAACCGCAGCCACCCCGACGCGCACGCAGGAATGCGACTTGGAGGAAAAAGTTACTGGCCCCGGTTCAACGTGCACGTCGGATTCCAAACTGCGGGGTAGCTGCATCGCTAAAAGGAGAGCAGTTATGAGAAACTACACGCTCCTAACACACCCTCATCACGAATGCATACTTGTGGCTTTCTCACTGTGTTCAGACCTTTCCCTTTATCTCATCAGCCGTAGTCATACTCTGATCCAGAGCATTTGTCCACAGGATAAGTTTATCTGTATCTATCTAGGAAAAAAAAAAAAAAGGCAGACTGAAGTGTGTTCTGATTAATCAGATAACCACTAATACCCGCCCTAAATCCAGCTAAAAATCGTACTAATATAACTCACAAAGAAGATCACTTAATTATTCATGCTGTAAAAGTCTATTCATTTGCTCTAAATTTGAATTGAAATTAAACTGCGCCTCAACTCAACATCTCCTCGATCTCTGAGGATGACAAAACACGAAGGGCAGACCTTGCTTTAACCTCTCTACAGCCATTCCCCCGCTTCAGACCTCTCCACCATATGCCACCGCGTCCGAATCGAGAAGCTCGTTAGGGCCACCCCCAAGCACCAAACATCCCTCTCCGGACCTTTGCTCGCTCTGAACCCACAGCACGGAAGGAAAACAAACTCTTGATCGATCAGTGGGAGCTCCTTCTCCTCCCGAGACAGACGCTCAATGATTCCACTGAACACAGAAAAATTAGAGAATTCACAGCAAGATCAGCGAGTTCACAGGTTCTCTTCAATTAAGCAGGAGTCCTTGAAGAAATCTCACAACTACGTGGAGCCTTTTTAAGTGTCCGCAAATTACTTTAATAGCGCAGGCTTTTCAAACTTCCAGTACAATACATTACAATTTTGACGTGTTTTATACCCTGTAGTTTTTTTTTTATTAAAACTGTCCTGTTTCAAAACACTCCTTTCCTTCTGCTGCCCTCACCAACTGGAGTACATCTGTGTTAGGTAACAGGGTACCCTTAAACCCCTATAGCAACATCTTAAAATAAAAAATAAATCACGAACTATTATGGTGATAACTTTAAGATCTCTAAACAGCAAGACAATAACTTAAGAGTAGTCCGAGAGCTTTAAAGAAGTGTTTTGACTCGTTAAAGTCTCTGCATTTTTTTTAGCTTCACCACTAACAACACACAACTCAGTGAGCATGTCACAGTTAGTCCCAAAAATCCTAAAAACAGTCTCTTCTTTCCTGTAGTTAAACTCTGATTAGCCACCTTCCCTTCAGGGTAATACGAGATTTTCCTTTCTTTTGCCATACAACCCAAAAACCGCACCCCTCCGGGGTGCACCGAGGACAGACGTGTTGAGCCCACCGCGGGTTGTGGCTTCCAAATCTTTTTTAAAAAGAGAAAAAAGAAGAGAAAACGCATTAAGGACCCATGCGGCGCATACCGTTCCTCCTGACACGCACCACCTTATTACGGTGCACTTGTCAAACCTAAAATTGAGCCGTAATGAACACGGGTGTTTGGCTCGTTTGTCGGGAACGTTCCCTCCATCCGTGCTCCCCCGGGAGCCCGGCGCTGGGGGGATGCTCTGCACCCCCGGGACCGTCGCCCCGCCGCTCCTCCGGCTCTTCGCCAGCTCCTGACCCACATCACCACCTTCCCACCCTCTCCCAGGCTCCTCATTCCACGGAAAAACCAAACCCTTTTCCCAGAAGCTTGCGGGAAACCCCCTCTCCCCGGTTCCCCTCGCCCCGCTACTGGGGGCTCGGCCCGACCGACTTCCCCCTCGCACCCCCCGCGGGGGCCCGGCCCGCATCCCTGCGGATGCGCCGCCACACCGGGAGCCAACCGGGGCCGGTAGCGGCGGGCGGGGAGGGAGGGAGGCGGGGAGGGAGGGCAGGAGCCCCCCGCCGCGGTGCCGCTCCCGCGGGGGCCCCCGGCGGGGCGCTGGAACCTGTCGGGACACATTCTTGAGGCCGCCGCGGCCGGGCCAGGAATGCGGCCGGGGGAGCCGGGCTCAGCCCCAGCGCCCGCCGGGGGCCCCTCGCCGCGGGGGGGACATCGGGCGAGCATCCCGGCCCGCGGCGGCGGCGAGGGGGGGCCCGGGGCGGGCGAAGCTCCCCGCCGGCCCCAGGAAGGAGGAGATGGGGGGGGGGCGGCCCGACGCGCAGGGCCGGCCGTTAGCGCCCGTTAACGGCACGGCGCCCCCCCCCCCTCCCCCAGCCCGGCCCGGCCCGGCCCCGCCTCCCCGGCCCGGTGCCACACTCACCCTTGGAGTAGAGGGACTTGGGGGACTCGAGGTCGAGGTCGGCGCTGAGCAGAGAGATGAAGTCCGAGGGCATCGCAGCTCCGCGGCCCGGCAGGGGCGAGGGGGGCGGCGGGAGGAGGGGGGGGGCCGGGCCGGGAGGGGGGGGGCGCTGCCGCCGCCGCCGCCCCGGGGTGGGGAGGGGAGACACCGGCAGGCGAGAGCGCGGCGCTCCGCACGCCGGGGCCGCGGATCGGGCCGGGTCGGGCCAGGCCGGGGTTTCCGCTCTGCCGTCGGGACCGGGCGCCGCCACCCGCCGCCGCCGCCGCCGCTGACAGGAACCGGCCGCTGCCAACGGAACGCGCCCGACCGCCCCCTCCGCCGCCGCTCTGCGCCTGCGCCGCCGCCGGCGAGGGGGGGGGGCGCCCGCCAGGACCCCCGGCGCATGCGCCCCGGCGGGCGGCGAGTCCCGCCGGCGGAACAGCCCCGCGGGCCCGCCCCGCGCGCACGCGCGGAGCCGCCCCCGCCGCGCTCCCCCGGCCGGCGCCTGCGCGCCGCGCGGAGGGAGGGCCGCGCGCCGGGCGGAAGAGCCGCCGCCGTGGCGGGGGGCGAGGAAGCGTCTAGAACGGGCCGGGAGGGGCGGCGGCGGGCACCGGGGGGAGCGGGAGGGGCCGGGGAGGCACCGGGGGGAGCGGGAGGGGCCGGGGGGGCACCGGGGGGAGCGGGAGGGGCCGGGGGGGCACCGGGGGGAGCGGGAGGGGCCGGGGGGGGCACCGGGGGGCTGCGGAGGGAGGTTCCGGAGGAGCCGTCAGGCCTGCGAAGGGGGGTCCTCGCCTCAGGAAACCGGCCCCGGGGGCCGTGGGTGAGGGCTGGGCTGGAAGGGACCTTAAAGATCATCTCGTCGCAGCCCCCCCCGCCGCGGACAGGGACACCAGGTGCCCCAAGCCCCGTCCGACCTGGCCGTGGGCACTTGAAGGCCTCCGCAGCTTCTCTGGGCCACCCGCGCCAGGGCCTCGCCAGCCTCGCGGCGAAGAACGTCTGTGGTCCAAACAGACTCCGATTTGTATTGTCCCAAATAAAGGGGATGTTCCTAAGCAGCAAAGATTTGTGGAAAGTGTGTCGACAGTGCGTTTGAATAAAAATGAAGCAAAGGTGGCATACGCCTTAAGAAAAGTACCCCGGGTGTGGGTAACCTGGAGAGCAAGTGCTAGAAAGCTGAGGTGAGGGGGTGCAGGAGCCCTTTCCCCGAGTGAGGTGTAAGAACGGGGAGGAGGCAGGAAAAAATCACCCACGCCACTTTAAAATTAAGTTTTCCAAGATGATAAAATACCTGCTTTGGAAATGGGGAAGCGGTGGGAGAGCCAGAGGGCTTGGCGTGTGAGGGAAAGGAGGTGCTGGGCGAATGCTTCCTTAAGCTGTGAGGAATGGAGGAGGAAGGAGCCGGGAGCAGCTGCCGCGTCCCTCAGCTCGGCACCGGGTCCGGTTTCCCTGTGGGGACTTCATCACGGAGGGGTTGGCTCCCGGCCCTCCCGTACTGCTCCGCTCCCAGATCTCAAAACCGCTCTCCAGAGACACTCGGCACCTTCCAGAAACTCGCCGCGCCCCACCAGCCACCCCTCCAGCACACGAATGGGTTTCTTTGGCCACCCTCAGTCGGTTGCTGTGGGGAAACCTCCTGCCCGGTGCCTTCATCTCCGACCAGGCTCGTGGCGCCATCGCTCCGAGTGCTGGGGTTTCATTCCTCCGTGTCACCAACGTGAGCAGGGCCCTGAGACGGCGCCTGCAGGGTCGCGCGGTGTCCCGGTTCCACAGTCTCACGGAAGAGGGATGGCAACTGTGCGGTACGCGTTGGGTTCTATTTGAAGTCGGGTATCTTTTTCATCCCAGGCACGCTGCTTTAATCCCCCGGAGCTGTGCCGGCTTTTCCTCTCATCTGCCTCACTTCATCATCTGCGGCGTTGTGAGAGGGTGCGCTGCTGGGGCAGGGGAGGACGCCGGCAAATTTTACCCTGCCCACGGGCTCACGTATCTAGGCTCTAACAGCAGTTTTAGCCACCAGCTACCCTGCTGCATCTCCCGCTTATGCCCCTCTCACAGAGTCGCCCACTACTCTCGCACCAGCTCCTGCTCAGGTGTGTAAGGATTTGCCTAGTGAAATTCTCCGCATTTTCCTTACGGAGTCACCTCGTTGCCCGCTGAGGCAGCCAACGGGCGTCCTGAGGAGCAGGGAGTCAGGTCCCACCGCGGCTGTGACCAGTCCTCCAGTCCACAGGACCCTTCCGCAGGCGGGTGCAGCCTGGATGCGGCGTCCTCTTCCCCGGGGACAGAGCACACCCTAGTTCTGGTGCTGTTTCAGGGTGCTTCACCCACACAGGGAAAAATATATGGTTGTTATTAAATGTGTTGGGTTTATCACATTTCCAGAGCGGGGTGTTTCTGAAGCTGAACCGCAGGGAAAGCGAGGTGCTTCTCCTTCCTTCTTGGTAAGTACGACCACCCCTGGAAGAAGCTCTGCCCGCTCGCGTTCAGCTGTAGGACAAGAGTGACGCACAGATGTTTCGTTCCGCAGAGGTTTTCGAGGCGTCCCGGAGTGTTCACTCTGCGGGGAGGGCTCTGCCTTGCCTTTTGGAGCCTCCAAGCCAGCTGCTTCTTCGCCGGTGCCCACAGCTTACGCAGGCCTTCTCCTCCGCTCTCGTAGCTCCCGCGTGCAGCAGGGCGGGCAGGCGGCAGCACGTGAGGACGTCGTTTGTTTGCTTCGAGCCGGATGCGAGTATCCTCCCGAGTTCAAAATCTTCCAAACAGTTGTGCTGTAATCACTACGTTATCGTTGAGCCAGCAGGCGACATTTCCTTTGTGGCAACCCAGATGCCTGCTTTGCGGTTTTCTTAAGGTCTGGCAATGGCAAGGAAGGGGTTTTGCCGACTCCCAGCTGCTTTGGAAACGCTGATGTGGGTGAGTTGGGGGCCATTAGTGGGAGGTCACGGGCACGGTGAGCTTCATGGCTCACCCAGGGTGCTTGGATGCTACATTTAACTGTCCCTGGCTGCTGCCACTCGTTCGTTGTCCTCAAAAGACGTCTGATGGTCCCGTGCACAAGGATTAGGAAATGGGTGGGAGCTGCGAGGGTCAGCGCTGCCACCTGGAACAACACAGCTGAGCGGCTCTGCCAGGAGACACCTGGTTTGAGAACAGTGCTCTGTCCTGTCTGCACTGAATCTCTGGCTTTTTCTCTACCTGATCAATTAAACCAAAAATGGAAACCCTGGGTATCCTCCTGTGGTGACGTGGTGTGGTTCATCTTGCAGAGCGCGAGGCTGAAAAGTGCTCTCGTATGTTCTCTGTGGTTATTGTAAGGGAGTTTTGGACCGTTTTTCCAACAAGTGCGTGCACAGAAGCCCCTCAGCAAAACACCGATGGCGATGCAGCAGGCGCAGAGGACGGTGGTGGGGCAGAGGCAGCCCGGGGACAGACACAGCTGCGTCACTGCATCACTGCAGCGGGGACTGGCGAGCTGTCACCGTAACCCCACATCCCTGGAAGCTGCAAGAGGTGGTTGTATCCTACACCACATGTTTCACCCCTCCTCAAATCCTGCTCTGCCAATCCCATGGGGAGAGGTGCTAATAAAGTGGTCTGTCTAAAGCTAATACTTTTTTTTTTTGGGGGGGATGAGGTTATTTTGCAGCAGGGTCAGCTTCCCAGCTGGAGTCAATCCTGCCCAACACGGGGCAGGTTGTGCCGTGGCGAGGCAGGACACGCTGTGGGCAGCCCCCCGTGCCTTAGGCTACCTGAGAATATGAAAACCAGCAAAGCGGTTTGCCAAAGAGCAATGCAAAGGGATTGGAGGAAGGTAAAAACACCAGCTAGAAAACCAAGAAAGAAGGGATTTCAAGGCGCCGGTCTGAAGGCGTTATTTGGCTGAACAGCGCAGGGGCCTGGCGGAGCTGTCGGAGCACGCAGGAGAGCTGAATACACACAGCACTGTGCAAACTGGCAGGTTCAGATTATGCGGCTGTGGAATTAAAAGGATTAGCTGATAAATTTACTGAACAACAGCAATTATTTTTATGGTGGGAAGTTTAGAGAGGGGGGAAAAAAATGCTGTGGATCCGTCGTGTTGAGGAGAGCCGAAGGGAAAGCTCCTCGCTTCGGCAACCAGGTACCCGCCAGCCCTGGGGGAGAAGGTGGGTCCAGGGCTGCCTGCCCGGCGTGGGAGGAATGCCTTTCCCTTGAGGAGAGAGAGCTGGTCCTACGCTGGCGCTGTAACATCAAACCCTTTGGGAAGCATCCAGGAGGGGAAAAAATAAAAGTGAGGCTGTGTTACAATCACCTCCTGTCTAAGCAACGAGGGAAACAAAGGCTTTCTGAGAAGGTGCCACTAACAGACGGGCTGTGGCAGAGAAGGTCTTACTCCTGAAAGGGGAGCAACGGGAGACGGAGCAATCAGGGGTGGAGCTGGAAGTTCCACAGCTTTGGTGTCCGTCGCCGGCAAGACCCGACACTGCCAAACATCCAGTTGCGGTGCTGGCGCTGGGCAGCTTTGCTGGGGGATTCCTTAAGCAAGCTCTGCACGTCCTTCCAAATGTTGGTTTGGTTGATGAGCAAAACCTTTAATGTCCCAAAAGGCCAAACCCCAACCGGAGCAGGACCCCAACCGTGGACGCGACACAAACAGTGGAAGCTGAAATAATACGGTAAAGGAAAGCTGTGTCCCGTGCAGGAGCGGGAGGGACTGCAGCTGGGGGCGACACGCAGCCGTCGGGGCATTCCAGCCACCGAAGCGGAGACGGGGTCCGCTTGGGACGTGCCTTTGGAGTCCAGGGAACGGCCGGTCCCCAAAGCCTGGTGCAGGCTCCCAGGGGAGGATCTCCAGCCACATCTGCTCTTTTTCACACATTTTTTCCCCCGAGGCATGTGCTGGTGGCCCCCGCTCAGCAGAGGAGGGGGAACCTCGTCCTCCTCCCGTCTGGTGTTTGGATGAACCGAGGAGCAGCGTCGGCACCTCAGCAATCTCATTCTCATTGGCATGTCCGTGAGACGTGGCGACGCGTTCTGTGCACGTCCTGGGTTTGAAGTTAGAGAGTATGAAATAAATGTGATGGAAACACACAAAAATCCTGACCAATTAACCGCCAGGCACTGAAACAGGAGACTTCCCATTAAAAGTTATGTGTTCTCTGTAACTAAGGTATTTTCTCTTTTCATAATGAAGTTCCTCTCCCTGCATAAGCAGTCGGGTAGCGGCAGGTGTGAGGGGGAAGGAGTCTAAACCAGGATCGCAGGGATAAATTAGCAGGTTCATGCGTAATATTGCTAACCCCATTTGCAATTTCAAAGCCTATGTAGGTGTTTTATTTTCTAACTGTGTTAGAAAGACTGTCAGAAAATAATTAGACTCTGTCAACAGCTCCCCTTATTCCCAGATTGCTGCTTCCTGACTCATTAGAGCTGCTGAGGTTGGCAGGAAACTTGTTTTATAGTAATTTCTGTTAGCGGTGTCCCTGGAGAAGAGACAACACCGGGCGCGTGACACCGGCGTCGACTTCGCCCTCGTGATGGAGGCGGGGGCGGCAGGCAGCCGTCAGGGTTGCCACTGCCAGCGCCTCCGGGGACAGGACAACCGGGGGTCCCAGGCTGTGAGAGCGATGGACAGCCTGTCGTAACTACTGGGATTTACTGGCCCGTGCGATTTACTGTTTTTCAGAAGAATTGGCTGGCTCGTAAGGGTTTTTGAAAGGCAGAAAGAGAGGGGCCCCTTAAAACTCGTTAAAGAAACGGGTCTGCCCGTGCAATCCCAGGAATGAAGCTGCAGCAGCGTGCCCGTCCTTGCCCCCGTTGGCACAAGTCAGCTGCGTTGGGTGGCACCGAGGGCAAGCAGCCGGCTCCGCTCCGGCTCCTCCTGGTTCCCTGGAGCTCTCTGCCCCTTATTATCCCCGTCCTGTGAGTCCTGAGATCATCAGGCAAACCCCAATCTTCAAGGTGCGATGACACTAAGGCAGCTGAGCTGTCGATGCGGTGGTGTAACGGCGTAACCGCAGCGGCGGCTCCAGCGCTGCAGCAGCTGCTGGGGCTGAACCTGGGAGGACAGAGAGGGACCAAACCCCGCTTTAAACCCCATTTATCCCGTTGTAAAGCACTCGCCTCCCGAGCCGATGCTCCTTTTGAGGAAGTACCCAAAAGTACTCTCTGGTGTAAAAATAGTCCTTGGAGTGAAAAATAAATACAACGTTAATTGGAGATTTACTGATGGGGAACAATTAAAACACATGAAAGAGCAAGCTGGGACGGTGGAGCCAGACCAACTCGCCGATCGTCGTGTCGCCTTCTCCCTTCATCAGGGCTCTGGGGGGACTTTCCTGCCTCCCCCTGAACTACCTCAGTGTTCCCAGTGAAGACCGATGGACAAACTGCATCAGAGCCAAGGCTGAGACATGGGAATAACCAGAGGTGCTGGAGTGTTTGGACTCCCCTAGTTTTTTATCATCTCTGTCTTGGACATCCTAGGAATGCTCCTCGATGCTTGGAGAAGCAAGACTGTGCTGGTTATTGACCCCACAGTAGTTGGAAACAGGTTTAAAAGGTTCAGAATTCTCTTTATTTCTGTGGATTTTGGATGCAATTTCCTTGGTTCGAAGATAAATAAAGTTTACAGCAGAGCTGTGCTTGCCAAGAAAATAATTCGCAGCCTTCCTTCACATCGTGAATCCCTCTTTCCTTCCGTACATGTGCCCCGAGGATGTCCCGTTCCGGGGCCACAGTCCCTGCTCCCCCGATCACAGAGCCTCACACGAGGGATGCACGGTGGCTTTTGTGCAGTACCCAGCCCCGGTTACAAAGCACCCCTCGCCCCGAAACCTCCACTTCCAGCTCAGTTAAGGGCCTTTATTTCCTTTACTGCAGCTACAATCCAGGACCAAAGCAACCGGTTCCCACTGACTTGCCCTTTCACCCAGGTAGCGTTGCCGGTTCGCTGCCGTGCCCACCTCCCTCTCCTCCCTTCTGGGATGATCTGACCGGGCTCCGCTCCCTCGAGGCTGCTGCAGCTACACGAGAGCCACAACTGGGCACGTTGTTGAGAGTCAGATCCTGCCGACAGCTGCGGGAGTGGGACGTTAGGCCCTTTTATAAGTATACACGTAAATAAGGGACGTATTTCGCAGCCTCCGTTTCATCTTTCCATTGAAAACAACCCTCCCACACGCTCTTTTTGCGGTGACGTCTGCGCTGCTGGAGCGTAGCTGAGCTGGGGGGGGCACAGGGCGATGCTTGGCTGCCAGCGAGCACCAAAGGCAAGAGACGGTGCTGCCAGCACCAGCACACGCCTCGAGACTTCTTATCAGACAAAACTTGCTTCCTTCTTCAACACTTGCTCGTTGCACTTCCTTGAGAGATAACTGGAATTTATCAGGGTTACGGCGGGAGCTCTCACAGCTCCCCTGCTGCGATTTATTAGAAGTCCCACGATAATCCCGGCACGAAATATCACACGGGATCGGCAGCCGTGGGACTGGGAGCAGATGTCCTCAAGGTAGGAAAAGCAAGGGAGCGCTTCGCCCTGTAAACACATTGGCCGGGCACAGAGACCTTCATTGTGAACAAGCGATTGATGGCTTAGCGCTCGGTAACTGCGAGCTTAATACCAGACTGGAAACCTCATTCACTCCTGAAAAATCTGAGTCGTGCTGCCTGCACGGCGCTTACCCACGAGCTACCGCTTTCCTGACGTCGCATCGCTTGGTTACAGCGCTCTGCACGTCGGCTTTGGCACCGGCTCAGCTTTAACTGGTGCCAACCTAAAGATTTTTCCCGTCCTGACAGGGAGACAGATCCTGCCCCTGCCGTCGCTCCCCATTTCCTTAGCTTTAACTAATCATCAGTTTTAAGCCAGACAATTTTCCTGCTCAAACTCCACCTGTAAAGAGCAATTTTCAAGAATTTCCATTTACCGCTTTGGTTACCCGACACCTCTGTGGAGCCGCTAACGCCCGTTTTCTCCCGAGTTGACATCAGCCGAGTGAGAGGTTTGTTCCAAGAAAGAGCAAACAGCTGCTGAACACGAACCCCCAGACCATTTGGTCCGACTGTGATTCCCGCTGAGGTGCAGCAGAGATCCTGTGCCTCAAACACGGGTCACGGGAGCTCGGCAGGTTTGTAAAATAGAGCCAACGCGGGATATTCAAGCAGCTCCCACTGGCACAGAGAGCTCCACAACAAAACCTCCCAAACCATCAGCCCAACTTCGAGTTACGTTCCGCTTCGTCAAGGAATTTGGGTTCATGGAGAGGCAGAAGAGACCAGCGTGGTTCCGCCAGCGCTCCCCAGGCAGCCGGTGACACGGTTACGTGATCTGAGGAAGCTGCCTCCACACTCGTTTTTGCAGCTCTTCGCTCAGCTCCTTCTCCAGAGCGCCTCAAGGAAGCGAAGCGCACGCGCCCGGCTTTCCTTTCATCGAGTTTTCTCACGGGGTGAAAGCGGGGCCGGTGCCCACTTTGTGCGGGGAACCTGGTGCCAAACATCTGCTGTGCGAGGAGTTCAGCACGAGGACAAAGATTTGGAATTTTTTTTTCTTTTAAACCTCGAGTGAAACGGGCAAACGAGCTCTGCTAACGCCTCCTCTGTTGTCTGAGCAGCTTCGCACCTGCAGGACCCGGCGTCCAGTGGGCGAGAAGGAGAAAAGAAGAAAAAGGCAGGAGAAGAGGTGGGCTGGCCCCACCACCTCACCTGGAGAAGCTCAGCGCTGGGAGAGCCCCAGGCTCATGCCAGACCTGCCTCTGTCACATCCAAGCTGTCCTTTGAACCAGCTTCAGGACAACAGACCAGTAAAACCAATACTCACACTGGTGAGTGCTGTTCTAAGCTTGGAATTCATGGAGAAGTGGGAAGACTTTGAGGCGGCTTCTGTAAATGGATCTTGAGCACCTCGAGACCTCTGAGGGAGCCGACCCACACGTGGAGAAGGGACGACTGGTTGGCAGATGCTGCTTGGGCTCCCACGTGGCATCGGAGAAGGCTCTCAACAGGTTGCTGAAGCCCCAGAACAAGACAGAAGGTCTCCCTCCGGGCAGTTCATCGGTTAAAAGGAAGCAGCAGCAACAACAAGCAGGCTCTGTAACAAACGGGAACCAGCAGGCGCTTCTCCCAACAGTAAACAGCAAAGGGACAAGATCCCACACTGGCAAAAAGTTATTCAGAGCAGCCAAAATGCAAATGAATGTAGAGAGCGCCAGGAAAGCGGTGTTAGAAAAAAAAATAAATGTCGAAACGCAGGTAAAAGTGATGCCTCTGGAGAAAACCAACACATTTCCACCAGGGCACCAGGCACTGACAGCCAGTCCTAGTCCTCGGGCTGAGCCCGCGCGCCTGGAGTCAAACTGGCCGATTCTGTGGGGGCCCTGGACTAACCCGTTAACCAACACGTGCTGCCCAGCTTTAAAACTCTCCCTTGATAGAGGAGCCACTAGAAACGTCACTGAACTGTTTTCATGCTCATGACTTCATGATAAATGTGAAAAAGCACCTATTCCCAGCTGGAACTGCTTTAACTGGCGGCTTTTTTAGACCACCGTCCTCAAGATCAAAAATACCTCTCGGTAAAATTCCTGCTCCACGCGCAAGAATCTCCACGCTACGATTTTGTAACCTCCCCTTTGATAAGGAAGCTTGGGCTCGTCCCTCACGAGCTTTTAATCATTTAGGTGGCGTTTCTCTGCATTTTTAAAAGCTGAAGGCTTCGCCGCAGCGCTCGCCCGCCCCAGTGCCAACAAAAGGGGCTTTCCCACCCACCGCTGAGTGGAACGGGCCAGACCTCCACCCCGCGGGGTCACCTGCTGCGGCTCCCCCGGCGCGACACCACAGCCCAGCACTCCCGCCCGCTTTGCTTTCTCGGGCACAACCAGCTCTCCCTCTGCCCAGGGCAGCAGCGTGGACCTCGCCGGTTTTTCCAGGAGCATCCGTCTCCTCCCAGGTAACTAAGTCTTAAGCGAGCACCGGTTCTCTTTGGGGTGAACCTGAAACACGTTCACCACCTGATCCACGCCTTTCTTTCCGTTTTCCAGTCGCCCTTGTGGGTGTTCACACTGGTTCTATTACAATCAATATCCCTTCAGGCACCAATCCCAACGACCCTCACCACAGCCCAGGGCATCGCGGATGATTACGATAAAAAGAAACTGGTGAAAGCCTTCAAAAAGAAATTCGCCTGCAGCGGTGCTGTAATCGAACGCCCCGAATATGGAGAAGTGATTCAGTTGCAAGGGGACCAGCGCAAGAACATACGCCAGTTCCCCATCGAGATTGGACTGGCTAAAGACGACCAGCTGAAAGTCCATGGGTTTTCAGTGCCTGTGGGTCCCTGGAGCTTTATGCAAGAAGCTTTATGCCACAGAAGCGGCACGATCACCTAATCTGGAACACAAAAATACCACGCCCGACCGGTAAGATCTGTTTTCCATCAACTTACACTGACTGACCCCCTGATGAGTTTAAGACCTACGTTCGACTACGCGGTCTGTCGCCTTTACCCTTTCAGCTGTAGCTAAACAGAATTTCTCAGGTCTTTCCTACTGGATTGTCCTTGGCTCAGGTTTCTCCTCTTCTGCAAGGCTCTCGTTAGGGCAGAATACACAGAAACCAGGCCACCAGCGCAGCCTGGCTGCTGCCCTGGCACACCAGGGACAGGAATCAGGGGCAGCCAGAGCTTGCAACAGGCTGAAGGAGCTGGGTCTCTTTAGCTTGGAGAAGAGGAGGCTGAGGGATGACCTCATTAATGTTTATAAATATGTCAAGGGGGAGTGTCAGGAGGACGGAGCCAGGCTCTTTTCAGCGGCGTCCACTGACAAGACAAGGGGCAATGGGTGGAAGCTGGAACACAGGAGGTTCCAGAAAAATATGAGGAAAAACTTTTTTACTGTGAGGGTGACCGAGCACTGGAACAGGCTGCCCAGGGAGGTTGTGGAATCTCAGTCTTTGGAGACATTCAAACCCCGCCTGGACACGTTCCTGTGCGCTCTAGTGTAGGTGACCCTGCTCTGGCAGGGGGGTTGGACTAGATGATCTTTAAGGTCCCTTCCAACCTTTAACATTCTGTGATTCTGTGATATCCAAGAGCCGCCTCGGCAACGGCAAACTCAGTCTCCCCCTGGGATGTCACAGTTTGACGGAAGAGAGAATTAAAAACCACAACAAACAGGTTTTGACAAAGAGGACCCCGGCACCATTGCTTCCCTTTTTGCCGGAACTGAGAAAGCTGCTCAGCTTTGCTGCGAGGTTTGAAGCGGGAGCAGGGTTGAACAGCACCGCTAACAGGCATCAGGCACCAAAACACGAGTTCCCTCTGTGGAGCACATCCCAAAGTCACGGACCAACGCGCTGGAAGAGCCGGGACGGTTCGTGCCTCCACGCGTGAAGCGTACCTTAGCTTATCTCTGCGCTGCCGGGGCCTGACTGCACCACACACAAAACCAGAAGAGGGAAATATCCTCCTCCGTTCCAAGACAAAACCAGCACGATGCACAAATCCCGGACGGATTTCTTCTCCCTCTTCATTTAGGGAGGAGAGACCAGATTTGGGGTTTTTTGCCCCCATCTGGTGCACCTTCACAGTTGAGTTTTGTTTGCGATACGCGTGTCGGGTAAAAACCTCAGGGAAGAAAGACAAAAATCTGCATTTCAAGAAGCCCCACGTCAGCTCCCATTTCTGGTGCTGCCGCATGCGGCATAAAAGCACCCACACAAACCAGGATTTGAAGCATGAGCTGTTTCACAGAACGTACATTCGAGAGGGACGAGCATTACAAAATGAGCAGAACCACTTTTAAAATACTTATATTTGTTTAACCGTTAAAAACAGACACGTACAGAAAGAGGTAGCCAAGCTAACGATTTCCTGCTGCTCCGATTAGTGTTGCGTGCATGCACTGGGAAAGTTACCGCGGAACCGAATCTCGGGACGTCTTTTCTGGGATGGGAAACTCGCTGCTTATTTCTGACAAGGCTACGCGAAGGACCGAGGCGAATCCACGGGCTTCCCGAGCAGCCAGTTTCGCGTCGCCTGGCTTAACGAAAAGGCATCGAGAGGAAAAAAAAAAAAAAAAAATTAACAGGTTGTCTGTGGTTTTCCCTTCGGAGAGCGAGAGAGAGCGCGCGCACACGACAGAGGCCACGCGCTGACAGGCGGGGACGCCACCGCAGGAGGAAAGTACGACGAGTCCCCAAGTTAGGACAAAGAGGGTTTGGAATTAGCTTGGTCCCATGGAAATCACTGTCACCGGACAGACACGACGCTGAAAGCGAGGCAGGGAAGGTTAGGGGAAGCAGGACTGGGCGCGCACGCGCGCTCTCACACTCTCTCTTTCAGGCTTTCTGGGGCGAGGTGGGATCAGGAGCTTCTCCCGTCCAGCATGTAATAGCGATACATTAAGCCTAGGACCAGCGCTCCGAAGATGGGGATCAGCCACGTCGACCAGAAACTGGAAGGCAGAAAACCAAACAAATATGCACAACACAGAGGAAAGCACCAAGTCAATGATTCACCCGAGATGCTCATCACCTACTACACGTCTGGTTTCACCCAAGGAACTCGCACCCTGGGCTCACGTGGCCGGGCAGCTCCAGCTCTGGCCCCGGCGAGAGGCCCCGACGCCCGCAAGGGAGCCTTGGTGCCTCATAAAATAGCAGCTGAGCTGCTGCAGTTTCCAGCCTGGCACACACAGAAACCAATTTGGGGTTTTTGTTGTTGGTCGTCGGGTTATTTTTTATTTTATTTTTTTTTTCTTTAAATAAGCCAGGCTGTAATTTGCGCTGTACAAACAGCTGAGTTGACTCAAGGATGGAAACTGCTGTAGCTACCCCGCGGTAAATCGTCCTCCCTCATAAACCAGAGGCCACAAGGCTCACCTCCAGCAGCCTCCGGAGCAAAGAAGTTTTGCATCAGCTACGAGAGGCTGGGGCCCTGTCCTGGTTGTAGGGATCTCCAGCTAAACTGGGCTGGACACAGTGAAGAGATTCCCAAAACAATGCACAACGCTGTGGTGTCAGGACAGAGTCCTAGCCCCTCAATTCCTAGCCCCTCAATTTCTTACTCATTTTTTAAGAAGACACCATACCTCGCTTGGCCTGAGGATGTTGTACTCGGACTCTGGAGGAGGAAAGAGGGAGTTAGTGGAGGAACGAGAAACATTAGACGTGCTGATAAGACTACAAGACTGAATGTGTGATTACAAATATGGAGCAAAAATAATCCTCCCCTCCTCTCCCAAACACCCTCTGCCACACGCGCGGGTGTGTCTGGAGACATCTGCCCCCATCCTCACCTCCACATCCTTCCCGTCGACCCGATCCCTCCCACCCCGTCCCCAGCATCACGCTGGGACTCGCAGCCCTCTCAAAAAACGCCTCACAAAGCACATTTTCAGGGGGGTTTATATCCTGTGGATGACACCCGGCGCTGACATGGCTGCTCCTTTCACCGCGATCCCCTCTGCAAACCAGAAATCCTCACCTGGGCTTTCACCAGTTCTGCAGCCTCTTCCTCGACACCTGGTGCTGCTCTCTAGTCTAACCAATCCCTCCCGGCCAAAAATCACCTTCCCTGCCCAGCCTGAGCAGAATTATCCCCATTTCTGAGAGCCTTAGTGCTTCTTTTCTGCCGCAGCGGATGCCGAACTTTGACGCTTACCCGTGGGCAGTTACCTCTGAGCTGCAGCACAAGAGTAGCCTCGTACAACCCTTTTTTTTTTTCCCTTTGCGGTTCCCCCCCTATTTATCTTTACACTGCTGCCTTCTATCTCGCATTGCTATTTTTAAACGACGCTTGGGCCTGCTTTTAAAACAGACGTTGCCCACTGGAGAAAGACCTCAGCTGTACGTAACTCGCCAGACTTCCTCCTCAGAGGAGAAAAATATTTGGAAAAAAAATAAATAAATTTTTAACTCCTATCCAAGAGAGCTTCTTAGATTACGACTCAATTCTATGCACATTTTAAGCACGTTGATTCCGTTTATCACACGGAGTTGAGCCAAGCAATAAACCCAAAGGAGAATACAGGCATAACCCTGCAGCCCCGGGTTAGAACCAGGCGTGAGGGGCACGTAAACGCTCCCGAGGACTTCAGCTGCTGCTCTTCCTGCTGGCAGATCCCTTCTCGATTCCTGGTACCCGGACTCGCTCGATACCTCAGGAAAGCCTCGCTCCGCTCTGCCTTCAGCGACAAGAGGAGCCGGCGGCGAGGCGTGTATTTACCCCTCAGACCAGACTCTATTTATTCTCGTTTCCCAAAGGCATTTTCACAACACTGCGCCCTGTTCTAATCCCAGAGTTACCCAAGTTTTAAGCAACGTCGCCGACTGCCGGGGCGGCTAACAGAGAATTCTTGTTTTGCGGCCAACCCGTGGCGGCCGTGCCCGTCTCCCGGCTTGGATGTGACAACAGGAACAGCTCAGTGCTCGGGACAGAGCAAGGAACGCAAGAAAAACAGCCTGTGGCTCTAGGTGTGGAAATAATGTTCCTGGTGTCAGGGGAGAGGGGGCACAAAAAAGGAAGAAAGAAAAAAAAATCGCCTCCAAATTCACATCAAAAAGGCTGCTGAGGTTCAGGACAAAAACTAAGGTGTAATTTGCTTGGAAGATTTCTGCATCACTGTAGTTTGTGTAAATAGAAAGCCACAAGCTCCACAGGAAAAGAGAAAAAAAAATTAAAAGAGGCATGTGACAACCCTGCTCACTTTGTGAGCACAACGCTGTTTCCACGGCATTAAATTAAAACGGAAAAGTGAAACACAAACAGCTTACCTTAGAACCTTCTTTTTTACGATCGTGCTGTCAAGCGGAAAACAAAAAGAAAAGAAGGGAAAAAAAAAAAGATAAGCGCTGACTTCAAGAGGAATTTGCAGCGTTTATGAGAGAATTATTGTGTTCTGCACAGCCCTTGCTGGAGGTGAAACGGCAGAGGGGAAGTCACGGCACCGCCAGCTGAGAAGGGCACCGACTGCATGAGCTGAAGCGCCCCCAATTTAACTGTAGTGAGAAATCTTTTCTGAGCAGTGGAAAGAGACTAGTTTAGTTTTGTTTCCCTGACAGAAATCCTGGACAATGCAGAGACCACCTAAACCCCTTAACTCCTAGCAAGGCACACCTCAGCGTTCGTGTCTGGTGGGCTACACAAAGAGTCTCACTCTCCCACAGTCCCACCCTGGGAAAGAACAACCCCACGTGCCAGCACAGGCTGGGGACTGCCCTGCTGGAGAGCAGCGCAGGGAAAGGGACCTGGGGGTGCTGGTGGGCAGCAGGATGGCCATGAGCCAGCAGTGTGCCCTCGGGGGCAAGAAGGCCAAGGGCATCCTGGGGTGTGTTGGAAGGGGAGTAGCCAGTAGGTCAGAGAGGTCCTCCTGCCCCTCTGCTCTGCCCTGGTGAGGCCACATCTGGAATATTGTGTCCAGTTCTGGGCCCCTCAGCTCAAGAGGGACAGGGAACTGCTGGAGAGAGTCCAGCGCAGCCACAGAGATGATGGAGGGAGTGGAGCATCTCCTTTATGAGGAAAGGCTGAAGGAGCTGGGGCTCTGCAGCTTGGAGGAGGCTGAGGGGTGACCTCATTCATGTTTATAAATATGTCAAGGGGGAGTGTCAGGAGGACGGAGCCAGGCTCTGCTCAGGGATGTCCAGTGACAGGACAAGGGGCAACGGGTGCAAGCTGGAGCACAGGACGTTCCACATGAGAAACTCCTTCCCTGTGCGGGTGCCGGAGCCCTGGCCCAGGCTGCCCAGAGAGGGTGTGGAGTCTCCTGCTCTGGAGACTTTCGAACCCCACCTGGACGCGTTCCTGTGGGGCTGCCCTGGGTGACCCTGCTCTGGCAGGGGGTGGCACTGGGTGATCTCTGGAGGTCCCTTCCAACCCCAAACATTCTGTGGTCGTGTGTGTTTCAGAGAGGCTGTCACAGCCTGCTGGGCCTTACCGGGTGGACCTCCCCGATGTAGTACTGCTTGAGCATCTCCCGGGCATCGGTGGAATGCCCGACGTCTTCAAAGCTCTCTGTGGCATCTCTGCCGGCTTGTTCGAGCAAAACCTCTTCTCCACCTGGGTGCTGGAAGAGAAGATCTAAGGTGAGAAAAGGGCTAGACGCAAAAAACGAACAAACAAACAAAAACGGTACCGAGAGCATCAGCAGCCTTCGTTCCGACCTCTTCTGTTTGTCACAGGTGCCTCAAACCAACACCATCCACAAAACCTTCCAAAGATTCAATTGCCCAACCTCTCCTGCAGGAATTCAGAGAGAACAACGGGTTCTGCACTGCCTGGGAAGTACTTTGTGTGATAAAACCCCTCCTGAAGAGGCAAATCCCCAACAAACACAGGGAACCACAGCTTTGTCTCCCACATCCCTTCTGGGATTCCAAAACGGATTTGGGCAAGAAACTCAGACAAAAGGAAGGATATCCTCGTGTAGCTTTTCACGAGCTTCACTGCATAGATCTGACTCCTTTGCAGGGAAGCTTCTCCTGCACGATTCTCTCAAGAACTTTCTTGAGGAGACTCAACCGCTGGCGGCACGAACTGACAGAAAACCCTCATGCAATTCTCTTTTCCGCGACGGGTTGGGCTCTTCCCTGGCGCTCTCGGTGCCCTAATTCCAGGAACAGAGCGGCAACGGAAAGCGCTAACCACGGAACCGGCAAAGTACAATCTCTTTACAGCGCGAGCGCGAACAAATAGTTCAGATTAAACTATCGGCTAATCCAGTCAAACCAGTAAAGCAGTCAGGCTCCCCAGCGCACGTGGGGACTAACCCACTTCTCCAGAGCAGCGGGCGACGAGAGCTTAACGTGTGAGCTGAGAAGATGAGACTCGTTCGCCGCTGCCCGAAATATCTCCAACGGCCACAGGTCTGGAACCGGAGGAGAGACTCAATTTCAGATCAAAGCCCTGCCACACCTGTTTTTCTCTGCAATATCTTTCTCCCTCCCACGGACACGGAGCAGTTGTCGATGCCCCTCTTCCTTCAGCTTGTCTGGTTTTGCTGCCAAAAGCTGAAATGTGCCCACTGGGCTCTCAGGCCAAACACAAAACCAGCTTGGCTGTTGGCTCCAGTGAGTTCCTGCAGCCAATTCCACGACCCTTGTGTCGAAGCTCTTTATTCGAGTAATTCCTTTATTGTCCAGGTACGTAACAAAATCAACACGGAGCTTTTTCTCAGCAGCTCGGAAGGGCAAAGTCTGCGGCCCCAGGACACGCTTTGGTTAGCAGTCGGGTTTGAGATTGTCTGAGCCGTAAAACCAAGCGAGGCGAGGGCTCTGCGCGCTCCCGGCTGCGGGTCTTGCTGGGTTATGCAAGGGAGTTGAGGGGAACAGGGGCTGCAGCAAGACTCTCCCTTAGATCATTCCTGGGTTCCTTCAATCATTTCTGGGCCCCTTCGATCAGCCTGGCTGCAGCAGTAGGATCCTCTGTATCATCCGTGCACATTACTCTGAACAACCACTCGATTTTCAGCCGTTTTATAACCGTGCTTGCAAAGAGCCACCGAGAGCAGGGGATGAAGAGCTGGCTGGCATTTACTTTAACGCTTCCAGAAACACTCCTTAGGGACGTCTCGCCAGAAATCTCATTTCAGGTGGAAAAATATCAGGACTGAATTTTAAGAGGGAAACTTTGCCTTCCTAATCACCCACCGTAAAAGGGCAGACAAAAACCTGCAGTAACAGCGAGGGTGCAGTGGATCTTGTTTACGCGAAGCGCGGAGGCCACCAAAAGCCAACCGCAACCGCGGCCAGACAACTCTTACCTTGTCATAGCCCAGCAAACCCAAAACCAGACTGTTTATACAGGAAGTCATTTGCTCTGCCACACAGCTCCTGCAGGAAAACATGAAAACTGAAAGCGCTACAAACTGTTGGGGGAAAAAAAAAAAAAAAAAAGGACTTGCAGAGGAAACAATGGCTGAAAAATGTCTGTTTTGGAAGTTTCAGCAGTAATAGAACTGGAACTTCTTTGTCACTGGAGCCCTCAGCACACGCAATAAATAAAAGCACATGTTGATGGCACCGTTACCAGTCCGGAGGCACTCGCTCTGGAGGGATGCGACCAACACCACTGAGCAGAGAAACGTTTCCCAGGGAGAAGCCTGTTGTTTAGCAGCAGAAACACAACAGCCATCCCCAGGACAAGGTGTCCTCCGAGCGCCCGGCCCCAGCACTGTAAGGAGGAGGGAGGGAGGCCAGCTCGAGGCGCAGTCAAGAGACGTAGGGTGGGAGAAAACCCAAGACATCCCCTCACCCCGCAGTGCTCTCGGCCACAGCGGGTGCTCTCGAAAGCAGCACTTCGGTGTGAGCTTCGAATCACCTTCTCCAAACCGGGTCCCAAGAAGAACAGCAGAGACAGGGAGTTGCAGATATTCGCTCCAAGCTCACTTAAACACCACCGATGCTGCAAAGACAGTTTGCCCTTGATGACTCGCTCCCTAATTAGCAGCTCACACAGCCCATCTTCTCGACGTCGCACTCCATGATGAGACCTCAGAAGCTGCTCTGTCTGAAGCCTTCAGAAAGGGCCACGGAGTGAGCAAAAAGCAAGTCAGACCCAAAGCAGAGGCTTTGGAGGGAGAAACACAGAACTCCCTGCACAAGGCGAGAGCCTGGAGCCGCCTCTGCGTACGCCCGGCTGGCAGCTGCCGCGACAGCCCCACCGCGAGCGACGAACGTACTCAGAACCAGCACTAAGCTCTACGACTAATGAGCTTGCCAGATCGGGCAAGACCCGAGATCATCAGGTTGAGGAGGGATGCGAAAGCTTTCGATCCTGTCCCCCAGTATTAGAGAAATGAGCCAGTAACGTATCACTGCACGACGATAACGTGCCCCTAGTGTACGGGCCAGGAAATGAGGCTGAGCAGCCGCCTTGGCAAGCGGCATCCAGCAACCACGCATGCCCCCAAGCTTGTCTGGAGACACGGGGCAGGTTTCCCCGAAAAGCTGGAGCAAGTCAGCATGAGCAAAACCAGATCTCTGACACCCCTCTTTCTTCTCCTCCGCAGAGTTCTGGTTTCAGATACACCGGAGGAATTAAATGCAGGGAGACAAAGAAGGGGATTCAATAACAGGGTCTTACTGCCGGTGCAACAAGGAGGTAACAATCTAAAAATCAACTGCCTCTTGGTGTCAGCAACCATCCAGTACTTCCCTCCTTGCTACTTTCCTCTCTGTGACAATGCTCTTAACCACCAGCTCTTCCAAGCCCAGACCCAACCGTAGCTACACACTTGCCTGGAAAAAGTACAACCTCTGGCAGAACTGTGCGATTCTGAAGAGAGGCCAACAGTGGTACAATATCTCCTTCTTTTGGAACAGAGTTTGAAGAACGTTCTGCTTCAAACCAACCGACCAGTTTGGGTTGGAGTCGTCGCAGCGCAGGCTCATCCCACCTGGAAACCAGTTCCAACAGATTTCTGGTCACACTTATCACGGGTGTCGGGAGCAGCAGCACGTGCCAAGGCACAAAGCTGTGGTGGCTGCTGCGTCTCGTGGGCTCAGATAACAGACAAACGGGCAGAACCCAAGAAATATGCGGCTCCAAACTCTTCCAGCCACATCTGAAAATGGAGATAAACCACGGCCCTCTGTCATAAGAACACTTGAGAAAATCAGTCAAACTCGGCACAATTTTGCTGCGTGATAAACGTCTTAATTGCTAATCCGATTACACAGTAAGTAACAAAGTAAATTGGAAGTTTGACCCGATCTGGGCTTCAAACAACACCCAGATTTCGAGCCAGCTCGCCAACGGCCGCCCTGCTGTACCTAGTCTGCAGGGATCGCAAAGGAAAATCTGAGAATCTTTCAGCACGAGGCTTCTTCGAGATTACACAATCACTCCGAGGTAACGCTCCGGCGGAATTCAGCAATGCTGGTCAAATAATCTGGGACCAAAGGCCAGAGAGGGCGACGATCAGATGCTGCTTCAGCGACTACACATGACCAAGGGGACATATCACCCACTGGGACCTCGGTAGCTGCATCGCAGCAACTCAAAAGCTCCAAAGCAGAACGGCTCATCAGACAACTGTAACTTTTAAACAAGACAAAACACTTCTGGTTCCAATCAGCTACACGTTGTTCTCCTCCCACTCGACCAGGTAACCAATATAAAATGTATTTTTGACAATAAACCAGGCCCCGATCTATGTTTCCAAGTCCATGTCAGCGAGGGGCGTACATGGCAGTGTTGCTGTAAGCTACGCTGGCACACTTAGAACACCAGCCTTATTCTTCCTCCTTTCCCTAATCCACGCAGATCTTTCTGACGTCAGAAAAGCACAAATGGGATAAAGGGCTCGGAAAGGGCGATGTGAAATATCATCATCTCACGGCAACGTTGGGGAGGCAAGTGCAAAACAAGGCGTGTGCTTCCTGCAAGTACTCCCCCAGCCTCCAGCGCGTTTTGGCTCTTTCCAAACTCGCAGCGTTTCGTTACTTAGAAACCAGCAGCAAACTGCTTTTCCACATTTTTGCCCGTTCTTCCCCTGAACCTACTTCACATTCTTGCGTCCACAACAACCTTTGGCAAGGAGTTCCGCCGGTCCGCTCCCCGCTGCGTGAAGAAACGCCGTTTGTTTTGAGCCTGGCTCCAGACACCTTCTTTGACGTACCCGGGTTCCTGCGTCAGACTTTTGGAAGCAGGCAGACACGAACGGTTTCAGAAGCGAGCAGGGTGACAAATGTTCTTCGAAACACACCCGCCACCCTGCCCGCTCCATCTGACCCACTGAGCCCACCGCTCTGTTCTCCACTGCCCTCTCTCAGGAATTCGTCTGACAGATGCCAGGTTTGGTCCCGAGTCGCAGCACCCAAACATCAGAGGAGGCACACACGCAGAAGGTAGTTGCCTCCTCAAAAACCATCACAATCCCGCTGAAAAACTGTGAAATGACCCTGGAATGGGGCTCTGAGCACCTTAGCTCTGCTCGCAGCTCCACCGCTTCAGAGCTTCGTGAACACGCTCGATACAACTGTCTCCCCCTTCCCACCCCAACCATAACGTCTCCACTGCGCAGTTTGCACCTTCTGGCAGGCACACGTGACTTAAACGTGCAACTGGTCCCTCGCCCCGGCGGGACCTGCGGGCTCTCCTGTAAAACAACCAGCTGGTACCTCTTTGTGCACCATCCCACTGTCCCACGGACTCTTCTTTCCAGCATAACGGGCACCCAGAGCCTCTCTCTGGTATCCACAGACCCAAGAGAGGGGCTGCTCAGCAGCAGCTCTTCAGATCCCACGCCTGACACGAGCTGTAAACGGCGCAGGAATACCGACAACAGACACTGGGGAGCAAAGGAGGGAGCAGCCAGGATCCATCTGAAATCAACGAACGCAAGACTGTTCGTCACGAAAGCTACAGAGAGCGCAGAACTGGCTGAGGCAAAGGCCAGCTCAAGTCACCGTAGTAAAAAACACTTCCTAATCTGTTCACTGAAATACCTTAGAGGCTCTCTTAAAATAAATGTTGAGGGGAAGACTCAAAGTGCAAGAAAGATTCTGAATGAAGCGTTATGATGCGGGAGTCCAACTTTATAAGTAAATACAGAAAGCCAATACCTCCTGCAGTAGCTGCCAGGCCCCTGTGAGAGAGCTACTGGGTTATCATTCTCTCCTCCTAACCCGATAAGCCTCCACACCTCACCGAGATAGCTCTGTCATTAAACGTCACGAGCAGGTAGCAGACGTACACAGTCGTACAGGCATTAACCACACAGGCCTGGAGGAGAATCAGTGTTTAATTTAGACAAGCAAAACCAACAAGCAGCAACACGTGCATTTTCAATTAAGAGCTTATGGGCTATTTTAAGCCGGGAATAAAAGCCCTTTGAAATTTTGTGACCATTTCTTCCCATTCTGTTTTCAGCCCCGAACGCTAAGGATGCCGCTCTCAGCCTTCTCAAAAGGAGAAGTCAAAAGCGTTGAGTCTAGAAGCAATTTTTTGTCCCTATATCCAAGAGAACTGGGGATCAGGCAGCAGAGACTGCATCGCTTCCAATCATTTGCTCATGGTCCCCTCTGGGCAGCCAGCAGCACGGCAGGCGCTCACCCAGTCGGTCACGTCATTTTCTCCTTTAAGTTCTGGGGTGTCCCTGGCGACGTCAAATTTAAACAACTGATCTAGCCCGATACCCTTCACCCTACAAGACCAGAAGTGAAGTGGCTCAAGGAGAGCTGCACCTCCCGGGTAAGGTGTGCCTGAACCGACTTCCGAAGAAAATGGTATTTGAGTTGAACAAGCAGCAGCAGAACCCCTGCGCCTGCTGCCCTTTGCCAACCCGACCTGCTGTCGCTCCCCCGGTTCTCGCGGGTGTCTGTGAGCCGGGGCAGGAGCTGACAGGAGCTGACATGAACCGCAGGGGCGGCCAACAGGTCGGGGGGGGGTCTCCTGGGGTCCCTCCTCAGGGCTTCTGGACACCCCCCAACCACACACACGCTTCGGGCAGCGCTGGGCCGCCCCAGGCTGAGGCCAGAGAGCTGCCTCAGGGACACGGGAGTGCCCCCAGCCCCCGGGACCCCCCACCCCCTGGGCCCCCCCCACCACAGGAGCCCCCCAATCCCCGGGGCCTAACCAACCCCCCCCCCCGCCTCGGGATCTCTGCCCCTCCCCTCCCCGTTCCGCCCCGAACGCCCTCCCCACACCGCCCCCGCTCCCCTCACCCCCCCAGGCCCTCCTCCCTCCCTCAGCCGCCCCCCCCCAGGCTCTGTCCCTTCCCCCCCCGCCGGCTCCGGAGGGGCTGGGCCGGGCCCGCCGTCCCGCCCGGTCTCACCTCCTCCAGGAAGCGGGTGACATCGTAGACGCTGCCGTGGATGACCAGCCAGGTCTCGCGGCTGGAGTTCCGCTTCGCCACCTCCTCCAGCGTGAAGACGGGCCCGGTCTCGGCCGCGCCGCCGCCGCCGGCCTCCCCGCGCTCCCCGGCCTCCATGCTGGCCGCGCGGCGCCTTCGCCAAACGACCGGTTCGACCCAGGGCGGCCGCCGTAGCGCCGGGGCCACGCCCCCTGGAAGGCTAACGGCGCGCTGCGGCGGCCGGCTCGGCCCGTCGACCAATGGAGAGCGAGGGGCGCAGCGGCATGCAGCCAATGGGGGAGCGCGGCGGCGGGCGCCGGCCAATAGCGAGCGGCCAGAGCGACAGGGCGGGAAGGTGCTGCGCCTCGCCTCGCTTCGGGCAGCGCGCGCCGGCCCGGCGCAGCACCCGCCACGGTTCCGGCCCCCTTCCGGCTCCAGCTCCCCACGGTTCCGGCTCCCCAGGGTTCCCATCCCCATTTCCCTCCCAGGTGCCGGCTCCCCGCGGGCCGTGGGTTGCTCTGACACCCACCGGGAGCGAGGGGCCTGCCCCGTGTCCATCCCCAGCCTCCAGTGCCTCTGGCCTGCCGGGAAACCGGCCAGTGGCCCGCAGCCCCCCGCAACAACCCATCTCCGGGTCGTGTCTGGCGGCGAGAGCGGTGGGAAGGCGGCCGGGGTGCTGCCACGGGAGCGGCACCGTCCACCTGCGGCTGGTGCGGGGACAGGGGGTGACCGGTGCCAGAGTCCAGCACAGGGCAACTGGGATGACGAAGGGAGTGGAGCATCTCCCTTATGAGGAAAGGCTGAGGGAGCTGGGGCTCTTTAGTTTGGAGAAGAGGAGGCTGAGGGGTGACCTCATTAATGTTTACAAATATATCAAGGGTGAGTGTCACGAGGATGGAGCCAGGCTCTTCTCGGTGACAACCAATGACAGGACAAGGGGTAATGGGCTGAAACTGGAACATAAGAGGTTCCGCTTAAACTCGAGAAGAAACTTCTTCTCAGTGAGGGTGCCGGAGCCCTGGCCCAGGCTGCCCGGGGAGGTTGTGGAGTCTCCTTCTCTGGAGACATTCAAGACCCGCCTGGACACGTTCCTGTGTAGCATTATCGAGGCGTTCCTGCTCTGGCAGGGGGATTGGACTTGATGATCTTTCGAGGTCCCTTCCAATCCCTGACATTCTGTGATTCTGTGAAAGCGTACGGAGCTGCCCAGAGAGGTTGTGGAGTCTCCTGCCCTGGAGACTTTCCAACCCGCCTGGACGCGTTCCTGTGGGGCTGCCCTGGGTGACCCTGCTCTGGCAGGGGGTGGCACTGGGTGATCTCTGGAGGTCCCCTCCAACCCCCAACATCCTGTGATTCTGTGCTGGCAAGAATCCCTTGTCAGGAGCTGTAGCACTTCCTCAGAAATCTTTTGGCTCTGCTGCCGACAGGAACAGCTCTTCTGCTGCCCCTTTAGTTTTGGTTCTTTCCGCATGTGTACGAGACAGATGGCCACCTCGCAGATCTTTCAGTGGAGGTGCAGCACGCCCTCTGAGTGCTGCGCTTTTATTAGTTTCTAAAGCAAAGTGCACGCAGATTTGCCAGGAGTTGCTCCCTCTCCCCTGCCGGCCACACTGAACAGGTTCAGGGACAAGAGAGATTCTTGGGAAGCTCAGGATCGTGAGCAGCTTGTAAACTGGGTGCTTTTAATTTATGATCTCACAATCATGACCATGGAATTTATTTTCTTGTACTTGCAGTGCAGGTATAACAGTGCTGGACTGTTTGTTTTAACGTAAGTGCTGAGGAGGCAGAAATGCCCTGTGTTGTAAGAAGTGCTAATACGCTGGCTAAATATTAAAAGTATACGCAAAGAGAACTGGAGCAGGCTAATGTCTGCCTGGTTTGCTAGAGCTGGGATTTTTCAAAGCTGCTCAAGCGAACCAGGTGCCCGTGCCTGGCTTGCCACTAAGTTGGGATCTCTGCGGGAAGGAAACACACTGGAGGTGCAGCCTGGGAGACGGATCAGCTCGAAGGCGTTATCCCAACTGACTGTGCTGCCTGCCCACGGCCACTTCAGTACAACGAGAGGTTAGCGCCCTGAAAATCTCAGGTTTTGCATCAAACAGATCTTCCAGGTCACTCTCTGGCATGAAAGCAGGGTGTCTTTTCTTACTGAGGAGAAAGAAATGGCTCCAGTGGTCCCTTCCCCTAATCCAGTCCCTGTTGTAAAGCACGACCTTTGCAGGTGGCTCAAATTCTGGGCTGAGGCCTGGCTTTCATACGCCGGCCTCGGCCACTTCTCCTGGCCTTGTCCTGCCGGCTTTGTACAAGGAAATGGGGATCGAGCTGCAACCAAAGAAGTAGTAAGGAAATAAAGCCGCTGTCCTAAGTAAAGGATAAAACGCGGGGAGGGAAGGCATTTGACTGGGCTCAGTCTAATTCATGTGGGATTCAAACCCATCTCCTGCTGCCAGTGTGTTCTCTCTTGGGAAGTCATCTACAAATCCAGAGATTCCACAGCAAGAGCTGAACTTCACTGGATTTTCCCCATCCTCTGGTGCCTTTTGGTGGTGACTTTCCCTCACGCAGCTCCTTAAGGCGCCCCATTCTCACGGCTGTGGCAAAGAGCGTTTGTCTTTGCAAGTGCCTTTACTGCCTCGTGCTTCCGAGCGAGCTCGCAGGCTGTCGTCAGAACTCTTACTCACGCTCTTCTGGCCCGGTGAGTGGCGTTTCTGCTTCTCCCACAGCCTGGCAGGCAGCGCAGTGCACGGCTGCACACGCTGCCTTTGCTGTCCCGCTCCGCTGAACTGTTGGCTTTTGCGTGGCCACCTTCTAAATGAAACTTTGTGTTACTTCACGACATTTACTGAGACAGCCATAAAGCCACACTATCTCTCTGTCTCTCGGTGCTCTCATCTATGATAGTTTTTATTTTTTTACTGAGGCAATGCACGCACACTTGAAGTCCTCCTTTAAACACACACCCATTCCCCACCGTGACTCGGTGAACTCTGCAGCAACTTCCTCCAAGCCAAGTGTCAGAACCAGCGCTCTGTCTGTACGTGCTCGGGCTGTGCAAAGCAGCTGCTAAAGCCACGCTGTGCTTGAAATCCTTGGCCTCCTCTTCCTCTCTGTGTTACAGGCCGGAGGGTGCAAACCTCACAGCTTCCTCTCCAGTGCTTTCAAAGCAACACAGATACTTCACTGAGAGATGCAGATTCTGTTGTCTTCTCTACTTAGGCAAGTCCACGCATTTACTTCACGAGATATTTGTATGTTGTTAAAATCTCAGCCTGTTGATCTGAAACTTCATCCCAGTCGCCTAATCGATAGCTCAGTAGCTAAAATATTGAGCTGCTGCTTCTTTTTTGATGCTTTCTGTTTACCTTTTTCCAGGCATTAGGGATGCTTCCCTGATCCCGCGTGTAACCCGAGTATCCTCTCTGACACGGAAGCATTTCGAGCTCCTCGCAGCGACGGGACACGCAGCCTTGCCGTTCTCCCTGCAAGGGCTACGTCCTGCCAACCGCCGCGGGATTTCATCATCGCGCGCCCCCGCTGCCACAACATCCTCCCGCCCGCCTTTGGCAAGCGCGGTCACGCCTGGGTTCGCACAAAGAGCTGCTGTAAAGGTCGCTGCCCTCTTGCTTTGCCCAGGCTGCCCACTTCTCAGCACGCTTCTGCTTTTCCACCTCGCCATCGCCGCCGATTTCTCTGTAGCCACCCGCTGCCTTTCGATGGCTCCTTGGCGCTGTGTCTGTTTGGGGCTTGCGCATAACGCCGTGACGCCCTGACCAGGCTTTCCAGGCACATTAGCAACACAAATAATGAGCACGGTAGCAGGCGAGCTCTATATTTATTTATTTATTGAGCAACAGAATTCAGTGGCTGCTCTTCCCCAGCGTTATCAAAGCCAAACAGAAGTCAGAAACCTGTTGCGCGTCTCTCTAGAGAGCCAGCCCTTTAGGGCAGGTGCTGCTCTCCTGTCGGGTGCAGCACTGCGCACCAGCGGAGAAGGGAAAGGGGCGCGCGGTGACCAGCTGCCCCCGGTGATTTTCCTGTTTTGTTTTCCACTGTAGTTTGGACAGAAAGACAGACCCCAGGCCGCAGCAACGTGCAGAACTTGTTCCCTGGAATGTTTTCCTTCATCCGCAATCACTTCATCAAAATCCATAAATCAACTAGTTAAGACTAAAAAGCACAAACACGACTACGATTTGTGTCTTCCTGGCCGGTGTTTCTTTTGGCACGTGAAACACCAAACCTTTTCCTGAAAAAAAATGATGGTGACACTGGGCAAGGATTCAGCGAAACGCGACGGCAAGGCCACTTATATTCCGAGTCCAATGCCTGCTTCAATAATTCCTGCTTCCTTTTCGTTCATCATAGGAGATTCAGAGATTAAAACAATGGTTCACATTTCTGTCTTGACTCTGGAAATGACAATTTCAGGCTCATTTCCCAGTGCTGGGTGCTCTGAATGCAGAGCTGGCCACGAAAATGTGTGAGAAAGAAGCTTCACTGAGATACTGAGGCCACAGCTCCTGTTCCATGCCCTCTCCTGGCTCTGGCAGCATGGAGGGAGATTAGCACCTTCTCGGCTCTGCCGTGGTGATCGCTACTCGCTGACATCCATCAGCGTCACCCCGCTGCTGGCCAAACGCTCCCAGCAACGGCAGAAACCTCAGCGGCCTCTTTGAAGCCAGAGCGGTTCCATCTAGCAGGGTGGGAAGCAATCTGCTGAGATCTGAAGGGACAACCCCTTCACCACGGAGATGCTGATGAGGGTGAGGAGATGATGGCAGCCCCGGGGGGGGGCGAGGACAGGAGGCAGAGGCGGTGAACCTGGTCAGCATCAGCTCTTCCGCTTCTCCTGTGTGAAGCTTGGCTCAAAGGAGGCTGGTGGGCACCGAGCAGTTTTGCCCAGGTGTCTCAGAGATAAAGTTGGCTTTGTTTCCCTTGGGAGAAGACTCTTTTCTGATCTTGGAGCAAAAATAAATGAAATGGCTCAAAATCCTAAAACTGGCGCTAGGCTGGTGGGATCTGCCAAAGCGGCTGGTGCATCAGGTTGGAGCAGTGTGTACTTTAGGCGCAGAAGATGCTGAGCTTTTCAGAAAACATTGAGTTTTCTAGTCTAAGAGTGGTGTTTGAAAGGTTCTGAGGGTCTGATCCTATGGCTGGTGCTGATCAGCCTCTCCTCGAGTTGCTGGAACAACAGTGAAGTTCAGAGTCCCAGCTCATCTTGTGACAGAAAAAGAGCAAAATCGTTTTGCCCATGATTATTTCATACGGAAAAGTATTTTAACCCAAGTGTGTTGCTCTGTCCTCTTCTCCCAGCCCAGGAAACAGCCATTGGTATCTCCCTCAGCATCCTTCCTAATGCTGCATGGCAGTGACACACCGGCCGCGTGACAGGGCTGCACCACGTCCTTGCTCTCCCCAGGGCCATCCCACTGTCCCGGGCAAACAGCCGCCCTTCTTTCTTCCACAGACCATTTTTATCTCCCTTTGTTTGCCAATAAAAAAAAAAAACCAAACTGTTTTCCATCTGACACACAGGTTTTTTCTCTCACGTGTGTTTCCTTTCTCCCCTGGCCAGGGGCGGAGGGAAGGGAGTATCCTGGATAACCTCATGCGAGAGGAATTTTCACGCGCTTTTCCACCCCAGGTGGGATCGTCTCCAGAGCGGTGGTGTAGGGGAACTTCTTGTGGAGCAGAGGCGCGGTGTCCCTTTAAAGGTGTGGACAACCCAGCTTAGGCCTAAACAAAGGCTCTGTCCTTGAAGCTGCCTTGGAACACAGGCAGGAGGAGGTTTTATCTGTTTTGTGAAGAGCCTTGCCGGGGGCGGGGAGAAGGCGGGGGCGAGAGCCGCCTGCGTTGGGCACTACCCAATAAAACACTGGCGCGTGTAAACCTGTATCTGACCAACTCGGTTCTAGGGGCACGCGCGGGGTCGCTGCTGAACTGTACAGATTGAGCTGTCCGGAGCAATAAAGGAGAACTACTTGTAGCCGTATCGGTGGGATTTGTCGTTGTCTTGACCGGCTCTCCGACGGGACCCTCCTCACGGTGGGGGTGAACGTTCTCTGCGTCCAAGCAAGAGGGATCCTGGTGCTGGCCATCGCCTCCTCGAGGCACCAGTTCTTCTGGGCCCTCACGAATCCTGAACGAGACGTCAAGACGCTGGCACAGGGACGTCACTTTGTCACGACGGGCGAGGGCAGCGGCCTTCACAGGCGGCTGGAGGACACGGAGCGGGTGTTTACGGCGTGGGAGAAGGCCCCGGCTGTTCTATAGCCTAGAATAAATGGCATAAATCTTTAAAAAATAATGAAGAGGAACAAAATAACCGCCAGCTGACGCTCGAAGGGCCCCGCCGCTGTCCCGCCTCAGGCCTCGGCGCTCCCTCTCCCCCACGGGCTCCGCCCCACCGCCAGGGGGGCGCGCGGCCGCCGCGGTGCACGCCGGGAGCTGTAGGCGCCGCTGGTGCCCGCGCGGTGCACGCCGGGAGCTGTAGGCGCCGCTGGTGCCCGCGCGGTGCCCGCCGGGAGCTGTAGGCGCGGGCGGAGCCGTGCCTCGGCCTCATCGTCACTTCCGCCGGAGCGGGGCAGCGTCACTTCCCGGCGGGCTGGCGGGGGGGGGGGCCCGCGGCGATGATGGCGGAGCGGCGCGGCCTGCCCGAGGAGTCGGTGAACGGCTGGGTCCTGCAGTTCTACTTCCACCAGGCCGTGGCGGCCTACCGCGCCGGCCGCAACCGCGATTTCCGCGATTTCCGCGACGTCATGCAGGGTGGGCCCGGCCCGGGGCGTGGGGAGCGGGGCCGGGCCGCGGGGGGGCGGCGGGGAAGGGGCAGGCCCGGCGTGAGGGGGAGGCCGGGCGGGGGGAACGTGGTGCGGGCCGTGCTGAACCGGTGTAACCTCCCCGCTCCTTGTCCCGCAGCGCTGCTAGTGCGGCCCCTGGAGAAGGAGCCCGTGGTGGCCCAGATGCTGCGCATAATGCAACTGCTGTCGCGGATTGAGGAAGGAGAGAACCTGGGTAGGTCCCCGGCCCTCCCAGCGAGGCCCTGGCGAAGCCCCAGGGACGAGCTCGCAGTGAGCCCCTCCGGCCAGGGTGTGCCTTGTTCTGCGACCGTGTCCCTGCGGCTCCCAGGAGCCGTTTCTGCGCAGAGCAGAGGTGTGGGTTGAAGCTGTTGAACTCTAGGAGCTCACCCCTGAGGGTGAGGGAGCACGGACTGTGGCAGTTGGTATCTGCGCCACACTGCCGTGGCAAGTGAAAGGCTGTTACCGTTAGCCAAGAGCAGGGTGCTTGAACCCAAGCTCCAGGGCTGTGCTGCTCCCACAGTGCTTCCCCAGGTCAGTTATTTGTAGACAAATGGTGCTTCTGTAGCTTTCTGTGCCCGGGGGTGGATCTCGCCCAGGTGAGATGCTTGGCAGTCAGTCTGCCATTCCCTCTCTTGTCGTTCATCCCCAGAAGCTCTAAAATTTGCCATCAGACCGAACAAATGAGTAACCACGTGTCTGCGAGGCGTTGCTGTGAACGCCTCCCAGACAAGCGGCTGTGAATTCTTGTAGATTGCACCTTCGATAAAGAGTTGGAGCTCACCCCTCTTGAATCGGCGATTGGTGTCCTGGAGCTCATTCAGAGAGAATTCTCTGTGTCTGAGAAGAAAATGGAAAGTCTTCAGAGAATGGTGAAGGAAGCTGTAAGACCCTTTTTTTTTTTCCCCGCATAAATACTCTGCTCAGCCTTTGTCTCAGAAAGGTCTTGTGTAAATGGCAGTGGGGATTGCCTCACTTGTAGAAAACTGCCGTTAGGACTGACTTGGCTGCAGACTTGGCTCGTCAGCACGTTGCTGCTTCATCAGTTAATTGGTAGAAGTTGTTTCTGTGCGTAAGTTGGTGCTAAGCTGTTACCAGTGTGCCATGCTCGATTACGATAGCGCTGCTGTCGTGTGTCAGCAGAGAAACCGGTGTTTGTTTTCTTCTCTAGGCTGTTATCGTCTGCATCAAGAACGGAGAGTTTGAGAAAGCTGCAAAAATTGTCAAGAGGCATATGGGGAAGGAGTTCAAAACCCAGGTGAGCCTGTGCCGGTGTGAAAAGCGGTCGGTGCGATACGTCTCACGGGGTGTTGGGACCTGTAACGCAGGCGTTGAAAGGTTTTACCCGAGCAACACGTCTTGGGGAGACCTGAACGAGAAGAAAGGGTCAGAGTGACAAAGTGGAGAGAGTTCTCCGCGAATGATGGACCCTCAGGTTACATGTTTCTAGAGCATCTCAGCTGGCACTTGGAAGCTCCCTGTTATGTTTCCTGACGTATCGTCATGGGCCTTGCAGGCAAACTCAAGCTCGCGTGTAGAGCGCGAGTTCCTGCGGAAGGCGGGTTCTGAAAGCAGAACCAGTCCCCGTTCCTGTCTCTGTAGGCAGTCATAACTGTGGAAACAAGGTGGCTCTCCTCCTCCTCTGGCCTTTTCCCAGCCGTGTGTCAGTGTGAAGAAGTTGTGCCCAGAGGATGTCGAATAGGAAAGGCCACACCCCAGCTCCTGCGGTTGTTTTTTACACCACTGTATCTATTCAGAGCGTTTTTACCCCTCCCCTAGAAAAAGAGGACCGAGCTGTTGGCTGTCATCCGGGAGAAGAATTCTGACCATCCCGCAGTCCAGAACTTCTCTTACAAGAACTTCCAGCAGAACGTGTTTCAGTTCCTGAAGACTTACGTGGACGATTCGGAGCCCTTGCTGCTGACGGTACGCACCTGCCCTGCTCTTCCAGCTTCTGCCCCAGCGGGGGGCACAGGAACACGGCACAAGGGGCAGATTTGGGGAGAACTGATACTTACTTTGCCACGTGGCAAAGAAATACAGTAATTTGCCTTCTGTGCCAGTAACAAGAGTTTAGGCACTTAATTAATGGTGGGTTGAATCTAAAATACTTTAAATGGAGTTTGTTCCTAAGAGGTTTATGCAGTTTTTTCATGGGTGTCACAACTTTTAATGGATAGGTGTGAACCGTGCCGTCTGAACCGCAAGTAGCGGCGTAAAACGGCTTTGGGAGGGGATGAAAATCGGACGGCAGCGCGAGGAAACATCCTCATAATGGTTATGTGCTTTCTTTTCTGTCCAAGATAATGAAAAAGACTTTGAATTCAGAACATACCAGAAAACGAAAACACTCAGCGGTGACTCCTGAGCCTGTAAATGGGCCAAAAGACCAGGCAGAGGCTCTGGAGCCCTTGGGAAGGGAAAAGAGCCCAGTGGGAGCTCCAGAGCCTGCAGGACCAGCAAAAGATCAGGAAGGAGTTCCCAGCCCTGCAGGAGCAGCAAAAGACCAGGAGGGAACTCCCAGCCCTGCAGAAGCAGCAAAAGATCAAGAAGGAGTTCCCAGCCCTGCAGAAGCAGGAAAACATCAGGAGGGAGCTCCCAGCCCTGCAGAAGGAGGAAAAGATCAAGAGGTTGCTCCCAGCCCTGCTGAAGGCGCAGAAAGCCCCACGGCAGCTCGCGAAGCAATGGAAGACGCTCCCGACCCAGCAGCAACTCCTGATCATCTAACAGCGGCCACTGACGTCTTGGAAAATTCTTCAGAGCCTATGGAAATATCTGAAAAGCCAGCAGCAGCTCCAGAACAGCCTGGAGAGTCCTTCAGGGACTTGGAAAGGTGGGCAGAGGAACCTGGCTCTGCGTTGTGGCTGGAGTGTGGCAGCACTTCTCTTCCTGACGGGTAGTTTACTCTGTCGAAGGCAGCTTTTAACTTCCCTGAACGCCAGCCCAAGCAAGCGCCCCAGGCTGTCGCTATCTGGATCACAGTAAAAATATTAAAGATGTTGTTTGTTTGATTGTTTTTTTCTGAAGACACGTAGTACTCTGTAAGCTGTGGAGGGCGGGCGGTGGCTCCTAGAAGGTTTGCTCTCGCAGAACCCGTTTAGGAGGAGGGCACACCCTCCCCAGTAGTTGTTATTTGCACCCTGGGGTCAGTAGTGGAGGGTCTGATTTTGGTGAAGTGGAGCCACCTCGGTGATATCTTTCCCAACCTGCTCAGTTCTGTTTATTTTGTAGGCAGCCCTCTGGAACTGTAACCACCTACGGGATTTCTGTTCTGAGAGAAGCTTTCAAGATCCTGTTGGACTCCCAGGATTCCAATGAGCTCTTCACGAAACTGGATGAAACAGACTTTTCTCACCCCAAGCAACTGTCTCCTTCTGTATCCCACAGAACCAAGAGACGGCACGAAGAGGAGAATCAAGATTCTGAGATCTCAGACCCTCCTGAAATACCCCATAAGGGCAAACGCTTGTTGACCATAAGCAAACTGGTCATGGGGCAAGACAGTCAGTTCGGCGAGTCCAGTGAGACCCCAGACTCTTCCCAGGAGCCAGTTGTATCTTCTGCCTCCAGACCCGTTCAGAAACCGCAAGGCCAGCCCGAACCTCCTAAGTGTGTCAAGTATGAAGCTCGTCTCTTGTGGTATATTCTAACCTGCACCCGACCTTTTGGCTTGGAGCTGACGAGCGGTAGCACGAGAAACAAAGATCTTGATCCGTGCGTGTATTGACCGTTAGCGTACGTGGAACCGGGCAGAGTAAAGGCTGTCTTGTCCTTCTGCTTTGCCGTTTGGGTAACGGGGAGGAGAGAATGATCTGGCTTGCACTGGCAGCGAGTCGGGCGCTGCAGTGAGCGATTCCAGGGCGCGTATCGCAGGTAACGCGTGCGTCTCCGCGCTTTGGTTCGCGGTGCTGAAGCTGGAAAGAGATCGTAGGGGCGTCTTGCAGAACAGATTAAACTCTCCTTTCTTGGTTAAGAAACTCCCTGGCTGTAGCTTTCTGCCTGTTGATGAGTTGTCGCTTTCATTGTGCCTGAAGTGACCGTGGTAGGAGGTAGGGATATGTTAGGGGTTTTCCTTTTTATAAGGGTTGCCCACAGAAAATGGCAGGCTGGAAGAAGTCTAAAATTAACACTGGTAAGAGACTTGTGAGTGTCTCCTGTAGGCTGTGGTGAGGGCAAACAGAGCTTCTGGCTTAAATGTCTGTAGCTGTTCTTTTTTGCCTGGTGAAGTTGCATGGCAGCAGGGAATTCTAGTTAATAAACGTCAGGCTGACGCTGGCTCGAGCAGTTCTCCAGTTTGAGCTCTGCTACTGAGCAAGCTGGTTCCCACTGCAGCTGGAAAATGATTTCTTGCCCGTGCCACTCGTGTGGGTCTCTTATCTTGAAGCCTGTACATGTCAGGGCTTGTGGTAGCAGAGGTGCTAGTGACATCTGTCTGGAAATGTCATTGTGTGCGGCTCCGCTCGTAGCTGGTTCTCAAATGTTTACATGCAGGAAAGAGACAGCTTGAAGTTAGACTAGAGGTTATTTTCCTGTGACGAAAACCAGCTTCATTTACAGGGGATGTGACAGCCAGGGGTGAACCTTGTGCAGACTTAATTTCATCTCACAAGTTTGTGCTTCAGGATTGGAAGGAGGAGGCAGCCTCGAGGCACTTGATTGCACCAAGAGGCCTCTGTCGCTTGGCTGACCTTGGCAGTGTTCGTAGTGAAACAGTAAGAGTGAAATTGCTTGGGAAGGCTGACGGCTTCTCCCCTGAGCTGTTGGCAGGTCTGTGCCACGCACAGAGGCCTGGCAAGTCCAGCTGTGCGTGTGTGTTTGCTCTAAGCGCTTAATTGCTGTGAATGCTGGCTACAAAATAAAATGCTTTTTGCCCTGTTGTGATCCAAGTGTCCCTGCACCTTCTCCCTTTAAAACAGTAGCCAAAGTAAGCCAGTAGCCAAAGTAAATACTTGCCTGCTTTCAGGTCCTTCAAAGGAAGGTGGAACAGCTCGTATGGTGAAGAAGAAAAGGACAGCTGGAGTGACGAGGACGAGCTCTTCGCGGATGCGGGTAAGAACAGAGTCCCTGTCGCAGGTGTTAATTGACAATAGTCTTGGCTTCGGGGCTTGTTTACTGGTGTCTGGCCACCATCTGTGTGACTGAATTTTGAAACCACACATCCCAAAAGCCCAAGAAAATCGGTAGCTGCCCAGCTGTGAAATGTTTGGTCTTTGTACCTCTGATGTGAAATGCGTGCCCAGAAGCCCTCTTCAAGTTTCAGACTGATGATGCTTAGCTTACAGGCTGTAAATATTGGAAACACAGTTCCTTCCCCGTTCCCACTTTGGCACCATGCAATAAAGGTTTAAGTTTCCCTTTTCAGCTAGATCAGTTTTTTCCAGTTGAGGCCCCTTTGGAGCCAGATATGCAGCTTAGCTGGTGAAAGGGAGCAGACAATGGGTGTCTCATTCCAGCGCTGGCCACATCGTGGATGGACGCTCCCGTTCATGACGTATCGGCTAGTTGAAAACAAAACAGATCTGGTTGGAAAGCTTTCACATAAAGCAGTTGGGGCTTGAAACAGAAAGGCTGCGCATGCTTTAGCTGTAGAAAAAGGATGGATAAAGGAATTGGGTTTTCCTGTGTGGCGCGGGACGCTCTTGTGGGCTGGCTGCTCAGTTAAGGCCGAGGAGGTCTGCACTTCTGAGTTAGGGTGAAGTGTAACCCTCTTGCTTTGCTTTTCAGTGCCGTTAGAGACAAACAGCCACAACACCACGGTCTTTGGGTCCAAGAAACAGGTAACGTAGAGCCTTTAAGTCTTTTCAGTAACACCTGAAATTGCCATGTGTCCGTATGTAAAAGCAAACTAGCAAACAGTTTGAAGTAACATCGGTGAGGATCGCTGCTCGGCTTCCTCAGCAGCCTGTCACTGGCAGGCTGTGGCTTGTCGCCCACGTGTCGGAGAGTTTCAGCATCTTATTTCGAGTGAGGGACATGTGTACAGGAGCTCTTACTGGGGAAGAGGTCCTGACTTTGGTGCTGATAGTGAATCTCACCCCTGCTCATAGGAGGGCGGTGGGCCTGGCGGTGCTGGGTTAACGGTTGGACTTGATGATCTTAAAGGTCTTTTCCAGCCGGAAGGATTCTGTGATTCAGAGATAGCTGCTGTGCTGCACGACATAGCACTTTGTTCCCAGTAACTGCCTTCTGCTCTTATTTTACATTTTCCTTCCAGTAAAGAAGTTCAGGAGACCTACAGACCTGAACTTCCAGATTTTATTTTTATTTTTTTGTTAACGTTCTACTCGTGTGCGGTCAGGCGGGGTGCAGGCAGGGAGTACTTTGTGTCTCTGACACTTGCTGTCGCATCAGAAGGTAACTCCTCTTTTATGTGGTCAGTACCATGTGTTGGAAACAGAACTGAGCTTGTGTAGGAGGCGAGCGCTTTTCTCCTTCATAACAACGATGAGAGAGTGTCTGACAATTTGGTGTCGTGTGCTGTTGACAAGACACCTCTGTCTCTCCTGCATGACTAGCGCAGGTGACGGGGAGCTCACACACCAGGAAGGAGCTCTGGTGTGGTTCTCTGCCAAGTGCAGCTCCTCCCTGGACATGCCCTCTGTGCTCACAGCGCCCTGTTTGCTTCCTCTTTTTGTAGAAGTGGACGCTACAAGAGAGCGAGTGGATCAAGGAGGGCGTGAAGAAGTTTGGAGAAGGCAGGTGGAAGTCCATCTGCCAGAAATACCCCTTCCAGAATCGCACGGCAGTGATGATCAAGGATCGCTGGCGGACCATGAAAAAGCTCGGAATCCTCTAAAGCTGGGAGCCACAGGACTCTCGGTGCAAAAACCTTATTTTTCTTTTCAAAGAGGGACTGGAATGCTAGCAGCAGGGAGGCTGTGCTGCGGGGGCCGGCATGGCAAGCCCCTCCAGCTCGTGGTACCCAAGACTGCTGCAGCAGATGGAAACCACATGTGAGGGAAACCAAGGAGCCTCGTGGCTCGAGTTGTAGCTGCGAGGCTTGGGTCTTACCCGCTCGGCAGAAGGGGCGCAGCCCATCACACGTGCTTAGAAACAGCCGGGACCGGGACTTTTCCACCTGACAGCTGCAGCCTTTGTAGAATGCAGCAGCCTGTCAGGTTGGGATTCAAAGACAGGTCGCTCTGCTCGGGTGTTCTCAAAGGGCAGGATCATCCTGTCGGGGGCTATTTTTATGTGTTTTAACTGTCTAAGCTGCGAATCCCTTTGTTTCAACCATTTGCGCTTGGTCACTTGTGGAAGAGAGGCAGCACATCGTCCCAGAGCTTCTGGGGAGAAGAGATTTGGCAAGGTGATATGCCTACATTTGTTTTATTTTATTTTTTTTTCCACATCTCTCTCTGCTTTGTAAATGACTAGTTCGTCAGTATGAACTTCTCCCAGCTCTGAGGCTTTAAAAACTTTTTTTTTTTTGGTTCAGTACTTAAATGTTGGTAGCTCCCATGTTCAAAGTTCCAGTGCTTAGTGTCAGTTGTATTCTTCCCGACGCTTCTGCGTGTGGCCCCTGCAAGCACACGAGCTCCTAGCGTGCTGTTCCTGCCTTGGGGTGCCAAAGCTGGGCTCGGGGGTCTGAGCGGTCTTTGTAACAATAAAGTTCCTTTCTTGTTGGATTTCAAGAGTTGTTTATTGAAGTGTGAGCTTGGACCTCACAGGTAGAAACGTGGCTGTTTGGGGCTCTGCCTGCTCGCTCGGCAGCCTCTCATGGCTGCATTCCTGCAGCACCGGTGCTGGGGAGAAGTCTGTTTGGCAACACCTGCTTCCCCCTCTGGCCTTCAGCAGCAGCTGCTGCCGTTTCCCTCCTGTTCTGCCCGGGAAACCGTTTCCCTGGGCTTGGAGCAGCCCTGGGCAGGTGGGAGCAGCCCACAGAGCTCTGTGGAAGCTTGATGTAAACCACTTTTTTCCCCTCTCAGTTTGCAGAGTGGCAGCACACTGGACAGCGAGAGAAGTGGGGCTGCCTGGGGACTGTGGTGCTTCCCCGCAGCCCCCTCGTCCTCTGCCAAAGGGTTGGGCTGGGTGAGCTCTAAGGCAGAAGGGCTGCATCAGCTCCTGCTCCCCGCTGGGATCACCTTGAGCCGGTGCTGTGCTCCTCCTGACACCGGCAGTGCCGCTGCCGAGCGGTTAATGATTACCTCCACTGCCTCGGGTCCCCGCTTGTGCCCTGCCCCAGCGTGCTACGGAGCAGGATGCTGCTGCTGCTGGTGCTCCTGGCGCTGCTGGGCCCTGCTGGCTGCCCCAAAACTGAGCCCCTGAGCAGCTCTGGCCAGGAGCCCCTCTTCCGCGGGGCAGATCGCTACGACTTCGCCGTCGTCGTCCCTGCCGGTACAGTGGAGTGCTTCTGGCAGTTCGCGCACCAGACCGGCAACTTCTTCTTCAGCTACGAGGCGAGTGTTGCGGGACGTGGCCCAGCGAGGTGGTGGGGATCGACGATGGGGTCGGGGATCAGCAGTGTGTGTCGGGCTCCGCAGCTGGTGCTGGCTGCCTCCTCCGAGGGTGCTTCAGGTCCTGCGGCGGGTGACTGTCCAGCACCTTGGTCCTGAGACAGGGTTTTCACACAGAGTAAGACCCCATGGGGTGAAGACCAGGTGCCAGCTGAGCCCCAGACCTTCTGCCCCCAGAGCAGAGGCAGTTTGCCTCACACACTGAACGTCCTTGGTCAAGACAGGGAATGGCTGCAGCCACGTGGAAGCTTCATCTGGGGGACTGTGCTTTTTTTTTTTTTTAAGGCAATTTAATTGTTTTAATACCCATTTTAAACCCACAGATCAGTGCCCAGAGCTCTGGACGGAGTACCTGAGCCCCTAGAGCTCACTTGCAGAGAGCTCTGCCCTTGCCTGGGCTGACCGGAGGCTGTTGCACAGCCCTCGGCTCCCCACTCCCCAGCTGGAAGGCGCACTGAAGGTCTTGGGCACGGCCCTCTCTGCTTGTCCCCATGCTCTGTCCCCGCAGGGGAACTGCAGCCCTTCTATCTCCTGTTTACACTTGGCTGGTTGAAGGAGAGCCAGGGCACGGCTGTGCCCGGCACTGGTGGCTTTCCCCCGGCTCTGCGCTCAGCAGAGAAGTCCCATGGGAACACAGCCCAGCACCGGGGCTCGGCACAGCTCCATCTCCCAATGCTCCAGTGACTGCCAGCGCTGGCTGCACTGGATCCAGGCAGCAAAGAGCTGAGGTGGGAGATGTGGAGTCTGTGCGAGCACCCACAGCGCCATGAGCAGGCATTGGGAACCACGAGGCTCATCATCCAGGGCTGGGGGTTGGGCTTTTTTCTTCTTTTATGCATAGCTGGGAGCTCACTGGAGGATGTTCTTAGCATCAGCTCACAGTAATAATGGAGCACTGCCCCACAGACCCCAAACCAGCCCTGCACACGAGGGCTCCCACCTGCTCCATGGGTGCAGAGTCAGGCCCACAAATGCCCCTCGGGCGTTTCCTGCCTCCAGGTCCAACGGGCGACGGGAATCGGCAACAACAGGAACATCCGAGCCACGGCGAGCGACCCCAACGGCTTCCAGCTTGGCTTCTCCCAGAACGTGCGAGGACAGATCAACTTCCTCACCAAGGAGACAGGTCCCCTCTTGCCCCGGTCCCTCCAGCAGCTCCGAGCCCGTGCATCCAGACAGAGCTTCCCGCAGCATTCGTCGGTCCCATCATGGGGAGAACAAGGACCGAGCACTGGGGGTGGCTCTGCCTGGCAGCAGCTCTTCTGCTCCAAAAACAATGTTCCCCATTTTGCTCTGCAGGTTTCTACCAGCTGTGCCTGGACAACCAGCAAAACCACTTTGGCCTCATGCAGGTCTATCTTAATTTCGGTGTCTACTACGAAGGCTTCGACACGGAAAAGAAGGAGCCAGAAAAGAGGAAAGAGCTGAACAACACTCTGGAAGCAATCGAGGTGAGGGTCACGGTGACCACAGGGTGCAGTGGGGATGGGCACGTCCTCCCACAGGAACCGAGAAGGGCGTTTGCCGTTGGCCGAGCTGCAGCTTAACTCGGCGCCGAGCAGCTCCGAGCACGGCTCTGCCAGCCCCAGGCTCCTGCCTCTCCCTGCAGGTCAGCATCCGGAAGCTGCAGCTCCAAATCTTCCACATGTGGCGGTACTACAACTTCGCCCGCATGCGGAAATCGTCCGACTCCATCCTCCTGGAGTCCAACTACGACTACGTCAACTGGTGGTCGATGGCTCAGAGCTGCGTCATCGTCCTCTCCGGTGTGCTGCAGCTCTACTTCCTGAAGCGCCTCTTCCACGCACAAACCTCGGGCAGGCAGAAGTGCTAGCAGCGCCCGAATCGGTGGGCAGGACCACTGCCGGCGGTGCTGGGTGACCCAGCTGCTGCTACGATCCTTCACAGAGCAGGAGGGAAGGCTGGATCCTGTTTCGAAGGAGGCAGAAGAGCTCCCCCCACTCCTCCCTCCAGCTTTAGCCCTGCCTCAGCTGCAATCATCCCGACAGAAAAAAAGCCTGAGCTCTGTGTGCTGGGTCAGTTTGTTACATCCCCACCCATCATTACAGCGTCCCGTGTGCTTTTTCTACCAGACATCCAATAAAGAAACTCCTGGTAGATGCTCAGGGGAGTGATCGCAGCTTGTTGCCTCCCACCCATCCTCTGTGAGCCTGGACAAAGCCCACAGGCAGCTGCTTGTCCCATCCATCCCTTCCTCTATCCCTCCCTCTCTCCCTGCAGCTACATCTCAGCTACAAGCCCCCTCCCCTCTGGAGTCGCACCCCAGTGCGTCGCACTGTCCTGGGAAGCCACAGACCCGCAGCAGGGGCGCGAGGGCTGACCCCCCTCCCTGCTCTGCACTACACAAGAGACACTCTGGGAAAGAGAACAGACTTTATGTGAAAGCAGGGTCAGGTCTGGCAGGTGATGGAGCTCCTCCTCACACGGGCAGCAGGCCCCCCTGGGGGTGTGGGGCTCTGTGCTGGCAGCTCCCAGCCCCTCCACCCTGCTCCAGGCGGGCTCCCCACAGCCCCACGTGCCACTGCTGCACCAGCAGTGCAGGACACGGCCTGTGCTGCTCAGGAACACTTGCACCGTCAGAACGCCGGAGTCCCCCTAGGTCAGCGCGTCCTCGTTGCGCACATACTCCCCAACGTCAGCCTGGTGGAACACCACGATGGCCATGGGGTCCACCTTCCGGCACTCCTGCGTGGATTTGGCAGCCACGCCAAAGCCCTGGGGTGGAGGATGAAAGAAAGGTGAGAGAGAGTTTTCCCCACACCCCACCCCTGGAAAGCACACGGGGGCTGCTCACCAGCGGTACGTCAGCCATGGAGTACACCACGACGCCCTGGTACTGCGCCGTGTTCTCCGTGATGCGGCCCAGGCCCGACTTCAGGACGTGGTTGCCGTAGAGGAAACTCTGCTCCGAGCCAGGCTTCACCCACACCTTGTACTGCAAGAGAGGCGCCGAGCATGAGGGGCTGGGGGAGGTCCCGGCGCAGGGAGGGGGTTGGGGGGTCTGGGGGTTGCGTCCCACCTTGGCGTAGGGCGCCAGGAACTCCAGGGCTGTGACGCTGAGCCGGAACTTCTGCGTCTTGGTGAACTTGCCGAAGCAGGTGCCCAGCGACACCAGGCTCTCCCGGGGGATGCTCACGGCCACCTTCAGCAGCTTCTCGCTGGGAGGGGGGGTGGGCAAAGCCTGGAGCGGTCCCACGGGGGCCGTTCCAAACTCTGTCCGCCCGTCCCCTCCCCGCGGTCCCTCCGCCCCCCCGGTGCCGCTCACCTCAGGTAGTAGACGCGGTCCCGGTGCAGGCGGAAGCAGTAGGTGCCATCGGGCCGGTCCACCAGCAGCTGGATGTTCTCACCGATGCTGCGGGAACAGGCCCCGTGAGCCCACACCGGCCCCGCGGCCCTCCCGCCACGGCTCCCGGGGCCCGCCCGCCCGCCCCCTCCCGGGGCGCATCCCCGCCCCCGTGCGCGGTGCCCGGTGCCCGGTCCCTCACTATCGTCCCAGCTTCTCGAACACCGTCCGCGTCTCCGCCTCCGTCAGCGGCCGCATCGCTCCTCACACGCCGGGAAGCCCGCGCCGGAAGCGGAAGCGGCGCGCCCGGAAGTGGCGCGGCCGTCCAGCGAGACGGGGAGGCCAGAGAGGCGCGATGGCGGCGGCGGCGGCGGCGGCGGAGGAGGCCCGGCTGCTGGCCTGGCTGCGCGGCCCGGCGGCGGCGGGGCCCGGCGGCCCCGAGCTCTCCGCTTACGTGTCGGAGCTGGCGGCGCTGGGGCTGGCGGAGCTGGGCCGGGAACCGGCGCGGCTGGCGGCGGAGCGGGCGCGGGTCGGGGCGGAGACGCGGCGCTTGGCCTTCGAGCATTACCGGGCCTTCATCCGCTCCGCCGAGTGCACCGGCCGCGCCGGCCGCGGCTTCGGCGGCATCGAGAGCCGCCTCGGTAGCTTGCTGGACCGCCTGCCCGCCTTCCAGGACTCCTGCCGGTACGGGCACGGGGAGCGGGGCAGTGGGGGGACCCCCACGGTGGGACCGGGGCGGAAATGAGGGGGGGGGACAGAAAGAAGTGGAGGGATGGAAAAGGTTGGACTCGGTGATCTCAAAGGTCTCTTCCAGCCGAAACTCTTCCGTGATTCTATGACAAGGAATAATGGGTGTAAGTTAGAACATGGGAAGTCCCACCTCAACATGAGTGGAAACTCCTTCCCTGTGCAGGTGCCGGAGCCCTGGCCCAGGCTGCCCAGGGAGGGTGTGGAGTCTCCTGCCCTGGAGACTTTCCAACCCGCCTGGACGCGTTCCTGTGGGGCTGCCCTGGGTGACCCTGCTCTGGCAGGGGGTGGCACTGGGTGATCTATTGAGGGCCTTTCCAACTCCAGCCATTCTATGGTTGTGTCCTGATCCCGCAGGAACTTCATGCGTGACGCCGAGGAGATCGCCTGCAGCCGGCGCATGAACAGCCTGACGCTGAACCGGCACACGGAGATCCTGGAGATCCTGGAAATCCCGCAGCTCATGGACACCTGCGTCCGCAACGGCTACTACGAGGAGGCGCTGGAGCTCGCCGCCTACGTGCGCCGGCTGGAGAGGAAGCACAGCAGCATCCCCGTGATCCAGGTACGCCCCGCTCTGCCCCGTGGCTGCCCCGCACCCGCACCCGGTGGCTGAGGCCTCTCTCTCTCACCCCAGGGCATCGTGGACGAGGTGCGCCAGTCGGCCCAGCTGATGCTGAACCAGCTCATTCAGCAGCTCCGCACCAACATCCAGCTGCCGGCCTGCCTGCGGGTCATCGGCTACCTGCGGCGCATGGATGTCTTCACGGAGGCCGAGCTCCGTGTCAAGTTCCTGCAGGCGCGCGACGCCTGGCTGCGCTCCATCCAGGCCTCCATCCCCGACGACGACCCCTACTTCCACATCACCAAGACCATCGAGGCGTGCCGTGTCCACCTCTTCGACGTCGTCACCCAGTACCGCGCCATTTTCTCCGACGAGGAGCCGCTCCTGCCCGCTGAGGGGCAGGCCCTCAACGAGGGGGCCATCTTCCACGGCTGGGTGCTGCAGAAGGTCTCCGAGTTCCTGCGCACGCTGGAGCGCGACCTCCAGCGCGGCGTGGGTGGCCGCCTGGACTCGCTGCTGGGGCAGTGCATGTACTTCGGCCTCTCCTTCAGCAGGGTGGGGGCCGATTTCCGCGGCCAGCTGGCCCCCCTCTTCCAGCACGTGGCCGCCGCCGCTTTCAAGAAGGCGGTGGAGGAGACGGTGGAGAAGTTCCGCGAGGAGATGAATTCCTACACGCTCATCTCCACCCCGACCGTCCCGGGGGTCAGCGTGGGGGTGCCGGTGCCTGCGGCGCAGCCGGGGACACTGCAGCCGCCCATGGTGCTGCTGGACTTCCCGCCCCTCGCCTGCTTCCTCAACGGCCTCCTCGTTGCCTTCAACGACCTGCGGCTCTGCTGCCCCATCGCCCTGGCCCAGGATGTCACCGCCTGCCTGGAGGACGCGCTCAGCGAGGTGAAGTGCCAGGGACGGAGCTGGGACGTGTCGCGGGAGAATGCGGGGATGGGCTTGTCCTTGTCCTCGGTATTTCTAAGAAGGGATGGGGACTCTACCGCCACCCTGAGCAGCCTGTGCCAGGGCTTGACAACAATTTAGGTGGAGACATTTTTCCTAACATCCAGTATAAACCTTCCCTGGGACAACTTGGGGCCATTTTCTCATCGTTCGTTACCCATTTGAACAGACCAACCCCCCCATTGCTATCCCCTTCTGTCAGGGAGTTGCAGAGAGTGAGAAGGTGTCCCCTCAGTCTCCTCCAGCTGAACAACCCCAGGTCCCTCAGCCGTTCCCTATCACACTTCTTCAGCCCCTTCCCCAGCTCTGTTGCCCTCCTCTGGACACGCTTCTCTGGTCCCTCGATGTCATGAGGGACGCAAAAATTGAACACGGGATCTGAGGTGCAGCCTCACCAGCACCAGGTCCAGGGGGACAGTCCTTGCTCCTGCTGGCTTATCTTCATAATTAACAATTCTGCAAGGAATTAACGACTCTGCCTTTCCTCCCCACAGGTGAGCAAAACCATCCTGGCCTTCCACCGCGCCGAGGAGGCGGCTTTCAGCGGGCGGGAGCGGGAGCTCTTCACCCAGTTCTGCTCAGCTTTCCTGGAGGACCTACTGCCCTACCTGAACCGCTGCCTCCAGGTCCTCTTTCCCCCTGCACAGGTCGCGCAGGCGCTGGGTAAGACCCGTCTCGCTCCTCTCACCCCCGGATGGGGGGGTTCCCCCGTTGCCCTCGGGCCCACCCTGAGACCCCCTCTCTCCACCAGGCGTCCCCCCCACCCAGCTGCAGCGCTTTGGCCGCCTGGGCCGAATCGACGTGGCTGCTTTCCGGGACCTGCTGGCTTTCCTCTTGCCAGCGCCGCCCGAGGAGGAACCGGCCCGGGAGAGCTCCCCACGCCTCAGTCCGGAAGATGAGGCCGGACCCATGGACCCCGTGCTGGAGGAGGAGACCCCCCCTGAGGGAGCTCCGCACCCGGACATCACGGGTTAACGGGGCTGCGGCCGGGCGGGGTCACCCCACTGCGTTGTTCCCGTGGGAGTGAAGCGGGTCCGGTCCCCGGTACCCCCGTCCCGCACCGGGACAACCCCATCACGGGGCGCCGTTCGTCCTCCCCACCGCCAGGCGGGGGGCTCCCCCGTTCCGTGGTGCCCGCACGACCCTTTCCCTTCTGTCCCGCCTCCTCCATGGCGGCGGGGCGGGCGCCCCTTCCCCGGTGACCCTCCCGATTCCCCCCCCCGCCGGCACTGGGAGGTCGCCGTTCGTCCTCCCTGCCGCCAGGGGGCGCTCCGCCGTTCCCGCGGCGCCCCGCGCGGCGCCCCCTTCCCCTCTCCCCGGCCTCCTCCATGGCGGCGGCGCTGGCGGCGAGGCGGTGGCGGGGGCTGGCGGCGGGGCGGGCCCCCCCCGTTCCTCCCGGCTCCGGCCCGCGGGTGCGGGCAGGAGGGGTCGGGCTGGGCCCGGCGGGAACGCTCGTACTGGCGGGCGCTGCGGCGGCGGGTGCTGGGCCCGCCCTCGCCGCCCTTCGCCGCCCCGTGCCAGGTGGGGGCCCCGGTGCTGCGCTCCGCCGCCGCCGCCGTGCCCCCGGAGCAGCTGGGCAGCTCGGAGCTGCGGGAGCTGGCGGAGGCGCTGGCGGCGGGGCTGCGGCGGTGGCCGTGCCTGGGGCTGAGCGCCCCGCAGCTGGGCGTGCCGCTGAGGGTCTTTGCCGCCGAGCTGACCCCCGCCCGCTGCGGCCAGTACCCGCCGGAGCTGCGCCGCTCGCACCGCGTGGAGCCCTTCCCGCTCCGCCTGCTCGTCAACCCCACGCTCCGCGTCCTCGATGCTCGCCTTGTCACCGCGCCCGAGGGCTGCGTCAGCGTCAAGGGCTTCTCCGCCTTCGTCCCGCGCCACTGGGCCGTTCACGTCACCGGTACGGACCCCGGTTCTGCCCCCCCCCCACCCCTTGCATGGACCCCACAAACTTATCCGCTCACCAACCGCCACGCTCCTGGGCAGCAGGCGTGGATGAGCGTGGCGAGCCGGTGAGCTGGGAGGCGACGGGCTGGGCCGCCCGCGTGGTCCAGCACGAGATGGACCACCTAGACGGGATCCTCTACGTCGACCGCATGGACACCCGCACCTTCACCAACGTCAACTGGATGGAGCTCCTGGATTGACGCCTGCCACACCCCTTCCCAGCCACCGCCTCACACGCTTCCATCTCTCGGTGTGCCCCCGTCCTCGCCCCGGCGAAAGAAGCAGTGCGGAGCCACGGCCCTGGGGCTCCCACTCAGTTTTATTGCGGACTTGGTGGGGCTCCTGCGCCCCTCCTGCTCCCACATCTCCCTGGGGCGGATGGCTAGAGCATAGGGGAGCCCTGGACCCCCTGCCCAGTGCTCCCCCCGGGGCCCAGCAGGAGCCCCCAGAGCCTCCTGCCTCCAAGTGGGTGCAGCAGCACAGGTGGAGTCAAGAGGCCTTGGTGGGTTACCGCAGGCCAGGGCGGGAACACTGGGGTCCCCCGCTGTGGTTGGAGAAGCTGGGCACCAGCTGAAGCTTTTGGATTGTTTTTATTTTCATATAAACAAGACAGAAACCCAAAGCAGCATTAATTTAAAAAATAAAAAGGAAAAAAAAAACCAAAAAGAGCAGGAAAAAGAGTGGGGCGTGGGCTGGGGTGGGGGGAGGGGCGCACCCAGCTGCCCAGGCCATGCTCAGACATCCCTCTCCCACCCCCCCACCCCCGGTAGTGTCGGCCCCCCCAGGCTGTGCTCCCCCACCCCGATGGGTGCTGCAGTGCAATGGGGCGAGCGGTGAGCAGAAGATGAACCCATTTGGCACGGCGGGGGGCGGGAGGGGGATGTGTGGCAGGGGCATGGCTACCCCAGCTCCCCACCCGTCCCCCTCCACCCCCCCCTCTCCTTAACCTTCCTGTCCAAAGTCCTCCGTGAATTTTTTCACTTTCAGGAGATCTTCGGTGTTCACGGTGGGGCGGGTGGTGGCCAGCGAGCGCAGCATGTCCGACTGCAACACAGGGAGGGGATGGTGGCTCCGGGGTGACACTTGGGGAGGTTGCAGGGGGTGGAAATGGTGACAGGAGCTGCCTCACCCTGGCCACACTCACCATACAGACGATGGGCTCCATCAGCTTGTCACTGGGCACCTCCATCCACGTCATCTCGGTGGCGCCCGGGTCGCCGGGCGAGCACGGCGTCAGCAGGTCATCCACGAAGGCGCCAGGGGTGGTGCGGGAGGGACCGCGGACCTGCGGTGGAGCAAGGGCCATGTCACCAACAAAACCCACGAAGACAGACCCCCCCTGCCCCTCCCTGGCCAGGAGCAGCTCTCCCCTCACCTTTTTGAAGTGCGTGGCCGACTGCACCTTGCGCACGGGCTGCATCAGGGCGTCGCGCACGATGATGCTGATGTCGGCGCCTGAGTAGCCGTCAGTCTTGCGGGCCAGCTCCTGGATGTTGGCGTCTGTCAGGTTGTGCGGGGTGTTGCCCAGATGTAGCTTGAACATCTGGGCCCGTGCCGCCTCCTCGGGCAGCGGGATGTAGATTCGCTTCTCGAACCTGAAGGCGGGTCGGAGGGGAGTCAGGGGGAGGATGAACCCCCAGCTTTGCCCCCTCACCCTGCCCCGGCGGCTCCAGGAGCAAGACGCGTCCCGCTCACCGTCTCCTGATGGCCGAGTCCAGCACCCAGGGGATGTTGGTGGCGCCCAGCACCAGGATCCCGTCGCTGCTGTTGCCCACACCTGCCCAGGGACACAGTGGCTGTGTCAAGGGAATTACGGGACGTGGGTGTCTGGCAGCTTCCCCCCTCCCCATCCCTAGATCGCTGCTTGGTCCCCACGCACCCTGCATCTGCACCAGGAACTCCGTCTTGATGCGGCGGGCCGCCTCGCTCTCGTTCTCGTTGCGGGAACCACACAGCGAGTCTACCTCGTCGATGAAGATGATGGAGGGTTTGTGCTGCCTCGCCAGCTCGAAGAGGTTCTTCACCAGCCTGGGGAGAAAGGAAAAGCAGGGGGGCGATGGGGGGTGGTCTTTGCTCAGCAACCACCAGCAGAGGCCGAGAGCCAGCCCGCGGCAACCGCGCATCCCTGCTGCCAGCTTACTTCTCGCTCTCTCCCAGCCACTTTGACATCAGGTCGGAGGACGACACGGAGAAGAAGGTGGAGTTGTTGGCCTCAGTGGCCACAGCCTTGGCCAAGTAAGACTTGCCAGTGCCGGGGGGGCCGAAGAGCAGGATCCCTCGCCAGGGCGTGCGCTTCCCTGCGACAGAAGCCAGCGTCACGGCAGGGGTCACACTCGCACGCCAGGTGCCGCCCCGCGGGTGCTGCTGAGACTCTCACCGGTAAACAAGTGTGGGAACTTGATGGGCAGGATCACGGCTTCCTTCAGGGCTTCCTTGGCTCCCTCCAGACCAGCCACGTCACTCCACCGCACGTTGGGCTTCTCCATCATGATGGCACCTGTGAGGAGGCAGCTCTGCTCAGGCAGCCCCACAGAGACAGGCACCGAGAGCCAGGAGAGCCTCAATGCCCTGTCTATGCCCACACCCCTGCCTCACCAAACATCCCCCACCCACAGCAACCCTGTTACCCCTCGGCACAGAGGCCGGTTTAGGGGCTCCCAGACCCCAGCAATGTGCCCCTGGGCCACAGTCCCACAACCTGCCCCCTTCCCCGCAGTGCCACATCACTGTGCCCGCCGCAGCCCCTCACCCATCAGCTGCTCCTGCAGCTTCTTCTTCTCGGGGTTCTCACCCTCGCTGTCACTGTCGCTCCTGGGGAGAGGGGACACAGCTCAGGACTGGCCCCAGTGCGGCAGCAGGGTCCCACCAGCTCCACCCTGAGGCACGGGGGGCCCCCTCCAGCTCCCCTCCACGCACCCCTTGTTGTCATTCTGAGCCTCTTTGACGGGTTTCTTGCCCTGCTTGTCCTTGCTGCGCAGGTACTCCTTCAGCTTCTCCGCCCGGTCCAGGTACTGCACGCACTTGGCTCGGATGCTCTCCTTCGCCTTGTCACTGTGAGCCTCATCTGCAGAGACACCCCCCGGCCCCCCCAAACATCACCCGTGACCCCGCGCCGCAGCCAGCTGAGCCCCCCAGAGCCCCCCCGGGCTGTGGCAGGCGGGCGGGACAGGCCCCGGTCTCACATTTGATGGCGTGTAGGAAGTACTCCACGGCGTGCTGGTACAGCCGCAGCGCCTCCTCGTAGTTCTTGGCCTTGTCCTCCTCGGTGGCTTTGGTGACCAGGTCGATGGCTTTCTGCCGGGGGCGGAGAGGAAGCGCACGGCGCCCTGAGCGGCACCGGGGCAGGGCGCGGCCCTTCCCCACCGCCGAGGGCCCCGGGCCGGGCCTGCCTCACACCGCGGCGCCCAGCAGGACGGGGCCCTCCTTCCCGCCCACCGCACACGGGGCGGGCTGTCCCGGCCGGGCCTGGCACCGGCGGAGGCCTCTCCCCGACCGGCACCGGCTGAGGCCTTCCCCACGGCGGCGGCGCAGCCGGGCGGGAGAAGGCGCCGGGCGGGCCGCTACCGGGGGAGGCGCAGGCTGAGGCCCGGCCCTAGGAACTCTTCACCCTCCTTCTGCCCCCTCCCCGTACCTGCAGGATGGACGTTGTCATCTCATCGCCCGGTGAGGCCGCTCCTGGCGCGGCCCGGCCCGGCGGCGGCGGCGGCACCGCGGGACCGCCCCGACTGCGCCTGCGCCGCGCAGCGCCCCCTGCCGACGGCTGCGGGGAGGGGGGGCCTCGCCGGGACGCGCCCCCCGCGGAACACGCCACGCCCCCTCCGCCCCGGGGCTCCCTGCAGGCCACGCCCCCCGCACACATCGCCACGCCCCCGGGTGTCCCTGTAAGCCACGCCCCTGACCCTACGCCACGCCCCCTCCCGCCCCATAACCACGCCCCGCGGCCATGGCCACGCCCATCAGGAGCCCCCCGGGCACGCGGGGACACGCGTGGGCACGCGCACACAGCCACGCCCCTCAAACGGGTGCCCCCACTGCGCGACCCGGCCCCCCCCCCCCCCCCCCCCCCCCCCGCCCCGATCCTCCTGTACCCAGTACATCCCAGTGTCCCCCCTTCCCCCGCAAGTGCTGTGCTGGGAATCCATTAACCCCCCCATGCAGACACAGTGACACAGTGACACACAGTGACACACACCCCCCGGCCCGGAACACCCCCCAGACTGAGACTCGGAGCCCCCGGAAAAGGCAATCTGATATAAATAGCGATTTACAAAGAATACAAAAATAGAAAGGGCGTGCGGCGCCCAGGGCCGGGGGGAGGGAAGTTGAGGTGGGGGGGGGGGGGGGGGCAGGACCTGTAGTGCTTGTGTGCCAGCCCGGGACACCCCCCTGACACCCCCCCCACCCCGGACCCCCCAGCGTGCGCAGCCCCGTGGGAAGCAGAAAAATGTGCAGAGGAGTTGGGCTGAGGGGGGTAAGGAGGCCTCAGCCAGGACCCCTGGTGGAGGTGTCCCATGCCCGGGGTGCAGAAGGGAAAGTACAAAAAGCAAAAGTGCATCAATCTACACGTCTTGCCCCAAACCCACAGGGCCTGTGAGACCCCCCCCCCCAGCAGCAAGGGAGGGATCCCACAGAGCAGCTCCTGCATGGGGGGAGCACAGGCTGCAGCGTTTGGGGGGAACCTGGGGACGGTCCCAAAACAGCCCCTGGCAGCAGGGACACAACGTTTGTTTCCTGGCTTTGGGAGGGTCATGGGGGGGGTGTGTCACTGCTGCACCCCACAGGCAGTTGGGGGGGGGGATTTGGCTGCACCCCCGGGCAGCCCCTTTTGTACCCTTGAGCCCTTCCCCTCTAAGACAAGCGTGTCCCCCCACCCTGAGCAGGGTGAGGGGGCCCCTGGGCTGCAGCAATGGTCGGGAGGGGGCCACAGCCCCATCCCCATCCCCTGTGAGATCTTTTTTTGGGGGGAGCCCCAAGGCAGGGAGGGTGCTGGCTCCCCCACACGCAGTTGAGGGGGGAGCACAGGAGCTCCCCCAAGATGTGGGGGGCCAGGCTTCCCCCCTCCAAGGCACAGGCGGTGAGATCTACGATGGCTTCAGGCGATTAAAGCTGGTGTCTGTGCCCGGTCCCCTCCTTGTGCTGGGGGGGCCAGGACCGCTGGTGCAGAGCAGGAGAGACTGATACCCCTTCTCCTGTCTTTTTGTGGCCCCCCTGGCGGCTCTCGGGGCAGCGAGTCCAGCAAGGCACTGGTGGGGCAGGAAGGGTTGGGGGGGAGCCCCCCGCTCCGCACTGCCCGGTTGGTTTGTGGTAGGGGGAGGCGGGGCGGGGGCCACCTATGCCAGCAGCCCCATCCGGGTGACTTTGGCCGAGAGGAAGGTGTGCAGGATGAAGACGATGGGCTTGGGGCAGGAGTGCAGGTCCAGTGCCTGGGGTGGGAGGGAAAGCAGAATGGCATCAGCTCCCCCAAACCAACACACCAAACCCCGCAGGGGGGGACAATGGCGGGGGGGTCTCGCAGGAGGGGCTGGAGGCTGCCACCCAGGGACACTGCAGGGATGGGGGGAAGCAAGAGCTGCCACACACCCCTCACCCAGGTGAAGCCCCCCTCTCCAAATCCGGGGGTGCCCCCTCCTCACCAGCTCCCCCTCGGGGCCCCCGAAATCCAGGTAGAGGGTTCTGATGCCGTCATCCGCCGACATCTTCAGCTTCTCGTAGGGGTAGCGGAAGAGGACACTGCCGCCCGGCTCCTCCCGGCACACAGTGAAGCCGCCCTCATAATGGATGCGGAGCTGCACCTCCTGCCCTCCCAGCGTGCAGCCTGTGGGCACAGCCAGGGCTCAGACCTCCCCCTTTACAGCCGAGACCACCACATCCTGCCCTTGTCCTGCCAGCCCCAGGGAGTTCCGGGGGATCCCCCTCAGCCCCACGTCACTCACCCACGGTCACCTCCTTGACGAGCTCGGCGGCGGCGTGGCAGCCCTGCACCAGGACGCGCGTCCAGGAGGAAAGGTCTCGGTGGGTCTCCACGCGGAAGACGTGCATCTCCACGCCCTGGCGAGAGCCCGTCCGCGTGGCAAACGTCAGCTCGGAGCCCAGGGCAGGCGAGCGGCGGCCCGAGCCTGAGTGGACAAGCCTGCGGGTGAAAACGATGGAGCAGGGGTCAGGGGCACAAGGGTAGCGGCTGCACCCACCGGCGTTTTGGGGTCTCGCTCTACCAAGAGGGTCCCCAGAGCACACAGGCAGAATCATAGAACAGTTTCGGTTGAAGGTGACCTTCAAGATCAGCGAGTCCAGCCTTTGTCCCAGCCCTGCCAACACCACTGACCCACGTCCCTCAGCACAACATCCACCCGGCTCTTAAACCTCTCCAGGGACGGCGACACAACCCCCTCCCTGGGCAGCCTGTCCCAATGCCTGACAAACCTCTCAGTAAAGAAATTCTCCCTGATATCCAACCTGAACCTCCCCTGGTGCAATTTAAATCCATTTCCCCTTGTCCTGTCACTCACCACTGGGGAGAACAGACACACCCCTGCTTCGCTAAAACCTGCCAGGTAGTTGTAGAGAGTGAGAAAATCTTCCCTCAGCCTCCTCTTCTCCAGGCTGAACAGCCCCAGATCCCCTCAGCCCTTCCTCGTATGACACATGCATAGCCAGATCCAGCCCGCTGCTAGCCCACCTGGTAGCCACCAGTGGGTAGCTGTGGCAGGGGGAAGCCCAGGCGTCCCTGGTCCAGGGCATGCCATCGTAGAGCAGCAGGTCCTTCTCCGTCACCGCCATGAGGACCGGCCGCCACTGCTGCCGCCCTCCGTCCAGGCGCGCCTGTGGGAGACCCGAGGACACAGTGAGGGGCACCCACCGCTGGTACCCCGCGCCCACGTTCAGCACCAAGGCTCACCGCAGCGCCCAGGCAGTGCCAGTCCCCGGCGCGGCACCGTTGGCGCGTACCTGCTCAGCCAGCCAGGCGATGTGCTTCACCTCCCGGCCGCTGGCCGCCGCACCGCCGCCGGCGCCCAGCATGGCGTTGAGCTCGGCCAGGACCTGGGGGAGCAGGGCGGCGATGTTGGCGTGCAGGGCCGTGAACCAGGAGTGCGCCGTGGCCGTGTCCTTGCAGCGCAGGATCAGGGTGTTCCGGCTGTCCGGCGAGTGCAGCTCGATCAGCCTGGCGGGGGGACACACGTCGGCGCCGGGTGGGACGGATGACCCAGCAACCCTGCCCCTGCCCAACAAACTGGACGCGCTGGTTTGCGGCTCCAGCTCTGCTGGGGAGACGACGGGCAAAGCCGAGGGGATCTGTGGGGACCCTCTTTCTAGGGCGCCACCACGCCGGGGGGAGCACAGCACAACCCTGGCCCCAAACCCCCACAGATTTTCCTTTCATGGGAAGCTGGGGGTCATGGTGGTGGTGAGGGGCAGCCCCCAGCCCTGTCTCAGGGGGGCCGTGGGGGCAGCAACCCCCATTTTGGGGGAGGGGATGCAGTCAGCCCCCGCCCTCACCTGTTCTCCAGGTCGGGCATGCTGAGGTTCCTGGCGGCAAAGCACATCTTCAGGGGGATCACCTTGCGGTCGCGGGGGGCCTGGTGCTGGGGGGAGCCCGAGTCCTCGCTGCCGCTCAGGCTGGGGGACTGCGGGGCGGCCCCCTCCCACGGCAGGTCCGACACCAGTGACGGCTTCTTAATGTACGGGGTCACTTCCCGCATGAACTTCACTGCAGGGGACACACACACACACACGTTAGGGCTGGGCAGGGGTCTCGCACCCCAGGGGTGCTCTGACTAAGGGGGTGTCTCACCCCCTCCCCAGCCCTGAGGCCCCCTCAGCACAGCTCCCACCCCAGGGAGATTAAATCACCCCCCCATCCTCACACTGCAGCAAAAGGGAGACCCTGGGGACTGGAGGGCACAGCCTGGAGGGTCCCACCCTGCGGCGGGACAGAGACGGGCGCTGGCGGCTCATCCCCGTTCCCGGCAGTCGGAAAGGGAAGGCGTCGCAGCACAATGGTGCCGGGCAGGAGGTCAGCCTGCAGCTCCATCCTGAGCTCCCCTCCCGGCCCCCCGCGGCGACACCGCGGCACCGGCCAAGTTCCCAACGCCGCGGGCGCTGCCGCTTCGCGCTGACACTGTTAGCCCTGCCAGCTCCCAGCTGGACGAGGAGGAGGGTTTGGAGCCAGAACATCCCGCTCCAAGCTCCTCTCCAGGCAGGAAGGAAGGAGGCACCAGCTCCTATTCCCTTCTGACCGTCCCTCCCCAAACAACACCCAGCCCAGCCGAAGAGGAGCCCTGGCGAGGTGCCGGCACTCCAGAGCCCACCCCAGCATGGGACGGGGCGAGCGGGAACTGGGGACCCCCTGGCCCACAGTGCCGATGGCTGTTGGGGGAAATCCAACGCCTTCAAAATGCTAGAGAGTGTCAGCCAAGCTGGGAACGAGGGAAATCTGGGAGTCATGGCAGCCTGGGACACGGCGCTGGACCCAGAGACAGCGGCCTGTTCCGGTGGCCCACCGGCCGAGGAGAAACATGCTGGCGACAGCGGCGTCCACGGGGAGTTAAAACCAAGCAACAACAACAAAAAAAAGCAAATAAGCTGTAATCCGCCACACAGAGAAGCTCCCTGCTGCTCGGTGAAAGCTGCCGTGGGGCCGGTGCAACGCCGCGCCGCAGCCGGGCCCACCGGTGCTTCGCCAGAGCGGCAACAGCGGCGGCGGGACCCGTGTCCCGCTCTCGCCCGGTTGTGACGCTGCTGGACCCCACAGTCCGGTGCCTGCCGCGGCCCCACGGCTCGCTGGCGGCAAATTCCCCCGGCGCAGGGTCCGACACCCGCAGGGAGGTGCTGGCAGCTGTGGGGAGGGGGCAGTCTGGCCAGCCCTCCGCCAGCTTCACCGAACGGCGCGGTGGGGCAGGGGCTGCGCTGCCACGAGGCGCCTGTCCTTGCTGCGGGCAGCAAACGAGTTAATATTAGCCTTGCGGCGCGCTGATCCTGGGATTACCACCGTCCCCGCGCACCCCTAATCCTGCTGCCTGGCCGAGCAGGGCAGGGCAGCGCTGCGGGGCCGCTCGGCAGCTGTTTGCCAGATGTTAGCAGCTGCCTCTGGCCACCCCCCACCACGGCAAGGCTCCAGCCCGCGGCGTCGCCGTGCCACCACCTTTCCAGAGGCCAGGCTGGCTGAGGGGCCGAGCCGGGTAGCCGGCAGTGTGGGAGCCCGAGCACCATGCCAGGGTGCTGCCGGACGAGTGTGAGCTCAGCTGGGACCAGCCGGCAGCCGCCGCCACCATGGGACACGCCCCAGCACCAAGATGCACCGGACGGCACCTGCAGGTGGGGATGGCAGCCGAGCTGGTTCCTCGCTTTCCAGGGGACACAGCTACAGCACAAGAGTGTGGAGCCTCCCGTGTCGGTGGGCACAGAACTGGCAGTGGGGGCAGCTGCCTGTAACCTGCAGCTGCCCTTTCTGCTTCTGCCGAGCTGGCGGCCGGCGAACAGACGTCCTGCCACAGCCGCTGCCGCCACGCCTACGCGCTGCTCACCGCAAAGGAAACGCGGCCACCGCCTGCACCCCTCGCCCGACCTGCCGCAGGAAGGCGGCTGCACGGCGATGCCGGGTTAACGCTTGCCAAATCCTCGCGCACCAGCCAGACGGCATCAGTCCGTCCTCAGGGCCGGAGCTGCCTCCTCCACCAGAGGGGAAACGCCAAAGAGGTTTTGCGTGCGGGTCAGGCTCTTGCAACCAGCCTCTCCCTTTTGCCGGCGTGCGGCCAGCCCGTGTGCCGGCCGACGCTTCCCCCAGCGCGCCGGAGCTCGGGCTGCTCCACCACCACTCTGAGAGGAAGGTGCCCAGCACGGGCCCCTGTGGCCAAACCTAGGGCCCAGGGTGGGGGGTGACAGACCCGCTGTGGTGCTGGCACTGGGCTGGCGCTGCCACGCTCCACCGTAGGGCACCAGCAAAGCCCCACGGGCCGCAGGTGCCACCAGATGGTCCTGCCAAGAAGGAAAGGGGCCCTAGTGGAAGCGAGGGACCAACGCCACAGGGCCAGAGCTCCGGTGGGACAGGAACAAACAGAAGCGGGGAGGATGCAGTAGGGAGACAGTGAATCCAGCATGGGCGCTGCCCTCTGTCTCCACAGGTCCCCCTCGGTCCCCACAGCCACAGCGAGCAGCACAAGGCCACTCCACGGCAAGTGTGACCGTGTCAGCGAGCCCACCCACGACAGCTCTGCTGCTGCAGTGTGCCAGGAGCGCCTGTCGCCAGGGTTGCCACAGCCGACCGATCCCGCTGCCCAGCCACTGAGCAGCGCCCCATGGCAGAGGACAAACGGCTTTGCCAGGACGGCACATATGGCACCACAGACCTGTGTGGGCCATCCCAATCGACGGCATGGGGAAAGGGGTCACATCCTTCCGATCGTCCTGTGACACCATCCCCTGTGCCGTGCGCCGCTGGGCCAGGCGGGTCCTGCCTGAGCTTGTCGGGCTGCCGGGAACAGGTCGGGCAGGAGCCGGTGGCTCTGCCAGGCCAGCCCCGAGCCGGCTGCACCGCGGGCACGGAGCCCACGGAAGGGCACGGAGCCCATGGGGGCAACTCAGACTGACCCCAAACCCACCTCTGCGGGAGCCACAGCTCTCCCTGGGGACTTGGGGGCCACAAGCACCCACCCTGGTGGCTCCATCCCCAAAAACGGGGGACACCCTGTGCTGGGGGGGACACAGTAGCCAGAAGACCCTGGTTCTGTCCCCAGGGAACCCAGCTTTGTCCCGGGGTGGGGCACAGTCAGCAGAGCTGACAGCCGGGAGGGGTCTCCAGGGAGGGGACACCCCTGTCCCCATGTCGAGTAGGGGCACACCAGGGCTGGGGTTTTTTGAGTGGGGGACACATGCACGCACCATGAGTGGGGTGCGGGGGAAGTGGGGTCCCACAAGGGGAAAGGGGGGTCCGGGAGCGGCAGGGTCATGTTGTGGGACGCGGGGTACCCGGGAGAGGAGGAAGGGAGCACCGGGGACCGGTACCGGGGCTGGTGGGGCTAAGGTACCTTCGAGGATGACCTCTCTGCCGGCTCTCTTCAGCGCCTGGACGGCTTGATCGTGGGTGGCATCGCGGAGATCGACTCCGTTGACGGCGAGGATGGCGTCGCCCAACCGGAGCGCCCCGCTCCGTTCCGCCGCCAGCCCCGGGAAGATCCTCGAGATGAGCACCGGCATGCGATTCTCCCTCCCTCCTTTAATGCTGATCCCCAGCCCCCCCCGCCTCCGCTTTCACCACCCGCACCCTCCGCACGCAACCGGGAGCCGCCTCCGCCGTGCCGCCGTTCAACCCGCCGTTCAACACCGCCGTCTCGCCGCTTCCCGGTTCCGCCGTTAAACTCAAAGCTTCGCCGCTCAGCTCCGCCGCCACCCTCACCCAACGTTCCCGGAGCAGCAGCTCCAACAACCCCGCTTTGCAAGCCCGGGTCCACACGGCCATGCCGCCGCCGCCACCGCCGCCGCCGCGTACCGGGGAGAAGGGGCGTGGCTTGGGGGGAAGGGGGCGTGGCCACGAAGCCACGCCCCTCCGCCCGCATGGCGCGCCGCGGTAGGCTGAGCGCCGCGGGGGGGAAGGGGGCGTGGCTTCGGCGCTCCTCCCTCCGGCGCGACCAATCGCAGCGAACGCTGCGATTGGTCGCGCCGGAGGGAGGAGCGCCGAAGCCACGCCCCCCCCGCGGCGGCGCGCGCTTTATTTCGCGCCCCGCGATTTATTTCGCGCCCTTAAAAAAAACCCGCGAATGAGTCCAGCTGAGGTGTCACCTTGTCCCCCACAATCCCGAGGAGCCCCGCGCAGGGCAAGGACGACCCCGCAAGCGCTAAAGAATTGGGGGGGGAAGGTTTTATTCCTAAGAAAGCGCCGCGCGCGGGCTTTTTTCCGCGCCTCCGAGCGGCTCGTTTTGGGCTCAGGTGCCGAATTTCTTCTGTTGGACGGGTAAGGGCAGTTGGGTCTTGATGTCCATGATGGGCCGTTCCACCATCACCAAGCAGTTCTCGTCCAGCAGATCCGCGAAGAGCAGGGGCTGCGGGGACAGAGCATGAGAAAGAGCGAACGGGGATCACGACCAACTCCACAAGTCTGGGTGCCAGGTGGTCGTACGGCACCGGGAGCGACCGGACAGCTGGTGGGAGGACAGGCTGAAGGAGCTGGGTCTCTTCAGCTTGGAGAAGAGGAGGCTGAGGGGTGACCTCATTCATGTTTATAAATATGTCAAGGGGGAATGTCAGGAGGACAGAGCCAGGCTCTTCTCAGGGATGTCCAGTGACAGGACAAGGGGCAATGGGTACAAGCTCGAGCACAGGAGGTTCCATAAAAATATTAGAAAAAAACTTTTTCACTGTGAAGGTGACAGAACCCTGGAACAGGCTGCGCAGGGAGGTTGTGGAGTCTCCTTCTTTGGAGACATTCAAAACCCACCCAGTTGCGTTCCTGTGCGCTCTGCTGTAGGTGATCCTGCTCTGGCAGGGGGTTGGACTAGATGATCTTTGAGGTCACTTCCAACCCTCAACATTCTGTGACTCTGTGGGCTCAGAGAACCCCCTGCCAGACCATCACCCACCTGGAATTTCTTGCAGATCTTGAAAGCGTGGAGCTGCCGCTTCCTGGCGGTCTCTGGGAGCTGTTTCAGGGTGCTCTGGTTCATCAGGAGGGCACTGTTGTCCGGCAGGGGCTGCAAGGAGAGAGCGTACAGGCAAGCGTTGGCACTGCCCAGACTGCCACAGCCTCGGGGACATCTGAAATGCCCCCAGGGGGACAAACCCAGCTTTCCTGCTGGGGCAGGCGCACCCACCAGGGATTTGTCGAGGATGCAGAACATGTAGACGTCGTGGAGCAGGATGTGCGAGGGGTTCTTGGGGTTAAAGGTGATGTGGGTGATGGGCGAATCCCTCTCCAGCCAGCTGCGGTGCAGCCCGCAGTTCTGCACCGTGCGGCTCCAGGCCGTGTACTGCTTCTCGGGGATGCTGAACTCAAACAGCTGGAGAGGGAAGACGGGGCGGCTCGTGAGGTCTGGTGCTCCCCAGCATCATCCCTGCCCCGCCAGGTCCCTGCTCTTGTGGAGCAAGAAAGCCCCGAGGCCACGGAGAGAGCCATGGGCCACGAGGGCTGCAACCAGGAGAGCTCCTACCTGCTGGTCTGAGTAGGCGATGACAAGGTTGTTGGTGAGGGGGTGGATAGCGATGGCCGACACAGCGCAGTGGTACGTGGGCACCGTGCAGTGATGCTGCGAGGCAGGAGGAGAGCGCGCTGCTGGGAGCAACCAGGGCCGACTCTGACCCCCCCCCTTCCCTCACGCCCACCCCAGCCCTGCCCCGGGGACACTGCGAGGGGACCCACGCGCCAAACCCGCCGTCACCTGGCCCCCCCCTCCAAGGCAGGAGGGCAGCGGGGATCGCTCCTACCTTGAAGCATTTCAGGTTGTAGACATGGATGACCCAGTCCCCGCCGACTGCAGCCAGCCAGTGCTCGTCCGCGCTCGACGCCAGCAGGTAAACGGCCTCGGGGGACCCTGTGAAAACACCCTCAGGACCCACCCTCAGGGAACACCACATGCTCCCCCCACCAACGTGACCTCCCATCCACACTGGGCCACGGGGGCGGCACAAACATGGGGCAGGGACTCCCACACCCCAGGTCAGGAAAAGAGGGACACGCTCGGGGCTCTGCGCACCCCCTGCACCCAGAGCAGGGAGGGGACACGGAGCCCAGGAACCTCCCTTCTCAGCACCTCCCCAACCCCTTCAGCCTCCCCTCCTCAGCCCGAACCTGAGGGCGGCCGAAGCGTGTGCAGGTGTTTGCAGCCCCCTGGCTCCAGCAGCTGGAGGACGTGGACAGACCCTCGAGCAGAGGCAACGTAGAGGCTGCCAGAATCGGAGGAGAACTGGAGCTGGTAGGCTGGGAGCAGCAGCTTGGGCACTTTGGGGACCTGAAAGCAGGGAGAAAACAGTGCTGGCAGCCGCCTCCCACTGCTGCCCTTGCTCCCTGTGCACAACGCTGGCCGTGCCAGCCCCCCAGGACGCCAGAGCCGCCCTCCCCAGAAGCAGGGTGTCCCATCACCCTCCTCACCTTCTTGATGCTGACGCCATCGTCCTCGTATCGCACTCGGTAGAGGTGGAAGCGGGAGGCCGTGGAGTAGGCGAGCCAGCCGCCGCAGGGCGAGATGCAGCTGCAGTAAATGTGCTCTGGACCCTGGGAACGCAGAGGGGCTGAGATCCCCCCCGCACACACAGCTCAGCCATGGCAGGGAGAGCGGAGGGGCAGGCGCCAGGACAGATCCTCTGCCCTACCTTGCTCTTGAGCTGCACGAGGTGCTCGGGCATGCGGCACAACGTAAGGACCTCACCGTCTTTTCCTGGGGTGACAAGAAACCACGTGGCGCATCAGGCACAGCGGGGAAAGCACACAGGTCCCGCCGAGCAGGTGGGGATCCCGAGGCAGCAGCACCTCAGTGAAAGCCCAGACCCTTCCCCAACCTTCCCCATGGCTGAGCTCCCCAGGGCCTGGCCCAGCTCTGTTGGAAACACACGGTACACAGCCCGTGCCCGGACATACACCGTGCTGGGAAACAGAATCACGGAATTGCCTGGATTGAAAAAGACCTTTAAGATCATCGAGTCCTGAGGTCGTCGCCAGTGCGGGGCTGCGCGAAGGAAGGGGCCCAGGCTAAACCACCCCCCTGCTTCCCAGGCAACAGGACAGTTCACCCAAAATCCTGTGGGTAATGTGGGCTCTGCTGCAGGACTTGCACCAGAGAGCTGGGCCTCGCCACTCACCAGTCTCGTCAGTGGAGCCGAGTCTCCAGAGCTCCAGGTGCTGGGAGAACTGGAAAAGGAGCAGCCGGGCTTTCCTGGCACAGGAGACGAGGCGTCGCTGCGTGCAGAAACGGGCAGACTCACGTGAATCCACAGCCTGGCAGAAACACCCCGGGGTGCCAGAGACTGCGGGGTGGGGGCAAGGAAGGACTTGGGTCCCGTGGGATGGGAACCCAGAGATGGAGACCCGGCAGGACCAGCAAGACAAGCTTCCCAACTTCTACCCGCTCCACCGCAGGAGCCTCCAGACGTACCAGGGGCAGGGAGGGGACCCAGAGGGGCAGGGAGGGCCAGCCTCCTCCCACAAGAAGAGCCAGCCCTGCCAGCCTGCCTCGCCAGGTGCGAGAACCCAGCTCAGAGCCACACTCACGTGGGGGAAGGTGAATTTGCGGAGCACTGCGTCGTAACCCTTCTTCTGCATCTTCTCCATCAGCGGGCGGATCACCAGCTGGGCATCCAGGCCTGGAAGCCGACCAGAGGTGAGGCGAACCAGAATCAGGAGGGAGACACAAAGCCCTCCTTGCAAAGGTGCCCAGCCCTACCGCCGGAGATGAGAGCTGTCGAGCTGTGCGCCACGGCTCGCACGTCGTGGGTGTGATGCTGGAAGGGCTTCGTCCGCACCCAGCGCTTCTCCAGGCTGCCCATCTTCACTGGCAGCAGCTGAAGCTGGTAGGTGGCCCCAGTCGAGGTGCCCACGATGATGCTGTCCTCCTTCTGTGGAGGAAAACAGGGACAGGGTTGGCAGATGTGGACTGGGAAGAAGGGCGGTGCTAGGAGGCAGACAGCGAGTGGCAGCTTCTCTCCCAGCCCTGCCACGCAGCTCCTGCCCCACACACGGAGCCCAGACAGGTCCTTGGGGGGACTCAGGGTGAGCCGTGTACCTCTGACACGGCCAGCGAGAGGACGGCTGAGGTGCTGACGGTGTGGGACTCCTGCAGTGTCCCTCGCTCCCAGTCCCAGAACTGCACCCTCCCGAAGGAGTCTGAGGTGACGACCGTGCCACTGGAGAGGAAGGCGATGCCCCACACGATGCACTCGGGCTTCACCTTCTGCACGTGGTAGTTCACCATGATCCTCCGCACGGTCTGCCCTGAGATGGAGGAAGGATGGTTGGGGGCGGCATGGGGATCCCCCGCAAAGCACGGGGTGAGCCGGTGCCAAAGGTTGCTGGGGCTCGGCCCTCGGGGTGCGAGTTACCTGAAGAGACGTCGAACACACGGAGGATGTCAATGGAGCCGGCCGCGATGTGAGTGTCTGACGGGTGCCAGGAGAGGCAGAGGATACGGCCTGCAGGGAAGGAAGCTCCAGATGTGACCCCGCGGGACTCACAGCCCCTTGGCCACTGGGATCGGGACAGACAGGAGGGACGCCGCTGCCGCAGCAATGAGCCCTCCCGCGCTCACCTTTCCGCCGGTCCAAGTTCCTCTCGAACTGGATGCCCTCGGGCACGACTTGGAAGAGCTTCACGGAGCCGTCCTCACAGCCGATCTGCGGGAGGGTGGCAGTCAGCCCCAGCAGGGTGGGCAGACCCTCTCCCACCACCACCGCCCCTGCTCCAGGGCCGGGAAAGCCACCCCGGTGTCACCCGCACTCACCGCCAGCTGCGTGCCGCTGCTGTTGGCCGCCATGCTCCAGATGGGGCCCCCGCAGCCGTCGAGGGAGCGCACCACGCGCAGCCCCGCCAGGTCGTACTCGGTGACGTCCCCGCTGAGGCCAGCTCCGAAGAGCCGGTCTCCAGCCGCCCAGCACAGAGCTTCCACCGACCGCGCCTCGTGTCCGGGGATGACCTGGGGAGGGACATCCGGTGCCTCAGCTACACAGATCGGTGCAGCCCCGTAACACCCGGCACGGCTTGGTACAGCCCGGGACTACTCGGTACTTCCCGGTGCAGCCTGGTATTGTCTCATGCAGACCGGTACCACCTGATGCAGCCTGGTAGAGCTCGGTACAGCCCAGTTTGGCTCGGTACAGCCCGGTATGGCTCGGTACTGCCCGCTTTGGCTCGGTACTGCCCGGTTTGGCTCGGTACAGCCTGGTATGGCTCGGTACAGTCCGGCTTGGCTCGGTACAGCCCGGTTTGGCTCGGTACAGCCCGGCTTGGCTCGGTACAGCCCGGTTTGGCTCGGTACTGCCCGCTTTGGCCCGGTACTGCCCGGTATGGCTCGGTACAGCCCGCTTTGGCTCGGTACAGCCCGCTTTGGCTCGGTACAGCCCGCTTTGGCTCAGTACTGCCCGGTATGGCTCGGTACAGCCCGCTGTGGCTCGGTACAGCCCGCTTTGGCTCGGTACAGCCCGGCATGGCTCGGTACTGCCCGGCATGGCTCGGTACTGCCCGGCTTGGCTCGGTACTGCCCGCTTTGGCTCGGTACAGCACGCTTTGGCTCGGTACTGCCCGGTTTGGCTCGGTACAGCCCGGCTTGGCTCGGTACAGCCCGGTATGGCTCGGTACAGCCCGGCATGGCTCGGTACAGCCCGGCATGGCTCGGTACAGCCCGGTATGGCTCGGTACAGCCCGGTTTGGCTCGGTACTGCCCGGTTTGGCTCGGTACAGCCCGCTTTGGCTCGGTACTGCCCGGTTTGGCTCGGTACTGCCCGGTTTGGCTCGGTACAGCCCGGCTTGGCTCGGTACTGCCCGGCATGGCTCGGTACAGCCCGGTTTGGCTCGGTACAGTCCGGCTTGGCTCGGTACTGCCCGGTATGGCTCGGTACAGCCCGCTTTGGTTCGGTACTGCCCGCTTTGGCTCGGTACTGCCCGCTTTGGCTCGGTACTGCCCGCTTTGGCTCGGTACTGCCCGCTTTGGCTCGGTACAGCCCGGTATGGCTCGGTACAGCCCGGCTTGGCTCGGTACAGCCCGGCTTGGTTCGGTACAGCCCGGCATGGCTCGGTACTGCCCGGTTTGGCTCGGTACAGCCCGATTTGGCTCGGTACAGCCCGCTTTGGCTCGGTACTGCCCGCTTTGGCTCGGTACAGCCCAGTTTGGCTCGGTACAGCCCGGTATGGCTCGGTACAGCCCGGCTTGGCTCAGTACAGCCCGGCATGGCTCGGTACAGCCCGGCATGGCTCGGTACTGCCCGGTTTGGCTCGGTACTGCCCGGTTTGGCTCGGTACTGCCCGGTTTGGCTCGGTACAGCCCGCTTTGGCTCGGTACTGCCCGCTTTGGCTCGGTACAGCCCGATTTGGCTCGGTACAGCCCGGCTTGGCTCGGTACTGCCCGGTATGGCTCGGTACAGCCCGCTTTGGCTCGGTACTGCCCGCTTTGGCTCGGTACTGCCCGCTTTGGCTCGGTACAGCCCAGTTTGGCTCGGTACAGCCCGGCATGGCTCGGTACTGCCCGGTTTGGCTCGGTACTGCCCGGTTTGGCTCGGTACAGCCCGCTTTGGCTCGGTACTGCCCGGTTTGGCTCGGTACAGCCCGATTTGGCTCGGTACAGCCCGGCTTGGCTCGGTACTGCCCGGCATGGCTCGGTACAGCCCGGTTTGGCTCGGTACAGTCCGGCTTGGCTCGGTACTGCCCGGTATGGCTCGGTACAGCCCGCTTTGGCTCGGTACTGCCCGCTTTGGCTCGGTACAGCCCGGTATGGCTCGGTACAGCCCGGTATGGCTCGGTACAGCCCGGCTTGGCTCGGTACAGCCCGGCTTGGTTCGGTACAGCCCGGCATGGCTCGGTACTGCCCGGTTTGGCTCGGTACAGCCCGATTTGGCTCGGTACAGCCCGCTTTGGCTCGGTACTGCCCGCTTTGGCTCGGTACAGCCCAGTTTGGCTCGGTACAGCCCGGTATGGCTCGGTACAGCCCGGCTTGGCTCGGTACAGCCCGGCTTGGCTCGGTACAGCCCGGCATGGCTCGGTACAGCCCGGCATGGCTCGGTACTGCCCGGTTTGTCTCGGTACTGCCCGGTTTGGCTCGGTACAGCCCGCTTTGGCTCGGTACTGCCCGCTTTGGCTCGGTACAGCCCGATTTGGGTCGGTACAGCCCGGTTTGGCTCGGTACTGCCCGGTTTGGCTCGGTACTGCCCGGTTTGGCTCGGTACTGCCCGGTTTGGCTCGGTACAGCCCGGCATGGCTCGGTACAGCCCGGTTTGGCTCGGTACAGCCCGGTTTGGCTCGGTACAGCCCGGCTTGGCTCGGTACAGCCCGGCTTGGCTCGGTACAGCCCGGTTTGGCTCGGTACAGCCCGGCATGGCTCGGTACTGCCCGGCTTGGCTCGGTACTGCCCGGTTTGGCTCGGTACAGCCCGATTTGGCTCGGTACAGCCCGGCATGGCTCGGTACTGCCCGGTTTGGCTCGGTACAGCCCGGTTTGGCTCGGTACTGCCCGGTTTGGCTCGGTACAGCCCGGCTTGGCTCGGTACAGCCCGCTTTGGCTCGGTACAGCCCGCTTTGGCTCGGTACAGCCCGCTTTGGCTCGGTACAGCCCGCTTTGGCTCGGTACAGCCCGCTTTGGCTCGGTACAGCCCGCTTTGGCTCGGTACAGCCCGGCATGGCTTCATGCTGCTCAGCACTGCCTGGTGCAGCCCGGTACGACCCGGTGCAGCCCAGTGCGGCTTGGTGCAGCCCGGTACGGCTTCATACTGCTCCGTGCAACCCAGTACAGCCCGGCGCTGTCCGGCGCAGCCTGGCACTGCACGGTACGGCTCGGTACGGACTAGCACCGTTTGGCACTGCGCGGTGCAGCCCCGTACGGCTCAGCAGGGCTCGGTGCAGCCCGGTACCGCCCGGGTCGGCCTCCTCACCTTCTCCTGGAAGTAGTTGGCGGCGAAGTTGTAGACCTCGACGGCGCCGTCGGTGCGGGCCAGGGCGAGGCGGTGCCCGCGGGGCTGGCAGGCCAGGCAGCGCACGCCGGCCGGCACCAGCCCGAAGAACCGCACCCGGTGCACCTCGAACTCCCCCATCCCGCCGCCGCACCGGGACCGCCCGCCCCGGCACCGGGCCCGCTCCGCCCCACGTGCGGCAGGCCCACCCGGAACCGGAAGCCGCCCCGCTATAGCGGGGGGGGGGGGAGCTCGACCGGAAGCGGAAGTAGAAGCGCGACGCGGCGGGAGATTCGGGCGCTGCCGGGCGGCGGCTCCGGTGCGGGAGCGGTGGGGGAGGGGGTGGAAGCAGCTGGGCTGGCCCGGAGCGGCCCCAACCGCCGGAGGGGACCGGCAGCCTGGGGAGGGGGCGGGAGGCGCGTCTGGGTATGGGGGGGGCTGCGGGGCCTGGGGGGGAGTGGGGCCCGGGAGGGGGGTCAGTGGGGCCCGGTAGGGGGGTCAGTGGGGCTCGGGAGGGGGGTCAGTGGGGCTCGGGAGGGGGCTCTGGAGGGAGCTCTAACGCCGAGAAGGCGGGTCCCGGTGTCTGTGGAGTTCTGGGGGGGGCTGTAGGGCCCGTGAGGGGGGGTTAGGTGTCCGTAGAGCTGTGGGGACGCTGTCTGGTTTGGGGGATTGGGGGGCCCGGGAGGTGGGTCCGGGTGTCAGTGGGCCCGGGGGGGGCTGCAGGGCCTTGGAGGGGGTCTCTGAGCCTAAAGGTCTGTAGAGCCCTAGAGCGGTGAAGCTCAGGACGGGAGCAGATGGGGGAATCCCACCACACCTGGGCCAGCCCCGTGCTGTCCTCTCACCGCACTGACCGTGTCCGTTCCAGTGTTTTGCGGGGCCCGGAGCATGGTGCAGATCGTCGTCTCCAGGTGAGGCCACCACGGGCTGCAGGGGCTGGATCCAGGGTCCGGCTCTGCCCCCGCAGCCACCCCGGGGCAGGCTTGGAGCCTCTGGGTGAAGCTGCCTCTCTCGCCTGCAGTGAGGGTGCTGGAGGCCTGGCACAGTGGGTGCTGGTGGAGCTGCAGGGCGAGGTTGAGCCCCGGCAGAGCGGCGGGCTGGCGGGGAGCCTCCTGGGAGACCTGCACTACACCCGAGAGGTGAGGCAGCCCACCACCACGGCGCTGGGGAGCAGCCCTGGCACCCAGGACCCTGCCTGCCCTCACCCTCCGCCTCTTTGCTCGTCTCTCCAGGGCGTCCCCGTGCTCATTGTGGGCCACCACATCCTCTACGGGAAGGTCGTGCAGCTGGAGAAGCCCTTCGCGGTGCTGGTGAAGCGAGGAGCCGGGGAGCCCGGCCCTGCGGAGCCGCACACCCACTACACGGTCACCGCCCTCATCAAAACCAAGCTCCTCTTCAAAACCCGCCCCAAGCCCATCATCACCAACGTCCCCAAGAAAGCGTGAAGGGTCAAGCCGGCCGCTTGGGGCATCCAGGGCGGGCCCTGGCCTCATCCCTACCCCTGCTGGAGGGCTCTGGGGCTGGTTGGGTTGCTGGGTCCAGTGTCTCGGCACCTGGAGCCCGTCCCAGGTCACTCGTGCCCCCTGTAACGACTGTTTCTGAGAGCTGCCAAGCTCTGGAAAACAAACCCAGCTGCTGTCCCAGGCGAGGTGGGTCCTGGTGGGCAGGGACCTCCTCGGAGCCTGGGCAGGACTGTCCTCCACCACCCTCCCCCAACACAGCACCCGTTCTCTGTGCAAGTCTTTATTGTGACAATTCTGTCAGGATATATAAAAACCAGATTTTTTTTTTTTCTTTCCCCGAAAAATATGGAAAAAAACCCGCAGGTTAAAAAATAAATAGATTTACAAACAATTAGCAATAAGTATGAATACCAAAAGAGCTACAAAAGTCGTCCTAAAAAACCTCGTATTAAATTAAACAAAACCATCTAAAAGCTCCGTTGTAGAAAGGTTGTTTCTTTTTAAAGCCCTGAAAACAAAAACACAAAAGAGGGCCCAAGGTGAATTCCCCAGGAAGGGGAAAGGTCAGGAACTGGCTCTTCCCCGCCCTCCCTGCATGCTCAAGCCCAAAACCTGGCGTGTCTCCCCGCTGTCTAGACAGACACGGGGTTGGTTCGATGGAGCCGTGGCTTGGAGCTCTGGCCGAGCCGCGGCGCCGGTTTCCCCCGTTCCTGCGTGCCGGGGTCCCCCCTCTTGGCTCTTTGGCAAAGCTGAAGGGAGGCGCTGCCCTCCCGGGGCAGCCGGACGTCCCCGAAAGGGGCCGGAGGGAGCCGTGGGTACGTGCCCGCACATACGTGAGCCGCGGGGCAGGCAGCACCAGCCAGCGGTGCCGGACGGACGCGGTGCCGCGTGAGGCCGTTTCGCCATAGCACCGTGGGAAAAGGGGACGCGGCGAAGTCCCCACAGAAAGCACCGAAGGGTTGAGGACCCAGCCATGGAGGTGGGGCAGGGGGGGAGCCCGGCCAGCGGCGCTCCGGGATGCTCGGTGTGGCACGGGGCCAGGGGACGCGCTGCCATCCCCACTGAGGCTGTGCCCGGCTTGGCTTTTCCCTGGCCGGCAGCCCGCTTGGTACAGAAAAATTAAAATAATACAAAACCAAAATAAACGAACCGGCAACGAAACTGAAAACCAAAGCCAGACTTGATCAGAAAACGCAGCGACGGGCGCGCTCAGCGCTGCCCGGTGGCTCCTTGCCGCGAGGGGACCGGCGGCGGCGCTCGCCCCGGGGGTCACACCTCGGCGAAGGCCAACCCGCACTGCTCCTGGCGCTTGCCGCAGCGCCGGGCCACAATGGCCAGGTAGAGGGTGAGCAGGGCCACCCAGTAGCAGGCGTAGAGGATGGCACCCGAGACTAGGAAGGCCACCTCGGTCTCGCTGAAGAGGTCCTGGCTGTAGGCGGTGTAGGCCAGCCCGCCCAGCAGCACGGCCACCCACACCGACACCGGCAGCAGCCCCACGAAGTTCACCACGATGGTGCGGCGCCCCGACGTGCCCCAGCCCGACTTGTTGATGGTGGCGATGGCGAACATCTTGGCGGGCAGCAGGCTGGACATGTAGAGGAGGGCGTAGAGAGACATGAAGATCATCTCGGCGTTGCCGCGCAGGAAGCAGGCGTAGGTGGCCTTGATGATGCCCACGAGCTGCACCGTGAGGAGGAAGAGGAGGATGTTCCAGACACGGCCGCGGTAGAAAAGCTGGATGACGGTGGCGATGAGGAAGAAGGGGAAGAAGCCGGTCACCACCGACTCGTAGGTCATCCAGAGGTGATGCTTGTGGAACCAGAGCGCGTTGTAGAGCCACTCGCGGAAGTAGGACTTGCTCCAGCGGGTCTGCTGGTTGAGCCAGCGCAGGTAGCGGGTGGGCGTCTCCGTCAGGCACTTGGAGCGAGCCGTGTACTTGGTCTGGTAGCCCAGGCTGAGCACGCGGTTGGTGAGGTGCCGGTCGTCGCCGAAGCTGCACTTGGTGCCCAGGAAGGTCTGGTGGTACCAGTCCTCGAGGAAGTGCTGCAGCAGGGCGTTGCGGTACATGCCCAGGGGCCCGCTGATGCACTGCACGCACCCGAAGTACGACTGACAGGCGCGCTCCACGTTGAAGGCCATCCAGTACCGCACGCTGCTCAGGAAGGAGATCCACGAGTCGTACTTGTTCAGGATCTGGGGAAGGGACGGGCGTCAGGGCCGGCACTGCTGCAAATCCCCCCACCTCCGCGTGCACGCTCGCCGCCCTGGGCGTACCTGGACGTCTCCTCCGACTCCGCCGACGCGGGGGTCGGCCTCCAGGATGCGGAGCATCTCGGCGGTGCAGGCGGGGTCCAGCACCGTGTCTGAGTCACAAACCTGGGGGGCAGAGGGAACGGTCGAGCCTCGCTCCCGCCCGCCGCGCCCACGCGCGCCCGGCAGACAGCCCAACCCGCGGACGGGCAAGCCTGAGCCACGGATGGCGAGACGAGGCAGAGCTCCGGAGACCGGCGGGCGGCAGCGGGGAGCGCAGAGCCCCGCGGTGCCCGGACACCGCCACCTGGGTGGGACCTACGTCCACCTCTCCCCCCACCCAGCCGCGCGTGCCACACGGGGTGATGCCAGCCTGGGGCAGAGCTGACCCCTCCAGTGGCGTTTCACCCCCATCCGGGCGCTGCTGCCAGGTCATGGGGCTGCTCCTGCAGCCCAGGGGCTGCTCCCCACCTCTACCCCCCGCTCCTCACCCACCCCACACCCTCCCACCCCCATGCATCCACCTGGATGTAGTCCACGGAGTCTCCGAGCGCCCGAAAAGCTGTGTACATCACCTCCCGCTTCCCGCCCCACTTCTGGAGGATGCAGGAGTAGGTGTTGCCGCGCACCAGCGCCTGGACGCGGGCCAGCCCTTCCCGCAGCCCGGCCTCCGTCTCGCCCTCGCCCCGCGCGTGGAAGTTGCTCCTCCAGACGTAGCTGCCCGAACGCTCCGAACCCATCACGTCGTGGAAAATGTCCAGCATGTAAGTGTCGTCGGGGCCGTTCCCGTCCACCACCATCACCACTTTGAGGTCGGGGAAGGCGATGCGCTTCACGGAGCGCAGGCACTTCTTCAGGTAGTCGGGATCCTCCTGGTAAGCCGCGATGCACAGGGCGACCGAACGCCCCAACCGCACCGGCCGCCCCTCGCCCCGCATCCGCCGGTGCTCCAGGAAAGCGAAGAGGCTCTGGATGAAGAGGTGAAGCCCCAGGATGGCCCCGTAAAGCCCGAAGGAGAGGTAGTGCTTCTCCGTGTGGATGAACTGGTAACCCGTGACGTAGGCGGCGAGGATCCCCCCCCAGCACCGCCAACGCGAAGAAGCTCGTCCCGACAACGCGGAGGGCCGTGGAGAAGCTCCCTGGCATCTGTTGGAGGGACACAAACACACGGATGGGACACCATCAAGACCCTCTGCCTGGCTTTCGGCGGGGGGACCCTGCTTATATAACTGCAGCCCCCCCATCCTTCACCAGTTTGGAGGTGAGACCACCATGGGGCTGGGCAACACATGGAGGGGGGGTCCAGAGGATTCCCCCCTCCACCTCGCAACCGTTCCCGAGCTGGAGGACAGGGAAGGACATCGGGGGAACCGGGAGGGGAGAGGTTTCTGCCTTACCTGAGCCCTCCCCGGTAGTGCCCAGACCCCCCCAAAACCGGCTGCGGGACGGGGAGCAGAGGAGCCGGGGCGGGGGGTGTGGGCAGCCGCAGCTCCCGGTTCCCCCCGGCCCCGCAGCCCCCGGTGCAGCCGGTACCGGCTGCACCGGGGGCTGCGGGGCCGGGGGGAACCGGGAGCTGCGGAGGCGGGGACGCCCCAAGCCGCTACCGGAGGCGTTGGGAGGGAGAAGGAGAGACCGCGACCGGTACCGGGACTCACCGTGGTGGTGCCGGTTCCTCCGTTTTTCCCCCGGCTGCCGCCGTTGTGCGCCCGGCCCGGCCCGTTGCGGCTCCTTTATACCGGCGGCGGGGCCGGCACCGCCCGTAGCCCGCGGGGGCTCCGCCCGACACCGGCACCACCCCCGGTACCGGCAGCCCCCGGTAATTCCCTCAGCCCCGGCGTGGTTTGAGGTGTGTGGAGGGGGTGTGACACGAGCGATCCGCCCCCTCCCGGTACCGGCAGCACTTGGCACCGGTCCCAACCCCGCAGTGCGGGAGCGATGACCGGCACCGGCATCACCCGGCACCGGCATCACCGCCCGGTGCAGCGGCGGGAGCCACCGGCGTTGCACCGGGAACCGGTCGCAGCTCATCTCCGGGTCCCCCCCATGCCACCCCCACCCCCTCCGGGGTCACCCCATGTCCTCCTGTCCCCTCCTCTCGCGCTCCGCTTTTGGGTAACCTCGCGTCCCCTCCCCGTTTCACCGTGTGTGCCCCCCCCTCTGCTGGCTCTGAACCACCTGGGGACCCCCCAACCCCGTCGTGCTGTCCCGGGACCGGGTGAGGATCGCGCTGTGCTGGTCACACGTGATGACCTGCTGGCAGGGGACGCCACAGCCTTGGCTTTGGGCTCAAATCCAGCACTTTTGGGGTCCGAGTCCTGCTGGGCTGGGACATGAGTGCGAGGGGGTGCCAGTAGGAGACCCCCAACTCCCCTGGACCCAGGAGAAGGTGAAGGGGATCCCTTCAACTTCAGCATCCCAGCCAGGAGGATCCCCCTCCGCCCAAACCCCCTGGCACCACGGTGATACTGGCTGCAAACTCCCCACCGCAGCTATTGGAGTGGGTGGTGAGGAGCTGGGGAGCCCACGGGTGGCGAGGGTGGGGATGCAGCGGGACCCTTGGCATCGTTGTTGTGGCTCCCACGTGGCCCAGCTGAGCCCAGGGTGTGGAGGCGTGAAACCCGGCGTGGTGGGCTGTGACCCAGCCTGGTCGTGTCCCTGCCGCCACCACGGTGCTGCTGGACGCACATGGGGTCCCTGTGGCAACGGGGGTGGCGTGTCCCCACTCCACAGCCCTCCCCGTGCCCCCCAGCAGAGACCCAGCCCCACAGCCCCTCACCTTTCAGCGTGGCAGTGGCTGCCGGCCGGCCGCAGGAGCACAGACCAAGGTGGAAACCAAACTCCCTCCTCCTCCTCCTCCAGCACAGCCGCCTCCTTGTTCCCCACGGCAGGACGGACGGACGGCAGCCGGCCAGCGGCATCAAAGGAGACTTTTCATTCAAAAACCATCTTCTGCCGCTCCCAGCGGGGCCTGGGGAGGCACAGCCGGGACAGCAGCATCCCAGTGTGTGCCCGCGGCCCGGCACCCGTGCAGCCGGCGGCAGCGAGGAGGAACGCTCGGCCGCCGCCGCTGCCACTCTCCGGCAAGGACAATGCGCTCCCCGCCGCGCACACACGGCTGAGCCGCATGGCACGGTGAGGTGTGAGCCCGGTACAGGCGGCTTCGCTGGGGGTGGAGACACAGCCCAGCACCCCCGAGTTTTTGGGGATGGGGGATGCTGGGCCCCTCACACCATTGGGCACAGCGTGTTACGAGGCAGCTGGGAAATGGGTACCCCGGGCTGCGCAGAGCGGAGCTGGGGGCTGCCCAGCGAGGGGGGCTCCCGCCTGGATCCCTGAGAGCTCCAGTGTGACCCCAGTCCTGTCCCCCCACCCCATGGGTGCACAACACCTCCTGGTGCAGGAGTGAGGCACGCAGTGCTGTAGCACCCACAGGGGTGGAGGGAGAAGGGGGTGAGCCCAGTGCTGGGATATCAGCGAGTGGTGGTCCTGGTCAGGCACCCAGCGGGGTCCCACAGCTCCTGGCACATGTGGCAGCTCTGGCACGGAGGGGGCTCCCGGTGCTGCGGCGGGAGGACCCTGGGCACAGGTGCAGGGTGGGCAGTGCCGCAGCAGCATGGGGGAGAGGGACAGGTCCTTGGCACTGTGGCCCTTGCAGGGCAGGGACTTGGCCATGCTGGCTCTGTTTCTCATCCCAGGACGAGAGGGCATGGTCTGAAACTGCATCAGGGAAAGTTTAGGTTAGGTACCAGGCAGCCCTTCCTCACGAGAGGGTGCTCAGGCACTGGGATGCTCTGCCCAGGGAAGGGGGGAGACACCGTCCCTGGAGGGGTTTAAGGAGAGGTTGGATGTGGCACTTACTGCCCTGGTCTGGTCCATGTGGGGGTGCTGGGTCATAGGCTGGGTCATAGGCTGGGTCATAGGCTGCTTTTCCAGCCTCAGTAATTCTGTGAAAAATCACTTGGATTTGCCTAGATCACATCATCTGGAAGCTGGCTTGGCTGCTGCCTCCAGCGATTGTCCTTGTCCCTTGCCCAGGGTGGCACCCAGAAAGGCACCTCCATGACCCTCCCAGCAGCCCCGTGGGGTGAGTGCAGTGCTGAGGGTGGGCCAGGCACCCACCCTGTGGCAGATGTTGGTGCACAACTGCGCACCCTGAGGGGTGCAGACACCAGAGCCCCCGCTTCCCTCTCCCTCGAGGGCCAGACGCAGTTCCTGGTGCCAGTTTGCTGCACAGGAGCCCAAGGCACCAGCCCTGGGCTGGGATATGGCTGTGACGGCACCTGGGGGCTCCCCACAGCTCCCAGAGAAGCAACAGGCACAGGGTTGAGCATGTCTCTGTTTAATGCCTACAGCATTGCCCTCCCCAGGCTACAGTTTTCTCAGTTTTCTCCCCGGCTGGCACCCGCCAATGGGGCAAATCCTTCGCCTCCAGGAGCCGCTCGCTCGGCCCCGATGCCAGAGCAGGAAAAGTTCGCTTCTGCGACCCCGCTATGGCAGCACCACGATCTTCTTCTCAAGGGTCTGCGGGGGGAAGAGGATCCTCCTCATCACGGCGTCCAGCTCCTCCAGCGCCAGCTGGGCATGCAGCACCGTCGCGCCGTCGGGCTCAGCCGCCACCACGTGCTTCAGCAGCCGGTAGAGATCCCGCAGGACATCCCGCAGCACCTGGGCAGGAGAACTGTCAGCACCTGCCGGCGTCTTGCCTGCGACAACCCGAAGCGCAACCCTCAGCGTGTCCTGGCAGGCGCAGCGCTGCCCCTTCCACCATCACCCTCGGGCGCCAGCCCCAGCCCCGCCGTGACTCAGTTTCCCGGCACAGCGGCACGGCATCCCTCCGGCACGGGGGCACGAGGGTAAGATGAGCTCCCTACGGCGGGGATTCCCGTGGGGAACTGGCCGCTTCCTCCAGGGGAGCCGAGTCCCAACATGCTCGTTACTGGGAAGGAGTGAAGGAGGCCACAGCCCCGCGGGAAAAAAAAAGGGCATTTCCAAGTCAAATCAGCGACAAACGACTCCCACGGCTCCTGAGAGCCTGCGCTGCCCCATGGCACAGCTGTGCAGCTCGGAGGGACGTCCCCATGATGTCCCCTCTGCCCCGGGAAGCATTCGGTGCTGGCAGAGGGGCCAGTCCCACGGGATTTTCCCTGAAGGCTGCACCGACGCCAAGCAGGGAGGGGACCCACCTCGGTGGCCTTCTCGCTGAGCCCTCGCAGCAGCAGCACCACCACGTGCACAGCGGCTCTTCGTACCTCGGCCTCAGGGTCTGTTTTGGCGATGGCCGTCAGGCAGGAGGTGACCTGTGGGGACAAAGCAGGGACATCAGCAGTGAGGGAGTGGCCGGTAAGGACATCTCTGGGCAGCCTAGGGCTGGGGGATAAGGATGGGACCCCTGCACCTGGACTGGGGGGATTGGTTTTTACTGAGGTTTATTGAGGGGAGGGCAGCCCTCCCTTCGGCTGAGTCGCACACAGACGCCACGGAGAGCTTTATAAACAGCAGCAGAGTCGGAGGAACCCAATTAAACGCCCGGCAGTGACAGCCGGGAGAATTAGCAGAGCGAGCATGTTCCTGAAATAGCAGCATGTGGTGCCGGCTGTGAGCGGGGACCGGGGGGGGGGGAGAAGGCCAAGCACCATGACCCCCCGGCTCCCGACCTCACTCTAACTCCAGAGCCCCAAATCTCTGGGGAGCGGACCCCCGAGAGCTGGTTTCACCCCAGCTGAGGGCGAGGGCCAGGCACCCCCCAAGCAAGCCCAGCAGCCATCAGCCAGGAGGTGATAATGAAGGGTAACGAGGTGTCATTAAGGGAGGAGGTGGCTCAGGCAGGTACTAACTGTGCCCCCACGTCTCCTCCTTGGTCGTCACTTCTCTGCAAAAGCAGCACCTTAGCTGATTATAAAGCTTTTAGCTCTAAAAATCAGGAATTTCCTGAGCATTTCCTTTGGATCCAACGGCTTTCATACCCTGCAAACACGTCGTAGAACCGTTCAGGTTGGAAAAGACCTTGAAGATCATTCAGTCCAACCCTTAACAGCCCACACGTCCTTTACGAAGACCCCCAGGCTGTCATTCCCCCCCCTCCTCGCCTCTCAGCAGCCCTGCCACCCGCTAACGAACCGCCCTCCTCGTTAAAGAGAGACAAGGGGCTGGTACCTCGTGGACGATGGAGCCCAGCTGGAAGCCGAGGCGCTGGCAGAGCTCGCCCAGGTTGGAGAGGCTGCTGGCCCGCAGCTCGCCCTCGGGGGCCCGTGCCCCTTGCAGAAAAGCCTGCACCAGTGGCTCCCGGTGCTGGAACACCATGTCCCCTTCGAGAGAAAGCAGAGCAGCACATCAGGAGGGAAAAAAACCCCACAGCTCCTTCCCGACAAAGCTTCAGCTCCTGTCGGGGTGCAAAGACCTTCCTCAGTGGCCGCTCAGCCTGTCCCGTGTCCCCCCTCCAGGGCCCTTCGTGGGTGACAGCACATCCAGTCCCACAGAAATGAAGTGTGAAGCCCAAATTCTCACATAATCCAGCTGCCACCACCCCCCACCCCAATTAGCATGGGCAGGCAGGGCGGACGTGTGAGCCGCCTAATTAGGGGTCGGAGCGCAGAGCCCGTGACCGGCATGAAGAACAATCGCCCACCACCAGCGCTGGCACGGCACCAAGGACGGCACCAGTGCAGCACGTTCCGTGCCGGCGCCCCGGAAGGGTTCTCCTGGTGAGAAAGGGGAAAGCTCTGCACCCCGAGCGCGTTAAATTGGTTTTGTGGCAAAAGCTAATTGTGTAGTTGCGAGGCCTCCGCGTACGTTCACGTGGGGACAGCAGTGCCCACACGGCACGGTGCGCTCTTCTGGCAGCGCCGGAAAAAATCCCCGGCTCTTGAATCCTGAAGCTTTGCAACAAAAGGCAACTTTGGTGCGATTTAGTTCTATAAATACGCGGGCGAGCTAGGACGCGCCAGAGCTGCTGCCCGCGGCAGAGGCACCGTGGGGAGGTGGGGGGAGAGCTGCAGCGGAGGCCGTGCCCGCAGTCCTGCTGCCTGCCATGCGGCTGTCGAGGGAAACCCAGCGCGGGGCGGCGACACTGCCATGGGGGCTTCAGCCCCAGCGCAGTGTGGTGACATTGCCACAGGGACTTCAGAGACCGAGCGGCTCCGTCAGAGCTCCACTGGGAGGAGATGGGATCGCTGGCATCACCCCCACCCTAGCAGCAAGGCAGGGGAGTGGCACGACCTGGCCGGGGGACTGCTGGCCCCAGCAGGATGCCTGCAGCTGATGCCACCACGGCCCTGGGACACCGCTGTGGTGGCCGTGCTCCTGTGGAGAGCTCTGGTGCAGGGCACAGCCCCAGCACTGGCTCTGCCAAGGCAAACTGGGTAAGTTTCATGACCAGGGTTCCTCCCTGGCTGCCCTGGTGGCAGGGACACCAGCTGTCACCCTCTAGCCGTGCAGAACTCTGGCTGCACGCTCTCGCTGGCCTGGCCGCTGCCGGGGAGTAAGACAAAGCATTTTAGGACATGTCCCAACAGCGGCTGCTGGAAAGGCCTCATCCAGCTTTTACCCCTCAGCCCAGCGTGTCCGGACGCTTCCTGGCAGCTTGGGAGCCCAGTGCTGCCGGCTGAGGGGACAGCAGGCTGCTGGCAGGCAGGGCTCTGCCAGCAAAACCCAGCCGGCTGCCCTTCAGCTTCCAGTCCCCGCTGCGGCACAGCCGTGGGAGCTGGTTATCACCTTCAGGCCACGAAAAGCTGAGCGGTGTCACAGCTGTGGACTCACCCAGTGCCCGAGTGACGCGCATCAGCACCTCGCCCAGCTTCATCCGGGTGACGGTGGCCGCTGCGTCCTCCGTGCCCCGTGCCGGGCACCTGTACTGTGCCAGCAGGACGGGCAGGATTCGCTCCGGGTACTCACTGGAGAGCAGAGCAACGCCTGGGGGGAAAGCGAGAGGGGTCAGGGCCGAGGGTGCCACCGCCCTTGAAGAGGAGCCGGCAGTGGCTGTGCTGCCCTGGCAGCGGGTGCAGCCATCACCCACGGGACCCCCTGCACGGCCACGGCCCCGTGACACTCCTGCAGCCTCTCTGAGGAAAATAAATAAAAAATAAGTAATTCCACAGCTGTCAGCAGGTGCTCATTAATTGCCGCTGGTTAACGATCGTTGACCTGGCGTCAGCTTGGCACCCCAGCCATCGAATGAGCCCTGGGCTGGCCCCACGTCAGGGCAGCCGGGTACCACGGGCGATGCTCTGGCGCAGTGCCTGTGCGCTGTCAGAGTGTCCTCAACTCCACCAGGGCTCCACTGAGCCCCACGTGTGCTCTGCGCCCGCCGCGTCTCTCTGGCAATGATGAAGACTCAAAGCCCGGACACAGGACACGCAGCGAGCTATGCTGTGGGGCTGCACTGGCAATGTCACCCCTTTAGGGACATGGGCAAGCGCCGGGCAGGGTTCTGGTGGGGAACGGGCAAGCGGCAGAGGCTCCACCGGCAGCGCCACGTACTGAGTCACAGTGAACCCTCCAGGAGCTGCCGCCTTCACCTCCAACCCCGTTTCCCAGTTATCGAAGGGTGCCCGGCATGGGTTACCCTCGGCGAGCCTGGGCATGTCTAGCCAAGCAGTGACCTTCTCTCCTCCGGCATCACCTCGCCGGAGCGCGGTGCTGTGATAACCAGCAACGGCCAGCTCCGGCCTCATCCCAGCTCATGGCATGGCCTTGGCTGAGTCACTGCCGCAAAGAACCGCGTCAGGGTTAATCACAGCCGCAGCAGGGCTGCGAAACACGGAGGCAGCTGCGCGGGGTGGATTAATCACCTGGGGACGGCTGAAGCGTTCGGGTTTCACCTGCAAGGCAAGGATGGACCCGTCCTGCTCAAGATGGTGCAGGCAGAGGGAAGAGCAGTGAGACGCCGGGAAGGTTACCGGGGCTCCTGGCAGCACCAGTATCGCTTCGGGCCATGGGAACAGCACTTCCTTTCCACGTAATCCATGGCACAGTGGCCTACTGTTGTGAGTTTGTGAGGCCACGAGATGCGATGGATCAGGGAACCGATCAGGAAAATGCTCCCACAGTTCCCTGTCCACATGGCTGGCACCACCTTGGCCACGGGGATGGATGTGGCAGAGCCCCGAGGAAGCACTTGGTGGGTCCCCACAGCCCCCACTGAGCAGATCATGAAGCCAAAATGTTAGTGAGGTGCAGCGGTAGGGTGCAGTGGCCACACGGACCTGGTAGAGGGATGGCGAGTGGCTCCCAGGTGTTTGGTAGCCACGGGGTGCCCTGAGGATGGACCTGCCCAGGATGCCCTCGTCTCAGGCTCTGGCTCCACCGAGGAAGCAACTGCGGCCTGGGCAGATCAGGAGTTGTCAAGGGGTAAATGAATTTACCCAAGGAGCAAGCCCAACTGGTAGACAAAGCTTGTCAGCTTCAGGCTCAACCTTAAAGACGGAGTCTGGGAGGGCAGGAGATGCTGGAGGTCACTGCCCAAAGCCCCTCCCCAGCACAGAACCTCCTGCTACAGAGCGCTGGCACTCACCCGCACCAGGTCTCGCTCACCTTGGATGGCCGAGAGGTAGATGAAGGAGTCCTCGTGCTGCATGTTCTCCAGAAAAACCTGCGAGGAGGAGGGAGGAACACCACTGGCAGCAGCTCCACGCCATGCCAACACTGCCAGCCCCTCTTTCCGGGCATCAGCAAGGGCGAAGGGGCTCCAATAATACGCTGGCACAAAACGAGACCCACGGCAGGAGCCCAGTACCTGCAGGAGTTTCTCCCGAAGCTGAAGCACCTCAGGATCCCGCTGCGCAATCAGGCTGGCGAGGCGGCGCAGGGCGGCAGCCCGGCTGGGGGGCTGTGGGTCATATGCTGATACCAGGAGCTCCTGGAGCCCATCCAGGACCGTGCCATCGGCACACGGGGCCGGAGCCAGACCCGTGGCACTGGGCTCACGGCTCACGCTCCGCTCTTCGCGCTGCGACAGTGTCTGGCTGACCCCTGGGCTGGGAGCTGCGCTGGCAACGCCATCACTTGGCGCTGGCATCCCCGGCGTCTTGCCCAGCACGCCGTCAGCGGCAGCGCCCACCGTGGCGGGGGTGAACGCTCCGTGGGTGCAGATGGCGACGCGCAGGTCGGCTGCCAGCTCCTGGGTGAGGGGCTCGGGGTAGGAGCGGGAGAGCTCCTCAAGCAGCGGCACCAGGCGCTTCAGCACGGCAAAGTCGCTGGATTGCAGCTGCGGAGAGAGGGGAAAAAGGAGCAGCCATGTCCCTCCTGCCACCTCGCCGGTGAAGGAAGGTCCAGGAGAGGTGGCTGCGCCCACAGAGGGGGAAGACATCCTGGCCCTGCCCCAGGTTTAAGCGCTTAACGGCAAAATCCGGGCTGTAAGGCCCAAAGAGTGATGCTTCAGGGATGACTGTGAAAAAAAAATTAAAAAATAAACAACAAACCCTCGGCCATCGAAACCCAAATGGCTTTGTGGCTGCCTCCAAAACCTTTTGTGCTCTATTTGCCAGTTAATTTGCTCCCGTTAACGCCGGGGCAGGAGCAGATGCTCGCCCGCGAGGGGGCCCGTTAGAGCCGCAGGACGCCAGTTTTAAGGTTTTTTCCAACTAAATAACATTCTTTCCCTGATGTCTGGAATTCAGCAATAAGGCTCAATAATTTATCCATTACTGGTTGGATTTTCCTCCGGGCGAATCCGGGGATGAAGCAATCCTGGCAGCTGGGCAAGTGCAAGGCGGGTAGCTGCGGAGCGCTAACGAACGCACGATCGCTGGTCGGCTGACGCCACGTAACAGGGTAACGAAGCGACGTGCCGCTTCCGCAACGGATTTTCAAAACCCAGGGCGGAAAGTTTGTTGCGCTCCAGAGACGGAGCCCGTGCATGCACGGGGATGCCGAGTTGGTATTTAAAGACGTTTTGTGTGATCATGCTCTTCTGTCGGCAGATTTTGGATTATAAGTTAATTAACCAGGCTCTCAGGGGTGCCCTGAGAGGGATCAAACCCTGGGAAAAATAATATATAAAAATAATACAAGTATATACACGTATGTGTACTGGGAGTGAACAGGGACCCCAACCCAGGGAGCACCCAGACCCCAGAGTGCCCCTCGGTGCCCCAGCTCCCCCCTCCCTGCACCCCAAAGCCACCAAGCCCCCCTGGCTTTGACCCCCCTCACCTGGACAGCTCCGCCGAGCATGGCGGCCACCAGCCCCATGGCCATGGCAAGGGTCTGCGCCTCCGCTTCGGCCGCGCCGGGCCCCCGCGCAGGGCTGACACAGGCTCGCTGCAGCGTGGCCGCCACAAACTCCTCCACCTGCCGGGTGAGAGCGAGGGGGGCGAGCTGTGAGGAACGGTGAGGGGGACACTCAGGGTGCTGTCACCACCACTCACACCTTGGGGTGCCCTACCGGAGCGGCAACCTCTTTAGCCCTCGCCGTCTCTGTCGTCTATTGAATTTTTCTGAATTTATTTTGGGTTTTTTTTCATTTTCCCAGCCCTTGCCCAGTGTGATTTCATACGTAGCCATCGCTTTTCCCCGTCGCCACCAACAACCGGGATGGGTCGGAGAGGGAAGGCCGGTGTGGTGGCAACAGGGAAACACGACGGGTTCGTACGAAATTGCACGTCATCGATTTTGTCATTTTTCTCACAATGTTTTGCTTTGTTTTTTTATCCCCCCAAGCCCATGACGATCCTGCATCGGCTTTCGCCACACTTGGCACTGAACCCTTGGATCCCACAAGCTTCCTGAACTTCAAACAGCGCATGAAATTTGTGATTTTATTGCCTCTGGGCCTCTGTTAGCTCGGGGTGAGCTTCCTGGCCGTGCTGGGAAAGGGGCTGAATTGGGGTCGTGTTGCAAAAGAAGGGCAACGATTTTGCTCCTAATTTTTGAAAACAAAGCACAAGGACAACGAGGTCCTGTTGCACCGAACGTCGCGTTTCCAGCCTCCAGGGCATGGGCACCGGGTGCGGGCACCGCGCTTCCTCGTCTGCGGGATTGCCCACCGCGGTCAGCTTCGTTAAGCGCATCCCAACTGCAGTGAAATTGCAATCTGGGCTAACTAGTCCAGAAAAGAAATGCCGTCAAACGCAGCAAGAAAGCAACAAGTGTCAGAACATCTGCTCTCAAGCAAAAGTCGAACGGGCTGATGCCACGTTTAACGCAAAAAATAGGAAAGTCACAAATACATAATCTATGGGTAGGTGGCTACTGAGAAAAAAACAAAAAGTTTAGGGAAAAAAATAATCTAGGAGAAAAAAAATAAATCTCACCTTAATCTGGAAGGGGGAAAAAAAGCTTGAAAAATAAAGCATTGGGGCACATTTCTGTCTCGCACAAGAGGAGCGTCCCAGGCGTATCAAGGAAATCGAGTTGCTCTCGTAAAACTTGGTTGTGACCCCCACCCCGAAAAACAACCCAAGCATGAAGTATGAAGCTTTCTTTTTTTTATATGATTCTTATTTGGGGGTTGTTTCTTTTTACACCAGGATGCAGAAATTTGGCCAAATTCCTCCTCCGTGTCCCAGCCCGACCCTCCGAGGCGGGGAGCTGGTTGCGTGGGGGTGGGCAGGAGGGAGAGGCAGGTGAGGACAAAGCGGCGCTGGCCGCATCCCCTCCCGTCACCGCAGAGTGCAGACAAAGGCTCCTTTGTCCCCAAAGAGGAAAGTGAGGGAACCTGTGCCTGCCCGACCGCCTCCGCTCCAGCCAGGCACAGTTAACTGCCATAACCAGGTCACTGAGGTAGGGGGGAAAAAAAAGAAAAATTTAAAAAGCAGATTTGAAAAACAAGGATGAGGAAATTAAAATACACAGATCAGGGAGGGAATACCATGCTGCCCAACTGCCTTCCCAACCCAGCCGCTGTCACTGCAAAAGCCAGCTGTGGGTCCTTGCAGCCGCGACCAACCTGCGCGACGTTGGTGAACACAGTGTCCGAGATGCTCTCGCACAGCGCGGCCACGAGCTGCAGGACCAGCACCTTCCTGCTCTGCGCGGCGTGGTGCCGCTCCAGCTCCAGGAGACTCCCTCCGGGCCCTGCAGCCGAGCCTGAATCCTTCTCGTCCTCTGCGGCCACGCGAGTCAGCTCCTGCGGGGAAGGAAGCGCAGGACACTGAGATGCACCAGTTAAAGATGGGAAAATCGGCAACCCAGCAGAAAACGGATTATTTACAGCCTCAAACACACCACTAAAACTTCAGATGTTGAAAAAACCCACGGGGAATGGAGGTTAACCCCTTCAGGGAGCAGGGCTGCCTCGCTCGGTCAGGTTTCTCGGTGCTTCCGAGGTGCCGAAGGGGACAATCGGTCGCCGCTGTCGGCTATGCGGATCGCTCGGCCCAGGGAACCTGTCCCTGCTCCAGGGCAGAGCTCTGCCCACCCTCACCTTCAGGCAGAGGATGAAGAAGTCTCCGGCTAGCCCGCTCTTCTGGCAGTGAGACAAGAGCTCCACCAAGCTCTCCACTTGGCACTGCTCCGAGGAAACCTTCTGGTAGAGGGCCTCATCTTCATCGCTGAAACAGGTCACCGCGTCACCGACACGAAGGTGTCGCCCAGAGCCGCAGGGCTGGCTCTAAACTCCACGGAGAGGTGAAATCCTGCTCTCCTGGAAACCTCCCCTTGCAGGAGGCAACGGAGCCAAACTATCACTCGGGTCTTTTGGTCCCCGTGATCGTTTGGCCTGTGTGACCATGCACTCAGTTGATTAATTAACCTGGACTCCTTAAAGGAATAACATTGACAGGAACCATGAGTGCAAAAACACACCCAGGGACGCTCCTGGGTAGAAGCTGCCTCAGGCTAAGAGCTCGCAGGCCCCCTCCTGAACCCAAATATCAGGCTGGCAGTCCCACTGTGCGGGGATGAAGTCTAATGGCTGCAATTTATTTCCCTGCCGGCCATGCTCTGCCTCTACTCGTGTCACTCATGTCTACTGAGACCATCTGCAAGAGCAGGAGAGGAGTCCAGGCACTGGCTCCACTCCCCTCTGCTCCCTCCCTGCCCGAGGGATTCCGCTCGCTCCACGCAGCCACGATTTGCCATGGGACAGGCTCAGGGCACAGGGTGGGAGGGAATCAGGACTGACGAAGCACAATCCCAGACGCCCCACAGGCAGGACTTGGGACTCGGGAAAGGCGCACGGAGAGTGTGTATCAACGCTCAGACAGAGCGTGCTGCTCCTCGGAGGCCAAAAGCCAGAGCTCTGCACTGCGTACAAGGAACCCAGAGCTGTCTGGAAGCATCGACCGCTCGAGCTCCAACAAGCTGGGCACTCACCTGACCATCTCCTCCACTGCGACGGTGGCACCGCCCTCACCACCCACACGGAACCGGCACCGCGGGTGGAGGGCACGCACGCTGCAGCTGAGCCCGGCGAGGCCTTCCAGCGCGGCCAGTGCCGCCTTGCGTTCCGACTTCTCCAAGAACCACAGCAGGATCTCCTGGCATGGGGAGCTGGTGAGGACAGAGAGAGGATGGTGGTGACTTTACTCTGCTTGTTGCATCCTTCCCCGCACCCTGGCAAGACCATGGTGGCATGACCACACGTCTTGAGGTGAGGGAAAAGACGAAAACGTTCTAGAGGATAGAATCGTAGAATCACACAATGTTGGGTGTTGGAAGGGACCTCCAGAGATCACCCAGTGCCACCTCCTGCCAGTGCAGGGTCACCCCGGGCAGCCACACAGGAACGCGTCCAGGCGGGTTGGAAAGTCTCCAGAGCAGGAGACTCCACACCCTCTCTGGGCAGCCTGGGCCAGGGCTCCGGCACCCGCACAGCCAAGAAGTTTCTCCTCATGTTGAGGTGGAACTTCCCATGTTTTAACTTAAACCCATTATTCCTTGTTCTGTTGCTGGGCACCACCGAGAAGGGATTGTCCCCTTCCTCTTGACACCTGCCCCTCAGTTGTTTATACACATTAATAAGTTCCCCTCTCAGCCATTTCCTCTCAAGACTAAACAGCCCCAGTTCTCTCAGTCTCTCTTCACAGGAGAGATGTTCAAGTCCCTTAATCCTCCTCGTAGCTCTCCGCTGGACTCTCCCCAGTAGGTCCCTGTCATTCTGTAGGGACGCTCTGGCCGAAGGCTCCGGCAGCATTTGCACTGCTTTGCGAGAGGACGAGCAGCACATCCTCCCCCTTGGTGTGGCCGACGCGGTGTTGTGCTGGCAAAGCGCCAATGCAACACCTCGTCGGCCACACCGAGAGAGAGGGGGAAGGAGACAAGAGAGCCCCGTAAGGTGGCACGGGAAGCCCTGCCAAGGGAAGACACGGATTAAACGAGGAGCAGCGCCGCTGCACCAGGGGTCTGGAAACCCGAGCGCTTCCAGGCAGCTGCGGTTTTAGTCAGCCCTGCCAAATCCTTTTGCAAAGAGAGGAGCAAGCAGCGACGGTTCGCCCAGCAGCAGCGTTAACTTGGCTTCTTCTACAAACTCGCCACGGCACTTGCTACTCTTTGAAGTGATTAATGATGTCTTTAATAATAAGCGGAGGCCGTGTCTACACAGACCTTTTGGGGAGAGCCTCCAGCGCCCGCGTGCCGGTATCACCAAAGTGAAGTTTAAACCCACTGTGGGAGCTGCCAAGAGGCAGGTCCTGCACATATCAGAAGAGAGTGCCCCCAGGTAGGAGAAGAACAACAATTTTTTATTTCCAAGGGCCAGCACTCAGGCTGTTTCACCCAGTTTTTATCCTCTTTCTAGATTCCCTAGTACACAGATCCCTAGGGCATCCAGCCAGGTCTCAGTGTCTAAAAATAATCACAATCCCAGCTCCTGTCAGGCACTAAGAATTAACCTGCCCTCCTGAGGCTCCCTCAGGGCATGCCTGCCTCCACGTGGAACATTTTGGCTTCAGGGAAGCCAAAAAAAAACTAACCAGAAAGCTGCCTCCTTGGCCAGTAAGGTCGTGCACCCTGCCTACGCCTGCAGTGACTGCCTGCTTTGACCAAGAGATCTTCAGGATGACAAAACTGTTCTTGGCTTCTGTACATGCCCACAGCCAGCACGTCCTTCGGAGGCGGGGGCAGAACAGAGAAGATGAAACCCCAGAAGACGCCGCGCGCGGCCCTTCCTTACCGTAAGTATGACACATTGTGCTTGGCGAAGGAATAGAGGGAAAAAACCACTCCCAGGACCGACTCCAAGGATCCCAGCAGCAGGCTCGAGCTGTCATTCCCAACCACATACACCTACGGAGAGAAAGGCGCAGGGAGGAGAGTCAAGCACCTGGGTGGAACGGAGGGAAGGCAAAGGGAGGGACAGAAAGCAGGCCCGTGCGCAGAATCGCCGCCAGCGAGGGTGGCAGAGGGTTTGCAGCCTCTGCCTCTTTCAGTCCGGAGCCCGTTTTCCCTGATTATGCCACATTCTGCGTTAAAAGCAGCCTTCAGCACCGTCTTTCTTCCTGGCGTTTGCTTAACCACAGCAGGGCTCCAAGCTACGGGAACGCGGCAGCCGGCAAGGCGGGAAGCCTGCCGCTCGAGGGGCAAGGTCTTGCATCGCAGACAAGTGCAACGGGCACCCCCTGAATTAGCAAATCTCGATGGAAATACCGCACCTAGAGCTAAATCTCAAACGCAGAGATCTCAAACGCGTGCCGAGGTTCCACGGAGGCCACAGGGCCACACTGCTCTCTTTCATTTCAAGCCGTAGCTGCTCGATTCGGTGCCCTCCTCCACAAAACTAGCACCCACTTCCCAGGCAAGCTCTTCATGGGTCCCACCTCAGGCAAGAAAAAGCGCTTGTGGAGACGTTAGGGCACCGCGTTTCCTTTCGAATCCTTTTAAAGGAATCATCCAAAAAAATAGGCAGGTGTGGCGCTCTCAGTTTAAAGCGCAACGCTCGGAAAACTCAGTCCAGAAAACATTTATATCCCAAGCCTCGCCCTTCTGGACTCAAGGTTTACACGGGTTTGTTGCGTTCGTGTCTTTATTTTAGCAGGCTCTACCTCCTTCCATAGCTTCCAGCTTTAAAAAAAGTCCTTTCACAAGTTCTCCGGAGGACTTCCAGCTGTGAGCTGGTGAAGTACTTGCTCAGAAGTCACCATCCCTTCACACCAGAGCTGTCCCCACACCCCTGACCCTCTCATCTAGGGCTGGAAGTGCCCTGGGGATAGACCAAAAAGCTTTTGCCTGCTCGAGGCAGCGTGACAGCCCAGGCAGGAGATGGTCCCGATAACGTATTGATGCAAACAGACCTCTTTTTTTTTAAATTTTTTTTTTCCTGTGCTAATCCCCGTGGAGCCATTCTTCCTCCCCAAACCTTCGGTACACAAAGCCTCCCTGATGAAGCCCCAAGGATGGTTTCCTCACTCCGCATCAAATGACACTTGCTAGGCAAGAAAACCTCTGCAAATCCGTAGGCTGGAGACTCCTGAGCTAATCTGGCTGCTGTCAGGCCTCCGGGGCTTTGCCATTAAGGGGGGGATCCGCCCCAAACCCCCCTGCAAACTCACATTGTGAAGGGCGGCCACAGAGCAGCCCTCCAGACCAGTCTCTGCCTGCCAGCTCGTTACAACAGATCATTACCACCATGCAAAATACTACAACAATCGAGCGTTTAAGAGCTTAGTCTGCCTCCGGGCACGCCAGCAAGCAAGTCACCAGCTTCTTAAAAAAAAAAAAAAATTGAATTTCTGGGCTGGAGATGTCCTACTGGGTGGGAAGGCTGGGCTGCTGGGAGGGCGAATCCTGCAGAACGGCACCGGTGGGAACGGCAGAAAAAGGAGCTAGGAGGGAAGGTTTCAGAAGAAAAGCCTCCAGGAAATGCCCCATTTCTTCATGGCGAGCAGGAGGATGGATCCCACCTTTCCCCAGAACACCAAGATGTACACTGCTTGTTGCTCCAAGAGACCCCTAGCAGGACGGAGCTCCACAGAAGACACTAAACCCGCTTGGTCCTGCCCATAACATGCAAGGCAGTTCGTTATCAGCTGTCAAAAAGCTTCCAGCTCCTGTGCTCTGGCTCAGGTTGCCCTCTGCAGCCTTGGCAGGCAGGGAGAGCAGCTCCCAGCAGGTTCTCCCTCCTGCCCAGGGAACACTGGGCTCAGCACAAGCCCAACAGGAGGGAAACTGAGGCACAGGGGGACTAAGAAGAGGGGGACCAGCCTGGGAGGAGAGCTCAGGCATGCTAGTGTAGGGTAAGGGTTGTAGTGTAGGGTTAATGGTTGGACTTGATGATCCCAAGGGTCTTTTCCAACCTGAACTGTTCTATGATTCTATGCTCTGAAGAAGATTCAGTACCCACAAGAGACTCCTGGCTACCACCCACCACTCAGATTCTTCTTACTCTGATACACCAGAAAGACACTGGGGGAAAAAACAACCAGCCAGAGCTCACTGCCACCTCACAGAAGGTTTTGGGGTGAGAACCTTCAAAGCAGTGCCTCCGGTACCCAGCATAAAGCTGCAGTCCCACCGCGTATGGGGTTATTCTGTGCAGCTCTCGGCTTCACCTCAGCACAACTGCCAGAGACACTGGTTTCCATTTACTCAAAAAGCCTCAGACCAGCTCTTTATCTTAAGAGTAATTTTCCTGCCTACCCGCAGGCCCAAATCCGACAGGATACCTTGAGAACATCTTCCACGCAGGTGCCGAGCTCCGCCTCTGTCACCAGCACTGTCCCTGCTGACAGATCTTCCACCGCTAGCTCTGAAAACAAAAAGGGCAGAAACGTCAGTGCCGAGGAGCCTCCAGCAACCACAAAACGCTCTGATGGTTCTCTCGCCTTCCCTTCCACTGGGAACCAGCGTGGGAACCGATGAGCCCTCGCTAGCTGTGCTAAATATTCCCGCAGTGTCGTCAACCCCACAAGGTTACAAGCAAACGGAAGCAGAGCGCAACTTTTTTGATGGATTATTCCCCAGAGAGCTGCTCGGTCAGTGTGGGGAACTGATGGCTTCCGTCCGGAAGCCCAAAACAAGGCTGTCAGGCTGGGAGGGTTTCCCAAAGAGCACATGGCAGAAGTTCTGTTAGTTAGCTCTTACGCTAATTTAACTTGAGCGCTGGGTAAACATGGTGCCTGCAGCCACGTGGACATGTCCAGCCAGAGAAAACATTTGAGGGACAAACAAAGAAGAAAAACCAGACCCCTCTTCTGATCAGGGCTCAGTAGGTACCTGCCGTCTCGACGCAGCGCAGGAGCGGTGCCAGCAGGGGCCGGAGCAGGTGCTTCTCCGCCAGCTGCGGGCGGTCCCTCGCCACCGCGAGTAGCGCCGCGACGGCCACGCGCTGGAACTGGCGCGCCGTCAGCCTGTCCTGGATGTGCAGCAAGTCTAGAATCTGGAAGGGAAGCCCACGAGAAAGGAAACGAGGATCAGCCAGAGGGGGTGGACAATTCCTTGCAAAAACTGAGGAGCACTCCTGTCCACTGCTTTACGGGATGTTTTGGCAGGACGTTCCATGGGTGGAAGAGCCCGTCTCATTTCTGTGCGTGTTTTTGGACTCGAACCAAGAGACTGCACGGCTCCCACAGCCAAAAGCTGCAAGCAAGAGCTCCACAGCTCAGAGCTCCGTGCCGAACCGTCAGGCAACACCACTCAGCACTTCAATCAAAACGCAAGGGTCGGGTGGAAACACGTCCCACTGCCAGAAAAATGCCTCCGCTCAAGCACAAGTGGCGGCACCTACACTCTCCAAGGCAGGAGGGAAGAGAGGGCGCCGTGGCGAGGGGTGGAGAGGAACCTACCTGGGGGCACACGAGCCTGTAGTAGTCCTCGGGGGAAAGGCACTGCTGCGGGCAGGAAGCCAAGATCTTCGCAACCGCGTCGCATTTTCTCCAGTCCACAGCCGCTGCTTCGGCGCCGGCGCCACCTGCTCCGCCAGCAGAAAGGTAAAATCAGTTGTGACTGACAGCAAACGGCGGGGCAGGTTTTGGCAGAAGCCAGACGTTTTTGGCCAAAAAACCGGATTGCTAGCTTTTGTTATTCTCTTTAAACCAAGAGTCATTCAGGAGGCACCTGAACTTAAGGACAGAAGAGAAAAAATGACTGTCTGAGACTGCTGATAACAGAAAACAACTTCTACGACAAGGTGTATGAGCCAAACGGTGGCGGGAGGTCATGCTTGGCTGGTGTCATCAGGTTGGTATTGGCCAGAGGAGACTTTAGCACTAAAAATTGTAGGATTTAGCTTTTAGAGAGTGACAGTTTCCCTCCCTGGCAGGGAACGGAGAGTGGGGGAGCAGGACAGGTCAGCTCACGGCCCAGCGCCGAGCACGGCTCCCACCGAACCAGCCCCAGCACGGCTCCTCGGAAGGAACTGCCCTCCACACGCACACAGGGCGCGGCCCCACGAAGGTGTAAATGGATTCAGCGCGTTCAGAGGCTTCAGTCTGGACCTCGACGGTGACGAACTAAAGGCATCTGCAGTCAGAGGGAGATCAGCGCGAAATCTGTGCAAGCGTTACAGAGCCAGCCCAGCCTGACAAAAGCCGTTTCCCATTTCAGCACTGACAGCACGCTGGGCCTCTCGCCTGCCACACCTCATCGCAGCCTCTTTCAATCCCCGCTCCCGCAAGCCAAGAGTGGCGTCAGGGCACCCTGTGCTCACCGCCTGTTCCCTCCATGACGCCCCGAACCACAGCCTGAACCCCGTTGGGTCTCATCAGCCTCTCGGAGAGCAGCCGACCACAAAGGCGGCGCAGCCATGCCGGAGCCCGCGTGAGGGCCGGCTTTGTTTCTTCCCCAGGAGAAGGAGGACCCTGAAAAGAAACAAAGGGGCGAGGTAAAGAACATATTTACTTCCACGCTCCCGTGTAAACCCCCCAGGAGCAAAAACCCCCACAAACAGGCAAACAGCCTGTGACCTGCCCATGGGACTTGAGACCAGGTAGGAGCACAGGATGGGGAAAGGTTTTTAAATCAATCGCTTCTCCATCCAGTGGCACAAAGCAAATTAGGGCTTAATGAGAGAGGGCGGCCTTCCTGGGGGTATCGTCTCCTGCCGAGCTTCCCTCCTTTAATTAATGCCTCTCAGGGCCAGGCAGCAGCTCTGACTGCCTCGTTACCGAACCAGTGGGCACCCGCAGCACCCGCTCGCAGCCAGCTGTCCTGAAGGACTTTCTAAAAACAATGCTAAGGAGGTTTTCTATCTCCTCTTCCCCACTGCCGAGGCAGCACACGAGTAGAAAGCGGAAGGTTCTGAAAGAGAACACGCTTCGCTCGGGCAGGCGCGGCGGATCCAACCGCCGAGTCAAGGCGGCACGCACCGCAGCGAGAGTCCCCAAGCTCACGCACCCGGGCACGGCGCTCAGGGACAGGGGTGCCACACCAGACAGGTTTTTAAGTCCCAAGATTTTCAGGCACATGCGGTCCCATCACAGCGGGTACCTGCTTGGGGCGGCCCTGCAGAACGAGCAGCTCCCGCACTGCCAGCGGCTGGTAGACGCGGTCCAGGAGGCGCCGCAAGGTGTCCCGGCACTGCGCTTGCTCCGCTTCCGAAACGCCCTGGAAAAAAAGAAAAAAAACAAACACAAAACCCTGGAGTGACGAAGACAAGACTGGCTGCTGGCACCAAACCCACCAGTGCCCTCCAGCCCCTCGCCAGGCTCCATCTCTTCTCTCGTTAGGACAGAGCTGTCGCCAGGCTGGCAGCGTGGAGCGAGCCGGAGCCCAGCACAGCCACGGGCTCATGCGTGGCCAATGACCCTGGTGGGGTTTTGGTGCGGTTTTGGTGCAGTTTTAGCACGGTTTTGGTGCAGTTTTAGCACGATTTTGGTGCGTTTTCACCCGCACAGGGAGAAGGGAAGGCATCCGCGCACCTGGCAGTGCTCGGCGGGGCCGTGCCCCAGCAGGCAGAGGCCGGCGAGGAGGAGGCCGAGGTGGCGGGCGAGGAGCGGGCCGCCCAGCGCGGGGTGCCGGGCCAGCTCTGCCAGGGCGGTGGCAGAGGCGTGAAGCCGGGCCCCGCCGATGCATGGCGGCGGCCCCGCGGTGGGTCTCCCCGGGCACTGCCCCACGCCCGGCGGCAGGTAGGGCAGCAGCCCCAGCCCCACGGCGGCTCGCAGCGCCCGCTCCACCGTCCTGCCCTGCGCCACGCTCAGCGTGTCGGCGCTGGGCGGCGGGACGGCCCCGCGGGACGGGGCGGCGGGAGCCGCGGCGAGGGCGGAGAGCCGCTCCTTGAGGCACAGGAGCAAGGCCAGCAGCCCGCACGCCGCGGCCCAGCCCGGCTCGGCCTCTCCCGCCGCGCCGGCGGCCAGCGCCGGGTACCGGCCCAGCACGGCGAGGCGCAGGCCGCGCAGCGCCGCCCAGCCCGCCGCTCCCTGCAGCCGCTCCTCCAGCGCCGCCGCATTGTTTCGCAGCGTCTCCGGTCGCAGGGCAGGCTCCGCCGCGCCCTGCCCGGCGGGAGGCGGCGGCAGCAGCAGCTCCAGCGCCTCCACCACCAGTCGCGGCTCCGGCTCACCGGTGGCCGCCATCGTGAGGCTGCCGCCGCGGGGCGGGGCGCGGCTCTGCGCCGCCATCTTGAGCAGGGCGGGGCGCGGGGCGGGGCGCGGGTCTCCGGCGCCATCGCGGGGAGGTCGTGAGGCCGCTTCGCGCCGCCATCTTGGGCAGGGCGGGGGGAGGCGGGGAGACACCTCCCGCCCGGCGCCATCTTCCGTGCTGGTGTCAGGGCCTGCGGAGGCACCGTCCCCGCCCGTCACGGCAGCTTGGGGCCGGCTTCGCGCCGGCAGGGAGTGAGGGGGGCGCGCTGGGTCAGGGCAGCCCCGGTGCCGGGGTGGGCGGCAGGCGGGGCGGGCCCTGTGCCCGCTCCCCACAGGAGCGCCGGCCCCTGTGGCGGCTGAGGTGCGGCTCCCACCCTGTAGACTACATAAAATCATGTGTGTGGATTAATGCTTGAATTAAACTGACAGTTTCAGGGCTAATGATGTCGTGCAGGTCCATTTCTCAATAGCTTTGTTGTGTAAGCGTGTTTCAATAGCTTGGTTGTACATGGCTTTGTGTACGTGCCTGCCTTGCTACCGCCTCTCCTGTGGAAGAAGAGCTGAAAAGAAAGCGTAAAAGGGAAATATCTTACCTCAAAGAGTGCCAGGAGAGCCGAGGAACGGGCAAAGGTCTTGAAGTCGGGAGATTGTGACCCCCCAACCCCATTGAAACCAAATAAAACTTGCTCCCCCCCAGCTGAAAGGAGCTAATTTGTATGAAAAGTGAGGCTGGTTTAAATACGCCCAACCAGTTATAAGGGATAGTAATCATTAACCAGTAATTGCAAAGTTAGGTGTGTTTCTATTACTCAGGTAAGGTAAATATATTGTAATTCCTCAATGTTATGTGTTGGCTTCACGGAAATAAACGGCAAAATCTCGTCTCGGTGCGTGAGACCAGCTCATCGTCACCAGGAAACGACCTCAGTTTGGAAACGGGACTTTTCTTCACAGCAACCCCGAGCTCTGGCATCATCCAGCAGAGAAAAAGCGCTTTCTGTTTTCTTAAAACAATTTATTGTTTCCATTTTATATAAAAACCATAACAATCAACAAATGCTAGGCCACTGCTGGCTTTTCCCAGCCCTTTTTTTTTTTTTTCCCCTGTGATAAAAAATACAAACCACGACGACAGCTAAACACAAAGAGTTCAGAATTTCAGTAAAAGCCGCGTTTGATTTCCCGGAAAAAGCGCATCTTCATCGGCGGCGCGCAGCGATCGCACACGGAACGAAATCACGGCGTGATCTGGGATACGGAAGAAAAAAAAGAAAAAAAAATAGAGATCTGCCTATACATATTCTTATCAAACAAAATTCCCTCGCGCGCAACGGCGCGGCTTTGGTCTGCGTTTACTGATTTCCCCCGTGGCGCTGGGTTTGTGGTTGTGCCGGAAGCACGAGGTATTTCAGAGAGCGCCAGAAAAACCCTTGTTTTGGCGAAGAGAGGGAAGCGGCAAGGGCTCATCCCTGCCGGAGGGGGGCCGGGACACACCCAGGCTCCCCAAAAAGCTCTCCCAGCCCGAGTGTCCCTGTGCAGAACGAGGGGGGGCACGGATGCTGGGTCGAGGGGGGTGTTAGAGCTCCGACAGGCAAAAACCGTGGGATGAAACGAGGTGAAACGGTGGCCGTGGGGGGCCAGGGTGGGGAGGGAGGGTCTTTCTAATCGTCGTCCTCCTCCCCGCCGCCGTAGAGGTCCGCCAGCTTCTTGAAGCGGTTGCCCCAGTCGTTGAGGTAGTCGTAGTCCTGGTCGTGGTCGGAGGCCGAGGAGTTGAGGGAGCTGAGCGAGGCGGCCTCCGAGCCGCTGCCCTCGTAGTCGAACACCAGCAGGGAGTCGTAGGGGGGGGCTGTGGGGTCTGTGTCGGCCGCCTTCAGGTTCTGGGGGGAGCAGAGGGGTCAGCGCCCATGTGTGTCCCCTCCCCACCTTGTGTTGGGGACGCCCCGATGGGGTCACACGGGGGGTTTGCACCGCACAGGGCTGGGGCTCACCTCGTCAATGAAGTTCCCGATCTCGTCGGGGTTGGCGGGCCGGGGCCGGTACTGAGGGGCCGGCATGAGCGAGGGGGCCACGTCGTTACGGATCACCTCGGGGCGGGCGTCCAGGCCACGGTGCAGCTGGCTCAGGTCGTAGTCCTGGTGACACGGGGACACCACGCTCAGGGGATGGCCCCTCACGTGGGGATGGGAGGATCCTCACGCCCCCCCAAGCACCCGCTGAGACTTGAGATGCAAGACCGCGCCGGGGGTGTTGTCCCACCTGGTCCTCCTCGCCGCCGCCTTCCTCGTCGTAGTGGTAGACGTTGTCCCTCATGTCGTCCTCGGGTGGGAGCAGCGGCTCCTTCACCACTGTCCTCCGCCGGGCGAAGAGCAGCAGCAGCAGCAGCAGGACTGCGAGAGGAGGGAGATGGCGTCAAGGAGGGTCTCCGTCGTCGCCTCCCTGTCGCCGTCACACCGTTACTCACTCAGCAGCGCCAGGATGCCGCCCAGGATGCCCAGGATGACTGGCACGCCCAGCTGTTCGGCGGCGAACGCTCGCCGCTCGCAGTTTTTGGCCGGCCCTTCGCAGTCGCAGACTTGGGCTTTCACCGGCGTCACTTGCATCTTGCCCTGGCCATCAGTCAGCTTGAGGAAGATGGTGTACTCGCCCGGCTCCAGCTCCTTCGTCAGGGACAGCACAGCCAGGTCTTGAGGCAGAGAGAGGAGTTTGCCTCAGAGACGTGGCCCAGTAGCCTTTTTGGGGGACACCCAGCCCAGTGGCTGTCACTGGGATCTTGATGTCTTGAGCTGGCCTGGGTGTCACCTACCTCGTCCGGTGATCTTGACAGTCCAGTTGCTCCCAGAGCCGTGCTCGAACCCTGCCGTGAAGGGGTAGGTGTTGGGGGGCAGATCCTTGTCAACGATGGTCAGCGTCTGCTCCTCGGGCTGCCGGCTGCAGATGTCGAAGTTCCGCGGCTCCGGTGTGGGCCCGTTGTCGTTCACATCCTGGAGGAGGAGGAGCAACGTCCCCGTGCCGGTGGCATCCGGTGACCCTGCAGGGATGGGGCCATTAACGAGGCGCCCTGGGGAGGGGGTCCCTCGCCAGAGAGCGCTGCGGGGCACGGCACTCCTCACCGCTGTCCACGGCCAGGACGATGGCCTTGTAGGTGCTGTTGATGGCGTGCACCGACTCGCGGTCCAGTGCCTGCGCCGCCGTCACAATGCCATTCTCAGGGTCGATGGCCAGCCAGCCCGCGGGGTCACTGCCCATGCGGTACCTGGGGGGCGAGCGTGGGGTCAGCAGGGGGTGTGGGGGGGACGCGAGAGGTGCGCAGCACAACGGGCACCACAACCCCTCCTCAACTCACGTGATTTTCTGCCTCTGGTCCTTGTCGGGGTCCTGCGCCGTGTAGGAGGTGACCTGGTGGCCCAGCGGCAAGTCCTCCGAAACATCCACCTTCTTGACGGGAGGCACGAACACGGGGGCTTCGTTCACGTCTTTCACCAACACCAGCACGCTGGCGGTCGAGAGCGGCAGCTGCACCGTGAAGGCAGCAGCGTTCTCCACTGTCACCACGAGGTTGTACCGGCTCTGCGTCTCGTAATCCAGGCCCTGCAACGGGGGGAGAATGTGAAAGAGGAGCCAGGGAACACCGGTGGGGAGGGAGCAGCCGGGGCGGTGGGACCCACCTTGGCGGTTTTCAAGATGCCGTCGTTGGTTTTGGGGTCGGTGGTGATGCTGAAGTCACCGTCCTGGTCGCCGCTCCTGATGCGGTAGACGGCTTGCCAAGCCGGTGAGCCCCACAGGTCGTGGTCTGTCACATGCAGCCGCGTCACCACCACACCCACCTCGTTCTCATTCACTGACCCCTCATACTGCAAAAGAGAAGGGACAGGGACAGTCACAGGCGTGGTCCTGGAGCAGGGTGGGGCTCACGCCATGGTGTCCCCCAGAGGGTGGCAGCTGGCGGGAGCCGGCTGAGGTACCGTGGTGGGGTTGAAGATGGGTGGGTTGTCATTGACGTCTGTGACTTCTATGATGGCCGTGGCCGTGTTGGTGAGGCCGTCGCCCTCCTGGTCGGCGGCCTGGATGATCAGCGTGTAGTTGGGAGTGGTCTGCGAGACAAAAATCACGGGTGTTAAGGTGGGGATAGGGTCCAGTGTGTCCCCCTCGTCAAGAGAGACAATGACCTAGGGATGGAAGGGCCCCAAACCAGCCATACCCTGGGGCTCCAGCAACCCCGCGGCCAGTCCCAGTGCAGAGCTGCCGCGAGAGGCAGCAAGGGCACTCACCTCCCGGTCCAGCCCCGTGCCAATGACGCTGATGACACCGGTTTTGGAGTTGATGGTGAACATGGGTTGTACGCTCTTGGGCTCCTCACTCAGGATGGAGTAGCCGATGATGCCATTGTTCATGTTGACCGCGTCATCTGCGTCCGTGGCGTTCACGGTCATCACGGACGTGCCTGGGTATGGGGATGAACAGGGAAGGGTTTAGTGGTGAGACAAAACCCACCAGACAGCCCGGTGTGGCTCCGGCTCGAGGCTCTGCGTGGTCCCAGCTATGAGGCCCCCGCCTCGCCGGTCCCCCACGCACCCGGCTTCGCGTTCTCCTCGATGTAGCCCACAAAGACTTGCTGGGTGAAGACGGGCCGGTTGTCGTTCTGGTCGGTCACGGTGATGATGATTTCCATTGGGTCCTCCACGGGCTGTCCGTTGGCCGACACGGCGTGGGAGAAGAGCTGCGAGGGGCACCGTCAGCCAGTGCGCAGTCCCCTGGGACCGTCCCCTCCCTTCCTGGCCCCATCGCCCCCCCTAACTCACGACGTATTTATCGATCTCCTCCCGGTCCAGCGGCTTCGTCACCTCCAGCCACCCTGTCTCCCGCTCAATGATGAAGATGCCCACGGGAGGAGTGTCCGCTCCCTGCCCTGTGATGCTGTAGAAAACCTTGGTCTCCTTGTCCTTGTTGGATTTGATCTGGTGGCGAGGCAGAGAAGGAGGTTCAGAGGGGTCCCAGCACCCCAGAGACTCCCCCCATCCCCGTGGGGGCCACGTACCTGGACCAGCTTCTTGGGGAAGGGCCCCCGCTCATTCTCGGGGCAGTTGATGGGGGGGATGACCCAGTCCCTTTTCCGCCGCCGGAGACCCTGGCCATGCTCCGGGAAGATCAACGCGTCGGGCACCACGTCCTGCAGGGAGAATCAACTCGGCTCGGCGCCGACACCTCTCCCACCCGTCAGTGCGCCCCACGCAGGAGGGGCTGCGGTGACCCCAAGGAGAGAAGCTACTCCTCACCTGCTGCTGGTGGTGGTGGTGGCGGTGGTGGGGGCGGTGGTGCCAGCGCCTGCGCACGGTCACCCTGGCCGAATGCTTCTTGCCGTCGGCGTCCCACGTGTAGACAGCAAAACCAATCTCACGGCGCTGGAGCTGCAGGGGCCGTGTGGCCGTGACGACGCCATCCCCGCTCACCTTGAAGCGCGCGTCGTCCGAGAGGTACGGGGCATGTCGCTGCTCGCCACAGTCATTAAAGCTCACTGGGGACAGGGACAGCAGTGGGCTATAGTGCCAGGTACGGCACGTCCCTGTGCCACAGCGTGTTCCCGTATGTGGCACGTCACTGGGCAGAGGCTGCTGCTCCACCCGCTGCTTTTCAAATAAAAACAAGGGCAGCACCCGTGCTGGCACCCAGCTCACTTTGGTGCCCACGGGGACCTCTGACACTGCTGCAAGTGGTCCCCAGGGACAGCCAGTGCCCATCACAGACTGGGGTGGACGGCATCATGGTGACACCAGCTTGGCACCCCGCTGGGGCGTGGTGTGAGCTGAGCCCGGCACACAGGGCTCCAAGCGGCGCCGGAGCAGTCAGTCAGCATCACATGAGCCGGGGCCGCGCCGGCGGCAGCTCCCAAACAAACACCCTTTGTCTGGGAGCCCCTGTGTGACCCGCACCGCGAGGAGCGGGTGCTGGGGTCCGCGCCACGTCGTGCCCTGGGTGGGAGGCAGCACGGCAACGCCCGAACGCCGAGCACGAGGCCAGTGCTGCCATTGCTGGTGCTGGTTAGGTCAGTCTGGGGATTCAGAGGCGGGTGAGGAGTGGTCGCCGAGCCCTGGCTCCCCCAGACCATCACAGTACCCGCTGCGATGTGGGACCCCTGGCACAGCCCGGCGGAGCCGGCGGGGCCGGCTGGGCAGGATCGTGCCAGGGCACGCTGGGCGCCGCCGCCGCAGCGGGGAGAAGCACCTGTGGGCGCAGGCGCGGCGCTTGGCACCCTGGCGCCGCGTCGGATGGGTGCAGCCCCCCAGCCCTGCGCTGGGTGCGATGAGCGTGGGGGGGTGCTCAGCTTCCCCCTTCCCGCCCCGCCATGCGCAACCGGTTTTTCCAGCTCCTCAACTCGAAGGCACGCAGGCGCCAGCCCCCCTCCTCGGGGCACGGAGCCGGGGGGCCCCTCTCCTCTCCGGGAGGGCCATGGTGGGAGGCAAGGGGAGCTGGGGAGAGTTCCTTGGGGGGGTTTCCACTTTCTGACCCCCGCGTCACCAGGCTGAGGCCCCGCACTGGGACACCTCAACACCCCCCTGTTCTGCAGCGTCTCGCCAGGGCCGTGCACGGGCTGACTCATGGTGCCCCCACCCCGGCCGTGCCCGCTCTGCGTGGGCCGCGCAAGCGCGGCCGCGCTGGTGGCGGGAGGGGAACAATGACGACTCAACGCCACCCGAGTTTCGCTGTGACTTCAGACTTTCAACTTCCCCCCACCCAGAGCTCAGAGGGAGTGGCCCAGCCCCCTCCATGTCCTGCAAGACAACATCACCCCAGAGAAACCCCCTGCCGCCACGCAGAGCTGCGGGGGCTCAGTACAGCCCCGGGACGCCGCAGCCCCCGCACAGGTGTCGGCCTCGCCGGTGGGGCCCGTCTGGGCCTGTTGGAGGGAAAACACCGCGCTCGGCTCATCGGCTTAATTACAGGCCGGCTCGTCAGCTCACCCTCGCCGCGGGCTTTGCCGCACGGCATCGCCACACTCGTCCAGCTGCGTGGCACCGGGGGGCCAGGGCACGGCCCGGACGGGAACGCGTCCCCCTTCCCTGCACCCCAAAACAGGCCGTGCCGGTGCCGGGATGGGGATCTCCAGCTCCGGCGACGCGAGGACACCGGGGTCATGGTGCCACCGGTCACCTTGGTATCGGCGATCCGTCCGAGCGACTTGGGGTAATCATCAACCAGAAAACCAACAAACGGGCAATTCCTGAGGCGTGGGGCAGGGTCCGGCTTCCGCCTCCATACCCTCCCTCCCAGCAAAGCTTTTCCGGAGCCGAGGGGTGTTTGGGAGCCCCCTCAGCCCCGCAGAGGTCCCCCATGTCCCGTCCTGCCGGCCCCGACAGGCCCCTGCCGCCTGAATCAGCGCCGCCCGCGCTGCCGCGCCCCAGGGAGAGGCAAAGCGCTGCCCTCACACTGCCACGGCACTCCAGATCCCCGGCACGGCCCCGCCACCAACCTCCTTTGGCAGTGCCACCTGTGTGTGCTGAGCCGTCCCCAATGTCATGGAGCTGTCCCCACCACTGTGGCACTATCCCCACCACCGTCCCCACTGCCACGGCGTCATCCCCACCGCCATGGCGTCACCCTCACCACCATGGCGTCATCCCCATGGACTGTCCCCACGACCATGGCCTCGTCCCCACCACTGTGGTGTTGTCCCCACTCTTGTAGCACCGTCCCTGCGGCCTCATCCCCACCACGATGGCGTCATCCGCACCATCATGGTGCAGTCTCCGCCGCCCTCGCGGCCTCGTCCCCACCACTGTGGCTCCGTCAACAACCTGGGCCACCCTGGCACCGCCATGGCTTCGTGTGTCCCCCTCTTTGCTGCTCCCCGGCTCCACCTCACCTCGTCCCAGCGCCCGTCCCGCGGCCACGCTGTCCCGTGGCGTCGTCAGCGAGAAGGTCTCCGCCGTGAAACCGGGCTGGCACGGCGTCGCCCGCTGGCACAACCGGTGACCCACCTGCCCGGAGAGACCCCGTCAGTCCCAGGCACGGACCCTCCCGTCCTGTCCCGGGGTCCTGTGGTCCCTCACCTGGAGCAGGAGGAGGAGGAGGAGGAAGAGGAGGAAGCCTCCCCGCCGCCCCATGGCTGCCGGTGCTGGTACCGGAGGGATCGGGGAGCCGCCGCCGCCTTGGAGCCAGTGAGTCCGGTCCCGGTGCCGGTCCCGCCCCGCAGGTGCTGCCCCCCACCCCCGCCTCCCCTGGGGGAACCGCCCCGTCCCGCCCCGACGGGAGGCGGTGCCGCCCCGCCCGCCCTCGGCACCTGGGAACGGACCCCGGGACCCCCTGGTAACACCCGCGCCCGTCACGGGAGCCCCGTGGGTGCCCTTCCGGGAGCGTGGGGACCCGTGGGAACACCGGCTCCCGTCTCCACGGGGGGGCAAACATCGCACCCAGGGGGTCCCACAGCCCCTCCTCATCCCGCCACTGCGGGGGGTGACCCCACCGCATGTGCAAACCCCCAGGAGCTCCCCCCGGTGCCACCGGGGCTGTCGGTGCCCTCCCGGAGAGTTGGATTGTGAGGCCAGGGCAGCGTCTGGGCTATCGGTGCTGCTGGTGCTGTGGGGTGGGTCTCAGGACCCCCCCATGGGGATAAGGGACCCCTCAGGGGACCCCTTTACTGCGGGAGATGCAATGGGTGCTGCCCCCAACCCAGGGTGATGGGTTTGAGGATTCCTAGGGGGCGTGTAGCAGGGCTGGGGTCAGCACCGACTCCCCCAGGGGGGCAGAAAAGCCACGCAAAGGCTGGAGCATCTAAAAAAAACCAGCAGCAATCGCATCCTTTATTAAAACATCACTCCAGCACCCCCTCACCTCGGCCGTAGCGTCACACTACCTTTATTTCATACATTTAAAAAAAAAATAAAAAAAATTCATAATAACCAAGAAAAATACAGGAGAGGGAGGCGAGGGGGGCTGCTCCGTGGGTTTGGGGGAGCAGGGTGGGAGTTGGGGGGGCAGCCCCAAGGCACAGGCAGTGGTAAGGCATGGCAGGGGGGTGGCAGCAGGGCCGGGGGGGGGTCCTTCCTAATCGTCATCCTCCTCGCCCCCGCCGTAGAGGTCCGCCAGCTTCTTGAAGCGGCTGCCCCAGTCGTTGAGGTAGTCGTAGTCCTGGTCGCGGTCGGAGGCCGAGGAGTTGAGGGAGCTGAGCGAGGCGGCCTCCGAGCCGCTGCCCTCGTAGTCGAACACCAGCAGGGAGTCGTAGGGGGGGGCCGTGGGGTCCGTGTCGGCCGCCTTCAGGTTCTGGGGGGAGCAGAGGGGTCAGCACCTGTGTCACCCCCTCCCCACCTTGTGTTGGGGACGCCCCCGATAGGGTCACACACCCACCTCCTCGATGAAGGTGCCGATGTCGTCAGGATGGGCAGGCCGGGGCCGGTACTGGGGGGCCGGCAGGAGAGGGGGGGCCACGTCGTTACGGAGCAGCACCTCTGGGCGGGCGTCCAGGCCGCGGTGCAGCTGCCGCAGGTCGTAGTCCTGAGCGCGGGGACACATGATGAAGAGGGGCTGGGTCGAGCCGCCCGCGCTGGCACCGTGTGCCCCCCGACACCCACCTGGTCCTCCTCGCCGCCGCCCTCTTCCCCGTAGTAAAAGATGTTGTCGCGTGTGTCATCCTCAGGAAGCAGCAGCGGCTCCTTCGTCACCTTCCTCCTCCTCACGAAGAGCAGCAGCAGCAGCAGGATGACTGAGGGGGGGAGCAGCAGCATCAGCAGGGCTGTGTCCTGTGTGCCCCTCTCCCTCACCCCACAGCCTCTCAACTCACGCAGCAAGGCCAGGAGGGCTCCAAGACCGGCGAGGACGAAAGGCAGCCCGGTGGCAGCCTGGGGTCTCTGAGGACAGCCCTGCGCCAGCCCCTCGCAGGCGCAGACGCGTGCGGTGATGACGGTGAGCTGCGCTTTGCCTGGCTGGTCCAGCAGCCGCAGGTACACGCTGTAGATGTCCGGCTCCAGCGGTGCCACCAGCTGCAGCGTGATGGTGTCACCTGCAAGAAAGTGGCAGCTCACAGTGGGGACAGGTCCCAGCACCGCAGCGCCAACCTCGCACTGAGTGCGTCCCTGCTGGTGTTACCTCCCTCGCCGACCTCGACGGCCCAGCTGTCCCCAGAGCCGTGGGTGAGCTCGGCACGGAAGGGGCCGGTGTTGGGGGGCAGGTCCCGGTCAGTGACGGTGAGGAGCTGGGGTTGGGGGTTGCGGTTGCAGACAGTGACATCCCGCGGCTCGGCCTCGGGGCCGTGGTCGTTTATGTCGAGCAGGGTGAGGAGCAGCGTGCCGGTGCCTGTGGCAGGGGGCGAGCCTGGGGGGAGAAGCCACACTGAAGTGAGGTGATCCCCAAAAACCAGGACCCTCACAGCGACAGGGATACCCTGTGCAGGACAAGAGGCCGTCGTGGGGCCCTCTGGGGGTCCTCACCGTCGTCCACGGCCAGCAGCACGGCGGTGTAGGTGCTGTTCTTGGTGAAGGGGGACTCGCGGTCCAGGTAGTCGCGTGCTGTCACGAGGCCGTTCTCAGGGTGCACAGCCAGCCAGCCCGCTGGGTCGTGTCCCACCAGGTACCTGAGGGAGAAAAAGGGGAGCTGGTGCTATGGCAGGGAGGGTGGGCAACACCTCATCCCCCCCCAAGACCCCCATCCCACTCACTTGATCCTCTGTCTCTGCGCCTTGTCGGGGTCCTGAGCCGTGCAGGAGGCAAGGGTCTGCCCTGGTGGCATGTCCTCTGGCACCTGGGCGAGCTGCACTGGCGGGTCAAAGACCGGTGCCTCGTTGACGTCCTCCACGTCAACCATCACCATGGCGGTGGCTGTCAGCAGCTTCACAGCGAAGGCAGCCTCGTTGGCCACAGCCACATGGAGCACGAACTGCTTCTTGGCCTCATAGTCCAGTCCCTGGAAGAGGGGAAGGGACAGGCAGCACGCCACACTGGCGGCAGCAAGGGGACAGGAGGACGTGTCAACAGGGGACACGCACCTTGGCGGTGCGCAGGATGCCCTCGTTGCTGGCAGGGTCGGTGGTGATGGTGAAGGCACCTCCCTCGTTGCCGCGCAGGATGGAGTAGACAGCTCGCCACGCCGGCGTGCCCGGCTCGTCCAGGTCAGTGACGGTCAGCCGGGCCACCTCTCGCCCGGCCTCGTTCTCCGGCACAGCAGCCTCGTACTGTGGGTGAGGGGCAACCGCTCAGCACCGCAACCCGGTGCCGGAGAAAGTCTCGCTGGGGTGAGAGGGTCCTGCATTACCGTTTTGGGGTCGAACTCGGGGGCGTTGTCATTGACGTCGGCGATCTCAATCACCGCTAGGGCCGTGGTGGTCAGCCCCTCGCCATCCAGGTCGGCCGCCTGCACCGTCAGCGTGTACTCCCGCACACGCTGCGCCAAGTGGACAGAGAGACAGATGCACCGTCAGACACCCCGCCAGCGCCCCAGGCCACCCATCCCGCCGTGGCACGGAGCCCACCTCCCGGTCGAGGCCACTGGCGATGACGCTGAGGGTGCCGGTGGCCCGGTTGACAGTGAACATGTGAGGGTGGGGCTCCCGCGGTTCCTGGCTGAGGATGGAGTAGGCAATGACGCCGTTGTAGCTCTCCACCGCGTCGTCCGCATCTGTGGCCGTCACCTGCATCACGGAGGTGCCTGGAGATCGGGACATCCTGGTGAGCAGGGTTGTTGCAGGGGGGACATGGCCCCAGGGCTCCCCCCACAGTGCGAGGTCCTACCCGGCAGAGCCCCCTCTGGCACAGAGCCCCTGAAAACCTCCCGCGTGAACTGGGGCTTATTGTCGTTCTGGTCCGTCACCGTCACGATGATCTCCATCGGCTCCTCCACCGGTTTGCCGTTCTCGGACACAGCGTGGGAGAAGAGCTGCAGGGCGGGCAGGTTGTGAGCAGAGGTGGGGGGGCTGGCATTCTCCCCCGCTCCAAACCAAAACCCCCTGCCCCGGGGCAGAGCCGTACGTGGTACTTATCGATGCGCTCCCGATCCAGCGGCTGCGTCACCTTCATCCAGCCCGACTCCTTTTCGATGGTGAACACGCCCTCAGGGGGGGCATCCGCCCCCTGTCCCGTGATGCTGTAGAAGATCTTGGTGTCTCTGTCCCGGTTGGATTTGATCTGGGAGGAGATGTCGGAGCAGGGGAGGGAGGTCAGTACCCCCCAGAGCATCCTTGCCCCGATGCCACAGGGATAGACCCCATGCCCAGGTGCCCCCCCCCTCCCTTCCCTTTCATACCTGAACCAGCTTTTTGGGGAAGGGGCCCCTCTCATTCTCAGGAACCTTGATGGGAGGGATCACCCAGTCCCTCTTACGCCTCCTGGGAGCAATGGGGGGCTCCTGCAGGATGAAGGGGGGGTGGTGAGAGTGCAACTGGCGGGGGGAGTCAGGCGGTGGTGGTGGGCAGCCAGTTTGGCGTTACCTGGGGGGAGCGCCTGCTCCGCACAGCAACCAGGGCAGGGTCTGGCCGGCCGGTGCCATCCCAGGGAGGGACAGTGAGTGTCTGGCTCCCCCCCAGCAGCCACAGGGGCCCCCCATCCTCCCGCGCCCCGATGTCGTGCTCCTCGTTCCTGTCCGGCCCTGCGAAGCCTGAGAAAGGGTGATGGAGGGGAAGAGGAAATCAGGGTGGGCATACCTGTCCTCCAGCACCCCCCCCCCCAAAAAAACCCAACCCTGAGGCGGATCAGGTGGGGGATGCCGGGAGATTTCAGCCTTTGTTTTGCAGATGACCAGGGAAATTCCTGGGCAGGCAAAGCCCTGCGTCACCCCCCTCCCCGCCCTGCCTCGAGGCTCCCAGCCCCCCACGCTTGGACGTGGGGCACAACACGGTGGGGGCCCCTCCATTCCCACCCCCCCCCCCCCGCCTTTATACCAGGCTGGACATGAGCCCAGGGCTTTGCACTCCGGCGGGAGAGGCAGGATTAGGGGATTAGCGGAGCTGAGCCAGCTCTGGAGCCCGAGCGAGCGGTGGGGGAAGGCGTGGAGAGCTCTGCCTCGGGGTGGGGGGCAACGCCGAGAGCCCCTCCCTCGATAAGGTGGTGCTGGAAAGGTGCGGAAACCAGGGGGAGCACATGGCCCTGGGCCAGTGACGAGGCCACGTGCCACCCGCGCGAGGAGACCCTCGCGCGGGTGGCACGTGGCCTCGTCACTGGCCGTTCATCGTGGCCACTCATCACGCATCGGCGCAGCCAGACCCCCTGCCCGCTCCTGGTGGGAGCTCGGCCGATGGGAGCGGGATGCGGGCAGGCGGAGGTCACGCCATCATCTTGGCACGGCGAGAACTCTGCGGCCATTAGCCGAGCGCCAGCTCCGGCCGCTCCCCCCAGGACATCGCCGAGCAAACTGGCCAGACAACTGGCCAGGAGCCAGCGGCTGCGAGCCCCCGCCGTGCCCGAGGGCCAGAAGGGAGAATGGTGGCCCCGGGGCACCTGCCCTGGGGGTGCCCAGCCCCGTCCTGGCGGCTGCCCCACGGCTGGACCGGAGGCATGAGGTGCTGGCATCACTGGCGAGGCCGGATGGGCAGGATGGGCACCAGCAGCCCCACGGCCCTGCCCCACTGCTGGGGGGGGAGCACCGGAAGCCCCATGGAGCAGGGAAGGGGGGCATCGACCTCCACAGCAGGAGCCTGCCCAGCCCCACGCCCAGGGAAGGGCTCGTCCCACGGCTCGGGGGTCCCAGCCAGCCTCACAGCCCATGGAAAACACCGACTCCGCGGCCCGGGTGGGGGTGGAGGGTGCAACCGGCCCTATATCCCCCCCCAGGACCCTGCCCCACAGCCCCGGGGAGCCCAGCCGGCCCCGGAGCCAGCCCCACAAGCAGGGGAGGAGGGGGGAGGCAGAGCAGAACCCAGCGAGGTGGGATCCCGCCGCCCCCAGTCCGGCCCCGGGGGCACGGCTCACATCCCGATCGCGATCCCCGTCCCGCACGGCCTGAGCCCCGCGCCGCGCATCCCGGAGGGGCCCCGGGGGGTTCCCGGGAGACCGGTCGGTGCCGCGCCCCGACGGCGCCCGTTACCTGCAGCCGGGAGGGGCCCGCGGCGGAGCCCCGGAGGGACGCACGGCCGGGTGAGGGGGGTGGCGAACGCGGCGGCAGCCGGCAGGAGCGGGAGGAAGAGGAGGATGAAGAGGAGCGGGCAGAGCCCGGAGCGCTGTCTCCGCATGGCCCGTCCGCCGCTGCCGCCGCCGCCGCCGCCGCCTCTCCGGTCGCCGCCCGCCCCGTCCCGCCCCGCCCCGCCCGCGGCAACGCGCCGCTCCAGGTGAGGCGGTGGCCGCGCAGGTACCGCCCCCCCCACCCCGCTCCGCCCCGGAGAGAGGCCCCCGGGACCTCCCGTGGCCCCCCGACACCTCCCGGCCACCGCTCGGGCACCGCCCGACACCCCCCGGCATCCCCCGACACCGACCGGGTAACCCCCGGCACCCACCGGACACCCCTCGGGCACCCCCCGGCAATGATCAGTACCCCCGGGCACCCGCCGGTCTCTCCGTGAAGTCCCCCGGTGCCTCCCCCCCGCCCCGCTGCCTCCTCCCGCCCCGCCGCTGTTTCCCGGTCCCTCTGCGCGGCCCCGCAGGCACCGCCCGGGCGTCCCGGTACCTCCGGGCGCCTTCCCGGCACCGCCATGCGCCCTCCCATCTGCCTCCGGGACCCCCCGGGCACGCCGGTACCTCCCCACTGTCCCTGCCCCCGCCCTATACCGGGGCTGAGCCCCTCCCGGTGCGACTGCGAGGCCGGGGGCCGGGCTTTTGGAGACCACCTGGACCCCCTCGCCACTGCCCAAAGACCTGACCTCCTGCAGGGGGGCTCTCTCAGCACCCCGGGCCCATCCCGTGGGGGGGGGGGTCCCCATCTGGCACTCCCTCCCCGGCACCCCCGGGTATCGCCCCACCCGGGTGCGGGACCCCTGCAGCAAAGCAGGACCCTAGGCTGGGGCCACGTGCTGGGCGGGAGTGATGTCCTTGGGGGGGGGTCTCGGGGTGCTGGGCTGCGTGTTCCCCGCCTCCAACCCCCCCAGCCTGAAGCAACCCTGCCGGGCACCCCGCCAGGGCTGACGCTCGGCTTTCCCAGCAGGACCGGGAGGTCACGGCCAGTGTCCAGCAGGGCAGCGAGTGCTGCGGAGCCATGGCGCCGTGGGCCTTCACCCTCCTCCTCTTCCTCCTCGTATGATTGTCCTGATGGGGCTGGGGGCTGCGGGGACACCCCGCTGGGGCAGAGCTGTGCTCCCCCCACCGCGACCCCTCAGCCTCGCTCTCTCTGACCCACAGGACACACTGAGCTTCTCTGAGCACAGCCGGGGCCTCCAGCGGCAGAAGAGGGACTGGGTCATCCCCCCTGTCACCTGCCCCGAGAACGAGCGGGGGCCCTTCCCCAAGAAGCTGGTGCAGGTACGCAGCCCCCACGGGGACAGAGGGGTCCCCCAGGGTGCTGGGACCCCTCTGATCCCCCCGCCTGCGCCTCACTGCCAGATCAAATCCAACAAGGATGAGGGCACCAAGATTTTCTACAGCATCACGGGGCAGGGAGCAGACACCCCCCCCGTGGGCGTCTTCACCATCGAGCGGGAGACAGGATGGCTGGAGGTGACAAAGCCGCTGGACCGGGAGGAGATCGATAAATACGTCGTGAGTTGGGGAGGGGGCCCAGCTTGGGAGGGGACGGTCCCGGCGGGGGGTGCACTCCAGCTGATGGTGCCCTTTGCAGCTCTTCTCCCATGCCATCTCGGCCAACGGGCAGCCCGTGGAGGACCCCATGGAGATCATCGTCACCGTGACCGACCAGAATGACAACCGGCCCGTCTTCACCCAGGCGGTTTTCCACGGCACCGTGCTGGAGGGGGCTGAGCCAGGTGAGACCGACACCGGTGGGGTTTGTGGGGACACACACACATGACCCGGGGGTGATGTCACCAATAACCGCCCACCCCAGGCACCTCCGTGCTGCGGGTGCTGGCCACGGACGCAGATGACGTGACGTGCTCCACCAACGGTGTCGTGATCTACTCCATCCAGCGCCAGACACCGGGCCAGCCCCAGCCCCGCATGTTTGCTGTCGACGGCAGGACCGGTGTGATCTCCGTCGCTGCGGTGGGGCTGGAGGCAAAGGTGAGCTCCCACCCCCCACACTCCCCAGTGTGGCTCTCACGCCACGATCAGGGGTGACACAGCCTCTTGCCGCAGGTGGTCCCTGAATACACCCTGGAGATCCAAGCGGCTGACGCGGAGGGCCACGGCCTGCGGACCACCGCCACCGCCATCATCCGAGTGCAGGTGAGGGGCTGAGCCACTCCTGGCACTTTCCAGCGAGGTCAGGATGGTGGCTCCCCTGCAGCTCCTCCCAGCCTGGCGCCCCAACATCCCGCCGGGCACCAGTCCACCAGCCTCGGGGCCGCGGTGCCGCCACAGTGTGGGTGCCAGCGGGGCTCCCTGGTGCACCTCCCACGGGGAAGCCACCTGCGGCGGCTCAGCCCAGCCGGGGAGGAGCGCCTAGGATAGCGGCGTCTGGCTTTGCTGGCTCTGCGGGGAGAGGTTGTGGCACCGGGAAGGGCAGCCGGGGCAGGGGATGGCGTTTCACACGGTGTCACCGGCCACTGGGCACCGGCTGAGCGGGACGGAGGAGGAGAGCCAGGTAAGCAGCCAGATACCCTCGCCTGTCGGCAGCCGCAGCCCAGAGCTGGTGCTGGGACGGCAGCAAGAGCTGGTCCCACTGCAGGGAGGCAGCCGGGCTGGTAGCAGCCCCGGAGCAGCTTGCAGGGGTAAAGTCCACTCGCGTGTGACACTGTGGGGAGGGAAGGTGACCAGGATGAGGCCAGCCCTCGCCGCAGCACACTGGGGAGCTCAGCAGGCACCCAGGGTGCAAGGGAAGCACCCGGCGCTGCTGCGACACGTCCTGGCCCTGCTTTACTCCTCTGCCCCAGGCTGGAGGCACGTCCGAGATGGCAACCGGCTTGCTGACCACCCACGTGCTCAACACGGCCACGGGGCTACCAGCTGCCAGCCTCGCGCTGCGCCTGGCCCGGCTGCAGGAGCCGGGGCAGCAGTGGATAGAGCTAGCCCAGAGGTAGGAGAACCGGCAGTGGCAAGAGCGGTGGAGGGTGCTGCTGCTCATCCCGCGCGAGCCAGCCAGCTTGGCCCTCGCCCCTAGTGCCACCGGCGGCACGGCTGGGCGCAGCCACGGCATCAGGGCTCGTTCCTTCTGCATTCAGGTGGACAGACAAAGATGGGCGCTGCCTGCCCCTCCTGGGACCGGGGCACACCGAGCCCGGCACCTACAAGCTGCACTTTGAGACGGCAGCGTACTGGCAGGAGCAGGGGCACACCAGCTTCTACCCCTTTGTGGAGGTATGGAGGAGCCAGTGGGGGGAATCAGGCAGGGGGTCTGCCTGGCTGAGCTCTCCCCTCCTTGCTCTCCCCCAGGTCGTCTTCACTGTCACCGACCCGGTGCAGAAGCTGCACGTCCCGCTGCTGATCAGCCCCTACTCCTACACCACGTACCGGGGCAGTTAGGGGAAATGTTCTTCCCCCAAGGATGGAGGACACCGGTGGGCTGGAGGTGGGCAGAACTATCCCCCCCAACCCCATTAAAAGCTTCAAACAGCACCCTTTGTCTCAAAAAAAAAAATCACCTTCTCTCCGGTAGCGCTGGGAGGGGGAAAGGACCAGGGGCAGGAGCTGAACTGTGGCTTGTCCCCCCGTGCCAGGGAGGAGAAAGAGGGGGTCCTGTGGGTCCTATGGAAGGCTGACTGGGGTCCATTTAATGGTGGGGAGCAAGGCGGGGGCTGGTGTCAGGTGGGCACAGCGACAAGTCCGGCAGGCCCCTGCCCCAGCGCGGGGCCAGCCAGCGGTTCGAAGCCCAGGTTGCCCAGCGGGATGCCAAAAGCCGCCAGCTTGGCCTCGAACGTCCGCAGCATGTCGTCGTGCGCCTGCGAGGGAAGCGCTGAGGGGTCAGACCCAAAACCGACCCCCCAAAAAACCACCCCCAGCCCCCCCCAGCCCTGATCTGAGTTGAGGTGGGGGGAGCACAGGGCAGCCCCAGCCCCTTCTCTCACCTTGCACGCTCGGGCCAGGCGGAGCTGCAGGTCCTCGATGGTGGCGTTCTTGGAACTGAGCACGTCCTGCGAAAGGGAGACAGCACGTCAGGCCAGAGCGCGTGGAGAGGCCACGGCCGGGCTGGCACTGGGGCTCAGCTGGAACGGAGCAGCCTGGCACATGGCCACCAGCCTGCCTGCTCTGCGCCAGCACTGACAGGGATGGCCAGATGCAAGCAAGGGACCAGCACCACGACCCCATCATCGTCAGCCGTGACGCAGCCGGGGAGGAAACAGCAGCACCTGCTCCAGCGGCACCGCCCTGCCGCCGCGGCACCAGGGGAATTACAGGGAGAGAGGCTCCCCAAGAAGATGCTGGAGGCAGCTGAGCGGAGGAATTCTGAGCCCTCAGCAGCTGCAGGAGGACTCGACGCCGCGACGCCTTGCCAGGAATGCATTTTCCTTCCTGCTGCTGCGGCACCTGCTAGGAGGTGGCGCGTCCCGCGGCGCCCGAGCCTCGGCTTCTGCCACGCACGGCCCCATGGCATCCTGGCGAGAGGGTGTCCATGAACTTTGCGGCCACTGATTGCAGCGAGGACTGGGAAGGGGCCAGGCTGGCGCAGGAGAAGCAGGAGGGCTCCAGGACACTGGCTGAGCTGAGCGTGGGACTCACATCCTCTTAGTCTCAACCCAACCCAACCCAAACGCTGCTTCTCTGGTTACGGCCGTGGCAGGCTCCAGGAATGTGGGTCTCCAAGCTGCCACCGCCACACCGAGGCTTTCTGCATCCCTATTTTTAGCACAACAGACGTCATGGAGCCCCTGGGGACCTGCCTGCGCTGTCTCTGCAGCCAGGGCACACAGGCGAGGTTCACCAGCCACCACTCCCCACGTATGAAGCACCCAGGGTCACTGTCCGACCCCGTGTGCTGCTGGCTGCTCGGCCTGGAGCCGTTCTCCTCGAAAACTGGCCCCACCCGAGGCAGAGATTGGTGCCAAACACCCACACGCTTCGCTCTCGAGGGAAGAGCCTGGGCGCCCCGCGGCACCGCACGTGGTCCTGGGAGCGCCGGGAAGGAGTGAGGCAGCGGCTGTAGCCACGCAACACGGGGATGCACGCGCTCAGAGGTCGGCGTTTCACCCTGGAGCCCCCACGGTACCTCCAGCTTCTGCGAGACCAAGGAGAGGGCGCCCGGCTCGAGGTTAGAGGCGGCGAAGACCTCGCTGAGCTCCACCTCCTTTTTCTCCAGGACGTCAAGAAGCCCTTTGAGTTTGCGCTCCAGGAGCAAGTTCTTGAAGCCTGTCTTCTGCTGCACCTCATTAATGGCTTTGGTGAACTTCTCATAGAGCTCGTCGCGCTCAGCCTGCACCTGCTCGCCAAGACAGCACATCAGGACCCCCCTGGGGCCAGTGGCCACCAAACAGGTCTGGCAGCTCAGCCCTGCCTGCTCCGGCGAGAGCCTGGATGGTCCCTGCAGCACCTGCAGCCCGTGGGGAAGACAGGTGCCAGAGCTCAGCTTCCCTCCCTCCCTTCTTCCATGGCAGCACCTCCCTTGGCACCTGCGCTGCTGCTTCCTCATCCCCTCCAGGCCTGGGACCCCCCTCCAAGGGCATACGGGGCCGCTGGGCTTGCTGCCGCGGTATTTGAGACCCCAGAGATGGCCCCAGGGCACACCGGGGTCTCTCCTGTCCTCCCGGCAGCTGGCAGGAGTCCCTGGCTCACAGCTAGTTAATAAGTGTCCTAATTAGGACACAATCTCTCCTCCACAGCCTATTTCTGAATGCGCCGAATATGTTGCTGCCTTAATGATGGATCGTTAACGAGGTCTCAGATCAACGCTCATATTCCTGGGGATTTCTACGAATGCAAATGAGCTCCCTTCCTGCCTCAACAGATTTATCTGGGTTAGCTGGCAAGGTGGGGGAGACGCTGAGGCTGGGAGAACTCAGTCAACAGAACTCATCCCACCCCGGGACGGCAACCAGGGAGGGAGAGTGGCCCTCGAACGCCAGCAGAAGGAGGGAGCGAGCTGGGGGTGCTGCCCCATGGCCATCTCTGCCCTCCGCCGAGCCGCTAGTCAGGAGGGAACCGCCGGAGCGCGCGTGATTGCTTAGCAAAGTACAAGGCCAGGCCTGTCTGCTGACCGTGGGAGAGAGCAAAGCCGCCAGCAGCTTTGTTGGGAGCGGCAGTTATCGCGCGGCCCTGGATTAAAGCCCTCGGCTGAGCACAGAGTCTCTGCTAAACCGCCCCCCGTGCGGAGGGGGACGGGGTTCGGAGAAGGGAAACGGGATGCGCGGGCCCCACCTGCAGCTCTCACCTTCCCGAACCTCTGCTCCAGCACTTCGTGTTCCCACTGAAGATCCTTCAGGTCCTTCTGGGTGACTTTCAGACGAGCTTTTGTGTTCTGCAGGAGTGAAGGGGTAGATAAAGACTGCAGCCGGGCGGCGCGGGGGATGCGGTGCGGTGCGGGAGGAGAGTGACCAGGAGAGATGCGGGCGAGAAGATAAAAACAGGCAGCACCCACAGCAACCCCCTTCCCTCCCTGCCACAGAGAAAATGGATTTCTGTTGCCCACCTGGGATTTTGTAAACAACCAGCTAAGCTGAAAGGGACCCGAAGGGCTTTGCCCAGCGGCAGAGGTCACTGCTGAGCGCTCCCTCCAGCAACGAGCCAGGCCAACTCACCGCCAGGACCAACTTGTCCTTGTCGTAGTGGACCAACTTCTTCTGCAGCTCTGCTACCAGCTCCTGGGCCTGCTGCAGGGACTCCTTCAGCTGCTTGTTCTGGAGCTGCGCGTCTGCCTTCTCCTTTTCCAAGTGAATCTCCCTGTTCTTCATCTCCTCTATCTGGTCCTGTTCCCAGGGAACACGAGAATCAGTTGCCGGGGGCTGCCCAGCTCCTCCGAGATTCCGACACCCTTCAGACATGCTCTCGCCTCCGGCCCGGTGAGAAACACCTCTCCACGCTCGAGACCTTTGCTCGTCTAATGGTGGACAACACTCAGAGAGCAGCAGCACCCTCACCCCCACTGGGAGCCAGCCTGATATGGGTGAAATCCTCACAGGACCGGTCCCTCGGGGGCAGGCTGTACCTTCAGCAAACTAATGAGCGCCAGGTTTTTGAGGGTGATGTCGTTGTAGTAGCTCTTTATGTCACTGAAGGCCTTCTCGTGGTTCTTCATCAGCTCGTTGATCTGGCTGTTCTTCCTCTCCTCCACCTCGTGGATCTCAGTCTTCCGCCGCAGGTCGAGCTCGTCCCGCAGCGCTTGCATCTTCTTGGTGTACTTGGCCTCGATCTCTGGGGAAGAGGAAATAATAAGATTCAGAATTGTAATAACAGAGAGAATAACTTGATGAGGGACAGGGGAGGTAAGGACCTCCCAGAGACCCTGTGTTAACGCATCCCAGCTCCTGCAGCCAGTGTGACTCAAGGACAAGGGACTCGGTAGCGGTGTCACCGCAGCCGCCACCAGTGCACAGAGCAGCTACACCGGGACCGTGGCTAGAGCAGAAGCCCACAAATAGCACCCTTGGGAAAGAGGGCACGGAAATGCTCCGAGTCAGGCCCTGAGAGCCCAAAATGTCCCCTGAGGGGGATGCTGGAGCAAGGACTCTGCGAGGGCTCCTCCAGGCAACCCATGCCACAGCCTGCACAGCCTTCAGCAGTATGGCCCCTCTGCTCACCCCACAGCCTGGCCTCACCCTGTGATGCTGGGGATCTTGGCAGCCCCAGAGCCTGGGGAAGCAAGAACTAGGGGTAAAACTGACCAGAACTGGAGGAAAACTGGCTGGAATTGGGAGATAGCAGCCCCCACTCTGCTCCAGGCTCTGCCAGGGAGCCTTCCCCGACACGGAGACAAAGGGAGCCCAGCTGCACATCCTGACCTTTCACTTGTCTCTCGAAGTCATTGCGCAGCCGGCTGATCTCCTCCTCTTGTTTCTGGCGGGGAGAAGCAGCACGTTATGAGGTGGACAAGCAAATCCCAAGTTGGCCCCATCCTGAGGTGTTCCCTCCTGCTCCTTGGGAAGGGCTCCCACCGTGGCACCAGTCCCACACTGCCCATGTGAACTGGAGCTTAGAGATCCTCCAGCTGCTCCCACAGGACCCTGCCACGGGAGGAGCTCCCCGCTTTCTCCCTGGAATTTCTAGTGCCTCTATGTGCATCAGGTACTGGTGCCTGTGGGAAATCCCGTCCTTCCCCACGCAGAGAGCTGGGTGGGTGAGCTCCTACTCACACATCAGGGCTGGGAGGGCTCAGCCAGCGGCCCCACCACCTCCCTCGGCAGCGGAGGCACCTCACAATGCAGCTCCAGCCCGGCCCAGGACGTACCAGGCACATGTTTTTCACCACCACCTCGTTGGCCAGCTCCTGCTCCTTCAGCTCCACTTTCAAGGAGCGCACGTCTTTCCGCAGCTCCATTTCCTGGGCCCAGTGGTTGTTCTGGGCCTGCTTCATGGAGACGGTGCCCTCCACCTTCAGCTCGGTGAGGTTTTCTTGGTGTTCGTACAACAAGTGCTTCACCTTCTGCTTATAAACCTAAGGACAAACCACAGACCGGGTGAGGGGCTTCAGCAGGAGACACATGGAGCTGGGATACAGTCTGAGATGCTCCTGGCGTGCACCCCACCCAGCTCCTCCTCCTCTTCCCCCTCGGAGCTGCCCGAGGCTCACCCGGAGCTCAGAGCACTCACAGCATCTCCCAGCCTTCTCCCCTCTCACCTTGATCTCCACTTCATGGTGCTCCTTCGCCTCCTGCATCTCACGGTCCTTGTTGCGCAGCTCCGCTTTCTTCTCCTCCAGCTGCCGGCGGGTCATCTCCCAGAAGGTGTGAACCTTGTCACGTTCGAGCTGGAAATAGTTGCGCTCTTCCCGTTCCCGGTCCAGCTCCTCTCGGAGACGCGCAACGTGCTTCTCCAGCTGCAAAGCCGAGAGGGAGAGCCAGGTAGGGGGAAAAGGAGGCCTCGGACAGATGCCTTTGCAGAACATCCACGTCGCAAATCTGGCAGGACATGGCGGCTCTTACTGGGATGGAGGAGAGAAGCCCTGACACACTCTGGACCTGACAGAGCCCGGCAGCCTCTGGATGGGTTTCTTATCCTACTGTAAGCAGCCTGAGCTCAGATATTCTGTCTCATAACACCATTCACAGGCGTCTAAATATTACTGAATCACAGAATCATTTAGGTTGTATAAGAACTTTGAGATCATCGAGTCCAACCATTAATCCAGCACTGCCAGCTCCACCACTAACCCGTGTCCCTGAGCACCACAACTACCTGGCTTTTAAATCCCTCTGTGGATGAGGACTCTGCTTCTTCCCTGAGCAGCCAGGGCTTGACAATCCTTCCAGTGAAGAAATCTTTTCTAATGTTCAATCTAAACCTCTGCTGGTGCAACTTCAGGCCATTTCATCTTGTCCTATCACTTGTCACTTGAGAGAAAAGACCGACTCCACCTCACCACACCCTGCTGTCAGTTGCAGAGAGCGATAAGGTCTCCCCTCAGCCTCCTCTTCTCCAGACTAAACAACCCCAGTTCTCTCAGCTGCTCCTCATCAGACTTGTTTTCCAAACTCTTCCCCAGTTTCGTTGCCCTTCTCTAGACCCACTCCAGCCCCTCGATGTCCTTCTTGCCCTAAGCAGCCCAAAACTGAACACACTATCTGAGGTGCAGCCTCACCAGGGCCAAGTACAGGGGGACAATCACTGCCCTGGCTCCGCTGGCCACGCTTTTGCTGATACAGGCCAGGATTCTAGTGGCCTCCTTGGCCACCCGGGCACACTGCTGCGCTGCGAGATCTGATCCCAGAAGCAAGGTCTGCAGGCCAGGTCCATCTCCTCCTCTGTTCGTAGGGCATCCAGCAAAACCAGAGCAACCGAGGTGCAGCAGCTGCACCTTCCACCTCCACCAGATCTCCCCGTGCCTATGGAAGCCTCCTGCCCCACTGGCGATATGACGAGAAGCGCAGCAGGGTGCAAACACCGAGCTCCAGGCTGAGCCATCACCCGGCTGAGAGGGGTGCCGGAGTGACGACAAGGCTCCCGAGCTGGGGAGCAAAGATCCCCAGGGCACAGCAAAAGGCAAGGAGGGATGCGGGAGCTGCTCCTTCCAGGAACACTGAAACTCCCCACAAAGCCCAGGCAGGTGTCAGGCAGCGAAACAAACCCCGGCTGCTTGTCTCCATCACCCTCCACCACCTGTCAGCCCCAGAGCTGGGGCCAGGCGCCGAGCAGGGGTCCCGAGTGCTGTCGTTGCTAGCAGACATAGCTCTCCCACCCCGGGGGGTGGGCTGGGAGACGGGAGCGGGGATCTCTCACCTGCTGCTTGCTCATCTCCTCGGGAGCCACGGCATCCACCACTGCCGGCGCTTTGCCTCCTTTCCCTTTTTTCCCGACATTCTTTTTGGGTGCCTGAGAAGAGAAAGCGAAACGCAGGGGATGGTGGGTCTGCCCGGGAGGCAGGAGGAGGCCGCGCACCGGCCCGGGTGGGGCAGCACGCCCGCTCTCCCGGCGGGGGGACGGGCCGAAGCGGTGACGGACAAGCGGGATCCCGGCGAGGAGCTGGAACCTCTAGGCCCCGCCCGGGCCCGGGCCGAACCCCGCCGCTCTCCCCGGCCCGTATCCCCCTGGGCTCCGCCGGACCCTTCAGCAGCAAGGCCCAGACTCCCCCGGGGCTCTCCTCGCCCCGATCGGGACTCCCCCGCCGCCGCCGTGCCGGTGCAGGCCCCGCTCTCACCATGGCGCCTGCCGCTGGCGTCGCGGTCTCCAAGGCAACGGGGCCGCCCGGATCTCGCGAGAGGACGCCTGGCGGCGGGGCGGCCACGCCCCTAGCAACGAGAGGCCACGCCCCCTAGCAACGGCGGCGGGGGGGGCGTCGGGCGTGTGTGTGTCCGGTCCCGGGGGTCCCCGTTGTGCCCGAGACCCCCCTCAACCCGCTCCGGGCTCACCGCCGCCCCCTGGTCCCGTGTGTGTGTGTGCGTGTCCCTGTTCTCTTCCGCACCCCGGATTTGCACCCCCCACTCCGGTCCCCTCCGCGCCCCCCCCGGTGCCTCCCCCACCCGCCGCCTTTTCTCCGCCCCCCCCCTCCCTCTACGGTGTCCCCGGGGAAGGAGGGGCCGGCGCGGTGTCCGCCCCCCCCCCCCTCCCGAGCCCCCCAAAGCCCCCGCCCCCGGCACCGCCCCCGCCGCGGCGGGCAGGACCGTGCGGGCTGCGGGCTGGCACCGGGCCCGCCCCGCCCAGCACCGGCACCGGCCCATGGGGGCTCCGGGAGCCACCGGCACCGCAGGTGAGGGCGGGGCGGGGGGGGCACACACACCCACCCCCCCCACACCGGAGCGGTGCGCCCATCCCCGCGGCTCCGGAGGGGTACGCAGGGAGCTGTGGGGCGGGGTGTGCCACGGGGGTGTGCGGGGGGTGTGTGCGGGGCGGGGGGGGGGAGACCGGGCACGGAGGGGGATGTGCGGGGCTGCAGGGGGCTCTGAACGGGGGGTTGGGGGGTGCACTGGCGGGAGGTGCAGAATTGCGAGGGGGGGAGTACCGTGTGTGCGTCCAGGTGTTGGGGGGGTGCCCGGATGGAGGGGGGGAACTGGGGTCGAGGGGAAAGGGGGATCTGTCTGCGCAGGTGGGTGTGTGCGGGGGGGCTGGGGGTGCAGCGGGGTGCCCAGGGGGTGTGGGGGGGCCCTGAAGTGCAGGGGGTGCCAGGGCAGCCCCCCCGTGCCGGTGCTGGGGAAGGGGTGCGGGGCGGGGGGCTGGCGGGGCGGCGGCCGTGCCGGCGGCACCGGGGAGGTGGTGGTGGGGGGTTCCTCGGTGTTGCGGGGTGGGGGGGGGGGGGCTGCAGCGGGGGTCCCGCACGGTGACGCGGGGGGGTGCCGGGAATCCCGTCCCCACTCCCGGTGGCCGTGCCCTCCCGGTGCAGCGGGGCCGTGGCGGGGGTCAGCGCCTCGGTGGCGGGGTGATGCCGGTGGGGTGGCGGGAGCTCTGCGGTTTGCCGTGAGTCAGCAGAGCGGCTGCCGGGCCGGGGGGGGCCCCTGACGCCGGTCCCGCTCCCCGAGCAGGCAGCCCGCGGTGAGCCCAGCCCGGAGCGGGGCGGCGGGGCCGGCGGCGCGACCGGCGGCGCGACCATGCAGGCCGAGGCCAGAGGGGATTTCTGCGGCAGGGACCAGCGCCCCGGTGGGTGGGGGGGGCTCGGTGAGGCTGCCCCTGGCACGGGGAGGGGGGAACACGCTCCGTTAGGGCGGTGGGGTGGGATGGTGGATGGAGGCAGCCCCCCCCCGGAGCTCCCCGCTAGCTGCGCGCCCCGTTTCCCGGCCGGGGGGAAGGTGCCGGGGCACTCGGTCCCACCGGCAGTGCCGGCGTTGGGGCGGGGGCACCGGTGTCCTGCTGCTCCGTGCACCAGGATCGCCCATGACATCCCTTTCCCCATCCTGGCTCCTTTGGGGTCGGGGGATTTCCGTCCCCCACCTCACTGTCACTGTCCCGGGGGGAAGGACGAGGTGCCCGTCGTCCCCGTGCCATCTCACATGGTGGCACATGGTGCCAGGGCACGGCACCACCGGCTTCGTCCTGCCCCGGCACCAGGTGGGCTGGGGGTCCTGGGGCACGCAGGGTCTCCTGCCCACCCCTGGTGCCCCCTCAGCCCGCGGCAGGGGGGTTGCCCGGGCACGGCTGTGCCGTGACCACCGGCTGTGCCACGACCACGGCCGCGCCGGCTCTCGCCGGGAGACAAACCGCCCCTTGTCTGGGCTCCGGCACAGGCCGCGCTTTTGTCTCGCTGACACAAAGGGGCTGCGCAGGGCGGGGGGCACAGGGCTGGCGGGGGGCACGGGGCTGCTGGCATGGGGCTCTGGGCAGCTCTGCCCATTTGTCCCTGGGGGTCCCACCACCCCGTCTGTCCCCCTCAACTGGGACACCCCGAGGGGGGGCTGGCGGGGGGCCCCGTGAGGGAGCTGCCGTCACCGATGAGGCAAAGCGCCGGTATCGCAGAGCTTGGCAAGGACGTGCTGGCCCCAGAGCGCCCAGCAGGGACCCCCACCCACGGGCCGGCCCAGGAGACCCCCGGAGCCCCCACAGAGGAGCAGGGCGGCATCCCCATCCCCAGCGCCGGCCTCCTCCAAGTCACCGAGCGCAGACGTGAGTGTGGCCTTGACCCTGGAATCGGAGTCCCCTGGCAGCTCCTGGGCTCCCCTCTCTGTCCCCAGAGTCCCCTGACAGCTCCTGGGGTCCCCTCTCTGTCCCTGGGGTTCCTTGACAGCTCCTGGGGTCCCTACCTGTCTCTGTGGTCCCTTGACAGCTCCTGGGGTCCCTACCTCTCCCTGTGGTCCCTTGACAGTTCCTGGGGTCCCCTCTCTGTCCCTGGGATCCCTTGACAGTTCCTGGGATCCCTGTCTGTCCTTGGGGGCTCCTGACAGCTCCTAGGGTCTTCTGACAGCTCATGGGGTCCCTGCCTGTCCCCAGCTTCTCTTGCCAGCTCTTGGGGTCCCCACCAGCCCCAAGGTGGTCACTGTCCCTTGTCTTCGTGCCCCCACTCCCTGCCGCGTCTCCCGAAGCCCCGCTACCCTCAGCCCACCCCCAGGGCATGGGGTCGGGGGGGTGTTGGGGTGCCCGAGCGCGGCTGCTGCCCGCAGAGCCCCTGAGCAGCGTCTCCTCGCTGGAGGTGCATTTCGACCTGCTGGACCTCACCGAGCTCACCGACATGTCGGACCAGGAGCTGGCCGAAGTCTTTGCCGACTCGGATGAGGAGAACGCGGCCGGCGAGGCGCCCAGTGGTGAGCGAGCGGGACTGGGCTCCGGTCAGCCCATCCGTCGGTCCGTCGCTGAGCCGCCTGTCCCCGCCGCAGGGCTGCAGCCACAGGCCATACCGAGGGCCGGGTACCTGCGCTCGCCCTCCTGGACCCGAGCGCGGGAGCAAGGTCGGGAGAAAAAACACCTCGGCGACTCCGAGCTGCCGCCAGGACCACCGGACGCTTTCCTGCCCGCTGAGCGGCCCCGCGAGCCCTAAGGGCTCACCCGGTAGCGGGAGACAGTGGCGGGGACACACCGGGGGACGGATGCGGCGACACGGTGGTGCCGCTTGGTTCTTTTCGTCCTCGCAGCCCGTACCTGCTGCCCTGCCTGGGAGAACCAGGACGAAGGACTGGGGCCGGTAGCCCAGAGGCATGGCAGCCCGGTACTGGGGCTCAGTGGCCCCCAGCCCCGCACGGGGAGGAGGCACAGCGTCCAGTCGAACTGGTAGCCTGGAGCCCACCGGGACCACAGGGGAAAGGCGACTGGTTCTCCCTGCCGCTGCCGGCGGGATGCGGAGCTCGGTGCCCACCCAGTGCCCATGTAGCAGTGCTGTGCCCTGGTAAAACCGACAGACCCACCGGCTCTGCCCGTCTCCATCACCGCCGAGGGGGGCAAAAGGGAGGGGAGAGGTTGCGGAGGCGACGGGGTAAAATCTCCAGTGTGGGGGGAGCACCCCCAGTGTAGGGGCCTGCCCCACAGCAGCCCCAGCCCCAGCAAGAGCCCCCAACCCAGACCCGTGTGTCCCCCTCCCCGCCCAAAGCAGGGACACAGCGCTGGGTTGGCAAAGAGGCCTCGTTAATGCTACAAGGAAAACCACAGGGGGATGAGGGAGCAGCAGTTGCCCTCCCCGGCTCCACAGAACCCCCCTTGCACCTTCCAGCCCCCGCCCTGGGGGGCTCAGCCCCAGGAGCTGGTGTGTCCGTGGAGGTGGGGGGGAAACCGGGTGTTTTCCCCCTGAATTGGCAGCGTTATCCCAGTAGTGTGTGTGGGGGGCTCTCCGTGCCCCACCCAATGTCCATGCCCTGGCCACCTTCTGCTGCCATCCCCACGGGCAGGGGGTCCCCACTGCCCGGTGAGGCCCAGGGGGGCATCCGTGTCCGTGGAGGGTTGTGGGGGGGGTGCAGCTGGTGCCCCCCTGCCCTGCTCAAGGGTCTGCCTCGGCAGGGGGGGGACTCCTGGAAGAGGGACTGCTTGCGCAGGCTCAGCCGGGCGCACCGCGGGCAGGTGGTCGAGTTGTCGTAGTAGCAGTCCCTGCAGGGTGGGGACACACACACATAATGGGGATAGGGCCAGGTTACCCCCCCACAACAGTCACCCCATCACCCCCTGATACCAATCACCCCACTGTGGGGTCACCCCTGGCACCGATCACCCCACCAAGGGGTCACCCCTCCCCACCAGCCATCCCAGTGCTGGGTGACCCCCCCGGCACCGCAGCGACGCCCCCACCCCCGGTGGCCCCCCCCCGGTACCGGTGGAAGACAGCGGAGCAGCCGGTGCAGACGGAGGTGTGGCTGTCGAAGGGGAAGAGGACGTCGCCCTCCTTGCAGAGCTCGCACACGAAGCCCTTGGCCTGGCAGCGCTGGGGCGGGAGGGGCAGAGGGTCCTCATGACGGCCAGAGGGGACCCCCCTGGATCCCCCCAGCCCGCACCGTGGGTCGTGGCTCACCTCGCAGTCCAGCTTGATGTGCTTGGCGAAGAGCGTGTGGATCTCGGTGAGCGAGCAGCTGAGCCGCCCGGCCTCGATGTCCATGAGGTCCTGCAGCGAGTACATCTCGTCGTTCTCCACAAAGTGCTGCCGGTCCTGCAGCTGCGGGGCGGGGAGGGGGGGCACACACACACAGAGCTTGTCACCCCCCCCTGACCTGCCCCTCCGCACCTCTGGGGTGCCCCCAAACCCCCCTTCACCAGGGCCTGACCTGCAGCAGCAGCCGCGCCTCCATTGCCTCCTTGCAGGTGATGAAGTAAGGCTTCATCAGCAGAATGTCCTGGCGCAGCTTCTGTGGGGGATGGAGGGGAGGGGGTGGGAACGGGATGGAGATGGAAACAGGATGAGATAGGAATGGGATGGGGATGAGTGTGGTGATGGGAATGGGAAAGTAATAGGGATGGAATAGGATGGGGACAGGGATGGGATGGGTGTCATGGGGGAACGGGATGGAAATGGGGGTGTAAATAGGATGGGGATAGGAATGGAAATGGGGGAATGGGGACAAGGATGGGGATGGGAATATGGATGGGAATGGAAATGGAATGGGATGGGAGTAGGATGGTGACAGGGATGGAACGGGAATGAGGATGGGACAGGAATGGGGACGGCAATGGGGACAGGATGCGGATGGGGATGGAAATGGGCCAGGGATGGGAATGGAATAGGAATGGGGACAAGGATGGTGACGGGATGAGAATGGGGACAGGACGGGAATGAGGATGGAGATGGGACAAAGACAGGGAAAAGGGTGGTGGGCGGGGTAGGATGGGGACAGGGACGATTTGGGTGCCATGTGGGAATGGGATGGGGACAGGATGGAGACAGGGACATGTCAGGGACAAGGCCAGGCTGGGTCAAGTTCAGCCCCACAGCAGTTTTGGCACCCCCACCCCGCTCCCCCTTTGTGGGACCCAGTGAGTGTTGCCAGGGTCCCCCATCCCTCCTGCTCCCTCCACTCCGCTGCCCCCACTTCCCAAGTGCATGCTCCCCCCATGCTCACCCGGATCTCCACCAGCTCCTCCACGTAGTTGAAGAGCAGCGGGTTGATCTCCCGCAGCTTCAGCACTGGCCGGGACACCATCAGCGCCAGGTACCGCATGCTGCAGCGCGACACCTGCCCCCCCGCCCCGTGCCCCCAGCCACTGTCACCTCCTGGCACTGGGGACCCCATCGCCAGGGTCATGGCTCTGGGGACATGGCACCCCCCCAACAAGTGACCATTATGCAGCGACGCAGCCCCCAGGGACCCCTGCCCAGGGACACACAAGCCCAGTGACCCCCATGCCCAGTGACATGTGCCCCCCAAACAGTGACACAGCTCCCCCCCCCAGTGACCTCCAAGCAGAGACATAGACCCTAAGGGCCCCTGCCCAGGTACATAGTCCCCCCCCTCCAAGTGATCTCTTACCAGGGACACAAAACGCAGGGACATACCCCCTCCCAACCAGGGACACAGGCCCTCTCAAGTGACCTCCTACCAGGGACACAGACCCCAGGGATGCCAGCCCAAGGACACAGCACCCCCCAAGTGACCTTCAGCCAGGAATTCAGCCCCTAGGGACCCCCACCCAAGGACATGGCCACCCTAGGTGACCTCTACCGAGGGATGCAGCCCCCAGGGACCCCCACGACCCGCCCCGGGACCCTGCAAAGGGGTTCCAAGGGGCACCTTGCGAGGCTCGAAGTCCCAGTTGTGGATGGCGCGGGCGGGCACGACGGCCAGGTCATTCCAGTGGCAGCTGCTGCAGTAGTAGAGGCCGGTGTAGTCGCACTGCCGCGCCTCGCTGGGCACCCCCCCTGCGCCGGCACATGCGTTGGCACCCGCACCCACAACCCACCTACACCCTGCTCACCCCGTCCCATGCACCCCTGCGCAGCCCCAACCTGCCCCCGGCTCGCCACAGCTCCCAGTTCCAACCTGCAGTACCCTATGCCCTGTGCTCCCCCCACTCCACAGCCCCCCCAGAGCCCCGCAAGGGAGCCTGGCTCCACTGCCCTCGAGTCCCACAGAGCCTCCCAAGGGAGCCTGGCCCCACTGCCCTTGAGTCCCACAGAGCCCCCAGCTTCCCCATGTCCTACAGAGCCCCCCCAAGGGAGTAGAGCCCCACTCTCCTCAGCCCCATATCACCCCACCCCCACACCCCTCCTCTCCCAAGCCCTGTGTCCCCTCACCAGCAGCCCCACAGACCCCCTTGCTCCCGCCTGCCCCACATTCCCTCCCAAGCCCCATATCCTCCCCCCAGCACCACAGACACCCCCAGCTCCCACCCAGCCCCATATACATCCCCAGCTCCCATTCGCCCTGCAGCTCCCCGGGCTCACGGAGGGAGACGGGTGCACGGCACTCGGCGCAGCGATAGTCCTGGCTGTCGAGGCCGCTCTCAGGGCAGATGCTGAGCTCGTACTCGGCTTGGTGGCTCACCTTGGCCCGCACGCACGGCTTGCTCACCAGCGGCAGGCACTTGCTGTGGCACCGGTAGTAGCAGCCTGGGACACACACACACACATGGAGGGCTGTGAGTACGGGGATGGGGGATATGGGGGTTTGGGGAGGTGGGAGTGTCCCCTGTCCCCACCTGTGCAGGTGTACCAGGTCTGGATGAGGCCCCAGATGATGGTGCTGCACTTGTCGCACATCTGTTTCACGCTCTTGCTCTTCTCCTTGTAGAAGCGATGCTCCAGCACCACGCGGATGTTCGGCTCGTCCTCACCAGGGTCCTGCGGGGATGGATTGTGTGAGGTCAGAGGTGGTGTCAGCGTGGACCTCCAGATCTCCAGCCACGGAGATCCCCGGCACCGGTCCCACCTTCAGCTCCTGCAGCTTGAGGCGGAGGTGGATGAGCCGCACGACCGCATCCTTCTGCCGCTCTGAGTGCTCAGGCAGGGCCAGGATCGCCTGCTTGCACTCCTCGATGGCCGCCCGCAGCTGCGGCACGTCTGACGCCAGGATCAGGCCCTGCGGCAGCACCGGGGGCGAGGGTTGGAGGAAGAGGAGCAGGAGGGGTGGGCTGGCAGCCCTCCATCCCCCCATACACGCCCCACGCACTCCAGCCCCACACATCTCCTGGCCCCACAGAACCCCCCAGCCCCATTCCACCCACCCCAGGCCACTCCACCCCATTTGAACCCCCCCAGCCCCACTCACCACGGGGCGGGAGAAGTGATCCTCAGCCAAGCCCAGGTCCAGGGTGCCCTCGGGGTCCCCTGGGGACGGGTCCATCCGCGGGGCTGCAACGGAGTCGGTGACAGTTTGGGGGGACTGCTGGGACCGGCTGCCAGCCCTCCCCAGCCGTGGGGTGTTGGGGGGGGCGGGTGTCAGCACCCACCTGGGGAGGGGACGCCCCCGTCGGGGCGCTCCTGCTGCTCGGGGGGCTTGTTGAAGGGGTTGAGGTGGGCCTGGCGGAAGCGGGCCAGCCGCTCGTCGTACGCCATCGCCGACCAACCGCCTGCCGGGCGGGACAGGGACCACCGATAGCTCAGGCACCCCGACACCGGCACAGTCACCCGCACACCGCTACTGCCAACCCGACACCAGTATGGCCACCCCGGTACCGACACCGCTACCGGCACCCCAACACTGACACCCCGGTACTGACACCGACACCCCAGCACTGGCACCGTCGCTGGCGCAGTCACCCGGACGCTGTCACCGACACCCCGACGCCAACAACCCCACGCCTTCCCCCGCGGACAAACCCGTCTGGCCGCCCCCACCCAGCTCGTCGCACCGTCACCCCGGCCCACCACCGTGCACCCCTCGCACTCCGGTGCAGCCCCTCCTGTCCCGGTGCATCCCCCCGGGTCCCGGCGCAGCTCCCCTTCTCCCGGCGCAGCTCCCCCCGCATTGCACGGCCCCGCTCCGCCACCCCGGTGCAGCCCCCCCTGCACCCCAGCACGTTGCTCCCCATTGTCCCCGCAGCCCCGACCCCTCTTGGATGACACCGACCCACCCCGGGGTCCCGGTGTCTCCCCCCCCGGGGGCAGCGCCCCCGCCCCGCTCACCCAGCGCCGCGCACCGCCCCCCCCGCCACTGCAGAGTCCGGCCACGCCCCTTCCCGCCGAGCCACGCCCCTTCCCGCCGGGCCACGCCCACCGCGCTGCCGCCCCCTGCCGGCCGGAGGAGCGAGACGTCACGCCCTCGGCCACGCCCCCTCGCCACGCCCGGCGCCCGGTGGGGGACAGAGCGGAGGGGGCGTCCGAACCCCCGAAACTGTGCACCGCGGGCCCGACCCGGGATCCTGTGTCCCCAGAGCCCCCAACCCCACAGCTCCTGGTCCCCAGATCCCCCAGCCCCACGGCTCCTGGTCCCCAGAGCCCCCAGCCCCGTAGTCCCTTGTCCCCAGAGCCCCCAGCCCCGCAGCTCCTGGTCCCCAGAGCCCCCAGCCCCGTAGTCCCTTGTCCCCAGAGCCCCCAGCCCCACAGCCCCGTAGTCCCTTGTCCCCAGAGTCACCAGCCCCACAGCTCCCGGTTCCCAGACCCCCCAGCCCCAAAGCACGCTGGCCTCAGAGCCCCAACAACTTCCCCTTGCCTCCACAGGGAGGGAGCCCCGGAGTGGGGGGGTTGCAGCCCCACAATAGAACAGCCTGCCCCTCCCCTCCCCGCTCAGGTCGGCCCAGCACGGAGCTGGGGGTCCCCACAGCCCGGGGGCTCAGGGCTATTTGGGCTGTGGGTGCACTGAAACCCCCCTCCACAAACCAGAGACCACAGTGTTGGTGCAGCACCTTGGGGTCTGTGCATCCCCACCGCATCCCCCCAGCATGGGTAAGAGTGACAGTGGGGACACTGAGGGCACTGCAGCAGGGAGGGGATACCTGCACCCCCAGCCCTGGGGCACTGTACCTGTAGGGCAAGAGGACACATTGGGGACCAGGGCTTGGGCATGTGGGGTCCCCAGGTCCCCCTATTAATGGCATCAAACCCCCCAGCAGGGGATCCCCCCCACCCCCTCAGGAGCCGCAGACAGGTGGTACCTGGACAGCAATAAATTTATTAAGTATTCAAAAAAAATGATAGACACAAACCAGTAAAAAACGAAAAGGGGGGGGAGTCAGGAGGAGGGGATGGGGGGCCGAGCCGGCTCAGGGTCGGCCGGAGTCAGAAGACACTGAAGGGGAGCATGGGGAGGGGTGGGGGGGGCCCAGGAGGGGTTGCGGCAGCGCGAAGCTGGGGGGGCCATGGCAGCAGGGCCGGGGGGGGTCATCACTTGGCGCCCTGCGCCTCCGATTCCTCCTCGTCGTCCTCGTACATCTCGCCCTCCTCCTCAGCCGTGGCGTCCTGGTACTGCTGGTACTCAGAAACCAGGTCGTTCATGTTGCTCTCGGCCTCGGTGAACTCCATCTCATCCATCCCCTCGCCTGTGTACCAGTGGAGGAAGGCTTTGCGGCGGAACATGGCGGTGAACTGCTCTGAGATCCTCTTGAAGAGCTCCTGGATGGCCGTGCTGTTGCCGATGAAGGTCGAGGACATCTTCAGCCCCCGAGGTGGGATGTCGCACACGGCCACCTTGACGTTGTTGGGGATCCACTCTACGAAGTAAGAGCTGTTCTTGCTCTGGATGGCCAACATCTGCTCGTCCACCTCCTTCATGGACATGCGGCCCCGGAAAACGGTGGCCACAGTGAGGTAGCGGCCATGGCGTGGGTCGCAGGCGGCCATCATGTTCTTGGCGTCAAACATCTGCTGTGTGAGCTCAGGGACAGTGAGGGCACGGTACTGCTGGCTGCCACGGGCTGTCAGCGGGGCGAAGCCCGGCATGAAGAAGTGGAGGCGAGGGAAGGGCACCATGTTGACAGCCAGCTTGCGCAGGTCGGCGTTGAGCTGCCCAGGAAAGCGGAGGGAGGTGGTGACGCCGCTCATGGTGGCCGAGACAAGGTGGTTGAGGTCGCCGTAGGTGGGAGTGGCCAGTTTGAGGGTGCGGAAGCAGATGTCGTAAAGGGCCTCGTTGTCGATGCAGTAGGTCTCGTCCGTGTTCTCCACCAGCTGGTGGATGGAGAGGGTGGCATTGTAGGGTTCCACCACCGTGTCTGACACCTTGGGGGAGGGCACCACGCTGAAGGTGTTCATGATGCGGTCAGGATATTCCTCCCGCACTTTGCTGATGAGGAGGGTGCCCATGCCAGAGCCGGTGCCGCCACCCAGCGAGTGGGTCAGCTGGAAGCCCTGCAGGCAGTCGCAGTTCTCGCACTCCTTTCGCACCACGTCCAGCACCGAGTCCACCAGCTCAGCCCCCTCCGTGTAGTGGCCCTTTGCCCAGTTGTTACCGGCCCCACTCTGCCCTGATGGAAGAGGGGGAGAAGAAAATTAAAAAAAACCACCACCAACAAAAAAAACCCCACACGATGGCTGCCGGTATCCCCACACCCCACGCCGGGGCGGGGTGGGAAGGGGAAACCACGACGGGTTTGGCGGCGTGGGCGGCACCCAGGCCGGCGGGGAGGGTGGGGACCGAGTGCCCCGAGGGGAGAGACGCGGGTGATAGCGTGTCCCCTCCATTTTCTTCCCCAGGGACTTACCGAAGATGAAGTTGTCGGGGCGGAAGAGGTGTCCGAAGGCACCCGAGCGCACGCTGTCCATCGTCCCCGGCTCCAGGTCCACCAGGATGGCGCGAGGCACGTACTTGTGAGCTGCGGGACACCCCAGATGGCTCTACCAACCCCCCCCACCTCGGGGAAATCCCTCCCTCACGGAGATGGGGGAGCATGTGTGTGCCCCCTCCCCAAACCACAGAGTCCCCGTGGGGCTGGGAGCACACGTACCCCCCCCCCTCCCCCGGGTGGGTGAGGTTGGGTGCATATGCCATGTACCCCCCAAAACTATAGGGTCCTATAGGGTGTTGGCACATGTCGCCCCCCCGTGGGGCTGGATGCACATGTCCCTGACCTCCCCAAACTGCAGGATCCTATGGAGCTGGTGCAGATGTTCCACCCTCCCGGTGTCCCATGGGGCTGGATGATCATCTGTGTGTCCCCTCAAACTACAGGGTCGTACGAGGTGGGTGCACACGTCCTTCCCTCCCCCCAAACTACAGGGTCCAGATTTTCCCTCCTCAGCGCCCCGCGGGATGGATGCACACATTTCCCCCCCCTTCCCGCCCCGCCCCGGCAGACCCCGAACCTGCCTGCACATGGGGTGTGAAGGGCCGGGGGTGTCCCCCCGCTCCCCGCCACGCCCAGGGTGGGGGTGCGGGGCTGCCTTGCCCTCGGAGAGGGGATACGGGGCGGGGTCGCGGGGGGAGGTTGTCTTACAGGAGGCTTCATTGTAGTAGACGCTGATGCGCTCCAGCTGCAGGTCGGAGTCGCCCACGTAGTTGCCGCTGGGGTCGATGCCGTGCTCGTCGCTGATCACCTCCCAAAACTGGAAGTGGGGGGGGGCACAGGGTGTCAGCGCGGGGGGGACACACCACACACCGGGTCGGGTGGGGGGGGGGGTGCACTAGGACCCCTCGGACCCCCCCCGGTGGGGCGGTGCCCCTGTGGGCGGGGCTTGTGGGGGCGCTGTCCGCGGTGCTGAAGGGCGGACAAAGGCGGGGGGGGGGAGGCGGGGCGCTTTGTCCGCCCGGTGCGGCGGGAGCGGGGGAGCACCGGGAGGGAAGGGCGGGGTACGGGAAGGGGGTCTTTGTCCGCCGCAGCGGCGTGGCGGTCCGGTGCCGTTGTTACCTTGGCGCCGATCTGGTTGCCGCATTGTCCGGCCTGGATGTGGACGATCTCCCTCATGGTGCTTGCCGGTGCGGGAGCGGGGCCGGGAACGGGAAGCGGGAGAAGGAGGCCGGGAAGAAGGAGCAGGGAGAAGGCACCGGGAGAGGCACCGGGAGCGCGGGGGGCGGCCCCGGAGCCGCCGCCTTTTATAGGAGCCTCGCGCCGCACCGGGCCAGGCGCTGACGTCACCGCCGCCCCCCTCTCAGCCAATCGGAAGCCGCCGCCGCAGCGCCGCAACCAGCCCTGCGGCACCGGCGCCACCGCCCCGCCCCGCCCCCCGCCCCACCCCCGTCCCGCCCCGCCCCCGGACACGCCCCCGCCGGCACCCGCAGGAGGGGGGGGCCACGGGCGGGGGGACCCCCGCACCATAGGGAGGGGACCCCGGTACCGGTGGGGCGGGGAGCACCCGGGCACGGCGGGAGCATCCCAGTGCGAGGCGATGGACACGGGGGGCTATGCCCCGGGGCCGTCCCGGCCGCCAGGAGCCCCCCGCGGGGGCCGGGGCGGGCGGTGACGGGCGCGGCCCGAGAACAAAGGCGGCGGCGAGAAAGAGAGTGGGGGGCGGTTGGCTCTTTGTCCGGGGGCTGTCCCTCCCCGCGGGGACCAACGCCCCACCGGTGTCCCCCTCCCGGGGCCGGTGCAGGCGTCCGCGGTCCGGTAAGGGGCGGTGGAGGCTCCGAATGACCGGGTGGGGCCCCGGGGCGGTGGGGCGCTGCACAGCATCACTGCAAAGAGCCTTTATTGGTACCGCGAGGACCGGGGAGGGAGTTGGAGGGAAGGGGGACACACACACACACATCGGTCCATCCATCTGTCCATGTGTCCGTCCCGCTGCCTACCAGGAGCAGAGAACCACCTCCCGCAGCGTCCGCCGGAGCTCCCGGCTCCGGAAGGCATAAATGAGGGGATCGATCACCGAGTTGCAGATGATGAGGATGTGGAAGAGGTTGAAGTAGCTAAAGAAGCAGGAACAGAAAGGGTTGGTGGGGCAGGTGATGATGAGGATGAGGTGAAAGAAGAAGGGCCCCCAGCAGATGAAGAAGACACCCAGGAGGATGGTGAGGGTGACAGCTCCCTTCAGGCTGCCGCCACGGTGGGCAGTGGGCTGCTTCTGCTGCCTGGAGATGCTGCGGAGGTGGTGGCGGGCCAGGGCGAACATGTGGATGTAGAGCACCAGCATGAGGACCAGCATGAAGAGGAAGAAGCCAATGAGGCAGAGGAGGATGGCATTGTTGCGGTAGTAGGTGATGAAGACGGTGCTGGAGACGGTGCTGGCTAGCCAGACACTGGCCATGGTCACCACGGCGCGCTGCAGCGTCATGATGCTGTGGTAGCGCAGGGCGTAGAAGATGGTGATGTAGCGGTCCACGGCGATGACCCCCAGGAAGGAGAGGGAGGACACGACGGAGCTGCAGATGAGCATGTCGATGACGTTGTCCATGTGGCGGATGATGCTGGCGCGGACCACCAGCACGCCGTGCTCCATCAGCAGCATGAAGAACGTCTCCGCCAGGTTGCTGACGCTCACCAGCATGTCGGAGACGGCCAGGCAGCAGATGAAGTAGTAGGTGGGCGAGTGCAGGTTCCTGTTCTTCAGGATGGCCGCCACCACCAGCAGGTTCTCCACCAGACTCACCAGCCCCAGCGTGAGGAACAGCTCGTTGGGGATATCCAACCCCTGGCACCAAGTGCTGCCGGCACCACCTGTAGCATTGCTCTGGTTGCCCTCGCTGGCATTCCAGGGCTCACGCAGCAGGCGCAGGGGGGCCAATGTCGACATGGTCCCTGCCTCCCCTGCCCCAGGGACCCCCCAGCTGGGGGTCGAGCCCCTGGGGCCCCCCACAGTGCCCGCACACCCCTCGATACCCCGTCCTGCCCCGCCAGCGCTCCCGCACCGAGGCCAAGGTGGATGTGGATGAATCGATGGGAACCCACGGGGGTTCCCACCGCCCAGGGATGCCACGCACCCGCAGCAGGATCCCCCTGGCGTGGTGGTCACCCTCCTTGCCGGTCCTGCCTGGTCGTCCCCTGCTGCTGCCGTGCAATGGGAAAAAAAAAAAAAGGGCCCTTTCTCTGCCCCACTTTAAAGCCAGTGCCCACAGCTCCTCCTCCTCCCGAGGAGGGTGGGCACCCGCATGACAGCAAGGGGAGCTGCTATGGGGGACTGGGCTGCCGGAGGCCCTGGGAGACTGACTGCTTGGGGTCACTGCATGCCTGGGGGTCCCGTGTGGTCCAAGCACCTTGCGGGGGGTCCCATGTGCTATAAGGGATCACGCACCTTGGGGACCCCAAGTGTCCTGGGGTCCCGGGGGTGTGGATCCCTGCACCCTGGAGGGTGCTGGTTTCCTTCGAGGGATCCATGCATCATGGGGGATGATGCACTTTGGGGTCCCCAAGCGTCGCTTGTGCCGTGGGGGGGGGTCCTGTGTGGGACTGTGTGTTTTGGGGAGGGTCTCACATGTCCTGCAGGCCTAGGTGGTTTGGGGGGGCCCCATGCACCTCAGGGACCCCACAGAAGCCAAGCCAGCCCCTCTCGACTCCCTCTGCGTGAGACCAGGAGCCCCACATCCCCCCTTCCCCTCACCGTCCTGGCTTGACCCGGCCATGCGGGGAAGGTGTTTTGCCAGGGGGCAGGCGATGGCTCCGATAAGGATTGTCAAAGGCGTGATTAAATTCGCCGTGCCCTGGAGAGAGGGGGGGGAAGGACGGACACAGGGCCCCCATCTGATCATCATGTGCCTCTGGTCGGTGTTGATGCCTGGAGCCCCCCTCAGCCTCCAAAAAGAGCTATTCAGGGCTTCAATGAAAAGCCCAATCCTGCGGTCTTTCCCACTGACCGCTTCCGCTCTTTCCAACCGGGAGCTTCTTCCCCCACCCCATCTCAGTTCACAACGTGGGGCAGGGGGGGTGGGTGGGTGAATGCACGCAGGGGGTGGGGTGGAAAAAAAAAAAGAAAACCCCAACAAAAACCAAAACACGAGCAGGAGGGAGCCTGTGAAAAATAGCGCGGCAGGACGTGCAGTGAATTTTTAAGCTCAGTCGGGGTTTTTGAGAGAAAACGCCGAGTCTGCAAAACGAAGTGAAGCCGGGGAGGGTTTTGGTGCCAGGGGAGGTTGGCCCGAGCCCTGGGGTCTGTGCAGACCCCAGGGCTCCGGCCAACCTCCCCCAGCATTGCAGGATTTATTCCGGGTAACGCAGCCTGGCTGCCACACACGCGCACCGTTACACAGCAGAAAATAATAAAGTAAAAAAAAAAAAAGAAAAGCTTTTTTTTTTTTTTGCAGGCAGCGAGGATGAGTCGAGGGTTTGAGCAGAGCTCTGACCTCATTCCTGGCTCTGCCGAGGGGAGAAAACAAAAGGGGGAAACACAAAGGGGAAAAAAAATAATTAAAAAATCCCCAGCCCTCCAGTCATTGAAGGGAAGAGCAGGGAGGGAGGAGGCCAGAAGGGGACTAAGCTGACTTGGGCACAAGGGACAGCTGCTGTAGATTAGATCAGAGTCCTCGTGTGTCCCCCCCCCTCCACGGTGACGTGGAGAAACGCAGCGACAGCCCACTCCTCCCCACCGAATCCCACCCCCAGAGCAAGATCAGCCATGCAGGGTTTGCATTTTATTGGAGCGCGAGATGAGTCGCTGAGGGGGTGGGGGATTACAGAGGACATTTTTTGGGAGGGGGACGCAGACTCTCAGCTCAGTCCCAGTCCCCGTCGCCTTCAGGATTGTCGTCTCGGGGGGGGTTCCTGGAACTGGATGTTGGCCAGCATGTCCCGCATGGCCGCCATCAGCCTGTTCACCCCCTGGTTGAGGTCCTGCCCTGCTCCGGCCTCTTCATCCCCGTCATGCCTGACGTCCCCCTGCAAGAGAGCGGAGCTGGAGCGAGACGCCACCGTTGCGTGCCAAAAAGCAGCCAGGCCCCTCCAGAAGCCGATGTTCACGCGCCGCGTCTCGCTGAGAGCCACTCCCCTTCGCGGAACCTTCCGTGGAGGCGCGCTCTGGCCCGCCCGTGCTTACCTGCAAGTTAAAATTTGGCAACAGCGAGCGGAAGAAGAGAGATAAAGTGCTTTCGTTGGACGGATGATTCGTTCTGAAAAGACAGAAGGTGCACTGTGGTTACAGGGGTCTGACCTCTTGCTGGGGCGAACCATGCCGTGCGGACCTAGTGGAGCCAGCCCAAAATCGTGGTACTGAGGGAATCTCAGGGTTTTCTGAGCCCAGGCAGGTAGCCCCAGGCATTAAAAGCCCTGCTGAGATGACTGGCTTTACCCCAATGGCATTTACCTTTTTACATTCAACCTGCATTTACCCCAAACCACCCCGGTTAAAGAGTCAAAGCTTTCCAGCGGCCTCCGCCTGCGAGCAGCCGCCGTCTCCGGCACTGACCACGGAGGGCAAGCGGCAGGACCGGTCGTGCCTGCGTGTCCTGCCACGGGCCAGGCTGCTCTTCCTCCAAGCTGGAGAAGGATGTCAGCTTCGAGCACCCGCGGTCAGCCCAGCCTGGGGCCGAGGGTGCGTCAGGAACAAAATGAGGAGGAGAAGAGTCAAAGTTTAAGGCTGGGCTGGCACGCTCCGTGCACCAGGAGCCCCGGAAAACTTTTATCCCGAGTGAGAAGGTACCTTTCAGGTCTGGTATAGGAAACGATGGAGTCCAAAGGAGGTAATGGGTCGAATCCCATCACGGGCTGCGAGGTCACCTCCTGTGGGAGGGGAGAAAGAAGAAAGAAGGGGTGAAGGCTGCATCGCCAGCAGCAGCAAAGAGCAAGGCAAGGAGACGGTGGAACCAGCTGGCCCCGTTGGGGCCCCTCACCAGAGGCAGAGCTGCTGTGGCCTCCTTCATCTCCGAGAGGATGACGTGCCGGTAGATGTTTCTGGGTGCGCTCTGGTACCGCACCTTCCTCCTGCAGCAGAGAGGGGCACAGAGGATTGCACCAAGCACGCCTCAGCACGGCCAGATCTCCATTTCTGCTTCTCCAAGCGCATCGTCAGCTTTGTCCCCGGCTCAAGGGGGACACACACAGATGCTCCGTATCGACCGAGCTGGCCTGCAGTGAAGCTGAAATCACTTGGCAGCTGCCGACCTCGGATGAGGGAGCGGCACGGCTTGGGGATGCTGAAGAGCTTTCATGCTGGGTCAGCGGAACGAACTCACTTTGGTTTAGGACCAGACCTAACGCCTCTCTCCCGTTCTTCTCAGACCTGGGAAGTGTTCCTAAGCACCCGCCTGCCCCGTGTGGTCACCCCTGCCCCTGCTGCAGCCCGAGATGAAGCTCCTCTCCATCACAAAGCCTCCCAGCCCACTCTGTCCCCACTGGCTGCACTCACTTGGTCTCAGCCTCCTCCACCAGTGGGTCCCGGGCATCCACCATGGCCAACACCTCGTGGACGTTGGTTTCCAGCCAGGCCATGACAGCTGGGTCTTTCCACAGGGAGTGAGTCCTTCCCACGTAGAGGGCTGTCAGCTGGTTCAAGGCGGGAGGCTGGCTACAGGAGACACCGGTTTATCCGGGGCACTCTCCTCCTCCCCGCTTGCAGGTTGCCCGAGCAGGCCGGCGAGGGCTCGGCTCCATGCGTCGGCATGAGAACACCGAGGGAGGAATGGCAGGCTCCCTGCTCTGCTGTTTTCCCATCTACCTTCACCAGTTTTTCCTGCCTCCATCTATTTTTGGGAGAAGCGCAGCCACGAGATGAAAATTAACGCTGCCTTGACCTGAGGCAGGAAGAGCATTCGTGTGTTTAGGAGGACCGCGTGTCAGGGAAATCCAGACTGGTAGGAGACAGCCTGCCCCGAGAGCACGCACACGGCCTTTTCTCTCGCTACACGTACCGACAAGCTTCGCTATGAACTTCTGACCCACCTGCATTAAGGTGAGGTGGGTCTGTTGGCATTATCGAGTGGCCATTATGGAAATCCATTATCAAACCATCGAACAGACTACTCGGGGAAAACCAAATACTCCGCAGCTCTGTAATTCCATTAGCTGCCTGAGCAAGAGAACGGCCAAAACCGATTCCTCCTCTCCCTCGAGAACATCTCTGGGGCTTACCTTATCTGAGCATTCAGCCCAAAAAAGGAATGGGACGCGACCCTGGCGTCAGGCTGCACACTGCAGTGATCCAACAACGGCATGAGAACTGCGGGAGAGAGTCGGAGAGCTCGCCTACAACAGCACGACACGGAGCGACAGCCCCATCCCGGGGTGCCAGCACCCCACTGGGGCGCTGAGCGAGGCCCCACGAGCAAAATGAGGTGCGATCTGCTGCACTTTGAACTTGACCGTGAGTTTTACTTCAGTCACCATGACAAGCAGCAGAAAAAGAAGATGGTTTCAGCCAACACAAACTAATGTAAACCTCTGCTGGTGAGCTGGTTATTCCTGCCTACGCAGGCACACCCTTGCCTGGGCCCGAGGGGGCTGCATATCTCCTTTGTGGGCAGCAGCACCAACTGGATGAAAGCAAAAGCGAGGGGTGCTCAATGAGAGCACACCTAAAGAGGTGGACTCATGGGGCAGCGGCTGCTCGGCTGTGTTCCCCTCCGAGCCAGGGCTTGCAGCTCCCGTGGCCGAGAGGTGAATGTCATTCGCAACCCACGGGCAAAATGCTGCCTCTGGAATCCAGCCTTCGCTCTCACGGATAAAGACGGGGACAAAGCCCGTGGGGACAGACTTACCGGTGGGGACAGACTTACCGCTTGGGAACATGATGAGGGCAAGCTGGATGAGCCGGGCGGCTCTCTCCCGGGCTTGGCTCAGCTCCATCTCTGAACGCTCCTCCTGCTGGCTTTGGAAAAAATAGGCCAGTGGCACCGAGAAGGCGAAATTGGGCAGCTGGGACAAATTCCGGTGACTCTGCAGGATCATAAAGGAGAGATTTACTGAGAAATGATGCTATGCGGAGCGGTCTGGATGGGGTTGCACACAGGGTGGGGTTTCTTCTTCTTCCCAGCCGCTGGCTTGGTGCCCCCAGGACTGAGTAAGCAATTCCGAGCTCATGTGTTTATTTACAGGGTACAGGGATTACAAGAACAAACACCCCCCACTCTTTTTTGGGTCATTCCTATGATTTTGGGATGCCGGCCGGGCCCCGAGACAGCCCTTAAAGGATTATAAAAAGCCTCACACTCGTGGAGCAGCATGCCAGCCCAGCTGGGAGAGCCCCACAAACAAGGTTCTCGCCTTTCTCTGCCTCGTCTCTCGCCAGGTCGGCCTGATGCGGGGCGACTCACCTCCCACTCCTGGAACATGCGGGTCAGGAAGGTGTATTCTCTAGCTCGGAGGGACAGAAAATCGATCATCAGCAGCACACACAGTGGGTCGTTCTCCGGATCGAGGCTTCGGAGGGAGGTGAGCACAAGAGGAGAAAGCAATACGAGTGTCACAAAAGCTGAAGGAGCTGCCCTCGTTTCGAAGCCAAATGCAGACTTTCCCCAGCAGCATCCAGAGAGCTCCCGTGACTCAGCAAGTAACGGGAACATGATCGGTTCCGCATGGTCAGAGCGACGGTGCAACGCCCTGCGTCCCCGCAGAGGGGTGACAGTCCTGTCAGAGGTGGATGCCTGGCCACAAACCCAGCAGGCTGAAGCTACAGTGGTCCAGCTGCTTCACAGGAGCTCTGCAAACCAGCCAAGCTCACAGCTCAGAAATAATGAGAAATAGTTGGTCCTCCTCGATTTTGAGTGGGGGCGCATTTCTTTTTTGTTTTGTTGTACAAGTACTTTTGCACGTGCTCAGGAACAATTCTGCTCTACGATTCGGCAGTCAAGAGCAAAGGCGACCCCAGTCCTGTTTGTTTAAGCCTCCTTCTCAACAATTGCCTCTCTCTAGAGCAGCATGTGCCCCAAAACTACCCAGTGAGGAGAGTGAAAATGAGTCCTCATGGAGCCTGGGAGCAGCAGCACACCTCTGGGGCTTCTGTCCCGCCCGGGTTAGGTTGGATGCATGTTCCCCTGTCTCATCCCACAGGGAGCAGGGCGCAGCCCTTGGCGGGGGAACCTACCTCAGAATGAGCTTGCAGAACTCCAGAGCTGTCCGGGGACAGCCTCTCTTCTCCAGGAACATCAGGTGCTTGAAGAGAGCCAGGAAGAAAGCCCTGTGGGGTGTGGGGAGGGGAACAGGAACAGGTTTTAGAAGCTGGATTTGGAAGGAAGCACCTCGTGCCACTCAAAAGCAGAATCCATGGTCAGCCCCAGCCCCTCGCCCCTCAGGCATTCACCCCTGCAGCCTCCCACAGACTAACAACTCAGGATGCAGAAAACAAATAAATCCCCAAAGCCTGCACCCTGCTTTGGCCCAGCCTGCCTGGGGATGGTGACACTGAGTACATGGGAAGGGGAGGAACACCCAAACCAGTGCTACAGATGGCACAAGGCCCGTCAGCGAGCAGGTCCTGGAAATCCCAAGCAACCTCCAGGTACAGCAGTTTGGGTGAGATGACTTGGGTCAGCTGACTGGAAAATTCCCAGAATAAAGTCACCTTTCCCGCAGCTGCGGAGCTGTCCTTACGTCAAAAGCAGCACAAGCGCCGGGGACGAAGGCCGGGCAGGCAGCAAAGCGACCGAGCGCAGCCATAAAACATGCAGCAAGCATTTTTGCGACAATTACATGAGAAGGGTGTGCGGGAAAGGAACAGTAAATGCTCCAGCAAGAAATCCCTCGAGAAAGAGGATGTTTTGTAAAGAAACCTCGGTGCAAGAGGTGCTGGCACCCCGGAGCCCTGCTGCCACCTCGCCGAGGGCCACCGACTGCCGAGCTCACTCCAACACAAAGGGACATTCAAGGTCCCCCTTGCCAGCACAAGCGACGCAGGAGGCGTCGCAAATCTGGGTCTCCATGCCCAAAGTAGGGCAGGGCACGCTGTGACGGTTCTCGGGCGGAGGCAGAGAGGGGGACAACCTGGCACCTACCTGTTCTCTGGCCGCCGGTAGTCCAGCCGACACGTCCCGCTGGTGAGGCTGAAGACGGGGTGGAAGGCGCACTCCAGGCTGTAGAGAGCCCGCTCTGCCGACAGCAAGGAGACCGTCAGGGCACACCGCGGCCCCCGGCATCCACAGGTTTAGACTGGGAGGTAATCAAGAGCTCTGGCACCCACAACATCAGCTCGTTTGCAGACTAGCAAGGCACAAAGCTCCTTCAGAGTATGGAGGTCACAGCAGAGAGCCAGCCCCCTCCCCATGTGTGGGCACTAGATCGTGCTCTCGCTGTGAAAAGGAACTCCAGCAGAATCCGGGATAGAGGCTGGGTACAGCTGCTGCTGCCACAACCATCATCACATGGGAAAGCCAAAATCCCTGCCCTTGCTTCCATCATGCCAGAGAGCACAAGCCCCCCGTTACCAAATGGCATCCCGCACTCCTCGTCCCACTCTTACCTACGAGGTCCCGGGCCATCTCCTGGTCCTCCTGCATGCGGCACACGTCGCTGAGCTGCAGAAGCGAGTCCACGTGGTACGGGTTCATCTGAAGCAGCAGCTACAGGGGAGCACGAGCTCGATTACACGACAGCACGAAGCATGGCACTCCCTGCAAGGCAGGAGCCGCGAGCCTGACGGGGAGGTGAATGCCCCGAGTGGAAGGGGCTGCTCTTGCCCCTGGGCCGGAGTGAACAAGAAATCTTGTCCCGCGCCACCAGAGAGCCAATGCTCAAAGCACAGCACTAGCCTGGGCATGCACCTCACGGGAAAGGCTGAAACGACGGACTAGAAGAGATAATTGAGTCGCAGTGGGTGGAAGCAGAGGTCAACCTCACCCCATCTCCAAAAGCAGGGACCTGGGACAGAGCAGGGGAAGCTGGGCACACGTGATGACTCCCAGCACCCTCTAAGTTGCCAATCCTTGGGGTTCAGGGACTGTCCAAGAAGCCGTTCATATTAACGGTGTCTCCTCCCACCAGTTTGCTCCCTTACTGACCCAGCCACCTTTCCATCCAGTGGGACAAAAAGCCACCATTCCAAGAGCACCAAAAACTTCCTTTAATCCCAGCCTGGGGGCTCTGGCCCAGTGCTGGGAGGGAAGAAGGGCAGGGAGAGCTCTCCCTGCCCCATCCGAGCCCTTGATCAAGGCTCCCCTCGGGCAGCTCCCTCCCAGCCAACCCAGCTTTTCCAGCGTCGAGGCCACGCCAGGCCTTTAATCATCCCTGCTGTCCTCCTCCGAATCTCTCCCAGCTCCACCAGTGCCCAGAACCGCACACGATATTTGAGAGGCGGGCAGCAGGCACAAATACATTTCTGTTTCACTCTCTATCCCTTAACAGCTCCGAGTATTTGATGACAATCGGAAGATTTGGCTTCCTCTGGGTACCAAGAGGACACTTTGGCACATCTGCTACAATTCGAGGTTCCAGCTCTCAAACGGTATTAAAAAGATTTGGATTAAAGATTTTTTTTTTTTTTTGGTCCAGGCTTCAGAACAGAAGTTTAACCACATCTGAAAAACCTCTGCATTCACTAATTGTATTATAAACAGGCTACTTCCAAGCATCTAAAACTCAGTCTCAATACGAAAATACTGAAACTACTTCAAACTTCCTCACGGTTTAGTTTTCTTCTGTTGTTTTTTTTCTTTTCCCCACTCAAAGCTGAAAAACACAACTTCAAAAGCTGCAGAAGTTGTAAATCTGCAGGCTGGTGGCCTCTGTGACCACCAAGAGCACAAAGCCTTTGTGTTCCAGGCTGTGCCAGCCCAGCGCCTTTGCCGCGGTGCCACTTGCCTGACATTTTACCCCTACTGTGCTCACTCTAGAGCTCCTTTCTAGCCCTCTTTTTGGAAGGGGTGGGCACCAAGGCTCACGGCGGTGGGAAAAAGCGCTCTTCACGCGCCTACTTTACCAGCAAGATCCTTTTAACCTGCTACAAAGAGTGGAAAAAAAACACTCAATGAGCAGGACACTCCACAAAAATAATGTTTTGCCTGTTGAACCCACAGCAGCAAGACAGGTCTGGGCTCCAGCTACACAGAGAGTGTGATTATCACAGAGAAATGAGCGCATGTGGCATCGACGAACCCATCTGCTTGGTTTTATCCTGAACAGGAAAACAGAAGGCTAACGCTGAAGGGATATTTCCCAATGTAGCCAGATGCATTTAAGCAGGACAGAGTGTAAGCAGAGACTAAAGTTTAGCACAGAAAACCCATCCTCGTCTGCACAAGCACGTGAGACCATGTCCAAGCAGGAGTTACCCGGCACCGCTTAATGCCGAGTCCCTCAACGCAGGCAGAACCGAGGAGCCAGAGAGAACAGCAGAGGGTGGGAAAGCAGAAGGGAAGTAAACTGTACTTAGCAGACAATGGGCTCTTTAAGAAAGTCCTCCAGGGCATGGATCCGAGCTCATGTGGCCAGGGTTTTCAGAGCAAAAATACCTCGGTTATGGTTCAGTAGGGTGCAGAGCAATTTTACTGCTGCTTATCGCTACGAACTATAAATGTTACCGCACAGTTTAATGAGCTTGGACACGCATGAAAAAGTCTCAACACAAAAGGCCGTTTTGCTGAAATACCAAGAAAAGGCACTTTTCATCCATGCCAGAGTTCAAACTAACAGCTGTTTTATTTATAGATTCCCATTCTGAGATGGGGTTGTACAATATTTTTCCTTTCCCAGCTGAAGAGCCGAGACAAGGGGAGCTTTATTCCTCCCCTCCCAGCCAAACGGGCTCCTCTCCCACATGGCTACCTGGCCACCGAGGCCCGGCCACCAGCCCCTGGGCGCCCTTCACCCCCACAAAAAAGCCCTCGGATGTGTTGACCCACCTCCCCCCAGGGAAAGGGGCTGCGGGAAGGCAGGAGGTAAGAGCGCGGGGCTGCCCGAAATTGCGACATACCACGATGTTGTTGGGGTCCATGGACTCGACGGCGTCCAGGAACTTGAACTGCACTTGCTGGTACTCGCGATGGTGCTCGAAAGCAAAGTGCTGCACTCCCCTCCTGGTGTCCAGCAGCTGCATGGCGATACCTGCAGGGTGCAGGGGACACGTAGGTACCACGGCCACTGGGGAAGCTCTTTTGCTTTCTTCTTGCACACAGAGCCCGGTCGCATCGTCAGGTCTGAAGCCAGATGTGTTTTCCCCAGAGAATTTCACTCCTTTCCCTCCCCTCACGAGTCAAACCCACCCAAGAAGCCCAGGCAGCTCGCTCTCCCCACGGATATTCCTCAGCATCCAGCAACAGCGGTGCTACGAAGGGAAGCCCTCATCACCCGCCACCTCCAACAAGGGGGAAAAACTGCGCTCAAACGCTAAAACCCAACGTGACAGAGCTCTCCCTGTAGAGAAAGGACGCATTTCCACCAGCTTGATGAGTGATTCGCTTCCCTCACAAAGCCTGGGCCTGGCAGCTGATGAAAGCAGCTCCGGTTTCCACCCGCCAAGGCTCGGGGAAAGGCAGGAGCAGCTGTCTGTGCCGAGGCGGCCCCGAAAGCCTCACCTGTTTTGCTGTAGCGTGGCCAGGTGTTCTTGGGAGCCGTGAGCCACGTACTGCGGACGTACTGGCGCTGCCTTTGCCTTGGCCTGAGGGAACAGACACGACGGGTCACGATTTCTCTGCGCTAAGAGAACGGGGAGGGCCGCGATCAGCCAGAAAAAGGATGATTCGGGGTGGGGGGGAGGGGAAAAGATATCCAACTTCTCGCCCTGCCATGTGGAGCTTCTGCCCAGAGGTTTAACGTATTTGCCTTCAAGACACAACACACCTCAGCTCAGGCTCTGCCTTACTTGAACCATTTCTCTCCGGGCCAGCCGGTGCCTCCAGCATTTCCACTTCAAGAGCTTCCCTCCCCTGTTTTTATTCGTGCCAAGTTCTCAGCCGCCTCTTTGCTTCAAACAGCTTCCCAGGTCCAATTACGGGAGCACCACGTCCCTCTGACTCATCTCTCTTCCCAGCAGGGCCTTCAAGTGTCAACTGACTGAGCTTAAGTCGTGCTCAGGAACGCAACCAACTTATTGGTTCAGGGCAGGAGGAATTCAGAAGTCGAGGCTACTCTAAGCAAGCGGAGTCTCCTCGGGAAGGGACTGCTTCCTCAACTTCCTCACGCTAAATATTCTTCCTCAAACTCTCTCAGAGAAGGCCTCTGCTCCCATCACCACAGCTCAGAGTTTATAACCCTTCTTACACTTGCATTTTTCAACCAGCTCATGGAAGGGGAGATTTTCTGGACAACGACAGCTGCAGGGTAAGAGGTCAGACCTCACACCTGAGGAGTGGGAGGTTCTCTGGGCCGCTGAAAGCAATCGCACCCCGGAAATTAATTCAGGGTCCCCTGTGTAAATTGTCAGGAGACTTTGGAATAGCAACAAGAGACAAACGTTGGCAAAAGAAAAAAAAAACTGAGCCTATACCCTATGAAAATGAGGGAAAGGAACTTTAGAAAGGTGTTCTGACAGAAAATAAGAGAAATCAGCAGAAGAAAAAGCAAATGCTCACAAAAGCCTTAAGAAGTCTTACTCCCCTGTCTCAGACACGTCACAAAAATTATTCTCCTGCCCCATCAAGCAACCAGTGAGTGAGCGAGGCACCCTGAACCCTGGATTCCCTCTCCAGGTGTGGTCCTGGGGGCTCAGTAAGTTATACCTGGGGAAGGACACACCCACCAACTCGAATTCTGAAAGGGTTTCGTATTAAATTCTGGACTAACCTCTGGTCACCGAGAACAGCACGAGCCCCGAAGTATCTCTTCAACTCATTCTCTGGATTCAAGTTCCTGAGAAGGTGGAAACAAGAAAGAAAAGCTACTGTCAGTTAAACCCAGGCAGAACTCTCACGCACGAGTCTCCTCCATCAACACCGAGCGCTCCGTTCCTTGGGCTGTCCCCGTCCGAGCTCCCGAGCTGTCACACACCCCACGGATCTCACATAACACACAAGAGAGGAGACTAAAAATGGCTCAGAACAGGAGGCACCAAAAGCTCTGTACTGTAGGTGATCCTGCTCTGGCAGAGGGGCTGGACTAGATGATCTTTTGAGGTCCCTTCCAGCCCCTGACATTCTGTGGTTCAATCAGACACGTTTCCTTCATGCTGTGGGAATACTTCTGCTGCCCCCTCCAGGGCAGCTGGGCTATCAGCCTGAAATATGTCTAGGTTTTCTCTCTTTTTTTTTTTTTTTTTTTTTTTTAATACAAAGATCTTGTAGTAAAGCATGATAACGCCTAACATCTGGCCCAGAAAAGGGAGCTTTACCTGAGGGGTGGGTTTCTCTCTGCTTTCCAGTAAGCAGGACTTGAAGAGAGGGAGGGCAAACGCTGAGGTTCAACCCTCACCACTTGGAAGCTACCCAGCACTCAAAGGTTTCCGAATAATCCCAGAGAAGTCACCAAAGTTTAAAAACTGCCTTGAGGAAAACAAACATCCTGCCTTTGCTGCAGTGAACAGGCTGCACCAACACTGAGCGCCCACCGATGCGAAAGCTTTACGCACCAGGGCTCTAGCAGCTCTGCAGATGATTCTCCTGCAGTCGCAGAGTGTTTTAGGCTGGAAGGCACCTCAGGTTAACCTGCTCCAGGTGCCCACTCAAACCAGGCTTTGCAGCAGAGAATACCAGTCGCGGCTCAAAACCAAACACAGCTAAGAGCAGGGGTTTGGAATGGAGCCGTGCACAGCCACGACCACAACCTCTTTCAAGAAAGGACGTGAATGTGCAGCCAGATCATGCTGGGAGGTTCCCAACCCCCTCCCTTGGGAGAACAGACACCCCCGTCATGCCTGAGGCCAAAAATCAGGAAGGAAGCAAGCGCTACCTGTGCTCTAGGTAGAGCAGCGGCCTGCTGTCAGCGATTATCCCGCCCTGAGTTTGCTGCGACAGCCCGTTGGTATCCTCAATCTTCTCCAGCAAGCTGTCGATGTCTTCCAGGTCGTTGTCTTCCTTAAGAGAGGCACAGGCAAAGACAAAGCAGTTATAGGAGAAGTCACCGCAGGTCAAGCAGCAGAGATCACACTCAGCTGCCTCCAGCGCCTTCAGCTCGTCCCCACCTCCACACGATATTGGCAAAACCCTTATCACTCACCTTCCTCCAACTCCATCGCCCGCCTGATCCCCCCCTGAGCCTGCCTTCCCCGTCCCATGACCCCCCAAAGGGCTGGCTGCTCTCCCGGCTGGCTCAGGGTACAGCAGGGCTCTCTCTTCACACCGTCACAAGCCCAAACGTGGCAGCTGGATGGTCCAACATGGGCAAGAGCTCTGCCCCTTCCCACCCAGCCTTTGCCGTACTTCACCTGCTTTATTCCTGTCGCAACCCCTGTAACGCTGTGACACAACTGGGGGCTGATTTTAATCGCGAATATTTAAATCATACCGTCTTCTTTCCATACAAACACTGAGTTACTGCTGTGTAACAAGGTATCAAACACTTGTGTGATTTTAACCCAGCTCTTAGTGTGTTGCACTCTCACTTTCCCCAACTCCCAACAACCCAAGTATACCCAGCAGCGCGCGTCCAACAGTTGTGTAACACTTTGACCCCAATTTCCCTCTAATTTCCCCCCAAAAATAGCAAGTGACGCATTTCTCGTGCGGCTGTTTCGCATCCTCCTCACGATGTATGCGGGTGGAGCATGGAATTCCACTCATGACACCCAAACAGCACCGCCAGCTCGCCTCTTCCAGTTAAATATAGCCGCTCCTCGCAGCGCGGATACGGAAAAAGTTTGTAACGTGCTTCGCATTTAAGTGTCTGAACAAAAGCAGCATTATGTCTGCTCAGCAAACCAAACTGCGGGGTTCTGGGAAGCCTCCCCAGAGCCTACAGCTGGTGGGTGTCACCCTACTGCTCGTTACTGCCAAGCTGGGAGAGGAAAGGGGCCGGCTGACGAGGATCTCTGCTTTCAGAACTTGTGCTGAGCTCTCCCAGCTCAATTCCCGGTGTGCCGTGTCTCAGGGTGCTTAGCAAAGGATCTGCCCCAAGTAAACTGGCTCTTAAACCTTAGCAGAAAATTAGTTCCTACTTGAACTTTCCTTCTCCTGACCTTAAAAGGCCAATCCCTTTAGCCTCCCAGCCCGAGCTCGAGTAGGTAACGTATTTTCAAGCGCACATATTCACCTCTCCTACTTTTATCCACATCTGTCACTTTTATGCCACAGCTGGGAGAGCGACCGGAGCAGGGCAGGAAAAACTTAATGAAAACACAAAAACCCGTTGCACAGCACCATCCCCTCTGCCAGTGAGGAGCCCTGGAGCAGAGAAAGAAGCTGCTGCAGCCGTTGATTTCAGCCCTGAGCATTTCTGCAGCAGATCTGCGCCAGTCCCGGCTGCCCGAAGGACCACTGCCAAAAGCTGCCACTGCCGTTTCATGATTCGGAATGAACACAACACCAAAAGGTGAGGTTTCCCCTCAAAACCTTTCCTGCAACCACTTCAGAGTTGCCACTTGGCCAATCCTAGCAAAGAAACCGGCCCAGTCAGTAACTCCCAGACATACCTGAGTCTCCCCTGCTGAAGTTTTCTTGGTTTTCCTTTTCTTTTTTTTCTTTCGCGGCTTGTTACCCAACACGGGCTGCAAAGAGAAACGGAACGGCCGTCAGAGCACGCCCAGGGCCACAGGGGCGAGAGCTCCATGGGGAGAAGAGCGTTTCCCACGAGGATCAGCGTGCCAGGAGGGCCTCGAAATGAAACCCACAGCCGTCCTTTCGAGTCTGGCAGCGAGTGGAAATTAAGGCACGAGGAGAAAAAATGGAGGAAAGCACCAAAGGTTTACAGATGTAAGGACTGAACCTCAACTGACTTTCACATCAATGCCCAAGCTTACAAAATAAAGCAAGAAGCTATTTAGATACATCAAGGGTGGAAGAAAGAGTTTGACCCTCCTTCCGGGATAAAGTTTATCTCTGCCTTTTAAAAGAGCTCTCAACGTTTCCTGACCCAGAGTACTAACTGTATTTCCCCTAATCACTCTGCAGTAGACCAACACACCTTAACCTCACAGTGAAGAAACAACAAAGACAGCACACACCACTCTTAAAACAGCAAAGAAAATGGGTGTTTGAAAATAAAAACCTCAAAACTTTCTACTCATCTCCGGACAGATGAGAGCAGGCAGTGGGCAACACCTGGCACCTGTCTAAACCCAGTGAAAGTGCTGGGAACTTACTTCATGATCTTAGTTCTTAAAGTTCTAAGTGCTAACGTCAAGTCCTGATAACAACTCGCACGGATTTCCATCGTGCACAGGTACGAATGCTGCTGTCACACACAGTTTTTGCACAGACAATTAATAATAAAATTCGTGACGTGGATGCTCAGCACACTTTCTGTAACAAGACATGTAAAATAACACTTTCGGTTTTCCCGTGAGCCAGTTACATGATCTACCTGGAACCAGTTATTTATACACTGTATAAATGCAACAGTGCTTACTTAAAATAAATGCATCCATCAGCTGTGCGCGTGATATAGATACGTATGTATGTGTATGAACAGCATATATGTGCAGACACATACACGGATACATATATGTATGAAAATTGATTTTAATTAAAAAGAAAATAAGGTTTCCTACAACTTCTATAAGTCTTGTTTTGGCACCCATGACTTCTTGAGCCTAGGGAAGTTTGATTGTGTGGCTGTAGGATTTCCTGACATCGTTCTGTCCTCTCCATCACCCAATCCCAGCGCTTGTGAGGACGCAGCCCAAGGTCTTTTCCATGTAAAATCTCCCCAGATCCCAAGCACAAACCCAACCCTGAGCACCAAACCGCTCGTTCTCTTCCAGATCCGGAGCCTAGAGCACCTGAGCTGAAGCTCAAACCCTCAGCCTCTCCTAAAACCCAAAAAGGGAAAAATAACCACACTCATCCATCACCATAAAGCTCCCCAGTGCACGCAGAGACAGGGAGATGAAAAACCTTCTCTCCACACCTCACAGTAAGCGTTCAGTTACCGTTTGGTCCGGCTGCTCTGCCTCCTCGCCATCTCTCTGCCCGTCACCTTCGGTCTCTTTGGTTACAGTCCCTCCATCATTCCCTCCTGCCGTGTCCCGCTCGCCGAGCCGGGCGTCTGCTCGCTCCTCTCTGGATGGAGGCTCATCTTCCGACTCCTCAGCAGTGATCTGAGCAAACAGGGGGAGAAGTCGCAGGAAAATCCAGCACGGAGTCCCCCTCGCAATGGGCAGGGAATGAGGCAGGGGTGGCTGGGTGGCAGTGGCCTCGACCACCCTCCCCAAGCCTCGACCACCCTCCCCAAGCCTCGACCACCCTCCCCAAGCCTCGACCACCCTCCCCAAGCCTCGACCAGCCCCCCCAAGCCTCGACCAGCCCCCCCAAGCCTCGACCAGCCTCCTCAAGCCTCGACGACCCCCAAGCCTCGACCAGCCCCCCCCAGCCTCGACCAACCCCCCAAAGCCTCGACCACCCCCCTCAAGCCTCAACCAGCCCCTCCAAGCCTCGACCCCCCCCCAAGCCTCGACCAGGCCCCCCCAAGCCTCGACCAGCCCCTCCAAGCCTCGACCCCCCCCCAAGCCTCGACCAGCCCCCCCCAAACCTCGACCAGCCCCCCCCAAACCTCGACCAGCCCCCCCAAGCCTCGACCACCCTCCTCAAGCCTCGACCAAGCCTCGACCAGCCCCGCCAGGCCTCGACCACCCTCCCCAAGCCTCGACCACCCTCCCCAAGCCTCGACCAACCCCCCAAAGCCTCGACCAACCCCCCAAAGCCTCGACCAACCCCCCAGAGCCTCGACCATGCGCAAGCCCCAACCACCCCCCCAGGCCTCGGCCCCCCCCAGGCCTCGGCCCCCCCAGGCGCTGTCACCCCTCACCAGCTCGAAGCGGTTGCTGACACCGGTGCGAGCCGACCCGCCGCGTCTCCTCGCAGCTGGCACCAACGGCTCCTCCCGGCCGAGGCCACCGGGATCCAAGCCCAACTCGCCCAAACCGGGCTCCTCCTGGCCCCGCTGCTCGCCCCGCAGCCGCCGCAGGGCCCGTCGCGACATGGAAGCGCCGCGACGGCACCGCGCACGCGCGGGCCCACCCCACCGCCGCACTGCGCATGCGCGCGGCTGACAGCTCCCCCCCCTCCCTCCCGCTCCTTTGCGCAGGCGCGCGGGGCGGAGGCCGCGACCTGCGTGGCGCCCCCTCGCGGCGCGAAATATGTCGCAGGGTTGGCGGGGTTGGTGCGTGGGATCGCCGGGTTTGTCCGCGGGTGAGGACAGCCCGGGGGCACCCACGGGGACAGCCCGGGGATGGGGGGTACACCACACCCGGTGCGATTTGAGGGGGGGGGAGTGGGAATGATGGGATGGGGGACGTTCATAGAATCAATCACAGAATCACAGGATGTTGGAAATCGGAAGGGACCCCAAAAGATCACCCAGTGCCACCCCCTGCCAGAGCAGGGTCACCCAGGGCAGGTCACACAGGAACGCGTCCAGGCGGGTTTGAAAGTCTCCAGAGCAGGAGACTCCACACCCTCTCTGGGCAGCCCCTGCTGGGCTCCGGCACGCTCGCAGTAAGAATTTCCTTATATTAAACCCTCTGTTTTCCAGTTTGTGACCACTTTTTACACTCAAAGAGTTATGAAAGACTGGGACAGACTGTCCAGAGAAGTGGCTGAATCGCTGTCCTTGGATGTATTTAAAAGCTGTCTCGATATAGGGCTCAGGGACATGGCTTAGAAGTGGACCCAACAGAGTGAGATGATGGTTGGACTAGATCTTAAAAGTCTTTTCCAACCACAATGATTCTGTGATTCAGTGCCCCTTGTCGCTCCTTGACACCACTGAGAAGGGTGTGGCCCCATCCTTCTGACACCCACTCTTTAGATATTTATAAGCACGGATGAGCTCCCCCCTCTTCTTCAGCTTCTTCTCCAGGCTGACCAGCCCCAGCTCTCTCAGCCCTTCCTCGTGTGGGAGATGCTCCAGTCCCCTCAGCACCTCAGTGTCCCTGCACTGAACTCACTCCAGCAGTTTGTTCTTCTTGAACTGGGGAGCCCAGAACTGGACCCAACACTCCAGACACAGCCTCACCATCACAGAGAGGAAGGATGAGCTCCCTTGACCTGCTGGCCACGCTCTTCTTAATGCCTTCCAGGATGCCATCAGCCTTCTTGGCTACAAGTGCACATTGCTGGCTCCTGCTCAGCCTGTTGCCCACCAGAATCCCCAGGTCCTTCTCCCCAGAGCTGCTCTCCAGCTGGTCAGCCTCCAACCTGTGCTGACCCACGGGCTTGCTCTTCCCCAGACGCAGCACCCTGCGCTTGCCCTTATTGAATTTCATCAGGTCCCTCCCCACCCAACTCCCTCCCCCATGGGCTCTGTGGGGGGGTTACGAGTGGGGAGCAGTGAGGATGGCCGCAGTGGGGGGGGGCAGGGGGGATACTCGCCATCCAAGAGGACGCAGTGGGACATCCAGCCCTGAGCCGAGGGGCTGCTCACACGCCCCAGCACCCCTCACCCCACCTCCCCTCCCACCCCCCAACTCAAGAACAGCTACACGGCCCCAGGGGCAGCCCAGCAGGTTTATTAGCTGGGGGGGGATATGGACAGAGTGGCCGCATTGAGCACCCCAGCTTGGCACAGGAGTGAGGCTGGGGGACAAACGGTGCCCCATGGCAGGATCCATCCCCCCAGGGGTCTTGTCAGGATCGTTCCTCCCCAAGAGGGGACAGCTGTGATGGCAGGTGCCCCACTGTGCTGTCGTTCCTCGCATCCCCCAGTCCGTAAGGTATATAAATATAGAGGCTGTATGTATACATCCTATGTATATATGTACATTGGGGTGGCTGCTGGAGGGGTCTGCACCAGGACCCCGCTCAAACCGCTCCACGCCCTTCACTTGTGCCAGGAGTCGCTGTAGAGGGAGCGGGTCTTGGCAGCGCGGTGCGGCGCGGCGTTGAGGACGGCCACACTACGGCGGCTGGAGCAGATGACGTCGGTGACGAAGCCAGCGCAGTCGCTGCAGACGTCGCGCAGGATGGAGCCCTGGGCGTAGATGTGGGGGAACTCCTCTTCCACCCGGCGCGAGCACATGCCCGAGAGCGAGCTGCAGCACAGAGCACTCCATCAGACCGGGACCAAGGAGGAGGAGGAGGAGAAGTGGGGGTGGGAGGAAGGCTCAGGGCTGTGCTACTCACTGGAAGGTCTCTCTCCTCCGCAACGGCAAGGCTTTGGCCAGCAGCGAGCCTGGGAGGCTCTCGAAGCCCAGCGCGTAGACGGGGATGTGAGCCAGCTTCTTGGAAGGCATCTTCATCTGCCGGGTGTGTGGGCATCAGGGCAGGGATGGGACAGGGACAGGGCAGGAGCAGGGACGGGGACACTGGCACCAGCCGGAGCTGGTCTCTTACCTTTAAGCTGCAGGAGCTGCAGACAGACCTGGGGACACAACAAGAGGTTGGTAAGCAGAGGCCACTGCGGGCGCCCTTCCAGACCCGCGGCATGGGGCTCACCGCTTGCAGAAGAGGCACGCCGCCGGCCAGGAGAAGAGGGGGGAACTTGGCCCTGCAGCAGCAGCAGACCTGTGGCCAGAGCGGGGTGAGAGATGGGGGCTGGCTGGATGGCGCAGGGCTCCCCCTGTCTCTCCCAGCCCCAGCTCCCACCTTCCCCTTGCGCAGGCTGCTGTACAGCTCCTTGCTCTGCTGGAACTTCTCCATCTCGGCCTTCACCAGCACCCGGCGCACGTTGATCATCTCCTCCACAGTGAGGGCCAGGCTCTCCACAGGGTGGCTGAACTCCTGAGGATGAGGCGAGGATGTCAGCCCAGTCTGACGCAGCACAGGGCACAGCCCCCAGCATCCTCACGCCGGGGCAGAGCCCCTGGCATGGGCACATGGGACATGTACAGCATGCTTCAAGCCCCACATCTCACCCAGAGGGAGTGGGGAAGCCACGGGGACCCCCCAGTCACCTTGCTGCCCTCGTGTCAGGCTGCCGTGTGCCCACGGTTGTGCTCACATGGTGTCCCCAGCCCCACCACCACCACTCACCAGCCAAAGATGCTTGGAGCTGGTGCTGGGGCCAGCGCCAGATCCATCCTCTGGCCTCTCCTCCACAGCGCCAAGGGCAGCCCGGGGCGGTGCTGAGCTGTCCGGCAGCGGGTGGCAGCTGGCGGGCACGGAGCCTGCAGGGAAGGACAGTGGGACCGTGGCAAGGCCATGCTGCCCAGTCCCACCCTCACCACAGGGCACGGCACAGCCACCCTGGGGATGGGGGGACAGGGGCAACAGGGGTCTGGGGACCTCTGATGAGTACCTGAGCGGGGCCGGGGCTCCGGCTGCAATGGCTCTGGCTCCTGGGGCACAGCCTGGTTCCCCCCCAGCTGGTTCTGCAGCTGCGCCAGGTCCTGCTCCGAGAAGGAGCGGTCCCGCTTCAGTGGCACCTCCGTGCTGGGAGAGTCCTCCTCCTGCAAGACCAGAAGTGCCGCGTCACTCTGGAGATCCCCTCATGTCCCCCAACCTCCACTGTCCCACCCCACCAGGTCCCCTATCTTACCTCAGAGACATTCATCTCCTCCATCTCGGCCAGAGTAGGAGCCTTCAGGAGGACGCGTGGGCGGGGGCGCGTCGGCGTGGTGCTCGCCGGGCACCGGGAAAGCTCGAGGCAGGAGCTGGAAGTCAGGTGGCCCGAGCAGGCGTGGGGGATGCAGGGCAGGGAGCTGTAGCCTGAAGATGAGGACAGGGCTCAGTCCCGGTGCCGGGACAGGACCTGTCACGGTGCCGGGCACATCATCGACAGCCCGGCACAGGATGCTGGTACCTTTTTGGCCACGGTACTGCATCTCGACAGGACGAAGCTTCCTCTCCTGCCTGATCTCCTCCAGGATCTTCTCATGGAGAGTCCTCTGCTTCTGGGGCAGGGGCCGCAACCTCCGCTCTGATGCCTGTGGGACACATGGACAGGACCTCAGGCAGAGGCCACAGCTCAGGGACAAACACCCTCAGGGTGCCCGGCAGGATGGGGACGGCACCCGCAGGACCCACCAAGCCCAGGCTGGGCACTGCCATGCCATGGAAGCATCCTGGTGCTGGCACTCACCTGCTTCAGAGGGGGCCGGGAGCGGATGAAATCAAGGATGAGCTCGTGGGCATCCTTCTTCACCCGCGGGGGGATGTCTCCATCCACCTGGGAGAGGGCAGAGGGGCCACAGGTGGTGTCAGCGCAGGGGCCAGCGTGTCGCAGGGCAGCAGGGTGGGGTGCAGCCTGGCCACACTCACCATGACCTTGCGGAGTTTGTAGTTGCGGGCGCGGATATCCTGCATAAGCATCTCGAAGGGGGTGAGCTGGTACTCAGTGGGCAGGGGGTTGAACTGCTTCTCCTGCACCTTCTTCAGCTTCACACCGTGCCGCAGCTCTCGCATCAGCTGCACCCACAGCCGGGCCTGGGAGAGGGAATGGGGGACACGGTGTCAGTTCCCGCATGGCCCCAGCACAGCCCCCGCGCCCGAACGCCCACTGTACCCAGTCGGTGTTGCGCAGGTTGCCCAGCTCTGCCACTGGCCGCTCCTCCGCCTCCTCATCCTCCTTCAGCTTCTGCAGCATCTGCCACGGGAAGAGATGCCGTCATCCCACCCCAGCGGCACCAACGGTCCAGCTGGGACCGTGCCGTGGGACTGCAGCACCGACGTGCACCCACAAAGCACCCCCACGGCTGCTAGGAGCCGTTCCTCACCTCCTTGGCATCACGGATCTTGGCGAGGAAGGCTTTCAGCTCCACGGTCTCGGCAAAAAGCGCCCGGCAGACAGCTTGGTAGTGCGCCTGCGCCCCAGCGGGGTCAGCCAGGCGAGCCGCGCAGCACCGCATGGCCTGCCCGAAGGTGCGCACAGCACGGGGCGGCCCCTCGCCCCCCTCCTCCTCCTCCTCTTGCCCCCCGTAGCCCTCATCGGCTGTGCCGCAGCCACTGTCCTCCGAGTCGCTGTTGGTCATCAGGTCGATGAGCTGCTCCAGCCGCGGGCTCAGCTCCCGCTCCTCGTTCTCATCCAGCCCCCAGTCCAACGCCCGGTAAATGGCAAAACCCAACGACTGCACCATCTGCAGGGAGATCACACCGGCACCACGAGCCCCTCAGCAAGGGGGGGCCACCCCCCCAAAATCATCAGTGCAGGGTCTCCTCTCCCCTCCCACGCCTCCAAACCCCATCACTGTGGGGCGAGGGGGCAAGTGGTAGTGCCCACCCAGGGATCCAGGCACCGGCGTGCCACGGCAGATGGCCCCACGTACCTGGGCTTCAGCGGACGGCGTCAGCAGTGGTGGTAGCTCTGGAGGGAGGAGAGCAGCGTCACCGCCGGCACCCACGGCCCCGTGCTGGACATCCTCATTGGTGTCACTTCCCACCCCACACCCACCTGGTTCTGGCTGTGGGGCACCCAGCGGGTGCAGGTCTGTTTCCCATATCTCCTACCCAAACCAGGACCCTTCCCTCCCTGATCCCTGACCCAGTCCCAGGACACAGCTCCACAGGACAACGGGGACCTGCCGGCTGCAAGACATTGGCACAGCCTCTGCTGCCATCTCGAACACAGCAGTCCCCGCTGGGCATTGCAGCCACTGTCGGCTCTGGGCAATGAGCTCAAACAAACACCAGCCTTCCAGCCTCTGGCCAGACCCACAATAGGACAGCAGTGTCACCCCTTTACCCCTCACCCCCAGAGCTGGGGGGAGAAGAGAGCTCTGTACCCATGGGGAAATGCCCCCAGCATCCCTCTGGGCTGCGGCACTGGCGGTGTAGGCGCTGGCAAGGGGTTGTGCCCAACAAACGCTGCTGCTTTCCACTGCAGAGCTGGAGCATTGCACCCCCCCAGCACTGTGTCCACACACACACGTGTGCCCAGGACACGTTCGCTGGCAGCTCTGACCCTTCTGGCACCGCATGGCCATGGCACAAGGGGCAGGAGTGACTTTTGCAGGGTCCCCAAGGGCAGTGCTGCAGGGACATCAGCTCCGCTTTCCCGGCAACAGCCGCGGAGCTGCTCCCCGGGCCCAGGGGAGTGCCAGCCATTAGCTCTCCATTTAGCTGATGCAGCAGCGGTGAGGATGAGCTGGACACGTGCCGGCCTGGCGAGGCCAGGAGCCGCATGGCAAGGGTAGCACAAGTGGCAGAGATGCAGGGTCTGGCCCTGACGTGGTGCCATGCACAAGCCCAACACCACCCGCTCCTGCTGGCCATGGCTTGGCAAACGAAGCAGGACTCGAGTGGTCCCAGCAGCTCAACTCCAGCTGCTGCAGGACAGCCGAGGAGGGAGTTTCCGCGGGATGGGGAATCGGAGCCGCTCAGGTGGGTGCTGCCAGCTCACCCAGCCGGATCTGGCCCTGCGCGCAGGGGGAGCTGACGAGCTGTGTGCTGGGAGGCAGCCGGAACCAGCTTTGCCACGAACGGCACGGATTCATCTTTGGGGAGATGGGTCAGGTCGGCACAGGATGGGTTTGGGAGCAAGAGGTGGCACAGCAGCACCGTCTCTGACACAGTGGCCGTGGTGGCTCAGGGAAGGGTGTGGGGCCATGCCCAGGTGCGACTGGTGTAGCTGGTGTGACCACACCGTGTCCAGACACCATGGCCATATGCTGTGCCTGCTCATGGGCCTGCCCGGGACACAGAGCTGTGGCCCTGCTCCCAATCTCCCGTCGTTCTCCCGCCCCAGTGGGCGTCCCCTTCCCGGTCACTGGCAACGAGGACACGCGGTGACACTGCGGCGTCCCTGCCTGTCCGTGGGGTACGCCGGCCTCCCCACGGGGTGAGGCAGGTGACGCCGTTCGCCGCGCTCTGTCATTAGGTGCAGGGGTGCTCTGAGCTGCCCGGCATCGCCACTGGCACCCGGCCGAGGCAAATTACAGCCCGGAACCGTCACGGCCCTGCCCGGCAGCGCCTGCAGAGAGGGCACGGCCGCGAGTCCGAAGGTCAAGGGCGGCGCTGCCCCGAAATGCCACTCCCGAGGGGCTCGGGGGGGGGGGATTGAGAGCAGGGACACACCGGGCTGGGGACCCTGCGGGGTCTGTGTGTGCGGCAGGCGTGCCCGTGTATGTGTCCCCGTGTCTGTCCGTCTGTCCTTGCCATCCCTCCCGCCCGTCCCGGTGGGCTCGGTGTCCTGCAACCAGGGAGGCCCGGCCCGTTGAGTCCCCACCCGTGGGTACCCCCACACGGCGGGTCCAGCCTCACCGAATCATCCGGCGGGGCCCTGCCGGTGCCGGTTCCCCTTGCTAGGGCCAGGGCTTGCGGCTCACCCGCACCCCCACCGGTGCCGGGGCCATCTTCCTACCCACCCGCGGTGCCGGTGCGAGCCCTCCCGGTCTCTCCGGTGCCGCACCCCCGCAGCTCCTAGTGCCGCACCGCTGCCGGCGACGCCGGTGCCCGCCCCGCACCCCCCCTCCCCGTGCCGCTTCCCCTTCCCATCATCCGCTGCCCATACCGATCCTTTCCCACCGATGCCGATCCCTCCCACCGGGTGCCCCCCCCTCCTCCCACTCGGTGCCCCCCCCCCGCGCTGCCGATATCTCCCGTCCCTCCGCGATACCGCCGTCCGCCCGAAGAGGCGGGCGGCGCGGTGCAGCACCCCCAGCCGGTAAATCCCGGCGCCGGTAAGTCCCAGTGCCGGTAAAACCCGGTGCCGGTAAATCCCGGAGTTGGTAGGTCCGGGCGGCGGTATATCCCGGTGCAAGTCGGTCCCCGCAAGTCTCGCTAGAGTCGCGAGGCCGCCTTCACCCCTCGCGGCGGCGGCTGCTTACCGGGTGGCGGCGGGGGCAGGAGGACGCTGCCGTCGCCGCGGAGGCGGATGTCGGCGGTGCGCAGCGGGGCGGCGGCGGGCGCGGCGGCGGCGGCGGCGGCGCGGCAGCCCTGGAAGCAGAGCGCCCAGGCCTGCTCCTCGTTCAGCGGCTGCTCGTAGCACTTCAGCACCTCCTCCAGGGACAGCTCCCGCGGGGCCCCGCCGCCCGCCCGCGCCATCGCCCCATCCCCGCCGCCCCGACCGCCGCCGCCGCCGCCGCCGCCGCCGCACGGGCGGGAGGGGCGGGGCCCCGGGAGGGGCGGGGCGGGCGGAGCGGGTGGGGAGACACGCCCCCCTCCCCGCCGTCGCTCGGCCCCGCCCGCACCACCGGCCGCCGCCGCCGGGGGCGCGGACGCGGGAGGAGAGGCGGCGCCGAGGGACACGGAGCGGGAGGGCACCGCTCGGCTCGGTACGGTGCAGTACAGCACGGCTCGATTCGGTATGGCTCGGCACAGCTCGGTACTGCACGGCTCGGCTCGGCTCGGCTCAGCACGGTTCGGCTCGGCTCAGCACAGCACGGCCCGATATGGCCCGGTACTGCACGATATGGCTCGGTTCATCCCTGTTGGGCTCATTCGGCTCAGTACAGCTCAGCTTCAGTCAGCTCAGCCATGCAGAACTTGGCCCAGCACAGCTCAGGTACGGCCCAGTACGGCTCGGCTCAACCCACTCAGCTCAGTACAGCTCAGCTTGGCCCAGCCCAGCTCAGCACAGCTCACTACAGCCTGGTACGGCTCGGTATGGCCCACCCAGGCTCCAGGGTGAGGGTGCAGGTGCCCCCAGGGCGCAGGGTGCAGGGCAGGTGATGGGATGCAGGATGCAGTGCCCTGGAGGATGAGTGTGTGGTGCGGGGAACTGCGGGGGGGGACACCCCACCGGGGGATGTGGTTATGGCTCCCTGGCAGCCATGGCATGAAACCCGTGTGCCACATGTGGGGCCGGACACAATGATCCCTGGGGCTCAGCAGGGAAACACAGCCACGACTGGGCAGGGCACGGTGGGTTGGGATGGGTGGGCTCTGGGTGGGTGGGCACAGCTGGGAGCAGTGGGAGCCAGCTGCAGGTGCTAGGATGAGGATCTGGAGTGTCCAGGGAGACGATGTCCCGTGGGAACACAGTGCAGGGGGACAACGTCCTGCAGCCACTGGGAATGGCTGGTGTGGTACGGTGCTGGCAACAGGCTCAGGGTCAGGCACCAGCACGTCCCTCCAGACCCGTGGGGTGGGCGGGACGGTCCTAGCAGAGCGGGAAGGACAACCAGCCTGGCATGAAAGGTCAGATGGAGACAATTAAAGCTTTTGCCATGATGAGCTTCCCATTTCCATGATGGAAGGAGACTAAAACCCCGTTTCAGCTCCATTAACCCATGAACATAAACTGCGGCCAATCTTGAGGCCGTGCCGGGAGACACATGGCCAAAGAGCTGCCTGGGGCCAGAGACTTCCGCCAAAGATTTTGGGATGGTGCCTGCAGCGCCATGGGAGAGAAATGCCCATCCTGGAGAACCTGACCAGCATCAGCTCTGTGTTTGGGGAAGGAAATGGGAGAAGAGTGTTGGATGGTGGGGACAGCAGCCCCACGCGGTTTGGGAAGGGGGAGGATGGATCCAGGCGATCCAAAGGGTCCATGTGATGCTGGGATTGTGGGAAACGCGCCATTGCCACGGTGGAAGCATGTTGCAGGGGGGTCGTGATCTCGGCTGAAATTCCGGATCTGACTTTTCCTCCCCAACGAGCGCAATTCGAACGCAACAATCGCCCTGCGATCAGTCGGTTTTTGAGCCGACTTTGAGAGGGAGGAAAGCCGCGCGTGCTCCTGCGCTGCGCAGCCCTGCCGTCGCCTCTGGACACAGCCAGGGCGGCGCCGTCGGGGATGGGAGTGGGGAGGACGCACGGCGATAACCTGACTTGTGGCGTTGATGGGAATGCATTTGAATTATAAAGCGTGGAGCCCTTTGCTTTGGGTAAAACCATAATTAATATGAAATCGAGATGTAATTAAAAGCTACCGTCTTGGAAAAAAATCAAACAAAAGCTGAGCGTGTATGTGCATAAGGGAAATATAATTAAAAATGAAAGAAACGGGGAGGGGATGGAAAAAAAAAAAGGTTGGGAAATGGTTGCAGAGCACTACGGGAAGGTTAGATTTCCCAGCTCCCTGCCACCCTCAGCGTTGATGCAAGATGTGAAGATGTGCCCTGGCGAGACGGCTGTGAAGTCGAGACAGAGGGCAGAGCCCTTTCCCAGCGGCAGGGCTGTGTGCTGCGTGCCGAGCGTGTTCGCGGGTAATTACATACGCAAAAAAATTCCTTAAAAAGCCACAGGAACCTGAGATGAGCTCACAGAGCACCTGAGGGCTGGAGGCACCTACCCCGCTTTCCTTAGATGCATTGAACTGGGGGCCTTGAAAGAAGAGAGCGTTTCACAAGGTACCTCGCTCTTGCTGTGTGCTGGCCTCAGAGGTGACTGGAGTTGGAGGAATTTTCCCAGTGTCACTGCCTGGAATGTGGCTCCCGGCTCCAGGCAGTGACACCAAGCTCTTGGCTGTACATCCCCTTGCTCTCTCAGAGGGTTTCTCCTTGGTTTGGCCATCATGGAGATGGTTTTTCTTCTTTGGTCAAACCAGAAACAAGCCCTTGACTGTGCTTGGTGTCGTGGGCCACTCACTGCTCCCTGATTTTGTGCCCCCACCTCGTGACTGGCACTTCCGTCCTTCCAAGGGGAATGCCCAGCTCCGTCCTGCTGCGTTCACCACAGCTGCGCTACGCTCTGTCTGGAGCGGGTCTGTGTGCAGCATGGAGGATGCTATAAGAGCTCCTTGGGCTCCTCTCCTCATGAAAAACCTTCAGGAGCAGTCCAGAAACCCAAGCTCTGGGTCAGATGTCCTGCCAAGGCCAGCCATGCTGGATAAATCATCCGGAAACCTCTGCTTGGTCCTGCTGCTCGGCACAGCCGGGCTCTGCCCCGTCTACCTGGCTGTGGGAGGAGAGCAAGGAGCTACAAAGGCTCCGGGGCTGGAGAGCAGCGGGACCGAATCACAGGGCATTTCTTAAAGCTCCATTTCTGTTTCAGAGCCTTCATTCATTAATATTTTAATTAAAACCTGATTCTCCCTGCAGATTGTGTTAGCTCGGTGCAGGGAAGGATTGAATCCAGCGAGCGCAGCTCTTTGCAGGCTGGTGGCCCCAGAGACCTGACATTTGCTGTTCCATGGCCACCAGTGGGTGACAGTGTCCCTGGCTCTGCAGTACCCGGGACACAGGTGCCGGCACATCCACGGGGAGCCGGGGGGGTGCTCGGGATGAGGCGACGGGGGATGTGCTGGTGGTGCTGAGCCCCCATGTTCCTGGGACGCATCCCGGTGCTCTGCAACCTCGGAGGTCACAGACAGGCAGCTTCCCCTCGCCTCCAGGTGACATTACGCTCCCTGCCCCATCCCACACTGTCTCTTTATCTCTTTGTGCCTTGCTAAGTAATTCCTTTTCCTCTCCCCTGCTTATCTCCTGGATGTTTGGAGGCAGGTCCTTCCTTTCCCCATGCAAATATTTCATTCTATCCTTCCAGCTTCTTAAATCACATTAATTACTGGCTCTAACCTCTGGCTGGCTCCCCTCAATTCCTCCAGCACCAACCCCCAATATATTATATTATATATATATATATATAAAGTGCCTATCACCATATCGGTAAACATTCTTTGGAACCACTCAGCCCCTCAGTTTGACCCAGTACTCCCGCTCCCCTCCTAGCCTGTTCCTCCTGGTTATGCCTCCCCAGGGACAACACGGAGGGCCCATGTCCCACAGCACCGGCAGAGCGGGCAGGCTGGCCGTGGGAGCCCACCACCGCCAGACCCGCAGCCTCGCCTCCCGCCGGGTGCTGCTGGGAAGGTTTTTTTCCCGAGTGCTGCTGACTCACTGGCTCCCGGGGCCAGCGCTGCAATAAAAACATCCCACGGCCGATTTTCCATGTCTGCAAACAGAAGCCAGCCTCCTGATGGCGAATCCCCCAGGGCTGTTCACCTGCCATCCTTATCTCCACGAATGACCTCCTCCTGCTCCATATTCTCTGCCACCAGCAGCGGGTAATCTCCGGAAAGGATCAGATGAGGAAAATCCCTGTGGGAATTCCACACCGCTCTCTCTGAAACCTTTCTTGTGCCCAGCAATGCTCGTGATTCTTGGCGATTCCTCCCCTTGGGAGTTCCACCCTCTTCTCGTCCTCTTCCAAGGGCGGTGGAGGGGATTGTGTCCTGCTGCTCCGCTCCAGTGAGACCCCCCTGCAGGTCTGTGGAGCTGCTGGAGCGTGTCCAGAGGAGGGACACGGATGGTGGGAGGGCTGGAGCAGCTCTCCTGGGACAGGCTGAGAGAGATGGGGCTGTGCAGCTGGAGAAGAGAAGGCTCCTGAAGGAGAGACCTTGGAGGGGCCTCCCAGCGCCTGAAGGGGCTGCAGGAAAGCTGGAGAGGGGCTGCTTACACGGGTGTGTAGTGACAGGACAAGGGGCAATGGTGTTAAACTAGAGCAGGGCAGATTTAGGTTAGACCTCAGGAAGAAGTTCTTTATTCTGAGAGTGGTGAGACCCTGGCACACGTTGCCCAGAGAGGTGGTGGAGGCTCCAATCCTGAAGATATTCAAGGTCAGGCTTGATGGAGCTCTGAGCAACCCGATCTGGTTAAAGATGTCCCTGCCCACCGCAGGGGGTTGGACTGGATGGCTTTGAAAGGTCCCTTCCAGCCCAACGTATTCTATGAATCTACAATTCTACAATTCTGTGATTCTACGATTCCCTGTTTCTATGCTTCTCGGATTTGATGATCCTCCGGTTCTAGGGCTGTGTGACTCGGTGATTCCAGGCCAATTCTATCCCGCCCCCCCCCACCACGGACACCGCCCGCCCTCCCCAACATGGCGGCCGCCTGCTCCCCGCCACCGCCACTACCAGTATGGCGGCGGGGGTGGGCGGGACCGCGCCGCCCTTCCAGCCAATGGGTGGCGGAGGCCTCCCCGGACCGTGAGCCAATGGCGGCGCAGGGCGGGCGGGTTTGTGTGGCGGGAAGTGGCGCGATGGCGGCGCGGGGCGGGCGGACATGGCGCGAACTACTCGGTAGGTCCGAGCCGGGCCGCGCCGGGCCGAGCCGTGCCGAGCGGGGCCGGGCCGAGCCGTGCGGAGCCGTGCCGTGCCGGGCCGGGCCGGGCCGAGCCGAGCCGTGCCGTGCCGAGCCGTGCCGTGCCGAGCCGAGCCGTGCCGTGCCGAGCCGAGCCGTGCCGAGCCGTGCCGTGCCGAGCCGAGCCGTGCCGTGCCGAGCCGAGCCGAGCCGTGCCGAGCCGTGCCGTGCCGAGCCGAGCCGTGCCGTGCCGAGCCGTGCCGTGCCGAGCCGAGCCGTGCCGTGCCGAGCCGTGCCGTGCCGAGCCGTGCCGTGCCGTGCCGAGCCGAGCCGTGCCGTGCCGTGCCGAGCCGTGCCGTGCCGAGCCGAGCCGTGCCGTGCCGAGCCGTGCCGAGCCGTGCCGTGCCGAGCCGAGCCGTGCCGTGCCGAGCCGAGCCGAGCCGTGCCGTGCCGAGCCGAGCCGTGCCGTGCCGAGCCGTGCCGAGCCGAGCCGAGCCGTGCCGTGCCGAGCCGTGCCGTGCCGTGCCGAGCCGAGCCGAGCCGTGCCGAGCCGAGCCGTGCCGAGCCGAGCCGTGCCGTGCCGAGCCGTGCCGTGCCGAGCCGAGCCGTGCCGTGCCGAGCCGAGCCGTGCCGAGCCGAGCCGTGCCGTGCCGAGCCGTGCCGTGCCGTGCCGGGCCGAGCCGAGCCGTGCCGTGCCGAGCCGTGCCGTGCCGAGCCGTGCCGTGCCGGGCCGAGCCGAGCCGAGCCGTGCCGTACCGAGCCGTGCCGAGCAGGGCCGAGCCGGGCAGGGCCGGGCCGAGCAGGGCCGAGCCGGGCCGGGCCGGCTTTTGGCCTGGCGCTTCCCGCAGGGACAGCGGAGGGGAAGGGAGGGGCGGACGCCCCCTCCCCGCCCTCGCACACCCCCTTCCGTGGTGCTCCAGGGCAGCCCCTCACCTCAGCTCCTCCTGAGCCCTGGAGCCCCTGCTCCTCTCAGCCCCTCTCCCCCAAAAGCTCCTCGTGGCTCCTGGGCTGGGGGTGTCAGGGCGGCTCTTTGGTTGCTCTCTGGGGGCCGATGGCTGGTGGTGCTTGGCAGGGCTTTGGCTGCACCACGAGGCTTTATCTGAGCAAATTGTACTACAGAACCCTCCTGCCGCGCTGCTGCCTAACGAGGGTCTGACCGGGGCCGGCTTCACCCCATCCCCGGTGCGGGCTGCAGCGGCGGCGAGAGGGACGTGTCCCTGGGAGCTGCCAGGGCGAGCTGCGGTTGTAAAAGGAATCCCAACTTCTCAGCAGGGAGAGCCAGGAAAAGGAAAAGCACCTTTGGGAGCGAAGCGGAGCTCCGGGAAGCGGCTCTGCGCCTTCTGGATCGCCATCAGAACCTAGACGACCTCCTCCTGGAGGTAGGAGCGGGTGGTTTTGGGGTTGATCAGGTTGGGGATCCCCGGAGATCCCAGCTGGAGGTGGTTCCACCTGGGCCCTTCTTGGGCAACTGCAGAATGAACGTCCTGGGAACACAGGTTTTGTGATAAGCAGAAAGAAAGAAAAAACCAGCACTGCGGGAGTAAGATGAAGTTTAGAGGTCTGCTTTGCCAAAATGAGATTATGGGTTGGGTTTTTTTTCCCCTTTATTCCTCTATTGTTACAGGCTAAAAATGTTACGCGTGGATTTGGGACAAAGGGAAAGCTGCCACTTCTTTCTTGGAGTCAGAACTGGCTTCTTGTGAAAATAGGAAAAAAATCAGGAGAGACTATGGAGTTTTCTCTGCTTTACCAACCATTCCTGACTAACGTGACCGAGTGAAAACTCGTGTCGTTTCCCTGTGTCGGCGCCTGACTCAACGTTCTGGCTTGGCGACGTCCTACCTTCTCACGCCCGAGAGAGCTTTTGATTTTGATAACTGCAATACACAATTCGAATACTTCCCACAGTTCAGCCCCAAGGACGTTTCTTTCTGTACAGAATATTTACATTTACCAAAAGGAAAAAAAAAAAAGAAGTTTAACTAGAGAAGATCCAACATTTTGACATGCTGCATCGAATATTTATGGCAGCGTGGCTTCACAGAAGGGACTCGAAAGATAGAAATTCTGTTCCTGGTGCTGCTGCTGACCTGTTGGGTGACTGGGGACAAGTAACTGACCTGGATCTCCTTTTCCCTGCATAAAATGATGATAACGATACCTACGTTTCTTGCGAGGTGCCTGGAAATCTGGTTTTCTGCAACCACATGGGAGCTTGGTGTTAATTCCAGTTCGGTTGCTCCAACCTCCAGGAATGCCAGAGCTGCTCTGTGTGCTTGCAAGGGAGCAGGTTTGTAAACGTATGTAACCAAGACTTTGGTTTTTGTTTGGCTTCCAGGTGGAAGATTCAGTCAAGCCAGCCAGACGGGGTGGAGAAGAGCACCTGGAAGGGCCATCAGAATCCTTTCTAGGTGAGTGAAAGAGTATCTGTTGGAGATGTAAGGAACTTTCCCTTCTGTGCTAAATTTCTACCTGTTAAATGCAATCCCAGTTGTCCTTTCTTTTCATTGTTCTGGTCTCCCACTTCCTACTCCTTTCTTACTTGTGGTGACACCCTTGGCAAGGTCTGATCGTTGAATATTTCAGTTATTTGGAACTGAGCCCCACAAGACTAAAATACAAAAATCTGCTTAGCAAGGATGTTCCAACCTCTGCCCCCAGTTGTTCTGCACCCGTTTTATGTCCAGTAGGGGAACGATACATAGAAATGAAAATGATTTTCCCAGTGCAACAGATGGCATCTGTGCTGGATGGGGTTTAAGACTTAAGATTTCTGTCTTCAGTCATGTGTGTTCAAACCCTTTTTTCTCCCGTGCTGTCAGCTTTCTGCTTTGTCTCTCTTTTTTTTTTCTGTCCCCAGTCTCTGTTCTGCAGGAACAGGCCTCAAGACTGGGCGTACCCACAGCAAACTTGGCAGCCAAAAATGCTGTTACCAGCGTTGAGCGCATCTGCCAGGCTTCCGCGAGCCCTTCTCCAGCGCCGCTGCTGAACGCGGACCAGAGAGTAAGGGGAAAGGTTTACGTTGAGTTTATCAAGAAAAATGCTGTTGTTAGCTTTGACTTTAAACCCGGCTTATCCGTTTTGATAAAGGAAACCACCCGAGCGGTTGATTGCTTGTTTGTGTGCCCGGTGTGCTCCCGCACGTGCGACGTTCTCCTCCTCTACAGCTGCTTTTGGCAGCTTGGAAGTGAGGTTTTCTTGTCCGTTGCTGAAGCGCGGCGTTACGTGGGTCTCTCTGAGCAGATCCTGTGTTATCACAGACCTCAGGCTTTGATAATGATTCCATCATTACCAGTGGTCTCGCCGGGCGTGGGGCTGGCCCTCCGCACGAGTGCTGTGCCGCCGCTGCTGGGGAGGAGCTGTCGGGTGTCACTGCCTGGCTGCCTTTACTTCAGCCTTGGGATGAGAAATCTGGGCCTTTCCCCGTGTGTTCTCTCCACCATTCAAGCCTCAGAAACAGGATAAGCAACCAGTTGTTTTTCTAAGGATGCGTTCTTTGCAAAGGAAATTTATTTCTGCTTCGTTTCTGCGGCGGTTGCAGAAGAGGTTGTCCTGCCTGCTTCGGACGCTCAAGGATTTGTTGGCGAGCAATGTGTTCTGTCGCTCGCTCTTCTGTCAAGAAATGTGGAAGATGAAGGTAAGACCCCGCAGAGGAATGTTGCCGTGTTCCAGAGCCTTTAGACTTCACCCCTGTGATCTGGTAATGTGCTTTCAACCCTCCTCTCCCGTGAAGGGCAGCAATAACCAGCGAATGGTCTCGTGAAGTGCAGTGATTTCGGTTTCCCTCTGGTTACTCTGGGGACCTTGTCTCTGCTCATCCCTGTGACCTCCTGAGGATGACTCTGGTCTTTCTGACCTTTGGAAAGCATGAACTCAATTATAAATGATGGGATGTTTTATCTTACAGCGAGTTTGCTGGGGGCTTCTTTGCCTGTCTTGATTTGGTTTTGTTTTTTTTTGTTCTGTTTTTCTTTTTTGGTGAGGGGGGAGAGTGCTTGGTAGAGGTTTGAAAGTAGGTGTGTTATTAAAATTACGTGGCCGCTTTTAAGAAACTGCCACAAAGGAGAGCTGACAGCACCTCAGCGATCAGGCGTTGGGCTTTGGGGAGCTCGCCAGTGGCACCCTTGCCTCTCAGAAGGAGATGTTCAACTCTTTCCCTTTTTACTGAGCACGGCTGGTCCCCGCTGCAACCAGTGAGAACAGAGCTACAGCGTGAAAACGGGATTAAACTGATCTGAGGTGACGCCCCAGTTAACAGGAGCTTTGGGGGTATCATTTTCTTTCCTATTTAACTTCGCCACCTTTACTCTTTTCGATGAAATTTGGTAATGACTCCCCAGCAGTTGGTGTGTCCGGGCTGAACGAATCAAGATCGCTGGAGCGGGAGGCTCCCAGCTGGTCGTGGGGTGACAACAGCCCCCAAAATCCTTTCTGTGCCTCGCCAGCGCTGTTCATCCTGGCTTTGGCATCCTGGTTCTCCACGGTAGTTATCTGGGGACGGCAAAAAGCCTGGGCGAAGGGGCAGGGGATGGCTTGAGAGGACTAGGACAGGTTGCATGGCTTCAGAAGTGTCTCGGTAGGGAAGAAGGAAGAGGCTGATCCGACAGGATCAAGAGGCACGTTCCAGTCTCCAATGCCCCTTCCGTGTCTGAAAATAGAATCCCGTGCATTTCGTAGGCTGGTCCACATCTCCACATTCTCAGGTAGACGTGGAGATCGAGAGCTGGTACGTAATTGAGATTACTGTAAGGAATTAGGCTGATGAAGACAAAGTGTGTGGGTGAGACTTGAAAGGTTACCTGTTCTCTGAGATATCCTCTGCTCCTTTGAACGTGCAGACTCGGTGTTATTTATTACTTGACCGTGAAATTTTAAACTGGTGATGCGTCCACAGCCCTAAACCATTCCAAATTTGTAGGGAGGAAAAAAAAAAACAAACCAACTGAGATCTTTTCCCCCTAAAATTTTAATACATCCTGGGTGGTTTGAATAACCGAAAGCTAGTTTTAATTCTTTTTTTTTGCACGCGAATAGTTTTCATTAACCAAACGTTCACCTCGTTGTGACATCTCGTCAGGGCCCCCCGGTGCTGGAAGCTGTGTGGCACCTGCACAGAGACGGCATCGTCGGACTGGGAGAGCTGCTGGAGAGGTGAGCGGAGGTTTATAGGTTTGCAGATGCACTTAATCTCTTCAAGCCTCTTGAAATATAATCTGGGTTTAGCCCCGAGTATTCTGGGCTGAGAATATAGTCAGGTGCTGGCAAGTGATCAGATTAGCAGGATTTAAGAAGTTGCCCTGGGTCTGAGAGGTTACTCTGGGTTATTTAGTGAGGTTTAAGGTGTGGTGGCGGGTAGTTAGCAGGGGCTGTGGGTAGTTAGTTAGCAGGGGCTGTGGGTAGTTAGTTAGCAGGGGCTGTGGGTAGTTAGTTAGCAGGGGCTGTGGGTAGTTAACATGTGGTGTGGATGAGAACTCAGTAACCCAGCTCCTGCCTCCAAGTCTGCTTTGGCAACTCTCATTTAGCCCCTTTGAAATTCGTGCTGGACACAAAACCTTGCACATCAGTGAGGACTGGCAGAGCTCATCTCCAGAGAATAGTTGTTCTAAGAGTTGATTTATTTTATTTTTTTCTTTTTTTCCCCTCAATACAGAGCTAACAACTAAGACAACTTCTCCTTTGGGGAGTTCAGGCTGGTTTTGTACGCAGCCATCTCTTAGGCTTTTGATACTGGTTAACTTGTCTGTTAAAGAAAAAAGCCTTTGGTGCCCTCTGCACTTCAAATTTAAGGAAACCAAAGGGGTAGATGAAGAGCTTGGTATTTTTTTTATTTGTTCTAAGCATTTTTATCCAAGCATCTGAACTAAATCTTTCTTATAGCAGAACTTTCTAAACAGAGGCCCTTTAATCTCAGAGATGACGTGCTTGAACACACAATTTCACGTGAATTTTCCCTTTTGGATGCACTTGTGGAATCTTTATACAAATCTAGTCCAAACTCAAGAAATGAGACGTCGTGTATGAGGTGGGCTCCTGCACAGGTGGCTCTTCCCTCAGTCTGAGAGGACGTCGGAGCGACAATCCTTTGCAAAAATTGGGAAGGAAGGACCCGACTGTGTTATTTATTTATTCATTTATTTCTTTATTTTCTGTCTGTCCTCAGCAGCCCGGCGGGTGCCGTGGCGGTGGAGTGGCTCTGCCGCAGCCTGCGTGGCCTCGGCGAGCGTGCCCAGGATTCCTCGGAGGACGCGGAGCTGGCGCAGCGCGCGCTCTCAGGCAAGGCTCTCGCCATTTGAGCGAGGGGGATGTTGGATTTCTACGCCCCTCCGAGTTATGGTATCATGAGAAAGGGCACTGTGCCCTTGTGGCCAGGAAGGCCAATGGCATCCTGGGGTGTATTAGAAGGGGGGTGGTTAGTAGGTCAAGAGAGGTTCTCCTTCCCCTCTACTCTGCCCTGGTGAGACCCCATCTGGAATCTTGTGTCCAGTTCTGGGCCCCTCAGATCAAGAAAGACAGGGAACTGCTGGAGAGAGTCCAGCACAGGGCAACTAGGATGATTAAGGGAGTGGAGCATTTCCCTTATGAGGAAAGGCTGAGGGAGCTGGGGCTCTTTAGTTTGGAGAAGAGGAGACTGAGGGGTGACCTTATTAATGTTTACAAATATATCAAGGGTGAGTGTCACGAGGATGGAGCCAGGCTCTTCTCGGTGACAACCAGTGATAGGACAAGGGGTAATGGGCTGAAACTGGAACATAAGAGGTTCCGCTTAAACTCGAGAAGAAACTTCTTCTCAGTGAGGGTGACGGAGCCCTGGCACAGGCTGCCCGGGGAGGGTGTGGAGTCTCCTTCTCTGGAGACATTCAAGACCTGCCTGGACACGTTCCTGTGTGGCATTATCGAGGCGTTCCTGCTCTGGCAGGGGGATTGGACTTGATGATCTTTCGAGGTCCCTTCCAATCCCTGACACTCTGTGATTCTGTGGTATTCACAAGGCGTGTGGGGCCAAGGGGGATGTATGGAGAGCGTGACGCCTCTGCGAAGCATCTAAGATATTTTGGAAAAGAAATATTTAATGGTTCTGTTCCCCCAACGCCCCCATCGTTTTCTACTATTTATTTTCTGGTTTTGCTTACTAAAAAAAAAAGAATTGATGGAAGAGCTGTAGTCTGGACCAATGCAGCATAAGACCTGTGAATTCTTTAGTCTTTATAACCCTGTGCTCCTTGCCATCCGTTGCCTGGAGGCCCTTTTGCCTGGGAGTAACTTTACTTCAAGAAAATAATTGGTTCCGGCTTGTTGCTGGAGATGTGAGAAAAGCAAGTGGTCTTTGTTGAGAGGATGGTGCTGAAACACGAATTCCTTCTTGGTTTGCAGACTTTGCTGTCCTGTTTCTTCAGAATGGCTTTCAGCAAACTGCAGAGCTGGGAAGGAGGACGGAATCCAAGAAGGTTCCCCACGTAAGGACAAAGTGAACCCATTCACAAGCGGTTGTTTAGAAAACTCGTTCCATTCCGCACCCGTGTGCTTCGCTGCGTGTCAGTAAATCAGAGCTCAGAGCATTGAAACAAGGGGGGTGGTCCGGGGTGAGGAGGTGACACCAGAACTGATACTTTTTTGTAATGGAGAATGTCTCCAAGGTGAGGTGTCAAGAGCTTTCTGAGCTTCTTGGGTTTCCCCCTCATTGCTTTTTTTTCTATGTGACTGTGAGGCCAGGGAATGCTGTGAGCATGGGAAATATTTGCCCTTCTTTCTGTTGCATCTGTTCTGCAGCAGAGCCCGAGGTGGAAGTTGAAGTTTAGGAGGGACAAAATTCTTCCTTGGAGTCAACTGACTTGTTCTGCGTGTAACTGCAGCTGTTTTAATGGTCCTAATTTGTTAATTTTGAACAGATCTGTCACGCTGTCCTGCAGAGAATGTTGACATGTAAGTGTTTTTGTCATTCGTAGCTTTGTGTCGACGCTGCTGTTTGCGAGGCTTAACTGTCCTTGTTCGTGGCTGAATCTCAGCAGAGGAATCCTTTGCCTGAGATGCTTTTCCTCTGTCGTACATAACATTGATGTCGCTGATTTTACGTGCCTCTCGTAAAGTCAGAGCCTCCTAATGCTGCAGCTAATTTCTTGCCTTTTATGCTAATTCGTTTTGATGCTCCCACCTATACCTGAGCTGATTTGGAGCAATTTTGACTGGAAGCAGCCGTAGCACGGAGGTCAGGCAAGAATAATTCTTTCTGCTTAGTAAATACAACTTTCAGTTGACAGAGCCGCGTGCGAGCGAGCTAGCTTGCTGCCTCATGGTCTGCACTTGCAGACCAACGTTTTGTGCAGCCCGTTTCATCAGGCTGAGCAAAGACATTTGGTCCTGCTTGGGTGGTCTTTGCGGCTCTGTGTATCTTAAATGAGATTTATGCCAGGTGGTTTTTTGTGAGCGTGTACTTTTGGGTCTCCCTTGATGGATTTCACTTAACTTAGGGTCCTTCACGTGAAATAATTCGCTGTTAACCAAGACTTTCAGGGGAGGGCAGGCAGGGAGCGCTGGGCTTCATGGTGCTGATCTTGCTATATTGGACTCCTGTGCCTGAGGATAAGTAGAGTTTATCTCCTTTTCTCTCTTCTCCCCTACTTAACCTGAAAGTGTTCTTCAGCAGGGGGGAGCGTATTACGCATGGACGCTGCAGGCTGCCCTGTGGTGGGGAATGCCTGTTCTGCAGTATTAACTGTTAAAATGAGGAGCCTTTTAAAGGTAGGGTGGAACAAGAAAAGGGAAAAAACACCACTGCAGAAGGGTCTCTCATGAGTGGTGTAAGCTGAGAAAACTGGGAGGGGTGGCTGACACACCTGAAGGCTGCACTGCTCTCCAACAAGATCTGGCCAGGCTGGAGAGCTGGGTAAAGGGGAACCTCATGAAGTTCACTAAGGACAAGTGTAGAGTCCTGCATCTGGGGAGGAAAAACACCAGGCACCAGCACAGATTAGGGGACATGCTGCTGGAAAGCAGCCCCAAGGAGAAAGCCCTTGGAGTCCCAGTGGGCAGTGAGTTGTCCATGGGACAGCAACAGGCCCTTGTGGCCAAAAGGGTCAGTGGGGTCCTGGGGGGCGTTAAGAAAAGTGTGTCCAGCAGGGCTGGGGAGGTTCTCCTGCCCCTCTGCTCTGCCCTGGGGAGACCACACCGGGAATCCTGTGTCTAGTTTTGGGCTCCCCAATTCAAGAGAGACAGGGAGCTACTCGGGAGAGTCCAAGGGAGAGCTACGAGGGGGATCAAGGGACTTGAACATCTCTGCTGTGAAGAGAGACTGAGAGAACTGGGGCTGTTTAGTCCTGGAAAGAGAAGGCAGAGAGGGGAACTTATTAATGTACATAAATATCTGAGGGGTGGGTGTCAAGAGGAAGGTGCCAGTCTCTTTGTGGTGGTGCCCAGTCATAGGACAAGGAATAACAGGTGTAAGCTAGAACAGGGGAGGTTCTGCCTCAACACGAGGAGAAACTCCTTCCCTGTGCGGGTGCCGGAGCCCTGGCCCAGGCTGCCCAGAGAGGGTGTGGAGTCTCCTGCTCTGGAGACTTTCCAACCCGCCTGGACGCGTTCCTGTGGGGCTGCCCTGGGTGACCCTGCTCTGGCAGGGGGTGGCACTGGGTGACCTCTGGAGGTCCCTTCCAACCCCCAACACTCTGTGATTCTGTGGTGGTCAAGACCATGTTCTGTGCAAGCTGTCAACCTGTCTGACCTCTGCCGGTTGTTTTGGGGGCAGATCTAGCTTTTTGAAGGAATTTCTGCGGAGGAAATGTCCCATAAAATCCCACTGCCATTACCTACTCGTGGCAGCGTGCTCTTTGTTTGGCCGGGGCAGTTAAACCCGTGGTTCCCAGGGGTTGTTAATCCGAAGCTCGCTGGAGCAAATCCCTGCCTCCGGACGGATGTTTGTCTCGTGCAGCTTGGCACAGTTTGGAAATGAAACACTAATTTATGTGCATTTTTAGGCGGCTTAACTGTTAGCACATTCTTGGGAACGCTTTTAAATTGGTTCGAGGTTAGCGATGACGGTTTCCACGTCTCCGTGTAAATAAAATAAAAATGGGCGAGAAAATAACAAAAAAAATGGGTGAGAATTTAATGCTGCTGAATTTCATGTGCTTCTGCACATTTCCCTAATGGGGTCACCTTCTTCAAGGTGCACAAATGGCTCGTTCCTGTTAGTCCCTGCGTGTTGTTTAGTGTCACGCTTCCTTCTGTTTCTCTCACTGTGGTTTTTTTTGTGTCTTCATTTTGGGCTGCAGGGGTGCTCGATGCTGTTGGGAAAGAGAAGCAGGAAGATGTCTCCACGCTGCAAGCTATGAGGTTCTGGTGAGAAATGTCGTTCCTTCGAATAACGTCAGGAAGAGGATTTTTTTTATTCACTGCTATTACTGAAATAAGGAGGATATTGTGGAGTTTTTTATTTATTTACACACACACCAACCCCCTCCCTGGGCTACTTAACGTTTAGCCTCATCTGTAATAAAATACGTGCAAATGAAAATGCTCGTAAAAAGATAAACGTTGACTAGGAAAGGGTGTTCTGGCAGTTTTGGAACCAGTCTTGGAGCACCTTTTTAGCCCTCTCCTCCTGTTCCTGCTTCCAAACCCGTTCTGTCTGACTGCTTCGTATCCATCGCCCTCCAGTCCTGTCCTGTGCAGGGCTGTTGGGCTCGAGTTTGTAAATCTGGTAGCTGCGTGGTGTTGAGTAACCAATAGAATTTTTGCTTTAAAAAGTATATACACGGAAGTATATATATATAGTTCTGTGAATATGATAAGATAGATGTAGAACAATGAGTCTCTACTCCATCCCTGGGTGATCAAACACCTGCACGTCGTTTCTGACTCTTTCCTTGTCGCTCGTAGGCTGAACGTGTTCAGTGTGTCAACGTATAAAAGTGCGGTTCATCCGGATTCCTTGCGGCGGTTTTTTAGACACACCCTGACCGAGGTTCTTACCTACAACCCCTTGTTGAAAGGTAGGAAGAGGCTGGCAGAAATGGCCTCTACAGCGTGTGGTGGGCCTGGAGAACCCAGAGCCGAGGGAACTCTTTCCCAGGGGTGACAGATCAGACACAAAAATAAAATAAAAAATCAATTCAGAGGGCTGTAATTCAGGAAAAACTGTAGGTGGAACAGCGGTGCTTTCAGACAGCTTCAGCTCAGGAACAGAAGCGTGGTGTTTGGAGGAAAGAAATGTGTTCAGGCTACAAAACCTCTGGTGGGCAAATCACTCCAAGCTGCCTAGAGCTGGTTGTGTGGGAGAGCTGTGTCCTTGCTGGCTTCCGGCTGAAAGTGATGCTTGAGGGGAAGAAAGGTGATTCCTTGCTGATCGTCTGCGCGCACGCTGTTGTCTGACAAACGTGCGATTTTGAGGCGAGCTCTGAGGTGAAATGGTGCCAGCCCTGGAGCACGGTCGTGTTCCAAAGGCAAGTGAGAGCGAGAGAGGATTTCAACAAGTGGTTTTTGATGTATCTGGCTGCTGAACCCAGAGGGAAATCTTGTGCGGTTAACCGATTTTCGGCGTGTTTTAAAATCTACTGCTGAAGAGTGATTTTTTTTTTTCTTTTTTTCTGGCTGCAGTGTCTGATGCCATCCGCATGCAGAAAGAGTGGAGCTTTGCAAGAACGTGTTCGCTGCTCGGTACCTTGTATCGCAAGGTACGTCTTCCCGGCTTCACAAAAGACTTCACTATGACGCGTTTGTATTCATTAAAAGACCCGAAATGAGACGATTGAAAAATAGGGGCCAGAAATTGTAGCCAGGAGGAAGCATGAAGCAGAAGTACTTACAAGGATTTTTGTTTGTGCGAAGCTCTGAGTGAGAACAAAGCTAATAATTCAAGATGTGAGTTTTCGTTGTTACAGTTTGACATGACTTCTGGAAGAATTGGACCGTTATTGTTTGTTTTCACCCTGACCACGCGTTTCACTCCTAGGGGTGGCCATGTGTCACAGCTAAAATGAGTTCCTCTCCCTCTGCTAGCTGTTGGTGGCTTTCAGCGCGCAGGAGTCCATCTCCCAGCTGCGGCAAGTCCTGGAGACGCGCGAAGTGAACTGGCAGCACGTCCTGTCCTGCGTTTCCACGCTGGCCGTCTGTCACGCCGAGGCCGAGCAGCTCCTCAAAGGTGAGCGGGTACCGGCGAGCCTCGCCTCGTGAGCAGAAGTCGTGTGGCCATGTGGTCGTTCGCCCTTGCCGTTTTGAGATTCCTGCACGGAAAAAGAGGAGCAGAAAATCTGCTTTTCCGTTCAGACGTTCCCCGTCGGCGGCGACGCGAATGCTGGGCCTTGTGCCTGGTGCTTCTCAAACGTTGTGTGCAGCTAAGAGTGGTTATTTGATAATTACCTTCAGTAATAATGGGAGCAGCGATTGCTGAAGCTTCGTTCTTTTATCTTGCCTCTTTGTTAGAGTTTCATAGAATCACAGAATCATAGAATGGCCTGGGCTGGAAGGAACCTCAGAGATCATTTTAATCCAACCTCCCTGTTGTGAGCAGGGATGCCACCTCTCGAGTTTCCTAGTGTTTAGCTCATTGCTGGGCTCCCTGCAGTTCTCACAGGTTGAAATCGTAATATTTGACTGTTGGAACTGCATGAAATCTGAATCCCAAAGCTGCATCCTTCTCTGTGTGACTGACGTGACCTCAGAGGTCTTTTCCAACCTTAACGATTCTGCGTTTGACCGTAGATATTTTCCCTCATTTACGGTATAAAATGACAGCACAGGAGCAAAGCCGGAGGTTGTTTTGTGTTTCTAGATCTACTGAGCCACCTCCTGATGAAGGCCTTTGAGAATTTTGATATGGAGAACATGATCACGGCGTTCCTGATCGCGCGTCAGGCCGCTCTGGAGGGCCCTGCCGTGTTCATGCCTTACTCCGAGTGGTTTAAGGTGAGACTAAACGAGGCCTGGCTCGTTTTGCTTTGTGTGTGTGAGAAATCTAAAGCATGTTTTGCTGCCTGGTTTCAGACCAGATAGTCAGGAATTAGATAGGAATTGGGGGAAAAGAGTAACAGGTGGTTGCGCTGATATCAGGAATGATGGAATATTTATTACTGCCTTTGTGTCTGCAAAGAATGTATTTATTTTCTTTCATCTTCCAAGTCCATCTTGCCTTCTCTAGTTACTTGTCAGGAAGGCAGACGTGTAATTCCTGTCATAAGCATGATCTTGGATGTGTTTCAGTATCTTGATAACCAGCAGTAGTGTTGTTGTTGCACAAGTTGCAGGTTTTTGCAGATTAAGCATTCGGGTTTCCTGGATGTTTGCATGCAGCTCTAATTGCTGTGTTTGACCTTAGAGATAATTGGTCGCTGGCTTTTCGTAGTAAACACGTAAGTCTTTTCGGCATGCAAATCCCCTCCAGGGGATTGAAACCTGGAAATTCCTTTTGTATGAGTTTGCAAATCTGAGCTTGGCCTTTGCTGGTGTATCAAAAGGCAAGCTAGCCAAGTTCTGTGTCGTCTCAAGATTGGCGTATTCTCTTAGTAACACCCAGATAAAGCTGTGTAGGAGCTGGCAGATTCGTGGTTCCCTCCTGAGCCTCAATCCTTGGGTGTGTTTTGGTGTTGCCCTGCTTGTCTCCCCTCACTGTCCTCACCCTAGAGCATCAGAACGACATTCTGAGTGTGTCATGGCAGGCTTTCTGCAAACAGGACAAAGAAACTCAAAGAAAACTTCCGTAGAGATTGCTGCAGGCTCTCTCTGGAGGCTTTTCCCCAGAATGATCCTCTTGATGGAGAGCAGATCTCCGTAACGGCTGCCTGCGGTTCATGCACTGCGTTACCGCACGGCCGGGACGGGGGTTCTCTCCGCACTGAAAAGCCGCGTTTGTTGTTTTTTTTCTGACGTTTCAGGCTTCCTTTGGGAATGCTGCCGGTCACCATGGGAGCAGTAAGAAAGCTCTGGTCTTCCTCTTCGAATTCTTGTCTGAGCTAGTGCCCTTCGAAGCAGCGCCCTACTTGAAGGTGAGGCCAGCAGAGGTGGTTTTCTAAAGACCAAGAGGGAAGCGAGCGTGCTTGTGCCTTGGATTGGGTTCAGCTTCTTATTCTTGTTACTATAGAAATGGCACCGTGTGTCTTCAACTGGGATCAGCGTGCTGTTGGTGCCGTTACAGCAACTGCAGTGTTTTGATATATTATTCAAAACCTTTTCTCCCTGAAATAAGGAAGTAGGAGATTCTTCTATTGACTTGACAAGAAGGAGAACTCCTATCATGTTTAAGTGCTTCGGTGATAATATTTTTTTTTACTTTTTTGTCTTGCTCTCTGGGGAAAAAGCTGCTTGGCAGTCACCATGAAAATGGATTTCTTAAAACAAGCACGAATACCTTCTTTGGGGAATACTTGAGGCAAACGGCTGTAAACTCTAACCAGAGGTAAGAGGGAGAATCTCATTGCGCATCCCGCATTTCAGGTCCATATAATGTACCCGCCTTTCGTGCCGACGAAGCACCGGTCTATCCTCTTGGAGTACATCACCCTGGCGAAAACCAGGCTGGCCGACCTCAAGGTGAGTAAAAATTGCCACTCTCTTGTAAAGAGCTTTTTCTGGATCTGTCCAAACACCGGCTGCGCTGTGCCCACCTGCGTCTCTCCATCCCCTCGCGCAGGTCGCTATAGAGGATATGGGGCTCTACGAAGACCTGTCCGCCACCGACGAATCCGTGCAGGTACCTTCATAACACTCTTCTCATTGTCCCTTTTCTTCTGGAAAAGAGCTGAAATTAGCCACCTTTGCTGTTCCCACCGAGTCTGAGCTCGCTGCCAAACCTTTCTCGGGTTTAAAACAGGGAGTCAGTGGCCATAAATGCGCAGGCTCTCCCCAAATTCATCAAGATTAGGCTTATGCAGGGCACAAACGGGCTGTGGTGAGGCTGTAGAGGAGCTCGGCGGCTACTGGCCAAGCAGCACCTGCGTTAGCCATCCCGTCAGCACCCACGCTGGCTGCCTCTTGCCCCCTCTGCGCTGCGGTGTGTAGAAAATCCACAGGAGATTCCGTAGGGGAGGATTCAAGGGACAAAAGGGAGCGTGGCCCAGTGTGGGTTTGCAGGAGCTGGGGCTGTGTTAGCTCTGCCGATCAACCGACACGTTACGATGGTGACGCTTCCCCCCTGTGGCTTTGTTGTCAGTGATTTGATCGCTTAGGAAAGCTTTTTTTTTTACTTTTTAATATATATCTTGATTCTTTTCAGTGTAGGGTGTTGCGTCTTTGGCGCCCTATTCAAAACGCTCGTATTTAAAGGAGATTTGGGGAGGGAATCCTACAGCCTGGAGTTTCACGCTGTGTTTGATGATAAGTTTTAGGTAATAACCTTAATTGATGAGGAAGCAGCTGGCTCCTGCTTCTTCCTGCGTGTTGATCACGAGCGTGGCAGCCACACGGTGCCTGAAATACAGGCTGGTGACAGGGTGGTTGAGCGTGCTGCGATGAAATCTGCTCCTGGGATGAACCGGATGAAGATTCATTTAATTTCTTCCAAGTTGAGAAACTGGCCCCAGGTTGTCGCAGCCCTAAGGTGCCTTACGGCTCAAACGAGTCCCTCTGCCTGGACTGTGGGAACACGGACTGGGAGCGAAGATGCTGGGTCTTAATTCCGAGCGTAGGAACTGAAATAGCCTAAAAATAACCCAAATTCAGAGCAGGAAAGATACTGTCCCCACGGGGGACAGCTGGATACTCACCAGGTTTCACTCTGAGCATCGAGTAGTTTCTGTTGCTCAGTTGCCTTCCCTTGGTCTCTTCCCTTCCCCGCACGAGGCCGTTGCTCTCCCTGAAAGAACAAGCAGGGAAGATTCGTCGTCACCTTTGATTTCTCACAGCATCTTTCTCTCGTTGCTCCTCATGCGAGCCAGCCCCAGGGCCAGGCGCTTCGCGACGTCGAGAAGGCCCTTCAGATATTTGAGAACACGAGGAAGGTCCCGACGTCGGTGATAGAAGCCAGGTACCGCGCGCTCCTCTGCTCTCCTCGGGTTTAGCTCTGCTGAGAGTAACAGCCAAGCCCAAAACAAAATGACCAAACAAGAAAAATGGAAGATGGGAGCCAAGGAGGTTTTGGGGAATTCTTCCCCTTCCTTCACAGTCGGCCTCTTTGGGCAGAGAGTGAAAAGGCACGTGAGCACCTGCAAGAGAAGTCCGCAATCGTTACAATAAATAAAAAGCAAAATTAAAGAAATTAATAACTGTTGGCTAACCTGAACTCCATTTGTCGGTGGTTATTCATGTATTTTTTTTTATTTGCAGGAGCCAAATTAATTCTTGAGGTAATGAGATGGCGCTTCACAGCTTGGGCGTTGTTAACATTTCGCTGTATTTCTTTTCTGTCTCAGTATTTTCAGGCGACCCTATTACATTTCCTGGTTTCTCCCTGCTTTGCTCACGCCACGTGTGGTTAGTATTTGGTTTTTCTTTTATTTTGTGTGTGTGTGTGTGCTTAATTTTTTTTTGATGCAGACGGGTAATTTGTGCCTAACCTGCCTGGTTTTTTTTTCTGTTGCAGCTCCCTAAAACCCCGGATGCACGCACGGCTTTTATAGATTCATTGAAGAGGTAACTTCCTGGTGTTATTTTCTGGGCTTTCTGCTCAGGATGTTTGACTTCATGTTCAGTTATCGGACGGAACTCAAATGACTAAAAAAATGCAGCAGGTGCTCTGGATGCTTTAGAGCCTCTGTAATTACATTTCGTAGCACAGTTTGTATTTAATACAGCTGAAGTTTGAATGGGGTTACGGAGTATAATAAATGTCTTTTTTTTTATTATTATAGAGCTGATAAAATACCCTCAAACTTGTACTCCGCATACTTGCAAGCCTGTCGTGCTATGAAAGAGAAAACACCGCAAGGTAAAAAAATACATTTACTTATGGGTCAATTTGAAGAAAAGTTAATATTTCCATCAATGCCCTCCTGAAGTGAAGTTTTTCAACAAGCTGCAGCCGATTAATCCACACGTATGTCCTTTATGCTTCACTGGGGGACTTTCTCCACCTGTCCTGCTGGGCTGGGGTTTCTGCAGAGGCTGCAGCTGATGCCCGAGCCCTGGGGTGCGTCGTGTTCTCTGAAACTCACCATTTAAGGACAGATTCCTGTGGGTGACCGAGATCTGGGGAAATAGGAGGGGCTGGAAAGGGATCCCAGCACGTAGTTTATATGGGGTTGGGCGGGAGGGTCTCGCTCGTTTCAGGTCCTGTCGCCGTAGCCACGTTAGTGGCACGATGTCAGTGTGATGGAGATTTACTGAGCTCTCCTACCTCTTTCAAACGCAACCTCCACGGGTTTGTACGAAATGAGAAGCTCGGGCTGGCGGGCAGGGATCTTTCCTGGATTGACTCCTCCTCGGGGCACTGGAAGCTTTTTTCTGGCGAGGCTGTAGCCGGAGAGACGTTCCGAGGGCAGCGCAGATGTGCGGCAGTCTGGCTGCGGAGGTTGTCCTGGCAACCGGCGGCGATGAGGAGGCATCCTGTGCCAGAGTCAGCGGGGTCCCAATGGGCAGCCCAGGCACTGTGGGGCTTCTTAAATTGCCAGTGACCTCCGGTGGCACGGCCTGAGCTGTGTCCGCCGCATCCTCTTCAGCCCGAGCTGTGTCCCAGCCCATCCCCTTGCACCCCAATCTAGCTCCCTGCGCCCTAATCCACATTTTATGAAACCTTATGAAATTCAACAAGGGCAAGTGTAGAGTTTTGTACCTGGGAAAGAACAACCCCACGTGCCAGCACAGGCTGGGGACTCACCTGCTGGAGAGCAGCGCAGGGGAAAGGGACCTGGGGGTACTGGTGGGCAGCAGGATGGCCATGAGCCAGCAGTGTGCCCTCGGGGGCAAGAAGGCCAAGGGCATCCTGGGGTGTGTTGGAAGGGGAGTAGCCAGTAGGTCAGAGAGGTCCTCCTGCCCCTCTGCTCTGCCCTGGGGAGGCCACATCTGGAATCTTGTGTCCAGTTCTGGACTCCTCAGCTCAAGAGGGACAGGGAACTGCTGGAGAGAGTCCAGAGCAGGGCAGCTAGGATGATGGAGGGAGTGGAAGATCTCCCTTATGAGGAAAGGCTGAAGGAGCTGGGGCTCTGCAGCTTGGAGGAGGCTGAGGGGTGGCCTCATTCATGTTTATAAATATGTCAAGGGGGAGTGTCAGGAGGACGGAGCCAGGCTCTGCTCAAGGATGTCCAGTGGCAGGACAAGGGGCAACGGGTGCAAGCTGGAACATAGGAGGTTCCACCTCAACATGAGGAGAAGCTTCTTGGCGGGTGCCGGAGCCCTGGCAGGGGCTGCCCAGAGAGGGTGTGGAGTCTCCTTCTCTGGAGACTTTCCAACCCGCCTGGACGCGTTCCTGTGGGGCTGCCCTGGGTGACCCTGCTCTGGCAGCGGGGGTTGGACCAGATGATCTCTAGACGTCCCTTCCAACCCCCAACATCCTGTGTTTCCGTGTAATCCTGTCCCCTGCACCCTGGGGTGAGACTGAGTTTAGGGCAGGACAGAGCTTTGCTCAGCTCGAAGCCTTCCCTGTTCCTTAGTGCTCCTTCTTGCACATAAAGGTGACTCAGCAGTCTCCTAGCACCTCGTTGCTTTACTCTGCCTTTACAGCAAGTACTAATTTCAACCTGTGTTTATTTACTTCTCTGGTTCACGGTTGAGTTGTTTCTGGCCCGGCATACGAGACGCTGTTCCTGCGTAACGAACCATACGGGTGGTTTTCGGGGCTGTGCTGTGGCAGCGTGTTGCTGGTGGCACTCTCTTTCTAGTGGTAAAAAGAATTTCCTTTCATTTATTCATTTAAAAAAAAAAAAAAAAAGAGGGTAACATGTAACATCTGGAGATGTTGGGCTTGAGGAGAAGCCGATGACAAGATATTCATGTTGTTGTGTCTGTATTTTGAGGTTGGTTCCAGGCTTTTGAGGACAGCAAATGTTTCTGTGAGGGGCAGAGAGCTCAGGCAAGCAGGGATGCGACTTTGAAAGGAGAAGTCTTTTTTTTTTTTTGCCTCATCTTTAAAAAACTGGATTCCTTCCCGCAGCTAGCCGTAAACCCATAAATGATTAATCAAATCGCACGTTTGGAGTGTAAAACCGAAGCTGTGTATGTGGCAGGTTGGCAGTTTGGGGATCCCTTAGAGCTCATACGAAAGCAAACGCTGCTCGTACAGAAAGCGTACGCGGAGGTTGCCGAGTGCTCTTTATGAACTGAGGTGAGGGTGAGGTGTTGTGTTTCCCTCCCTCTTGTCTAGGTGACTCCAAAGCAGAGCCCAGCCTCCCCAAAGAGCCTGCCGAGCGGCTCAAGGCTGAGCTGGCCGAGCTACGGACGCTGATCGTGGACCCGGCGAAATACGAAGGTGTGCAGGAAGGCAAGCTGTAACTACCCGTAATTGGCTGTTACAAAAGCTGCATTAATAAAATGGGGCTAACGCTAGCCAAAGCAGCAGCAGCAGTTGCCACTGGTACCTGAAGGTGCTAATCTCTGAGCTGTATAATCCCTCCAGCTATGAACATATATATATTTTAGTGCCTGACATATTTCCCATACTTGAGGTTGGAGCTGAAGGTCTTTGTGCTGAGCTCTTGGTACCCCACCAATTTTGCCAGCGCGTTCCTGGGGCTGTGATCCCCCCTCGGGAGGCTCTTCCCTCCTGTTGTGAAAAATTATTCTTGATGAGCGCTGGCAATAGCACAGTGGAAGAAAAAATGCCATCTTCTAAAAAGAAGATGATGATCCCCGTGTTCTGGCTGATTTTTTTTTCTTTTTTTGCTCATTAAAGCTTTTCATAATGTACTTTGGGCTCCTATATTTCACTTCTTCATCCTGCGACGTGGTGTTTTAAATCTTTCATACCTTCCATCCTGGTTCTCCTCTTTCCCCGTCGCCTCCCCGCAGATGTGCCGGCGCAGATCGCGGTGATTTCCGACAGACTCGCCAGCGTCTTGGGTTACGGCGGCGGCGGCGACGAGGACGAAGCCGCCGCTCTGAATTCTCCAATCCCGATCGACATTTCTGCCCCGGGGCTGGAACCCAGCCAGCGGAGCGTGAGTACCATCTGGCTCGGGGGTGAGGAGCCAGCGGGGTCGGGGAGGTAAAAGTGCATCTGGATGGTGCGTGAAAGGCTCCTTTGTCCGCGGAGAACAGGAAATACATTCTCCTTTTGTCTACCTTGCCCTGCCCTGCACAGACTCTTCGTACGTTTTCACCTCCTGGAAGTTGTTGGATGCCTGGTGGCGAGATCTTTGTAATGTACTTTGAGAGATCTAGAGAGATACTCTGTCAGAGGATCCTGTGAGGAGCTAGGCTTGCTTCGCCAGGCTTGTCTGGGTGTTTGTTGTGGGCCGAGGTCATTCCTGGGCTGTTATTTCCCCTCCCTTCTCAGTGCCGGTGGATCCCTACAACTCCTGAACCTCACCCGTTTGCCTCCTCGTTTCGATGTCGGGGAAATATAATATATACGCAGCACAAAAGTAAATCTAGATACCCAGCCCGACAGCGTGTCTCTTCTTCCAGGTTGTTGATCTTCTGCTGACATCATTCTGCCAAAACCTAATAGCTGCTTCCTCTTTTAACCCTCCTGACAGGTAAGATGCAAGAGAAAAGAGTAGGGAAACCAAAACTGGTTTAATACACTGGAATCCCAGCGCTCAACCGGTGCTGAGGAGGGAGTTCTGGTGGTTCATACCCTTCCGTGCCAGGCTGGCAGCTGCAGGCTGCTTTATGCTGAGGTTCTGCAATCTAAGAACTAACAAAGCAAACTTCTTTTTTTATGTCCAGGAGTTACTCTCTGGCTCACACCAGGGATCAGGGGAGGAGAACGCTTGTCTCCTGACAGTGGGCGCTGCCACGCCTCTGGGGTGTCTTTCTGGACTTTGTTATATTAATTCTTTTGCTCTTGTGTTGGGGTTTTGTTTTTTTGATCCCATTTATTGCTCTGCCTCTGTTTACCTTGGGCTGTGCCCCAGGCAGCTTCCTCCTCTCCTGGTTGTCACCTCAGAACACCTCTTGGGCTCTTTATTACCGAGTTATTTGAGGCAGGGCCCCGGTGGAATTCGTGCCGTTGTGAGGGTCCTCAAGATATTCCAAAAGTGACCTTTCCTTTGCGCCTGAATGATTATTGTCCTGTATTTACAGACAAGTATGGCTCAGGCTCAGTGTGTTTAATCACTTTTAAATGCCTCTTCCTGTACCAAAGCTGGAAAATGAATGCGTGGGGTTGTTTTTTATTTTACCTTCTGCAGGCAGGGACCATGTCTTTCCTTGTTTGTGAAGATGATGTGCGGACACAGGAATCTCACGCCTGCGCTTCTGGGCAGGCTCTGCCAGCTTATTTACCACCAGGTTAGTTTTCCAACCCCAAACCATACGGTTAAAGCGTGCTAAAAGCTACCCTGCCTCCGTTTCCTGAGCCGTGGGGCACATACCTGTCTGAACTGTGCTGTGGGTCAATGCCTTCCAACCAAAAAACACCAACCCACCAAAAAACAAAACCTTGTTTTGAACAAATAGCGCGGGCTCGCTCTCAGGAATGTGAGCAGAGCGTATTCCGCTGTATTCCGAGATACCTTTTAGCAGAAGCTAAAATAACCGTGTTGATGAACAGAGCCAAAAGAAAATAGTAGAATGCTTAATTCCCAGGCTTCTGCGTTGAGTATTTCAGCTGTGTGCCCCTTTTAAAAATAAAGGTAAGACCGCAAGGCTGGGGTACAGCAGCGCGCCGTTTTCTCTTGGAGAACTGTTGCGTTTCTTTTCCTTACCCCACGCTATCGAAAAGTTGAAAGGAAAAGGTTGAGAGCTAGATGAGGCTGGCCGAGAAGCGAAAAAGCCTCGAGAGCCTCCGGTTCTGCCGGGCTGAATTCACAGCTGGTTGCTCTGAGAAACGTAGAAATTCTGCGGAAATTCAGCTGCGCCTTGTCAAGGAAGAGCGTGTTCCGTGCAACCGGGTGCCTCTCGTCTGCCAAAGTGATAGCGCTCGGCTAATTAGTCAGCGGGCAGAAGCAGCGCTCTCCTGCTTGATTAATTCTGAGGGTTTCTGCTTCTGAGAGGGGTTGCTTTGTTGCAAACAAAACGCCTTCCTCTCTTCCCTTGACGCTTGGCTTGCAGGGCCCTTCCCTGGACGACGCTCATATTTTAGGACTGGCGGCTTTCGCCATCCACTTGAGCGAATCCAGAGCTTTGATCCCTGACGTGGAAGCCAAGCTGGGGGTTCCTCAGCCTCCTCCTGAAAAAACCCTTTCCCTCTCCGACTACTGGAACCTCCTGCTGGCGTGCAGGACGGCGGAGTCGCTCGCCTTCTGCACGAGGTGAGGTCGCGCGGCCGCCGCGGTGTCGCTTCCCCAGAGATGAGGTTAGATTTGACGCCAGAGGAGGGGCTGGGAACGCTCCCCTCTTCCTACAGAGGATTTCCAGAGCTGCCTGCTGGGTGAAAAAGGTTTTAGTTTGGTCTTGGGTTTGGAAATTTGGGCCGTTAATGTGCTTGGGGATGGGGATGCATAAATAGGAATGATCCCTGAAGGAAACGGGTGTTGGTTAAAAGCATTTTCAGTCCTTGGTTTGACTTTAGCGAGTGGGAAAAGATAGAATTGACCCAAGCAGGTGTCGGAGTTTGGTTCTTTTTGTCTGTCAGGTTTTGCACTGCGGCAGTGTCTTACCTGATGTGCAAGTTTTCATCCTGTCCTCAGGAAGAGCTGTGTGCCTTGCTTCCTCCTAGCCTGATCAAAAAGGTAAAAGGCAAAAAAAGTTTTGCTGTTGCTTAGGAGAAAGGCCGGTCTCGGCTCAATTTCCAGCAGCTGTAACTTGTGCAAAGAAAACTACACAAAAATGCATCTTTGTACCCTCCCATCTGACTGTTTTGTGTATTTCTTCGGTAGTTTCAAGCAGAGGTTTGGGCTTTTTTTGTGTGTGTGTGATGGAAACGTGCAGGGGGGGTTTCTGCCTTTGTTTTAGCTGCAGTACGTCGTGCCACGGCTGTGCTTGGAGGCTCGGGGAATCCTGCGCGAGGAGGCTGAAACGGACCCGGTCTGGAGTTCCCTGTCGTGCCCCTCCCTGAACTACAAAAGAACCAGCCTCCGTTTGTGGAAGCAAAGGCGCTTTCAAGAGCTCTTGAAAGAAGCAGCGTTCCAGGTACGCCTTTTCCCTGTGACTTAAGTTCGTGCCGCAGTTCTTGTGTGGGGTTTTTTTTTTTTTCCCCACATCTGCCCTTTGCGATTTCCTCGTCGGCGATAAAAAGCTTCTCGTAAAAATGCAACGCCCGGAAAGTCGGTCTGGCTGCCCAAGTTGTCATCTGGGTTACGCGCTCGACGTTTGTAGATTTTTGACGGTGGTGACGGGGCAGAAGTCGAAAGCTGGAGGTAGAGCTTTTGTGCCCTGCTTATTGCAAAAGCAGAAAGCTCGGCAAGACGGACCAAATCAGTGAGAAAATGATGAGGAACTGTGGAGAAAAGGCTTGTCCGCAACCGTAGCTTCCTCCTGTGTACTGGCTGGGAATCACGTAGCTGAAAATACTTGCTGGGTTGTTTTGGTTTGTGTTTTTTTGGTGCTTTGCCTAAATGTCTGTGTTCTCCTGAACCACGTGTGCGTCTTGGCTGGCTCTGCCTTGCTGTGAAGCAGGTTCGCGTCTCAGCCGTTGGTGCCGTCCTCACCACGCATCTGATCTGGCAGGGTTTCTTCTGTTGTGTTTGTTGTGGGGTTTTTTTTTTTTGACCTAGTTCGTATTAAACCAGTTTGTCTTTGCGCAGAGCTGCTTGGCGCGTTACGAGAATGACTCCTGGTGCTTGGCTAGCTTGGTGCACGGGGCTAAAACCACTTTTGCACGACAACGTTTCCTTTGATGCTCTCACCAGTCTGTCTGACTGCGGTGCTTTGTTCGTTTTAGCGTTTATTTCGAATAACGTGCGTTCGTCCTGGCATCTGGACTGGAAGAAGATGAGCATGTTTGGAAATGTCAAAGGGGTGGGCGTGTGTGAGAGATGCTTTCCATTTTTGGAGTACCAGTGGGGTTTTAGTTTCAATTTCTTGCAAGAGAAATGGTGCAGGTATTTCCCCGGGTGGATGTCTCCTGTTTCGTGCCTCGTGATCTGCACAGGACTGTGCCTGGGTGTGGGTGAGGGTGGGTTTGAAGTTGGGGAGAAGGTGGCTGTTCTGCACAAGGGACTTGCCTTGCTCCTCCGCCCTCTTCCCTAACTCGTGGCTTTTCTCAGTTGTCTTTCAGAGAGTGGCTGCTGTGGGAGCTGGAAGTGTCCCCCGAGAAGGACATTCTCTCGGCTTCGGAAAGGTAAGCGCAGAGGGCTCTGTTGAAAAAGGGAATAATCTGGGAGTCTTTCCCACCCAAGCTAGGAAAAAAAAAGGTTGAAGATCAGGAAATAAATAAACAAGCTGCTGTGGGACACAAATGCCTGTCGATGGCTGCAGTTTGTGAAGAGTCGAGCGACGATGGAGTGAGGCACGTGCTTTAACTCGAGGAAGTTCACGAAGATAACCTCTGGCCCTTCCAAATAACTTTTCACAAAGCCTCCCCGTTTTGGGAAGCAAGGGATGGCCGGCGTCAGGCCGCCTGGTGGCTGGCTCTCTTTTATGTTTGTACTGACTTGGGTGCTCCTATGTGTGTTTCCCCTCGGTGTGTGACCTTCCTCTCGCACCATTTCAAATCCCAAGATAGATTCTCCATCTCCTTTTCACCGTTGCAGGCAGGATTTCCATTACTGGGCCATCTACCAGCGGTACCTTCCTGCACCTTCTGCTTCTGGGGGCTGCGACGGAGACCTGGAGACGGCGTGCGGCGTGACCATTAATGCCATCCTGGATGCCTCACAAAGGTATTCTGCACCCTGACCTGCATTTCTGAGAAGCGGTGGGGCCGTGGAAGCGATTCCCTTCTCGCAGGTCTGGCTGGCAGCGAAAGCTGGGAGGTGGCTCTTGCTCACTCGCCAGTCTTTGCATAAGAATCTTGCTTGAGGTGGCGGAGCTCTGGGGTTACAGTCACAGATTCTCCCCAGTCTGCCTGTCTGTCTTTTTTTAAAGTGGAATTTGTATTCAGATTTGCTTGGCCAGACAAGCAGCAATGCCCCAGAGGAAGTGGCTGAAGCTGGAAAATAAGGAGGGAGGGGTAGAGGAGAGTTGATGTCTCACCTGCAGCTCCTTCAGGGAACATTAATGTCAGAGCTTTATGTATATCTGAAGCCATCTGGCTTTATGTGACTTGTGTTCTCCTCCAGGGTTACTTACCTGGCGTGGCTCTTCATTTCAGGTTGGACCTGGCTGCCTGTGGCCGATCGAAGATGTCGATCAGTCCTGATATTCTCTGCAAGCTGCAGGTGATTTCACACTTCGATGCATATCTCTGTGTTCAGTCCTTGCATTTGACCAGGCAAATACGTGCCTCGGTGGCTGTAAGGCTGACATTCTGCTCTCACGTGTGAGCAGTGGCGTGGAAATCGAGGGAGAGAGAGATTTCTCTGATCGATCTCTTCGCAGCACTTGAGAGGAATGTGGAGGGTGGGAATGCAAACGTGACAAACACTGTTTTGTTGGGTTTTTTTCCCCCCACCTCCCCGTTCAGGAGATGGTGCTGGAGCTGGGGTGTAGGCGAAAGCTCCTTTCTGGCTGCTTGGATGCCCGGAGACACTTTCTGTTCAAGATCCTCCAGGAAAGACTGAAAAAACGAAAATGTGGCTCCGCTTTGGGGGAGCAGCTGTGGAGGCAGCAGGAGCTGCTGCTGCACAGAAGGTAAATGCAGATCAGAACGGCCAGAAGCGTGTGTATCTCGTGCGGGATCTTTTCCAAACAACTGGAAAAATGCTTTGTGCAGTTTCTGTTGACGTGTTCGGATCTCTCACGTTTGACATAGTCTCAAACTTGCCCGAACGTCAAAGGCCCGTGCCCCGAGAGCGGAGTCTCAGTTCTTTTCTTGACCGTAACCTCCACTGTGGTTTCATTCTTCCCTACCTAAGGATTCTCGTGGGGCTCCCTGCATCTGCTCTGGTCACGGTGTGTCAAAAAGGAAAGAAAACGTTGGACTGTGAAGACTTTTTCAGTTTTGTAAACTCGGAGCTGGTACGTGTCGGTAGCCAGACGCTAGCTGCTTGCTGGTAGATGCTCTAGGTAAAGACCTTCAACTCGGGTTCAGGACAGGAGTTAAAACGCAGCCAGGCTCGAACCAAACTCCGCTTGTGTCACAGCGTGAGGAGGCTCAGCTCGCTGTGCTCGAGCCTTTGCAGCCCCTGCCTCTGCAGAGGTCCCCTGCGTGCTGTAAGATGAGTTCTGGGTGAACTCATTTGGAACCACGGCGGCATTTTACGTTGATGGAGAGAGAACCCTTGGGAAGCAGCGTAGGGAAATCTGGGGTGGAGGGAGCCAGCAGGGCAGCGGTGGGAGCTGGGTGCGCGCAGTCCTGGCGTGCCAGCCACCCAAAGCGTTCAAAGAAAATCGTAACAAAAGGGAAGGAATGAATTTTTTAAATTTTTTTTCCTCTTCTTCCCACAGAAGAACGTCTGTTCCAGAGGGTACGCGCTCTCCTATGACATCACGGCTCACTTTTTCAGGGTAACTGCTGCTTTTGTCGTCCCGTTGTCTGCGCTAGCCGGAGCAGACGTGTCTTTATGGGGCTACACCTGACTACGTGCTGTTCTTAGCAACGAGATGTGCTCTTTGTGCCCTCCTTCTGAGAGCCGTCAGCATAAATTCCCAAAAGAAGAGCAGCAACCTGGGAAAACAAAGAGAAGTAGTGGGAGGAAAGTAGTGGTAGAGGTTAATTTTGATAAAATAGCTGGCTGAGGGGGGAAGGAGAAGCTGTTGGGCACATGTTTCTTTTGCTGGGCCGTGCTGACCCCTACAGTTATGTTTGCTCAGTTTACACGTGGCTGGGCAAGGTACCTCGAAGGAGCAAAGACAGTGGGTGCAGTCGTCTAGGAATTTATCCTCTCCCAGGGGCTGCTTAACGCCAGCTTGGACTGCGAGGAGTCGGCAGAAGCGATCAACGACGTCCTAACGGCGTGCCAGACCAAGTGTCCCGTTGTGCTCTTCTCCGCAGCGGTAGCTGGTTTTAATTTTTTCTTTAAGAGTACTAGATGAAAATTCAGTATTGATTAAGAGCGTGTAAAAGGTGAAGGGGGACGTAGTTCTTAACACCTTTGTGTGTAACTCTTCACAGCGTTCTACGTGGTTTTGTTGCGTGCGGTGAGCGTGTCCATGACCTTGGTGGAGCAGCTGAGTTTTGAGCTCCTGTATTATGACTGGATTAGGATTGGCTATTAGGAAAAATTTCTTTATTGAAAGAGTGGTGAGCTACTGGCACAGGCTGCCTGGGGCAGTGGTGGAGTCACCACCCCTGGAGGTGTTGAAAAACCATGTAGACGTGGCACTTGGGGTCACAGTGGTATTGGGTTGACGGTTGGGCTTGATGATCTTAGAGATCTTTTCCAACCTTAAAGGTTTTATGATTCTATAACTGGTCTTTCCAGAGGAGTTTCAGGGCGCCGTGGTCCAAACGCAGATGCAAGGGGCCCACTTTGCATTTCCAGGGCGTGAAACTTCTCATGTTTTTTATGTGTGCCTCTACAACGGGGACTTTTTCATCGAGGTGGAGGGGAAAACCCCTTTCTCTGAGCACGCTGCTGCTGATGCTGCTGGTTTCCACCTTTCTTCCCAGCTTTGGTGGCCGAGGCTGGAGCCGGTACTTTGCTCTCAGTGGAAGAGACTCTTCGGCGCTCCGCTTGCGGAAGAACTGGAAAGACTGAGGGGATGGCAATCCTCAGCTGCCAGGTGTGTGCGTGAGGAGCCCAGCGTGGATCCGTGGGTGGGAGAACCTGCTCTGGGCAGGATCAGCGCCCGGGAGGGCTGTTCTCTGAGCCAGGCTGCCTCCCGGCAGGCAGCACGAAACGCTAATGCGGACCGAGGCTTGCAGGGCGGCTGCGTGCGGGTTCCTTCGCGGGGTTTAAGCTCGAAAGAGGTCATTATCATCATTTAGTCTGGCCTGCTGCGTAACGTGGGTCAGGGCGTTTCACCAGAAGGGAAAGAGAATCCTTGTAGAGGAGACTGGCAGGCAGAGTCCTGGATAGACAAACACTGGAAACAGCCTTCAGCGCCGTGTCGAGTCACTTGCTCGAGCTGCCGCGCCCTTTGCTCCCTGGATTTGGCGAATCTCTGGTCTTCCTTGAAGCTACTGACTGCTTCCTTCTTCACCTGTCCTCATTCTGTCTGCTCAGCGCCCTGTAACGTTTCTGGGAATCGAGTCCAGGAACCTCCTGGCGGATTATTGCACGTAACAATCACGTGCTGCTGTGGTGGAGGATACGGTGAACTACCTGTCCAGCCTCTGATAAGAGAGGTTTGGGAATGCTGTTCTCTGTTTCTAGACTTTTTTTCAAAACTGTCTCCATGTAGCATCCAGCTGCAAGGAAAAAAAAAAAAAAGGGAGAGAAGAACTACTTATTTTTTTTATCCCAATCACAAACTTCACCCTTTTCCCAAGCCCCTCATTTCCTCCTCATTCACAACCATGACTTTTTTCTTTTTTTTTTTCCCTTTCTCATTTTCCCCGGAACCCATGCTGTGCTGGTTTTGTTTCCTAGCTTCCTTTCTTCTGGAGCAGTTTTCCCTCTCTCCGACCCTCCTTGGATTTCGGCTGCCTTCCTTCATTGTGCTCTTCAGCAACAGTCACCACACGGACAAGTGAGGAACGCCCTGAAGAGGCTGGGGACCGACACGGAGCAGGCAAGACTAAGCTGCATTTTAAATTTCTGCTGTTCCCTACGCTTGAAAACTGGGAGGAGAATGTCTTTAGCTGCGAAACGCTCATCCTGAGATCCTGCTGTATCCTCGCTAAACCCCAGTTGTGAAATCTTGCCGGTGGCTAATTGATAAAACGTAGCTGCAAATTGCCAGCTGCTGAATACTTATCCTAGAGGGAAAGCTGTTGCAAACTTAAACTTATAACTCTGAGGCTGGCTCCTCTCTGAAGTCAGGGAGGGCTGTCAACGGCCGCTCTAAAAACTGAAGCTGGAGAGAGCGCTGTGGAGATGGAGAGCTCGATCCACCGCATGCCAGGATCACCTCCCCTCCCACAAAGGAGTGGTCCTTGCGGATTTCAGCTCAGACAACTCAGGCTGGAAGGTTAAGGAGGTGCAAAAAGCTTTATTGCTCCAGGCAGCGCCTACAGTAGCAGCTTCTCTCCTTACGGCATCGACTCCTCCGCTATTTGTCCTGGTCTAGAGCCAAAAAGCTGCTGCTCCGAAACTGGTGTCACCGAGTTGATTGGAGCGTGGGGAATAACGGCGGCTTCCACCTCAAAAATCTTCTGTGAGATCGGACGAGGAGGCCAGGAAGGGATCACGGAATCACAGAACGGTCGGGGTTGGAAGGGATCTCTGGAGATCACCTTGTCCAACCCCTCTGCCAGAGTAGGGTCACCCCGAGTAGGTCCCACAGCAACACGTCCAGGCAGGACGCTGCCTTCGCCTGGAAGGAGCAGTGGGGCTTGTGGTTCATCTGTCTTGGGAACTTACTTGGTGAAATGTCACCTCCTGGTGGGAAAGTGCAAGTTCTGAGTCACCACCGTGGACGGAACTAACCGGCGGTCTCTTTCCCTTGCAGCTTCTTGTCTCTCTGCTGTTCTTCTCCCTCGTGGATCTCATCTCGTCAAAAATAGCACCAAAGGTAAAAGTCAGCCCTGGGGGAATTCTCATGAGCCTAAATGCTCTTGATCTGCTGCCTAAAAGGAAGAGGAATATTGGTTTCCAGATGGTTTAATGCTGTTAAATGAAGGAGCAAAAATTATGAGTTTCTTCGAGCAGCTGTGTCTGTCCTAAACCTCCTCCCGCCTGTGAATGCTCGTTTCTGTCCAGTCATTGCCTTCTGAGCTTCGAAGCGCAGCCCTTTGCGTAGCTGCCTCGCAGGTGGGATCAGGGAGCGAATTCAAATTCGAAAAACAATTGTTTGGTCTCATACTCTGCCTCTGGGAGAGTCTGGAGTCATTGAGGAAAGGTACGAGCAAACAGATCTGGGAGATCATTCCAAGCAAAACGAGTAACACAAAAAAACCCAACCAAAACCTAAAACAATTCCAGGATGTCATTGGATGAGTTAGAGGGGGAAAAAAAAAATCTGCTTTGGAGTGGGGGTTGGTGCACGATGTGCACTTGAACTCTTACGGGGGATTCCTTTCTGCTTTGATGCAACTAAAGCTGAAAATAAACTAGATCTGTCCTTTCTGATACGCAGGAAGGAGTCGATTTTCCGACGTCTCTGCAATGGGCTCTGGAGATCTTGCAGTGCCTGGAGGACAGGGGTGCATCCTGGCCACTTCTCTTCCATTCCCTGGAGAAAGGTGAGTCCTGCCTCCCAGGGGCAGAAAGGAGAGGTTGGGCGCTTATTGTGGAAGGAAATATCTGGAATACTCTGCACCTCCTTCGCTGCTGGAGAAGCACGTGAGGTGGCACGAGGACCGCTCGGGATGCTCAGCGCTTCTCTTCGCCCCTTGCAGACTCCAGAAAATACAGCGTCCTGCGCAGCGCCGTCTCGGCCCGGCACCTCCGGCTCTTGCCCATCGCGTTCTACAGGTAACAAACGTCCCGCCGGGCTCAGAGGTGGTTGAAGGGGCTCATGGCTTGCACGCACAGCAGCTGGCACGGAGACACCGGCACTGCTGGCCCTCTGGATGGGCTGTGCGGGACGGAACGCTCGATCGTGGCAGGATTCCTATTTAAGGAGCTCCGTACCTTTTGCGAGAAGTTTCCCTCCAGCTTGGTGCTCCAAGCAGGAGCATCCCTGGCCGTGGGGTGGCCCTGCACACGAGGAGGACTTGGGAAACAGATGGTGGCAAGAGCACCGGCTGCATTTGCCTCGTGTCGTTCTGTGAGTCTGCCTCGGTGCCGGCGCTGACTGGGCACCGTGTGTCACCTCCTGCAGCCTCACCCCTTGCTTTCGCCAAGAGCTGCTCACCAGAGAGCCAGCCTTCCTCTATGCAGCGCTCGATTCGTACATCCAGCTGCTTCGGCTCTTCGTGGAAGGGGAAGACCTGCCGCAGCCTGATCGAGCGGGGCAAAGCCCAGACCCTACAGAGCACGTGAGTGAATCCCCATTTCTCTTTTTCCCCTCTTGCAACTGTCAATCCTCATCTCTCTCCCTTCCCCTGCCACTTGCAGCATCCAGCTGGTACTTGATCGTGCCTTGGCGCTGAGAGAAGCTGCCACCCCAAACCTAAGCTGCCCAAGTGATCTGCTTAACCTGTGAACACCCCCTGGGTGCGGCGTGCCCCCTCCCGTTTCGCTTTGGGATGCGGGACCAAGAGCTGGAAGCACTCGGCCTCCCATCAGCCACGTCTCTTCCTTGTCTTCTCCAGGGGGATCCCTTGGAGGTGATTTCCACAGCTCGGCGGTTCCTGCTCGGTGCGATCCCGCGATGCCCTGCCCAAAGCTTTGGAAACATACGACCGGTGGGTTGAAATTTGTTTTTTTCCCCCCCCTTTTCTCCCAGCGGGTGAGAGCTGGGAGCGCTGCTGCTGCCTGTGCAGCCTGGCCCAGGCACCGATCCTGTGCCGGTGCTCAACTCCTGATGCTGCTCAGTCAGCGCCGCATCCTCCTCCCTCTCCCAGGCTCCATCTTTCTCCGTAGTGTTCAACCCTGCTCACCTACATCCCCACTCTTAACACTGGGGCTGGGGGAAAATCCCAAGCACGATGACATCGCAGGAGGGGACAGAATCACAGAATTGCCCAGACTGGAAAAGACCTTTAAATAATCGAGTCCAGTCATTAACATAAAACTGACAAGTCCTCGACTAAACCACATCCCTGAGCGCTGTGTCTGCCTGACCCTTAAATCCCTCCAGGCACGGGGTCTCCGTCGCCCACTGCCCTGGGCAACCCTTTCCATAAAGAAATCCTTTCTAATATCCAACCTAAACTTTCTCTGGTGCAACTTGAGGCCATTCCCTCTTGTCCTATTGCTTGTTACTTGAACAGACCCCTCCCCACCTCACTACACCCTCCTTTCAGGGAGTTGTAGAGAGTGAGAAGGTCTCCCCTCAGCCTCACTTTTTCCAGTTCCCTGTCTAGAGCCCTCCAGACGTTTCCCACGAGCCCAGAGACCCGATTAGTTCCGTGCGAGTCGGCCACAGCTTCTCCCTGCCTGCAGCAAAACGCTCCCGTGCCGCCGTAACTCGCTTCGGGGAAGCGCGAGCAGGTCTAACGCTGGCTCTTTGCCCTCTTCCCTCCAGCTCCTGGCTACGTGTGAAGAACTGGACCCGGAGCTGGGAGCCACCCTCCTGCGCTTCTCAAGCCCCGACGCAGCCGTGGAGCTGGACGAGGAGCTGGTCCTGTTCTGAGCGCGGGGACGAGGTCGTCCCTTTCACACCGGTGCTGTCTAGTTTCAAAATTACTTTGTAAATAATTTATTACAAGCATAACCATGAAGCTCTTGTTACAATAAAAAGTAAGGTTACAAATTTCAGTTTAGGCTTGCTTTGGGAATCGTAAAATCCTTTTTTTTTTTTTTTTAAATTTTAAAACAAGAAGTCTGCTTAAAGTCACTCGACTGTCCTGTGTACCCTTAAAGCCCCCCCCCACCGAGGGCATTTCTGTGCAGGCAGGGAACAGTTGTGGCCACCTCTGTGCCTACAACTGCGTGGGGGCGGGGGGAAGAAGGGGCGACCCCCTGCCCCTGGGGTTAGACAGACTCTTAGTACAACACTGCTGAATCGGACGTGAGCATGGAGAAATCACAGCATGATAACAAAAGCTTTTTCTCTGAGCAAGCTGAAGCTAATTCCACTTGAGTTCTTTGGGGAGACTAAAAAAAAAAATTAAAAAAAATCTCTCCACTCTGGCGTACGGTTTTTCTAGCGGGGCTGGACTGGGAAAGCTTCCCTGTCGCCTGCCCTCAGGTGGGCTCCTGCTGCGCTGTCACTTCTGGCTTTACAGCCTGGCTTTCTGAAGTCCCTGAAGTATTTAGGAGGAGGATGGGCTCTGGCTCCAGTGGCTTGGCTTTGTCCTGAGTCTGGGTCAGAGGGTGCACCATGGACATGTGGACGTTAAGGTTATGGGCCTTCTCGAAGCGCTTCCCGCACTGGTCGCAGGCAAACTCCAGCTCCGTCTCGGCTTTGTGTTTGGTCATGTGGTACTTGAGCGACGCTCGCTGCCTGCACTGGAACCCGCAGATTTCGCACCTGCAAGGCAAAGCACCGAGCCTGAAGCCATGGTGGTCGCTCTCTGGCACGCTGAACCAGCCCCTGCAGCCTCCGCGCTGCTTCACTCGGGCAAGCTACAGCTACCTCAGTCACGCAACGCGATTCTGCTCCCCAGGGTCACCGGCTGAACTCCAGAGGGTGACAGGAGGAGAAGGAGGTGTGAGATTTGCTCAGTAAGGGGAAGTTCTGCAGCTTTGTTGATGACCATTTCAAGTGGTTCAGGCAGGGTTCGTATCACAGCATGACCCTGCGCTAAAGGCAGTGGCTGCGAGAGCTTCACAGAATCATAGAACCACTCAGGCTGGAAAAGACCCCTGGGATCATGGAGTCCCACCACTAACCCTGCTCTGCCAAGCTCAACCCTAAACCATCTCCCCCAACCCCACATCTCAACGACCTTTAAACCCCTCCAGGGATGGGGACTCCACCTCCTCCCTGGGCAGCCTGGGCCAAGCTCTGACTGCTCTTGCTGGGAAAATCATTTTCCCAGTGCCCAGTGTGACCCTCCCCTGTTGCAGTTTGCAGCCGTTCCCTCTTGTCCCATCGCTCGTTACCCGTGAGCAGAGCCCAGCCCCAACCTCTCTGCCCCGTCCTGTCGGGCAGTTGCAGAGAGTGAGGAGGTCTCCCCTCAGCCTCCTCTGCTTCACACTCAGCAGCCCCAGCTCCTTCTGTCGCTCTTCATCAGATTTACTCTCCAGGCCCTTCACCAGCTCCGTCATCCTCCTCTGCACTCGCTCCAGCCCCTTGAGATCTCTCTTATATTAACTATCTTGTGTTGAGTATCTTTTTGTATTGAGGTGCTGCCCTGATCCCTCTCCTCAACTACAACTGGAGGGTGGGTGTGCACTTACTGGAGGGGCTTTGCTCCCGAGTGCCGCATCTGGTGGACCGAGAGGTGTTTGCGTTGCTTAAAGGTCTGCCCGCACTCGTCGCAGATATAGTTCCGTACCTCTGCACGGGAGAAAGGGAAGGAGGCGTCAGTTCTGCCACGTTCCAAGCACGTGAAACACACACACGTGGCTGCCCGAGCTTCCCGGCAGAGCCCGAATGCGTCCCCCTGCCTCACGTCCCCCCCACGCCACGAATCGCCGGGTGGTCGTACCGCACCTGTATGAATGAGCTTCACGTGACGCTGCAGGTACCGGTCGATCATGAACACCTTGTTGCAGCCGGGGTGAGGACAGGGCCTCTCCCGCACCTCCTCGTGATGCTCTTTGATGTGTTTCTGTCAAGAAAGGACAGATCTCCTGACCGTGGGGCAAAAACACTCCCGTCCTCCCCTAAAATGAAACTCCACTGTGAAAAAACAGACTTGCATCCAAATCTACCCCCCGGCAACCCAGTTTTAGCAGGGCACAGCAGGGCTCTTTCCTGCTTCCAGAGCAGGAGGAGCTCCTGCTGCCTTTGGGAGCACAGAAAGCAAGCCTCCGACCGCTTCGTTTTGTCACTCGCTGCCTCCTGCAGAGCTACGTAGCGAGTTAAACCTCTCGGAGAGGCTCTCCTCATGTGGAAACACTCAAAAGCTACGGGTCGGGGACAGGAACAAACCCTGAACTGACCTTCATGCCATCCGCTCCTCTGTAGACGGCCGTGCAGCCCTGGTAAGGACACTTGTAAATCGTCGGCAGCTCCTCCCTGCAAAGCAGAGGCTGCCGTCAGCCAGCGGGTCAGCGGGCCGAGCGGGCGTGCTGCCTGGCCCCCGCCTGCTCCTCCTTACCTTTCACATTTGATTTTTTTTTTCCAGCCTGGTTTAGGCCCCGGCTTCTTCCTTATTTTAGGCTCCTCCGCCTTCTTGGCTTCTTTGCCGTCGCTTTTCTTGCTAGAACCCCTCGGAGAAGGAAGAAGGGCAGCGGTTTAACGCTTGATCTTTTAGTCCTCTCACCTGATCATCCCCGAGCGTAACACCTGGCCACGACGGCTTAGCCCGACGCGTGACCCGGCAAAGCAGGAGCTCACGCACGCGTCCAGCCCACGTGAGCCACGCTATGGTTGCCAGTGCTGGGCTCAGGGATGAGGGATGTGGCCCAGCTTCAATCCGACAGGGAGCTGGGGATGCCCAGGGGCTGAGGCAGGGCCGTGACCTCCAGGCGGGGACGCGGGGAGAACCGAGGCCGTGAAGAAGAAGCCATCACGCCAGCCCGAGCGCGACCAAAGAGCCACAGAGGTGGCACCAGCCCGGAGAGCTCCGCTAATCGCGCGGCAAGGCCCTTACTTCTTCTCGGGGTAAGGCTCGAAGGAGTCGTCTGAAGATTGCACGTTTCTCTTCTCGTTTTCGTCGTCGCTCAAGAAGTCCCTGAGGGAGAGAAGACGCGCTTTACCCAACCGGCACCAGGCTGGCCCCTCTGCACCGGCAGCGCTACGTGTTTGGCGTTCCCAGCGCGTCCCTCTCCCCCACAGCGCAGCAACCGAGGCTCCACGTGTTCTCCGCCCCCGTGATCTCTCCCAAGCAAACGCAGCAAACGGCAGGCTCGGGTCCTTTTAGGACTAGATCTCTGTAAGAATAATTGAACCACCGTCAGGAGAACAAAAAAACCCAAAAACGGCCATTGCTGAAAAAAAACTATTAATCATCGAGGGATGTTGCGATGACTTTCTGTGCTGGGAGAAGTAATTTTGTAGAGCAAGGGTGTCACATAATTGTCTGGCATAGGTTCATCAAGCTGTGAGTCATTCTGAATTCCCTTCCCCGTAGCGGCCACGTAGATTTGGGCTTTTCTTTTTCCTCTTTTAAGTCCTAAGCCACAGAAGCAGCGATGAATTCTGAAGCCAGGGAACGGGCAATAAAGCGTCGCGGCGCTTCCAGCGTGACAGCTGCCAGATCGAGCTGACACGCTGAAATAATTCTGCACGTGGCCATTTGGTACTTTAGACTCGGAGCGGCTGGACTCATTTATCAGTGATTTACAAGCCTCTCTTTAAATGCCTACGCTTGAACAATTGAGCCAAATCTTCAATCATAAAGGCTGCTAAGCTGCCACCACCCCACCCACTCCCACTTCATCGTTCTCCCAGTGAGTACAGGGAGGGGGATTTCTCCCAGCACCACCCCTTGCCTGTGTTCCCACACTGTCCCCGAGCCGCCGCAGAGGGAAACCGCTCCCGGGTGAGGCAGGAGCTCTCGCAGCCCGTCCCGGCAAGGGTCCCGTGTGGTTCCTTCCCCGGGGAACGGAACAGGACTGGGTTTGCTGAAAGCAGCCAGCCACCACGGAAAGCACGGACACGCCAAATCCCTCCACCCCACAGGAGAGGGAGCAGCGAGGCGGGGAGACAAGCACACGGGCAGCGTGAGCCGTGTCGCGGCCACTGCGGAGCCTCTGAGGGTCCTCGAGGGCCAGGGTCGCTCAGGGAGCAAGAGCTCTCTGAGGGCGGCTCATTTCATACTCGCAAAGACGACATTTTTAGGCTATTTTAAAACCCACTCTTCTCTCACCCCTCAGAAAGGTCACTGAACTCGTCTTTTACCCGCTCATCCGACGTTGCAGACAGAACCTGCTTCCCACTCAACTGTCCTAGGGAATGAAGGAGAACACGGTGCGTTACAAGGAAAAGCAGCGACAACGAGCCAGCGGTGACGGCTGCTGAGAAGGAACCGACCTGAAAACACGCGCTCCTCGGTTATTTAACCCAACCCGGTGTGCTCGCAGGTGGCTCTCCCCGCAACCCAGGGACAGGACAGCCTTTAGCTCACAGCTCCCACGAGCAGCTTTTGGTTTCCCCCCAAAGCCACCTGCTCCGTAACCAAAAGACTCGTTCCCGGGTGAGTCCTGGCTGCCGTTCCTCCTGCCAGCAGTGGGCACCTCCCGCGCCTGCCAGAGCTGAGCACAGCCCGACTTCTGCAACTCAAAACGGGTGTTAATCCCTCTCTTCTGGAAGCAGGCGCTCGGGGGAGCTCAGCATCAAGCCCACGTTAACTCAGCCCACCCGGCAACTCTCCTTTGCACCCAAAAGGGGCTCCTGGGCGGGGTCTGGATTGAGCAGAAAGAAATATCTGGAGGTATTTCTGCTGGAGAACATTCTGCCCAGCTCGGCAGGCTGGAGCGGGGCAGTGGGGTCCCACCAGCCCGGCACGGGCAGGTCTCAGCCCCGCGATCAGAGGGGAAACAGCGCACAGGGCGAGAAGACTGTTGCTTTTTCTGCGTGACATGGTTGGCTGGACCTGTGTTTCCCATCCCTTCAGAGCTCCCGAAGAGGGGACCCTGAGCCAGCTCGCCCCCAGGGGCCCAGGGGGAGCTCGGGAGGCGAATCCCTTACCTGTGGCACTGCTCACCGGTGACACGGGCTGCGGCAGGGCTTTCTCCTGCAAGGAGGCCGCGCCATCCAACTGCGAGTGAGACGAGTCTCTGTCCTGCGGCGGCTCATTCTCTGTGTTCAGTGGCACCGCCACGCTCCCTTTGTTGGCAGGCTGCTGGCAAGGAGTCGTCTTTACTGAAGCATGCTGGGGCCTGGGAGCGGGAACAGCCTCGGGATTGTCCGCCCCGTTGTCAGTCAAGCGCTGTGCCGCACTCTTGTTCCATTCCCGTTTGACGGCCAGGGCGCTGTCGACGAGCAGAGCGCTACAGTCCGAATCCGTGTCCATGACGTAGTCGTGCCCGTCACCGCAGCCCCAGACGGCGCGGATGATGCCGCAGTACTCGGAGGACAGCACGCTCTGCAGGCTGGGCACCGAGGGGCAGCTCCCGGCGTGGGCGTGCGTCCACATCACCAGGCTGTGCAGGCACTGGGGGCTTGAGGTGATCAGGTCCACTGTCGAGGGGGAAGAAGTGTCGCTGTCGGTCCTCTGGGCTGACCCTGGGCACAGCCGGCCGCAGGGAGGGACCTACTGCCCCTCGGGGAGGTGACGGGGCTGCGGACCCACTCCTGCGCTGCGCAGTGGGAGACACCCTACAGGCAGGGGCAGCCCCTTTGTTCATTTTACAGCTGAAAGGGTATTTTATGGCTAAAAGCACATTTCTGATTGCCCCCCGATGGTGGCTAGGACAGACCTGGCACTGACACCCACACCCCGGCACCCGTTCGTCTCCACTCAGGGATGCTGGTGCCAGCGTGGATCCTCCCGGGCAGCCAGAGAGGGGGAACCATAACCAGCCACACCAGGGCACAATCCCCCACGCCGAGGAAATCGGGAACTGCCCGGCTGTTTGGTCGCTCCCCAACACCCGTAAAACCCAGCCGCTCATGCGCGGAACCACGCAAAGTGAAAGGGAAGCAACTCTGGGAGCGAGAACTCACCCAAACACGAGGCACCTGCTTCCGTGCCCGGCTGGGGCTGCGCCGTGCCGCTCCTGCAAAAATCCAGAAGGGCACAGTGGGGTCTCAGTGGGGTGGTTACAAGGGGAACCACACGCCAACAGACGGCGATTAAGCAGCTCCCAAAGAGAAAGAAACACACGTACTTTCCTTTCGACCTCGCGTGGCCCGTGGGGGATGCGTTGACCCTCTGGATGAAGGTCCTGAGGACGCTGCGGCATTTGTAGAACTGGGCATGGCACTTCTTGCAGACGAACTGCGGGAGCGCGGGGTCCTGCCGCACCGCCACGCCGACCAGGCGCTGGAAGTCGGCGAAGAAGACCTGGTCCACGCGGCGCTGCTTCTCCGAGTTCTCCCCCATCACCGGCACCTTCCCGAAAGCATTGCGCAGGCTCCTGGAGCTGAACTTCCCGTGGCAGAGGCGACAATAGCCCGTGCTCAGGGCTCTGCCAATTCCTGCGGGGGAATTAGCGGAATCATTTCGAGCCGGTGCGCCCTTCCAGCATCCTGAGGGGGCAGGGAGTTGGGGCACGGAGCTCCTGAGCAGGAAGCTCGACCCGGAGCAGGATAGAAAGTGTCTCTCCCGGTTCAGGGCATCCCCACTGTGCTCTGACTGCTGGAAAACTCCCCAATGCCGCCGATCCCGGTGCCGGTACCACACAGCCCTGCTCGAAACCCTCTGGTCCGTCCACCCAGGGACAGAGAAGGAGCAGGATCCCACCCGGAGCTGTCCGGTGATGACGGAAAGGGCCTTCAGAGCCATTCGGTGTCCAACCGGAGACCGGGACATTGACAGTTCGTCTCCGGCCGCCTGAATTTGACCCATTTGACGGTCAAACTTACCTCACACCGGCAGCCTTCGGCTACCGGCCTCCTCCAAACGGGCAGAGCTGCCGGGGCCGGCGGGGAGGGTCAGCTCCCGCCCGGGCTGCTCAAACTCCTTCGCCCCTCGCCGTTTACGGGCAGCATCGCCTGCCGGCGCCGCGGAGCCCCGGGCAGGGCGATCCGCTCCCGGGCTCTCCCGCCCCGAGCCTCGCCCGCGGGGTGCGGGCCCCCGACCGCCGGTGCCCCCCGCAGCGGCTCCGACCCTCCCCGGGGAGAACCGTCCCGGCGGCCGGAACGTCCGACAGCGGCTCCGGGAGGGCTGCGAGCCGCGTCCCCGCCGCCCTCCCGCCCCGGGGCTCGCCCCGCCGCGGCCTCACCTGCCTCCGGGGCCCCGCCGAGGGCGCCGGGCCGTGCCCAGGCCGGGGCCCACCCCGCGGAGGGCTCGGACCGCGCCGCCGCCTCGTCGCCGCGTTCCGCCGCCCCGCTCCGCCGCCGCGGCTCTGCTCCCGCCGCTCCGGGGCCGCCCGCGGCCGCCAGGAACCGGCCGCGCCGATCGCGCTTCATCGCCGCCGCCGCCGCCGCCGCCGCGGGCCCGGCCCGGCCCGCCCCGCCCCGCGCAGCGCCCCCTGTCGGCCGGGAGGACGCCGCCGGTCCGCCCGCCGAGCCGCTTCCCCCGGCGCCGCCGCCCCGATCGCGCCGTTCCGGGCGGCGGCCGCCATGGCCGCGGCGGCGGCGGGAGAAGGTCCCGGGGGTGGCGGGGGAGCCGGGGCGGGCCGGGCCCTGCAGACCGCCATGAGGGCGGCGAGCGGCGCCTTGGAGATGGACAGCGCCGGGCGGCCGCGGGTGAGGGAGCGCACCCCCGCCCCGGCCCCGGGCCCGGCCTCCCCGGGGGGTCCCCTCGGCCCTGGCGGTGCCGGGAGCGGCAGCGAGGGCACAGGGGGTCCAATAGCGGGCACCGGTCCCACCCTGGCCCCGCCATCCCCGGGGAAGGACCCTCCCCCGCCCGGGTGTCCCCGGGGCTGCGGCCTCTCCCGCGGAACGGGGCTGCCCGGGGGGGCCGCGGCTCATCCCCCGCCGGTTTCTCCGTCAGGAGGCCTACGTGGAGTACCTGAAGAGCATCGCCTTCATCGCCCAGGCCCTGCAGGAGGAGGCGGGGGCGGGCACAGGTAGGGCAGCACCCCCGCAGCCCCCCCGGCCCGTGCCCGCTCCCCGGTCCCAGGCCCGGCGGGGCCGGTGCGAGCCCGGTGCCCCCAGCCCCCGCCCCTCCCCGCAGACGGCGGCGAGGGGGTCACCCCCGACACCCCGAAGATGCTGAAGCTGGCGGAGCAGTGCCTGGAGAGGGTCAAGTCCATCGCGGCCGCGCTGGGTGAGCGAGGGGGGCGCGGGGGTCCTGCTTTGGGGAGCCGAGCCCCCAGGCAGGGGCCGGGCTGGAGGCGAGGGGGGCGCTGCTGACCCCGTCCTTCCCTCCCCAGGGAAATCCCAGGCGAAACCCGCAGCGCAGGAGCGGGGCGGGGGACCCGCTCCCCTGCCCAGGCACCGCCGGGTGTTTTCGGACGAGGGGGGGAAGCTCTCTCCCTTCCTGCCGCCGGAGATCTTCCAGAAGCTGCAGGTCGCCGAGGCGCAGAGCGCACGCAAGTACGTGGGATCGGACACGGCGAGGAGGGAGGGGGCTGCGGGGGTCCCGGGGAAGGGGGGAGCCCGGGTCACAGCACCTGCGGTGGGAGCTGAGGGTTTGTTTGTTCCCCGTAGGGAGCTGACGCCACTGGAGGAAGCGTCTCTGCAGAACCAGAAGCTGAAGGCTGCCTACGAGGCTCGGGTGGCGCGGCTGAACCCCAGCCAGGCCCTGCAGAAGACCTCCCTGGCAAGTGGGGATGCCCCCGGGGTGGGAGGCTGGGGAGGAGGGAGGAGAGAAGCGCCTGGGGGACCCCCTGCACCATCCCCACCACACTGGTGGCCACAGTCTTCAGCGTCCCCAACGCGCCACTTGCTTCGCAGACACTGTCCCTGCAGCGGCAAATGATGGAGAATCTGGTGATCGCCAAAGCCCGGGAGGAGACCGTATCCTTCCTGGTGTGGGAGAGCTCTGAGCACCTGGCAGAGCCCCGCGCCCTGTCCCTGGGCCACACCAATCCCACGTGGGCCTTTGGGGTCCCGGTGCTGTCCTACCACCAGCTGACTGGGGAGATTGAGGTGGGAGAAGGGCTGATCTCGACCCGCAGGGCGGTGGGCAAGCAGTGCAGGAGCTCTGAAGCCTTAACTCTGCCGTGGCTCAGCTGCAGCGGAAAATGGAGGAGCGGCGGCTGCGGCTGCAGGAGGCTGCCAACCGGTGAGCGGGGGCGTCACGGCGGGGACCCTGGGGGCCGCAGGGCTGTGGGATCCTCATCTGGCACCACTGCATCCCCCAGGAGGTTCTCCAGCAGCGTGGCCCTCACCCCCGAGGAGCAGGAGCAGAGAGCTCTCTACGCCGCCATCCTCGAGTATGAGCAGGATCATGTGAGTGCACGCTGGAGGCTGCGGCCATGGGTGCCGCGGGGACACAGGACTGTGCCGCGGGGGCAGGATGCATGCTGCCGTGGGTGCCGTGGGGCGAGACGCCTTGACACCCCTGGATGCTGCTGGGGCAGGGGCTGTGCTGGCCCTGAGCACTGTGGGGGCAGGGGGCTGTGCCCGCCCCACTGACAGACCACGGCTGCTCCCCAGGACTGGCCGAGGCAGTGGAAGGCCAGGCTGAAGCGGAGCCCAGCAGATCTCTCCCTGGTGTCAGGGCTCTTCTCCTGCCTCCTCAGGTAGTGCTGGGCATGAGGATGGGTCCTGCTTGGAGTGAGGGGGTCACGGCCACTCACTGGTGCCCCCTGCCCACCCCTCACTCCCCTTGCCCACTCTCTCCCTCCTTTTCCAGCTGCCCCGAGCACCCCATTGCCCAGCTCCTGCGGCAGCTGCAGTGTGGGGTGTACACCCGCCTCTACCCAGCTGTCAGCCAGGGCATGGCCGACGCTGCCCCGGCCTCCCCCACCGGCCTCTCCTTCCTCTCGCTGGACGCAGGGGGCTTGCTGCCTGCTGAGCCAGGGGGCCGCCGGCTCCGAGCCTCCCGCAGCCTCCATTGCATGTTCTCGGTGCCCGAGCACGGCCCGGCCGCGCTGCGGCACAGCCTCTCCAGCACACCCCTCGCTGATGGCACCCCGCGGGTGGAGGGCGGCTCGCCGGCACCAGCCCCCCAGGCCCCCCGGGAGAGCTCCTTCGAGGATCTGGAGCGGTTCCTGGCATCGCCCGAGGGTTGGGCTCCCGCAGAGCCTCCAACTGGCCCTGAGCAGGAGGCGACGACGCTGCCAGAGCAGCTGAAGGGCATCGTGCGGGACATCCACAACGCCATCGGTGAGGGATGGCCACTGGGCTCTGGGAGCTGGCGAGGAGTGGGCAAGGGGCGCTGGGGGGCCCTGTTGTTTTAGCCAGGGAGGACGAGGGGTGTCTTGTGAGCACCCATCGAGCGCGCTGCGTAACTCGCCCCTTCCCAGACAGGCTGCTGTCACTGACACTGCTGGCCTTCGAGGGGCTGAACACGGCTGCCGGCAAGGACCAGTGCCTGGCCTGCCTGGAGGAAGCCTTCTTCCCGCCACTCTGGGCCCCGCTGCTGGCCCTCTACAGGTAACGCGGCCCAGGGGGCCAGGCTGAACCCCCTCTGGCCCCCCACAGCCCCCTCCCTGGCAGCCCTCACCTTTGTGCCCACAGGAGTGTGCACCGGCCCCGCGAGGCTGCCCTGGCGCGGAGCATGGAGCGACACCGGCACGCTGGCCCCGCCGACATGGGGCTGTCGTCCCGGCTCTTCCCGCCAGCCCCCGGCTGCCCCGCGTACGCCTCAGCCGTCGAGGACCTGCGCCTCATCCCGCTGGAGACCTGTCCCCGCAGAAAGCTGGAGTGTATCGGTGCGGGGCTGGGGAGGGGAGGCCGGACTGGCAGAGGGGGGGAAGTCTGTTGGGGGTCGGTGGGGTGACCCACAGCCCCCCGCTCTGTTCCGCAGTGCGAGCCCTGCGCGGCATCTGCGAGTGCGCTGAGGAGTACTGCGGCGCCCGCGACAGCCGGACCCCCGCTTCTGCCGCCATGTGAGTGGAGGCTGGGGAGGGGGACAACCAGGGTGCAGGTGGGGGGCTGGAGCTGCGTGTTGGGGTCTGACGGTCACTGTTGTCCACAGCGGAGCGGACGACCTGCTGCCCATCCTGTCCTTCGTGGTGCTGCGGACGGGGCTGCCCCAGCTGCTCTCCGAGTGCGCCGCCCTGGAGGAGTTCATCCACGAGGGGTAGGCACCGGTCCCCGTCCTGGGGGCAGGGGTGCTGGGGACCAGAGGTGTGGGGAGGGGAGCCGATGGTTGTGCAGGGTGGTCATGGCGGTGTCCTGGCCACAATGTTGACTCTAGGGGTGGCCATGGGGGTTTTGCCATGGGGCTGTCTGGGGGGGGGGTGTCCCGGTCGTGGCTGTGGCCATGGGGGTGTCCATGGGGGTGCCCCAGTCATGAGAGCGTCCGTGGGGGTGTCTGTGATGGTGTCCATGGGGGTGTCCATGGGAGCACCGCAGCCATGAGTATCTCTGGGGGTGCCCTGGGAGTGATGGCGGCCATGGGGGTGTCCGTGGGGGTACCCCAGCCTTGATGGGGTCCTTGGGAGTGTCTGTGACGGTGTCTGTGGGGGTGTCCCTGTCGTGGGGGGTGCAGGTACCTGATCGGGGAGGAGGGGTACTGCCTGACGTCCCTGCAAAGCGCCCTGTCCTACCTGGAGTCCCTGCAGTGAGGAGCCGCCACCGGGGGGACCCTCTCCCGCCACCCGTGGCAGGTGCTGCCGCCCCCCCGGGCCGGGGGTGGGGTCCGGGGGTTCAGCCGGGGGGGCGCTAGGGCCCGGGGGAGTCTGTGGCAGGGGGTGGGAGGTTGCCGCTGCTCGCCCCGCTCGCCAGGGGGCGCTGTGGGCGCGGGGACATCCCCGCCCACTGGGGGCGGAGCTTCGTGTGAGGCACCGCCCATCCCGCTGACGTCACTGCCCGCGGTGGGCGTGGCGCGAAAAGCGGGAAGCGGAAGCGGGGACGGGAGGTGCGGGGGGAGCCGGGGGAGCACGGCGGCGGGGGGGAAATACCGGGGACGGGGGGGTGGCACCGGGGGGGAGTCGTCCCGGGAGAGCACAGCGGGGCGGGGGCACCGGGAGGAACCGGCCGGGGGAGCACGGCGGGAGGAGGTGGACCGAGGAGACCCGGAAACGGGGAAGGGAGCGGTCCGGGCGGAGCGTGTCGGGGGAGGGAACGCGGGAGACCGGGAGGGACCGGCGCTGGCGGCAGGGGGCGGGGTGGGCTCGGGTACTTGGCTGGGGAGCAGGAGGTGGATCTGGGAGCCAGGGTGGGGGGGGGTCTCACGCTGCTGCCCCCCCCAGGATGTGCGCGGGCTCGGCGCTGCGGCGGGACTACGGGCCGGAGTACCGGCAGGAGTACCGGCGCTGCCTGGAGCGGGAGTTCCGCCAGGGCCGCGCCGGGCCCTGCTCCGATCACTCCTTGGGGGAACGGCTGCGACAGCGGCTGCGGCGGGAGCCGGGGGTGCTGGGGGCTCTGCAGGAGGACGGCCCCGCCATGCTGTCCCGCGGGCTGCAGGGCCACCGGGACGCGGGGCCGGCGCTGCGGGGTCTGGCTGGAGCCTTCCGGCTGCTGGAGCTGGCGGCCGTCAACCTCTACCTCTTCCCTTGGCGCAGAGAGTTCGGCACCATCCTGGTGAGGCCCCACGCCGGGTGGGGAGGGGCGCCAGTGGGGTTGTGGGGTGTCTCCAGCCGTACCCTCTCTCTCTCGTTGCAGACCTTCTCTGGGGCCTACGTGCACTCGCTGCGCCCGGCGCTCCCCGAAACGGACCTGGTGCGGAGTTTCGGCCGGCTGGGCTATGAACGGCGTGACCAGCACCGCCTGACTGTCTGCCGGCCGCCCCCGGGGCCCGACCTGGTGGCTGCCGCCTGCGGCTTCTTTGCCTGCCGCCTGGAGTGCGAGATCCTGGCCGAGGTGGTGCAGCGGCTGCGCCCACTCCAGCCTCACCCCGAGGACTTGCTGCAGGCACGCCAGGAGGCCGGGGACGTGGAGGCCTGCGTGGAGATGCTGCGGCAGCTGGGGACGCGGCCCGAGGCGGACGCCAACTGCGACGACAGCGTGGATCTCTACCAGGAAGCGCCGTCCGGTTGGGAGGACATGGGGGGAGAGGATGCAGCTCCTGCTCCGTGGAGGGACCCTGGGAGCCCACAGGGCTGGGATGGCTGCGGAGATGGCGAGTGCAGGCAGGAGCCGGTGCCCTCCTCTGGCAACCTCCACCCGGACACCTCCTCTTTCTCCTCTCGACTTTTCCTGGAGCAGGAGCTCAGCGGAGCTGGCAGCCCGCGCTCTGTGGCGAGCAGAAGCCCCCAAGTGGTGGGGGAGCCAGATTTACCCCCTGCTGCCCCCCAGGAAGACCCCCCCGAGCTGCCCTGCTACCAGCTGCACTCCTGCCTGCGCCGGGGCTCGCTGCCGTCCTACTGCTGCACCACCTGCCAGCAGCTCCACGCCGGCGCCTGCGCCGCCGGGCAGGCCTGCCGCAGCCGGCACCACGGCCAGGAGCTGCGCAGCGAGAGGCAGCGGCGGCTCTGGCTGCAGAGGACAGAGGTGGACATGTTGCTGGCTGACAGCTCCAGCTCCCGGTCCTAGCACCCCTGGGGGGCTGCTGGCCGTGCTGGTGTCCCCCGCCCCACCGCAGCTGGAAGGGGATGGTGACAGCCACCACTCAGCCCTGGGGACAACTCGCCGGACCCCCGCGCCCACTGTAACCAGCTCAGCGTCTCAGTAAAGTGCAGCTGCCTCGCAGCATGGTGGTCTTGCCTCCTGCCCTGCTGGGGTGGGAGGGGGCAGACAGAGCATACCCGCTCCTGAGGAAGGGACAGAGCCTGCACTGTGGCACTGTGACACCTGTGGGGCTCTGCTTAAGGGCATTTTAGGGGGACAGCACCTGGAGGGGATCCTGCTTCTCCCTGGGGCTGGATGTGTGACACCAGAGTGGGACAGAGCAGGGCCCCAGGTTCTCCCAGCCCAGCTGGATCAGAGGGACGAGGCGACTCACTCCCCACTGCTGCTGCAGGTGCTTTTATTGATGGCAAAGTTGAGGTTCTCCCATGGGGCTGTTCCCACCAGCACCCCAGCATCATCTTGGGGGGCCCTGGGCCTCGTCTCTCTCTCCTGCCCCCGTGGTGCTGCCCAGCTCCAGGGCAAGAGACACATATGAGAGTTTGCTCCCCAGGCTGTCCCTGCAGGTGAACTGAATTCGGGAGTCGTCCTGGGAAGGGATGGAGCCTGCAGGGCTGAGGAAAGCTCTCGTAGCCATGCTGTCTCCCGTGGGCCGGGGCTCAGGGCTTGCTGCGCTTGGCCTGGCTCTCCGTCCCCGCGCTGCCAGCAGCCGCCCGCTTGTTGCGGTGGTGGGGGAAGGTGGGCATGAGCTCCGGCTCACAGGCTGTGGGGCAGAGACAGGAGGTCAGGGTGGCCCAGAGCGCCCTGGCCTAGCCCCGTGGAGGGAAGTTTACTCACGCAGGGGTTTCTCCTTGAAGTAGGAGCTCTCCAGGCAGTCTTTTGCTGTCGCCCTGCGGGGACAAGGGGACGTGGCAGGCACCTCTCCCCATCCCGAAGGCACTGACCTGCCCCCCAGCTCTGGGAACAGCCTCGGCAGGTGGGTTTTTCCTCCCCAGTCCTGCCCCCGTGGAGCTGCCGGCAGCTCTTACCGCTTCTTGGGGTCATACATGAAGAGGAAGTTGAGCAGCCGCAGCCCGGCCTCCGACAGCCAGGGGAACTTGTGCTTGAGGTTGTTGTAGGGCTGCTTCCGCAGGGTGTACTGGCTGGCCAGGGGCAGCTTGGAGAACCCCTGGGGGGGGTGGGAGCGTGAGGCAGAGGTAGGAGGGGCGGGCAGAGGTGGGTAGGGGCCTCGCTCTCACCGGCCAGATGTGGTCGTTGGGCGTCCCCAGGAGCTGCACGATGAGATCAATCTGGTGGATCTCGGAGGTGCCCGGCAGCAGCGGCTTGTGGGCCAGCAGCTCGGCCAGGATGCAGCCCATGGCCCTGCGGAGCAGAGGACACAGGTAGGGGTCAGGAGAAGCCCCTCTGACAACCCCTCTGCGGGTTTGCAGCCCCCTGCTGCCCTCTCCTTACCACATGTCGATGCTGGTGGTCTGCGTCGTCATCCCCAGCAGCAGCTCAGGTGCTCGGTACCTGCGCAGGGGACAGCACCATCTCAGACACCTTGGCAGAGCCCCTTGCCCAAGTCACCTGCAGCCCCCCCATGCCGACTGCTCACCACAGCGTGACGACTTTGGGGGTCATCGGCTTCGGCGGCATCCCGTAGGTGCGTGCCAGTCCGAAATCAGCTGTGACAGAGACTCGAGGTCAGGAGAGAGGCAAGCTCCTCGCTCTGACCATGTCACAGAGCGGGCAGGCAGCGGCGATGGGCAGCAGCCAGGGGCTGACCTATCTTCACGCAGCCCTTGTCCGTCATGAGCAGGTTGGACACTTTGAGATCCCTGCAGGGGAACAGAGCGTGGCAGGTCAGCACCGTCCTTCGGGCACGGCTCCTCCCGTACCTCCGTGCGCTTCCCCAGGGCTCGCAGGCAGCTGCGCAGCCCCGGAGCCCAGCCATCACGAGGAGAAGCGAATCCCATAGTTCGGCAGTCTCCCTGCCCTGCCAGCACTCCCGCCGATTCCCACCAAACCCCCAACCTCGGAGCTACTCCACGGGGGGCTGCTCACTCCCAGGACACGTGTGTGGGAGTCTGGGGGCTCAGTAGAGGCTCCCTCCCACCAGTCCCTTCTCCCTGCACCCCCTTTCCCACCACATCCCTCCCGCTGCCCCCACCTGTGGATGATGTAGTTCTCGTGAAGGTACTGCAGGCCCTTGAGGACTTGCAGGATGATGCACTTCACCTGGAGATGAGGACAGGAGCTTCTGTGGGAGCAGCACCAGCCAGGCAAACCCCCAGAAGTTAAACCCCCTCGGGCACCCTGCCATCAGCCACTGCCCTGCGGTGCCTCAGTGCCCCGTGACCTCCCAGAGCAGCTCGCAGGCTGGCTGGGGGCATATCTTCTCCTAGCTCCGTTTCCCTGCCAGTTTGCTCCAGCTTGGAAAGTCCCTGGAACATTCTGCAAGAGCCAGCTAAGCCCAGGCTCTCCACACGGCCCAGGATTCCCAGCGTTCCCCAATCCTGCTGAGTCCACACCAGTGGTCAGCATGTTCTGGCGGGAGTGGAAGCACCCTCTGAGGGGTGCTGTACCCAAAGCCTGGCCCCACCTTTACCTGAGCCTCTGAAAAAGGTGTCTGCATGTTCTCAAGAAGGCTGGCTAGGTCCTGCTCACAGTAGCCCATCACCAGGAAAATACTGTCATAGACAAGACGTAGTCAGGAGCACCTCTGTGGTGCCATGAGAGGTGACTCAAGGCACCAGAAAGGGTCTGAAAGGTGGCAGAGGACAACAAGGGGACCATCACCTCTCCAGATGGTTCCCTACAACCACCTCCTTCAGCTCCACGATGTTAGGATGCCGAAGCTGGAGGAGCAGCGTGATCTCCCGCAGGCTGCTGATGGGCATTCCTGCGGAGAGCAACTGCCGCGCTGCACGACTGCTTCGAGCAGGGGCCGGGGACGCTCCCATAGGAGCTGCCCCCGCCACACTGTCCCCGCTCCTCCATTACCGTCTTTCTCGTTGTCCATCCGCACCTTCTTCAGCGCCACGGTCTCATCTGTTAAAGTGTCCCGGGCCCGGTCTGGAAGAAAACACAGGCCACCGTCGGTTCTGTCGCAAGCTGGTGGGACCCCTGCGCTCAGGACCCTCCTCTCAGCTTTGGTTTCCCCTCCACAGAATCACAGAATGTTTGGGGTTGGAAGGGACCTCAGAAGATCATCTAGTCCAGCCCCCCTGCCAGAGCAGGGTCACCTACAGTAGGTCACACAGGAACGCATCCAGGCAGGGTTTGAATGTCTCCAGAGAAGGAGATTCCACACTCTCTCTGGGCAGCCTGTGCCAGGGCTCTGTCACCCTCACAGTGAAAAAGCTTTTCCTAATGTTTTTGTGGAACCTCCTATGTTCCAGCTTGTATCCATTCCCCTTTGTCCTGTCACTGGACATCCCTGAGAAGAGCCTGGCTCTGTCCTCCTGACACTCACCCTTTACATATTTATAAACATTAATGAGGTCATCCCTCAGGCTCCTCCAAGCTAAAGAGACCCAGCTCCTTCAGCCTGTCCTCACCAGGGAGATCTTCCACTCCCTCCATCATCTCTGTGGCTGTGCTGGGCTCTTTCCAGTAGTTCCCTGTCTCTCTGGAACTGAGGGGCCCAGAACTGGACACAATATTCCAGATGTGGCCTCACCAGGGCAGAGCAGAGGGGCAGGAGGGCCTCTCTCGACAGCAGCCCCTCCGGCCCAAGAGGATGCTGCAGCCCACTCAGGAACTGGCTCTGCCCCCCACCCCGAGAGATCAGCCGGCACTGCACTCACACACTATGCCGTAGGTGCCCTCGCCGATCCGATTCAGCTTCTCGAACTCCTTCACACTCCGGCATCTTCCAAGCTAGGATAAGAGGGAAGCGGTAACTCCGAGGCAGGTCCCAGTTTGGGGCCATGAGGACAAGCTCCACACCACCCCTCTCACTGCCCGCCCAACTGAGGAGCCTCCTTGCCCTCACAGAATGGTCAGGGTTCGAAGGGAACCTCCAAAGATTATCTAGTCCAGCCCCCCTGCCTGAGCAGGATCACGGGGAGCAGGTTGCACAGGATGGCATCCAGGCAGGTTTTGAAAGTCTTCAGAGATGGAGACTCCGCAATCTCTCTGGGCAGCCTGTTCCAGTGCTCTGCCACCCTCAAAGTAAAGGAGTTCCTCCTCATGGTTAGGTTGAGCTTCCTATGGCTGAGTTTGTGCCTGTTATCTCTTGTCCTCTTGCTGGGCACCACTGAAAAAAGACTGGCCCCACTCTCCTGACACCCACTCTTTAAGTATTTATCAGCACTGATAAAATCCCCCCTCAGTCTTCTCCAAACTCAGAAGTTCCAAGTCCCTCAGCCTTTTCCTCACAAGAGGGTTGGGACACTTCTCCTATGAGGACAGGCTGAGAGTTAGCCTGGAAAACAGAAGGCTCTGCGGAGACCTTGTAGCAGCCTGCCAGTACCTGAAGGGGCTACAAGAAGGCTGGAGAAGGACTTTTGACAAGGGCCTGTAGTGACATGACAAGGGGTAACAGGTGGAAGCTGGAAGAGCACAGGTTTAGACTAAATCTAAGGAAGAAGTTTTTTACCCTGAGGGTGGTGAGACACTGGTCTAGGGAGGCTGCGGACACTTGGAAGTGTCCAAGGCCAGGTTGGATGGAGCCTTGGGCCACCTGATCGTTAAAAAAAGTGTGTCCAGTAGTTTTAGGGAGGTTCTCCTTCCCCTCTACTCTGTCCTGGTGAGACCACACCTGCAATCCTGTGTCCAGTTTTGGGCTCCCAGTTCCAGAGAGACAGGGACCTGCTGGAGAGAGTCCAACGGAGAGCTACAAGGATGATCGAGGGATCTGAACATCCCTCCTGTGAAGAGAGACTGAGAGAACTGGGGCTGTTCAGCCTTGAGAGGAGATGGTTGAGAGGGGATCTTACTAACGTATAGAAATATCTGAGGGGCGGGTGTCAAGAGGAAGGGAACAATCTCTTCTCAGTAGTGTCCAGCAACAGAACAAGGAATAATGGGTTTAAGTTAGAACATGGGAAGTTCCACCTCAGCATGAGGAGAAACTTCTTGGCTGTGCGGGTGCCGGAGCCCTGGCCCAGGCTGCCCAGAGAGGGTGTGGAGTCTCCTGCTCTGGAGACTTTCCAACCCGCCTGGACGCGTTCCTGTGGGGCTGCCCGGGGTGACCCTGCTCTGGCAGGAGGTGGCACTGGGTGATCTCTGGAGGTCCCTTCCAAGCCCCAACACTCTGTCATTCTATGATGTAGTGGAAGACACACCAGCTGTGGCAGGGGGGTTGGAACTAGACGATCTTTAAGGTCCCTTCCAACCCAAACCATTCGATGACTCCCACAACATATTCTCGCTCCCCAGTCACCTTCGCAGCCCTTTGCTGCCCCCTCCCCGCCAATTCCCTATCCTCCTCGAACCGGGGAGCCCAGAACCAACCACAACATTCCAAACGCGGCCTCACCAGGGCCGAGCCGAGCATCACCCGCAGTCGACCCGCTCCCGGCCGCCCCCAGCCCAGGCCCACCCCCCCCCCCTCCTCAGCAGGCCTCGGGCCTACCCACACCTCGGGCCTACCCACACCTCGGGCCTACCCACACCGCGGGCCCTGAGGACTCCGGGACCCTCCTCCCGCACACCGCGGCACCCCAGGGAACCCCTCCCGGCTCACCCGGTCAGCCGCCGGCACCTCGAAGAACCCTTCGCCCCGCAGCCGCCGCAACCTCAGCGGCTCCAGCTCCCCCTCGGCGGAGCCTCCCTCCGCCATCACGTCGGCGCGTGCTCCCGCGCATGCGCCGCGCTCCCTAGCAACGGTTGCTAGGCACGGCGTGACCACGCCCCCCTCTTTAAATAACCATCCCCGTGGCCACGCCCCCCTTTCCCCCATGCTCTCGCGAGAATTCCACCCGGAAGCGGCAGTGCGGCAGAACCCGGAAGCGGCGGAGGCAGGATGGACGGTGAGAGGGTGGAAGCCGCCGGTTTAACGGGGTTTCGCCGTTTTTTGTGAGGGTTTGAGGGGTTGGGACGTGGCTTGATGGGCACGGAGAGGGGGTGGGGTGATGGTGGAGGGCGGGGACACCATGAGAGGCCGGGACCGGGGGCCGGGGACCGGGGACGGGGCTAGGCCCCGTCCCCGGTCCCCGGCCCCCGGTCCCGGCCCTGGCGGTTGCCGCCTCTGAAGCGATTTTTTCCTTTTTTTTCCAGACACGCTCTTCCAGCTGAAGGTGAGGGTCGCGCCCTCCTGTCTCCACAGATCCCCGGTCACGGAGAACCGGTGACAGCCTCTCCCGGAGGGACCTCGGGGATTGATTCGGGGCTTCTCCCGCTGCGACCCCGTGACAGGAGGAGGCCCCTGATACCCGGGAGGCTCGGGGGAGCCGGGTTTGTCCCCCGGGGGGGCTGCCGTTACCGGCGCTTACCGTGGAAAACGGGGACGAAACGGATTTCCCGGTTTACCGGGAGCTGCCTAATCCTCGGCGGGGGGGGGGGGGGGGGTGTCTATCTCCCCCGCCAAGCGCTGCGGCTGGAGCTCCGGGGTGTCCTAACGCTGACCCGTTTCTTTTTCCGCAGTTTACGGCGAAGCAGCTGGAGAAACTCGCCAAAAAAGCCGAGAAAGACTCCAAGGCGGAGCAAGCCAAAGTCAAAAAGGTGGGTGGGAGCTCGTCGCCTGCCCATCCTGCCTCCCGCTGCGTTCTGTGAAAGGGTCGGAGAAAGGGGCGGGTTCCTCCGAAGGTTTTAAATCCGCCCCTCAGCTCTCAACCCCGCCGGGTGGGTGTGGCCCGTCCCTTCGAGGGATGTAATTCTCGTTCAGGGGTCACGGGAGAGCTGTTTCCTGCTGGAAACCTGTCGGGCGGGATCGGAGCGCGCTCTGAACCTGTGCGAGCCGGCTGCCCTTTTGCCTTTCCAGGCCCTGCAGCAGAAGAATGTGGAGTGCGCTCGTGTCTACGCGGAGAACGCCATCCGCAAGAAGAACGAGGGGCTCAACTGGCTCCGCATGTCCTCCCGGGTGGATGCGGTGGCCTCCAAGGTCCAGACGGCCGTGACGATGAAGGGGGTAAGAGCCTCTGCCCGGGCCTGGGGCGTTCGGAGGGGTTTGTGCCCTGCACAGAGCGAACCTGGGCTCTTGTCCTCGCGCTGCCCCGAACCACCTTGGGCTTCCGTGTCCCCAAGAAGTATCCTGCCAAGCGCCGTGGTTAGCTCAGACCCTCTGAGGCAAATTCAGCCTCTGAAAAGGCCTCCTGGGATGGCCTTGTGACGGGGCTGCTTCGTTGGGGGCGTGAGGAAAATCCTTATCCTGTGGCTGCCCAGAGAAAGAGGCTCCTGCCTGGAGCCCCTTCCCTCCTGGTGCGCACGAGGGCGGTGGGCTGGGACCCGGCCGGCCGGCAGCCCTGCCCGAGGGCTGGATACACCCGCAGCCGGGCTGAACCTGAGCTCGCTGCCGTCCCTGGGAAGCAGACAGAGCTCCTCCTGCCTCGCAGCACTGCCACAAGCGTTGGAAACAACAGTTCCGTGCTCGCTGGCCTGGGTTTTACTCTCAGCAGTGACGTTGGCCCACTTTTGGGGAACGTCCGTGATGCAGTCTCCTCTTGCAGGTGACGAAAAACATGGCCCAGGTGACCAAGGCCTTGGACAAGGCTCTGAGCTCCATGGACCTGCAGAAGGTGTCTGCCGTGATGGATAAATTCGAGCAGCAGGTTCAGAATTTGGATGTTCATACGTCGGTAAGTGCCAGAACCAGAGCTTGGAATCACAGAACTATAGAATTGTTTTGGCTGGAAAAGACTTTTAAAACCCTCGAGTCCAGCTGTTAACCCAGCACCACCGTGACCACTAAACCGTGTCCCTCAGCACCACGTCTGCCTCCAGGGATGGTGACTCCACCACTGCCCTGGGCAGCCTGTGCCAACGCTTCACCACCCTTTCAGTAAAGGAGTTCTTCCCCGTATTGAATCTAAACCTCCCCTGGAGCAGCTTGAGGCTGTTTCCTCTTGTCCTATCACTTGTCATCTGTGAGAAGAGACTGGCCCCACCTCGCTACACCCTCCTGTCAGGGAGCTGCAGAGAGTGAGAAGGTCTCCCCTCAGCCTCTTCTCCAGACTAAACAGCCCCAGCTCCCTCGGCTGCTCCTCATCACACGTGTTCTCCAGACCCTTCAGCACCTCTGCTGCCCTACTATGGATTCACTCCAGCCCCTCAGTGTCCTTCTTGTTTTGAGGAGCCCAAAACTGAACACGATGTTTGAGGTGTGGCCTCACCGGCACTGAGTACAGGGGGACAGTCCCTGCCCTGCTCCTGCTGGCCACGCTGCTGCTACGTCACCCCGCGGTTGGGCTCGAGGGCACCAGTGGTGACGTGGGGTCTGCACCCAGTTCTTTGGGGGAAACCGGGCCGAGCGGCGTCGTGGGTGGGTTGGGATGACAGGGCTGTCTCTTGTCGCAGGTCATGGAGGACTCCATGAGCTCTGCCACCACGCTGACCACGCCGCAGGAGCAGGTGGACAGCCTCATCGTCCAGATCGCGGAGGAGAATGGCCTGGAGATCATGGACCAGCTCAGCCAGCTCCCCGAGGGCGCTTCGGCCGTTGGAGAGAGCTCGGTCCGCACCCAGGAAGACCAGCTGTCGCGGAGGTTTGTCCTCTCCTGGATCCTTGGCCAAGCGTCGAAGTGGTTTGAGGGATCCCTCAGGGAAGGAGTTAGCCAAGCGGACACCGAGCCGTCTCTCTCACGCTCAGGCTGGCCAGAGCTCAGCGTTCCCTGCACAGGCAGGCGAGGTGGTCGCTGGGGGCTGTGAGACCGCTCCGGGGGTGGCTTTTGGCACTCGGCGGCGAGCTCTCGCCGCCGAGGTGCAGAACAGCCGCTCCCTGCTCTGTGCTCGTCCTCACGCAGCTGCTGCTGCTCTGGCAACCTTCAGGCAGCTCCGGGAACAGGCTGTTTCCCTGGAACTGCCCCAGGAGAAGCTCAGTAAACTTCCTCTCCCCGCTGCCTCCCCACGCGGCCGCACTGGGGTCCATCTGGGGACAGTCCCTTGGCTGTGTTGCAGGGTCCTGGGAGCTGGGGACAGTCCTGGGAGAGGGACTGGGTGGGCTGCAGTGACCAGACTCCCGGGCTGCCCTCCTCCCGGGGGGAATTCTTGCACCTCTGCCACGGAAGGGAGGTTTCTGGGCGGTCAAAGAGCCGTTTCCTGCTGCCCTCACGTTGGTTCTCTCTCGTGCTCTCCCTTCCAGGTTGGCCGCCTTGCGGAATTAACATCTCCTGCCGGCCCTGCGGACTGCTGCCCCGCGCCGGCGGCGGTGCGGCGTGTGGGGCGGAGGGGCCCGGGACTCCTTCCCCACCTCTGCTACATCCTTGCTCGACACGCCGGCCAGGTGGAGCCGGCCGTCCCCTCCTCCGGCAGCACGTCCCTGGCCCTGCCTGCGTTTAGACTCTTCTTTTGGGGTGCAACGGTGACGACTTTTCCCAGAGCAGGCAGCGATCCTGGCAGGTGGCTTCTGAGCGGAGACGGCCTCTCTCTGGGCTTGAGGAACACTTTGCTGGTTCTGATTTCAGGGTGGTTTTTTTGTTGGTTTCTTTTTTTCTAGTTTGTTTGTTGTTTTTTTTTTTCCATTTGAGAGCTGCTGCCGCTGTGTTCTGAACAGCGGCCCCACGACGCAACGTCCCCCGCTCCCGATGTAACACTAAAGAAATCCTGGAGGAGGGTTTGCGGCATCTTTGGGGGTGCTGCTCACCCCGACTCCCCCGTGCGTCGCAACCTCTGTCGGGGGCTGTTTCCAGCCGGGTCTCCGAGCCACAGGCTGCGTTTTCCTCGGGGTCTGCAGCCAGGAGCAGGGAGATCCCCACGGGAAGGGTTGTTCTGCCGGCCGTGGGGTTTCTAGGAAGGTCAGTGCCTTGCAGGAAGGGGAGGTTACGCCGTGGCAGCTCTTCCCTCGCAGCAGCCTTCCCCCTTTGCAGACTTCGCCTCGCCGATTGCTAGCTCCTCGTCCTGCCAGGCCAAACCTCCCCGGAGCTCTGCACCACAAAGTGACCTTTGAGACGCTTGTCCCGCCCCACGCGAGCCCCGCCGTGTGTGTGTGCGTGTAAATCCATGCATTCCCCAGCTCCGGCTGCTGGAAATGATTACCCAGTCCCTGCCTCGGTACTCGGTGGTCGGGGGTGGATCGCAGCAGCTCTCACCTCTGGGCTCGCTGCCGTGGTGGCTGCAGCCCCGTCCCCAAATGTCCCTGCAGGCGGATGGGAATGACAGTCAATGTTAAACCATCCTGAGAGCGCCTCTGCTTGTGGCTTGTCCCGTGGATGTCTGCTGCCGTTCCCTCCCCGCTGTCCCCACGTTGTGCTGCTGCTCGCGGAATGCCAAGCCTGGCTGGAGGAGAGGGAGCCGATTCCCCCATCCCCTCTCCTCCTGCTGCTCCCTGGGGAAAACTTGTCCCTCAGAGCCTTCCCCCGGGGATGAAGTTTTCCGTACCTGTTCCTCTGAGGTGCTGGGTTGACAGGAAGCTCGCTGGGAAGGGAATGTCATTTCCTTTGGCAAGGAGGAGCTGGGCTCCAGGCCACAGGCTGTCGAGGAGAGCCGTGCGGCTGCAGCGCTAAGCTCGGGGCAGCTTTTACAGGGAATTTTAAGGCACGTACGGCTGCTGCTTTGGGCTGCGCCGAGAGGAGGGAAGGAAAGGCGTAGGGGAGAGGGCAAGGAGTTCTCTCCCGCTCCCGGAATCAGGCCAGGGGCCATCTCCCCAGCGCTTGCAACACAAACACTTTTCACTGTTTTATTTCTTCCGAGTTCAGTGGCCTTGGCAGCGTGTGTCGAGTGACCGACAGAAGCCTTTCTCCCCACACAGTGGAAGCTGAGCAGGAAGAGGGGGCTTGGGGTAAAGTCTGCAAGTCACTTGTGTGGGGTGGAGGGTCGCATCTTGTGCCCCCTCCTGATGGGCTGAAAGCAGGAGTCCCCTGCGGAGGCTTGGGCCAAGGTCCCTGGCTCCTGCTGCCCGGTGCGGGGGCTGCCGGTGGGGCTGGGGGCCGGGACGTGCCCTGCAGCTCCTGGAAGTGCTCCTTCTTCCAGCGTGATGTTTCTCCACGGTTTCTTTCGTGTGCTTTTTTTAAAGATTGTCTCATTTATGTTTTTCTCCCTCTTCTCCAACCCCCACTGCCGATTACCTCGTGCTGTTTTAAATAAACAATCTCTGAACATCCACTGTGGTGCATCCAGGGGCTCAGATTTGTAGAGAGGGGGGTCTGTGGTCCCCTCTGCCTGTGGTGCAGCTTGGTGGCTGCATCCTGGCCGCCACCTGGTGCGGAGGACCCAGGGCTGAGGGCAGCAGGAAGAAGGGGCCGATGCTGCTCCTCTCGCCCCGGGGAAGGGAAGTGGTCATGGCAGAGGTCACCGGTTCCCTTCGTGCAGCTGAAACGGGCTGAGCCATGGCCCCAGCACGGCCGACGCCGGCTCAGGGAGGCCAGGGCCGCCGGCTCAGCTGAGTTCCTCTCCTCAGCCCTCATGGGGATAAAGTTGGGCTCCCCAAGGGGATGATTCCTGGCTCCTCACCCCACCGAGGGAGCCCTGGCGTTTTCCGCCCCGCTCCTGCCATCGGTACCTGCCGGCAGCAGCCTCGCCCGCGGGGTTCGGTGGCTGAGGCGGCCGTTCCGGTGCCCCTTCGCTGTGCCCGTCCCTTCCCGGTGCTGGGCTGGCAGAGGGGCTCTGTGCCTCCGCCAAGTTGCGAATGCCACAGGAAGGTGGCTCTCCTCCTGCTTGTTTTCCCGGTGCCCAAAGCCGCCTCCGCTCTGAAGACAGGCTGTTGCCATATGGGAGAGGAAATTGCTAAGAGGATAATTGAGTAGCCGATTAATTAGCTAATGATTAATGGAAGCATCCTGCGGAGGCAGCCCTACAGCCACCCTGGCCGTGTGTTGCAGCGATGTGTCACTCCCGGTGCGGTGACAGCTTCCCGATGGCCTAGGTTGGACTCCCGCTGGACCCCTACTAGGGCTGTGCCACCAGGGTGGCCGGTGACACGCTGAGGTGGCTCGTTGCCTCCAGCCGAGAGCGTGGCAATAGGACAGGGATCCCAGTGTAGGTGCACGCTGCCTGCAGTGCTCAAAATACGGATTTATTTCGCAGGTGGGAAGGGGAGACAGGGTTGGGACCAACCCGGCAGCTACTGGACCGGCTGCTGGCGTCCTGCTGGGATCGGGTGCTAGAAGAGCAGGGAGAGGAGCAGCGCCAGCGGCAGCACCAGAGCTGCTGGTGAGAGCCGGGCTGTGCCGGCACCGTCGGAGTACCCATAGCGCGTCCGGCACGTTCCCTCCAGCTCCTCGAAGGCGATGGGCGTCTCGCGGGGGGCCGTGCCTTGCAGCGTCGTCTTCACCTGCGATGGGGGACGGGGTAGGCTCCCACAGCGAGGGCCAGTCCCTGTGCCAGCCCAAGCCCTGTGCCCCTCTTCATCCCTCCGCTCTGCGTGTCGCTGTGCCACCCCGTGTCCCCATACATCCCTGAGTGCCATTCATCCTGACGTCCCACTTGTCTCTGCTGTCCCACGTGTCCCCGTGCCCTGCTCACCTCCTCCACCTTCTTGAAGACGCGGAGCAGGTTTTCTGCCAGAGCCTGCTTCACCTCGGCCTCCGTCCAGTTCCTTGCAAGCAGCTCGGCCACCAGCGCGGGGTACTTGGAGACGTCCTCCAGGCCGGTGGGGAGCCTGTGCCACACCAGAGCTCACAACTCTGCCAGCAGGGAGGACCTACCTCCCACCCCCTCAGCTGCACACCCCCAGCATGGCCAGGGCCAACCTTCCCCGTCCTGTCCCACTCCTGTCACCCACTTTACCCCGTGACCCCGTCGTAGTCTCCGCCGAAGCCAACGGACTGGACACCAGCCACCTTCTTCACATGGTCCATGTGGTCTGCGGGTGTGGAGGGGTCGTGGTGAGCGGGGAAGGGTTGGGGAGGGGGGACATTACCATCCCCCCCGTACACCCGCCCAGGTGCCCGCCTTCACCTGCGACGTCGGTCAGCTTGGCCGTGTCCCCGCACGTCACGTACGCGTTGTAGAAGTTGATCATCACCAGGCTCTCCTTGGAGGCCTGGGACGGGGAGAGGGACTCCTGAGCCCTGTGGCCCCCCAACACCACTGGTCCCCCTCCCCGCCTGTAGCTGTGCCCCAGTGCTCACCACCATCCTCAGCACATCGTCAGGCACGTTGCGGCGGCTGGAGCAGAGGGTGTAGGCGGACGAGTGGCTGAAGATGACGGGAGCTTTGGAGTGGTTCAGCACGACCTTCATGGTCTCCACTGAGACGTGGGCCAGGTCCACGATCATGCCCAGGCGGTTCATCTCCTCCAGCACCGTCTGCGGGGACGGAGAAGCTGAGGGGTACACGAGGGGCTGTGGGACCCCCGCGTGGGGGACACCGTGCGCCCTGGGCACCCTCTGCTGGGCTTCACGAGCCAGCGTGGGGCTGGTGGCTGCTAGCACCATGTCCCCTTCCTGGGCACCTCTGCCACCACTGTCCCCACTCACCAACCCGAAGGATGAAAGGCCGTGATGCTGGACCGGATCATCCCCGGTGTCCACCAGCCAGTTGTCAGCCCTGCGCAGCGGAGAGAGAGTCAGGGCGGAACCCCTGGTTTGTGCCCTTCTTGGGCAGAGGCTGTGACCCCCCTCCCCGCCCCCCATCGGGGGCTGCTACCAGGGGGTGTTGCAGCTGTGGGTGAGGGTCATGTAGCGGACGCCCAGGCGGTAGAAGGTGCGCAGGACCCCCAGGCTGCTGTCGATGGAGTGGCCGCCCTCCACCCCGATGAGGCTGGCCACCTTGTTGTCCTTGAAAGCCTGTTCGATGCCTGTGGGAGGGTGCGGGGGCATCAGCAGAGGCACCTCTTTCCTCCCCCTCCCAGAGCACCCGCATCCCAGCCCCATGCCCACTCACCGGCGCTGTCGACGACGCAGGCGAAGGTCTCGGGGTAGAGCTCGCACATGCGGTGCACCACGTCGATCTGCTCCAGCGTGCGCTTCACCGCGTCCTTGTTCTGCGTGTCGCAGGGCACGTACACTGACCAGAACTGCCCGGGGTGACACTCGGTGAGCGCCATGAGCCTGGACCCCTGCCCACTGCCACCCGTCCCGGAGCTCCTGCCCTCCCCGGTGCCCCCCCGCCACCTCGCCGTCCCACCTGCCCGCCCACGTGCCCACTGCGCAATTTGGGGATGTTGGTGTGGGTGTCGTTCAGCAGCGTGAGGTTGGCCTCTGGCAGCTGCAGTTGGTTGTTGAACCTCTTGAGGAGCTGCCAGGGTAGGTCGTTGTGCCTGGGCAGGGGAGAGAGTGGGAGTGAGGGGATGTCTGTCCTCCCGTCCCTCCGTCCTGCTGGCCTCCTCCCTGTCTGTCTGTCCACCCGCTCCCTCTCATCTGGCTGTCATTCCATCCATCCATCCATCCATCCATCCATCCATCCATCCATCCCTCCCTCCCTCCCTCCCTCCTTCCCACCCAGTTGTGCTCTCTGCCAAGACCCAGCCAACAGCTGTCTCTGGGAGCCTGGGACAGGTCACTCCCAGGGGACAGCCCCATGTGGGACACCCTTTGTGGGCCAGTAGGGAGCTGGAACAGGGTCAGGACTCTTCCATGCACCTCTCACCCCACCCAGCCCTGGCATCCCTCTGACAGGGTTGTCACCGTTGTCGCTGCCAGGATGTCAGCCCCACCACGGGGACATCACGGCTGCGCGGCATCGTCCCACGCTCCGTGGTATCGCTGGGGAAGTGCTGGAGGCCAGACGCACAGCTGGATCCTGCTTCTCCCCTCCTGCCTCGCTACCCCCCATCCTCCAGCTCCCCCTCCCAGGCTGTCACGGCATGGGCACCGAGCCACGGGGAGACCTGAGCATCCCGGCGCGGGACCGGGCACGTCCTTTTAGAACACAACCCGTTGTGCCCGAGGCAGGACTTCCCCCGGGGCAGCCTGGCCCCTGGCTTCCCAGCACCCGGCCGGGCTGCACCGCCTGGGGATCCCCTCGGCTGTGGGGGCTCACGGTGCTGGCATGGGGATCCCCCGCCAGGGCTGGCCCTGGGGGTTTCTGACCAGTGCTTTTTTTCCCTCGAGGTGCCGACAGCCGCGAGGCTGCCGGGCATGGCACGGAACCAGGCAACCTTTGCTCACCCGTCGACGACCGGCGTGGTGGTCATGATGCGCTCAGCCTCCTCCAGGTGCTGCTGCCCGGTGCAGGGCAGGACCAGGCACAGCGCCAGAGCCAGCGCCAGCGCCCGCACGCTCCCCACCGACATCTTCGACCCGCTCGGTTCTGCTGGGGGGGGGAATTGAGCCGGGATGATCGGCCACTGCTGCCGCCAAGCACACGCATCTACCAGGCCAGCTGTCCCGTCCCACGGTCTGTTCCCTCCTGCTGTCAATAAATAACCAGGGACCATAACCCCACCCTGCACACCCCGCGCCCCAGCCCCAGTAGCGCCCAGGCACCGGGATGGCATGGCGGTGGCCTCACCCAGCCTGGCTGCGCCGGGGCCTCTCCGCAGAGCCGCGGTGACGTTCCCAGCCCCTCTAATGCAGTCCAGATTTTTATTTTTGGCTGGGAAAGATGCTGGGTCCCATCCCCGCCTTGGCTTCTCCAGCGCCAGCGCTACCGGCACCCGACATCATCCCGGCCGGGTGCTGGCGCCACCGGGACCCCCATTGCTGCTGGGCAGGGCTCTGAACCCCCCATCCCGCTCTCACCCAGTCCTGGGACGTTCGGGCAGCTGCTGCCTGCAACCGCTGTGAAATGCCCTTTCTGGATTGCGTGCTGGCGGCAGGGCTGGGACGGCTCTGCCCACACCCCAGCCACCCCCCAACACGCGGCATCGGGGCCCTCCCTTCACAAAGTCCCCAGGGGGGTGTCATGACGCTGGCATGGGGCTGCCAATGTGCCCAGTGTCTGCCGGTCCTGCTGCGCATGGTGATGGGGGGAAACTGAGGCACACGTTGGCCCCCATGGCTGAGGACGCCCCGGGTCGCTCTGCGTGGTGGCCATGGTGTCGTGCGCGGCAAGAGGCACGGCGAGGCCGCTGGGAATGGCACGGAGCCGCCGCGAATGGCATGGAGCCACGTGGAGAATTTCGGGACGGCAGTATCTTCCCTGGGCGCGGCACGGGGTGGGGTTGAACCTCGGACTGGGGTCACTGTGGGCTTCCCCGGCCCCCCCGGCTCTCCCGGCTGCTGCGGTGGGTCTGGCCATGTGGGACCACCGCCCCGTCCCATGCCGGGGGGTCCCGCAGCCCCTGGTCCCGCAGGCAGCCCTTTCCCAGCGATGGCCCCAGCAGAGCCAGGAATGTGCTGGGGGGGGGCCCGGCCTCCTCCCCGCCAGGACGGCTTCCTCTTTCGCAACTGCTTAAAGGGCGGTCGCCAGCGCGTCCCCCCGCAGCGGCCGGGCCATGGAGCGGATGGAGGTGACAGAGACCTTCGCCGGCATCTCCCTGCCCGGCCACCTCCACACCCAGGAGTCCCTCGGCTTCGCCGTCACCTTCCCCTTCTGCCCCACCGACGTGGTCATCGCCACGTACCCCAAATCTGGTGAGGGATGGCAGGGCTTGGGCGGGAGGGGGCGAGGAGGGGGCTGAAAGGGATGGGGGGCAAGGAGGGGGCCCAGGTTTGGGGGGGAGCGGGGGGCACTGTTGGGGACCCCCAGGCTGGGGCGGGCAGTCATGGGCAGACTGTGCCCCCCAGTTTGCCCGTGGCACAGGGGCTGCTGAGAGGTGACTGAGCTCGGGGCCAGCCCCTTCCTAGGCAAGGCACCCCCGGCACAGCCAGAGGCTCCCACTACGCCCTGAAAAACGCTTCCCTGCCGGTGGGGGAGAGCAGCTCCCAGCCCCAGACTGGCGTGACTGGTGGTGGCCCTGGGGTGGGGATCCCTCGCAGCGCTGCCAGCCTGGCTGCTGCCCTGTGCCATGGCTGTGCCACAGTGTCATGCTGTGGTGCCATGCCACTGTGCCATGGTGCCATGCTGCGGTGCTGTGCCACTGTGCCGTGCTATGCCATGCTCTTCCTGGCTGCACCATGCCCTTCCTGGCTGTACCATGCCATGCCCTGCCACACCGTGCTCCGCCACGCCACATGGTGCCATGCCATGCCGTGTGGGGCCCCCGTGCCCTGACGCCCCCTGGGCCACCTCCCCAGGCACCACGTGGATGCAGGAGATCCTGACGCTGCTCTTCAGCCGCGGGGATGCGCTGCCGGCCAAGACCATCCCCAACTGGGAGCGGGCGCCCTGGCTGGAGCAGATCTACGCCCGGGATGCGCTGCAGGACGCTGGCGCCCGCCGGCTCATCACCACCCACCTGCCCGCCCGCGTCTTGGCACCCGCTCTGCAGCGCAGCAAGGCCAAGGTGGGGTGGGCTGGGACTTTCTCAGGGGGTCCCCTGCAGGAGCATCCCACGCCTATGGGGCTTCCCGCAGCCAGGGTGATTGCCGGGGGCTTTCTGAGTGGAGTGTCCCCACCTCAGCCATGGGGTTGATGTCATCTGCCCCCCGACCAGGTGATCTACGTGGCCAGGAACCCCAAGGACGTCGCTGTCTCTTTCTACCACTTCCACCGCCTGGCCAAGTTCCTGCCTGACCCTGGCTCCTTTGACGCCTTCCTCACACAGTTCCTCGAGGGCACAGGTAAGGGCTGGGAGGGTCCCTGGGCTCTGGGGACCTGGCCATGGGGCCCGCCCCATGACCCCCATCTCCCCACAGTGCACTACGGCTCCTGGTTTGAGCATGTCAAGGGTTGGCTGGGCCAGCGGCACCTCCTGGACATCATCTACATCACTTACGAGGAGCTGCACCAGGTGAACCCAACGTGTCCCCATCCCCGTCCCTATCCCTGCTGGGGCTGACCATGTGTCCCTCCCCTCTCTCCGCAGGACCTGGGGTGCGCGGCGCGGCGGCTTAGCACCTTCCTGGGCTGCCCGCTGGGCGCCGAGACGCTGGCAGCGCTGGAGCAGCACTGCAGCTTCGCCACCATGCGGGACAACACCATGGCCAACTACTCCCTCATCCCCCCCCGAGATCATGGACCACAGCCAGGGCCGCTTTATGAGGAAAGGTGAGGGGGGGGGTGGATGGGTTTTGGGGGGCTTGGCGTGCCAGCCTCAGCCACAGCCCCCCCGCCACTCCGTCCCCTCCATCCCACAGGTGTGGTGGGGGACTGGCACAACCACTTCTCCTCTCAGCAAAACGCCCTCTTCAACCGCATCTACCAGGAGGAGATGGGCGACTCGGAGCTCACCGCCCGCTGGTCCATGGACTGAGGGGCCAGAGGTGGCTGGGGGCACCCCACAAAGCATGACTGCCCCCCCCCCGCCCCAGGGCTGCAGCCGGGTCCCAGCTGCATGACCCCCCCGCCCAGGGATGGGACACTTTTCTGGCCATCCTCATGGCCTTCCGCCCCCCGGGGCGGGGACGCGTGGCCATCACCCCCCACCCCATCTTTTCCGCCGAGCCCGCGAGAAGGAAATAAATATTTATTGCTGTTCCCAGCCCGGCAGCCTGTTCCCAGGGTGCGGGGTGGGAAGCGACATGCCGATGGCGCCAGCAGCGGGAAGCACCTGGCGTTATCAGGGGACGCATCAGGGTGGGGACGCTTCGCCAGGGACCTTATCTGCAGTGGGGGGGTCAACGGGCAGCCCCAGCATGGGGGGGCCATGGCGAGTTGCCAGGCCCCACGGTGGGGGGACGGTGTTTGCCGGCAGAGCCCGTGGCATGGAGACGGTTCCTTCCAGCACCCAGGGGCTTGTGCTGACCCCCCTCAGCAGCCCGGGCTGTCCCAGGCAGGACCCCCAACCCCAGCCACACTCCACGGAATTGCTGTATCAAGCCGCGTGGCACTGTCAATAATTAACCCCTGGGTTAATTATCCAGCAACCACCAGGGCAGCATGGCATGGTGCCCAGGCAATGGGGGGGGGGGTGGGGGGTGCTGAGGGCAGGACCCCTCGCCGGGCTCTGCTGGCAAGGGCGGGTGGCGAGACCCTCCCAGGGGACTCGGACAATGCGGTGCGGTGGCATCGTTACCCTGCCAGCCAGGCTGGGCAAGGCTGGGTGTCCCCCGCTCCATGGGGTCCCCCGGTGGCTCGGGGGGCTGGGGCTGAGGGCCGGTTGCCGCCACAGCCTTGTCAGGCGCTGCGTTTCCATGGCGATGTCCATTATCCTGCTTTATAGGCGATGAATCAGGAGCTATAAATACACCAGTTGATCGGGCAGCACGTTTTGCCCGCGTGCCGGAGCACCGGCAGCGCCAGCCACAGTGGGTCAGCACGGCCACCCCGGCCAGTGGCTGCTGGGACGGGGACAGGCTGGCACCCTGCGCCAGCACCCAGGGCAAGGGCAGCACCTCCAGCACCCAGTTCAGTGGCACCCAGCCAGCAACGGCCGCCCTGGGCCTGTGGTGGCCTTGGGTGACACCCCATCACGGCGGATGCCACCTCCCCAGGAGTATCTGCCAGCACCAGGGTGGTGGCACGCAGTGCACGGTGCGGGGTCAAGGCCCCACGGCACACAGTGCCATGTCACAGGGGACGGGGCGGGTGACACGTGTGAGCTGGCATGAGGTGAGCACACCGGCTTTCGGCACGGCGAACGGCGCGTGGCACCCAGTGCGCTGCACGTGGCGGCGGCGCAACACACGGCGTGTGGCACAGCACATCACGCATGACCCAGAACATGGCACACCCAGAACGCGCGTGGGACATGTCACACAGCACGTGACACTGCGCAGGGTACAGTGCACACCGGGTGGCACGCGGCGACACGGAGCCCACGACACAAAGCGCGCAGCAGACGGCACGCGGCACCCACGGCATGTGGTACCCGGCGCTTGGCAGGGTACACGGCACATACTACGTGGCACGTGGCACACATCCCACGGCACGCGGCACACGTCCCACGTCCCGGCACGCGGCAGCGGCGATGTGCCGGGCTGCCCCCTCCCCGCGCCTTGGCCCGGATTCGGGGCGCGGCGGCGGCGCAGCGGGGCAGGCGGTCGCGCCGGCACGACTTCAAAGCGGTGGCTGAGCCAAAGTCCGGCGGCTGCCGGCCTCAGCCCACCCCCTTGAACCCAGGGGGTCGCGGTCATGACGGCTCCGTGAATGGTGTGAGTGGGGCCGGGCAGACCCCCGAGAGCAGGCGGTTCGGGCACAGGGGTGGTTGCTTTATTGGGGGGGGGGTCTCCCCCCGCATGCCGGGGGGGGCGTTCGTCATGCAGCCTCCAAATGACATCACAGAGACAGAGAAGCGGGGACCAAGGGGACAGCGGGGACGGGGTGGGACGGGGCGGGACGGGGCCGTTGGGCGCAGACCACCAGGACCAGGCAGTGCCTGCTGCAGACCCCCGGCAGGACAGGGTGGGTGTCCTGCAGCAGGACACCGGGACCGTCGCCATGTCCCTGTCCAGATGCCAGTGGGGGGGTCGTGGTGCCCCCCCCAGCCCAGCGAGGAGGGGTCTGCGGCAGGGCTGGGACCTGGTGGGGACCCCCATCCATCCCCGGGGGGAGCTGGGGTCCCTCACTGGGGCGAGCCGAGGTTGGAGTCAGGGGTTTCGGGCTGGGGGCAGCGGGGGGGGAAGGCCTTGTAGCTGTAGTACTCCACCACCTGCTTGGGCACCTCCGCCAGCACGCACTTCGCCAGCGCCGTCGGGGACGCCTGCGGGACCGGGGACACCGACGGGGTTGAGAGGGGGACAGCGGGTGAGCAAGGGCACAGTGGCACCCACGAGCACCCATGTGATGTGAGGGGATTGGAGGGGACAGGAAGGGACTGGGGGGGGTCAGGAGGGGACTGGTGGAGAAGGAGGAGACTGGAGGGGACAGGAAGAGATGGGAGGGACTGCGGGTGACAGAAGGGGACTGGGTGGATAGGGGGTGAGAGGAGGGAACTGGTGGGACAGGGAGGGGACAGGACAACCACCAGTGCCCCACTCACATTCTTGAACTCCCGGAAAGGGACGAACTGGACGATGTCGCGGAGGACGGGCTCGCCCTTGGGGGAGCGCAGGATGCCGTCGTCCCCGTCCAGGATCTGCATGTCGGTGAAGTCGGCGTTGCCCACCCCGACGATGATGATGGACATGGGCAGGTAGGAGGCGCGGACGATGGCCTCCCGCGTGTCCGCCATGTCCGTCACCACGCCGTCCGTCAGGATCAGCAGGATGAAGTATTGCTGGGGAGGGGGTGGGAGGGATGCTCTGAGGGGGCTGCCCAGTCCCGCGCAGCCACACATGGCATGAGCGCGTTGGGTCTCAGCCCGGCTCTGGGGGCAGCGGGCACGTACCGAAGCCTCCTTCGTCCGCTCCTCATCAGCTGCCACGCGAGCCACCTTGGAGATGATGGGGGCCACGTTGGTGGGGCCATAGAGCTGGATTTTGGGCAGGCAGCTCTGGTAGGACTCCACGACGCCCTGGATGCCTGGAGGGGGAGGGGTTGTGAGGGATGAGGGGGGAAGCACTGGGCTCTGGCACGGCAGGCGACAGGGGGACTGTGGGGCTGGAGCCAGCCTCACCCTCACACTCGTCATTGTCGGGGTTGAAGTTGATGGCGAAATCGTGGGAGACCTGGGAGGGCGAGAGGGGAAGGGGCAGTCAGTGCCCACCCCCCCCGGTGCCAACGGAGCCCCATGGGAGCCACGGCCAAGGGTGCATGGAGGGACCAGCACACCCTGGGGTCCCAGCACCCCGACCACCCACTTACCTCGTACTTGGGGGGGATTCGTGCGCCAAAGCCCAGAGCTGAGAACTTCTTATCACTGCAAGGGAGGAGGCGTGAGAAGCCCTGACAGTGCCAGCCCCAGCGTGGCCATCACAGGGGTGTAGTGGGTGACAAAGGGGTTTCCTGGCCCCACAGTGGCCATCACCAGCGTGTCCTGGTCCTGGGGGACCCACCGAAGCCACCGACCTGTCGTAGTCCTGGCAGATCTCTCCCACCGCGACCAGCGCCTTGAGGTACTCGTTGGGCTGGTAGGGGTTGATGTAGTGCAGGGAGCAGCTGTTGCGGGGGTCCCCGTTGGAGGCCGTGAAGTCGATGGCCACCTGGCGGGGTGGAGAGGGCGTGTTCGCGGTGGTGAGGGTCCCCCTTGGGGTGAGCGGAGCCACTGGCGTCCTCCTGTGGTGGCTCTGCTGGGGCAGGGGACGTCACTCACCGTGAAGTGGATCTGGCAGCCGCCCATGATGTAGTCCAGGAAGGAGTAAACCCTGTGGATCTTCCAGAGGCACCCGCGTCAGCCCCACGCCGACCCACGGCAGCCGGGCACGGCTTGGCATGGCACGGCATGGCCCGCAGGCGCTCACCTTCAGGTCCAGCAGCACCACGACCCCCGAGTTCTTGTAGTTGCGCTTCTTGATTTTGTACTTGGGGTTCATGCAGTCCCACTGCACCTGCGGCACGTGGCACCCGCGCTGCCTGCCGCCCCCCAGCCCCACGCGCCCGCAGCCCCGCAGCACCCCAGCCCCATGCATCTGCCACCCCACAGCCCCATAACACACAGCCCCGGTGTGCAGCCATTTTTCCCCGCTCCTGCCCAGCCCGCGGGCTCCAACTATCCTGTCCGGGACTGATTTCCCCAGAGGAGCCCAGTCCCACCGTCTCTTCCCCAAAGCAAGGGCAGGGAGGGGAGAACAGCCCCAAAACCAGAGGAGGAGTTGGGAGGTGGCTCCTGGAGCAGGATCTGCTGGAGGGGGGACCCCGCAGGCTGTCCCCACGTCCCCCTGTCCTCACTCCCACCTTGTTCTCCCCCATCGCCTTCTGCATCTCTTCGAAGGTGGTGAAGAACTCCCCGATGAAGTCATGTTTGCCCCGCGAGTCGTAGTCCCACACCACACACTGCGCGGGGGCCACAGCTCAGCCCCTGGCTGGGGCCAGGAGGGCTGCACCCCCAATCCACACCCAGCCAAGGCACTGTCCCCGTGGGGAAACTGGCGGACACGTGTCCCCAGTGCAGGGATGGGGGCTCCCCATCACCCCTCCTCGCTCACCCTCAGCTTCCTCTTCTCCTCGCAGCTGCAGAGGGAGTTGAGGGAGACCTTGAAGGGCTCCCAGATGGGGCTCAGGTTGTTCTTCACCACCTGCGGGATGAGGGGCTCAGCAGGGCTGGGCGAGGGCCAGGGTCCAGCCGAGGGCTGGGTCTTGCCGGGTGCTCACCTCGGTGCGGTACACCAGCTGCTCGCTGCGGTCGTCGTCGATGCGGTAGATCTCCAGGAAAGGGTCTGACTTGCTGAAGAGGTCCTGGAGGAGGGAGGATGGGGCTCAGCACCCTCCATCCTGCCTTCCCCAGCTCCCCTGCCTGTAGGACTCGGCTCACCTTGTCGTCCAGCTTCTTGGCTCGGAAGGCGAGCTCCACGTAGCCGTTGTTCCCTGAGATCTCCTCCGAAATGACCTGCAAGGAGAGGCAGCCACGAGGTGCTCGGCACCTGGCATGACTTTGTCCCTCCTGGCCCTCTCTGCCCAGTCCCCAGCATGGTGCAGACCCCCCAGACTGGCCAGCAGAGCCCCCAAGAGCCTGGTGGGCAGCTTGGTGCCACTCGTGTGTCTTGGCCTGGTGTCACCCCAGGGCCCCAGCCCGGTGCTGCTCCTGGTGTGGGTCCGGCTGCTCACCGTGATGGTGGATTTTCCTGCGAATTTCCCGTACTTGAGGAACAGCGGCTTCGTCACCCGCTTCTGCGCCACGATCTGCAAAAGCCGAGGGGTTGGGGAAGGGAGGGTGGCAGCGGCAGGTGTCTCGAGGGGCAGGGGGTGCGGGCTCACCTGCCCCACGGTGCACTCCATGCCCCCCAGGAAGTCATCGTCGTCATGTGTGCCCACGCCGCTGTGCCCGTGGCTGTCGTACACCTCGAACCGCAGCTTCTGTACCTCCTCGAAGTAGTAGTCCACCGTGAAGATCTTGGCAAAGACGGGGTTGAGGTTGCTCTTGATGACCTCGCTGCGGTCCACCTGCATGGGGGGAGTTTGGCTGGGGGATTGGGGACCAGCAGAGCTCCCCAGAACCTTTGAGGGGGTCAGAGCTCGCCCAGAGCCAGGCACGGGGCTGCAGGAACCCGGGCGTGCAGGGATGCTGGGAAGGACCAGCCCTGCGCAAGCGTTTACCTGCTCGTGACGGTTCCCGGGTGAACGGCGTTTGGAGGTGGCGCCAGCTCGGTGGGAGCTGTGCCCCCGGGGGTCCTGCCCTGTCACCCCCCAGCTCCTGGAGGCTCGGGGCAAACTCTGTGGTCAGTCTGAGGGGATGCCCTGGCTCTGGGTTGCAGTTTGCCACGGCTCTGCTCAAGCAATGGGTTGGTGCCCAGGACATGCCCCTGCTCTCCCACCCCGGGCTGGATAAAGCTGGCAGCCACCAGCCACCATGGCCCTGGTAGGTCAAGTGGGTGCTCAGTGTCCCTTGGTCGCACTGGCAGCGGGTGCCAGGAGGCTTCCAGCAGCCTCCCCCACCCCCTGTCCTTGCCAGCATTGACTCAACAGGATGTGTCCTGGCCAGGGCACCCTGCCGACCCCCTGGCCCCTGCCCACCGCCCGCCTGGACCGGCAGCATCTGCCAAGCCTGTGCCCACCGCGGCGCTGGTGGGGTTACCCCACGTGGTGCTGTGCCTCCTGTTTGGGCACCGCCAGACCCACAGCCCCGTCACGGGGCTCCGGTCACCTCAGCCCCTCTGGTGCCAACCCCTGCCAGCATGGCCGGGGCTGTTTTGGCTCTCAGACTCAGCAAGCAGCGCCTGAGCCACTGGCTGGGCTAGGGTGAAGGACACGTGCTGGCACGGACAGGAGGGGACAGCCCTTCCCAAACGTGGTCCAGGAGCGGCCCTTTTGCCTCGTGGACACGGCACTTGCGTGGCATGGCATGTTATGTCACAGCACACATGGCACGTAGCGTGCAGTACGGCGCGGCACGGCAGCGTACGATGGGCTCGGTGCAGCAGGGCCCGGGGAGCCGCAGCCCGAGCTGGCATGAGTTCCCTCGCCGCCCGCCCTGGCTCCAGCTCTGGCTCTGGCTGGCGGAGTCGATTACACGCCGAGGGATTTAGCGCTAAATCCGCCGGCTGAGCAGCGGTGATTAGCAAGCGCGGAGCTAAGCTCCGGAGCGATGGGAAGGAGCCGTGCCAGCCTCATGCTGGCGCCAGCTCCGGTGCCAGCCACGGCTCCCGCGGGTCCCAGAGTCCCACAGCGCGGTGGGGGGCACCTGGCTGTGGTGCCAACCCTGACCCCCTACTCTGAGCTGGCTGTCCTGACCCAGAAGCCCAGATCCACCTCAGGGGTGGCCAAAGTGTTCCAGCCCAGGGCAGCGGAGCCGAGCTGGAGCCAGGCACCGTGTGCACCCTGAGTCCCGAGGAACTCGCTCCGACTGAGGCGTCTGCACTGACCGCACGTGCTGTCAAGCATCCCACTGCGCCCTGCCCTGCCCCGCGCCCGTGCACCCTGCTCTTCACCCTGCACCCCGCACTGTGAGCTCTGCACCTCACATCCAGCACCCTCTGCTCGCACCCTGCACTGCACCGTCTCCTGCACCTTGCACCCCACTCTGTACCATCTCCTGCACCTTGAACCCCATTCTCCATCTCCTGCACCTCGCACCCCGCTCTCCATTATCTCCTGCAGTCCGCTCTCCATCTCCTGCACCTTAAACCCCTCTCTCTACCATCACCTGCACCCTGCACGCCATTTTTCCACCATCCTCTGCACCTTGCAGCCCCTTCTCCACCATCTCCGGCACCTTGCAGTCTGTTCTCCAGTATCTCCTGCACCCCGCACCTTGTTCTCCACCACCTCCTGCACTCCGCACCGTGGTTCCTGCTCTGTCTCCAGCCCATGGGCGTTGCAGCCGCCCTGGCACAGCCTCTGCTCCCATCCCCATCCCAGAGAAACAAACCCCAGCCCCTCAGCATCCCCAAAGATGGCCAGCCCGTGCCCAGGTGCAGGGGGTACGGGTGCCGCCCCCCACCTTCCTACCTCCATCCACTGGCCCTGGGACTGCATCAGCAGCAGGACGCAGGGGTCCGACTTGTTGAGGGTGTCGCGGTCCAGGAGATGCTTACAGCTCACCCGCAGCTCCACCTTGGAAAGCACGGCCAGGGGGGCCTGGGAGGATGGCTCGGGCGCATCGCCCATGGCGGCCGTGGTGCGATGAGCTGTGGGGCGTGATGGGGGGCAGACGGCCCCGTGGGCGAAGGGCATGCGGAGGGGGTAGCGGGGCAGTGAGGGCAGCCACTGTCTTTGTAGCCGTCAGGGAGCCGGGCAGGCGCCCCTCATGCCCAGGGCTCGTCGCCCCGCAGTGCTGAGTGTGGGGCCGGAGCCCGGGGTTGGGCAGGGCACTGGTGGCAGCAGGATCCTCCGGTGGGCAGAGGCGACCCCGTCCAAGGCAAGGTGACCAGTTCCAATCCCGATGGCTCCGTGGGGCCCTGCAAGGGGTCAAAGCACAGTGGGGTGAGCAGGAGTCAGGTCACCTCTCGTGATGCTGCCCGTGTACCTCCAAGTGCCAGCCAGCCCCACAGGCTCTGCTGCACCCCCACCCACCCATCAACACCCTGAGCCAGCCGGGGGTCCCGTGGGACCGTGCCCATCCCCGCCCTAGGGCAGGATGTGTCCCGTGGGGTGGGAGGCTGTGCGGGAGCAGGGACTGAGCAGGCAGCCCCGTGTCCCCTGCCTGGGATGCCGGGGAGCTGAAAACCCCCTCCCCGCAGGTAGCGCACCCCCGGCCCAGGCAGGGCTCGCCAGCGGTGACGCCAGGTCTGTGTCCTCCGAGATGTCAGTGCGGGTCATGTCCTGCTGCCCCAGGTGGGGCGGGTGTCACACCAGGGTGACAGAAGGGACTTTCCCCCATGCTGGGGACAGGGAGGCTGGTGATGCTGCAGTGATGGGGTCACTGAGGGGCTCTGCCGGCTCCATCCCGGGGCTCGTCCCCATAGCCACAGAGGCAGAGCAAACCCTCCCGCCTGCACCCAGCCCGGTCAAAGTTTCCCGGCGAAGTCACGCCGGGTCCTCCCCGGCACATGGCTCCGGTGCCGGGCATTGTCCCCCTCCTCAGCATCGCAGATGCCTCTTGGTAACCCCCAGTAAAAGAGGGGCACCTGCTCCTGCCCTGCCCAGCCACTCCTCTCACCTGGGTGCCGGCAACCGGGGTGCGCTGGGCCGGGGTCGGTGCACGGAGCAGAGCCCGGGGTGCCAAGCGCTGCCGGTGGTGTGCCAGCCGGAGCTGCTGCCGCTGCCACCTCCACGCAACTGACTCAAGCTGCAATTCGGGAGCGGAGCCCTAAGAGGGAGACGACAAGCTCCGTTAACTGCCTCGCTGCCGGCACCGCAGCGGAGCCCACCGGCGGGCACCGGGGCTCAGCAGGGTCTCCGGGACCGCTGGCAGTGCCAAGCCAGGCGCTCCCACTCCAAGCAACCCCCTCCACGGCTCCCCAAAACCCATTCCAAGACCCTCGTGCTCTCAGCCATCACCCCAGTGCAAAGACAGGGAGCTCCAAAACTCCTGGGTGCCCTCCCCACACTCCAGAGCACCCAGACCCCCAACCAGGGGGCACCCTGGCATCTCCCCCGCACCACCCCGGCACTGCTGGCTCGGCTTGATGGTAGATGATGTAATTAGCACGGATTTGGAGGGATTAAAATGCAGATCGGGCTAACATGGGAGTTAATCCCCAGCATGTTGGCAGAAATAGGCCATCCTCCTGCCCTGCAGCCCCCCAGTGCGGCCATGCAGGGGGGCTGCAGGGGATGTGGGGCAGGAGGTGGTTGACCCACGAGCTTCTTCACCAAGATATTTCACCTGAGAAATGGTTGAGTCTGGGGGTCGAGCTGGGCGAGTCCTGGGAGCGGTACCAAGGACAGACCAGGTGCCAGGGACACCCGTTCAGCCCCTCCGAAAGCAGGACCCCCCCACGGGGCCATGGAGGCAGTTGGCGCGCCTGGAGAGATACAGCAAGCAGCACCACCCATCATGGCACTCTGACAGCAGAGCCTCACGTCGAATCAGGTGGAAATCATTAAATCTGAGATACTGGCATGAAAGAGAGGAGCAGGCAAAGCTCGTGAGGGAGGGGGCATCCCAAAAAAACCGCTCAACCGGCAGCTTTAGCGACCCCGGAGCACACACAATGCCGCATAGCCAGCAGCTCAGCCCTGCAGCTGCCCTAAAAAAGACAGCGCACTCACATTTCTGCTTTTTTTTTTTTTTTTTTTATTAACAGTTCTGAGGAGAACAGCTCATTTCTTTTTCTCCACATCCTGCTCCGCCGCTTCTTTGGCGCGTTTCGCTCGTATCCCGAAGAGACGGGCGTTGGCTCGGGCCATGCGCAGGCTGGCGAAGGCCTTGAAGTTCTTCTCATCTTCCGTGATAACGCGGGCCTTCTCCCGCTTGAAAACCTAGTGGGAGAGAGCGAGCGCCAGACAGTCAGAGCGCACATCAGAGCCTCGCTGAGCAGACGCTATTTCAGGCTTAACGCAATTAACCTCGCCGCGTTTCTGTGAGAACAGAGCGTTTGTGCCATCTACAGGCCCTGCCCCAGAGCATCGCTCCCTGCCAGGAACCTCGTTTCAACTGCTCGCTCGCCAGCGCGCAGCCGGAATGTACCGGGGACAAAAAAAAAAAAAAAAGAAATAAAACCAAGCACCACGTGAAATCCGTGAGTCAGGTTTGTGGCGCGCGATCGGAAGCGAGAGACAAAGAGTGATGATGCGAGCGGGGGCTGCGACGCTGCCAGTACCCTCCCTGCTCCGCCACGCACCCAAATCTCCCCGGTACGAGCTCCCTCAAAGGTCCGAGCGGACCAACGAGGACGTCGTGCTGAGAAAACGCGCGCTGGGGATGCTTCAGCCAGTGCTCTCACAGGAATCGTGCGATTTGTTGGGGTTTTTTTCAGTTTGCACAGGTTCCTCCGTGGTCTTCTCTGACCACACGCCAGTTCAGGCGGAGGAGAACACGTACGTGGTTATTTCCAACCTCAACCAAGACATCTTGACCTCCGCACTGAGGAGCACGGCTCATGATTTAAGTTTCTTCCTCCTCAGCCGAGCTCCGAGCAATCACTTTCACTCTGCAACGCCAAGGAACCAAACAGGTCTTGGCAAACGCCAAGGACAAGCTCGGGCTGTTCCTGTTTTTTTTTTTTTCCCGTGCGGGATGGGAAGCGTGCAGAGCCAGCAACCCTGAGCTGTAGGACAGCAGGAAGAGAATCCTCCCCGTGAAATTAAAGCCTCAATTATGTCACACAAAAAACCGTTAATTACACTTACGTTCTTGATCGGCATAACCGGTCCAGTCAGCTGAGTCGCCATCTTGAGTTCCTCAGCCTGCGCAACAAGAGAACCTCGTTAGAAAAAAAAGAAAAAAAAACCCCAGAACAAAAACCACCAGTATTTAAAGCATCTGAGGCTAGCAGCTCAGTTAAACACATGCCCTGCACGCAGGTGCCCAGCACAAACACCTCGTTAGCAAATTCTGACCAGAGATTTATCACTGCCTGCTAACGAACTCAGCGTTTCAGCCACGCAGCAACAGGAACGTCCGGCCTGCCGTGCCGCATGGACGCGCCGCGTTTTGCCCGGCTATCGATCCGCACGCATCCGGCCAGAGGTGCCAGCTGGAGACATGCCGGCGCCTGCTCTGGGCCATTTTCAGTCCGGTACCAGCGTGTTCCTCAGCAACTCCTCCCAAGGCAAATTCTGGCTTCTTGGAAAAGTATGGCATCATGCAAAAACGATTTAGGATTTGTTCTGGACAGCAGATTTCAAGGCAACAAATTCAAAACAGTATTTCAGACACGAGTCTGACCAGCCCCTTCCCTGACCTGCACACAATTACCAGAGGCAGAGCCAAGGAGAGCCAGCTATGCTCTGGAGCTCAGCAAGAATTTAACAAAAAGCATTTTTGTACGTCAGCAGCAACAACCTCGAGCCAGGCTCACACATGGCTTTCACCGAGCCGCTCTGCTGAAGAGTCAGTCCTCGCCACCCTCGCCCCTTCCCCGCAGAAGACAACTCCCGACGGGCTTTTCAGCCCTTTCGACAATTTAACTTCATAAACTAAAGCCCAGCTGGCTGGTCGACGATCAAAGCTCCAGCCTTAAATCCAAACATTATGAAAAACATTCGAGAACGCTGCCTAAGCACACTCCACGGCACTGGGCTGGCACCCAAAATCGGGAAAAATTCCCGGAACCGAGCCCCGTGAAGTGTTTCCCGGCTGCCAAGCACTCACAGAGCTGTCTCCTTTCTTGGGCATCGCCGGCTTCCTGGGGAAGAGGATGAGCTTGGAGCGGTACTCCTTCAGCCTCTGCACGTTGGCCTGCAGGGACTCGGTGGATTTGTTGCGTCGCCGGGGATCTACGGAGATTCCGATAGTCCGGGCAAACTTTTTGTTAATGCCAGCGAGCTGAAGGAGGAGAGAAAAAGAGAGCACAGCGTCAGCACCCAACAGCTCTCGCCGGCACCGCACTGCTGCCAGGAGCCACACCGGGCTCCGGGGTCTGACCGAAGGGCCTGTCGGCAGCGCCAGGGACCAGCTACGCTACGGGCAAAGAGCGTATTTTAACACTTAAAACGTTCCACAGACTTGGAATTTCTGCAGATGGAACCCCCAGGTAATGATGAGGGACAAGATTTAAGCTCTGCTACAGACGAGACAAAAATTTATGAAGTCAGCACACAGGTAGCTCTGGTTCAGTGAATACTGGAAGCTCCATTAAAGAAATATTTTTTGGTAACCACATCAAACAAGAAATAACTTCATTTTCTATTTAAACATAAACACCCACATACTGTTTGATATTCCACCATTATCCAAAAATTAAAGAAAAAATGAAGTAATTAAGCATCTGGCATCCAGAGGAACAATTTGACTGCTTCAGTGAACTACTTCCACCATTATAAATGTTTTAATTAGCTACTGAAGAGCTCACAAGAGGCGTGTGGAAACATTGGCTGCCCGCAAGCACCAACGCCTGATGGGGCGCACGGTGTGGGGACACACGGGCGGGGGTTCCTGCAGTCCCCTCCCCGACCCAGTCCCAGCTCGGCACGCCCAGGAAGGTCAGCGAGGATGGTTTCCGAGGAGGACACCAAGCGCTTCCCACGGATTTTACACATCCCTACATCAACTCGCAGCGACCTGCAGGAGCAACGGCGCCGCTCCCCTGCCCCACACTGCAGCCCCTGCTTCTCTCGGGAACAGGGCGAGCACGGTTTAGTTGGTCCACAGCGGGAACAGGTTCGCACTGGCCAAGATTTTTAGGATTAGGAAAGATACGTTTCACAAAGAAACTAAAGAGCTTAATGGAGCAGGTAAAGAAAGAGCCAGATCAGTGATTTCCACGCTCCTGCAGAGCCAGCGTCAGCAGACACCTTGGCCAGCCACTTACTCATCACCTACACCGCTGGTGCAACCAAGTTCAGACTCGGTTTTGGGGGCTGGGATCACCTCCCCGAACTTACTTTCAGCTCCTCCAGGCTGAAGCCTCTCCCAGCACGAACTTTTTTGTGGTATCTGATGGTCGGACATCTCACGATGGGTCGAATGGGCCCAGCCACGGGCCTGGGGGCGATTCGTCGCGCCTTCGCCTGGCGGGCCTTCCTCCTGCGAGGCGGGAGAGCGGTGAGCGAGGCAGCGGTGGCCGCCAGGTGACCTCCCGGGACCGCACACAGCTCGGGCGGGCCGCGCTCCCGGCAGTCATCAGACAGACAAGGGTTCGAGGGAATCAGCACAGCGGTTCAGCGATTCCGGAGATGCTCTCATCACCTGACTGCAGCGCCAACGGCCTGACCCCCGCCGGGGAGCTCCCCCCCCCGCAGCCCCGGGGCTTCAAACCGAGACGCGGAGCTCCCTTCGCGCTCCCCGGGCCTCACCTGCGGTTCTTGCGGGCGGGCTGGTTGAACCATGTGGCTACTCGGCGCTGCCAGTCCTTGTGGAAGTGGGGCTTCAGGATCATGCCATTGCGGCTGGGCGCCATGGCTGCTGCTGCTGCCGCCTGCGGACACCGACACGGCTGCTAAAGGAGGACGACGCCGCCGCCGCCGCCGTACCGGGGCCGCGGGGTCTCCCCCCGCCCACCTCCCACCGGCCGCTGAGGCCTACAAGGCCGCCGGACCCGGGGCAGGCCCCGCGCAGGCCGCGGCGCTGTCAGCGTCCCCTCCGGGCCGGGAGCGGCAGCGGGGCCCGGCCCATCCCGGCCCGCGGCACGGCCCCCGGTGGGCGGATGGCGGCGGGCGCCATCCCGGCCCGCGGCGCGGCCTGCGACGGGCGGATGGCGAGGGATGGAACCGCCGCACCCCGACTCACCTCCCGCCGCGGCAATGGCCGACCGGAAAAGGAAGGTGGGACCTGGAGCGCGCCGGAAGTGCGGCGGCGGCCGCCAATGGGCAGCACCAAAGGAGGGAGAGGGCGGCGGAAGTGCCTGGCGGCGGCTTCAGCGTGCCCGTAACAAAGATGGCGCCTCCTTAAAGGGCCCACACAGCCGCGCTCCGGGGAGGCGGAACGGCCAACGGAGCCCCGGGGCCCGCTGCCGGGCGCCCTCGCGGGGCTGGCCCGGCCAGGAGAAGCGGCGGGAGCTCGGCCCAGCGCCCTCAGCCCGAGCGAGACGGGGCAGACCCGGGGCGGGCAGGGGTTACACCCCCACCAGGCCCCACAGCAGGGCTCCGCACCGGCCCCGGCCTGGGGCGGGGGGGGCAGCATCGCCGGCGGCCCCGCCACCCGCCTCGGCACGGCTCGGATCCTGCAGCGGCACCAGGCCACAGCGGGGCCACGCTGGCCAAGACACTGCGGGGCCCTCGCGCTGCCCCGGCTGCCACCCTCGGGCCCGTGGGACCGAATCCTCTCGGCGAAGGGTTCATTCGGGCAGCCCAGAACACAGTCCTGACTTCCAAAAAACAGATCAATAAACATTTTGGATTTCCCATGCTGCTGAAAAAGCGAACGCAAAGAATGAACTTGTGGAGAAACAGGTTTGGAAGAAAAAAAAACCCACTAACAGTGGCATCCTAAATGTAGAAAGCCACTTCTACCCCCAAAAGCAAGGGAAATCACCCCCAGTGGCTCCGAGACACCCCAGGGAGGGCTGGAGGCTCTGTGTGCGGGGGTGACTCAGGCTGGGCCCTGCGGAATGTCCCCCATTGTCAGGGGAAGTGAGAGGCTCCCCCTGCTCCGGGGCAAACAGGAGCCTGGGAACCACTACTAAGGCCTCGGAGCTGGGAGTGGAAATCTGTCAGCAGCTGGGTTTGGGCTGGGGTCTTTTCAGGTCACAGACAATCCTCACGGAATAACTCGAGACAATAATCTTTTCTAAAGGATTAACCCAGCCAGAGCACACCAGGCACCAACCATCTCTTCAATGTCTTCCCTGAGGAACAGCAGACAACCCTGTCATCGCTGTTTTGCAAGAGCTGCGAGGACAGAGCTGGACAAACCGACTGGTTTTTATTGAGGCTTCCCAACAGACACACACCTGCTTTTCCGTGAGCTCCCGAGAGCATCTCTCCAGCTCTGAACTGCCAGCGCCACCCAACAGTCCAACGCTCAGTTTCCAACATCGCCCTGCGGGGTTACGCTGGGCTCTGCCGTCTGTCTCTGCTCGCCAGACGCTTGCTATAAAAACTGAATGCAAGTTCCTGGCCAGGGAGAAGAAAGCCCTTGTCCTGTACAACTTCACAGCCGTAACAAGCTCCGTACGTGCCAAAACACGTATCCGCATCTTGACATATTCTACAAAACACAGCGGCAGGTTACGGACAGTTTATTCTAGTGAACTCTTCTTTTCAGTTTCGGCAGCAGAGACGACCAACAGTTACAGCAGAGTCGCACACCACCACCTCAGCCCCGCAGGGGTTTCACAAGCCTGACCGTGGTGGCACTGAAGGGGACACCCCTGTGCTCCTGCCACGTCACACAGCGCAGCGAGAGGCGGCTTGCAAGGGCTCCCCGGGATCTTTCCCCCTCCCGCTCCTGCGTACAAGAAATCTTTCCAGCAGATTAGACTCGCCTGACTCCTAATCACTACTACCCTGCTGAGAATCAATTTCAAAACCCTAAGGAGGCCTCCCTTCCTGCAGGGGAAAGCTCATTACAAAAGCCAACAGAGCCATCCCTTAATTTTTTTGGGTAACAGCAGCACAGACGATTCCCTGCTCAGTTGATTCTGGAGCTGAAAAGGGAAAGGGTCTGTGTCCAAAAGAAACCTCTTGAGTCCTCCTGTGTCCAGAAGAAGCCTCTGGAGTCCTCCTGTTCCACATCAGGAATGGGCTTCATACTGGTCTCAGGCGTGGTTCTTCCTCCTCCTCCTGGTTTGGTGGCTGCTGGGGCATTTCTTCATCTCTAGTGTCCTGCTTGTCTCTCTCCGCTTGAAGCCAGCTCTGAGGAGCTATCATTTTCTTTGGCCCGTAGGGCGGAGGACCAATCAAAGCTTCAATGTCATCATAATTTATCACTTCTTTCTCCAGGAGGGCATTGGACAGCTAGAAAGAGTAAACAAGGCATAATGAGGCACAGGGGTTCGAAAACAGCCTCTCTGAACTCATCTGAACTCCGTCTTCTCAACTGGAATCGGGACATCTGGACGCAGCACGTGCTGCGGCGCCCGAGCAGCAGAGCCCTGGCTACCACAGCACAGACAGGGTGACCCAGCAAAGTTCTTGGGGCTGCTGGCACCTTCCACAAGCGTGTTTTGGGCCAGGAACACGCAGCGCGGCTGGAGGCAATAGAGCAACTCCAGGAACGATGAGAGAAGTGCCCTTCCTGTCGCTGCACCTGCGGCTCGGAGACGCCGAAACAGCAGCAATTTAGAGCAGAGACCCGTCCCCCTCCCCTGTACACGCAGTGATAACAAAGGGCTGTTTGTTCCCACGGGCTGAAGGTCATCAGAAGTTCCTCTCCAGCAGAGATAAAGTCTCCAGCCCCTCCGTCAGCAGAAGGGCCGCCCCGGAGCAGCAGGTGACCACCCAATACGGAACCGCTCGATCCCGCCGACGAGATGCGACACACTGGCCTGGCAACTGAAACCCTCCCTCCGCAGATACTTTGGCTCAGCTTAAAAGTTTTTCTGCGCTGAGCCTCTAGCCAACATCTGATCGTTGTTAAACGAAAGCAGCAGAAGAGAGGAGGCCTGCGGAGAGGACACCCCCTGACTGCCTTGAGAGAGGGGACAGGGCTGGGACACGGCCGACAGCGGGGTGTCGGAGCAAGCGAGCTCTGGCTACCTTACCACGCACGGAGTCGCGCAGCCGAAGGGGGTTTTGTTGTTGTTTGTTTAAAGAAGAGAAAAAAGATTTAAGGAAAAAGGATTGTTCCATGTGCAATCCACGCAACGCTAAGCTGACTCTGGATCGTTTTGGATGTTGCGGACGAGACTTCTGAAGGAAAAATCCAGTAGATAAGTTGGGTGCCGCAACCCAAGCGTGGCTCAGCCCAGAGCGAAGGGTACAGAGCTCCCAGCAGAGAGGTGGGGACTGGCAGGACTCTAAGGGGAGGAGGCAAAGCTTCTACCTCTGCAACAAGGACTCCTCAGAGTATGAGGGAGCTGGCAGAACGGGGCAAAAACCACCAGTTCAACAAACCGCACCACAAACAAAACCAACAAAAATCCCCCACAACTCCAACTTACTGCTTGCAGCTTCTCACGGTTCTCCAGTAGGAGTTTCTCTGTGCGTCTGTAAGCCTGAGCCACCAGGACTTTCGCTTCCTAGAAGACGGTAACAAGAAGAGAGCACAACAAAATTTAGAGCACAGGTAGCACCAAACATAGCATGGATAAACAAGGAGAGCACCAAGGGATGGAATCTGCAAACTGAGCCAGGCAGAAAGTGGTTCAACTGAAAATACAGATAAACCATTTGGAGGAAAAAAAAAAAAAAAAAAGAAGAGGCAAGCCAGAGGAGTACTCGTGACAAGGAACAGTAAATGCCCGCACAGGCACAACTCTTCACTGGGGTCTGAGCCGATGGGAAGCACCGGCTAATTAAGGAGGCTGCCCAGTAGCAAAAGATCCAGCTCAGCACAAATCCCGGGGAAGCACAACCGCGCTGCTTCTGAACCAGAGCTTTTCTGTTCCCAGCTATCTCACTTTTCAAGTAAGGCAATGTGGTTTTTCGTGGATTTCTTTTTATTTTTTTTTTTCCAACAACGAAGGCCAATTTCCGGTCGAAACAGGTTAACATTTTTCGGTCAGTCATTCCAAACTATCACTTCGGTTAGACAGCCTCTTGATCCAGCCAGTGGAGCCATTTAAATTGCGCAGCTGAGACTTTAAGACACAGGTTTCCTGTAACCTAAGCACTGCACAGCCATGCTCTGATATGCCTGGGACTCCTGAGGGCCTGGAGAGACTTCCTGCAACAGAATTCTTTCTCTAGATGAAGATTTGTCCGTGGTACAACTACTCCCCAGTCTCCCCACATTATTCCCTCTTCCCCCGCAAAGCTCTTTCTCCCTCTCTCCGAAGGCGATATCTGCACATCCTGTCTCTCAGACGCTCATCGGGGTCTCAGCCACACTGGAACCAGGACTGCAGCTTTCACTGTCACTTTTAGGCACTGCAGCGCATTCCACAGCGACTTGCTGCAGCTTCAGGCAGCGCAGTGCTGTCGAGCTGAACTCACAGCTACAACGGATCCTTACAGCCTTGCTGCACAGCCCTAACACACCGTAACAAAACAGGTTAAGTGCTCACTTGTCAAAATGTACTGCTTGATGGCCAGCAAAGAAATGACAACTGCTGGGGTGTGAGCTGCTTGCGTTTCTCCCTACACTACAGAAAGCGAAGAACAAACAGGAACGCGTAGTCGAGGGCGGCCTTACGTGGTCCATCATTTGCTGAAGTCCCTGGCTGAAAGGGCGACGACCAATTCCAGCTGCGCTCTCCAGGTCCGGGAAGGAGACCTGCCCGATGCTGGGCACCATCCCGTACTGCTTCACCATGGAGTAGGCTATCTTGGTCACCTTCTTCAGGTCATCCTGTGCTCCTGGGCAAGAGAGAGACAGACATAAGGCTGCCAGCTCTGAGCTGAGCACAAGAGGAGCACGTCCTACCCAAACACACGTTCCACTAGTCAGGAGACCAAAGGACCCACAGGAGCCCGGGGAGGTGAACACTCCAACCTGCTGATGGACCTTTCTGCACGTACTGCAGGACAGTGGGATGCTTTTACTGGCAGCTAGCCCATGCAGAGTGCGTACCTGCCGCTGCTCACTGTTACCCCATTTGAATATGACCAGCTGGAAACCGAGCACAGAAAGCTCTCGGCCCTCCCATAAGCCAAGGGTCCCACTGAGTAATTGCACCTGTGGCCTCAGGCTTTGGGACAAGTCTAAGACAACACGGTGGCAACCCAGAACAAGAGGCCTCCATGCTCACAAACACAGGCTCAAGACACACAATTTGACATTTCTTCCCCATCTGTTGCTCAGATCACCCTTGGACAGAGCAAGTGCAGAGGTTCAGGTTCTCTTCCTGCCATCTCCACCTGCCTGTGCTCCTCACCTGTCGTGACTTTGTTGAAGGTGATGGCCTCGGACACTCTCCCCCCCAGCGCCATACACATCCTCTCCATCAGCTGCTCCTTGGTGAAGAGGTACTGCTCTCTCGGAAGGATCTGAGCGAATCCAAGAGCTGCGTTCGTTCGAGGGGCTATGGAAACCTGCAACACAGAGCAGCTCCTTCAGCTCAGAGAACAAAAGAGCTCCCAGCTACAGCAGCAGAGGGAGAACTGGAGGAGGCCTGCATTCCCAGCAAAACTGGTCGAAAGCTACAGGGCAGACTGACCAACAGAGACACGGCCAAGGACTGCAGTGTGTCACCATTCCGGTCCTTAAGGCTCTGCCTTCACAGCTACAGACACTTTCTGCTCAAGAAAGGAAAAGGAAATTGTCCTCAACAGCAAGCCAGTGAAATCCTGAGATACAGGAGTTGTTTTGGAGGGTATAAGCCAAACACACTTCACTTTACTGTGTTCCAGAATCACTGAGACTACCCACAGAAAGACAGGATGTCTTCAGAAAAATAAAAGAGGCATTTCCCCCACCCATTAAACGTGAGCAACTAACAACAGCTCAGCTTATACAATAGGTCATTCAGAGTGAATTTGCTGCTGGTGGCAAGCCAAGGAGCTGTCACCCTTGTCATTTCCACTCCCCACCTCCCCCCCCAGTGTCAAGGCTTTCTGAGGAGGAGACGTGCGTGGGAGAGAACACACCCCAGGGTGCCAAAGAGAAGCCGTTCCCTTACAGAGAAAGGCTTCAAGGCAGACAAACTCCCAAGCATGCCACTCTGAAAAACACATCTCTTCCCATCAGTATCAGAGCAGTTCCTGCAATGGCAGCTTCACCTGCTGCAACAGGCTGGCAAAGCCACAGCAGGGAAAGAGATCCTGCACACGCGGAACAGCCCGGAGGTGCGCAAAATGAGCAGCAGCATCAGGAGATTCAGTAGCTCCAAATAGTTTTTCAGCTGCATTTTAACTGCAAGGCTTGTCCTAGAGCTGGTTAATCAGCTTTGCACCATCGCTATCATCACAGAATCACAGAATGTCAGGGATTGGAAGGGACCTCGAAAGATAATCAAGTCCAATCCCCCTGCCAGAGCAGGAACGCCTCGACAATGCTACACAGGAATGTGTCCAGGCGGGTCTTGAATGTCTCCAGAGAAGGAGACTCCACAGCCTCCCTGGGCAGCCTGGGCCAGGGCTCCGTCACCCTCACTGAGAAGAAGTTTCTTCTTGAGTTTAAGCGGAACCTCTTATGCTCCAGTTTCAGCCCATTACCCCTTGTCCTATCATTGGTTGTCACTGAGAAGAGCCTGGCTCCATCCTCGTGACACTCACCCTTGATATATTTGTAAACATTAACGAGGTCAAAAAGTCCTTTCCAACCTAAATGATTCTATGACTCCACACTTGTTGGTTATTTCGCTGCGGTATTCACAGCTCCAAGTTCACGGGGCCCAGCGTAACGCAGCAGAATTTAACACAAGTCCTACAAAACGCATCTCGGACAAGGGAACCCCGAAGGACTCTCTTCCCACCCAGCGACAGGCATCGCCCACGCAACCTCTGGCGGCGGAGTTACCTTCATCACCGCCTCGGTGTGCTCCAGCAGCCAGCCCACCAACGCGTGGCCCGACTCGTGGAACGCCACGACCTTCCTCTCTTCTGGCGACAAGATCTTGCTTCTTTTGGCAGTGCCTGCAGGGACACAGAGATGGATTCGGCAAGGTGTAACCCGTGGGGCGTTGGTTTGTACAGCGACGTGGTGCACAAAATAGCGTTCCGCTATTTTGTGCACCACGTCGCTGTACAAACCAACACTAAGCTTCATACTGTCTAGGGAGAGGCAGTAAAAACCCTTCGACTACGTGCTGCGGAACGTGCTCTCCATCCCATGGAAAGCAATCCACGCTTGGATTGCTTCAAGACACTGTCAGAAACTTTCCCCCCTTCTCAACCTTAAAACAGACGTAATCACGACGCGTGTGATTTAACATTTGGTTAGATCACAAAGCTCTGTTCTGTTCCCAGCCCTGCCGAAGGCACGTCGAGTTATGCCTCAGCCCTGGGATGGAGCTGCGACGGGTCGAGTCTACCATTTAGAAAAAAGCCCCAACAGATCAAAACCCAAACCAAAGACTAGCTAGAATACCACACCAATCTTCCTTTACAGTCTTTCGGTCCCTTAGGCAGAATATGAGGGAAGCAAGATGTTGCATTATATATAAGAGAGGTCCCAGCTGAGGTTCTTGCACATTAGAAGTGGTCAGATCAGCAAAAGACCAAGAATATATACAAAAATCTTTCTCCAGACCCTGGAAATGTCTCTGATTCCACATGGCATGCTCTATATGAGCTTATTCCCAGGTTCCTGAGAACGAGCAAATTAAGCCATAACTCACACTTAATATGTCCTCCAAAAAGGTGGTTTTTGGAAGCGCCTGTTTTCCAACCCAGTAGCCCATAATGCAGAATAAGTTCAATTAGGATTTAAAAGAAAAGAAGAAAAATAAAAAGGTGAAGGGAAGTAAACTTTTAGCATGTAGAAAATACGTTACCTACAGAACACACTGCACATCAAGCACTCATCACAGCTCTGCACGTTGAACGCAAAAAGGTACCGGCATTTTAAAGCCAAAGTCTCGGCAAAGTGCCGGGAGCAGCAGGGGGTAAAGCAGGCAGAGGCGAGAGTGGAATTACACCAAGTTTGCTTGATGTCTTGGAAAACAACACTCTATTAACATTAATTTTTAAACAAAGTCAAGAGCTTTATTAAACAAGGAAACAGCAGAACGAGTGTGGCAGATCTTGTAAAATTACCGCTGGGGGACCCTGGGAAGCGCTCTGCCCCGCAAGGCACGACGGTGATGGAATCGCAGATTAATCACAAGAGCCTTCATTTTCATCAGCCAGTCCCTTCTCTTGCCTTCAGCAGCGCGTGTCTCCTTCCACAGAAAGATGTGTGCGTATGCATATAGATATGCACATACTATATATATATATATACACACACACACACACGCACTTAAATTTTGGAAGCGTTCCTCTGTCAGCCCACCGAAGGGGGAGGAACTGTACTCTTCACAGCAGCACGCAGTGTGCCTACAAAGATTATTCCTTTCCCGCATAAAGTAATCTCTAGGCAGGAAGGTTTCTCTGAAGACCTGTACTTATCACGTTATGAGACAACCGAGCCAGGAAACGGCTCTGGCGCATCTCCGCCGGCCTCGCGCCACGTACGCAAACCCCACCAGGGCAACAGGCTCCGCTACATCTTCTACAGCCGACTCCTAAAAGCCTCTGCGCGCTCAGCGGGTTTCCTCCCTCGCTCCCAGGAGACCCGACTTACTGCTTTCTGTTCCCAAACTAAAAACACAATGGGGACTACCACAGAGAGAAGCTCTTACCCCTCCCTCGCAGCAACACAAAGCTTTGAGGCGGACGAGGGCCTCCGGAGTTGCAAAGTTCTCTTTTGATTTCACGCCGCTCTTATTAAAACCAGAAGTTTGTAATGGAAAGCACAGCAACATCTTCTCTCTTTCAAGAAAAGCTTTTATAGAAACTGAAATGCCCTCTGGATTGTGAAAGCCAGAAGTGTTCCTATGTCACGGCAAGGGTACGTTTAATATACGAGCCCGGAGGGTTGTTTGGGGTCTTTTAGACTCGGTCTACAGAAAACAGTCAGGTCCTGCTAACGTGAAAGAATCCGATTAAGCACCAGAAAGACCTGACAGCCTCCTACACGCCACGGAGCCTTAGTGCAGCAAGGCAGCTTGTCAGCAGTGAAACTGCCCCACCACATTAATCCCAGACATCCCTTCTGCGACACGTTCCCTGGGGCCTTGCTTGCTTTTCGCCTTATCTTCCAAAGCCTGGCGAATTCAGGCCAAGTGAATCCCTACCAGTTCGGTCCTCGCTCTCCTGCAGATGGGAAAGCAAAGCACACCTTTGCCCCGGCTGAGAAGGACTCCTGTTACAACTAGAGGTGTCTCACTGCCCGCTCCTCGGACCGTCGGGCTCTGTGTAAGCGTGGCAACAGTTACCCAAAGCACTCCCAAAGGCTTCCTTTTTAAGAGGCGGGTGAAACTTGTGAGGGATTTTCTCAAAGACCTTCTCTTAAATGAGGAATTGTTTAGTGGAAGCAGTTAAGTGTCTGATGATGAAAAGCACAACCTGGCTACAGGGTGGTTCAGATCAAAACCCGCCAGATTCAAATCCCTGGGGTGAAGTCAAGAGTTCTGGGAACTCTTTTTGCCCTCGCTGTAATATGCCGCCGCAGGGTAATCTCCAGAGGTTCCTCTGCTGGCACTTGCACAAGCAACAGGGAAAGGCCAACAGGACGCTCTCAGAAGGAGAACAGTACTCTACTGTCTTTCAGTTTATTCTGCCAATTCATCAAAGCCTGAGCTTTTGAGGCCAAAAAAGAAAAATCTCTTAATTTCTCGCTGTTGAGGACGCACTGCCTATTTGCTATTCATGTTTACGTAGCAGGTGTTCAGAGCAGCAAGAAAACACCCAGAGATACTTCCACTCTTTTTCTTTTAAAAAGCCCCAGCAAAACAGCAAACCTTTTAAAACTAAATGAGCCACGCGGATCCAAATTCCCCTCTTTACTGTTGTGCTACTGGCCATTCTCCCCAAGCTATGGGTTCAGGCTGCCTGCAGATTCAGGAAGATAGATCCATGCGGGGTCTTGTTCAGAGAACTTGCTGTGACTCGGGCATCTAATGCCTTTAGGATGGCTCTGCAGGACAGAGCACAGTTAGGACCCATTTGTCATCCTCAAATGGAATCCAGTCGCTTGAGCCTTCTCTCGAGGAGCGTGGTACAGACTTAACAAGGCAACAACAGAACCGGCTGGATCGCTTACCTGCAATGACTCTTTCCACAGCGTACTCGAAGTTGGAAGTATCGATGGATTTGTGGCCTTCTCTAGCGGCATGAAGAGCCGCTTCGTTACATATATTGGCTATGTCGGCTCCTGTAGGCAAGAGTTTACAAACATTACGTTCAATTTGTTATGTGACAGAGGTTTCAGGGGACAGAAGAGGCAAAAACAAATCTGGAGCAGGACCTAAGGAAGTCAAATAGCCGGCATTTTTGTTTGTTGTTCCTTGGGAACAGAGAGTAAACGTAGTTCGGGGTGTTTATGTTGGATGGGAACAATACAACTGCCTCGGCTGCGTTGGCACACGGAGGACAGAGTTCAGCAATCAATTAAGGGGCTAAAGCCAAGGCTGGCTCTCGGCAAGAGGGGAGTGGCGTGGGCAGTCCGGGTTGGCACAGGCTGCCGCAGCCTTCACGCAGCGACCGCACAACCTCTGCGCCGAAGAGAAAGAACATCTGTTCCGAGTTTGTGTGGGTGGGTGACGGTGGTGGGGGGCTGCCGAAAGAAGTCACGAAGAGGCAGCGGGTTGGGGCCTGTTAGAGGGGAAACCCAGAAAGGATATTCCAGGAACTCCACAAAAACAGGAACTCTGGAGCCCCTTGCTCAGCACTGTTTCAAGCTCCCAGGGACCTACTCTGGAAACAGGCTTAACGCAGGAGCCAGGCAGAGTTGTCCAATTTCTATTCTGACCAACAAAGTAATTGCTACTCATCCCTCCTATCGCTTTCCTGGTAACATTTATCAACTTAAGAATCTGTCCCCTCAAGTGCAACATCTCATCCTCAACAACAGCTTGGATAGGAGCACGAGCACTGTCTCCTTCCTTTAAGAATCAGCAACCCAGGCATTATAAAAACTGTATTTTCCCTACCCATACACCCTGCTAGTCCCAGAAGTTTCAGAACATTGGAAATAGCCACGAACAATTGCTCATCAGAGCTCACCAGGGAGCTGGTTAGGATCCCGGTATTTCCACAGAAACAGAGAAGACTCAAAGAAAAAAGCCCTTTAGACCAAAAAACGCCCTGTTAAAACTAAGCAGCCGAGAAGCTGCGGAACTAGCGCAGAAGTGGGCAGAGTAGCCCCGCAAGGACGTGGCGTGTCGTACCGCTGAAGCCCGGAGTCAGTTCAGCGAGGCGCTGCGAGTAGAAGCTGGCGTCTTGGATCAGTTTGAGACCCTTCAGGTGATGCTCAAAGATCTCTCTTCTCTCCTGTAAGGAACACAGAGCGCCTGAGCCCAGCTAGCCCACGCTCGGGAGCAGGGGAGGAGCAGCGGGGACGGTGACATTGCCACCAGAGGGCAGGGCTGTCCTTACAGCGTCTCCGTGCTACGCGGGAGCCCTGATAACCGCCCAGCGCTCCAAGTCAGAGCAGATGTATGGAGGCTTACCGTGAGTCACTGCTTTCTCTTCTCAGGGCCACCCTCCCCTCCCTAACTTTCACTCGGATCTGTCTTAACTTTTCTCTCGCTGTCAAAGCACCGCAGGAAGGAGCTCGGGCTGCCTCTACCTGCTCCCTCGCACCCCGCAAACCGAAAAAACCCCAACTAGCAGCGACTCAGCCCCACGACCATTTCCCAGATGAAGGTGGGGGCGAGATGAGGGCTGGCAAGTAGCCACCGAGTGACTCATTTCAGCTGGTCCAGGAGGTCCTGATTAAAACAATGGGCTCAGTTGCCAGGGTTTTTCCCCTTCCTCCTTCAGGGCAGCTGCACAGTTCATGCTTCCGGTGCCAGACTCTATCAGGCATTTAAGGTATTTTAACTGAAAGCTCTGAGGACGACAGCAAAGCACAGATGGGAGAAGAAGAGCCTGTGCTGGCAGAGCAGACAGATCTTTACTGCAGCTGAGCCTATTCCCAAAACTCTGCTAACAAATGTCAACACAGCGGACATGGAAGACTCCTCATAAATGGATTTTAAAAGCATTCAGGAGGAGAAAGTCACTTAACAGGCTGCCTAAAGGAAAATGAGGAGCCTTACAAGGAGAGCGAGGACAATAAACCTAGAGAACAAATGGTGCTCAAGGCACATGACAATTTAAGCTCTCGTACAAGCCAACTTGCCAATTAGGTGGTTCCCAATTTCCTGGAGAGAAGACAAACATAGTTCTGCATCTGCACAGCAAAGAGAACCTCATGGAAGGATTCACTGCCAAGGCTCCTACCAGAGCAGAGACACGTAAAACCAGTGAGTTGTCGTTTCAGAGAAACCAGGAACTGCATTAGCATGTCATACCCTTGAATTAGAGCATGTAAATAGAACAAAGGCAAACAGAAGCTTGCCATCTCTATCCTCTCCAAGCTCAGCCTTTGCTAGGCTACTGAGTCACCAGCAAGGACTGGGGCAACTTAGTTGTTAGCATTACAGTAAGGACAGGGCAGTAGATAGAGTATACCTGGAGTGTTGGAAGGTCAATAAAAATGTGCCTGTCGAGCCTCCCGGGTCTCATCAAAGCATTATCCAAGACATCAGCCCGGTTTGTGGAAGCCAGCACTATGACATGATCCGTGGTCCCCATTCCTGCAGAAAAACAAGCAGAAACAACGGTGAAGGTTTTCACCATCACGGATGCTGCACTACAAGCATGCAAAGGGACACCGCAGGATGCGGGGAATGTCTTATGCAGTTTGATTCTGAAGCCAGAGGGTGTTTACAGTACCCTCTGGGGCAGCTGAGGCTGAGAAAACGTCCTCTTCAGCTAGGAGCTCTAGGCAGGAAGGAACCTCCCATGTCACCCAGGCCAGTCTCCAGCCATCACAGATACTCTGAAACTCCCGTTTCATTTACTTAATTAGCCTCGGCTTAGAATGTTGCTTTTCCCCCCTCCTTCATTTTGCCACATTTCGAAATTGCTCTAACTAGAAACCAGAACATAACCTCTCTATTCTCACGAGTTAGGAGATGCCTTCTCACCCCCGAGGCACAAGTCAACTCCTGCTCCTTTAGCTCCGGGTTGTACCAACAGCGTCTGCTAGCCCAAACAGCCTTTCCCTCCCAAACATGTCTGTGGAAAGCCCCTCCAGCTTTCATTTACTTGCAGGCCACCAGGATCCCTAGGGAAGGGAACAGGCTTTCTTCTGACCAGCTCAGGTTAATGCTGAAAGAAAGGACAAAGCCTTGCCGCCCAGCAAAGGGCATGTTGCAGCGCGATTTGATCTTTGTCTCGTCACTCATCTTTTATCACGCTCGGAAAGGCACCCAGGCACACCACAGACCAGTGCAAAGACCAACCCTGCAGACACATAGGCAGGCACAAAATGCAGCCCGACAGCTTTGCAGGGACGATTAGCATACACTAGCTCAAGCCACAGTTGGAGAAAGGTTTTGTCTCCGGGTCTGAGATACGAAACGAGTCTCAGGGTTTACAGGCTGCGTGAGAGGAGCCCGCGGTACGGAGGCATCAAAGGCAGGCAGGGCTTCCTGGGGAAGCCAGAGCACAAGCAGCTGGAGGGGGGCAGAAAGGGGCGGGCAGCTGGGTGGAGAGCCAGAGATCATGTTGAATCACCGAACCACACGGCTTATTTATTACATTCCACCAGGTGCCCACAGGCTCCTGGGTATGAGTCACCTGCTCGGAGCAGATTCAACAGCCCTGGCACACGGCAGCCTTCCCAGGGAAGGGACGCGTTAGTCCCATGCGCTTCCTTCGCTGCCAAGTCACACGCTGCGGAGAGGCAGCTTCAGGCACGTAAGCCGGGCGAGTTTCAGCTCTCTCCAGCTCCACCAGAAGAGCTGCCAAATGTGTCAGCGTACAGGAGCTCAGCGGAGAGATTAAGGTTACAGGTAAGTCAGAGGACTGGCTCTGTCAGCGTGCGCTACTGCAAGCCTCGGTTCTTCCTCCCTGCAGGACGCTGCCTAAATAAGCTTCTGGGGATGATGAAGCCAGCCATTCTTCAAGCATCTATCACCCTGCCCTTTGGAGTGTGATAAATAAGCAGAGACTGGCAGGCACTTGGGGGACAGCGAGCTTCATTCACACGGCAGGATTAGACGGTACAGTACATTATCTGCTTTGCAGCTGGCAAGACTCTCTTAAAATAGGTCTGACTATTAGAACAAATATTAAAAGAAACCAAAGCCCAGAACCACCGAGAGCAGCCTCCTCGCATCAGCTTCTGCCCCACTTGCTCTGAAGCCTGTGTCCCTGCTCCAAAGAGATCTACAGCTGCAGCCTCCGATTCGTGCTGCTGCTCCCAATGCAACATCACCTGGCGTGTCACAGGTTTTGGCTTCACCAGGCGAAGATCAGACAGAGGAACAGTCTCCAAAACCGCCACCTCGGTCACATCAACAAATGAAAAACAGCTCTGAAAATTTAGCCTAAAGAGAGCCTTCATATCTACGATGTTTACAAACGAAGCCACTTCAAAACGGACAGGAGAAAACGGGTCCACTGGAACTGGCAAGTGCTCTGCTCCCACCAACACAGCACGTTACTCTGATGGGCATCTCATCTGCGTTATCATGCTGCGTAGTTCCCCAGCCGTTTGTTCCAAAGCCTTTTGGACATCATCCCTGAACCGTAGCATCGAAATGGGGCCGCCTTCGTGAGAGAAGCCTCGGGGTCAGAAACTTGCACCCAGCACGGATCAGGTGAAGAGCTGCTACCAAAAGCCATCCCTGCACTTTCATTCACAAAAGAGGGAGCAGCCCAGGACTGTCAAGCTCCTCTCAAACGCACTCAGAACAGATATTTGGGTCACATTCCTCTTCCGCTTGTTTGCAGTTTGTGAGGGAAGATTTCACTATTCAAACCAGGCACCTGCTTTGACAAAGACTGGAGCACATGTGTCACCGGTTTTAAAAACAGCTTTTGTACGTACAGGCTCCCTCCAGTCCCTCCCCTTCTCCCACCAGACTCCTGGTGCCTCCAGAACACGCAGACAGAGAGCCGAGAGACGGAAACCAAGGTCGCTGTAGGAAGAGCACTACAGTAACTCTCAAATCTGCACACCAGCATCACCGAGTATCAACGTGCACATTCGTTCATCCCATGCAGCTCAGCATAATGGCTTTTTTTCTTGGTGCCCTCACCCTTCCTGCAGTCTGCAGAGCAGGTTCCATGTAGCTCTGACCCTCCTTTTCTTCCTCTACCTTACCTCTGAGTAATCTCATTCGAACACACAAATTCAACAATCGCCGCCGATGACTCACAGATCCACTTTTGCGCACGATTTCCCCACTCCCCCCCCCAAATTAATAGCTAACTCAGTTCTATGGCGTTGCCTTGAAGAACTTCAACCCTCAATTTAAGCCAAAGACAGCTGCAACAGAGCTCTCAACCTTCCATTTCAAGGCTTCCTCGTTACAGACACGCAGCACTCCTCTTCTTCTGCTTGGGTAGATCTGCTAACCTCCTAAAAACCCCTCTTCACTACCACCCTGAAAACTAGTTTGCCACGATGCACGCAGCGCTCGAGCGGTCGTTTAGGTAACGCGCTCGGTTAGATAACGTTTCCGTAGCGTGTGCCAAGACCGCTGCTCACGAGTACAAGCCAACAGCAGGTCCACGTTTTTTTGCACCAGCCTGAGAGTCCCTGCCAGCTGTCGCCCATTCGACACCGTAAACACCTTGGGCTATTTTTATTTATTTTTTTTTTATGCGTGCGTTTGATAAAGCACTTAGCAAAACGAGGGACTTTGTGCAGGATCTGTATGAGACAGGAATAAATAATGAGGGAGTATCAATCTAAAAATAAACGAGGCAGCACACAGCAAACAAGGGACTAATACATACTATAAATACTATCCTCAATATGTACTTTAACAGCAAGTAACTCGCTTTCCAGCAGAGTTGTACCCTCATTTCTGAATTGCAGCTCACCAAGAAAACATTCTAGAAACCATGCCTAATTTCCACAGACTGGAGGAAATCAGACGTTTTTGGTTTTAGCATAGAGCTTTAACCCTTTTAACAAGGTCTGGAGAAAGAGGGATGTCTTTAGCCCGGGACAGCTTTTAATTTTGCATATGAAGAGCGTGAGGACAACAAGTGTCACAGTTACGGCCAAGGGAAAAGGCGGCTCCGTCCCGCGAAACGGCAGACTGATACAAACACGCCCTGACAGGCAGGTAGTTAGTTATTCCTTACTCTGCTCTGCAATAAAGAAGATTTAGCAACAGAAACATTACAAGTTGGGTCAGCGCTGCAGGCTCTGACAGAGTTATGACTAAGAATAGCCAAAGGATCATTCGTTTTGGCACTCGTGTGAAAGTGACTGAGGAAAGGGCCGATTCCAGCCGCGGCACAGCCAGAAACCATCCAGAAGCGTGGCACCAAACCAGGATTTGTTTGCAAAGCTTATCTCCCTCCGTTTAGATAGGGATCCTGCAGCCCGGCAGATAACACGAGAATAAGACAAAGCGCAGGAGAACTGATACATTGCATTGCTTATGGCCCTCTGGGACAACTAAACTTTAGAGCTTGACAGACTTTCAACCACTACCTGTCTTAGAACACAGCAAGTATCCAACAACATTTAACGGCCAGCTGGACCGACACGTTACCCTCTACAGACAGCAGTGCCCTTGCTGCCAATTCATTTTCTTTTGCTTCCTCAGTCCTGTAAATAATCCTTCTCCAATTGCCAGTGGGAAAACATATTCCCAAACTGAAGCCATTTACTATGGTAAGAGTCTTTGGGGTTGCTGCCCTCTGCCAGCCGTGATCTCTAATGCACATTTTCTGCCGATTTTATTATCGGGGGGATGCTCACGTGGCTGTTGATACAAATTCATATGGGGAAAAAAATAATAATCCAGACTTTCAGGGCCACAGCCCCTTCTCTAAGCAGGAGTCTGAAACACAGTCACCCCTTGCCGTACAGACGGTCTTTTAGCAAGGACGTGATCGAGTTGTAATTCTGGGCTTAGCCCTGAACAGGCCACAAAGTGCAAGTTAGCCTCGTCCCAGGGATGAGGGGAATGAGATTTGTTTCACTGCAATGGTAATTACTAAAGAGGCACAGCAAGTGCGAAGAGGAAGAGGATGTATGGGCCAACAGTTCGGCTCTCGAAGGTGATGAGGGCCCAAGTGGTGAGAGGCACGGAGAAACACTGACCGTCCATTTCCACCAGCAGCTGGTTTAAGGTCTGCTCCTCCTCAGCGTTGGCAAAACCAGATATGTTGGTTGAGCGCTTCTTGCCCACCGCATCGATTTCGTCGATGTACACGATGCAGGGTGCACGAGCCTGGGCTTCTCGGAAGAGGCTCCGAACTCGGGCAGCTCCAAGACCTACAAGGGGCAGGAAGAAGAAAGAAATCTTGTACCTAAAACTGTAGCAAAGCTGGAGAGCGGCATTACTGGCTCCCAGTGACACACAGACAACAGACAAACCCTCAGTATACGGCAGTCCCTCTCTCAATGCTCACGGCATGAAGAAACAGCCACATAATTCTGATATCTGGTCCCTAGTCACAGCTTCTCCTTGGCCATGCTGGCTTTTAACTGAGCTCCCAAAGCTGCAGGGACTCCTACAGCTGCTCTAAGAGGAGCTCTGCTCCCAGCCTCTAACACGAACTCCTGTTCCTTCCACAGGAGAGAAAAATATTCAGCATTTTCCTGCACACCGACATTTATCAGCTCTCAGGAGAGCTTGGAGGAAGGAAGAAAAGGAGGAAGACAGGAATCCCAAGGCACAAAGAGGCCATACTTTCCCCATCAGCAGGGAGGAGCACAAAATCCATCAGAACTCTCATCCAAGGAAGGAAGTCTCAGTCAGTGGCTTTAATAATAGGTACAGGGACGTTGGAGATAATGCTTTCAGGTGAAGAACCACAGATGCTCTGTCAGAAAGACGCGACCAGCAATTCAGAGGGCATGCACTCTAGGTCCTGCATAATTAAGTACTCTCCACCACTGAAAACCTTCTATATTTTTGTCAGAAATACCCAACTCATCCTCTCCGTGCCTAAAGCTCTGTCCCTTGTAAGCAAGTAAGCTCCCTCCCGAGAAGCTCACCTCCTATCACCTCCACAAACTCTGAGCCCGCCATGGCCAAAAACGGCACTTGCGCTTCCGTAGCCACGGCCTTCGCCAGCAACGTCTTCCCACAGCCTGGCGGTCCCAGTAACAAGGCTCCCTTGGGCACTTTAGCCCCGAGCTGAAGGTAGCGATCAGGATTCTGCAAGAACAATACAGCTCTGTCAGATCCACAGCTCACATGAAGCATCTGCGCAAGAATTCAGCCCCTCCAGGCCTCCCGGTGCTGTTTTCAGGCCGAGCGACGCTGAACTGCTCGTGGGAGCAGCTACATCTGTATTCCTGTTAGGGAATTGGAAATACAGAGATTGAGTCACGCTGATCACAGTGTTAAAAACTGTCAGCTTCTTTAAACAGAGGCTGTTCAGCAGCGTGAAGGATGAAGAGAAGAATATACCCTCCTCCCCAGGTCAGCCACGTATCCCAGGTGACAGGCAGCAAGCACTTATTTTATTCTACTTCTATATACCTTTAAATAGTCCACAAATTCTTTGACTTCCATTTTCGCCTCATGCATCCCCGCTACGTCCTTGAAGCCGATGCCTTTTCCAGACTTCCCATCCACAATGGTGAAACGAGCCATTTTCAGCTGGTTCTGTGGAAGGCAGCAGAAACACCGAAGACATGCTCTGACTTTGGACAGGGCAACAGTCTGGAAAAGCTGTTTGCTGTGCTTGGGCAGAAAGCACGGGCAGAAGCTGCCCCAAACAAGACTAAAATGTCCACCAAGGCTTGGGTTTTTCACGGACTTTTGCTTTGGAAACACTTCACAGCCAGATTGTTGACTCAAACATTATCCAACGGTTGTTGCAAAGAGACAGAATAAAGCTCTCAACCTTAAAACACACAGGACAGGTACCATTTTGAGGAATATCTATTGACAGTAAATAAGTGTCAGTGGCAAATAACTACTAACACTCTTGTAAATGCATATAAACAGACAGTTTGCACCGCTGCCACTGGTTTCTACTGCAACCCAACCCAGGCCCAGAACTGTAGGTTCTCAGATCTAGGGCACACCATGTATCAGCCTCCTGGTGCGTGTTAAGCCACAGGGACAGTCAAACCAAGAATTCAAGTGCCCTGCTCATAACTGCTCATTATCTTCTACTGGAAACAGCTACTCAGAAATGTTTTGGTTTTTTTTTTTCTTTGAGAACAAAGTTTATAGCTTCTCAGGCCTCCGAAACACCAGCTTATCCAAACAAAGAGTTAAATGCGCAAGGCCTAGCTGTGCCCACTCATCCACAAGGGCAGAAGCTAGTCCTTAAGGCCCTCGTTACTCAACACTTCTTTAAAACATTCTCCTCTGAGCAGCTGCACCCCTTTGTGTAAAGAGAATCCCAAAGCCAGAAGAGAACTGCAGAGAAGACTGAATGGGAAATCTAACAAGGGACTGAACACACGGTATTTTCACCCCCAAAGCCCTGGGGTCAGCGGCAGCGCAGCCCAGGCTCGTTTCTGCAGAGTCTGATCAGCTGATCCAGGCAAGGGTGGAAGAGGGGGAGAAGGAGATTCGCTTGATGTTGCAAGGGAGGCATGTGGCATGCGCCGAGCAGGCCAGCGCATAATGAAATCCAGAACCCGAGCGTGTTTTATAAATCGAGAGCTCGTTTTGCAGCAAGCAGCGAGTCCTACTCCTGGCTGTATGGGAGGCATGTTGGCAGGGCCCAGCAAAAAAACACCATCTGCAGCTGCAACTCATTACCGAGCTTTGAAAACAGCCGAGCAAACGGGCCTGCAAATTCACTGAGCTCAGCCCTTCCTGCCGCCGGGGAAAGAAAGGGCCTCAGCTCGGGCCAGTTCCTGCACAAAGCAGTCAGATGATCGGGACAGGAAAAGCTGCAAGATGTGTCAAGACTGGAGAGTCCTTGGCACCCGTTAATTCTCATCCCGCCTCGGCTTCGACGGGGAAAAGGGGAGGAGACGAGGGCAGCAGAACACGACGAGACTACCCAGGGGTTGCAAAACAACGCTGGGATCCAGGATACTCACAAAGGCGTTGAATCCTCCGACCCGGCCCGCGACCCTGAGAAGGCGGAAGATGCTCCACAACATGGACACGGCCACAAGGGTCACTATCAGGGAAATGATGTCACTAAAAGGACACAAACAAGACAGGGATAAATTGAAGCGTTTGGTCACAATGTGGTAAATATTACCCAAGAGAGCTATTTTCAGTATTTTAAAGGTCCTGACATTTAGGTTACACGTGGAGCAATAAGCAGACATGAATGAAAAAAATGGAACCTTTACGGGTTTTTATGCATTTATAAAAACCAAAAAACACCCCCCCCCAAATTACATAACCTAAAAAGTTAAACAGAGGGCACTGGCAAATACTGCTTACAGCTGTGGAAGAAATTTGACCTCGCCATCTACTTCTAAAAACAACTGGGACCTTCACGCAGTCGAATCAGTCCCGGAGCAGGAGCTGCTGGGGCTGGGAGTCCCTCCAAAGGGAGCTCGCTGCACAGGACTCACATCAGGCAACTCTAGGGAGATTCCCACTCCCCAAATCCCGGCAAACGCGTTGAATCTTGGCGGAAATCCCGGTGCAGGTCTCCCATTAAGAGGCTGCTCTACCCAGTCTGGTTGGCCCTCCCTGGTCGAGTCTCTCAGAAACTCTTTATGCCAGAAGGAAGGGCTACAGCCACCAACATCATTGATTTTTCTGGATCCTTTGCAACACCGACTGCATTAGGAGGGAGAGGAGGGGCAGAGATGACACTGCAGGTCTAATACAGTTGGAAGGCAAACACGTTGAGGACAAACATGCTGCGAGCTCTAAACAAAGGATGCTTTCCAGAGGAGGAAAAAACACCTGATGAGAGGTTGAAATTTGCGGCACCCTGTTCTGCTTCACATGCCTGGGAAGTCATCCGGGGTCTCACCATGCTTCTGTGTCTTATCATTAAACTAGGAATGTGCGTTCCACCTCTCACAGAGGGATGATTCAGGGAAGCGAGGGGACCAGCACAGGCTATATACCCAGCTGCACTTGTTTCTTCTCAGCAAGAGATCCTAGACAACGCTGGGGACTGAAAGTCACTTTTGGTCTGTTCATACGCAAAGAGGATTAATTCTGAGATGCATCAAGTGGCCACATCCCAAAGCAAACCGAATCCCAGCTGCAAGTGTTCTGCACCTCACGGGTTCAAACTCCAGAATGAGACTCTGAACTCTCCAGACATTCATCAAATCTCTCGGGAGACTTCAGAGCCTATAGTATCTCTTAAAAAAAATAAGATAAATCTCTGTTCAGGGGCAGGGGAAGCAGCTTGTGTTGGTGGCTGACTAACTGTTCAGTCTACTCTTCCTGTAATACACAAGTTTGAAAAAATTGGCAAGTTCTGAATTTTAACTATAGGTCTCATATTGCATCATCAATTAGAAAAATATGATCTTCATATAAACCACGTATTGAAAATGTGCAAATGTTGCTCAGGGGACAAGTAACTAGACAAAATCCAGTCCAGGCCCCCATTCATATACAAAAAGGACGTTTGTTTCACATTTTGGTGTCTGGGAAGAAAAATTACACATGCTTGGCCATCCCCACACCCTACTAAAAGCGGATGATGCACAAATCGGTGACCCGGCCATTGTGGCAGGTAATGGCAGCGGCACGACGCTACCTCTTGCCAGGATTTGGGATTGCTTTTCTGAGCAGACAGGACTCGTGCACTACATCTCTCTGTCTGTGCGTCAGAACAAGCAATTAGTCAAGAGCTCTCCGAACGCCACTCCTCTCCCCATGCTTACAGAAAGCGCCTTTCTAGGCCGGTGTAACGGCCATCGGTGACGGAGGTTCAACAGCCCAGCGAGCGAGCCTCACAGGGCTGGTTTGTGCCCTTGTGCACATAAATCCTGTTTTGCAAAAACAAGCTGCTGGTCTTAACAGAAAGGAAAATAAGCCACCTCAGCAGCAGATGACCACAAACCACTAGCACATCGTAGGAAAGCACAGAATAAAGCTCAGGCGGCGCTCTCTAGTCTTTTGACAGACCTTCCCTGCTTCTCACTCATCATAGCTTATTTCAGAATTAAAAGCTTTGAGCGGTTTATTTTTTAAAGCAAAGGCTCCTGGTTTCAGGTAACAGAAAAGGGCTGGGAGTTTAACAGAAGCCCTCCTCTCACTAACGTTTTGTGCGCTGGCATCAAAGCTGCTCTGCTCAGTACGCGGCTCGCAGCTGGAGCGAGCACCAGAGCAGCCTGTCCTCTGATCTACAGCTGCTGGAGAAGGAGGCCAAAACCAGGTGTTTATTTTTACAGACTGAAAAACCACCCCAGGAGTTCCGCAAAGCGTTTCGACAAGGCCAGGCTTACCGCCCCGCCAGCATCTCCACAGCCCAGGGCGTAACACCACTTGTTGAGTCAGGATTTCTATCCCAGTCTGCACTTGAATAATTGATTCTAAGGGCAAAAAGTGCTCAGCTGTGCAGGCTTTCCTCAGACTTGCTGACACCGACCCGAAATGTTTTGGTCTGCTGCACGCTGCAGCTCCAGGCACCACCTTGGGATCCTCACTTCTTAAATGTTAAGGTACATCTAGAGCGTGCCTATTTCTGAAAGCTCCAAAATCAAGACCACTCTTTTGTTCTGTATTTATAAAACACCATTTAGCTGAAGGTGACTTTCCGCTCTAAGCGAGGGACATTGTCACCAGCGTCAGATCAACAGTAAGCACAGATTTATACCATACTTTCCATAAAAGCCGGGATGTTTGTAGGAGACGGGGATTCTCTCTCTCTCATCAATATTCAGCTCATCCTCCGCAGCTCTCAGCTTCTCTTCGAATTTGTCAATGTTTGCCACCCGCATCGTGTACAGGAGGGTAACGTTCTGGGGACACGCAACCAAAAGCAGCACGTAAGTCACAGAATCACAGAATGTCAGGGATTGGAAGGGACCTCGGAAGACCATCAAGTCCAATCCCCCTGCCAGAGCAGGAACGCCTCGATAATGCTACACAGGAACGTGTCCAGGCGGGTCTTGAATGTCTCCAGAGAAGGAGACTCCACAACCTCCCTGGGCAGCCTGGGCCAGGGCTCCGTCACCCTCACTGAGAAGAAGTTTCTTCTCGAGTTTAAGTCTCGTGATACAAAGACACAGCAGTGAGCAGAAGGGTGCAACACGGACAGGTCAGACGGGAGCCGGCTGTACCCTACACCCTGTGGTACAGCACTGACAAATCATGGGGAGATCACCACCACGAGGGCTCCTAATGAGCCTCTCGTCTTTTCAGCACCTCAGGAAAGCCCACGGGTCAGGAACTGAAGTCTCAGCTCTCTAGAAAGAGATGTGACAACTTTCTAGGAGAGCTGAAGGGCGGAGTGTTACCAGCCTGGTTACACACACACACCTCGGGCTCAGAATTTGGTGCTAAACTGGAAAGTAAAAATCACTAAACAGGACTGGGTTTTTAGCTAAACGCAGGACACGTGTGGAAAACAACCCCATCGGGAAGGAGGCGTCTCGTGCTCCACTCGGACTTCTCAGATCTTGTTGCTGTATTTGGCAGAAATTAATTTCATCCAGTGGTTTGCAAACAGGTCCTAAGTCCCTGATGGAAATGGGACACGTCCAAGAACAGTATTTTCATCTCTCAAGCCGCTTTGTAAAGATTCTTCCCAGCAACTCCTGGAAGTAAGTGCATGATCTAAGTGCTTTGTTTCCATTTTGAGAGAAGGAAGTCTGCCGGCATTTGACAGAACACTCAAAATGAAAATCCAAATAGGAAAAAATTTTTAAACCAAGATCTACTAGTAAGAGCTTATAATCTTCTCGACACCTTCTTGCCTATCAGTCTGAGCCAGGAGAAAAAAAATACTGAATTTTTCCAGCATTTTAGACATACATACGATTTTCTTCCAGGCTGCTACTGATTATTTTTACAATTTACAATAGAAGTCTTAGTTTCCACATTAATGTGAGGAATAGAAGTCCCCTGAACTTCAAGACGGAGAAAAATTAACAAAGAGCAAATTTACCACCACGAGTTTTACCAAACGTGTATATTAATTCCATTATTTCCAACAGTTTAATCTAAGATCATTCATTCCAATATATAAAATTCACTCACAACTTGTCCATGCGGAGTTCCTCCAGGGTGCAGATAAATTTCCACAATATCGCTCTCTGGCACCACCTCGATTCTCTGAACCTCCCCCTTTGACAGCATCTCGCTCACAAAGTAGTTCCAGGAAATGTTGGTCCCTTCTCTGTTCTCGTTGACGGTGAATCGAAACATCAGCACTATGAAAGTTATGATGAGGAGTGCCCGTAAGCGTTCGAGATGCATCTGATTTTCCCTTTTCCTGCGTTTCTCATCCTCTTTAGAGAAAAAAGAAAAAGAAAAATCAAAGAAATACGTGAGCATGTAACTGCAGAGCTTTCTGACCCAAGGAAGGGACAATTAAATGAGAAAGATTAACACAACAGCACCTTTCTGGGTTTTTTTTATCGCAGGTTTGGTTCCTCCTGAAGGCCCAGACCCAGCAGCAGTCCCTAACTCGCCTTGCACAGGCAACTGCCTGGCCTGGCTCCCAGAGGAGGTTGTGTGACTTGCCCAAGGTTACGCGAGTGAGTCAGTTTTCTGGACTGCACAACACCCCCAGACCTTTCTGGCTTCTAGGCTGTCAGACCACGAGGCCTTGGCCGGACGCGTGAAACAGCACCAGGTCAAAAGCCTTGTTACGAAAGCACAAGCACTCGGATGTAAACTTAGCGATTGCCTGGAAGGAGGCAAGTTTTGCACCCTGCTAGCCAGCAAAAAAAAAACCTGCTGGTGTCTCATTGCTGCAGCTACGTCCAGCCGCTCCAAAAGCCGCGCGGCGAGGCACCGCGCACGCGGATTACGGAGCAAACGATGGGAGACCGCCTCTTTCGCTTTAACTGGTGCCTCAGTAAGAGAAGGAATTGAAGTACCAGCAGGCCAAAGCCCCTCACTTCCACAAGTTACCGCTCGCGTACAAAGGCAGACGGCAATCTCGGGCGCGTTGCGAAGAGCTGCGATCGGCATTTCCTGGTTTAAGGCAGTCTAACCCTGGCCCAGGAGATTTCAGATGGTCTTAGCCCGCCGGACCCACCGCAGTCCCGCCAAGCGGCTATTCTAAAATGAGAGGCCAATATGGATGCAGGCCAAACAAAGCCATCAGAGCCTTGCTGCTAAAAAACGCCAGAAAGGCTATAGTATAACATACTTCTACACGGGGTTGTCCTCAGGCTGCGGCCACACACTCACCAGAAAACGGTAAAAGTAAAATGAGTCACGGCAAATCCCGCAACACGGTATGAGAAGAGGTAACTGCTTCCTGGTGAGCTCCTGCCCGGAGACCAGACCCACTACCCGAGATGTCTGCATTTGCAGCAGATCTGAAATAGCCCGGGAAACACGGTAGGCAGCTTACCCACACAGGTAACTGCACTGCAAATCCACCTCGCTGCCTTCAAATCGCACAGATTTCCTCCCGTGCCACGCAATTAACCTCACGTTTGATGTCCGGTAACTCGTCCACGTGAAGGATCCGTATCGAAGTGGGGCTCCCTTGCTAGATGTGCCTTCCCCAGCCTTTACCTAGGGACATACTGAGGCGGATGATGTGGGAAAAAGGGGTCGTTCACTTCAGGTATTTGCCACCAAACTTTCTTTCCTCCCCCCCCTCCTCAGATTCCCAACATTCTTTGCACTGCATGGGGAAATCTAACATTCCGTGCTCTGCAAAGGGCTGCCACGGCACAGCTCAATGTCAGCTGCCAGCTAGTGTCTGAGCTGTTAGGATGACAACAAATATCTCCTCCTCTTTCCAGTCACGTGTGGACGCCCTCAATATATAATTTAGTGCTTGTTCTTGATATGCAATTTAACATCAAACAGCAGCGTGGCATACACAAATACTATTCTACACCCAGAAATAAATTAATTCTGCACCACCGGCCCGCTCGCGCATCTGCCCGCTGCAGCCCCGACTCGATTTATTTGCAAATTCCTAACAAATGCTCTGACACCGGCATTTATCACCGGCCGCCAATTAGACCCTACGCACACCGCAACAGAACCAGGGGACAAACATGTGACCCAGTCAGAAGCTAAAAAAAGGACTCTGTCCTTCAGACGCGCGGCGTCGTTTTTCACTCATTTCCTAGCTCTGCTCCGCGTTGAACAGGAAAGGCTCGTTCCTAAATAGAAACGATGCCGCTTTGCCGATAAGGTCATCGCTTCAAAAGACAGCGACAAGCTCGGGCACCGCGTCCGGCCCTCTCCACTTTGTTCTTCAATGCCATCTCCTCACGTGGGCATTATCTGCTAGATCCAGTTTTATTAGGGAAAAAAAACCCAATTCATCACAAAGCTGCACGACGACACCCACTATAGCCTTATTAAAGAAGATTAAAATACGGTACAACAGAGACCTTAGTCCAGGCAATATTCTGGAAAGCTGAGCAAGTTCTTCATTCTACAGAGAAAAGAAACTGCTTGAGAAAAGAGAGCACTGACAGCTCATCTATTGCTATGCAAGTTCCTCGGAGATGTCAGTCGACTGCTGCTGAAGCATCTGTCTGTATTAAATTCCAGGCAAAGTGAGAACGCATCTGGTATGTTCTAAAGCACACGTAACCGAGGACACAATCACAAAAGGATCACCCCGGGGTAAAAGCTGCCCATCAGATACCCTGACAAACAACTTCTCCAGTTTTAGGAATAAGACTCGTCTAAGACCTTCAACCTAGAGCTGAATAATTTTGCGGAAAAAAACACGATTTCTAGAAAGCTAGAAGGCACCAGAAAGCTTTCCTCTACTCTGCATGCAACTGAGGACAAAGATAAATCTATTCCTAAGCCTAAAGTGTGACAGCTTTACAGCACAACATTCATATTGCACTGCGAGCCACCCCACAATATTCAGTAAATGAGAACCAGTAACTGGATGTGACACTTGCAAGCAACAGCTGTGGGAATACTTCCAGCTTTTTAGTCTCAAAAAGCCTCCACAAGGCAATGATTTGCCATTAACCCCAAATCTGAACTCTCCGATTGCAATCTTGCAGGGGCTGCAGCGACAGTTTGAAGAGTTCTTTTTAATAATTACTGCGGAGACGAGCGTTCCCCTGGAGACACCGGGTAGCGTTCCACCTCCCAAAGTCAAGCTCTCCATTAATCACAGGAGAGGAGAGGCCACGGAACGCGGCGTGTCCCTGTTTGCTAAGTTTAACAGTCACAAAACTTCTCCGAGGCGCTGTGCTCGCAGTCACCCCGGGTGGTCTCACAAACACAGAGGGCCCCAACCTCTGAGCTCCAACTTCCTCAGGGGGGACTCCGTGATACCTGCGCCCGCATCTCACAGAAGACTTTGAGCCGGCTGAGGGGATCAAACAGGCAAAGCCGCTGCTCTGGGAGAGGCTGCAACGACACGAGTCGGGCTAGAAGTCATCAGCGTTGACTGAAATTGCGTCAGCGAGGGTTTGGGTGGGATCTCGGGCAGCCCTTCCTCACGAGAGGGTGCTCAGGCACTGGGATGCTCTGCCCAGGGCAGGGGGGAGACACCGTCCCTGGAGGGGTTTAAGGACAGGCTGGATGTGGCACTTACTGCCCTGGTCTGGTCCATGTGGGGGTGCTGGGTCATAGGCTGGGCTTGATATCTCAGAGGGCTTCTCCAGCCTCAACAATTCTGTGACTTTGTGACTGCTCTGAATCCAAGCAGGCACTCACAAACTCCCTCAGACATCACCACCCCCTGCAAGCATCAACTGATGTCATCAGAACGACGAAAACGCTCGGATCTGTCACGGTTCTGCAAGTATTCCCGGCAGGACAGAAGGATGAGACCGTCACCTGGGCCGCTTCTTTCTTAAACCGCCCCGCCAGGCCGGCGGCCAGAGGACACCCCACGTGGGACTGCGCAGCTGAAAACCTACACCAGAGCCTGACAACATGCCTCAGCCAGGGCCTAGAAAATCTCTGCACGCACTTCAGCTCTTGGGAGCCACGTACTCACAAACAAGCAAAGAATTCTCACAACAGGAGCGGAAGAGTCAAATTATGGTTTTTTTTAACGGAATGCAGCTGCTGTCAATCTACAAATAGCAGGAAGTTTACAACACCACCAAGGCTTGAAGGGACACCACAAATCTGCTCCTATTTGAAAACTGTTTGGTGAAAACCTACTGGCAGGAAGCAGCAGTGCCTCCTACAAGGATCAGAACGCGGCCAGTCAGAAGGCACGCGAGGTTTTTGTCTAGGACGCTCAAGTTACCCCCCTGCACCCTCACCCTCCGTGAAATTCCTCACGCCCTTCTTCCTGGGCCCTCCTCTACTTCTCAACACAATCTGGCACACCACGTAGATGCCCAGCTCCCAGAACACATTTAGTGACATAAAACTCATTTTCAAATAGTCCCGTACAGCAGGATGCCTGGGGCTTACGCAGTACGACACCTGTATCTAGGAAGATTGATTTTAAAAAAAGGAAAGATTTTGAGTAAGTGCCATTAGTAACACAGCAAAGAACATTTTAAGGAATCTTTTTTTAACTTGGAACTATGTAAATCACTACAAGTAGAGACGTAGCCACAGTGAAGGCAAAGCATATATAAGAAAAAAACAAGAATCCAGCTTAAGGAACGATTTAGTTAATACAAGTCTAAGCCAAAGAGCTCTACAACCCCCAGCCCAAAACTCAGTTAGTACTATCATTCCTCTCCACGAAGCAGCAAAGGCAAACACCACTAAAGTTATTTGCACAGGATGCAAAGTGGCACAGAAAGTTTCACGATCCATCTGAAATCTCAATATTCCACCATCTCAGTCAAAACAACCCTTGGAACTTCTTCGTGGCCACAAGCCCCGCGAGGTGGTGACAGGTACCGGCTCACAGGGCCACAGCCAGAAGGGCTAAGGTGGATTGTCAGAGTGCCCACCCTCGCCCCTCACGCGCAGTTTGTTTCACTAAGTCTCTTTTTCGGTGCGTACGTACCGTCATCCTCCTGGGGAGGTTTCTTCTTGAATCCTCCATCCTTCTGGCTACTCCTCTGGGAGCTTGAAATAGTAAAATGGTAAGTGCTGCCTGCGGGCAAGCAGAGTTTGGTTACTTGAAAAGCTACAAAAAGTAAGGCAGCGCAGAGCAAAGCTCACAGTCGCTGCTACAAAACAACAAGCGAAGACTTTTTTTGCCAGAAAAACACAGAAAAAGTTCAGAAGCAACGTGCCTCGAGGACAGCAGCTCCCATCTCCCACGGTCTTTTACCAAGGCTCTGGAATGAGGAATACGCCCAGAACCTGGACGGCTCATCCCCTGCTCATTCTACTAGAGGATTCACTGCCACTTGAAAGACTATCCATGTATTTTTATTTTACCTTCAAAAAAACAAACGAAAAACCTCTCGGAGGCAAAGCAGCCCAAGGTCCCCACTGGCCAGAAGAGTCAGGACCAGTTTTGTTTCAAATCTCAAAGGCATCAGCAAACTCACCTGCGTAAATTCAAGAGGGCAGAAAGGAGAATAACCACCTTTGTTTCACCTCTCCGTGGTTTTGCTCTAAGAATTCAGGTATTTTCTAGCAAACACTTTTACCTTGCTCCAACGCGAGGCTTTCAGCAAGGTCACGCGATACCATTTCTGACCAAGGTGAACGACATTTTCACCGTAGGCTCCGCTCACGAGGCAGAGAAAGATTCTCTGCCTGAAAGCCTCCAGTTTTTAAATTAGCTTTTAGGTCTGACGAAGGGAGAGCCTCCTTAACCACGCCGAGCTCCTTGCGGAGAGGTGCCACTACTCATCCCTGTCACCAGACAAAAACCCAGAACCCCACGAAACGCACCCAGCGCCCAAAGCCAAGGACACAAAAGCTTTGTTTCAGCTTCAGGCATGTGGGCGGGGAAGGTAAGAAAAAGCCAATATTCTGCAAGACCTTTGCCCCCCCTCTGCCCATACATTTGCTCTCCAGGACTCACCTAAGAGATTCCAAAGCCTGACAGGATCCCGAATGATACGCTGTCTCACCAGGATTCCACTGAGACCTTGTAGAGGGGAACGTGTTTGTGACAGAAGGCTCTGAGGAAGAGGATAAAGAAAAAAACACAATTACTGCAAGAGAACTGTGATCGCTTAACCTTCCTGTACGCCATGAAACTAAGGTTTCTAAGCATGAAAATACTGTGGGTTAGCTGCAGGACCAGCAGCTGGGAGACCTGAATATTATTCCTCCGGGCTGTGTTGCAGACTTGCCACGTGACTTTGAAGACGTTGTTTATAACCCAGTTTTAAGAAAGGACACGTATAAATAGAAACACGTATTCACGACACCTGAAATTTTTAATCTCTTCCCTCCCTGTATCTCTGTTCTCCACTCTAAAGACCTGTTGGAAGTCAGTTCTCAAAACGTGAAGAGAAATCTTGAAGGCTATGACTTTGTAGCCCTGCTGCAGGGCAGTGAGGACAACACGGCTGTCCCCCGTGGTGACTCAGCAGCAGTCCTGCGGCCGACAGTCACATTTAAGGGCAACTTCACAACGTTCAAACTAGCATTTGCCAACACTCTCACTGAACACAAGCCTTGCCCCTTCTCTGGCGTGCAATTCCCTGTCTCGCCTCCCTGTTACCGCACAGACACAAATTTCCGTGTGCAAACCAGACGTGGCCGCTGGGCTAGGCTGAAATCTCTCCCCCTTTCCTCTGGGTTTGCTGGGCAGTGACACAACTGCTTGTGCTGGCCCCACAGGGCAACCTCTTGGTTGATCAATACTCTCTAGAACGGAACAGCCTGGACTGGTTTAAGCAGATGGCACAAACACCTGGCACAGGTCATGAAGCGCTCCCACAACCGCTCTTCCTCCATCACCTGCTTGGATGGGCAGCGCTTCTTCCCTGCCCTGAAGAAAACCATGGAACAGTCTTAAACCGTGTCTGAGGCTTCGTTTAAACCAGAACCTTCCCTTCTGCACGAAGGGCTGTGCCGGGGAGCCCTGTGAGCCGGGTGGCTGCGGCCTGTGGCGCACACAGCGCTGGGGGTGCTCCTGCGGCAAGAGATGCGAGGAGCCAGCACGAATAAACCAGAAAAAAACCCTCCTTTAACCAACATCTCCTTGGTTATGGCAGCCCAGGCGTCCTCTCCATAGGGTATGTCCCCAGGCCGCTGCTCTGGGGCGCTGAAGGGACGGAACAACCCGGAGCGAGGCCGCGTCTCCCCACGGAGCCGCCGTGCGGGCTGGCCCGGCTCCCCGCCCTGCGCCCGCCTCGCCCGGTGCTCCCGGGCCCGCTCTCCCCGGGGAATCCTACAACGGCCCAGGCTGGAAGGGGCCTTAGAGACCGTTTAATCCAACCTCCCCGGCACGGGCAGGGAAGGCCGCTGAGGAGGCTCCGTGAGGCGGCGGCACCGGAGGGGCCCCCCCCGCCCGGCGGGACCGGCGCCCCCCTCCTCCCCGGGGCTCGGCGCTGCGCCCCCCGCCGCTCGCAGGGCAGACGCCGAGGCCCCGCCCCGAGGCCGGCCCATCCCCGCGGGCCCCGCCGCCGCCCCGTTACCTGCAGGCCGCGTCCCGCGCCGAGCGCGCCGCCGCCGGGCCGCGGCCGAGCCCGGGCCCACAGCGGGGCGGGCGGCGGGGCGGGCCGCCGCCAGCAGCTGCAGCGGCCGCGGAGCAGCAGCAGCGCCATGAGCCGCCCGGAGGCCTCCGCCGAGGGGCCGCTACGCCGGGCGCCAGCGGCAGCCGCGGGCCTCACCGGGCGCGGAAGTGCTCGGCGAAGGGCGAGCGGACATGTTGGAAAGGGGCGGGCGGCGCTGCCAGGCCTCGGCATGGCGGCCCGTGAGGGCCCCGGCGAGCCCCGCCCCGGCCGCCGCCGCGTGGGGGATGCTGGGAGGGCCCGCGGCGTTACCCGGCAACGGGCGGGGAGCCCCGGCTCCGGGCCTCAGCGTCCGCAGCGCGGCCCGGCTCGCCCGCGATCCCCGCCCGGCCCGGTTCGGTCTCGATCCCCGCCCGGCCCAGCCCGGCCCGCCCCCGGGGAAGGCTGCCTGCTGCTGCCCAGGCCGAGCGGAGCCCGGCCTCCCTGCTCAGGCCCCGCGGTGCAGGCAGATCCCCCAGGCCGGCCTCGGCCAGGGCGTTGTGTTTCCGCCTCCACAGACTTAGGCAAGGGGTGACCGGGCACCTGGGAGGAGCGAGCAGGTCCCTGCAGGCAGAGGAGAGGGGCTGTGGAGGCAGGGCTGGAGGGCAGAGCTGGCCCCGGGGAGGCAGGTGGGGGGAGCACACAGCCAGTCCGGCCCGGCTGTAGCAGCTGGGAAGAGAAGAAAGAAACAACCTCTGCAGTCTTAAATTCGACAGGAAAGAGACCAGCTCCTTCTCTGTGCGGTTGTTGCTGAGGAAGACTCTCCCCTTCTGAGTAGCTCAAGGTATGGATTAACGCTGATAGAAAACAGCAATTATTGCCTGCACCTGAGCACGATGGGTTAACGAGTACACACAGAAGTAAAACGAGTGAACAAATGCGTACACATTTATATATCTGCTCATTGTCGGGCTCCTGTCATCTGGCTTCCGTGGAAAAGCCGTTACGATGTGTTTCGCAGTAGCCAAGCTTGACGTGAGCGACAGTCTGCATCTAGAAATGTTCTGCTGGTGCACGTGGGTGGTTCTCGCAGTGGTGGAACGTCCCCCCTGCCCCAAGCGTTACACCAGAGCACGTCAGGGTTAGTAGTGTTGGGTTCCCTATGTACGTATATCACAAAGTTGGTTGTATTTTAAGCCCCTGATCCTAAATCTTGTGTAATCTCTTCCTGTTGTGTACTGGTTGTGCACAGCAAGGAGGGTGGGCTCGATGCCCTCTGCTGAGTGTCTCTTTGGGGTGTTTCAGAGCAAACGTCACCTCCCTCCTGCCACAGTTACGCCCTTCTTGCTCTGCTCAAATGACTATTCTGTTTGCCAGCCCTGCAGATCTGATCTCTCCTGGCCACTTCCTTTGATGTGCCTTCGTGTTTGTTTCTTTCTCCTCTCTTGCCTTGCTGACCAGGATGGTTTCTGCAGATGTTTCTCCCCTCAGGTGGCTCCAGGACAACTTGTAGGTGTCATCGCTGTTGTCAGTTCTCTTGACTTACTTGTCCTAAAATATCTCAGGCATTTTTGAATGGGAGGTTGCAGGGCTACATAAAATAATAATAATAAATAATTATCTCCCTTCCCAGCAGGCCTGAATTAGCATCCTCTTTCTAGAAGAGTCTCTTAGGATCTTAATTGTCATCGGCCCCCTGGGATGTGTCTAAGTGAACCTTCTACCAGGAAGCTCTATTAGCATGTTAATGTCCCCCTCGCTCCTGGAGGTCTCTTTGTATCACTGCCTTTAATCGTCAAACAGCTTGATTTACAGACGCAAAATTAAACTGGTTGCAATTAATCCGCACTGGCTGGTCATAGCTTGCACTGTCGCAGTGGGGAGGTGACAGCCGACTGTGGACACAGCAGTGGCTCCTCCACCCCACGGGTCCCACCTGGCGTGGCCGGACAGGCCGACCTGCCCAGGGAGACGCTGCATGGCCCATGTTGCTTCCTGCTGGCCGCTTGGGCTCTTCTGGCACACTCGCTGTCTGGGAAGAGGAGGAATCTGTGTCCCTTGTCACCGCTGAGGCTGGAGGCTGCGAAACCCAAGGCTGTCCCCTTCGAGGCTGCAAGGAGCCCGGGTCTGACACAGGCATGCGCAGAGCTGGAGGTGAGACGGGTGCTGCGGAGCTGTGGTGGCCCAACAGCAGAAAAAGCTCGGAGCAAACGTGGGCAGAGCACGAGCCCTCTGTCCCACAGCAGCCCACGCTCGACGGTCCGCTTGTCCGGGCGGCTGCCACGGAGATGAGTGTCGCATATTCACCCGCTCCGTGGGGTCTGTGGCGAGAGGGGGGTTTATTTACACTCCAGCTGTGTTTGGAGGAGGAAACGGCTCGTTTGGAAATGCCGACGGCTGGAGGAGGTGTGAGATTTCCAGTGAGGAAACACGGGATACAGCAACCACGGCCAAGTGTGGTGGGACCCCAGGGGCTGTGGGCCCCCCCAAGCACTGCAGGGTACCAGCACCACGCACATCCCTGCCTCCCCTTTGCTCAAGGCACGTCACACCTCGCTTCCATCTGTCTTCCAATTAGACCTGTTGCTAATTAGGCCTGATCTATTTTGAAAGAGTTGCGTCATTTAGCTACGATTATGGCCCAACTAGAAGCGAAGCAGCGCGGTTTGCTTAGACAGGACTTTGCTGGCTTCTGCCGGGCTGACCAGAGAGAGCAAATGGGTTTCCTTCCGCCTGCCTTCCAGCTCTGCTCTAGGGAAGACAAACTTGTGCCCATTTAACGAGATTGAGGGTAATGAAAGCTGAAAGGGTCCCAAGTCCAGCTCAGTCCGGGTGGGCTCACTGAGCGAAACAAGCAGCGTTTCAGGTCCGCAAGGCAGCCGGGCTTTCGCTGCGACGCTCCCAGCTACAAGATGCAAGCCTCAGTGCAAAAAAACCCCACACTGAACTACGAGGGCTGGTTATTTACAGACACACGACATAGCTGGAGCGGGCGCGATTCCTGTTCCTCCTTTCACGCTGTACCTCAAAGGCGACCAGATGATGAAGCCCCGGGAAGGAGGGCCGGGGGTCCTTGCTGGCGCCAAGGCAAAGCGACGCCAGGAAAGGAAAGCCAAGAGGTTTTGCCCTGCGTGTGCCCAGCAGCCGCCATGGCTGCGCTGCCACTCGTGCGGGGGCGGCTCCGGCTGCGCCGCGTACGCGGAAGCGAGGGCTGTCCGCTCTGCGTGCGCGAGAGATGACCTTGGGGAAGGTGGCTTCAGTTGCTGCCCTTGGACCGGCAATATGCTCCTTTGGGAGTAAGCCAATATTCTGAAAAGACAGATATAACCTGATCCAGGCTTGGCCTCGCTGGGATGCGCTCCAGCCATGACATCACTCGGTAATGCCACGTGTATTTACTACTGGGGAAGGGTGCTGGATTGGAGTCTGAAATCCCTGGTTTATCTCCTGAGCAGGTTAGGAACAGGAAGCAGCATTAGCAGCCCCATATTGTATTTTAGAGGCTGAGAGAAATCGGTTTCCACAGCCCTCAGCTCTGCAACGTCTGGGAACTCGCATCTCCTCTTTCTATGCTCACCACAAGATAGTCTTGCCACCCTTGTTCTTGTTCCCCTCCCTCCCTGCATCTCGGGAAGCTCCCTGCAGGATGCTGTCACCCCCACCAGCGTAGCCCCGACTCATTTCAACTTTGCAAACCGAGTGAATGGAAACTGGAATGGGGTGGCCGCCACGCCATCCACAGTGTTCGCGTCAATAATGAATCAAAGGATTAAATAGAGAGCTGAAGCTGCCAAAAGGTAAATTCAGGCTTTTATTTAAAAGACGAAAAACTGCTCTGTTACCCACCCAGCGGCGCGAGCCAGGGCTCCTCTGTGGCAGGATGAAACCACACAGGTTGGTGCTAGCTGGGAGGCCGCAGAGCGTTCCAGCACCCTTCAGCAGCACGCATCTCCGGCACGTACCAGATGGGTTTTTTTAGATGACTTCTTTGCAGATGACAAGTCAAGGTCAAGGGATAGATACTCCCTTTCAGCATAGCAAGGCCAAGTATCCAGGAAACCCTTAAAGCTCAGGAACAAAGGAAGTGCTTAGAAGACCACACGTCTGTCCCTCAAGCACAGTGAAACTCCTCACGGGGGAAAGATCCGTTCAGCAGATCCTCTTTTTGTATGAGCCAGTCCAAAACCATCACACCTGTTCCTCCAGGAACAGCTTGGGATCGCTGTGAGTCCCAGAGCTTCCTGCTGCCGAAGCCGGACCCGCTTCCCTCGGCACGGCGCTCAAACTGCTCCTCCCTGGGGCAAGCAGGGCACCCCGGCCCCACGGCGAGGCAGCGACAGGCTTGAGGCTTAACTGGGACACGGTCCTGGGGTACAGGCTTTTATTTCAGTCACCTCTAAAGACCAGAGAGTTTGAGGCAGGTAGGTGACAGATGGCTACAGGCAGGGGATCACGGGGAATCAGCCGTACGGCAGCGGCGAGTGAAGTGCCTGCCAGTCACGGCTTACGAATCGCTAGAAAAGCGAAGTGAACGCAGGCGAGAAGGAGCAACGCCGTGACAGAGTGACATGGATACCTCAGCTTAGCTTGCAGGGGTAGAGCACGAGGAGGGAAATAGCTTGTTTGTGACTCAAAGGCCACGAGTGAGCAGATTGCTCCGCGGGACCGCGCTCCCTGGAGAGCTGCTGAAGCGTGCGGAGCTCAGGAGAAGCCCAGGAATCCATCTGTGTGCGGGAGGAGGCTGAAGTCATCTCCAAACCCCACAGACTGGAGGAGGTCAGTAAGCTCCGAGTGAGCAACTGTCACTCCACACCCCTGAAATCCATAAGCAGCCTAAAAACCTAAAGCCTGTCATTAGGAATCGTAAAAACAGTAATTAGAACAGGACTGTCAGGAGTTCACGCCTCGAACATCAATACGAGGCATTTACCCAGCAGCAGGGGACCACTACCCTCGGAAAGCTTCCTCCTCCTGGGATGCAGGAGGCCTCAAGCTCAGACTTAACATCCGTGAGAGCAGCTCAGAGCTTTGAGGGGTCTAAAACTGTGCTGCCTGTGCGGGATGAGGGCGCAGGGGTAGCATGGGAGTGAAATCAGCTCCCAGGTCGCTAGTTCTGCTTATCCTGACCCCAGCGCGTGGTCCTGATGCTTTGCTGGGCGAGTGCTGGGAGTCAGCTGATGACACAGTGGGCTGCAAGGAGCTAAACCTTCCCAAGAAAGCCAGTTTGGGTACGAGGGAGCTGCTGCGTTAGTTTAGCTGTGTTGTTTCATCACATCTCGCAGAGCTGTGAGCAACCACCTCGGGTGAAAGCCTGATCTTTTAATTCTTAACGGCATCACAGGCAGAAGGGCTCCTTTTAAGTTGGAGTTGTGCTTTAACAAAAAAAAAAAAATCAAACAAGGATGGCTTGGAAATCGTTTTATTTAAGAAAAATGAGACTGTGTGCAGAGTTAGGGAGGTTTCTGCTGCAGTACCAAGAGCATCATCTGCACTCCTTGCTGGCTTTCCAAATGGCTGCCTTTTAAATGGCTGCTTTGTTTGCCAAACCCATCTCTCTTCAAAATGTTAATAGATGACATTAATTAAAGCACGAGCCAAGCTTAAAGTAAAGGTTCTTCTAATCAGACTTCTTCAGTTTTATTCTCTGGGCCTCTTTGATGTTGGCACTTGACTGGTGACCCAGGATTTACCCTGACGTGTGGCGGCAGCAGTCATAAATCACACATTGTCTAATCTCTTAAAAACAAGACTCCCATCTTCGCGTCCTGATAGGAGCTGAATCAGCAGAGAACTGCACCCCCGTTGACACAGAGCGGGTATTTTTGCCCTTACGGTTGACATAATAGTTCCTTCCAGCACGAGACAGTCGCTACCGAGCGGCGCAGGAGCTCAGCTGAAGGAGTGAGATGAACCTGGCTCCCCAGAGGTGGCAGAAGCAGATGAACGGCTGAGGCAGATGCCACCTCCAGCGTTAAGACAAGGCAAGAGCAACAGAGCAACGACCAAAGGGTCGCAGGGCTCTTTCCCCAAGGTCAGTGTCCTTTGAGTTTGCTCTGACGGACAGAAATAGGCCTGACAGCACATTCCCCAAGTGGCCTCGTTCCTCTGCCCTCGTGCAACGTCCTCTTTCCTCCTCAGCACCAGAGTATTTGTTTTATTTTAGGATTCGAGAGCTCACAACCTTTAGTGAAGGATAAGTGTGCTCAACAATTAACTATAGGATTAATTTTTTTTTCTCTTAAGTATTGCACTGAGGTTGCAAGGAGCAAAAGCCCTCCTAGGGTGACAAACCCAAGCCGGTTAAACATCCTCATCAGGGAATTTTCATCTAGAAAAACAGCAGAACGACCCCCAACTGAAATCATTCCCCCTCCACAGTCCCGCTGTTTGATTTCTTTCACCAAATACTTTTAATGTCCCTCCCTGAACAGGCTGATAGTCCACGCTGTTGTGTTCAAACAGAAAAAAGGTCAGGGTGACACAGAAAGGATTTAACTTCTTCCCGGTGCTGGGTCTTTGACCTGGATGACATTCAAGGCTGTCAAGGAAGCAGTTGCAGCCAGCTATATTTAGGAAATGAGAAAACATATTTCCCCTCTCATCTGCTCACTCAGAGGCATGAGAGAGGCAAACACTTCTTTGCATTGTTTTCAGTGAAGTATGACAAGAAGCTTCATGGGAGGACTAAAAAACCCCCAACCACCTTTTTTTTTTTTTTTTTTGCCTCATTTAGTGGGTCTTATGGAGGAGGAAGATGGGTAGAGATAAAAAGACTAAGCCTAAGTAGAACACAGGACCAGCTTAACAGGCTCAGAATAAATCTCCCTCATGCTGTTATTTAACAGTGAAGTCACACATGTGCTCCTGAGCCACTCCTTCATTGCCACTGAGCCCGGCAAAGAGATTTTTCCTCCTGGGGCACTGCTGGCATCCTCAGCGCAGAACTGTGGCATCCTCAAGCTGCCAAACGTGCGACTCACTGTGAAGTTGCAACTGCCAAAAAAAGCAGTCGCAGTTATGGGCCACAGTCCTGGAAGAGGGGGTTAAAAAACCAGAACAACTACTGATGAGGTCACTGGTGGAGCTGCTGCCTCGAGGGTTCCCCATCCTCAGCAAGCAAAACAAAATGCAGTGACGCAGCTCTGCCACCCACACCGGGGGCACCTCGGCCACCTGGTCTGGGCGGGGAGCTGCGCACGTGTCCCCGTTTTGTACTTGCTCTGTAAACAGGATTCTTCCCGGGGGGGTTACGGCAGTGTTTGGTTTGCCGCGGTGACACGAAGGGGCTCTGGCGCCGGGCGCGTGGTGCGGAATACAGATACGCCACAAGCACGCCTGTTCTGTGGGAGGGTTGTGCTGAGCTCGAGCACGGGCAGCTGTGTTTGAGTAACAGGATCTACCAGTACTTTTGGAGGGGCACCAGCAGCCTCGTACAGGAACCGAGCCTCACGCAGCTGCTCGCCCGCACACTTCTGCCACTTCCACCAGCCCAGCAGGACAAAGGCAGGAGATTTCTCCAGCGAGAACGACCATCCTGACCATCCCTGTTTAGAGAGCCGAGGGTCTGGCCGTTTCACAGAGACCCTGTCCATAAAAACAGCACAAAAACAGGATCGGCGCTTGAAAAGATCAGCGGGAAAAACCAACACAGCCCAGCCAGGAGCGAGTGACCTGGCCCAGGCCAAGAGGAAGCACAGCTTGATCTTGAGGAAGAGTGAAGATCACCCAGGGCCTTGGCAGCCTTTCCCCAGGATGGCACAGGAGCTGCGCTGCCCCTGTGGCTCCTTGGCACCCTCAGCTCCACCTGGGGCATCTGCAGAGCCAAACTGGGGCTGAACCTGCATGATCCCTTCTCTGCTGTGGCAGCGACACAGAACCCATGGCTCGTGCCAGTTAACTTCCAAGAGGAGTTTCTCCTTAAGACAGCATCTTCTGAGAGCGAAAGCAAACATTTGCCATCACGAGCTTTTAATGACAGCGTCGTTATGGAGTTCTGCCCCAAACCCACGCAGCCCTTTGTAGAGCAGCTTCCGTTTGGAAGCTGTGGCCCTGCAGCACGGGCACGGCAGGCAAACGTGGGATGAAAACCCCGAGTCAATGCCCGGCACCTCCTGAGCAGCACCGTAACAGGGTAACGTGGAGCGGGCTGTCCCCCTTGGAACCCAGCACCCCCAGCCGGCGTTACCGCATCCCAGCGCGTTCCGCCGCTGTTTAATTTCGACCGTGTCGGTGCGCAAACACCAACAGCCAAGGCACCGGTCACATGAAACCGAGGAGTCCTCGTTGTGTGGCATCTTGCACAAACCGGGGGCAGCACCGGAGGCGCGGCGGGGGGAGGGAGCGCCTCGGCTGGGCCGGGGCCGCGGGCGGGGTTCAACAGCCGGGGCGGGCGGGAGCTCCCCGAGGCACGGACGGCGGCGAGTCGCCCTTCCGAAGGCTCTAGCGGGGCAGCAGAAACACCGCCCGTCCTCCCGGGGAGGAGACGGGGACCTCGCACCGCCCCCCGCCGCCGTCCTGCCGGGAGCCTCCGCTTGCTCAAACCGGGCCCGCACAGGCCCGGGGCAACCGCGGCGGGTGGCATGACGGCGGGCAGCCCCGTCCCGCTCCCGGCAGCGGAGCGGCGACCCCGCACAGCCCGCGCACACCTCCGAGGGCCGCCGGGACCGGGGGCAGGGGCTGGGGGGGGGGGGTGGGGGCAGCGCTAACGCCCCCCCCCGCCGTGGGGCCCGCCCCGGTGCTCTGGGCCGCACACGCAGGCCCCGCCCCGGAAGCACCGGCACGCTCGCGACCTCTGGAGAACCGGCCAATGAGCCGGCGCGTCGCCGGCACAGTTCAGCCAATGGCGGGCGCTCCTCTCTTAGGCCCCGCCTCCCCGCTCCCGTCGTCCCTCGCGCGCGGCAGGGAGGGGTGAGCCGCGCCGCCGCAGCGCTTCCTCCTCCTCCCCCCCCCCCGCCACCCCCCTCCCGCTCCCCCCGCGGCGGCGCGCTGACGTCGCGCGCGGCGCCTGCGCCTGGTTCCGCCAATGGGGCGCGCCGACGCGGCGGCCCAATGAGCGTCGCGGTCTCATCGGCGGCCGGTCGGAGCGGGCGGGCGGGCGGCAGCGCTGAGAGCCGAGGCCGAGCGCGGCGGGGCCATGGAGCGCGCGGCCGGGAGCCGCCGCCGCCACTGCCCGCGCCCCCTCCGCTAGTCCCGCCGACCCGGCCCTCCCGCGCCGCCGCAGCAGCAGCCCCTTCCCCTTCTTCCCCCCCTTCCCTCCCCCCCCCTTCCCTCCCCCACCCCCCGCCGCCTACCTCTATGCGGCGGAGCCGCAGGCCTCGCTTCCCCGCGAGGCTGCCCTCGGCCTGCTGAGCCCCGAGCGCCGGTAAGTGGGCGGCGGAAGCGGGGGGGGGGGGGGGGCGTGTTGTGGGGTACCCGGGGGGGAGAAGGAGAAGGAGAGAGGGGGGACACGGGGGGGTGGCGTGGGAGGGGAGTAGCGAGCGGTGCGGGTCGGGCCGAGGGGAGAGAGCGGCGCAGGGAGGGCGAGAGGAGGCCGTGCGGTGCGGGGGGGGCGGGGAGGGAGGTCGGGGGGTGCCGGGAGGGGCTGTGCGGGGGGACAGGGGGAGCTCCCTGGGAAGGGAGAGGGTCTGGGAGAGGGGAGGGTGGGAGGGGGCCGTCAGGGGTGAGCAGGGTTGGGGCGGGGGGGGGCTGCAGAGAGAGCTCGGGGGCTGGGAAGTGTTTCGGGGTGCGGAGGTTTGCGGGAGGAGCCGGGGGCTCCGGGCCGAGGCCGCAGCGGGGGTGTCGTCGTCGTCGTCCGCCCTCGCCCAGCCTGGGGGTTTTTTGGGGGACGCAGCGAGCGGGGGGGGGGGGGGGGAGCCCGCATTTCGGGGTGAGCGCTGCGCTGGGAGGAACAATACCAAAAAGTTGTCTGAAATGGTAATTTCCGTTTCCCATTTCATCATCCCCGGGTAGGCGTTAGCCCTGCCTGTGTGTGTGTGTGTGTGTGCGCAGAGGATGGAGCTCAACCGAGCCGCTGCCAGCCAGCCCGGCTGATCCGCATTTATTTCTTTCTTTTCTAGTTTAATCTTTAAATTGCTCGGTGGTTTTTCTCCTCGGAGGAGCCTTTGTGTGCCGGGGAGGGGCTGCTCGACACCTTTGCCCCTTAGTGAAGACGGAGGCGGGGGGGGGAAGAGGAGGAAGGGGGGGGAAAAAAAAAAAAAAAAGGCAGAAAAAGACTCCCAACCCAAAACAGCTGCACTTCTGCAGTCCAGAATTAACCTCCCCCAGCCCGGTAGATTGATTGCGTGTTTAGAAAGGCAAATCGCCGCTCTCCCCCACCCCTCGCCTCGCAAGGAGCGGGGATGAGCGGAGCCCTCGATGCCCTCTGCCCTTTCCCAGAGAGAGCAGCTGTCCGGCGAGGGGGGTTGAGAACCGGCCCGTTCATTGAGGCACAAGGGTCGGTGTGTGTACGGGTTGGCTTCTGCTCTCGGCTCCCAGATCTGTTTTGGTATCCAGTTGCAGGAAGAGGGTTCCTCCCCCCTCCTGGTTTTGTACACAAAGTACTCTCTTACCACTGGGGACATGGCCCTATAGGCAGCGAACGCGTTCCAGGCAGCTCTTGAAGCAAAATTCCCTCCTGAGATGGCCTCTGAAATTGGGTATAAACCTTTTTTATTTTTTTCTTTCTTTCTTTCTTTTCTTTTTTTTCTTCACCCTGTGTAGGCAAAGATCTTTAGCTGAAAACATCTTGTGGGTGTAACGCTTTGTAGTGGCTGCGGGCGTTCCTGAAATGCTGAAATCTGTATAAATTTAAGGAACTTGGAGTTAAAGGTGTTTTTCCGTATTTTTCTGGTCTGTTCAGAAAATGGAACATTTTTATATAATCACTCCAATTATTCGCTTTTTCTGGGAGGGGGGGAAACCACTCCGTGGAGTCACGGAGAGGGAAAAGGAGATTAACTCTCGCATGTTTTCAAATGGCCTCGATACATTCTTTTGTGTGCGCTCTACCAGGAACTAAATATTTGCCTTGATTAACTTTAAAAAGGAAAAGCTGGCGTTTTTACAAAATGCATTTACTGGCAGATTAAAGGTGCGTATCGGAGCACTTTTAACTGGCCGCGGCGGCGTGCGGCGGGAGGGTTTAGAGAGCGCTCCGTGGAGCCGGACCTGCGCGGGCTCCCTGTCTCGGCGGGGAAACTCTCAGGAACCTCGTTCCGTTCCGCCTCCGACGCGTCGCCCCGAAGCTGCGTGACCTCTTTTCTTTCCGTGGGAAGGGCCCTGCTCATCGGTGGAAGATGTGGCGCCGAGGGGTGGTCTCTGCCTGCGTGGGCGCGCGCGCTCCCGAAGTGCCGTTACCCCCGTGTGTGCCCATGCCCAACGCGGAGCCTTGGCTGCTCTGCTGTGTCCGGCCTGGCGTCTGCTCTTCCTTAGGTGTGTCTGGGGTTTGTGGAGCTCAGCTTTTTTTTTTTTATTCATTTTGATTTTATGCAGAGATGCTCTCTGGTTCTGGGAGAACTTGTCGGTCCTAAAGCAGGTAGTGCAGGAAGGTGGAGAACTTGCCAGGGCACATCTTGTCTGTGTCCTCCCTGGAAAACCTCCCTGGGCTCCAGCGGGGTTTGCTGCGAAGCGGCGGCGGCGTTAGGCTCGCTGGGGCTTGCATCACCTCCAGGCTTGTCTGAGTAAGCGGCGAGGGTTTGGTTTGCGAAACTCGCAGCAGGCTCAGTTGCCCGTGCAACAAACAACGCGGCGGAGTTTGGAGCGCGTACGAGCCCTTTGATTTCTGCCCTCCAACTCGGATCAGCTCCCAACTGGGTTTTTTTTTTTTTTTTTGGCTTATTCCTGTTGTGAAGAGCAATGGTTGGAGCCCTGGTCGTGTGAGCGTTAGCGGCTTTGGCAGGCTGGGAGCTGGAGATGTTACGTTTAGTGTTCCACAATTGGTTTTACTCTTCAGTTCTGCTTTTAAAAATGAACTCTAGTCTGTATCTCCATTTCATGAAAGTACGTGGCTTATGGTGAATTGCTGTTTTTTTTTTTTAACGTTCTGCTTTTTGTTTTTGCGATGTTGTAACAACTCTTTCTCAGACTTAAACATACAGATTGTCCAGTACGAATGTTGGTTTTGGATGGGGGAAGAAAACTCAAAACAACCCCACCAACCCAAAAATCCCTCCAGCAAAGCGCCGGCCTTCATTTCTTCCTTTGTGTGTCGCAGACAACCTGTTAAGGTGATTTTTCTGCTTACGTTTTAATTGACTAACTCCCCCCCAAACTCTCCCGAGCACGGCGGGGCGTATGGCGGCAGCGCCGTGCGGCGTTCTTCCGCTGCTCAGCAGAGCAGACAAATGTATTTCTCTGGGGTCAGCGAAGACTACTCGTGTTAATCAATACTGTACCAGCAGCGTTCCCTTTCCAGCAAACCAGACGGGCTGCTTACGACTGGTGGTGATTATTTGAGCTGTGTAATTGTAACATGGCTGCGCGATGACAGGCTTTCCTGCAGATACTTCAAAGGAGGGCTCCTGACAAGTATATCTTTACAGCGTTTAATCTCTACTCTTTGTCTTTATGTTGTGGCTTTTGGACATGTGTTTGAAGTACTAAGATTCTTTCCTTTTTTTCTTTTCTTTTTTTTTAACCTCCTGCTTTTCTATACGTTACAAGGAGGCGATAGTCTGCAACGAAGTGTCTCAAATATGGGAGTAAACCCAGGATTTTGGGGGCTCCCACAGCGGTGTGTTGGTTAGTTTTAGGTCACAGAATGTTCAGGGTTGGAAGGGACCTCACAGATCATCCAGTCCAACCCCCCTGCCAGAGCAGGATCCAGGTAGTGACTAAGGCAAAATCTACCGTGAGGAAATGGCAGCATTTTTATTTTTTTGAAATAGCGCTTGAACCTTCGCTAGGGCTTTGTTTGGGGGGAAAATACGTGCTGTGGCGACTTGAATCTTAACTGGGATGGTCTCCTCACTCACTGAAGAAATCCTCCTCCCAGGGAAGGAAGCGCAGAGGACCGGAGCTGGTTAATTACACTTGGTGAAATGACGGGGTGCTGGCTCTCCCGGGAGGTTAGCCCCTCTCCTTCCTCCCTCCGTGCCCAGGACCTGAATTTCAGGCTGGGCAGTCTTGCCTTCTGGATCGAAATTCTTCCTCGCTATTAAGATTTAATGGTGGCAGATACCTAGCAAGTACTGACAGGTAGTGCTGCTTTTCAGTACAGCGAGGCGAATCATACTTGGAAATATTTACGTGGTGGTTGTTATTCTAATGGCATTTCCTTGACGAGGCTCGAGGAAAGGTGCCTCGTCTGCTGCCTCCGTGGCGGGTGAGAATTTGCCTGTATTTCAGTTGTGGAGGGAAACTGGCGTCTCCATAGCGGAGCTTTTAGTGTGTCGTGATGAACTCGCGTATATTTTTACCCCACCTAATTTGAAACAGCCTGCACGACGCTTTGGAGGAACGATTTGTACGCAGCTTGAAAATATTTCCTTTTTCCTGCGAGAGAGGCGAGCGGCACGGAGCTGCTTGCTCCGAGGGTGCGGAGCGCTGGGATTCTCAGCCGGGTGTTATGTAATTTGTGTGCCACTGATGCACGGCCATTAAAAAAAAAAAAAAAAAGATAAAAAAAAATAAAAATACTGGCATAAATGTTAAAGGGAAGCTTGTGTAGTCAGCGCTTTGAAATCACGAGCATCCTGAACAGGATGGATTTGTGCAGCCAGTGCATTAATAAAGTGCGCTCGGGTAAAATGCTGCCTTTGGTGTCCTGCTGGGAAGGGGGCAGGGAGCTGTCAGTGCCCATCCGGGCTCTGGAGGCTGCTTTGGAGCCTATTCGACTGTACCTGGAATTTATAAGCTTTCCCCTGTGAGAACTGGTGGTTTTGGGTGTTTTTTCTCATTGCAGCTGTTGGGTATTTAAAAAAAAAAATAAAATAAATCTTAATTTGGCTGAGTCTGGGTGGTGGTGCTGGCCTCATCTGTGGCTAGCTATAGGTGATGCTAATTTGTAATCCTTTACAAGTGTATATATATAAAAAAAAAGAAAAAGAGAAGCTTAAATGCTAATAGCAGTGAAAAAACCCTGTTCAGTGAGTAGCGTGTGTGAAGAAAGCAGGCGCACACGTTGGTCTGTGTAGTCTCCGTCAGCTGAGCTGAGGGCTTTTAGAAATCTGTTCTAATTTTTATGCTGTATGTGGAATGGCTAATCCCATAAAAGCCTCGCACCTTCTGACAGCTGAAACGCTGCTGTTCTTAACTTATTGGAGCAAAATATTTTTATAGATGGTATTAGCTCTGTGGCTCCAAGGGTAATGCAGTCCTTGCACAAGAAAGATCTTGCTTTGATCTGACAGCTTTCAAGATCCATTTCCAATCAGGGAGTTCCATTAACTCTGTTTATAATGGTGCCCTCGGACTTTTTTTTTTCCTGTTTATGTGACTCTTTGGGGTGTTAACATGTCTGCGTGTGTGGGTTCTCTTTAATAAACCGAAGGAGTAATTGGGGTCAGGAAGGGAAATAATCCTGTTAGAAGGCGCGGTTAATTATATCGGGTCTTTTGGGCTCCACGGTTCTTCCTCTCGGTTCTGTAGTATTTTCCTCCAACTGTAGGATGTGGCAAAGTTATCACATTGCCCCCCAAAATAGGACAGCGGGGTACAAGGTGGCATCTCTGCGCTTCTTTTTGGGGGGCGTGGGACTGGTGCAACTGCTGGCCAGGAGGGTGGTGGAGGAGAGGAGAGGCGCTTCCCTCCTCTGCCTCGTCGCAACCGTCAGCGTGACCCCCGTGGTGCCAGGTCCCTTGGGTGCAGGGGCTCAGCAGCCCCCGGAGGATGGGTCCCCGCCTCCCCTCGGCGCCCTTGGCCGGAGCAACCTCCTCTCGCCCTCTGCCTGCTGCCAGAGCTTGCCTACGAGAGACCGTCCTGGGTTTTCCTGCCCCTTTCGGGGGCGAAAAGGCGGGAGCTGCCGAAGAGGACTTCTGGAGCTCTGGTGAATTCTCGTTTTCTTCAAGCTCGTCACGCGAGCGGGTCGTTCCTCTCGTCGCGGCTGAAATGGCAGCCGGGGGCCTGGGAGACGCCACCCCGAAGTGAACAAAAAGCGGGCGGTAGTGCCTTGTGGTGTGGGGTAGCGGCAACGGAGAGTGAATTAGCTGCTGTAGGCAGAAGAAAGTGATGTTTTTTTTCTAGGTCAGGGTTGAAGGCACTGTCAGGGTGGTGATGTGAAGCATATATTACTGTCTGCATTGTCCCTGCCATATGGATGTGTGCGGTACTGCCCTTGGCATCCAGGCATTGAATTATTTATCCTCTAAAAATCTGTAGGCAGCAGCCTTTCTTCCCCTGCCTCGAAGAAAACCAAACTGACCCGATGAGTATTTTCAGAATAAATCTTCTGCTGGAAATCATCGCCGTGGCGGGATCAAGCGATCGATTGTGTATTGTGCTTGTTTTAGCAAACCAAAGGTATTTTGTGGAAACATTAACATAGTTGTTAGGCACAACGTGCTGGCGCTGGGTTCACGTGTGACTAAAACGCGATCCTTTCGCAACACAACACACAGACTTTGAAAATGGGAGGGGCGGAAAACTTCTTGGTGTGTGTAGACGCAGCTTTGTGTACCGAGGGAACCGAGGCTTTTCCCGCGCGCGAGCGGCGAGGAGGCATCTCCCTTCCTCTCGCCTCGGGTTGGGTTTGCTCTGAGAAAAACCTCGCAGTGGTCCTCGTTTGAGTGGTTGGCTCCGGGTCCTCTACTGAGGAGGTGGGCGCCCCCCGGAGTTGTCACGGTGGGTGGTTGGGTGGCTCTGGGTCATCCGGGCGGGAGGGGAAGCAAATGCTAAAGGGAGCTGGCTCTGTAATATTTTTTTTTTTTTTTTTTTAAGAGGCTTTGCAGCACGGAAAAGGTCTAAAATAATTTACCTTTAGAGCAGCGTAAAGCTGCTAAAATTGTATCACAGGCACGGCGTAGTTACCCGCTAAAAAATTCACCACGATCCAGAGGCAGCCGGTCCCTGAAGGCTTGACAGCGAGGGGCTGGAGCGCTGGGCTGGAAAGGGCTGTGCTGCTCTGGATATCTCGTTACGAAATGAAAGTGTGGGTAATTAGGAACTCCTAAAAAATACATTAAATAGCTTTAAAGGAAAGGAAGGTGAATGGCAACCTCATTATTAAGTATAAAACGCTTAACTGCCGTTCACGGTGCATCTTCTTTTTAAATAAAGCACACAGGAAAGTGCCCCCCCCCCTCCCCTCCCTGAGCAGAGCGTTATCGGCTTATCTGGGCAGGAGTTCAGAGCCATAAAAACTATATCCTGCTTACACCTTTCAGCCTATCCTATGACCTGCTCTGTGTAAACAAGTTGTACCAGGAGCTCCAAATTACTAGTAAGTAGCCGGGCTTTCTGCAGGTCCTCATTAGGGCCGGGAGGAACCAAGATAAAGTTCCAAGAAGTTCTCGGTTGGGAACGGTCTCCCGACAGCTGCCGTCTGCAGGGAGGAGGTGGCAGGTCCCGTAACCCCGCTGGCGGCGGCAGCGACTGTGTCCTGTGAAAAGCGACGATCTCGTGGGTAGGCTTTACGCTCCGGGTCTGGCGTTTTCCACGCTGTGCAGAGTGAGGCTGTGAAACGTCAGCGTCGTGGTTGTGCTTGCTGCCCCCGGCTCTTGCTCTGCCCTCGCGTCGGATCCCGGGTGGACGGAAGATGCGAGCCCGTTTCCGAAGCGCTGCTCGGGTGGTGTCTGTAGCGAGATGGGCGAGGTTAGCTGCCGCGGTGCTGGGCGGAGATGTAGGTAGGTGCGGGGAAGGGGAGTGTGTGTGTGTGTGTGTGTGGGGTGGAAACAAACATCCTGCTCACGGCAGAGCTGCGGTTGTTTAAATACGACTGGGTGAGCTGGTGCTCTAGTTACAGTGTTTGGCTGCTTCCCATAGCTAACTGTCTCCTTGGTTTCATCTTGCAGCTAGGCACAGGCAGGCACGTTTAGCTGGGCTGGATCGTGGCTCTGCAGTGAGCCAGCCTGGGTGTTTCTGCGTGCAGAACCTCACCTTTCCGAGCGCTCCAGGAGTTGAAGGCGCTAGCCAGGTTTGAAGGTGAAGGCCTGTTCTTCTTGAGCATTGACCTCCTGTATTCCAACTCGTGCGATTTCTTGTCCTACCAACTCGAAAAGGATGTGTGAGAATGTGCTAGATTTGAAAATGAGGGTAGCCGAGAGCCGCTGATCTTCTGGCGTGCCGTAGCCCGTCTCTCACGCTGCGCGGTGACTGTCCTGGTCTCTGGTCTGCTTGATGCTCTCTCCGTTTTGCCAGCAGCCCGGAAGGCTTCTGGCTTCCTGACGGGGATCGGAGGTGCCCTGCGTTACTCGGAGCTGCTCTCTGTTGTGGGTGATGGCGGTGGATTAAATTGCCTTCCCCCGTGAGCAGCGCTGGTACCGGGGTGTTAAACCTGTTCTGTGGCCGGACCTGAGTTGCCTTTGAGTTAGCCTCGTCCGCAGGAGATCAGATGAGAAGTCAACTTTGCGGCTTGTTCCTGGTGTGCTGAGTAGTGCTCCTTAGTCAGAAAGCTACAAGTTGTAGTTTTCAAATGCTGAATTTGCCTCTGCAGTCTGTTCTGTCTGCTGGCTTCCCCTACTTCACCCACCGTAATATTTCTTCTCCCTTCTGGCTGTCCTTCCCCCTTCCCGGCAGCCTCATCTGATGGAGGTTCTGCTCGGCTCTCTGCTCTCGCCTTGGTCCTCCTCACCCAGGATTCTTGTCTCTAATTTTAGCCTGTCTGCCTTTTGATGTTCCCTCCCGTCTGTTCCTGCCTTTCTCCTTTCCTCTGAGATCATCATGCATCTTCGTCTCGAGATCCAGGCCTTGTTTTTGCACGGAGAGAGGAAAATGCTTGACAGGGGAGTGGGGCCGCGGTAGCGTTGAGAGGTGAAGGAGCTGAGGGCGTTGAGACTTTGGCCAGGGCTGAGAGTTTGGGGTGCAAAGGATGAGAGCTCAGGGTGCTGGCAGCTTGGGGCTGCTTTTGGGTGCCTGTTGTGCTCATTAGCTCTTGTGCATCACCCCTGGTTAGGTCAGCTCTGCGAACCGTCGTCGTGAGGATCCCTCCTGTAGCTGAGCAGCGCGGCTCTTTTCCGTGACGCTGCCGGCAATAGTTGTAGGCAGAATTTGCTCTTACAGAGCAGTGCAGGTAATTGAAATCCGTGAGGATCCTTCTGATAGTCTCTTCAGAGCCGTTCTCTTGTCCATCTGGTGCTAATTCGCTCGGTGGAGCTTGCAAGAGGAGGGTGCACGGGAGGTCTGCTGGCAGCGCTGCGTGCTCGGTGTTGCCTGGCTTTGCCCTGAACCCCCTGCCGTTTGCTGGGGCACGGAGGCCGCAAGCTGCATGGTTTTCTCCAGAATTTTACTTCGTGTTAGCGTACGTTTGCTTGTCTGTTTACGGACGAAATGACTTTTCTAATGCACACGAGCAGAGAGCAGGGTACCCGGCCTGGCATCTGGAGAGGTGGCTTGGCCTGGTGGGATTCACCTGCCTGAAGACAAGTAAGGATGGTGCGTGTGGGCGTAATCCGATTTGTGCCCGGGGTATAAATACTTGCAGTTGCAGACACGCAGCCTGTGGCTTTAGAAGTTCTTGTGTGACAACAGCATTCAACCCCTCCGTCACTGCATCACGGAGCTTCAGTAGAAACCCAACCCTAGCAATTAGTGGAGGTTTTAAAAGGAGCCTAGCAACCGCTACCGTGGCTTGATTTGCAGATTTTAATATTTTATTTTTCCGTCTGAGGCTCGTAGCTGTTTTCTTTGCGTCGTGTGGAAACGGTCTGCGAGAGGGAGGTGGCGGGAGTCGTGGATCAGCGACTGAATTAGTCGAAATGATGACGGTGATGCTGCTGCGGGCTCTGCAGCAAGCGATCCTCAGGGAAAGTGGAGCATGACTGGAATATACTTGGTGGGACGCGAGTTTGGTGTCTGTGGGTAACCTGAGCTCACCCGCCAAGAGTTCTGTTTCCCAGATACTTTCTGACCTAGCTGGCTTTTGTCAGCGCTCGCGCCGAGCGATTAACGAACGACGCTTTCCGTGAGCGCGCTTACGTAAGATGTTAATAGGCTGCCTTCTTTCGGATCGGCTTTGTAACGCGCGCAGGGCTCCCAGCCGAGCTTCAGAGAAGGTGGTTTGCCTCATGGGTGAACCTGGGAGCAGTTTTATGCGCGGGGTGGAGCGAGCTTGCGGAGGATATTGCAGTTTTCCCACTGCCATAAAAAGTTATGATCCTCGTGATTCGAGAATTGTTCTGTAGGTGGAGGCGAGCGGCAGATGCAGAGGTCGGCGGGAGCGTGTGCCAGCGGAGTGAATGCCCTCCTCTGTGTTCCCGGCTCGCTGAAACGGGTTCAAAAAGTGCCTTGTGCTCTTTCTGGGTCTTCCTAAGAAACCTGCACCTGTGTCACTCGCGGAACAGGCAGACCATTTCCATGGGAAAGGAACTTGGCAGGGGGAACCGCGAAACGCGGCTGAGAGGGGGGCTGTTTTTTTTCCAACGCGGTATTTTAGACTGTTCTTAAAACGTGGCGTTTCAGAGTGGAAAAGAGACTGTAAGTCAGTTTATAACCTACTTTCTTTCTCTGGGCTTTTCTTAGGGGTACGAGCCAAGCGAGTTAAAAATATAAATAAGTGGCTGCCTCTTCAAGGAGCCTCGTTCCAATTAACTTCACTCGTGCTGCGGAAGGTACTTGAAAACGGGGATATATTCCCCCCAAAAAGCACTGTGAGGCTAAGTGATCATGGTGGGAGAGCAGGATAACCTTTTAAAGCCCTAATTGTGGGCTTTTCTAAAAGTATCTGACGAGGGGTTCTCATTGACCCGCACCGCTTTTGGACCTTGGCGAGGTGTAAGAGTCCCCCAGCCAGAGACTCAGCGCCGCAAATTCCGAGGTAAAAACCACCCTTGAGTTTTCAGCAAGTTACAGCTGATTAAAGTAAGTCGCTATTCCAGCTGCAGTCGGATCTCTATAAATATTCCGAGTGACTTAGCCTCTCGCTTAAAACGTGTTCTCCTGGGATGAGGCGGTATAAATGCGCTCTTTGTTTGCAGCCAGGGAAATTAAAAGATCACAATGTTCAAAAGTGTGTGTGTGTGTGTTAGATCTTCTGGAAAACTTGTTTTCTCAAAGAATGTACCCTGTATGGAAAAGTGCAAATACCTTTGTTCAGGCGGTTCGCTTTCCGTTCTCATAGCTTGAAGAATTTTCTTCTGAATGCATTAAAACTTGGGAGGGTGGGGGGAAAAATAAAAAAAAAAAAAAGACCGAGTTCCTTATCTTTGGATGATCCATTAGCTGTTAGAGCCTGCCTTTTATTTATTTTTGTAAGCACATGTGTGAGTGTAAACATTTTATCCGGAATGGCCTTGCAAATGTTCCTGCATTAACATATATTGTCATGGAGAATAATTTTCATTTAACTGTAATTTGCTTTATATTTTCCTCCCCGGTTGCCATGGAAACGCAGTCCGATGTGGCAGTGACTACTCGCAGGAGCTGGGTTATGCATTGCCTTTATAATGGACCTCTGTTAATCACGCTGCAGTTTTCGCTGGAGGAACCATGATTATTTGCAGGAGGCACTTTATTTATATAAACTGGAAGATGCCTGTGGTACCTCAGCTTAATATTCAGAGTTACCCAGGGTGCTTCTCTGTTCTGCACAAGTTTTGGCTGTAAGAACCGTGTTTTACGGAATTGATACATACTTACTTAAATTTAACGTGGGTTTGACTTAATTTTCAATTCTCGTTTCGTTTGCTGTAATAGGCGAACTAGGAATGCTCTTTCCTGTGGTTCAGCTTCAGATCTGAAACCTCTGAAACGTGGCGATGAGGTGTTTGGTACCTTTGTGCAGAAAAAGTTGACTTGCTTTTCATAATAACGTGTGTACGTGTGTGTGGTGGTGGTCGCAGCCGGGCAGACGCCTCCTCTCCCACCCCGAGCTCAGTGTCTGATCCTTGTCTGATGGTGACACCAGAGCACTTGGTCGTGCTGGTAAGAAAAAAGTGTTTCCTTTTGGCTCAGAGCAGACAGAAAGGGGGTGAAGACGGATTTTGGTCATGTTTGTTGCCTACCTGGATTTTGGGTCTGTTTTGCGCCTCTCGTTTTTGCCCGCCTTGCCCACGCCAGCCTCGTGCCCCGACTGCTCTTCTGAACCACCTTTTCCTTGGACTCGCTTCCACTTGGGAGTCCCCGGGCTCTGAAATCGCAGATGGGAGCGTTGCAGATGTCCGCTGCAGCTGGAAGCGGGTTTTACAGCTGAGGGTAGCGGAGCTGTCCCGAGGCAGGGGGGCATCCAGGGCTTTAGATGCCCGCCCTGGGCTGCTGCAGGGGACTGGGAGCTCCAGTAGGTCCCGTAACCCTGTAGGAGTGTCTTTGCTGGGAGTTCGAGGGTAAAGTACAGCGTGACCTCCAGGGATATCAGTGCTCGGATGCCTGATATTTTAGGATACGCTGAGGAAACAGAAGGGTGCTGATCTCTGCCTTTGTCCGTGGCTTGCTGAGACCTTGGGAGGCCTTGCCTTCCACACACCGAGGTCAGAGCTGTGGTGCCGTCGGTTCGGAACTCAACTCATCACGTAGCAAAGGATTCGTTTTTTGCTCAACGGGCTGAGCTAAAGGAGAGAAAATCAGCCGCATGGGATTCTCCTTTGTCTGTGTGCTTTCATAGCAGGAGCCTTAAATTGTAACTTGCTTCTTTGCCTCACGGATCAGGCTCCTCGACGTGAATTTTTAGCTCGGTTTTAGGTCTCAAAGAGAACTTGCGTGTTGGCCCTTTCTTTCCTGCTCTTCGTGGTGAGATGCCAGTTGTCGGTTACGTAAGCCCGGATTACTCCAGCACGTGGATGCTTTCAGATGCATATGGTCTCACAGTTAGTTCTTAGTACTTTACAGAAAGAATTGAGTAACATTTTGTTCTGTAATGCAGCATTAAGAAACTGGGCTTTTTTTTCCCCCCCCCCCGCCCCGTAATGGCGTATAAACAAGGAGCAATAACATCCTATTTAAAGCGTTTGGGGGAGGTAGGGCTAAGGACGGGCGGCAGGGCTGAATCAGGCTTTATTTTTCTTGTACCTACACACCATATTTTAGCACAGTTCTGCCCGCCTGCCGTGCGAGCTATTACAAATGACTATTTTTTGAGGTGTATCAGCGCGGGGCGGGGCGTGCGCTGTGCGCAAGGAGCGGCCCCGTTCATGGATGTTCCTCGCCTCTGTTCTCCTTGGCGTGTTTCTGCGTCGTACGGTGTCGGTGCTGCTTTGCTCTTTGCAAGAGGCGATTTGTGGCCAAAGACCAATCTCATCTTAATAAAAGTCTGAGAAACTGCTCGGCTGCAGGCAGGACTTTGGGGACTCGTGTAGACTTTTCCTATTTTTTATTTTTTTTTTCCTTTACCTGGTGTTGCATAAACGCTCAGAAGTGACCGTTACTTCGTGGTGTTTGGTGACAGGTTTGGGATACTTGAGTGTATCTTTTCAAAGGGGGTGGGTAACGCGTTCTGACAGTTCCAGCAGCTCGAAGCTATCCGATGGGACAGCCACACTTGCAGGCAGTTTATGAAATGCTGAACTCTTCCTCTCCGTAACTCATACGTTAATCTGGATTTTATTCCGTTTTTCCTTAGCTTTGGCTATCCTGAAAATCAAGTGTTCCACACCAAACGCTTTATATTGGGGGCGTATTTTGAGAGTTACGTATTAAAATATGTAATAGGGTAAGAAAATATTAGGAAGCGGGGTTTTTCTTTTGAGCTGATGTTGAGTTGGTGCTTTCAGTGTCGCGGGAGTGAAGGTCGGGGTGCGTGACAGCTGTTCAGCCCGTGGTAGTTCGAGTCCAGAGGATGTGATCTTGCCGGAGCGTAGCTGGGTGGTCTCCTTCACTTGTTTAAAACACCCGGAACCCCCCCGTGACCCTGTAGCCTGTATTTACCTGGTGTGTGTAACAGCTGGCTTGGAGACAGCTCATGTTTTTTGACTTCTTCCCAGGTCGGTGGCAGCTATCTGGGCAAACATTTGAGGTGTTTTTTTCCGAAGGTGTGGCCCTGAAGGGCTGCTTGATGAATTGCAACGTGAGCGCCGTGGTAGGTATAAACTAACGCGTGCGGTGACTAAGTTACCTTTTGTGGACTCACTGAATAGGCTCCTTTACCTGATAATTGGGTTAAACATTCTTTCGCCAGCACGGGGAGAGCGGAGTGGCTTTGGTGGCAGGGTGAGTAGTCGACTCTTTCTGAAGCTTGGCTTTGAGAATATTTTAAGGCTTGCTTATTTGCACGTGGGTTTGGTCTGACAGCTGATACGTTACCTTATCACAAGTCACGAGAAAGTGTTAATTGCAGATAAAACCTCACAAAGCCAAACTGTCGTTCTACTCCCTCCCTTTCTTGGATGCTCGGGGTGGCTTTGAGGCGCTTTGCGTGCCGGGTCGTGCCTCGTGGGCAGCGTTGAGTTGAGCTCCACGGACCGTGCGAGAGGTGTGCAAGGGAAGCGTGCTTTGTGACAGTGCTGTCGCCAAGAAAATGGTGCAGAACGGGCTGAGATGTGGGGCAGGGGAGAGTTCAGCGAGGCTGCCTTCGGTGCAGTCGTGGGAGGAGGGATTTCTGTAGGGAGTGGGTGAATTGTTTCCTTCTGCTCTGAACAGCCTCTTAATGAACTGCCCTCTCCAGGGTGTAGAGATTAACCTCCCACGGCTGGCTTCAACCTGGGAGACTTCCACCATACTGCTGCCTTCAAATGTTTGTATCTAAAAATACATTCGTGCTGCTGCACAACAGACTCAAGGCATGTTCATCTTTTCTTTTTTTTCCTGCAAGGAGACTTGTGTTGCTGGATGAACTGCCGTGTGAATCGTATTTTTGCTGCGCAGCATTACCGATTCCTCCTCTTCCAACAGAGAAATGTGGTGGAAATAATTGTTCTAGTTGGAATTCCCTCTCTGACAACAATAGCAGAAACGGGGTGGGGTTGTTAGAAAATGCCTGACGATGAAAAGTTTTGGAGGAGCAAGCTCTCCCAAGCCACACAGGCTTCACCACGTGATTCCTCTTGACTGTTTAGTCTTCTGCAGAAGCGGCAGCGTTCTCACAGCTGGCTCCTTGAGCAACTTCTGACCACTTCTGTCCCTTCCTGAGCACAACTGTTGAAGAATGCTTTGTCTCCGTGAGATCTCGCTTGTTCTGCTGCATCCTCTCCTTCAGCTGTGCTCATTTGGTTGTCATTTAGCGCTTCTTTCCCTTCGGGTGAGGAAGGAAGGGTGAAAGCCTACCAGGCTAACACCTATAAGCACTGCTTGGAGTTATTGCTGCGTCTGTGTGTAATGATTCATCTGGGAGGCAGACAGCTTGCTGCCCTCAATACCTCATCGGAGTTCCAGGCAAATTCAGATGTTGCGCTTCAGCGTTTCTGGCTTACCCAGTCCGAGCCACGATGCTTCTGTTTGTTGTCGGGCTTTTGTCTCCAGGTAGCTTTGGAAACTGGTGGTAGCGGTAGCACGAGGGCTAGTTCAGACAGTGTGGGGAGCTGTGGGTGAGTTCACTGCCTCGGTGCCGAACAACGTGGTAGCTGATATTTTCGCAGCGAGCCAGAACTTGAATTCTGGCTGTTTGTGCCACGGGGGAAGCGGCAGCGGGGCGTTTGAGGTCTGGGATGCAAAAGGGCTCGCAGCAAACGTTGCGTAAGCGCGGGGAGCTTTGGTCTCGGCGCTTACTGTTTTCTGTGTGTTCCTAAGAGACGCAGTTTTTACCTCCCAAGCCGTTTAAGATTCAGAGTATATTTTCCTCGGTTTGTGTTCGGCTTGCCTTGACTCCTTTGGGTAGCAGGAACCCATCGGCTGCATCTGCTCAACCTTCCTCTGCTACCCCTGCCCGTTGCGCTCCCGGGACTTGCTGCTGCTGGTCAGGAACAGGACTCAGCCACGACCCACCCAGATGGCCTCAACCATTTGTAAGGAAACTTTCTTTGAATTATGGACATTAGGAGGGACTCAGGCTTAAAATTAGAAACTGTTTACGATGCCCAGTTGTAGCTGTTTACCTTGAACCATAATTATCTTACTTCCTGAGTTAAAAATGTCACGTCAGCTTGCTGAAGCGAGATTTGATGACAAAGGAATTGTTTTTAGCCACCAGCAGAGCAAAGAACACTTCGAGTGTGTGTCTAAATATGATTTTTATAACCTTAAGCGTAGCACACTCAGGATTTTCACTTGGCTCTGGAAGTTGCGTGGGCTTCTGGGTAGGCCATTTGGCCGGGGATCAAGGCACTGGGTTTAATCCTAACTCTTGTCCTTTTGTCCTCTGAGCGTTCTCCTTGCCGCCCCCTGTGCGGTTTATTTGGACGGCGATGTGCTCGAAGGAAGGGACGTGCCCTTTCACGAGGTGTTTGTCGAGCTGCTCGGGGTGTGGTTTCGTGGCACGGCCGGAGCCGCTTCGCTGCCGCTGCTGGGGGGGGGGGGGGGGGGGGGGGGGGCGAGGCTCCCCCACCCTTCCCCGGGGCCCACGAGCCGCTTCCACCCCGCTGACACGGGAGGCCGCCGAGGGCGAGGAGGAGGTTTTCTGCTGGGCTCTGGCAGGTTAAGCTGATTTACGGACGAGCTCCAGAAGTGACCCGAGGGAGGAGGCGACGGCGATCCGGCGGCAGAGATCTCTAACCGGTAACTTCACCCGCGGCCCTCCGGCCCCTCCCGAGGAGCTGGGGTACCGCTGACGTACACACGCGGACGTTCGACTTCCTTATTCTGTTATTTAGGAGCTCTCTGGTGAGTCTTTCTGGCTGAGGTGGCCTGTGACCTCCTCTTGCTGTTTTCCGGAGCTGGCTGTAGCTGGGTGAGGTTGGTCGCTGTTGCCCCGTGCTGCCAGGGTGATCATTTTTTGGGAGAATGGGAAACGGGAGGAGAGCGACTTCTTTAATCGTGGCAACTGCTCCTTAAACCTGTTCAGTGTGTACAATAGACGGGGAAAAAAATAATCGGTGGAAGCTGTAGGTGCTTTCAATTTATGTGGTATTTTAAAAGAATCTTTTTATTCTGACTTTAACTTGCCGAGAGCTAGACAATAGCGGGGAGATGCCGTGTGTAAATCAAGAAAGCGCTTCCTTTACGGTTTCTCCTTGCTGTGTAATTTGAGGTGATTGTCAGGCACTTGTCACGACTCTGGAAATCGAAGGCTTGAGCACATTTCAACAATTGAATTTTTCACATCGCTTTCCGGAGACCTGGGTTGTCGGGCCAGGTCTGCTGCTACGGCAGGCGATGGTGTCGCTTAGTCCTTGCGACGGCTGTACGGATCCGGGTGTGAGCCTTCGAGCCAGACCTCTGCATTGTTAAGAAAAGAAACCTGGATGTGAGTTTTTGAAGTGGCTGGAATTTTCCTGGCTGGGGAGGTTGTATACCGCTGCTTGGAGCACGTGGTGGTGCGCTCCCTGGAGCAGTTTTCCTCTTCGAGAGAGGCTGTGTGTGTGTTCTTGAAGGCTGAACGGTGACTTCCTTGACTCCTCTGTGGCTAATTAGTGTGTTTTAAAATGGGACGCTTGCATCCTTTTCGCAAATCAGCTTTCGGGAAGGAAAGGAAATAGTTTGGTTATTAATAGTACCTTGTATCCAATTTGCCACCGGGTCGCGTGGTTGCAAGTATCTGAGACTGTAAAGGTGATGAATGTCTGTCTGTCACTCTTTTCTTTTTCTTTTTTTTTCCTTCCGAAGCGTATTTTCTCAATGTGCTAAAATTGAGCATGGAGTAAGAAATTGCGGACTCCTATTTTTCAATCAAGTGATGCCCTTCCCAGCCTAGTAGCATCGTTAACCTTCCTGCCTTCCCTTGGAAGAGCCTGCAAAGGGAATTTGAGTGGAATGAATGAGGAAGTGGTTCTTTGTACAGTTACAGGAGAAGTATTTATTCAGTCTGAGAAGTGTCTGTCCCACTTCAGACTTCTATTTAGGAGGAATGAGAAGGAGGTACCTGAAATACGACAGCAGTTGTGATCTAACTGGTTTAATTCCACGGAATTTACTTCTTGTCTTCACCAGGTTGTTGAAGGCCAACATCGTAATTAGGACAAGTTGAAACTTCAATGTTTTGTAGCTTGTCTTCGTTGTGTTCAGCACAGTGAGGTTTTTTGAGCTATTTCTACTTTCAAAATTCACCTTTGAGTGTCCATTTTGATGGCATATCAGCATATTCTTCTTTATCGTGCATCTTTTAGATATCAACTGGTAGAAATTCCCGGGGGTCATGGGGTGGCGAGTTTCTAGGATGGCTGTGGCAAATGTCAGCTAGAAAACCAGCAGCTCCGTTCGATTACTAGATAAATCTGCTGCCATCCTGTTATTTGTTGAAAAGTTAAAATCCTGTACCTTTTGGATATACACCAAGTATTCCAGCACCTGATTAACTTCTTTTGGTCTTCCCATAAACCTTTCTAATTGTCGGCATCTGGGAATCTTACTGCTTGTGCCGCTGCCTCCGTTAGTGCTGGTTTTCCTTTATTACTTCTTGGTGTGCCCGAGGAGAGCACTTGTTGTCTTTGCCTCCTACTTTTTATTTGAACTCGTCGTGTGTTGGTTTCTCTGTTGACCTGAAAGTCTTTTTCCTGGATAATCCTTTCTAAAATGCTTGATTTTTCAACACTATTATGCCCTTCGTTTCACGCGTCTACAGGTACGCTGCTGTACTTAAGCTTTAAACAACAACAACAAAAAGGTGCTATTTATACTCTCTTTGTATTACCTGACTATAGACTACTTGGGTTGGAAATCTGCTACTGTTCAGATGGGGCTCAGCAAATGTTTAGGATGCGGAGGTTACAATTTCTTCTCGTTTCCATGTGAACTAAAAATAATCACGGAGCAGTTCTGCTTTGAAAATCCGCACCATTGTGCTTCCCGTGTCGCTTCCAAATGGCTTTGGGATTAACAGCTTTCCATACACTAAAATAAACAGCTTGAGGGTTCTGTACATCTTGTTGTTGAATTTTATGGCTGGGTAGCTAGCCGGTTCAGGTTGTTTGAAAGGAGATCCGATGGTGCTGTTCTGTGCCGATGGTTTTCTCAGAAGCGCGTTCTCACACGCTCAATGTCTATATTCGTTTGTGCCGCGTACCAGTAATAACCACGTGTCCTTCCAAAGCGAGATGGTGGGTCTTTGCCTCGCACGTGCAGATCATTTCATAAAGAGGTGAGCCTGATTATGCGTCTCTTTGGAAGAGGTTCAGCCAGACTGGAAGGACCCAGCAGTCTTAGGTAATTGCATTTCATGTTGGAGCTCTAAAAAAGAAGAACAGGAAGGGTCTGGAGGGTTGTTTGGAAGCATTGGGGCTCACGAACAAGGATGCCGGGAGCTCCCTGGGCTGCCGAAGTGACAGCAAATAACCATTTTTGGGTGCCCAACCGTTTTCTTATTGCCCTCCACGATGGGAATGGCCACTTGATGCGAGCTAATGCCGTTGAAAGGCAAGCGTCGCTCGTATAGTTCAGACTTCTCTATTCATTTGCTGAGAAAAGTGCGTAATCTTGCAGGTATTTAACATTTTTAAAACCGGGGGAGTTTTATTTATGTATTTGCAGCTTACCCAGACTAAATCACGGCGTGGAAAACAGCGTGTCCTCCAGACCGGCAGAGCCAGTCTTGTCTCTGCTTGCTGGTACCGAAGGGCAAGCCGGGGCCTTGAGCTTCAGTCCAAGGCTGGTGAAGGAAATTGCAGGAGCTGTATTTTGACTTAATACTTTCCACTCATCAGAGAAGCCGCAGAAGGGTGGTAAGGGTGAAGGAGGAGAGATGAGGGAACATGCTTGTGTGTTTCCAGAAGTCCTAATTGTGTGCACGGAATTGAAAAATCTGGTTCAGTGGAAATTGTTCAGGCTTGCTTTGCTCTTCTGCCACCTCATGCCAAGAAAAAATGAGTTACTTCAGTGATTCAGGCTTTCAGGTTGTGCTGGGAGCTGGGGCTCTTCTGACAGCCCCTTTTTTTTTTTTTTTTAACTCTGCCAAGTACCTTTCAGGCTGCTTGCACGGATCTTTCCAGGAGAAATGATATGTAATTTTAGAGGTTAGCAATTTGGAGATATTCTTGAGGGTAGAGACCTTTAAGTGTCTGATGTGAAGAAACCAGATAACCAGTAATAAAGTTAGAATGCCCGGTAATTTTGTAGTTTATTGCTCAGCTGCCTGTTGTGTGTTTGTAAGGGTTAAGCTCAGAGAAATACTAGGCTTATGCCGATAATTAGTTTTTTAATTTAATGCAATTTAAACATAAAAGTGGTTAAATGCTTTCATACTCTCTTTTGACCTGCTGAAATGAATTGCAGAGTTTTTATTTGAACTCCTCAAGTCTTGTTCCTATGAAAGGAGGTAAACATCCTGTACACACGCGTTGTTTCCCATTCCCCTTGCAAGTGTGACGTTCGGAGTGGGAAGCTTGTGGGGAAAAAAAAAGGGGATCCCCTCCGCGGGACATGGTGGTTCTGCTGGCCCCGTGTGTTTGTAACGGAGGCAGCCACGGTCTGCAGGAGTTCCAAGGGGTTGGCCGAGAGCGCTGGAAGCTGAGGCCAATCGCAGAATCGTTCAGGCTGGAGAAGACCCCTGGGATCATGGAGTCCAACCACTGACCCTGCTCTGCCAAGCTCACCCCTAAACCATCTCCCCCAACCCCACATCTCAACGGCCTTGAAACCCCTCCAGGGATGGGGACTCCACCTCCTCCCTGGGCAGCCTGGGCCAAGCTCTGACTGCTCTTGCTGGGAAAATGATTTTCCCAGTGCCCAGTGTGACCCTGCCCTGTTGCAGTTTGCAGCCGTTCCCTCTTGTCCCATCGCTCGTTACCCGTGAGCAGAGCCCAGCCCCAACCTCTCTGCCCCGTCCTGTCGGGCAGTTGCAGAGAGTGAGGAGGTCTCCCCTCAGCCTCCTCTGCTTCACACTCAGCAGCCCCAGCTCCTTCAGTTGCTCTTCATCAGATTTATTCTCCAGGCCCTTCCCCAACTCCGTCGCCCTCCTCTGAACTCACTCCAGCCCCTCGAGATCTCTCAGGTTGAGGTGCCCAGAACCGCGCACAGCGCTCCGGGTGGGACGGTCAGATCAGCGGGTCAGCACTGTAACTGGTGTCATTTCCAGAGCTGAAAAAAGCACAAATGTTGAGGAACCCCTGGAAGTGGTGACTTTGAGCAGAGTTTCAACTCCTGTCAGTCCCCGGCTTCTTGCGGACTGCATTGTCCGTGTCAGGCTTCTAGCTAAAGCACAGAAAGGACAATTTTGTTCCACAGGAACCACATCTTTCCCTTCCTTTGTGCTTGTTTTGGGGCAAATTGAGCCTTAGGCTCTTCAGCCCACACAAGTGTCTTGATCTGTGGCTTTGAGGACAGTAGCAGGTTATTTTGTATTTTTATCAAGTGGCAAAGATGACAGGAGCTTGAAAAAAACCGTACATCTCAGCATACATATTATCTGCAGGGCGAAGTAAAGGAACTTTGAGCCCAGAATATATTACCTTCGTAGTTTCTGAAAGCTACCAAGTTAAATTTTACTTGATGCCACAGTTTTGTGACAATCAAACATACTGAAAGGGTTTTTTTTTTCTTTTTCTTTTTTTTTTTTTGAAGCACTAGTGGAATTCCCTCTGCACTTTGGTTTTTCGCCTTGGTACTTGGTACTGCTTGAACGCAGTCGACTATCAGGATTGCTGCAAAAGCATTTGCTTCTCGGTAATTTCTAGTGAAAGGCAATTTGTGTAGCTCGCACCGGTGCTGGGAATTTCTTCTGAAAGCATCGAGGCGGCTGCACACGAGTGGCTCTGGTCCCGCTCAGCGCTTGCTCAGCGTGCGCACGGGGGGAGATGGCTGGTCTGTAAGCTCCTGATAGGATATGGGGCACTTCGGTTACAGGCATGTCACTTATCTCTTAATTTCTGCACATTTCTTGGAAATGACTCTTTCTGTCCCCCTTCGGATCTCCAGTGCCGCGCTTCTGCTCCTTCTTCCTCTTTCTCCGTCAGCCGGAGCTGGGCAGAGCGCTCTGGGTCTGCCTTTCCAGGCTCTAGAGCCAAGCTGCCCAGATCTGATGCTGTTTATCAGCCGTATGTCCCCTCCCTGGGGCCGGAGGAAAACTTGGTGGCCAGGACTGTTCTGTTCTTGGCTCTCCTACAGCAAAAGCTGGGGAGAGGGGCGGCGGCAGTAGTTTCTGCGCTCTTGCTGTCCTCCCTGAGCTCCAGCACTTGTCGCTGGGGTTCTTACCCGAGCTGTAACCCGGCAGGAATAGAATCCCCGGTGATACGGAAGGTACCCACGAAGATTCCTGGAAGATGCGTAGTTGATGGTGAGCAGGTGGGATTTGAGGTGCTGGCTTGCTTCTGGATTCCCCTCCCCACCTCCGTTTTCTCAGACACTCGAACGCGATTTTTTCAGTTGCTGAGTACAAACCTTTTCCCTCGTTTCAGCGGGGTGGAAGATGGGTGTTTGTGTGCGGGGCGAAGCTGCGCGGGCAGCCGTGCCGAGTTGTTCCGCGCGTGCCTGCGGCGCGCGATGGAGAACGTTTTCAGACGGCCCCTCCCTCCCAATTTGTTGTGCTTGTACCTCCTTGAGTTGGGTAGCTGAGGTAATGGAGCTTATCGGAAAGCCTAAGCTCATTGGTCTCCTGTGTGTTCCCCAGAGTATATTTTTACTGAAGCCCTCGGAGAGATGCCTCATTGAAATTCTGTCTCTCCCTGAAATTATTTCGAGGGAAGCAGAGGAACGCTGTGGAAAAAAAGCTGTCCTGCTCCCTGGAGATATTTTTCTTTTTCCCCATTCAGAAGTTGGTCTAAACCAGGATCTAAATCTCATACTGATCTCCTGTTACGCTGCTTAGCTCTGGATCAGCATAAAATCTGAGTTGATGCGAGTCTGTAAATCAAAATGCAACTTCTTTGCTTCAGAGAAGCGCTAATAAGAAGAAACATTTGCTTGTGGGGAGGTTGAGCTCTTGCTCGCTAGAAACGAGACTTGAGCAGACGGATTCTTTCCTACGCCCCGTAACGTGGAGATTTAAGCAGAAATTAGATTCTGCGTTCAGTTGATCAAATGTAGAAATACCCAGATGTAGAAGAGCGTTGAATCTTGAACACGTTTCTTTCACAGAGAACTGATCTGCAGAGAACTGGTCTGGTTTGATTCCTTTATGGCTGACACCAGTCTTGGAACCCACCTCCCACTCTCCTACTGGGACCAGTTCATGCTCCCCAGCCAGCTCTCAGCTCCCTGCCCGAGCTCCTTTGATGCCAATAATCTACAGTTAATCTTAGTGCAAGTGTTCTGTGGTTTTTTTCAGGTCACATCTTGTGATTGTAAAGCATTTTCCATCTTCAAATGCTGATTTCTGTAGAGTTACAAGATACCCTTTTATTAAAGAAGCTTGAATTATTCAAATCCCAATTTTATTTTTTTTTTTTCAATGACTGCTAGTGAAAGTTGCACCGTGTGCTCTAAATCTGAAGTTTACTGATCTGCGTGGGCGTGCAGCAGGAGGAATCAATAACTAATCAGCGGGGAACTGCCGAGGACTGCGTGGTCAGTCTTAAAGAACAGAAGTTGCTGAGAGAACTTAGAGGTTGAAACGCTTATTTTATTTATTTTTTTTTCTTAATGGAAACGTCTGCTTGCCCAGAGTTTCCAAATGACTTCATGTTAATATAAAATAAAGCATCACAGGTTCTTGAAAGACTGAACTGGCTTTAAACCCAAATCTGGTCACCTTGAACGCTTTATTTGCTGTTAATGCGACCATTTCAAGGCACGGCAAAGCTGTTTCGCGCCGCAGAGTAGCTGCTGTGTAGCTATGGCTCACGTCAAGAGAGTCACCCAGTGCTCTGCGTTGGATGCAGAAGGGAAGACGTGAAGAGTGATGTTAGTTTGTGAAGTGATAACGTTCTCATCAGGCTAAAGCTCAGAGAACTGGGTGGATAAATGTGTCTAGCTTTATTCATTTTGATGGTGGCTGTTGGAAGCGAAGTTGGTTTTCAACCGCGCCGTTGGGTTCTGCACAACAGGAGCGTTGGGCCACTGACCCAAATACGTGTTAGCAGCCAGGTTTTTGCCGTTGGTTGTGCATGGGGTGTCCTCGGATGAGCTATTTGCTGCACTTTGCCAGTAATTTGGTACCTGTTTCATAAAAAATGGGATGCTGTTTGTCGTGGAAGTTCCTTGGCTCATACATGATCACTCTTCCAGTGGCGTAACTTTGATTCGTTTCCCCTCCGCCAGTCTGGAAAAGTTCATCTGCTGCACGGCTTCCTTTCTCTGAGTCAGGACTGCGCACCCTTACGTGTTCCTTTGGGGTTTTCTGCTTTTATTTTGAGCTGCTCCTTTTTGCTGGCTTAGCTGACAGCACCTCTATCTTGGATGCAGCCGTGTTGCTCCTCTGGACATCTCCCTTTGGACTTTTTTTTGGGGAGCAAAACTTTTCTCAGAACAACAAGGCTCTCTCAGGGTTCCTGGTCTCCTCTGCCATTTATCTGTCCTGGTCAGCCTTGGGGTCTCTCTGTGATGGTCTTCAAAGACCCTCCTGGTGGAAGGCAGGTGTCCAAACCCAGCGACATCAGAGAAGCAGTTTGCAAGGCGACGGGCAGCAATGGAGTTTTAAAATTGATCTGAGCGTCACGAGCTCTACATAGACCAGTCCTGTTGACTGTTGAGTTGTGAAAACATCATCGCAAACTAAATATCTTGCTGTTGAAAGCAGCGTTGCGCTTACGGTACGAGGGAGCTGGGCCTTGGAGTTGTGCAGGCAGAATCTGGGAGAATAACGATAGGTTAAAACAGGGTTTAAAAAAGTAGTGTTTGGCTCCAAGGTAGAGGCATCGGTGGGAGAGGCTTTAGAAAAAGATCCTGCTCTGGCAGCGGGGCTGGACTAGATGATCTTTTGAGGTCCCTTCCAACCCCTGACATTCTGTGATTTGGTGAAGCTGAGTGTGATGAGGAGGAGAAGGACACAGACCGGTATGCGAGGGTTGTTGGAACTGACGGGATCCGTGTGAGTTGGGGAACCTTCGGACCTTCGTAAGCAGCAGCTGGAAAGGGAGCAGGGAGGTAAACGCAGCAGTCAGCTTTGTTGAGAAGAGCGTACTTTGTAGTTCCCCACTTATAACTTTATACAGTTGAGTTTCTTGTTTATGTATCTACAATTGTTTTTTTAGAAGTCCACCTTTTAGAAGGAAAGGTAGTTTGGAAGAAATCTGAATTTTCCAGTGTTGGCTGGAACGGGGGTTGTCCAGCATGGCTTCTTGAGTCTAGAGACCAGATGAGACATAGCTGGGAGCGGTCTGTGGCGTTGGCAGGTCACCCGTTAACCTCTTTGCACCCCAGAACGTCCTTGGTCGGGCTGGGGAAGGGCCGGTGCCGGCGCCTCACGTCACCGCTGCTCGCCTGGCACGGCCGAGCTTTAGCGGCTGTAGTCTGCAGCACGTCATCAGCTCGTTTCTGTGTAAAAAGTTCCTTTTTTGGGCCACTTGTGGAAAACTCTCGTGCTCTGTGGAAGCCAGCAGAAACTCAGGTTTTGCTGTGAAGCGTCTAACGTGTGTTGTGAAGAAATTCTGTGTTTTGGCTTAGAGCGTACGCTGACTCTTTCCATACTTAAGGTCACTCACAAGCAGACGTAAGAACCTGCTAATGCTGAGCTGGTGTCTGGAGATGGTTGAGTTCATCGTAAACATAAAAAGTCTGGGATAAGGGCAGCGTTTTTACATGTGGCTCAGCCCAAGCTCTCTGGTTTTCCACGCTGCAAACCTTCGAACGTGCTCATGTGTAGTTCAGGCTTGCCCTTGCTCACGGCTCGCACGGGCTCCTGCCGAGCTGCGCTGCCTGAAACTTGTCCCCTCTGCCAGCCAGATCGCCTGCAAAGGGACTTCTGGGGGGATCTTGCCTGGAACGGACTGCTTTGCTCTGGCTGGGTGAGAAACGTGTTTCTGAGCCAACGTGCTGGTGGGTTGCGTGGGCAGAGCCCGGCGAGTCGTGGGACGTGCCGAGCACTGGGGCAGCGCAGCCTTCCCCTGCCCCGAGACTTGGGGCAAGGCTTGGGCGCTGGGTTTGGGGCTCAAACCCACCTGCCCACCCTTTCGTGCTGGTTCAGTCGCCTCGTTAATGCCTGCGGCTCCGCTCGGCCTCGGGTGCCCAGAGCTCCTGCCGGGTCCTGCCTGGCGTCGGAAATTCACTTCGGGAGTTTGCGGGTGGAAAAATAACCTTGAAAGGTGCGGCAAGAGCTGCTTAAAAAGAGGTGTGCTGGCAAAGAGAGCGCTCGTGTCACGGGTAATTCCACCTAAGTTGGTCAAGAAAGCGGATTTTGGGCACAGAGCACGCGGTCGCACGCCGAGGGCAGCTCGCTCGTTCCCTGCGTCGTGTGGTTCAGGAATCAGTCGTGGCGGGGAGGCGTCGTACCTCTAGTTGGTAGATAAAATGTCTGTAAACCCACACAGGTCGTTGCACAAACCTCGGGACGAGCCCGTTTTCTTCTTTTCAAATCTGTTATGGGAAAGTTACGGAACTCGCTTGATGCTCGGCTGAGCTTTCCATGATCCCTTTTATTCTTCCATTTGTGCAGACTTGTTATCAGAGAGTTTATTTGTGGATTAGGTGAGGATTTGTATTTACCAGCCTTCCTGCACTTGGAGGTAGCCTGCTGCTCGTGAGCAGAACTGCATTGTCCGTCTCGTTGTTCTAATGAACCAATTCCCGTGTTTTTCAGATTACACAGCGTTTTTGGGACACACCTCTGTTGGATTTTAATATATGTCCTGCTAACAACAGCTTTCAACTATGGAATCGGTAAATATTCACCTCGCTTCTGTCCAAATTTTCTGGTTTGTTACCTGACGAGTGCTTGTGTCCATGCCAATGTTTGTCATTTATCTTTTTTAAAAAAATTTTCTTTCTTTTCTGGATCTGAAGGTAAAATTCGCAAACTTCTGTAGAATAACTTAAAGGTACCAAGCAGGAATATCTTAGGAAATGTCTTGAGTTCCAAGATGCCCTTTCGCTTTCATATCATTTCAAAGGGAGCAGGTTTTTACCTGACTCCAGCAGAAGTTAACTTTCCTGCAGGGGCAGTTCCAGCACTGGTTTGCCCACAGACTCTGTAGCTTGTTGGTGCTGTTGACTGCTGAATATTGAATATTTTCCTACCTCTAGCATATTGTGGGCCTCTTTCTTTCTTTTCGATTTCAAAATGTCTTTTTTTTTTTTTTTTCTTTTAAGAAAAAATAGTGCCAGTTTCCCCATGTTATGTCTCCTTGTGATGAGTATAATTGAAACAGATGGCACCTATGTTTCATTTTGGGCAGAGACACCTCCCAATATGCTGAGACTTCAGTTTGAGTCGGTGTTAGGATTCGACTTTTCGGTAGCATTAGCAGATGTAGAAATAATAGGCGCTCTCCGACTGAAATTTAAGGGGGGGGGGAGAAAAAAAAAAGATTTTTGCCTCGGTATTTTGAGAGAGGGTGAGGGAGGTCAGTGCAGTCTGGAAAGCAGAACGACAGGGATGCGGCTGGTGGGAAGGAGTTGGTTCTTGCTGGTTTTTTTCCTGCAGTTCGCTGCGTTCACGAAGCTGTTGGCCGGGCTCTGGGTGAGCTCAGCTCAGTGGTGGCGTTAGGGAGGGGAAGATCAGCGGTGCCGACTTCAACGTGTGCCCGGAAACGCGCCGGAGAATCACCCACGGCGCGTCGCTTCTGCCGGCGGGGGCTCGGGGTGCTCGGCTCCGCTCTCGGTTTGGGCTGTGCCGGGGTTATTTGTGTCGAAGCTGCCCTTAGGGTGAAGGAGAGTTACTCTGGGTCTGCCCTGAGAGGTGGCCACCTGACAAAGCAGACCCAGAGTAACTCTCCTTTATCCTAAAAGGTTTATTTTATCCCAGATTTTGAGAAATAAATCAAATAAATCTGCATTTCGTTTGTCCGTAATAATAGTTCCAGGGTGTTGGGATGGAGACAAGATGTTATTTCAGTTGCCCTCGGTGAATATTAATAGCGGTAGAAGCGTTTCCCGGTGAAACAAAGCAGTCTAGGCATCAGTAACTCTCCCCTGCTGCAGCCGAGTAATTAAAGTGTATCGAGTGTGAGACCTTTTGCTGTAGTGAGCAGTAACTCTTTCCTTAATGGGTGCTCAGCAGTCCTCTGAAAAACCGAGCTGAATCCCGACATCAATTATAAACCAGGTTGTTGGGTGCCTGTTGCGTTTCGTGGATGGGCGCGAAGGCTTTTTCGTTGGGAGTTTTTGGAGGAAATGGCATTTTGCTGGTTTTGGAATGCAAGCCCTGCTCTTCAAAACAGGGTAATACGAATTGCAGGGCCTTTCGCTTAAAGGAAAACTAATCGTTCAGACCTACTCGTGTACCTGCCCCCGGGGCAAACCAACTTGCTTCCTGACAGATTAGGGAGCGTTATGTCACACTGCGGCTCTCCGGGGCTTTTTGTCTACGTCACCTGCCTGTTGGCCACCAGTAGCTTCTAAGATTATTGCTGAGAGCTTCAGTGATGCCCTACTGTGTCACTGTGGTAGCTGCCTTTTAAGAAAAGTTTGCCACACAGGCTGTTCTCCCTCTTTAGCTCTGTTCTCTCTGGGTGTTTTATACTTACATGACTATATAAGCCCATGTTTTGTACTAATTTGGCTATATAAAACCGTGTTTTGTACTTACTCGGCTGTATAAAACCATGTGCTGTCCGTTCTGGGTCCAGCCGGCTGAAAAAACTTGACAGGTGGAGGTGGATGTCTGATGTGACAAACCATTCACACTGTAGAAAGTAGTAATTACTGCAAAGTCAGATGTTTCTCTCACTTATGAAACAAACAAAACAAAAAAAAAAGGAGTTTTGCTCTGTGGGTTTTCTGAGCCCTCGTAGATGATATTTCAGCGACCTTTCCCAGGAAAGTAAGACAGATGATTGCATTATTTCAAATGTAAGAGCTCCATCCCTGGGCCCTGCAGCGTGGAGATGTTGGGGAGATCAGAATCCTCCGGTGCTGGCTGGAAAAAAGGGCCCAGCTCTGGCCTGGGCACTGCAGGTTGTCCTGCAGGCAGCAGCGCGGGCGCTGGCGCGCAGTTGGTGCCGTCCTCCGAGTCCCCAGGCATCGAAGAGAACCGCCGTCTGGTCCGTGCTCTCACCCTAAAAAGCTGTCCTAAGAGCGGGTCGTTGTCATCTTTGTCATCTGATCTGTTCCTGACCGTGAGGAGGAGGTTGCTTTGCTGCAAACCTGTGCGTGAAGATGCTCTGGGGCACAAAACCGGTCGTTTCGGGTTTCTGACGTGTGTGTAACTTGCTGTTAAGGCTCCTGCCGGGATTCCCTGTTGAAAGAGGCTGAGGAGCCCGATCTTCAGGACCAGCTTGCCTGTGGAGTGGTTGCTCTGTTCCGACGATGCCGTTCCGTGCTTTATAGCTTGGCGGATGCAAATAAAGCTTTGATGCTGAGAGGGGACTTGGAGGATGTCTGCTACCCCGTTCCCTTTGCTTTCAAACCCCGTGCAGGGCGTCTCTGCCCCTGGGAGGTGGTTTGTTCCCATCACATGTGCCAGTGCCACTGTTAGCGATGGCCTGCTCTTAACCTGCTCGCCAGGATGGGATATAAGTATTTGATATAACTAGTTGGAGGTTTATGCGCATTGTTTGTGGTGTGATCTGCTGACCCAGAAGTGATGGGCCTGGCAGTGCTGGGTTAATGCTCGGAGTTGAGGATCTTAAAGGTCTTTTCCAACCTAAGCGATTCTGTGATTTGAAGGAGTTGGTTGGTGCAGCTGGAGGAGCAGGACCGCTGTGGTGTGTTGCGTGGAGGGAGCGGAGGGCCTGTTCTGCTGCAGGAAGTGTTAGGAAAGTCTGAGATTTCTCCATTTCAGTAGATGCCTCCTCTATTGCGAAACGCAGGAGTTGCTTACAAACTTTGCCTCCCCTCAGTTCTCTAAAACAGCCTTGGTTTGTTTTTGTGTTTTGTTCCCTCCTCCCCTGCCCGGCTTTCACTGGTAGTAACTGCAGAGGTCCTGTCTAAGCGGGTGGAGAAGAGGGGAGTTTGGGCACCAGCCGGAGACGCCGGCTTCACGTGACCCCGACGGCTGCAGCGCTCCCGCCGCAATGAGTAGGACGGGTATTTTCTCACTGAACCGCTCTGCCAGGTTCATCTTGGTAACGTCCTTTTTTGCTGAGAGAGTGAAGGGGCCGCGCTGGGCTGGTTCTAGGGTTCGGTGACTCGATGGGTTTGCAGCTGAAACCTTCTCTCCCAACTCTTCGTTAAGGTAGCAGAGAGGTCGCGGCTCTCTCTGAGCAGTAGAGAGGTTGCAGCGGCTTTTGGATGGTGGTTTTGGCACTGGTATTTTACGGGGCTCGTAATGAATATGTAGGTGGAAGATTAAAAGAATGAATAAGGTCGCGCTGCTAATCAGAATCGCTTTTCGGAGCTGCAGCCGTGCCTCGTTCTGACCTCCCGAGAAGGATACAGTTGTAAAGCTGAGGCCCGTAGTGGAAAAGCAATTACAACACATGCTTCCAGGATTGAATTGTCCTCTCAAAGTCAGATGCTGCAATAATGATAGCGTGGCTGAACTGCCTGGTGTTTTGCTGTTCATGTTCTTAAATGTGGTCGCGTACAGTTTGCAATTTTTACTGCTTTGGGGGAAACAGAACTCAGTATTCCACAAGGAAGGTAATTTTTTGCATAGAAGTGTTCTTGTGAGCTTACTGACTTTTTTTCATGTGTTAAGTTCTTATCCCTTCTGAATCAGAGGGCTTGGAAGCTAACACCGTAGAGGTGCAGCAGCGTGCGTTTGCTCTGTTGTGTGTCGGTCGCAGCCGAGCTGAGCAGTGAGGGTTTCCGAGTGGATCTGGGGTACGGCACGGAAGCGTCGGCTTTTGGGGCAAGAAGCTGATCACAGAATCGCAGAGTGTCAGGGATTGGAAGGGACCTCGAAAGATCATCAAGTCCAATCCCCCTGCCAGAGCAGGAACGCCTCGATAATGCTACACAGGAACGTGTCCAGGCGGGTCTTGAATGTCTCCAGAGAAGGAGACTCCACAACCTCCCTGGGCAGCCCATGCCAGGGCTCCGTCACCCTCACTGAGAAGAAGTTTCTTCTCGAGTTTAAGCGGAACCTCTTATGTTCCAGTTTCAGCCCATTACCCCTTGTCCTATCAGTGGTTGTCACCGAGAAGAGCCTGGCTCCATCCTCGTGGCACTCACCCTTTAGATATTTGTAAACATTAATGAGGTCACCTCCTCCAAGCTAAAGAGCCCCAGCTTCCTCAACCTTTTCTCATAAGGGAGATGCTCCACGCCCTGATGTGAGAAGCGGGGCCTGGAGACGAGACGCCACATGCAAGTGGAATTAATAGTCTTCAGGTAACAGCGAAGAAGTGGAGCTGCGTGCCTTGTGGCTTTGAGTGACTTCTCCCGGAGTGAGGGAGTTTGGGTTTGTGCTGGCGTGTGCCTCTGTCTGGACCGGGCTGCAGCCAGCGGGGACGGGAGGCGGGTTGATGGAGAGCAGTTCCTCCTCAGTCCTCTTCGCTGGCACGGACCTTGTCTGCTGTCAAACCGTTTCCACGTCCCCGAGGAGCAGTAAACTTCTCTGTTTGCCTATTTTGTGCTTTGTAACGGACAACACTGAAGTTACATAACCTAAAATTAATTTTTGAAGCCCTATCTTCAGCGTAAGCAGAGGTGGCTTTATTGTGAGCCTAGGTTTCTGTGTGGGTCAAACGAGGCTTGAGTTTTCGGATGCAAAACGCCGCTGAGACCTACAGAAAAGAGCTTTAAGATCCTTCCCCTGTCCCAGTGAAAAAGCTGGATGCTCACATGTAACCTCAGCACAAGCATTTGATGTGAGTGTTTGAATTGCTGCTTTTACAGCTCTCTGTGTTTTACGGGAATTTGTTAAATTGCCGGTGCGATTCGCATGCCATTCTTGGCAGATGCCACCTACATGCCCTCAATTTGAATGCGCCTTTTAGGAGAAGTGTAGGTAGGGAGGCTCCTTTCTCGCGTGTCAGATGTTCGGGAGTGGAGCACTCGCATTAATTCGCTTTCACTAACCTTTCCACTGCTAATGAGCTAACCGGGCCCGTGCGCGCAGCACGGCGCGGCGCCTTTAATGACCGGGACTGCGCTAAGCAGAAGCTTCTTTGCAAAATGTCTTGCTTGACTTGTTCTCTGGGCGGAATTCAGATCTGTGCGTTCACCGTGGCACGGAAGGGAGCTCTGGATTAGTCTGCAGCCCAGTAAAACGCTCGTCCTCCTTCCTCTCGTGTTCTGTTTAGAACCAGGCAAAGCCGTGGCAGTAATTATCTAAAAAGGAAGGAAGATCCTTGGGTTTTTGTTCTTTTTTTTTTTTTCCTCCCTGACTCAACTTGGTTTTTGAATAGCTTTATTCTCTGAAGGGGCTATGCTACAACCATGAAAACCTTCATTTTTAAAAATAATACATTGAGTTCAGGATTTTGTAGGTTTGCATCAGCTAATAAACTCTACACTTAATAATCACGGTTGTGTTTAGGAGTTGTGTTCATTAACACAAGCTTGTAATGTAGACGCTGCAGAGGATCGTTGTTTCCAGTAACTGGCAGAGTCCGTCGTTCCACTGGGAGAGATTCCAGCGAGCCAAAACCCCGGGTGACACACGGAGATGCGATTCCGGGAAGGGAATCGTTACTGCTTCCATCGTTGTGCAACGATGCTCCTGGGTGCGACCTCTTCCCAAAGCACGAGAACTCTGGGGCAGGTCGTGGCGCGGCGAGCGAGGCGCAGCCTTGGCAGCCACGCTTTCCCTCGGTCGCGAGTGTCGCGGGGCGCCGGAGCGCCTTCTTGAAGAAGGGGCTGAAGCTGCGGTCTCCGCCCCGAGGAAGAGCCGCCCTGGCCGCGAGATGACAGCCTTTGGAGCGGAATTACACGAAATGTGACTGAAATTGCTTGTTTTCAGCAGATATCCATCACGCTGTGATTAAGTGCAGATGATGCGTTTGGCAGCAAGAGGTGTGCAATCTGTTCCTACCCCGAGGAGCTTGCAGACCAAAGGGCTGCTGATAAGACCAGACTCACCGCTCTACTTCTTGAATGAGTAATGCTTTAGGACGCTCTCGTTCCCTTATCTTGTGCTCTTTTAAGTGATAATGTAGATAATTGTGAGCCTGGTGATTTTGACGCTCAAACCCGAGGTTTTTAAGGTGAGGAAGTAGGTTTTTGTGTTTGGGGAATGCGTTCCTGTAGCACGGACACGGAGGGACTTGGGCCTCTTGCAGTGGAGCTGGAGGTGGGACGGTTGGCGTCTGACCGGTACAAGTCACCTGCCTGAGCCCCCTCCGAGGGGGGTTGCTTGGTGGCATGAAGTGGCAGAAAGAAACAGAGGGTGAATTTCATGGGAACCTTGCCTGGAAAGGGGTTTGGCTGAACGGCCCAAGTCCCTGGGGCTGTAACAGACGGGGGCAGCCCGATTCCGTAACGCGGAGGTGTCGGAGGAGGAAATTGTCATTATTGCAAGCAAATGCGAAACGGAGCAACGTGCTTTACTGTTTGCGAGGGGGCTTCTGATAAAAACAGGAGAAGCTTCTCAAAAGTGAGTTGTAAACGTCGAGTGTGAAGACGGAGACTAGGCAGTATCGTTGTTGCTATTTCCTTGGTTAAATTCTTGGCAGAGCTTTAATTTTAGAAGAACAGGACAGCAAGGGCTGAAATTTGCAGGCTCAGTCTAATTCATTAGCAGCTTAATTAGATGCTTGAGAACTCAGGTATTCTGACAGCGTTCGCAGCGCTGCGTGGTATCCCTGCTATGTAGTAGTTGGCCGGACTGCTCCCAAAATTCAAAAATAACTTCACTGAATTGCGTTTAACAAGTTCATGTTTCAATTAGTAGTTTGAATCTTGGGTTGAGGCTGGACGGGCTGGTCGCTTCCAGTCACTGGAGATGCATGGGAACTGGCAGAAGGGATTTCTTGGGTGTTTTGCAGAACCTGCCGCGTCGTCGTGGCCGTCGGAGGGGCGCGGGCTGTCGGCCGTGCTCGCCCAGGGGCGTGAATTCCCAGAACCCCTCCCTGTGCCCGGGCAGTTTGGGAAGCTGGCACGCCTGCCTTTTCTGCCCTCAGAAGTGGCTTTGGTTTGGTAGACAAATAACCGAGAGCTCTGTTTTTCCTCAGAACTCTTTAATCCGGGCCGCCCGGGCTCAGCCCGGCACCGGGGCGCTTGGGGACGTCGGAGCCCGTCGGTGAGCGCCGTGGCTGAACACAGATTCTTGAGGCACTGCGGGACTGGCTGAAGCCTCCCCGCTCCCCCCCTCGAGTGACGGTCTCGGCTGTGATGTTTTTTAACTTTTGCATTTGGAACAGACTTAGAAGCTCACCTTTGGGGGTGGTAGCTTGTTAAGTTGTCAATACTATTGCCTGTAACCATCTGTTCCTACCACTAAGTAGCTGCAAAAATCAGGAATTCATTCTTTTATTTTTTTTCGGTTGAGGAACTTGGGTGTAAATCTTCTCCCTCGTTATTTTGATGGGCTCCCTCATTATGAAAGATCAGCATCTCCACAGTGCTGGAGAGGCAGAACAGCGTTCCTTAATCTTTCATCTAGATTTGTTTGAAATTTAAATTCAAAGAGTTATCGATATTCGAGGTTACTTTGGAGCGCGGCAGCTATTTCTGGCGAAGTCGGTGCGTGGGTCTCCCTTATCAAACAGGAATGTGCTTGTGTAACTTCACCTTTCTGGGTTAACCACTCCGGAGAGGAGAGGAGATGGTAGGCATGTGCACAATTTATTTTAGGAAATCACCGCTGCAAGTGGATGCTGCGTTTGCTCTTGCAGGGAAAGCTTGTCAGGGATTCTTATTTCTTGCTTATTTATTTTCCCCATGTGAATTAATAACCCGAGTGGGCCGGCCTTGGTCGTTTTGATGTTGAGTTGCTGGTGGTGGTGGTTGGAGAGCTGGTGTGGAGGCAGCTCTGGTGGGGGAGTCACGGGAACGTTGAGAACAACGTTGGTTGTGGGACAGACAGACAGACAGACACACGACTGGGGGTCGCACCCTGAGGTACCCTGGGGCTGGCACTTCACTCCGTGGTTTAGATCGCAGAGTAAACCGGCTTGACACCGAATAATGGTGTTGGTGTTCGGGGACGTGTGATCCCGGGTGCTGGGGCTGTCAGCAGCGCTGTCCCCTGGCTGAGGGCGATGACGCTTCTTTCCTACAGCCGGAGTTTGCAGCCCCAGACCAGGTGCTCCTCAGAGTTCTCGTTCCCTTCCTTTCCGTTTCATCAGAGCTACGTTTCCCGTGTGTTTGTTTTGATGAGGGTTCTGTCGAGGAGTGATGCCCAGTTTTCCCAGCTGCACGCTTGCCATGGGTGTCAGGAGCTGGGTTGATTTGGTCTAGAAGAACAACCGTTGGATTTTGATGGAGGTCGTGTGATGTGCGTGCCTGGGCTCATCCTGTGTGAAAATACAATATTATCTTGCAATGATACACAAGCAGCTGTGACCCCACCAGCTCTGCTGCTGCTGTTTATATCTCGGGGGGCTTTGCTGGGAGCAGCACCCGAGGTCCCGTGCCTCGCTGTCACGGCGCCGGAGCAGCCCTGGGACCGTGAAGAGATGGAGAAGTTCTTGGAGGACTCAGCCCCAGCTGCAGTAAAGGGTTTGGAGGATTTGCAGGGTAGGAGCGGTCTCTAAGGGTTGCGAAGGAGACCCGGGTGGGTGCATCTGTTGTTCCAGAAGGACCTGGCTGCTTTCAGTTCCTCGTGTCCACGCAGGAAATTCTAATACTTCCAGACTTCAGGGGTTTTCCCAAGTCATTAGTCTAAAAGTTGTCGTGTGTCTTGCGGGGAGGCTTGGACCCCACGAGGCAGAGCTCAGGCGGCTTCGAATACGTTTTCCGTGACTTTCCTTGGCTTCGCAGGAAAACGTTGAAGCTTTGCTCTGAATTTCCTGGAAGTCTTGAGGCTCAGTTGGGTTCCTGGCGTGGCGAAGGGCAGGGTGGCCCCGTTGGGGCTGGAGGTGTCCGCGTGTGCTCCTCGGGGCCGACCCGCGGCGTGACGGAGCTCCAGCGATGGGCCAGACGTTGACAGCAAGCTAGCGCGGGGGAAAGCACTTGGAGGAGCTGCAAAAACGAGAGAATTTTGTCGGTCGGATGGATGCGAGTCGGTATGACAGAAAGAGGTCTTTTGATTTTTGTGTATATTTGTGCTTTTATATAACTTCAACTGTTTAACGACAAAAGAATTCAAAGGTCGGTGTTGGGTAGCTCTGGTTATTCTCTGCTGGACCTGGACTTATTGCTGGTGTCGCATAAGAAATACACTTCCTTTTCATGTTACACAGTCAGAAGAAAATTATTTTGTTGTCTTCAGTAGTTTTTACCTCATTCTTGTAGTCTTGCCAATATCCTGTATTTGTTTTTTGCAGGAAGCCTTTCAACGTCTTCTAATTGGAATTAAGTGTTGTAATAGAAATGCACATTTTGGTTGGAGATAATGTAGGAAATAAATATTCAGAGAAATTTATTTTAAGTTAGTGGAAAAGCGTTCGTTGGAGAGCTTTGCTTTGGGACCTTAACTTCGGAGAGTTTTGATGAAAGCTTGCTCTGCAGTTGGGTAATAATACAGGAATAAACCGACGTTCCTGCTCCTGAATTCTCCGGAGTGACTGACTGACAGTAAGTCCACTTGTTATTAGATGGTGGATGATGTTAATTAACATCGTGACACAGATTTAGTGCTGTTTTAAAGTCAGACGGAGTAAGAATCAAATGAAAACAGGTAGTAAATGATTGGGCAGAATAATGAAAACAAATATATTGTGGGGGGGGGCGGAAAAAAGTATCCTTTTCCTGTCAGCAGTTGGGACTGCATCTGGACGTAGCAGCTGGCCAGCCCTGAATTCTTGCTTTTCTTTTTTTTTTTTTTTCCCCCCTCTAGTTTTTAATGATGCTTTTACAAGAGTCTAAAAGGAGATCTCTGTCTAAACGAGCTGGTAGCAGGGACGCAGCCGCTCCTCCGGGCTCTGCGTTCAGCGAGGTGGCGCGCAGCTCCCTTCTCCTTTCTCTCTCCCGGCGGTTTCTGGGTGATTTAGTGCTTTAACGTCAGCACTGCCCGAATATATGAATGATACACTCGAAGGTTTGGTTAAAGGTATGGAAACCTCCCTCGTTGCCTTGACCTCAATCTCGGTGAAGGTAGGAAAGCGTTTAAAATACGCCCGGCTCTGGGTGTGCAGGCGCAGCTGTACGTGTGTGTGTGTACACGGAGGTATTTTTAAACGTCCCCGATCTCAAGGTCGTCCCCAGTTAAAGTTGAAGCGCAGATTGGATTTCCTGGAGCAACATCCCTCTTACTGGGGCTCGTTCCCGTGGCCTGGGAGGAGCACGGGGAGGTTTTCATCCGAATCCCTGCCTGGATGAGAACAACGCGATTGACAGTCTCTCTTCCCGCCGCAGCCTTCAGAGCTGCTGCATCTCTTTTATTTTATTTTTTTTCATCCTCGCGAAACGGCACCAAGCTTTGAGACACTCCTGTGTAAGCTTGGGCGGTGATGAGCAAGAGGATTAATTAGATCTTCACGGCAGATAACTAGAGCACCCAGTTCTGCATCGTAGTAGCTCGGAACTCCGGTGACGCGGTTGCGAGGCGCAGCGCGCATGCCTTGGCTGGAGCGTAATTAGTCCTCGGCGTCGCATGCCCAAACGCCTCTGGGCGCCGCAGCGAATTTTAGTAAAGCAAATTATGTGAGCAGAAAAGCTCAACTTTGATGGTTCTGCACGCGCCAAAGTAGTTGTCGGCGACGTGACGGGCTACCGGTTCCATCACCTGTTGTTGGCTCTTCAGGCGGCTGCGCTGCCCTGGGGGTCCCTCCGAGATGCTGCTACGGACCGACTGAATTGAGGGAAAAGCGGGGGAGGAAATCAGGTTGCAGCGTGGGGGTTTCCTGTGCTGCTACCACGCAAATTGTTGACTTGATGCGGGCGAGCCGAGCTTCTTTGAGAGCGCTGCGCCGCCGCCGCGGGTGCTCCTGCCCCGGAGAAGGTGGTGGCTTTTGGGTTGGGTGTCCCTTCCAAAGGGAGTGCTTTGGTCAGGGAAATTGCAGTTAAAAGAAGAACAAGGTGACCCACGCAGAGGCTCCCTTTGCTCAGAGACATCGTTTCTGCATTCATATTGGATTTACAGTAGCTCAGAAGAATGAAGAAAGCACTGCACTCCTGGTTTGGTTTTTTTTTTTCCCCCCCCTATAGTCCTTATTAAAGTTCTCTGGAACGACTCTCGGGTGTAAACAAGGAGGACAGAGTGTACTGGGCAGAGCAGGGAGACATTTTTGGTTAAAACCGTAAGTGTTCGTGGCTTTAATGTTCGAAGGTAAAAACCAGTGAAGTCCGTCGGATGCCTTAGGGTGGTTCCAGTTACCACTTGTACTTCTCCGGTTCCTTTTCTGCTGGGATTCTTTGTCGCTCTACCTCCCGACACAGATTTTAATTTATTTTTTTTTTTCATTCCTGAAAACCTTGCGTTTCTGATGATGACAGTGAAGAGCTGTGCTCTGTAGCTTGGGAGAAGGTTTGATCATAATTCAAGACATGGTCTTGGAGAGGCTTCAATTAAAAGGTGTTGAAAGAGGGCTGCATTTTGCAGTTTTGCAAAGTTGGATTTTTTTTTTTTTTCTCCCTCTATTAAAACCTTGGGGATCCCTGGGAAAGGAGGTCGATCCTGGCTTTTTCTGCTGGGTGAGTAGGAATTTAAAGCTTCACCCCCCTGCTTTGACCTACTTATGAAACCCTTGCCTGCAAAAGTATTAATTTGTGGACTCTGAGCCATTTTAGTATTAGAATTGCAGCGTAGTGTATGCTTTTCTGTAGGGCTACCTTGAATTTAGGCATTAAAGGATGATGATAAATCTGAAAAAACTTAGAATATATATTCCAGTGTGCTATAAACCTTCCTCATTACTCTGGAATTAATCAATGACTTTGACTTCTTTTTTTTTTTTTTCCCCTGCTCAGCCATACTTTCACAAGGTATAATTATTAAAAAAAAAAAAAAAGGCAGAAAAAAAGCTCTAGTTTTCCTTTTTGTTCAACTCTGCTGTTGTTCAACTATGTGTGGTTTGGACTTCAGCCCTCGCAGAATGTTGGCAGAAGTTCTTGTCTGGAAAGAAATGGTAATTCTTCTGGGGTTGAAAAATGGGGAAGGGAAAGATGGCTGTAGCAGAGATGATTTAAAACTGAATAAGTCAATATGTGCATATATATATATATATATATATATATCTCTTGATGTGCACTCAGGTTTATGCCATTCTATACAGAAGGTTCCTCAATTTTGTTTTCATCAGGCTTGCTTATTTTTAGTTTATTGTAGCCAGCCATATTTTTAAACTTCTTGTGTGAAGTTTAACACGCTGGCCCAAACTGCAGTGATAGCAATCACTGAAATTCAGATATTACATTTGAATTCCCCTAAACCCATGCAAAAGTGACCTTAACCTCTCTTTTTTAGCCTGAACTGCTTTTCTGTTGCTTTCTGAGCGTGTAGCAGAAGGCTGCACCCATCCTGCTCGTGTCTTCCCTCGGGGGTCACAGTCCGGAGCCAGCAGTGCCTGGACTGGGCTCTGGTGCAGCCTTGGCGGTGGGAATCGGGATTAGAGGAGGAGGAAGAGGAGGATGAGGAGGAGGAGAGGGCACAGTTGGGACAAGCAGCCCTTCAGAAATACCGAAACCGGACCGGGTTTGCCTCTTGGAGCTGGGAACTGCTGTCGGCTCCGGTCCCGGGGCGTTGGGCGCTGCCTCCGAGCTCGGGGCCCGTTCCTGGGGAACGGCTGGAGAGCCGGGCACCCGGTGACGCGCGTCCTGGGCGGGCTCTGCTCCCGGGGGCTCTGTCTCGAGCGCGTCGGTGCTCTGCTAGTGCCAGCCTGAAAAGCGCCGCGGAGGTGCAAATCGTGTCGCGCAGCTACGCGACGTGTTGTGTGGCGCTGCTCCCCGAGGTGGCCGTGTGGGTATTTCTGCTTTGGTTTGAGAACCAAGCTGGCTTTGGGAAATCCGTGTGCGTGTGCCTACAAACCCAAAGGGCAACTGTCCGGTTCTCTCAGCTGAGAGTTGTCACCATCTCTTTTTCCTGGACACGTCAAGATGGTTTTGTAGTGGCAGAATTATTGCCTTGGCCATACTGGAGGTCAGAATAAATCCATGAACCTTTCAGGTTCCCCAGCACAAACCCAGACACCAGATTTCTCGTCCACTCGTCTCCAGAGAACTAAGTTCTTGTGGAAATCTCTATTCAGATGCAGGGTCAAGCTTTGAGTTACTCTTAGTCTAGCCAGGTTAACCCCTGTATAGTTTATTTTAACTCTGTTATTCAGCTTTGTTTTGCCACATGGGCGTGATACGACTCCCCTGGCTGGAGGGGCAGCCGTGTCACCGTGCGCGTGGTGCTCCTGGGAGCAGCAGAGCCAGAGCTCGGCTCCTCCAGGCTGAGGTACTGTCGAGGGGTCGGGCCACGGCGCCCCGGTCCAGGGGCCTTCCTCAGGTCCACGTGTGCACCTCGACTTGGATTTGCAGAAGGGTCTTAGCCGGGATTACTTTTTTTAGCTGCGCGTAGCCGGGGCTTGCACCCTCAGAAGAAAGCAGATGCGAAACCGATGTGAAGCGCGAGATGAGCGGGCGTCTGCGTCACGCTTAAAAGTCAAGAATGAGAAAACTCGGCTCTTGATTTCGCTGTAGGGGCGTGATGCTGGTGCCTCCAGTTTGGAGCCGTTGAAGGAGTTTCTCTGACGAGTCGGAGCCGCACATGTCGCCGCGGGTTTACGTCCAGCAGCCCCCCTTGCACCTTTGCTTTTAGGCGGCCGATGATGCAACGTGGTATTGAAGTACTCGAACAAAGAATGGGTCTGGAAGTGGCTAGTGGTCATTCTGGCAGATACTTAAGACCAAAGCTGCTATTGTTTTTCTCTTAGTTAAACAACAGTGGAGCTCATGCTGGGGCTTTTTTCTTTTCAATTGCAGTATAATGTTAGCTTTTATATATCCCCCGGGCCCACGCCCGGCTGTGTGGTGGGCCAGCACACAGATGCATTGTTCGGGGTCCTGCGTTCCAGGGAGATCAAATGCTCCGTGCCCCACATCGGCTGCACATCTGCAACTGCTGAATCCTCCGCAGTCCCTCCGGATCCAGGTGCCGTGCAATTACTACGTTAAAGGCGTCGAGAGCCGCTGCTTCTAGGTCCTTTCTGTGGAATTCTGCCTGCTTTGATTCACTACAGCTGGTGAAACAGTTAGACTTGGTTCAGGCATGTGTGGAAGAGAGCTCATTTCATGCTTGGAATTGTAATTATGTTCTTTTCTTTCAAGCTGCCAGCAGTAAAAGATGTCTTCCAGTGTGTATTATCTAAATAAGCCGTAGTGTTTAAATGTTTTCTTATTTCATTTTAAGATTGTGGCAAAATAAATTGTGCTTACCCTTCTAGTTTTCGTTCTGGAGCAATTAATTCCCCGTAGCTCTCTCTCCCGCGATTCAGGCACGCTTGTTGTCTCTGAAGCTGCCGTGTTACACCGCTTTGAAATAACCGTGCGAAGGAGAGCGTTGTGTAAGCGTAACGGCCCTGCCCCGACTCGCCCGGTCGGCACCGGCGTCTCCTCTCGTGCTGCAGTCGGTTTCTGCTGTTGACAAATGACTCCACGCCGGTGATCTTTTAGAACAGTGGCTGCTTAGTTTTCGTGCGTTTTAATCTGTTTAATGTAGGTGAGGAGGAGGCAGGGTGCAGCGCAGACGTTGGTTCTCTCTTTAAACCAGGCTTTTCAGCGTCTGGATTTCCCATGAGGAGTGGAGCCCAGTTCACAGCAGGCACCGCAGCGATGCTTCGGCTTCACTTCTGGGGGCTGCAGGTGAGAGACTGGGGACACGTAGGTTTCCCCATTGCACTTTTGGTGCCGTAGGCAGGGTTTGGGGAGGAAAGAGCCTGACAAGAATGCCCTTGGTTTTAACTCCTGCTTGTGGGTGTATCTGCAGCTCGGATCTGAGTACCCCTGTAGGGAGCACCTACTGCCTTGCTTTTCTCTCTTCTCAGCTTGATTTTTCACATAGCACTGGCTGCACGAGTCAGATCCTTCCCTTCTCTTGGAGGAGAAATACTGTTTCGTGAGAGCCCGTCCTTTGGAGGCCAGTTCTTTGGGAAGAACGTGTTCCCCCGTTGAAGACGGCTCCACTCCTCTTGCCCGGATGGCTGAGAGCCCCGTTCACTCGGGGGACACGCTTCTCTGCGTATCATCCCAGCAAACCGTTCTTCCCCGAGCCCCCCTGATCCTCTGAAGGGCTCCCCGCGTGTCCGGTGACCCAGGCGAGTTTCTTTGGAGCTCTGCTCCCAGGCTTTGACTGCCTTACGAAGATAAAGGTGCTTGTTTAGGTGCAGCTGTTGGAGCTCTCCTCTCATGTTTGGGGTGTCTGGAGGCAGCGCTCCGCTCTGCTGCCCCTCGTCTCTGGAGTCTGTCTGCTCGTCCTGTGGTCTCGAGAGGAGAGTGCCCGATAGCCATTTCGGTGTCTCCGTGATTGACTGGAAGTCACAGCGGATAAATCTTTCATGATTGGAAACCACTTAAGCCACGAGGTGGCTGATGATCCCTGGTTATTAGTGGAGAGGCTCTACCAAACAGCCAGAGAGAGCTGAGTGGCGGGGCCTGTAATTTATGACTTCATCCCGACGCTGTGGGGGCAAGGCAGCGAGAATCGAAACAGTGAAAGAATTATAGCTGACAGATATTTTAAAGAATGACTCCAGTTAGCGTCATTTATTGCTGGAATGTGTGGACAGATCCCGAGTCGGAGCCCTCTTAGGGGCAGTGCCAAAACCAGATATGAAAGAGCGCGCAAGAAAATGAAAACGCGGTATGTGGCCGAGGGCTCGAATTTTCTGACAATGGGCAAAAAGAATGCTCTCTGGGTTTTTTTCTTTTTCAGGCGTTTTCCTTTGATAATAGAGTTCATGGATCCTACTTAGTGTTGGTTGAAACCCTCGCCTGGGGGGGTTTGTTGGAGCTTGCAAATTGAGCAGTATCTCTGTTGCATTAAAGGCATCATCAGTGTGCGGAGAAACTTCTGGAACGTTCTGGAAATCAATTTTCTTGCATGTAATGAATGCTTGCAACAGAATGCCTGTAAAACCATATCTAGAACATCTTTTTTTTTGTCTAGCAATAATACACGGCGCAGGAGAAATCTGTTGCCCTTTGCTGCAACGTATGTTAAAAAATACCTGGGAAAAAACCTCACTGCTCTTCACACTGGTTGTATCTTCCTCTGCGTGCCTGTGACAGATAACTATGGGTAGCTCCGAAGGAGGGAAAAATTCTAGAAAAAACATTCTTTCTTCGGCTGTTTTGTAGTGGTAATGCCTCTGAAAGTATTAATCTCTCTTGTCACAATTTGGCACTCACTCTAGTTCCCAGCAGGGGCTTCTCAGTTAATCCCCGTCTGGGAGATTTTGCCTTACCTTGCATTAATTTCTGATCCCCGCCGCGGCCCGACATCGGCTGAGGGTTTGTATCCAGCTTAAAGGACATCCCAGGCCTTCCTCTGCGGCGCCGGGTTAAAACGTCGGGAGGGCTTAAGTGCCTGTAAGCGCCCCCGGAGTGCCGGGCTGTGCCGCTCGCCACCTCTTCGTCCCCCAAAAACTCGATGCCGTGGCCCGCGACGGCCCCGCGGCCCTGGAGGAAATGATTTGAGAAATTTGGGGTGGGCTGCAGGGTTTTTCCTTCCCGTGAGCAGCTCGCTTCGGGCGGGAAGCGGCAGATGTTCTCACTTTAGCCCGTGAGTGACAGCTCCTGAATCGACATCTGCCTTTCTGCTGGAATTGTCCCCGAACGCTACCGTGCTTGAAAACCCGTCGCAAACTCGGAGCCGGAGAAGCCCGCGCTCGGTGTGCCGTGGGGAAGGGAGGCAGCTGCCGCCAGCGTGAGGAGGAAGGAAGGATCCCAGACGCGAACCTTCTGGGTTGTAGCCTTGCTCCTCGTTTGCCGGTCTCGCCGACGCGTCGGTCTGTCCCCTGGCTACGAGGACGTGAAGCCTCGCGCCCGGGTTAGAGCCCTGTGAGCTGCAAACGCGTCCCCGGGCGGGCTCGCTCGGTCTGAGGGAACGAGTGTGCTGGGTTTCTTCTCGGGTTTTGTAACTTAAATTCTCGGGAGCCGAAGTTTCTGCCAAGTCTTTGCTATAGACCCAAGGGGGGAGGAGAAACCCTGCAGCTAATAAAACATTCTTTATTACCTTTTGGGGGCTTAGATTTGTAAAAGCAGTTCAAAACAAAGTTGTCAAAAGCCGTCGTCTCCGTTTTTTAAACTTCTCAGCCTACCGAGAGACCCAGCTTTGCTTGATTCGCACTGGATTATTTTATTTTATTTTTTTTTCCATCGCGGTTGAGGCGAAGCTGCTCGGGAACCTTGTGCTGCGGCTTCGCTGCTCTCGTCCTGGCTGGGAGCTCTGCCCCGGGTCGAAACTACTAAACCTCAGCTCCGAGTCCAGACTTAGTCTGCTGCTTGCCTTTAGCAAGAGTAATCCTGGGACTGCCTGCCCCAGCCCTGCCGTGTCTAGGTGAGGACTCTGCCCGGCTTTTGGAGAATGCCTGTGGTGTCTGAAGAGAAGCCTTGAGAAAAGGAGCTGGCAGTCCCACACCGGAGAGGGGGGAGTGTGTAAACTTAGTCTAAAGATAATTTATGGTTTCTAAAGCTGCTGCTGAGTAAAACTTTCCAAGGCTGGCTTCTGACCTAGCTATCATCAGTGCTAAAACTGAGAACAGTCAGCTTAAAGTAGCATTTTTAGTGGAGGGGAAGGAGGAAAATAGGCTGCCTTGCTTCGTTAACGTTTCATCCGCTACAGTTTTATGGCACGTGTGCAAATACTTTCTTTTGGACTCGAAGGACCGTGGGGTGAATTTTCCGTTACCGGAGCCTGGCCTGGCTTACGCTTGGCTTAGCGCTGACGACTGCTTTAAACCTAAGGCTTAGCCTATCGCGGGTTCGTTTCGATGTCAAACGTGATGTCAGGGTTATACCAAACCCCTCCCGAGCCCTCTCCGCTCCACCGGGGCGCGGGGAGAACCGCGGGTCGCGCCGGGTTGAGCTGTTGGCAGCGGCGCCCACCCGTTGGCAGGAGCTTTGCCGACGAGATGCCGGAGAGCCAAGGAAGACTTCTCCTTGTTTTTTTGCAAATTAGCAAATGAAACCCTAAATAAGTTGCTAAACTCAGTTTCCTTCTGTTGGGTTGAGAGGAGTGGCGCGCTTGGAAACCTTCGAAATCTTAATTGGCCCGAGCGTGCTAAAAACACTCTCTTTCCACCCCAGGCGCTGCTTCTATCTTTCCAATGCATTTGGCTCCCTTACTGGCAAATGGTTTTTATAACACTTGAGAAACTGTATAGCTGCAGAAAAACAGGATGTGTACCCTACCTTCTAGCTGGGAGTCGCTTTCCAAGTATTTTTCAGGGTTGCTAGAAGAAAAACAAAAAAAAAAACCCGATCCCCTTTTCGGGGAGCACGTTAGAGCTGTGCCCCGGCGGTTCAGCGCTGGCGGGACCGATAGCGGCGCTCGGGTGCTGGTCATCAAGCGATGGATCTGTTGGGTTAACGAGGTCTGTTGGGTTAACGAACGCGTGCTTTTATTTGAGCACAGATATCGGGCCGGGCTCACCAGCCTCTTACTGGTTAACTGAAGTTCTTTTTGCAAAGGCCAAGTCTTTATCAGTTCCTACCCAGGAGTAGGTTGTGTTCAGATATTGTCCCTTTTCCCCTCCCAAGCTGGGGACGACGAGTTCCGCATCCCCTCCGTGGACTGAAAATGGTGATTCCTCTTTCCCACAGAAGATTCTGGATTTTTCCTTTTTGAAGTACAATATTGACGCCGCTTTGCAGCAGTGTAGGTGGTTGGCTTCTGTTCTTTGCGGACTCGCCCCCTCAATTTTACGTCCAGTTTGGCATTTCAGTTTTCAAACGTTTATTTTTGCTTTTGTCTGACATTGAAGTTTCCCGATGAGCAGGGCCGCAGTGCGGGGAGAACCGCAGGTTGTGGCCAAAGTCCCGTTTGCATTTCCGTTTGGGCAAGAAGCAGGGGTTAGGAACAAGCTCCCGGAGTGCTCAGAAACCCCCGGGGGACGGCAGTGTGCGAGGGGCTGTTGGGCACGGGAGGGGACAGCAGAAGAGAGGTGGAGGAGGATGGAGAATTTCACTCTAACGGACGGTTCGAGATGGAATTTATCAGAAGAGATCAGCTAGCCAGAGCTGGAACCACGAGGCCGTTTCTCTAATTATTAAAATGCTTATAGGGGTCAGAGCGAAGAGCCACAGCTTGGGTGTTTTCTAAGCCCCGTGAGGTTTTTCCTCTCACCACGCAGATGAGATCGCCCCAGAAGGAGCCGGCGTGCACCTGAGGTCTCGCGCTTTGTTGCAGCTCATTTCCTTCCTGGCAGTAACGGAACACACATCCGCGCCTGTCATTCCTGTACTCGTTGCGGCCCTCTGTGTCAACCGGGAGGTAAGAAAAGCTTTTTTGGAAGGACTCACGGTCTCGAGTATGGCAGGAGAGCCCTGACTCCTGTTCCCTTCAGCTCGCTCTAGCCGGGCAGAGGGTGGGGAGCTGCTTTCTGGGCCGTGGGGGCTCCTGTCCCTCCCTGCCTGCGCCCGCTGCCTTTCCAAAGGCAGCCTCCAGTCTCAGCTTAACGTTTTCTTCCTAGTCTGTGTTTTATTGTTTTTAAATAGCGTTTCACTGCTTTTGAGCATAACCACATTATAAAATGTTTTATCTCAGATAACACGTCTGGGCTCTGGCGAAGGTAACCCTTGCAGGGCAGGCAGCAGCGAGGCTTGTGGCTCAGGGACTCCCCTGATCGGTTCCTTGGTCTGTTTTTGTCCCTTGAATTTTTCTGACTTTCTCCCACCCATCCCTTCCCAGGGCAGGGAGCGACAAGTTAGTCGAGATCCCACTTTGTGTTTTGGTTTCTTGCTTTTAGGGTTTTGTGCAGCGAGCACTTCAGGTTTTTCTACAGTTCCCCGAGGAAGTGATGTGCCGTTATTAAAATAAAACATTGACATATCACATTTTAGACCTGGCCTACTGGCTTGTGATTGCAGTAACCTTTAAAGGGACAGCAAATTACTCGTTGCCACCTCCAGCCGCAGTGTCTCAGGGTGTGACAGTCGCGGTGCAGTTGATGGGAGTTACACAGAAATGCTTGGTGAGCCCCGGCCCTGGGGCTCACGGCTGCTGCCCACATCTACCCACTTCTGCAGATCTTGGTAACCCTGTGCTGGAGTACACGTGGTCTCTGGGCGGGTGTCTTGTCACCCAGAGCCTGTACAGGTGCCTGCGGGTTGTGAGCACACGGAGTCTTTTGGATGGGGGAGAGCAAGAAGCTGGAGATCTGGTCTCTCTGTAGTGAGTGTGCGTCTGGTCAGGCGTTTCCGACAGTTTAGCCCACGGTGGTTTGGGTTCAGAGCAGATTCAACCCTTGTTCCATACAGCCGGGCCCACCCTGCAGTGCTTCTCCTTCCCTCTTCCCCGTTTGCAGGACAGGCGGGCGCTGTGCTGGGGGCCGGCCGGGCTCTCGCCTTCCCGCAGGGCGAGCGTCTCCCCTCCTTCGGGCTGGGCTGCGTGTCGGGGAGAGGTGGGCGCGCTGCTGCCGTGGGGCCTCGCTTCCTCAGGAAACCGGGCTAAAAATACCCGAGAAGTGCTGTGGGAGAGATTGCACGTCGCCGGTCCTGAGCAGCCTCTGTTCGGCTTGTCCCCGAGCTACGGACATCCTCGAAGGCTCGTGTGAAACGAAGGCATTCGCGGGCTGGTCCTCGTTCTCTGCGTTCCTTTCGCTGTAAACGTCCCCTTTGCAAAGCTCTCTCTTCAGAGCAGCCCCCCTCCAGATCCCAACTCCAAATTCTAGTTTCCTTTTTGGTGATAGGAGAACATCCAAGTGGACGGGAGCTCTCTGTAGAGAGAATAAGGGAGTGGGAAGAGTGGACAGAGGGGCTGTTAAGAGCTTACCTCATACCGAAAAGGACACGCTTTTTCTCACGGCTGCTGGCGGGGGAATATTCTTTGACTGGAGCGTCATGGATAGAAAATTGCTCGTGGCTGGGCCGGGCTGCAATCGGGCTCTGCCGCGTTGTGCGCGCGGTTGCGGTGTTTAAGCGTCGCCCGTCGGGAGCAAAGCTGGACGCGGGTGTTCGGGCTGTTACTTGTTGTGCTTAGAATGTCTCACCTCGGCGGTGTTTGGTGGCCTGAGAAGGTCTGGCCTCGCTTTCCTCACGGAGGTGAGCACTGGGAGGAGGATGGTGAGCATCATAGAAGGATTGAGGTTGGAAGGGACCTCGAAGATCATCCACTTCCAGCCCCCTGCCATGGCTGCTGGATCAGGTGGCTCAAGGCTCCATCCAGCCTGGCCTCAAACATTTCCAGGGATGGAGCATCCACAGCCTCCCTGGGCCAGTGTCTCACCGCTCTCGGGGTACAGAACCTCTTCCTTAGATCTAACCTAAACCTACGCTTTTCCAGCTTCCACCCGTTACCCCTTGTCAAAAAGTCCCTGCCCAGCCTTCTTGTGGCCCCTGCAGGCACTGGCAGGCCTTGTGGGAACATCTCGTGGTGCTCTGCTCTGGTGGCTGTGGCTGCTGGGGACAGAATAAAAGATTTCAAGTCTCTCTCGTGTCTGGCAGTCCCGTCTAGGTGCTCTAAATTTCCTAAAATAGTCCCTTTTAAGGAAGCTGGGCTCCGTAGCCCTCGGGTCTGTTGCGCCAGGATTGTGGCGCCTGCCCTTGGTGGGACACTGGGGACTCTTCCCGGGGGGAGAACCGGTCTCCCTCCTGGCAGGATTTTTCTTCTGATAGTTGGTGTTTGGGGATGTCGCTGCACGGGGGGCAGGGGAAGAAGTGCTCCCGTGCCATGGGGCTCCGGCAGCGTGACTGGAAACCTGAACTGGGATCGCGTGAAGGTGCGAAAAGAAATGTGTCAGTGGAAAGTGATCTCGGCCGAGAGATTTGCATGAAGAAAGTCGACTTCCGTGGCTATTGAAGTTCCTGTGTGAAAGCAAAATGTAAAAAAAAAAATTTGATTTTCTTTCAAATATTAATTGAAAAAATGACTTGAAATATGGACGTGTTCTCTTTTCCTAAAGAGCTTTAAAACCTCATGCTGAAATAATAGACAAATTGAGGCTGAAACATTACATTTTTTCCACAAATGTGGATGGGCTCCAGGACCGTAAAAAGACTTTGGAAGGGCTGTAAAACACATGTTAAACAATTTTTCACTTGAGGCACCTCGAGAAATGTTTCTTCTCAAATAAATTAAATATTTAACTTGAAAAAAAAAATTTTTTTTTTTGAAAGACATTGGTAATTAGGAACAGAATGCTGCTTCCTCAGCAGATGCGTGTTAAGAAAGCGATGCGGCAGCAGAACGGAATAAAGATCTGACTGTTTAAAGCAGTGATTTTACTTACGGATGTTCCTTTCAAAAGCAAACGCTTGACTTTATTGGCTTAAGCAGCTCCTGTGTGGTCTCTTTTTATATGTCCTGTGCTATGTATCCTAAGCCAGAATTAGAAGGGTGATGATTGTGAGACTTAAAAATGTGTGAAAACCTGGGTGACACGTAGGCTGCGCTGCTTTAGGCTCTTCAGCTCCTGCTCTGAGCGAAGAACCGTAATATTCGGTGCCGACACGAGTTGATGAGCTGAGCACCGCGGTGTTTTTGTGCAGGAAGTGAAACTACCACTACCAACGTGTGTGAGCGGTGTATTTAATGTTAAATTGTTTTAAAAATGTGTTTAAGTATTTGACAAGGAGGACAGGCTTTAGACCTTGGCATAGAAGGTACTAATAGAACTCCGACATCGAAGCAACGGGTACTTCTCAAATTTTTTCCGAGTCCAGATGCGTCTTTTTAAATTACCGAGGGTTTTGAAGCGAGTGCCTCCGGACGGGAGATTGGTTCGAGCTGTATAAATGCCAGCGATATGTCATGTGCTAAGTATGTATTCTTTCCAGTTTTTACCGAGGAGTAAATTTTGATATTTAAACTTTTCCAAATGTCAGCTGGTTTCTGCACGACGTAATCTCGCCGCGAGCGCTCGGCGTTTCAGCCTGGCCGGGGGGTGCCCGTAACCACTTCGCTCCTTCCGCCGGCTCGTCCAGAAGCAGGAAACCTCGTGGGAGTTGAAAACCAAGAATTTTTTTTCCCCTCTGCCCGTCTCGCGGTGAAGTCACGTAGGAGAGGGCGTAGCCGAGGGGTGTGAAAAGGAGCTCTCGAATCCAGTGCAAAACCAGGGGTGCGGCCCGTAGGTGCCACTTTCATTATTGGTGGGTGCAGTAAACGTTCTTATGGGAAACAAATCAAGGTTCGGTTGGTTCAACACGCGAGTTTTAAATGTTTTGGCCGCCATCATAAAGTTTCTCTGAAGAAGAGGCTGCTCTTGTTAGACCAGCGGTTGTCTCCGAAGCTGCTCCCTGGGCGGGGAGGGATTAGAATGTGAATTTAATCTGGTTTGGAGCTCTACCTGCAAACCTGATGGTTCCTCCCTGTGAGATTTTATCGGACAAACCCAGAGCTGGTGCGTTGTGCCTCAGAAACGAGCCGACCAGAGAAGCGTTGGGGTGTTGGAAGAGGGCAAGGCCAAATTTTACAGGTGTCCCGAACGTGGCCGTGGAAGCGCGTGTTGCTGCTTCTGGTCATTGCCAGGAACATCTTCAAAGCTTCTGCAGAAAAACTTCCTGGTGTTTGGCAAAGGAGACCTCAGAGGTACCCAGAACTGACGGGTGGATGAAAGCACCATTGGCAGCAGAGCCCGTCCCTGTCACTGGACCCATTTGCACGGCAGATCTGGGAGCACTGGTCTCGCCCTGGCACCTTTGCAGCAGAGAAATCCCTGTTCCGATGCCGTTTGGGAGACTTTCCCTGCTCTTTTCTTCTCCTCTCCCTAGTTCCAGAGTCACCAAAATTACATCCTTTGCTTTTAAAGAAGTTTTCTTCTACAAATGTCTGGTAGTGGAGAGGATTATTTGATGGCTGCTTTGATGCTGGCTCTTTTTCTAGTAAAGCCAGACAGCATTACGTGGGGTTGTAACATGGCAAGCACAGAAAATTTTTCAGAAGTTCAGCTTTGTTTTTGTCAAATTTCTAAGAAAAAGCCAGGAATCATTCCTGTCGCTTGGTGGAATGCACGGTGTGAGGGGATCTGCTGCTGGGAGCCTCGGTCTGACACCTGTCACTCCGGGGAGCGCCGTTCCCTGCTCTCCTCTCTCCAGCCCCCTCGCTGGCGCAGCGGTTGCGAGAGCAGGATCTGGGACTTGGGGTCGCTCACCAGGCTGAGCCGTCCCGCGCCGCCCCAAGCTCGCACCTACCCTTGATGTTGAATTCTGCCAAAGTCGCCAGCCAGAGGAGGAGCTGCCTTTGAAGGCGCCGTTTGGCGCTTTGTGAAGATCCCACAGCTCTGCGAAAGCAGCTGGAGGTGTGTGTTCTCTGTGCAGAATTCCTCCGCTACGGTGTCCCACGGGAATACTTGTTGGACTGGGAAGTTCTGTGCGTTAGTCCTGTACTAGAAAATAAATACTTGGTTCCTGCTGAGAGCTGGAGGCATCACTGAGGCTGGTGACTTCCAGTGTTTTCCCTAAGCCTCGGCAGAACTTACCTGACTTAATCTTTAATGAAAACGCAGAAAAAGGGCATACTTGGGACTTTAAAGAGTAACCAGCCCAGCCAGTCCAGTTGTCCCACCTCCCTGGGAGGAATTGCTCAGGAGCTCGTTGGTCTAGATGCTTCTAAGTCTGGCATTTAAGGTGTAAGCGTGGCTAACCTTTCAGACGTGAAAGCTTGCTTTTCTGGCCAACAGCTACTCCCGACACACCCCGCGAGGAGGGCGGCTTCGGAGCGGCTCAGAGGATCGTCCACAAACCCCGCTGCTTCTTTGAGAAAGTTAATTTTTCTGACAACTCGTTTCTGAACTGTCTGGTCTTTGGGAGCGGTGCCAGGAAGAAAACCCACCGTTCATTTGCTTATGGATGAGGAGTGTTATGTGCCTGCAGTTTTAATAGCGAGTGCTTGCATTCTTTGTGTATTTTAAAGGGGAGAATTGAAGGGCTCCGAAACCTAAAAGCAGGGCGATAGATTCCAAGACTGTCCGCTTTTATGCGATCCACAGCAGCGGCGGGTGGTAAATTAAGGCGAGAGGAGAGGAGAGCTTGGGGAGACTTTGCAGAAAGCGAGTGTTGGCTTGGTCAGAGCTGGGTTTTCTGCATTCGAGCTGTAAAACTTGTCTTCAGGGGAGACCCTTCTGTTTGCTTCCGAAGCGCGTTAATCCCAGGTCGCGGCTTGGGGCGTGAGGAGTCTGTGAGTGCTGGAGGGGCAGGGTACCTGCGGCTCGGAAGGGAACAGCTGGTGCAGAGAACTCTGCGAAGAGTTGTCTGTGAACGTCGCGTCGTTCGACTTGGGAGAATTCCCTGGAAATCCAAAAGGGTCACCAGACGTTGCAGAGGTATCGCAGAAAGACTGCTCGGGGAATACAGCCAGGGATTTCAGAAAAGCTGCCTGGGCAGTACCGTCGTGTAAAAATCTACTGGGGGAGCAGCCCTTTATCTCCGGTTTTGGGGTGCAGGAACACAGCGAAGCAGCTCCCTTCGTTTCCGCTTCTACCCAGCGTGATCCTCCTCCACGCAGCTTCGGCGCAGGGTGGACGTGCTTGGAGTCGGCGTTTTTACCTCCACGTGAGCCGCTCGTGTCTTGAAGCACGTTTCCCGCACCCGCTACCCTCTGCTTTCTGCCTCAGCCCCCCCGGCCGCAGGGCTGGGTGCTCGGCCCCGCGCCGCGCCGCTGCTGGGATCCCTCTGGAAGGAGCTGGGAGAGGCTCCACGAAAGGCACGTGAGCGGGGCAGCCCGCCAGCTCGGCCCCTGGGGCACGGCGAGGAGCCCTCCTCGGGGCGCGGGATGGCTTCGGTCTTGGCACGGCACCGTTTCGCTCCGTTTTGGAGGCGCCTCGGCGGTCCCGGCCGCGGCAGAGCTGTGTTTCCTGGGGAGGGTCGCTGTCTGAGCGGGGCGAGCTGGTCACGGCCTCCCCGCTTCCTCCAGGAAACCAGACCGGAAGGATTTTTCAACGTCTGGCAGCGGCGGTGCATTTTTATTTTATTATTTTATAGGTAGAGCAGCTTTCTGGTGATATTAATTCAAGGCTCGATCCAACCTACCGTAGCGTTGCGTGACGTGCCGAGGGCCTGACTAAGCGCCCCGGGTGGATCCCAGCCCTTCCCTAAACACACTTTGGGCTTTCCCCTCCCCTTGGCAGCCTCGGCTCCCTCCTTTTTCAGCAAATTTCTGGTCCTGGGCAGCAGCGAGCCCAGGGTTGCAGCAGTGGGGTTGCTGCAGCAACGTTGCCGTATGGCTTTTGTGAAAAATGTCCTGGTTTAGTCTGGGTTTTGATCTGGTTCCCGCTTGAACGTCGAGTATGGAAATATATTTAGTGGGGTGGAGGAAACGGAGACCTTTTCTGCATATTGTAATTTCTGTTACTAGTCCTAGTTTTCTCTAAACCTATTAAAAATTCTATTCCATGTGGGCTCTTTTCTGCTACAGCGCAGGCTTAAATACTTCTCATCAGTTCTGCCGGCACAGCCGCCCGTGGGCTCATCGGAATTGGGTTAGAGGTAGCGAATTTTATTTTCATGTTTTAAAAACGGGACCTGTTTTTTTTTTTTTTTTTTTTGTCTGGCTGTGTTTGTTTCCAGTTGAATTAGCTCCTGAATCTGATTTGCAAGCATGGCCGGTTGGCGAAGAGGGTGGAATAATTTGACGTGGTGGTGCTTTTGAGCGAAACGTCGGTGCGCTGGGGCACGCTGGCGCCGTGTGACGAGGAGCTAAAAGTTGATTAAAAGGGGTCTTCCAAGCTGGTGCAGTCATTAAACGCCAACTGGCGTTTACCGAGGTCGTTCCTGCGTGCTTTCTGTATTTATAAACCAAGCTAAAAACCTGACGGTACTTGACCAAGCGTGTGAAGGCACCAGAGCTCGCCTGGCTGTCCTGGTTTTGTGGGGTGACCTCTTGAAGCTCGGCCGGCCGCCGTCCTGGCGGGCTGTGCGATGGGTTCCACGTGCGTGGCTGCTGCCTGGAACGTGAGAAGTTCTGCCTCAACCTGAGGAGAAACTCCTTCCCTGTGCGGGTGCCGGAGCCCTGGCCCAGGCTGCCCAGAGAGGGTGTGGAGTCTCCTGCTCTGGGGACTTTCAAACCCACCTGGACGCGTTCCTGTGGGGCTGCCCTGGGTGACCCTGCTCTGGCAGGGGGCTGGACTAGATGATCTCTGGAGGTCCCTTCCAACCCCCAACGCTCTGTGATTCTATGATCTGCAGGGACACATTCTGGCAAGCAGTCGGGCTTTTTCTTCTATACTTAAAAAATACCTTATAGGGAAGATGAATCCAGCTCGAGCCTGAGGTTCTGGAGGTGCAGCGACAGAAATAGCGAGTTTTGATGGCGAACTTGCTGGCAGGACATCTTTGTGTTCGGTTTAAAGTGTTTCTCTCTCACCCCCCTTCCCTACAAATACTTTTCAAACTCCGTTATCCTGTTTGGGCAGCGGGGTTTCCCCCTGGAGAAGTTTTGGGTTTCGCAGGCGTGCCTGTGTTCTCCCGTTCCCCAGGTAGTGCTGCTGCTCAGGAAACCCGGGTTTGCCGGGCGAAGCGACCTGCCCCGATGGAGCTGGTGTGTGCTGGGAGGGCTGGGGAAGAGAGGCTGAGCACGGAGCACAGCCCGCTCGCTTCCCCGCAGCCCATCGTCGGCGTTCCCCGTGTATTCTCTCCGGGAATTAACTTGTCCCCGAGTCGCGGAGACGCGTACGCGCCAATTTGGTAAGCTTCCTTGCACCTGTCTGATGCGCTTTACAGCCTCGGCGTCACCAAACTGTTTGTCATTCAGGGGGGACAATGTCCTCTTGTGTGCCGGGCTCCCAGCAGGGAGGGGACGGGCGGCTGGGGCACGGCCCCGCCGGCGGACGGGCTTCCCATGCGAAAGGGGCTGGGAAAACAAATTGCTTCCAGACCCTCGTTTCACACAGCCAGGAGCAGCCAGCCCCGCTCGAGCTGCCTCGGCGGCCCCGTTGTCATTTGTGTTTTCCTTATCTGGGTTAAATATGAAAGGGTAGGAATGTGGGTGAAGGAACCACGGGGAAAAAAAAGAGCTTTTAGCGAGGTCCTGCGCTGCGTCGGCGAGCTGCCGGCTCCCGGTTCCAGCAGACCTTGAGCCAGGTCGAAGGTGGAAGACGTGTAAAGACCACGGAGAAACTTTCTGGTTGCGTTTGCGGAACTAACTCGGTTCTTGTTCACGCTTGCTTTTGTAGGGAAGCTTTCTGCGCGGCGGGCTGCTCGCAGGGACCTCTTCCGCCTGTAAATATCGTGACTCGCACGTGACTGGTCTGTAAGAATAACTTAGTGCTGCGTGCGTGCCTGGAAAACGTTTGGCTGGAGGAGAATCCAGTGTTTTTTCCGCGCTGGGTAGGGACGGCTTAAAGCAGACGCAGCAACATGACAACAGCTTCCTTGTGATAGTTAAAGAGAATAAATGTGAGAATTAAAGCTCAGTGGAGGTAACGCACCTGAATTGCCTGTTCCTTTGTAAGGCACAGCTCTTCTCGTGAGCGGTTTAAAGCTCATAAAATCGAGAGCTTAATGTTATGGAGCGCAAACTTGCAAGTTTTGGGTAGTTATGATCTGGAAGAATGTTTTATTCGGGAAAATTGTGATAGTGCTGCTATATCCAATCAGTTTGTGGAGTTTGCTGTTTGTTCTCACTTTGTTATGCTCGAAGCGGACTGGTGGTGTTCTTGGCTCGTGTGTTTGGAAGTGTTGCAGACCCAAGAGCTAAAAATTCAGTAGGACTTTCTGCGAGGTAGGAGATCTTGCCGTTTCTAACTTGTTCTAGGTAAAGGAAGAAACAGGATTAAGTTGGCTGCCCCATGAGGGAAAGAGGCGAAAGAGAAGCATTTCCTTTTTCTCGGTGGCGCTTTGCGAGTGGATCCCCAGCCTTTCGGCGTGCTCAGCGCAGCGTCGCTTCAAGGGCTGCCTTAGAACCTTTCATTAGTGGCAACTGCAGCATCAGCCCGGCGGACGATCGCGTTCATTTGCTGGCAACCCCTGGAAGAGCCGCGCGGGAGCGGCGTGCCGGGACTCTGTGTTCCCCTCCCGCGTCCCTGCAGGAGGTGAGTGAGGGGACACGAGCCAGGAGCGGCTGTGCCTGGGGAGAGCAGAGGTCGAGTTGCCAGCGGAGGCAAAGGGTGGGCAGCGAAGGGAGAAATTACCAGAGGGAGCTTGCAAGGTTGTAGGGAAAGAGCTTCTGCAGCGGATTTCCAAGCGGTGAGCCAACACCCCAGTCCTCCTCCAGTTCCCAGAGCAAAAAGCAGGGAGGGGAACGTCGTTAGTAAGGTGCTACTTCCTTATTATATGTTTGTGTTATTAGTTAAAGGCTCTTTGGGTTGTTAAAATGGGTGAGAGTCCCCTGCCCAGTTCCCACAGGGGTGAGCCGGGGCTTTTGTGAGCTGCTGCCCATGGTTGGCTTCACGCTGAGCTCGGGGTTGGGCTCCTGGAGTTGAGTTGGAGACTGATGTGTCCGAGACAGCTTTGCCACGTGTCGGAGCCGGGGGCGCAGAGCGCTGAGGGTTTCTGACCAGGGCTCTGTGACAGCAGCGGTGCCATAAAGTCCCCTTCATGGGTTACTGCTGAGGACAGGGGTCCGTGGTCGCTGGCGCCGTGCTCCCAAAACCAGCCCCTCCGTTCAGAGTCCTGCTGAGCGCAGGGTGGCCTGCGAGGGGGCTCTGCTAGGATTGGTGCCTCCGTGCTGCGTCGCAGGATGAAAATCTCCCGCTCCGGGCCCGGTGGCCGCTCAGCACAGAGGGGCATCGTGCTCCGTGAGCCTCCCAGCGCCGCCCCCGCGGGGTCTGGGTCTCCGAAAGGGCCCGATAGGGATAACGCAGCCTAATTGCTTTGTCTCCCTTCTACCTTCCCCCGTTCCCACGTGTCCTCCGTGTTATGAGAAAGCTGTTGTTGAGTCTAACCAGCGCGTCCTGCACCGCGTTGAATGAAACCTTGTTTGTGGGTTTAAATAGTAGAGAGAAACGATGGCCTTTGTTGTAGATGTGATTGTGTGAGGGGCCGGGGAAGCCCCTGTGTCCCGTGGTGCCACCTTCTCCTCACTCTCTGCTCCTCTGGTGGCACTGGCTGTGCTGCAGTTCCAAACTGTTCGGTTAAACCCCAGCGGTTTGGCCACGTATGTGTTCAGCCGGGTGTGTTACCTGATAAATGGAGTGTTCTGTTGGATTACCAGCTCTGCTGGGCACAGGGGGAGAAGCAGCGTGGGTGAGAGAGTCCCAGGCAGGTCTGTCTCCAGGGCAGGTGTCCTGGGCGTCCGGTTGGTTTTTCATTGACCGGTGTATTCCTCCAGGGAAGAGAGTTGAGCAAAAGCTTTGAGTAGCCGTCCCCACTGAAAGGTGGTAACGTTGAGGTCGTGCAGATGCCTGTCACCACTGTGAGCGTAGGCTCGGTGGTTTCTGAAAGCTGGTAGAGGTTAAAACATGCCGTTGGGTAGTGCCTCTTGGGCTCCTGTTGTGTTCAGCTGGTGGGAGCTGGGAGCTGCTGCCCTCCAGGGAACATCTGCCCCGGTCCTGCTTGTGCTTTTCCATGTGTGTGTCGTGGAGCGACAGCTTCTAGCTCAGACCACGTCTTCCTTGAATCTGTAGGTTGGCCCATGCCCAAGCTGTTGCCAGGACCGGTGACAGACCCAAAGCGCGTGCAGGCAGCGTGCGAAAAGCGTCTGGCTTAAGTGGCCATGAGGGCAACCGCTGGTCGGTCTTGAGACTGGAGCAGAGGGTGGGTGTGAGGTGCCCTGTGCCGGCTGGTGGAGCCCTTTGCTCCTGTGTCTTGTAAATCACAGCCCCCCTGCAATAAATAGCCTGGCCGAGCACGCTGAAAGTACTGAAAGGAGGGATCTGCGGAGCGAGAAGTTCAGTGTGAGATAGCGTAAGCTTCAGCTTGAGCACCGAAAGCTGGGAGGTCAGAGATGGCCTCGGTTTACAAGATCTGGAAGGAAACTCTGATTTTCCTCTCAGCTCTGTCTGGTGTCTTGGAAGAGACGTAAATGCTTTCTGGTGTGAGCAAAGCTTTTCACTTGCAGCGTGTAGAAGCGCGTTCTCGCAGCTCCCGACCCACGCGCGGTGCCATGTGAAACCTTCCCGTTGGTTTGGGTTTGTAAGCAGCGTCTCTTGAGACAGCCCATGCCCTTGGAGTCCAGTCGGTGGGAAGCCAAGCCTCGACCTGAGGCAGGGTCTGTAAGCACCGGTGCTGTGGGCTGGCACGGGCACGTATGAGTGCTCTGCGTGCCCTGAGGGAGCTCCTGGACTTCTTGGAGTCCTTTCCAGCCCCACACTCTGTGCTCTAGATCCATTTTCGTTCGTTTGCATAGGCGCTGCTCTTTTTGCTGCCTGGCTTTGTAAGCTTCCACTTTCCGTCAGCTCCAGCCGGGTGTGCGCTTTGTCCCCCCCGGGCACCTTCCCACTGCGCACTCACTTCCCCTTCCTGCTTCTCGCTGCTCTTCTGTCCTCACCGTCATCCCGTGCCTGCTGCCCAGGCTGCCTGAGCGCTTTACAACCTGGGTTACCAAAGTCTGACAGTCTCAGCGCAGCTGTCCTGCCTGGATGTCTTCTCACCTCTCTTTAGTGCGTGCTCGAGGCTTTAGTCAAAACATGGGCCAGCAGGTTCCACCCGGGTACTAAGATGAATCGACAGTCTTTGTGCATCTGGGATGAAGGACAGGGGGTGTGGAGGGTTTCCAGGAGGCACTGCTTTTCTCTTGCACACAGCTGAGATTTTGTGCAGACGGCTCACCGCGAGCCATTCAGAATTTCTTGCAGAAAGGCTGAAAAATGCTCGTTGCTCGGGCTGCTTTGGGATCTCCGGGCGAGCGCTGCTAGCTCAGGACCAAAGCTCTGACACAAGTTGTGTGTTGGTGCCCGCACCGAGGGGAGCAGAACCCACTCTCAAAGTGCTGCGATGCTGCTGGGAGTGATGCTACGAAGACGTGGGTGCGTGGAGAAGAACCCAACTGCTTGTCGAATGCTCTTGGCCATGCTGTGGTGCTGGTGGGACTCTCGAGCCTCGATGGTATTGAGCGGGCGCGGGGACCGGCTGGGTGGTGACAGGGTGGTCCCGAGCTGGTTCCAGCTCGGTGATGTCCAACGTCTTGGGCATCGTGGCTTTGCAGAGGGCAAAAATAGCTCTGCAGCCTGCCTGAGGGTGCAGGTTCAGTGATGTGTCAGAGCCCACAGTTCGAGTGCCAAGGGCAGAAAAAAGGAGAGAAGACTGTGGTATCTCCCCAAAAGTGGCCGGACTGGTCCTTTTCTACCTGCCGGTTTTTGGCTCAGTTTGTCGCATGATGGAGGACGTGGTGGTGACCGTGGTGGCTTAAGTTTAACCTGTTTGGTCAAGTGACTGTCTCTGTCGTCTGGTGATTAAAAAAACCCCCTGAGCCTTGTGGGAGCCGTATGTGCCTTTCCTGATCGGGGCTGGGGGAAGGGAAGGAGGAAAAAGCAAAGCCTCAGCTCGCTGCTCGCTCTGCTCATCTCAGCAAACTTGGTTTCCTGGGCATCCGGGCAGAGGTGGGTGTGCAGGGGCTGGCTGCCGAGATCGTATCGGGGAGTTTCTCAAACGTTAGAGATGCTCGAGGGAGAAGCCACGTGTCCTTGTGCTCGGTGACAGTCGGGGGGGTTGGGATGGAAAAAGCTTCTGACCCGGGCGTTCTCGTGGAGGCCGGCGTGGGCCGACGCATCTCGCCCCCCGGCTCCGGAGCGAGTGAGCGGCGCGGGGGGTTTGCCGGGCGGCCCCGGCGGGGAGAGGATGTAGCAAATACGATATTGGGAAAGATGAAGAAACGAGTGGGTGGCGATGAGAAGGAAGAGGAGGAGACGGCCCAGACGATGAAGGAAAACAGGATCTTCTGTAAGAGATGGGAATGCTGGAAGGAAGCCAGGAAGGAAGCCTGAGAAAATGGAGAGCGCACCAGGACGGCCGGCGCTGCTCTGATGGTTTCAGCAGGTATTCCTGGCATTCGGCTTCGAGAAGCTGCCGAGCGCTTGGAAGCCCGGCGAAAAGGGGTGACGTGCGCAGGATAATTAGAATATGTTTGAGTTCAACTTTTTAATGTCTTGACTTTTGGGGGCTTTTTTTCCGAGTGCTGTTGCCTTGCGCGGGGAGGAGGGAGCTGACCCTGGGGAGGGCTGGGGGCGCCGGTAGGTGCCGCGGGAAGTGATCACTTGGTCAGACTGCTTTGTGCTAAACGTTTTAGTAGATTTTTCTGCGGATGGGGAAGCCTGCCTGCCAGAAAAAAAAAAAAATTAAAAAACCCCACTTTTGGAGTTGGTGCTCAGCCCGGAGAGCCGCCTGCGTCCCTCAGCCCGGCTGAGCCGCGCTGGGAGAGGAGAAGCGGCTCCTGCTCCGGCACCGCAACCCATTGGTTAGTAAAAATAGCTCGGCTGCTGCCGTCAGCACCGGGCCTCGCATCTGGCTTCCCCGAGCGGCCCCGGCACGCCCGCCCTCCCGACACGCAGGGTCTGCTGGAGGACATGCGCTGCCCACGGCCGTGGCCCTCCTCTCCCCTCCTCTTCCTCAGCCCCGGGGGCGCGGGGCAGCGCCTCTGTGCTGGTGGCCTTCCGCAAAACCGCGGCGTAGCGAGGGAGTCGCTGCTGCCGCCTGGTCGTGATAAATCAGGGAACAGTCTGTGGGTTAAGCCCGAGGTGTCTCGGCGGCTGGAGGGTCTCTTCAGAGCTTTTTGGGCGTTCAGGGAAGAGGTGAACACGGGAGCGAGCGTGCAAGCGGCGCCTTGCCCCGCTACCGCACGGGTTTGACTGAGTAGGTGTTTAAAAACAGTTTTTACCAAGACGGCCCTTTCCAGTGTCGTGATTTCTTTTTTTAGCGTTGCTTTTTTCAGCGTCGGAGCTGAAAGCAGGGAGATGCCGAGCGAAGGCAGGAATGCTCTCTTTGCAGACACGGGAAGAAAACGAAGCGGCCTCGCAAAACAGCCTTGAAAATGGCAGCGTGCTTGCATCTGCTCACCTGCAAACAGCGGACACTGGGTGTTTGAAATCTTTTTCTAAGACGTTAAATTTGCAGGGCTCCAAAGGGCGTCACGAGCTGTTGGGTAGGGCAGGCCCAGCCGGAGCGCGTGTGGTGGAGCCCTGTGGTCTGAGCAGCTTCCCGGCCGCGTCCCCCTGCCCCAACCCAGCCTGAACCGCCTCTGCCGTCTCGTCAGGGATTCAGCTGGTGGCTCACACGTGCCAGGAAGAACAATTCACACGCACAGAGCACCGCTGTGGATGTTTCCTGCTCTGATGTCAGTCCGCGATGGGCGCAGGTGGGAGCCGCCTCTGCGGAGGATTTCTTTTCCTGTGCCGCCGGTGAGCCCGGACGGGTGCCCGCTACCCAGCAGGTGATTCTTCCCGTTTGCAGCCCCTGATTCCCAACCCTTGCCAGGAGAAACATCTCAGATGGAGCTTCAGGATCTGCTTCTCCTCACGCTGGCCCCAAGTTCCCTGAGGTCGGTGCCGAGCCGGTCAGTGCTGTAGGTGCTCTTCTTGCACCGTACTGTGCTGAGTCAGGACTTAATTCTAGAAACTATGGCTTGGTGGTTGGGTGAGATCTTGCAGCTGAAGTAAGGAAGGTGACACAAACCTGCCCCGTTTCCAGAATTGAACCCGAAGAGGGAAGCAAAACCATCCCCGTGGCACCCAAGGGCAGCTCCGCCTGGTTTGGGCCAGCACGATGGACCCGAGAGCAAACCTCGGGGCTGCGCGCTGGGGAATTTCCTTCTCTTCTGTTTGAAGTAGAAGATAAATTGAAGCATTTTTGTTGTAGTAACTGGAAGAAATATTTTCAGCGGTTTTGTTTCCAAGTGGTTTGAAGAGCGCCGTCTTCTTTTCGGCGGAATTCGGAACAATTTGGAATTACCGCTGCGCCGGGAATTTTGTGTTTGTAACGTACATGCACGGCGCGCGCTCACGTGCTTTGAATTTGGGAGCGCTTGCCTGTTGCTCTTGAAATCTGTCTGTTCAAATGCCGTCACATTTTTGTCACCCAAAAAAAAAAACCTGTTTAAAGTATTTAGGAGAGGAGAAATGAGACTGTCTGGTGAGTGTGTGGCTTGGGAGTCTTCAGAGGCGCAGCCGGGCTGGAGGAGGAGCGAGTAGGAGTGAGGAGTGTGCACCGACCGGCCGCTCAGGACACCCGCACATTTTGAATTTCAGCCTTTTGTGCCTTGAGCCTCAAGGGTCCCCATAACCGAGCGCTGCTGGGATCCCCTGAGGTGGAGCTGGCTTGTCTGAATGCCCCTGAGGCCCCGAGTCCTGTCTCCACACCTCTCCGCGCGCTGCTCCGGTGGAGTCGGAGGAGGGACAGGACCGCTGTCCACTTTTTCTTTAAGAATTCGGATCGAGTCGGGCGGTTCTGTGAGCAAAAGTCCCAGCTGGTCGTTACTCCAGCGTCGGTTTGTCGCTGGGTCTCCAGCTCCAAGAGCAGGGGTAGGAGAACCAGGTGCTTTTCAGATTTTGGGGGCTGCTTTTTCTTAACTGAGAAAACTTGGCAAATACCTACTCTGCAGGGCTGTTTCGTGATGGGCTCTGTGGGTTTTTCGAAGCACTTCAAGAGAATGATTTTTGCTTGAATTTCTTCCTGGCCCTTAACTCAATGAGGCCCAAGTAGCCGAGTTTCTGCCTGAGGAGCTTCTTGACTCCTTTAAAGTAGGCTGTCTCCAGCTGCACCATTTGCAAGGAGTTTTTTTTTTAAAAAACCAAGATATTTTAGTCCATAAACATGAAAACTCTTTGCTTAAAATTGTGCTCTGTTACCGGTTTAGTGTTGCCTTAAATTATTTAAGGTGTAGTGGTGGTAAGGAAATAAATTTGTGTGGATCAGGGCCGTGATCTGCTGGGACTTAATCTCCCTCCCCTTGGAGGAAGCTCTGTGCATCATATAGAGCATTATCTTTCATTTCAGTCACTGATTAACAGCTCCCAAACCCACTCTGCAAATCTGGAATTTTGAATAACCGGGATTACAGCTTGCACTCAGAGTGGCATAATTCAGCCTCAGCTGTTTTACGCTTTCTCTGCTTGGTCAGTCAGCTTGACAGTTCACCTGTGCGTGGTGAAAGAGAAAATAACCGTGCGCTTGGCGTGAGCTGAGGTTGGATTTGTTTTAATTCACTTTGAAGCCCGCACAAGCGCCCCGAGGAGCTGGCAGGGGACTCTTGGCTGCCCGTTTGTGGGCACTGGGTTCTTGGGGTACCCGCGGGCGCCGAGGTGCTCCTCTTCTTTCTCCGATGGTTATGACTGTTTTGAGCCGGTAGTAGCGCAGCACTCGGGTAGTAACGCAGCGCTGTAGCACCTCGTAGGAAGAAAAATGAGCTTTACTCCAGACAGGAGTGGGTGCAGCTCTGCCGGGGAGCGGTGCCTCGGAGCCGCCCGCTTGCACCAGCTCACTTGCTGGAAGTTGCCCGGCTTGAAGGGCTTCAATATTTAAACCTGGAAGGAGCACGAGTTAATTAAAATGGGTTACGGAGCTTGGGTGGGAAAGCAGGTCTTTGGTCCGTGTTCCTGCTCAGCCTCAGAGGAAAGCGCGTTTATACGGGGAGCAAACTCGCAGGGGCTCTGAGGAGCTGGTCAAAGCTTTACCCTGTCCTTGCAGCAGCAAAAGCTTTAAAATTGGACTCTGGAGTAATTTCTCCTCGAAACTGTGGGCTGTTGGGAGGTGCAGTTGTCTGATTTCTGGGGGTTTTTTTTCTTCTTCTTTTTTTTTTTTTTTTTTTTTAAGTGATCGTACTCCTGTGCTCCTGATGCTGTTTTTATGCAATTATCGTGCCATCAGCTTTTTATAATTGCTTCCACCTGAAAATAAACATCAAGCGCTTTGGCGGAGGTAAAATACTCCTCTATTTCAGTAGGAGGTTGGGGAATCTATCGGTAAACAACACAATCGAGCTTCAAAGCCTTTTCAGCGAAAACGCATTGTTCATCCTTTGAGCCGCTCTGCCTCGCACCCTCATAAAAGTGGAGATCAGGCGCTGGGGGATGGGGCGGCAGCAGAAAACACAAGCTGAGAAGCAGAGATCAAAAGGACAAACAGAAGCAGAAGGCAGCGAAAGGGAGGCACAAAGAGTCACAGCTGAGCGCGCCGAGCCCGGGAGTGCTGGGGGAGAGAAAACAGCTATTGGAAAAGGCGAGGGAACAATGCGGGGAGCGTCGCACGTTTTTAGCTCGCGTTTCGGTTTAACAAAACCGCCTTCCAACCCGCCGAACTCCGCCGGAGCGCTGGCCTTAATTCGTCGTGAAAGTTGTTGGCTCGCCGGGGCGCTGGCTGGAAACGCGCTGGGGCGCCGGCGCTGCCCCTCGCCGGGTACCTGAACCTCGCGGTGGATGGACCCGTTCGAGGGCCACGGCTGTTGCCTTCCCCGGTCCTACCACGGCGAAACGTGTTCCCGCTTTGAGTTGTTGCGGGTTGGTGAGAGTTGGGAGCAGAGCGGGGACTCTGGGAAAGAATCGCCGCCGCCCGCGGCTCTTCTCGCTTCAGCCGTGCCTGGCGAAGGCCGGCCCTGCTCCCCGCGCGCACCGGCGGCTTCTCCAGCGGATGAGCCCAGCCCTCCAAACCCGGCAGCCCAGCCCGCGTGCCAACCCGGCTTTGTTAGCAAAGCCTCGAGGCTTTCAGCGCAAGCGTTACTGTCACAAATAATTTATACCGGATTAAGAACGGGGGGGGACTATTGGTTTTGGAGAGGCGGCAGGACGTGGCGCCTGGGCTCGCACGCGGGGCTGGAGGGCCAGCCGGTACCGCGTGCCCCCGGCGTGCGCGGCACAGGCTCCGTCTTGCCCTCCCCGGCTTAGTGCTGGAAGCTGCTTTAGTCCTGCTCCCCGTCTGCCTCGCCCCGCTCTGAGCTGCGCCTCGGTGGGGGCCGATCTCCGGCAGCCCCGTTCCTGGGGTGCCCCCCGGGGGTGCAGGCAGGTCCCTGGCGGGGGTTAACTGGGAGTTTGGGGTGACTCCTCGGCCTCCACCAGCCACTGAGCCGGGCTTTGAGAGGTTTTCGCTTTCCGCCCACGCTGCCGCTGGGGAGGTCGCTGCGAGGCGTTCTCAGCGGGGCGAAGCCTCGCCTTTGGCCGGAGGAGTTTCTAGACCCAGGGTTTGATTGCGAAAAGAATAGCCGGGCAGGTCACCGCGGCTGTATCCTGCTCCTCCCTCCGGCCCCGCGTTTGCTTTCCTTTGTCTGGGGCCCGTCTTGCTCCGACTTGCCCCTCTCGGCCCGGCTGGATGCGGCTTTGCAGAGCTCCCGCGCGAGCCGCTCTCTGCCCGGGCTCCTTAATTACGAGGAGGAGAGACGGGTTCCAGAAAGACTCGTGTGACAGCCGGCGCTGCGAGGCTGCTGAGCTGGTGCTCGAGAGAGGAAGCGAGCGGCGCGTTGAGCTGACAGAGCATCTGAACCGCCGGCTGGGGCCCGGGGAGCCACGGTTCAGCAGTGGGGGAGGCGAGTGGAATGGATGCCGAAATCCTGAGTCTGCTTCTTAAATTTCCTCCCTCCCTGGGGAGGGAGGGAGCGCAGTTCAGCCTCGCGTGTTTGGCTCGGCTCCCCGTTACCTGCTGCCTCCTCCTTCGCTCTTGTTTGTGGCAGAGATAAAGGGTGGACGGGATTTTTTTATTTTAATGGCATGAGAAAGTACTTTTTCCTTCAGCAACGTTTGCTTGTTTGTGGTTGAATCGCATTAAAAAAAAAAAAAGAAGAAAGTAATCCAGCCTTATTGAAGAACGAGTGGGCGAATAGCTGCATCAACTACCATGGTAACTTCGAAAGGCTTCACCCGCCGCTGCCGGAGCTGGGTTTTTAGTGCCGTAGTGACTTTTAATGTAGAACACTTTCATGGCCGTTTAATTATTTTGTCTCCTCATTTAAAACCAAAGCAACGCAAGAGCCTGCTCTTCTCTGAACTACCTTTGTGTCGATGTTCTCCCGTTTTGATGTGGCAAGGACCTTACGGGTGCTGGTGGCTGCGGAGGATTCGTGCTGCCCGTCAGCCAGCCCGTGTCAGAGGCTCCTGCTGGGGGAGAGAAGCTCTGGAGCCCGGGGGGACGTCAGGGGACTTCTCTGGGGTCCCGTCCCTCTGCAGGAGGGCTCCCGTCCCCCACCCGGTTGGTTTGGGACACCCCTATGGCCTCGGCCCGGTGTTTCTCTGAGCGGAACCGTGTCCTCTAACGGCGGCAGCAGCCGCAGCGATGGGAGCCTGGCCCTGCCCCGTCACCACCCGGCAGGAATTTGGCAGCAGGACCCCCTGTGCCAGCCCTGCTTTCGTCACCCGCTCTCAGGTGGGTCTGCAGGAGCGTCCGTGAAGCACATCGGGGCTTGTGACGGCTGCGAGGCGCCCGTCCTGCTCACCAGCCTGCCCCGGCCCCTCAGCGTCATCGTGCAAACCCCGCTCTGCTCCGGCTGCCCTTCCTGCTGCTTCGTGCTGGGACAGCCAACACAGGAGTGAAGGCATTTGGTGCTCGAGTGCCACCGATGGGGTGGCTTCCTGGGGACCTCAAGTGGATGGGGTGTCTCTGGGCACGAAGGGTGCTCTCGAAGCTTTGTGTTCAGCTCTTGGGGGGTGTTTCGCGGCGCTGGGTTCGAGGCGGGCTCGGCTGCACTCGTGACCCGCCGCGCGAGGACGACCCCGTTTCTGGTTGTGCCCCCGGGAGCTTCCTCTGCAGCACCACCCATCTTAGCTTTGCTCAGCATCCCAGCAGGGTTTAAAATGGTTTCATTCTGAATAATTTATCTCCCAGAGAGAGAGAGACAGAGATATGGCGGAAGGAAGCGGGGAGCCGTGCGGCGCGGGCTCACCCCCAGCCCCGTCTCCGCGCGTCCCGGCCTCGCGACCCTTTGTAGCTCCCGGCGTTTTCTGCCGGACAAAAGCTCCGGGTCCCCGGGTGGAGGCTCCCGTGGGAACCCTTTCCGGTGCCCTGCCCTTCCCTCCGGCTCCGGCACCCCTTGGTTTTTCCCCGTAGGCCTTCTGCGCCTCCCCTGGCCCGCGGGCGAGCGGCGGCGCGGCCGGCCAGCGCGTTGTTGGCGGTGGCGAGGTTTTTTTAGCGCAGGGTTTCAAAATGGAGGCGGCTCTGCCCGTGCCTCCCCGCCGTCCGGCGTGGGTATGCGCTGCCCTACTTCTCGCCGGGATCAGCCAGCCCTTTCTGAAGCCGTACAAAGAGGTTTGAATGCATTAGTTTACATGGAATTAATCTCCAGATTCCAAACATGCTTTCAAGCTGGTTTGGCCTTCTTTTCCTGCGAAAGGAGGCCAGCGCCGCGTTGTAGGCAGCCGCTGTCGTAAGCGAGACTTGGAGCTGGAGCGGTGAGAGACTAGCACAGGCACCACATTCACTCCATTAAAAGGAATTTTTGGCTCGTGGACAAAACAAATTGGGGAAAAAAAAAAAAATTAAAAAAAAAAAAAAATCTTCTTTGCGCACCGCACCGGCGGTGACAGAAAAACAAGAGCGAGGTTGCGGGGTGACCCTCCTGGTGACCGCGGCGCCTTTCCGTAGGGCTTTGAGGGTCCCATTTTTGATGGGATTGTTTTCTTGTATATAATAAAGGATAAAACACGTCGCAAAGGACTGGGCTGAGGGGAGCGCTGGAAAAAGGTCCTTACAGGAGGTGATGAGGGGCGAGCTGCTCCCTGCAACAGGTTGGTCCGAAATTCCCGGCGCTCCTGTGCGGTGGGAGCGAGGAGCCCGAGCGCTCCCGTTAGCTTTTCGGCCGGGCTGTCGTCCTTCCTTCCGACAGGGAGCAGTTGCGTGGGGGCGGGGAGCGCCGTAGTCGAAAGTGGGTGAAGTGGAAAGAAGCCAAAACTCTGCAGATTTACAGGGAACGGCGAACACTGATTCCTTTGAGAAAAGGTCGGCGCGTTTTACTTGCAAGCGCAGCCCTGGTAGGAACGTGCGAGGAGATGGAAACTGTGCTCCTCTGTGCCGGGGGAGTTTTTTCGTAATTTAACCGGGCAAAGACACACAAAGATGCTTATTTTGGGAGGTGGTGGAATGTTTCTGTAATAATTTCGGCAAATTTCGGTTCGCGCAGAGCATCTGTAAGAGTGGCACGCCCACAGTTTCGTGTGATCTGTTCTACTTGTTGGGGGGGAAAAAAAAAAAAAATTTGCTTTCCCTTGAATTTGGAAGTGGTTTAACCCAGAAGAACCTACGCTGCGTTTATTTTTCCTCCCTGTTCAGTATCCTAAATCCACCGGGCTTGTAAGGCGTTCCTGCCCCGACGCTCGACCGGCACGAAAGCCGGCGCTGGGCAGAGCCGAGAGGCACGCTGGTCTCAGCGAGAGAAAAATAATCAGAAAAAGAGCTGAGATTGTTCTCAGAGGGAAGGAGTTGAAATGAATGCAGGAAAGATCCCTGCGGGGTCTTCGCCGTGCACCTGGCAGCCTGCTGTACAGCTAATAACTCAGATTAGAAAGACTTCATTTGGGTCTGACGATTTTTTCCCCCTTGTTGACACCGAACGTGTAGCAGCCTGTAGTGTTTGAAACACAATATGCAAAACACCGCGTTAGTAACCGACTCCCTGACATTCCTGCGCTGCAGCTCGGCTGTGGGAGCTGCTTTTATAAGCTCCTCCATGAGCTGGCACCGGGAGGACGTGGAAGCTGAGCTGAGCCGGAGTCACAAGGGAAGCGCGAGCGATTGCCCTTAACCCTTCGCGCACGGTGGGTGTTTGCCCTCGCCGAAGGGAGGAGGACGCCGACCGGCCGCGGCAACTTGGGCTGGCGGCGCGTCACCGCGACGGGCACGCGGGATGTTTTGGGGCCGGGCGGGCCCACCGGGAGCGAACATTGGGACACGTGAAGTCGCCACGAGGTGCGGGGAGGTATCAGCTGGGGAGCGTTGGGCTGGTCGCCCGTGGGCAAGCAGAAGCCGGGTTTATCTTCAGCAGTTAAGGAGTAGCAAGAAAACGCTCTGCTGTGCTTTACTGCATGCAGAGGTCTGGGTTTGCTCGTAACAAGTTGGGTTTTTTTTCAAAAATGTCTGCTTTCAGACAACTGGCAGGGAGACTGAGGTGCCAGGTAGCGTGAAAGCACTTGGCTGGATACCGGGGTTCTTCGCTGGCCGTCTCGGCACGGAAGGGAGATGCTGCAACAAATCGCTCTGCCGCTTTAAACCGAGTGAAAAAAATACAAAGCGTTCAGCTCAACAGCGAGGCTGGGCTAGAGCGCAGCCCGCTCGCTACAAATACGTGAAGAAAAAGCCACCAAAATAGAAAATTTCATCATTGCTCACGGGGCGGCAAGAGCTGAGCGCAGCACGTTGCTGAGAGCGATTGCGATAGTGGAACAGGAAGTCTCCTCCCCTCCGCGGGCTCCGTGCAGAGCCCTGATCAAAAGGATGTAAAGCTTGTTTACAAGATGTATGCAAAATATATTTGGGAAGGAGCAGAAGGGCTTTACAGACGGGGGTGCACCGAGAATACGTGCCGGCGCGTTAAGACAGGGTGCAAGCTACGTGTGACCCAAAGTCACCTGAACGTTGAGGGGCAAACCGAGAAGGCGCCGTTTCTGTCGGCTTGCGTCCGGCGAGCTGCTGGAAATGCACCTCGAGAGAGCTTCCTGCGTGCCTGAAAACCAAACCGGGGGGCACGAAATCCTCGTAGCCTTCTGCGAGAAAGCCTCGTGCCCGACGGTGCTGCCCTCCTTGGGGGTGGTGTGTGTGTGGCCGAGCGTTCCCATTGAAGGCGGGGGAGAAAGCGCTCGGCGTTCGGAAGGTGTCTGGTGTTCTCGGAGCCGCTTCGGAGTCCGGAGCGAAATGGCCAAGGTGTCATCGGGCTGATCCATGGATCGGTGACAGACTCGCTCGTGTTGGTACCCGCAGGGATGGGTCGCTCCTGCAGGGCTGATGAAGTCGCGTTGCGCTGCCTTCGGCCTCGCTCACCTTCCTCGGCTTCAGCGCGACAGGCACTTTCTTACCTCACAGGGAGTCTTAAGGCTTAATCCATTGTTTGTAAAGCTCTTTAAGATCCTTGTTTGGGAGCACTAGAGTCGGGGGGATTAAAAACCATTTATTTTTGCGTGTCTTGTATAACGCGCGTCTCAAAGACTTTCCAGAGGAGGAGGAATTGTGAGCCAGAGGGATGGCAGGTCTGGGAGGTAAACGCGAGGGAGGAAGCGGCTGGGAAGAACAAAGAGGGTGGAAAAGCAAAGGGCCGGTTCCCTGTTGCGGAGCCTTGGCCGTCAGGAGGGCGAGTTTCCAGCCCCGGAGGAAAGGGCCGGGTGCAGGAGAGCCGTCTTCCTCTTAATCCCGTTTAAAGACCCATCTGGTCGGCGTTGCTGCCCGGTTGTGAAGGGCAGATCTTCCCTCCGCTCGGTGCGTGCCCTCGGATGGGCGCGTGTCGGGAAGCGGGGATCGCGCTGCTGCTCGCCCGCTCTGCTTTGTCACCTCTAAACTGCCGAATGAGCTCGCGCGAGAATTAACGTCACTGATCTGGACAAGGGTGGGTTTTTTTACAACCAGATCTAGAACGGTCAGCGGACGGTCCCGCCACCCTGTGTGTAGGCGCGCGGGGAGCTGGCCCTCATCTCTCTTCGCACGCCCGTGGAGCTGCCGGGGACGTCGGTGAAGGTGTTTCCTCCTGCAGGACCCCGGCTGCCCCTCGTCGGGGGACACCTTTGCTCCCAGGAAACCGTCCCTGGACCTGTGGCCCCACCAGGACATCCCTCCTGGCCACAGTGGACTTCCCTGATGCCGCTGCCTCTCTTCTGCAGAGGCTGTGTGAGGGCAGACGTGGGTGCTCCTGCCCTCGGCGAGGGCTTTGCCACCTTCCTCATCTTTGCCTGCTTTGTCCCCATGTCCCTGGTGCTGTCAGGCCTCTGAGGAAGCTGCTGCAGCTCCTCTGCATCTCCAGAACCTCTAAAGCCTTGGAGAAGAGGCAGCCCAGTGCTTTGGACACAGGCAGCGCCTTGGCTCCTGTGGGGAAACTGAAACTGGTGATTAAATTCTTTCCCCAGGTGCATGCCCGAGCGTTTTGCGTAGGTGTGTTACCGCCACATGACTCTCTCTGCGTTTCAAACGTCGTGTTTTCCCACGTGAACCTGTTTGGGGTCACGGAACGGGAGCGTTGCTGTTGTTCTCAGCCGTGGCTGAACGTCAGATGGGGCAGAATTAAAGGCTGGTGCTGGTTTGAGTTCTCACTCCAAGATACCCTACACACTCGTGATAATTACAAGCAAGCATCGAGGCCGCGGTTTCCGAATGGTGTCCAAGCACACTTGAGACCCTCAGTATTTTGGTTTTTGAGCCCCATGATTTCACAGAAGCAGGAGAACTTGGCAGAAGCGGCCGTCAGCTGCTCCTGGCTGTTACCCACATGCAGGAGAGACTCATGTGGGGCTGGGGATGGCCCAGGCCGTGCTGGCTGCAGGTGTACGTGTGGCACAGGGATGTTCTCGAGGTGTGGGTGTGCTGGAGCCAGGGAGGGTGAGCAACCGGTGCCAAGGGCTGGGCTCACCTGCCGATGACGCTTGGAGGTGTCAGGCTATGGCCAAAGGGATGCTCTGGGTCCCCGAGCTGCTGCTCTTTTCCTTGACCTGTCACCGTGAGGCTGGGTTTGTCCTAAACCCAGTCGTATTTCTTGTTCCCCAGTACCCCTGGGCTTAGGCTGTTCCCTGCGTTACGGCAGATTCTTTGGGCAGTAGGTGGGACCAACTCCCAGACGGGCTTTGCGATGGCATAGCTAATGAGATTAACGTAGTATTCACTTACAGAAAAGAAAGGAAGAGGCTGGTCGGTTGAATGGGACTCAGAAGACTCATTTCATGCGCTCGGAGTTGGAAACACAGGCTCTTTGGCTTAGCAAGGAGAAAGTTGAGAGCATCTGGTGGGTTGGAAGCCCGTCGGTTATTGACTGCCAGAGCCTGGGCAGGGTGCTCGGGAGCGTATTCGCCTTCGAAACATCTGCTGCCCTCGGGATTCGGGCCGACCTTGCCTGACACCCGTCCCGCTCGCTTTGTTCCGGGAACAAACAGAGAACTCGTCCCTGCCTACTGGAAGTTGAAGCTGAAGAATCAAGCAGCAGATTTATTAGGAAGGTTGCGCGTACGAGAAGAGCTTAGCTCGTGGCTGTAGCAGCCCCTGAGTCTTAGGGCACCGGGCTTTCCTTCAGATGCTGCCTTGGTTTTGAAGTCCCTTGGTTTTAAAGTTGGTCCCTGTCTGTAGAGAGTGCGAGGAGAGTGCGGGGCAGTTCTGTCCCCTGTTTGCTGGGGTGACTGCAGCAAGGCTTTGGAAGCAATTTGATGAGTTTGAACTCTTTTTCTATTTTTTTTGCTGTTCTTCCTTCTCTCCCTTATGTCTGTGACTCTCTTGCCTGCTCCACTAACAACTTCTTTAAAGCCCAGTTGCTTCATGAGGACTCTCCAGCTTACTTGTAGCTGTGCTAAGTCCCTGCGGGTTGGGGCTCCTTTGCTGTAACCCCCCCTAAGCGGGTAACCTGGACTGCTTTCCCTGCTTCCTCCTGGTTCTGTGCAACCTCACTTAAAAGTTATTTGCTGGGGACTTCAAGTGCCGCTTGAGCTTCAGAAGCAACATTTCCCTCAGAATACATTTTTCCTTCTGTTCCGCTTGATCTTGTGACTAGTAAGTAGTTATAAATAAAGATTAGTCTGCTGCACCCTCTGCAACAAAAGCACTTTGAACAGGCACCGAGATTTTCTCTGGGACAGCAGAGAACGAATTCCAAGCTTGACACCAGTTTTCTCTTCCCAGTGGGCTCGTTCTCCGCACGCAGAGCTGGCCTGGGTCCCCCGTCCCCAGAGCCTTGCGTAGCAAACGGCGTTTTGTGCGCCTTACGGAAACCTGCGCGTGCAGAGCGGAGGAGCGGGAGAGCAGGCTCCCTCAGATACCCGGAGGAGCAGGAGTTGAGCGTTTCGGGAGAATTTTTAATTCCCCGGGGTTTAATCCGTGGCACATGAGCCACACGGGAGCTCTGCTTTCGGAGAGGAGTTTTGATGGAGCTCCTCTGCTCTCTCTGCCCGCGTTCCAGCGGGGGGATTCGCTGGGGTTGCTATAGCGAGAGGCTGGCGATGACTTCAGGAGTTTAAATTAGCCTGCGTGCTGGTAAACAGGGGCTCTGCCTGGAGTACAAGCTGCCGCGGCGGTCGGAGGTGTGGGTGCCGGGGAGTGGGAGGCGGGGAGGGCGCGGGCGCTTGCAGCAGCCCGTGGGGCCGAGCGGGGCAGGGGCCGGGGGAAGGAGAAGCTGCAGATGCTCAGAAATCCGCTGCTGGGCTGTCGTGGGTGAGCAGCAGCCAGTCCTTCCTCCTCCTCCAGGGTCTGTGCCTGCTGCCTCGGCTCCCCCCAAACCAACCTGCTGGAGGTGCCTCTCACTGTGAGAGCTCAGTCGCACGTTTATTGTCCTCTCCTCCTCGACTTCGTTACGCCTTGATCTCTGTAACCTCTTTAACGTGTAAATACTGAAACGAGATTATTTTTAAAGAGCCCTTTATTAAAAATGTACCGACCTTCCCAATCAGAAGAAACGTTCCCGTAGCTGCTTTTCTCCTTTCCTGCGTTTCGACGAGGAGCGAGGGCAGGCTGGTGAATCATCTCACCGGGACGGCAGCTCGGGCTGAAAAGCGGGCAGGCTTCTTCAGACACTGCACGAGCGTCCTCGTGGAACCACAGGCTGCGCTGGGAGGGAAGGGACCTGAAAGATCATCTCATTCCAACCCCTCTGTCACAGGCAGGGACACCTTCTGCTAGACCAAGTTGCTCCAAGCCCCGTCCAACCTGGCCCTGGACACTTTTAGAGAGGGGGCTGCTGCATCCTCTCTGGGCAACCTGTGCCAGGGTCTCAGCACCCTCACAGAAAAGAATTTCTCCCTGATATCTAACCTGAATCTACCCTCTTCCAGTCTCAAACCGTTGCCTCTCGCCCTATCGCTACGCTCCCCGTCCCAGCACCTGCGACGCCGACCGCTCTGCGGCACGGGAAGGCGGGGTCGCTCCCACGGGAGGGTCCCAGGGACACGGACACACACCTCTTGCCGTGTTTGCAGCTGAAGGCAACTCTGAACCTCATAACCTTCAGCTCGGGGACCCTCGGCGTGGCCGGCGCGGTGCTCAGGGCCTGCTCTGACTCAAAACAACCTTTTTGGGTGGGAGCGCTCACAGTCGACGCGAGCTGCGTCCCAGCAGCCACCGAGGGATTCGTGCGTGGCTGGCTGGTCTCTGGGAGATGAGGAAATGCTTGGGAAGATCCTTCTCCTTTCCCTTCCCAACGCAGCCCTGGGACCGAGCAGGTCAGGCTGACGCGGGACCTGCACCCCGGCGTCGTGCCGGCAGCCCCCCCACTGGTGAGGCCACTCAACCGTCCCTGCCAGGGGGCTTCGGCCCCGCAAACCTCTCGCTGGGGAGGGTGTTTTAAGCACAGGGAGGATGGGTTCGAAGCCTTCTTTCAGTGCCTGCTTCTAATGAAAGCTCTAGCAGTGTCTGAATCTAGGATTTGTCACATAGGGCAGGAAAGCAGGCGGCTCCCCGAGCCAGGAGCCGAGGCCCTGGTGCCACCCGAGGAGCTGATGGGTGCCGTGCCCTGTGGTGCCTCTGGTCAGCATCGGTTTTTCTCCTGCCCTGGGCCCTGCAAGAAGCTCCTGCCTGGAATCCTGGTTTGCCCTAAGGGATTGCTGGAAGCTCCCCGCAGCCGTGAGCCGAGCGGGGTGGCCTCGCCGCTTCAGCATCAGCGATGGTCACTGGAGCCGAGGAGCCTTTCCTCTACGGTTCGGCGTGCAAGGATGATCAGAGAGAGTTTCACAGATTTCACAGAATCTGTTGGATTTTTGGTATTTTCATTTTCCACCTTGTAAAATATATTCCAGCTCCAGCTTGTAATGTGGCAAGAGGGGGAGCGAGAGAAGGGAACAACAGCATTAGCGGATGTAGAAGTAGCTGGAATGAGAAGCTTTTGTGCCATTAATAACAGCCCTGGCTGGCAGCCAAGGCTGGGAGTGTGGGATTAGCCTGAACAATCAAGACTGCAGGATCAAAACAAGGAGGCAGGAACAGCGAGGTCACACTGCTGCCATCTGCGCTGCCGCAGTGGTGGGAGGGAGCGGAAGAGGGGGCTGCGCTGGCGGAGCGGAGCGGCGAGCGCGGACGCCGGGGTGCCCGCCGCACCCCGAAACCAGCCCCCAGGGCTCGGGGCTTCTGGCTTCGCCTCCCGGCTCTCGGCAGGCGCCCGTGGCCGGCCGCGGAGGCTGCGGAGGGGAGGGCGGCTGCAGCTCGGCGCTTGTAGGAAATGGCTTCTGAAAAAAATAAATCCAACCCAGAAGCGTCTCACTGGGGTTTGGTCGGGCACCTCGCGCGCCGTGGGCTGGAGACGCGAGCGGCGAGCGCGGCCGTGGGTTCGGGGTGGGTGTCCTGGCGCGACAGCCCTCCCCGGCGTCGGCGTGGCCGCCGCCGTGCCGTGTGCGAATCCATCTGGTGAGCAGGGGGTGGGGAGAGGTCACCGGCCGGATTCGGCGGCAGCTTTGCCGTGGGCGACAGCCTCGCTCCGAGCCGGGGCGTACGGACCTTTCCGGGGGCTGTACGTGCCGGTTTCCATCCCCCTTTTAAAAGGGAGCGACTTGAGATTTCTGCTGAAAGATGCTTTTCGAAGCAGATGGAGGCAAATCTTGTTCTGTTTCGCTCCGGTCTCCATCAGCCTTTGCTGAAATACCTTCCAAGAGCACCAGGAAGCGAACCGGTTCGCGTCCTCGGCGTTGCTTCTCCTCTCCTTTTCCCTGTGACCTAGTAAGTCGTGCCGTCCTGCAAATGGAAATGCGAAAGCTGAAACGCGATAGAAGCGAAGCAGTGTCCCACAAACAGCCTCCGAGCTCTTGCTAAAAATATCTCTGTGCGGTGCAGTAACTCCCAGGCATTCTTTTGTCTGACTGCTTTTGAATTCCCTAATTGAAGTTGGTTGGAGGGCAGTGCACCAGTTTCCTGAATAGCTCAGATGTTGATTGTGAGTTAAAAAACAAGAGCAAAATTGTTTTTCCTTTGTGCAGCCACTCGGTTATTTAAACCCACCCCCCCCCCCCCCGCCGCCGCCCCTCCAGTTTTAATCTCGGCATATTTTTTACTTGCAGTTTTATTTTGTAAGACAACTGCACGAAATACGACTGCGGAGAAGGGGCCCGGGAGGCAGCGAGACGCGGTTTTGGGTACGTGATGCCACGTGCGCCTCGGAGCCGGAGCGCCGCTCCGTCGGAAACGTCCGGGCTGGCGCGGAGACGCGGCACGACGGAGCTGAACGTAGTAGGAAGTGTTAATAATGGTTCCTAATTGCCTACTAATAACTAAATCTGTGGAATTTGGCAGCAAGTGGGGTAGAGTTTTCTCCTGCAATCTGTCCGTTCCCTCCAGAAAGAGCAAAGTTGCTTCGTTGACGTACGGCAGCGAATCTTAAATTCGCTGAAGGGAACAGGAGAAAGTTTTCCTGATCCCGCGTGGCCTCTGCCCCTCCACGGAGCTTACGGGAGGTAAAAACCGCCACGTCTTGGTCCAGCCCTCCCAGATTTAACAGAGGAAGAAGAATAAAATCTCAGGCTGTTTTCCTCCTTTCTCCTTTGGTTGGTTTTTTTGTTTGTTTGAACTTGGAAACTGAGAAACCCAGGCTCATTTCGAGCGCTCCCGAAAGGCCGCTGCAAGCACCGGGGGCCCTGGGCTCTTGTGGGGACAGGGAGCAAGAAGTTTGTGACCAGCAATTTGTGATAAGTCACGGCCTGTCCAAGAAGCTCCCCAGAATATCTGTTTGTCTGGTAAACGTGATAAACCACGAGTGCTCGGAGCTCCTCTGTGGCCGGTAAACAAACACAAACGTCGCTTTCGCTTGAGCTTCAGTAAATTAAGGGCTGGAAATTGTGATGGAGATCGGAGAGAAGCTGATTTCGGATGCTGCTTCAGGAGCCCGGATTTATTCAGGCTCTCCGTGGTGGGAGACATTTCGTAGCTGCTCGGCAGCGGCGGAAAAAACAAGCACAAATTTTTCTGTCTTCAGGGATAACTGCAGTGAAGCGTGCGGGGGGGAGGGCCGCTCCGCTCGCTGGTGCCGAAATACCTCCCCATCCCCCTCGCACGTCGACAGGCCCCGAAACTCCCCCGGCGCAGGGCTTTGGGTGCTGGAGCAGGCACGGGGCCGGAGCCGGCAGCGGGGGGCTGCGGGGGAGCCGGGCTCCTCCGGAGCTTTCCTTGGAAGTGGAGCGTCTCCAGAGTTTGACACTTGTAAAAATAAAGACGCCGGGCAGGTGCGAGCGGGCAGGGCTGGGTTTGCTGCCTCTCGCGCCGCCGGAGCGAAAAACCAGGGAAAGGTGACACTGGGGGAGGCTGCGGTGATGGAGCCCGTCGGGCAGGGTGATGGGTGCCAGCCTCCACCTCGCTTTGCTTGCCCCCGTTCCTGCAGGTGGTGAGAAACACCCCAAAACCTCCGCTCCTCTCCAGAAAGCCTGGCACGGCCGGTGCCGGCGTCCCCTGGAGCCGTGCCGACGCCGCGCGGTCGGTGCCGGGGCAGGATGGCCGCGCGGTTGGTGCCGGGGCAGGATGGCAGCGCCACGGCCGATGCCTTCCTCTCAGCTCCCAGGTTAACGTTTAACCTGTTTGCGTTTCGGTCCCTTGGGTTGTTTGATGTTGGGCTCTCTGGAGGGGTGCAGCTTATCTGCTGCAGAGGAATGCAAAGAATTTCGTGGGGAGGAAGATGAGATTCTTGCTTTCCCTTGGAGGGAGACTGAGCCTGGGTGGGTTTTGTATACCCGGGCAGCTCCCCACTTGGGCAGCCGGCGCTTTGGGTTTCCACCTGGCCAAAGCATTTTCTCTCTAACTGTAAACCTTGGAGGGGAGAGAGCGCAAATGGAAAAGCTGACGCGGCCTTATCTGTGGCGCAGCCTCGGTCCGATAGAGGAATCCGAGCCCTGGCTTATGTCAGGCTTGAAGCTTTCCCCTTCTAGCGAGCCGCGCAGCGCTGCCTCGGAACGTTCCTTCCTCGGGGACACATCCCTTAAAGAGCGCGGTTTGGTCGAGACCGCGGGTGTGGGTTCATTTCCGATGGACACCAAGTTCCCCGATGGCCGTCCCCGCCGCCTCCGCGCAGCAGCCCTGCGTCTTCCTGGGAGCACTGCCCCATCGCCCTTCGAACAGCGAGCAGCAGCATCCCTTCGCCAGAAACTTTAGCCCTTTAGACGTGCAGTTATTCTCACGGGAGACGTTCAGGTCAGCCGTTCCCCTCGTGCGGGGAGCGACACTTCTCCCAATGACTGATGCTCGACGTAGCCAAGGGTCACCTTACCCAGCCTACGGCGCCGAAGGCTTTCGTTGCGGCGTGACGGAACGCTCTTTCGAGCTTCCTGCCCGGCAGTTTGTTCACGAGGGGAAAAAAACCCTGAAACTAAATTTGCCAGCAGCGCCCAGACCCCGTCGCAGCCGAGCCTCGGTGAGGCGGGAGGCACCGCCTGAGCTTGCCGCTTCCCTCGCACCGTAACCCCGAGAACTGACCCAAAACGGCGGCTGCGGGGTCAGGCTGACATCTGGCACGGCCCCGGCACCGCTGCCGGGCGGGGAGGGAGCGGGGAGGGAAGGGAGGGGGCAGGACAAGGGCAGGAGCTTCTCAAGCTGCGGGGGGGAGAAGGCACGAAGCCGGAGAAGAGGCCGAACGTAATGCTCAGTGATTTTTGCGAGCGACCGGCGGCTTCCCCAGGACATCTCAGGGCGCCGCTCGTTTTCTGGCACGACGCAGCGAATAAGGAGGGTTGCGGTTAATTGCCGAGTATCCATCGCGCCTCGGTTTTTGTTTTTCTTAAGGCAGGATGCGTTTGCGGATGAATTTTGAAAATAGCCGAGGATGAGACGTTGCTTTTTGGCAGCGGGTGTGTTGCTCGCTGTCGGTGTGCGGTGATGCAGAGCTGCGCGTGCCTTCAAAGCCTGTAGCCAACAGTACGATTTCCTTCCTGCTACGAGCTTCTGTCTTCTGCGCTCACACCTTTCTGGAAGCCTCCTTTGGGGCTACAAGATTCTCTGCTTGGTTTCGTATTAAAGGAATCCTCTCCTGTAAGGGTTGAGAAAAATCATTTTCCTTTCCCTTTAAGGTACGTAAAGGAATAATACTCTTTTCACCCGCTAAAAAAACCAAACCAGGCCAACGTTTTCAGAAGGCCGAGCCTGCTACGGCGCGTTTCCGCGAGAGAAAAACAGTTCTCTGATGCGGAGAAGCTTTTGCTGCTGAAGCAGATGTTAAGAGATGATGCGTCCCGCTCGAAAACCCCTTCCCCAGCTCTCAGCGGGGCGAGGACTCACCTGCTCCACGCAAACCGGCCTCGCAGCGCGTCGCGTCCGCAAATGGGGGCCGACGCTTGCGGCGCGAAGATCTGAGTTGGTTCGGGTGGGAAATTCAGTTTTGCCGTGGCTCAGAGTCCCGCACGGGAGAACTGTTTACCGGCTGTACGTAGGCTTCGCCGTCTCCATCCCGTGCTTCGCTAAGAATAGAAACCTCGGCACCGCCGGGCGCGTGGCGCAGCTGCGCCTGCTGAAAAACTGGCTGGCCCCAATGGGTGGTGCGTTTGCGGCTGAGCAGGCAGCGGAGCCGGGGTTCAGAGCTGCCACTTCTCGGCTCGAACCGCTCGTCAGCGCTGCTTCTGAAAGGGCTATAGATAGCGTGCACCCGCTGATAGCACAGAAATAAACTTTTCCTGACCTCCCTTTGTTTCCCGTAAATCCCCAGCCTGGCGGGTCCGCGCCGTTCCCTGTCGGCACGCACGAGGCCGGCCTCGCCGTGACGGTCCCGTCGCTTGCTTTGGTTGCAAAGGAGCCTTTCGGAGAAGCCTTTAAAAAAAAAAATATCCCTCTCGCCATCGCACCGTCCTCGTTAAATGAATGGGGCTGTTGTCCCTCTGACAGCTGCCGTTTTAACGCCGTGGTGTTGCGTTTCCGTGCGGGAAGCTCAACCTCCCGGGGCAGATTGGGACTGAGAAAATCCAGGTTCCATTAAGAACCCGTTGGAAATGAGTTCCCAAGTTGTCCTAAGGTAAATCGATAACGCACGTAATCTCCCTGGCTGGACTTAGCGACCGAGCCAACAGTTCATTTAACCGCTTTTTTGCTTTGTTTTTCTTTTTTTAAGCGCTTTCAAAATCGTGCCTGTTGAGAGTTACTTACTGAATTGCTGTTACGAAATTCCCGGGCAGCGTTTGTTTTTAAGTGCTGCCAAAGCTCTGGTAATTCGCTCATCCCCACGCTTAGGGACTGGGGTCGGTGCCGGCCGAGCCTCGCAAGCCAGGCAGCCGCGAAATCCCCGCAAGTTTGGGCAGGAGAGCGGCACCCGGTACCGCAGGAAGCTTGGAAGGGGCAGGGTTGTGAATTATTTGTTCCATCTTGAGGTGACCCAGAGCGATTTTGCGGCCAACTGGGGCTTTGTGTCCGGTGATAGTTGTCTTTTTGATTCGGTAGTAGGTGCCTCGCGATGGAGTTTTTCATCTCTTGGAAACTCACCCCTGTGTAACAGTGCTTGAAGGGTCGGATGTTGAAATGATGTCTCTTGAACCACTAGAATGGGATAAGACTTGGCTTGGTAGAGGGCTGTGGTCTTAGAAAACCTGTAATCCTTCCTCCTCCTCCCCCTACATCGATATTACTATCAGATTTTTCTTTTTAGCTGTGGCAAAGAGAAGATGGAGTTGCTAGAACATGATCTATTTTGATTACTAAAAATCTTAGCGCTGCTAATTTAGTCAGCTGGTACGTTACGAATGTAGGTTCTGGGTGTTCAAACTGTTCCTGGTTGGGGTTTTTTTTATATATATTTTTTTTTTTTTTTTTTTTACTTAATAAGTTCTCCAGATAGTTGCCATGGAAATAATCCTGGATTCAGAGAGGATGTAAAGGCTCCGCAGACGCCGGCGGGATGGCAGCACCACGTGGTCTGCACGCTCTGGACACGGCTCCGGGTCAAAACCCTTTTTTTCGGCAGCGGTGCCAGCTCCGGGGTAGGAACCAGCTCCTGCCTCCTGTGGCTTCCCTCGTCGCCCGTTTGGGAGTTCGGGGCAGAATTCTCCTGCTTCTCACAGTGCAAAAAAAGTTGCAGAAAGCCCTCGCGGCTGGTTTGCGCTCCCTGAAGGTTAATTCTGGGGTTTCATCTCGCGTTCGCCCGACTCACACTAATGGGAAAGGGTTTGGCTCTTGCCTTTGCCTGCCCCGAGCCGCCGTGGCCGCGCCGGATTTGGGGACGGAACAAGGAACCTGCTTCCTCCAGGCCCACGTTTTCTTTTTCCACAACTTCCTTCTTCATGCAAATTCTGTCATTTTCTCCTGGAGTCGATGTGCGTTGTTTCAGACGCCAGCATCAGAATTGGTTTGTGCATCTAAACTGAACCCAGGTGCTTCTTGCTGCTTGGAACCAGCCAGCCAGTCCTAATCGCAGGAGAACTCGGGATATTCTCCTGATTTGGCAAGGCTTGGCAAATACTTTAGTATTTCAGCTGGAACTGGCTTCAGTTTGAGGCCTGGGGCAGATACTGGATGTAGCGTGTGGGACACAAAGGGTTGGTCGGCGGGGCAGGACCGAGTATGGGAGCTGGAAAATGACCTCAGGTTGCACCAGGGGAGGTTTAGATTGGATATTAGGAAAAATTTCTTTACTGAAAGGGTGGTGAAGCATTGGCACTGACTGCCCAGGGCAGTGGTGGAGTCACCATCCCTGGAGGTGCTCAAAAAACGTGTAGAAGTGGCACTTGGGGACATGGTTCAGTGGTTGTGATGGTGTTGGGTTGACAGTTGGACTTGGTCTTAGAGGTCTTTTCCCACCTCAACGACTCTGTGGTTCTACGAAAAGCAGCAGCAAACCTTCCCGTGCCTGGTTTTTGATGGAGCCATTTCCTAGGGCAGCGTCTCTTGCAGAGACCCTGAAGCAGCTTAACGGCCTGAAGTTGCGCCAGGGGAGGTTTAGGTTGGATATTAGGGAGAGTTTCTTTACGGAAAGGGTTGTCGGGTGTTGGAATGGGTTGTCCAGGGCAGTGGTGGAGTCCCCACCCCTGGAGGTGTTTAAGAAGTGGGCAGACCCAGCGCTCAGGGATGTGGTTTAGTGAGGACTTGTCAGTGTTGGGTTAATGGTTGGACTCGATGATCTTAAAGGAGGTTAAAGGAGCTGGGGCTGTTGAGCGTGAAGCAGAGGAGGCTGAGGGGAGACCTCCTCACTCTCTGCAACTGCCCGACAGGACGGGGCAGAGAGGTTGGGGCTGGGCTCTGCTCACGGGTAACGAGCGATGGGGCAAGAGGGAACGGCTGCAAACTGCAACAGGGCAGGGTCACACTGGGCACTGGGAAAATCATTTTCCCAGCAAGAGCAGTCAGAGCTTGGCCCAGGCTGCCCAGGGAGGAGGTGGAGTCCCCATCCCTGGAGGGGTTTCAAGGCCGTTGAGATGTGGGGTTGGGGGAGATGGTTTAGGGGTGAGCTTGGCAGAGCAGGGTCAGTGGTTGGACTCCATGATCCCAGGGGTCTTCTCCAGCCTGAATCATTCTGTGATCCTGTAAAAGTCTTCTCCAATCTGACGATTCTGTGAGATCGCTGAGAGCCCACAGCTCGCTCTGAGCGCTCACCTTCCCCTTCCAGCTCGGCGACGGACAGGTCCAAGCAGCAGCGCCGCGTCCTTTTCCACCGCTCGGGGTGTGTTAAGCGAGCGAGCGCAGTGACAGCTGGGCAGGAGGCTGGGAACAATGCAGATAAAGTTAGCTTTCAGCGACGTGACCCTCTCCAGGCTGCGCGCCAGAAGACTATAAATAATTGATAGGAGCAACCACCCTCGCCAGCACGCTAATGTACAGCGCGGTTCATACAGCGAGCGGGGCTGCATTACCCATTACATCACCGCTGCTCTCGGCCCGGGCTCTCCTATCAGCAGGGTAATTTTTTTACTGCTTTTAAATAATAAATTGCACTGGGAGTTTGAAATACTCCTCCGCCCCATTCAAGCCTGCTAGGGTGTGCGACTGCACGGAATGAATTTTACATATGGCGAGATAAATTTTGTATCGAGCTGAAGAAAACCTCTCGCAGGAGGAGCTGAGCCCCACGGTCTCGCCCGCTATCGGTGACGGGGTGTAGGGTATCAAAGGCAGGCGGTTCCAGCTCGTGACTTTTGATCTGGCTCGGTATCTGGAACGGTTTTGAAGCTTGGCTTGGGGTCACTGGCCTGAGTTCACGGGTAGTGTCAGGGGGTAAAGTTCTCTGGTGTTGCAAGTCAGAAAATTCCCCTTGGCTGTGGCCGTTCCCGTGAGCGGAAGGCGTGCGAGCGGCGCACACGAGAGCTCCGGTCCCGCGGCGCCAGGGCTTTCGCTTTCAATGGATGCAGCTTTTAAGCAGTGAAAAAAAACGTGGTGTAACCCAAACCCTGCTTTCTCCCCCCTCAAGTCTTTGGATAAGTTCTGTAACCTTCGCTTCTCCACGCGTTTGCGGGGAAAAGCTTTGACTCTGGGGGCGGGGCAGGACAGGGGGGCGTCTCTGTGCATGTGGGGACACTTTTTCGATGGACCCTTGTGGCTTTTTATGCTCCTTTGTGTGGGTGTCCAAAGAATCTGAAAACATAATTAAAAAAAAAAATTTAAAATCTGCCACACTGGAATGGGCAAGCATCAAAAGCTGTCGGGAAATTGGGCAGATTGTGGTGCCCCGTTCCCGTTCAGTCGGTGATGAGTAAATGGAGAAACCAGAGCAGAGAGCAGTCATTGGAGTAATTTAAGTACAACCAGCCTTGGTTGTAGGAGAGTGCCAGAACGGTGTCGTAGGAGATGGCTCAATTTGTTGGAAGAAGATAAGGAACAGATTTTGGCGAAGGGTTACGATTCGAGGTAAGATTAGAAACACATTTTTGACATTGTAGGGCACTGGCACCAAAGACTCGCATCTGGATGTAAAATTCCTTCTGGGATCCCTGAGGAAAAAAAAAAAAAAATCCTTTGCTTTGCTCGGCGCTGGGTGTGAAGTCGATGTTGGGGACCCTCTTCCAGGAGACATCTGCCCTCCGCGTGCGTCCTGCAAGTCTCAAAATCTGTGCAGGGTTACTGCGAAAACGGCGGTTTTCACACCTTCCGGAGCAAGACTTAAAGAATTATTATTTCCAAATGGGGAAGTGAGCAGTGTCGCGGAGCTCCGTGAGGAAGCGTAAGCTGCTTACGGGGGATTAAACTGACTGCCCGTTTAGCCGTGCAATTAGGTGGGGCGATGGCGTGATAACTCATGAGGAACTCGCTTACCTGTCCCGTGGTGGTGTTTATCTCCGGCCGCGTGCGCACCAGTTTCCCCGGGCCCTTGGAGCGGTTGGTTTTGAAGGCGTGGGTCCCCGAGACGAGGCTGAACGCACGGGTTCTCTCACTGTCCTCGAGCGGCGAGCTGGCCGTACCGTTAGAGGTCCAGATGTGCATCACCGCGTCAGGGCGGGCAGCAGCTCCTGCTCGGAGCCGAGCAAAACAGGATTTTTTTTCTCATGAGGGATCCCCGAAGGAGTTTTACATCCAGCTCTTGCTCAGTGGTGCCCTGCGAGGGGTCCTGCCCTTGTCCGACGTGGGGCTGCGGACTGGTTATCAGGCGAAAAGTCTTCAGACAGCGAGGTGGTGGGTTTTTTGTGTCCAGCTGCTGAGCCTGTACATCCCTGCAGAGGTTTGAGGTGTTATGGGCTTAGATTTGCAAACGCTCTGGATGTGGCAGAGCTTTTGTAGGGCAGTAACATGTCAGATAACTCAGACCGGCTCTTGGTCCCAGTGACCTGAGGACCTGGTGCATCAGTTCTGCGAGGCCCTGAGCCCCGCGGTTCGGTGATGCTGGGTTTGCTTCTTCCCGTGCCAAGAGCTGGGCCGTGCCTCCCCGCGGCTCCTGCGCCTCGCGCCGACGTGCAGCTCAGCAGAGGGGCTCAAAATGCTTTCAGGTTTTGGCCAGCTCTGGCTGATGTGAGACAGTGCTTGTATGGGGAACCCATGCAGCTCGTGCGAGGTAGCGCTCGGAGGGCTCTTTCCTACCGGTGTGGCTGTTGGAATCAGTCATTTCCTTGGGTGGTGGTGCCGGCTCGCTTGAGGTGGTGGCCCTACCCGCGAGGTGCCAGTTCTCATTCTGGTACAGAATCGTAGAATCTCTCAGGTTGGAGAAGACCCCTGGGATCATGGAGTCCAACCACTGACCCTGCTCTGCCAAGCTCACCCCTAAACCATCTCCCCCAACCCCACATCTCAACGGCCTTGAAACCCCTCCAGGGATGGGGGCTCCACCTCCTCCCTGGGCAGCCTGGGCCAAGCTCTGACTACTCCTCCTGCGAAAAAAATTTAGGGTCTTTTTCAAGGTTTGACCCTGAAAGCTCTGAGGTACCCAAACTTTGCCGCAAACTAGAGGAAAACACTTGCAGAAAGCTGAAAAGAGATGAGAAAGGCACCAAACAGACACTCCAGAGGTGTGTGGGCTGCTGACCTGAACCCCTGCTCGGGCACGCAGGGGAAAGGAGGAGACGCTGCTGCCCCTCCCGGCATGGGACGCCCATCGACCGGGTCCTGCGCCCGCTGATCCCCTCTGCCCCGTCCCATCCCCTTCTCCCTCCGCGCCTCTCGGAAACATCCTCCTCCTTCCCCTGCGTGTCACCCTAGCGAGCGCTCGGGAGAGGGGCTTTGCTATTCTTAGCATCTCGGCAGAAGCTGCCGCTCCAGCGAGACGCACCCAGCAGCCTTTGATAAAAGGAGCCGGGGAGTAACCATGGCAGTCCTGCTGAAACGGGTAACCATGGATTACAGAAATTAAAGGCGTGCAGCAAATAGCAGGATTATCTCCGGCGTGGTGGTTTTCTGGTGAGCAGAAGGCGCTGCCCGACTTCCACGCTTAGGTGAGGCGCTGTAAATTACCTGCAGTTAAAAAATAATGCTAATTAAATTCGAATGCGATAGCGATTAACACCGCTGATCTCAACTCGCTGAATTTCCTCGCAACTCTTAATTGTCAGAGTTAAAAAAAATCCGACAGCCCAACCCTGTACAGAAGGAAGGAGGGGAAAATTCTTGCTTCTGGCGCTGTGCTTCCTCCTTCTGATGCAGCTGTCAAGTTTGCATTTTCTGTTTCCTTATTATTTTTTATTTTTTTTAAGGCTTCAGAAATCAGACGAGCTCAGCTTGCCGCTCCCTTGGCCGGTGAGCGTGCCGCGGGCAGGGCGCCGCGCTGCGCCCCGGGGGACGTCGCGGGCCGCGTGGGGAGCGCCCACCGACGCCGAGCCCCCGCCAGCACCTTCCTCACCCCGGTGGGGAAAGCGCTCGCTCGGTGCTTCTCTCCTCCTAAATCATCCGGAGGCGAGGCCGAAGGAGCTGGGCGGCTTTGTGCCGCGGGCACGGCGCTCCTCGGCTCCGCTTAGCATGCGAGCTGTGTTCTTCACCCGGCAAATTTTGCTTTCAAGTTCAGCGAGGGCTAAGACTCTGCGTAAACGGGCCCGCTGAAGATATTTTTTGACGTTTGAAAATCCTATTAAGGCCGTTTCTCCCCCTCCTCCTCTCTCTCTCTCTCTCTCTCTCTCTGCCTCCCGGCGTGCCAGCTTAGCACGGAGGCACTGCAAAGGTTTCTTTAGCCGGCCGGGTCACATCCTGCACAACAGACCTCAAAAATATGGGTCACAACGAAGCGAGGGAGACAAAAAGTATATTGTCCTCGTGTCTTACGCTGATGGCTGATGGAGGGACTCCCTGAACGGACAGTTTAAGATCTTAATGAGGTACCAAACATGAGGTAATTCAGATTGTGCCCCTTTCACGCCGCCTGCTTGCCAGCACAGCCTCCCAGCGATGGGTTCCTCCTGCGTGTTCGTGCCTGATGCTGCTTTAACTCTTCTCCACCAAGGGCACGGGCCTGGTAGCACGTCCTCGAAGCAGAGCTCGCCACGGTCCCCTTTCACAGCTCCTGCATGAGTCAGTGATAAAGCCCATGGGCACGTCATTTCTTTTCTTATTTACAAATAATTCCCCTAAGCTCGCTCGTTGGCTTCAAACCCGGGGTTGTAGGTTGGGGCAGGGCTCCTTTTGCCCTGCTTCGTGCCCTGTGGGCTTATCTGCGGATTTTTCTCCAGGCTTTTCAAAACTAGGTTTGGAGAAAGATTTCTATTAAACCCTCGTTTCTGGGAAAATTTTGAAGCCGAGAGTAGCAATCACCGGTTGTGCTGGTAGGTGTGTAATTACCCAGGTTTTGGGGACCAGGGATGCAAACAAGTTTGCATACATTGAATTACAGGCGGTGCTTTAATAGTATGTTTTTTAGGTCTTGGCTTTAATCCAGAATTCTTCCGTGCTATTATCCTCTATTTACAGCTTTCAGAAATCAGCTGATGTCACTGCACATATGTTTAGAGCCGTTGCTAAGGTGATTAGCTCCAGAATTCAACGCCTACGCAGTCCTGATGAAAGGCTGAGAAACTGCTCGGCAGCGTCTGTTCAGCGCGGCGCGTTGTCGGTTTGAACTGTTAAGAGCCGTAAAACAATATTACCCGGTTTTAGGGTAAATACGTTGGCCTCGACTCGTCGTCGTGCAGCAGGTTTTACAGGAACCAGGGGCTTTATCTGGCACGTTTTAACAAAATCGGAGAACACGTTTCACCGAGGAAGCCTTGAAAATCACCCAGCTCCCCGCTTCCGCGAGCGTGCGCGACGTTGGCGCGTTCCGGCTTTCCTCTGCCGGCGGAAGGTGCCGGTCCAGGGGCAGGGCTGGTCTCTTCTCGGTGTCCAACATCTGTCCCCCTCGCTCGGTGACACTCGCCGAGCACACTGAGCAAAACCACCGAGCTGAAGGGTTGCCCAGTCTCCCAGTCAGTCGCTCGCGTTGAACTGGGAGCTGGCCCCAGCTCAGCCCGGCGACAGGGACGTGCGGGACCGTCTGTTTTGGTGCTTTTCTTCTCAGCTGAACAGAAATCCCTCCTGAGGGGAGGGACCGCTACCTCAGTTCCCACGTTTTCCCTTTCAGGTTTTCCCTTTCAGCTCGCGACGCGCTCCCACAGAAGGTCCCTGTCCCTGGTGGGAGCCTGTCTTCTCTCAGAGAAATTCAAGTATTTTCCCTCCCTCTCCCCTTTTAGAGAAACGGTGTCAAGTTGCCTTTACTGGCAGGGCTGGGATCCTGTTACCTGCCGGGCTCCCGCTTCGGGAGCAGCAGAAGAATGGCTTTTATTCATGCAGGAGAGGCCATGAAACACAATGAAGTTGCCCAGAGCCTGCCCCGAGAACGGGCTGGCACGTTACTTTTTAAGAGAGTTACAGGCGAAGACTCCGTTTCGTTGAAGTCAGGGCATGGAATGTGTACGAAACACCTTCTTTCCAGTCCAAGGTACTTCGGTGTCCTTCAAGAAAAATCAAGAAAAATACCATTTAAACTTGGAAAAGATGCAAATACATATTTTTCCCCCTGGTGATCTAGTGCACACTAAGCATCTTAGACGATGATAAATGTTTTCTTCCCAGGGAGCTCGCCGTTCTCCCACCGACTGCTTTTTTTTATTTATTTTCCCTTTCTTTAAAGGATCCCGGCTAAGGCTTGACCTAGTTTGGCTGTCATCACACGGCGAAACCGTGCAGACGCTCACCTAACATAGCTCCCTCCGTTTTTCTTCTACAGGCCGGGCAAAAATAGCCACGCACAGCAAACGGCTGCGCGTGAGTCGCGTGTGGTTTGGGAGGGACTGGGGCTGAAGAGATGGGATTTTTTATTCATTCCCTTCCCCGGTCACTCCCTCGGGGCTCTCTCTGGGTGCAGGTGGAGGTTGGACTTGGTGGGTGGGAGGATTCCCACGTGCGGGCTCCGTACCGATCCCCTCGGAGCTTCCTGGTGAAGAGTAAGTTGATGCAGCGCATCATCCTTGCTCCCGAGCTGTCTTCGGGCCCCTTCCCTCCTCCTCCTCCTCGAGCTCTCCTGTCTTGGGCTACAAAGATGTTCCCAGGGCTCGGGGAGGGTGAATAGAGGTTGCATAACCCGGCTCCCGCTCCGTGGGGCCGAGAGGCCGGGAACAAAACCCAGCTTACGGCCTTTCTGCGAGGAGCTGAAGGGGCCGAGGCGGGGGGAACATTGATATGCAGATCCCGTGTGTCGGGGCACCGCGGCGGCATTGTTTGGAAATGTCCACATGTCGGGTTCATGAAGCGATGGAGAAAAGAAACCGCGTGAAATATTCTGCGCCGGAGCGTGGTACGGGAAGCGCTGCGGTGATGTAGCAATTTTCTAATAGAACCGTACTTCCAGGAGGCCTCGACTGCTAAATTGCCCTGTTTATATAAAATTTTCACGCTTTCCCAACCTTCTAATTTTCTAGGGTTTGCTTGAAGTGGATTTTTTTGTTGTTGTTGTTGCGCTAGGCTCTCCTTTTGCGAGAGTGACATTCAGAATGGGATGATGACGTTTGCGGTGACTCTTTGGTTTTGCTGTCCTGGGGCATCCCCAAGGGGCTGCCCGCGTCGAGCAGCTTGGCCGAGACCCTGCTTGTGACCCGCCGGCCCCACGATGCCGTAAAACGTGGAGGTGTGAGCCCTCTCCTTCCTTGTGACGTGGGAACGGCGGCGTGCACCGCAGGAAAGTGCTTTGTAGACCAAAAACAAAAGCTGGAGCCCGTCTTGTAACTCTCCAGCGGGGAAAAAAATGCTCTGAAGCAGAAGGAAAGTTGTGGGGCTTGGGCAGGCCGGCCCGTCTGCTCGCGGCGAGTTCCTCGCTCCGAGTTTGCTGCTTTGATGTTCTTGTTTCCTCGCACAACGAGCCCCGGCTAACAAAGTGCTCGAGAAACCTTGCAGCGAACGCCCCAGCAGCCGGCTTGCCGGGAGGACGGAGCGTTCGTGCCTCTGGACTGGGGCTGACAGCTTGAAGGCGCGGTAAAATCAGAGGAGAGTTCTGTTTGGGCTGTTACTTTGAAAAAAAATGGTGCATTGAGACGCGATTGTAGTGCGAGTAGCTGCCCTGCCCGCTGCTCGGCTCCGTGGGACCGCGTTGTGCCTCGTCCCCGCGGCAGTCCCGGCCTCGGCCTCGGGGATGATCGAAGGGGTAAAGAGAGGATGGAGGCGGCTGGGGAGGAGCCCCGGGTGCGCGTGGCGTGTGAATTAACCGCCGGCTCCTCTGGGAGAGGGAGGCGGGAGGTTGCAGGCGTGGAGCCGAGCAGGTTTTGAAGCGCAGGAGGTGAGTTTTGTGGGCTGGCCTTGGGAGCGAGGGGCCTGGGCGGGGGAAGCAGCGTCCCGTCCCTTGGGCGAGGTTTGGTTCAGCCCCTTCGGAGCCCCAGTGAGGGCTCTGGCCACGGCGGAGCTGCGAGAGCCACGTCCGGCATCGGCTCCTCCGGCTGGCGGAGTGCAGGACGCGGATGCTCCCGGAGGCTGGTGATCTGCCGTGGCCTTAGAAAAGCTACAGAAGCACCAAACAGCTGAATATGAGTACGTAAGAGGATTGGTACCTTAAGTGAACCAACCAGCAAACCACCTCGTAAGTGCAAAACAGCTTCACGTGTTCTGCAGCGAAATCCGTGGTTTCCCCCCGGCTTCGGAGGAGCACGGGCCTGTCTCGAACAGAAAGCTCTGCCCTCGGCAGCGCTGCAGTGCCAGAAATCACAGAATCATAGAGCGGTTCGAGTTGGAAGGGACCTTGAAGATCATCTCGTTCCAACCCCCTGCTGTGGGCAGGGACCCCTCTGTCCCACCAGCCCAGGTTGCTCCAAGCCCCGTCCAGCCTGGCCTGGAACCCTCCCAGGGATGGGGCATCCACAGCCCCCGTGGGCAGCCTGTGCCAGGGCTTCACCGCTCTCACGGGGAAGAGTTTTCTCCGTGTGTCTCGTCTAAATCTACCCTCCTGCAGTTTCGGGCCGTTGCCCTTTGTCCTGTCACTGCTGTCGCACTTCGCCATTTCTAGAAAAGCCTCCTGCCTGGCTTCCAGCCCAGCTGCTTTGAGGAGCCCTGCACTCTTTCCCGTCACCGACCTAAGCCTGCTCCTGCGCTGGGATGGTTCATAGCTCCGGCAGTGCCCTCCTTTCGGCGCTGACTCCCCGGTGGGGTGGGTGTGCGCGGGGTGCGTGACCACGAACCGCCCCCTGAAGATCTGAGCTTTTGTTCTGGGAATCCAAATATAGTTCCATGTGATCAAGCGCTCACGAAGAAATCAAGTAATCCATACTTGGGGCGAGTCCAGGGCTTAAAATCCTTAATAGCCTCGTTCCCGAGCTCAGCAGCATGTGCTGGGCTGAACGTGTTTTGCGAGTCAAGGTCTCTGCTTGTGATGGTTTAATCTGGACAATGAGTATCACTTAGTAGCAGCGTTTTATTACATTCGTTTCACTCGTACTTTTCAAAGAATTCTCCTGATGCATTCAGGCCCCTGCCCCTTGGATGCTAATGGACTTCTGCTGAGGTTTTGTTTTTGTTATTGCGTAGCACCAGGGCTCCCATTTGCAGGGGCTTGGTATGAGGAGCGCTCTGCCCTGAGACAATGCCTCCATTCACAGGCCCTGATACAATGGGGGCGGAACGGTTCTGATGGAAATGAGCGTGCAAAACCCCGTCCTGATCGATGCGCTTTGCTCGGCGGCTGTGCGCGCTGCGTGTACCGCCGCCGCCCCGGCGAAGCGCTGACTTGTTCCTTCTGCGCAGCCAGACCGTCCTGCACGTTGCCGTGCTAAAATAAACGCGTTCCCCAGGCGGTTTTTAGAAGGCAAGAGAGGAAAAATTCCCAGTTCGCGTCTTGGCGAGAGCGGAGCAGCTGCAAAAAAACCAAAAAAGAGCGCCGTGGATGGAGACCAGCTCTGGGTGATGTCCACAGCTATTTTTGCCTGTCCATTTGGAAGTGAAACCCATCACAAGTAAAGGTTGGTCCTTGCCTTCTCCGGCTGCGTGGGCTGCTGGAGCAGTGCCGGCCGATGGGGAGAGCAAAGGGGGCTGCCCCGGGACAACCCCCCCGGCACCGCACGGTACCCGGGTCCTTATGGGAGATGCTGCTCGTCTTCCTCAGAGCTGCAGGTAAGCATTCGTGCGCCTGCAGCACATGATTTTCTGCGTGTATTCTTTTAGTCCATGCGTGCTGTCTCTCATTATTGACCGCCACAAGGGTCTCAGCAGCTACCCGGCAGATGTTCCGGTTGGTGGAGCAGCGGCAGCGCTGTGTTGTCCCGGCCTGAAGTTAAGAGTGGGTTTAAACGCGCTTCTGGAGACGTAATTGGGCAAGTGCAGAGGAGGGCGACGGAGCTGGGGAAGGGCCTGGAGAGTAAATCTGATGAAGAGCGACAGAAGGAGCTGGGGCTGCTGAGTGTGAAGCAGAGGAGGCTGAGGGGAGACCTCCTCACTCTCTGCAACTGCCCGACAGGACGGGGCAGAGAGGTTGGGGCTGGGCTCTGCTCACGGGTAACGAGCGATGGGACAAGAGGGAACGGCTGCAAACTGCAACAGGGCAGGGTCACACTGGGCACTGGGAAAATGATTTTCCCAGCAAGAGCAGTCAGAGCTTGGCCCAGGCTGCCCAGGGAGGAGGTGGAGTCCCCGTCCCTGGAGGGGTTTCAAGGCCGTTGAGATGTGGGGTTGGGAGAGATGGTTTAGGGGTGAGCTTGGCAGAGCAGGGTCAGTGGTTGGACTCCATGATCCCAGGGGTCTTCTCCAGCCTGAACGATTCTACGATTCTATGAATTTAAAATGTAAGAAAATAAGTTCTTCGGATTGACCTGCACAAACCCAGCAGGCTGAAACTCTGATTTTCCTGGTCTACAACCAACAAAGTAACTGAGCCTGAGCAGGGCAAAGCCTGGCAGAGGATCCACAGCTCCTGGGCGGTGATGGCTGAGGAGTAGGATTCATCCCAAGGTTTGCACTGAGGTAACTCAGAGAGAAGCAGAAAGGTCGGGATCCTTCAGCATCCACGGGCCGGTTGTTCTCTGAGCACAACCATGCCCTCATGTCCCCAAGCCAGCTCAGTGACCTGCCCGTGTGATGGATTGTTGCAGCTCGGCAATAGCCAGGCCTGGGGAGAACGTTCTGGCCGGTGTTTCTGCGTTGCTGTGGCAGGGCAGCGTTGCACGTCAGGGGAATTTGCAGGAGTTTGTGCCAGAGGAGCTGTAAATAGAGGCTGTGCGGGAACTAAGTGTAAAATCCCAGAATTTATAGCGACCTTTGCAAAGCGTCGTCACGGAGAGCCTGCAACAAAGCTCTGATGAGCTGGGAAATACCTGTTTCTTTCACGAAAGCGGTCTTTGGTTCTCCATTTGTTCCTCTGATAACACCTTTTGATCCAATGCCAGAGTAAATCTAATCCATCACAAACTGGGGAACAGAGACTCACGTAAACCCCCCCAGAAGTAGGGGCCAAAAAGGCTGGTGGGGGGGGCGTCTCAAGCCAGGCAGAATGGGTTTGGTCATCCGAAGGTTAAGCCTGTGGTCTGGAGGAGGATATGGGATCCATGTAATTCGCTGTCAGTCCTGCTAGCGGAGGGTGGATGCAGTTTTGCTGCGATTCCATCACCGAAATGCCCTGTCTGATCCCCAGAACGTGGGATGTGCCGGGTACCTGGAGCCAGCGCGGGCTCGGTGGCAACGCGCGACCCCTCTTACCAGCGTTGGTTCCCGACGCGGCTCCGGAGCGGCGCGGCCACCCTCCGGCCCCGGGCTGGCCCCTGCGCCGCGGATAATCTCCGCCTGGATAATCTGGAGCCGGTGGCATTAGCGAACCTCTGAGCCCAGAAAAGCGCACAGAGGCTGCGAGAATGACCCGGTGGTGCCCGGAGCATCTGCTGGAGAGAGCTGGGGCGGGTGAAGCGAGGGGCGGTGACCCGCCGTCGCTCGCCAAAAAAACACCGTCGTCGGGTTCGTCCGTACGCCCTCTGGTTGGTACCTAAAGTAAACAGTTCCGCTTTGTGTCGCAAAAGCCGGTTTTAATCTCTCTCAATCTCAGTCACGAGGCTCTGAGGTGAAGGGGTTTATAGAGACCCAAATGAATCGGGGCCCGGCCCCTTCGGCACCGTGTGACCCGACGTGCCGGCGGGCGAGGAGGCTGCTCCGCTGCCCGACGCGGCCTCGGGCAGGGCCTGAAACACCCCGGGGCCGGCGGCTCCCAACATCCGTCGCCGGTGGCTTCTGGGCTGGCGGTGGAGTTACCGCCGGTCGGGTTTGGTGGTGCTTGTAGCTGACGTCTGGCCTTGAGGAGCCTTGTCGCTCGTGGTGTTTTCTGTGCAGGCTTGTTGGACCTGCCAACGGATAAATGAACCGGGCAGTGCGGGTTGGAGACCCGGCCCTTGAGTCCCCACCACGCCAAGTCCAGGGAAGATGAGGGGGTCTCGGAGCTGCGTCGTGGCCGTGCTGGCACGTGCCGTCACCGTCCTGCCGCTCCAGCCGCCGAGACAAAACGAGTGTGTGGCTGAGTCAGGCAGGGGCAGGCGGCAGCAGCAGTTTTGGCCACTCCAAGGCCTTAACACCGGCTTTGTGTTCCGGGCTGCTCCTCTGCAGGCACCTCCGAGGTGGCGGCAGAACTGGATGTTTACAAAAAAGTTACAAAAATGTTTTAAACCTGGAGAAATTCCTTGATCTACTCTGTAGCGAGCAGTTACGTCGCAATGGCCGATGGCAAGCACGAGGAAGACGTCGCGATGTTTCCCGAAAAACAGTGTAAACCCTTTTGTTTCGCTGGAAATGGTGAGGAAAATGAGATGGGAAGTCGTGAGAAAGGCTGAAAGTTGATGGAAAACTTGCCTGTGACAGGGAGGGCCCCGAGCAGGGACTCGGCTGGAGGAGGCTCGTGCGGTTTAAAGGAGATGAATGAGAGAGGCTTGGAGCCGTGTCCTCATCTCGAATGAATGAGTAGATGATGCGGGTCTGACCTGAGCCAGGTGTCCTCATGTTGTTCGCAGCCGCGGCTCTTGTGTAACGGCCCCCTCGCCGGGATCGGCACGCTGAGCTCTGCAGCAAGGTTGTTGGTTTAAAAGATTTTAAGGCTTCTTAACGGAGGTGAATTTACAGGGTGGCCGTCAGAGCCGAGTAGTGAAGTGTGACAACTTCTATTTATTATTTTTTTGCATTTTGTTGGTTGGGAGAGTTTAGCCCAGGAAAAAGATGGAACTCGGAACCAGAGAATTTCAGAGTAGCAGAGAGTTTTAGGGTTTGCTGAACTGGATAAATAACAGGACGTTTTAGAAAACAGCGCCAGGTGCAGTTTCTGCACAGGGCGTGTGTTCAGCTCTGCTTCCAGACCTGAGCCTGCCCTCGCCGCGTGGTGAGGAATGCATTTCAGAGCACGTTGTGGGGTCATTACCCTTAAAGTTTTCCTTGCCTTGGACGTCATGGAAGTGCTTCCACAGGAGGTGGGTTTGGGGGGAGCACCGGGCAGCCCCGCGGCTGCCATCAGCGGTTCCCTGCGGTGGGACAGGGGCAGGCTTTGCCCGCACGGAGCTGAGGCGTTGACGTTTTCCCTTGGATTTTAAATAAATTGCTTCGTACGTAGGCTTGGTTGTGACTCACACCCTTGGGCTGATGGCAGCAGCCGCGTGTTTGACTTGCGCTAAAATGAGGACAAAGCTCAGTTTAAGCCTTGAGTCACGTGTTAAAGATGTGGAAGAGCGAGGACGGGAGGGAAAACCAGCCGGGAGACGTGTCCCGACCCCGCAGCTCCCAACTGGGAGGTCAGAGAGCCTGCTCCTCCCGGCTCTGCACACATGCTCCTGGGCGGTATATTATGGCCCATCAGAACTAGGAACGGGGGCTTTCTGACACCAGAAAGGCAGAAAGTTGCCTTCTTGGTGGCACAAGGGCCTCGCCTCGGTGCTCTGCGAGATCTGCCTTTGAAACGGGAGTGGAAGTGGTGCCGTGGATGGTCTTTGATTCCGCGTCGACTTAAACGATGGAAAGCTGCACTGCTGGTTTTAAAAACCGAAACACCACCACAAAACCCAACTGGATTAAATGTGCTGGTTGAAGCTGGTCTTGTAGAACCGCGTGGCCGCTGCGGCGGGGCGGGGAGGTGCCCAGCGGGACTGGAAAATCTCTGTCGGGAGGTCTGAGGGGAGGAAGGGGAAAACAAAATGCAAACCCAGCAAGCCCGTGCCAAAGGAATGGGGGGACTTGACTTCAGATCCTTGCACTTTGACTTGACTTAATGAAAATAGGTTGTGAGGGTGTACAGGTCACTCAGAAACAGCTTGGAAATGACGAGGGACCTGAAAATACCTTTGGATTTGGGCAGGGGAGGCCTCTACCCTTACAGGCGGGCAGGGAGTTGAGGTGATGGGGTACAAAGGGAACACACGGGTCCCACGTTGAGCTGCTGCTTCTCCTCGCTCGGTGGCGGTCTCAGGTGGGGTGGGAGGAGGAGGAAGGCTGGGGAAGCCCTGGAAGGTCAGTTTGAACCCTGGCGCGGGCGGGCGGGCGCTCCGTGCTGACGCCAGGCGCGGTTTTAAAGCGTGGCTGCTCTGACTCCCTAGGAAAAACATCTCGTCTCATCCCTGCGAGGTCCCTCACAGAACGATGCTCGTGCAAGTCTTTTATAAAGCGAAAACTGAGCTGTGGCAGCAACCAGTGCATCCTGAGATCCCTGACAACTGCCTTGTAAAGTAATCTCAAAGCCCATCTGTCTTGACAGTGCCTCTTAATAGCTTACTAATAACGCTCCCAGATTTGCTGGAGCCCTGCTCGAGGTTCGGAGGGGTCTGCTCCGAGTGTGGTTTCCTGTGATGAAGCGAAATGCCCCCAGCCTGGGCACCTCCGAGGGTGTTTTCCGAGTGGGGAGGCAGCCGGAGCAGGCAGGGAGGGATCTCCTGGGCTCCCGGCAAAGGTGCTGCCTGTGGGGCAGTGCCCAGGAGTGCTTTGTGTTGTGGGGCAGCCGTGGGTTCATCGCCTGGACCCGTTCTGGCCTGGGTGATACGGGAGCTACTGAGATTTCGAAGAACAAAGTCATCGCATGGATTCCACAAGCGCATTTCCCAGCTCCATAAACACGGATTTTGCCGTTTCGTGCCTGTCGGCACAGACAAGGGGCCGTGTAATCCAGACGTAGGGCGCTGGGTTAAATCGTTGCGTGCTGCGGGCTGTCGAACCTCAGGTCTTGGTCGCCTGCTTGGGCAGGGGGAGCGCGGTTGCTCGTACAGACCAGCATGACTACCGAGCTGAAGGATGTTTTTAGTCTGAAGTAAAATAGCAACCGGGACGCTCGGCGCATACCTGGGCTTTAGTCATCGCCAAAGAAGGTTCCGTGTATGATCCTGACAGCTCCTCCGAAGGGCTGGGTGCCTCCGGAGAGAGGGAGGGAGGAGGTGGAGGGAGACGTGGAAGCAAAAAGCAAATGGAAGCGAAGCGTTTTGCTGGTGAGATATTTGAACGGTCAGTCTTACTCGGTGAACGTTTGGGAGGTGGCGTAGGCTCAGCCAAGCAAATGAAGACTCCTTGGGCTAAAAAGGGAACAAGATGCAGCGTCAGGCCGGGTTTTATGTTTAAAAAGCACTGACGTGCTGCCAGCACCAGGCCCTCCTCTCCGGCCGGCCTCTCCTCCCGCTCCCCAGGGTTAACCTGACGCCGTGTTAATCATTCCTAGAATGTCCTTTCAGGCAGGTTGTTTGTTTTCCCTCCTCGCGATGCGCGAGAGCGGGTAATGAAATTAATTTGCACACTTTGTGAGTTTGCAAAGCCGGCTCCAGCCACGTTGCCACGATACGGCGCCAGGTGCCGGCGGCTCCCGGGGCTCGTGTTTGCACAGCCGGGGCGACGGCCGCTGTCGCGGGCAAACAGACGTACCCAGCCGTGAGAAACGCTCTCGCCAAAGCCAGCACGGAGCGCGCGGGCCGTAAAACCCCCTTCCTCGGAGCGTTTTAAGCCCTGCCGATGCCCATCAGTTAAGCAGGGACACGGCCAAGTGAAGCGCCGAGATTCCAGCGTCGCTCCTGTGAGATCGTGGAGCTCGGGCAGCCGAGGAGCCCGCTGGGGAGTTCAGACGTGGTGTTGCACCCTTGTCTTTAAGTCATGAGTCCCGTATCCTCCAGCTCGAGGTGTCTGGGAGCACTGGGCAGTGATTCTCGGGGCCGGCCAGGCTCTGCAGGGCTGGTTTGGGTTAGGAGCTCGCTGGTCAGGCTGTGTGTCCGGGGCGGTGCCAGGGCTTCGCCGCGCAGAGGGTGGGAGCTGCAGCCCCCGGTGGTTTCCGTCTCGCTCGCCATTGCGCTTCGCTTGGAGGATAAAAGCAGTGTGCAGGCGTAGACCTGGCCGAGCAATTCCCCACCCTAATAGTCCACAAACACCCAGCCAGGAGCACCGAGGCTGTCACAGCCCGACGCTCCTGCCCTGCTCTCGAGGCTCCCCAGGGCGCGTGGCCGTGGTGCTCAGCGCGATGGTGCCGGGAGGACCGAAAACGTCTCCTTTGCCTGCTGCGATCCTGAGGAGGACACGTGTGCTGGGTGCCGGCCACGTCAGCCTGGCGCAGACCTGGGGGGCCGGGTATAAATAGCGCCGCTCCGGTTGTACCCTGCCTACCCGTATCCCACGCTCCAAGGTTTGGCTCTGCGGGTCCCTAAATGTGATATTTCGATCTGTCTGCAGGCTGCCTTTGGGCTGCTCTTAAGGCAGAGGCCACCTTTCACTTGTGCCTTCTGTTTTTTCTCCCCAGGGGTCGATAAACCTGACTTTGAACCCTCCCTTTCCTCCAAATTTTGCTGCCGAGCGCCGTGTTGTCACGTTGGGCTCAGCTCGGGGGAGGCAGGCGAATCCAGCACGCAGCTGGGAGACAGACCTTTCTATTTTAAGACAAGGAGGCGGCACAGAATCTGCTCTGCTCCCCTCCCCAACTTGCCACACGTATGTTTTGTCTGAACGTTGCCTTCTGGAAGATGCTCGGGCGAGGTGGGGACGTGCTGTGGGACAGGGACGTCGGCAGAGCCTCGCGCTTCCCAACAGGGCACGTGTCTGGGCGGCTGCTGAAACGCAGCTCCGCCGATTCTGCGGCGGCTTTGGAACAAATTATCTTGCAAGAGGCCTCACGTACACGTAACTTAATCAGGCTCGAGTCAGGAGGGGCTCTCGGGTTTTTTTTCTAAAGGGTGGGGGCCCACGTCCTCACGGAAACGATCTGTGAGAGCAGGGCCCGTTCTTGGAGCTTTCCATCACCGCCGCTCCGATGACACGTTCAACAATAGCTTCGCAGAGAAAATTGAATTCTCCCTATACGCGAATATACCCGTTTTGGTAAATGCATTCCTCTGTCTTTATGTACAATAGATCACCTTCAAAAGCGCCGTGATTTGAGAGATGGAGGTGGAGGAAGCGGAGAGGAGGGGGAGGTTGCGGATTTGTGGAGAATTAACCTTGATTCGGTTCTTGGCAAAGCCGCCGCAGGGCTGTGCGGTGCCCAGACCTTTCCTGCCGTCCCTTGGAAGAGGACGATGGCCACTTTGTTCTTCATATGTCACGGCCGGGATCCTTGGCAGGGTGCTGAGCTGGGCGTGAGCCTCCTGCCGTCGGGCGGGGACCCTGCCGGCACCCCCACGAGGAACGGGAAAACCAGGGGGGGAATTTGGCTCCTCAAACGAGCCGAGCAGAAGCGACGAAGGCAGTGAGCAAGGTGCTTCTCCCCGCACACCTGGCAGCCTGCGGCAGGGTTCACTTGGAGAAACTCACGCTTTAGGGTATTTGATTTTTTTCCCACGTTGGCTGCAGCACGCGGAGCCTCGCGGAAGCCGCAGCGAGATTTTTTTTCCCTCCGTCGTGCAGGTTGTTGAACAGCGGCGCGGCGGTGGTCTGTCGTCGGCGGGCGCACGGCTCCAGGCGGAGCTCTGCTTCCAGCGCGGGCTGAAACAATCTGGGAAAATCCACCCTTCTTAGCAGCACCTTGGAGCTCGGGGACCCGCGGTGGTTTTTTAAGTACCACGAGAAACGTGGTGATGGTTTGGCTCCGGTGGCCCAGAAGACGCGTTGGCGGTTCCGAGGCGTGTGTGGGGCCAGCTCCGGGAGCAGCACCCTGCGCGGGGCTGTCGTCCCCCCTCCCAGTTCCTTACAGACTTCTCAGTTTAATGCAAGTTTAATCTTTTCCGTATCTTGAAGGAGGATGTCGCGTGAGCTCGGTGCTTTGCTGGGAGTACAGTGGGTGTGCAGCTTCAACACGTCCTGCGCCGGGTTTTGGTGGCCAGTGACACCTGCAAGCGCTGAGGGTGGGACGTCCTGTCTGCTCCCAGCCCTGGGTTCGTTACAGGAGAAGGAAACTCCTTCGGAGCAGGAGCCGGTTGAGGAGCCTTGGGTATTCTCAAGTTTTCCCAGGCTCGGGGTCAGAAGCGCCGCGCCTGAAGCCTGTGCGGAGCCCTGGCAAATGTTGGCTGGAGAGAGCTTCCAGCCTTGGAGGGGCCTCCCAGGTCTCCTGCCCCACATCTCCGCTGCAAGGCAGGTCCTTGCCAGCGCTGGGTCAGGATTGCCCTTACTTTGTGTTTCTGTGTTGGGGAGTGAATAAAACTTTTGAGGGATGTGTTGATCGATGGTTTGAGGGGCCAGTCTGGCCCTTCTGTACCTGAAGTCTTATGGTAGTGTGGAAAATCTTGAGCATCCAAGCTTTCGCTCTCTTCCCTTCTCTACCGGAACGATACTTAAAGGTTTGGGGTTTTTCTGGTTCTGTACAGGTTCTTTTTTAAGTCTGTCTCTATTCGGTTCTTGCCCTTAAAAGCCGCCAGTAGCGTGGCAAACAGACGCTAGTTTTGCTGCAAAGTGGTGTGTATATGGCTAAAACATCGATCTCCGTTGAAAAGGAGAAAGAGGCAGGTGGCCAAAATTAAACTCCTGGCCTTGCAGATGGCAAAGAAGAGTAAATCAGTGAAGTTCTGTGTTTGCTTTTTCCCCCGAAGCCTGATGCCTTCAGGGCCCCTGCCCGGAAAGTGGTGATGTGTGAGATTTGTTCTGTCGCCTCGTCCTCGCTCCTAAACTCAACAAAAATATCCCTGAGGTTCCCACGCTTGGAGGAAGCTCTGTGTGTTTGCGGTGGGCACGAGGATGCTGAGCCGGGGAGAGGGAAACCGGGAAGAATTGTGCAAGAGCGGGGAGGAAATGTTTTGCTGAGGTTACCACGGTCTTTTCATGCTCGCAGCTGGGAGAAGATGTTACCCGGCTCTTGCGAAATCGTGGACTGAACACGAGTTTGAAGGCAGACGTCCCGGAGCATTTCTTCCAATCTGCCAAGGCTCGAGTGGGGCTTTCGGGAGGGTGTAGCTTGGTGCAGACCTCCCACACGAGGGTCTCCTCGGCTTGAAGGATCTGGTGGCACCTTTTGCAAAATCTTTTTTGGTTTCTTTGTTTCTCACCTAATCAATGCCCTTGGTCATCGTCTCCTCTTGGGTTTAAGCACTTACGTGTAAGTCACGTAGGTTTCTTTGGGCTAAAAGCTGGTCTTTGTCTTATCCTTTCACGTATTGAGGCATGGAGTGAGCAAAATTGGACAGGGCTAGAGCGAAAAGCTCATTTGGGGTTTTACTGCGGTGTGTGTGTACGTTATTTACGTGTGAGGGTTTGCCCGTGCACGTCCGTGCACGTCCGTAGGTATATGCAGAGATATACACGAGGAATATGTAGCGTTTATTTAATTAGAGCAACCTAAACTCACAGGAGCGGGTAAGATCTGCCTGCTGCGCCCCAGCCCCGCTGCGTTACGTCAGCGCGGATGCCGCGTTCCCGGAGGCGAGCGAGGCGCAGAGTTATTGGCGATTTAGTCACGTAACGGAGACGCCTGTGCTAATTTAGGCGGCCGAAAATAAGCACGAACGCATTCTGCTTTCTGATACCTTCCCGAGCCCTCCCTTTCGGCAGCTAAAGCAGCAGATGGGGCTCGCCGGAGCTTTCTGCGGGAATGGCGTTCGCCCCGCAGCCTCCCCTCGGGACGAGTCGCTCGTGCCAGGAGTGGGAAGGTGGAAGGGGCGTGGGCAGGGAGCGCGGAGGAGCCTCAGCCTGGCCGAGGACGGAGCCGAGCGTGCCACCAAACCCTGCCAACCTCGGTCCCTGGGCTGCCACCGGGACGGTGGGGTTGGTGCCGCAGCTCGCTGCCACGGCACCGCCGGTCGCTGCTGCTTCATCTGTTGCCCTCACGTTCGCTGTGAGCTAAGTCAGCATCAAGGACGGGGATGGTCAGGAATCGTCTGTGCCAACACGTTCCTCTGTCTTGAAAATCGGGCTTGGCTCGTTTTTGAGGTTTGGCTCACGCTGGTGAACCCCTTGAGCTGCCCGTCAGCAGAGCAAACCGCGGCCGGGGCTCCCCGCCGGGCACGGGGCGGCCCGAGCCCCGAACCGTCCTGGGAACAGAGCGGGTCCTGCACATTGCTGGTGTTTGTCAAATTTTACCAGAATAGAGCAGCCCTGGGGAACTGACGTGGTTCCCCGCTGGTGGGATGTCCAGGGCGGGCGCGAGCCCTGCGTGCCGCGGAGGCTCTCCCCGCCTGCGTCGCGGTGAGCTGGGGGTGAGCTCTGCGCTCCTCGGTGCTCTCAGCTCCTTGGCGTTGGGGTTCGTTCCCGCTCTCCGTGTGCAGGTTTGCCTGGGCTGCATTTTTTCCTCTTACACGCACGTGACATGCCAGGCGCTGTGCAGCCTGCTTAATTAGGGAAGTATTCCCTCCTCCCCCCGATCCGAAGCAGCAGTGGGAATATCTGAGCGGGTTCATCGCTGTTCTGAGGAGGCTGATGTGCACGAAGTCTGGCAGATCGTTGTGTTGGCACACGGGGTTCCAGCTTTTCCCTGGTTGAAGCCTGATGGTTTCTGGTCGGAGAGGAGGTGGGAGAAGTGTGGAGTCTCCCGTCTCTGGTAGGTTTTGATCCGAGCTGGCGATGTGGAGCCATCCACAGTCATACTGGGGGGACACCAGGGTGTGATCAGCTCTTCCACAGACTAACGACGGAGCGGCGAGGCCGAAGGCTGCTCCAAAAGTTTCCTCATCGCAGCCCATCCCGGCTCCCAGACCGCAGCTCGGAGAAGCGACTCAAACAACAGTTTTGTAACCTTGGCCGGGAACCAGATCATCCGCGGCATCCAGAGATGGAGCAATATCAAGAGGCAGCTGCGTATGGATAATTGAGGGAAGGGTTTGTGGGAAAAACTGCTCCTGGAGAAACCACACAGGCGGAGCGGTTGCTTGTGGTTGCAGGGTGCTGTCAGGGCTCGCTTTTATTTCGGCCTCCGTGTATCCCGAGAACGGTCCCAGCTGGAGTGTTCTGAATCACGGGGCAGTTGGGCAGAAATTTCCAAATATAATCTTATTAAATAACAACAGCGTAACAGAAAAACTTTAAAGGGTTGTCATGGTTCGAGACCGTTGGCCTGGTGCTGGGGCAGGAATGGGCACGGGCAGGTTACCTGGGTAGGGGTTGTGGTTTCAGTTTAAGCCCCTTCGCGGGGGTGGTTTTGTGTAGAGAGTCATCGCCCCGGAGCCGTTGGGCAGTTGGACTTTGACGGAGCCCAGCGAGAACTCGAGCGTTGTCGCGACCGTGGTTCTTGAGGCTGTGGGTGCAACCGCTCGTGGGGCCGAGCTGCTCCGTTGTGCTGTTTTCTGCAGGTTCTAACAAACGTCCGATTCACAAATGATCAAAACGCTAATAGCTGCTCTAATTCGTGTTCCTGAGCCTGCTTGGCTGGCGCGTATTCGAGAAGGCAGCGAGCCTCTCCCGAGCCCCACGCAGATCCCTCCAGACGTGAGTGGTTAGAGGCGTTTCGGGAGGACGGGAAGCACCGTGGGTCGGGGTGAAATAAATACTCGAGAAAGGACGGTTGTCGCGGGGGCCGGGTGCTGGTTTTGAGAACGGGAGAGAAGGAACCGTGCAAAGAGGTGAAGAAAGATGTTTCATCTCTAAGAAGTCCTGGTAAGGAGCGATGTCCCCCCTCAAAAGCAGGGAAGAAGAAGATCCCAAGTTCCCCAGGGGAAAGAAAGAAGCTGCTGAGCTGAAGGTGCTGCGAAGCTGGGGTAGCCCCAGCCACGAGGGCAGGCTGGCGTGCCTTCAGAGCGGGGACATGCAGAGATCTCTCCGTTTCCCTTGGTTGGGCTGTAAGAATTAGCACCTCGTGCTGCGCTATCATTAATAACTAATCCTGGTGATCGGGCTGCGGAACCGAGCGCACCTGTGTTTGCACTGCGGCCTCCCAGGGCTCCGCTCGGGGCTTCTCCACCCGCCCCGGGCACGGCTGGACTTTACCCTTCCGGGGCCGAGCTGGAGCACAAAGAACTATTGTTCCTTGTTCCTTGGGCAGTTTTAGGTGCTGATCATGAACCGTGTGGGCCTCCCAGGCAAAGGGAGAGCTGGTGAGGAGCAGGTCCCCGGTGCTGGGAGCGTGTCGGTGGAACGGCGCCGAGCAGGACGCCGGAGGTGGCGGTTGTGGACGCGCAGCCCGTTGGCGACCGACACCGTCATCGGAGCGTGGGCTCGGCAGGTGCCAGCGTAGCGCAGAGCTCCGGGACTGCAGTGTCTGTGACAGACATCTCGGTGGAGGTCTCAGCAGGGTGATGGGCGTGGAGGCTCGGCATGTTGAAAGACCTCAACGCCTGTCCCGTCCCACCCAACCCCGTTTTCCAGTGCTAGGGGTGAGGGATTGGGTTTTGGCCGTGCTCTGTGCGAGCGGTGATTTTAGATTTGAGGGCCCCCATTTTCCTGGGACAGAGTCCTCGAAAGGAGCCTGAGGTTTTGAAGTGTTCGTGTTTCAGTGGGGGCTTGTCCATAATCCAACCTTTTCAGACCAAACAAATGTGTTGGATTTGTGCAAATAACGTCTGCGCCTCTAATTGCTGTCCTTGCGCTGGAGTTTTTTTGTAATGGGTAAGAGCCTCCAGCCAGCTTTCTTCTTGTTGTCTGGCATTTAAAGAAGTCTGCTTGATCTTTTTTTATTCTCAAGCTGGTGGGACATGGGCAGTCTCCAAGGCACAGATCGCAGGCACGAGCTAATTTGTTGTGGCTTTGGGTAGAGATGGCAGGAGGGATGGGATGGGATGGGATGGGATGGGATGGGATGGGATGGGATGGGATGGGATGGGATGGGATGGGGCGGGCAGCCTGTGGTGCAGGGAGAGCTGGGTAAAGCTCTCATTCCACCTTGGATAAACATCTGGAAACATTCAGGACCTCGGCGGTGTTTGTGTTTTCTTGTCGCAGATGCGGACATTGCGCGCAGTGCCCATGGGGGCAGGAAGGGTAGGGGTAGGGGGTTTAGATGTGCGCCCAGCACTGTTGGGTTTAGTAACGAGGAACCTTCTCTGCTGTCAGGGTTGGTGTTGGCTGCCCGGGGCTGAGTCTGAGCTCTGGCCCCATACATCCATGCCTGTCCCAGTTTGCCCACCGTCTTCTCCGGGAGCCCCGTCCTGGCTAACGGGTGTGACTGGTCCCACGCTGCCTCCCAGCCAGCCCCACGGGGCCAAGCGTGGAACCAGCAGTGCCCTCCTCCTCCTCCTCCTCCTGCTACAGCCCAAAGGGACAGATCCCCCCTCCCTTCCCTTCTGGTCCCTCTCGGGACCACTGCCTTTTGAGGTCCTCCACAGAAAAATGTTTGGTCTCAGTGTGTGGCTCTGGCTTGCCCTGCCTTTGGCAAAATAAAAAACATTTTTGGCCGGTTCCTTGCCCCAGAGAGAGGAGGATCGTGTGCGGGGCCGAGACCGGCTCTGCCTCGCTGCGCACGGCTCCAGCACCGCTCCCGGTCGTGCTCCTCGTGATCCTGTTTCTCCACCCTCCTGGGGGGTGCCCAGGGACCCCGACCCCCTTGTCCGCCAGCGGCCAGGAGGGTCCCAGCCCTGGCGTTTGCTTTTCCAGCTTTCTCCTGCAGGCAAAGCCGTGGGTGCGGTGCTCGGGGCTGGGACCGCCGTGACCCTCCCTGCCAGTGCCTCCAGCCATCCCCAACGGTCGGGTCCCAGGGTGGACCCCGCTCCCTGTAGCTCCTTCCCCAGGGGACCCGCGCCGAGGGGCCGGCGAGCGCCGGGGCGGGTGTCGCACGCAGCCGGGCCCTGGCCGCTGGCCAGGGGTAAACAGCTCCTTTGTTTTTCCGGAGAAGCGTGAGGGATTATATTCTGTTGAGCTCACTCGGTCTCCCACTTGCGATTGTGCGGCGGGCGTGTAATCACCTCGCTCAAGGAGCTTAGTTAATTGTTTACAAAACAGGGAGGGTGGTGATTGTCTCCTGGTTAGGGAGGTGAGGTTTGAGAGAGGGGCGTCGTGGAAAAACGGGTGATGATGGCTTGTCCAAGCTCCCAGAAGAAGAGGGATTGAAGCCAAACTGTGATTCTGCAGCCCGAGATCCGCGACTTTGGAAGGCTCGACCGTCGCTCCCACGAGCCGGGGGAGAGACAGCTCAGACAGCTCTTCCGACGCGGGAATTTGTGCCTCCCCTCTGACTCTTATTAAATGTGCTTAAAAATGAAACGAAGACGGGGCCGAGCGTTGTTGGTGATTGTTGTGCAAATGCAATACTCCCTCCAAGCTGTTAAACAGGCCAGTGCTCTGTTTACACGGAGAGGCAGCCAGCTTTCCAAGTGTAATGAGTCAGCGAGATGAACAGAAGGGCTGCGGAATTAATCTGCCGTCCGTCTGGCCTTTTCTCAGTTAAACGGGTTTCTGAAGCTCCACGTGAATAGGTACCTACCCCGCTTACAAACGGCCGCAAAGACGTCGGGAGCGAGCGGAATTTTTTTTGAGAATAAACTGATGGCGTGCAGGCCGCGAAACGGCTTGAGGGAGGCGCTGGAAACGCCGCGGTTTTAATTTTTGTGGCTGGTGATGGTCGGGAGCGGAGCATGCCCCGGTCCCAGCCGTGCCGGGCCCTGCGCTTGTGAGCGGCGTGAGCGAAGCCGCCCGTTTTTAATATCCTTTGCGAAGCGCAGATGAATTTCCGTCGCCCGGCACGCCGTCTGCGCTTCCACCTCTTGGGTTTGCAGCGGGTATCGAAGTGAATCGGTTCGGGTGGCCGTCTCCTCTCTCCTGCCAGGCACACGCTCAGGCACTTGCTCGGTTCTCCTTTACCTGCTCCTGAAGGAGCACCCGCAGGTGAAACCGAGGGGCAAAAGCTCGTAAACTTTACGAATTGGTTCGTGCCGGCTGACGGAGCCGGGCTCTCAAGGCTGTTCTCAAAGCTGCTTCTAGAGGGAGCGATCGTGGCGGCCGGGACCCCTCGGGCTGCGGAGAACAACGCTGTCGGCGCAACCCCGGTGTTGGCAGAGCCACGCTGTTGCGACACGGGACGTCCCGGTAGCCGGCAAACCCCCGCCTGGGTGCGCGGGAGCGCCGAGGCCGGCGCTGATGGCTCTCGGCCGCAGGGTTTGCGGGCTCCAGCCTGCCGGTGCCGGCCGAGCTGCCTTTTTAAGGCGCTGTTTCCAGCCGGCCCGTGCGGTGCTTGAGCTTTGGCGCCCGTGCTGGGCCGCGGGCCCTCCGGGTGACGAAGAGCAGAAACGCGGAGACGTGGATTTCTGCAGTCGTCGCCTCGCGCTGACGGAAGCTTTTCTTTCTCCGTTTTCTCTTTATGGCCATGCTGGCTTGGCACACTGAGTTTTCCACCTTTCCTCCCTCCCTGCAGGGAGGAGGAGGGCTGAGCAACCTTCTTGTGGCTTCGCCAGCTCAGGTCCTTTCCTCAACGCGAAGAGGCCTCAGTCCCCGGAGTCTCCCTTCCCAAACCCGGGTAACCGTCCTCCTGCAGCCCGGGTGAAGGAGCTCAGGCGGAGGATTAGCCTTGGAGAGCTCAGGCTCCTGCCGAAGACGTCTTTGCACCGTCTGGGGATTTGTACTGCTGCGGCCCTGCGATGGGGCCTGTGAATTTTTCTTTTTAAAAAAAACCCCAAACCCACAAACCAAGCCAAAAGGCGCTAAAGCCTCTGAAGCGTAAATGAAACATTTGAATTCTGAAGGGATTTCTAGGGAACTTCTAAAACACGAGGCTGATGGAAGCACCTCTCTGGCATTCCTCCAACCTTTCACCCCCTGTGCAAGGCCTCCAGCACCCGGCGAGGTGGTGCCGGGCTCTCCCGCTCCTGCCCGGGCCGTGGTTCAAGGTCCACGCTGCTTTGTCCCCAGCCCCGGTCCCGAGCAGGTGGGAGGGTTTGGCTCCTCTCCTCTGTTTTCTTTCTCTCTCCCCGCCCACAGAATTCCCATCCCGTGATGGAGCGCTGCGTGACTTCGCTCCTGGACGGTTTCCTGCGATTGTAGCTCTGCAGAAACCCGGGCGCTGTTCGGAGAAGTTAATGGGTGCAGTGTGTAGCCTTGTCAGGTGGCAATTAGCCGGGGAAGGAGTTTTCACATGGTGCCTGTTTATGCCGTTTGAGCGTAAGCACGACGAGACCTTTTGCTGCAGGGATCGCTGTGGGTCGCTTCTCCGAGACAGACCATTGCACGGATGCTTTTCCGCCTCTGGTCTCGGGAGAGGAGATATTTTTGTTCACCTAAAAAAGGCCTTGGCTTTCAGCTGGTGTTTCTGATCCCTGGTGCAGCTCCTGCTTCGCTGTGTTTCAGAAGTCAGTTGTCTTTTCAGCCCTGTAACCAGGCAACCCATGGCAGGAGCAGAGGGAAGCGCTTTGTTATACTCCAAATTGTCTTACCTAGGCCGAGACGCGGCGGCAGCGCCGGTGCCGGGGCGAGCAGCCCGTGGCAAAGCCCTCCGGGCAGGCTGTACCCCCTTGGCGCTTTCTGGTCTCGTCTCACAACAGCGAGATGTTCCAAAAGTTGCGTTTTATAAGTCAGTTTTGTGGTTTAGCCATCTGTGCATCGGTCCTGTGAGCGTCGGGGAATTCAGTGTGACAAACTTGGGGGGGTTCCCTGCCCCAGACACAGACCCGAGGGGTCCATCCCTGTGTCACCACACTCCAGAGAACCTTTATGCAGTCTCGAAGCGATGCTGTAGATGAAGAACAGGAGGGGCGTTGCTCTCTGTTTGGGCATGATCACTTCTGGGCTATCCCTTGCACGTGAAACAAGTCGTGTCTGCAGCTGCAGGTCCCAACTCGCCTCCGGTGCCACGGGCGGCAGAACCCAGCAGCGGTTTTGCCCGCTCGGGTCCGCAGCACGCGGCGTTTGGATGTGTTCTGCCGGCCTGGAGTTGCTGCGAACGAGTTTGGTGGGGGCTTATCCCCATGGGAAGTGTCTCGCCTTTCCCCCCACCCAGTGGAAAGATCCCTTTGAGGTGTCTGACTTCTCTTTTCCTCTCTCTAAACAGACGGTTGATGATGAGGCGATGGCAGCATAAATGAAGATCAAGTAAGGAAGGCAGAACGATGCCCAAGGGTGGGTGTTCTAAAACACCACAGCCAGAAGATTTCTCTCTCAGCAACGACATGGTGGAGAAACAAACGGGGAAAAAGGTAAGGTCTTTGGTTCGCTTGCCTTCCTTTGGGGACTCCCCACCTTGTGGCCGGTGTCCTCGAGCCATGGCACTGTTTTGTGGGGTAGGAGGTTACAGTGGGCTGTCATCACCGGAATTAAATCCGTGTGTTGGCTTTTGACCAGCCGATGGGGTCTGCTTTATATCTGGGGGGCTCCAATACTTCCTGGGAAGCGCTGCGGCTGCAGAGACCCGACCCGGCCAGGCAGTGTTGGGGGGCAGAGTGCTTTGGAAGATTCTCTTCTCTGAGTACTGTGCATTTTGAAGGCTTTCTACAGTAAAGATGTGGCAGGACCAAGCAATGCAGCGATCTTGGAAGCACGTGCTGTGCGAGGGAGGAGTTTCTCCTCCTCCTCCGGCTGTAAATGCCGCGTCTGTGTCGGACTCGGCTGCTCTTCCTTCACGCAGAAGTCTGGGCTCTGAGCGTGGCCGGAGCAGGACCCGGCGTGTGAGCTGCTGTGCTGAAATTGCTGCTTCTGGGGTTTGTTTGAGGTGTTTAGGTTTTGACTGGGCTCGAGGTGAGGTTGCTGAGATGAAATGTGAGTTTAAGGATAAATAAGTTCATACTTCTCTTCAGTCTCAGATTCTCGTTTTGCTCCCGACTCAAGCTCTGCCTTCTCTCATTCAGCTTTCTTCTAATCCTTCTCGGTGTCGGTGGTTTCCAGTAAATAGCTGTGTAGACAGCTGTGTCCGAATGTTACCTTTAAATAAAAACTAAAACCTACGTCTACTGTATTCTGCGAAGGAAGCAAATACCATCCACTTTCATCTCCTTGCTCCAGTTTCTCTGCCTTCCCCCGGGAGTTTCTGCCAGGCCGCGGGAGCTGAAGCTGAGCTTTGTGGGCACCGGCGATGTCGTGTCGCTCGTTCTGTCACTTCCCCTGCAATCCCGCCCGTGGCAGGTGGGAAACGAGGGAGATGACAAAAAACCAGCAGGAAAATGCCAGGCAGGCACTCGAGTGGTCTGGTGGGATCCGTCCCGTTGCTTTTCCGTGTTGCCTTGCGTGCACGGGTCCAGTTTGGGGGCTTCTGGAACCAGGGTGGTGCAAGACCCAGGGAATGGGGCTGCGGGGGGTGACACAGCCGTTCTGTCACATCGGGAGATGCCAGCATTTACCCTGGGAAACGAGGCTGAGCCTTTACAGGGTGTGTAAAGACAGGGTTTTGTCTGTGCTGTGTAAGAAGCTTAATGTCGGCGCAGGTGCTTCGGGAGGGAGAGGGTGGGTTATAATATGAATCAGTTCCCATTTTATTTCATCCACTCGCGGCAGCTTAAAGGCTGCCTGTTATTTACAGAGCAGGTTTGCTGAGCGGCGCTAGGGACGCCGGGAGCTGGAGTTATCTCCCGCTGGCTAAATAACTAGGACACAAATAATTTTATGCTTCCCATTCAGAGGCGTCGGCGCAGACCTGCGGAGAGTGGTATCGAGTGAGGGCGGGGAAGAGCCTTTCTGCTCGCTCGATTCAGGTCTTCTCGACGCAGGAGAAACTCGCCGGCTCTTGTCCTCGGGGGACCAAGCTGGGATCCAGCCGAAGTGGCCAAAGGACATGGCGCGGCCCCGTTTCCAGTTGACTCTGGAGCATGAGCTGGGGCGGTGACTCAGGGTAAAAGCACTCCGGTCGTCAGACCTCCTCCTTCCAGACGCTGTTGTACCTGCCCGTCAAGCAAGCCGCTGCCTTTAATTTATCTCGCCCTCGTCAACACTTTCAAAGGCCCGAGCCTGTGACTTTGGCACGCGCTGGCCGGCAGAGCCTCGCTGGGGCAGAGCCCGTGCCGTCCCGAGGGGCCCTGGCGATGAAACACAGGGCGAGCAGCAATAGCTGCGTGGCCAGTTCACCATTTTCCTCTCCATGTCGCCTTCGTTCGAGCAGTTAACGAGGCTGTACATGTTCAGGCTCCGAAGCTCGGGCACTGCAGGGTGCTCAGTGGTCCCCGTGCTGCGGGAAACGCCCACCGCGTTCAGCTGCGGCCAGGCTGGCGGGGACGCTGCCCGTTCTGCAGAGGGCTCATGGGTTTTTTTGGAAGAGGACGTGAGCTGCTTTCGCTTGTGGAGCTGATTACAAGAGGGAACTCCTCCCAGCTCTCTGCTCCGTGGGGGGGACCTGTTACCTGGTGAGAAGAAGCGACGCGGTTTAAAGACCAACAGCGTCGGATGCTTCATCCACTTTGCCGCTGTGGAGCGACGAGCTGTTTCTGCCGGAGTTAGCGGAGGCGGCGGCGCGGCCGGCCGGGCCCTGCCAGCCTTATATGGCTGCACACAGGCTGCCCGGGGCGGGGGCTCCTTCTGGTTGAGTTCAGTCTGAAGGGTTTCGTGAAAGAAAAAAAAAAAACAGAAATGCATGCCATATATGAGTAATTCTCCTTTCTGGTGTGGATCTGCAGATCCCCATACCAGAAGCAGATTACTCATGACTTCAGCTGAGCAGAGCACCGCAGCAAGAATTATATCAGTTGTCGAAACCGTTTCCTGATGTGCCTGGGACTGCTCGCCGCGTGCTTGCACCGTGTGCTCAGAGGCCGCCGCGGAGGATTTTGTCTCTTTATGGGGAAATGCTCCCACTCGCGTTGTCTAAATTGCATTTTTGCCACAGGGGTTGAACCAAACGCCAGGCAGAACAGCGCTTGATCCCCGCTTGTTTTTTGCTTGTAGGATCTAGCAGAGGTTCAACAAAAGCTTTCGCTTTTTCCCCTTCCTCTTTTCCCAATTTCAGACAAGGCAACCTAGCCCTTACTTCTCAATTCTTCTTGAAGCCTGTCAGACCGTTGAGGCTTTCCTGCGCCGTGCATACGAGGGCACTGGATGACTCAGGTGCTGGGGGGCGGCCGTTTCGGTGAAGATGTGCCGCCCGTAGACGTCGCAGGGTGGGATTTCTTATAAACCTCGGACACGGGCTTCAGCTCCAGGTGTTAAACGTTTTATTGTGGTGTCGATAACGACACAAATTCAGAGTTTTGAAACCGTATGCGTGTTGTGCTCTGAGTTTGCAAAAGCTACAAGGCACCCAGATTTAGGGAACACCGGGGTTTGGTTTGCACCACGTCCACGGTGCTCTCTGGGTCAAATTGTGCCCGTCCCTTTGTGTAACACCGGGCGAGAACCCTTCCCTCCCCACCCCGGCACAGACCCGTTCAGGAAACGACTCGCTGCTGCCTGTATTAGCGCGGGGAAACTCCCGCTCTCGCCACATTTGCTTTTTGCAGCGTGGGTTGCTTTGCCTGTGGCAGGAGCTGGCTGTGCCAGCTGGGCGCGGGACATCGCTTGGGGACACGGGCGGCGGAGCCCTCGGTCCTGCTGGGCTTCTCCTCCCAGACTGCCAGCGCTGGATTTGCTCGTTGGTGCTTACTTGTTACCAGCGTTGCAACCTGACATCCTTGTGACTCGTTTGGGGAGAACAAAGGGCTTCGGGGATTTCCGTGGCTGGTAAATGCAAGCCTTTGCATAAGCCCCTGGGATGTGAGTCAGGTTTTGTCGGTGCCGAAGCGAAGGTACGGCTCCGGCGCAGCTCTCGGGGTGTGTGTGTGGGCACTGAGAGCACAGCCCTGCTGCCTGCGGCTCCGGCGGACGGAGGAGGAGGAGGAGGCTGCAGATGCACGGCCCAGCCTGTAAAGCGAGCTAGAGACTCGCTCAGCTCTGCTGGAAATGCAGATTTCTTTGCATGGGTTTCTAAGTGGCTCTGCCTTGCACAATTCTGCATCGAGAAGAGTTAGGTGTTTGGTTTTGCTCTGAGAACTGACAGCGAGCCGGTCTGGCTGGAGCTCTGCGTGAGGGGGAGACGCGGCTTTCGGTTGCATGTGTCAGAAGTGACCCGGGCAGGGTCTCTCTGGCTCATCAGAGATCTTTGTCACACAGGAGGGGTTGCCAGTTGAGCTTTCCCGCTCCCCACGCTGCGTGTGTGCCCTACACGGGCGCCGCAGTCGCCCCGGGGCCAGCCCCTCCTCGGCTCGTGCTCCAAACCGCGACGGCCGACAGCAGCTTGCGATGCCTCTCGTAACTGAAGGCGGGTGGGCTGAGGTGGGTGATTCGAATGGTAAATCTTACTAAGACCATAACGTGACAGGAGGGGATTTTCCCCGAAGTCACGGTCGGCTGTCTGCCCCTTGCCAGAGCAGCTTTTATTCGTGCCTGCAAAGGGGAGCTTGTTTTGGTCGCTGAGCTCTTGGCAGCACCCCTGTTCCCCAAACTCCCTCTCTCAGCCGTCGAGAGCCCCAGGCCTGTCTTACGTTCGTGCAAGTTTCTCTGCCACATCGATTAATTTGGATTTGTTCTTTGTTTGAAACCTGGTTCCCATGAGTCGGGGCTTACTTTAAACGTAGGAAGACCTAAAAATGAGAACAGCTTTTACTCAAGAAAAGGACGACATTCTTCATTACAAGGATGGAAATAACTAAGGAAGTAAAGCTGAGAATAAGAAAATGAAAAGGCACGTTGCTTTCAGGAAGACCGCTCTCCAAGCTGCCTTAATTTCTCCGCGGTGGTTTCACCGTCCGTTGCCGCAGGCATCCTCAGCAGGTCGCTGCTTTCCAGGGCGGGGAGCAAAGTTTGGATCTTCCTCGCTCCAATTAGTATAAAAGGTTATCGCTGTGCTGCTGTACAAATTAATCTTCAGAGCGGTGCCGGGACTGCCGCCACTTCCTTTGCTCCTTAGTGTTTCATTTTTGCTGAATTTACTGGATTAGCAGCTCGGAGCGTTGGGGCAAACGCAACCGAAGCGTTGCCCGAGCGTGCCCAACGCGGTCGTCTCCGCGCCGGGCTCACCCTCGTGTCTGGGAAGGGTTTCTCCCTAATTCCTCTGCTCTGTCTCTCTTCCAACACGGAGCTTTGAACACCGTTGCAATAACTTTCTAGAATAAGTTGCATTTTTACCCATCCTGTGCTATTTCTTATTGCCGCCCCTGCAGAGATTTTGTGCTCTTGTCCCACGCCCTGACTTTCCAGGGTAAATACTGTTGGGCTGGTTGTTGTCTTGAAGTGCAGTTGGAAGTTTTTTGGGGGGAACGCTGGGTCCACATCTCCGCAGGCGTTGTTACCCCCGGGGAAGATGATGCTTCGCGCGGCGCCAGCCCAGCCTAGCGGGGGCTCGGCACTGACGTGGGGCCGGTGGGGTTTGAGGGGAGCGTTGCTGGTCGGAGCAGCAGCTGGCGAGAGAAGCGGCACCATTTGTCATTGCAAACTATTTTTGTGCACGCCAGAAAAAAAAAAAAAAAAAAAAGACAAAACCCAGAGTGTTTAAACGAAACGCTGGCGTGTTTACTTTGGCTGACGTGCCTTCGTCCCGCCGCTCCCCTGACTCCCGTGCCGAGGAAGGGCTCTCGAGCAGGGCTGCCCTTCTTGGGGCTCCGAACGTGCCTTGGCTCCCTCCAGCCGCAACAGCCACTGTCACGCAGGTTTGTTGAGCTCGCGTTACCAAAAAAGGGATTTCCCCGACCCGCTGGAGCTGCGGGCGAGAGGGGCTGAGCATCCAATGATAGGACAAGGGGTAATGGGCTGAAACTGGAACATAAGAGGTTCCGCTTAAACTCGAGAAGAAACTTCTTCTCAGTGAGGGTGACGGAGCCCTGGCCCAGGCTGCCCAGGGAGGGTGTGGAGTCTCCTTCTCTGGAGACATTCAAGACCCGCCTGGACACGTTCCTGTGTAGCATTATCGAGGCGTTCCTGCTCTGGCAGGGGGATTGGACTTGATGATCTTTCGAGGTCCCTTCCAATCCCCGACATTCTATGATTCTATGATTCTATGAAGGGGACGGGCGAACGGACCCTGTCGGTCCGAGCGAAGGGTTTCTCGTGGATCCGCGGGTGAAATCTGGTCGCCAGACAGAAGCTGAGGAGGAGGAAGGAGCGTCAAGCGCGATGATGACAACGTCTCGTGACTCCTGGCACGGGAGCCACCTGCCCGGGTGCTGAGCCCGCCGCAGACAGCGTGACGGGGCTTCTCTGAGCAAGGGAATTGCTGTTAGGTTTGCTCGTTGGAGCTTTCCAGCGATGGCCTTGCCCGATTTAATGTGTTGAGATCCGTTTTATTTATTCTAACTTTATATCTGGGTTTTGCCAGGTTATTGAAATCAGATCTATCACAAAGCTGCTCGTTCTGGCTTTGTTTTTACAACATTGGCCCCGGGTTCAACCCAGAAGCGCTTGCTTGAAACAGTGCTTTGTCTCAAATACAAAAACCCGCGAGTGTGGGACTCCAGTCTGTGCGTATTCTCAGCATTCTGAGCTCCTCAAGTCTGGGTTCTGTACCAGCTGTTGCTGTTCATGTGAAAAGTCTTGCCCGTCTCAGTACATGGTAATTTTGTCTTGCTCAGGATGTTTCTTCCAAATCTCCCCGGGCTGCTGCTGTCGAGCAGAGTCCCCGGTGTCGCCGCCTTCACCTCGCCACACGTTAAAATCCAAACCAACCCGACTAAACGAGGCTGGTACAAAGCACCATAGGTCCGCCTCACTTTCCGTGCTTTTATGCAGCACCAGTAGGTTTGTTCCCCAGGTAGCTTCTCCTCTTCAAGTCCCAGCAGCAGCCCGCATGGGAGAGGGGCAGCTGAAACCTTCAACCGCTGGGAACTGTTTGCACAGAGTCAGGATTTCAAGCTGCTCGACCCCAAACACAGCTCGGGGAGGGCGAGGGGGCTGCTGGAGCCTTTGCCCCACCGTGATGGATCTGGGAGCAGAATGAGGTTCTGGCTCTGGGGTGGGAGAGAGCTGCCCACAGACGTGGGCAGAGCTACCCCGGCCTGGCTGGTGCGAATCGTGCGACCGACCGCGCGTTTCTGAGCGCGTTTGGCTGCGGCAGCCGATCCCGTGAGCGGTCGGTAACGTTCGCAGACTTGGCGGCTGCCGGAATGTTCTTCCAGAATCGCAAACTGTCACGTAAGCTCCAAGAGCATGGTGTACGCCCGGGCTGGAGAGGAGTAAGCCCTCGGCTCTGTGCTTTGAACCACGGGCTGTAATGCTGGGGTTTGTGTTCCGGGTGCTTTGCTGCGTCCTGCTCGGGATCGGGAAACCTTTCCCAAATGATTGTTGCAGCGCTGCTCGGAAATCCTGGGGACTCCCCACCCCAGCCTGCGTCCCTCCATGTTCATCCCCAGCCGTGCGCAAACCATCGGCTCCGGTTTTTGAGTGAGTTGGCTGCAGGTTTGGCACCACAGCCTTGCTCTCCTCGAGTGGTTTTAGCATTTTAGCTGCTTACTGCAAGACGTTAAACCCGGAGGCTGGTGGAAAGGAGAGGACAAGTTCTGCGGGAGGCCAGTGCGGGACGTTGCGGGGTGAGGTGGGCACAATCCAGGCAAAGGCTCTCATTAATCCGGTCTCTTCTCTTTTCCAGGATAAAGATAAAGTTTCTCTAACCAAGACTCCAAAGTTGGACCGGAGCGATGGCGGCAAAGAGGTGAAAGAGCGAGCGACCAAACGGAAGTTGCCTTTCACTGTTGGAACAAATGGAGATCAAAAAGACTCGGATACAGGTACAGAAATGACGTTTGCCCCCCGCAGAGCGTGAGCGTTGGGGCCGGCGGGGAGCGCACGGCGTCCGGCGCGCGGGCGATCCGTACCGAGGCGTCGTTTCGAATTTCCCCGGCTTTTGAATTGAAAGAAGAGGCGCGTGGACGAGAGGATAGATGCAGGCCTTTTTGTTTGTGGTGATGTATTTAACTGGGCCAAGAGATGGCTCCGGGAGGGGGCACCCCTTCCTTTGGGCCGTTCTCCGTTTCTAACTCACCCCGTTCATGAGCTGCGGCTTAGACAAACCGAGAGCAGTGCTGGCCCTGCTGGTAGGAACTCGGAAAATAAGAGAATGAAGCTGAGTACTCTGTAACAGTAAAACAACGCGCAGTAAAAAAATAAGCTTGTGTGCAACCCAAGACAGGCGAGTACGTCTGGGTAACCACATCCAGATACCTCTCGAGCTGTGTTTCGTTCGTTTGGGGCTTCAAAAATGCATTGGGGACGCGGTGGGTGATCAACCTGGCTGCATCATGGTCTAGGAGGTCATGTCCCATGGCAGAAGAGTGGTTGGTACTCGTGGTTCTTGCCCGCCGTGGCCCCACGGAGCTATGGAGACGTGGGATGAGTTGTTTGATGTGTAAAGCGATGGGGAAGAGCTGTTGCAAAGCTCTGACATGGAAAAATTAATGCTGTTTGGTTGCGAGGGGCTTATCTGTGTCTTTTTGTGTCCTTTCTGCATGTTTGTAGGAAATCTGCGCTTGGAAATATCTGGTCAGGTAAAGATCAACAATTGTGCAAAGGGATAAAATGGACCGAAAGTTGGGGATGTGTTTAAAAATGGTAAAAAAAAAGACGTGTTTGCTGCTACTCTCCGGTGGGCGTGTGGGGTGGTCTGAGGTGGTGTTTCGGCTTCCGTGGGCTCTTGGCCGGTCTCCTCTCTTTGGGAGGGAGAATTTTAAAATGTCCCGCATGACGCCGGGTCACGCAGCCTCCACGGGGGCTGTTTGCAGGCGGGGATGCGCGGTGGCACGCGTTGCTGTGAGTTGCTGTGTGCCAGGTGGTCATGTCCGCAGTCGCCGAACTCCCGTGCCGGGACAGAAAGTTTCAAAACGTCGATTCCTTTCATTAAATGTTGGCTCGTCCCGTCGGCTGTTCGTGGGGACAGAGCGCCGGGTTTCCCTTTGTGGCACACGCATGGACGTGTCACAGGATGGAGCGATGGGGTGACGGCCTGACACGGGTCGTCTTCGCTCTCTCTGGGCGCTTTGGGCTCAGTTCAAGGATGGCTGGGATGGGGAAAAGCCGATTAGCCAGAACCGTGGCTTCTGCTTTTCTGCCGTGTTCAATACTCGATTGAGAATCCAAACCCAAACTCGCTTCGGAGCTGCCTGACCCTCGTGACAGCTGAAATGTTGTGGCGGCGCTCCACGAGCTCGCGCTCCGTGTGCCCCAGCAGCAGTTACCTGCTTTGCAGGGGGCTTTCTGCGCTCGCTCTGGCTGGGGTAGACATTAGAAACGTTTCCGCTGGCGGCAGTGAGAAGGAAACCAAATTAAAGCGAGCGCAGCAGGGCAGGGAGAGCGGAGCGGTGCAGGGGGAGAGGCTGTGGCTGCTGCAGCCATGACACCTCCCTGCCCGTGGGCTCCTGCCTTAACCCTCTGCTTTCGCCCCCTGTGTGACTCTTCTTGTCGGATACGTCTTCCTCTTCCTCTGCAGTGGCCCAGCTCGCTGCCTGCGGGCAGGACAGCCCGGAGGTGGTCGAGGATGAGCTTAAAGACAACCTGGGCTCCACAAACGCTGGGAAGGTGTAGGCGAGTCTCTCGCAATCCGTTTGGTGGAGGCCAAGGAGGGGAAGTGACTCAGTCGCTGGGGAGGAGGTAGCAGCAGGGAGCTGCAGAGATGCAGGAGCCTGTTCCTCCTCCCTGAGATCTTTTACTTTGGTAATCAGATGCTTGAGAAGAATTACTGGCACCTTGCTCTCCTGTTGCAGCCGTGGGACGTTTCAGGCTCTTGTTCCTTGGCCTGGCTCACCGCCGGCTTTCCTTAGCAGGTAAAGGTGAGCTTGGAGGTGCACAAAGGTGCCTGCGGAGGGGTGCCCGTGGAGGCAGCAGCCCCTGTCTCTCACCACACGTGTGGCAGTGCCCGCTCAGGGCTGCTGGGCTAGCGGGCTGCTGGCGGCCGGGCTTTTGTCTTGAAGAAAGGGGCTGCGGTGCACCCACCCCGCAGCCCCTGCTTCCCGCAGCCCCAGAGGAGAGGCAAGGCAGGGCCTGCTTTTTCACGTTCCTTCCTTAACTTGGATTTCAGCCCTTGCGAGAAGCGGGGTTGCAACATCGGTGCTGGCCGTGCCGGTCGCGGAGCTGACCTCAAGGTGATTTACATCCCGCAGTTGTGCTTCCTGGGCTGCTGTTAACGCGCCGCCCTCATCGCACACGCGTGTGTGTGTGTGTGTGCACGGGTGGTTTTGCTGGGGGATTCCGCAGCCACGTGGAATTTTGCTTCCGTGGATGCGAAATTTTCGCTTCCAGGATGGGGAAGCTGGGAGGGTGCAGGGTGCGGGCTGCGGAGGCTGCGGGCTGTTGGCGTCCCAGACAGACAGAGAGCCCGCCAGCGTTTTTGCCTCCTCGGAGGCACCGTCCCCTCGCCAGCAGGTTGCAAACATTAACCTGTAGCGCTTGCCCTGAGCTCCGGTGCCTCCCTGGATGGCATTTCCATTTGCACCCAGGCATTCCCATTTGCACCCAAGCGTTTCCAGGGTCTTGCCTGGCCCTTCGAGGGCACCTCGTCCTCCCTTCCACTCCTCGAGTCTGGCTTTGTGCTGCTGGCAGAACAATGATGTGTTCAGAAAGCGAGTGAGTAAGGGATTTTTGTTCTCGATCTGTTTTTATTCGCTGCAGCTCACCCCCTGATCCTGAGCAAGCGCTCCTGGCACCGCTGGGGTTCATTCCCTGCAGAGTCGGGCTGCGGGAGGTGCTGCTGGCCAGCTCGGGTTTGAAGCGTATGCTTTGGGTGCAGTAGGTTGGGAACCAAATCTTTCAAAATTATCTCCTTCGACATGGTTTCTGGAGCAACAGTTGTGGCTCTCGGGTCCCGCGGGGTTAACTAAATAGACTGTCTTTAGGGAAAAAACATTGCGTAAAGCTGCGTGTGTTGCAGATCCAGCACCGTGGGAGCAGCATCTCTCTGCCTGAGACTTCTTCCTTCTCCTTGCGCTCTCCCCACATCCTCAGACTCCGCCGAGAGCCTACGTGCTGCCTGGCAGCCGCTGAACGAGTAAAGCCAGCTTTTTTTTTTTTCCCCCTGCCGTTTCAGCAGCTTGCGAGGCTTCGCCGCAGCTCCTCGTCCGTGTGCCCAAAGGAGTTCGGGCGTTTAAACAAAAAAAAAAAGAAAGAAAACCAGAAATATTAGGAAATTGCGCTGTGTGAAGCAGCACACAGAGGACAGTGCTGTTGGGAAGCCACCGTCAGGGAGGTGGGCACGGCTGGTGCAGAACGGGGCGCAGCCTCGTTCCCCCCCCTCTGGCGCTGGTGCCTGCGGCGCTGAGCCGCGGCTGAGTCACCGACTGAGTCACCGGCACCGGATCGCCGGCGCGGAGCCCAGCTCTCCCCGCTCCCGCCCGGGCCGCGGAGCCCAGGCGGGCTCTTGGCCGCTCCGCGTGGCGCATACCGGATCAGGTAATGCCCCTCGAAGGTCACCCGCGAAACGCGCGGCCCCGCAGCGAGAAACTCTGTGCCCTCCACCCTGCTGGCAGTTCCCCGCGCTGGATGTCACACTGTTGTCACTTGAGTCCCTCGGCGTGAGGTGGAGCTGTGGTTTCCAGGCCTTTAGTCATCGAGAGTTCAGGGCTTGTACAAACCTCTGAGCGCCGTGAGATGATTTTGGCCTCCGAGAGCTCTCTCTGGGAGCTGGAAAAGCCCGAGCGAGGCTGGGTCAGAGCTGTGGGTACGCAGCGGTGCCCGGTTACCTCCCTGGGTGCAGGAGGTCTGTCTCCTCTGCCAGTTCACTTGGGAGAAGTGAGGATTCCTATTTTTTCCTTTGTGAGGTGGCTGCTGGTTTTTTGTGCCTTCTAGCCCAGCTTCCACTGCTGCTCCTCGGGCTCAGGCAACAATCTCAAGGACTGTTTTTGTGTGTGTTGAGAGGCCAAATCAGCTCCTGAGCTGCAAACCGGATCCCCAGCCCTCACCTCAGCAGCTTTAACCCACAGCCGAGCGCCTCACTGGTGCGAAGCCCCCCAGACACCAGAGAAATCCTAATTTTGAAGCGTTTTGTCACGGGTGCTCCCGTGTCTCTGGCAGCTCTGGAGCTGAGCGCTTTGCAAACCTGAACTCTCCCCCGGCCGGGCTGGGAGGGGTGATGGACGTGTGGTTCCGTGGGTCATGAGATTTCTCGGCATCGTTTGATATTTTAGCTGTTGTTGCCACAGTTGTTTGAGCTGAACCAAATACGGCGGCGATGCCAGCGGTGGAGCGGGGGGAGCTCACCACAGAGCAGGGGGAGGCTCCTGTTCTGGGGATGCAGAACAGCAGCTTCCCCTGCCGACAGAAATAACAACAGCATCATCCTCGTCTGTCGTGGCCTTGGGGCATGTGATGGTCATCTCTGCTCAGCGGGGAGGGGAGCGGGGAGGGAAAATGGAAAATGTGGCCTGAGAGCCCGGCAGCAGGGCCCTACGGCTGAAACGTGAAAAATCCTTGAGCTGTTTCTGCCTCCCGCTTTTAAACTAAATAAATGAACGCCCTATCGCGCTTTCAAGTTCTTGAACGATAAAGTAGATGTAAGCAGGGCCAGGGCAGCGTCTGCCCGTCCAGCTCCCGGACTTGGGAGCTGCCTTGGAGCTTCAAACTACTTCTCAGCCTCCCTCACACTAATCCCCCCCGAGTACGTTATGTGACGCCAATTACTGGGTTAGAAAACACCCGAAGAATCGGACGACCCAAACCATCGTCGTCTCCTGGAGCCGGCCGCGGGGTTGCCGAACGCCTGCGAGTGTTTCGAGCGGCAGCACCCGAGAACGGGCTCGTTAAGCCCCAAGTTGCGAGGCTGGCGAGGGAATCCATGAGAAGCGAGCTGCTGGCTTATTAAAAAATGCGTCTGCGTACGAAACTCTATTTATTTGTGCGTGGGTTTTCTTTTTTTTTGTTCCTGTCGCTGGCTTCGGTCTGATGTGTGCAGCTGGGGGACTCTAATGGGCTGCGCTGCACTGGGTCTTTCTTTGGTTGTATAATTTCAGTCCTTTTACTAAAATAGTCGAGAAACTGTTCTCACCTAGCAACCAGGCAGAGAGTGAATGTCGGAGCTTCTCCGTTTCTAGCTGGGCTCCATAATGCTGGTACAGTGTGGATGGGCTGGCAAACGCCAGCCTTCAGATCGCCCTTAGAAACTCCCCGTGTGCATGAGCCATCTGGGAAGGGCTGTGCGGAAAAGCAGGTCGTTTTATGATGGGAGCTGCCATAAATCTCCCTTGTCCCCCCTCCCCGCGTCACCTCCTTAACATGCAGAGTGAGAGGTTGCAGTGTGCTGGGTCTCTGTGAACCAAAAAAAATCCATCAATGATGGCTTTTTCCTTAATACAAGAGCTTTTCTCGGCGCTGTCTGCAGAGCGTCCTGCCCCCAGCTCCTGGGAGGGGAGGGCTGTGTGGAGCCTTCCTCCCCTGCTCTCCCTCCTCCGGCTCTTTCTCTTTTCGTGGGAAATGAGAGGTCTGGACCTGAAAATTGGTCCCTCTCGGAATTATTCACGTTTAACGTGGAGATTGCCGTTCGTGATACGAGCATCGGTTTCTCCCACAGCCGTTTGCTAGCCAGCGGCCGCTCCGGTGAAGTGATGCGCTTAAACATTTGAGCCCCACCGGGATGTCTGTTCTGCAAGCCCAGGGAAGGCGCCCGGGTTTGGCTCGCAGGCTATCACACGGATAAACCCCTCGAGCCGAATTGCGCTTTTAAAAATACTGCAGCCACCGAGGTCAGGGCCTGCAGGTCCGTTGTCCCCGGGGAGCCGGGCTGAGCAGCAAGGGCAGGGGCTCAGCTCTGCGCGCCGTGACCTGACGTGGTTCCAAACGGGTTTGTTCCTCCTCGTGGCACCTCTCCCCCCCGATCCCAACCGTCGAAGCCGATGTCTCTGTGATCCTTCCCGTGTAGCTCTGCCGGAGGAGTCTCTGGTCCCTCTCCATCCTCCAGATTAGGAAACAGCTCTTGGGACATGGCGGTTTTATGGGGCCACTGTAAAGCTTTTCAACAGAGGTGGCTGCTGAGCTGGTAAGGAATTTGGAACATACGTTGTACAAGGAAGGGCTGAGGGATCTGGGGCTGTTCAGCCTGGAGAAGAGGAGGCTGAGGGGAGATCTCATCGCTCTCTACAGCTACTTGAAAGGAGGTTGTAGCGAGGCGAAAGTTGGTCTTTTCTCCCTAGTGTTGAGTGACAGGACAAGGGGAAATGGCCTTAAGTTGTTCCAGGGGAGGTTCAGGTTGGGTATTACGAAGAATTTCTGTACCGAGAGGTTTGTCAGCCGTTGGCACAGGCTGCCCAGGGAGGGGGTTGAGTCGCCATCCCAGGAGGGATTTAAGAGAAGGGAGGATGTTGTGTTGAAGCACAGGGTTTGGTGGTGTTGGTAGGGCTGGGCTCAGTCTTGAAGGTCTCTTCCAGCCAAAACTCTTCCATGATTCTGTGATTCTAACCCGTGATCAGTCTGCTTTGCTCCGTGTCCACGTGAGCGTCCGCATGCTGGGGCCGCCCGCGCTCGGGTCCGGCCGGCTCTTTTCCCCACCCTGCTTCGAGCTGACACGCTCCAAAACGTTTTAATGCTCCAAAACGTTTTAATGCCCCACAACTTCTGCGGTAAAAATGAGTCACTCTTACGCAGGCTTGGCTGGGGATGGGGGAAAGCAGAGGCTTGCGCGGTCTCTGGGGGGTGCGGCGCTGCCTGTGCCGTTCTAATTTATTCTTATTGATCTTTTGTTTGTGTGCTCGCTCGGCGAACAAACCACCGAAAAAAACCTGGACTCAAGGGCGAGCCGGCAGTCGGGCTCCTTCCTTGGCGCGGCGCCGAGGTGCTCGCCGTGAGCTGCTTAATTCGGGAACGGTGTTTTTCCTCCGGGTGCCACCTTTGCTGTCACGTCGGAAGGGTTTAAACAGATGCTTTTTTGCCTTACAGGCTACGACGCGCTCGTGGGGAGCGAGGACCTGCCTCGGAGCTCCCGTCCCCGCATCCCGCCGGCATCTCCCAGCTCATCGCTGCCTTTTTTCCTTCCTTGCCCTTTCTCTGCTGTTTCGGTCGGAGCCGCATGAATCTGGGGTTGCCGGGCGCTCGCCGGCAGCTCCGCGGAGCTCCAGCTCCGCGGAGCTGCCGGCGAGCGCCCGGCAACGCCAGGTTCATGCTGCCCCTCACAGCAGCACAAGCGTCGCGTGACCCGGAGTCTAATTCAGGCACAAAACCCACCCGCGGGCTAATTCTCAAAGCCCTTTGTCTTGGCAACCTGCTCCCGTTTTTGGGAGGGCTTTAGGGTGATGAAAGGGAGGAGCAGCTCCGCTCGGATCCTGCTTTTTCCCCCTCTAAGCTCGACGCACGCGGGGGTCCTGCTGGCGTCAACGTGAGGGGGAAGAGCTGAGCAGGATCCCCCGAATGAAAAGCAGCGCGAGGGGCTGGTGATTTGCTCGGGAGGTTTGTGGAAGGTTGAAGAGAGGGGATTGTCCCCCTTTGCTCTTGTGAGACCCCGCCTCGAATCCTGCTTCCAGTTCTGGTGTCCCCACCATAGGAGGGACGTGGATCTGTTGGAAGGAGCTCAGAGGAGGCCACAAAGATGATCCAGGGGCTGGAGCAGCTCTGCTAGGACAGGCTGAGGGAGCTGGGATGGTTTAGTCTTGAAAAGACTCCAGGGGGACATTATCCCTGCCCTCACTGCCTGAAGGGAACCTACAGGGAGGCTGGGGAGGGACTTTTGACAAGCAACAGGACAAGGGGAATGGATTTAAGTTGAAGGAGAACAGGTTTAGACGGGACCTTAGGAAGAAACTCTTCAGCCCGAGGGTGGCCAGACTCTGGAATAAATTGCCCAGAGAGGCTGTGGCTGCCCCTGCCTGGAGGTGTTCGAGGCCAGGTTGGAGGAGGCCTGGAGCAACCTGGGCTGGTTGGGAGGCGTCCCTGCCCATGGCAGGGGTTGGGTTAGATGAGCTCTGAGCTCCCTTCCAGCGAGCTGCTTTAAAAATAGCTGAATGGAGCTGTGGCTCGTCCCCAGGCCCCTGTGTCCCTCTTCCCGCTGGGGTCGGTGTGATGGACCCGCCACCGTCTCCCGTGATCACGGGCGGTGAAATAACCACGGCAGGGGTTCCCTACCCGCACACCCCACCGTTGTACCTCTGGTTTTCATGCTTTCATGCGCGCGTACAGCCTTGCTAAAGGGGTTTGAGTGTACAATAACCTTTATTGCTGTTTGCTGAGGTGTTTACCCGCTGTGAGCGTTTCTCTCCGTTTGCTCCGTGTTGCTGCGAGGGAAAAGCGTTTAATTAGAGGAGAAGGAGAGGCCCGTGGGAGCCGGCGGCCCGCAACACCGCTGAGCGGAGGGGTCTCTGTGCAGGTGCCCCTTTTAAATCTGCTGAAAATCGGATTCTGAGTAAAGTCTTCGGGATCAAAATAAACCACATCTGCAGCTCCGTTAGCCTGAGACCAGCCGGGGAAGCTGAGCGGGACCCTGCCAGACCCTTCTGGGCTGGGGTGGAGGACGGGAAGTGGAGCTGCCGGCGGGGCACGGCACCCGTCTGCTGCCACCGGCTCCTTCTCCATCCTCGCTGCTCCCGTTTCAGACCCTCCTCCGAGGCTTCACTCCTGCCCGAGCATCGTGCCGGCGCTGGGAGCCATCGGGTGCCACGCACGGGCCAGTCCGGCACCGCTCCTTACGCAACCGGGACGGGGAGCGCAGCCGGCGACCCACTTCCCCCTCCAAACGCTTAAAAACGTCGGATTAACCTCTGTGCTGCGGCAGCCGGCGGACAAGCATCTGATGGCAAAGGGGATGGTGCCGTGTTTCCCGGTGGAAGGCCTCCAGAGGCCCAGGCACCAGAGGGAGAAATCCCTTTGCTGCTGGGCGGGGGCGAGGTGCCGCGGCTGCAGGACGGGGGGCGAGTCCTCGGCTGCCTCGCCACAGCCAGCGAGGACGCGGCGGTCGCTTCCCGATTTGTTTTGATCTTGTTGGTCGCATTCTTTCTGAACGTGAAATGTCCTGTGGAGGAGGAAATTCCCGTGAGCGCGGGATTAATAGGAGTTTCGGGGGGTTTCGGTTGGAGCTGGTAATCAATTTCTGCAAATCACGGGCTCACGCTGACACCCCGCAGCAGCCGAGTCGTATCAATGAAAACTTTCCCGTGCTCGTTGTGGCTCCGCACGCACGGAGGAGCCCTCTGCTGCATCTGACACCGGCGCTTCGCAGATGCCACCGGCTGAGGCGCGACCCCCTCGAGCATCTCTGTCCCTCGCTCCACGGCACGGCTGGGCGCGGCCAGGAGCTTCTCCCTGAGCCAAGGCGTGTGGGGAAGCCAGGCCTGGCTGAGCCTGCTTTAAACAGCAGCTCTGAGCCTAACGAGGAGGAGGAGGAAGAGGAGAAGGAGGAGGAAGATGCTGCGTACGCTGGCCGGGTGTCCCTGTGCTAGGGGCGTCGGGACACGCCACTCAGCAGCGGCGTGGCTCCTGGAGCTGCCCGGGCTGAATTGTTTTCTTGCCGTGAGCACGCCAGAGCTTAATTTTATTTTTAAACCATTAAAAAAGTATCTGCTTCCCCGTGATCTGATTTTGTCTGTTATGGCTGCCGGGATAACTCGGAGAGCTAGACCGGGGTTCTCCTTCGATGCGCAGACGTGTTTGAAGCCGGGTGGCCCGCGCTGTCTGGTGGGAGAGGTTCCCCGGCGCGGAGTTGTTATTTCTTCACCGCACAGAGAGTCGATGGAAATCATCCGCTCGGGATGAGAAAAGCTTTGGGGAGCTGCTCGGTTCTCAGCCAAGGGAGCGGGGCAGACGAGGGCAGAAATGACAAACGCTCAGGTGAGGGGTGGCAGGTTGTGGGATTTGCTTTCCTGGGGGCACAGGGGTGATGGCCAGGAAGAGCCAGGGTGCAGCTGGTCCCTGAACTTGCGTCTGTGCGATCCCTTGCAAATCCTCTTGGACCTCTGCGTTGTCTCCCCTCACACTTTTGACTCCCGGTCTCAGGACGCTGGAGCTGGAGGCAGGGCAGACACTGGGGTGTTTTCTTGGTGGGCTTTCCCCTCCCTGGCTGCTGGGAGTTGAAGCTCAAAGAGTTTATCAGATGTGTAGTTTTCCTCGTGTCATCCCTCTAACGCTTGCTGGGATTCTCAGAATACCTTCAGCAAAACGCTCAGTGTGTTTTGGAGCCAAACGTTTGAGTAGAAGTGCTCTCGCTGGAGGGCTCGCTGCGCTACGGAAAGTGCTCGAGGTCGCGGCGTTCGTCTTTGGGGGAGCAGGTACTTGCGGGCTGCGATAAACAACCAACCCCCTCGGCTCCTCTTCTGGCCAGAACCTGTCCCCGCTGGGGCTGAGCCCGGCGGGACCTGGAGGCTGGCGGCTGTGCGAGTCGAAACTCTTTTTCGTTAAAAAGATTTTCACTTTGCGCTTCGAAGTCCCGGGAGGGGTTTGCTCGAGTGTGACCCGTTTGAGAGCAGAGTTTCCGCGCGAGCAGCCTGTCTGTAGCCAGCCTTTTCCTATCGCCGGGGGTGCAGCAAACGCTTTTGCTGCTCACGTTTCTCGAGCAGCGTCGAGCCAGCCTTGGTTCGAGCCGGTGTCGGAGCACACGATGCAAGAAAAGGAGCCGCTCGCCTGCCTTCGATCACTTTTATGGCTGCGGCTGGTGAGACTGTTGTCACGGGCCCTCTGCATGGAGCAAGAGCTCTGCTCACAGACAAACTCTGTCGGTGCTTATAGAGAGACATGAGCAAAGTTGGATTTTCCGCTCGCACGCACCCGGGTCTTCCTCACGCTGCTGTGTGGGTTTAGGACAGTTGCCTGGTTGGCTGCGGGCGAGGAATCTCCGCGCGGCTCTGCCGATAGATAGCCTGTCTCGCTTGCTTGGCTGCTTCCCTGAAAGGAAACTTCAGTTTTGTTTCCTGGGCTGGCACTTTGGAACTTTGCTCACCCAACGCATCCCCGCGGTGGGACACGGGCGCAGCTGCGGCTCCGCGGACCCGCTGGAGATTTGTCCTTTCACCCAACGGCGTCGCAGGCCACAAGTGCAGAGGCTGGGGTGTGAGGGATGACAAGCCAGGCACAGGGTTTCTTCCTCCCTTCCCTTTTCTCTGGGGTGTTTTTAAGAGGGATGCTGGAGCAGATGTGTTCTCACCAGGGGTGGGTGCTCTTGTGTCGGGCTGGAAGGAGCCACTTTGGGAGGAGGGGACCAGGGCTGCAGAGCCCTTGGTTTGATGATGCTGGGGAGGTGAGCTGGCGACGTGTCCGAGCTGTCAGCCTGGATCTCGTTAGCACTTGTCCTTGATGCTTTTAGATGCCCCCAGTTCAGTCCGTGCCTTGGTGGTGTAAGCCTGCGCGTGCTCCTCGAAGCGCCGTGGCATGAGATGGAGGCTCCCAGAAGCGTGAAGGAAGGTACAATGGTCCCGTGGAGGACCCGCTCCCTCCTTCTTGCGCTGCTTTTAGATTGTGGGGGCAAAACTGGTGGAAACCCGTGGCTGGAGAGGCTGTTGGGAGGAGCAGGTGGGCAGCAGGAGCGGCTGCCCCAGCTATCGGAGCTCAGGGATGCGTCCTTCATCCTCGTTTGTGAGATACAGAAGCAGAAAGCTGTCAGCGCTTTGCTCGAAAACAAACATTTATGACTTGTATTTCTGTGTCTCCTTGCACCACAGAAAAGCAGGGTCCAGAGCGGAAGAGGATTAAAAAGGAGCCCGCCACCAGAAAGCCCGGCTTGCTCTTCGGAATGGGCCTTTCGGGGATCCGCGCCGGCTACCCGCTCTCCGAGCGCCAGCAAGTCGCTCTCCTTATGCAGATGACAGCAGAAGAGTCTGCGAACAGCCCAGGTGAGATCCAGAGGGCGGTTTATTTCGGAAACGTGCCGGTACCCGGGGTCACCGGGCGGCTTGGGCGGCTCCTCGAGGTGAGGGTGAGCAGGGACATGGCGCCGGGGGGCTGGTGTGCTGCTCCCTGGGGTCTCCTCCACCTCAGAGCTTCACGTTTTCCGTCAGCATCCCGGGCTAGCTCAGCTGTGAATAAAGTCAAATTACTGTCCTCCGCATTTTGTATTTTTTTATGTTCTTTCTTGCGGAGGGGGATAAGACGTGTAACCGCCACGACTGTAACTCGAGATGTGGAGCAGCTGGAACGTGTTTACCACGGATTTTGTGTCTTAGTAATTTTTATCTGTTGCATACATGACCCCCCAGGGTTTTTAGAGGCGCTGCGCTGACTTTATGCACACATCTGCATCCTACACACAGGCGGTGCAGCTTTTAGCCACGTATTTGGTTGTTCTTAACACCCATCTAGCTGTGATCTGGTTGGTGGGGGTGTCTTTTTGGGGCAGGGAGGGAGAAAGACAGAGAGCTGTGTAGTCTTCAGGGCGTTCAGATGCTCTCCCAGCCTCCTCCCAAGCCTGTCAGACCTCACATGGACTTGGTAAAAGGCCGCTTGCCTTAGGAAATGAGGTTTTAGGGTAAGGAGCTGCATTGTCTGCTCCCGAATCATGGGATCGCCTGCGAGGACTGCAGTTCTCCCCAGTGGGGCTTTGGCAGCCCGCGATTAATATCTGTGCTAGACACACACAGGCTTTCCTCTGTCTTCGCGGTGACTTCAGAGGTTGGGTGGCCTCTGGGTGCCTTGTGGGGAGAAGCGAGACGGAACGCGTGGCAAGAGCTCCCTCTAAGGGTGTCGGGCTTCCCTTGGGCTGCGGTTCTTGACTCGCTCGCCCTCTCTTCCCCGCAGTTGACACAACACCAAAGCATCCCTCTCAGTCTACAGTTTGTCAGAAGGGAACTCCTAACTCTGCCTCCAAAACCAAAGATAAAGTAAATAAGAGAAACGAGCGAGGAGAGACTCGGCTGCATCGAGCTGCCATCCGAGGAGATGCCCGGCGCATCAAGGAGCTCATCATCGAGGGTGCGGATGTCAATGTGAAGGACTTTGCAGGTAACCGGCCCGCCCACGAGCCAGCCCTGCCTTTTCCCACCTGGTTTTATGCTGCACCTCCGAGAAGGGCTCACAGCAGAGAAAGAGCTTTCTGTGTAACGTGGGTTTGCTGCTTGTCAGGAGGGGGTTAAACAAAAATATCTATTTTTACCCTTTGGGGAGGAGAAGGTCTTGTTGTCCTTTAAAAAAAAACCAACAAAGCAGCCTACTACAGATTTGTCCACATAGTAAATCTCTGAAAAACGTTGGTTCCCTTGTTGGAGTCTGGGAGCTGAATTCTCAGGCTGCCTTGTCTGCCCTGGGCCATCCCTGGGGCTGCCGTGGCTCTGCGCCCCGAAACCATGACTGGGACCCTCTGATCCCTGTACCCTTCCACATGACGTGGAAGAGGGGGGTTTGCAAAGGGAGATGGGCTGGTTTAGCTCTTTTTTTTTTCCCCTCACTTATTTTTTACTTGACGTGCACAAAAATACTGAAAAGAGGTGACAAATGGTGCCTTCACGCACGCCCCGGCACCGACGGGGCTGAGTTAGCAGGGTCAGCCTTTCTTCCAGCACGTCCGAGAGCCTGGCTTTGCTCTTTGCTGTTCTCCTCACGGGATTTTTGGGGTTATAAATAGATCTGCGTGTTCCTCCACCCGGCTGATTAATATCGGTGCTAGGCAGAGCTATCAGTTGCAATTAATTCTGGTCACAGGTGCCCCTTTTGAGTGCTCCGAGCGAAGGCACCGGGATGAGCTCCCACGGCGCTATCAGCAAAATACCAGCGAGGCCACGCACGTTTTGCTGGGAAACTTCAAAACAGTTTCTGTTTTGTGAAAAATAGTCTGCTCGGACGTGATAAAATATTTCATTCCGTGTTCTTCGGAGGTTTGTTTGAGAACTGGAGCCACTGTTACTGTGGAGACCTGCTGTTTGGTTTCTCCCTGAGCCAGCAGCCGGTTTTCACGGCGGCGCTTGGAGAGCAGGGAGAAAATATTTGTGAGGTCTGTGGGGGGGTGATTCAGAGTGATGGCTGCGGGTCAGAGCTCAGTCCTGATCCGGGCAGCAGCGTCTCCCTTACAGAGGAGTTGGAAGGGGGAAAGGATTTGAGACCAGACTTCCACAGGGCATCAGCAGTTCTCTTCGTCTCCTCCGCAGAGCCTTGCCTTGCCCTTTCGTGGGGCCGTGTCCGTTCTGGCAGGTGATCTGTGATGTCCGTGTTCCCAGTGTCCCCTCTCTTGCAGGCTGGACGGCGTTGCACGAGGCGTGCAACCGGGGTTACTACGATGTCGCGAAGCAGCTGCTCGCTGCGGGCGCCGAAGTCAACACCAAGGGGTTGGATGACGACACGCCGCTGCACGACGCGGCCAACAACGGGCACTTCAAGGTTGGTTTCTGCTGGATTTCGTGGCTGTGTTTTTAATGACTTCTTTTTCTTCCTTGCACTTCAAGCAGCCAGCTGTACAGATGCAGAGATGCCGGTTATTTTATTATCATTCGTTATTATCACTTGGTGCTGATAGAATTTCCCTGTCCCAGTGCTGTTGGGTGAATGACTCGGTGTTCGCCTGCACAGGGGTTCGTTCATTCTTCTTTTTCTGGAGTTGAGGAGGGAGCGTGGCTCTGTGGCTTGTTCTTCTCCCTTCTTTCCTGCCCAAGTTTCTCCCTGTTGCTGTTGTTTGATGGGTTTGATGGTTTATTGGTGACCCTGATAGCACCATAAGGCGCGTCCCGAGCGTGAGGACATCCTTGTGTGAAAGTTGTATGGAAACCCTGGAATCCAAACAGCGCCGTCAAGTCTCCGTTTCTGCTTCCAGGTGGTGAAGTTGTTGTTACATTACGGAGGGAACCCTCATCAAAGCAACAGGAAGGGCGAGACGCCTTTAAAAGTAGCTAATTCTCCCACCATGGTGAACCTGCTCCTGGGAAAGACCACGTACCCCTCCAGCGAAGAGAGCTCAACAGGTGAGGTTGACCTTTATGTGAACGTGGGAGTGATGTTTGTGGCCTGCAGCTGTCTGTTAATACAGAGACGTTAAGAGGACAGTGAAGTTAGACTCTTGTCAGAATATCTGCACGCTGCTGCCACGGTCAGGAGTCCATCCGTAGCTGTAACCCAAATTCAGACAACATAACTGCCAGCCTTTAGCTCCGGGAGCTCTAGCTGTTTGCCCTGGAAGCCTCCGTTGAGATCACTTGCCTGGTGCAGTCGAGATGTAGGATTGGAAGCCCGTTGCAGGTAAATGACCCTCTTACCTTTAAAACGTGGGTAATATCCCGCCCCGTGCGTAGAGAGCAGGAGGTCTGCGTGCGCGTCGCGCGTTCCCGGCCCTCCCCGGCCGGAGGGCTCGGCTGTGCTGACGTTCCAGGCTGTGCTCTCGGGCTGCCCCTCGGCAGAACGCCCGCCTAGAGCCCCGTGCCCCGAGTGCCACCGTCGTGGGCGTGCCAGGTGGGAGACGCTGCGGGGTTTAATTAGCGACGGGGCGTCTCGCCCTGTGCCGCGTGCGGCTGTAACCCCGCGAAAAAGCTCTTCTCTCGCCGCGACCCGGGACGTTGGTTTGAGGAACGCCCCGCCGCAGGTTTGAGGCCGGATTAGCCATCCCTTTTCTAAAAGATCTCCCGCCCTGGCGTTGCGAGCTTGCAGCTGCAAACTTAGGAAGGGCCCGGGGAGGCGAGAGGGTGTTGGAGCCGTTCGCAGGGGTTCGTGTCCGCAGCAGAACGACACCGTTCCCTCCCCGCAGCCCCTGACGCGTTGTTCTTCTCTCTCTGCAGAGACCTCGGAAGAGGAGGACGCTCCTTCCTTCGCTCCCTCCAGCTCTGTTGACGGCAATAACACGGACTCGGAGTTTGAGAAGGGTTTGAAGCACAAGCCCAAGGCCCAGGAGCCCCCCAAAACCATCACCCCGGTGAAGGATGAGTACGAGTTTGACGAGGACGATGAGCAGGACCGGGTCCCGCCGGTCGACGACAAACATTTGCTGAAAAAGGATTACAGAAAAGAGACTAAAGCAAACAGTTTCATTTCCATACCCAAAATGGAAGTGAAAACTTATACTAAAAATAACACAATTACACCAAAGAAAGCTGCCCACCGCATCCTGTCGGACAGCTCGGACGAGGAGGAGACCAGCGTCGCCGTGGGGACGGGGGAGAAGCTGCGGCTTTCGACCCACTCGATATTGCCCAGCAGCAAGATTCGGGAGCCCGCCGGCACGAAGGCGCAGAAGGAGAAAAGCAAAGTAAAAAAGAAGCGGAAGAAGGAGGCGAAAAGCAAAGAGGTCCGGTTTGGCAAAAAAAATGACAAGTTTTGTTCCTCTGAATCAGAGAGTGAAAACGTGGAGAGTGAGGAGGATGATAGAGACTCTCTTCAGAGCTCTAGCTGTGTAAAGGACTCCAGGCTAGTGCTAAAGGAATCCTCCTTGTTTAACTCTCTGTCTGCCTCATCGACCTCTTCTCACGGGAGTTTAGCGTCCCAGAAACACAATCCTAACCTTACGGAACAGCACTCCAAGCACTGGAGGACGGACAATTGGAAAACCATATCTTCTCCAGCTTGGTCGGATGTCAGTTCCTTGTCGGACTCCACGAGGACGAGGCTGACGAGCGAGTCAGACTACTCGTCCGAGGACTCGAGCTTAGAGTCGCTAAAGCCAGTCAGGAAGAAACCAGAGCACAAAAAGAAAAACGCCCCCCACAACGCTGTTTCTGAGAAAAAGAACTCGTTCCACAGCAATGTGGACGGAGCAATTCCAAAGCTGGACAAGGAGGGGAAGGTTGTCAAAAAGCATAAAACAAAACACAAACATAAAAACAAGGAGAAGGGGCAGTGTCCCATCAGCCAAGACCTTAAAATAATCAAAACGTTTTCGTTTGAGTTTGAGGACTCGAAACAAAAGCCTGAGAAAGGCTTGATAGTAGAGACAGAAAATCCAGTCGAAAACAAATTGAAAGTGCTAAAGCACGAGCGAGAGCACGGCAAGAAGGAGGAAAAGCTCCCCAAAGGTAAAGCGGAGGACAAGGAGTGGTTGTTTAAAGATGAGACTGGAAAATCCTCGAAAGAGGAGAAATCGCTAAGAAAAGTCAAAGACGGCAGTAAAGACGTGAGCAAATCCTTCAGAGAAGGATTGAGTAAATCAGAAAAAGAGAAGCCTGTCAAGGAGAAGTCTCCCAAAGAGGAGAAGCCGAGAATACACAAGGAGGAGAGGAAGAAGAAGTCAAAGGACAAGCAGTCAAAATCAGAAAAGAAGAACGAGCTGAAGGAGGAGAAGGCTTCTAAACTAGAGAAGGAAAAATCCTTCAAGGAAGAGAAAGAAAAGTGCAAAAAAGAAAAACTTTACAGGGACGAGTCCGGGTTCGATGAGTTTAACAACAAAACCCAGTTTCCCGAGAGCGAGGACACAAAGTTCAGCCTTTCGGACGATCAGCAGGAGAGGTGGTTTTCGGACTTGTCTTCAGATTCGTCCTTCGATTTCAAAGGTGAGGACAGCTGGGATTCTCCAGTAACGGATTTCAGGGAGATCAAAAACGACACCGTGGCTAAACTCATCATAGAACCCGTGAAGGAGGAAATTAAAGACAAGAAAAAGGAAAATAAAACAAAAGAGAAGAAGGAATACAACGAGAAACGCAACGAGAAGGACACTTTCTTGAAGAAGAAAGAGAGGGACTACGCAGAGAAAAGCTCCGAGAAGAAAAAGGACCAAACGGACAGACACAAAGTTACCCCGAGTTATTTGCCTGAGAAGGATAAGAAAAGGAAGGATTCTGCGGAGGGGGTCAAAGAGAGGAAAGAAAAAGATATGGGTGAAACCAACAAGGACAGAAAAGATTCCTCTGATGGGTCTAAAGATCGAAAAGATGCCAAAGCGAAGCAGGAGGAGCCCTATCGAGATGACTTCAAAGAGTACAGCTGCGAAACGTTCTTCAAGGACAAGGCTGACCCCGAATTCAGCGGTAAAACACTGGAGAGTTGGGAGAGGCACCATTCCGGGAAGGAAAAGGAGAAGAAAGATGCCCCCGATAAAGAAAAAAAAGAGAAGGTGAAGCTGGAAAAATACAAGGAAAAATCCAAAGAGGGCGACAAGGAGAAAAATGAAAAAGTTGCTCCGGAGAAAAACCTGAAAGACAAAGAACTAGACAAGAGTTTCAAAGAGAAAAAAGAATCTAAGGAGAAGTACAAAGACCTGCACAGCAAAGACAAAGAAAGGAAGAGCTCTTTCGACCAGGTCAAAGAGAAGAAGGAGAAAAGCTTCTCGACGGATCGAGAGGACTTCTCCGAGAAAAAGGACGAGAAGAAGGGCAAGGAGAAAAGCTGGTACAGCATCGCGGACATCTTCACGGACGAAAGCGAGGACGAGAGGGACGATTACAGCCTGACGGGCTTCAAAGTCGGCGACTCCGCTGGGAGCGAAATGCATCGGCTGGACAGCCTGCAGGAGAAGGACGACGGCGCGGCCGCCGAGAAGGAGCTCTACGCCGACAAGCACCGCAAGTACTCCTCCGACCGGCAACATTCCAGCGAGAAGCAGAAGGATAAGGAGTCCAAGGAGAAGAAGAAGGACAAAGGAACATCGGAAGGGGGGAAGGAGAAGAAGGAGAAGAGTTCCTTTGAAAAACACAAGGAGAAGAAAGATAAAGACTCTTCGGAGAAGTACAAGGACAGGAAGGACAGAACGTCCATAGATTCCACTCAAGAGAAGAAAAACAAGCAGAAGCTCCCGGAAAAGGTCGAGAAGAAACACGCCAGCGACGACAAGGTGAAAAGCAAGCACAAGGAGAAGCCGGATAAAGAGCATTCCAAAGAGAAGAAGTCTTCGAAAGGAGGGGAGTCGGAGAAGAGCCTGCTGGAGAAACTGGAGGAAGAGGCTCTGAACGACTACAGGGATGACTCCAATGACAAGATCAGCGAGATCTCTTCCGACAGCTTCACGGACAGAGGACAGGACCCGGGACTGACCAGCCTCTTCGAGTCTTCTAACCTCTCTCTCACCGATGCCGCTGAAGAAAAGTTTAAAGACTCCCTCCCGTTGCCCTGCCTGCAGGACAAACTCAAGGAGAAGGAGAGACACAGACATTCCTCATCTTCCTCCAAGAAAAGTCACGAGAAAGAAAAAGCAAAGAAGGAGAAGACGGAGAAAAAGGAAAAAACGACAGAAGAGTTCAAAGACTCCGGCAGCAGAAAGGATTCCAGTCATTACGACAAAGATTTCTCCGTAGACGGGGAGGCTTTCAGCGCTTCCTACAACATGAAGGCAGAGCCTGATGAGGAACCAGAGAAAAGCATTGATTACTTATTTTCTGAAAAGAAGGATAAAAACGATTCTGAAAGGGAGCTGTCAAAGAAGGCGGAAAAAGAAAAGGCGTACGGTTCCAGCACCATCAGCGCAGTCAAAGAGAAAAAGAAGCGAGATAAACACAAGGAAAAATGGAAGGAGGAGAAGGAAAAGCACAGGGACAAACACGCAGATGGCTTCTTTAAACATCACAAAGACGAGCCAAAGTCAGCGCTTAAAGACAAGGACAGTCCTCAAGTTACCGCCTTCAAAGACAAATCGAAGGAGGACAACCTCAAATTCGGCGAGACCAAACTGAAGGAGAAGCTCAAGGAGAACCAAGAGAAGGACAAAGCGGAGTCCCTAAAAATCAGCAACGGGAATGAAAAAATAACGCTCTCCAAAGACAGCGGCAAGAAAGATGCCAGGCCGAGGGAGAAACTTCTGGGAGACGGCGATTTGATGATGACCAGCTTCGAGAGGATGCTGAGCCAGAAGGACCTGGAAATCGAGGAGCGCCACAAAAGGCACAAAGAGAGAATGAAGCAAATGGAGAAAATGAGGCACAGGTCCGGAGACCCCAAGCTGAAGGACAAGCTTAAAAGCTCGGAGGAGGTGCGCAAGAGGAGTCTGGACCTGACGACGAAGAAGCCGCTAACGCTGGACACGCAGCTCAAGGACAAGAAGCTCAAGGAGTTGGGCCCGCTGACTCCTATCCTGTCCCCCGAAAACAAGGCGCAGCCCGCCGTCGGGACGGACTCCAAGGACTGGATCACGGGTCCTCAGCTCAAGGAGATCCTCCCGGCGTCGCCGCGGCCGGATCAGAACCGGCCGACGGGAGTCCCGACCCCGGCATCCGTCGTCTCCTGCCCGAGCTACGAGGAGGTGATGCAGACGCCCAGGACCCCTTCGTGCAGCAACGAAGACTACACCGACCTGATGTTCGAATGCGCCGACTCGCAGCACTCGCTGCCCATATCCACCATGTCCATGAACGCCTGTTCTCCATCTTTCTTCGACAGATACACAAACGTTCCGGGCGGGCTCCCCGAGAACCCGAGCCAGACCCCGACTCGTACCATCCCCTCCACGAACCTTTATCGTTCCATCTCGGTCGATATCAGAAGGGCGCCCGAAGAAGAGTTCAGCGTCGGAGATAAATTTTTCAGGCAGCAAAGCGTCCCGGCGACCTCCAATTACGACTCTCCGGTGCAGCATTTGATGGAGGAGAAGGTTCCCCTCCCTTCTGTTCCTGCTGAGAAGTTCCAGTGTCTGTCTCCCGGGTATTACTCGCCGGACTACGGGGTCTCATCCCCCAAAGTGGAGGCTCTGCATTGCGCGCCGGGACCCGTCAGCGGGGTCGCCCAGTCGCCCGAAAGCGTCTTCTCTGGTTTACAAGCAAAATCCTCCCCTTCGCACCGAGATGAGCTGCTGGCCCCTTCGGTGGAAAGCGCTCTTCCCCCCGACCTCGGCATGCCCTTGGACACCACGGAGGAGCAGCAAGCCACCGCCTCCATCCTGCCGCCAGAACCCACCTACTTGCCGCCGATGGAAGAAAACCATTTCGGGTCGGCTATGCCGGAACAAAACAATATCGACTGGGATAACCCTCCTCCCAGGAACCCGGACACCACCATGCCTCCCAGCCTGATGGGGAACCCCGCGGAGCACCCCGTCAGCTGGTCCATGGGCTCGGAGCTTCTGATGAAATCTCCCCAGAGGTTTTCTGAGTCCCCAAAACCTCCGCTCTGCTCCCTAGAGCCCATTCATCCCACGCCGGTAGCCTTCATCCCCACGGATACGTCCTACCCCGTGTCTCCCATCTCTTACCCTCTGTCGGTGGCGGAACGGGGGCTCGATGAAGTCAAGGAGGACGCAGAGGAAGCGGTTCCAGGAGAAATAGCGAACGCTGAAGAGCAGGCCCCATACATGTCCCCTACTAGGCTAGACACGTTCTTCAATAACTGCAAACCTCTCCCAGAAGAGGCACCCGAGATACCTCCAGAGCCCCCCTGTATGCCAGCAGAACCTCAGGCAGAAGCTGTTAGCGCACCGGAAAGCAACTATTTGGAGAACGGGAACGCCGCACCTGCGAGTACAGAGGAGGCGGTAACGTGGCCCGACCCCTTCACCAACACAGAAGATGACTTGGACCTCGGCCCCTTCTCACTGCCCGAGCTGCCGCTCCAGCCCAAGGACGTCGCCGAGACGGAGATGCCAGAGGCAGAAGCGGCAGAAGAAAGCCCGGCGGTGGCTTCGGAAGCGAGCGCCAGCGTCGTTAAAGCGAGCGCGTCCGTGATAGCGTCCGGCGAGGCGGAGGAGCCGCCGGCCAGCCAGGCGGCCGCTGCCCTGCCCCTGGAGACGGAGCCGCAAGCAGAGGAGCAGAAACCAGAAGCGGTTTCTGCGCAAGAAGCCTCCTCAGAAGCGCCGAGCGCAGCCGAGGAAAAGGGAGTGGAGGACTCGGAAGCTCAGGTTTTCCAGCAGGCCCCGTCCGAGTCTGCTCAGGCAGAGAGCAAAGAGGCAGAGGCTGTGCAGGAAGACCTCTCTTCCTCTGGCGGGGGGGCGGAGAGCAGCTCCCAGCCCTGTCCCCCACCCGCGGCCGCCGCCGAGGGCAGCGTTTCGCAGGAGGGTGCTGCGGCGCGCGGTGGGACCCAGGTCCCTTCCTCGCAGGCGGAGGCACCTCTGGGCAACGCTCAAGCAGAAGTCGTCGAACCGGCACAAAAGCCAGTAGCGGAAGCTCCCAAACCACCCAAAATCGAGGAGATTCCTCAGCGGATAACCAGGAACCGGGCTCAGATGCTGGCCAACCAAAACAAGCAGAACGCTGCGGCTTCCGAGAAGGAATTCCCTCCCGTTTCGGCGCCCGCCACCCGCGCCAAAGGGCGCATCACGGAGGAGGACGATGCCCAGGCTCAGCACCCGCGCAAGCGCCGGTTCCAGCGCTCCAACCAGCAGCTGCAGCAGCAGATCAACACGTCCACCCAGCAGACGAGAGAGATGATACAGCAAACACTGGCAGCTATCGTCGACGCTATAAAACTGGACGACATCGAACCGTATCACAGCGACCGGTCCAACCCTTACTTTGAGTACCTCCAGATCAGGAAAAAGATCGAAGAGAAGCGGAAAATCCTCTGCTACATCACTCCCCAAGCTCCGCAGTGCTACGCCGAGTACGTCACCTACACGGGCTCCTACCTGTTGGATGGCAAGCCTCTGAGCAAGCTCCACATTCCAGTGGTGAGTCACCTTTCTTCTCTCTTTGAACTGCGGCGTCAGGGTCTGTCCGCTCCCCTGCTGCCGCACGCACAGCCCAGGTTGTCCCCTTGCTAATACAAACGCGTCGATAACCTTCACGCGGCAGGCAGTGAATCTGGGATCCAGCCTGGAGGAGGAGAGGTCGCTATGACCGGCCACGTCAGTTTTTGGTCCCAGCTGCGGGTGGGGTGAAGCACTCCGGTGTTTCTGTTGCAGCGTAGTCCGTGCCAGAGTTAATCGGCGCTTTGTCTGCCCCAGCACCACAGAGGTTGTAGCCCATGAGTGTGTCAGCTCCTTCCTTCCTCGACTAACCCAGAGCCTCCTGCTGCCCCGCTCCGTGACTGGAGCTGCGCTCGAGTAGCTCCTCGCTCCCCAGGAAAGCGCAGGGGTCAGGCTGGGGCACCGGCACCCCTCCCGGTGCACAGGCTGGGCTGCTCCCCGCACGTTTCTCCTGACAGCATTGTCCCCTTCGTCGGGCGGGCTCGGTCCCCTTCACCAGCTGCTCTTTCAGCATGGAGTGGGGGTCAGGCTCTGGTTCTGCAGACTGAGCTCGGGGTATTTCAGCTCTGTGGCGGGGGGACCAGGCAGCCCCCGTGGGCCCAGCGCCCTCGCTGGCTCTGACCCTCAGCTCTCGTTTGCCCGCAGATCGCCCCGCCGCCGTCGCTGGCGGAGCCGCTGAAGGAGCTCTTCAAGCAGCAGGAAGCCGTCCGGGGGAAGCTGCGGCTCCAGCACAGCATAGAGCGGGTAAGGGAGCACAGCCGAGGGGATTCCTCACGGGGAGGGTGTCCCGACTTTGCTCTGCCGGGGAGGCCGAGGCTGCCACGCTCACGGCTTCCTTCGCTCTGCCTCAGGAGAAGCTCATCGTCTCCTGCGAGCAGGAGATTTTGAGAGTTCATTGCCGGGCAGCGAGGACGATCGCCAACCAGGCCGTGCCCTTCAGTGCCTGCACCATGCTGCTGGACTCCGAGGTCTACAACATGCCTCTAGAAAATCAGGTCAGTGCCTTGTTTTGGCAGCGAAAAAGTATCTCGGAGGTGCTGCACGGGGTCCTGAGGGAGACGGTGCTTTTCTGGGCCGAGGGAGGGAGGGGTGCAGGCAGGAGGTGCTAATTCTCTCACTGCTCAGGCTCCTGTCACCAGCCGTGGCACGCAGATGCAGGACACGCTGCAGGAATCCTCCCCAGGACGTGCCCAAGTTGCCTAATCTGACTCAGTTTCTGGAGTCGCACTTTCTGGGATACGTGACGTGCGTGCGGGGGACGGAAACGCGTCTGGAAATGGAGGGATGTGGGGAGGAGCGTCGTGTCTCTTTAGGAGCAGAGCTGACTTGCGTTTGTCAGCGAGTCGGAGGACCCTCTGCCCTTGATCAGGATCGTCGGTGCACTTGAAAGGTTTATTTTACTACACTCGTGGGTATCTTGTCCTGCTGGAGGAAGGGGAAAGAGCCCTGTGGTTGATTTGTGTCTGAATAGTGGCTGCAATCCTGCGCTGCTGCATTGCAGGAGGGATCCTGCACAGGGACGGGATCCTGGAATCGATTCATGACCTGGCACATTGATCCAGGAGCCTCAGTTTATCCCCTCGGCATTTCCCAGCCAAGTGTGTGTGCTTCTCCAGAGAAAACACTGGGCATGAGTCAAAGGAGACGAGTGCTGCGATGGGCTGGCACGGACGGATTCGCTGCAGAGGAATCAAAAACGGGGAGAGCGTGGGCGTCTCTGTCCGAGGCTGAAGCCCCTGCAGCGTGCTCTGTCCTCCCTCCCCACAGGCACCTTTCTCGTTTCTGAGGCGTGTGAGCCCAAAGAGGGGTTTGAACGTGGTCTAACAGACCCATGACCGCTCCGAGTAAGCAAACAAGCAAGCAAAATCTACCCTGTAACTCCCTTTCGCTGTCTTTTGCTTAGGGAGACGAAAACAAGTCGGTCAGAGACCGTTTCAACGCGCGGCAGTTCATCTCCTGGTTGCAAGACGTCGACGACAAGTACGATCGGATGAAGGTGAGAGGCAGCTCCTGCCGCTCCGCTCCCCCGGGGCCGTCCCGGCTCTTGCTGCAGTTTGGAAGCTGCTGTTGTGGTTTCCAAAACTCTGCCGCGCCCGAGGTGTCCCGGGGCAGCGTTACGCGATGGGGGACGCTCCTGTGCGCAGCACAGCGGAGAGGCGGGAGCCTCTGCCGGTTCCAAAAACGGGGAAGGGGAGACAGCATTCCGCTTTCTGGCTCCTACTCGGCTTCGTGGCGATGGTCTGGAGCTTTCTCGGTCTGTTAAACCCTCGGGGGCTGCTCCTCACCCACAACACGTGTTGCAGCGGTTGCAAAACCAGTGGCAAACTTGAAGGCAGACATGCCGAGCCCAGGCTCCCTCCCTGTGGGGACACATCCCTCGCTCCGTTTGCCACGCTGGCTGCGGGTCCCCAGCCTTTCCCGGGTGGGACGGGCAGTGGGAGCGTTCCCTGCCCTCTCCTGCTTCCCCTCCTCATCTCCGCTTGGTGTTTTTCTTCCCCACCCGATCCAGACGTGCCTGCTCATGCGACAGCAACACGAAGCTGCCGCCTTGAACGCGGTGCAGAGGATGGAGTGGCAGCTGAAGGTGCAGGAGCTGGACCCTGCGGGGCACAAATCCCTCTGCGTGAACGAGGTGCCCTCGTTCTATGTGCCAATGGTCGACGTGAACGATGACTTTGTGCTCTTGCCGGCATGACAGTTCCAAACCGGGAGACATCACCGAAAACTGGCAAGGACGGGAGCCCTCCGAGGTCGGGCGGTCGAGCTCACATTCACCCTTACCGCTTGCTGATGAATCCCTGGTCAGAGGAGGAGGAAGCAGCTATCGGCAGAAAACAAAACAATACGAAAAAATAATTGCACTTTCTTCACGACGCGTCCCCTCGCTTCCGGACTGACGGCGGCTCCGCCGGGCAGCGGGTCGGGGCGCATCTCCTTTTCCAGCCGGCTGCCACGGGGCAGGGGGGCAGCCGGTCTGCGCGGGCAGCGGGCACTCACCGGCCCAGAGACTGGCGGAGGCGCGGAGGGAGGAGGCCAAGGACACCGTTTGCGTGTTGCAGAAGCTGCTGAGCGGGGCCAGCAACCACGTGATTCATGTACTTGTGAACACCGTGAATTTCCAGCTCTCTTGTTTTCCACCGGTCGCGGATCTCCTCCGGGAGAAGCTGCAGTAGGAAACCGTGGGGGGGGAGGATGGGGTGGGGGGGGATTGTTTTGAGTTTCTCGTTCCATCCTGGGTATGTCTTAAAAAAAAAGAAAAAAAAAGAAGAAAAAAAAAAAAAAGAAAAAACTAAAAAAAAATTACACACACACACACAAAAAAAAAGAAACAATTAGAAATGGGAAAAAAAAAAATTAAAAGAAGCGTCCGAGTTGGGCAGACGCGGCTCTGAAGGTGTGGACGGCCCCGGGGTGCGCCCGCGGCGCCCCGCAGCAGCCGCTCGCCGCCGTTTTCGGGAGAGCGGAGGAGCCGCCTGCGCAGCGAGCGGGACGGACGGCGCGGCCGGCGGCGGGCGGGGAAACGGTGACGCAGAGAAAGGACTTTGCCAACTGTGTTTTTAATGGAGTAAAATCCATGTGGTTTATATATTTTTTTTTTCCTTTAATCTTGGGCATTTCGTTTCTCTTTCTGAGAACATAACTTGAAAACACTACAGAGCCAATACTCATATAAAGAAAAATTGTATCCCATAAATGCTGTACAGTTTTTATATACATTAACAATGTACTTTTGCTGCCTTCTAGATAATTTATTTTGCAACACATTACTGCACAGTTGTAAATAACTTATGTACTGTAACATCACTTTCAGTTATGTGTAAAGAAATAAATAAATTAATTAAAATTACCTTTTTATGTACAGTCCGCCCTAGGCAGCCCTTTCCCTGGTGAGGAAAAAAGGTGTGAGGTGTTACTCGGGGCTGGCAAGGACGGCCGGTCCTGACGCCGGTGTGCGCGCTCCGTGTTGGCTCCATGCGTGCCCCGGTCTGGCTGGAATTGTTCTTCTGGGCTGTGAAAGCCTGGATGGAGCCACGAGGTCACTGGTGGTGGACTGGTGGGCTCTGCGGAGCTTGGTGCTTGCAGGGGAGCCCGGCTTCGCCCTGCTGGGACCCCCAGAATTCATAGAATCAACAAGTCCTAGAATAAATGAATCCTAGAATCCTAGGGCAACGGAGCTGGGGATAAATCTGATGAAGAGCGACAGAAGGAGCTGGGGCTGCTGAGTGTGAAGCAGAGGGGGCTGAGGGGAGACCTCCTCACTCTCTGCAACTGCCCGACAGGACGGGGCAGAGAGGTTGGGGCTGGGCTCTGCTCACGGGTAACGAGCGATGGGACAAGAGGGAACGGCTGCAAACTGCAACAGGGGAGGCTTAGACTGGACACAAGGAAAAAGTTTTTCACAGAAGGAGTAGTCAGAGCTTGGCCCAGGCTACCCAGGGAGGAGGTGGAGTCCCCATCCTTGGAGATGTTTCAAGGTCGTTGAGATGTGGGGTTGGGGGAGATGGTTTAGGGGTGAGCTTGGCAGAGCAGGGTCAGTGGTTGGACTCCATGATCCCAGGGGTCTTCTCCAACCTGAACGATTCTGTGATTCTGTGATCATTAAGGTTGGAAAAGCCCTTTTAAGATCATCAAGCCAACATTACCGTGACCACTAAACCACGTCCTGAAGTGCCACATGTTTTTTGAACACCTCCAGGGATGGTGACTCCATTCATGACAACTTTTCAGCTCCATTCGCAGAATCACAGGATGTTGGGGGTTGGAAGGAACCCCTGGAGATCATCCAGTCCAACCCCCCTGCCAGAGCAGGATCACCTTGAGTAGGTCCTGCAGGAACCCGCCCAGGTGGGTTTGGAAAGCCTCCAGAGATGAGACTCCACGACCTCACCCACCCAGCTCCCCCCGTGCTGCCGCCGCTTTGCAGCCACTTGAGGAATTTTCCACTGCCCTTTCACGAGGGTTTCTCTCCACCACGTAGCAGCAGCGTCAGGAAGAGCCGGGAGGGGGCTCCTGCCTTCCCCACCCGACACCCCAGCTCCTGCTTGGCCCCGGGGCTGTTCCCAGGCCAGCAGCCATGGTGGGGACCAGGACCAGCACAGCCGGGCTGGTTTTTCCCCTGGGGCCACTGGGTTTTGGGGTGGGCGAGCGCTGGGGCTGGGAGGGGCTGCATCTGCTTTGGGGGCTTCATTCACCATCACAAGTAAGGTTTGGTTTTTACCTGATTTCCACCCCTCCTCTTTTTTGTTTTTTGTTAAATAACAATCTCTGTAAGCGTGGAGAGGTCTTTAATTAGCAGAAAAAGTTCCGGACTCGTCTGACTCCCGTGCTGGGAGGTCGGGAATCCCCTGGGGTACGTTTTCAGCCCCCCCCCGTGACACCCCTCCCATCCAGATCCCACCTTCTCTCAGTCCTGGTGGGACTTGGTGATGTGATTTTTTTTTGATTTTTAATTTTTTTGCAGACGTCATTTTCTACCGCCACTCACACGAGGCCGAGCACCAGAACTGTCCCTCACCGATTATGTTCAGAAGTGAAGTTTTAATAGAATTTTTTAAAAAAAAAATAATTAAAATAAAGCTTGATTGTAATGCGGCGGCTTCCTTGGCTCTTCCCACGGGCTTGCTGCGGGTGCGAGGGGGGTTCTGACCCGTTCCCTTCCCTGAGAGGGGGGGCCCGACCCCACCATCCCCCCTTTGAGGTTGAGGGTGGTCCCAGGACGCCCAACTCCAACTGGACCGGGGGGTCCCCCAGTGCCAGAAGGGTGCCTTGACCTGGAGCACCAGGGAGAGGGGGTCTGGCTAGGCTGGGGGGGGCCAAACTGGGCTGAGGAGGGGACAAAAGGCTGCAGGGGGGGTGAATCAGGCTGGGGAGGGGACGAATGGGACTGGGGGTGACAAATGGGGGCTGTGGCGAGTGAACTGGGATGGGGCGGGGGGAACAAACCAGACTTGGAGGGGTGAACTGGGGCTGGGGGGTGGGAAGAGGGCTGAGGGGGGCAAAACGCTCTGGGGGGGCGCGGGGGTGAACTGGGCTGGCGAGGGGGGGGTGCAAACAGCGGCTGTGAAGGACGAACCGGGCTCGGGGAGGGGTGAGAGGGAGGCGAAAAGAGCTCGGAAAGGGTGAACCGGGGCCGAGGGGGTGCGAACCGACGGGGAGGGGTGGCAAAACGGGCTTGGGGGGGCAAAACGGGTTGGGGGGACAGAGCCAGGGCTATGGGGAGCGAACCGGGCGCGGGAGGGGACACAACCCGGGGCTGCGGCGGGTAAATCGGGATGGGAGGGGGCAAACCAGACGGGAGGAGGGGCGAGGGGGGGGTAACCCCGGGCTGTGAAGGACAACCAGGGTGCGGAGTTGGGGCGAACCGACCTTGGGGGCTGGACTGGGCGGGGGGGGGCTGCACCGGGTGCTCGGAGGGGGCTGCACTGGGTGTGGAGGGGCTGCACCGGGTGTGGAGGGTTTGCATCCGGGAGGGGGGGCTGCACCGGGTGTGAAGAGGGTTGCAACCGGGTGTGCGGGGGCTGCACCGGGTGCTCGGGGGCGGGGGGACCCGGAGCTTACGGGAAGGAGAGGACGGAAGGGGGGGTGTCCGAGCCGGGCGGGGCCGGGGGCGGTTCCCAGGCAGGGTCCGCTTTGGTGCCGCCCCCACCTGCCGGTTCCTCTGCCGGTGGAGGCGTTGCCCGGTGGTCGGGCCGGGACGAGGGGGGTTAGCGATGGCGGTGGCGGCTGCGGGAGGGGGCTGCCGGCCGCGGGGGCTTCTGGCGGCCGGCGGGTGGGCTCCGTGCGCGGCTCTGGCGCTGGGCTGGGCGCTGGGCTGGGTTCTGGCCGCCGCCCCCCCCGCACCGCTGCCGCCCCGACGCCGCGCTCCTGCCGACGCCGCTCCGCCGCCTGCCCGGAGCCGCCCTGCTCCGCGCCGCCGTGCCCCGGCTCCGAGGGGGCTGGAGCCCCTGCCAGCTCTACCGCTACCCCGCCGGCACCCCCACCTCCAGCCCCACCGGTACCGGCAGCGTCCGCCCCAACGGCACCGGCCCCTGCACCCGCGGCTGGCACTACAGCCTCCCCACCGCCGGCCTCCGCTCCAACCTCGTCACGCAGGTTTCTGGGGGGAGAGGGGGGGGGGCATTAAGGATTTTTTTGGAGGGAGGAGGGACTCCAGCAAGTAGGGGAAAGCTCGGGGTGTGCATAGACGGGGGGGGCGTTGGAAGGGGGGGGACCCCAGAACGATTCCAGCAAGCACGGGCAAGCTCGGGGTGTGCATAGACGGGGGGTGTTGAAGGGGGGGGGGGGGGACACCCGGAATGACTCCAGCAAGCACGGGCAAACTCTGGGTGTGCGTAGACGGGGGGAATGTTGGACGGGGGGGGCCACCAGAACGACTGCAGCAAGCCTGGAAAAGCTCTGAGTGTGCAGAGGTGGGGGGGGCATTGAAAGGGGGGACCCCCAGAATGACTCCAGCAAGCACAGGAAAGCTCGGGGTGTGCATAGATGGGGGGGGGTATCCCCCCCTCCAGAACGACTCCAGCATGGGAAAGGTCTGGGTGTGCATAGACGGAGTGAGGGTCCTAGGGAGGTGTTTGGGGGGAATTAGGGGTCTTAAGGAAGGGAGAACGTGGGGGAGGGCACCTTGGGGTGGGGGGAAACCATCATAAGGACCATGAAGACTGCCCCAGCACATCCAGGGGTCATCCTGCCCGTGAGTCTCCTGGGGGGGCGGCCGGCCCCCCAGGAGACTCACGGGCAGGATGACCCCTGGCAGTGGCGGAGTCCCCCGTGGTGACATCGCCCCCCTCACCCACAGTGGGACCTGGTGTGCTCCTCACGCTGGAAGGTGCCCCTGGAGCAAACCACACACTTGCTGGGCTGGGCATCAGGCAGCATCGCCGCCGGTCTGGCCTGCGACAGGTATTTGGGGTGGGGAGGGATCCCCAAGGGTGCTCTGTGCTTTGCTCACAGCTTGTCCCCCCTGGCAGGTTTGGCCGCCGTCCCACCTTCGTGGGGTCCTTGGTGCTGGCCGTGCCCTTGGGCCTTGGCGTGACACTGGCAGTGAGCTTCGTCATGGTGCTGGTGGCACGGCTGCTCTTTGGGGCGGCGCTGGCGGGAGCCTTCCTCTCCCTCTACGTGGCACGTAAGTGTGAGAGCAGCGGGGGTCAGGGTGGTGTTGGGAGCAGGGATACTCCAGGGTGTAGTGCAGGATGCTCCAGGATGCAGGATGCTCCAGGGTGCAGGATGCTCTCAAGTCCGGGTTGCTCTGGGGTACATGTTGCTCTGGGATGCAGGACACTCCAGGGTGCAGGTTGCTCCGAGGTGCAGGACACTCCAGGGTGCAGGTTGCTCCGAGGTGCAGGACACTCCAGGGTGCAGGTTGCTCCGAGGTGCAGGACACTCCAGGGTGCAGATTGCTCTGGGGTGCAGGACACTGCAGGGTACAGGTTGCTCTGGGGTGCAGGACACTCCAGGGTGCAGGTTGCTCTGGGGTGCAGGACACTCCAGGGTGCAGGTTGCTCTGAGGTGCAGGACACTCCAGGGTGCAGGTTACTCCAGGGTGCAGGTTGCTGCAGGGCACAGTTTGCTGTGGGATGCAGGATGTCCAGGGCACAGCGTGTTCTGAGGTCCAGGATACTCTAAAGTACAGGTTGCTCCAGGCTGCAGATTACTCTGAGGTGCAGGTTGCTCCAGGGGTGCAGGGCACGCTAAAGTACCGATTGCTCCGGGGTGCAGGATGCCCAGTGACCATGGCACCCAGGGTGCACCCCTCACCCCCGAACCGTTGTCAGGGCTGGAGCTGTGTGACCCCCCGCACCGCCTGGGGGTGACGATGGTGGCCGGCTTCTTCTGGATCGCCGGGGAGCTGCTGCTGCCGGGGCTGGCCGTGCTGTGCCGCGGCTGGCGGGTGCTGCAGGGGGCCGTCACCATGATCCTGGCTCTCCTGGCTGCCTGCTGGTGGTAAGGACCCCCCTCCCCGGGCTGGGGGGGGGCTGCGTGCATGGTGGGGCTGAACCGTGCCTTGGGGCTGGCACGGAGTCATGCACCCGGTCCTGGCACACCCTGCGCAGGGTGTGATCAAAGTGTGCCGGGGCTCTCATGGTGGAACACAGGGAACCCCTCGCCCTGGGTAAATGTTTGCTCAGGTTTGAAGTTGAGGGTTTCTGTGCAGCGTGGCTTTGTAGACGGGAAGGGGTGGGGGGGTGGCCAGCACTGGAGGGGGGGCCATGGGGAGCTCCGTGACACTGACGCTCATGTCCCAGGTGCCCGGCGCTGCTGCTGGAGTCGCCACACTGGCTGTTGGCCACACGGCAACCGGAGAGGGCCAGGAAGACCCTGCAAGCACTGGTCGAAAGCAGTGGCCTCAACGACAGCTCCTGCCACCAGGAAAGCCTCCGTGCGGGTGCGTGACGGCCGCCGGACCCCCTCCCCAAAGCTGCGGTGCCGGGGGCGGCGGGATGGTGCCTGCTCTGACCCCGGTGCCGCTGTCCTGGCAGAGCTGGAGGCCCTGTCCGAGGGCTCCCGGCAGCCCCAGTACCATGCCGTCTGTGAGATCTTCCACACCAGGGTCATCTGGAAGAACGGTGTCATCCTCGGCTTCGCGGCGTGAGCAGATGGCGGGGGGATGGGGAGCGGGGAGGGTCCTACTTGCAGCCCCCCCTGACCCCACTCTCCTGCAGGTTCATCGGCTCCGGCATCCGCCACTGCTTCACCCGCAACCTGGCCCCGCACCTGCCTGGCTTCTTCTCCTCCTACTTCGTGCTGGTGGGCACCGAGGCGGCCGCCTGCCTCTTCCTCTGCCTGACGGCCGAGCGGTTCGGGCGCCGCGCTGTCCTCCTGCTCTGCACCGTCCTCACCGGCATCTCCTCCCTGCTGCTGCTGGCCCTCACCCAGTGTAAGGCTGCGCCCTCCCTGCGCTGGCTGCACCATGGAGGGGGTGTTGGGTGTGCAGGATTTGACCCCTCACGGTGCTTTCTCCCCCCACCCAGACCTGCTGGACCTCATTGTCCTGACCCTGTCCGTGGTGGGCATCACCTCCTCGCACGCCGTCACCGTGCTCAGCATCTTCTTTGCCAGCGAGGTCCTCCCCACTGTGGTCAGGTAAGGGGGGGGAGCTGGGTTTTGGGGGCACACACACCTGGGCAGGGCTCCCCCTGGGCCCCCTCTGAGCGCGTTTTCCCCGCAGGGGTGCCAGCCTGGGCCTCGTGGTGGGGGCCAGCTTCGTGGGCAAGGCGGCCGCCCCCATCACCGCCATCCCCAACAGCCGCGGCTTCTTCCTCCACCACGTGGTCTTCGCCTCCTTCGCCATCCTCGCCGTGCTCAGCATCATGCTGCTGCCCGAGAGCCAGGGCCGCAGCCTCCCCCAGTCCTTGCAGGACGGCGAGAGCCAACACCGGCCCCCCCTTTTCCGACGCCCCCCCCGTGAAGACCACCTGCCCCTGCTCGCCCCCCAGGGCATCCCCCACGACTACTCCCGCCTCGCCGCCTCCACCAAAAGGATGCTGGGCTCCCCGGCACCCCCCACCAAGACGTAGCTGGGGAGGGGCTGAGCACATTGCTGGGACACACCACACCTCCCCCACCCCCCCCCCTTGGAGCACTGGGTGCTTGTGGGGAGGGGGTGCACCCAACGATGGCTGGGCTGGTGCAGGGGGGAGCAGGGCACCCACCCCGCGGCGGGGCCGGATCCTGCCCCAGGAGGAGCTGTGCTGGGAGTCCTGGGGTGGGGGTGATGCCCCCCCCGGGGTGGGTGGTCAATAAAAGTGCCTTATTTCTACCGGCGGCTGGCGGGGGCCCCGCACGGCACCCCTGCCACCAGCCCCCACCTCCGGGATCTTTATTTTTTGGGGGAAACTGGGGGTCTCCTTGCCCCCTCCCAGCTCTGCAGGGTGGGGGGTGTGTGTCTCCCAGGGCTGCCTGTACCCTTGGCCTCTGCCTTCCCGGGGTTTACTGGGTGGGAGGCGGGGGGGCTGTGTGCAAACCCCCACGCCGAGTCCTTTTTTGTGCTTCTGGGTGTGTATGCGAGCCCCTCGGGGGGCAGCAGGGTGCCCCCCTATCCCCGCTACTGCCCGTAGAGGTCGGCCAGGCGCCGGAACCGCGGCCCCCACTCGCTCAGGTAGTCGTAGTCCTGGTCGTCGTCCGTGAGGCTGGAAACGATGGAGCTGAGGGGGCTGCCCACCGAGCCCGAGCCCTCGTAGTCGTAGATGAGGGCGGTGTCGTAGGGGGGGACACTGGGGTCGCTGTCGGCTGCCTCCAGCCCCTGTGGGGACACGGTTTGGGGGGAGGCACCGTCAGCCCTGCTGGGGATGGAATGGAAGGGGTGTATGGGGGGCTCCCCAAGCCTTGTGTCCCACCTCGTTGATGAAGTCCTCGATGTCGGAGGGGCCGCTGGGCAGCTTGCGAGGGGCCGCGGTGGGGGAGCTGAGTGGGGCGTCCCTGCGCAGCGGTGGCTTGACCCGCAGTGAGAAAAGCTCGGGGTGCCTGAGCTGGTTGATGTCGTAGGCATCCTGTGAGGATGAGAGGGGGTCAGGGGGTCACCTCGACCCGCCCTGGGGACCACCACACCCCTGCCTTCACCCTCCTCAAGTCTGAGTCCTGCACACCTGGTCCTCCTCGCCGCCACCTTGCTCGTCGTAGTTGAGGATGTTGTCACGCATGTCGTCCCGTGAGGACTGGAGCAGCCCCTTGCGCAGAGCCCGGCGACGACCCCTCGCCCGCGCGGCCCCCAGCCCCACCAGCGCTGCGGGCACAGGGTGGGTGGGCACGGGGTGGGGGTATTGGAGCCGGGGACACACACACACACACAGGGTGTCTGGGGCTGGTGGGACACGGGGTTGGGAGGCAGTTGGTGGGGCTGGCAGGGCGGGATGGGGATGCAGGTAGGGAGTTGGGGGAGGTGGCAGTGATGAGTGGGATGGGAGGGGGAATTCGTAGGGGTTGCTGGCAGGGGGAGAGTGTTGAGGGTCACGGGTTAGGGGCTGGATGGAGTGTCCTGAACCAAGATGGGGTGATGGGGACTATGAGTAGGGAGAAGTTGGGGTGTCCTGGACTGGGGTGGGGTAATGGATGGGCGTCAGGATGGGTGGCTGGGACTGCCTCTGGGTGGCAGGATGGGAGGGGTGGGAGAGGTGAAGATGGTCTGGAGGGGTCTCGCTCACCGAGGAGGAGGACGGTGCTGCCGAGGATGATCATGAGGGCCCCGAGGGTGATGCCGGCCCCAGCAGCGGTGGCAGCCAGGACCCCGTCCTCGCAGGTGCCCTCCCGGCCGCAGTGACACACCGACACATTCAGCAGCTCCTGCCGCTCCCGCGGGGGCGTCCCTGAGTCCCTGAGCAGCAGTGGGAGCGAGTAGGGCCCCACGGGCAGCTCCGCCAACACGGCCAGCACCGCGTGGGTCACTGTGGGAGGGGAGGCACGGGCAGGGGGTGAGCAGGGACCCCCCTTGCAGCAGCCCCCCTCACTCCCCCATCTGACTCTCACCGTTGAAGCGGGTGATGCTCCAGTTACGGGTGAGCTGGGGGTGCTGGGGGCTGAGCTGGTAGTGGAAGGGGGCGCCATGGGGGGGCCGATCATCATCCGTGGCCCCCAGGAGCAGGTTGCCCCCGCGGCCCGGCCGCCCGCAGACCACCCCAGCGGGAGGCTGAAGCACGGGCGCGTGGTCGTTCACCTCGAGGATCTCGATGGAGAGGGTGCCGGTGGCAGAGAGCGGGGGCTTGGCTGAGGGGCACAGAGTGGAGGGCTCAGGAGGGGACAGCAGGAGGTGGAAGAGGGGGGCAGAGACATATCGGTGGGCCTCTCACCATCATCACGAGCGAGCACCAGGGCGATGTACCAGCCACCCTGCAGGAAGGCAGTGGGGTGCAGCAGCTCCCGTTTGATGCGGACGATGCCGGCGTGGGGGTCCAGCTGCAGCCAGTCCGCGGGGTCGTAAACCAGTGAGTAGCTGTGGGTGCAGGGAGGGGTGGGGGCTGCATGCTGTCATCCCCCCCTAGAAACACCCGTAGCGTTGGGGTCCCTGCGTTTGCAGCCTGGGAGGGGACGGGGTGCTGACACCCGTCACCCGGGACTCACGTGAGGGTCTGGAGCTGGCGGGTGTCGGGGTCGCTGGCGGTGTAGGTGGTGACAAGGGTGCCCGGGGGGGCCCCCTCCAGCACGCTGACCCGCCGCGGGTTCTCGCGGAAGATGGGCGCCTCATTCACGTCCCGCACCCTCACCCGCACGTTGGCCAGAGCCCGGGGGCTGGCGGGGACCCCCGGCTCCAGCGGCCGCTCGTTCTGCACCGACACCGTCAGCTCGAAGCGGTCCCGCACCTCGTGGTCCAGTGGCTGCCGAGGAGGCAAGGGGGCGACAGGTCAGCAAAGCCATGGGACACCCTCCCTCCCCAGCACCCCCTCACCCCTTCTGCCCTCCTGCGCCCACCTTGGCCACGGAGAGCACGCCGTCGTTGGTGTAGGGGTCGGTGCGGATGGCGAAGGCGCCCTCGGGGTCGCCCTCCAGGATGGTGAATTTGGCCAACCAGTTGGGCGAGCCGGCCAGGTCCTTGTCATGCACGAAGACCTTGCCCACGTCCACGCCAGCCGCCTGCTCCTCCACCTCCATGGAGAACTGGGGGAGAGGTGTGCAGGGATGGTGTCTTCCCGCACCCTGGGATGCTGCTGCTGCTCCCCAAGGGAGGGGTTGGCTCCCACCCCACTGACCCCAATGTGTGTGCCCCCCGACTGGTACCTCCTCCTTGGTGAACTCAGGAGGGTTGTCATTGATGTCCTCCAGGTAGATGACAGCCGTGGCAGTGGTGGTGAGCCCGTCCCCGGACATGTCTGCTGCCTGCACCGTCAGGTTGTACACCCCCACGGTCTGCGGGAAAATTGGGAGTGGGAGGGGTGGTGCTGAGCCCCCCAGGAACCCAGAGGTCTGCTGACCACCCACCCTGTCCCCACACTCATGGCTGGAGCTGTGGTTTCACCAGTCCGGGGTGGGGGGTGTCTCTGGTTGCCCCGGTCCTGGTGCTGTCCCGGGTGCCCCGCCACGTGTGTTACCTCGCGGTCGAGGCCGGGCTGGGTGGTGCAGATCTCGCCGGTGCTGGCGTTGATGCTGAACGGGCCGCCAGCGCCCTGCTCCAGGATGGAGTATCGCAGCGCCGCGTTGTCCGTGTCGGGGTCATCGGCATCGGTGGCGTCCGCCGTCATCACGCAGGTCCCTGCGGCCGCAAGAACACCCCGAGGGTGTCGCAGTGGGGTCTGGCTTGGTTCCTCCCCCCTGGCTCCAGCCTCCCCTGCAACCAAACCCACCTGGCTCAGCCCCCTCCACCACGTGCCCCGTGAAAACGTCCTGCCGGAAGAGCGGCCGGTTGTCGTTCTGGTCCACCACGATGATCTCCAGGTCGGTGGGGTCCTCCAGCGTCACGCCCCCCAGGTCCAGCGCGAAGGCTTTCAGCTGCGGGCACAGAGTGGGTGAGTCGAAGGGGGCTCACTGGGGGGGGCCCGAGGAGGGCGCTTGAGCAGCATCCTTACCCGAAAGTGGTCGTTCTCCTCCCGGTCCAGCAAGGCGTTGAGGAAGACCTTCCCGCTGAACTTGTCGATGGAGAAGATGCCCAGGGGCTCCTCATCCACCCCTGGCCCCTTGATGCTGTAGATGACCCCCCCGGGCTGCTGCTTGTCCGACTTGATCTGCCCCAGGGGCAAAGCAGAGCTGGGAGTCCTGGGGCTGGGGGGGTGTCTGTCCCCACTTGAGGTCCCCCTCTACCCTGAGCCCTGCCCCCACCATGTCCTGTCCCCTTCTTGAGGTGTCCCCATGCAACCTCCCCACCCAGGGCACCCCTGGAAGAGAGAATAGAGGGGGAGCTCCTGCCTACCTGTACCAGGAGGTGGGGGATGCGCTTGTGGTTCTCCGAGACGCTGATGGGGGGGATCACCCAAGCCCTCTTCACCCGTCGCGGACCCTCGTGCTGCCTCCAGGCCTGGAGGCTGCCCAGGGCTGGGCTGGCACCCTGGGGGGATGACAAGGTGCTGCCAGTGACCCCAAAACCTCCGGAGTGAGACAAAGGGGTTACCCTGGGCTGGCAGCACTTGGTGTGACCCCCCAGCCCGTGTCACTTGTCACCACATGGATGTGATGAGGGTGGGAGGGTCAGGGGTGGATTTGGGCTGTATGGGTGGCCCGGGGGGAGCACAGAGCTGGGGTGCTGGGAGGGGAACAGGGAGCTGGGGAGGAGCTGAGGGCTGGGCAGGGGGGAGATGAGAAAGGGAGATGGGGTGAGCAGGAGTTATGGGGATTGGAGGGGCTGCAATGTGGGGCTGAGGGCAGGGGGAGCTGCATGGCAAACCCCCCCGGAATGGCCAGAACCAGGAGCTTGCATTCTGAGGCTGTGCTGGGAGCTGCCTCCAGCTGTTCCTTTGCCTCCTGCCGAGAGAGCCCCCCTTTCCCTGGGAGGCCACTAGAGCTCAGAGGCATGCAGGGGGGGCGATGGAGGCGCTACTTCTGCGGGAGGGGGCGGCTCTGCAGGTCCCTTTTTCTTCCCTGAGCACCCGGCCATGGGATCCAGGCCAGAACCCTCATGGCCCCATGTGGCTCAGGCCTGAGACCACAATTGAGGGGCTCGGGGGAGAAGGTAGAGAGGGTGCAGGGAGGGCTTGGGAAAGGGAAAAGGGGGGAGCAGGGTGTTTCAGAGCCCCAACCCTCCGCCAAATCCCATCTCCCTGTTCACAAATGCGGGCAGTGTGCCGGAGCTGCAGGACCCCCCCCCCGCTGCCGCCACCATCTGTGGGGTGGGAAATGCCTCAAGAAGGGCACAAGACGCCATTCCCCCCCACCCCATCCCCTCCACCCCCAAGGAGGTGCCTCCGCAGGGTCTGGGGTCCGGCCGCCCCCCTAACACCACATCCAGGCTCCCCATCCCAGCCGGCCTTCCTGGGGCGCAGAGCTTGGGTTGGGGGGTTCCCAGTCCTCATCCTCACCCCCAGCCCACCCCGGTGTCCCCCCACAGCCCTTACCCGAGCGCAGAGGGGGGCGAGCAGGCAGGCGAGGAGGAGCGGGGGGGGCCCCATGGCGAAGCGGGGCGCAGTCCGGCCGCCGGCCCCGAGCCGCTCGCCGGTCCCGAGCTAAAATAACCGCGGGGCTGGCTGAGTGACAGCACATGTGCTGCCGAGCTGGCCGGGGCCCCCCCCCGGCAGGGCAGCTGTCCCTGCCGCCCCCCTGGCCCGGAGCTGCACCCCCTGCCCGGCGGCGGGAGGGGGAAAGGCGGGGGGACCCGGCGGGGCGGGCGGAGAGGGGGGCTCGGGGGGCTCGGAGGGAATGCGGAGGGGGGTTCGGGGCGAGTATGGAGGGGATATCACCACTGGCCAAGGTGGGGGGGGGGGGGGGGGGGGGTGAGCCGGCCCCCCGGGGTAGGGCGGGCGGGAACGCGGCAGCTGTCGCCGGGCGCGCCCCCGGGATGCCGCGACGGGGCGGGCGGGAGAGACGCGGCCCCGCTGCCCCCCACCCCGGCCCCTGCCACGGCCTGGCCGGCACCGCCACAGGGTCAGGGACCGTCTCTGCCCGCCCCACTCCGTCGCGCCCCCCCGTCGAGGCGAGCCCCCCGCGGGTCCCCCCCCGGCCGCTCCCGGGACCGCCTGCGCGGGCGGCGGGGCCGGGCTCGGGATGGCAGCGTCCCCCGGTGTCCCGGTCCCGGTGGGTTCCCACGGGGTGGAGCAGCCCCGGGCCGCTGCCAGAGCCCCGGAAAGGCCTCGGGGCCGCTGACCCCCCGATCCCCGGTGCCGCTCCCGGCGCTGCTCCTGACCCCCGGGATCCATCTCGGTGCTGCCCCCCGACCTCCGGGGCCGCACTCGAACCCCGGGGCCGGTCCCTTTGCTGCCTCCGACCCTCGCTGCCGGCGCTGGTGCTGCCCCCGCCCCCCGGTGCGGGTCCCGATGCTGCCCCCGACCCCCCGTGCGGGTCCCGGCTGCGGCACCAGGTGGCAGCATCGTCCCGGCCACCGGCCCCGACACCGTCGGTCCTCGCCGCCCGGGGTGCCGCAACGGGGAGCACCCTCCGCCCGCTGGCACGGGGTCCCCGGGGGTCCCGGTTGCAGCAGGGCTGGGAAGCCACCAACCTCCCCCACTCCCCCCGGGCAAGGCGGAGAGGGACTGGGGAAGCTCCGAGTCCTCCCGGGGAACAGACCCCTGGGCCTGACAGGGGAACGAACGAGTGGCGTTCCAGTGACACCGGTGGCATCAGCCACATCCCCGCTTGGCTGCTGCGGGTACCCCCCCGCCCGGCCAGCACCGCTCCCCTTCCCGGGGGGCGAGTGTCCCCGGTGGCCTCCCGGTGCGAAGCATCCCTCGGGGTGTGGGGTGTGAGACATGGGAAAAGGGGCACAGGATGCTGGATATGGGACACAGGATGTGGGATGTAGGACAAGGGATGTGGAATGCGGGATATAGGACACGGGATGTGGGGTGTGGGGTGTAGGACGTGGGATGCGGGATGTGGGATGTGCGATGTTGGATGCGGGATGTTGGTTGCGGGATGCAGGATGTCGGATGAGGGATGCGGGATGTGGGATGTAGGATGCAGAACATGGGATGTGGGATGTGGGATGTGGGGTCCCTGGAGGTGTTTAAGGAAAGGCTGGATGTGGCACTTAGTGCCCTGGTCTAGCCGTTGCGATGCTGTTGAGTCATAGGCTGGACTTGATGAGCTCAGAGGTCTTTCCAGCCTCAACAATTCTGTGGTTCTGTGGATGTGGAATGTGGGTCACGGGATGCAGGATACAGGAGACAGGATGTGGGATGTAGAACATGGGACATGGGATGCGGGATGTGGGACGCAGGATGCAGAACGTGGGATGCAGGATACGGGACACAGGATGCAGAATGTGGGACGTGGGATGTGGGATGCAGGATGTAGGATGCAGAACGTGGTACGTGGGATGTGAGATGGGACATGGGATGTGGGGCGTAGGGTGCAGAACCTGGGACATGGGATGTGAGATGGAACATGGAATGTGGGATGCGGGATGCGGGACATGGGATGTAGGATGCGAGATGTCTCCTGTCCCTCCCCAGCTTAGCGGTGGTGTCAGGACTATCGGTGGCCCCAGGACACCACGAGTGGTCGAGTGTCGGGCACTAGTTGACCCACGGTGCCAGCTGGGCCCCGTGGGCAGTGGCGCTCACTTGCCCATCCGTCTGTCCGATCCCATCCATCTGCCCCGCTTGCCCTGTCACCCCGCATCAACGTCACGGCGAGGAGCCGCCCCGGTGGCACTTGGCTGGGGGGGTCCTGGCAGCCGCCCCTGACCCTAACGCGCCGTGGCAGCGGGGAGGCCGAGCAGATGTTCCCTGCCACCGGCACCGTGGCGCGGGGGTGGCAGCGCCGACGCCGTGAGCTGCCACGGGGAGCTGCCTGGAATTTCGGGGTTTTTTTAGACAGCAATAAAAGATAAAGTCAGATATAAAGTGCTCCACCGAGCCTGGGGTAGGGGTGAGGAGTTCGGGGGGAAAGGCACAAAGGCTTGGGCAACCTCCAGCTTCTTGGGGACACCCCGATGAGGCGATAGCTTGCACGTGGGCTGTGGGTGGTGGGGACGGCCAGCGTCGGGGCAGATGTGTGAAAGATGCTGCTTGGGGCTGCTGGTGGTGGTGGTTTAATGGTTTTATTGGGCGATGCTGGGGCTGGGCCTGGCAGGCCTTAATGAAGGAGATTGATGGCTTAATAGCCTGTAGCCATTACAGGGTAATTGAATGGTTGTGTACATATGATCAGACCGTCGATGCGGACGTGGCTGGCAAGCGAAGCACCAGGAGCTGGGTGGGGGGGGACAACACACAAGCAGCCCCCCCCATTCCTCTGCACACCTGACAGTGAGGAGAGGAGAGCCCGTGACCTTGGGGACACCCTCCTCCACCTCTGAGCTCCAGGGGTGTCCGTGTTGTAGGTCTCCAGCTTCATGCAGTGGCATCGGGTCACCAAAATCCACCTCCAGCCTGCTCTGGCCACCACCTCCTGCTGGCATTATGACCTGGTGCTTTAACGAGGCTTTTAATTAACAGGTCCCACCTATAGGGATGACCAGCAGTGGAGGAGTGGGTCCAGCATGGATGCACAGCCCCAAATTGGGGGGGATGCAGCCACTGACCACCCTCCTTGCGAAAGCCACCGCTGAGGAGAAAAACCCGTCAGAGTCACAGCCAGGTCCCCACACTGAGGTGTGAGTCAAACTACTCATTTTAGTGTGTGACAACCAGGTGTTTTACAGTATTTGCTACCTGTGATCATCCATCAAAGCGATCGATAACGTTCCTGCAGAGTTTTATTAATGATCTTGTCACCGGGCTGGTGCTGGGTGCCTGGGGTTGTCGAGAATGATAGATCATTAAGAGCTTTTGCTGCTATTTATTCTCCAGTGACCTTGTCTCTCTCCATTGTTGCTTGCTTAAGAGTTATGAATGTGAGACATGATAATTTGATATTGATCTATTTGGTAAGTTAAAAAATTTACTGCATCGTCGATGCTTTAACAAAGGATCCGCTCGGTCCCTCCCGCAGACCGGCGAGGGGGCGAGCCGGGCGCCGTGCCGGCGCGTCCGTGTGCCGAAGCATCGTGCCCACCCGGCGTGGCACGATGAGGGAGGGGTGGCTGCAGGAGCTCTGGGGGTCCCATCCCACCCCTTTCTGAGCCTGAAGTTCACCAACTGCCCTCCCAGATGTTTGGGGCTCCGCTGACCTTAACAAAGGTATTCGATGTAATTATTTCTGCTCCCTGTTTCTCCTGCCCTCCCTGGTGCCCCCATCGACTGGCGGGGAAATCTGGGGTTCCCCATCACCCCCTTGGCATCAGATGGGACAGCATCAGCACCCCATTGCCATGCTGCCCCCACAACAGGGATGGATCCACTTGTGGGGGGCACGTTTGCCATCTTCCCCAGCGTTATCGCTCCTGCGTGGCCGACAGCTCACACAGGAAGTCAAAGAGAGACCAAAACGTGTTTGTAAAGGTAGGGTTTATCGATACTGCCCGGCCTCCAGGAAATCGATGACCTTCAGATGTGTCAGCACACACACACGCAGCGTAATTCACACCGCATCTGCTCCGGGCTGAGGGGGGAAAGGTGCTGGGTTGGTAAGCTCATCACCACTCGTCAGCGCTGGGGTAGAGGGAGAATGGACGCGGCAGAAAACCGAACCCCACCCTGAGCTCCCAGTCCTGGCCCAGAACCGTGCTCTAGGCTGGGTAAAAGCGCTGCAGAAGCTCCTTCTTGTTGACTTTTCCCATCTGATTGCGCGGGATCTCCTCCACCACGATGAGCTCGGTCGGGATGGCGTACGGGGCCATGGTGTCCCTGCAACACGGGAGCGATGGCTGTTAGAGCCGATCGAGACCTGAGCTTCCACCCCATTCTGAGACCAAAAAAACCACAAAACACCACTGGACCTGGGCAGGGGGATTTGCTCCAGGACCTTGTGTCCCACAGCCCATCAGTACAACCAAGTCCCCACCACCAGCCCTAACGAGGTCCTGGGTGTTACTGAAGAGTTTGCAAAGATCCCTCTGCTGAGTCCTGAGGTTCAGACTGGACCCCCTCGCTTTCTAAACTTCCTCACGGAGAGGTATCAGGGTGTGGCTGGATCCAGTCTCAGCGCCCGACTGTAAAGAAGAGTTTGGACCCCAGGTTTTGCCACAGAGTCAGGTTATTTCAGCTCAAACTGGGACTCTGAACAAAGAAATCCCCAGGCAATTACACCCTGACAACCCAACTTCACCTCCCCTCGCTCGATAGTTTGATCCCATAGTAATATTTGGGTCTGGGGTCTTCTCCTTCCTCACTGGATCCTTTCCCTCTCTCTCTCTCTCTCTCTCTCCAGGTGGGCATTCTTTTCATTATCTCGAGGACACAGGTTCTATTGATCTTCTCTTTCTCAATTAGCACTGATTTCAGGGCCTTTCTTCAGCCTCAGCTAATCAGTACTTGGGTAAAGGTCCAGTCTGAGCCTCAGTAAATCTGGCTACTCCTGCTAAACAATGCGACTCATAAGATAAAACAAATTGTGAGTTATTGTAATTTTAAGCAATCCCATAATTAATTCTATGAGGAAACTCTTTCAATCTCCAACACTGGGAGCTCCCACGGCCCTAACAGCCCTGAGCAGCCTCACCTGGGACCCCCACCCACACCCCCATGAGCCCATTTAAGCTCAGCCCTGGGTCCCAGCCCCTTCCTGAGCTGTGCCAGATGTGGCGTGCCTGCTCCCAGCCTGTCTCTGTGCTGGCTCGGGGTGGTCTTGCTGTGAGAGGGAGCCTGAGCATCGTCCTCGTGCCCTTTGCAGAGCACTGAGGGGAGGCTCTCCTGCCTTCTGCCGCCTGCATGTCACCAACCTGGGGCCGTGCCCAGCTCCAGCAGCGTCCTGGCGCTGGCTCTAATGCGAGATGCCAAGTCTGCTGAGCCCTTCAACCATCGCCCGCCACCGGCACACACCCCCCCACCACCATATGGACAACTCTAACTCGGGATGGCGCCCGTCGCCGGGAAGCACGACGGGGAGGGGAGCCGCAGAAAATGAATCACTCTGAAGAGGGACATGTGTCTCCTGCCAGGCAGCGCGAGAAAAAGGGCCGCCCGAATGTAAGTGACAGAAAAAATAAAGGGGAGAGACAGGGTGAGAGGGAGAGGCGGGTGGGAGGGGGGGGCCGGAGCGGTGCCTGGAGCCAGTGCTGGGCAGGGAGCGGCCGGCCGGCCCCTCTGACCCTCCTGGGGGTTTGTTTGAAGGGCTCTCGCCCTTGCTCTGTGTGGGGAGGACAATGTCGTGACCGCTCCCAGAGCTGGGGACGGTGATGGGAAGAGACGTGCAGGGACAAGACCTTGGGAGGGGGGTGGAGGACAGGGAGGGAGGCATGCCCTGTGCTGAGGACCCCGAGAGCAACACCCAGGTGACCCACGGATGTCCCTGCCACGAGGCTTAGGGACAAGCAGATGTGGTGGAGGTCATCTCCCTTCCCTGCGCTCCGTCACTCCTGCCCCGTGCAGGCCAGTGAGGGTCCTGGATGGAGAGTCCTGGAGCATCAAGACCCATCAGGACAGGCTGCGAAGAGCATCTCAGCTCGCAGGAGGACACCAGTAAAATCAAGCACAAGCTGCTGGTGGCCTTGGGCTTGCCCTGGGAGGAGCAGGAGACCCAGAAGACCGGCAGCCGGAGGGTTAACGTGTGTGCACAGCGCAGAGGTGACAGCAGGAGGGACACCCTGCCAGGGTCTTGGCCCAGCCACCCGCCTGGGTTTGGTTTCTTTGCTTCTCTTCCCCCACTACGTAACTGTTTAATCAGAGCAGCAGCCGGCCAGCCAGCATCCTCCCCGCGTTCGCTAAATCGCGGCGCCCCAACTGTGATTTTTGCAAATCCAGGGGAAATCTTTAATTGGCTGCTGCGCAGCCCCTGATGAAACACGAGTGCTCCTGCCGCTTACAAAATAGCACCAGCCTCACCAAAAATATCTGCAGCCTGAAGGAGGGACTTGCCAGGAAAAGAAAGAATCTGCTACTCAATATTTTGCTAATGGAATATTAGCAATAAACCTGGTGATTCTCCCTCCTGGCTCCAGCCTGATGCCCGAAACCTCGGTGCTGGCCGGTCTCTGACTGATTTGAAGGAGGAGGCACAGGTTTTCATGCTGAAACCTTGAGGATCTCTGAGCAAGATCCGTGTCTCCCCTGACTCTCCAGACCCCACGGGAGAAGTCTTTGGGGCTAACCGGGCTGGGCCAGCTTCCAGTGGGGAGGAAGGCAAGCAAGGAGCGTTTGCAGCATCACTGGTGAAGAGCTGAGCAAATGTTTTTGCTGCTGAGAAAACATGAAGCTTCCCCTGCCCTCACGCTCCGACGCCGGACTCTGGGGCAAGAGTCACTTGTCTGTACCACACAGGTCGTTTATCAAAGGCACTTTGGGGGTGAGAAGCCCATTTATTTCCATTATCTCCATGCTCAGCGACCTCCTGGTTGGAGCTGTGGTCTTTTCTCCACCCCCAGAGCCTGGAGCATCAACGTTGCTGCCGGCCACCCCTTCGCCCCTCCTCTGACCCATCCCTAGGGAGGATGCCAAGGGCTTTGAGCTCACCTGGCCCAGTCCTTCAAGTCCTTCACAGAGAGCATCTCGCCCTTGCGCAGCTGCACGACGGCGCTGACCCTCTGGCCCCATACCATGTCCGGGGGTCCGATCACAGCCACGTCTGCAGAGAGAGCAGAGAACCCAGTTGGAGAAACCCGAAAGATTTCAGGGGCGAGTGGCGGGGTAGAAGAGACGCTCACTGCTGGAGAGAGAAGACCAGCACCATGAGACATCAGTACAGGGGGGAAAAAAAGGGACTTCTGTGCTGACGCAATTTGCAAGGACAGGGCTTTTCACCAAGGAAAAAGCAGGAAGCCCCACGGTTTGATGATTTAGAGTGAATGGAGGGGGGAGGAATATGATGTATGGAGCCGGCGGCACCGCTTCCATCCCCTCGTACAGGGTCACGCACAAGGGCAGGACAGATTTAATTACAGTCTCGTTTCCAAAATCGGATGGGAGCGGCTGGTGACTCGCACTCAGCCACAGGCTTCGTGGCTTCAGCCCTGGGGAAACAAGCGCTGGTGTGTTTTTCGATGCAGCCTGCTCTTTGCTAACGGCAAGGCTGGGAAGGAGCCCCCCTCACGTGCCCGCCGTCCCTTGGCGGCACAGGGCAGAGCAGCGTACCTGTGATGTGCGGGTGTGCGAGCAGGTGCCGCTCCACCTCCAGCGCGCTGATTTTGAACCCTCCGTTTTTGATGATGTCCACCGAGGTGCGGCCCTTGATCCAGTAGACGCCGTCTTTGTAGGCTGCCGTGTCTCCTGAAAAAGCGAAGCGGGGCTCGGTCACACGCCTCAGTGGTCCTGGGGAGGGGGGGATGCGGCTCCTCCTGCAACTCTGCCATCACAGCCCTCCTCTAGCATAGTCCCCAGCCTCCTCCTCCTCCCACCCGTGATTAGGCGCCCACCTCCAGCAGTTTGTAAAAGCCACAGCGGGTCTTTCCCAGCAGCTCCAACCCCGTGTCTGTGTCCCCACCACAGCCACCGGCCCCCACCACCCCCTGGAGCAGCGCTTGCTCTGGGGGCTGCCAGCTGGTAACCCTGCTGAGGGGGCTTTCTCCGACTCCTGCCATAAAAAATCGGGGATGGATGGATGACATCGGAAAGACGAGACCATCCTGAGCAACACGTTGGCTGGGACCTGTCCTTTCTACCATCCTGAGCAACACGTTGGCCGGGACCTGTCCCTTCTACAGGGGGAGAAGGCGTGCGGCAGGTGGGAGCCCGTAATTAGCCACTGGGAAGATTGAGGAGGGAGGTCGTGTCGGCACAACCTGGCTAAACGCTTAACAAGCCGGTGCACTTTGATAGCTACTTAAGATGATTACTCACATCCTGCTAATAGAGCCTCTGCCAACCGGTGGGCGAGGGGGTAGCGGTGGTGGGGGGCTCGCATTTCCATTTCAGAGGCTTGATGGCAGCACCAGGGGGGCCCTCAGCTCTCGCCCCGTCAGCCGCCATCCTCCCCTTAATGACACGCTCTGCCGTTGTGTCCACACACCCGGCCCGCTCCCCGCGGCGGCTTCGCGCTCAGACCTCATCCTGCTGCCGGCTGGAAGCTCAAACATGGAGATGAGACCCGGATTGGCAGCAGGGAAAAAAAAGAACCAAACAAAACCTACAAGAAAACCCCACCCCAGCTTCCAACAAAGCCCTGGTGTTGCTGGGGCTGCAGGAGTGGTCCAGGGAAGAGCCTGCCAAGGAGTGTGTGGCCCCCAGTTCTCCTTCTGTCCCCTCTCAGAGCTGCTTTGCCACACTCTCGGTGTCACCTCCCAGCACAGGTACTGGGTGGTGTGGCCACTGGCCACACAGCTTTACACAAACCCTGTTTCCAGCTTACCTCTGGCACACCACGGAGTTTGCACGCGGTGTGAGCCAAAGGCAGCAAACACCCAGAGATTTACGGTGTCAGAGCAATGAAACATCAGAATCAGTTCTGAAGCGCGGGCCGCTCCCCAAAAGAGCTGCGTCCCCGCTCAGCTGGCACACGCCAAAATCCTGAGCAGCTCGGTGCAGCCGGGGAATGATTAATTGTTGCTGTATTTGCCCGCCTGCCTCTTGGCACTCCCGTGGATGTTGAAGGCTGTCTGGAATATTTTAAAGTTGTGGGAGAGTTTTAAACTGGGGCTCTCTGGGTGTTTGGCTGCTCGGTGTTGAAAGGAATTCGTGACTTCAGTGATAAACTACCTTCCGCGTCCGGTATCGCTGCGGCGTGTGTGACTGACACAGGGCTGGAGAGTGAACATTAATTAAAACGTGGCACTGGCGGACCAGAGAGCCACGAGCTTTCAGCAGGGAGATCAGGAGCTGCTTATTCATACAGAGAAGACGGGGAGAGGAGAGGGAATTCAGACCTGGTTCAATGACACATGAGCTCCCACGTTGCTCTTCACGATTTAAGCACACAAAAGCTGCCACATTTGCATTTTCCTCTGCTCTGTTCCCTGGAATGGTCCCAGGGACGGGATGGTTGGGTCCCTGAGACATAACTGGGCAGGGGAAGGAGTTTTCTCAGCACTGAGGTCTCCAGATGGGAAAGTTGAAGGGATCTGCACCTGCCTGGATGACTTGCTTCCCTTATCTCTCCTTACAGGGAGCAAGGACTGAACTCACATTCCCGTGTCCTTGAGTCTGCTGGGGAGGCGGTGGCTACGGCTGATTTCTCTGGAGCTTGTTTGCAAAGCAAAGTGTCAGGGCAGAGCCTCTTGCTGGGATCTCGTCTCTGCCCTGCGTGACCACCACCAGCATCCCTGCGTGACCGTCACCAGCAACCCTGCACGGCTGTCCCCTCCCTCCTCGGCTCTGGCAGGAGCACATGCAGGCTCTGCTCACACCTGCCCGTGGCGACGTGCCCTGCCCTCAGAGAAGTGCCAGGGCCAACTGCGAAATGTGCTTTTTGAAGGAGACGCGTTCCCCAAGCTGTCCCCCTCCCAGATGTTCCCCACGCTGCCAGAGGCAGGACGAAGAGTCATCTCAGATTGACCATGGAGAAGGAGGGGAGACCCCTGCCTTACCACTCACTTTCCACCCCCGTGCTCCCCACAAAGCCATCGTGCTCCCCACAGCGGCACGGCGGGCGGCGAGCGTTATTCTTGCGATCACCGCGAGCTTCTGGGACGAGCTCTGTGATTTCCCCCTCCCTCCCCTCCTCTGTCTTTCTGTCTCCTCTCTCCCATAAGCCGAGCGGCAGGGCCTCGCTGTCACTTCGCCGCGCTGACAGGACGGAGCATGCTCCGGGGGACCGCCGTCCGCCGAGGACAGCCACATTACCCTCTGCCCCGCGCCATCTGCTACCAGCCGAGCGCATCAAGCCGGCGTGCGCGAAGCGCTCGCTGCCTCCCGGGCCAGCCGGGATTTCCTGGGCCGGTGAGACTAGTTAAAAGGATGCTGTCGTTTGCTTAATGACTCTTCCCTCCCCGGCACGCCGCCTCTACGCAGCGCTGAGGGCGTCGTTTCCAAACCTGGCCCTGCACCAAGGGCCCGTGGCAAGGGTTGTGCCAAGCTCCACAGGGGTCACGCTGGTGCAGGAGCCCACCCAGTCCCTGCAGACAGCCCGGCTGACACCGCTGTGCTCTGGTCCCCCTTCTCCAATGCCCCGGTTTTTTTCTGCTCTGTTCCACAGGCTGCTGACCTCGGTGCTCCTCACCCGGCAGCTTCCGAGCACCTTGCCAGCCTGGCTACCTCCTGGGTAAAGGCAACAGAAGCGACGGTGGGGATTTCTGGGTGGGGAAAGGAGCTTTTTTCCCCCCTCGTGAGATGAGAACACCTTCCAAAATGCATTTGTGCTGATTCTCCTTTCCAGCTGCTGTGCCTGTGGCTCCCAAGGAGCACCCAGTGCATCAGCACCGGGAGAGGAGGGATGCTGTGGCAGGAGTTCACTCAACAGTGGGTGCAGCACCCGTGTGATCCCGCTCCTCAACCTCGTCTCGTGTGACATAGGGACAAATCACCCTTGCCAGGCCGTCTCTCCTCCCTGTGCAAGCCCCAGGGTTGCTGCGGCCGGAGAGGAACCCAGCCAGCCCCAAAATACTCCTCATCTCCCTGCTACACCAGCCTCGCCCCCATTCTGCCTCCGGAGCTGCCCAGCCCTCCTCCGGTTTCGAGAAGACTGACGTGCGCTCGCAGCAGTGAGACAATCTCAGCTCAGCAAAGGTGAACCCCAACAGCGCTCCATCACCTCTCCATCCCCGCTTCCAAATCCTTCCTCTTCCTCCTCCCTCCAGCACAGGGATCACCCTGGCAGCACAAAACAGAGGCGCAGAGCAGCCGTGCCCTTGCTCGGATGCTCAGCACGGAGCCAGGGATGGTATTTCCTTCCTCGCAGCTGGCTGCGCGGGGAAGATTTTGGCTGATGAGAAGATTACGGTCTCTGACACTGTATCTCCGCCCCTGCCCGCCCCGGCCACCTCCGACCGGGCTCTTTTCATCAGACAAAGCAGCCAGAGGCAGAAGCCTCGGTCACACGTGGCTCGGTGCCGGTGCCGTGGCGCAGCTGATGCCGGCAAGGCCATGGGATTATTGTTTCCCTGACAGCAGCCGTCACCGCTACCTTTGGATTTGTTTCAAGATGCTCAGTGGGCATCTGTTCAGTGAAATGTTAAAGGCTCTGCTGAGCCGCATACTGAGCAGGCTCCTGAGCCGGCTGAGCTGGGGTTTCAGACAATTACACTTATATAGATAGAGAGAGAGATAGATATGGATGATATAAGTAGAGATATATAAAAGCATAGGATGGTTTGGGTTGGAGAGGACCTTAAAGACCATCTTGTTCCACTCCCCACCCTGCCATGGAACACCTGCCACTAGATCAGGTTGCTCAAAGCCCTATCCAACCTGGGCTCTATATATATATATATATATAACCATAGAATCATTTCGGTTGGAAAAGACCTTTAAGACCACCAAGTCCAACCGCTAACCCAGCGCTGCCAGGGTCCTCACTGACCCATGTCCCTGATGATGCCTTGCCCAGATGAACTGCGAGGAGCGGCCACGTCGCAGCGCAGACCCTATTTCCAAACGCAAACCTTGGAGATTTCTGCAAGTTGCAAAATCCTTGTGGCCAAGATGAAAGGGCCCTTGTGATTCTGCCACTACGGCCCTTCCTTCGCAGAGCAGAGAGATCTCCCAGTGAGAAAACCAGTGCTTGAGCCCATTTCCCAGGACGAACAAGAGCCTCTTTGCTCCCAGGGAGCTCCCGTGCCAACACCTTTGCCATGGGTCAGCCTGTTCCTGGCAAACACAGCAACGTTTCTACATCAAAGGTGTCATGAGCAAACATTTGAACTAAGTATTGACCAAGAGAACGTTTTGGCTGGAGAAATGAAATGCTGAGCAACTTGAAGAAGTTCTGAGAGAGTAGGAAAAAAACGAGCCTTTTCCAGTAAAATCACAAAGAATGTGATTAAAGGCACAGGGCTGGGACCTGTCTTTGGACCCGCTGGAAAAACTTCATAAGGGCTCTGCCCCACTGGGCTTCATTGAACAAAGCCCTCAGCCCTGCAAGGGGCTGCTGAGGAGAGGCTGGCACCCAGGAGAAGCCCACCCTGGGGGCACGGCCAGCGCGACGTCCCTGCTCACTGGGGACAGATGTCCCTTGGCTGCCTGGAAGGATGACAAGGCAGAAGATTGGTGACAGTTGGCTCCACCGTGATGCGTGAGCTCCGGCTGTGGGGCTGAGCTGAGAGTTGCCACGTCAAGAAGACCCAAGGGCACCGCGGCGACTTGAAAACTGTCACACCATCCCCGTGCTATCGATACACCTATTCCATCGTGCTTAAAGCTCCTCAGAGCAGATGTGACAGGCATTTCCCGGGCCACTCCAGCAGACGGGACAGGAGGGAGAGCTCGGGCACCTGAGGATGCACACAGCAAGGTTTGCAAAGCAAAGCCAAACAGAGCCTCGCCCGGGGAGCCTCTGACAGAGAGCTGGGACACTTCTGCCCCTGTTTGCCCTCAGCAGAAGGGTGGGCAATTGTCCCTGCCCCTCCTGCTCATGATTACACCATGCTTTTTGCAGTGCTGCAGAAAATACTGAGGAACCACAAGCCATCACTTCGAAAGAGAACCCGTTTGGGTGAGAAGCAAGAAGTGGCTTATTTTACCCTCCTGCTATGGTGGCAGCTAATCCTGTCGTGGGGAGCTCCAGAGTCTTGACGAGATGCTGCAAACACTCCCCTGTGGGACACAGCCCTCGCCTGGGTAAATGATGCTCTGAGGCAAGGCTGGGTTTGATTTGCTCCTGGACCCAGCAGGCCGGAGCTGCTCCTTTCAGCAGTTTCCTGGCTGCTGGAGCAGCTTTTCCAGATTTCTCAAGTGCCTGCAGGAAAAGCGTGAAGGTGAGGAGCTCAGGACCCAGTAAGCCGGATCTCTGGGGCCAGAGCGGCACAGGGGATGCTGGTGGCCTCTTCCCTGCCAGCAGCAGAATGTGGCTTGAGCACTTTTTAATATTAATTAGATGTTCTGCTGGTAACGGATCACTTCAGATTTTGCAAAGCCTTGGTTTGCAAACACTTTGTGTAGAGCCCAGCCTCAGAGAGCTGGGCTGGAGAGCGGGGATGTCTCACAGCCACTTCTCCAGGAGACACTGGCCCCTGGGGACACAGAAGAGACCCGTGTGGCTGCTTCTCCTTCGGGGACAATCTCCCTGTGGTGCCCTAGGACAGGGCAGGATGGCAGGGGACAGCCAGCAGACCTCTCTTAGATGCTGGGTTCAACACTAGCTCTTTCAGGAGCTTTCAAGATTTTTTTTTTAATTTTTTTTGCTCCCCAAACTCCAGGAGGAATCCCCGGCTGTCAGCTGCTCTCTCGGCACGACGATCCCTCATTTCCAGAGAGAAGAGCCGCAGCGAGGTGCTCGCTCTCCTGTATCTCCCTCGGTACCTGCAGAATCACTGCTCTTGCTGAAGGCGTGAGTTGGGGCGACGGGCAGGCTCCCAGCTGGCAGAGCCCCGGGAAGCTCACGGGGAGGCACTTGGGATAATCAGTCTTTGCCCTTCTCTGGTGCCTTTCAGCCGAGGATCTCCAAGCACGATGATCCGGAGGCTAATTAGGCAGAAAGGGGAACAGCTGGCAGGACAGCGGCGGGATGCGAACGGCCTCTCGAGCTGCTCACCCCGCAGAGCAGTGGGCAGGAGGTTGAGCATCCATCTCTGCTCTACCCCGGGCTTAACTCTTACCTCTCTTCCGCTTCCCTAAAATGGTTTTCGATGCTCCCGGGCCCATCCCAGGCTGAGGCAGAGCTCACCCCCTGGCACAGAGCCTCTAATAGAGACGATTTATCTTCCAGGCAGGATCAGTCCAGCAGCTGTGAGTAGGAGGTGAAGAGCTTGAATGTCGATCCTCCCACCAGTTGGGCGAGCAGAGCAAAAATCTGGGGGCTCAAACCTCCTTTGCCTGAACTGGGCTTCGTGGGGGCGAGTTGCAGACCCCGGGGCACACACGGCTGAACGGGGGGCACACAGGAGCCCAGCTGAGGCTCGTGGTGGCCACCCTGCCTGCTCCAAGGGGCACAGCTGGTGGGCAGGTCCTCCTGCCTTTGAGCCCAGCTTCTCATCTCGCAGTCTGGGTCCATCCTGAGCTTTTATACACAGCCCAGCTGCAAACCACAGAGATGCCCCTGCACCAAGCTTTTGCCTCTGGAAGCCTTCCTCTGCAACGAGCTCCACCTGCTCACATGGGTGAGCACCTTTTTTCCACAGGTTTCAAATTCCCCCGCTTTTTCTAAGGCAATTGAGTGTCTCACTGGTCTCCTAAACCCATGGAAATGATTTTTTTGGGGGGGAAATAACACGGCACCAGGAAGCCGCAGAGCGTGGCAGTGACACGTCGCCACTCTGCCCGTCTTCCCACCCCTCCAGGCGCGAGCTCCCAGCCCTAAGCCCGACACTCAAAGAAATGGCTTCTTCTCACTGGCAGAGGCTCCTGGGCTTGAGAAAAAGCCACGTGAAGAGATGCAACATGGACCAACGATTAGGAGGCGAGATAATCTGTCCTCTCCACGGCCAAGCGCCCACCTTGACGGGCAGAGGGATGCGAGGCTGCACAACACGTCTCCGTCACGGACAAGAAACCTTTCCCTCCCCGCCCCCCCCTTGCAATGAAAACCGCATCAATAGATCCCCCATCTGCTCGCATACATCACACACTTCACTCCAGTTTATTAGCTGGAATAAATCATAAATATTTCATTATATATCAACGACGCTCGACTCCGGGAAGGCGCAATCCATCACCTCGACACTCCTCGCGACCTGCCGCCACGCAATAAGCTTTCCAGTCTATTAAACAAGATTGATACAGTGTGCTGGGATAGACTAGGGGAATTTATTTATGGAGCTCTGGGAGAAGGATGGTGCTGCACAGAGCTGCTCCCGTTAGCCTCGTGGGCTGGGCAGCCCAACCAGAAAGCCCCAGAGCAGCAAGAGAATCACAGAACCATAGAATCATAGAAACACGAAATCATAGAACAGTTTCAGCTGGAAGAGACCTTCAAGATCAGCGAGTTCAACCTTTGTCACAGCCCTATCAACACCATTAAACCACGTCCCTCAGCACAACATCCTCCCTTCTCTTAAACCCTTCCAGGAGGGTGATCCAGCCCCCTCCCTGGGCAGCCTGTTCCAATTCCTGACAGCCCTTTCAGTAAAGAAATTCTTCCCCTGGTGCAACTTAAGGCCATTTCCCCTCATCCCATCACTCTCCGCTAGAACACACCAACCCCCACCCAGCTACAACCTACTTTCAAGTAGTTTTATCATTGCAATTATTACTTTTACCCATTGACGTGTGGTTACTGCGCAGAGCCCTCCTTCGAGCTGTGCTGCGGGACTGCTGCCGTGATAAGAAGATGCTGCACGTAAGAGAGAGACTTCGTCCCTCCAAGCCACATCTCCCTTTAGGAGCAACAGCACCCATTGCTGCTGGTAACTGGTTGAATCTTGGGCTGATGAGTTACCAGTGAGTGAACCACCCACATCAAGGATGCTCGGCGAGATGTTAACCTGGCACGCCAAGCTGCTGGGATGGATTAGAGGCAGCCTTGCTGGCGAAGGGGATTGACAAAGGCTCGGCGGCGATGATGTATGTGCACGTATCTATTCGATGAAATGCTAAATGATAGGCTAAATAACAGAAGCAACTTTAGCTTGATTTATTGCACGGAAATGAATGATGTTTGTCGGCGCCTGTCAGCCATCTTGGCTAAGAATAGAGGTTACGAGCATAAATCGTAGCTAATTAACAGTAATTAACACGTCTGAGATTCTGGATTTTGGCTGCAGCAGTAGCTCGCACAGGTCTGCTGAAGGCTCGTCACCTCTCCCCATCCACCCCAGCACTTCAGCACACCCGTTCTGCTCCCCGACCGCTTCAGCAAGGAAATGTGGCAGGAAAATCCACAGCATCGAAGCCAAGAGGAGCCAACCCCTTGTCTCATCCTTTCTGCCAGTTCTTGGGTCTTCTTTGGAGTTACCAGGGGACCCAATAAAGCTCCTGTTAGCCCTAATCCAGAGCGTTGAAGCCAAAAATCTCCAACTTCTGCTTTTTTTGCACACCTTAATAAAGCTCCCGAGGGGGGAAGAGTTTGAAACTTCTTCCAAAAAGACCCAACATGCATATTAATAAAGCACCGATTATTCATGAGGAAACCATCTCTCCTCCCCGGCCACTTCCAGGGCTCCTGTTTGCTTGGGTGCCACATGGGTGCAGTGCAAAAGCCCTTCCCAGCGACTCGGCGCCAAGCAGAGCTGACAGCATCAGTTCTTCACTGGGAGAAGCACCAGCACCATGTTTCTCAAACCAGCAGCTACCCTGGCCCCAGCACAATGCCTCAATGCTCTTCCTGGCAGCAGCCCTTCCTATCTGCCACCCATCCTGCTGCCAAAATCCTCCCGTTGAGCCTGGGAGCAGAGGGGAGGAGTTGCTGGTGATGGGTTTCCTCATAAATCCCAGCCCAGAGCCTCCTTGAGACCCAGAGAAAGACCTGCTCAGCCCCCCAGGAATCACAGAATCATAGAACAGTTCAGGTTGGAAAAGACCCTTGGGATCATCAAGTCCAACCATTAACCCTACACTACAACCATTAACCCTACACTACAAGATCACCCCTAAACCATCTCACCCAACGCCACATCTAAGCGACACTTAAACACATCCACGGATGGCGACTCCACCACCTCCCTGGGCAGCCTGTGCCAGTGCCTGACCACTCTTTCCGTGAAGAATTTCTTCCTCACGTCCAGCCTAAACTTGCCCTGTTGCAGCTTGAACCCATTCCCCCTGGTTCTGTCCCTAATGACCTGTGAGAAGAGACCAGCACCAACCTCTCTACAACGTCCTTTCAAGTAACTGTAGAGCAGGATGAGGTCCTCCCTCAGCCTCCTCTTCCTCAAACTGAACAGTCCCAGCTCCCTCAATCACTCCTCATAAGGTCTATTCTTCAGGCCCTTCACCAGTTTTGTCACCCTCTTCTGCAAAAGTGGAATGGGGGAGACCTTCACCTTCACCTTCACCTTCACCTTCACCTTCACCTTCACCTTCACCTTCACCTTGTCTGGATGAGACCTCTTGCTCTCCAGACATGAAGCTCAGCCCAACACAGCACGCTTTGTTGTTGCCTTCACTGCAATCTGCCCGGCGGTGAGCACATCCAAAGACACCGAGGACGATCCGGATTACTCCTAAAACACAATCTGAGTGGAAGAGGTGGCTGCGACGGCCTTCTTGGAGTTAAAACTTGCAAGGGAGGTCAAAGACAACAGAAAGGGCTTCTTCAAATACATTGCTGACAAAACTAACACTAGAGGCAATGTAGGCCCTCTGTTGAATGAGGTGGGTGCCCTGGAGACAGAGGACAGAAAGAAGGCAGAGTTGCTGAATGCCTTCTTTGCCTCTGTCTACACTGTTGGAGACCGTCCTCAGGAGCCTCAGTTCCCTAAGGCCCCAGAGGAAGTCATGACAAAGGAGGAGTCTGCCCTGATTGATGAGGAGTGGGTTAAGGATCAGTTTGAACACTTGGACATTCATAAATCCATGGGCCCTGATGGGATGCACCCACGGGTGCTGAGGGAGCTGGCGGGAGTCATTGCTAGGCCACTCTCCATCATCTTTGGTAAGTCGTGGGTAACAGGTGAGGTGCCTGAAGACTGGAGGAAAGCGAATGTCACTCCAGTCTATAAGAAGGGCAGGAAGGATGACCCGAGTAACTACAGACCGGTCAGCCTCACCTCCATCCCTGGAAAGGTGATGGAACATCTTATCCTTGACACTGTCTCTAGGCATATCAAGGATAAGAAGGTTATTAGGGGCAGTCAGCATGGCTTTGCCAAGGGGAAGTCATGTTTGACCAACCTGATAGCCTTTTACGAAGACATAACCAGGTGGATGGATGGTGGCCATGCAGTGGACGTGGTCTACCTGGACATCAGCAAGGCCTTTGACACCGTCTCCCACAGCATCCTCATAGGTAAACTGAGGAAGTGTGGTCTGGATGACCAAGTAGTGAGGTGGGTCGAGAACTGGTTGAAGGGAAGAAGCCAGAGGGTTGTGGTCAATGGGGCCGAGTCTGGCTGGATGCCTGTGTCTAGTGGGGTCCCTCAGGGGTCAGTGCTTGGGCCGGTGCTGTTTAATATATTCATCAATGATCTGGATGAGGGATTAGAGAATGTTGTCAGCAAGTTTGCTGATGATACGAAGTTGGGGGGAGTGGTTGACACACCAGAAGGCTGTGCAGCCATTCAGAGAGACCTGGACAGGCTGGAGGGCTGGGCGGGGAGAAATCTTATGAAGTTTAATAAGGGCAAGTGTAGAGTTTTGCACTTGGGAAAAAATAACCCCATGTGCCAATATAGGTTGGGGACTGCCCTGCTGGAGAGCAGTGCAGGGGAAAGGGACCTGGGGGTTCTAGTGGACAGCAGGATGACCATGAGCCAGCAGTGTGCCCTCGTGGCCAAGAAGGCCAATGGCATCCTGGGGTGTATTAGAAGGGGAGTAGCAAGTAGGTCAAGAGAGGTCCTCCTGCCCCTCTACTCTGCCCTGGTGAGGCCGCATCTGGAATATTGTGTCCAGTTCTGGGCCCCTCAGTTCAAGAAGGACAGGGAGCTGCTTGAGAGAGTCCAGCGTAGAGCCACAAAGATGGTGAAGGGAGTGGAGCATCTCCCTTATGAGGAAAGGCTGAAGGAGCTGGATCTCTTTAGCTTGGAGAAGAGGAGGCTGAGGGGTGACCTCATCAATGTTTATAAATATGTCAAGGGGGAATGTCAGGAGGATGGAGCCAGGCTATTTTCAGCGGCGTCCACTGACAGGACAAGGGGCAATGGGTGGAAGCTGGAACACAGGAGGTTCCAGAAAAATATGAGGAAAAACTTTTTCACTGTGAGGGTGACTGAGCACTGGAACAGGCTGCCCAGGGAGGTTGTGGAATCTCCATCTCTTGAGACATTCAAAACCCGCCTGGACGCGTTCCTGTGCGCTCTAGTGTAGGTGATCCTGCTCTGGCAGGGGGGTTGGACTAGATGATCTTTGAGGTCCCTTCCAACCTTTAACATTCTGTGATTCTGTGATTCTGTGACGCTTTACGTCCACTGAGGCGGAGCAAGATCGCGACACCGTCACGGCTTTCTACCTGCGTGAAATCTGGAGGTAATTTAACGGCTCACGAGAAAGGAAATAAATCTATTAGAACGGAATCGCTGTTTGTTTACGCGCCTTGCCACGAACATCACCACGAGCGGCAGCGGCAGCAGGTGTATGTGCAAGCACCATTTATTTACATAATAAAGTTGCCAAATAGATTTGTAGCTCAGGGGCATCCTCGCCCCGCCGTGCGCGCGCCGAACTCCCATTAGCACTAACGGCAGGTGCTGCGCGCTCAGCGAGTGGGGAACAGACCCTCCAAACGTCCTGATGGCCAGTGCGGAGAGATGGAGGGATGCAGACACCTCAACGGGTCAGTTCCTCTCCCCCAACTCGGCCAGGGGATGGGAATTTCATCGTGGCTTCAAGCTGCTTTGCTGTCCTCCCCATCTGCAAGAGCTGCTGGGTGTGTTGTGAGGTACCTGCTCCCAGCAGACACGGGGTTAAGTGACTGGTTTCCCACTCACAGGATTTCTCCAGAGACCCCTGGAGCATCCAGCATGAGGGAAAAAGAAAAGCAGGGAAAAAAGTACAATTAAAAAAAGCAGCCTGGACTGCATTCCTGTCATGCTCTGCACTGGGGAAGTTTGTTTGTATTCCACAGGCAGCGGCGTTGAGGCTGCTGTCAGAGCCACGCTGGGAGAAAGGGCAAAACCCTGCCGAGATGAAAGAATGCGAAGCACTGGTACAGCCTCCCCTGGCATTTACACCTGGGGGAAAAAAAAATAATAAAATTCACTCAAGGGCATCTCACAGCGAGCTGTGCTAATAAGGGATTCCTGCCCACGCTGTGCGGCCGTGGCCATGGAGCGGGAGACGGAGCGGTGCCGGGAACGCTGGCAGCATCTCCAGGTATGTGGGAGGGAGGCGAGAGCTGCAGATAAGACGAGTCTGTTTTCAAGCCACTAATCCTGAGCCATGCTCTCCCCGACTCCGACTCCAGCTGGGGGACAGGGGGAGTCAGGGACTTGCTGCTGGGCAGACAGGGAGTGCAGCCATCCCTTGTCTCGGCTGGTAAATCACTGATGCTTTCCCCTCACTCTCCTATTTTTTCAAGGTTGCTGGAGTTTACTCCAGCTCTCAGGCAGCGGGGGGAGAAGTCAAGACGATGCTCGCCGGCCCCGTGCCATACCCGCACACGGCTCACTCGCCTGTCGCCTCCCCTTCGGTGCAAATCTGTTCTCCAGCCCCGACCCATCGCTGCGAGCGCCCCAAAGGCATAAGGTGCTGGTTTAAGGATGTCAGGGGTGTTGGCAGCTCTCTAAAACCCACAGATGGACAGAGCCAGCAGCTCCATCTGCAGCCACGTTAGGGGAGCTCGCAAAGTATCATCCACCACATTCCCTCCGAGCCCCGAACCCTTTCCCTGCGAGACAGGCTTCCCAGCACGGCCAAGTGGCCAGCAGGATTTGGCTAGCAAAGGCAAAGGCCCATCTCCACACGACTGTTTCAGGGCTTCGGAGATTGCTGCACGTCGCTTGGGTCGGCGTCAGGTCCCCTTTGCCAGGGGGCAAAGTCCTGGGCACCAGCTTTCAGTCAGGGAGAGGCCAGCACTGAATGGATTAAGAGAAAATCAGACCTCGGCAAGAGTCTGGCAGCATCCTGGGTGGGTCCTGCCTGCCCTCCGCGGGGGTTGCTGCGCTCATCTCTGCACGTGGAGCTCAGGAGCCCCTCCAACCCTTCAGCACGTCGCAAACCTGAAAGACGAGCAACAGATGCAGCCTTCCCAGCCTGGGGAGGCTGCACCCCCTGCTCCAAGGGTGCCATACCCCTCTGATGGGAAACACCAGATAAACCAGGCGAGCCTTTGAACGGTTCTGCAAGGCGGATGGCAAGGACTTTGTAGGTTCAGTCATCATTAGGAACTCACGGGTGACGGATATGACACAAATAGGCTGGGTGGAGGGAGCCCCCCCACTTCCACGGCCTCCAGACAGAATTGCTGCAGATGGGTTTGCCCAGAGGACGAGCCAGAGAAGAAAATGGGTAAGTAAAAATGAAAAACGTTTTTTTTCCTTTCCTTCACATTAGCATTTAAATATTTATAGAAATCCCTGCAGACAACAGGACAAAAAAGAAAAGTCAAAGACTGATAAATAAGTAAATGCTCCAAGGTGTGGCTGCCACTCAGCTGGCGAAGCTTTGAAGAGCGCGGTAACCATGCGTGCGCGGCTAAAAATAATAATTGCAATAATAAAAACATTAGGCTAAACCCCTCTGCTTCGGCTTCTGCCCTCTGCAGAACAGCTGAGGGATCAATTACACCTTAGCTCAAGAGAGCGCTACCTCTTCTTTCCAGTGCCGTGACCTGTCCCAGTCTCTGGTGAGATGAATTATTGCATAAAGCAGAGATAACGGCAGGAGGCTGTTGGCTGAGAGGCAGCGGTGGGATATGGGGAAAGATATCTACCTTAAACTGTTTGCTTAAATATACAGAAGTCCCTACTTTTGCTTACAGCGTAATACCATTAGTCGCAAGTAAATATGTTCTCGATTGCCTTGAGCGAAACCCAGAGGGATGGCTCACGTGGAAAGCAAAGAGCTTCTCACGGCCAGAGATGCTCCACTCTTCGTTACGCGCTATTACCAGCCCAACAACACACCCAACAAACCTCTCACGGCTTCACGGCGCTCCGTCTCAGATCACGCCCGCTCAAAGCGATCCCTCGCTTGCCTGAGCTGCGAAGGAAGGAAATCAGGACACCCGCTTCTCGGCTCGCCCTGTGCAATTCCTGGACCCCGTTCCACTTAACGGCTGTGCTGGGTTACGTAAATCAAATGCCAGAAACCGTTTGGCGAGCTAAACAGCTTGTGTGGGCACCAGCAGACTGCCTCAAGCAACGGGAAACCCGGCAAATGAGGAGAAAGGCAAAGATAAGGACACAAAATAAGACAGAAAAATGGTCAAGACGGCCAAAGGTGGAAGGAAGGTCTGGTTTCAACGAGTTTCCTCTCGAGCTGGGCAGCTCTGGTGACAGGCAAGTAGCTCCCATCACCACCCAAGCTGGAGATGGCGCATCCCCACGGGCAGTCAAGCAGCCGTTCCCACCCGTGTGCTGCTCTGGAGAAGCTCCTGGTGTGAGATGCCATTGAAGACGCCCACCAGGACATGGGGAGTGCACGCAGCAGCTGGGAGATGGACCCATCAAATGTCAAATCCAGATGCAAAACTGCTTGAGCATCCCCCTAGATCAGCTCCAGCTCTGTGCCCCGACCTCCACCAGCCTCTACGAGGTGAAGCTCCTAGAAAAGCTCTGAGCGAGCAAACGAGCAGGTTTAGCTCCTGCCAGATTGCTGCTGGAGAGAAACCCCCATCCCAAGAGCCAGTCCTGGTAGCTTGGACAGGACGAGGCCAGGCAGCAGCAGGCTCAGCTTGGCAGGGAATCAAGGAGCCAAGCACAAACAGCCTGTCCACAGATCACAACTCTGGTTCAGGGAGGCGAGCTGCCCGTTTGGCATCTGCGAAGCTGAATGCTCTCTGGGTTTGGGGGGATCACGTCAACGTTCAGTCTTAACCGTTACCTTTCCTACTCTGATGCTCTCTGCTGGGGAACAGTAAGAACATCCCCCCAAGTCACTGCCGTAGACAATCCTCTGCAGCGCTTACCCTTCCTGCTGAAGAGGCTTTCCAAGGCCCTGGGACAGTGAAGACACAACGAACACGAGTCTTCACAGCGCCTGAACCACCGGCACGGACAAGTCAAAAGCTGTGGGGCCCCATTCTGGCCGTATTCAGGACAACACGTGCTTTGACGGTGCCTGTGACGGGCCCGTGGTCCTGCCCTCTGCACGACCGCTTGGGGATCTCGCTCAGCTCATTTGATACTGCCCTTCCCCTGCAGGGTTTTTAATTTTGCACCAGAGGAGCCACGCTATTTATAAAGTGGTAAGTAGCCACTTGAAAGAAAGCCTTCCCAGCGATCCAGCGGGCTCTGCCAAGTGCCATGAGAAAGACGATTGTTCAGCCCATTTCTTTACCACATCCTGAGCTCAATCCTCCACTTTCCCTCTTAACCCACTCACCAGCTCGCAATTCTCCCATTAGATCTTCTGACGGGCTCGCTGAGCTCAGCTCGATGTCCCTACAACATTACCCAGCTGGAGCTGCCGCCGGGACTCCTCACTTTAATCCCTGAGATGGGAAGGGAAATGTTCCTCTGAGCCCCTCTCCCTCCAGGCTGCAAAAGAAGAGCTGCCAAAGCACGGCTTGAAAGGTAAAAGAGCAAATCGAGACCAAGAGGCAAGAGCCTGGATTTGGGAGACACAGGTCCCTGCTATTCCCACCGACTCTCAGCTGGGGTGCAATTGCTCCACGCCTCTGGAAATCAGGTTCTCAACCAACGAAAGGGTTGGCATCCGAGACGTTTGATACAAGTGGAGCAGAGCTTTGTGTAGAGAGTAAACAAATCCCGTGCCAAAAGCTGCTCTCATTTACAGCTACAGAAATCCCAAGTCACTCTCCAAAACTGCTGAAAATATCAGTCTCGCAAGCGGTCAGGGGACGACAGGGCTTCATCTCGCTTTTTCTTGATGACCCTGAGGCTACGAGCCATTGGGCAGGCCTGGCAATATTGTCTCCTCAAAGAGAAAGAACACATACTGGGGCAGGAAGCAGAAAAAGAGAATCTTTTCTCCACAGTGTCAGAAATGTGTGCGCATAAGGAACGTTTTGAGGTGACACAGGAACCATTACACACTACGATAAACACCATCCTCCTGTTTTGACTCCTACAAAATACCTCTTAAATGCGGGCTGAGGGGAAGGAGAGGCTGCCCGGTAGGTGACCGCAGGTTCTGCTCCTCTCCCGTGAAGATCCAGTGGGATATCCTTCCCAAAGCAGCGCGGGGAGCTGTCTTTGGGGCCTGCTTGGTGGGTTTTTTGGGGTGTTCTTTCACTTGTGCCATCCTGCCCGGTTCATGAGCTGAAGCCGTGACCAGACTCAAATAAGAAGCTCTTTCAGCCCAGCCTCAGAAGGAGCCGACGCTTCATCCGGGGGCGGGAGGGGGGGGCTGTTACCAAACCGGTAAATCACATCATCTGCAGCACATTATAATTAAGGAATCGTTCCTTTAAAAAGAGAATTTGCATTAGCTGGATTTGTGACTAGGAACGGCACCGCAAACAAACAGAAAACCTGCAGATTAGGATGCTAATTAGATGCATTTCTATTTATAATCTGCCTTGATCAGGGCTAAAGCATTTTCTGTTTCAGGTGTCAGTGCTACACTCAGGAATGTGAGCAATTCCCCTGGCAGGGAAACACCTGCTTGTCTCTGGGGACAGGGAAAAAGCCGGTGCCGGGGTGTGCATTGCTCGCTCCTTCTCCTTGGAGACCAGCCCAAGGGGAGGAACAGGTTGTGTCTGCCCAAGGATGACCTGCCCAGAGCGTTTCCTACAAACACCAGATTTCTCCACGCCGGAGAACTGCAGCCAGCTCCACCTTTTCCATCTGAAGTGGTGGGGTGGGAATCTCCTAAAGCGAACGGCAAGGATCTGCAGCCGGGGCCAGCGGAGCCCAGCCGTTGACCTTTTGTCTGAAGAGGACAGACAGACACCAGGAGGTCCCTGAAACCAGCCCGAGAGACTCACTGAGGATTCACGGCTGCAGCGAGAGCAGGTCCCATTTCTGAAGCAACCTGTGGGGCTGAGGAGGATGCTCCCAGCTAAGCCAAGGCTTGTCCTCTGCGCCCGAGTTTGTAGATCGCGGTGGAAAGGCCTGAGCCGAGTGCCTGAAGGCCTGCCAGAACTGATGGGCGCTTCTCATTTCTCCTCATGGTGTCTTATTCTACTTTATTTTTTTTCTTCCCCCTCTGGAGCTCCCTCTTTCACTGCAGAATGCCCAGAAGGAATAAAGAAACAGTAGGTTCTCCCCATTCTCTTTTTCTTCTAAAGCCTTCAACAAGGGCATACAAGTCTTTAGGGCCCAGGAATTATTGTTAATAGGAGTCTGGGGGAATCTGTGACCTGCGTTAAAGGCTCTAGCAAAAATTCAGCATTAAACCACTACTTAGACACGCGAAAAACAGCCAGGAGGCTGGTTTTTAAAATGCAGCCTGAAGAAAGAAACTTATACGAGTCATCATTCTGAAGTGTGCATCAAACAAGTTAAATAACTCTTACTTTCTTAACAACATATTAATCAAAGTGCATTGATTCCTGAATCCGATTCTACTACCAACAAGCTTTCTATCTTCTCCATCCTGATGCATGCATTAAGAGAGTTTTATTCTGACAGATACAATATAGCAATCAATAAAATCTTATTATATGGAGCCGAGATACATGGATTTGTTGCAGGATTTATGCACCGCTTTCAAACCCGGTGCTATTTCATGTCTCAGCCTTAACCTGTAATTGAAAATAAATCTCCCTGAGTACACCAGATTCTAATTTTCTGGATGTATGGGCAAATGCGAAGGGAAGCCGGCCTTCCCTCGGGGAGAAGTCTGCTTTCTGATCCCATCACTCCCCGACCCCGTGCACATCGCTGCGCTGCCAGATTCCTCCGGAGAAAGCACCTCCCCGCTCCATCACGCTCCCAAACCCTCCGTCCTCTTCCTCGCGCCTCCGAAGCCGCTCGCCGCCTCCCGGGCAGAGATAACACGATGTGACAGTGCCGGGGCCCGAGCGACACGAGCGTCGCGAGGCTGGGACGGATGAATAAAGATGAGGGAGCGGGATGGCCGGAGAAGCTGGTGTTTCTCTCTGTTGCTGCTCTCCTCCAGCTCGCGGGGTTTGCTTGGCGCGGAGAACCGCAGACTGGTTTGGGTTGGAAGGGACTTCTAAAGGTCAGCCAGTCCAACCCCCTGCCACCAGCGGGGACATCTTCCATACATCAGGTTGCCCCAAGCTCTGTCCAACCTGACCTTGAGTGTTTCCAGGCATGGAGCTCCTATCACCTCTCTGGGCAACCCCTGCCAGTGTTTCAGCATCCTCACCATAGAAAAAATTTTCTTTAATTTTTTATTCCATCCTTCCAGCTCAGCAGCAGGAGGCTGCCTCTCACCTTGCCGGGCGCAGGACAGCCAGGAAGGTATCGCAGCGGCAGGAGACAGACGGCCACCGGCATTTTTCCTTTGGGTTCCTCTCGGTCTCGGAGCCGCTTGGCTGTACGACAGCAGGTGGACACCCAGCGCTCTCCCTGGAAATGGCTGGAGGGGACTTTGATCTAAGCAGCTCCGGCGCTAACACGATAAAAATAATCAGATCCGCTCGGACGGAAACGAGAGCGATGGAGAGCGAGAGGCGGACAGCGGCGCAAATAAAGAGCAGGGGGGCAAGGGCAGGTCACCCACATGACACCGCGAGTTCAGGTGCTTCTCCAAAAGAGCCACGATGATACGTTCATCAAAAAGACACTGCAAAAAGTCGTGCCTTTTTGTCTGCTTTTTTTTCCCCCTTGTAACACACACACACACCTACTTGTTCCTTATCTACCTGAAGGCACAAATTGGGCGCGTCTGCAGAGCGATACCAGCACAGGCTTCCCTGGTTTAGTGGTCACGGCAGTGTTGGGTGGCAGTTGGAGCAGATGATCTTAGAGGTCTTTTCCAACTTAATGATTCTACGAGTCTATGGTTCTATTCCCGCACGGTGTTTACCTCTCGTCCCGCTGGGAAGAAACACGGGTTTGCAGTTGTTGCACTAAATGCTCGTTTTTTTCCGAGACTTCCCTAGAAACCCAAGCAGGTGGGTGCAGAAGGACACTGTGGAGAGAGTGTTGGGGGCCAGGGTCTGTATCGCTAATTTTTTGTCTCCTGCCCTGGAGGGAACAGCCATCCCCAACGCTCAACACAAGGTTGTTTTCTTGGGGAAGACAGTTTCATAGGAGGAAAGGGGATTTTAGTAAAGGAGCTGTCAATCAGAAAGGAAGATGACTGCTGCCATGGAAGTGCTGGCTTTTATTTTTTTTTTGGCTCCTGTACTTTTTGGGTTAAAAAAACCAAACCAAACACGATAACTCAATTTACAGGAACGGCAACCAGAAAGAGAGAACCGGCCTGAGGAAGGTACTGCGGAAATAAATGAGCTGCAGCCAGGAAAGACTTAAAAACTCAAGATCCCTTTGCAAGCCATGCATTGCAGAAAGCAGCACTCGCCTGCGTTTCAGGAGCACCACGTGAGCGAATCCAGCCTCACCTTTAAAAAAAACCACACCACTGACCTTTATGACTTTGTCGTGTCTCTATGACTAGTGTCACGAGGATGGAGCCAGGCTCTTCTCGGTGACAACCAATGATAGGACAAGGGGTAATGGGCTGAAACTGGAACATAAGAGGTTCCGCTTAAACTCGAGAAGAAACTTCTTCTCAGTGAGGGTGACGGAGCCCTGGCACAGGCTGCCCAGGGAGGGTGTGGAGTCTCCTTCTCTGGAGACATTCAAGACCCGCCTGGACACGTTCCTGTGTAGCATTATCGAGGCGTTCCTGCTCTGGCACAGGGATTGGACTGGATGATCTTTCGAGGTCCCTTCCAATCCCTGACATTCTGTGATTCCGTGACTTGCGAAAGGCAGATACAGCAGATTACCTCTTTCAGATTCTACCAGGGTGGTCCCCACTCCAAAGTGACCCACAGCTGCTGAGTGGGGGGGAACTCATCCTCCAGATCCCCATCGCTGTGAGGGGACACAACCTCCTCGGTTCCCCCAAAGTGGTTTTTTTACCACCACAGGGATGTTTGGCCACCTCCGAGTGATCTCTAAAGGGGGCAGGCAGGGCGGGCGAGGGGTGCTGAGGCTCCCTCACGGCACTGCCAGCTAAATGAGACTGGGGGAAAACAAAAAAAAAAAGAAAAAAGATCAACCTGACATCCATGAGAGATGGAGCGAAACGGTCAGGAGAGGAACGGAGGGAGAGAAAGGCAAAGAGCACGCCTGTCTCCGCTCCCCCCCCCCCTTATTTCTAGCTCTGAGCTTTGCTCAGCTAGTGAAAGGGTTAAGTTTAATTTATACTGATTTCTATTTAATATCATTCTCTCCCCGTAGGAGCCGGCAGCTGTGAGCTGATTGTGCTCTCTCATTATGCAGTCTGTATCACTAATGGCCTGTGACAAAGGCATGCCATCTTCCCGGCCTTACCCCCGAGAGCCAATTAAACACACATACTCCCTTCCTGTTTGCAGCGCATTACAATGAAATTAAACTGAATTTCAAAATCATTTTCTCCTAAAGACATCTCTTTGCAATAATTAATGCGTGCTATTCCTTTGCCTCTGAAATATTCATCAGGAGCGCCGACTTAAAAAAAAAAATTTTTAAAGCTGATTGCCCCCGCGCCCGGCATCGCCTGATGATGCTCCCGGTCCCAGTCCCGGGGTACCCGCCCGGGATGGGGACCCGTGGTGACACTGCTGGCAAAGCGGCTCCACGTCTGCTTTGGGATAACAATAATAATAAATCACGGCTTCTTCAAGAGCCGTAAATAAATAAGATTACACAAAAGGCATCAGAAATCCAGCCTCGACGGCACTGCTGACACACAGCACAGGAGGCGAAGGGGAAAGTCAGAGCTGCGGAGGTGTTATCAGGCAGGAATGAGCCAGCCTGACCCAGGGCTGGTTTAGTATTTAAATCTAAATTGTGGGATGGTGCTGGGGGGGACAGGAACCTCCGACCGAGGGGCTCTCTGACCGCTCGGCACGGCGGGCAGGATTCGAAGCACATCGCTTACTCACGGCCCGGCACATCGATTCCCTTCGGGAAAGGTCTTCAGCGCGGTCTCCTCTTGAATTTGTCATCCCGCGTGACGGGCAGGGTTAGCCCCAAGAGTTCTCCTCCGAGAACCTGCCGTCCCAGCCACAGCAGCTTCAGGCAGGGCCAGGCCTGACAGCAGCTGCTGCTGTCTCAGGATAATGGGATCTTTTCTCTCTTTGCAAATATTTGATAGAGCCTACCAAGGCGCACACAGGACCCACCTGCAATAGGTGTTGTTATCATTAGGGTATTATCTTCCAGTGAAATTTGATTCGGAAGAAGCAAATGCCAGAGGTTTTTCCCACCCCTGGACACATTTTACATTCCCTCTCTCGAAAAGGAAAGGTAAATCCCGAGAAAACCCAGAAAATTTCCTTTGTATTTCCACAACGGATCATGCAAAAAAATATAAATGAGCCTTGGTTTCAAAGGAAAAGGCCTTTTTATTTGAAAGAGTCGGACTTTTCACTTTAAAAAAAAAAGGGCTCTGGCAATTTCAAATCCCCTTCTTGAACCGCTCCCGCACCAAAGACACCCGCTGTGATTTTTCCCCAGAAAGTTCACCAGTTGGTATTTTCTGACTGAGGAATGACGGCTCCTTGAAAAGGCCCACAATCCCAGCCCATCCCGTGCAGCCGCGCTGCCCGCACTCACGGCTCCAACCCTACACACCTTGTCTTTAAAAGCTCAGCCAAGACCAGGAGAGCAAACTCCCCATCAGGCACCCCGCCAGTGCCGGGATGGATCCAGCACCTCAGAGCCACACAAAATCCCACCCATTTGTCACGTCCTCTCCCCAGAAAACATTAAGTCCTCAACTAAACCGTATCCCTATGCACTGTATCTACCTGATTCTTAAATCCCTCCAAGCGCAGGGACTTCACCACTGCCCTGGACAACCCATTCCAATGCCTGGCAACCGTTTCCGTAAAGAAATCCTTCCTAATACCGAACCCAAACCTCCCTTGGCGCAACTAGAGGCCATTTCCTCTTGTTACTTGGTTGAACAGGTTGATGAAGCACCAATATATTATCCTTACACCCCAAACATACCCCATTACTTGGCTAATGATGGCCGTCGCACACAAAAACCATCCCAGAGCCAAGCGTTGATGAAGCACCGCATCCCCAGCCGGGTGGAGAGACGCCCCAAACCCAACCCCCACGGTACCTGTTTTGAACCAGCCATCGGGCGTGAAGGCGTCGGCGGTTTCCCTGGGTCTGTTCCAGTACTCGCGGAAGACGGAGGGTCCTTTCACGAGCAGCTCCCCTTCTTGCCCCTCAAGGCCCGGTGTCACCTAGGACAAGCACATGGTGAAACGAACCTTGGGGAGCAGCACTGCCTCCATCGCCCGTGCCCTGGCACCAAGAACGCGGAGGGACAAGCAGGATCCCCAGAGAAGTGGTGGAGTCATCATCCCTGGAGGCGTTAAAAAAGGTGTAGACGTGGCACTTGAGGATATAGTTTAGTGGTCACAGGTGGTGTCGGGTAGACGGTTGGACTAGATGATCTTAGAGGTCTTTTTCAACCTTAATTCTGGGTCATCCCCCACTCCTTCCCAAACTCGGAGGCAGCCTGCCCACCCGCAGGACCTCTCTCCTCTGGAGGAAGCACTCACCTAAGTGCCTTTGATATTCAAAAGCACTGAAAATCCTCTTCTCAGTGATGTCCAATGACAGGACAAGGGCAACAGAGGTGGAGAAGAGGAGGTTCCACAAAAACATGAGGAAAAACTTTTCCCTGTGCGGGTGCCGGAGCCCTGGCAGGGGCTGCCCAGAGAGGGTGCGGAGTCTCCTGCTCTGGGGACTTTCAAACTCCACCTGGACGCGTTCCTGTGTGGTTGCCCTGGGTGACCCTGCTCTGGCAGGGGGGTTGGACCAGATGATCTTTCAGGGTCCCTTTCAACCCCGAACATTCTGTGATTCTGCGCAAATCTATACGAAGACAAGAACTGCCACCCTTGGAAGCGCAGTCCAAGCAGGCTGACGCCTTCCAGCTGCCGGCAGAGGAGAGGTCTCACCTGCAAACCTGTGCAAAATACTCATGGAAAAGGGTTGGGAAATACTTTGGGAAAGGGATGGTCCTTTCCGACCCCTGGGTGGCTTGATGGCTTCACAAGAGCTCTCCACACCCTGCTCCCACCCATCAGCCGCTGCCAGGGTCAGGATCCTCCCCCAGGAAATCATTCGGGACCCCCCTCCCATTTTCACTTGCTGTTCTTGGAGCCTCAGCACCCTCCGAGGACGCTGCGGAGGGGCATCAGCAGAGACAGCGGGTCGTGTTTTGCCATCTCCAGGAGGACAGCTGCTGCCGGGCGGGGGGAGGCCGATTTGACGCACTCCTGCGACTGCGCCGTGCTGCTCCCTGCTCTGCCGACAGAGAACTTTGCCTTCCAAAGCTGTCAATCTAACACGTTTTCTTTTTTATTTTTTCCCGAGGAGGTGGCAGGAAACACCATCTGATTTGTTCTCGGGGACATGCGGCTCCTTTCAGGCTCACTGGAAGGCAACGGTTGTAGTGACAACTCGGCACCCTGCGAACCTGCACGGGCACGTTTTCCGCGGCAACAAAACAAACACCCCGCTGTTACGGAAAATGGAGAATCGCGGGAAGGTCACACACGTGCCTGACACGGCACCGTATCTCATCTTCCCTGCACAGACATCGCCTCGTAATTAGGAGGATGCAGGCAGGCTGCGAGATGAGGCGCTAGAGAGGCGCGAACGTCGCGTCGCTTGGGGGAACGCGTTCGCCAAAAGTGCCTTGCAGGGAAAACGCGCCGGGATGGAAGGTCGCCGCGAGACGTGCTCGTACGCGCTGCTCCGTCCCTTCGCGGAGAACATCCCGCTAACGGGAACTCTGAGCCACGTCGTACCTGAGATACATCTGGGAGCCCGAAAGTCAGCGATGCCAGATATGCAGCCACGAGGGAAAGCAGTAAGAGCAGAACTGGATGCCAGGCAGCACCCCAGGGCAGGGCAGGCTTCGAGTCTCTCTGCAGCCCTTGAGGGAAACGAAGCTTCTCTGATGGGAAATGCTTCGAAAGCTGCTTCCAAGGCACAATTTTTAAGCAATTTCTTCCCCATGTCCTGTCTTGCGGCATGAGGATCTCTGCATACACAGCCTCCCATTCTCACTACTTGGAGAAAAAGATTGTTAATGCTGAAGGGAGGAGTTTAGCCTCAAGGTGAGGATGGTGCCGGATGAGTTCTCCCCTGGGTGGGGGGGATCTGAAAAACAGAGCCTGAAGACCAGATGATCCCCAAGCAGGACAGCACAGGGAAACCTGAGGTGCAGGAGAGACCAGGATCTTTTTAGCCATTGGGCTGCTTTTGACTACCCCAAAAGGGCTGGGGAGGGGGTGGTGGATTAAAGACAGTGAGGACCTGCAAGCAGCTGCCTGAGCTTCGTCTACAGATCCTGCCAGATTTTTGTCTTGTCGGTGCTGGATGCAAGAACGAGTTTAAATTTGGCTCCTACAAATGCCTTCAGCCCCTGCCCTACGCCGTGCTCTGGATCAGCGTGGCACGGCCACCCTGGGGACCGACCCTGACCAGTGTTTACCTGCACGCTGCGACGCCTTGTGCGGATCAAGCCCTTGAACCGGCTCCAAATTTCTTGTCGTATCAACTCCAATTTTGGCAGCGGCTCAACCCGCATCTTATCTCGAGTAGAGCTCCTTGGCAGCATGCACCTCCCTGTTGTGTAATTTAATGATGTTATGGCTGGCTTGCAAACAGTAAAACAGAAAGGCCGTGACGTTATCTTAATAGGATTTTGCTTGCTGAACTCCGAATGTCACTGGCACCGCTCCCCGGTGTAGCAGAGGGGACGCAAACCACCCCAGCAGCTTCTGCCGCTTGCGACCGGCGTAAATTAAAATTCAAGGTTCGAAGCATTTATCTCCTGCAACCCCCTGCATCCGAATCCTGCTGAAATCCCCCGTACACCAACCTGGCTGGCCGCTAACCCACTCTGAAAGCGGGATTTCAGCGGCAGCAGCGTGGCCGGCGCGTTTGCTCCCCTTCTCCGACAAATCTCAGCGGCACCCGTCGTCGATACGTCAGACCAACGTTGCAAGCAGCTGCTGCAAGCATCAGATTGCTAATTGCGCAGATATCCTCCTCTCCCAGGGCCATGTTTTAACGCACGTTTCAACTGCTTTAATGCACTCGAGCAACTTTAACACCCCGGCACGGCGTGCCCCCGAAGGTTGCCGTTTGGTAGCTTTCTCCTGTAAAACCCATTCAGCGACTCGAGCTGGGCCAGCCTGATAAGATGACATTCTCCGCGCGTGAAAATAAAAAGGTCGTTACAAATCCTTCGAAGGCCTAAATCCGGGCAGTTATAAAATGAACATTTTCTCCGCTTGCACTTTACCTCTTTATTAGGAGGAAGCGCGGGCGGTTTGTAAATAGCTGGGAATCCCCGCTTGGCAAGCGGCCCCGGGATTTGTTCAAAGTGGCCATTTGTTTTCTTGTGGTCTCCGATAGACGCTGCCCCGCGCTCCTCCGGGAGCCGTGGGGAGAGAAGCTTGTAATGGCCTTTAATGGAATTAAAGGGGCTCTTCTGGAGGCAGGCTCAGCCCGGCGTGTCTTTTCACTGGGAAAGAGGGGAGGCGCGGCAGATTCCTGAGCAGAAACATGTGGGAGATGCAGAGGGAAAGCTGGAAGGCGAGGCTTGTAAGAGGAGATAATAACTTGTTCTTGCGCTGATAGGATTAGAAGGCAGACGAGCTTTTAGGCAAGAAAAAAAAACCAGAACAAAACACCCAAACACTTTCTTGAAGTTGCAAGCAGCAGCAGGAGGCTGGGAGGAGGTTTCAGTGGGGTGCACCCCACTTCCACCAGACCCTTCCTCCAAAATATAATAAGCTGAGCCTCTTTCCTGCGTGAGTACCAAAGGCTGCGGACCAGAGCACCTTCTCTCAGGAGGGACCTGAAACTCCATTTTCCTTCCACTCTTCCTCTTTGCCCAGGGAGGTTGTGGAATCTCCTTCTCTTGAGACATTCAAAACCCGCCTGGACGCGTTCCTGTGCGCTCTACTGTAGGTGATCCTGCTCTGGCAGGGGGGTTGGACTAGATGATCTTTAAGGTCCCTTCCAACCTTTAACATTCTGTGATTCTGTGATTCCCTACTTACACTTCTAGCCCTGGGTCCCCACCCCCTGTTCTGACCCAGCCACAGCCCATTTTCCAACTCCTCCACAGTCCTCGCTCCATGAAAAACCAGTTCCCTGCAGCTCCCATCATCGCCTTGGGTTCCGAGCAGCTCAGGTCCCTTCACCCCTGTCGGAGCAGAGAGAACAGCCCGGGGCGTGCAGGGGCCAAGCACCGTCGCCGACGCAACGAAGGGAATTAAAAACTTTTACATTTGTGGGGAGGAAGGCAACGCTTCTGCAGCCCTGCCTCCTCTGCCACAGAGCTGCCTTGCTGCTCAGCCTGGAAGTGCTTGGCACTCGTCCCCACCTCGTAAATAAGTGATCACCGTGATGAAAATAATTAAGCCACCCAGCCTTTTAAGTGACTAATAGAAGACAGTAATTTATACGTGTGAGGTTTATGGAAGTGATGAAGCCCTTTTAGCAGTTCTCGCAGTGCAGTAACTGTTTTTTTTTTTTCCTTTTTTAAACATACCAGAGCAAGGAAAATAATACAATGAAGCCTGAAGTACTGTCCCACCTCGCTCCCTGCACCCTGAGGTTGAGCTGTGGAGCAGGATAGACCAGATTAGACTAGACTAGAACGTGTTGGATTGGAAGAGACCTTTAAAGGTCACCTAGTTAACCCCCCTGCAGTGAGCAGAGACATCTGCAACTAGATCAGGTTTGCTCAGAGCCCCATCAAGCCTGACCTTGAATGCCTCCAGGGGTGGAGCTTCTACCACCTCTCTGGGCAACCTGTTTCAGCAGCCTCATGGTGAAGAACTTCTTCCTAACATCTAGGAGTGCTGTGCCACGCTCTCGCACAAGCTGACCTGCCACCAGCGCTTCCAGACACGCTCCCTGAGCCTCATGAGACCGTTCACTCACCCCTGCCAAATTTCGGTGGCCCACAGAGCGCTGTCCCAACATGGTGCCCAACAGCTCAGCCCACTGTGGAGGAAGGATGGCAGCTCCAAGATTTCACAGAATCACAGAATCACTCAGGCTGGAGAAGACGCCTGGGATCATGGAGTCCAACCACTGACCCTGCTCTGCCAAGCTCACCCCTAAACCATCTCCCCCAACCCCACATCTCAACGGCCTTTAAACCCCTCCAGGGATGGGGACTCCACCTCCTCCCTGGGCAGCCTGGGCCAAGCTCTCACTGCTCTTGCTGGGAAAATAACTTTCCCAGTGCCCAGTGTGACCCTGCCCTGTTGCAGTTTGCAGCCGTTCCCTCTTGCCCCATCGCTCGTTACCCGTGAGCAGAGCCCAGCCCCAACCTCTCTGCCCCGTCCTGTCGGGCAGTTGCAGAGAGTGAGGAGGTCTCCCCTCAGCCTCCTCTGCTTCACACTCAGCAGCCCCAGCTCCTTCAGTCGCTCTTCATCAGATTTATTCTCCAGGCCCTTCCCCAGCTCCGTCGCCCTCCTCTGAACTCGCTCCAGCCCCTCGAGATCTCTCAGATTTGCCCAGGCTCTTCTTTTCCAGGCTGAGGGGATCACACTACACCCAGGACTGGCATGGTGGGAGACGAGGGAGGAGAGGACATGCTCACCTGCCTCCTAAAAGGAAGCCAGAGACCAATAATCCTCTTGACAGTGCCTTTTAGTCCCTGTCTCCCTGGGACAAATTTGAATGGATGTCCTAGAAGTGCGAGGCTTGCGAGAGTATTACCAAATTCCCAGGCAACCTGAACTCTCGTGCACATTCGTAATTAAAAACTCCCTGCCAAGTTGCGTGGTTCTGCAAAAGCGTTATCGCTCCTCTGAGCTCCGTGTCCTGCAGCATCCTGCAGAAGGCTAGCAGGAGGCAATTTAGACACAGAGCAATTTTCCTCCTGCTAGAATAAGGCAGATTTCTACTCCTCGGAGACACAGTACAGAGAGAGAAAGAAAGATTAAAAAAAAAAGAAAAGAAAAAAAAAGAAAAAAAACCCCCAAGCCCAGACTGTAATCCACAAGGCCACATTTCACATCTGTTTTCGCAATGTTAACTTTTAGAAAAGGGCTGGGAATAACACAATCAATTTACTTTTCATTTTGGAGGGTTATAAATTCAAAAGCAAGGCTGGTGCACAGTGGAGCTGGAACACTGAAACTTATTTTCAAGAGAACCCAACCCTCTACTTACAACAAACGCTGCTCCGCTGGAAACAAAAGCGACCGGATATATTTTAGGCAGCACTGATTTCTGAAAGTTGCCAGACTGATTAACTCCAGATGATCCCACAAGAACCACGGAAAACAACCCAAGTTTGGGAAAGGTCAGCCTTCCCCGCGGTTGTTCCGCAGCCCCAAAACTTCTTGATCTATATTAACACCATAAATTAGACGTGTAACACTATTCCAGAAACGCCACCAGCTCGCCACGCTGCCGTTCCCATCCCTCTTTTCGCCGGCTTCGGGAGATAACAAAGGAGGCGAGATGTCAGCGCATCTCCTCGCTCCCTCGGCTCGCCTCATTAGAGACAAGCTCCCGACGTGCCCTCGCAACGCCCACGCTGATTTTGTGCTCGGGGGCAAGCAGAGGACCAGGCAAGGATTCAATTAGCAGCCCACCTTCGGCCCGTTTTATATCAGCCTCGCTTAAAAGTCGAGGTCAGGGAGGCTGCGATGTGCAGCCTAGAGGCGATCGTGCCACCCGAAAACCTCTGATCGCTTCCTCGCGCTGAGCTGTCCCGCCGCGGCCTGTGCCTCCTCCCTTAGGCTGGAAGAGCTCTGGGGCAGAGATCGTCCCTTTTTCTTCTGGCCTCCGTGTTTTCAGTATCTCCCCACCACGACTAGAGCTCTTTGGCAAACATCTCCAGTCACAGAATAGAATCACAGAATCGTTCAGGTTGGAGAAGAGCCCTGGGATCATGGAGTCCAACCACTGACCCTGCTCTGCCAAGCTCACCCCTAAACCATCTCCCCCAACCCCACATCTCAACGACCTTGAAACCCCTCCAGGGATGGGGACTCCACCTCCTCCCTGGGCAGCCTGGGCCAAGCTCTGACTGCTCTTTACTCCAAGACATGCTACAGCCTCCATGGCCTGGCAGAGAACCAACAGCTCAGAAGGACTTGGTTGCAAAAACCAAGCAGATGCAAACACCAGCAACTGTGCTGGCAGGAGACCCGCTTTCACCCCATGCCACATGACCCCAGAGATGATCACCCCGCTCTCCCAGGCTCTTCTGGCACAGGCAAGAACACAAAAAGGGGTTGAAGAGCAAAACCAGCCAGGACAGGACCAGAGAGGAACCCACTCGCTACTTGCCCCTCATTGTTGGGAGAACCAAGACAGGCAGCCTGGTGGAGGACACTCATATCCCCAAGTCTTCCCCCCACTTCAAGGAGGAATGAAAGCATAAAACAATAATAAAGAGGTCAACAGAGATTTTGAGGTTAGCTCAAAGGAAACACTCGTGGAAAGAGGGTTCTTCTTGGCAGACGCATTCAACTTTAACGAGCAAGGAAATAGTCTTCTGGGCTCAAGGTTGCTCCTGTGGTAAGAGAAGTTTTCAGCTGAGAAACAAAGGGACCATGATGCTACCATAATCTCTGCCTCCACTTTTACTATCAGGAAGAAATAAAATACAGCTATGGCCGCCAATGAAAAATAAAAAAATCAGAGGGCAGACAGAAAGAAGGAAGGAGATGTAAATACATATGAGAATGCAATTACTGACTGAGCTGTCCAAGGAACTGGATGCGATCAATGAGAAGCAGCTAAAATGTTTACACGGGAATGAAAGCAGCCTGGGCAACAAAGTGGGGAAACTTGAATTACTTGGGCAGGACAAAGTGGAGAAACTCGAACTACTGGGGCAGGACAAACAACAGGATGCCAAGGAGATGAGAGGAACGCGGCGAAACAGAAATTGTCACTGGAATATACACAACTGCAGCGTCCAATGCTGCGAGGGCTTTAGAAGAAGTTTTTGGAAGAAGCAGAGGCAAATGGAAAACGGGAAAAAAATGCAGCGTGAGTTTACCAGAGGTGGATTGCGCCAGAAAACCTGAGGACTGATGTTCCAGATAGACAGAAAGCAGCAGATCTGATCAACAACATATTCCCCACCCGTGCTGCCTGCTGGGAGGTGGCTACTGATGAGATCACGGGGCTGAGGGCAGGATTTGTGAGGTGGGCAACAACCCAGGTGGAGGAGACGAAGCCCAAAGCACCCTGTGAGGCCCTGTGGTAGCCAGCCAGCCTCACTGGATGGCCTTCAGCTCTCCAGGGCTCAACCTGAACTTCACCCCGAATCCCAACTAACTGCTTGACCCCGAATCAGTGATTTGCTGCCTTGGTGAAGGCATCTTATGAGGCTTCAGCACCACGCGGCACGTCCCACACCTACAGCGAGGAGCTGCTGATGGGAGATGGAACTGGGATGCTGGAGGTAAGGTTCACCATCAAGAGACCTGCAGAAAGTACCAGCACACAATGATGGGATGCAGCAGGGACAAGAAAACAGATGAAAAATTGTACTGTTGGGAGGAGAGGTGTTCTGGAAGTGTAGGACTAAGAACAAAGTGTGCACCCAAGCCCATGGCACCCATTCCCACCCATGGCACACCCCCCAGACTTTGGAGGAAGCCTCCAAGGGAACCCTGGCAGCTTGGTGGTGACCCAGCATGTCCCCACCGCTTCTCTGGAGATCTGGGATGGATGTAAGCGAGGTGAAGCCTTTCCTGGTCACCTCCACATGGCAGGGAGGTCAACGGCCAAAACCTCTGGTCATGACAAAGGGTGACGGTGCCAGCTGTCCCCAGTGGAGATGGAGGCAACCAGCAGCAAGCTGCTAGCAGATGGCAGGGACACGGTGGGGCACGGGAAGGAAGGGCTGGGAGATGCTAGTGGCTTTCGGGAGGGACGGCCACAGCCGAGCCAGTTCCCATCCAGGACGACAGCTTGCATATGGATAAACAACGAGATAATTACGACCTTCCAGGGAGGGGGGAGAAAAGCCCGTGGCTGCAACGTCCTCCTGCTGCCAGCTCCTGCAACCCATACGTCCCGCACGGTTCCCTTCGCAGGCTCATCACGAGAAAATTGCTCGCCATAAAAGCCCTGGCTAGAGCACTGTGTTAGATACAGCTGTGAAACCACTTATCTATTGATAGACCCCTACTGTCAGGGACCAGGGGTTTGGCTTTCATGCGAGCGAGCGATTTGAGAAGGAGGGTGGGGAGAAAGAAAAAAAAAAAAAAAAAAGAGGAAAAAAAAATATCCAACAAAAATGACAACCCAAAAAACCTACCGACCAACAAACAAACAAATAAAGAGAGAGACAATACTCGACAGCTTGCAGGGTTTCCAGGCCTCTGCCAGCTGGGAAGCTAAGCGTATGAAATATGCATTGCACGGAACAAAGCAAACTGAAGCGCTCGGCGCGGGAGGGCTGTAACCCTTTCCTGTGCGCTGGAGCCAGGCGTGGGGAGAATGAGGTCCTCCCAAAAAAAGCTGAAGGCAACAAGAGAGCCAGGAAAAAAGCACCCAGGGCTGTGGGTAAGGAATACTGAGCCTGCCTATGTGGTCAGGTGGACTCAGCCTAAGGTGGGTTACAAGTTTAGGAATGGTTTGGACATGAGCGGCTACACGAGCAATAGCTGAGATGGCTCAAAGCAGGACATCCACCTCTACACCTCTGCTCTCCAGGGATCATAGAATCATAGAATCACTCAGGCTGGAGAAGACCCCTGGGATCATGGAGTCCAACCACTGACCCTGCTCTGCCAAGCTCACCCCTAAACCATCTCTCCCAACCCCACATCTCAACGACCTTGAAACCCCTCCAGGGATGGGGACTCCACCTCCTCCCTGGGCAGCCTGTGCCAAGCTCTGACTACTCTTGCGGGGAAAAAATTTTTCCTAATACCCAGTCTAAAATAGATGTATTGGAGGAGAAGCACTTCTCCGAGCACTCAGAGGGCAGCATCTCTCCAGAGGACCATCGCCAAGCTCCTGAGCAAGGAGGAGGTTGGGGGATGCTGTGTCAGGGCTCAGGCACTGCCACCTCCTGCCCACCCTGTCCCACCCTGGGCCGCAGAGCGAGGAACAGACCACACAGCAACCGCGTCAGGCCGGAGCGTGTCGTTTGGAGCTGATAGGGATGGTGAGGCTTCATCCTTCTGCCTGTCACCCAAAGGGAAACATAAAGCCAAGATGAGCAGTGAATGGAACAAGGCAAAAAGCAGTGCAAGGCACAGCCCACAGCCTGATCGCATGCGGCTCCGTGGCAGCTCAGGAAACCAGCTCGCGGCCCTGAGGTGCGGCAACGATCAGCGAGGAAGCAGCACAAGGGCCAGTTCGAAGACCTGAGCAAACTGGATGCAACGGAGCACAAGGCTTGTGGGAGCTGCAAGGAGATCGGAGGGCTGGAGAGTGAAAGGAATCCAGCACTCTCATTGAGGGACGGGAGAAAACGAAGGGAAGAGCAGAGATCCAGCAAACTTTCAGCTAAGTAGATTATTGATCTTCAGGGCGTGCCAGAAACCAGCTTTGCAAATTACAGCAGTCCCCTGCTGCAAGCTCAGGCACTTACCGGATGGCAAAGCAGAAACGCTCCCCAGCTCCCCGCTCCCACCACCCACACGCCTTCCTCTGCCACCGCTGCGATGCCACCGAGCTCCTGTTTGCATCTCACTGCGGCAGGACGCGCAAAACACGTCCACGGGGCGACGACGCGCAGGGAAACGTCGCAGAGAAACAGGAGAGACGGTGTTAGCGGGGAAGAAACAGCTCGGAGAAAGTCTGTTGTCTTCTGTTGTCGAGAGGGAGCAGAAGGCAGAAACCTCAGCCTAACGCGAGCGGGGAAGGCGGTGACCTCGCGAGGCTCCGTGCAGCTAAGCAAATAATTTCTTTGGCAAAGGCAAGCGCTCTTTCCGCTCGCAGTCAGGAGGGTTTCTGCGCAGCGGAGCCGAGGTGTGAACGCCTCGCAGGTTGCCCTGACAACGCGGCGAACCCCCCCGGCACCAAGATCACCTGCTTGCACGAGCCGAGATGCTGGTGAGAAGGAGGCCAACTCCTACCGGGGTGGCTCCACCAAATCTAACCCACCGTGCCCCTTCGAGCTGCTGGGAACAGCTGCCCCACAGCCCAGCTACCAGGACCGGCTCGTGCTCGGCAGTTTCGTTATGATCTGTGCAGCAGCACAGATGTACCCATGGTTTTGGTGTACAGAGAGGTCCCTGCCCTGAAAGTCACGCAACTGAAGCAGAGGTGTTTACTTCCAGCAACCTGTTACGTGGTGTTGGGTGATTTTTTTCATAGTATCAACGCCAAAGCAGAGAAAAATACCCGGAGTGGGGATGGGGCTGAGTATGCTCATATCCGGGCAGAGCGGACGCTGGGAGGGCCACGTGGCTCCTGCCACCAGCCCCACCACCACGGCCCTTCAACCAGGACCCCTCTGCCTTCACCAGGTTGACGCCACATACGTCTGAGCCCTCAGCAAACACGCTGAAAACCTCAGAGCCCTCCTGCGAGGGAGGTGAGGAAGCGTTTGTTGATCTCTTCTCATAAGAGGCAAAGAAACGGCCACGCCAGGGTTGTCCGTTGGTGACACCAATCGGGTCTTCTCACCCCAGGGACAGCCCCTCCTTTTAAAAAAAGCCTGGTGGTGACTGGTGGAGCATGATGGGCACTCGGACTATCAGATCCTCCTCATTTTAAATAAATTCCACTGACGTACTCTCTTCTGACATAAATTATTAGCCAAGCGTGCTGCGCATGGGGTGCCAGCAGCGGCATCTCAGGGCGGGAACAGGCAGCAGGTGAGGCTTTCTGCCTGCAAGTTGTGACTCGGTTAAATTCCACCATTGCCGGGAGAAGGGATGTGCCACCACGGCTGCCACCTGCCCGCCAGCGCGGCCACGCCACGGAAAAATCACACTCCACATCCAGGCCGTACAAAACCCAACCTCCTGGCATCTCCATGTGTCTGTCCGTGCCAAGACATGCTGAGAGCGGGGTCCGGTTTTCCCACCTCGCTTCTGGAAGCACCAGGGACAGGAACAGCCAAGCTCCACTCTCCTCCTGGAAATGCTGTGGATGTCCTGGAGGTACCCAGTCACCCACCGTCACACCTAGGGTGGCCCAAAGCAGGTGGGACCATTTCTCTCCCTTCAGCCTGAAGAAACTCCCAGTTAAGGTGGGACACGGTGGGTGAGATGGGAACAGCCTTTCAGAGAGGGAAGAACTCGTCAGGCGACACCCAGAGGCAAATTCTACCACCTCCCTGGCTGTTCTCTTGAGAATTCACCAGAACATTCAAAAAAAAACCACAGAACAACCCAAGGGAGAGGGTGATAGAAAGCCAGCCCTCAGCAAGGGGTGTGGGGCCAACAGAGGTGCTGGTGGGAGCTCCTGGGAGCAACACAAGGCACCAGTATGGACCTCAGTCCCAAATATAAACTCAAGCAGCCTGAAACCAGAGGAAAGAGAAGAGTTACATGAGTCTCAGCTCTTTGAAGCCCTGGGGAGCAGTGGGCTTCTAGCACCAGACACAGGTCATCTGGGCTTCCCTTTCTCTCGATACAACCAGAAGAAAGGAGAAGGCGTATTAGGCAGAAAAAACCCCCACATTATGTGTTTTTTCCCTCTCGTAATTCAGAAGAACAACGTCCACATATCATCCTGGAAGTAGCAGCACTTTGGGGATTCTCACGTCTGAGACCTAATTTGTAAAGCGCCTGGGGATCCCGCAGGGTAAAAAAAAAAAAAAAAAAAAAGCATTACAGGATCATTACCAAAATGGACACGTTATATTTCACGTCTCGGTTCCACGCAAGTGGAAAAAATAAAAAGTCAGAATCTTACTCCAGGATGAGGGGACAAAACCATGAAGGATAGCACTGGTCCAGTGAAGTGTTCACAACAGGACGCGGCTTCCTACACGTCAAGTGTGGCCCCTCCAGCTTTGCCCACTGCTCAGTCACGTCCCAGCAGCGACATGGAGTAAAGAGCAGCAAACGTGGGTGTGTTTTCTTAATAAAAGCTACAACCCCTGGCCAGAATGGTCCCTTTCAGCTCTCTCCTGGGCTCATTTCACACATCTGGGGTGGGATCCTGCGCTATGTTATGGCATCAGGACACAACCTAACCACAACCCACACGCGGGGCTGCTGGTATAGATAATCTAGAGAAAAAAATAAAATAAAATAAAGGCTTTCTCGAGCTTTCACCAGTACTTACACCAGCAGTGTCCCTGGTATACCCTGCCACAGACCGGGAAGCTCCTTTCGAACCCTAGGCATGCACGCAGCTAGGTGAAAAACTGTTTCCCCAGAGATTCAGGTTGAATCTCACGCCTGCCTGTCTCCCACCCACGCAGCGCACACGACTGCTGGCGTAATTTCTCTTGCACACGCGAGCCCGTACATCACCTGGCTGCTGATCTGCCAGAGGCAGCGTGATCTGCACCCACAGTGAGGCTGCAAAGGAGACGTGGTGGGAACGCAGACCCTGTTTGCTCATTTCTGTGGGGAGAGAAAGGGACTGAGGCAGAAGGATGCCCTTGACCTTGGGCTGGGGGTGGTTTCTGCAGCACCCCAACATGAGGGCAGCTCATGGGCCCAACCGCTTCACCATCAAAGGGTGTCCAACTCCTGAGACACCAGAACTGCTGGTGCGGATGTCACTCAGCAGCTGGAGCTCAGCATGGAGCTGGATTTTCACGGAAACCCAACGCGGTTCCCCCTCTGCCATTTCAAAATGAGCACAAGCCCCAAAGTCACCAGGTGTTCTCCTCTCTCAGATGTTTGTCTACACAGTAGGGACAACCCTTGTGCAGTCCATGAAGCACCATGGCTACAGCAACCCATGAAAAGAACGCAACATGTAGAAAACTCTAAGTAGCATCAATGAGTTTTTGGAAATAACAGCAGGGCAAGCCTCAGTCCTTGGGGCTTCAAAGGGCTGGAGAGGTGAGAACTTTTCACGAGACAGAGCAAAAGCAGCGGAGAACACGGCTGAGCACTACCTGCGTGTTGTTCTCATCTCCCTGAGCGTGGACGGTGTAGGAACGACGCCCATTCTTCACGGACTCGGTGGCGATGCGCACTTCCACCCCGGGGAGCGGCGTGCCCACCGAACCTGCGGAGGAAAACAAGGCTGAAACAGCGGACAGCCTCCGGGAGGCCACAAGAATCGAGGACGCAAAAGAGCAGCTGCTCGCCTATCAGCGGCATCTGCAGCCTGTGCTGGCATTAAAGAACTTCCTAGCAGGGGGCTACCCTTCAGGAGGGCTTCGATCACATCGCATGTCTGCGTGCAAATGTCACCGCGGTACAACACGCCGTTGTTCGCCGAGCCGGCAGCGCTGGAAGTGCCTAGGAAAACAAATGGGTCTCCAGCCCCAAAGAGTCTCTCTTGGCTGGGCTTTGAAGGCATCAGCATAGCTTCGCAGCTCAGTAATGAAGCTGTCTTTTCAAAAAAAGAAAAAAAAAAGTAAGCACAATGAAACCGACACAAAGATGTGGAAAGAAAGAGCACGATGATTACTACAGTGGCTCACTGCTTCTCTATAGCCCGGACCTGACAGAGAAGGCAAAGGCTTAAGAGAGCGAGAATTGCAAGGGATTATCTCAGTTTTATGAGACATCAATACGCTGTATATAAAACATCACAGGAAAAAAAGCAGAGATCAAAACCACGCCGTCCTTCCACAGGTTTCAGTTTTCAAAGCCAGGGAATCTGACACAGTGTCACCAACAACTGTTGTTAAGCTCCAAGACGGTTTTGAGACCCTGAGCTCCCCGACCTGCAGCCCGCACCATTCCCACCCCCTGGTTTAGTGCCTGCTCCTCTTGGTGAGCATCTGAAAGGAGGGAAGAAAAGGCAGCTTTGCTCCTGTGACCTCCGTGTGATGAGGGGCTCCGGGCTCAGCAGCAAGCGGGCGTCGCGGGCATCTGCTGCCTCAGCAGGTTTTGCTCCACATCTCAGCGGAACGAGATGGCTCTAGTCCCAAGATGACGCCCGTGACTTTTATCCCCTGCGAGTGGGAAAGAGGGATGGCAGCACAGAGCAACCTGGACAGGTCTGAGCTTAAATCAGTAAGCGTACTCTTATTTTTAAGCGGTGATCAATTTTTTCCCCTGGAGAGCCTCCAGCTGGTGATGCTTTCTAGCTCTGCAAGGATCAGCTCAACACCGGCCAAATCCTTAGAGCAGCACCTGGAGCTCAGCGCTGCGTTCCCCTTGTCGTCTGTATTTCAGGCATTTAGGTTCAAGTGGTGTTTTCTCTACCCCGGTTTCATTCTCCTGTCCAAGCCCTGGAGATCCGATATCTCTGACATCATGATTTTATTTGCTACACTGGTCAGTTGCCATGGAAATAGATATGTCGTCGTAGCCCAGATTTATGGCATCCCTGCAGGATCAGCTAAGAGCAGATGGGCTATGAGGGAGTGAGATTTTTATTGCAGCGAAACTACCCGAACAATTAGCAAATCTGGCAAGAAATGAACAGAAAGCGACGTGGCAGCGCTGCGATGTGTGTCTGTTCAGCTTGAAATTGCCTTGGGCATTCGGGTCGGCCAACAAGCAGTCAGGTCCCTTCCCTTACAGCAAGGATCGCTTGGGCTGCTCTCATCTCGTGGCCAGAGCCTGCCAGGAGCCAGAGACAGGGCAAGGAGAGAGAAGCATGTGCCAAGAGAAGTCACCAGGAGAAGCGCCCGGAGGTGCCGTGTAGAGGTGTTTACTTTAAACAGTCTGGTACCTGCCACAGTAGACTCCAGGAGGACTCAAAGCAAGGAACAAGTCACGGAAAACACTCTAAACGTTTGCATTCCAAGCTTGCTGAAGCCACCTTCTAGACTTCTACGGGGATGTTTTCTCCAGCGTGAAAAACGCCTCGTGGGAAAAGCCTCCAACCTGCCTGCGAGGCGAGGGTCGACGGGCGGACGCTGCAAAGTCACTCTTGCAAAGCTCGCGGAGGGAGCGAGGAACTGTCGTGGGCTCTCACAGATTTGTCGTCCCTGGAAGCCTTCAAATCCAGATCAGACGGATGCCTTCCTAGAAGATGCTCCTTCCCTGTCTGCAAGCTACTGACCTCAGCACAGAGATATAACAGACCGATACGTGGGCAGTGGGGCTAAATGGCTACTGGCCACTCCTAGTCTCAGCCTTTGAGAACAAAATACCAAAGATCAGCACAGCTCTGCCAAGCACATCTGAGGACACAGAGAAGGTGACGTGTGCCCCATACAGCGTTTCAGATCACAGCTACAAATTCAGCTCCATCCATTTACGTCCTACCCGACTAAACTAAAACCAACATGTGAAGTAAGTCCCTCGTGGGGAGTCGCTTCCTTACATTCGGTGTGGAAAAGGCTTCCTGGTATTTAGGAAAAATGACAAACTCGGGAATTAACATCTCTAAAGGCTGAAAATGCTCACAACGTCGATCAGAGCTACACGAACTTGGCAGTATTAATAAAATTCATGCAAAAACAACGACTAGATCTTCTTGGGCCCATCCACCACATCCGTGCCGACTCCAACAGGTCAGCAGAAAGCTGAGCCCGTTCCCAAAGGAGCGGCACCGGAGGTCCTGGCTTCACCGAGAACACAATCGGGGGCGATCAGAGCGGGGTCAACCCTGAGCACTGACTTCTCTTTGTCCCCAGCCATAATCTCAAGGAGAAATCCCTGCTCTTTCCTCTCTCGCTCCCTTCCCAGCTCTCTCCCAATTTGCAGGCTCCTGGATGTTAAGAAATGCTGGCGACGTGCCCGCGGTGTCAGCTCAGGCGGCATCAGCCGGGCTGCAGGCAGGAAGGAGTGACACTATTATTCTTTCACCGCTTCTCCTCCGTTTAAAAAAGTTGTCAGCTCTTCGCAGATAAATTTAATTGGCCCTGCGGTCTGTGTCCTTCGGTATCTGGGGACCTCGATGCTGTTATGTGCGGTGGCGTCCTGGGAGAATTGAAACAGGCCAACGATAAGGCACTCAACGATCTCACTGTCAACAATACACGGAGTCCCCGCTGTAGGAGCTATTAGTCGCCTCTGATCTAAACCTCCAATTAAAGTGGTGATTAGGCCCAGCGAGGCATTCTCCGTCCATGAATTATTCATCTCCCTTCACAGTAACAGCACCGGGGGGATTAGAATGAGAGCTGGTGAAAACAGAGGCATTTTTAAGCAGGGTTTTAACCATATACAAGCAAACATTTATCTTTCAAATCTTTCATCTTCTCTTCTTCTGGAAATTAAAGCTTCCCCCCGCCAGCTTGGCCCTTCAGACCCGAGCTGTGGGTGGAGAGCGGTGCCGCTCTGCTGGGGACATCAGCGGTGACACAACGGGCAGGCACCAAAGACTCGAGCCTTCTGCAGGCACACTGACTGGGTGGAAGCCCCAGGATCAGCTCACGAAGCAGTGGAGAAGGATGTGTGATGCTTCCACTCCCGGAGAAAGCCCCTGGCAAGTAGGAGGATCCCTGGACTTGCCCACGCTGGCATCTGTTTTTTTTTTTTGCCAGTAAAGCTAGTAATAGTTTTGGTCAGCGTGCAGGTCTGCGGTCACCACTAGCATTTGTGCCTGTACCACCAGGACCACGAGGTCTTTTCTCGGGATGCTTCAGCCCGTGTTCCCACCCCATCGCTGCGTTTGACTCTCAGCCGACTCTCTCGTGCTGGATGCTCTGTGGTACCCGTTGACCTCACAGCCCAGCCTCTCACGGGGTAACACATCAAAAGCTTTTCCACAGCTCCAGTAAATTATGCCTCAGCTTCACCCATCTGCTTCCCAACTGACACTTTCTGAAATAAATTAATCAAGTCTATTCAATTATAGCCTTCTCTCTCTAAGGTCTCTCTCTGATCCACACATTTGAGATGCTTCTCTCCCCTCTCGGGGCTGCAGCGAACCCCCGGATGGCGATTGGAGTGGAGGTCAGTCAGTCTTTATCCCCAGCCCCTCTGCCTGCAGTTGCAGGAGATGTCCTCTGCTCCCCTGCAGATCCCAGTACCCTCGGGGACCCTGGCCCAGCTCTGGCCAGAAGCACGGCCACCCAGCTTGGGAGTAGGAGCTGCTCTTCTGGGTGCCAACATCTGTGTTGCCCATGTTGCTTTCAGTCTCATTTCCTTTCTCTCTTTGCCTCCTGGGAAATTTCTAGAGCCTCAACTCATTTCAAGATGAATGAAAAGCGAATATAACCGGGCACAGGGACGTTCAAATGATCTCTGCACCGTCGCACTGTGGCGTGGGGCTCACAAACACCTTGAGCTCATGCAGGTGGGAATCTCATTTCCCCACCCGCTCTCCTCTCCTGCCTGCAGGGATGGGGCTGCTGGAGGAAGGCTGAGCTGCAGGAATCACAGTTTTTCTGCAAAAGTAAATTAAGAGTTTCCATTTTGTGCTGCCCCTGAGCTGTGCTCAGGCCGAGGAGCCAGCAAAGGGAGGGCTGTCACTTCTCCTCTCCCCGTGCCATCCCTGCAGGGACATGGCTTCTGCATCGTGTGGGAGTGGGGGGCCGTGGGAATCCACGACGCCAGGGACAGCCCCCCTGGGTAACACTGGTCCCCGAAGGCGCCGGAGACTGAGACGATGCATACGGTGCTCACACAGCCAGCATGTGGGGAGGAGAAGGTGGCAGAGTGGTGGGCTGGCTTGCTCGGCAGACAGATGGCCACGTTCTTAACCAAAGGGAGGGCGGGGGCATTTTATATTTTTTGATGTTTCAGATCAATTTATTTCTAGGTTACATAAAGTACAGATATCGAGAGGAGTCACAAAGTGTAGCTAAGAGAAGTGGGGGAAGACAAGGAGAGAACAGAACCGGAGCGTACAACGAGGTGTGACAATTTCCAATTCCCAGAGAGTCAAGAAACTCGCACTAAAATAAGAATGAGCAGACATCCTATTTTAAGCGCTCGGTACCGATCGGTTGGACATGAACTGCTGCGTGGGGAATCCTGTGTCAACTCCACACACAAACACAATTTCACAGAGCAGAGGCTGAAGGTGCAGTCCCACCACAGTGCTTGAACTAAGACTTTGGACCTAACAAAGCACGAATACGTACTCTGCCTCTGGGACAGAACCAGCCTGGGCTGGTCGGGTCAGCATGAAGCACCGTGAGCTTTGCCAATCCACTGGAGCCAGGTATCCCAAGGAAATTCACACACCCACACCCCTCCTGGCTTCCAATTCCCCTACCAGCACCATTATTCCTACCGTAGCCTGCTCCTCAATCGTGACAAATGGTGATTAAACATCTACTCTCTGCGATGAGAAAACCCAAGAACACTTCATGGCCAAACACCTCGCACCCTCTAGAGACTCCTACCTGGGACACGGACTCCATGCAAAGGGTTAGAAAGCGCCATCCCAATCTCAGTCATCCCATACCTCTCCAGCAACGTGTGCCCACTGATGCTCTCCCACTTCTCCAGGATAGGCACAGGCAGGGCTGCTGAGCCTGACACCATTAACCTGCACAAGGAAATCCCAGATAAAAAAGGATCCATCTCGTCAGGGAATTTGCAGCCTAACACAAGCTTACGTGAAACCTGCTCCTACGTAAAACTTTAAGCCGGAAGTCCCAAAAGCCTTTTAACTGCTACCAAGGATGTTCCTCACATCTAGAAGATTCTCTGTTAGGAGTTTTAAGCTCCTAAAAGAGATCCCACAGTAAAAGCTTGGCTGGCAGGACGAAGTCCTCAGTCTTGTGTCACGCATGGTGACACATATAACGAGCATGCAGACCCCTTCTGGCTTTACCATGCAAGAATGCCTTATAATTAAATAATGCCACCCTGCTTCTCATTAAAGAGTCACTAAAGCACATGAACTGGCTGCGCAAAGAGGTGATGCTGAAAAGAAACCTCGGCAGGTCCACCACAGGGGGAGGACAGCCACTGACAGCCCCCACCCAGAGGGACATCGCTCCCCTACCTGATGTTCTGCTGGCAAAAGGCACGCACGAAAGCCTGGACTTGAGGCCGAGAGAAATGCTTGTCGTAATACTCGATCATCTTGGCATAGATCGTGGGCACTGCCATGAAGACACTGATGCGGGGAGCTTGGGAGCTTAGGAACTTCTTCCAAACCTGGAAAGGAAAGGGACACGCAAGTATAAAAATACACCTTGGTGTAAAGCGCAGAGGGAAGCGATTGTCAGCGCAGTCAGCGCTAAATCCTCAGCAGGTTCACAAGCAAGGGGTCTGCAAATGAGCCCTGCCACTGCTCCTTTGTGTGGTACAAGGGGAAACTGAGGTGCAAGGGTGCAACAGGCTGGTCCAAAGCAAAACCACCCTGGGCTGGTGCCAAACGGTCAAACGGCTGCTGCTAACTAAGTCTTTTGTAGCAGACAAACAACGAGAAGCCTGTTGTGGGCACCTCAGCCACATGTACAACAGCTCCCAACCTCCATCATGTCCTTATTGCCCACAGCACGATATTCCACTCTCATTCCACCAGGGGATCACCCATTCGCTTTCACTCTCAGTGAGCCCAAGGTCGTGGAAACGACACTTTTTAACACCCTCACAGCAGAGCCAAGACTTCGCTCATGAAGACGTAAGCTTCACCTCGCCACTCTTCCCCCCCAGGTAAGCTCTTCCCAAGACAGGAACGATCCAAAGCCATCAATAAATAAAAGGTTCTAGCGACAGCCGCCCCTTCCCTTTCACTCCGGTCCCTGCCCCGTTGCTGACAAATGTATTTCCTAACAGCTCCTGACAACGCGCGCTGCCTCTCCCCTCCCTGCCCGCGCACGCTCAGCTGCACACAGGCACGTGCGGCGGTGAGAAAAAGGAGGAATTGATTGAAGGTGAACAAGTGATTCTCCTTCATGCTGTCACTCTGCCCCCTTCCCCTCCGTCCCGCTCGCTCAGGCTCCATTTCATTATTTTCCACTTCGCTGCGCCGGTGCCGCCTCCCCCCAGTGTCTCTCACTCCACTGCTTCAGAACAATCAGCTTCTAAAAAAAAAAAAAAAACCAACTAAGAAAACCTACCGCCACCATGTTGTTATTCTTAATAGAGCTGGACACATTCACAAAGGCACCGTCCCACCAAACAGAAGGGATTTCACGCTGCCTCCCAGCCCAGAGATGATTCTCCATAGGACGAGACAAGGATGGAAGGTGGAAACCCCCTCCTTGAGACCTTGTGAGCTGGGACACGAGTGCTGCGAGATCCCCTGGGCTTTAGGGGATGCAGAGGAGGAACGTGACTTGCCCAGACCGATGGGTGACGTGCCCGGAGAGGGAATGTCATGCTCCCTTGCAGAAACCCCACCTGCCAGCAGGATTCCCTAAACCAAGGCGGAATAGGCAAAATTGCATTTAGAAGGATCTAACCCCGTCACGCTCTTCCCAGCCTCTTTCCCCAAAGATCTTTTTCTCCTCAGCACCCCAATATCTGCCCCATTAGAGGCAAGAGGATGGACAAGGACCTCTCCAAAAGCCAGGGGCTGAATTCATGGACCTCCTCAGCCTGGTGCTCCTGAAAGCTGCTGCCTGATGGCAAGCTGGGATCAGGACCGTGCTGAAAAAACCGAAGGGGGACAGATGCTTGAGGCTGATCGATTCTTGCTGTGTGATTTTATTTTTTTTTGCCTCCACAAGCCCAGAGCAGCTGTGGGAAGTGCAGGCAAACTTCCAGCCTGGCCACGCAGCACAGTTGTTTTTTTCACATGGATTTGGGGAAAAAAAAAAAAAAACCAAACAAATACAAACACAAAACTATCACTCCAAAACATAGATCTCTCTTGTGCCCCAGTCCCCTTGTCCTCACATGCCTGCTCAACTCCTGCCCTAGATAAAATCCTCCCTACTGCCGCTCCAGCCACGGGAGCAGCTTTTTCCGTGTCAGCCCGACTCGCCCCAGCAACAGCTTTGTCTCCTGAAGATAAGCAGCTGCCTTTGGATTTGTGCCACCAGCTGCCGGGGCGATCTGCCGACGGCCAAACATCTCCACCTGCTCTGCTGCTCCTGCTCAGCCAAGTCTGGATCCTACCCCTGCGTTTTAACGGTCCTAAGCACCGCGCCACGGTACAAAGCTGGCAGCCCCGAGCCCTCCGCGTTACCCCGAGCCGTCCGGAGGGCTTGTCACTGCCCAGCCAGCTGGAACAGCTATTTCTGTTTTATAACTGTAACTTCACGCTTTGAGAGAAGGATCTGGGAAAGTCTCATTACCTGGGAATAATCAATCAATGCCGGGGCTTCGACGGGCTCGTAGCAAGAGGCGAGCTCTGCCCTGCATCCTCCGACACCGTCAGGCTTCGAGCGGCACAATCAGTCTCCCCTCTCTGTTACCCCATGTGTCACCGTCACCACAGCAATCACTTGCGCGCCGGGTATTGGCAGCCCATTATTTTACTTTATTTTGCTCACCCGATACCTCGGGACTCTGCAGGCTTTGGAAAAGCCATGGATTCCGGGAAGTAAATACGGGACTGTGCGCTGGGGCTGCCTGACTTTTCACAGGGGAAAAAAGCAGCGTCCTGATGGAACACATTCAGGAGACGGACCAAAACTCTTTTAAAGATAAACAAGGACTAGAAACAAAAAGTTTTTAACTACAAGACAGCTTCCTATCAGCAATAATGGCAGCGAAAGCCCAGGGTAGGGCTGCCCGAGCCAGCAAAGTAGTGGGAGACCTCCTGTTCTCAAGAGCCTTCCCGTCAGCTTGGCATTCCTGATTTTCTTCCCCTCCCGCTGCACAAAAGCGTATCCAGGCAATTCCGTGGGCCAGCCAGTGGGATTTTGCCATCAGGAAATGAAAAAAAGAAAAAAATTATAAGGAGAAAATTACACTGGTGGGTACAAACCAACAGACACAGCTGTAAGGTTTTTCCCACAGATTTCTTCCAGCACACAGATGGCACGATGGTGAATGAGCGCAGAGGAACGTGCGAGCTGCTCCAAGACGCGGTCCTGCCGTACAGCAACCTTCCCAGCCAGCCTCCAGGTACCTGAAGCAAGGCACGCAAGCACAGAGCAGAAAAGGCAATAACTTTTGGGTTCCCTTTAGAAAGGCCTCACCTTCAGAGGGAGATGAGCAATGCATAAACGAGACAGAAAACACCACGTGCCAACACCTGGGCATCTTCTAATGCAAAAAAAAAAAGAAAAAAGAGAAGCGACAAATCTTGCAAGACTCCCTGATACAGGACTCCCAAAACCAGCCAGGAGAGACACAGGCAAAAATGCCTAAAAGCTGAAAAGGAAGCAAAAACCAGGATGGATTTTCCTACCAGAACGCAAACGGGTAACAGAGAGCCCGTGTTGTGGTCTCTATTGACAGACACAACAGCTCCTCTCCTCTATGAAATTATTGTATCGCTTTCAGTTGCTATTGAATTTCTCTTATAAACCTCTTTCCAAAGTAACAACACCCCCAACGCAAGGTTAAATCATCCCCTTTACTTCCCCTCCGATCGGGGAGACGGGTTTGTGTTTTCGCATCGATCGCAGCTGCGCGGGCGGCACCGCCAGCCGGGAGAAGGGCCGACGGCAATTTTCAGAGAGTCTGCATGAGTGACACGGCTGCAGCCAAACCAGCTCCTCCTTTGGCGAGGACAGAAAGCTCCTGGGAGTCTACAGAAGCACCGAAGGGACGGCAGGAGCATGCACCCACGTCCCATGTGGGTTTATCCCCAAGAAACGGGCACGACTCGAGCTGGGAGTGAGTCGAGGAGAGCTCTTGTCTCTGCTGGGGATGGTTCCTGAGCAATACCCAGAGAGAGAAACGTTCTTCTCTTCAAAGAGAGGGCTGGGCCCTCGGTGGCTTCGTCTCATGTTTGTTATAAGCGCAAACCGTTTGTGCTCCGCACGACTCTGGTTTTAATCATTTATTCATCAGCGCCGTTTGATGGCCCCTCTGCATTCCAGGCTGAAGCTTTTAAACCCTTCCTATGCTGTAGGCATACTGAAAGGAGCAAGTGCTTTCCCTGGGACCTGGTAATATAAGTAAATATGACAGGCTCTGGTTCCATTTTTTTATATTTCCCCACACACATCAAAAGACATTACTCCGGAACAGATGCTGAGGACAGACGGCAGATCTGGGGAGACGGGAAGAAAAACTCTAACTTTTTCAAGCCAGGTCTGCGAGAAGCGATCAAACGTAATCCATTCACTAGTGACCCGCTCCTCCCTCCACCGACTCCTCTTTGAGCCTGAAATAAAATTACTCCTCTGAAGCCTCTCATTAATGGATGAAAAGGCAATTGCCTCTCTCCAGCTGAAACTGGATGGGAGACGCACGCCCCAGCAAGCTACGAGCCGCGTCTTAACTGTGCTTGGTTATTGGAGATCAGGCTCCTCTGCTTGGATTTGCTTTTATTAAAAAAAAAAACCCAGAAACGCTAAACTAAAAGAGCTGCTCAGAGTGATGTTTGTGGAAGCGACAGATGCAGCGGAGAGGCTCACCGCAGCGCACACTTCTCCTTCCCGGAGGCGACGGCGACTGCCGAGCCACAGATCTCCCTGCACAGCCCAGAAAAGGTAGAAAAGCATCAGTGCTCGACCTCGGGCCCACCTGGTTTGCGCAGAGACAGCAGCAGCAAGGACAAACCATTCACTCGCAGACATAGCACAGGCTGATGGTCCTCACGAGGAAGCCAGGACGAGGCAGCAGCAACCCCAGAGCAACACCTCACGTGCAAAAAAACCCCCAAAACTTGACAAGCATCACGTCTGCAGCACCCTCCCACCACGGGGAAAAAGCTGCCAGGGGTGACAGCCCGCTCACGGCCCGTCAGGGGAAGCTAGTCTCAAATCACACGCTAGCTTTGGGCTCTCCTCGTTCCCATCAGGACAAACGCCTAGAAAGAAAAGTCCAAAACAAATCAGTAATTCTGATGGCTTTGCGTGCGGCCTCGGAAAACGGGGTATGATTTTTGGAGGGCTCGATCCTCGGAGGCCTCCTTAAAGTCAGACAACGCACCAATGCCGGCGCCAAACCAGCAGCTCCTTTGGGAACTCGAGGGCAACAAATCTGCGTCTCGGCATATTTATCGCGGAAGCGGTTGGAGGGCACGGCCAGGGCTGTCCTTCTGCAGGCAGCACCCCATGGCTCAAAACCTGCCCGGTAGTGCGCGCCACAAGTAGGTCACACAGAGAGGGAGAGGAGACTTCTGTGAGCTTCCCCCATCACTCATCAGAGCAAGGTTTTTTTCCCCTTTGTGTTTCTGAATATTTTTGTTTCCCCCTCCGCCCTTAAGACTGAAAGACCTCCCGGGATCCGCTCTCGGTTTATCAGAGTGAAGAGCTGACCAGGAGCCTTCTGCTATTAGAACATCTTTCCCTCAAGGCAAGATCAGAGGTGGTTCATGGCAAAGACAAGCCCGTTCCTCCTGTTCAAATCCAGAGCGGATCCGTTTTGGCCCAAAACCTCAGCAGAGGATCCTGCAAAACAAACTGCGACTTCAAAAGTCTGTCTGCTGGGTGCCAGGTGCAAAACGGGGACGCTGACACACGACCGTCACGGCAAAAGCGCCGGCGCGGAGGACACCCCCAGCTTCCCCTGGGCCTGTCTCTCCAGACTCGCTGACACTTCCATCGAGTAACAGTCACAGCACGGGCTGTGCTCAGCCGTAGCGGCCGTCACTGAATCGATGCAGGGAAGGGAGACAGAGAGGGAGTCGCTGGGGAATTGGATCTACTTGCTTGATGCAAACCCCAGTGCCTCAGAGAGCACTTGGTCACGGCTTTTCTGTGATACCCGGTGAGGAGAAGGCTCATCTTGCATTAACCTCTTCTCCTCTGGCCACCAACCTGCACAAAAACCTGTAGGAATCTTTAAAACTTCTCCTCCTGCGTTAAGAAAAAAGGAGCAGCTGAGAAGCGCTGGAAGCTGGAACAGCGCAGCCAGAGAAGTCAAGTTAGGATGGGAAGATCCTACCGGGATGCTGAGGCTTGCTCTTCACTCCAAAGGAGGTTTCTGCCCTCCTAGTACTCACCCTTGGGGGGAAAAAAGAAAAAAAAGCACCACAGTACTTAATATATATCACATACAAGTGGACTGTAATGCTGGAAATTAAGGGTCCATTTATAAACCCTTTATTAATAAATGATTAATAGGCACAGCCGTATTTTTTAATAACTTACGCTAAAAAGACGCCGCAAAAAAAGCTTAAGCAAGACAGTCTTAACAGATGGCGCTGCAAAGTGAATTATAACGTGTACAGTAGCAAGCACGAAGTAATGGATGTCCTCATTTAATAAAAAGAATCTGATTTTACGCAGCAACTTTCACGCTTGAGGCATCTCAATACACTTTAACGAGCCCTCGTGGCCTCGGCAATCGCTCGCGTGCAGCCGCGGACATCGGGTGCTGTTTGAGTCAGAGAGTGGTTGTTGGTCAGGACACTGGGGTTACTCCACAGTCTTGATTTTTAACCTTCCCTGGGACAACTAGCGAAAAAAAGCAGACAGAAGGGTCTGAAAGATGCCACCTCCTAACACTGCACTGCAGGGAATGCCAAGCAAGCCTTGGTCTGGGGCTTGAAACGTCTTCTAACTAAGGGGAAAAAAAAAAAAATTAAAATAAAAGCGTGACTACCACTACCAAAACCAGACTGGCATCTGCATCCACCGACTTTAAGGCACGCCGCAAATTATGTAATTTAATAAACACTGTAATAATAAAGTATTTATTTTGTATAATGAAGTGTTAGTGATTAGAAACCAAACACACATCGGGCATGCTGCTGCGGTTTCTCTTGAACCCTTGCCAGTATCACTCAAGGCTAAATATGTCTGCAGCAGGTTGAGAGTAAGTTCCTAGCCTTGTTTTGATCAGCCTGTCAAGTGATTTAGCTGCCATTCGAGTTTCTTTATATCACACTATAATTGGCTGCTTTCTCAAGGTGCAGCGGAGGGAAAAAAGGGGGGGGAAAAAAAAAAAAAAGCACACAGCAAAACTCGGGCTCCTTTTGCAAAATCCTCCACTGGAACTCCGCTGCTTTTCTGAAAGCTGATTTCAGTAGCAAAGGGCATTTTGTAAACAGCTGGTGAAAATAGACTGGAACTGAAAGGCAGCTTGCATTAAACTCCACAAGAAAGCCTTATTTACCCTCGTGCGCTTTCTTTGTAGTGTCGATCAAACCACTTCCAGCTCCCAGGGGAGGCCCTCGGAAAAATAAACGGAATAAAATAATAATAATAATAAAAAACAAGAAGAACTAGGAAAGCAAACGACGTCCTTCGGAGCCCGAGCGCACCCGAGAGCGGCTCGTTGCGGCCGGCACGCTTGCCACGCCGACCTCCCTGCCCAAGTCCAACACCCAGGGTCGAGCAGACGCCTCCAGCGCCGTCCCCGCTTGCCCTTCGTTGTCAAATCTGGGGGAGAGCTTTGATCAGAGAAGGCGGGAGGGGGGTGTCCCGCTCCCCCCGCCCCGTACCTGAACCCATCCTTCAGTGTCAGCTCACTGATCCGCGGACGACGTCGGGGGAGAGAGCAGAGGAAAACACCAGGGTATAAGGGACAATCAATCACCAGGACGTGGAGAAACGCGCCCTCCAGAGGGCTTGGCTTTGCTTCCAGGCTACAGGCACGCTCTTCTGCCACCTCCCCAGCAGCACCGGGGCTCGGCACGCTCCAAACCCCAGTTTTGGGGGGGACACACGTCCCTGCTGTGCCCTGAGCTTTTGGGGTGACACCCTAAAGACGGGGGAAAACAATTTAGCAGTGAGCACCGAGGAGAAAGCACTGGCTACAGACCTTCCTGCCTCCTCCTGCCTCAGCATCCTAAACTTATTCAACCTGGAAACACAGAGCTGCCCCTCTGGGATCTTGGGGCTGTTGCCTCACGAAAGATGGGTGCTCGAGGAGCAAGAGGGTGCTCAGGTGTCAGCGCCGTCTTGAAACAAGAAAGGAAGCGTGCATTTTCTGTGGTTGCTTCTCTGCAAGGCAGAAACAAGAGCAAGGAAGAATCACACGGTCCTGCAGTCGCTGGGATCGGAACCAGGGCTCGCCCTTGCCTGACAGCAGCACAGTCAAAGGCTTCTGGGAGTATCCTGCACCTTCACCCTCTGTCCTTTCTGTGTGACAACGCTTCCCAGCATATGAATAACCAGGAGCAGGTAAAGCAGCCTGTTTAGTTCCCAAGCTCAGCCTGGAGGGGCTCTGTTCACTTCCCCAGGCACGGACAACACACCCTTCCTTTCTGCTACGAGGTGGCGGCAGCACCTGAAAACCCAATTGCTCCCTTAGCAGTGACCCCGCAGGCTCCAGCATCTCCCACAGTGACCACGACACTGGGAGACATAAACGAAAGGTGCTGGATCCCAGGGGCTGGTAACTGCGGAAACTGTTCCACCTTACTGTTCATTCCCATGATTCTAGTCCCTTTTCTTCATCTCTCCAGGTCAGCTGTCTGCCACCGTGGCAAGGAACAAGAAAGAGAAGCAGAGCACAGGGACTTGTGTTTCCTGTCGCTAGAAAACAGCATTATGAGCACATCTCTACTGCATTCAAGACAGGTTTCTCTCCTGCCACCTCTCCTACAAGAAGCTCTCGATTTGCCAAGTCCCTCTCACGTCGTCGAGTCTAAACCTACAGATCCGTTAACGCTTGTTTCTCTGCAGAGGAAGAGGAATGTTTCCACACAAGTGCTGAGTACCAGCCATTTCTCTTACCTGCGCTGCAAGAAACTGTAAAGCCTGTGCTCTGTAACGTAACACAAAACACCGAGGACACAACATCAGAAGAGAAAAATCCAAGTTACTAAAAATACCAGCGAGGAGCATAACCTCCTGCAGCATAGCGCTAACGTGCGAGAGGAAAAGCCACTATTTCCACCTTCCCTGGTACTACAAAACCAAGAACCTTATTCGAGGTGCAGACGTTCTCGGTGGGTACACAGAGGATCCCACCTCCAGCCAGAGACCCTCAACACCGTGAGGAGGGGCAGTGCAGTGTTACGGTTACACAGGCCATGCTTAAACAAGATGTAGCCTCCAGAAGAGCACATTTAACCCACACTGAGCGTCCAGCTGAAAGCATGTTGGTTTTTTAACGGCCTGTGAGCCTCTCACGGTCAGAGAGGCCAGAATTCTTTAAGACCAATGATAGGACAAGGGGTAATGGGCTGAAACTGGAACATAAGAGGTTCCGCTTAAACTCGAGAAGAAACTTCTTCTCAGTGAGGGTGATGGAGCCCTGGCACAGGCTGCCCAGGGAGGTTGTGGAGTCTCCTTCTCTGGAGACATTCAAGACCCGCCTGGACACGTTCCTGTGTAGCATTATCGAGGCGTTCCTGCTCTGGCAGGGGATTGGACTTGATGATCTTTCGAGGTCCCTTCCAATCCCTGTGATTCTGTGATTTTGTGATTCTAAAAGTCACTCTAATTACAACGCACAGGGTCTTGATGCCAAATTTCAAAGACAACGCGCCACACCTCTGGACTTACCATCTGCGCGCTGAATTCGGGTAACATGACACACGTCGCTCCCACCCAGAGAGGACAGAGGAGTTTATTGATCACGCCGTGGACGTGGTGTAAAGGCAGCACGTGCAGAATAACATCCTCCTTCTTCCACTCCCATTTTTCCACCAGGCCCGTGGTCTGCAGAAGAAAACACACAGTGCAGAGTTGGGCAGCAGGAAAGACTCTCAGTGCTTGAAAAGCTCGAGGTACCCAGGTTGTGGATCCCCAGAGCTCCTGGAACAGTGCCTGGGCACAAAAAATCTTTCCTTTGTGGTCAGCAGGAGCAAAAGCCCTACCACAACAGCAAGATAGCAGAGGAGCACCTTCTGCATCTTGTTAGTAAGTGTTTTCATACGTATCCAAGTCCTTCCTTATGACTGAGAAAGAAATAGCCAACAATTTGTAAAGTAGGACTAAAAAATTATTAGCCTGGTGCTGCACATGCAGGAATAGTAATCAAAAATACTAATTTTCCCAGAACTCTGTTGACATAGTTTGGACACCGCTGGCACTGACCTTTTAGCACCTGTGAGGGATAGGCACTGGGAGCAGGAAAATCGCTGCCTGATAAGGTGAAAGCAGGCTTCATGTTCATAAAAAAAAATATTAGTATATCGAGCTTCTAAACTGCTTTGCTACGAAGGGATAATTATCTAAAGTGTTAGACCTCAGGCTTTCTGGGTGAACAATGCCCTTCAGAGCACGGCGTCAGCAACTGGAAAGCTTACTTCCAGCCACCTAATTTTAAATTAAAAAAAAATAAATTAAAAGGCATTCGAACAGCGGAATTTAGTCACATCGTTCACAACCCTCTTCCACAGGGCAGGTTTTAGGCTTTCTGCAGGAGAGCGTAAAAGGTGGTGCCTGCTCCGGCCACCTCCCAAATGATCAGCGTATTTGTAAGGGAAGAGATTCTTTGCTCAATATAGCATCAAGGCTTTCACACCCCTCCCGACACTGCAAGCATCTGAGCACCCAGAACGACGTGAATTCTCGGAGGCATCCGTACGTATTCCCCGCCCTTTTTTCCCCCTAATGGCATGAGTCGGTTGCAGGCAGCGATAACCAACTGGTGAGGCAGTCAGCAGGCTCGTTCAAACTTTTAATTCCTTTTGGCTCAGAGAGCTAATGGATTTTCTGCCTTGGGGATACACAGCTGAATAATGCACAGGCTTCACGCCGCACCGTGCCGGCTCGGGCTAAGTTATACTCCAATTAAGGGCAGAGATTCTTTTCAAGTCACAGCGAGGAAAAGGAAACTGCAAGGAAAACACTCTTTTTACAACAGGTCTCACCCCTCGTGCTTTCCAGGAAAGCAGGGAAAGGAGCCCACCTGCCCCTGGCTGCAGCACAGCGACACTGCAAGGACAAGGTTTAAAGCCTCAAACACTCTTCTGCGTGTCCACCTTAAAAAGTGTCGAGGACTTGAAAGACAGCTCTGTGGAGGAATTTGGGTGTGGCGTGTCCGTGCTTTGGGGTTTGCAACCCTAAGTCACCTCTGAAGGCCAGGACCAGAGGGAGAGCAGCACTCACCACGGCTTGCACGTTCTCGTGGGTGCTGAGGACACCTTTCGGTCTTCCCGTCGTCCCGCTCGTGTAGATGATCATGGCTCCTCTGTCTTTCCACGAGGAGCAGGTTGACAAGGGACCCGCTTCCACTGCTGCGGGACTCACGGATCCATCGCCCCGAGCCCTAAGAAGCGGCAGAACTGGAACTCCCAGCTTCTCAGCACTAGGGGCTATTTTCCCCACGTATTCCTCCGCTGCGAGGACTAGAGCGCTCTGGGAATCCTGAATCACGTACTCCAGCTCCTGCACGGGGTGTTTCTTGTAAAGGGGCACCGCTATGCCCCCGCTCATCCAGGAAGCCCACTGGGCCACCACATACGAGGCATCGTTGGGACACAAAAACGAGATCCTCTCTTCCTTCAAGTCCCCACTGGAGCATTTCAGAGCTCTACAGATATCCTGGGACAAGCGGAGACTCCGGCTCAGCAGGTCCCTGTAAGTGTGCTCACCGTTTTGGTCAACGATGGCGATTTTATCGCCAAATGCCAAAGCTCTAGCGAAGACGGGGGTAACGTCGCTGCTGCAGTTCGTCCCCGCGGTTCGCAGACCCCTGTGGGGACAGCCAGCCCTCTTCTGCCCACGCAGTCCCCACCGGCACCGGGGCAAGTCCCGGACGAGGCATTGAAGGGGTCGGCACACTCGAGGGAAGAGCAAGGAGATCAGCATCCTGCCTGCAGCGCTTGTTTTGAAGTGATTCTGCAGAAAGCAATTATAGGAACAGATTAAGTATGGGCAGCAATTACCCAGGGGTTTATTCCCACAGAGGAAAAGTGGCAGCCTTCATTTGAATAATACCCACTGTATTATTAATGTTTATGCTTCAGACTGCTGCATCCCCGGCGGGCCAGGCCCTGCCTGGATGGAACAGGAGACAGAGACCCTGCCCTACACAGCCTCCCCATCCCTAAAAAACAGCCTAACTTATCTTACAAAACAGTTTTCATGCATCAGTAATATTAGGACACTAAGTAGTGGCTACTTGAGGTGCCATCCTAACTCAGCAGGACCAGCATTTAAAGAAATTAACTAATTACAACAGTACCTAGCCCTCAATTTGCAGCTTCGGTAAATCAAAACTTCCAGCAAGGCAGCACAGAACTAGACACGAAATCCAAGCCTCCTAAGGCTTAGCCCAGTGGAGGATTCTTTCCTACATAAGCTTTCGTTTGAGCAACAGCACGTCTAAGCGCCAGAAAGGGCCCAAACCCTCCCACCTGACAGGTCATCCATCACAAACGCCACTTTCCCACACGACAGACCAAGCGGTTAACAGCTTCCCGCGCCGAGCAGCTGGTTTTCCCAGCACACAGCAGCAGGGAAGCGCAGCCACGCACGTGCTGACCCGGGGTTTTGTTACTTCTGAAAGTCCCAACTTTCAGAGCACGGGAATAAACTCAGCCACGGCTCTGGGCTCCATCTGAGCAGCCAGAGCTTGATCTGAGCCACACCCAAGCATCACCCCAGCCCTGCGGCTCCGTCACGGCGACGACACAAAGCGCAGGGGCATTTCAACAGAGAAAAACCTCCAGAAGGGAACAGGGAGTTTACACCAGTAAAGGCTTTACAAGAAGATCATGGGCTGGCACGAGCGTGGCATATTCTGCCTTTGTGCTCAGACAACACAATGACATCAACCTACCTACTCATGGGAGTTCGCAAAACAGCCTCTGTGGTAACCGGGGAGAAGTACAAAATGTTTGCTCTTTGCTCCTCTTTTCACCATCCCCTCCCTTTCAAAGGGAAAGGTTCTTTTAAGCATTAGACACTACCTGGGTCACAGAATCACAGAGTGTTTGGGGTTGGAAGGGACCTCCAGAGATCATCTAGTCCCAACCCCTCTGCCAGAGCAGGGTCACCCAGGGCAGCCACACAGGAACGCGTCCAGGTGGGGTTTGAAAGTCTCCAAACCTCTCTGAGCAGCTTGTTCCAGGGCTCTGTCCCCCTCACAGCAAAAAGGTTTTTCCTCGTGTTTCTCACAGAAAACGTTTACACGCAGTGTGAGGACCATGAGAACGTAACAGGGAGATGAGAGCCTCGGGGACTACGGGAACATGTCTGTGGCACACCAGAGGCTAGAGGAAAAAGCAATAAATTGAGGGGACTGTGGAGATGCCTCAGAAGAATCCTAACCCTGCTCTGCACACAGCCTGGAGCTCTGGCTGGAAGCTCAGCAAGAACAAGCACCCTCTCCACACTGAGACCATCACCAGCGGGAGCAGCAAGGGAAGAGCAGGGCTGTGGCAGAAGAGGAAGGGATTTACTGCATAGCCCATCGAACGGCTGCTATTAACCACCAGCACCAGTGACACGTCCCCTGAGAGACACTATGACAAGAGGAGACGGCCAAGGGATGGCAACTTCTCACTCTTTAAAAGCATACGTGAAGTTTCCTCGACGCCAGCAAGAATGACTTGGGGGTTTCAACAAAGATTCTGATAAACAGCTGTTAGCAGAGCAGCTCAACACAAACAGCATCCCAGCTCAGCTTCCCACCATGGGGAGGAGCTGAAACAAAAAGGATCCAGAGAACTGGCAGCCACGCGGGGAAGAGCTGAACGCAACTTAACCCAGTTCAGGCTGCAGACACAGTAGCAAGTGATTATTTCTTGCACAGATGCAGCCGTGAGCCCCGCAGTCGCTCCCATCCACTTTCAGAGCCTTTCTCCGGCCAAACATCAGCTTCACACGTATTTGCTTTTGCATATCGACCTCAATTTCTGCTTCTGCAAAAGAAACTCGTGATTGAGTGCGGAAACATCTGGGGAGAAGGAGCTTTTAAACCCAGAGCGTGGAAACCTTGCGTGCTCATAACATGCACCATCAGGACGGAAAAAAACCAAAACAGGTCACGACAAAGCCCGCGTGACATCTTTCCACTTCTAAAGAGCCAACACCCTTCGCAACCCAAACCAAACCACCTCGCCCTAACCCACGCCTAAGGCCAGCTCACCGGCGAGATGTTAATGCCCCAGGCATCAAGAGGGGCATTAACTGGCAGCGACCCTTTGCCAGGATCCCGCTGTGCTCCTGGCCAGCAGGGCTAAGTGCACTTGGCGTCCCGGCCGTTCCTCGCACAGCTCCAGAGCAGGTGTTAGCTGCTGCTTCGGAGCTGCGCCTTCCAAAAATGACATTATCCACAGCGCCAGTCCAGTTTTAATGGAACACAAACCAGCAGCACCTTTAGCCAGGCCCAGGCATTTACAGGGAACTCGTGGTGACCGTGTGCGCGCACATTTGCAGACGCTCGGGACCGTGCAAATTAACACCAGGGCTGTTTCCTTTGCCCCGGCCATTGCTCAGGGATGACTGTAACACAAACGCTGGCAGAGCGTACTTGAACACAAAATCTGTCACTGGGGGTCCCTGGGCAGAAGATCTTGGTAGCACAGCAGAGATGTTTTTGCTGCTTTGGGAAAAGAAGGCTCAACCCTCACCCTCCTGGGGTTAAAGAAAAGAAAGGGGCTGAGGAGCTCACACCAAAAGCATCTGGAAACCATGAGGTTGAACCACCACAGACCCCCCACACACACCCTGTATCCCTCCCGAGGATGGGTTTCACCCTCCTATCACCCCCGGCAGGATTTCCACCCTCCAGCTCTCACCCTACTCACATCAAACTTGAGGGCAGCAGCAGGAAAACCCCTTCTCCCCGCGATTCCTGACCTACAGAAGGCAAAGACGGGCCTCACCAGGCTGGAACCGAGGCACACACGGAAAGCACAGAATCACAGAGTGTTCGGGGCTGGAAGGAACCTCCGGAGATCTTGGAAGAGACCTCCAGAGATCCCCCAGTGCCACCCCCTGCCAGAGCAGGGTCACCCAGAGCAGGTCCCACAGGAACGCATCCAGGAGGGTTTGGAAAGTCTCCAGAGCAGGAGAAGGGCCGGGGCGAACCCTCCCCGCGGGGTTCAACGGGCCTCGCCGCCCGCCCCGCGGCCTGACGGGAGGGGATGTTTATTACACGTTAATTAACGCCATCGTTAACCGCGGCGCCGGGCGGGGACACCCGCACAGCCCCTCCCCGCCCGCCACAGGCCTCGCAGAGACAGAGAACCGGGCCCAAGGGCTCCGGGCCACGCTCAGGGCAGGGGCCGGGCCCGCACCCCCCGCAGCCCCGCCAGGGCCTCACCTGGCGGCGCCGCCGCGCACCGGGGGACCGGTCCGACCGCGAACGGGCTCCGCCGGGAAACGCGGCCCCACTGCCCGCGCGTTCCGCCCCCCAAACGTTCCCCCCTCCTCCCGCACCCTTTTTATGGGGATTTGGCCCCAAACCGCCCCCCTGCGGGCGGGGCTCGTCGCGCCGTGGGGCTGGCGTTCCCCGCTGGCGTCGCAGCGTGCCTGTGGTGGCAACGCGTGCTCCTGCGGCGTCACCACGCCGTGTGCTGGTGTCATGGCCGGCGTCCCTGGTGTCACGGAGCTGCAGCGCTGCCCGCAGGTGTCGGGACAGCGTGGTGGGCGGCTGGGTGTCGCCATGGCTGAGGGATGGCCTGGGCCTGCAGGGAGCCTGAGCCTGGGAGGGTGTCCCGGGAGGGGACGGACATCCCTGGGACACACAGACACCCCACGGACACAGGGACATCCCAGGGACACCCCACGGACACAGGGACATCCCTGGGACACACAGACACCCCACAGACACAGGGACATCCCTGGGACACACGGACACCCCATGAACACAGTGACATGCCAGGGACACACGGACACCCCACGGACACAGGGACATCCCAGGGACACAAGGACACCCCACGGACACAGGGACATCCCAGGGACATACGGACACCCCATGGACACAGGGACATCCCAGGGACATACAGACACCCCATGGACACAGGGACATCCCTGGGACACACGGACACCCCATGAACACAGAAACATTCCAGGGACACAGACACCCCATGGGCGCAGGGACATCCCTGGGACACACAGACACCCCATGGGCACACAGACATGCTGAGGACACACAGACATGCTGAGGACACACAGATACCCCTGGTGACTCGCAGACACCCCCAGGGACACAGGGATATCCCTGGGGACACACAGACATGCCATGGACACAGAAACATCCCGGGGACACACAGACATCCCGGGGACACGCAGACACCCTGTAGTGCTAAGGCCTGAATCATACACCCTGAACTGAAGTTGACCTATAGATGAAACTCATCACCCTACACTGTACAGTATTAATCACATTAATCACATATGTATTGTGTTGATAATCTATTTTAGCGTGTGTATATATATATATTCCAGTGCCAATCTGTAAAAGCTTTGCTGTAACACTAAATGTGCAGTGGGAACTAGCAGAGAGAGCTTCCTTTATCTAAAGGCCAGGTGCAAGGCTGGGAAATGAGCTGCCTCTCGCTTTGTTAGAAGCGTGTCACAAGACCGTGAGAGCAGAGGCCTGGCCTTGGTGAGAAATATGTGACTGAGGACTAAAATAGATAGGAGCCTCCCTTATATTCCTCCTTCAGCTGTGGGAGGAATGCAACAGAGTGGACAACACCAGATACTCCTGCATGTGCAGTTCTGTCAGGTTGTTTATTTAATATTATAAAACTGGACCCTTTTGCAGCGACCTTGGAGCTCTCCCCTACGAGTGGACGCACTGCGTCGGACTTCCCAGTTGCCGGGACGGTTCTCCAGGATCCTCGCTGCAACAGGGACTCCCCAACAACTGTGGGTCTGGATGATGATATTGAGATGACGAGTGGTGGATCTTTCTTAATAACTATCGCTAACACTACAGAGTAATGATTAGGTGCATTACCCTGCTTGTTCTCCTTGCTGCTTAAAGCTAGAGTAAGCTTGCATTGCCTTAGTCTTGTGATACTTGGAAATAGTAAAATAAGCCGACCCTTCTGTTGGTGCCTGCGTCCTTCTCTGTGGGACTCCCCCTGCCAATTAGTAAAACACATCTGAGGGACACACAGACACCCCCATGGACACGGAGGCTCCAGTGGTGACACATGGTGGCTGAACCGGAGCTCCCCAGTCATGGAAGCATCGTGTTCCCTTTCTGCCCTGGCCCCACACACCCCACACCCCCAGCCAGGCAGGGGCTTGGTGGGAACTGGGAAGGAACCACGGCGTGAGAAAGCTGGGTGACACCACCCCTAACGTGGCACGGGGGCAGCCGCTGGCAGGACCGGGCATAGAGCTGGGGGCACCCACAAGTGATGGGCGCAGCCATGGCCGGATGGGGCAGGACTCCCTGCACGGCCCTACCATCTTCAGCGCTGGGACACTCTCCGATGACATGTGTCCTGGTGCTGTCCCCTCCCCACCCGCTCCTCCGTCAGTGCCTGTTTTTCCGGCTGAGCGCAGCGGTGCGTGAAGCGGGACGGCTGGGGCGACCCCCCACCCACCCACCACCCTCAGGTGCGTTTCCACCCAGTGCCGGTGGCCAGCGGCAGCCTGATGAGGCGCAGCGGGGCTGGGAGCAGAAGAAGGGACAGGAGCGCAGCCTCAGGCTGAACCCAGCCATGGTGGGGTGCCATGACGCAGGGCTGCCTCCCCATCACCCATCTCCCCTTTGCACAACTTCCTTGCTCTTGCACACGTCTGCGCTGCACGGCTCCCTCCCCATCTGCACGACTCCCTCCCCCTTGCACATCTCCCCCTTGCACGACTCGCTCCCCATCTCACATCTCTCCGTTCTGCGGCTCCTTCCCCATCCCACATCTCCCCGTCGCACAGCTCCCTCCTCACTGCACGTGTCCCCACTGCGCAGCCCCCCAGGCAGTGCAGGAGGGTCCCCCCACACCCAGCACCTCAGGTCACCCCCCAGCATCACCCATCTTCCACTGACGGAGGATTCGGCGCGTCCCGTGCCCACGTGCTGCCCTGCAGATGTGCCCAGTTCCCTCCACCAGCCGCCCCGGCCCTGCCACCGCCCCTTTCATTCTCCTTTTCGAACTTGCCATCTGTCACTGGCCTTCCCCCTCCCTGGCCCCCACAGGCTGCAGGGATTAACCTCCCTCGGCCGGGCGGGGGGAGCAGGGCCACGTGCCCACGGTGGGGTCTCTGGCGACAGTGAGGTGCCATCATCCCCACGGTGCTCCAGGGGTTGGCAGAGATGGGGCACGTGAGGTGGGGACAGGGCTGTGACAGCTGCAGACACGGGCGCCAAGCGGGATGCTCCTGCAGGATTACAGGTTGTGTAGGGACCCCCACCCAGCGAGGAGGGTGATGGGGACGTGGTCCCCCCCTCCCTGACCGTGGTGAGCTGCTGGGCCAGCTGGCCGTGTGCGCAGCAGATGTCCATCACGAGCCACCCTCTGCCGCTCTGTCCCCCGGCACCTGCTGCCCACCGGCCATCTGGAGTCAGCCACGTCCCCAGAGATGATGCTTAGCCCTGGCCGTGAGCAGGACACGGCCACCACGGTCCATCCCGGGGGCTACCGGGGCCACAAACTCCTCCCTGGTGCGGGGAGGGAGGGAACCGCTCCCTGGCGATGCCCAGACGGTCGCAGCCAGTGCGGAGGAGAGGGTTATGGTTTATTCCATGGCAGCAGTGCAGGTATTTGGCTGCACGGGGAGGGACTCCTTTCTCTGTGTTGAGGTAGCAGGGACGCCACATCAGGGAGGGGTCAGTCCAGATGTGCCCTCACAGCTGGGAAGAAAACACCCAGTGTCTGCGGCTACCATGGAGCAGGGAGCTGCCACGGCACTCCAAAAGTGGAGACGCGGGTCTACTTCCACCCTGCTCGCCCACAGGCCTCCCTCACCTCGGGCTCACAGAGCTGCTGTAATGGTCCCTGGGATGTCCCCAAGCTGCCACAGCGGTTTCTCGCCTCCCTCCCAGCTGGGTGCGAGCCCTGCAGCCCTCGCCGGCGGGAGGGTTTTCCGCTCGCTCCCCGCCGCTCACTGATTAATTATGGATCCAGCAGAAAGCTTTTATTACATTACAGTTTACTTGTGGCAACATCCGTATTTATTAAAAAAAAAAAAAAAAGAGGAAAGTAATTACTACGATGGTGTAAACACCGCAAACACCGCGGGGTTACAGGGAGCTTGATGCCGCAGCTGCCAGTGGCTCCAACTGAGATGTGATGGGGGTACCAGGGGCTGCTTGGGGTGAGGATGGAGCCTGGCGAGGAGGAGCCCATCCATCCCTGCCAGGACACCCCGAGGCCATGGGCACAGTGTCCCTAGCCCCATCCTGTTCCAGCCCGAGGAGAGCCAGAGCCCACTCCGGCGTTCCTGACCGCTGCTGAGGAGGGAGTAGTAAACAAGGTGGAGTGAAACGTTTGATCTCCATCCATCTGCTGGCGCCTAATCTCCCACCCTCGTGCCTCACCGCCTGCCAGCCCCCCCTAATCTGCTCGCCGCCAGCCGACGGAGGGTCAGAGCTGGGGCTGCTGGCCTTGCCATCGGCGCAACCAGAAGGCCATATGGTGGGAGAAACCAGATTAATTGTCCCTGTTTTGGGGTTTAACCCCTGTGCTGCTGCTACACCAGCCAGGGTCCCTTTTGGCTGCATCGCACCGGGCAGGAGGATCCACCGCTGGATCCACTGCCCGCACAGGGGTGGCAGGGGACGGGTCTGTCCCCGGGGGTTCGCGGGGGACACGATTGCCACCGGGACTCCCTGGGGACAGGAGCAGCTCAGAGACGCTCGGCGTGAAGTGGAACCGTAAGTGCCTCCTGCATCACGTGGCGAGGATAAGTGCGAAATGGCCCTATTATGATAATTGCGTGAAATTATGATTGATGGAGATTAGCTGCTTATTTGAGGAAATGGCAGACACACGTGTGACACGGGGGACAGGGGCACAGGCAGAGGGGCATGCCAGGACGGCTCCTGGGACTCTTCCTGTGGCGTGAACCGTCACCGCCATCCCAGTGACTCTCAGGCTGGGATGTGTCACCACGTGGGGACACTGGGTGCTGCGGCAGGAGTTTGGGACAGGACCGGTGTGACCCACACATGGCCCCATCCTGCCCCATAGAAGGTGTCTCCTGGTGTCTCCTGCCAACCTCATTAAAGGCATCCCTGATTAGGGGGTAAACCTGTTAAACGGTGATGGCAGACAGGTCTCAGCGCACCAGTACCTTGAGTGGTGCTCCCGGTGCTCTGCCCCACCAGGCTGTGTTGTGGGGCTGTGGAGAGGGCAGCTGGGCAGCCCCAGCACCCCTGCAGCTCCCAATAAATGTATCTGTCAATGAGCAACTTATTTTGGGGGAAGCTAAGGAGGGTGCTGGGCTGGTGCTGGGCTGGCAGCCCAACCCTTCCATCCTCCCTGGCCGTCCCCATCGGTGTCCCTTGGCCTCAGTGACCTTCCTGGCACATCGGTGCCAGGAACAAAAGGGCTACAGTGGATGCTCACCCCATGCTCCTGCTTCTTCCTTCAAAAAGACACCAAGACCAGGAATTTGGGTAAGAAAAGCTGCCTGCAATGACGATGGCTTGCCAGGACAAAGCCATGGCGTGACTGCATTGCCGGGACCAGGATTTTGGCACAGGGTGGGAATTCCGTGCTGCACAAGGCCGAGGCGGCTGTGCGGAGTGACACGTGGCTGGAGGGCACCCCAAAGCCCCCCACCCATTGCTAGAAGTCCCTCCTCCGCTCTCCCCTTTCCCAATTTCCTGGGCCCCCCCTACGCGGCAGACGGATGCTGGGTAAGAGGTGTGTCTGCGGGAGCCGCGCTCGCCACCCAGCATCGCTGAGCCGGGCTGCTTCGGCTCTCGCCATCCCCAGGATGGGCTCTTCCCGCTGGACTGGGGGCACGAGTGGAGGCAGACAGGGCTGAGCCTCTCCACGTGACACCGGCACCGCAGCCACAGGCTCCCGCATTCTCCGCCGAGGGACAAGGACATCACCCATCTGCCCGTGGCGGAGGGAAGGCGTCCCCCGCCAGCGGACGTGGCGAAGCCAGCTCCTTTCACTGCCGTTTTCCCCTTTTTTCCTCCTCCCTCCCGTTTGGCTGTTGGCAGCGGAGCCACGGCGGTGGCGGGGAAGGGCTGCCAAGCATCGGCAGCCCCCCGCGGCCCCCCGTCCCCCTGTGCCAAGGCTGGTGGCTGGCAGAAGGGCTGCCTGTGCCTGGCAGGGCTCCGTCAGCTGCGGGAGGATCCCTGCGCCGCGCTCGCTGCCAAGTTCCCTACGAGCTGGCACCGCAGGCGGCTCCGGAGGCACCGGCGGAGGAGAAGGCTGGGGAGGACGGACTGTGAAAGGGAGAGAGAAGAAGAAAAAAAAAAAAAAATGGACACATGCCATCGCTGGAGCGACGAGGCTGCCGCTGCCAAAACGCCAGCAGGCAGCGCGGGGCCGAAACGCGCCGGCGGCAGAGAGGAGGATCTGGCAGCCCGTCCCAGCGCGGGACGCGTGGAAGCCGGGCAGCGCGGCAGAGACGCGGCATGGCCGAGGCAGGACGGATAGCAGACGGTGGAGCTGGAAAGGAGAAGAGGTATTTGCCTTCGTTTTACAGGCTGCGTGTGCGTGCATGTGTCTGCCGCCGGGGCTGCGCGTCCCGGTCGGCTCAGCCCTTTGCAGGTTGGCCCGCGGCCTCCCCGGCCGTCCCGCCTGAGGCCTGCCCCGCGACGCTGCCGGCTCTTCCCTGCCCGCAGCACTGGCAAGTGAGGGCTCCGGGTGCTGGCCGAGCTCGGCCAGTGGCTGCAAAAAGGGGATTTTCCATCTCCCGGCTGCTCACAAGGGGAGGTCGCGGCTTTGTCTGGTTGGGCTTTGTCTGCCGGCCACGGTGCCGGGAGCTGCGGCGGAGCCGGGAGGGTGTGAACTGAAGTCACGGCACGCGGGAACCGTTCCCTGCTCCCAAACCGGGGCTGCGGCAGAGCTGAGCCTGGGGATGAAGGAGAAGGAGAGGGTGGGCAGAGAGCCCTCTGTGCCCACCGCCACGCTGGGGAGGAGGAGGAGGGAAGGGAGGATCGCTGGGCGCTGCGAGAGGTGCTGGGTAGCTCATGGTCCAGGGGCTGCAAGCCGCACGGTGCGGGGTGTTGTGGCCAAGGGGCTGGAGGTCGCGTGGGGTTGAAGGGTGCGGGTTGGGAGCCTTAGGGAGGGCAGTGAGGGGTGCAGGACAGAGCCTCGGTGGGGCAGCACTGATGCTGTTGCATGTCAGTCCGGGTCGGTGAGCGCACCTCCTGCCCCATGGCGCAGGAGCAACGTTGGAGCCAGCAGCGGGTGCCAGCGTGCCCTGAATGCCATGGCCTCACAGCTCCACTGGCACCCAAGTGAAGGCAAAGGGGTCCTTCTGGGCCCCCCAGTGCCAAATCTGTCCGGGAAAGAGCTGACGCTGAGGGGAAAGAGATTTTGGCAACGCCAAGCTCCGACACCAGCCTGACTCTTGCCTACTGCTCTGCATCTCTGAAGGATCCAGGCTGTGCCCAGAAGAAGCCCTGTCCCCAAGGGTGTCCTGTCTGCACCGACACCACCAGGAAAAACCTCCCTCAGGGTCCCTGACCCTAGCACCCATCACCTGCAGGAGCCGGGGCAGGGGATCAGCCCGGGGGACACAGCACCATCCAGCTTTGAGGACATCATCAGGAATGTAGAGGAAAGCAAAAGGAGCTGTCTTATCTCATCATCTCATCTCATCTCATCTCATCTCATCTCATCTCATCTCATCTCATCTCTCATCTAATCTCGTCCCATCCCATCCCATCCCATCCCATCCCATCCCATCCCATCCCATCCCATCCTCAATCACTGCCGGCTGGGCTGGTCCACAGCCAGCCCATGTGTCGCAGTTTCAAGCTGGAGGAGCAGCTCTGCCCATTCCTGCATTGGATATTGGGATTAAACACAGCACCCTGCCTGCAAGGGACAGTCCGTGCTGCAACTGGTCCCCAAGACACCCCATGGAGAAGGATCAGGAAAGATCCTTCCAACAGCAAGATGCGAGGCACTGCCACAGCCACTCCACCTCATGTAAACCTCATGGGACCACAATTCAAAGGAGGATGAAGCCCAGCACCTGCCCTGTGCTGCTCATCACGGGGCCGGGGGGAAGGCAGAAACGTTCCCTGTGCTGCGGGATGCTCTCCCCGGCTCCCCCCTCTCCCTCATTTTCCTCCATATTTCACAGTTCCTGCTTCCTGCACAAGGCAGGGGTCTCCAGGGACTCCAGCCAGATGTTCTCTGCAGCACACCACATTGCTTTCCTAATGAAATATTCATGGAGCCTCTCCGCCTTTTGCCACGAAAGCCTTCTGCAGCTCCCAGCCATGGAAACGCTGCGCAGGCAGCATTCCTGCAAAGCCGCCCACCCGGGGCTCCCGGCCCCCCGCTTCCCGCTCAGCAGCTTCGCGCCGCTCCTCCTTCCTCTTCCTCCTCTTGTGCCGGAGCGGGGGCTTTGTCCCCTCTCACCTTGCAGGGCCCCGTGCTGGGGACCCTGGTGTCCCGGTGTGGCTGTCACCCAGCACAAAGCAGGTGAAGGAGCGGTGGGGGAGGATGCACATCCCAGTGTGGGGCACGGAAGGGTCTCATCCATCCCCTGCCAAAACCAACTCTGCAATGGACGAGCCGGAGAAACCCTCTGCTGGCTCGACCCCGGTGCTGCCACCGACTCCCAGGCAGCCCGCAGCATTAGCGATGCTGTGCACTATAATCCAATTAGGTTGTTTATGCAAACAATCAGGTTTTATGTTTCGGTAAAAAGCTTAAATAACCTTAATCAAAACGAAAGACCTGAAATTATCACCGGCAGGGGTTATGCTTTGTTGGGTGACGGGCAGGACACCTTGCCCAGCTCATGACACCCTGCCTGGCTTGTGCCCACTGCTGACAGCCCCGGGGGGCTCAACACCAACAGCCATGTGGGAGATGCTTTGCTCCAGCCCAGCATTGGTCCCTTTGGCTCTGTCGATCTGGGGGCTCTCGGTGCCCCTCAGCATTGCATCCTGCAAGTCCCAGCCTTGCCCTGCAGCTAGAGGAGCTGGGCGTGGGGTCCCTTTGCCTGCAGCCACCCGCTCATCAAGTCCACAGGGGCATCTGATTCTCTGGGTCTGTCTCTGTCTTGTCATCACTGCCCCATACGTGTCCATAAACGTGAGAGCATCTCTCTGCACCAAGGCGTGACGTCAGGCTGGGGGGATGTGGGAGATGCCAGCCGGCAACTGGTAGTTTGCTGCCACCATCCCACCTCACATCACCAGCTTGGGCTTCTCCAACAACACCAGAGCATCCCAGTACCAGGAGAAAATAACAGCAGCTTCAGCTCAGGTCAGCAGCACGAGGGACCATGCCACGCCGTCCCTGCGCCCACCTGGGGATGGGCACGGCGAGGCAAGGAGTGGGGCTTGCTCCAGAGGACCATGCCCGCCGGTCCTGCCTCCTGCGCACCCCGAGTTTCTGGTGGAGTAATAAGCTATGCATGTAGTGTAGAAATAAAACATGTTCTGCAGAACAAATGATGTTAATTTGCTGAGAGGCTCTGAAGCTGAGTATTAGCGAAATGCCTTGAGGGAGAGAGCGGCAGCTGTGCTGGAATTAATGGCAACGTGCCGAATTAGCACCGCTATGCATCATAGTCAGAGGGAAAAATTACCGGAGAGAGGGGGAAAACAACCCCCTCCGCGCGTCAGCCCAGACCCTGGGGCACGCTGCCGAGCAGAGCCGGCCGTGGTGGGTCCTGGTGCCTGTGGGCTGCCCTCCTTCCCGGCAAAAATAAGGGAAGCCTGATTCTTCGAGTGTGTGTCTTTGGGAACACTCACTATCCCTCTGGAGGTTTGACATCCTTCTCAGCATCCCTCTGGACTAAACACTGCCATTGCATCCCGCCTCGCTCCAAGGGACTGCCTCCTCCAAGGTCTGCATCCCTCCTGCTCCCCCTTTCCTTCCTCTCCTTCTCCGGGGATTATTCATCTCCTTGTCTATTTATTTCTTCTGTTTATTCCTGGCAGTTGAGCACCTAAAGTCTGTAGATCCTCATCGACTACTAACGGGGCATCTGGCCCATGGCTCTGCAGCCTCCTCCGGAGCATCCCTCTTCCTTCCCTGCCGCCTTCCTTCCTCCCGGTTGCCCGCCACGGCATGCCCTGGCTAGCAGGAGCACGCTGTGGATTGTGCATTACCTCTTAATGGACAGTTCCAGTAAAATCCACACCTCTGTTGAATATTTAACACCAACATCCATCTCCCCTGCCCGGTACAGGGTGGGTGTTGGTTCAGCTGGTCCCACTGCAGATGCTGGGCCAGTGCTGCAGAGCTGTGATGTTGCCGGGGCTCATAAGAAATCGGGCTTAGCCTTGATGTGGCTGAAGCCAAGCCCATGCAGACAGCAGCGGGCTTGAACTTTGATGATCTTCAAGATCTTTTCCAATCTAGGCAATTCTGTGATCCTGTGAGCAGGATCTCCCAGCAGAGACTGAGGCTGGTGACACCGCGAGCTGGTCCCCACATTCATCCCTCATCCCCGTGTGTGCCCGTCGCAGCCCGCAGCTGCTCATCCCCAGCGTAAAACATCTCCCACAGCAAAACATCTCCCTTTTTGTCTTGTCTCTCTCAGTCTTTGTTCACACTTTTGCCCCTGCAGGTACCCAGCCTGACCTTGGGGATGAGGCCATGCCGGATGGAGCAGCCCCCAGGCCGACCCTGGATGTGGCCTTGGCAGCCAGCCCTGCGGTGGGATGGTTCCAGCGTGATGGATGTGGATGTGCTGACTGTCTCGTCCTGGCTGGGACAAGCCAGCAACTGCCGAGCACCAAAACTGCTGGGATGTGGTGATGGGACCCTCTTGTGACGCCCACGGAACCGTTGGGTTTCAGCATCTGCAGGAGTGTGTCCCAGCGATGGAGGAGGTTTATCCATCCGGAGGTTTATCCAGCCAAACACCAACACCAGTGGAGTTTTACCAAACATGCTCAGACCCTGCTGGCTGTCTCAAGAACCAGGATTTGGCCTGGGGAGGAGGAATGTGCTCCCATCTGTGCTCCGGACTGTGGGAGCATCACTCAGTGGGACCCTCACGGACCCACCGAGGGCTGAGCCGGGAGATGCTCTGCTTGCCCAGGGCGCCATCAGTCCTGACCCCAACACCACTGCCCCATCTCCCAAGGATGCTTCGAGGCAGCTGCCCTGTCCCCAGCTCAAACTGGGAGCACTGGGTGCTTGGGTCCTCTCCATAGGGCTATCCCACCCCTCCATCCCATGGGTGATGTGGGGTGCCGTGGGTGCCACGGTCACGGGTGCCCAGGCGCGAGCAGAGCGGCGGGGGCTGCCGGTCACTGCCAGGTTACATCTGCTGGGGCATGCAAGAGTGACTCCAGATGCATTAGAAGTGCCGTGCTCCAATTTCAATTTCATCGTCTCACAATCATTTTCAGGCTCCTCTTAGTGCCACATTAACGAAGCCTGCTCGTTTGAATGCATAATTAGCCCAAGCATTCTACCTCGCTAATTTCGAAGCAAGAGCAGGGGGGCTGGGGGGGGGGAATTTGCATATTAATTTAGCAGAGGGAGAGAAAAACTGTTTACCACTTGCTTCTTGCTGTTGATCACAGCGGACTTAACTCTTTCCCGGATGCCATCTGGAGCTGCAGAGCCGGGCGCCCGGCCGGCACGTGGGACGGGACGCAAAGGTTACGCGGCAGCAATTAAATCCTCCCTGCGGCACCGCGGCCAGCCGGACCACCCTGGTTGCCTTTGTTACTGGGAGCCAGCTGGGGAGCACTGAGGCTGTGGCTCCTGGGATCACAAGGCAGACGGGTGGAGGTGCAAGCTCCAAGGGGGCACCCCAGGTGCCTCCTCATGCAGCCCTGACGTGAAAATTGCCATCATTACCCCTTCCCTGGGGTGCCAAGGTCCCATCCGTGGTTTGTCCATTCTGTCCTTTGGCAAAGCCAGCGGGGTGCTGGGGGTAGGGATCCCCCTTCCTTGCAAAAGGTGGCTGGGTCCGTGCAATGAGCGCCCTGTCACCCTCGGTGTGCCCCCTCCAAGGGGACGGCTCTGTCTTTTTAGTGTCACACGCCCATAATACAAAGTCAGATGCTCTCATGTGCCATCCCCAACAGCCTTTTGCGACGGCGTGGCTCGTGGTGTCGGCGTGCACGGGATACCTGCAGGCACCCTGCACCCACAGAGCACCCAGGGACCGGGGTGGGCAGCCTCACTGAGCACCGACAACTCGCTACATGCTTCCTCCCCCACGCCTCCACCATCTCCCTTTGTTTGGGAGTCTGTGGGCGTCTTGAGCCGAGGTTGGAGGTAATTTGTCTGTCTCCTGCAGCGGGCTGTCATCTCGCATCTGTGAACCGGTTCCGTTTGCACTGTCATTAAAAAAAAATCTCGGGTCTGACAGGTAGTAAAAAAAAAAAAACAATCGGGGTGAAAAAAAGAAGGAGAAAACCCTCCCGGGCGACAGGATGCTGCAAATCTCATACCTTCGTTGCATCTGCGACCACCCTCGGATAGGTGATTGCGGATGTGACAAGCCATAATTTGGCCTTTGGACCTGAATCCCCATCTTTGCGCCTCCATCCCCATCCCATGGGGCTCCCCAAAAGGACTTAATCACTCTCAAAGAAGCTCTGCCCCAACCATCCTTCTCATCTCGCTGGCTTGGATCCAGCACAGCGCGTGGCAGCGATTTGGGGGACAATCTCCATTGCTGGGCATCCCGATCTGGCTCCTGCTTCTGAGCTGGCACGGAGAGATGTGAAGGGGGTTTTCTCCTACACCTTTACACGCTGCCAGGTCGCCGAGCCCCGTGACTGGGGGACACCCTGAATTTGGATACGGGGTTTCCAGCATGGCCGGAGGGGTTCCGGCGCTGCCGCCGGTGCGTGGGGCCAGCTCGCAGAGGGTTAACAGTTGATTACAGCCTTTGTCTCTGCATCAGTGTACATAATGCGCCCCGCATTTGCATACTGCAGTGTGCGCTCAATTAAAATGAACTTTTAATTTCTTCTAAGTAAATTACTTCTTCCCGGTACGTGACGCGCACAAATGTCAGAATAATGGGAGAGCCTTAATGAGCTGGGAATGAGGGGCGGGGAGGGGAGCGCTGGGGACCCCGGCTCCCCCGGGGTTGCTCTGCAGCCTTCAACCTCCCTGCCAGGGGAAAGGATGGATCCTGCCACCTTCTGCCTTCCCTGCTGGGGCCTGGGACGTCTCTGCTGCCGGCGTGTCCCCTGGGCAGGACAGGGGTCCCCACCTCCTCTCCATCATCTCCTCCTGATGAGGGGCTGAGCTCTCCAGGTCCTGTTTGTGTCCTGATGTTCACCCATCATCCCAAAAAGCCTCCCTGGGACATCTTCTACCTCATGCCACCCCCAGGGATCCCCCCCCTCAACCCACTCTGCCCTCCCCACAACAGCTCAGGGACGATGCTCAGGGAGGGACGTGGACCCCCACACCCCGACGCTCCCACCCGGGGCCGGTTGCGTGTCCGCGGGGGCCAGATGGCAGGCGAGATTACTGGAATTTGATTTTCAGATAAATCGCAAACCTGGATGAGCGAGTGCTGCTCCAGATGCATTATCCGTAATCCCCTGGAAGGGAACCTTTCGGAGGAGACGGTCCCTGTGCCAGCTTGGCAGCAGCTGGGTAATCCCGGCCGACGCGGCGCGACCCCGCGCAGCCCGGGGGGGCTCAGCTGCTCCCCGGCCGCGCCACGGTGTGTCACCCGTGCTCGCCGCGACCCACATTCGGTCCCGCCGAGCCCGGGTGGGAGCAGATGGGACCAGATGGAGTCACACCAGGAGCACACGGGCACCAGGACGAGCCCGTGCCCACCATGCCCACGCCTGGCTGGCGCGCCTGCTCGGCTCGGCACCGTGGGGATGCTGGGGGGGCTCTCCCCACCCTGCTTCTCCCCATCAGTGATGCCTGGAGCATCCCCAGTGCCACGGAGACCCCCTGATTTGCTCGCCCTCACCACGCCCAGGTGGTCAACACCGACAGCGTTGCTCCGTTAAATCGTAATGAAGCACCTCCACTCCTTGTGCTGATGAATTGGGGCGTGGGAATATCTCCCAGGCCATGGAGAGGTGACTGAGGAAGAGGAGAAAAGGGACAACGTGGACACAGCCAGGGTTCAAACCTCATGGGTGCTGCATCTGCCCTTCCCCAGGGTGCCAGTGCTTCAGGGAGGGCAGGAGGGTGCAAGCACTGGGATCCCTGGAGGTTTTCGGGGCCACGCTGGGGGCTGCATCTTGCTCTTTCTCTCCACTCCAGCCTGGGGCCGTGCTTTGGGGGCACACAGAGCTTTTGGGGATTCTTTCTTAGAAAACAGCTTCCCCAAGCCACGGGGCTGCCTTGTCCCCGCTTTTGGGAGCAATCGCCTGCAGATCCCCCTCTCCTTCATCAGCCCAAATTTGGGGACACCCCCAAATTCTGCAAATAAGCAGGGATGCAAGGTCCAGCCCAGAACCCCCCCGTCTCTCCGGGAGGCCCGGCTGACCCCTATTTCCCGCGTGGCGGTGGTGGGTTCGTGCCCACCCTGAGACAGACCCTCCATCACGCGCTGGGAACGGCAAAAGAGGCAACGGCGCAGAGCAGCCGTAACGGGAGGATGCTGAGGATCACGTTAACCTGAGCCCACGGCCCCTCCTCGGGGGGCAAGGATGGATGGGGGGGAGGCGACGGATATTAATTTCTCTCTGCCTCCCCAAGGAAAAGGAGATGGGAAAAGGGGAAAGTGAAGCTCTGCCTGGCTGCTCCTGATGCCCTGCTCCGGGACTGCCACCGCCACATGTGTGAGCATGGTCCTCACCTGGCTCAACCCTGTCCCCACTGAGCAGGAGGGTCCCCGGAGCTGCTCAGGACATCGAGCATATCTGTGGGACCCCACAGAAATACCAACCCGTGGCCATCGCTGGCATCAGCTTTTTGCTTTTTCTCCCCAAATCTCCTCTTTTTTGGATATTTATTTCTAGTGACTGGTAGCCCACCTGCCTGAGCTGGTGGCCCACCCCTCTGCACCCCAAAAGCGATGGAGCCAGAGTGCGGCGCTGCCAAACGCCTGCACCCCTCAGGCCAGGCGTCACCCGTCACCTCACACCGCTTGCCGGGCTCGGTGCTCCCCCGGCCCCCCCGGCACGGCCCTGGCAGCAGCCGGTGCGTGAACGAGGGAACGTGCAGCAGCGGCAGCGCACGGGAAGCGAGCGGGACCACGCTTCCCCCCCCCGCAACGCCAAAATTTACATTGAACCACAAATTAATTTCATAATTTTTTCCTCTCTAATTATGCCAACATCTGCTGCGAGGCCCAAGCTGTGCACATGCATTTTAATACATCCCTCCCCCCCCTCCAAACCCCGTCTCTCTCAGCGCTGAACTTTTCCATAATTATCGTCAGGAGAAGGGCTCCGTTCCGCGGGAGGGAGGCGAAGGCTGGCAGCGGGGTGAGGTGCCGGCTGTGCCGGATTCGGGGGCTGCAATCCTCCTCTGAGCCATGATGCAGGGAGCTTCCAGAAGCAGCGGAGGATTTGCCTTCCTCAAGGCTTATTCTATTTCTGGGAAAAAAGGGAAAGAGGAGGGATGAGGCTGCTCCAGGCCCAGCTCAGGAGAGCGAAGGGGTGGCAGGGACCCTACAAGTGCAAGGCAACCCGCTGCACCCCGTGCTGGGCTGGAGCCCAGGGTGACGGCTCTGCCCCGGGGATGCTGCACCGTGACAGGGCTCAGAGTACCAGCTCTGTCCCAGGGGTGCTGCACTGTGCTGGGGCTCAGGGTACCAGCTCTGCCCTCTTGATGCTGCATCCCAAGACTAGCCCATCCCACGGCTAGAGGTACCCAGTTCACCGTGGAGCTGGCAAAGAGTCCCTGTCCCTGGACACCTCGGTCCTGTTCTCACCCTGACATCTCCAGCCACACTCTCCCACGCTGCACAACAGGTTCTGAATCCAGCCCTTTGCTCCTCAGCATCCTGCCTGTAAGAGGAGGGGACCGCTGGGGATGTGTGAGGTCTGGGGATCCCCGTGTTCAGCCTCCAGCATGCCATCCCCGACCTTGTCCCCGTCACCCGCGGGTCTGGGTGAAACCGGTGACCGTGGCAGCCCCCTCCTGTCACCCGCTGCACGTCTGCTGCCACTCAGGGAGGTGTCTCATGGCCTCACTGGCAGATGCAAAAGGTCATTTGGCTGCCGAGTAATTAAAACCTGGCAATTAGCAATTTAGAGCAGCAAGCTCCTGGCCTGGCGAGTGCTCTGGTCTTCCCACGTGAGCCACGGGATGCGGCCAAGGTGCAGGAACAGGGCAGGCTCTGGGGAGGGGACAGGGAGATGAGTCGTATCCTCCGTGCTGGGATCTCACCTTCAGCCCAGGCAGCTCGCTGGAGCGCCTGCAGGGATGCCGCGCTCTCATTACATAGTTCATCAAGTGTTTTAATTAAAAGGCGGAGGGGATGAAGGTGCTGCTCGGGTGCAGGTGAGCTCGGCTGCTGCGTTCCGGGGAGAAAAAGCCTCTGCCCCTCTCTGAGTGCGGATGCACGGCCAACCCCAGGATCAGGCAGCGTCTCGGAGCTGCCTCTATGATGGGAAAGGGCCTGATCCTGCCCAAGGCTGAGTGCCAAGCGTGCCACAGGCCATGACAACGACAGCATGACCGAGAGGGTTTCCCTTCTCCTGCCTCCCTGCTGCCACCGGTGCTGCGGCTGGCGCTTCCCAGAGATACCGCGAGGGTGAGAAGCCCATTTCCCATCCCAGGGGGGCTGGAGCTGAGCCCTCTGCCAGTCTCACACCCCTGCAATTAATTACAGCCGTAACAATCAAGGTGTTCTGTTCCAAGAGCGAGACGGGTGCAGGATCAAACCCTGGGGCTGGGGAGGGGGTTGCCCTTTAGGTTCTGTGGGGTGTGTCAGGGGCCAAATCCTGCTCCAGCATCAAGAGGAACTGATTGTCTACAAGGGAGGTGGAGGAGGAACAGAAGAAATGGGGGGGCCAACGACCACCAAGGGACCCCTTCCCACTGGGTGTCCACCCTAGGGAGCATCATCATGGGGGGTGCCGGTTGCCCAGCACGGTGCTGGCAGCCCCGGTGTGCCGGCAGGAGCTGGGGCCGTGGTAGCCCCCTTCGGCTGCTGCCACCCGCCCGCCCTCCCGCCCGCCCCGCAGCCAGGACCAGATGGCAGGCGACAGAAGCTGCCGATGAATAATACACCTCTAATGAGCGCCGCTCCCAGCCGCCCGCTCGCGCCCCGCGCGCACCCGCTCGCTCCATCTGTGCCCGGCACCCGTGGGTCCTGCCCCACACCAGGGTGACCCTGCCATGTGTCTCGCACCCACGTGTCCTGCCCCACACCAGGGTGACCTTGCCCAATGTCTCGCACCCGTGGGTTCTGCCTCACATCAGGGTGACGCTGCCATGCGTCTGGCATCCATGGGTCCTGCCCCACACCAGGATACCCCAGCAATGTTCATGGCACCCACAGATCCCATGCCCTGTCCCATGGGTGGCAGGACTCTGCTGCAGCAAGGTGGCCTGGGGCAGGGTGCCGGGGACCCAACGAACACTCCGGATCCCTTGCCTGAAATCACTGTGGTGGCACCGAGCAGTGTCACCAGCATGGGGCCAGCAGGGGAGGAGCATTTGGGTGCCATGGCAGCCCAGCATCCACACAGTGGGACCAGGAGCAGAGCAGAAGAGGCAGGACGGGGATCTGGTGCCCAGCCCATCCACCCCATCAATGAGCCTCTGGCTAACTAAGGCTCTGAGGAGGGCTGTTCCCCAGTTTGGGGTGGGAAACCATCATCACTTGGTGGGTGGGAGCCCCAGGTTTCTCCTAGTGAGGAGCACGCAACCAATTTTCCATCATCCTGGCTCTCTGTACTCAGGATGCTCCTTTCCTCAGCTCTGAGGTGGTTCTACCCCCCATACCCTGATTCCCCCTCCTTGGTACCCGGCTGTTCTCATCATCTTGCAGAAAAGCTCCCACCCTGGTGCTCCCCACCACGGTCCCCAGTCCCTGCCCGGAGCAGGGCGGGTGGCTGGGCACCCGCGGGCGACGCCTCGGGAAGAGGAGGAGGGCGGTGGAAAACAAAACGCTGATGGATTGTAAAGCTATTGAAGTGCCGGCGAGAAAACTCCGTATTTTTAACGGCATTTAAATGCCTCCAAGCAGATTAATAAGGTCTAGGTAATAGCAGAACCAGTCTATATTTATTCTATCTTAAACGCCAGTTTGTCAGGCTGTATTAATATTGATGGTAAGGCTTGGATTGAGGACAGTAAACGCTGGGACTTCACTTTATCTCTCCCAAACAGGCTGCCTCAGCCCCTTTATCAGGGCTGCGGCTGCGGCAGCAGCTGCCTCTTCAAGGGCTCAGCGCATCCCCTCTCCCCCCCTCCCCGCTCCCTCTTTTTAATCAGAGGAGGAGAAGTTGCTGGCTTGATCGTTCCATTTTTATCTCTTTTATTTACTCCATTTTCATGTCTTTCAGCGCATATTTTATTCCCATCAAGGCAGGACCATTGATAGCTTAAGCTGCCCCTCCTCGACTCCCCCCACGCAGTGTGACGGGGAAGGACGAGGGGTAATTACCCAGGACTTGGCCCCCCCCTCCTGCCCACCCCTCCTGCCCTGCACAGCGTGTCCCCTCACTGGGAAGGGGACAAACTGCCATTCGAGGGGCTGGAGGGGGGAAAATTGCTGTTGTCTCCCAGATCCCCAGTCTTGGAGCTCAGGGGGGTGGCTCAGCTCCCAGCCTCCCGAGCATCTCTCCTTGTTGTTGTGGGTCCCATCCCTGCTGCCACCCATCTCCTGGAGCACCCAGGATAGACCTCCCCACCCTGTCTCACCAATTAAGACCCGAAAAAGTGATTAGAGGTGCGAGTTTTCCTGGGGCTGTGCCAAGATGGATGGGGGGGGAAACCCCTCAAGTGACACAGGGAAGAGAGATCCAACGTTGGCATCCCATGTGGCATGGCTGGGGCTGAGGACAAACACATTTTCTTCCCAGATTCCCGCCTGGCACTTCCCTGCCACTATTTGAAATTCAAAATGCGCTCGGTTTTGATTAAACGCTACAAATCACTCGGCCGGAGCGCGGGACGGGCACAGACGGCATCGCCTCCCCGAGCCCAGGTTCTCGGTATTCATGGCAAACTGTTCATACAAGTGGTGATGGGGGGGGAATAAAAGAAGAAAGAAAAAGAGGGAAAAAAAAAAAAGATGTAAAGAAATTTGCAAATGACTTCAGATGGGGTATAAGGCTGGCTCTAGGCTCCGCTGGAAATGAATGCGAAATGATCGTAATAAATGCTAATTGCAGGAGGAGGGTTGCAGCCTGCCACAGGTTTTAAAAGGCAGTCTATAAAAATCCGTGTCGGGAGCAGGACAAGCTCTGACTCCTGCTGTGGGCATCCTTGTCCTCTTGCCGTGGTGGCCCGTGGCCCCGGGCACCGTGGCCGGAGCAGCTCCCGCTCCCCCGTCACCCTTCGCCACCAGCAAAGCAAACGAGTTGAATTTAACAGCCATTAGTCCTGGGAACATCAAAGGGCTCCTCTGCCGGAAAATGAAAATCCTCATTAACTAATAAAAAGCCCATCGCTCACTCTGCCTTTAATATAATTAACAGCAGCCAAGACTTCAATTAAGGCTTTACCCAAACTTCAAAATGCCACTCTCTCTCTCCGTAATTGCGGCGGACGCGGCAGCTCCAGCCTTCGCTGCGGCTCCTCCGGCCGATCGCTCGGTGTGCGCTCGGCCCCGGGGACGGCGTCGCGGCCGAGGACGCGGCCGCGCGTCCCAAATAGGAAATGTTTGTGCGCTCGGTGCTTGGCAGGAGCCGGGGGTTTTGCAGGGTGGCTCTGACTTCAGCGGGGAAATATGCTGCCGGCGGGGAGCGGCGGTGCCGAGTGATGGGAACCGGTCGGTTCTCACTGCTCCCTCCCCGGGACGGCGGCACTGGGCTCGCTCCCGGGGTGGGAATGGCTGGGGGCTGGTGAGCCTCATGCTGTGCTGTCACCCTGTCCCCCATATGGCGTCTCCTGGTCAGCATCCCATGGAGGTGGCCCCAACACTGGAGACAAGGGATGGTGGCTGCGTTGGCTGAGGACACTGAGCCCACCTCGGTGCCCACAGGAGGATGCTGTGGGCAACAAACTCTTGTTGCCCTGCCCAGCACCATGTCACTGGTGCTGGCATGGCCACAGGGACAGTGTCCCCATGGAAAGGCCCCAGCTGGGTGCTGCTCAGTGGGCAGGGAACCCCTCCAGCACCATCCTCATCCCTCCAAGCAGTAACAAGAGCTATGCCCATTTTAGAAGGGAAAATAATGGCTTAATCCTCAAACACATAAAACCCACAACTTTCATAGACCATTTTTTTTTCTGTTTTTATTGATCCGATAAAACATTGGCTGCATTTTTGCCTTCTCTTTCTCTCAGTTCCCAGCCTGGCTTTCCCACGTCACCCTTTGCAGCCTTGAGGCTGTGATATGCTCCTCACCAGCACCACCAGATTGGATTTGCAGCGCCTGAGGACCCTGGCAAGATTTTAGGGCAGGAGCTGGGAACCTTTCCCTGATCCTTTGGCAGGCAATGACTGGAGAGCAGCTCCAGAGGTGGCCTGCGGATGTAGGGGGATGCTGGGTGCTCCCTGGGGACATGCGGGGATGCTTTGGGTGCCCCAGGGGTGCAGGAGGATGCCTGAGCATCCCAGGGACATTCAGGCATGCTGGGTATCCCAGGGACATGCAGGAGGATGTCTGAGTACCCCAGAGATATGCAGGGATGCTGAGCATCTCAGGGATGCGGTGATGCTGGATGCTCTGGTGATGCTGGTGCCCTGGAGATGCAGGAATGTAGGGTGCCCTGGGGATGGTGAGTGCCCCAGGGATGCAGGAAGATGTCTGAGCACCCCAGGGACATTCAGGGATCTTGGGTTCCCTGGAGATGCGGGGTTGCTGAGTGCCCTGGGGATGCAGGAGGATGCCTGAGCAGCCCAAGGACATGCAGGGATGCTGGGTGCCCCAGGGATGTACAGGGATGCTGAGTGCCCTGGGGATGCAGGAGGATGCCTGAGCACCCCAAGGACATGCAGGGATGCTGGGTGCCCCAGGGATGTGCAGGGATGCTGAGCATCTCAGGGATGCTGAGCACCTCAGGGATGCAGGGGTGCTGGGTGTACAGGAGGTGCGAAGTACCCCAGGGATGCAGAAAGATGCCTGAGCATCCCGCGGACGTGCAAGGATGCTGGGTGTGCTGTGCTCATGTGCAAAGATGACACGCCTACCACGCAGGATGGCCACAAGCCACACGACTCTTGTGGGGCTGGGGCGTGAAGTCCAGCACTGCCATCCTTGGACCTGGCACTGATGAGGGAGAGTCCAGCTGGACACATCGGGGGAGCAGACCCGTCAGGAGACAGATACGCAGATGGCAGCTCTCTTGGAGAGACAGGGACCGTAATCCTCCCCATGGGTCCCATTATCATCTCTATCTGGTGAAAAAAACTCTCATCCTGGATGTGTCTAATCCTAATCACTCCCTATCGCACCGGACCACTTCAGACGGGCCAGACGGACAGACGAAGCCTCCTCCTGCCCCGCATATCTGTACAGGCAGCCCCTGGGGGCCGGGGCGGTGTGGGGGGGGAGTCCACCCCTTCACTCCTAATCCCTCCACCAGGCCTCCATTTAAAAGGGGATTTGCTGTTTATTCCCTCCGTAAGGCTACGCGATCAGTGCAGGGGTCAACATCTGATCTGGGAGACCCTTGTTACAAAATAATAGTGGCACCTTAATTTTTTATTATTTTTTTCTTGGAGAGGTGGGGCTTGGGGTCTGGGTAATGCACTGGCAGGTACCCAAGACTGAGCATCACTTGGGGTCATTGTCTGCAATGAAAATCTCAGATCTCTGCAGCAGTGGCTGTCAAGGGGATGTTCCCTTCAACCCCCCCAAAAGACCTGGAGGTGGTGAAATCCACATCTGTGACACTCCCTCTCCAGGCATTTCCTTGGAGGTCACTCCCCTCCAGGCATTTCCTTGGAGGGGACTGAGATTTGGGGCTTTCTCCCCCATTCCTACCACTTAATTCAGCCCTCTCCAGCTTCCACATCCATATTTGTCGAGGGGGGAGGGTGTCTAAGGATGCCCACTTGGCCCTGGGAGGTGCCTGGGGCTGCCGGAGAGGGATGGAGGGAGGGATTAAATCCAGAAGGGAAAATATCCTGCAGCAGGTGCAGCTTGCGACAGGTCTGAACGGCTGCCAGCAAGCTCAGAAATCCCAACCACATCTGTGCTCATCAGTTGGACACCAGATGGGCCCCAGGTTAGTATTTTGGACTGGGGTTAGCTTGGAGAGGCTGGGGCGAAGCTGAAGGAGGGGTTGGTTGCTCCAGCTTGGGATGCTCTCACCCCACCTGCATTCCCCCAGATACTTAACCCAGTATTTTTAGGGTTTTTTGCAAGGTCAGACCCCTCTTAGGATATGGGGCAGGTTGAGGCTACACCAGACACCACAGAAGCCCCTGTCAGGCACCGCGGTTCTTTGAGCTCCATCTCTGCCCCCAGTTTCTCACCCCAAATCCCCTCAAGTAAAACCCAGCTCCTCACCTCTCGGGGTCCCAGGAGCATCCATCAGGCGAGAGCTGCAAAGCTCTGGACTCACAGAAGCCCTGTCTAAGTGCTAAATATTATTAATCCCAATTTTCTTATCTGTGGCCACAAGCCTAATTCCCCAGAGGATTAGAACCATCCTAACCCCGGGAACATCTCCTCTCCATCCTAGTGTCCTCCTGTCTCTGGCATCAGGATGGCTCCATCCAAACCGTGCTGGGGCCAGCCCCGTGCACTCCAGCTCCCCACACCCCAACCCCAGGCACCTCAGTTCTGTGCAGCCCGGCTCCATGCACCCCAATCCCATGCACCCCAGTCCATCAGGATGAGAACTGGAGCTCCCTGCCTGCTCCTCATGGCAGCAGATGCAACTCGACAGCCTCCTGGCTATTTTTAGGAGCATGTCAGTGGCTAAATCTGGTGCCGTGTGGGCTCGAGGCTTCCCAATGGTGCGGCAGCTGATGCCCCGTGCAGTGTTTTTAGGCTCTGTGTCTCCCCACGTGAGCCTGGAGCATCACAAGCATATGTGGGGCTGTGCTCAGCACAGGACGATGCCGCAAGGTGGGAAAAAAATCCCAGTGCAGGGTTGGCTGCGGTGAGAGAGAAGCTTCCCAGCCCCATGGCACCAGCTCCTGCCTGAGCAAGTGCGAGGTGGGTGACAGCAGGGTTGAAGAGCTCATGAGGGTCCCCGATGGCTCCATCCTGTCTAACCTACAAACAGGGGGATGTTACTTGCCCACCTCTCCCTTCGCACAGGGCTGGGATAAACAGGGCACCCTTCCCTCACTCTTCTCTTCCTGAGCCCTGTGGCCCAGCTGAGCTGGGAGCCCACGGTCATTCCGATGAGAGGAGGAAGGTGGTTAATGTTGAAATGTGGCTGTGGGAAGCAGAGCTGGCAGGGACCTGCATGCCCGTTAGGAGATGTGCTCTGCCCAGCAAGTGCTGAACTGGGGCACTGGGAGGAGGTCTTCCCCCTTCTATCTCCCCCCAGTCCCACCGGCCCTCTGCACACACAGACCCATTCCCATTCCCCATCACCCATCTGCATCCCCATCTCTGTCCCCATCCCCATCTCATTTCCACCTCTATCTCCACCCCATTTCCATCTCTATCTTCATCCCATCTCCAACCCCATCCCATTTCCATCTCCATCTTCATCACCATCCTCTTCCCCATCCCATTTCCATTTCCATCCCCATCCACGTCTCCATCCACATCCTCATTTCCATCCCCATTCCCACCCCATTTCCATCTCCACCCCCATCCTCATCCCCATCCATCTCATTTCCATCTCCATCCCTATCTCCATCCTCATTTCCATCTCCATCCCCATCCCATTTCCATCCTCATCCCCCACCTGCACTCCCATCCGAATCTCCAGCCCCATCCACATCTCCAGCCCCAGCCCCAGCCTTTGTTGCCCACCCCGAAGCCCCAGAAGTGCCGGCACAGCCCTGGGGATTCTCGGGGACGCCGTGCCCGGGCGCAGAGCCCAGCACCCCGACTGGGGACGGCTGCGTGTCCCCGCGGCTGGCAACGGCCCGTTCTGCTCCTTTCTCCCCCTCCCCTCTCTCTCCCTTTCTGAAAATTGATAATTAACCTTTTGTCCGTGGGGCTGTTGTGTTTATTTGGTGCAGGCGGCTGCAGGGCGCTGATATGGAAATCGCAGCCGGCAGGCAGCTCCCCGTCCTGCCGCAATCTGCAGCCTCGCACAGCCGTTGGGCAGAGATAAGCAGGTGCTTATTCACGGCCCCGCAGCTGCCTGCGAGGGCAGCCCCTACCTGATCACTCCAATCTCGGTGAAAAACTACTTGAGGTTAGGCTCCCGCGATGGGGAGCGCCGATAGGGACCGCGCCAGACAGCTCCCCCGGCTCCCGGCATCGCCTCCTGCCTCCCTCTGCCCCCGGCCCCTCCGCTCCCTCCGTCTCCCTGCTCTGTCTTCCCGCTTATCTCCCTCTCCACATCCCTTTGATTTCTTTTTTTCTCTTCCCTCTTCCCCCCACCCCCCCTTCTTTTTTTTTTTTCTTTTTTTTTTTTTTTTCCCTCAAAGAATTCATCTTTGTGTTTCATGTGAACTCTCGGCAGCTCCCATCTCTCCAGCTCGGCCGCCGCTCTCCTTTCCCATCCCTGGCTCCTGCTTTTACTTCCACATGGGGTGGCAGAGGCAAGATTTGAGAACTGATGGATAAAAGCCCCACCCCAGCCACACGCATGCCGGCAGATGGGGCCATGTCCCCCCATCAACCCCAACCCCAGCACCCGCTTTGCGAGGCAATGGTCTCTTTTCGGTTCCGGCAACATTTTGCTCATGGTTAGAGCTGTCGCTTCCTTTCACCTCGGGTTTCCCCCCTTTCCCCGTGGGGGGGCCGCGTCGCTCTCAGATGGAAAGGGGAAGGCACGAGGTGCTGCGGGCAGCAGGGTGGGCAGCACAAGGGCACCCACCGGGGCATTCCCCGGCACCGGGGGAGCGTGCCGGGCCGGGCCGAGCACTGGGACTAGTGCGAAGGCGGGTGGTGGGGTCCCGGCTGCCCCTCGGGGTTTTCTGCCTTCCTGTCACTCACTTGCTCTGAGTGTGGGGGCGGTGGGAGCCTGTCCCGCTTCTCCTTTACCCGAGGGGGGTGAAGTTTCTGCTCAGCAGTAAGTGTGGCTCTGACTCAGAGAGAAACCGGCTGGGAGTGCCCTGGAGGTTGGGCACGGGGGCTCATCTGCACCGGGGCAGACCCCAGGGTCCCAAGAGTCCCTCCCCACACACGGGGACAGACCCTGGGACTCCAGGGGTTCCCCTTACACTAGGGCAGACTCCGAGACCCCAAGGGTTCCCTCTATGACAAGCCAGACCCCAGGAGTTCCCCCCATCCTAAGGGAGACCCCAGGACCTGAGGAGTTTCCCCCATCCCAGGGGAGACCCTGGGACCCCAGGGGTTCCCCTCACACAGGGGCATTCCTCCGATGTGTGGCGCCTGCAGCTGCCCAGGCAGGTGCTCCCTTGTTTGCCTACAGAGAAAACCCTCCCATGCAGGTGACGTGGGGGACACAGGGCCATGGTTGGGTGGGATTTTCCTGAAACCCTCTGGTTTTGACTCACTGCCCCAGGACACTCCCCAGGAGCAGCCGCTGCCATTTGATCTCCCATTGCAGGTGACCCTGACCCTTGTCAAAACCCTGAGCTAATGATGCCGAGCCAGCTCAAGCCTGCCAGAAATAAAAAGGGAAGAGGCGAGAGCACAAAACACGGATGGAAACCCTCCTGCTCAGCTGGAAGGGTCAGCTGGGAGCTCACAGCTCCATGCAGCTGAAATTCCTACCAGATGGAGTGGGCATTTCCAAGGCAGGTAGGATGGAGCTGGGACCCCCCAGCATTCCCAGGATTCAGGAGGTGGGTCCAGGGCAGAGGTTTTTTAAGGAAAAGTTGCAACATCCCCCCTGAAGCATGCAGCCCTGGCTGGACAGACACCGTCACTGGACAGACAACCCACTGGGCTGGGGTTGTGCTTTGTAGCTGTGTGTCCCTTTTCCCCAGTTTGCTAACCCCATGCTGGGGCTTCCCCTCCTCTCCCCACAGCACTCAGACCACGCTCACTGTGCCCACGGGGTGAGCAAAGAGAGCAGAGATGCAGCAAACCCCATTTCGCCTCAGCTGCACCCCCACGCTCTGCAACCCTCCTTCCCACTTACACCCCACCATGCCTTCCCCCTGTCCTCCCCTCCTCCGCTGCCCCCCGGGAGCCCCAGGCTGGGGGCACGAAGCGGGGAGCCCCGGGTAGCATCTGCGGGAGCCCAGGTGGCCGCCGAGACACGCCATCTGCTCAGCCACCTTCGGGGACCGTGCAGGCGCTGCTGTATTTTTAGGACACGTTTCCTCCCTCCCACCTGCAGCCCGGAGCCGCCTTTCGGTTTTCTAACAAGTTGTTTCTCTCGCTGGCGGCTGATGGGGAGCCCGATGCAGCGAGGACTGGCCTGGGGGTGCAGGGATGGACTGCATTGGGGGGATGCATAACCGCCAGGGGATTATCCTGAGCGCTGAGCAGGCCAGGGTGATGGCTGCAACCGCTCTTCAGGCCAGCAACAGCCAGGGACATCCTTGTCCCCCCGGCAAAGGGGCTGCAGGGCTGCAGGAGCAGGGACGAGCCCGTGGTGTTGCTGTGTGCTGGTTGTGCTGCACCGTGCCGAGCTGGCCATGGTGTGCTACGCTGCAGCGGCCACGCTGTGCCGGGGCTGCACCACGCTGCTGTGCCAGGGTTACACCACGCTGCTGTGCCAGGGTTACACCACGCTGCGCCAGGGTTGCACCACACTGTGCTGGGATTACACTACGCCGTGCCAGGCTGCACCACGCTGCGCTGCAGCTCTCCCCGGCTTGCACTATCACACTGAGTTCTTGTGATGTCCTGCATCGCCCTGTGTCACATCGTTGCACGCCGTGGCGGGCTGCGTCGTGCCGGCTGTGCCACACTGACTTGCCAATGAAGTGCTGCAGCTAGACATCTGTACCGTGCCATGCCATGCCATGCTGTGCCGTGCCGTGCTGTGCCATGCCATGCCACCCTTGACTGCTGTGCTGCACCATGCTGCCTGTGCCAAGGTGCCCCGTGACAGCTGTGCCACACCACGCCACGCTGCACCGCGCTGGTCCTGCTGTGCCGAGCTGCACCGGCCCCTCACAGTGAGGAAGTGAAGCCGGCGTGAAGGGGAAGTTGTTGGAAAGTCAGACCGGAATGGCTGATAGGGAAGGCAGAGCCGGGCTTGGTCGCAGATGGTTCCTGTTGGGGAAGGACACGGGTGCAGCTGCCCGGCCTCCCCCCACCCGCCGCATTATCGCTGCCTGGCAGCTGTTCACCTTTCCCCTCGCCATGGGACACGGCTCTGCTGCCACCCAGGCCCCGGTTGTCACATGAACAGGCAGGGCATGCACCGACTGGGCAGGACACCCCACGCCCCGCTGGTGTTCAGCATCTTCCTCCCCATCGCGGCTCCTGCACCAACACGTGGGCGCAGGCTGGCTGTGCCGGCTCCGGCGAGGTTCGTGGCATTGGGGTGCTGGGATACCCAGAGGACCCTCCAAGCTGGACGGCCACCCCTCCTGGCCCCAGGCAGCGGACAGGATCAGCCAAGGTAAGGCCGAGGCAGCAGCGGGAGGAAGGCAGAGCGTGGCTGTGGCTGAGCCATGTGCAGGTGCTCCCCGAGGGCAGCACATGACCAGTGCCCACCAGTGCATCCCCATGGGGACTGGCTAGCAGGAGCGTGGGCATGGCTGAGCCCGTGGCATCATGGGGCACCACGGGCTCACTCTCACAGGGACCCATGTGGAGCCTGCTCTGCAATTAACCTTCCTGTAATGAGTAATCAGCCACCATTGTATTTTATTTACAGGGTTTCAGTCCTCTGTTTACTGGGTGTTTTCGTTCGGTCTGGGGTCAGCAGCTCGCGTGCAGGTCGGGAGCGCATTCCCACGCTCACACCCCGGCAGCTGCCGCATCCTGTGTGTGGCAGGTTTGTGCTGCTGAGGTCAGGATCTGACCCCTCGGGCTCTCCGGGTCCTGATGTTCGATAGCAGGATGGCAGCATCGAGGCTGTGAGGGATCATTACATCCCACAGCCCCTGCACTGGAGCATACCCCCAGCACCGGCACGGCTGTGAGCAGGGCAAGGGGCACCCACAACCCAGCCGTAGCCGAGGGGCTGCAGCAGCTCTGGGGGGACCCGGGGGGCTCCCGCTGGGCAGGAAAGCGGTTGCCGGCTGAGTCAGCGACGAACAATACTGGCCCTTTGCCTCGCTTCCCCTCTCACACCCTTCTCCCTGCCGGCACTGTGTGCCGGCCACAGCCCCCTGCCCGCTCCTGGCACCCACCCACCCTGTGGGTCAGTGCGAGGATGGGCTCGAGGGCAGGGTTTGGGGTGCACCCATGCTGCCGTGCTGGTTCACCACGAGCGGGAGCTTGCGGTGGGGTCCCCCCCCCAGACCTCCTGCCCACAGCAACGTTCAGCGCATCCCGGGCGAGGGGCACGGGCCGATAAGATGCTGGGGACCGGGCTCGGCAGGCGCCGTTGACCGACGGCAAGGGGAGCCGTGCAGATTGCTGCGGGCTCCTCCGAGCTGCCGGTTAGGAGCTTGGCAGGAGAGATGTTTATTTTGTTGGTCGAATATCTCTGCAAACTTCCTGATTTCCTCGCGGCCGGCGCGGCGGCGATAGGGCTGGCGAGGCCGTTGCCTTGCACCGCGCTCCAGCTTCGGCGCGGAGAGCTGTTATCTCGGATGCGCAGCGGGCAGGGAAGAGGTGGAGAAAGGGAAATGAAATACAACAGAGGTGGCACATTTTTTGCTCTTGATAACAAGCCCTGCTTTTAGCCTGGGAACTTGGAAGCAATGCAGGTGGCCAAAGACAGCCGCAACGTCCTCCCCGCTGCTGCGGTGCATCTGGACCTCGTAACGAATGACAGACCTCCCCACTGTGAAGCTGTGGCTCCCTGTGGCATGATGTGTCATGGACCAACCTCCACGCCACCGTCGAGGCATTTTGGCCCCGGGGTGGGGATTCTGAAAGCAGCCCCAGGGCTTTGCTGGCGGGGGCTGGAGCGAAGTCGGGCTGCACCGCTCCTGTTGATTTTTGTAGGTATGTAAGCTGTTGGAAGCGCAATGCAAGATAATTAAATTCCTATCGTTAAAGAGCCCGGTTCAAGCAGTTGCAGCCTGTGGGATGGGGAGGGCTGGAGAGAGAATGGTACCCATGGTTTGGGTGCAAGAAGGGGAGTGTGAACCTGCTGTCAACCCCACCTCACCGAGCCTGGGGCTCAGAGATGCTCTCATCTCCCCAGACTTTGTCATTGCACGGAGGTCTTGCATGCCCTGGGTGGTGTTGGGGACAGGACATGGCTCTCATGGAAGCTCAGCATCTCCGTTGCCCTTGCCCAGCCCTGTAGAGGGACACTGTGCACCGCAGCGAGGCTCTCCCTGGGGCAGCTCAGCACAGAGTACAATTTTGCTCAGCATCTCCCAGAAAATTCCCACTGGCCAAGGATGAAGCTGGCAGGACTTGCTGCCTGGGTGCTGCTCTCATGGGGGTGCCAGCAGCATCTCCACGCACCCCGAAGCAGTAGCTCCCACAGGCAGAGCAGAACGTGGCTGTCTCCACTCTGAAGATACTTTCCAGACTCCTTGTGGCAGAGAAAAGCTGGAAGTTTGTCCCCCAGCAGCCCTAAAACCTTAAAGCACCCATAGGAATAATGCCATACCCTGAAGTCTCCCGACGTTTAAGCCAAGCCACTGATTTTTTGGAGCCTGTGTTGCAGGGCAAGTGGGGATGATAAGCAGTAGGAGCTGGTTTCCCTTCGAATGCCATGAAGGAGGAACGAATCTGTCAGCCAGGAAAACAGGATTTTTTTTCTTTTAATGGAAGATGAGCTTTTTTTTCTTTTCTTTATGGAAGTTGTGGGAAAGCCACAAAGACCTCGGGTCTGCTTCCCAGAGGCAACAGCCAGGGATGGGCTGCTCCTTCCAGACCTCAGCCAAGGGAACAAGGGGAAAGTGAGGCCACAGGGTGGGTGTCCCCGAGTCTGGGGACCCCCACAAGTGGACACAGAGGGAAACCAGACATGAACAAACCCCGTTTCTTCGGAAGGGCTGGCGAGCGGTGCTTCCTGCTGAGCAGATGTCACCGCAGCGGATGCAGCTGCGGCGGGCGATAGCCGGCGGGCGGGCGAGCCGTCTTCCCTGGCCCCTGGCTCCTCACCAGCCCCTTATCTTCCTCACGCATTCCCCAGTGAATTAACACGCAGGGAAAGGCAACGCCAGCCTGGATCCTTGCTGCAAGCAAAATGCCAAGGGAAGAACTCCAGGGGCTCCAGCCCGGCTCCCGGCGCTTGCTCCGGGCTGCATTTAGGCGCCGAGATTCAGGCCACCACGTCCGTGCATGCATCCAGGGTGATGGGACTATCTGTGGTCACCCTGAGCCTTCCCAACCCTAAGCACAGGATCTTCGTGGGGATGCTCTGAGCAAATGGGATCCCCAAACAAAATGGGGATGCCATCGGCAGCACTGGGGCTTTGCATCACTGTGGCTCTTCATGAGCACCCAGCCCCACAACATTCCCAAGTTCTGCTCAGCAAGGACCTCAAAGAAGCACCCCAGGGATGCTCTGCTCCCTGAGAGGGAGTGGATAGAGATTGAGGAACCCAGACGGACACCCAGGCTGGCTGGGGGTGACACAGGAAACCTGCGGCACCGAGGGGCTGGGCGCCGTCACGGCTCGGTGCCTTCGCCTCCAGACAAGCCTCCCGTGAGAGCAAGGCGGCGGCAGGACCCTGGCGCGGTGTGGCAGAGGGGCTGCGGTTGCCCACGGGTGCTGCTCGTGACGGGGCAGGTCTGCGGTGGCCGCCGGCTGCCCGGCGAGGGGATGATTCACCAGCACGGCGAGGGGGAAGGTGTGATAAACCAACACCGTGGGCTTTTTTAAAAAGCCTGAGGCTTGCGAAGCTGAGGACGCAGCCTGCATAGCAATCAGCTCTTACGGTCACGCTGGGACGTGATGGGGCTGAGCCGGAGCCTGGGTGGTGGGAGCTCGGAGGGAGCCGGGGTGCAGGGGGCCACCACGGTGCCGGCGGGATGGAGGGCAAGGGGCTGAGCGAGAGCTACAGGGAGAGAAGCGACGTGTCAGGATGGACATGGGCTGTGAAAAGGGACCCCGTTGCAGCAGTGGTGGCTGCAACAGCAGGAGGAGTGGAGCACAAGGTTGAGGCTGCCCCGGCGGCACCCACCGTGTCACCCCCAGCCTGGGTGTGTGGCCCTGATAGCAGATGGGGGGGCACATGCTCAGGCAGATATGGGGCCCGGATGGCACATGGTGGTGGCCATTTCCTATGAGGGCTGGTGCCAGTCACCCTCATCCGCCCTCAGCGAGCACCTTATCTGCTGGCACGCGTGCCGTGCCAGGCGCCGGTGGCCCCCTCTTGCCCCCTTGTCTCAGGGACCCCATTTTCCTAGGGCAGGTCTGTGGCAGCTCCCTGAGACACCCTGCAGGGATGGAGGATATCCCTCCTGCTCCTCTCCACAGGTCCCGTGAGCAGGAATGATGCTTAGATGTGAGCAGGGACCAGGACCAGTGGGATCAGGGAAGGCAGGAGATGAGCTGTGGCAGGAGACGCCGGCTCCTCAAAACAAAGGAAAGCCACCGATTGCCATAACGTGCAGTTAATCCCCGCGTCGGGCTCGTCGCGCGCTGCGCCATCAATCACGCACCGGCGTGACCGACACCGAGTCATTACAGGAGCTTCCACCCGCTCTGCTGGGTGGAACTCAGTGGGGCCCCATCCTGCCCCTGCTCCAGATTTGCCGGGGGACGGATTGTCGGGCCCTGGACCGGGAGGGCTGCAGGCAAGCTATCGCACCCTGGCAGGCGCTTCTTATCTCGCAGCGCGGCCGTTGCTTTCCCACCGCAGCGGAGAGAGGCCACCGGCTCTGGTCCCCTCGCCTGTGCTGCCACGCTGCATCTGTCCCACATGCCGGGGAGGCTGAGGGATGGGGAGTGGGATTTTCTCCACCAGCACTGACTCCCCGGGGATGCCAGACACCCCCTCTCCATCCCCATCTAGGGGACCCTCGCGTGGCCGTGGGGCACACGGCAGGACCAGACGGGATCACCAGCTAGGGGTGGGCAGTGGTGGGGCACGAAGGGGTTAACCCGGCCAAGTTTGCTCACTCTAGGCAATGATTTAAACCAGACAGAAAGGTTCTGTCATCCATCACGCTAACAGCCAGATCATTGTGTTTTAAAGTGTCTGTAATTGCAGCAATACAGAGACAGAGAGAAAGATAAAGGCTGGGGAGATGCAAATGCCGAGAGGAAGCACCAGCCCCTGCACCCAGCAGGGAGAAACCCGGGGAGCCCTGGGGCCGCCGGCCAGAAGCTGAGTGGGACTGCCGTGGGGACAGCTGAGGGGTGGCCCAGGTCCCCTCTGCCTGCCCCAGCTCCCCTATGGGACAGGATGAATGCTGGGGCATCCCCGCTGCAGGTGGAAGCACCCACAAAACAGTGCAAGGAAGCAAAACCAGGGAGAGGTGTGAGCAGGGAGGGTCCAGAGCAGGTGCTGGACTTGATCTGCTTTGCTCTAAATATTACCTTGATATTACCCTTATCTTGCAGCAGCTCCCTTGTTATCCCCGGCTTAGTGTGAAGCGACACTTCGCTCCTCACCCCCTCTCTGTCGGGATCCAGGGATCCCCGGGGACCGCGTGTGAATGGTGGTGAGATCCTCCCCGAACCGTGCAAGGAGGCAGCTGTGGGCACGGCCACGGGCACCGGGGCTCTGTCCCGGTGGCCAAGGCCACGTGCGAGCACGCCGGCAGGGAATTATTAACATTCAGGCGAGGCCCGCTGAATAAAGCGAGCTAACACAAATGTTTATTTTCACAGTAGTGAATTATGACTTCAATAGACCAAAATTACAGGCTGCGCGCGCGGCATAGAAACGAAGCGGACCCCTCCACCCAAACGGTTCTGGAGGGGTGGGGGGACACAGGGTGGCTGCCACCCGCCCACGAATTCCCCTTCCCGCTGTGGTGCCTCTTGCCGCCGCAGTGGCCCTGGCTCCATCCAGCCCAAAGGATCCTTGTGCCTGCACCGCCCAGAAAAACAGGGCTCTGCCTTGGGAGCACTCTCAGGCTGCCTCAGTGGTGGATGATGCCTCGACGTGCGCATTGGCAAGGGACTGCGCCGTGCCCTGCGTGTCCGAATGCACACATGCGTATTTGCATGTGCCAGCCGGTGCCGATGGTGCAAAACTGGGGGGCCTGTGGGGCGGGCGTGCAGGTGGGCGCGGAGGCGGATTTTCCTCGGCTGCTCATGGGCCCTTGCCAGCAGGGTTGTGATGTTCAGTGGTGAGAGGCTCCCCGACAGAGGTCCCATGGGGAATGAGAGCAGGGCAGGAATGGGGTCCCAATGCTGGGCCACCGTGAGAGTGGTAGGGCAGGACACATCAGCTCTTGGAGGGATCAAGGGGGCCAAAACCAGAGCTGGAGGTCAGGATGGCCAAAGACGAGGTAGAGGGTGCTAGGTCGGCGTGCTGCAGCACCCTCCTGGTGTGACCCCACCAGTGGGGTGACGTGGTGGGGGGAGCTTGGCTATGCAGGGACAGTGCAATGGTTGTTTAGTGGCTGTGCAGTGGTCACAAAGTGGCCACACAACGGTCTTTTACTGGCCATGCATTGGTCACACAGTGGCCACGCAATGTTCATTTACTGGCCACACCACAGTCATGCAGTGGCCACACAGCAGTTGTGGCTGCCAGTCACAGAATCATGGAATTATTAAGTTTGGAAAAGACCTCTAAGACCATCAAGTCCAACTCTCAACCCAACACCACCACAACCACTAAACCATGTTCCTGAGCATCACATCCACACCATTTTTGAGCTCCTCCAAGGATGGTGACTCCACCACTTCCTTGGGCAGCCTGTTCCAATGCCTCGCCACTCTTTCGGTAATGAATTTTTTCATCATATCCAAACTAAACCTCTTCTGGTGCAACCTGAGGCCGTTTCCTCTCGTCCCAGCCCTGGGAAGCAGGTGAGGATGAGGAACACAACAACCATACGGGCGGCGAAGGCTCCGCACGGCAGCTCGCTGAGGGAAGAAGGAGGCAGCTGCCAAGCAGAGTAATTACGCAAAGAGGCAGGGCTTTGGCTGGCAGGGAAATTAGCAGGGCTTGCATTACCCGGCGCACAAGCAAGGAACAACATCGTAGTAGGAGACTTGGGGAGGGGGAGAAGGGAAATTTTTAATGTTCCCCCACAGCTGGCATGGGGTGCACAAGGAAGGGCACGCTGGGGACCTGGTGAATGCACATGCCGCTGCTTGTAGAGGAAGGGTCCCACCCGTATTCCTGCAGCGCCGGTGCCACGTGGCCATCCTGGGGAGCCCCGCCGAGGCTGAGCATGGTGGGAGGCACCCCCAGGCCAGGCTGGGATGGGCATGTGGACGCGCAGGGCTCTGCCCCTGGGGCTTGTGGCTTCATTGAAAAGTCGGCCCTAGGGCCTCTTGGAGAGGGAAGCAGAGCAACCGCAGCTCCAGGCCCCACCCCATGTGGTCCCCCAGCCCCTTGCGAAGGCCCTCACTCCACTGCAGCCTTTGCAAGCCCCATCCATTTGGCTGTTCCCACGGCCCCAGACAAGCCCTGACCCCCCACCCCACCCAAACAACCCCCCAGCCCGTCGCAGCACCGCCCGCAACATATGCAACCCTCCACCCATGCAGGCCCCCCTGGCTCCAGCCTTGTAACCCTCAGTCTTCAGAACCCCTGATGCCTTACGAACTCTGAACCTTTGGCAAACCCCAGCCCCTCTGTACCCCCTCTGTACCCCCCCAAACCCCGTGCACCCTCTCTGCATGGTCCTCCCGCCCCCAGTCTTCCTGCAGTCCTCAGCGCCTGTGCACACCCCAAAGCTCTGTGCAGCCCCCCCATGCCGTGCACCCCCGTATCCCCATGCACCCGCTGGTACCGTGCACCCCCGTATCCCCATGCACCCCCCGGGCTCGCACACCCCCATATCAGCGTGCACCCCCCCGGTACCGTGCACCCCCGCATCGCCGTACATCCCTGTCCCCCCCTCCCCCGGCCGCGCACCCCTGGGGGTGGGTGTGTGTGTGCGTCGGGTGGGGGGTGCCCGCTCCGGTGGCGGCGGCGGGGGGCGCCCCCTCCCGGCGGCGGTGCAGCGGCCGTCTAAGGCAGCGGCGCGGGCGGGCGGTGCTCACTCCGGGGCGGGCGGCGGCGGCGGCGGCAGCGGCGGCGGCAGCGGCGGGAGCGGGCCCGGCCCCGGTCCGGAGCGCGGCCGCGGGCTCCCCATGGCCGGGACGCGGTGCCGAAGGATGCGCCGCCGGGCAACGCGTCGGGGGTGAACCGACCCCGCGGATTTACCGTTTTGGGGGTTTTTTTTTGTTTTGTTTTCTTTTTTATTTTTGTCCCCTCCCGTTCTCCTTCGCTTCTCCGGTGCCCCCCCCCTCCGGGGGGGCTGGGGGGCGGGAGGAAGCGTCCCGACCCCCCGGGCTGGCGGCCCCCGGCGGCTCCGGGAGCGGCGAGCGGCGGCGGGCAGGTGCCGGGGGGAGCCGCCGCCGCGGGGCCCCGCTCCGCCCGCACCGGCCTTAACGGGGCCGGGGCCGCCGCCGCCGGGGGCCGCTGCCGGCTCTGCCCGCTCCTGCCGGCCCCTGCCGTGGGACTTACCTCACGCCTCCGCCACACCTCAGGACGGTAAGTGCCGTCCGCGCTCGGCAGCGGGGACCGGGAAAGCTCCCGGGAAGAGGGGATGGGGATGCTACCGGTGCTTGGGAGATGCTCCCGGCGCGCAGGGGGAGTTGGAGGCTCCCTGTGCTCGGGGGATGTTCCCGGTGCGCAGTAGTCGAGGATGTTCCCGGTGCCCGAGGGTCGGTCCCGATGCGCGGCGATCGGGGTTGCTCCCGGTGTCGGGGAAGCTGCCGGTGCGCGGGAGTCGGGGAGGCTCTCGGTGCCCGGAGGGTGCTGCTGGTGTTGTGGAAGCTGACGGTGCTCGGGGGACGAGGACGCTCCCGGTGTTGGGGAAGCTGCCAGTGCCCGAGCCAGCGCCGTCCCCGCAGTCTCCGTCTCCCCGGCCCGGTGCTCGCCCGCCGCCGGGATATGCCGCGGGACAGAGAGAGCGCGGGTGCAGCCGGGAGCGGCGAGCACCGGAGCCGCCGTCCGTGCGGCCGGCATCGCCCGGAGTCGTTCCTCCAGCGAAGGCAGGGCAAGAGCGCTCTGTCGCGACAGTGAGCCCCGGGGCTTCGCCTGCTCTCCCCTCCCGGTACCCGGCAGCTGCTTCTCGAGAGCGTGGAGTGAGCATCCCTGAACACACCGGAGTTTGCACCCACCGCGCCAAACCCTCCCCGGCCGTGGCTCCCGACTTCTGATCGGTGTGAGAAGTCATTTTTATCCCTGCATCCCTCCTCCTCCTCCTCCTCCTCCCCGGAGCTCCGCATCCCACCGGCTCCGTATCCCGCTCCGGCTGGCCCCGATTTCGTGCTGGAGCCGCGTTTGGTGTCGCTGATCCACACGAGAGAGTTTGTGGGAGGAAACCCAGGGCTGGTTCGGGAAGTTCCAGCTCCAGCAGCAGGATTCTGCGTTGACACATGAGGACACGGGTCCACGGCGGAGACACACACCGTGTCCTCACATGTGCGGGGGGACAGTTTTGCTGGATGAAGGCTTGGGAAGGAAGGCTGGCTCGGCGAGCCTCCAGCTCTCTGCTTCTGATCCCTACCGCCTTTAATCACTGTTGGGCTCCACTGGTGGTGGCCTGGCTTTGCCAAGGGGATGCTGTTGGTGTAATGATGGAGCGAGGCTGGCACCGAGGTTGGCACCGCGTTCCGCCGTGGCTCCACAGTGACGCCGAGCTGGGGCCCGGCTGACTCTCCCCATCGCTCCCCCACGCAGCCCTCGCCGCTGGATGGTGCCTCCGGATGCTGCAGAGTGTTTCTGTGGTTAAACACACCTTTTGCTGGATTGTATTTTCTTTTTTTTTTTTTCCCTCCCCCCTCTATTAGCCAAGAAAAACTTTGCAACTTTCCTTCGCTTTGGGAGAGGAGCCGCTGCCGCTGCTGGGTTTCATTTTGTTTTCTTAATTTTGAGGTCACGTGCACGTTGGCAGTGTCTTTGAATCTAAGCGATGGTCCCGTCTCTAGCTTAGAAAGAGCTTTTGAGCTCTTCCCTCTGTTGTTTTCTCTCTGTTCAGGAACAAAGAGGTTTTTCTGCCTTTAATTAAAAGGAATATTAATTCTCCGCTCCTTTGTTGAGCGACTTGAAGACGCTCCATAAACATCCGTCTGCGCGGCGCCGTGGCAGGGTGAGCTCTGCCATGGCACGGGGCACGCAGATACAGGGGAACCATCCCAAACCCCCACAGCAAACGTGGATCAGGAGCCAAGGAGGATGCTGACAGCCCCGGTGGCCGCAGTCCTCGCATGAGGAGCCCCGTGGGGCCGAGCTGCCTCCCCGGGGCAGGCGCTTTGCGTCTCCAGAGGTGGATAAGAGAGATTTCCACGCAGGGAGAAGTTGCTTGCGCCGTGGTTGGGGCAGCAAGCAGAGATGAACTTGGCCGTGCAAAGGGGTTTTTCCCTTCCTGCTGCCTCCCGGCGGGCCCGGCCGGCATCCACGCTGGCAGGTAAGGTTTTATCCAGGGCCAGCCAGAAGTCGGGCGTGTTATGTTTGAAAAATTTGTGGCTGCAGATGTTGGCTTGTAAGGAGGAAAAGCTGAGATGCGTGAGGCGGGAGAGGCTGTTCTCCTGCGGTGCTGGGTGCTGGCATGGGGCGGGTGCCAGGTTCGGGCAGGAGAGCAGCGAGGCTTCGCGTGGGTGCAGGATTTGCCTCTTACGTCGGGAACTTCCAGGGTGCAGGATGAAAAAATACTCGGGCGCTCGGCCCTGCTTTGGGTTGGGAGAGTCGAGCGGCCCTTCAGCCTCTGCCTGTCACTGCGGCATGCTCGGCACCATCGGGTTTGGGGGCAGCCCTGTGGGGGATCTGGCAGGTCCCACGGAGGACCTGGGGCCGGTGGATCTCTGCTGACATCCCCTGCATCCCTTCCCTGGATTTCTGCTCCTGAGCCACATCTGTTTGCAGGCATGGGAAACCCCCAGCAGGGTCCAGGCTGCGCGGTGTCCGGCTTTGCTGTGGAAATGGGGTTTCAGTTCTGCTATATCTCCATAAATAGCTGTTATTTATCTCTTTGTGGGGGTCAGTTGTTTGCTGGTGAGGCACGCGTGAGCGTTGGTGGTGGGGCAGGGATGCAAGAACCCCCAGCAGGGGACACACCAGCCCCCAGCACCAGCCCAATATGCTTGAGATTTTGGGCAGATCAGAGCCTGATCCTGAAGATGGGGCTACCTGGGCCCCCGGAGGGAGTCGAAGCAACCCCGGGGGTGCAAAATTGATCTTATAAGCTGCTGCTGGGCTTGAGGGGATGCAGGTCGGATACTGCAGCCCTAGTTTGTGCTTTCCAAGCTGGAGGTGGATTAAGCTGCACCACCAAGGTGGGGCTGGGGGGGTTCCCCAAGCTGGGACCAGTCGAGCTTTGTGATGGCCCACATGTGGCCAGACCAGGCTGGTGGCCCAGGAGAGAACCCCTCTTGCCCAGGCATGGCTGGCATTTGTGCCATTGCCCTGTTCAGGGTTTATTTTTAGATTTCCTGAAGCTTGTTTTCTGCTATCCCTCCCAGCACGCTTAGGCTCCCCAGGGGCAACCCCACCTTGACAAGCCCGGAGCTTTCCTTTGGAAGATGCTGACCAACATTTCCAGAAAACATCCAAGGGATTTCCTGTTTATTTTGCAAAATTCTCATTAATATCTTTTTTTTTTTCCCTGCGTCGTTTGATTCAGCCTCGCATGGGCAAAGAAAAAATGCCTTGAAATGGAGCCCGTGTTTCAAAAATAGACAAAGAGCCGGTAACGCAGCAGCCCAGAGGCGGTGGGGATGCTCAGCTGGATCCAGCACCCCCCGTCGGAGCTGTTACCATCCTGGCGTCTGCAGAACAGGATCCGACCCGGGGTCCCTGGGGAGCCGGCGGTGCCTCGGCGTTCCCACGCTGCAGGGACCTCACGGGGAGCTCCCCACCAGCACCAGCCACGTAGAGGGGGTTGTTTTCCCTTCCCTGCCTCCAAAATGCCCCCAAAACCCCCTGGTTGCTCACGCCGTTTCTCCCCGCTCCAGCCATCAAGGCCACCTTTGGGCACAAGCATTCCCGTGCACGTGGCTGCAAAAATTTGCAGGTCGGGGGCATTTTAGCCTGAACCTCTCCCTGCTCTCGAAACACTCTGCAGCTGGGGGATCAGGCTGGTTTTGGGGAGCCCCTTTGGCAACGTGATGGGGCAACGGTCGCCCTTCCCTTCCACTGGGGAGGTGGTTTGCAGCCGAGCTGGGGGTGTTTCCTGGGTGGCGGCAACTCCAACCGGCGCTGCCGGTGCCCACATGCCTCCAGGTGTGCTGGGCTGGTCCCGGCTCTCTGTTTACTCCCGATGTTTAGCCGGGATATTTAATTTCCAGGACCATAAGGCAGCTGGGGAGCAGCGAGGGTGTGTGCGTGCCCACTTCCAGGAGCTGCTGGCAGGATGGGTCAGACGGTGGCACCGGGGTGCAACGCTGCGGGCAGATGGTTTGCCCCAGCTGGGGGGCTTGCTGGGGGTCTCTGGGCGTCCTGCAGCTCCTCCAGGGGGTCAGGAGGATGCCCCAGCCTGACCCTCTGCACAGGGGGGACCCCGTTTCCTGGCCCCGCTCCGCGCCACGTCGCTGCCAGCCGCTGTTGACTCACAGGCTCCGACGACGTCGAGTCCCGGGGCTGAGCCCGAGATGCTTTTACAGGCAAGGCTGAAACGCACAAAATGTTCGACTTGTAAAATATGTAGCGTGAGAAAATAGCCTTTTCTGCTCTCCTCCTCGCCGCCGCCGCTCCCCTGCCCCATCTGCTCGCTTGGAAAGCTTCCCGCAGCCGAGATGGGGGGCGGGGGTGGGGGGGAGGCTGACGGCACCGGGGGTCCCTCGGCAATCGCTGCCGGCTCGGCTCGTAGATGGCATCCACCCCGTGCCACCGCGGTTGCCCCTTGGCAACGGGAGGGCTCCCGAGGGCGAGGACGTGCTTGGTCCACGAGGATGCTGCCCACATGAAGCCTCCTCCATCCTCCTCCCGCCTTCCCCGCGTGCTTCGGCGTCCCGAGGTTTCTCTCCCCTGGGACACGTTTCGAGAGCGAACACGGAACCGGCGCCGGGAAAACCAGCCGGGCTGCGCCGTGGCCTCCACCGGCACGGAGGATGACGTGGGCAGCACGGGCACGTCCCACGGGGCTCAGGGTTTCCGAAACGGGATGGCGCGTGGTGTCTCTTGGGAGGGTGCCGGGAAATACCCCCAACGAGGCGTCCCGGCAGCACCCGGCTGGCCCAGGAGGGAGCCGCCACGCCGGAGCTGGCCACGAGCCACGGTTTTCACCAGCCACCTTAATCCATCATTATCTGGGCACATTTCGGATCCTTGCCAAGAGCAAGGTGGGAAAGGGGGGGGTTTGTAAGCATGCTTTCCCTATTCCCCTGCCATCCTTTTTGCTGCCTGTGTGTAATTAACGGAGTAATTAAAAACAGGATGAGTTAATTGGTATTCATTTATGTGGCAGATGTTTTTAATTGAGATACGAAACAATTTACCTGTTTACATAAACAATAGCAAATGAAGGCTTGTAAAACAGAGAGGGCGCTTGCTTTTTTTTTCCTTTTTTTTTTTTTGGCTTCTTTTTTGTTGTTGTCGTTGTCGTTTTGAGGAAAATCAAACCCATCTCCCTCCTCTCTAGCCACTCCAGGAGCGGGTGCTGGCTTGGCACTGCCTGCGCAGAGGCGCGAGGCGGCAGGTTTGGGTCTCTGGGTGCCTGGTTGTGGCTTTGGGGGGCTCGAGGAGAGTGTGGGTGCCTGCGTCCCATTGCTGCGTGGGGGAGGTGGCAGGGGACGAGGCGTTGGGGTCCCCACCCTGCATCCTATCGTCCTCGCGGCACTTGTGAGCACCTCCCCGGGCCTGGAGCCAGCCGAAGCTGGGTTCATTTACAACTCGTGCAGGGAGTTTCATTAATTCAAGTTTTCCTTTTAAAAGGCCTCATTTGTGCCGATGAGTGCTGAGGTTTGGGTCAAGCCCCCTAGCCTGGGGCCCCAAAATGTGCACACGGGATGTGCTGGTGATGGGATAACTGCCAGAGGTGGGCAGCATCCCTCCAGCATCCTTCCACCATCCCTCCAGCCTCTTTCCACCATCCCTCCATCATCCCTCCGCCATCCCTCCGCCATCCCTCCCGCATCCTTCTGCCTTCCTTCAACCCCTCACCATCCGTCCAGCATCCCTCCACCATCCGTCCAACCTCCTTCCACCATCCTTCCACCATCCCTCCACCATCCTTCTACCTTCCTTCAACCCCTCACCATCTTTCCACCATTCCTCCACCACTCTTCCAGCATCCCTCCACCACCCTTCCAGCACCCTTTCCACCATCACACAGCCACTGCCCTGCTCTCCCCGGCTCCGTGGGGACGAACCACCTCCAAACTGCCTGCTGTCACCCACCCTGGCCTCACCGCCTGCCCAGGGATGGGACCTGGATGGGTGCAGAGAAGGAGGGAGAGGATGGTACCCTGCAGCCCCCACCACCTCTACTGTCACTGCCCGCTTCCCTAACTTGCTCCAGCTGGGACAGCTCGGTCCCTCGCCGTCTTATCGGGGAGTTGTTCTTGGCCCGGGTGGCAGCAGCAGCTGAGGAGCAGGAATGCTTTGCCTTTGTTTCAGAGGCAGCCTGGCTTGGGGAGAGGGGGGGGAGAGACGTTGCCTCCAGCATCTGGATTTCATTTGTGGCCATTTGGAGAGCATGAAGGATGCTGGTCTTTTAATTCCCTTTTAACCCCTTCCTCGCGCGGGAAGTCTCGCCCAGCCCGTGAGAGGAGGGCTGTGGGAAGCTGGAGCTTTCCGACAGCCGCAGCCAGGCCAGCTCCCTGCCCTCTCCATCCCTGGGGAGGTGGAGAGGAGAGCAGCTCACCCGGGTCCTCTGCAGCCATCAGGCTCACCCAGGGGTTAGCACATCCCTATCCTCATCCCCAGCTCCTGCCCAAGGCTGCAGAGAGCTGGAGGTGGGGGTGGGCAACTCTGGGCTGGGACGGGCTCACCGGGGACACCGGTGCCATGTGTTGGTGCTTTCCAGCACCCACCCACTGGGGAGGCTGAGCAACCCAGCTCCTGTGGGAGTTAAACGTCCTCTCCTGTAGCTTCCACCTGGGAATAGCGATGCACAAGCCAAGGATGAGCAATTCAGGGCTTGCCCCCCCTCAAAAGCAGCATCACAAACCCCAACCTCTGTGGCTGCCACAGGCAAGCCGGGCTTTATCTGTCGGTAGCTCTGGTGCATCCCCTCAGTGGGGACCGTACTGGGGGTTAAACCCTCTGGTGTGACAAATGGGGGGCTCAGGGACACGCCAAAGGGGGGTGCGAGGTCTGGCATCCGCTGGCCCCGCGAGGCAGAGTAGGGGGGACGCCCGCTCCCGCCAGCCAAGGAGAAAATACTAATCCTTTTATTTTTATATTATTACTTATTCATCTGGGCTGCACAGGCCTAATGGAAACCAGATGGAGGAAAACAGACACAGCCCCAAGCGGCTGGGACAAATTACCCCAAAGAAAGAAAAAAAAAAAAAAAAAAAAAGAGGAAGGAAAAAAAATTTCCAGTGGCGTTTGAGTCATGTTGGGGAATTGTTATTTGGAGGTGCTGCTGGGGGGCTGAACAGAACCCCCCAAAACCCTCTTTTCCAGCTACAGAGCTCATCCCATCTTGCAAAGGGCCTGGGTTTGTGCCAGGGCTGCGACCCGATCCTGTGGGCATCCCACATCCCGGGTCTTGTTTGCTTTGGGCATTTCTGTGCTTGGGCACTGAGAAATCCCATCGGGTTTGGTGCCGTCCCTCATCCCCATGCCTGTGTGGTGGTGTCTGAGTTGCTAACACCTTGAGGAAAATTTGTGACTTAGAGAAAAAAAACAAGGAAATGACAAGAAAAAACACAGCCAAGGCCCCGTTTCCCTGGGTGCTTGCTTGGCTTCGTGGAAACTTTCTTCCTGATGGGAAGCTCTGGAAAAGCCATGTCGGTGCCAGAATGAATATATCCGTGTTTTCTCTCGGCGTGGGCACGCGTACGGAATCAGGAGAGTGAGGGGGATGAGGATGGGGATGGGGATGCAGACCGAGATGGAGATGCAGGCGGGGATGGGGATACAGGCAGGGACTGTGCTGGGGATGCAGGGGGGGATGGGGATACAGGCAGGGACTGTGCTGGGGATGCAGGCAGGGATGCTGCCAGGGATGCAGCCGGGAAGGGGGATGCAGGCAGGGACAGGGGTACAGGCAGGGACCGTACCAGAGCTGCAGGCAGGGACAGGGATGTAGGCTGAGGTGAATATCTCGCAGCCCCTCTCTGCCTGCAAGCAGCAGCAGAGCCAAACCCGCCGGTGCAGCCCCTCCGCACTTGCAGCCGCACAGGCAGCTGGTGCAGGTGTACTTACCCAGGCAAGCTGCCACGTTGTCCCCAAGCTGCTGCAACTTGTCCTCACACCCAGCAGGTGGTGCGTGGCGAGCCGGGGCCTCGGGCGGTGCACGTGGGTGGTGGCAGTGTCGCCAGCGAAGAGCTTGTTGCGATGCCTCGGTGTGTGATGCCAGCCCCGCGGTGCAAACCTCGGGCTCGAAAGGGGCGAGAAGGGCAAGGGGACAGTGGCGGTGCCCACGCAGAGCCCTGTGTCACGGGGAGGTGCTGGAGGAGCTCAGGGGGAATCGTGTGGGCACCCGGCAGATCAAGGTGCTGAGGTTGCCAAGCGGTCCAGGTCGCGCTCTGTGCACGCTCGCGGTTTGCCCTCTGCCATCGGGGCTGGATCCTGCTCTGCTGATTGACGGGGAAAGCCTGGAAGGCTGGAGAAACCTTGCCTGGAGATGGACACATCCATGAAAAGAAAAATAAAAGGTGGTTTTTGAAAGCATCCCATTTATATTGGCAGGCCCTGGAAAGAAAGCACTGGTTTTTGAGGAGGGATGCTGCTCTGTCTTGGGGAACTTGAGCACGTGCATCCAGGCATCCGCGGGATTACGGTGTGCCGTGGGAGGGGACGAATGATCCCCCTGTGCTGGAGCCATCCGGGAGGATGCTGTGTGACCATGATGGTGACCTCCTGCGATTCTGGCCCTTGCTGACGACTCTCCCATCTCCCGGTCCTCATCTCATCGGGCCCAATAGCATCTCGCTCGGGATGAAGCCCCGGTTTTATTTAGCCCGGGCAATGCGCTCTCTTGCCAGGTTCAATTAATCTCACAGCAGTTGTGGCGGATTAAGCAATGCATATTAGATTAGCGTTTACCAGCCTTGCCTGGCGGGGAGCGCGCCGGGGCGCAGCGGGGACCCCGGAGCCAGGGGGTGGTGGCAGAGGCTGCTTCCTTCTTTGGCCGGGGCCAGCGGCAGCAGCGGCGCAGGCTCGGGCACGCTGACAGACCGCCACAGCTGCCCGCACTTGCGGTCACCCGTCACCTCCCAGCACGGCACCCGCGGGGCCAAAACCTTGTACCGGGGCCACGTCGCCACTGCTGCTGTCACCCGGAGATGCTGCTGACGGGTGTTATTTGGGGTTGCAGGGTGTGGGTGGGAGGCAGCGAAGCCCAGGGGGGAGCCCAGTGTGGTGATGGTGGGGAGCCCCGCGCTTCCCAGTTTGAAAGATCCGGCAACTTGTGAGGTTCCCCGAGGCTGTGGGAGGACAGCCAGCGGCGTGGGTCCTGCCATTGCTGCCGCCACCGAGCGCCGGCTATAGCGAACTCAGGATTTGCTGCCTGTCCATAATCTGCGCCTGGGATTACGGCAGCCCAGAACAGAGCTGCTGGGGATGGCGAGGGGTTAGTGGGCAGCTGGGAATTCCCAAGCCGTGGGCAGGTAACCGCTGGCAGGAGGGTGCCGGGACATGGCTTTGCAGGGACACACATGCTGTTCGCATGCTGAGCCGAGCTGAGCACCAGGAGCAGCAGGGACAGAGCGATGCCTTGCCCTGTCCCCACCACGCTGCATCCACGCTGGGCACAGGGCACTGTCCCCATCGTTCTGGGAATGCACAGGAGTCCGTGGTCATCCTCCGCACCCCACCGTCCCCGCTGCCCAAGCTCTGCCCGGGGGGAGGGTTGCTCCACTGTGGAGCAGAGATGCCCAGACCAGCCCGAGGTCCCCAAAGGGTCCCCTCAGCTCTGTTTGGAGGCCAAGCACTGCCGGGCACGCCTCGCTCACCTCCCTGTGTGCTCCCCCCGCAGATAACGCGGAGACGCGGGCCGCCACCATGCCCGACTCGCCGGCCGACGTGAAGACACAGTCCAGGTCCACGCCGCCCAGCATGCCACCGCCACCGCCGGCCGTCACGCAGGGAGCCACGCGTCACCCCTCCTTCACGCCAAACACCAGTAAGTACCGGCGGGGATGGGGATGGGGATGCCAGGCAGGGAGGTTTACCATTCCCTTCACCTCCCGGTCACACTCCACGTGAAGAACCAGCAGTGTCCCCGTGGTGCTGGCCGTGCTGTGGGGTGACATTACCTGTCCTTGCACTGGAGAAGGTCTCTGGGCTGCAAACCCCAAGGTCTGGCTCATGAACGTGTCGGTGGGGAGCACCACGGCGCTGCCTATTGCCAGCAGCGCCCTGCGAGGTGCTTGGGGATGGGGACATCCCAGTGTCCTGCCACGTGGTCACTGAATAGTCACACTGAGCAGCGCGTGGTCCCCGATGCTTGTGCCTGCAGGGAGTTGGATGGAGGATGCTGTGGGCTGGGGGAGACCCCGTTGGTCAGAGTTGGCCCTGTCGGGGGTCCCGGGCATGTGGCCTGCCCACGTGTGACACCTGGTGATGGCAGGGGAGTGTCACAGACGGCCATGGTGGCAGGGACCTTCTTTCCCTGCCCTGGCCATGGCATGGTGGCATCAGGGGACTCGTTGAGGACTCGAGGTCCGAGTCCTCAGTCTCTCTAGCATCGTTGAACCGGGGGAGCCCTGATGTTCTGGCTGCACCGATGGCACATGGGCTTGTGGCACTCCCGGCGATTGGTCCGTGTGCCAGTGTCACCGTGGCCGTACAAGGGATGCGCAGGGCAGGAACCGGGCAGGCAGGGGCCGAGGCTGGTCCCCCCTAGTTGCCGTCGTGAGGGTTGCTCCAGCTCGGCCGAGAAGTGTCCTGGACCTGTGTGCATGCAGGGGATTTGCTCGTAGCTGTTTCTTGCTTACAAGCAAGAAGAAAACTCCCCCAAGCCACCCCCCCAGGCGGCAGCCCCCCAACAGCCCCTGTGCTCCAGTGATGCTCCCTGCTGTGGCCCCGCCACCGTCCCTGCAAAATGCTCCCTTAATTAGCAATCAGCTTGTGCTCGGCCACACTCCGAGGGGTTCTGCTTTTTTACCCGGGGGGGTGCAGGCAGCCTCTCCGCCACGGCTTGACCCGCAGCGTGACGTTTTTTCGGGTGTTCTTGCTCTTGGGGGAACGTTGCAAACCACCCCCCGTGCTGGGGCTGTGCAGGGTGGTCCCGAAACGCGGGGACCACGTCAGGCATCCCTTGAACCCCCTCTCCGGCCGCCGTGGGATGCAGGGACCCAGCTCCATCCCACGGCACGCGTGCCCCCCCGCATCGAGGAGCGCAGGGACCCCCCGGGCCGAGAGCTGCCCCCTCTGCTCTCTCATCATAGCGTGTTTTATTTTGCTTGCAGATCGAGACGCTGGCCCTCCGACGTTTCTGCCTCGCGGCCGTTTTCATGGTTGCTTGAAATGGTCGATGGTCTGTCTTTGTAAGTAAAATGAAACACCCGCTCTCATGAGAGACCTTGAGCTCCCCCCCCGGGGTGGGGCACGGGCAGGGCGCGCTCCCCCACGCCAGCCCCTCGCCCTGCGGGTCACGGGGATGGGGACCCCGTCCCCGTCCCGGCCGAGGGACATGTGCGACGTCTAACTTAGTAACGCACCTGTCGCGGGAATAAAAGCAGTTGTGGCCGACGGGTTATTTTCGGCACCTCTTTAGCGGGCGGCCGGTCCCGCCGGGCGGTAGAGCCAGCGGGAGCCCCCCCGAAGCAGGCAGGGCCGGCGCAGGCACCGTGAGGTTAGTGCGATCCCCGGCGCGGAGCGTGCCCGTGTGGTCGGGAGATGGGGCGACGCGTGCCCCGTCGCCCGTGCCGGCTGCGCGAAGGTCCCGAGCGTGGTGTGCGTGGAGGAGGGCTGGTACGGCGGGATGGCACCCCCAGATGTACCCTCACGCCGTGCTCCGGGCAGCTCGCGTGCTCTCCGCGTGGGACAGAGGCGCCGGCGTGCTGCGAGATGGGCTGGGCTCCGTGGGAAACGGCTCGTGGCTTCTCCGTGGGGGGTGCTGAGCAGCTCCCAGGGGGCAGGATGGAGCCCCTTCTCTTGGCCGCCTCAAATGTTGAGGAGTGGAATTGGGCGCTCGCCACACCGGGGCATCCCATCCCTCTGTACGGCCCCCCACAGCACCAGGGACCAGTGCAGGATGTGGCCCCAGGGATGCAGCAGCATCCCAAAGCCTCCCGGGGGGATTTCATCCCCGCGATACCCGGCAGGATGCTCCGGTGCCCCCAGCCCAGCCTTGTCCCTGCAGTACCAGGGCACGACCACCCTCTCTGACCCTCCCCATCACCTCTCTCCCTGGGCAGTGATGAACGGGAGCAGCCACTCGCCGACCGCCATCAATGGGGCCCCGTCCACCCCCAACGGGTTCAGCAACGGGCCGGCCACCTCTTCCACCGCCTCCCTCTCCACCCACCAGCTCCCGCCGGCCTGCGGCGCCCGCCAGCTCTCCAAGCTCAAGCGCTTCCTCACCACGCTGCAGCAGTTCGGCAACGACATCTCGCCCGAGATCGGGGAGCGGGTGCGCACCCTCGTCCTGGGGCTCGTGGTACGTCCGACGGGGCGCCGGGGTGGGTTGATGCCATGTCTGGAGGTCTTGTGGTCTCCTTTTTGGGATGGAGATGCTGCTACGTGAGAATTCATTGGCGCTGGCTTGACCTAAATCCTGGAAAAAAGTGAGGACTGTTTTTTCAGCATCTCATGGGATTGCCTTTGGGTTGCGTCCCGGCTGCTGGCATCGACAGCGAAGCCTTGAGCATGGCAGAGGAGAAGGGGGGGAAAAATAGCAAAGCATCCCCTCAGGGGGTGCAGGGGTGGGCCTGGGGGGACTGAGCCCGGGCTGTCCCTGCAGAACTCCACGCTCACCATCGAGGAGTTTCACGCGAAACTTCAGGAGGCCACCAACTTCCCGCTGCGACCCTTCGTCATCCCTTTCCTCAAGGTGCGTCCCTCAGCGCAGGCGTGGTGGGGACGTCGGGAGTTTGTGTTCGCATCGCCGGCAAACAGGGTCTGGGGGATGACTTTAGGGTGGAGTGTCCCCCATATGCGTGTTCCCACCTTGCACACCCAGCTCCTTGCACATGTGGCGTCACACGAGGCTGGGGCTGGTTGCAATAAAGGGAGGGGTTCAGCCCAGCTGGTAACTCTTTGCAATTCATTTAAAATCCCCCCACCTTTTTTTTTTTTACTATTTTATTTATTTGCCTTTAAATTTCGCGCTGACTCTGCACCGTCACCCCTCTATGGAGGGATTCGACCGCTGGCACGCCTGGCAGCACCGGCGCTGCCGGCAGATGTTCAAGCCCGGCGTCACCTGTCCCTCATTAGCAGAGGAATAACGAAAAATTGCAAAAAAACCCACCTTTTCCCACCTCTGCCTCCCCAGCTCCCTGGAGCAGAGGTCCACGCTCGCCGCAGGAATCTGCCTGCAAAGCTGCTGGAGCGATTTGCTCCTGGCAGGGGAAGGCAGAGCTGGGGGGGGGGACAGCAGAGCCCCCTCGCCCTCTGGTGTGCAGGGCAGCAGGGGGACAGTGCGTCCCCACCCGTGGGGTCCCGGTGGGTGCTGGTGGTCCCGGGGCTCGGGGCGAGCTGGGACGTGTTGCTGAGCATGCAGTGGCGCCGCCGGTCACTCTGGCACCCCGCTCCCAGCTGTTCCCACCGCGAGCTCCAGATGTTTTTCATTATCCTAACTGCAACCAGCCGGCCTCGGCGTGCTTCCCAGACTCGGGGGCTTGCTCATAGGGTTTTCCTTCCCCCTCACTCCATCTGGGGAAGGGGAGGGGCCATCCCTGCTCGCTGCAGGGCCCGTCCCCAGCTCGGTCAGTGGCTGCAGTGTCTGTCACCAGCTTGGTCAGTGGCCAACCTGGCCAGCAGGGTGATGCTCCACAACCCCTGCCAGGATGCAGGAGGGTTCTGTTGAAGATGAACCCATGCCAGAACCCCTGGGGGATGCCACATAACTCCCCCTGCCAGCAGCCCAGCTGGCCTGGGCATGCTGGGTTCCCAAGGATGTCCTCCCTGGGGAGGGTGAGCAGGACCCCAAAGGGAAGGATGCTGCTCAACCGGCACCTCCTGGAGGTAAAAGTAGGGGCTCTGAGCAGCTGGGTGACAGGCTGGGGAGGGGTCTGTGGGGCTGTGGACTGGATTCTCACCCCCCCCCACAGGCCAACCTGCCGCTGCTGCAGCGGGAGCTGCTGCACTGCGCCCGCATGGCCAAGCAGACGCCGGCCCAGTACCTGGCGCAGCACGAGCAGCTGCTGCTGGACGCCAACGCCTCCTCTCCCATCGACTCCTCCGAGCTGCTCCTAGAGGTGGGTGAGAGTGGCAAGAGGAGGACGCCAGACAGGTACGAGTTGGGTGGGGGGGGGGAATATTTTTTAGAGGGCCACATCCCCGCGAGCACCGATGCGCGGAGGGGACCGACCGCCTCTCCTCCTCCCCGCCAGGACCAAAGAGAACGGTTTGGACCGAGACCCTCTGCACCCCGAGCACCTCAGCAAGCGGCCGTGCACCATGAGCCCGGCTCAACGCTACAGCCCCAGCAACGGGCTGAGCCACCCGCCCAACGGGCTGGGGCACCCCGCCGCCGCCGCACCCCCCCCCTGCCCCAGCACTACCGCCTGGAGGACATGGCCATGGCGCATCACTATCGTGACACCTACCGTCACCCCGACCCCCGGGAGCTCCGCGAGCGCCAGCGGCCTGCCGGTGAGTTTTGACGGCCCCCAGGGGCTATGGGGGGCAGGGAGGGGGCTGAGGAGTTCCCCCTCCCCAAGGAAGAGGGGTGACCCCCCCACCCCGCGCTTGCCTTGCAGCAGTGCACGGGACGCGGCAGGAGGAGGTCATCGACCACCGGCTCACCGACCGGGAGTGGGCGGAGGAGTGGAAACACCTCAACAACGTACGTAGTGGCCCCCCCATCCCATCTTTGCCTCCCTGCTCTGCCCTCCATCCCCATATTGTCCCCCCCAAGGCTTTTCTCTAGAGCATCATTCAGGCAGAACGGCCCAGATCCCCTCCTCCCCAGTGCCAGGCACCGCAGCCCCCCAGCTGCTTGCGGCAGAGCCCCCCCCCAAACTCTAACGTTGCCCCCCTCCAACCTCTGCAGCTGCTGAACTGCATCATGGACATGGTGGAGAAGACGCGCCGGTCGCTGACGGTGCTGCGGCGGTGCCAGGAGGCCGACCGCGAGGAGCTCAACCACTGGATCCGGCGCTACAGCGACGCCGAGGACATGAAGAAAGGCAGCCCCCCCTCCGCCCGCCCCCACAACAGCTCCTCCGCCTCTGAGGCGCCCCAGTTAGGTATTGACCCCTCGGGGCCACGGGGTGAGGTTTTGGGGCAGAGGGAGTTGCACCCCTCTCTGGGGTACCCATGCTGTTCCCCTGGGGGTCCAGGTGGGTTCGAAGGGGGGACGGTGTCCTCTAACGGCGTGACCCCCCGCTCTCCTTTGCAGACGCTCACCGGGAGTTCACCCCGCGGCCCCTCTCTGGGTACATGCCCGAGGAGATCTGGAGGAAGGCTGGTGAGTGTGGAGTGGGTACCGGTGCCCATCGGTGTGCTGAGCTCGCAAGGTCTCTGCCCCGTTGCTTCTCGGTGGGGTCGGGGTGGGTGCTCACAGCCCTCCCGTGGTGTCGCCGCAAAGCGGGGATGCTCAGAGACGGGGTTCGGGGGTGCCGGCACACCCCGCGCCACACTCGTCCGCCTTCCTTCCAGAAGAAGCTGTGAACGAGGTGAAGCGTCAGGCCATGTCCGAGCTGCAGAAGGCCGTGTCGGACGCCGAGCGGAAAGCCCACGAGCTGATCACGACGGAGCGAGCCAAGATGGAGCGAGCCCTGGCCGAAGCCAAGCGCCAGGCTTCCGAGGACGCCCTCACCGTCATCAACCAGCAAGAGGACTCAAGCGAGGTAGGGGCTGATGGAATTGGTGGCATCACCGGCGTTTGGGACCTCCTGCTTTTGCAATCACGGAGTCATAGAATCATGTAGGTTGGAGAAGACCCCTGGGATCATCGAGCCCAACCACTAACCCTGCTCTGCCAAGCTCACCCCTAAACCATCTCCCCCAACCCCACATCTCAACGGCCTTGAAACCCCTCCAGGGATGGGGACTCCACCTCCTCCCTGGGCAGCCTGGGCCAAGCTCTGACTGCTCTTGCTGGGAAAAAGAATTTCCTAATGTTCAGTCCAAGCCTCCCCTGTTGCAGTTTGAAGCCGTTCCCTCTGAGTTTGCAGCATCCGTGCATGCGAGCGTGGGCGCCAGGGGTGGGCTGCAGCAACTCCGTGGGATGGGAAGAAGAGGGGATTTCTCGCCCCAAGCTGGGAATGGGGTGCACAGTCCGGGCTCAGGGAGTATGGTGCAGGATGGGAGACTACAGCTGGGCTGGACGTGCGTAGTTCGGGATGGAGAGACATGGTCCAGGATGGTGTGTGTGGTCTGGGATGTGAGAGGACAGTCCTTCTGGAAGAGGCTGCCCAGGGAAGTGGTGGAATCACCTCCCTGGAGGTATTTAAAAGAGTTATTTAAAATGAGGTGCTTGGGATGGGGTTTTGTGGTGGATGTGGCATCACTAGGTGGTGATGCCAGGTGGTGATAACCTTTTCTAACCTAATCAATTCTATGATTCTGTGATGGGGTGCATGGTCCAGGATGGAGACACATGGTCTGAGATGATGTACATGGTCCGGGGTGGGAGCGCACGAACCGGGCCAAGATGCCTGGTCCAGAATGGGGAGGCACAGTCTGGGATGATGTGCGTGATCTGCGATGGAAGAGTATGGGCAGGATGGAAGAGTATGGTCCAGGATGGGGGGCTGCGGTCCAGGATCGAGGAGCACAGCTTGGGATGATGGAGTGCATGGTCCAGGATGGGGCTATCTGACCTGGGACCCATCCTGGTGCCCTCTCTGGGCTAGGGGTGCCCAATCCAGGACCGCGTTGCACCATCTGAGGGCTGAGGTTTGACTTTGCACCCCTCCTCCTCCCCTGCAGAGCTGCTGGAACTGCGGGCGCAAAGCCAGCGAGACCTGCAGCGGCTGCAACACCGCCCGGTACTGCGGCTCCTTCTGCCAGCACAAGGATTGGGAGAAGCACCACCACGTCTGCGGGCAGACTCTGCAGGGGCTGCCGGCTCCCGCCGCCCCCGCCGCCGCGCCGCCGGGCCCGTGCCAGCCCGACGCGGTGGCCGCCATCGCCAGCAGCCCCAGCGAGACGGGCTCGGCGGCCGCGTCGCGCGCCGGCACGCCGGCCACCCCGGCTCCGCTGGAGAGCGCGTCCCGCTGAGCCGGCCCCCGGCCCGACGCTGCCGCTGCCGCCGCCGCTCTCCGAAAGACACGGACTGCACTCAATGCAATTTCCTCAGCTACCTGACTCGTGTGACCTCCGAAACGACCTCTCTAGCTCTCACAAATAATCCTCACGGATCCTCAAACTGGGCTTTAAGTGGAGTTAAGGCAAATACAGGTCTTCTCGTGTTCTCTCTTGGGTCTTTGTTTTGGTTTTTTATTTTTATTTTTTTTTGGTTGGTTGGCTCTCAGAGGATTGTGGTTCTTTTTTCCTTTTTTATTTTTTTATTTTTTCTGTTTTCTATTTTCTTTTTTTTTCCTTTTTTCTTTTCTCTTTTGTCTTTTCTCTTTTTCCTTTTTTCCTTTTTTCCTTTTTTCCTTTTTTCCTTTTTTCCTTTTTCCTTTTTTCCTTTTTCCTTTTTTCCTTTTTCCTTTTTCCTTTTTTCCTTTTTTCCTTTTTCCCTTTTTTCCTTTTTCTCCTTTCCAGAGGAGGGATTCGGCCGCAGCCTCCCCACCCAGTGACGTTGGGGGGGGAGGCCAGCCCAGCCCGCCAAGGCGCTCGCTTGCAGGAGGAAAGAAACTTCTATCCTTCGTCTCTCTTTTTCCTTCTTCCTTTTTTTTTTTCCTTTTTTTTTTTTTTTGTAAAAAAAAAAATAAAGAAAATAAAAAAGAAAACGTCGGACTCTTTGGCTTTAAGTAAGAAATCGTTAAAAAAGGATAAAAAAAAAAGAAAAACGAACAAAAAAAAAGAGAAAAATCCAAAAAACAGACGACGCCAAGTCAAGCCCGCGTGACGGACGCTCACCTGTAACTACCTTGCTAGTTAGCCAAGAACAGACCAGACTCACCTCTGCTCCAAAGGAAATCCAAAACCAAGGAAGATCCAAACGTCTCTCCACTGCCAAAGTTCGTTTCGTTCCGTTGTCGCTTCCTTCCCCTCCCCGCAAGGATGGACGGATGTGCCCCCGGGGCTTTAAAGAGTTTCTATTCAAATAAAGCAAAAAAAAAAAAAAAAAAAAGGTGGGTTTTTTTTTTTTTTAAATTTTATTTTTAAAAAGCCCCCGTGGCATGGGAGGGGGAGACGGTGGCTGAGAATCGCCCGGGTGGGCGCAGCCGGAGCCGGCACATCTCTACCTCTGCCCGCCGCCACCCTGGACAAAAGAGAATTTAAAAAAAAAGAAGAGATAAAAAGACAGATTTTGGTTTTTTTCTCCCTTCCCGAAGCCGTCGAGGGGTCGCCTGCGGCCGGATTCGCCCCAGCCCCTCGCTGCCGGGCTGCTCCCACACCCTGCATCGGATTTATTTTGCAAGGATTTTGAAGAGGGGAAAAAAAAAAAAAAGAAAGGAAAGCGAGCACCACCTCCTTCTTGGCCGAGGAGGCAGCCAAGGACGTTGTCGATTATTTTCTGTTTCTTGCATCGTTGTACAAAGCGCGGAGGACGGGAGTGCAATACGGAAAGTCCCCCGGCTCCGAGGAGGGAAGCCCCCGCGCTTCGCGGGGCAGGAGTGCTGTACGCTAATGTGAATGTAAATAGTGTTTTGCAGAGGTCCAAAAAAAAAAAAAGAAAAAGAATGATGACAATAGTGACGATAAATAAGAGACATTTGCCAAATAAAAGATCAGAACCGGCGGGGGGGCGAGGCTGGCTGGAGGCAAACAGAAGTCGTGTGCTCGATAGGAGCTGTAGTTTTTCCGCATTTGCAAAAAAAAAAAAAACCCAAACCATCGTGTGTGTTTGTCTGTAGGGGAGGAGGAGGAAGAGGAGGGAAGGGCTCCCGGCCAGGTCGGTTGTGTTGCCGGTCACCCAGGGCTGCCTCCTGCCACGGCCGTGCCGCAGCAGAGCTCGGTGCACGGGGCGCTCCCGAGGTGACGTTACCGTCCCCGTGCCACCGGCACCGAGCCCTGCTGCAGGTTTCTGTGCACCCCGAGACCTTGGTGCGTCCCTCTGGGAGTTTGCTGTGCACCCCAAGGTCTCAGTGCATCCCCCCCTGGGCAACCTGTGCACCCTGATGTCTTGGTGCATCACCCCAGGGAGGGGTTTTCTGTGCACCCTGAGACCTTGGTGCATCCTCCTGGGAGTTTTCTGTGCACCCCGAGATCTCAGTGCATCCCCCTGGGAGTTTTCTGTGCACCCCGAGATCTCAGTGCATCCCCCTGGGAGTTTTCTGTGCACCCCGAGATCTCAGTGCATCCCCCTGGGAGTTTTCTGTGCACCCCGAGATCTCAGTGCATCCCTCCAGGGGGCTTCTGTGCACCCCAAGGTCTCAGTGCATCCTCCCAGGGGGCTTCTGTGCACCCCAAGGTCTCGGTGCATCCTCCCAGGGGGCTTCTGTGCACCCCAAGGTCTCGGTGCATCCTCCCAGGGGGCTTCTGTGCACCCCAAGGTCTCGGTGCATCCCTCCAGGAGGTTTCTGTGCCCCCCGAGGCTGGAGTTGTGTCGGGTGCCCCTCGACTGACTGTTCACTTTATTTATGGTGTGACATATGTAATATTGTCTATTTTTCTTATGTTTCCTGAGAAGAGGTAATATATAAGAGTATTGCAGATGCACCTGCTGCGGGGCCGCCTGCTCTCCTGGGTGTCTGTCCCGTCCCTGCCCTTCCAGTCGCGTGTGTCCCTGCGTGTCCCCGCGTGTGCCCCCGGCCCTGCTCCGCACCGGGGCTCTGCCTCTCTACCTCCGCCTCGCCGGGAAACCACTGACGAGAGCATTTCCTTGGAGTCTGCTCTCGTTTCCACTCCCTTCTGTTTTGCTCTTTTTTTTAAAAAGATTTTTTTTTCTTCTTTTTTTTTTTTTTTTTTTTATAATAAGAATGAAAATACCCTACAGAACCTTGCATTGAAACCAAAAGCCGAGGGAGGGAGGGGACGGCGCGGCACTAGCAGACGTCCAAACCAGAACGACAGCTTTAAAGTGTAATATTTCCCAAAAAGAAAAAAAAAAATAGATTAATGAGTGACGCGGGGAGGATGGCAGTGGCAATGTGGCTGTGGGGCCGGGGAGGCACTGGCCGGATCAGCAGTGGGGGATTCCACGGGGTTTTGCTCCAAGCTGGTGTTGGGGTGTGCAGCAGGGGGCAGGGGACCTGTGCCGTGCCCACGCCCTGTCCTTTGGTGGCTTTGTGGCATCTAGGAGGTGGCAGATCGATGCAGCCTGGCTGAGAGTAGGGACAACACCGTGTTGGGGTGCTGGGGTGGCCTGGCACAGTGCTCTGCCAGATTGGGGCTCCATGGCCACCCGTAGCTCCCCTTCTGGGGATTTCTCCCTCACACTGTGGCTGGGGGACGGTGTTGGTGGCATGGGGACAGTTCTGGGTGCTGGGTGCTGGCTGGCAGCACCAGGCTGGAGGAGGTGGCAGGAGAGACGAGGCTCTCCTCCGGCACCAAACGGCACCAGGGTCCTGTCTCTGGCAGGTGAGGGTCATTCCATTTCCATCCTTGCCCTCTCAACCCGAAATCCCAGTTGAAACCAAAGTGCAGCATCCCGGCGAGGCTGGGCACCCCCGAGTGGGGCTCCCACACCTGCCTGGGCTTTGCTCCATCACTGCCAGGGTCCCTCGCAACCCTCCTGCAGACCCTCCTCGTCCTCCTCCTCCGGGGTTTTTCAGGTCCCCCCTTCTCCTCGGGATGCTCCTTTAGGTCCCAGTGGATTTGAGGTCGGGGACACGATGCCACCTCGTTCCCAGGTCCCAGGCACTGTGCTGGGGTGTCCTCACCGTGGTGGCAGCCCTGGGGGCTCCACCGATGCCACCAAACGCCGCAGTCCCGACAGGGAGGTGTCGTGCCGCCGTCTCCCCTCGCTCACGGCTGCGTGGGCAGCACCAGTTCCCTGGTCCCACGTGGGGTTGAGCCCTGTCCTTGTCACCCTGCCAGCCCTGTGGACGTGGGGGGAACACGGGGGTCCCCAGGGGACTGGAAACCAGAGCCTTCCCCCAACCAGGGCCGGGTGGGCACGGTGACAGCCTGCCCTGCCCCGCTGCATGGGTTTTGGGGGGCCAGCCCAGAGAGATGACGTGGTAGGACTTTCCTTCGGCATGCTGTCCCCCCCCTTGCTGTTCCCCGCTTTCTCTAAGTGTACTGTATGTTTGACCTGTGAAAGATGTAAACTTTATGATTCAGGTTATGTCTGTTCTTAACTCTGTATCTGTGTAATAAAGACAATTTAATATCAGCTGGAGGTTCCAGAGCCTGGGCTTGTGCTGGGTGCCCTCACCCCTCATCTCCCAGCAGCACCTTGCACCCTGTCCTCCAAACCCTCTGGGGGGTTCATTTTAGCCCTTTAGGGTGGATTGCTGCCCCATGTCCCACCCTGAGGAGTGGTGTCCATGTGGAGGGGGATTCAGGGTTGTCCCTAAAGAATGTAAAGGGATCTCCCCTCCTGCTGTACATGCTGCACCCTCTCGGGGTGCCTCACTACTCCCCGTGTGCTGGGGTGCTGGCTGCTGCCCCAGCACCACCAGTGGGGTCGCTGGGCAAAGAGAGTCAGGGTGGAGTCCCCAAACTCGGGAGGAGGGCTCTCTCTTTGGCCAAGCGTGTCACCCCCGGAGCACACACGTGTCCGCCGTCTCCAGCGGGGCTCGAACCAGAGTCCTCGGCATCCCAGCTGGGCAGGGCCGCCTCCTCCTCCACCTGCCAGCAGGGGGCGGAGCCTGGCGGGGCGCCCTCCCCTGATTGGCCGCTGATGTCTGAAATCGGCGCGCCGGCGCCAAGAGCGCACGTGGTGGCGGGAGATCTGCACGTGGCGCAGCTCAGCTGGTCCCGCCTGCTCCGCGCAAGCAGCGCAGCATGTTCAGCGGCCGGGTGAGGTGGGTCCGGGCCGGGGAACCGGGGCAGCGGCGTGGGCACCGGGCTGGGGCTGAGGCTGAGGCTCCCCTGGGCTGCAGTGGGGTCAGCTTCCTGTTTGTGAGTGGGAGTTTTTTCCTCTGAGGGCTCAAAACAGGAGGCTGGGGCTGGAAGGGTGCAGGTTTGTGTTTATTTGCACGAGGTAAGGCTCCTTGTTGCTCCCTCTGTACACCCTGGGAGCTCTGCTTGTTCTTGGCTCCCTTTCCCTGCCAGTATGCTGTGATGCTTACACCCGTGGTGTGGTTTTTTTTCAATCATGGGAAGCTGCTTCCAGGTCCCCTCTGGAAGTAGCTCAGTATAAACCGGAGACCTTTCAGTAGCCCTGACTCCTGCAGTCCTTGCTGCAAGCCTGCCTGCAGCACTGAGGGCAAACTGCTGTGGCAGCACCTGCTCATCTGTCTGCTGGAAGCACCCTTCAAGCCTTTGCCTGACTGGTGTTCTGCTGTAGGTGCTATCTTAAATGGCCCTTTCATTGTTAAATGGCTTTTTGCTCCTGTTCTCGCCCAGTCCTCTCTTCCTGGACACTTCAGGCATCTGGTGGCAGGACCCATCATCCATGGCAGCAGCGGAGGAGTCCTGGGACGCTGCAGAAATGGCAGCTCTGCGGAAGGCTGCAGATGATGACTTGGACCTGAACCGTCTGGAAGGGGACAGCGCAGAGGAGCTGGCTGTGCCAGACCCAGTGAGTGCCTAGCCGAGTGTGGAATCAGTTTTCCTTGTTTCTCTAAAGAAATGGGATACTTTCTACACCTCTCTTCAAGTGCTTCCAAAAATTTAAGAATAATCTTGGGCCCCTGATGTTAAAATCCCAGGGCTGACAAGCTCTAAATTGAGTTGTCGCTCTCCTGCTGCTTAGGTTTCACTGTTGAGATATGTCTGGCTGAGTGAGAGTAAATGACTCCTGTTCATCACCAGTTCCTTCCAGCAGCTCTGATGCTTCTGAGACACCTCTGCTGCAGCACATGCTATTTCACAAGCAAGCACAGAAAAAGGAAATATTTACTTGTTTTGGGGTCTTTTTTTTTTTTATTGCATTCAGCTTTGTCCCACTGCTGGTGGAGGTGCACGCTGTGCAGCGCTGTAATCTCCTGGCCCAGGGTGGGGGTGTCCCTGCTCAGAGTCCTGCTCACACAAGTCTTGGTTTGGCTTTCAGGAGCTGGAGGCCATCAAAGCCAAAGTGCGAGAGATGGAGAAAGAGGATGAGAGGCTGAAGGAGTTGCAGCTGGAAGCCGAGAGCCGCCTCATTATGAGCTCAGAGTCAGGTATGGGCTGTCCCTGGGTGCTGCTCTCCTCTCACAGGATACCTCTGGGGCACAGGGTGGCAACTGGAGCCTGAACATGTGGCTCTGCCTTTTGTGGCAGCCTGGGACTGGACACGAGGTGGGAAAGAGATCAGGCATGGCATGGTGCTAGTGCAGGTTCTGCCTACTCTTACCTCCTACTTGTGCAGGCCAAGATTCAGTGCATCAGTTAAATTTCAGTTACATGATTGAGTTTAGCACCACCTGCACCAGTGGGGCAGTCACTCTGTGGATTTGGTGGTTTGTTTTTTGTTGTTTTGAGGGTTTTTTTTGTGAAGAGAGAGAGGGGACAAAGGGATGGAGGAGGTGGCAGCTCTGTGGGGATTTGGGTATGCCCAAACGTGACCAGGGACCTGAGGAGCTTTGCAGTGTGTCAGCTTGGTGGTGGCCATGCTAGGAGCAGACCTGCATGGACAGATCTCCCTCTGGTAGAGGGCTCCTGTGATTCCATCCGGCACGACCCCTTGTCTCTGCAGGTCTCTTCCCAAAGACAACTGAGGAGAAGATAGAGGTTGACCAGCGATCCATCTATGTGGGCAATGTAAGTGGGAGACCCCAGAGCCCACCTTGTTGCTCCTTGCCCAGCTGGACGTATGTCTGAGATCCCTAGCATGGGGGCCCATCTGTCATCTTCTCCCAAAAAGCTGGCTGTACCATCCCAAATGCTTCTCCTCTGCCCAGCCCAGATTAGGAATGTGTCTCAGCACCTGCCCACAATCCCCAGCCACTTACAGATCATCTGTTGCAACTGTCAGCTCCCCAAAATACCCCAGTGGAAGCTGTGAGTTGTGTGGTGCTGCTTGTATCCCTCAAGCTGGGGGAGCTGTCTCTTGGATTTGGGTTTCCAGGTTGAAGCATTCAGTTGGAAGGGTCTCCTGAAGCTCAGGAGGTGGTGAAGCTCTGGTGGGGAGGTGTGAGTGAGGTCAGCCTTTGTTCCCTGCAGTGGTGTGTGAATGCAGACCCACAAATTGGGGATGGAGGGTCTGGCTGGTGGTGCTGGAGAGGCCAGGACTGTCTTTGCAGGTGGATTATGGGGGCACGGCAGAAGAGCTGGAGTCTCACTTCAACAGCTGTGGGCAGATCAACAGAGTGACCATCCTCTGTGACAAGTTCTCGGGGCATCCTAAAGGGTCAGTACTGGGGTTGGGGTCTTGAGGGTGCTGCCCCATGCTCCTCAGCCTTTGGGATCAGTGGGGTGTCCCTTGGGCTCTGCTCACCGTGTCCCCTTGCAGGTACGCCTACATTGAGTTTGAGGAGAAGAGCTCTGTGAAGGCTGCAGTGGAGCTGGACGAGAGCATGTTCAGAGGCCGCGTCATTAAAGTAAGAGTCAGATGAGGCCCTGGGGGGCTGCATCCATCCCTCCCAGCTCACACACGTGGGGCTGTGCCAAACCCTGGTGCTGGCGGAGCCAGCTGAGCCCACCCCTGGCCTTCCAGGTGCTGCCCAAGAGGACCAACATGCCAGGCATCAGCACCACTGACCGCGGAGGCTACCGGGGCCGCTTCCACACCCGGGGAGGGCTGGCCCAGCGAGGAGGCTACTATGGAGGGCAGCACCCCAGGGTGCGAGGGAGGACGTACAGGTGAGTGGCGGAGCAGGGGCTTTTCTTGTGTATTTGCGTCAAGACTTCTGTGGAGCAAGGTGTCACCAGGATGGGGCTAGTTGCCCCTTGCTCTGGCTGTGCTCAGCTTCTTGGCTTTACACCTCTCGCCCTGTCCCTGCAGAGTTTTGAGGGCATGGGCATTGCACTTCCAGCCTGATCTATGCCAGACCTGCACCTGGCTTTGGGGCTCCCTTGTGTTTTAGGGGGTTCAGCCTAGGTTAACTGGGGCAGAAGGGTGAATCCCAGCTCTTGGAGGGGCGAAGGAGCAGGCAGTTGCTTTTTGTCACAGCTGACATCTCAGCTGAGCAATGCCCTAGTGCTTTAGGGAGCTGTTTTTGTTCTTATCTAGGGGTCGGGCAAGGCTGCTGCCTTGGTATTTTCCGTACTAGAAAGGACTGGATTGCCCTGGTGCTGCCAATGAGACTGAAATGAGGAGATGGGATTGGAGAGATTTAAAAATATGCCTACCCATGCCAAAAAAGATTAATTTTAAAAATGCCATCTGCTTGACCGTGAGGATTACTGATGAGGCAGCCATGTGCTGGGCTGAGGGAGGGAAGACTGGATCTGCTCCACCCTTGCATCGGCCGGATCCCTGCCAGCGTCCCAGGAGGGGCTCACCTTGGCTTTCCTCAGGCATCGCGTTTCCCTCAAGAATGATCTCATTCCAGAGAACACCCTGTCCTGGGAAGAGCTCTCCCAGACCGTTGGTCTCATCCTCATCCCATAGAAAAAGGGTTTGGTTTGGCTTCCAGGCAGCCAAATGCCCTCCACCCCGCCGTGAGGGCAGACCAGCCCGCTCTGCGTTTGGAGCACCCTCAGCTTTGCCAGAAGTTTCCGCAAGAGCTGGATGCTGCTTTCTCTCGCCTGTAAGAAGATGCTGAAGACCTTGCCAAAGACTGGTTTTCATCTCTAAATCCTCTTGGGTTGCTGCTTTAGATCTGTCTGCTGGGGAGTTTTTCCTTCAGCAGCCTTGTGGATTTCTGACCTTGCTTTTAGGGACAGGATGGAGCCTACTGGGTCTGGTTTTTAACTCGCTGCTCCTGTTGTACATTTAAGAGAGGGGAAAAAAACATCCCTTGCTGTTTCTCTGGAAGCCTCTGTATCTCTGCAGTGGTTAAACAAGACCTGGGTGTCACAAAACCCTTCCCCACCCTTACCCCCTCCTCCTTTTATTCTGAAGCTACAGGGATCAAACTCATCGTTTTACTTGATTTCTAGCAGTAGCAGTATTGCAGAATCATTTCCACTGCTGCCAGTTCGGTCTGATCTGCCACTTCTGTCACCATTCCTGCTCCAGATCCCTGTTTGGGGATGGTGAGAGCCCAGTTGAACTGGAGGGGTCAGGCCCGGAGCGCTCCATGGGACCTGGTACCAGGGAACAAACACTGCCCGGCACTTCCCCTTCCTGCCGATCTTGTGCTTACGAGCTCTTGAACTGCTCATTTTTAAAGGTAAAAAAAGCTTTATGTTAAAAGAGGCAGGCTGAGAATGCCAGGAGACTGTGTTACTGTGTGAACTTCTGCGTTGACATCAGTTTTATTATGTAATTCTCACGCTAATCTTTCAGGATGCTTGGGTAGGATTCCTCTAACCCAGATGCAACAGATGCAACTACTCCTAAAGCAGCTTTTCAGGGCTCGGGGCATTGCCAGGCTAAAAATCCCACTGATATATATATATTTTTTTTTTTCCTTAAGATATCAAGATATTTTTGTTTTAAAGCTTGAGGCCTGAACTCTTCACGTTGTGTTGATTTTGCATGTTGCCCAGTGTGGACTGTGCTGCTTGATCCAAGCTCCTCTTAGGCTTAGATTGTAGAACTGATTGGGTTTTTTAGGGCTTTAAACTTCCCATGTAGTAGTAGCTTTGTAAATTGAGACTTGCTTTTTAACGAGAACGAGTTTGGCATGTTTGGATTGTCTTGTGGAAGAGGAAACGCTGAGCTCTTGTCTCTGTGAGTGAAGAGAGTGAAGACTTTTACGTGAAAATGTTTTGAAATAGCAGCGTGCGGCCATGCCTTGTTTAGATGGTGGGAGAGGTTTGAATGCTTCCATCTCCCGCTATTTGCCAGGTTGTTTTTGATTAAATGTATTTAAGTTCTGTTTGAGAAGGTGTTGTAAGTGTTACTTATTTTTAAAATAAATGATCCTGCTGTGTGAACTTCATCTGTAGTGAGACTGTGCTGGCTGTGAGCTCATGCTCTACACTGACCTGGCTTTCTCCAGGCTCCTTGTATCCTTTGGAACGGCGCAGTGATTTCTTTCATTATTATTTTACACTGTTTTATGTATTTTTTTAAGTGAGTAGGTGCTTGAAGCACAGAAGTCTGCCTGTGGGGCAGGAAAGACTTGGAGTAGTGTGCCTGCCTGCTGAACTTGCCTTGTGTAGTGCAAGTGAGCAAGAAGCTGGGATGCTTTTCTAGGCTAGTCTGTATTTTTTTTTCTATATAAATACCGGTTATTGATTTTCATAGTCTTTAATTAGAGCAGCAGGGAGCTGCAGGGTAGGAGGAGATGCTAACAGAGATTAGTTTGGGTTGAGTCAGGCAGCAGTGTGAGCCTGATGTCTTAAATCTGTTGGTGGGGGCTTATGCTGGCTGTGCTACCTGTGCTCCCTGACCTGGGTTAGAAATAGCTGCAAAGTGTGCCCGGCCTGCCTGAACGAGGTGCAAAGTGATCACAGCAAGTATTGTCACACGTGAGTCACCCAAAGCTCTTTCCCCAGTGAGGCGAGTGCAGGGCTCCAAGTTCAAGGTGGCGCTTGGAGAGCAGCAAGAAACCTGGAGCCTTCAGCCAACTCGCAGAGTTTTCTTCTTTCCAAGAAATAACAGAGTAAGTAGAAATCTGAGTGCTCCCAGCTAAGGAAAAACAGGACAAGGAGTCTGAGCATGATTAAGTGCTGCTTGTGCTGCTCCTGTCTGAATGACCAGTCCTGAGCCAGAGCAAGGGGGCTGGCAAAGAGCAAGAGGACTGCTCTTGCTGCTCCTGCTTCAGAGGAAGTGCTCCGAGTCCCCAGTGCTCCCCAGGAGGAGCAGTGTTGTGCTCCTGTGCACCTCAGCTGACTGAAATTTAGGGTGACCCTAATGATCTCTCTTGCTCTCTCTTGTGCAGCTGTGCTTGAATTGCTGACCTACCCGAAGGAAGAACTAGCTCTCAGGTGGCAGCTTCTCTGCAATGCTCAAGTTTGCCAAGAGGAGAAACGCGTGCAAACCTTGCAGGCATCCAGTTTATTTTACACAGAATAAATTTAAAATGTTCCACAGAATTAAGATGCTATATACATTGCTGTCGGCACACTCCTGTACACGGGGAATGTTCTCAAGGCTGAGATGAGAAGGGGCAGGGTTTTCAGCACACCTGCATCATCATGGAGTTCACCATATTATCAAAAGCCCTAGAGAAAGGAAATGAACGCAGACTGTTGAAGGAAGCAGCTCGTTCTGCACTGCAGATCTCTCGTAACAAAACCCATGCCTAACGAGCTGGTTTTCCCTAAGCTGAAGCTGGTTTTACTCTTTAGTATGCTTGCTTGAGCAAATCCTGAGTTTTAATTGAAGGACACGTCTGCCTGCCTCAGCAAGCTGTAAAAGAAGTTGCTCTTGCCTGAGCAACAGAAACTCCCAAAGTTATTAGAAGTCCCAGTGAGATCATAGGTGAGAAAGGGGCAGCAGTGGCTCTCACATGTGAGGAATTACAGTGAAAGCCCAGCTCTCCTTACCCAAGGATAAGCCCTGGACAAGTGCAGTTGTTCTCTCTTTAACCTGCCCTGCTTACCTACGTTTCTTTTCATGTTTACCTATGAAACATGCAAATTTTTCCCCACTAAATTAATTCTTCTTGACTTGATGTTTCTAACACCAGTTCTGAGGTGGGAGTGAGAGTTCAGAGTAACTTCTCGGGAGACTATCAGTCTTCTGTTACCCTGTCATGGCCCAAAGAGAACAGAGCTGTTCTCCGTTTAGGCAGCTGGTGCACAGGCACAGCTGAACTGGCCAAACCTGGGGGGTTATGCTCTTGGTCCTGCTGCAGCTCAGGTGCAGCCCAAGTTCCAGAAAGATGACAAAAAGATTAGTACGGCCAACCCCCTCACCTGGAATGGATACGGTCGCCCGGGTTATAAAAAGGGTTACACATTATGTCCGTGTATGAATTATGCAGTTTCCGGAACATCTGAAAAGGGATTGCAGTTTAGTTATTTGTTTCTTTTCTTTTTTTTTTTTTTTTTAACTTAATTGCTTCTCAGCACTTTACGAATAAGCAGAAGTAGGAAAAACACCGACGTAGCGAGTTGCGCTCCGATTCCCGGCACTTACGCTGCGGATCTCGTTGTCCCGGAGCGCCGTGTTCGAAGAATCCACCACCATGACAAACTTCACCTTCGAATTTGTCACGTAGCCGTATCTGTGCAGCTGTTAAGGCAAGTGCCTCTGACACACCAGAGCCTGGCCAAGCAAAACGAGGCTAGAACACGCTCACAGGAAACAAGCTGAGAGGAAACACAATGTCCTTGCTGTGCCCAGCAGGTAACCAGGGCTAGAGGAGGTAAGCAAGACACCAGATTGTGAGAAATCTATCCCCCATCTACCTGACTGCTGCCTCTATAACTCAAGCTCACTCCTTTTGGTGAGGGGTTCTTCCTTCTTAGGAACCATTTTAATGATGCAGCCACCTTGTTTAGTCTCGTTTAGGAGACTGCAGAGACCTGGAGATCTTCTAACATCAGCCAGTGTGACTGATGTGAGACTTCATCAGTTTATGGAAACCCAAAAATCGGGTCTGCTGGTAACTTCCTTCTGTGGGATTGGGAGAAAAAGCCAAAGAAGGTTCAAAAGGGCAACTTTGTGACTTAAAAACATCAGTTGTGGCCGTGGAGTATGAATTTTAAAGAAATCAGACCACACACCTGGGATTTAGGTACTTGATCAGAGATACCTTCCTACTCTATTTTCTGCTGATGTCTCCAACATGTCATGGAGTAGGAAGAGAGGTTTCCCACATGGAGCCCCTCGCAAGACGGAGCCTATAAATACGTAACGGCAGGGCAAAAGGCTTTAGAAAGATACACTTTGTAGTCTTCAGTGGGGTAGAGGAGGCCCAGGTACAGTTCCCTCTGATCTACGAGAGCCTTGCCCATCGCAGAGATCTTTTCATCCACCACGTCGAGGGAAGTGTGTACAGTGTAGTGGAACTTCAGCTCATTTTCCGTCGGAACGCTCCGGATGTAGAGGGGATAGTTCTGAGGAGGAGAACAAATTACGCTAACTAGGACTGGCCACTGTGCTGCCTAAGTGACAGCTGATGCCACAACAATGCTTTCACCCTTTCTGCTGTCAGAAGCTATTTTAACCGTTTCACGTTCAGAGCTGTCACGGCACGGCCCCCCTCTCCCCACCTTTACACCCTGCAGCGCCTGCACAGCACATCTGTCTCCATACACCAGCAGCAGGGGAATCATCTGCACGAGGCTCAGGTTCCTCCACTGCCTGACCTGCCCCTTTGCCCCAGCAGAGCCTGTCCCCAGCTCCTTCTGAGGAAACCCCCTCCCCTCTCCCAGCAGCACGACACCCCCACGCTGTCACCATGCTCACTGTCCCAGCAATCCACACCCTGGTCTCAGCCTGCTTCAACTTCCAGCATCTGCCCCACTCCCCTCAGTCCCACCCCATAACCTCACCTGACTGGCCCCACCGCCCCAGCCCTGCTCCCCTCCTTGCTCCTGTTCAGGCCCCAAAGCCTGAGGCCCAGACCTTCTCCCCTCACCCCTTCTCAGGCCCTATAACCCACCTGACCCTGCTGCCCCACCCAGACCCCACAGTGCCACTTGACCCCCCTGCCTCCCTCAGACCCTACAACCTGAGAGCCAGCCCCTCTCCCCTCAGGATCTACAGCTCCACCTTACACCTCGGGCCCCACAGCCTGAAACCCAGCCCCACTCCCCCCAGGCCCCACAAACTGAGACCCAGCCCCTCTCTCCTCAGACCCCAGAGCTCCATCTGACCCCTCAGCTCCCACTCCCCGAGGCCCAGCCCCACTCCCCTCAGCTCCACCTGACCCCCCTGTCCCCCTCAGGCCCTAGGACCCCCCACCTCTGCTCCACCTGACTCCCCTGTTCCCCTCAGGCACCACGACCCCCCCCCTTTGCTCCACCTGACCCCCCTGTCCCCCTCAAGCCCCACAGACTGAGGCCCAGCCCCTCTCCCCTCAGCTCCACCTGACTCCCCTGTTCCCCTCAGGCACCATGACCCCCCCCTTTGCTCCACCTGACCCCTTCGTCCCCCTCAAGCCCCATAGATTGAGGCCCAGCCCCACTCCCCTCAGCTCCACCTGACCCCCCTGTCCCCCTCAGGCCCCACAGACTGAGGCCCAGCCCCTCTCCCCTCAGCTCCACCTGACTCCCCTGTTCCCCTCAGGCACCACGACCCCCCCCTTTGCTCCACCTGACCCCCCTGTCCCCCTCAAGCCCCACAGACTGAGGCCCAGCCCCTCTCCCCTCAGCTCCACCTGACTCCCCTGTTCCCCTCAGGCACCATGACCCCCCCTTTGCTCCACCTGACCCCTTCGTCCCCCTCAAGCCCCATAGATTGAGGCCCAGCCCCACTCCCCTCAGCTCCACCTGACCCCCCTGTCCCCCTCAAGCCCCACAGACTGAGGCCCAGCCCCTCTCCCCTCAGCTCCACCTGACTCCCCTGTTCCCCTCAGGCACCATGACCCCCCCCTTTGCTCCACCTGACCCCCCTGTCCCCCTCAGGCCCCACAGACTGAGGCCCAGCCCCTCTCCCCTCAGCTCCACCTGACTCCCCTGTTCCCCTCAGGCCCCATGACCCCCCCCCGCCATGCTCCACCTGACCCCCCTGTCCCCCTCAGGCCCCACAGATAGAGGCCCAGCCCCACTCCTCTCAGCTCCACCTGACCCCCCCTGTCCCCCTCAGGCCCCATGACCCCCCTCTCAGCTCCACCTGACCCCCCTGTCCCCCTCAGGCCCCACAGACTGAGGCCCAGCCCCTCTCCCCTCAGGCCCCACAACCCGAGGCCCACCCTCGCTCCCCCCCACCTCCCCCTCAGGCCCCGCACCCTGAGGCGCAACCCCGCTGCCCCCAAGCCCCACATCTCCACCTGACTCCTCCCCCGCCACCGCCGCCCCGTGTCCCCCCCTGAGCCCCGGCCCCTCAGCTCCCGCCCCACCTCCTTGGCGATCACGGCAACGCACACCGCCATCTTGGCCCCGCCTCCGCCCTCAGGCCCCGCCCCCTCCCGCCCGTCACGTGGGGCGTGCGGCGGTCACGTGGGACGGCGGCGGCGGGCGCGCGGGGCGGCGGTTGCCATGGCGAGGGCGGCGGCGGCGGCGGCGGCGCTGGTGCCGCTGTGGCTGTGCTGGGCCCTGGGCCCCGCCGCGGCCGCCGCGCCCCCCAACATCCTCCTCCTGCTCATGGACGACGTGAGTGGGGCCGGGGGAGGAGGGTGTTTGGAGGGCGGGGGGGGGTTTGGTCGCTGGGGAGGGGGAACGTTTGTAAGAAGTGTCCCCAGAGCGGGTTTCCTGGGGAGGGGTCGGTGTGGGTGAGGGAAATCTGGGCTCTGCTCTCTGCAGCGGCCTTCAGGGTGTTCTGAAACGGCGAGCTCCTCATGGTACCAAAAAAATAAAAAAAGAAGGGTTGTTGTGAAAAATTAGCTTCCCTTCTAGTGACCCGTGAGGGGTTAGGGCTCGGGCTGGCTGCTGAAGGACTGAGGGACGCTCTCGAACCCTTCTCGCTCCCTGAAGGGAAAGGGAATGAGGCAGAGAGACTTTAGGATGGGAAATGGCAACTAGAATAGCTTTAATGAAATAGTTATGGCACTAAAAAGGAAATAATGAAAATAATGGAAATACGGACAAAGATATACAAAATTAATATCAAATCTGGCTCCCCTCGCCCAGCAGCGATCCCCACGGGTGCTGCAGAGCCGGCGGCACCAGGGGAGGCCCAGGCTGAGCAGCAGAGGGGAACCGGCACAGGAGCTGGATTTTAGGGAACTCAGGGTCAGGATCAAAGGTGGACGATCGGATGGAGCGCTCCTCAGACACTGGCCATTGAAGAAGAGACCTTAACCCCCATGATCCTTCAGATTTATACTAAACATTACGCTTATGGAATAGAATACTCATCTGTTCCTCACTGGAGGTGCAACATTTTACTTCTTTGCAACCTCTTTTACTTCCCAGCACCCCCGACACGTTACACAAGATCCAGCAGTGACCTTGGTCACTACAGGAGCGAGTATAAGCAAGAGCTTTTCTGCATACCAGACCTTGGTAGTGGCTGTAAACGTCAGGTGTTAGCAGTGATGACAGTAGACACTGTCTGCAAAAACACGGTTATCTTCAGAAAGCACAGCCTCTTAGAAGAGACTGAGCTGAAAAGTAAAATCGCTGAGTAGAATTGATTCTGTTTAGCTTAAATCAGGACAGGCTCCGTAGGGTGCTTGTTACGGAGTGTGGGAAGGGGCTTGTCGTTGGGGTGAGAGCGGGGTCCTCATGGTGAGGCAGCGTCCTGGGGCTCCTGCGGTGGCTGCTCGGCTGGGTTTGAGCGCCAGCGTCTTGCGGGTAGGACCGCTGTTAAAAAATGTTCTGCCTGTGGGAAATTCTGGGAAATTTGTTTGGCCCGAGCATCAGAGATGCCGCGGCGAAGGTCCCTGAGCTCGCAGGAGCATCGTGGCCTGTGGGCTGGGTCCGAAGCTGTACTGGTGCTGAGGCAGAACCCTTTAAATAGAGTTTTCATCAAGTTGGCTGCCCGTGACCTTTTCCTGCGAATTGCTCTTTTTCTGGACGTCCTCCTCAGTGCACATCAAGGGCCAGGTTTGGGCTTGGCAAGACTTGTGTTTCGAGAGGGTGCCTTGAGCATTTATCTGCTTCTTAGTGCTCCCTAGAGCTGTCTCGCTGACTCCCGCGGAGCAGACCTCTCCCTGACGTGCACAATCCCTGCTAAGGTCTCAGTTTCCAGGTTCACACATCATCCCTTCCAGGCGACGTGGCCTCTGTGTTTGGCCAGTTGCAACACCCGTTCCCGTTGCCGGTGGGGCGGCAGCGCCTGCGGGGCAGCACGTGAGCAGGGTCTGTACCATGATTCATGGTCAGGGGTCCTCAGCACAGTGATTCAGGCGCAGCTCATCGTCTGGAGAAGCAGGAACGTTTGAATAAGTTTGTAAGTGTTTACGCTGAAAGCTGTTGTTCTCTGTTGCTTTCTTGCTCCGGCCCTTTCCAGTTTTTGTGTAAAAAGTGGTGTGAACAAACCTCTTGTTATTGCTTGTGTGTGGCTGTCCTGCTGAGAGCAAATGAGACTTTGCAGATCTGTGAGGTCAAGCCTTTTGGAATTGGTGCTTACATACACACCTTATCTAGAAATCATAGAATCATAGAGTGTTCGGAGTTGGAAGGGACCTCTAGACATCATCTAGTCCAGCCCTCTGCCAGAGCAGGGTCACCCAGGGCAGCCCCACAGGAACGCGTCCAGGCGGGTTGGAAAGTCTCCAGAGCAGGAGACTCCACACCCTCTCTGGGCAGCCTGGGCCAGGGCTCCGGCACCCGCACAGCCAAGGAGTTTCTCCTCATGCTGAGGCAGAACCTCCTCTGTTCTAGCTTACACCCATTAATCCTTTTCCTGTTACTGGGCACCACCAAAAAGAGACTGGCACCTTCCTTGACACCCAACCCTCAGATATTCATACACATTAATAAGTTCCCCTCTCAGCCGTCTCTTTCCAGGACTAAACAGCCCCAGTTCTCTCAGTCTCTCTTCACAGCAGAGATGTTCAAGTGCCTTGATCACCCTCGTAGCTCTCCCTTGGACTCTCCCCAGTAGCTCCCTGTCTCTCTTGAATTGGGGAGCCCAAAACTAGACACAGGATTCCCGGTGTGGTCTCCCCAGGGCAGAGCAGAGGGGCAGGAGAACCTCCCCAGCCCTGCTGGACACACTTAACGCCCCCCAGGACCCCACTGGCCCTCATGGCCACAAGGGCCTGTTGCTGTCCCAGGGACAACTCACTGCCCACTGGGACTCCAAGGGCTTTCTCCTTGGGGCTGCTTTCCAGCAGGACATCCCCTAATCTGTGCTGGTGCCTGGTGTTTTTCCTCCCCAGATGCAGGACTCTACACTTGTCCTTAGTGAACTTTATGAGGTGCACCTTCACCCAGCTCTGCAGCCTGGCCAGGTCTCGTTGGGTGGCAGCACAGCCTGCCTGGGTGTCAGCCGCCCCCCCGGTTTCATATCATCAGCGAACTTGCTCAGAGTGCCCTCTATCCCCTCATCCAGGTCGTTGATGAAGATATTGAACAAAACTGGCCCCAGTACTGATCCCTGGGGAACACCACAGGCCTCCAACTTGACTCTGTGTCACTGATCACAACCCTCTGAACTGTTGTTGTTGAACCAGTTAACAATCCACCTCCAGTCTGATCATCTGTCCCACATTCCTTGAGTTTTCCTACAACCATGTTGTGGGGGACAGTATCAAAAGCCTTACCTATCTCATCTTATCTATCAGTCCATTCATAACAACCGAGCAATTAACTCCACAGCCCTTGGCAAAGGATTCCATGGGCTGGCAAATGTTGCAAAAACGGATGTCTTGGTGATTGTCAAACCTCAGTGGAATCATTCTGAAGTTAAGGCTTGGTTTTGTAGCCTACAAAAATAATTGTGGCGATACCTTCTAAAACCAGCACCAGATACAGTGGTAGTAGCACTGAATAAGGTGCGTCTGTAAGTGTAGGCAAAGAAGCTCTCAATACATTTCAGGAAATATTTAGAAACTCAAACTTGCCAAACTTGCCAAACAAGAAGAACCTAACCCCACTGATTTTTGTTCTGTGAACTGGGTAGGGGGGGTGGGGAAAGGCAGTAAATCATTGAAGAGCAGAAGTAATCACAGGTTTGTTTCCAACTAAAAGTCTTTCCAGTTTTGCACCCTCCAGTGGTCTTCACCACGTGGGTAAGGAAATCTGTTCATTCCCAGCGTGTTCAGGTTGCTGCCGTCTCCCTGGTTTGCTGCTTTTCTGATATTTTCATTATGACTTTCAGGTGTGTTTGGGAAAAGCTGGTGAGGAGGGTGGGTGTGTGACTCCAAGGGTGAGCAAACTCTTGTCACGAGTTTGGCTCTGTCCTGCCGATTCAACACAACTGTTGTTTTCGTAGCGTTCCTCCAGTCCTGTACAAGATAGTTCCCTCGTAAGCCTAGTTTTTCTCTCGGGTTGAGCCTCTGGCAGTCCATCTCAATTGTCCATTCAGGAATATTTCCCTTCGAGCTGGCATTTGTAATTTTCGAGGTGAAAGCTCTTTGGGACAGTGATTATCCTGCTCTTTCTAGAGCAGGTCCTGGCACAAGACATGCTGAGGCACAGATCCTGACCGGAGCCTTTGTGAGCTGCTAATTTATTTAATATGCTCTTCATTAAAAGTACAGCTCTGTGGTCTTTTTCCTTTGATCCTTCAATAATTTTTGTGACTCTGTGAATCAGAGCAACGTGATATTCTTTTGTTTTTCTTTCCTCCTTGACGAGAAACACACTGAAGAATCAAGAACCTGGGGGTGATGCCGCCGAATCCGTTTTAATTCCACATCTGAGTGTGAGGTGGTGCCTCTTAATTGCTCCTCGCTCAAACCTCAACAGCCGGCTCTGCAGCTCTCCCAGCGGTTTTCTTTTCCAAACTGCGCCGCTGCAGTGTAAATGTTAGACTCTCAAATGGGACCAGACAGATGGTTTTCAAAAGATCTCGATACATTACGCCCTCTGTATCAGTTGCTCACCTGATACACACCCGTATTAAAGGCAGCTATTGCCTTTTTTTCAAAGCATAATATAATCTTTAGCAACTGTGGTGCCTAATTGCTCGTTAACTTGTTCCCTTCTAGAACCTTCTGTTTCAAGTTTGTGTTGTTACCAGTAATGGTTTTCAGCGCTGATCGTAGACAACGCGACAGTAATTTTACGGTTCTCCTGGCGTGTGACCTCTCTGAATTAGGAGGAGGACTTGGGGTGAAACCGCTGTCTTGCAAATAAGAGGAGCGACTTGTGATGCCTCTGGCAGGTTTCTCTCCAGAGCTTACTTTTAAAATAAAGCCATTTCTCTCTTCTCCTGCTGCACGGCTTTTGAGTTTAGACCTTTTCCTTGCATTTCTAGTTCTGTGTACGCGCACGGATAGACAGGTAGGTGCAGCAGGCTGAGACGGAGCTTGGGGCTTGGTGGTCCAACACAAAGACTTGTAACCGTGGGCTGAAGGGTCAGACTTTGCAGCTCTACAACACTGAGCATTCCACGTGTAACTTCCTTTTCCTCCCTGCTATGCACACGCGTGCTGGTCTTCAGGCACTTGAGTAAGAGTGGAGGTGTTGGGGTTTGTTCTCAGTTCTGCCACAAGTATTTTAATGCCCGTTAGCAAGTCATTTCAGCTCACGCGCGCCTCGGTTTCCCGTTCACCAGTGAGAAGTATAATAGCTCCCCGCTTCACAGGGTTGGGGATCATTTTTATCACGTTTGCGACGCGTTCCCTACGTAGGGAGAGGAGCACTATAGCAATTTAGAAATAGAGACAGTAAAAATGTTATGTGGACCCAGAAGCATTGTCGTTGCGGAAAAGTACTTGTACATCTTCTGGTGTGTTCTTTTTACAGATGGGGTGGGGTGATCTGGGAGCTTTCGGAGAGCCGTCTAAAGAAACCCCTAACTTAGACCAGATGGCTGCAGAAGGGATGCTTCTCCTGGATTTTTATACTGCCAACCCCCTCTGTTCTCCGTGTAAGTAAACTTGAGTTTTAAACTAGCGCGTAAGCGTGCCGCCTTCTGAGAAGATTGGGCCATTTGCCAGCATCCGACATGAACGAGCAACCAAACCAGTGATTACCCTCAGGGCAGAGTTTGGATTTGGTGCTTTGATCTTGCACTTTGCTCCCTTTTTATTTATGTTTTCATTGGAAAACCTGCAGTCTTCACTTCATACAAAGCACTGTTGCAGTGATCAAATCAGTCCAGCTAAAGGATTTTCTACAACATTACGGTTTAGTGTTCTAGCCTCAGCCATTGCATTTGTTTAATCTTTCGTATTTTGGGATAAACAGACAGAGCAGTGTCTAAATTGTTGCTGAACACAGCTTGTACATAGTTTGCTTCCTCTGGCTTTGCTGAGACTTTCATGCAATGAATGGCGGCAGGTTGCATCCTGTTTTTCACCCTGGCGGCTTGCAAGATTCTTGGGGAGGGAACAAGAGATAAAAGAAACGTTTGGGTCTGGGAGACACAGATATTTCTATACTTATTGCATTTTCTGTGGGGTGGAGTTTGGGGTTTTTTTCCCTTTCTTCTTTTTTCCTCAAGTTTGACTGGCAGCTGAGAACTGAAACACAAATGAAGAACGGGGGATTTTATTTAGGATGTGATTCGTCGGTGCGCTGCTGCTGAAAAGGCATTTAAAAGACGCTGAAACCCTGCTAAGGCTAGTGGTGGTACTGCACTGCATTTAAACGTTTCCTGCAGGCAGGACCTGACTTTTATTGTCAGAGCTGGACAGCTCTTTCTTCACTATTACATGACTTTTATTCAGGCGAGCTTGAAGACTTCGCCGTAAGCATGTAGTCAGTTTGTGTTACCATTTCCTCTTACATATATACGTCAAGTGTTCTGTTCGGAATTACTGAGACAGGAGGGCTGTTACGTTATTGCAAGTAATGACTCTTTGGCAGTGGGTAATTTCATAGAGGGGCCAAATTTCTGTCGGGTTTGTCTTGGAGTAACTCAGTGGTGTCGTGTCAGGACCTGCCTGTGCCCGTGGCTCATTGGAGAGGGGAGTTGCGTGTTTTAACGTTGAGCTGGCTGTGGCAAAAGGACGCTGAAATGCTTCGGTCAGCGTGCTGTCCTCAGCCTTAATATGATAATTGTAATATTAGGTAGAGAATGCATGGAAAATAAACGAGTTTTTGTTGTTTGCAGCAAGGGCAGCGCTGTTGACGGGCCGTCTCCCAGTGAGGAATGGTTTTTACACCACGAACGCGCATGCCAGAAACGGTATGGGCTTCGTTCCCGAGATTCGCCTTCCTCTCCTCGTTTCCCTCTGCGCGTTGCGGGAAGTTTTGCCTTGAACAAAGGCTTGGCTCAATGATCTTCCCCTATGGATCTTCCAGAGTGGCACGAAACAGATTACCATGTTAACCGCTGGTAATAAGCATGAAATTTATTGCTTCCTCCTCATCAAGCAGAAAACCTCCTCGAATGAGGAGGTGTAAACAAGGCTGGTTGATCCATTTGCTTCTGCTGGCTGCGAAGTGTTTCCTCTGGGCAGCCTAATTGGTGTCTGGTGAAAGAAAATCACACGGGGTGTACGTTAACACCCGGAGTAAGGCTGCTCACAGTTTTACTCAGCAGCCACTTCTCTCACCACTTCAGCCTTGGCAGTTTGATAGCACTGCTGTGCCTGTGGTGCTTCCAGGGAAGATTACCAGTTCGTAGGGTTGCTTTGAGTTCCTGTCACTGGTTCCAGCGTGGCAGATGCCATGTGCTTGGGCAGGAATCAGCAGCTACGTACTGATTCACGCTGCGTATCGACAAGCACGCTTGGCTATCTCCTTCCTGACCAGAGTTGCACCGTTACATTCACAGGGGCCAGAGAATTGCAAACTGAGAGACGGAACGTTTCATTCAGCCCTCAGAGTGCAGATGAGTTTATCGATCACTGATTCAGGAAAAAAATGCCTTCATTTTAGAAAACATAAAGCAAATTTGCAAGAGGAAAGACAACTCCTAAAGCACTTGCTTTCTTTATGACCCCTTCTTGCCCCTTTCAAGCATCTTGCCTTCATTCTGCAATGGCAGCCCCCTGTATTTTTGGCTGCGATGTGGGAGTGGGTGGAGACGGCCCTTTCTTTGATCTCTCTGAATCAATTTGTTCTCTACATCTCGTGGCCTGGGATATTGCTGGGGCTTCAAACTAATTGCTATTTCTGATCCAGTAACGATGCTTCTAATGACAGGTGGCTGTGAGCTGTCTGCTCTAACATTTGTGAGAGATGCAAAGATTTTTTCTGTTTGTTTTACGCAGCATACACGCCACAGGATATAGTAGGAGGAATCCAAGAGTCTGAGTTGCTGCTTCCAGAGCTGCTAAAGAAAGCTGGCTACATCAGTAAGATCATTGGCAAATGGTAAGTTTTTAAGATCTCTTGCTTTGAAATTTCAGTATGCGTGCGTGTGTATTGTGGAAGAGCAGCAGAAAGACCAGATCTGCCGGCAGAAAAACAACCTGTTTTGAAGCTCGCGCATCTGACTTTTGAAATCTGTGGTGGATCTTCCCTCCTGCTGTGATGAATTTCTGAATTGAGTGTTACCGTTACAAGTACATTCGTGGATCTTCATACAAGGAATTGAAGGGGGTTTTATGTATACAGATGTATATTTATAAACCTTTCAGCTCTTTGGGCTTTCATCCACGGGTCACACCACTTAATTTAATCAAAAAACACCGAGATGTTCTGTTGGAACTTGCCTTGAGCACCCACATGCTTTTTGTCTTCATCCCTTGCTATATGTTGGGCTTTTGTGTTAATGGAGTAGACTAAATCATGAAAGCTTCTTTTTGGTAGAAGAGTGCGGTATAGAATTAGAGATGTGAACATCTCTGGGGCCACAGTGAGGATTGTTCATCGAGAGTAGAACGTCGTGGTGTGTAGGAGTAGGCTTGATCAGGGTAGTTGGCACCAGGTGTTGAACAAATCTGATCTCCTTCTATGTCAGGGTGACCCGCTGGTTGGATGAAGGAAAGGTTGTGAATGTTGTCTACCTTGACTTTAGTGAGGTATTCGACACGTTTGCCCATAGCATTCTCCCAGAGAAACTGACTGCTCTTGGCTTGGATGGGCATGCGCTTCGCTGGGTGAAAAACTGGTTGGATGGCTGAGTCCAAAGAGTTGTGGTCAACGGAGTTAAATCCAGTTGGTGGCCGGTCACGAGTGGTATCCCCCAGGGCTCAGTACTGGGCCCACTCCTGTTTAACATCTTCATCAGTGATCTGGATGAGGGGACAGAGTGCACCCTTAGTAAGTTTGCAAACAGCACCAAGCTGGGTGAAAGCGTCGATCTGCTGGAGGGTAGGGAGGCTCTACAGAGGGATCTGGACAGGCTGGATCACTGGGCCAAGGCCAATCACAGGAGTTTCAGTAAGCCCAAATGCTGAGTCCTGCGCTTCGGCAACAACAACCCCCGGCAGCGCTACAGGCTTGGGGAGGAGTGGCTGGAGAGCTGCCAGGCAGAGAGGGACCTGGGCGTGTGGAACCAGGTGGCCAAGAAGGCCAACGGCATCCTGGCCTCGATCAGGAATGGTGTGGCCAGCAGGAGCAGGGAGGCGATCATGCCCCTGCGCTCAGCTTTGGTGAGGACACACCTGGAGTACTGTGTCCAGTTTTGGGCCCCTCACTGCAAGAGGGACACTGAGGTGCTGGAGAGGGTACAGAGGTGGCTGCCAAGCTGGGAAAGGGCTTAGAACACAAGTCGTGTGAGGAAAGGCTGAGGGATCTGGGGCTGTTCAGCCTGGAGAAGAGGAGGCTGAGGGGAGATCTCATCGCTCTCTACTACTACTTGAAAGGAGGTTGTAGCAAGGCGAAAGTTGGTCTTTTCTCCCTAGTGTTGAGTGACAGGACAAGGGGAAATGGCCTTAAGTTGTTCCAGGGGAGGTTCAGGTTGGGTATTAGGAAGAATTTCTTTACTGAGAAGGTTGTCAGGCATCGGAACAGGCTGCCCAGAGAGGGGGTTGAGTCGCCATCCCTGGAGGGGTTTAAGAGAAGGGCGGATGTTGTGCTGAAGGACATGGGTTAGTGGCGTTGATAGGGCTGGGAAAAGGTTGGACTCGCTGATCTTGAAGGTCTCTTCCAGCCAAAACTGTTCTATGATTCTACGATTCTATGAAAAGACCTATACCCTGTGAATATTGTCCTTTGACTTTATGGGCTTTCACAGAAGTACAGTATAATCTTTGTAGAGGATACAGGAGGACTTCTAAGAACAGTGTTTTGCGATGTCTGCAACGAATCAGAAGGGAAGAGCCCGAAATACATTTGGATCAAACCATCACAGTGGAGTGCAATGGTTGAAACTGGTGCATTTGTAACATTCAGATTTCAAATGTGCTTGTAGGTTATAACGGAATCCCATGGGGTCTGGGGATTTCTGAACAGTTGCTTCACAGTTTGGAACAGTGCTGTAATAAATAAATGCGTAAATACCTACTTCAAAACCTCTGCAGACACCAGAGGAGTACTGCTTGGGTAACAGAGTAATTGTTAATGAAGAGTCTTCGGACAGGAGCGGTGTCAGGGGGATACTGTTTAAGAAAGTAATGGGATACAATTTATTTGGCAGTTCCGTTAACAAGTTAGAGAAGAGCGAGTCTGAGTTGTGGTCGAATTCACCGGTGCTGCTGCAAATTGGCGAGAAAACAAACTAACCTAAGACGGTGAATTATTTATTACCTCGAATCCAAACAGCAGAGTGGCCGTGAAGAACCGGATCAGTGGGCTGAATGCAATAAGATGCAGCTCAGTGCTAATAAATGTAAATTCATACACCCAGGGGAAAAAAAAAAGAAATAAACAATGCAAATACAGATTGGTTCCAGGCAGTTATTTGGAAAACGGCGAATCTGGAAGGGCCTGCAACTGCTGGCAAGAAGAGACTAAATCCAAATGTGCGGCGTGCTGTCGTCGGGCACCCAAGGACTGTTGTCCTGGACAGGACTAGAGAACGACGCTGCGCAGCAACAGTCTCTAATTTTTGTGCACGCCCCTTGCTTTCTAGAAATGTGTAAAGAAATGCACGGGACGGTAGTTCAATTGGAATCTCATCCTAGCCATGCATGGAATTTTAAGAGATTTTTAAATTTCCCAGGCAAATTTCATATCCTTGCAACATCCTTTCTAAGAACTTTTCAGGGTGTCCTGATGACAGTGAATTTATGTGTTTAATTATATGTTTGCAAGTCAAGTATTTTCCGTGACCGTGTTGCATTTCACTAAATATCTGTCTTTTTTTTGGTGTGTGTTGTGAGAGGGAGAGAATAATCTGCATCTCAGTAATTGTTCAATACCTTTTGCAAGTCTCTTCTGTAAATTCTCGAAGGACTTTCTTAGAATAAAATATTTTTTCACTCCCATGTTGTAGAAACAGCCAGGAATAGCTTTGTGTTATCATGTATATAAATGAGGAAAGGGTAGAATCCTGCAGGTCAGACTTGCAGTTTTAATTACATGGCTGAGAGGTGATCATAGGTGGAATGATGATCGTTTTCTGCTATAACTCATTTTGGAGTAGCTCAGAATAACACCGTGGGCCGTTTTTACTTCAGGTGATGTATTTCATGCCCCTTAAGTTCAGAAAGTGTGCAGAGGATGGCGGCACAAAACAGACAGGTTGCAGCTGCAGGCTTGTGAGTGGAAGCTGGGATGCTTAAATAAACGTTTGACTACAAAGATCTTCTTTAGAGACTGGAAGAGGATGGACATTCTCTCTCTTCCAGATAGTATAAATGAAGAAAAAATAGAATTTGCAGTATGAGAGCTGGAGATTAGAGAGGAACTTCGTCTCGAAGTTAAGAACGGAGAATTTTCAAGCGGTGTAGTAGAATGGAGCTGTCATCAGGAGCAGCTAAACGTGTTTTATGCTCACGTGTGCACGTAAAGAACTCATCCTCATTTACACTCGGGTCTCTCGGTACCATTTTGGCAGCATGAATACTCCGTAAAGGAAGTGCAGAAGTAATGGTATATTTCCTGAGCTTTGCCTCACATTTTTACAGCTTAGTGGTATAAAAGTGACTTCTTGTAGATCAGAATCCTCCAGTAAAACCTTATGTGTGACTTTGCAGTGGCTTTGGGCAGTGTAGTCCCTCAGTACAGACCATCGGGACAGCGTGAGAGGAGACACCAATGGAAGGGAATAATGGAAACCCAAGGTTGGACAGTAGACTAAAATGGGATATATGTAAGCACTGGAGTGAGTCTGCATGGCTGCGTTTGCCCCAAGTATGAGAAAGAGCAAGTCAGTGCTCTGCAGTCATTTATTTGATTAAAATGCTTGGAGTTTTTCTTCTTAGGCAAAGGTTGTTTTCTTGCATGCCGTTCTGATGAGATATTTTTTTTTTTATTTGCTTCTTTGCAGTAGAATTTCAGCTCATCTGTTTCTTTTGTTCCGAGGCATCTGGGTCACAGGCCCCAGTTCCACCCGCTGAAGCACGGGTTTGATGAATGGTTTGGATCCCCCAACTGCCATTTTGGACCTTTTGATAACAGAGCGCTCCCCAATATCCCTGTGTACAGGGACTGGGAAATGATTGGCAGGTAATTCAGCTGCTCACCCGGTAACGCTCTTTTCTTTGCTTTCCCTGCTGACATAACAGTGCTGGAAGGTAAATTCTAGCGTAGCAAACCCATTTCAGTGGAAGAGGGTTGGCAAAACCAGCAGCTGCTTCAGATTCTGAGTCACAGGCTCAGCTGGATGGGCAGCAATTTACAGGTGCTTCACCCCATGTAGAGGACTTCTCGAGCATCTCGTACCCCGTGTCTGATCTGAGATGCTTACTACAGGATAGTAAGCTTCTTACAGGGTGTCCCATAGTTCAGCAATAGATCAGTGCAGAAAAGGTGCTTGTGAAAAATCATGAAACATGTGAACAGCTCTTCTGGGTCAGGCCCATTTAATTCATCACACTCTGTGATGAGCACTGGTGGTGGATGCTTATAGAAAACAAATATGTGGAGAGGTCCCTCTCTTGTATGGCTGTCCACTTTCCTAAACTGAAGCTTGTGTCCAGATGTTTCGTAGCCACCGACTTGACTTCTATGAGCTAGTCTTGTCTCTTTTCTAAACCCATTCGTATTTCTGGACTCTCCAACATCCCGTGCCAGGACCTCATCACTGGCTTTGCCCTAGGACTTTCAAACAGGACTTTCCCTCTCCTCTGGTGGTGGCCAACATCCAGGCTCACAAGGGCTTGGGCGGCGGTTTCTGTCGGAACTAAGACAGACTGAAGGGAAAGCCTTGTAGGAGAATGCACAAAGTGGGCAGAAACAGGAGGGTACAGATTAACCAGCAAGAGGTACAGGAATTTGACATCTGGGAGAGGAAGCAAGGGTAGCCCTTCTGGGGGAAAAAAGACGTTTTGAAGGCAATGCTGGCAGCGAAGGCTACTCGAGTGCTGTCACCTGGGCAGTGCCTGTTGCTTCTCAGCTGTGATGGTGGCACTCTGACTTTTCCAGTTAAAGCTGGGACAATACAGACCTACTTCTACGGTATTGATGCCCCTCAGAGACTAGGCGTGGTAGCTGACTACCAAGCTTTATTTTAAACTCCTAAACCATCTTTTGTGAGGAGTCCCGTCCTCCTCATCTCTACCTTACCATCTAAATTTAAAGTCGAAGCTCGTTAGATATGAAACTAGATGCTTGATTCTGAGCATTAATAAAGGTCTGAGGACAAAGGCCAACCTCTACGTTCCGTGTGGAGCACCGAGGGGTGGGACTGCTCGGGACTGCCTCCTTCCCAGAGATGTTTGCTTGTCCCTCCGTGCCCTAAAGGCTTCCTGTGGTGATTTCACTCTGCTGTTTCTCTTGCAAGCTGGTTCTACTCTGTACTGAAAGACCTCTTTATTCCTTCTCTTCCTGTTTGTAATAACCTTTTGTTTGTTTGTGTAACACCATCCCGTGCTCCAGGCCTGCGGTCTGTGCCGTTCCTGTCTGTTCGCTTTTGAGTTGGGTGGCATCTTACTCCACTTGCTGTTGTTCTCCTGAGAACCATCCCCTGCCTTTCTTCTTGCTTAATTGGTGTCTAAAGAGATTTCTAATGTCACATTTTCAAAGAAGCCCAAGTTCTGATTCCAGGCTTGCTCTATCTCACTGGAAGTGACTGTGTACTTCTCAAAACACTGCTCGCATTTCAAACAGCTCTCTCTTGAAGGAAGAGTGACATGAGACCTTTAAGGTCTAATAGCTTAACAGGGAAAGGTTGGTGGCTCAGGCTTGTCCAGAACTTGCAGTTTGTTATTAATTTGGATCTGGCTGTTTCACTGCTTTTTCCCCATAAGAAAAAATATGATAATATTTTTTTTAATATCTGAAGAGAGTTTGCTGAGTAGCAGCTGTGACCCGTTCGTCATCTACTTACGCCACAAGTAGTAGGGGGGGAAAAAAAAGCTTTTTTATGTTGTATATTCCTTAGAATTGATTTTCATTTTCCTCCCTGATTCGTTTTTTTCTTAAGATATTACGAAGATTTCAAAATCGATCTGAAGACGGGTGAAGCCAACTTGACTCAGATCTACCTGCAGGTACTGTCTATTTTCATGCCGGTTTCTGAGCCGCAGCGACTCGATGCTTCTTTTTCTGGAGAGATTTAGGTGGTGGCGGATGATTCCGTTCAATTCTTTTTTTATTGTTGTTTACAGGAAGCTCTCGATTTTATTAGCAAGCAGCAGGCCAGCCAGCAGCCATTCTTTTTATACTGGGCGATAGATGCTACCCACGCTCCTGTTTATGCCTCCAAACAGTTCCTGGGCACTAGTCAGAGAGGACTGTAAGTCTCGGCTTTGGGGTTTTCTTGATTAATGCCTCACGCTGTCGAAACAACAAAAAACCTGAGCAATATTTATTAGATCCACGTACGCAGGTTATTTCTCAAAAGTGTAGATCTGTGCTGAAATGTGTTAGTTAGGGAAAGAGCCTGCTTGGGTTGTTCTTTAATAATTTTGCTGTAATCTGAAATGGAGAGCATGTGACTAAAACGAGGGAGAAGGGGGGACTCTAAGCTCCTTTGCCAGTTGTGTGAGTAATGAAGTGCTGTACGCGGCACAGACGATTTTTTGGAAGGCTTCTGTACGGTTAGTGCCTGTTTTAAAAGCCTATAAATCAGACCAGCAAGTAGAAAAGCGTGCAGGAAAAACGCAATTTGCAGGATGCAAAGAGCTCTGTGGATCTCGTGAGCCTCGCTTTTGAGAGGGCGGCTTCAAACCAGCATCCGTGAGCAAAACTATGTTATGGCGAAGTGGTTTTACCTACACCGGAGAATTTTACAGCTAAATTTGTACCAGTTGCTGGTCTCTGTCCGAGAGTGGCTTACAGCCAAACAAATTCTGACTCTTAATACCCAAGTCACGTTGTTCTCTGCAGGTAGAAGATGTGGATTTTAACGGTGATGGTGGAAAACTTTATTACAGTACCTGCTGGGTAGGAGAAGTATTTCTGTAGCCCGGGTATAAATTACGTCCCCTAAAAGCGTTGTGGCTGGTTGCAGCGCGTTCTGCTGTTTGACACGCTTCCTCTTCTGCTGCCTTTATAATGGTTTGCATCTACTTGTGCCTCAGGTACGGGGATGCTGTGCGAGAAATCGACGACAGCGTTGGAAAAATCCTCAGCCACCTTCGGAAGCTGGGCATCAGCGAGAACACTTTTGTGTTTTTCACCTCTGATAATGGGGCTGCTCTCATTTCAGCTCCTAAACAAGGTGAGCCTTGAAAAAACCTGCACTGGGATTGTGAAATCAAGGCTTAAATCTCTATGGTTGGTGGAGAAAAACACCTGTACCTGGGTTTTTCTGTTGTGTGGTTAGGAGAAGCCTTAAAATGCAGTGCGTTTATGTTTAGAGTTGGCTTATATTCATTATTTCTGGTCACTCTTGGGGGAGGTGGCCTTGGCTAAATAGACTTTTGGGCCTAACCCAGTGTGACTGTTCACCTGCATGCCTTTCCACTTTGTGCTCCGCTATTGGGGGAGAGGGGGGATTATTTTTAATTTGTTTAGGACCAGGCACAACGTAACTGAGCAGGGCGTTTACTCTCCGTCTGCCAAATGCATATTTGAGCTTTATTAGTAATTACAGAGAGTTTGAGAGTCCCTCCTTCTTCAGCTCTCGTCAAAAATATCAAGAAGAAAAAGTATTTTTGTTTTTTTCACAAGTTGCCTTGTGTTTAAATGATTGTTTCTCTCGGAGTCTTTGCAGATTGATTTTATAACCCCCTCTCTTCTGTGTGGAGGCAGGCTGTCTCGTGGTTATTGCACCACAGACCAGGGAGTATCCTGAGTTCTGGTTTCAGCTGAACCACTATGTTTGACTTTGCGTGACCTGGAATCAGTCACGAGACCTCCCTCTTTGTTCCTCAGCAAGCTTGAGCTACAAGGTTGGGTTAAAAACCCAGACATTCCTGCAAAGCTCTTGCTGTCTCAGAGAGTGAATATTCAGGGAATGCATGGTTATTTTTCTCACAGTTGCTTCTGCATCTGATACTGCTCTGGTACTTTAAATGGATTATGAAAAAAATACTATTCCTCCTTGAAAGCGTCATATTGCTTTTGGTTACAAGCAGCAGTTAACATCCTGGAAGGGAAGGAGAATGCCAGTAAAGTATTTTCTGTTTCTTAGGGGGTTGGTTGGTTGGGTTTTTTCCTTTGTTGGGTTGATAGCAAGTTGTGTTTAAATGTCACTCTCTCCTTGTGCTGAGGAGACACTCCTGAAATTTCATCAGAAGGGAATATTAAAAACAACAACCCACAAACCACAACAAACAAAGAGACCAACCAGCTCTGGACATGTGATTTGAAGAAGCATTCATGCAGAAGTGAAAGTTCATTTAAAACCAGCCTCAAAGTTTCCTGGCTGACAGTGTCCCTTTGAAATATGCTTTTTAAAATATTTTTTTATGGCTTCTTTCCTGTCTCTCTAGGAGGAAGCAATGGTCCTTTTCTGTGTGGCAAACAAACCACCTTTGAGGGTGGCATGAGAGAGCCAGCTATTGCTTGGTGGCCTGGACATATACCTGCAGGAGGGGTGAGTACCCGCTTTGAACAACTCTGGTCGCTCTGGAAGTGACGTGACCTGAACAGAGTGGTTCTTGCTGGGTTTCAGGGAGCTTTGCATCAGACTTTGAACGTGCCCGATGCGTCAGTTCAACGTGTCTAAACGAGGAGCTGAGCGCTGCCCCTGGAGAACAACGCTGCTCTTGTTCATTAGTGCAAATTTGCATCTGGACCCTCTGCGATCGACACTTCTGGAAGCACTGAGCTGTCCAGTCTGTCTTCCTGCTCTGTTTAAACCCTCTGCTCTTTTGGACCGTGGTACTTTTAGTGGGTTACGTGGTTGAACAAATCGGAGAGTGAAGGCTAACGTGCGGCCGGGTCTAGAGCAGGAGGGTGCTGCCCACATGTGCTCTCTGTGCCCTGAAGCATCAAATGATTTGACCCTCACGGCTCTTGCTTTGCTCTTTGACAAAAGTTCCGCTCGGGGACGTCTAGATACCAGGCTGCTGCTCTTTCCTGCCTGTACACAAATTCACATAGGATCGGTTTGAAATAATCCTCCAGTGGCACTGCCAGCCTCTCTTGTCCCAGTTCTCATCAAAGAAGGATGCAATCAATTCTTCTGCAGGCAGGGTTCACGGTAAATAATACAGATACCCTCCCCTTTGCGAGCATCTCTCATCCCTGAAGAAAGTGATGCTTCATTAACCGGGCACTGTGCTTAAGCCTGCAAACTGTTCATAAATAAAACATTTTTCGAGGTTGCCTTCCTTTTCGGCGGTTTAATTGAGTCAGGTTAATGATAATTTATCATTTACATTTAGGAGGAAGCCCTCAGATAGCTTAGGTCTGCCGCTGAGAGCAGGAGGGTAGTTCAGTTTCATCGTTTTTAGAGTTCACAAAACCTACTAGGGATGTTTTATTATTTTTTTAATTGGAAACGAAAACAGTCTTTTTGTTTAAATTTAAACATTTCCATAAAGCCTTTACGAGCCAAGTACAACAGCCTTGGGCTAGCACACGAGAACATGAAGCTGAAGCGGACTGTTTTGTTTTCCCGTGTCCAAACTAAATAATGTGCTAAAAGTAAACACGCGTTATAAATGGGGACAAGTAAATACCAAATGCAGAAATTCTTTCCGTTGCAGTAACTCCAAGGATAATTAAGAACATGAGCGGAGAAATCATTGCGCCTGCTTTACGCCTGCTGCTGCCCCCCTCCCAGGTAGCCTTCTGCGTGGCGCTGGAGCTCTCGGCGGGGCAGAACGCTCCGGGCAGCCCGGTGTGGTGCATGGCTTCCCGCTTGAGGCCGCAGCTGCTGTTTGAATTCCTGCGAGAAGCTGTTCCTGTGCGGAGTTACCGCGGTTGCGTAGGTGGGCGGACTGACCGACGCCGTGCTGTCCTGAGCCCGTGCCCGCTCAGCAAGCTGGAGAGTTTGCTTAAGGCTTACCAGGGCAGGTACAAGCCCCAAAATCCCCTCCTCCACCGTTGCTGCTGTCACCCTTGGCGCATAAGTACGTGCCTAACTTGAAATCCTTCCTATCCTGGGCTCAGCTCTATGGTGCTGCCTGCTGGGTGTCTGCACGTGCAGGTGTTAACACTCCCAAACGTCCTCTTGGACTTTCCTCGGGTGCCTCGAGAAGCCTGTCCTGAACCCAGTCACCAGGATGTGCTGCCTTGCTCTGAGTTAGACCCCCAGATGACACGACCGATATGTAAATATGTGATAGCTACTTATCTGTCTTTTCTGCTTGTGTTCTTGCCACCGAGGCTCCAGCACTGGTACCCACAGCAGCGCTGACCGCAGGTGAGAGGTTTGGCATCGCTTCTGTGTAACACAGCTCACGCTACGCTGGCCTGTAGTTACTGCTTTGTAATTGCCTTTCATTGATGTAGTAAGTGAAGAGACACGTGTTTGCTATGGCATTTCGGGCTTCTTTTTCTTATCTTGCAGAGTCTTTAGCTTCAGCATCATCTTGACTGAGTTTAAACTAGTCAGCCTAAGTCCTGTGTAGCCCAAGAATCTCTAAGATGTGGAGAGAGCACTTCAAAGCCTCTCGTCGTTCTTTCTTTTCAAAAGAGTTGAAGGCCCCAAAGTCTTGGGAGCCCCGAACCAGGGCAGAAACAAGAAGCTTCTCAGGAGTGCCAAGCACAAAAACTGAAGGGTCAGCTCCTCCTTCCTGCGCTGGGCTGGCTCCCAAGGCAAAGGCTGCTCCTTTCCGGGCATGCAACGTTTTGAGGAGCATTTCAGCTGTCACAACTGCAGCCAGAAAAAAAGGACTGTGTCCCCACCGTGAGAGGGACGTGGATCTGTTGGAAGGAGCTCAGAGGAGGCCACGAAGATGATCCAGGGACTGGAGCAGCTCTGCTATGAGGACAGGCTGAGGGAGCTGGGATTGTTCAGCCTGGTCTAGCAACCTGGGCTAGTTGAGGGGCATCCCTGCCCAGGGCAGGGGGTTGGATTAGATGGTCTCTAAGGTCCCTTCCCACCCAGGCTGTTGTAGGATTGTCTGATTCTCTGGCCGGTGAAATCCAGTTAGTGGGAGGAAAGCTCATTCTGCTGGTGGGATCTGGCCGTTTCTTAATAAGCTTATAGGTACGTGGCGTGGGGTTTTTTTTGTTTCTATCAAAGGGTATGTTCATTTGCTGAAGTAAAGGAGTACCTTTTTGTTTAAACACGAGAAGTTAGGTGACAGGATTGTGAACACTTGGCCGGGTATCGATAGAGGTTGGAATTATCGGTACATTTGGCTGATTTGCAGCTTTCTGGGGGAGCGAGGGACGCCTCGGGAGCGCGTGTTGCTCTTGGCATCAACATTCCGTTAATTCTGGTCCCCCATCAGGAATATTTATTCTCCCACAAACAGCCTTTCTGCAGTTTCCTCCTCGGTTACGTTTTCCAGGTGAATTCACAACAAATCAGCATTTCAACATTCCTCACATCACATCTGCCTTCTGGAAGGATCCAGCTGGAGAGGAGGGAAAAAAAAAAAAAAAGGAAAAAAAAAAAAGCATCATATTCTGTTGGTATTTGAATCCTCCTCTTCTCTTCCCTCACCCTCCTCCCCTTCCTCTCTCGTGCCTGCTTCCTGAAGGAGAAAAGAACATATCAACCCGAAGACAGCGTCGCAACCTTTTCTTCGCTATCTCCCACGGGGTGCAAATTGAAATTGAATTAGACAGGGATATCAGGTCTGCTTGCTGTGATAACTGTAAAAGGATTTTATTTAAAAACACCCTGACATTTGTTCACCCAGTTTCAAATATTTAGCTTTTCCTCCTTTCCATTCCTGGCGGGGGCGACTTTATTAATTGTCGCCTTTGATTCAGAGTTAAAGCTTGAAAGCACTGATAACAGCAGTGGTGACTATTTCTTCTGGCGACGTGGCCCACAGCAAAAGGATTTCATTTTCTTAAAGACGTTATGTGTACACTGAGAGTTTATTAAAAAGAAGGGGGAGGAAGGAGGAGGGGGGGAAAAATCCGTTCTTACGTGCGTAATACCGGCTGTTTCTCACTGATACGAGCAATATCTGATCTCACTCTTTTTTATATATTATTTATTTTCTCTGGGCTGTTGCCCTCTCTGGATTTTTCTTTTTCTTTTCCTGAAAAAAAAACCCCACCAACCAGAAATAGGAAAGGCAACTAGAATGAAAGAGCACTGTTGACAGGAGAAAATGGTAATTTTTTTTTTTATTTTTCTCTGAAAATACTTCAAAGTTTTATACGAATATTAACCTTTTTTTTTTTTTTTTGTCCCCCCCTCCCTCCCTCCTTCTCCAGTGCGGTGCTGCAGAGCACAGATAAATCCAAGTGGCTGTGGCACGGGCATTTAATTTCCTTAAGAAGTTTTCTCTGCTTCACGGAAAAATGTTGTGTGAGACCAGGAACGTAATTGGATGATTAAAGAGAGTCATCTACATCTGGTTATGGTTAATAAGGGCCGGTACAAGAAGACCACGGTGGCCCCGCAGGATTGTCGCAACGCGTCGTATAAATTAGGTGATATTAGAGGCACGAGGCTCGGGTCACCGATTGCCTCTTGCTGCCTGTTATCAAAAGATTGAGGCGAGGGAGCGCAGTGACGACGGGGAAAAGTGACTTTCGGGTTTGCCTTAGAAGCGGTGAGAAGTCTAATTGCAAAAAAAATAAAAAAAAAACCTCTCAGGCGCCCGTTTGCCCGCCTGCTCCTGACGTAGCGGTTTTCAGCGAGCAAGGTGTGTGCCACGTCTCCTCTTTATTAGATTTCGAGCCCTGCAGGTGGTGTTCTGCTGACCCCGCAGCGCTCTTGAGGCGCGCTCGGGGTGAATTAGCCGGCGGATGAGCCTCCGAGGGGCTGAGCATCCCCGCTGAGACGCTCGGCGCCCGTAATCCCCTTTGACTTCCGAGGGAGCGCAGCGTTCCCCGCGCCAGCGGTTCTCGAAGGAGTGAACCGATGGTTTGGGGTGGGGTTTTTTTTGGGGGGGGATTTTGTCCTTTCTGAGTGCACACACGAGGAGAGCCTCTGCGAGGGGACGGCACGCAGCACCGTCCTGCAGCTAATCCCGGGGAGAGCGAGCAGCGGGGTTCCTAAAATCATTAAAGTTGGAAAAGACCTCCAAGATCCCCCCCCATCTCAGGGCTCAAATGCGTTTCCTTCCCCGCAGCCGCCTGTCGGAAGATCCCCACCCTCTTCTCCACGCGGAGAGGGGGATCTTGGTGTGTACATCTGCTTTTGGCGAGGGATTTGTGGGTTCATCTCTGTTTGGCGCTGCCTGCGAGGACGGGCTGAGCCACAGCCTCGTTCAGGCAGCGGCTGTGGGTTCAGGCTTAACCTCAGATGCCCGAGACCTTCTGCCAGACCTATTGATCTTGGTCAACTGATTCAACTGCTTTCCTGGGCAAGGATTTCCACGGTCAGGCTTCCTCTTGTGCTTAGAGCTTTGCACTTTGATTCCTTCTGAAGAGTTGTGGGAGGTGTTCTTGCATGCAGCTTTAATACTCTGAGCTCCTGCTAACACCTTTTGGTGAATGAAAGCCATTAAAATTCGGAATTACTGTAATCAAGCAATGTGATATTGTAATGTTAAACTTATAATTAGTCCCCTGCACGTTGCTTTCTCCAGATTCTTTTTTAAAAAAACCCAAACTTGTTCGTTCTTCCTTTGTGTTCACTTATTTCAGCTCAGCGTCTTAATAAAAGGCTTAGTGTCCCAGCAAAAAATAGCATTTTCCTCTTTATTTTTTTTTCTCCAGAGCCAGCTTCTCACAAGAATTCATTTATCAGGTTATCAGTTGTTGTCGTATTTAAATAATTAGTGTCAGCTTGTGGGATGGGGGTCTGTTTGTGCGTGGAAGGAGGATTCAGAGATAAAAAGTCTTTGATAGTCCCAGCATCGTAATGTTCGCGCTGACGTTCACAAGGGGCAGGATTGGGATTTCGCTCAGAAAGTGCTTCTTTACTTACAGATGTGGACTCATATCAGACGGCCGCTTATTTCTGAACAAGTGGGACAGCTGAAAAGGCTTTTTTTCCCGTGTCGCATCCTGGTGCAAAAGAGTCTTGCTCTTGGTTTGAACGTGTCTGCTTCAGTTCAGCGTGTCGCTGGCTGATTGAACGTCCCACAGCAGACAACTCGAGCGTGCCACGAGGAGGGTGGGAGCAAAGATTCGGAAAGAATCAGTCAGAACAGTCTTTTTAGGTTTTTAGAATATAAATGATTAAGACCAGAGAGATAAGGACGACTTCCAATTAAGAAGAAAAAAGGAAAAAAAAACCAAAAAAAAAAAAGGAAGGAGGGGGAAGCTTGCAGATCTCCATTGGTGCCAAAACCAGATGTTTTTCTCCCTCATTAAAATTTTTACTAAAAATATCGCAACTTTATAGTTCTTGAATTGTTGGAAATGGTTTGCAGATGAAGTCATCAGGCTCTTTCTGCTGGTATCCATCTATCCCTGTGCTTTCTGGGAACTCTCTCAGGGTATTCTGGACTCCAGAGATGACCTGCAGAGGGAACAAATCAAGGACTTTTTGGTTTAAGTGCTGAGTTTTCAACCCACAAATGACTTGAAAGGCAGTGAATTAAGTGGAACTCTGTGAAAACGCGCTCCTGTAAAGCAGATACATGGAGAGAAGGGAGAAGAAAAGAGAGGAAAATGAAAAAAAAAAATGGTCAAAATGCAAATGCTCCCTGGAAGTGGAGAATTATGGATCATCTCCTTCGCTTTATTATTTCAATAGGAGGTTCACTGGTGACTGCAGCACCGTAAAGGGAGATTTTCTCAAGAGATATTTAGCAGAGAAGGAGCTTCAGGAAGCAATCCTTGTGCTCTGGCGAAAACCAGCCTGTGTCCTCCTGCCTTTGGCTAAAGGCCTCATTTTGCAAACGCGTTTCTGTTTGATTTTTTCTTTTTTTATTTCAGGTCAGCCATCAGCTGGGCAACGTGATGGATCTCTTCACCACCAGCCTCTCCCTGGCGGGTCTGCAGGCTCCCAGCGACAGACAGATTGACGGCATCGACCTTTTACCTGCCGTCCTGCGGGGCGAGCTAATTGACAGGTTAGTTATGAGCCCAGAGCTCCGCGCGGAAGCGATGCCGAATTTGGGGTTAGATATGGTGGTTGTGGGTTTTTTTTAAATTTTCCCATCGAGTTCGGCAGAAATATTTTACAAGCCGGATCGATGCCTCCTTCGCTGCCGCTCGGTGAAGCGAGGCAGCGCCAGAGCTTTCCCCTACGTGCTAATTCTGGGGCGGAGCGCGCGGAGGTGGGATTTCCTGACGTGTGGCATGTTGCCACACAACGGAGTCTGGGGACGGATGAAAATGTCAGGGGGTTAGCAGGGATCCGTGGAACGACATATGGCAAGAGGGGGAGATAAAAGCCTGAGAGCTGGAGCCTGGGTAGGGGAGAATACATTATTTATTGCTGGAAAAAACAGCCCACCTCCTCCCAAGGTCCTGTCTCTGTGGATGTTTTTGGAATAATAGATTGGGTTAAAGACCCGGTATCTTTACGGGCACAGAGCAGCGCTGTCAGCTGCCGGGTGCAGGCGCTAAGATCTGACAGCAAATATCCTCGGGGGGTCAAGAGAGGTCTCGTAGTTGTGATTTTGACTGGGGAATTTGGCAGCCTGGGAAATCTGAATACAAACATTCTCGTCCTCTTTGAGACGGTGAGGAAACGTACGCTGGGAAAACGTATTTGACTTCTTTTCGGCGTTGGACGGAAGGCTTTGTTCCGTAAAACTCGTTTTCGGTGCCCCGTAACGCAAGAAGTGTGTGTGCAGTGTTGCCTGAGGGCTCGGCCAGTGGCTGACGTGAGGCACAGGTTCCTCAAACCCAGCCTGTCCCGTCTTTACTTCTGAAAGTTGGTAAAGCTTGTGTGTTGTTTTGAAAAAGAATTTCACTGCAGTCACCGACCCCTTGGAACTGGTGCTGCTTGTTACAATAGCAGTCACTCAAGGCTTTTTTTCCTTCTTTTTTTTTTCCTTCTTTTTTTTTTACCTTTTTTTTTCCCCCTTCTTTTTTTTTCGTCCCAGACCTGTCACAGTTTTCACAACCCCCCCAAAACTTTCCAGGGGGTGCAGCTGTTGTGTTCTTTCGAGCTTAAAAAGGCAAAAAAATGAATGAGGACGAAAGAAATTGGTAATAGCAGAATTTTGAGTGTGAGCTGTAATCCTCTCTCAAAGATGGAAAATATTATTTAAAAAATAAAAAAAAAACCCAAAAAGCTAACCCCCACACCTTCAATCCAAGGGGCACCTAGTAGCTGGTCAGATGTGGACTGTTTATGGCAAGGCGAAAGGAAGCTGGTGGCCTTTTGGGTGTATTTGTTTGGGCTTTTCTTAACGGGACGGGTTGAGATCAGGTTCAGTGCTTCGGCGAGCTCAAGCTGCCTTTATTTCTCCGGCGTTGCAGGTGTGGTGGCAAAGGAGAAAGGCTCGTTGTTTGTGCAAGGAACCTGTGGGGAGGCGAGGCTTTTAAAACAGAAGAGGTCTAAGGCCCCTCCTATCATTCAGACGTGGATATTTTAATCCTAGCTTGCATTTAGGGACTGCTTATTCCAGGTGGCATCACCGGGAGCGGGTGGGCTTTGCCAGGTGACGTCTGAAAGCTGTGTGTACCCCAGAAAAACAGCGTCACCGTCTCGCCCAGAAACTACTGGGGAGAAGAGCTGGCTTGAGTCTGGTGTCCTTGTGTGAGCACTTGCGCCAACAAATCAAACCTCTCTCTCCCGCACATGGTCCGTTTCACTAAAATTTTGCACCGTTCCCTCAAAAAAACAAGAATGTGTCACTGGGGAGGGCGAGAGGAGCGTTGCTGGGGTGCCTGGGGAGAGGGTCGTGTGTGCACAGGGGTGCAGACCAAATGCTCCGATCGAGGTGCGTCTCTCCAACGTATTTTTTAAATTGGGAAAACCTCTGGGGAAAAAAAATTGCAGTTTTCGGTGGTGTGTTTAGATACTGCAAAGGGAGATTTTTGGGCAAGACAACGGACAGGAGTTAAAAATACAACATGTCTGGCTGCCAGGTTTTTCCATATGGAGTTTTTCTGAGATGTCACCCAGCATCTGGTGTCCTCCCCGGCCACCCCGTCTGTGTGACACCAACGGTGCTTCGCTTGGTGCCGCCGTAAAGACGAGGCGAAGCGTCCCAGCAGCCTGCGAGTCCCCGGTTCTCTCGCTCTCACCCTGCTTCTGAGACATTTGGCGTTTAAATCCGCACGCTCGGTAGGAAATAACAGGGTCTGATAGTTCAAGGATTAACAATCCCTGGCAGCCGAGCTGGATAATGTTTCATTCTTGCGCCCTGCGAGCTCTCGACTTGATGAACGCTTTTAAGAAAAAAAAAAAAAATAAAAAAATAAAATGTTAATTGAAAACCTTGCAGCGGAGACTATTAGGAGGCAGCCTGTTTCTGCCTGATAGCCGAATCGGAAGTCAGACGCCGTTAAAGTGTTTGTCTCCCTTATCAGCCAGGCTGCCGCGGCGCTGCCTGCCCGGCCTGAGCGCGTTGGCGTTTCTCATGCAGCTCTGCTCTCCTCCTCAGGCCCGTGTTCTATTATCGCGGCGACGAGATGATGGCGGTGAGAGTCGGGCTTTACAAGGCTCACTACTGGACCTGGAGCAACTCCTGGGAGGAGTACGGCAAGGTAACACGGGGCACCGGCCTCTGCTTTGGTCTCATTCCTTCTCCTGGGGGGAAAGAACCCTTGGAAGCAGAGCAGAATAACCCTTTCAAGCAGAGTTTTAAATCGCAGTGCCAGCCTTTTATTCACAGCCCCTGCAAGAGCTCCCAGGTCTGCTGCAAAATCCGAGGGGACCGGTGTCACAGCACCCCTCTGCCGAAACTGGAGCCGAGCAGAGGAGAAGGAGTGAGAGCGCTGAGCTGTTGTGAGAAGCTCTCCCTTTAATCACCACTTAGTGCCCCTTAACGTTAAGCTTCTTTCCCTGCTGAGTTCGGAGCTTTCGTGTGTACCCTCACAGCGTTGGGCGTCCAATGCCGAAGTCATCGTGTGTCTCACTGTGTCTGATACGAAAGACCCGGTGCCCTGAACATCCCTGGATCAGGGATGGATACGTCGTTGGTTTTGTTTATTTTTTTTATTTGAAAGGGCAAAGGAAAGCTGTAGGAACCGCACTGGGGAAAGAACAGCAGTTGTTGAAAACGGTAGAATACGTGTTTTATCTATTATCAGCACTTTTGCGAGCCGGTATCACACTACAAGGTGTTTCACGTGTAATTTGCCAAATAGGCACAGCTTTTGTAATTTCCTGGCTGATCTTCTCACAAGCGGGTGTTAGGCACTATTATTTTTTCTTCTCGTGTATCTTTCTTGCCTCAGACTTAGGTACAGAACTCTGGGGCATGTCTTGAATGGCAGGTTCACACACGTGCCTTGCTGACTGTACTTTTGGACATGAACTAAATGCATTATGGCACAGCTCTCAGCAGTCTTGACAGCAGGCTGGTGTTGGGGAGGGAATGTTTGTATGATTATTATTTTTTTAATGTCTTCTTATTATTTTTTTTTTAACTTACGGTGGGTCCTCAAGGCATCGCAGGTGCAGAAATAAGCGCTGATGACATTTGTGGATATAAAAGTGCGTGGTTTCTTTCATTCAGATGTCCTGGGGGTAGAAGGAAACGTCTGCTCCAAGGGAGTCATTTACATTCAGGGCTGTAAATACGTGCATTTGTCTTTTTAAGACTGGAACGCTCCAGGAGTCGAAGTTTCTGTTAGTAAGAGCGAGAGTCGGCTCCAGAAATGCATCGCACGCTCTGCCTCGACGCTAATTCTTACACAGCGAAAATGAGATAATGTATTTTTCTAGGCTAGGGTGCGAATAAAACCGCGAGTAGAATCACACGTAGCCCAGCGTGGAGGTTTTTCCCCGTGTGAGAGACGCCCAGAACTTGTGTGTATGGGCTCAGAGGTGAGCTTTGCCCATGTGCCTGGAAGATAATACCACATGTGAGCAGTTGCTCTCTGTTGTAATATAAGCAGATACGCACACTTAGGTCCCGAGTTGGGAAATAAATAAGCATCTGCACTGATGTCAGCTTGTTTGTACGCATCTGAGTATGTCTGTAGCCGTGATAATGGGGGCCAGTTACTCATTTCAGAGGCTCTCCTCCTGTGAGCCGTGGCAGTCGTGCAATTAAGGAATATTTATTTCTTTCTAAGTCTTTGTTTAACTCCTGTCGGATAAAGGCGGCAGTTCTGCCCTACGTCGGAGAGACGACTGAAAAATCTGATCTCCTTCCCGCAGCTCGTATCACATGTGGTTGATGTGGGTAAAATTGGAGCGCGTTAGTGGACAGACTCGCCATTAGCAACATGCAGAGGAAGCCGGGGCTGAAATAGGTTCCAGTTCTCCCCATGCCCTCGAGCCATTAATTACAAGCCTCGCAAGTTTAAAAAATAGAGAAAGAAAGCGGAATGCAGAGCAGTTGCACAGTTCCCAATCCTGGGATTTAGGAGTTTCGAAATCTCACGATACAGTTGCCTCTTTCAGCGCCTGGCGTTCTCAGCTGTATGGATACTGGACTGCAGTTCTTAAAGGGCCAATTTGTTTGCTAATTTTATTTGAAAATCATATTTAAATACACGCGCGCGTGTGGCATTCGGAGTTCTGGCTGCTGGCAGGCTTGCTGTTCGATGAGTTGGATTTGCCATCCGAGCAGAACTTCAGCTAACGAGACCTTGCTAATTGTACGATCTTTAGCCCGGGCCCTTAACTTGGGGTGAATCCAGTGTGATGATTTATTAAACTTTCAAATGTGAAGCTCTCTTGTGTCTGCGGGTCCAAACTCAGACTTGGAATAAACAAACGTATCTGGTTGGCATGTCATCCGTTCGGAAGGGAGCTGAAGTTGGCCAGGTGTCTGCGCATTTCTGAGAGGTTTGTTTTATGGGTAGTTGAGTATCTCGTTATTTTGACAGATCCGTGGCACGTTTTAGCCAAACTTCCTTTCGCGTTCAGAATTCCCTTGTTAATCGACGGTGTGGGAAATCAGTGATACAGAAAACTCGCACTGTTTCTAATCTGCGTTTTTGTTTTGACTTTGAGATGAGATTATACCATTAAAGCAGCCAGAACCACATTTTCATGTCGATACTGGAAAATGTGAAAAGGGTGCACGTCCTGGCTTTGGTCAGGACTACCAGGTCTTTCAGGACTATCTAGAAAGAATGCGTGCAATTTTGCCCTCTAACCTGGAAAGCTATGCGTTGGAATGCGATGCAAGTTAGTTAAGTATTAAAGTAGGTATATACAAATAAAAATGCACCAGAGAGAAGCAGCTTACAGAAAGCAAAGCCGAGGAAAGCAGACCAGAGCTGTGAACGTTTCTCTCCATGTGGCGCTTGGAATATTTACGCTGGAAGGATCCCGCGCGAGCAGGACGCAGGTTTGCAGTCGTCTTGGACTCCCAGCCTCCCTGGTCTGCGTCCTTTGCTTTGGGACCTGGGATTAAAATCCCGTCATCTTTTGCAAAGATCAAGGGTGCTGTCCTGCCCTTCCTGTTTTTTGTTTGTTCATTTGGTTTTTAACCCCCGAGCATTTTCTTTCCTAGCTCGACTCCTCTCACAAACTCTCGTAGTCTTTCTCTGTGCTGTCTTTTCTGCTGGATTAACTTGATTTACTCGGGTAACTTCCATTCTTGAGTGGTTAGACTCTTGAGAGAGACTTATTCCTCAACAGGAGCAAGTGAGAATAAGCATTCTGTGGGACATTCTTCCTGTAGGTTGCGTAGGATGCTTATTTGGGTCTGTCTTTATCTGTCTTCCGTCTCTTGTTTAGATAGTTTGACGTCTCTGACATTTAAGAGATGATAAATGGGACGAAGGTAGATGAAGGGAAACTTTACTTGAAAAATATATTTTTCAAGAGTAGAGATTTTTAAATAGTTTGGTAGAGGGAGAGAAATCTTCCCCCTGCACAAGACTTGAGTCCCCGCTACTCTGGAGCTCGTGGATGTCGGCGAATAAGCTCCTCCACCATCGTTGGTCGCCTTTCTTCTTGCAGCAAAAATCAACCGTGATAAAAACAGCCACGTGTTGTGTGTTGGGGCAGAAGTAAGCACTGAGGATAAACCTGGGAAGCTCCCTCTCTTGTATGACACAAGACACAGGACTTTTACTGGAAGTCTCCTGTAAAATGCTGGTCTTGTTGCTCTCGTTGTCCATCAGCCTGTCAGTCATGCTGGTTCGTTACCAACTTTGAGTTGGATTGCAGAGCCCGTGACCAATAATGCATGCAAGCTTGGCGTCTCTGTTTTATTGCTACTGGTGCCCACGGCCATGCTGCTGGGCAGCACAGCTTCCCTTTCCTAAAATACGCTTTCTGTGCATTGTTAAGAGTGATTTTGTGAACTGGATTGAAGAGAGAGGCACATTTCGTCTTCCTTATTTGGAAGGAGAGATCTGAAAGGGGAAAAATGGATATTCTCCATGGATTTATCTAAGTAGCCAGCAAGTCCTTTAGGAATTGCCTAATTTAATGCTATGTGGAGGAAGCAGGAGTATCAGCTAGCAGGAGAAAAAAATTTCCTTCTCTCTGCCTGCCACGGCGACTGTCCAGCAGAGAGTAGTTCTTGTGCCCTCCAGGAGCAGTGATAAAAGAAGGGGAAAAAAAAACAATTAAGAAAAAAAAAACGTGGAAAATGCCCTTTGGTTCACTGGAGGGTGGCTGATAACATCAACCTTTCTGCTGGCAGCTTAGTATCTTGTTAGTAGCCCTCAGTGGTTTCTCACAAGAGCTCCTGTGTCTTTAAATGGTCGGTGGAGGTGCCTGCCAGAAGACCCCATTGTTTTAATGTAAAATGCCAACGGGGTTATTCCTGCCTCGGTGTCTCTGATTGCCCTTCTCCTCAACGCGAAGGGATCGATAAAGCCTTTTCTGCAAGGGGGGATGTGAAGTCAAGTAGAACCTCTCAAATAATGACATTTGATTGTGGTCCTCTGAGCATATGAGCTCGCCATTGATCGCTTCTGCTCGAGAGCCGCTGGAGGCTCGCCGAGCTGCCCGGCTTCTGGGGGCTCTTCCAGACAGTTAACACATTAGAAGCAATTTTTGTTCAGTGGGGTTGAAGCTTGGCAGCCGTGCTTTCAGGCATCTGGTCATTGGGAGGACCAGTTTGGGAGGTTTTCGCTGGGAATCGCCGGGGGAGTGAGAACAGCCGCGTACCCGTTCGGTGGCAAACAGCAAGAAACAGCGTTCCCGGCTTTAATGAACTGCTTTTCTTTTTCTCCTCCCGATTACTAAATACAGTTTTGCTGCTCTGGGGTTTCTTCGTGGGAGACACGACCAGAAGACAAGACCCCAGATTCGCTGTCGAAACCTGCAGCCGCTTGTCAAGTCGGAGGGATCTGGGGTAGCGCCAGGGTGAGGAATTGCCAGAGGGCTTACGTTAACACGAGTGGTGATTCCATCGCTTGGCCGGGAGCCCAAACTGGCAACCGCCTGTATTTGTCTCATGTCTATATTGACACAGCATCTGTGGTCCATTTGCTCTGGAAATTAAAGCATAAGCTGTGCAACCAATAGCTGGTAGGTCTTAGGGACGGGAAGACAGTCCAGGTCCCACGATTGCTGGGGAGAAGGTCAGGAAGACGCGTTCACTGAGAGGTTTACACAACGTGCAGGAAATCTTCGGTGGGTTTTTTTTTTTTAAAAAAAAAGGGGATTGCTGGGATCTCTCCTACAGCAAGCAGGTCCACGCAGCGGTGCAAAACACTGCCTGTGCGGGACACGGGGCGCGGGAGCTGAGCTCTTTCTGGTCACCATGTGATGCTCTTTTACAGGTTCCCTTTGGAAGGCACAGAGCTGATCTTCTGGTTACGCATTCGCGCTCTTATGATTGAGGAGAAACGCTCCCCGAGTTTGCTTTAACACGGGGTGTGACCTTTCTGCTTTGTTTGATCAGCGTCGCCTGTAAACATGCAAATTCCCTTGGACTGTGTGCAGAGTTAAATACTAGGGACGTGCTTTAACTAGCTATTGATCCCGCGCTTATTGGTATTAACAGCCTGACAGAGAAATGGTTTAAAGGAAATAACAGCGGGTGAAGTGCTGGTGGATTTGGCTTTTGTTATCCCGGTGGATCGGGCAGGCAGAGCTAGCTCTTTGCTCTTCTCTGACGTAACACAGCTTTATTTTTGGGGTGAAGCTGCCATCACATCGACGGTGCCGGGGAGCAGAAGCTGGTTCCTCGTCAGCGTAACGGGGAGAGCTTCTCCGCAGCTTTTGCTCCAGCTGAGAACCTCCCACATTTACATTTATCGTTAAAGCCTGCAGTGGTCTTGGGGTCCATGGGGCACGTTGGCAGCTCAGACTTTTACAAGGAACAACAGCAAAAAAAAAGAAAAGTTTTCGTTAACGATGAGCAAAAATGATCCAAAACGGTGCCGTGGTTTAAAACTGTCATTTAGAAGGGGGTGTCCCCTTCCTCACCAGCCTGCTTGGGGCAGGAGAGCAGAGGGGCAGCTCCTTCTCTCCCACCCGAGACATCCACGTGGGGTTTTGGCTCTGACTTAGAAAACAGAACGGGATAGACTTGGGGAGGATAAGTTAAAGATTCTTTCCTGTCAAAGGAACAGAAGACTGGGCTCCTCTAGCTGTATCTGTAGGGTGTTACTTACTCTGATGCAGGATGATGCCTGGATCAGGGGATGTAACTTTACCTCTTATTTTTCGCTCGTTTGTTGAGGAGCAGGTGGAAAAAATATTTTAAGCTCCCTCTGTAGGTTGGATATTGGCAGCCACACCGTAAGTAAAAATAACAATAGTCGATTTTATTTGTGGAACTAAATCTGAAGGGCCTTGGAAATTTAAAGGGTGGTTTCAGGCACGTTTCAAGAGAGTTATTTATCAATGTCAGAAACCGGTATGGCTGATTTTATTTTTTTTTTATTTTATTTTTCCCCCCTTTTGAAGAGGGCATTGAGTGCTTAGATTAGAAGGACCTATAGCTTGTGGCTGGTGGCATCGGGCAAGGTGTCACGGCGCTTTCTTTCCTGGGAGGCTCTGGGACGTAGCCTGGGCTGTGTTCTGCAGCCTCGGCTCGGTTTTATAAGAAACCAAAGATAAAATGTAAACAGAGCAATGTATAAATAAATACCCAGGAGACTAAAATCTTCTTTCACACGAAAGCATTTGCAGCCGAGGAGCGTCGTACCAATTAGCAGGCTCTTAATTAAATTGCTTGTTTGATTTGCATCCAAATTATAATTTGGATGTTATACAGGCTTTGATACCTTTTCATTAACTGTTCCTTTTGAGGGGAGAAAAAAAAAATAAAATCTATTTTTCACCATGGTTTTCAGAGGCCTGTGGCGTCACAAGTTGGAAAGGTCAATCATTTTTGTATCCATTTAAAGTCCATTATTGGTAGGCCACTACAACCTATCAAGCAACTCTCTTATTTTTCCAGTCAGTGATTCAGGAATCTATAGCTCTGTGCAGATAAATGGGATTTCATGGGCTTCTAAACTTCTTGCTTTATTGAAAAGCAGAATATTAACTGCTCCACTGACCAGCTGTCCATTAAAAACGCGGGATATTTTTAGAAAATTGTTTGCCAATCAAATCCTGCCAACATCTGTAGAGAGCCCTTTGCAGGCTGTTTGTTTTATAAGCAAATGCTACAGCTGCTTTCCCACCTCCATTGAAATATTCCCATTTACCTTCTCTCCATGTCTCTGTCCGTGTCTCGGGGCACTTGGGGGTATTGTCAGGAGCGCAGCGGGTCGGCCGGAATTGTAAAACCGAGCTTTAACAAGTCCATTTGGTGCTAGTCCTTGCTGCTTTGCCCTTCAGGGAAATGAGTGCTTTGCATTTTTTGCTGTTCCCGGGGTTTAAATGGGTTCTCTTCGCCCCAGGCACAGCAAGCTGGGCGAGTCCCAGTCCTTTTTCCCTTCCTATCCAGTGCCCCTACTGGGAAAATCCCAACTTCCAACCCCTGAAAATCCCAACTTCCAACCCCTGTGAAGGGAATGTCTCCAGGGTTAATACAGTTTTTCAGGCCCACTGTCATTCCTAGCTGAGCATCTCGAGACCGGCTTGCTCTGAATCAGATTGACAAAGGCACCTGTTTTTTTTAAAAGTAACTGGATTTGCTTCATTCTTCAGTGAAACATCCATCAGGTCTGATGTGAGGTGCCGGCAAGCGATGTTTTCAGGGAGGCTGACAGATGCCTGTTCCCTGCCAGGGTGATGCCACTTGCTTTGGCTCGACGTTTCCCCCGGGACCGTTGCTTTTTGGTCAGAACTGCCGAGTGATCCGGTCCTCTCTGTGTGTTTCAAAACAGCCACGAAAACCAGAGAAGGCGCTTTCCACATGTGGACTTTTTATGATTAAGCGGCGTCACCTCTTTGTCTTTCGTTCTGCCGTTTCGTTGGAATGAATATTTTATAGAGATTGCTTTTTTATAGGGCAAAAATGTAAGGCTTGCTTCAGCCTTTGTGTCAGTGCAGTGCCAGCGTTGTCACCTTGCTTTACCTCATCGGATCGGAGTCGGTTTTGCAGACTGAAGTGGACTCACGGTTTAAAATAATTCCTGGGTTTGTGGGTATATTGAAACAAGGCGCTGAGTCGTAGAATCGTAGAATGTTCGGGGTTGGAAGGGAAATCTAGAGGTCGTTCAGTCCCACCCCCCTGCCAGAGCAGGGTCACCCAGGGCAGCCCCACAGGAACGCGTCCAGGTGGGTTTGAAAGTCTCCAGAGCAGGAGACTCCACACCCTCTCTGGGCAGCCTGGGCCAGGGCTCCGGCACCCGCACAGGGAAGGAGTTTCTCCTCATGTTGAGGTGGAATTTCCCATGTACTAACTCATTGTTTCTTTTTCTATTGCTGGACACCACTGGGAAGAGATTGTCCCCTTCCTCTTGACACCCGCCCCTCAGATATTTCTATACATTAATAAAGTCCCCTGTCAACCCTCTCCTTTCAAGCCTGAACAGCCCCAGTTCTCTCAGTCTCTCTTCATATGAGAGATGCTCAAGTCCCTTAATCCTCCTCGTAGCTCTCCGCTGGACTCTGCCCAGTAGCTCCCTGTCTCACTTGAATTTGGGAACCCAAAACTGGACACACTATTCCAAACTTTGTAGAAATTTTTCTTGTTTTCTTTCACAAGTGGCATCGGCTAAAATTTTGCTCCCTCCTCTGCTTCATCCTTGATGATGTCTCTCTCTCCTCTTTGTCGCAGGGCATCGATTTCTGTCCCGGGCAGAATGTCTCTGGAGTGACAACACATACGCAGGAGGAGCACACGACCCTGCCGCTGCTTTTCCACCTGGGGAGGGACCCCGGAGAGAAGTACCCGTTGAGGTAAGCCAGGCGACGAAGGTGTGAAAACTCTCGGTGCTGTCAGCGTACACTTCCTAGAATTCATTTGCCTTGGTAGCCGTTTCCTTGCAGTCTGCTTGCAAACTGTCCCAGAAAGCCATTACTGGGAGTGGTAAAAAAGAAGGAACAAACCTTTGTTTTCAAATGGTCGGGTTAGACGGGTGTGCACGCGGCCGTGGTTCAACTCCTCGGTCCGGCGGAGGGGGCAAAGGACTGAGCGCAGGGCAGCTGGGGAGAGAAGCGGTGGTGCTGGGGAGCGTGTGCGTTGAAGCACTGGTTCTCTGTGAGCTTTGGGGCTGGGAAAGAGATGATTTTTGCGTACTCTGCGCTGATTTTTCCTCGGTGTGTTGGAATCTGTGGAAGGCAAACCTGTGGTAACCTTCCCATCTCCTAGCCGCTGCTAAAGGAGCTTCTCCAAAGGACTTTCTGCCCAATCCTCTTCCATCCTTGGGCTCTCCTGGCACTCTGAACCTACTTTCCTGTAAGCCTACTATTGTAACATTTATCTCTGGCGCACACCATGCCCTGAGAGATTTCTGTGAGGATTTATGTAGTCATCGGCCAGCACAGTCCACGTATAAGCCTGCCACCTCTGAAAAAAATGCTCCAAAGGTATCCCCCGCTCCCTCCCTCCCTCCTTCCTTCTACTGCCTGAGTTTTGCCCTGCGGCAAAACGAGGGGCGTGCAGCCTCATCCCTCACCAGTGGCTCTGACTCAGAGGATGTGGAAATAAATAACGAGAAAAACTACTGGCTACTGTGACCGCCTGCACAGAAATGGTTTTGTGCAGCAGCTTTAACCCAGAGATGTTTTCTGAGCTGACAGGACTGCAATTACTCAACTGTTTTAAATAATTGAGTGGATACGCTCGCTCCATTACTTGCAAAAGAACTGAGCCTGTGCTGTCCAGTAAGTGTTTTCACTGGAGAGAGACGGGGAAGAACAATATTTTCACTTCCCTCTCACTTAACAGATGAGCACCCTCGAGGTGCTTTACGCAGTGTACAAAGCTCTTCAGAAGCCCGGCGCGTTCGCTCTCGCTTTCTCTTGCATTTCAGCGCTAATGAACAAAGCGAGTCTGCAGCTCTTGTATTTTTTAAATTCAGCTCGGTGAAACGATGCTGCTGGGTTGAGATTCCAGATGAGGCTGTGCCCTGCTTGGTTTAACAACTGTTTTGTTATAGGAAGATGAGTGGATAGAAAGGATTTCTTTTTCCAAAAAAAATCAAATGGGTGGTATTAAGTGAGCTGTAATTTGCTTACTGTTTGTGTTTCTTCTGAATTTGAGGGAGAGGGAGGGGAGCTCTTCCCTAAGAGGTACTTACAGGACCCCTGCTTCCCTTTTATTTCACTGTTCCTTACCACTGCCGTGGGTTGAGCACTGAAATAATTTCCAGTGTTACATCTGCAATCATTTCTCGTGCGGTTCCATTGATTTTTTTGGACATTCACAAGCTGTTGCTTTGACTGAATTTTATGGCAAGATTATGACACGATTACGGAAAGCTGTGATGTTGCTTAATATGCAGGCCCTAAGAGAAAGCCTCTTTTTCACAAGTGGATCTTCCTTTCTGCGGCACGGTCTGCCGCTATTGTCTCCTCTCTGGTCACAACGGAAAACTCCTGGGAAGTGGGTCTCCTATATCGAATGCGGTAATTAAATTATCCTCATTTGTGGAGCTGTTAGTGTTGTGTATTTTTATTTAGCTTAATTACCCCCCTTGGCAGACAGCCTGCTGGGAGTCCCGACACTTAATGTTTCTCAGAAGGGAATCCAGCAGCCTCCTCCGAGCGTGCATCTGTCTGTCCGTACGCGCTGGGTGTGTTCCCGGCGCTTCTGCTCCAGCCTGAGGTTTGTGTTTTTGTGTGTGTGTGTGTGTGTGTGTGTGTTTTCACAGTCCGGGCTGACCACGCTCCTCTTTTCACCCTCTTGCAGCCCTGAAGGAACAGGGTGTATCACAGAGCTCTTTCACCAGCTTGGCTCCTCTGGTGCGTCGTTGTGTCACCAAAGCATTTAGAAAAAAATCGCGTTGCGCCCCTGATTTATTGGTTCCTTTCCCTCTTTTATGTCATTTTCTTTCACTGCTTTTAAATCTGCACTGGATTTTATTCATTTCTCTGCGGCTGTGAAGGAGCAGCCTGGCACGCCGATTCCCTCTTCTCTCTGCCTGCTTTTGCTCATTTTTTGATTTCATTTATTCCTTATTTTAACACCGCCGTTTCTTCTCCCAAAAATAATAATAATCATCTGTCCGATCTCCTGATTTGCATTAGCTTGAAGTGGGGTCACACACGAAACCACCCGTAAGAGGTTTCATCGCTGCACCTGAAGGCCGGGCATCACACACACCTCCGGAGAGATTTACTGCTTAGATATTTGTGCTCCTTCAGGGATCCTCGGGGATCTAGGAGCCAGGACATCCTGGAAATCAGTCGGCTCAGTCAGCTGCGGTGATGCTCTTGACTCACAGGGTGCTTGTGCTCAGGCAGTCTCATCTGAAATGTCTTTGGGTCGTGACACGGTGCCCACAAGGTAAGCTAAGAGGCTTCTCCGAGGCTGCGATTTCAGTTCATCTCGTAACGCGGGGATTAACCTTTGCAATCTTTGCTGGAGAGCTGGCGGCTGCAGGGATCACCGACGATGCAATTCCTTCAAGATCTGGAGGCAGCGCATGAAGTTTTCAGTTCCCTGGGTTTCCTGGTGAAGGAGGACAAGTCCTGCCTCTTCCTGCCACAGCTCGCTGGATTTCCTGGAGCCTGCCTGGAAACAGTATCAGCAAAAGCTTGCCTCCCACAGGAGCACTTTTCATGCGGTGGGAAAACTGGTCAGGCAATTACAGGCGGGTCCTGTCATCATGTTGAGGACACGTCTGGCAGTTCTGAGCCATATGGCACCCGGCGCTTGCGTTCCCCTTCATGTAAGGCTGTGCGTGCATCCCCACCCACGCCTGGCTCTGGGAACAGACCCTCCCGACAGGGTTGTGACTGTTTCTTCCTGCTCTCGCCCCGCTGGTTTTGCTGGACCACCTCCTGCCCCCCAGCTTCTGCCAAGGCACACAGTTGGGTTTGACACCTTCACCTTGAAAGATAAATACTGATGTTTCTCAGTCTGGAATTCCACCCCAGCAACCCAACTCCTCACAGACCAGGCTTTGCATTTTGTTAGCCGGTACCAGACGCGTGTCCTGAGCTCTCCCGCTGCCTGAGCTTGCCCGGGTGATGACGTATTTTTGTTTAACATCTTTGTTGGTGATCTTGGTAAGGATATAGAGTGTGTCATCAGTAAGTTTGCAGACAACACCAAGTTAGGTGAGAGTGTTGATCTGCACGAGGGTAGGGAAGCCCTGCAGAGAGACTTGGATAGTTTGGATTGATGGGCTGGTGTTAACGGTGTGAGCTTCAACTGGGGAAGATGGTTTAGGGGTGAGCTTTGTAGAGCTGGATTAATGGTTGGACCCAACGATTCCAACGATTTCCAACCTGAATGATTCTGTGATTCTATGATTCTATATTTACACCAGCCCATCAACAAACTGGATGGAGCAAGATCCCTTTCTTGTACTTGATCTTCAGGACTGACAGGCTCAGCGTCAGATGCATCCACTACCAAGCTCTTATCCCTTTCTCTCCTGGAAGGAGGAAGACTCTACTGAGAACTGCAGGACCCTAAGGTCCTAGTGTTGGGAAAAGCTGGACACCATAGGACAAGCTCCATATTTAGATGGGTGCAGGCTGAGACAGGGCATGAACATGCCTGCAGGTACTGACGAGGCAAAATTGGCATCTGGAGAGTGCTTGTAATAAGAACACCTGCAATTCCAGGGTATATATGGGCAATATGTTACAAAAAAAAAGTGTGATTACAGGTAAATAATCTTTCTCTTGGTTGCCAAAAATGGCGATGGAACTTCACTTCTATATGTAAGAGTTTCCTTGTTGTCTGGTCCTTGCGTAAAGTGAACTGTTTGTGTCTTTCATCATCCAACTCGATCCAGGTAGGCTGTGGGGTGGAAGATATCTCTTTTTTTTTCTATAGCTCCCAACTTTAAAATATAAACAAGATGGTGCGTTAGGGGTATTTGGGGTATTGTGCGTCACAAAGCACCACATAGAGAGCACATTTCTCCCTTCAAACAGTACGTGACAAATTCAGGAAAATTATTGGTAGCATCTTCACAACCAGGAGTCAATTTTATTACCCGAGTCAGGGATTACTGTTTATACACCCCTTTACTAAAATACTTCATTGCCAGTCAGGCAGAATACAGGTAATAATACATAGCAAAAGCTGGCACAGCTTAAAACACAATTGACAAAATCCCTAATGCAGACTGAAGTAGAAAAAGTGGTTTGAGTCGGGCTCCAGAGCCCCGAAAAGAATTTATAACCGAAATCTCTGCAATTCTCTTGGTTTGAGCCAGAGGTGCAAAGCCTTAATAACAAGGAAGTACAGCAGGCTCGTTGATACTCCAGGTTAGGAGCGGCTTGGTTTGGGTGATTAGCCTCTGTTCAAAACTGAGTTTGCCAAATTTTTGAACGTCAGAATGCCTCTGTGTTCCTTAGGGCAATAGGTTTTACTGTTATGGAAAAAATGGAAGTGGTGAGGCTTTTGGTTGATGAACGTAATGATTTTAGAACACATTAATTAACAAGAGAGCTCGCAAGTGCCTATTTGGAGCAGATGGAAAATCCAGGAAATCATCAGAGAGGTAATTGCGCTGTTTGCAGAGCCAGAAAAGAAGGGAAGAAGCTCCTGCAGGGAAGCTCAAGGGGAAAGGATCTGATAGAAAAGTTGCCCGTCTCACCTTCCTGATCAGGTCAAAAACCTCGCTGTCAGGAAAAGAAAGAAGGCTCAAAAGAAGGAAAAAAAAAAATTATATAAGGAACCAGAATCTTGCGCAAGGGAGATGCTGGCTCTTCTTGAAAATAGGAGGTGGTACCAGAGGAACAGTAGAACTGTGAAAATCGTGAGGAACTATGGATAAAGAGCTCAGCAATGCCAGGAGCAAACACCAAGCACCGACCACTGAGCAGGGGCTGGATGCAGAAGGGTCATCAGGAGAACGCACGCCGGGCATGGCAGCTGGCACGCACCAGCTCTGGATGGAAGAAGGCTGGAAAAAAAGGTACATCTGTGGAGGACAGTCACTAGCCTGGGGACTAAGAACGGAGCCAAACTTGTCTTGATCAATCCTGCTCTTCGCCCAGTGCGGGGTCAGCGCTCTGCGTTGCGGCGCACCCCGTCTGATCGACCTGTAACTTGTGCTTAATCGTGGCAGACCAGCAGGCTGAAGGTATTTTGACGAATAACTGCCTAGACCGGAATGATGTATGAAAAAGAACATTGAAGCGCAAAGCCGTATGAAGCCAGCTTCACAAATGCAAAAGGCAGTTTGGAATGGACATCGTCTCCTTCAGAGGCAGGTCCAGGCAGTGCTTAGAGCCTTGAGAAGGTGATCTGAAGAACCTCTCACTTGAATTATGATTCAGAAATACCACTGAAGCAACTAGCAAGAGGCTTAAGATTGTTATTTTCTGTCGCCCGTGCATGCAGAGACTAAGGCTTTATGCAGTCGCTCTGTCCACCTTTATAGAATTATAGAATCATAGATTCTATGTCAGACAATCATAGATTCTCTGTCAGCCTTTATCCCTCTGCCATTTCAACACTCTTGTCGCTCACAGTGAAATCCCATAGAAAGGCAGGATTCTGGAAGCTTGAAGAGTTAAAATTTCCTTGCAAATAGGTGACCAGATAAAGGATCGACACGATCACGTCTTCTTGCTGCAAGGGATGCTCTGTTACAGAATCTGTGCAGGTGAGAGGCATCGTCAGTCCCCCAAAGTATTCGTGTGGCCACACACCTCCAGGGGTGTTTGCATCTGAGACCCCCAGATGCTGCTGGACCAGAGAGGTGAATTCTTCCTTTTGGTCTTCTCTTTGATTCTATGTTGGGTTTTTTTTGTCCTCGTGACTTGCCATCTCTCTGCACCAAAGCCCCAAACCAGTCGTCTGCCTTGTGCAGGCCTTAAATGGCGAAGAAACTTGATAATAAAAGAGAGGAACCAGGAAGACTGAGTAATAGGACAAGATCAAGACTTGGATACTACAGTGCTGAGCAGCCTCAAAGCGTTGACAGCAAATAAATTACCTGAATCTGGGTGTATTTCACAATTAAAAATAACGTTTTTAATTCAAATCATTCCAGGGGAGAAGGAAGTGAAGCACAGAAATCTTTAGCCAAGTTTTATGCTCTTCCCATAACTTCACAGGTATCTGGTAAAACGCGCTGTCAATCTGAAAGCTGCTCTTGAGAGCCCACGGTGAGCTTTCGGTGAGAGAATCCCCGTTTTGTTACCTTCCTCTCGATAACAGCGTGGTCCTGTCGCTCCCCGGACAGACATACTGTGCCGTGCCCATATATCAATAGTCAGGATGAGGTATAAAACACCGAGCTCTAGATTTAGGAAAAAAAGGCTGAAGGCGCTCGTTAGTTTGCTCCGGTTCCGATCCGTTTGTGGGTGTATTTCTGGTGGCAGAGGATCGTCCTCTCCCTTACAGCTCCGGGTGCTGACAGACCACGAGATCAAACCAACGCCGAAAGCAGCGCGTGAGGCAAACCCTCCTTCTTCCCAACCTGAATTTCCGCGTAGGGCACGGCGGGGTTAACAGCAGAGCGCTGGAGGTGTTTGGGGAGGGAGGGGATGGGAACAGATTGCTGAGCCACAATTACACTAAATGAAGGAAGCCCCGGCCACACCTGTGCCTGGGACCCCGAGCTCCGCAATCCGGCCCTGATTGGATCTCCAGAGACTTGCCGGAGGTAAAGTGTCAATTAGTGTAATGACCCTGGACTTTGTCCACTCCTTCTGAGCGTGGAATAATTTTGTGGACGCTGGGGGATGTCTTTTAGCAAGCTCCTCACAACACCACCTGCTCACCCTCTTCATTCTTCCAGTGCTATTCCCAGCTCTCCTTCTGCAGGATTGTTGAGCTAGGATACAGAATGCAGCGTGCCTGGGGGGCAGCGAGGGCATCTTCGTCTGGATCTTCACTGTCTGCCCAAACACCTGTATAGATAATATCATCTCTTTTTTTTTTTTTCTTTGGAACAGAGAATGGAGCAAACCCAGCCCTTGCAGCCCAGTCCTGTATATTGGTCCAGGGAAGTGAAGGGTTTCTCAGGTCCATTAACAACTGATTACCAGGCAGCAATTATCCCTATCTTAGATACAGATTAAAGACATTCTTCTCTTACGGATTTTGTCTCAAAATGCCCTTCTTGCAGACGGCTGCAGACAGTTTTAACCTCCCTGGAGGCGATCGGTAAATACTTTACAAATCACTGCACGGATATTGGGTCTTGGAGCTAAACAGGTTAGTCGGAGCAAAACCAGAGCTCGTTGGAGTGAGGATCCGGGATCAAGGTGGGACCAAGACAAGGAAAACCCACCACCAGTGCGGCTTTGTCTCAGTGGGTGAGTCCAGTTTGCGGTGAATGCCGGCCCCAGGTGTCATCCTGGATGGAGGGTTGTAAGACCTCTGACTGATCCTCTGGATGAGGAGTGTTTAATTGAGGCATCTGAAGACGATCTGTGAAGATCATCCAGTGTGGAAGACCACCTTCCAGCACTTGGAGTCCGTCACTGACGTGTACTTCACAGAATCACAGAATGTCAGGGATTGGAAGGGACCTCGAAAGATCATCAAGTCCAATCCCCCTGCCAGAGCAGGAACGCCTCGATAATGCTACACAGGAACGTGTCCAGGCGGGTCTTGAATGTCTCCAGAGAAGGAGACTCCACACCCTCCCTGGGCAGCCTGTGCCAGGGCTCCGTCACCCTCACTGAGAAGAAGTTTCTTCTCGAGTTTGAGCGAAACCTCTTATGTTCCAGTTTCAGCCCATTACTTCCACGCGAGGAAGAAGACGGCTGGGATCGGATACGTTTTAAGCTAGGTTTAGCCAGCTTAAGAGCACGTTAAGCCCCACCGAGACAAGGTTTACAGGTGAGCGGGATGGCTCGGAGCATAATCTATACACGTTCTTTAGCCTGAGCCAGCTTTGCGCTTACGTGAGAAGCGCGAGCCTTTTGTACGTGCCAAGCTGCTTCCCTCGTGCTTCGGGAGGAGGCGTGCAGCCTTTGCTGAACGCTGAAATAATCTGAAAGTGTCGAAGCTGCAGGGGAGAGCCGTTTGGAAACACTGGGAGCTGAGGTTAGACCAAGATTTCTTGTGGCTGAGCTAGCTGAAAAAAAGCCGGGAGTGCCCTGAACATGGGAGTTAAAGCAAGAAGAGGATTTAAATGCCTCGAGCCTACTTTGTTGTACTGCAGCATTCACACGTCTTAGGTTGCTAATGAGCAACAATGCCGTGGATAAATGTAGTAGTTAAGATTATAGCGAAGAAGATGTACTTTTTTTTTTCCTGGCTGCAGCAGGACTGGCATATTTGGAGCAAAAAGCAGCAGTCGTGACATCATATTGTTTATCTTTCAGCCAGAGCCCAGCTGTGTTTTCTGCTGGTCTGTCCAGATTATAGCTAATTTGGAGTCCTACGTATGAAAAGCCATTTCAACGGGTGAAATTGGGCTATCTCTTTAGCACTTAAATATTTGTGAAGATGCTGTGGAGCTTAATTAGGTAGCAGCAATATTTTATCTTACGAGTCCACTTCCAAGAGAAGATCTTAAACGCTGGAGGGATGACACAAGTGTGTGACAGCAATAAACACATTAAATAGCTGCAAGAGCAGCAGGAGGAGGCATTAAATGATTCGACATCTAGAGTACCTGTTAGGCTCTAACAATTGATTAAAATATGTATTAATTCATATTAATCCTTCATACGAGGATCTTAATAAAGTGTGATTAGCTCAGGTTTGGAAGAGCTTTCAAATCCTGGCACAATAGCTGCATTAGAATTCTAAAACATGAGGCGCACGTGTCTCCCCAAACCACGTTTCATCTCCGTTCCTGTCGCTGCGGCACAGAGGCTTTAAAATGTTTCTGGTTCCCTCATTTCACTCAGTTTCCAGCTCAAATGTCCAACAGGCTGCGTTGCATCCCTGGTACTCGCCGGCAGTTTTAGGCAGACTCCCTCGGTGCGTTGGGCTCCGCAGCCTTTTCTCTCCATGCACAGCCTCTCCCGCGTTCGCTGTCCTCTGCACATCAGCACAGGTTGGCTCTAAACCCTCTCCACCTCTTTTAAAAATCTGCTTTGATTTTTCTTCTTGTTATTATCATTGATTTTTTTTTTTTTTTCCAAGCGCGCTGCGGGGTTGGCAATCCCCTGCGCTTGAAACGCGGCCAGAAGGCTTCCAGATCAAAATCTCGCCAAACTGAAAGGGCCCTCCTGCCGCTGGGACGCGATGACCGGCAGCTGAGCTGAGCGGTTGCTGCCTGGAGTCTCCTCCTCATCGGGGTGTGAGTCAGAAATGATCTTTGGCAGCTCCCCAACTTCAGCCCGTTCCTCTGCTTTCGTCCGTTTTTTGGGGCATCGCAGGGGTAAGCAACCGGTTGCTCCGAGAGTGAAAGGTGGGATGCTTTGGGGAGAGGAGCGAGCAAATTTGGGAGCTTCTCAAGGATTGCCTGAAGTTCAAGGGTGGTCCTTTTGGATCACAGAGCTGGTCCTGACGACAGCCTCTCCACCAGGATACAGCTAAGCCAGGTGTGAGAGCAACGGATCAGTTTGCTCGATCTCGTCGTTTCAAATTCCCTTCCGGTTCTCTATCAGCAAAGCTCAGGCCCATCCCTACAATCAGCTTCTCTCTGGCCGGCTGCCGAGATGCGATATTTATAGGGTTTACTGGAAACTGTTGGCACATTACTGGGCTTCGAAATGCGATTGTTTTTCAAAGAAGGAAATTAGCTGGAGCACGGGGCTCGTGGCCAGCTTGGACTGTAAGCAAAAGGAGCCCGAGGTCAGGACGAAGCTGCATTGTTTCTTTTATCTTCAGAAGCAATTTGCTACTCTCTGTTTTTGAAGTGACTCTTAACATGATGGGCAAAATGAGATCATTGGGTAGCAATCCTCCGCGTTGGAAATACTTGAGGGATTACTGACGTGCAACTTGAACCACTTAAGCAAGTACCTGCTGGAGTAAGCCCAAGTAAGCCCAGGTACCTGGGCTTGAGCATGACAGATGGGTCCCAGCTTGGAATAATAAAGCTGTGATGGAAGAAGGTAGATGGGGCAGAACCCCAGGGTGGGTGTTGCGAAATGGAGGAGGTGTTCTTGTCTTGGACAAGTCACTTGTATTCTTCTTCTCCATCTTCTTGTTTGCATAGTATTAGTCCATCTTACTTGGTGAAGTTTTACTAACTGGCGGTCGTAGTTGAAACCTTTAGCTTGAGAACTCTCTTGAAAAACAAAAGTGTTGACATTACCTTTGTTTCCGTACAATAAACGCCTCCGCGTGACGCACGTGCTCTGGAAAAGCGCTTGAAAGAGCAGAGGATGGATGCGCAGAGAGCAGGGTGACCTCTCGGGTGACACGCTGGCAGGATTGCCTCGGCGAACTTGTTTGTGTACTAACATGTCTGGGGAGGTGTTTGCCCTGTGTCTGGGAAGCCTCCCTTGATAATCCTTTAAGGCACAGCTTGAGGACAACCCTAGAAGCCCCCTTCTTCATACGTGCCACCTCTCGCCCTTGGGGACCAGCTCAAGCTTGCAGTGTATGTGCCCAACTACAAAGCAACTGGTTTGGGGCCATGAGGACGAGCAGTTTGAAAAGCTGAAGACCCCGCGCTGAGTGATGATCTGCCCTGTGCTGCTTTGCGGGAGAGAACAGACCGTTGGCCATCCTCACCACTCAAAGCAGAGCATCTCGGACCCGCAGCCTCCAGCCCCAGCCAGGCTGGGCTCTGTCAGCCCAGATGTTTCACAGAATCATAGAATGATTCAGGTTGGAGAAGACCCCTGGGATCATGGAGTCCAACCACTGACCCTGCTCTGCCAAGCTCACCCCTAAACCATCTCCCCCAACCCCACATCTCAACGACCTTGAAACCTGTCCAGGGATGGAGACTCCACCTCCTCCCTGGGCAGCCTGGGCCAAGCTCTCACTGCTCTTGCTGCGAAAATGATTTTCCCAGTGCCCAGTGTGACCCTGCCCTGTTGCAGTTTGCAGCCATTCCCTCTTGTCCCATCGCTCGTTACCCGTGAGAAGAGCCCAGCCCCAACCTCTCTGCCCCGTCCTGTCGGGCAGTTGCAGAGAGTGAGGAGGTCTCCCCTCAGCCTCCTCTGCTTCACACTCAACAGCTCCAGCTCCTTCCGTCGCTCTTCATCAGATTTACTCTCCAGGCCCTTCCCCAGCTCCATTGCCCTCCTCTGCACTCGCTCCAGCCCCTCGAGATCTCTCTTGGGTTGAGGTGCCCAAAACTGGACACAACACTCCAGATGTGGCCTCCCCAGTGCTGACCACAGGGGGACAATTCCCTCCCTCCTCCTGCTGGTCACACTAACAGAAGCCAGGATGCCATTGGCTTTCTTGGCCACCTGGGCACACTGCTGGCTCATCTTCAGCCACTTATCAGTTAGGACTTCATTCACCTACGGACCCGTGAGCGATTAGTGTCACCTGCATGTTTATGTACTCTTCTCTTTTGCTACAGCCCGGGAAAACTCTTCTGACCCAGCTTAGTGGTGAGGACACTGGAATGAAGCCCCACTAATAATGTCTGTGGTTTGTTGTTTGTTTTTTTTCTCGTGTACTAGTTTTGCCAGCGATGAATACCAAACGGCCATGGAGCGGATCTCCATCGTCGTCCAGCAGCACAAAGCGACCCTGGTGCCAGGCGAGCCGCAGCTCAACGTGTGTGACAGGGCCGTCATGGTGAGTCCTGAAAGCATAAGCGTGTTTGAGAATCCTTGGCTTAAAATGCATTGTGTAAAGGCTTCCAAATGTCACTTAACACTGGGAAGGGATGGAAAAGAGAGGCACGCTCCCCCGTCGAGCTGTTCCGCAGAGGAGTTTGTTACCTGTGGAACACAGCGGCGTAGGAAGGCTCGTACAAAGCGATGAGGGTTAGCTCTGGCAACTCTGCCAACAGGCTGTGATAAACTCTGTAGCTTCCTCCCTTCCTTCCTTCGAGATATGGCAGTACCTACAGCCCTAGAGACTTCTTTCTAATCCCCTCCTGCAAATCTCATAAGTCGTCCCGTGTTTTGAGCCTGACTTTTCCGAAGTCTTTATGACTTGAGACATGACAAACGTTTTCAGTTCTGTTTTCTGTTGCGTGCTGGAAAGTTACAGTTTGGCTTTCCTGTCAAATGCTGCTTGCTTTAGTGAGAACCCGGGAAAGAGACTGGATGGTTTGTAGGAGGTAAAGTTGTCAGATGACAAGAGTGTGTGTAGTCTAAGGGGATGTGCCTGTAGACTGACACAAAATAGTAACAGGCAAAATCTTTCTGATGCCGAAATAATCTTCTGAAACAAGCAGTCAGTACTTGCTGCTCAGCATCTATCTCCAGCCAGACAGAAAACTACAAAATGCGGAGCCGCGTCTCCTTCGTGAGGAGGCAAGGATCTTTTTTAGCTTTGTCGCACGTGACAAAGCTTTTGGATGCGAAGTAGGAAAAAGATTTGCAGGACCATTGTTTCTGTGTTGTTTTCTTTCGTTATTCAACTTTTCCCTTAATACACACTGTTCTCCGCTCCCCTGGGACCTTTGGGGTTCAGGCGCTCTCCCCGGTGCGTGGCTGCTGCCAGAGACCTTCGCTGGAAAGGCATTTCTTCTGTGCTAATTCCAACTCCAAAACCGATTCGTGAATCGGAGGCACACGCCACTGCGGGGTGTGTTTAGGTGCTGTGAAAACATCTGGTAGCCCTGTTTGTCAACAAACACTGTCTTTGGGTTGCCTAACACGAAAATGGCTGAAGCTGGAGGCTTCATCCCATAGCCCAGCCGTCTCTTCGGGGCTACTGTGAGTCGGTCTTCTCCCCGAGCTTGCTTTGTTCTATCTCAAGTCGGGCAGTTTTGCAGACCGTGAGCTGCCGCTTCTGTTTTGGCAACATCCAGGGCTTGGCCAAGCCCGGTGATGCCCACCCAGTCTATAAGCAGAGGCAGCGAATGATTCCCCCAACTCTTGGCCAAGCTCAAACCAGATCGTTCAGGCTGTCCGAAGCAGCAAGTGCCCCCCAGTGGGCTGGGGGGAATTCTAATCCCAGGAGAAATATTCAAAACAGTGTGAGTTTGCTGTTGTGTGTGAACTCCTCACAGGCTAATTTCACACAAAACTAAACTAAACAGGCACCAAATTGCCTTTATGAAGAGAACCAAATCTTCTTTGGAGGGATAGCATTGCGGGGGTTGATTGGGCCCTAAATCTTTCTTTGGGGGATGCAGGGAGATAAATAGCATCTACTGAGACCGTGCCCAACATTGTCTCCTAAATTCTGCCAACCCGTTTCTTTGATATGTGCATTTAATATCCTTTCTGGGTCAGGGGAGAAGAATTGTCTTGACTTATCCACGAGCAAAGCAGATGGATCATTTTGTAGCTACTGCAGTCTTGGGATTGATGTAAGCGCAGCAGCCTCAGCCCTCCTGAGCAGGGGAAGTGTTTGCTGGCCCATCTGTGGTGAATCCCACCAGCAGCGCAGACGAAGCTCCGGCGGAGTCAGCTCTGCTGTGTTTTCCTCCGGGGGAAGCGTAGGAGAAATCGCTCGGCGCAGGGGAGCCGTGCTGGCTTCGGCTGCGTGTTTGACTCGTGGCACACATGGTGTCCTCGGCTCTTACGGCACCGATCCAAGAAAGACGGCTTGGACTGCGAGACTGAAGCAGATACAATTTGGTTTTGGGGGGCTTTTTGGTTGTTTGGTTTTGTTTTTTTTTTTATTTAAGAACAGACAATTCATTTGTTGCTTTGCATCTGAAATTTCCAGCGGCGTTTGCACATTTTAAAATCGAGAAGCAGCTTTAGAAAGCAGAGTTAATTGGTCTTAAACCGTCTGGAGCCCTCGGTGCCTCCTGCCAAAGCTCCCCTCTGTGGTCTGCTCCTTCTGCAGAGATAGCTGGTGTCTCACTGCCATCTGTTGTCAACTCTGTGGAATAGAAACCCGCTCCGGCTTTTTTTTTTTTCCTGGGCTTCAGCTTTTCTTCCCCTCCTTAGGAAATTCGCATTCCTGCCGTCCCGAATTTTAAGCGAGCAGAACCCCAGTGAAACTGGAAAAGGTCTTTTATCCAGATCCCTTCTGTCATTAATCCCTTTGGAAGCTGAGGTTTGCGGTGGGTTTCCTCGCCAACGTTGTTTCTCCGTCGCGCACAGGCTGGAGAAAGGTAGTTCAAGAGACACGGGGAAGAGGGAGGCAAATAGTTTTGGTCTGCGAGTGGTTGTCTCGTAAATGCCTCCTCCTCCATCTGTTCATGAATTCATCCATCAAAATGCTCATTAAAATAGCAGCATCCTTATCTCTCGCACACCCTTGGCCTTCCGTTGCTTTTTGCTCGTCTCTTCAAGGAAGCGCGTGGATGTCTCAGTGCCGAGAATGATAACCCTTTTCTGGATCCCAGGAAAATCGGGGGGTTCACCTCGTGGTCCGCTTGCTCCGTGCTGCTACAGGAAAGAGAGGAAAGTCACCAGAGTCCCGGCAGGCTGAGTTTGTACAGGAGAGACTGCTCTAGCCCAGAGAAGGGGAAGAAGGATTTGTAGTCTTTCCGAAAGTTGGGGTTTTTTTTGGAGTTGGGAAGTTGATGAGCCCAGGAGCATCAGCTGCAAGAGGAGTTGCATTTCTCAAGCAGGATATAAGAGCGTCTTTGTGAGAATCGAAAAGGGTCGTTTAGGGTACAGGGCTTAGCAGATACTTGGTATGAATCATCTTTCTGTGTATTTTCTGTTTGTTTTTTAACAGAACTGGTCGCCTCCAGGCTGTGAGAAGCTAGGGAAGTGCCTGAAACCACCCGAATCTGAACCTAAGAAGTGCTTTTGGCCTCATTGATCTTCTCTGCAGCCCTTGAGCTTCACAGAAAAGCTACAACCAGCCGGACACACAGTTTACAAAGCATGTCTTCTCATGTTGGCACTCCTGTTTACACAGGAAGGGTGTGATGGGGGTGTGATATCATCATTTGCTCTTCCAAAGGGGCCAGTGTTTATATTGCTCCTGCTCAGGGTTTAGCCTGTACTCTCCTGTTGGTTTAGTTGTTTCCCTAAATGGTAACTTTTCGAGTGAAGACTGTTTCAACTCTCAAAGCTCTCTGGACAACCACAGCTCTGCCTCAGAAATGCCACGGATGCACCTTTGCTCTCTCTCCTTCTGCCCAACCAGCTCCCTCAAATCATGGCTCGTTCGGATGCCCCTGACAGCAGCCCTGGGGGGACTGCTCAGGAAACTTAGAGCCGCCAGCAAACCCTGCCCAAGCTGCCCTTGTTTTGTTTGCCTTGTAACTTGTTGGTTTAACATTTGATTTCCATTGTGGAACGCTTTGGACACCGGCTTGTTTTTCCTGCCCTCCCGAACTCGCGAGTGCTGGGTGCAGAAAAGTCCTCCCTCCTGCTCCTGATGAAGGGGCTGGCTCCAGGCAGGACACCCTGCCTTCCCTCCATCTGTAGCTGCAAACACTTCCGAGGTAATGGCATAAAGAAATTTGAAGATAGTGTAAGTATTGCCTTATTGCTGGTGCGCAGGACGTTCGTGGGGAGCTGGGGATCAGTTGTTCATCTAAGGGGTTTTCTTCATTTCCAAAAATCCGTGTCCAAATACGGTTTAAGTCATGCTTCTCGTCTCGTGATCTGAGCCCAGCCAACTGCAGGCTCAAAAATGCCCGTTTACATCAGCTGTTAACTCTTGACCCTGTTTCCAGCGTACGCTCTCTGAGGAATTCTCCTTGTGCAAACTTTCCACGGCCTGGGTGTAGCACTTCTCTAAACAGAGTTCACGGTGAATGCCGAGCCCGCGCATAATTTCACGTTGCAAACCGGCTGCTTTTGAGCCTGTTCCGCGCCCTTCGCTCTTCCTAATAAACGTGTCTCGAACGAAAACTGAGCGAGGTTACTCTGGGGCTTCAGAAGCAACCCCAAACGTGCTCTTTGCACCACCACCGCCTCCACTTCCACTCCTCCGGTGATTTATACAGTCCCCATGCCCTCTCTGCGTGGTGTTGTGCTGCCTCGGGGAAAAATCAAGGTGTCTTGTACCCATAAATATTTCTGCTTTCTTCTCAAGGAAGGCTTGGGACTGGCTCGAGACGGGCTGAGAGCTCTGCTTTTGTGGTAGCTGCCGTGCTACAGGCCTCTCAGCTGCTTTTTCTCACCCTCCCTGTGATGCCAAGTGCTCTCCTTCTCTCCGTTCCCATGGTTTATGCTACCTGTAATCCCCTCCGCGGTAATTCCTATCTCATGAAGCTGGATAATCCTATAAGATTGTAATAAGAACAGCACTTGAGTCGGCTCTTGCTGTTCCAGAAGTCGGAGCCAACGCTTCCTCGGCTGGCAGAGCCTCTCTGAAACTCTCTGCACGTCTCTGCAGGTCCTGGTTGTTCATAGTCCAAGTGCCTTAGGTACCTCACGACGTTCCTAGTTGTCCTCCCAGTATATGAAGGCATTTCCAGTTCATCTATAACATTTCCACTTGCTTTTGACATAGCGTGGATAGCTTGAGAGATTCTGAATCAACCTCCTGGGAGAAGGACTGACAGGAGGACCTGCAGCGGTCGTCAGCACAGGAGACCAGGCAAAACCAGTTCATTCCCATTTTCTGGGTGCCGTCCGCCTCTGCTTTAGCGCTTCCGTCACCCAGAAGCGTTCAGAGCGCTGCCGTTCGCTGCTATCAGCAGGTAAAGATACCACCAGCGGAGGGAGTCTGTCACTGCAGCTCCCTGAAAACCCCTGAAATAGTTGCAAACAAACACGCTGCGAGCCGTAACCATGCTTGGTCTTCCTCCTGCTTTGCCCTTCACTCTTTCCCAGCTTGCAGTCTTGAAGAACGGGGCTTTTCTCTCGTCTGTGTAACCTGCTTGGACAAGCCATCGCGCTCTCAGCGCTCCCGCTGTTTGTCTGGTTAGCTCATTCCTCGCTGAAATAATCTCTCGGTGCACGGATACCGGATGCAAACTTCACGCTGGAAGGCTGCTTGCTCCAAGTGGATTGACTTGGTGTCTGTTTCTTACCTGCTTCACATCCATTTATTGTAAAAGATCAAAGCTTAATGTGAAGAAGCTACTGCTTCAGAGTTAAGAATAGTAGTTTTACAGCTGGATAGCTAGGAACGATTTTAATTCGGTGCCTTTTCCCAAAGACGCATGGATTTTAAAGTTGTGAGACAAGGAACTAATGAAGAAAAATAAACTAATTTATCAGAAGTGCTTTGTATGGTTTGCCTTGTGCGCACCTGTGAAACAACCCAGCGACACCTTGCTTTGGGCCAGGCTCGCAGATCTGCCTTCCAGATCACGGGACTGACTTGGGTTAAAAATAGCTGCGTTTGTTTTCCCTGTATTATTTTTACTGTGGATCAATTTCCCAGCCCACACAGCTGCCCGAGAACAATTCGGAGGCCGGCGAGGGGACGTACGTGGCCTGAAGCTGCTGGGACGGGCGCTGCCAGGCTGCAGCCTCGGCGCGGGGCGGCTCAGAAACATCCGTAAGCATTGTGGATCCCTTGTGTGACCCCATCTGCCCTCGCTAATTAACCCCCAGCCTCTGATCTGAAGTCGGTCCATGTGACAGTCGCTCGGTTTTGGGAACTGCCCGTGCTGGGGCAGGTGTGGGGTTTGCAGGAGCTGCCCCTGGGATTAATAGAATGATTCAGGTTGGAGAAGACCCCTGGGATCATGGAGTCCAACCACTGACCCTGCTCTGCCAAGCTCACCCCTAAACCATCTCCCCCAACCCCACATCTCAACGACCTTGAAACATCTGCCACCTCCTCCCTGGGCAGCCTGGGCCAAGCTCTGACTACTCCTTCTGTGAAAAACTTTTTCCTTGTGTCCAGTCTAAGCCTCCCCTATTGCAGTTTGCAGCCGTTCCCTCTTGCCCCATCGCTCGTTACCCGTGAGCAGAGCCCAGCCCCAACCTCTCTGCCCCGTCCTGTCGGGCAGTTGCAGAGAGTGAGGAGGTCTCCCCTCAGCCTCCTCTGCTTCACACTCAGCAGCCCCAGCTCCTTCCGTCGCTCTTCATCAGATTTATTCTCCAGGCCCTGCCTGGGCTCGCTGTGTGCGATAGCGTTTGGCAGAGGAGGGGGTCTGGTGGGGTTTACTGGCCTTCAGCAGTGAAACTGGTTTGTTGGTAGCTTCCTTCCGCAAGCTGCAAGACGTAAGAGCTAAAGGAAAGACTGCTTCTCTGTGATGTTCATTTGTTTATGTCTAAATACGCCCGCTAAAAGCTTAATATCTGCTCAGGCTAAGAGTCCAAGGAATTTCTTTCTTGCCTTTAATTTCCAATTAGCTGAGCCTCTCGAATCTCCCTGCTCTGTCCCTGAGGCTGCGTTATCATCCGACCCTCCGGCAGAGAAGCTTCTGAAATTGATGTAACTAATAATCATGGGGGGAAAAAAAAAAAAGAAAAAAAGTCCTGCTGCATTTACAGTCCGCGCCTGCGAAAAGGGAGCCTTGATTTCAAATGCTGCAGCGACAAATGGATTATTTCGGTGGCAAATTAGTCTCTGCGGCCCGACAATTTAGGGGTCTGAAGGCTGGAATTGGAAACCGGGAGATCGATTCCGAACACTTAGAGCCAAGCTCAATGCCCTGCAAACTGTATTTTAAACGGGGAGCTGGGAACAGAGCATTAAAAGTGAAATCGGGCAAGCTCGGAACGGAACAAGAGCGAGCAATGCCCGCGTATTTGCTAATAAAACCTGACACGGTGTCGGGGGACGGAGTTTTGAGGCGAGTGCTGAGGATGACGGGGGGTTTTTACTAAAGGGACTGGAACTGATATCGCCGAGGAGGAGGCTGTCGGACTCGCTGCCCTGTGGTACCCGCCAAGTCGAGCCTTTCCCGAATGTTCTCCTGAAGGTTGGAGAACGCCGCTCCGGCGAGGACGTCTTCGCGCCAAATGATTTCGCCAGCGGAAGAAAAGATCTTTTGGAGGTGAGGAGGGTTTGAATTGGGGCTCGGCCGCGGGGAAGGCAGCGCTGGGAGGGAGTTCGTCGCGTGCCGAGTTGCCAGCGGCTTCTTCAGCGCAACCAGACAAGAAATCTCTCCCTGGGGATCTTGCTGTTGTCCTCAGCACTGGGAAACTTTATGGACTACACGCACTTTTACTCTCTTAAAGAGTCCTTCTGCTTGTTCAGTACCCAAAGAGCTGGTTTGCAGTTAGGGCAGCTTGTTTTTCATCTCTCGTAGCAGCCACAATACTTGGAAGTAGACTTTTGCTTTTGTTTTCCGATGTTGAGTTTTTCGGATGTTATCAGAAGGCGACACGGCAGTGCCTCTTGAAATAAACTGTTAGTTTTCAAGAGAGGTTGTAACGGAAGAGCTGAAATCCCATTTTCAGCTCCTTTCTTCCTTTGGAAAATAGCTATTTTGGACACCGAGAAAAGCCTCCATTTGCCTGTTTTCTTTATATCCCCTTCCGCCGTTTAAAGTTCTGTGCGTTGCTCGAAGCCTAGCTCGGATTATGTAAATCCTAAATAAAAGTGGATCCCAAGCCAAAAGCCTGTGGTCTCGTAGGAGTGTAAAAAAATACAAACCCAGAAACCTCTGCCCTCCAGCTCTCTCTGCTTTTGTGCCTCCTGGAGTCACTTAATACCCTTCTGGGCGATATGGAGGTTGGTAGCACAATTCCCATCTGAAAAGGATCGGGGCTTTCCAGCCCGTCGGCCCGTTCGCCGGCAGCGAGGAGCGCGTGCCAAATCCATTAGCCCTGGATGGGACTCAAAATCCCCTCCTGGCCCGGCCAGCCTGGCCAGAGGAGACAGAGGTTTTGGTGTCTTCTCCGAGGGTCCGATCCAACCAGGAGGTGCTGAGTCTGGCTCCGGGCAAACAGGGATACTGCAGAAGGACAGAGCAGGTTCATGATGATTTTTGCCTCTTTTAGGGGGGACAAAGCTCGCTCGTTATTTGGTACAGGCTCTTCAGTCCCGAGCCTGGGGAGTTGGCTGGGGAACTGCATTCTTCTGCTGTTGAAATAAGATATTTCACTTTTTTTTTTTCTTATTTTTTTCTCTATTTTTTCTGTTAAAAAATGGGTTTAAAGTGCATGCGTTCCTAAAGCTAAAATTGAAACGTTCCAGTGGATTTGAAGGGGAATTTTAGTTCTCGTTGCCCCTCGTGGGATGTGTTGAAATTTTGGGGCATTTTGTTCCACTTCACGCTGAAGTTTTAAAATCCTTAATGGAACGGAAACTTCCACGCTCAGCACAGCTCTTCTAATGGCCTGGCTAAGCCGATCAGAGCTCACTTCTCAAGCTCTTATACCCCCAATTTCTGTGTTTGTGAGCTAATAATGTCTCTCGTGTCAGGATCTCAAAGCACTTTTAAATCACTGATTACCTCCGTGTCCAAAAGAGAAGCAAAGCCAGTGTCCCCCCCGCCCTGGTTCCTTCACCAGACACGGAGCAACCCTCAACCTCTCGGAGCCCTCGAGCGGATGTCGAGACAACCTCCGTGATATTCCAGAGCTGAAAATCCTTTGACATCACATTTGGACACCGGTCCTAGGAAAGTTCTTTTCAGATGGAAATTGCAGTAGGAGTCGGGCACTGTTGTCTGAAAGGTTGAACAATTACAGGGAAAACTAATTTCCTTTGGACATTAAAACCGGTCTGTGCTGGTGAGCGCGGTTTGTATCCTTCGAAACGGAGGATTAACGAGGTGAAGTTTTCACAGAGATGGGAGAAACGTTATTTTTTAAACCTGAGCTGGCGTGTGGCATAATTTCTGGCAGCCAAGTTCGATTTGGTGTAACCGTGACGCTTCCTGGCAGAACTGGCCGTGCCTGAGAAGCCTGATCCCACATCAGAGGAGGAGAGATCCCCATCCAGCTGTTTCTTCACCGGGCTGCGAAGGGACCGGTGGGAGCCCTCGGCAGCTCGTCCTGGTGAGAGCTGCTGGTTTGCCTGAGATGGGTTGGCCTGAGGGGCTGGGGAGCCTTACTTAACCTCGAGAAAAAGTGTGGTGGTGTCTTCTGCTAGTCACGGTGGTGGTTGCATAGCAGGGTCACAGGAAAAGTGTGAGGAGAACCCCGAGTTATGGCTCCTCCACTAGAGAGAGGCAGAAGGCGGGATGCCTGGTGTTTGCACTGCAGGCAGGCTGCAAAAAGCCCTTTCCCAGCTCCTGCTTGTTTCCATGGGTGGGCAGATTGATTCCATCGCTTCCATCTGCCAGGAAGAAGAGGAGTTGCTGGAACAGCTCGTTGTCCGGTGTCGCGGTTGGTAAGGTTACAGGAGAAACCCTTCCAACTCACCCGAGGGAGCGAGGGCGTTGCGAAGCCCCGGTTCCAGTGGAAGGCTACGTGCTTCGTCCCGGTTTGCTTCGCTGGAACAGCTGCTGGAGAGGATTTTTCTGGTGCCAAAGAGATAATCTGACTGCAGGGAAAATCTTAGTCTGTAAGGGAACGGTTGTGAAAGGAGGCACGCTGACCTCCTGCGCAGGCTGTCTCTGGCAGTAGAGAGCTTAACAAGGAAGGGAGCAACCTTTGCCCTGGCCGTCAGCTTGTCTCCACTTGCACCCCAGGCACACATGCATTAAAGAGCTGTCCCTTGCCATCCATACATGAACTGAGAAGAAAAACAGAGCAGTGGAGGATTCAGCAAATGATTCCCAAGGGTTTTGCACCAAGCAGTGGCAGCTACGACGACGCAGGACATGTTGGATGCCAGGACGAGGGCAGGAATCGGGTTCTCGCAAGCCGTGCCGTGCGTATGAGCCTGTCGCAGCTAAGTTGGAGACCACAAAGATGATGGAGGGAGTGGAACATCTGCCTGAGGAGGCAAGGCTGAAGGAGCTGGGGCTCTTTAGCTTGGAGGAGGCTGAGGGGTGACCTCATGAATGTTTATAAATATGTCAAGGGGGAGTGTCAGGAGGACAGAGCCAGACTCTTCTCAGGGATGTCCAATGACAGGACAAGGGGCAATGGGTACAAGCTGGAATATAGGAGGTTCCACAAAAATATTAGAAAAAACTTTTTCACTGTGAGGGTGACAGAGCCCTGGCCCAGGCTGCCCAGAGAGGGTGTGGAGTCTCCTGCTCTGGAGACTTTCAAGCCCGCCTGGACGCGTTCCTGTGTGGCTGCCCTGGGTGACCCTGCTCTGGCAGGGGGGTTGGACTGGGTGATCTCCAGAGGTCCTTTCCTACCACCAACATCCTGTGATTCTGTGCGAAGAGCAGGAGAAAACATCTCCGTGTCCATTACCAGGCTGCTGCAGCCCCAGCCCAGGGTGTCGACACCAAATCACTGCAAAAATACCTGGATAGCCGCTGGCACGCTGTCACACGCCTCGGAGACAGGCCCTAACGTCTGTCCCGAGGGTGTGGAGCCCAGTCTGTTCCCATCGAAGCTGTCGGCTTCAAGCACTGAGCTCTGCCCCGGGAGTGCTGCGTGCTAGAACTGCCTTCACCTTCTGCGGCGGGTTGTGCCCAGATGCATCTGGACCACATCCAGGTCGTATTTGCTAATGAGAGGAGATCTGTACTCATTCAGCGCTACAGGCTCCTGCCCACAATGGATTTTGCTTGGGCAAACAGCTATGGGAGATGGGAGATAAGAGCTGTGTGAGAGCGCCCTGACACCGAGAGCCGCTGAGCTGTTACTCCGGGGCCGAGGGCACTCAAACCAGCTGCGTTATCGTCCCCTCCGTGAGCGTGATCCAAACCAACGATTTTTAACGAACTCAAACTGCAATTCCAGGGGTTCACGAGAGGTGATGAAGGACAGACAAGCGGTGAATAGTTTAGTCCTAGCTTGTTATCTCTGCAAGGTGCTGGGCGGTGGTGAATGGGGCTGGAGGTGTAACCTCTGGGCAGAGACTCCTTTCTGAAATTGGCTGGGGCAATGCAAGGTCCATGCCCTGGGGTACCAGAGCTCTGTGCACTGGAGGGAATTTGGTTTCTGTGCCCCAGGGTGCCGTAGCTCCATGAACTAGGGGATTGAGGCTCAGGGGAGGTTGGGGCTCTGTGTTTTGAGGTACTAGAGCTCCATGCGCTGGGACGGGAGCTGGGGCTCCATGCCCCAAGGTGCCAGAACTCCATGCATGGGGGGCATCAGTGCTCTGTGCGTGAGAGTGCTAGAGATCCATGCGTGGAAGGATCAGTGCTCTGGTGAGGCCACATCTGGAATTTTGTGTCCAGTTCTGGACTCCTCAGCTCAAGAGAGACAGGGAACTGCTGGAGAGAGTCCAGCGCAGCCACAGGGATGATGGAGGGAGTGGAACATCTCTCTTATGAGGAAAGGCTGAAGGAGCTGGGGCTCTTTAGCTTGGAGAAGAGGAGGCTGAGGGGTGACCTCATTCATGTTTATAAATATGTCAAGGGGGAGTGTCAGGAGGACGAAGCCAGGCTCTTCTCAGGGATGTCCAGTGGCAGGAAAGGGGCAACGGGTGCAGGCTGGAGCACAGAGGCTCCACAAAACCTTGAGGAAAAGCTTTTTCACTGTGAGAGTGACAGAGCCCTGGCCCAGGCTGCCCAGAGAGGGTGTGGGGTTTCCTGCTCTGGCGACTTTCAAACTCACCTGGACGCGTTCCTGTGGGGCTGCCCTGGGTGACCCTGCTCTGGCAGGGGGTGGCACTGGGTGATCTCCGGAGGTCCCTTCCAACCCCCAACATCCTGTGACTCTGTGCAGCGGGGGAGCCAGGGCTCCGTGCACGGGGGACGCCGATGCCCCGGGGTACCGCACCCCCACGGACCGCGGCACTGATGCTCCATGTCCCGGGGTGCCGCACCTGCACCTACACGGGGGGGACAGTGATGCTCTGCGCCCCGGGGTACCACACCTCGGAGCTCCGAACCGCGGGTTACCGGCGCTGGGCGCTCGGCGCGGGCGGCGCCGGGAGGCGGTGCGGGGCCGAACCCCCGCATCCCGCCCCGCCGAGAGCCCCGCCCGCCCGGCGGCTGCGCAGAGCCCTTCCGCCATGAGCGAAGAGAAGCTGCGGCGGGTCCGGGACCGGATCCGGCCCTTCCCCGACTTCCCGGTGCCCGGTGTGCTCTTCCGGTAGGGATGGCGATGGGGGCTGCCCGGGGGGGGATCCCCCCCAGCCCCTCTCCCCATCCTCTCCCGCCTGCATCCCCGGGGGTTAGGAGCCGGGGGCTAACCGAGTTGTTCTCCTTCTCTTTGCAGCGATATCAGCCCTTTGCTGAAGGACCCTGCAGCTTTCGGGATTTTGATCGATCTTCTGGAAGACCATGTGAGGGCGGCTTTCGCCAAAATCGACTTTATCGCGGGTGAGCGTGGGTGGAAACGGCTCTTGAGCATCGCGTCCCGGGGCGGGACGCGCGGGGAGATGCCTCTGCTGCGGATGCTGCAGCCCTTGGCCGCTGCCATCACCTCAGCCTTGGCCCCTGTGGTAACACCGGGTTGTAGCCTTAACCTCCTCTTGTAGTTTCCTGAAATACTGGGTTTGGATGCAGCAGAGCCGTCCCATGACGGTGCTTCAGCGCCAGTTTTGTCATTCATCGCTCTCATCATTAAAAATGGCCAGGGAGCGGTGCAAGCCTGATGTCAAGCGTAACGAGCACGCCTCCCAGGTCTTGCACAGCCCCACGGCCGGCAGACCCTGCTCCAGCACGTTTTGCCTTCTCGGGGAGGGGGCTTTTTGAGCCAACCAAGCCAGCCCTTTGTGGCGATAAGGCGTCGCAGCACACCTGCGAAAGAAGCTGAGAGTGGAAACGCTGGGGCTGGGCGATAGCCCAGAGTTCAAGGAGTCGAGGTCCAAGTGCCTCGTGATAACCAAAGGCGCTCGCCCAGCAGGACGAAGTCCCCAGTTGCGTGGCCAGACTGATACCGGGGCTTCGCTGGGCTTATCTCTGAGAAGGAGAGCTAAAGGGAGGGGGGAAATGGGCTGATGGCGGGAGACCGATGGGGCGCTGCCCGCCGGCAAGGGTGTTTTTAACCCACACAAATGACTGCAAGAGCAGATTGCTTTTAGAGGCGCTGCTGAGCATGGGCAGGATAAAGCTAAGGTGTCGCATAAAGTTCTGTTCCGAGTGTCTCCGCTGCTCTGCTCTCCCCCTCCCCAGGCCTGGACTCCCGCGGATTCCTCATAGGTCCCCCCCTGGCTCAGAGGTTGGGGATCGGCTTCGTGCCGATACGGAAAAAAGGGAAACTGCCCGGCCCGACCGAGTCGGTCTCCTACGCCCTCGAGTACGGCAAGGTAATGCCCGGGGAGGAAAAAAGGCTTTCTGGGCTGGTTGATACACTGATTTATTTTTTTTTCTTTATTATTTTGTTGCGGCGCGGGGGAGGATGATAAGACTTGGTGCTAAATTACTTTCTTTGGCTTAAATTCAGGGGCATGAACGTGGAGTGCGTTTCCCGCTCTTCCAGTAAGTGCTGCAGGCAAACGCTGTTGTTGCATGGCTTCGAAGCGACGCGCTCGCCTCGTAACACCGCGGCCTCGCCGGTTAAAGAGCAGGGGCGTGAGGCTGATAACGTGCTACTGCTGGTAGTAACTAACGGCAGCAGGAACACCAACCCCCGGCGTTCTTTCTGAGGATTGTTTGGGCCAACCCCTGCACAGGACAAGTTCCATCCACCACAGGCCGTGCCTGAGATGGTTTGGGTCGGGCTTGGCGGTCCGGCCGCTGCGTTACAGGTTTTCCCCCACTGGAGGAACCGCTAAGGGAAAAGGTTTCGTGCTGAGACCGTGACACGCTTGTGGTGCAGTGGGCTTGTTTGAGGGAAGGGATGCCGTCCAAAGGGACCGTGATAGGCTTGAGAAATGAGGTTCAACAAGTCAAAATGCAAGGTCCTGCACCTGGGTCGGGCCAATCCCAGGCACAAATACAAACTGGGCACAGAGTGGGTTGAGAGTAGCCCTGAAGAGAAGGATTTGGGGGTGTTGATAGACAAGAAGCTCAACCTGGGCACTCAGGCAGCCCAGAGGCCAACGCTGTCCTGGGATGCATCCAGAGGAATGTGGCCAGCAGGGCAAGAGAGGGAATTCTCTCCCTTTGCTCTGCTCTTGTGAGACCCCACCTCGAATCCTGCGTCCAGTGCTGGTGTCCCCACCACAGGAGGGACGTGGATCTGTTGGAAGGAGCTCAGAGGAGGCCACAAAGACGATCCAGGGGCTGGAGCAGCTCTGCTAGGACAGGCTGAGGGAGCTGGGATTGTTTAGTCTTGACTCCAGGGGGACCTTATCCCTGCCCTCAGTGCCTGAAGGGAACCTACAGGGAGGCTGGGGAGAGACTTTTGACAAGAGTGTCCAGCGACAGGACAAGGGGAATGGATTTAAGTTGAAGGAGAACAGGTTTAGACGGGACCTTAGGAAGAAACTCTTCAGCCCGAGGGTGGCCAGACTCTGGAATAAATTGCCCAGAGAGGCTGTGGCTGCCCCTGCCTGGAGGTGTTCGAGGCCAGGTTGGAGGAGGCCTGGAGCAACCTGGGCTGGCTGGGAGGCGTCCCTGCCCGTGGCAGGGGGTTGCACTAGATGAGCTCTGAGGTCCCTTCCAACCCAGGCCATTCCAGGATTCTCTGATTCTCTGAACGTTCAGGATCTTGACGTACCAGAGGGTTGGCCCAGCAATCAACTAACCTGCTCTGTGTTCCCGTGGCACTCCCCCGTAGCCGGAGTGTGTCCTTTGGGGCTTTTAGGTGCCAAGTGTTGACGTCGATCTCGCCGAAGACCTGTCTGCCTTCCCACCACGTGTCAGCAGTGACGTGCTTCTCGGGGAAGGCGAGGCTGAAATGAAGCTACTCTTTCCACCCTGCAGGCTGAGCTGGAAATCCAGAGCGATGCCGTGGAACCGGGACAAAAAGTAGTCATCGTAGACGACTTGCTTGCAACCGGAGGTGAGAGAAGCACACGGTGACACCGAGCACGTGGAACCCATGGACACGACTCGCAGCAGGAGCGGCCGCGGGGTTTGAAGCCGACCCCGGCGCCGCTCCTCGAGCGGGGATGTTTGCCCTCACCCTCTGTGTCCTGCAGGTACGATGTGCGCAGCCTGCGAGCTGATGAAGAGGCTGAAGGCTGAAATCCTGGAGTGCCTGGTGATCATAGAGTTAAAACTCCTGAAAGGGTCGGAAAAGCTCAAGTCGGTGCCTTTCTACTCCCTGCTGCAGTATGACTGAGGGGAAGCGGGGAGAAGGGAACACACGAGTTTGGGGCTTTGTTCAGTCACTCTTGATATCACGAGGGGGTGGGCAGGGGAGGGAAAGCTACAATTTTATGTTGATCCTGAGCAGATCCTATATGATCTCAAGTCCTCTTTATTTTCCAAGCCGCAGATTAAGGTGTGTTGAAGTGTAAGGATCCTTTTTGGAGTTCATCCTTTTTGCAAAGAAGGAACAGCCTGATTGTTTTGGGAGACGGAGACCAAGGTGCAGTTTTGGATATTTTTCTTTTTTTTTTTTTTTTTTTTGAGACCAAAGTGTAAATGCTGCTGCTGAGGCAGGAGGCATCCGATAGCTTAGGGCGCTCAGCATCCTTTTTTGGTTCAGCCCAGCCTGCTCAGCCTCCTAGGAGCCTGTTAAAAGTTTGCCACAGAAACACAGAAGACGGGCAAAAAGTGATTATTTGTCAAAGGGATAAATCCCTCTTGAGCTCAGAGGATGGTCTGGTTGCTCTCTGCTGTTGCTTGCACTAGAGTTGGTTGCTCTTAAGTTAAGGTAGTGCTGGTTAAGGAGGATTAAGTGCCTGCCCAGCCCTGTGTTCTGAAATCAGTTGGCAGCCACTGCCAGCGCAGTGGAGGTTCCTGGCGTCGATGAGCTCAAACGCCGCATCAGCTCGCGGCGTGGCTCGTGAGGAAGCTGAAGGTCTCCGCTATCGGAAGCCGCCTGCCTTCCCTCGGTCCGAGGGAGTTCTTAGCAGGGGATTTTGCAAAACTAAGAGCAATCTACATCACGAGCGACGTGCGGTGAGGACAGAGGGTGTTGTGCTTGCTCAGGGTCTCTCCAGCACCTCCCAAAACCTGCACCTCCAACCAGGGCTGGCACCTTTGGTTTAGCACAAATTCCCCACCCACTGCTACACCTCCGACTCTCGACGCTGCTATCTCCTTGGGGCATCACGACGTTGAAAGGACCGTGCCAGTTGGGAGCCCGTTCTCGTTGGTATGTTCGGCGTCAGATAAAGCCACAGGAAAGAAAGAGAAGGCGTCACGCTCCGGCGGTCTCTCTCAGGTGACGGGTTTGGAGATGCTCCCTCAAGCGTGGGTCAGTTTGGTCACGGGAATAGTTAAAACCCCACATGCCCAAACTTGCACGTGCCTGAAAACATCAGGGATTGCGTCCCTGTCCTAGCAGGGTTGAACTCACTGGTAAAATAAACGTCAACTTATTTTTTTCTAAGCTGTTTCAGAACTGTTCTTGCCGTAGCTAGAGCTGTTAACTCCCCTTGTGAGCATCTCCCTCCGAACCCAGGCTGTCGGTGGAGAGCTCCCTCTTGCCTCCCTGAGTGCTTGGAAGGAAGCACTTGCCGGGACTGAGCAGTTCAGGGATTTTTCTGGGTGCCTGGCACGAGCCTCAAGGTGGATTTGGGGTACCGAGGCTGGTCCTTGCTGGGTTGCCGTGGAAGTGCCCAGCACCGGCGGGAGCAGAGACCAAACCCCCGCAGCTCAGTTCAGGACGCTGTGCACCCTGCTTTTATACTCCTAAGGACTATTACTGCTATTTTTGTCACAGTTTCCTGAAAAGCCACTTCAGTGGCTGCTCGGTTTGCGCCGAGAAACACCGTTCCCCCGGGGAGAAACCTACCCCCGGGGCACTTGTTTTCGCAGCCAGCCTCCGCGCGGAGCCAAGGCAGGCAGCGCGCGCGTTCTTGGCGCGAGGAGAGGGCCCCCGCTGCGAGGTAAGAGAAGGGAAAAATTAGTTCCACCCCAAAGAGCCATGGAAAGCAGCTGGGGAAGTGAGCGCAAGCCCTGCCAGTGCCAGAGCTGGCTGCGCCTGGGGCCAAGGGGTGACATCAGGGAACGCGGGGACGGTGCCTTCACGTTGGCCGGGCTGCCAGCGACCGTTGATGTAATTTGCTTGTAGAGACAAGGCTGTGCAGGGGTGGCTTCCAAGCAGAAGGAAAGTTGGGTTGGCTTTTTGCTTTTTTTTTTTCTTTTCTTTTTTTTCCTGTCCCAGGCAGCAGAACGGGAGCTGGCTGCGAGCTCTCCTGGGGCGTGCGTGGTTCCTGCCAGGCTGTCAAAACCAGCCCCTCTCTCCTCTCCTCTCCAAACCAGCTCCTCTCTGCTGCGGCCAGGTCCGTTCAGCGTGGCCAGTGGCACCCAGAACCCGACCTCGTGCATCCTCACGGAGCCTCTGCGCCGGGTTTAAACCCTCCTGCCTGGAAACAGGGCTACCTCCTGCCAGCAACGCTGGCCAGCTGGCCTGCACGACAGCAAGCAGGATGCTGGAGGAGGAAGAAGAGGCCAACTGGCCAGCACAACCGTAAGCAGCATCCTAGAGGAGGAAGAGGGCTTGCCTGCTCCCTCGGGCAGTGCTGTGGGCATCTTGGGACTATGCCAGCCTCCAAAAGCAGCACTTCAGGTGGGGAAGCTTCTCCCACCCAGAGGGATGAAGGATGGTCACTTTTCTGTGTGAACCCTCGACGTCCCACACTCAGCGCAGCCCGGTTTGGCTCAAGAAGCAGCACGGGGCCAGCCTGGCACCTCTGCAGCTCTCAGCACCCTCTTTGTCCCTCTTCCCAACCCACTTCAGCCGAGTGACCTGGGCTTTCCCCTGGGAAGAAGCACCTCCCTGCCATGCCCACCCCCAGCCCTGCCTGCTCCCATCCCCGTGGGAGCTGCTCCGCTATCCCTATTTACAAAAGCTGCATTCAGCTCCCGGCAAACCCACGCTCACTTTTTCCAAGCAAGGCTTTCTCCAGGAGCTGGATGACGACCCAGCCCTTCCCCTGCGTATGCCGGCCGGCGCCAATTGCCATGGAGAACTGGGGCGCTAACGCAGCGCAGGCAGGCAGCGCACCGAGGGAGAGCCGTCGGGTTAACACAAGTCAGCTATATTTAAAACATTTAATACAAATGTGTTTTGACAAGTCCTGTAGTTGTTTCCAGCGAGCGCTGGAGATGCAGCTTCTTCCCCTCCCTTAAAAACAGAACGAGGCCCAAAACTCCAAAAACATCCATTTGCGACTTCTTCTCTCACTCCTTCCTGCTTATCACCCCTCTCACCCTGCTCCGCCCCACCAAGGCCCTTAATGGAAGAAACCTCCTGCACCAAACCTTCAGGAGAAACCTCTTGCACCCAAACCTTTGGGAGAACACGGCAAAGCTAAGAAGAGGTTATTAGCTCCTTTTCAACTTCTTGCATCGACACCCCGTGGATGCAGGGCTGCCTGTCTTCAGCTTGAGGGTTAGGGGAGCTACGGAGCTCATGGACTTGTGGAGGAATTACATTAAGGTGGTTTGTTCTGTCTCAGACATCCCTGAGGATGAACGTCCCGTGAGCCCACACCAGATCCCAGAGCGCCGTCGGGATTTGCTACATCTAGAGGAGATTGTACGGGGGAAGCGTCGACTCTCAGAGGGAGCTCAGAGGGCTTCTGCCTCCTTCGCCGCCTTGGTGAGCCTCTCGGTGACGAGGCTGAGGTCCTTCCCTTTGTCCAGTTTGACGTACGTGTCCGTCCGGATGCTGTGGATCCCCACCCAGTCGGGCAGCAGCTCCGCAAAGAGGCGCAAGTGTTTCTCCATCTCGCCTGCGAAAAGGAGCGGCAGAGCTCAGCATCCTCTGCAAAAACCCTCCCCGTGCCGGTGAGGAGACCTCCCCTCCCCTTTCCTACCGGGCGCCATGTGAGCGTCGTAGCTTTCGGCCATGCGGGCGCAAGTCACCTCCATGGTCAGCGCCTGCTTCTTCTCGGCCACGAAGACGTTGCGCAGGACGCGGGCCATGGCCGGCAGCCGGCCCAGCATGGCGAGCCGCTCCTCCTGCCGCGCGTCCCGCGTCATCAGCGCCTGCAGCTTCTGCGCCTCCTTCGCCCGGATCTTGGGGAAAAAGATGGGGTGAGACACAGGAAGGTTGGCCCCTCCACCTCCCCACCCCTGGCCCCGGCACTTTGGCCAGGATTGAATTACTCACCCTCTCGAGCAGGGCTTGGGACACCCCTTTCAGAGCGCTGGAGGTGCTGGCAGGGGACGGTGCTTTGGAAACCACGGGCTCCCCCGCACCGGTTTCAGCGGTTCTTAAGGCCAGGTTGGCAAGAGCTTTTTCCATCTGCTCATGTGGAAGAAGGAGGAGGAGTTGGGTTGCAGCTGCGACCTGCTCGCGCCAGAGGAAGAAGTTTCCCCTCCGCCACCCTCCTGCAAGCCCAGCACGTCTGACCCATCCTGGAGGACAACTTTGGGGGCTTCACCTCCTCTCCTGGACCCAAAGACCCAGTCCTACACCACAACCTGCAGTGAGAGCAGCCAGGCTTGCATCCCCACCCGCTGACATCTTAGTGCCTCAAGTCCTGCAGTTCTGAAACCAATCCCTCCCTCTCTGCTAACATCTCCCAGCAGAGCTGGCTGGTTGGAGGGTCGCTCAGCCCCGGTCCCGACTCACCTTGGGGGTCAGCATCCCCCGAGCCGTGCTCAGCACCTCCTGGGCGGTGGTGAGCCTGTCCTCGTGGGGCGGCTGCGGCAGCTCTGCCGGGCTGATGTCTGGCACCTCGTCCACGTTGAAGCGGGGATGCCAGCGGGTCAGCTTCTCCTCTGGCACCACCATGGGAGGGCTGAGGGCAGCCAGGAACGCCTGGAGAGGGCCGAGAGCTGCGTCACGGCACCTGCAAGCCAGGTACGGGGGAGGTGGCCATTGCCCCGTCCTCCCAGCATGGCTTGGAGGAAATTTGGAGCCAGGAGAGATTCCAGCCGCCATTCTCCCCACCCACTCCTGCCTGACAGGAGCATCCCAGCGATGTCCTTCAGCCTGGATGCCAGCCTGCTCCTTCCACCCACTAGATAATGAGCTGAGCGACCCCAGACCCCGAGAGCGGAGGGTGCAGCAGGGGCCTCACCTTGTGGTGCTGCTTGACGATGTTCACCAGGTTGCGGTGGAACTCCTTCCTGCGCTCCAGCAAGCGCGACGCCGACAAGTGCGGGCGGCCATTCACCTTCTCCTCTGCGAGGAGACACGAGTGTCACCCGCGGACGGGGCCCAAACCCTCGAGAGCCTCAGGCAGGAGAGGATCAGAGCCTCGCCGCAAGGTTGAGACGCTGCCAGAATCGCTGCCCTATCACCCTCCCACTTGTTCCGAAAGTGTTTTCCACTTCCAAACACGCCCAGGCCCTCATGCATCGGGTGGTTATCGAACAGACCAAGCAGAGAGCATCCCTGGGGATCCCCCAGCTCTGAATCCCCCCCCGAGCTGTACACACCTTCCCCCAGCACTGGCTCCAGTGTGAGCTGGTAGTCAGACTTCTTCACTCCGTTGCCAAAGGTGGGGATGTTCTTCTCCTGGCGCAGCCTGTACGAGGTGGGGTAGACCGCCTTGATCTGCCCCATGTGCCGCTCCTCAAACTGCCTGCAACAGCACCTCGAGAGGTCAGGAACCCCAAAAGGGGCTGGCATTGGCCCCGACAGCTTCAGCTGGGACCCCAAAATGGGCTTCTCGCTGTTGCCGACTTACTTGCGCATCATGTCCTGCACCCCCTGCTTGACCTTGGCGAAGGTGATGGTCTCAGCGCGGTTGAAGAGCATCCCGGCGATGGTGTCCACGCTACGGAACATCTCTGCCAGCACCTTAAACTTGTAGGGCAGCGTGAGGCCCGGGGGCAGGTCCTGTGCAAGGGTGTGGAAGCGCTGGTACGTGGGGGCCTTCCCACTGCTGGGAAAGGAGAAGGGGTCAGCATGTCCCTCCCACCACAACAGCCATCCCCCACGGTCAACACAGCACTGGGATGGCCCTGAGGGTGCATCCAGGGACCGAGACTAATCTCAGAGCCCAGGAGCTGCATGCCCACCTCGGTTAGGGGAGACCCCTCTCCATCCCCAAACGCTTCCCTCAGCAACCCATGGCAGTCCTTGGGTCACATCACCCCTCCTGGGGATGTCCCCAATGCTCACGGCAGAGTCAGGGTGGCTCAGACCACACTCGGAGAAGCCTTTTGCATGCAGTGGGGCCAGCCCGGCGCTCCTACAGAGCCCCCACACCACCCTCACGGGGGTGGGAAGACCCCTTGCAAGACTGCTGCAAGGCTGAGCAGCACTCAAGGGCTGAAGCAGTCAGCGTGACACCCCGATTTCCCCTCAGATCTGGGGCTGTGCTCCCAAAGCCACTCCTCACCCAGCCTCTGCTGCAGGAGCTGCTCTCCTGGTGTCCCCAGACGGCTGCGACTCCGGCACGGCTCCGCTTCCCGCTCTCTTCTCACGGATCCGCAGCTCCAGTCGCCGCACTCGCTCCAGACGGCTCTGTAGGTCCGCACTCACCCCGGCAGGGACTGGTGGCAACTGGGCCAACTGGGCCAGCGCCTTCACCTTCTGCAGACGGTGCCGCAACCCGGCCAGGTCCTCCTGGGTGGGGAAGAAGCACATGGTCAGAGCACACCGGCAAGACACACACACACAAAAAAAAAGAAATCAGAGCAGAAAGGCCGGTTCATCCCGTACCCGCTGCAGGCGCCTGGTTGTCTCTGGGGGGGTTGTGCCAGGCTGTGTGTCCCCCTCCTGCCCTTGGCTGGGGGGGCAGGCGGTGCTGGCCGGAGGGTCTGCTGCCACGTTCAGTGAGGGTGATCTTGGGGGACCAGCAGTGGCTGGAGACGAGGGGCTGGTGGCCTGCAAAAGAGCCGAGGAGTGTTAAGAGGCTGCTCGGGGGCACGTGGGGAACCCACCCGCCGGGCCCCCCTCCCCGGTGTGCTCCCCACCCCACGGCCTTGCACTGGGGAAGCCAGAGAGGGGGGGTGTCTGCACCACGAGAAGGGAAGGGACAAGGCCTGAGAGGGGGCTGCACTGTGGGAGGGGTCCAAGACCTTGGGAGGGGGATGCTCTGGTGATGGTACCCCGGTTTTACGCTTTCCTCCTCTTTCCCCCCCCTCCTCGTTTTAGGGCCGCAGCCCAGTGGGGGAGCGGCGCATCCCCGATCCCCAAAGCTCCTTACCGCGGCCGGTGGCTCCGGTTCCTCCTCCCGCTGCAGCTCCAGCCTCTTCCGCGCCGATTTCTCGCTCGGTTCCCCGAACCGGGCCCCCACCGGCGACTCCGCTTCCATCTCCCGGCGGCTCCGCTTCCTGCCCGTCGGCCCCCGCACCGCCCCGGGGGAGCCGCCGCGGGCCGGGGTGCGCGGCGAGGCGAGCGGTGGCGGGGGGGCTCCGAGCTCCGCCGGGGAACCATCCTCCTCCCGGTGAACGGGGGAAGCGGCAAGCGCGGCCTTTAGCCGGCGGCCGCGCTTGGCCGAGGCTCCGGCAGCCGCTTTCGTGCGGCCGAAGAAATCGGTGAGGCGAAGCTGGGCCATGGCGGTCGCGATGCCGGTGCCGGTCGCGATCCCGGTCCCGGCGCGCCTACACGCGTCCCCCCCGTTACGCGCGCGCGCCAAACGCCCCTCTCTTGGCGGGAACCCGCGCGGCCGCGGCCCCGCCCCCCCGGCGGCCGGGCCGGGGGTCACGTGGGGCGGAATTGGCGCCACTGGGCTCTTAAAGGAGCCGTCGCTCCCTTCGCGCAGCTCCACGTGGGGTCGGGGGTGGGGCTCTCCGGTTTGGGGGTGTCAAGCGCGTTCCGGGGGTGGGGGCTCCGAGCTTTCAGGGTGCCGCAGCGGTGCTGGATCACCGTGTGCCCGCTGCAGGGGGTGGAGGCTGCCTGACCCTCAGCTGGTGCGGAGTTTGGGGGGGGGGGGGTTGCAAGCTGGGGGGACCCTGAGCAAAGGCAAACAGCCCCTGGAATGGGTGGTCACTCCTGGGGTGGTGGTCACCCCTCTTATCTGCTCTCAGCCAGGGAGCTGCTTGTGGGGTCAAGCCGTGTGTGGCTCCCAGGAAGGGCTCCATGGTGGCCGCAGGATTCGTTGAGGGTCTCTGCTGCTGCCACCTTTCTCCCCACATGCACAGTTCCCATCAGTGGCCAGTGCAAGGGACAGCCAAGGGGCTCCAGAGGCACCCCCAGCCCCAGCATCACCCTGCCCCGGGGTACGGCCGCGTGCTAATGGCGCTGCCCGGACGCAGGAGAAGCTTTTGCTCGCCCACAAAACGCCTCGCTGGGCACTCAGGCTGTGTCCGCAGCACATTATAGGGCTGAGCCATTCTCAGGCATCTCTTTTAAAGCCTGAGTGAGGCCGGTAAAATGGAGCGGGGCCACTCAGGGCCGGAGGCAGGGCTCTGGGGTGTTGTTCCCGGTGCCCATTTATTTCCACAGCCTCCATTCCCGGCCAGGCTGCAGGGGGCTGGGTGCTGGGGGCTGGGCTGGGAGTGAGGTGTGGGTGTGGGTGCCATGCACCACCCTTTCCTGGATGCGTTCTGGGTGGGAGGATGCAGCACAGGGCTTTTGCAGAAGTAATTTCCACGCCTGGGTCTCACGGACGTGGTGTCCGTGTAGAGCTTCATGGCTCGGCATTGACAGTTTTGCTTATGTGAGTGAATCCCTTGGGGTCCCAGTGATGAGGGTCAAGGCACCCAGGCAGAGGATCCAAATCCTTGCTCTGAGGATGCTCAAAAGTGGTTTGGGCACCCACAGCCTGTCCTAGCTCCCACGAAGGAGCAAAATTTATCTGGACACACATTTGAGAGCCCTTGGGCCCATTCTGCCCACAGTTTGGGGGCTACGGCATGGGGTCCAGATGGCTGGAGCTTCTTGGGTCTGGGCTGGGGTGGGAAGAAGAGCCCCGAGGGAGCCCGAAGGAGAGTGGAGCTCGCTGAGGTGGGGACCGGGCAGGCATCGTGCCAGCTGGATGCCAGTTTATTAAGTATTTGGAAAACAAATGTGGGGAGAAGCCAAGGAATGCAGAGAATTTCACAGTGATGCTTCCTGTTAGGAGCTGGCGAGGACTGGTGGTGTCCCGTGGTGCTGCCTGGTGCCCAGCACCTTCCCGAGGGCTCAGCTCCGGCTTCGTGACCCATCTCGTCTTACCTGGGGCACCCAACTCCACGGGTGCGTGGCCGTGCATCTGCCTCCCCAGGATGTGCAGCATGCACCCCGCTCCGGGGACATGGGACATGCACCCAGCTCCAGAGACATGGGACCCATCTCTGGGGACATGGGACATGCACCCAGCTCCAGCGACATGGGACCCATCTCTGGGGACATGGGACATGCGCCCAGCTCGGGTGACATGGGACCCAGCTCCGGCAACTCCAGCTCCCAGGGGTGCATGGCTACACCCGGGGGCCTCAATTACCTCCGGCCTCATTTTTTATTTTTTTTTTAACGAAGCAAACAGGAAACACAACAGATTATTTTTTTTTTTTTTTCTTTCCTCGTCCTGCAAATACCCTTAGTCCCGGCAAAGCGAGCCGGGGGGGCGGGGGCTGAGGCACCCCTCCTCCCTCCCCTCACCCCGGGAGGGGCCGCCTCCTTCCACACCCCCCCCGCCTCTACCGTCGGGGCTGAGACCGGCCAACTCGCGGCAGCAGTGGCTGCCGGCGGGCGGCGCTGGGCGCGCCGGGGCCGAGCCGTGCCGAGCCGGGCCAGCCCGCCGAGGAGTGGGGGGGCGGGAATAAACTGCGAGTAAAGCAAGGGGTGGGGGGGGTGGGGGGGGGGGGAAGAGAGAGAGAGGGGAGGGGAAAAAAAAAAAAAAAAGGAAGAAAAAAATAATAAGCGCGTCCGTTCGCTGCCCAGCCCCGGCGGGGCGGAACGGGAACGGCTCGGCTCGGCACGGCGGGGCATGGGCCGGCCCCCCCCCCGGCGCCGCCTGACGGGATGGAGCGGCGGGCGCTGGGCGCCGGGCTCTACTGGCTGCTGCTGCCGCTCGCCCTGCTCGCCGGTGAGTGCCCCGGGGGGGGTCCGGGCGTGTTTTGGGGTGGGGGGGTTGTTGTGAGGGGGAGGGGGTTGTTGGGGTGCGCTGTGTGCGGGTGAACCCCCCCCCAACCCGGCGGCCACGCGTGAGCCGCTTCGCGGGGCTTCCCCAGCCCGGGAGGGGCAGGGGGGCAGTGGGGAACCCCCCCCCCCCCCCGCACGGGGACGGAGCCGGCTCTCGGGAAACTCTTCGGCTTCTGCGGAGCTGTGGGAGGAGGTGTGTGTTCCCCCCACCCCGGCCGTGGGGAGAAAACCGCCTGAGTTTGGACACTCGCGTCGCTTTGCTTGTTGCAACATGAGGGGGTATTGGGGACCACCCCCCCTCCAGCTTCCCGGCGATGCTGGGGGGACACACAGCCGGGATGGGGACAGCCAGGTTGGGGTGATGCTTGGGGGGTGGCTGGCACACATCCCGGCTCGGTGGCGCGGGTACCGTCCCGGTGCGGTGGCAAGGAGGGGGAGCAGGACCCCCACCCTGGTGGCAGGAGCCTCTGGGGGGGCTCTCGAGCTCATCCCGGCCGGTTTTAAGGAACTTGTGGCCTTTGAAGGCGGCGAGATGCACCACCCACCAAGGCAACCGTCTGGCGACCGGCCTGGAAAATACCCGTGTCCTGGGACGCGCGGAACAAGAATCGGCTCTTTGAACCCCGGCAGTTTTCGGGGGGGAGCCTCGTCGGGGGATTCTCCGTTGAACGTAGGAAAAAACTCTCTCCGTAAACAGGATTGTTCAACGGGCTCCTTGTGCCGCCAGCCGGACCTTGCCCGTGCCCGGCGGGGGGACGTCCGCAGCCCGGTGGACGCGGTGACATGACTTTTGGGGGAGCGTCGGCGGGACAGGGGGACGTGAACCCAACCGGAGCCGCGTCCCCCGTTTTGGGGGAGCCGGGTTGGGGTTAGGCGGCCGCGGGAGGAAGTTGGTGAAGGTTGGAGAAAAAAAAAAGAAAGCCTCTCTTCTTCGTTGGCTTCGAGGAGTGACTCAGTCAGTGCGTCGCGCGGGATGCGAGGAGGTTAATTATAACCCTTCCTACAGACGGGACGGGAACGGGGACGGGAGGGACGGTGGCCACTCGCAGGAGGCCGCCGCGGCGGGGTGGCAGCCGGGGCGCAGGGACCCGTCCCATGGGTGCAGCGGGGCGACACGTGGCCTCTGGGCGCGGCCTCGCGCCTGGGGCCCTCGGACCCCGACTGTGCCCGTTTGGCCCCAAACTGTGTCGGGTTGGCTCGCCCCGCTGCGGCGCGGGGTGTTGTGGTGGTGACCCGTTGTGTCCCGGTGGCGCTGGCGTTGTTTCCTTCCCCCGCCACCCCGGGTGAGCTCGTAGGTGGCTTTTTTTAAAATTTGGGTGGGGGCCGTTGTGGGACAGCAGCTCCTTCCCGCTCCGGCTGTGCATCGAAAGAGCCATGCGGGTGACTCAGCGGGATCCGGGGGGTCCTCGCCTCCTCGCTGAGGGGGAAACTGAGGCACGGGGGGGATGTGGCTGGACCCGCTGCACCTGGAGGGGGGGAAAGGAAGAGCCCCCAGAGCACGACCCGCCTGTGGCCCTTCCTTCCCCGGCGATTTGGCTCTTCCCAAACGTCCGGAGGATGTTTGCTCCCGGCTCCCAGCCAGCTTGGGGCGGCGGGGAGACACAGGAGCTGGGCCCCCCAGCAGCGCTTGGGGCAGCCCCCCGTTTCCCACGGGCTGGTGCAGGCAGGGGTCCCCGCGGTGCAGCTCCCAGCCCTGCCACAGGCTGTGCCCCCAGAGATTCCTCGGCTCTTTCTCTGGTGGGAATGTTGGGGTGCACAGAGTTGGGGGGGGGCACAGCCTGCCAATGCGTGGGGTGAATGGAGTGGGGGGGATCAGACAGCTCTGCCTTGGACCCCCGGGCTGGGCGATGATCTGTGGCTCCCCCCAAAGTGGGAGCCTGAGGTGGGGTGAGGTGAGGACACAGCCCCTCTGGGTGTTGGGGGGTCCCTGGTCGGGGGGTCTCGGCTGGACCCGGGTGCTGCAGGGGGGGCTGGTACCCAGCTGGGTGCTGGCGGGCGTGTGGGTTGCAGGCAGCTGCCTCCTGCGGTCAGGTGCTTTTTATAAAATGAAGGGAAATAAAGAGAGGAAAAAAAAACGAAAAAGAAAAAAAAAAACAACCCAGAGCCCTCTCCAAGAGCAATAACTGCTGTTTCCTCCCCAGGCATGCAGGGGGATGGGAGGTTGCCCGGGTCGGGGTGCCCACGTCCCCAGGGAATGAGCTTTGTTTGCCCCCATTGAGGGTGAGGGGTGATGCTGGGAGGGCTCCCCGGGTGTGCAGCAGGTCCCAGGGGTGCAGCAGGTCCCAGGGGTGCAGCAGGCCGGGCTCTATCCTTCCTGCAGAGCCCGGGTGGGGCTGGATTTAACCCTTTGCCCTTTTTGCTGACATACCGGTGCTGAGCCCGTGGCTCTGGGGACCCCCAGAGCTGCTCCGGTCCCTTGGGACCATCCTGGCGTGTGCCCAGCTCCAGTGCTGGAGGTGTCCCCAGGTATTGGGGTGGTCCCCAATTGCTGTGCTCCCTGTCCCACTGACCAGCTACCGGTTTTTCCCAGGCTGGTGGCCATGGCACCCGTCTCGGCGCCCTCCCGGGGCAGCTCCTGGGGCATCCCCGGAGAGTGGGGCCGGGCACTGTCAGGAGCAGGTTTAATTTTCCATAAAAACAGGATACGGCGGGTGAACCGGTGGGGGCTGGTCCCTCTTCCCAGGAAGAGGAGCCGGGGCTGGGAATGGGACGGTGCCGGCGGGCGGCTCTGCCGGCACGGCTGGCCCTGGGGCTGACTGGGTTTTGGGGTGGGGAGAGCCCGTGTGGCCAGGGTTCCTCAACCTGCCTCTGTTTTGCAGCCAGTGGGTGCGGTGCACAGGGTCCTGGGTGCAAAGTGACACCCTGGGGACCCTCTCTGGGTCTGCCCTGGCACTGGGCACCCCAGTTGGGACCAGTTAGCCAGGACCCTGCTCAGAGAAGCAGCTTGGCAGGGCTGGTGTGGCTCCAGCAGCAAGTAACGGGTCCGTGTGAGAGGGCAGGCAAGGAATTAAAGAGCTCTGCTAATTAATCCTGAGAGGCCGCAGGTCCCTGCAGAGCCAGCGCCCTTGGCCAGTCTGTGGGGTGCAGGGTCAGTGCGTGGGGGTCCGAGGACCCCCTTTCCCGGTGCCGTTGGGTTCGTATCTGTCCCCAGGAACTGGCCAGGCACAGAACTGTGCCGGGTTTGGAGAGGCAGGGGGCCTGCACCAGACCCCCACCCTCTCCCACAGCTGCCCTTCCCACGCTTCCCCAGCCTGACTGCGGTGGGAGAGACCCTGGCACTAGCTCTGCTCGCCCCCCTCCTCCTCCTCACTGGGTCTCTGCCATCCTTGGGGGTCCCCGATGACCCCCTTTCCCCTCAAGGGAAGCTTAAAAGCTGGTGGGAGGGAAACCCAGGGCATCTCCCCCAGCTCCGTGATTTATCCTCTTCAATGTAGTGTTAATATTTCAAGCTCTGGGAACTGGGCCGGTCGCTCCCGACACCCTGGGGTCACCGGGAGGGGGGAAAAAAGAGGGGTTTGGGGGCTCAGATCCAGGGTAACCTCGCTGGGGGTACAGAAAGGATGCCAGATGCTGTTCCGAGGTGGTACCGCAGAGCTGTGTGGGCGCTGGGCGCTGCTTGCGTGGGGAAGGGGACAGTGGGTGCCACCACACTGCACCCACCCGCCCGCCCGCCCGGCTCCTGGCGGGGAGGGCGCGTTTCGCCGTGGGGCCGCTCTCCCCCATGGCGCCGAACTGGTTTTTCTCCCCACGCCGGCCGCTTTCCCCGTTGTCAGCGCGGCGGGGAACCGGTTTTCTCCGACTGTGCAGGACGGAGATCACCCACGCGCCACCGGCAAGGCATGCCCCGACGGCGAGGAGGAGGAGGAGGAGGAGGAGGCGCAGGCGCAAAACCGAGCACCATGGGTGCTCCCAAACCAGGTTGCATCTTACTGGGGGGGCTATCATTTTTTTTCCCCCCACTATTTCATCTTTGAGCCCTTAAGCTGGTGGGAGCTGGGACCACGGTGAGCGCCAGGATCTTTCCCGGTGGTCTGGGAGCTGCTGGTCGGAGGGTCCCACGGGTGCTGGCTCAGCCCTGGGGGGCAGCGGGCTCCTCTGCGTTCTTGGGCGGCTGCTGCCAACCCTTCCCAGTGCCAATGGGTGACCCCGAGTCGCTGCCACCAGGATGCCTCCTCCGTTCTGGTCCCTGCCCAGGAATGACGTACCCAGTCCCGGGGTGCCGGTGGCTGTCGTGGGGGTGGTGGGGGGCTGTTGGCTGGCTCCCACATAATCCGGAGCATCGGCTCGCCCCCGCGCCGGGAAGGCTCCTCTCAGCCCCGGGAAGGGGAATATTTGCTCCATGAGATCATGGTTTGCCGAACCCGTAGCCAGCAACCCTCGGCGTGCGGGGAAGGTGACGCGTCCCGGGGTCACCGCGGAGGGGGCAGCTGGAGGGACGGTGGTGCCAGTGCCCCCACCCTGGGCTCCCCGTGCTCCTCCCCAACTCATGCCGGGGGGCTGCGTGTGGTCCCTGGGGGAGGGAGGCAGCTGGGGACAGGCTGTAGCCCCCATGGGTGCTGTATGGGACGTGTGTTCCTGTGTCCCTCCCATCCCACCACCCGGCACCCTCTGAGGACCCCCAGGGTGCTCCTGGGGGGCTGCACCATGTCCCTCTGCCACACTCCGGCAGCTCAGTCCCTCACCCCAGGATGTGCCGACCCATTGAAACCTCGTAAACACAGGAAGGGCTGGGCCGGGCCGGTGATGCTGAGCACGTCCCCTGGCACCCCGCCTGACCCCCCTTCACCCCACGGGGCCAGGGGCTTGGCCCCCTCTGCCTCGCTCCCTTCCCAAGTCGTGTGCCAAAGGAGATTATGTCCCTGCTGGAGTCCCCGACATTGGTTCTCTGTGGCTGTCCCCTCCCCGGGCTGGCCCAGAGGGGTCCTCGCTATCCAAAGTGGGGTCCCCCCAGCCTGCTGGGGGGGTGCAGGGACACGTATGTCCCTCTGATCTGCAGAGGGGATGGAGGGATGCCCTGGGACTGCCTGGATCAGTCCCCCCCTCGGTGACTCCCTGCCTTTCTGACCAGGAACTGCTTCGGTGGGTGCGCTCGCTGCAGCCGTGCCTGTCGCCCTGGCCTCTTGTCTCCATGTGCCGGTGTCTGTCACCACTGTGCGTGCGGCCGTGGGGAACGCCGCGTCCCGGTCACGGTGGCAGCTGCCCCGGGATGTCCCCATCCCCGCCGGCGGCAGCTCGGTGGGGTGCTGGCTCAGCCTTGCTCCCTGCCCAGCTCCTCCCGACGGTTTCACGCTTGCAAAACGAGCTGTAATTTAGGTCTAAAAATAAGCGAAGGGGAAGGTGACGAACGCGCCCGGAGCAGGGCCGGGTGCAGGTGAGGGGCTGTGCCAGCCCCGGGGCAGCAAACCTTGCAGGGATGATGTGGAAATGCGGCAGATTTTGATCGTGGCTCTTGTCCCCACACGTCCGGGACCTCTGATGTCTCCTTTCTTCTCCGTGCCACCCATGTGGGTCACCAGGACTGACTGAGCTTGGGTTCCTGCCCGTGTCCTCCTCTTCCCACCACCACAAGTGTGATGAGGAGCAGCTGAGGGAGCTGGGATGGTTTAGTCTGGAGAAAAGGAGGCTGAGGGGAGACCTCATTGCTCTCTGCAACTCCCTGAGAGGAGATTGCAGTGAGGTGGATGTTGGTCTCTTCTCCCAGGGACAAGAGGAAATGGCCTCAGGTTGCACCAGGGGAGGTTTGGATTGGATATTAGGAAAAATTTCTGTACTGAAGTAGTGGTGAGGCATTGGCATGGGCTGCCCAGAGCAGTGGTGGAGTCGTCAATCTTGGAAATGTTCAAAAAACCTGGGGACATGGTTTAGTGGTCGTGGTGGCATTGGGTTGACGGTTGGACTTGATGGTCTTAGAGGTCTTTTCCCACCTTAACGATTCTGTGGCGTTCAGTGATCTCTGCTGGGCTGGAACCCTTGTCCAGGACTACCTGTCGTTTTGGGTTAACTCGTTTTGGGCATCCTCGCCGCATGTGTCGGGGCGCCATCCTCGGGGTGGGGGGAATTCATCCGTGGCGCTAACCCCTGCCCGTCCCTCTCCCCCCTCCCCAGCCTGCCTGTTCCGCTTCAACGTCCTCTCCTTGGTGTACCTGCTCTTCCTTCTGCTCCTGCCCTGGTTCCCGGGGCCCACCCAACGCTCCGCTGGAGGTAAGGGGGCTGGGGGGGCCGGGCAGTGGGGTGGGCAACTCTGGGGGGGGAAGCTGGGCAGGTACCTGCTCTCCTTCCCCTGCGGTTTGCCCCCGCCCGGGCAGCGTGGCTCCACGTGGCAGCCTCGTTTTGTTAATTATAGCCCGGCGGGGCTATTAATAGGTCTCTGGCTACAAAACGGTCAGGTTCGAGTCCCAGCCCTTATTAACCTGAAACCTCAGGGCTGGGCTGGGCCTGCCAGGGGGTGCGCAGGGGTGAAACCACGAGCAACACCCCTCCGCCCTACCTGGGCATGTGGGGCACGTCCCTCGCGGTGAGTATGTGGGTGAGGGGAGGATTTAGGGGGTGTGCATCGCCCTGAGGTGGGGTGTGTGGGTGCATCGCCCCTCAGCAGGTGCGTGGGACGTGTGCCCCCCTCCCCGTCCGGCGGTGCCCGTAGCCCTGCTGTACCGCAAGCCGGCAGCTCCTGGCGCGGCTGCGGCTAAAAGCTCTGCCCTCTGAATATTTCATGGGCTTTTGCACGGATTTACAGGAAAAAACAAGCAGTGGGAGAGTTTTTGGCCCCCCCCAGCCCCGACCGGCTTGCAGCTGCGGTGGGCTCGCCGCCTGTCCTGTGGCCAGGAAATTCGGGCGTGCAGCCCGGGGAGCCGGGTGGGATGGGGGCACGGCTGCAGCTGGTGGAAGGTCTGACGGGGCTTGTGAGGGGGGGACACTCCAAAATCCCTCGGCAGCCCCCCCATCAGGGATGGGGATGGGGGATGATGAGCTGCGTCCTGATGCCGGTCATCACCTACCTATGAAGATGCTGCAGGGCCAAGGGGAGGGAGTGTGGTCCCTGTATCACCCCCGTGCCTCAGTTTCCCCAGTCACGCAGCAGAAAGGATGCTCTTAGGCAGGGCTGGGTGAATGGTGAGACGTGCAAGGTCCTAGTGGGACCGTGTCACTGGGGCAGACTCTTGCATCTGCAGTCACCCCTTCCCGGTTCTTTTTGTGGGTGCTGGGTCCGCCCTGGGGATGCTGGCACGTCCCAGGGTCGCCTCGGGCGATGGGTAATGGGGTGCCCATGTCTCTCAGGTCACACCGTCCGCATCCTCAAAGCTCTGCTGGCCACCAGCATCCTCTTCCTCATCGCCCACCTTGTTTTCCAAATATGCTTGCACACCCTGCCCGTCCTGGACCAGCTGCTGGGACCCAGCTGTGAGTACGGGGTGCCAGGACACCCTGCCGTGGGGGTGCCTGTGCCTGCCCTCGCCCTCCCGCTCCTCCAGACTTCACTCCCTCCCCACGACACCCGGGTGGGCTCCACGGCTTTGCCCAGCTCACTTTGTCCCTGCTTTCCCTCAGGCAGCACCTGGGAGGTCCTCGCCCGGCACATCGGTGTCACCAGGTAAGGGCACCCCGGCAGCGTGAGGCTGGGGGCCGGCAGTGGCAGATGCGGGGGCACCCCCGAGCCCTCCCCTTCCCTATTTTCCCCCCGCTTATCAGGCTGGACTTGAGCGACATCCCCAACTCAGTGCGTCTTGTGGCGCCCGACATCGGCATCCTGCTGGTCTCGTCACTCTGCCTGTGCCTGTGCCGACGCCTCGTCCCCAAGGCCACCCATGGCCGGAGACCGGGATCTTCGGAGCCCCTTGAACGGGTGAGAGAGCCTACCGTCAGCAGCATCCCACCTGCCGAGCCCCCACCAGCCTCCTCAGTCCCCGGGGGAGGGCAGCGTGGCTTGGCACGGGGGGCATTCCTGGTGGGAGCAGTTTTTGGCGGTGGGCGGAGGGCTGGGTCATCGTCCCAGAGCCTCGGATGGAGCCGGGGTGACTCAGCCGAGGAGGAGCGCCCGTGTTTGCTCTCACGTTGCCGTAGGGATCCCGGCAAACAGCCCGGCCCCGCAGCATGCTGGAATCAGGGGGTGCTGGCACCCAGTTTGAGCTCTCCAGCTGGGTGCTGTGCCATGGCAGTGCCCAGGACTCTGCACTCGTGGCATCGGAGTCACCCCAAGCTGATGGCACCCCCCTCGCAGCTCTACAAAGATCCCTCGGGGCTCACCCCGTTTTGGGGTGCTCCCCACCAGTCCGAGCTGTCGTGGCGGGCGCTCTGGCCACGCTGTAACCGGAGCGGCGGCCGCTGCGAATGCTTTTGCTGTGAGCCAGGGCGGGAGGCAGCCTGGAAAAAAGCTCAGTGCTGGGAACCCGGGCGCCGGCGCCAAGAAAAACAGCCGCCTTTTTCGGAGGCTCTTTCCAAGCGGCTAAATGAGATAAACACGGCCAGGTGCCGGGCTGAGCGCCCGCACAGCAGCAGGCAGGGTGCCCTGGCTGTCCCCTCGTGCTCTCCCTCAAGTGGGGAAACTGAGGCACGGCCAGGAGTGGCCTGGGCTGTCCAGGGTCCAGCTGTGGGGTTCACGCCGCGTTCTTCTCACCTGGCAGGAGGATGTGGAGCGGCACAGTGTCACGACCTACGAGGATGCGCCGCTGAGCGCCCGGCTGCGGGTGACGGCTCACTGGCTGCTCTGGGAGGCTGGGAAAGGCCTGGCCATCCTGCTGCTGGCCTTGGCCGGTGGGTACGGGGTGTGGGGGGCATGTGGTGGTGGGGCTCAGTGGCCATGCTGGCAGGGGGGCTGCTCAGTCCAGGGGACGATGCTCGATTCAGGGGAAGATGCTCGGTCCGAGGAGGGATGCTCGGTCCAAGGGGATGCTTGGACCAGGGGAAGACGCTTAGTCCAGGGAGGGCTGCTCGGTCCAGGGGAGGATGCTCAGTCCACGGGGATGCTCGGTGCAGGGGAAGATACTCATTCCCAGGGATTGCTCGATCCAAGGGGGGATGCTTGGTCCAGGGGAAGATACTCAATCCAGGGGAAAATACTGAGTCCAGGAGGCTGCTCGGTCCAAGGAGCGATGCTCAGTCCAGGGGGATGCTCAGTCCAGAGAAAGACGCTTGGCCCAAGGGGAAGATACTTGATCCAAGGAGGGATGCTCAGAGCAAGGGGGAGGCTCGGTCCAGGAAAAGATACTTGGTCCCGGGGGATGCTCAGCCAGAAGCTGTGTGGCTGGAGGTTGCTCAGCCACACACTGACCGCCCACCGGGCGCTGCTCCCCAGGGATCACCCTGCCCTCCGCCTCCTCCAGTGTCTACTACCTGCTCTTCGTGGGGCTGTGCACGTGGTGGGCCTGCCACCTCCCCGCCAGCCGCCGGGCCTTCGATACCCTCTGCATCCTCATCGGCCTCTATGCTGCCGTCCACCTCCTCTGCCTCTATGCCTACCAAGCCCCCTTCGTCCAGGGGGTCTTCCCACCCCCCACCATCTGGGCACGGTGAGTCCCTGGGGAGGGAGCCGTGCCGTGGGTCCCCGTGCTGTCCCAGTTGAGCAGCCAGCACCAGTGTGGGACCCTGGCTCATGGTGGGGGTCCTGGTTGGGTAACATTGCCCACTCCATCTCCCACAGGTTGTTTGGCTTCAAGGACATCATCCTGTACCACAACTGCTCACAGCCCAACGCTCTGGTGCTCAACACCAGCCACTCCTGGCCTGTCTACGCCAACCCCGGCATCCTACTCTTGCTTTACTACACCGTGGTCACCCTGGTGAAGCTGCGCCAGCTGCACGCTATGGTGAGGGGCTGCAAGGCTGAGGTGTGTGCCCGCTGCTCTGACCGCCCCAGCCCTGGCACTGGCGGAGCAGGGAAGGAAAATGGGGTGCTTGTGGCTGGGGAGGGTGCCTAGGCAGGGGGTTGGGGCATAATCCTACTCCCCTCAGAGTCCTGAGCTGGCTCCTGCCCCTTGCAGAGAACTGAGGCACTGGCACGGTCGCCAGCGAGACACCCAGCAAAGGAGTTGGTGGAGCTGGAGAGCTGGCCCAAGGACACCGATGGCGTGGCTGAGGACACCAAGGTGGGTTTGGGCGATGGGGTTGTGCCCCTCAAGTGATGCCTGAGCTGTGGGTGGGGGCAGTGGGTTGCAGGGCGCTTCGGGATGGGCTTTGAGCCCTTTTTTCCCTCCCCAGCCCATGCTGTCGCCCAGCACCGGGACGGTGGGCAGCGGCGCCGACAACTGCACCGTCCACATCATGGACAACTCGCCGCAGCCCGCTAAGCCCGTCCTTGACACCTCCCCACCCCGAAGGGCTGCCCGTGGCCGGAGGGGCAGCTTGCAGTCCCCGTCCCCACGGCCAGGCAGGAGGCGTCGGGCGGAGAGGCTGCTCCTTCACGCCTTGGGCCACGTCGTGATGAAGCAGAGCTACGTCTGCGCCCTCATCGCCATGATGGTAAGGGGCTGGAGGTGGGGCGGGGAGGGGGATACGGATACGGGGGGCACCTCTCAGAGCAAACTCAGGTGGGCGACCGCGTCCTGCTCGCCCGCAGGTGTGGAGCATCACCTACCACAGCTGGCTGACCTTCGTGCTGCTGCTCTGGGCGTGCCTCATCTGGACGGTGCGGAGCCGGCATCACTTCGCCATGCTCTGCTCGCCTTTCCTCCTCCTCTACGGCATCACTCTCTGCAGCCTCCAGTACGTCTGGGGGATGGATCTGGTTCCTGAGCTGCCCACCCGCGTCGGCTTCATGAGCCTCGAGCAGCTGGGCTTGGTGCACACCAAATATCCCTGCTTGGACCTGGGGGCCAAGGTGAGCTCAGTGCGGTCCCCGCGCCCCGTCCTCGCCAGCGACCGGCTGTCGCCACTCACCCCTTGTCCCCGCAGCTCCTGCTTACCTTGACCTTTTGGCTGCTGTTGAGGCGGTTCGTTAAGGAGAAGCTGTTGACGAGGAGGAGTCCGGCCACCCCACTCCTGGAAGTGACCATCTCGGACACGGGTGAGGGCTCCTGGCGTCACCCACCCGGAGGGACCCTGCGCTGGGGTGTGAGCACCCGGAGGCGGGGCACGGCTGGGGAGGTGTTGGAGGGACAAACACACGCGTGTGCCCCCTGCCCGGCTGCCTGCAGCCCCCTCCCTGCCTTGCAGAGCCCAGCCGGCAGTGGGACGTGCTGAAGGCGCTGGGGGTGCTGGTGCAGGATTTCTACGCCAAGTACTGGATCTGCGTCTGCGCCGGCATGTTCATCGTGGTGAGCTTCGCCGGGCGCCTCGTCGTCTACAAGATCGTCTACATGTTCCTCTTCCTCCTCTGCCTCACCCTCTTCCAGGTAGCTGGCGGGGGGCTGGGGACCCCTCCTCCTCATCCTCATCCCCAGCGTTGCCCCGCTGATGTCCCCGTCCTTGCAGGTGTACTACAGCCTGTGGCGCAAGGTGCTGAAGGGCTTCTGGTGGCTGGTGGTGGCTTACACCATGCTGGTGCTCATCGCCATCTACACCTTCCAGTTCGAGGACTTCCCCATGTACTGGAGGAACCTGACGGGCCTCACCGATGAGCAGTGAGTGTCCCCAACCCACCACAGGGTCCCCGTGGTGGCACCAGGGCACGGCCAAGGGATGCATTGCGTATAGGGAAACCGAGGCACGACGAGGAGTTGGCGTTGAGTGCCGACTTGGCGGTCTGATGCCCTGGTAGGATGGGATGGATGTGGTGCCATATTGATTGTCCCCTCCCTGGCCAGGCTGGGTGACCTGGGACTGGAGCAGTTCAGCGTCTCCGAGCTCTTCTCCAGCACCCTCATCCCGGGCTTCTTCCTGCTGGCCTGCATCCTCCAGCTCCATTATTTCCACCATCGTTTCATGCACATCACTGACCTGGAGGACATCCCTGCTGCCGCTCCGTCGCCCTGCCACATCCCCAGGTAAGGCCCCGCGCTGGGAGGACCCTCCAAACTCTACCCTGAGCCCCCTGTTCCCGTGCTGAACCATCCTCTCTACAGACCCGAGGAGCTGCACGGGAGCCGGCTGCTGCGGGATGCGGTTGCTGCCGAGAGCGCCAGGACCAGTGACTCTGACACTGCCTCACAGGGTACCGGGCAGGGACAGGGGGGACAGGGATGGATTTGGGGTGTCCTTCAAGTCTGGAAGGGGCTGGGGAGGATGCAGGGGTGGATTGGAGCATCCTCCTAAGCCATTTAGGTGCTGGGAGGTTCAGGAGATGGACTGGAGTTCTCTTCTAAGTGGGAGGGTGAGAGAATGGATTTAGGTTCTCCAACGATGGGAGGATGGGGAGATGGGTTGGGGGCATCCTGCAAGCCAGGGATCGACTGGGGTGTACAGGGGTGGATTGAGGTGTCCTCTAAGTCTGGAGCCAGGTATGAGGATGGATTGGGGTGTCCTCTGAGCCAGGAAGGGGCTGGTAGACTACAGAGTTGGGTTGAGGTGTCCTTCAAACATGGGAGGGTGTGGGAATGGATTGGGATGTCCTTTGAGCAAAGAACGGGCTAGCAGGATGGGAAGATGGATTTGGGGTGTCCTTCAAGCCAGGATGGGGTGGGGAGATGCAGGGATGGATTTGAAGCATCCTTCAAGCCACGAAAGTGTTGGGAGAGTAGGGAGATGGATTTGGGGTGACCTTCAAGTGTGAGAGGATGTGGATGGGGATTGGGATATCCTCCAAGCTGGGAAGGGGCTGCGGGGAGCACAGGGATGGAGTGTCCCTTGAGCCGGGGTGGCTGTGGGTGTCTCTGTGACAGTCCGTGTCCCCTCAGTGCCCACCAAGTGGGGGCTGGTGCTGGAGCGCCTGATCGTGCTGGGCTGGACCTTCTCGGACACGCTGACCCGCGGGCAGGTCTTCGTGCGGCGTTTGCTGGAGCTCCACATCCTCAAGCTGGTGGCTGTCTACACCATCTGGGTGGCCCTGCAGGAGGTACCAGCCCCGGGGTGCTGGGGTGGAGGGGCTCGGCCGGGCACCCCAGGGTGCTGACGCGGCCGCTGCCCCAGGTATCGTTTATGAACTTCTTGCTGGTGCTGCTGTGGACCTTCGCCATGCCCTACTGCCGCTTCCGCCACATGGCCTCCTGCCTCTCCACCGTCTGGACCTGCATCATCATCGTCTGCAAGATGCTCTACCAGCTTAAGATCGTCAACCCCAGCGATTACTCCAGCAACTGCACCCAGGTGCCTGGGCGGCCGTGCCGGAGGGGATGCTCGGGTTCTTTGGTGCTTGTGGTGGTTCCCTGGCTGGTGGTGGGGTCCTGGGATGGGAGTGAGGGGTGCTGATGCCCAGCGGTGCTTCCCTTTGTAGATCCACCTCAACAGCACCAACCTGAGCCCGGAGGAGATGGGCAACTCCACGCTATACCGCGGCCCCGTGGACCCTGCCAACTGGTTTGGCATCCGCAAGGGCCACCCCAACATGGGCTACATCCAGGTGGGCACAGGGACAACCCCGGCTGCGGGGACTGCGTCGGTGGGGTGGGGGTGCTCGGCGGGCTTGCCATGGTCCTGAGCATCCTCTTACCCCCGTCCTCAACCAGAACCACCTCCTGGTGTTGCTGCTGCTGGTGTTCGAGGCGGTGGTGTACCGGCGCCAGCAGTACCACCGCAAGCAGTACCAGCTGGTGGCACCTGTCACCGAGACCATCTTCGAGGACATCTCCCGCGAGCACCTCGACCACGGCCTCGGCAGCTGCGCCAAATACTTCCTCAACTACTTCTACTACAAGTTTGGCCTTGAGGTGGGGAGCGGGGTGCTGAGCTTGAGGGGTCCTGCTGCTCGCGACACCCCGGGGCTGAACCTCTGCGTCCTTCCTCCACCCTAGATCTGCTTCCTGATGACGGTGAACGTGATCGGGCAGCGGATGAACTTCATGGTGATCCTGCACGGCTGCTGGCTCGTCGTCATCCTGACGCGGCGCCGGCGGGCGGCCATCGCCCGCCTCTGGCCCAAGTACTGCCTCTTCCTCGTCATCTTCCTCATCTACCAGTACCTGCTCTGCCTGGGCATCCCGCCCGCCCTCTGCTTGGGTAAGGGGTGGTGGGGGGAGCACCCGTCTGTTGGGTGGCCCATGGAGGGATGGGAAGGGGCTGGGGAGGGCATTGAGGGTGCCAGCCACCCTCCCGTCTCCAAAACCAGACTATCCGTGGCGCTGGAGCCGCAGCGTCCCCATCAACTCGGCGCTCATCAAGTGGCTCTACCTGCCCGACTTCTTCGTGCCCCCCAAATCCACCAACCTCATCAGTGAGTAGCATGTCGTGTGTGTTTGTCCCCACCCCGCCCCTGGCACCCCCCCTGACACCCCCCCTCAGCTATGGGGCACCCCTAACTCCAGCCATAGGAACTGGGGTCATGTCCTTCCTCCCAGAGGGGGAGGTGGGAGGAGCTAGAGGAGCTTGACAAGCACCCGCCCCCTTTTTTGGAGGAGGAGCTGTGGGAGATCCCTGCCCCTTTTTGGGAGGAGCTTGATTGAAGCCCCCACCCCCTTTGGGGAAAAGGAGGGGCTTGGGGAGCCACGCCCTGGGGACATGCTTCAAGTCACACCTGTATGGGAGGAGCCTGTGTATAACCCCCCCACTCTGTGACAGGGAGCTGGAAGCAGCTCAGCCCAGGGGAGGAGCCACCCCCTTGGGGAGGGGCTTGTGGATGCCACTGCCCCTAAAGGGGACGTGTCTTACCAAAGCCCCGCCCCACCATGTGCCCCACAGACGACTTCGTGCTGCTGCTGTGTGCGGCGCAGCAGTGGCGCGTGTTCGAGGCCGAGCGCAGCGAGGAGTGGCTGCAGGCAGCTGGCGAGAACACCGACCGGCTCGACCGGGAGCGGGACCCCCACAACCCCACCCCCAACTTCATTCACTGCCGGTGGGTGGGCGCACACACGTGGCTGGGGTGGTGGGGATGGGCAGGGTGGGACCTGCTGGGCTGCGATCCCCTAGGATGGGGCTGGGACCCCTTTGGGCCACCCCAGTGCTGGGCTGAGCCCCTCCATGACTAGAACGGGACCTCCTGCCACTAGGGTGGTACCCCCAGACTGGGACAGGAGCGCCCTGAGGCTGTACTGGCAGGAGATGTGGTGGTCTGGGACACCTCTGGTGATGGTGCGGGACCCCACAGATAAGGCGCTTTGTGCCCCTAAGATAGGGCTGATGCAAGGACTGGGACCACAGTGGTTTGGCTGGGGTGTGGGGTAGCACCTCGCTGCACCCCAAAACCAGGCGGTGCCAAGCGTGGGTGCTGGGAGAAGGGGATGAGGACCATGCTCCGAGCGCCCTGTCCTGCAGGTCCTACCTGGACATGGCGAAGGTGGTGATCTTCCGCTACCTCTTCTGGTTCGTCCTGGTGGTGGTCTTCATCACCGGGGCCACCCGCACCAGCCTCTTCGGCCTCGGCTACCTGCTGGCCTGCTTCTACCTCCTCCTCCTCGGCACCACCATGCTGCGCAAGCCGGCGCGGGCTCGTCTCGTCCTCTGGGACAGCCTCATCCTCTACAACATCACCGTCATCATCTCCAAAAACATGCTGTCGGTGAGGGCTGCCCGGCCACGCAGCCACCCCGGGGATGTTCCGTGGGGCCACCCACCCCCTGGGCTTCCCCTTGGTGGCAACACCGTCCCCTTCTCAGCCTTGCCGGGGCAAACGCCGTGCTCTGTCCTCTCTCCTCGTAGCTCCTGTCCTGCGTCTTCGTGCAGCAGATGCAGAGCAACTTCTGCTGGGTCATCCAGCTCTTCAGCCTGGTTTGCACCGTCAAGGGCTACTACAACCGTGAGTTGCTGGTCCAAGGGGGGTCAGGGGGTGCCAGTTTAGGCTGTTGCCTGACCTGCCTGCATCTCTGCTTGCCAGCCAAGGAGATGAGCAAGGACCAGGACTGCTCGCTGCCCGTGGAGGAGGCGGGCATCATATGGGACAGCATCTGCTTCTTCTTCCTCCTGCTCCAGCGCCGCATCTTCCTCAGCTACTACTTCTTGCACGTCATGCTGGACTACCAAGCCTCTGCCCTTCAAGCCTCCAGGTGGGGCTGGGGTCCTGAGGGGTGTTGGGAGTGTGAGTGCTGCCCTCCCTGACCCCCTGCCTTGTCCCCACAGAGGTGTTGCGCTGTTCAAGGCCAGCGCCCTGAAGAGCATGCGCTCCCACCAGCAAGCCGAGAAGAAATCGCTGGCCCAGCTGAAGCGGCAGTGAGTGGGGTTTTATTTTGGGGAGACACCTGGGATCCCCACCCCGGGCAGCTGCCAGCACCTTGGGGGCACAGCCCTGTGTGGGTGGGGTGGTTGGGGGGGGTTTAGCAGGGGACAGGCTCTGCAGCAGCCTCTGCCTGGCAGGATGGAGCGGATCCGAGCCAAGCAGGAGAAGTACCACCAGGAGCGGCTGCCCCGCAGCCCCAGCGAGGGGCAGGTTGAGGCCAGGTCAGGTGAGAGCTGGAGGGGTCCCTCCTGTCCCCCTCCTAATCCCCCCAAAACCCTCTCTGAGCACATCAAGGTGGCTACAACCCATCGCCAACCCTGTCGGGGTGCAGCCCCACAGAGCATTGTGGTGAACCCCCTCCCTGTCCCGCCTGCCTTCGGGCTCACCCCCGTGATGGGGGTGGGTGCACCGAGTGTGACCGTCCTCAGCCCCCCCAATCTGCCATTCCACAGCGCCCGGCGGCCCGGTGGACCCTTCCCGGCAGCAGGAGCGGTGGTGGCGGCCATGGTTAGACCACGCTGCAGGTACTGCCCTGGCCGTAACGGGGGGGCCACGATGGGTGCAACCCCTCGGTGAGCTCCCTCCACCGGGGACTGCTAACAGTGCTTTCGGCAGGGACCCCCTGCATGTTCCCCCCATCCCACTGGGCACTAACCAAGGCTTCTCCAACAGTAACAGGGGTCTTGGGTTGAGGGTGCCAGGGTGGGTTTGGCCTCACGGGGATCAATCGCTGTCAAACATCCATTTGGGGATGTGGGAGGTTCGTTGAGTCTTTGTCCCCAACGGGGATCCCCGTGGGTGTCCTCAGCACCGTGCTGGGAGATGGTGGCCCTGCTGTGACACCTCGTGCTCCCCCGGCAGTGCTGCACTCGGGGGAATACTTTCTCTTCGAGTCAGACAGCGAGGAAGAGGAGGAGGCAGTGCCGGAGGAGCCGCGACCGGCCAGGCAGAGCGCTTTTCAGGTGAGTATGTCTTGGAGGGGTTGGTGGCGGTGGGGCTGGCAATGCCCTCGGGGTACTGACAGCCCCTTTTCCCCACCCCCAGCTCGCCTACCAGGCCTGGGTGACCAACACCAGGTCGGCGCTGCAGCAGCAGGAGCAGGAGGAGCAGGAGCAGCTGGAGGTGCCCGCTGCTGAGGTCGCTGCAGGTGGGTCTGGTTCACCCCAAAACGGGGCTGGGGGGGTGGCGGGGTGGGAAGGGACACTTTACCCTGGGAGCTGTAAGCATCCCGTCACGGGGCGTCGCTGCAGTGGGGGTACTGCCTGTGCGTGTAGACTCTCTGGTGGCTGCAATGGGGTTGGGCACAAGCTGTGCCACTCTCCGTTGGTGCCCACAGTGGGTTTTAAGCTGAGCAGGGTGGAATGGGGCGATGGAGGGGAGAGCCAGAAACGATGCCCATCCCATGCTGAGCCGGTCCTACTCCTACCTGGGGTGTTGGGGGGGCATCTGATCCTTGCAGAGGGTGGCAGAAGGACAGAGGAGGAGTCACAGGTGCCCGAAGAGGCTGAAAGCCAGGAGGAAGAGGAGGAAGGCTCCGGTAGGTGTGCAGCAGGGAGGATGTAGAGAGGGAGGGTGTGGGTGGGTGTGAAATGACCCCCCTCTGGCCTTTCCTTGCCCCAGCAGAGCGAGGCAACGTGGTGCAGCGGGTGCTGAACACGCTGCGGTTCCTGTGGGTGCTGTGCCGGGCCATGGTGGACGGGCTGACGCAGTGGCTGGACGCCTGCACCCAGGAGCATGCCGACATGTCCGACGTCCTGCGCCTCGAGAGATACGTCCTCGCGCGCCGCCTCGCCACGGTGAGCCCGGGGAAGGGGCCACGGCGGGAGGTGACAGCACCACGGTGGCGCTGAGCAACCCCCCTGCCCGCTCCAGGGAGAGTACATGCACCGTGGGATCCTCGATGAGCTCTACCTGCCGCCAGAGGAGGAGCCACCCGACGAGGAGCCGAGCCTGCGAAGTGCCAGGGGTGTGGATCCCCAAAACAGCGTCGCTTCCAGGCAGGTGCATAGATATTCCCCCCCGAGGGGACAGTGGGCAGGAGCTGGCGGGAAGGGGGCTCACGCTTGTCCTCGTGCCATCCACAGCAGGCACCAAGGAGCCCTGGCGGGACGCCCGCTGCCCACCGGTAGCCAGGAGCGAGTGACGACCTGGGGGTCACAGGAGGACGTGGCCGGGTCTCGGGAGCTCCTGGCGCTGCCCCAGAACCGGAGCCGGACGGCCGGCGAGCTCCTCCTCAGCAGGTATGGGCATGTGGGGATGGGGTTGGGAGGTGTCAGGGGTGGCTGACCCCCCAGCCCTGCCCCCCGCAGGCGGCTCTACTTCTCCGAGCTGGAAGAGTCCGAACAGTTTTATCAGTCCCACAACCGGTTCCTGAAGCTGCTAGTGGCCGGGTACCGCTGCGTGGCCGCCCACTCCGAGCTGCTCTGCTACTTCATCATCATCCTCAACAACATGGTGACCGCCTCCATCATCTCCCTCTTGCTGCCCATCCTCGTCTTCCTCTGGGCCATGCTCTCCATCCCCCGGCCCACCAAGCGCTTCTGGATGACCGCCATCATCTTCACGGAGGTGGGCAGGCGGTAACCGGGGTTGGGATGGTTCCACCCGGCTCCCGCCTGCCACTCGCTGAACCCGACGTCCCCCGCAGGTCATGGTGGTGGTGAAATACCTTTTCCAGTTTGGGTTCTTCCCCTGGAACAGCTTCGCCATGCTGGTGCGCAACGAGGGCAAGCCCTTCTTCCCACCCCGCATCCTGGGCTTGGAGAAGAGCGACCGCTACATCAAGTACGACCTGGTCCAGCTCCTGGCACTCTTCTTCCATCGCTCCCTGCTGCTGGTGAGCCCTGGGGGGCACGGCGGGCAGCACCTGGGTGGGTGTCCCTATGACTTGGGGGCTCTGGAGTGGGTTCTTGGTGGCTCTGCCTTGGGTACCACCCATGCTTGGCTGGGTTTCACGAGGTGTGACGGGAACCGATGCTGTGGGATGAGGTGAGGGGTGGGGCTGGGGGGCATCAAAGACCCTGTCCCGCTGACCACACTTCTCCCCAAGTCCTACGGGCTGTGGGACCACGAGGAGGACCCGTTCCCTGAGAAGAAGGCTGAGCAGGCAGAGGATGAGGAAGAGGAGGAGAGGCGGGAGGAAGCAGCATCCTCGCCACTGGTGGTGGGTGAAGAAGGGACGGAGGAGCTGGCAGAGCTGCAGGCACCGGGCGCTGCCGGGGGACCAGAGCCGGGGGGCGATGCTGTGGGGCAGGAGAAGGGGTCCGGGCCCACGCAGCTCCGGTGCAGGAGGAAGACTCGGCGAGGGACGAAGCAGCCGGAGGTGGCTCCGGAGGAAGGTGAGCACCAGTTCCCCCACGAGGGGCAAGGCTGGCATCCCCTGGGGCAGAGGGGTGCTGGGGGTGGGCAGGATGTGTCCCTGACTGTGACCCGCATTGTGCCTGACTTGAAGGGGATGGCGAGGAGGAGGATGAGGAGGAAGAGGAGGAGGAAGAGGTAGAACAGAGCCACGCTCAGAAGAAGCTGAAGGCATTTGGGCTGCGGGTCAAGCTCTTCTTCCTCACCATGTGGGTGCCCCGTGGCGTTGGTTAGGGTGGGGAATGTGGGGTGCAGCTCCCCCCTCCATCACCTCGTCCCCTCTGTCGCCTCCAGGGCGCAGAACGTGTACCGGCCAGTGCATGGATTCTTCTGGGACATCCTGTACACCGAGCACCGGGCGGCCACCGACGTCTACGCCTTCATGTTCCTGGCCGATGTTGTTGACTTCATCATCATCATCTTTGGCTTCTGGGCTTTTGGGGTGAGCAGGGAGTTCCTGCAGGGCACCGACCGGCCGGATCCCACCGCAGGGTCAGGATCGGCCGTATCCTGACCTCTCCTTCATTCACAGAAACACTCGGCGGCCGCCGACATCACCTCCTCGCTGTCGGATGACCAAGTGCCCGAGGCCTTCCTCGTCATGTTGCTCATCCAGTTCACCACCATGGTCATCGACCGCGCGCTCTACCTCCGCAAGACCGTGCTGGGCAAGCTCATCTTCCAGGTCATCCTGGTCTTCAGCATCCACCTCTGGATGTTCTTCATCCTGCCAGCTGTCACCGAAAGGTACCGAGTGTCCCCAAGGGCACGGCGTGGTGTTAGGATGACACCTTGGTGTCCCCAAGCTTGCGTGGTGGCCCAGTGTGGCCGGCGGGGTGACACCTCCCTCCCGCAGGTTGTTCAGCCTGAACACGGTGGCCCAGCTGTGGTACTTTGTGAAGTGCATCTACTTCTCGCTGTCAGCCTACCAGATCCGCTGCGGCTACCCCACCCGCATCCTGGGCAACTTCCTCACCAAGAAATACAACCACCTCAACCTCTTCCTCTTCCAAGGGTATGACACGGGGCCACGTGGACCCCCAGGCACCCAGAGGGTTCCGTACCAGCTCCTTCTCCCCGTGTCCCTCCCAGGTTTCGCCTCGTGCCCTTCCTCGTGGAGCTGCGCGCCGTCATGGACTGGGTGTGGACAGACACCACGCTGTCCCTCTCCAACTGGATGTGTGTGGAGGACATCTACGCCAACGTCTTCATCATCAAGTGCAGCCGTGAGACGGAGAAGGTATGGCCCCACCGTGCTTGGAAGGGTCGCCCCTTGTTGCTTGGGTTCCCCCTTCAAGCCCTCCTGGCATCCTGTGCTGTCTCCTCCCCCTCCAGAAATACCCCCAGCCCAGGGGGCAGAAGAAGAAGAAGATCGTGAAGTACGGCATGGGGGGGCTCATCATCCTCTTCCTCGTGGCCATCATCTGGTTCCCGCTGCTCTTCATGTCGCTGGTGCGCTCCGTGGTGGGCGTTGTAAACCACCCCATCGACGTCACTGTCACCCTCAAGCTGGGGGGGGTACGAGGTGAGGATGCAGGGGGTGGGGCTTGGGATGCCAGGGTCCCCTGCCTGGCTGACAACACCCCGTGTGTGCGTGTCCCCCCCTTCTGCAGCCGCTGTTCACCATGAGCGCCCAGCAGCAATCCATCCAGCCCTTCACCCAACAGGACTACGAAACCCTCACCAACCGCTTTGAGAGGGACCCGGTAAATCTCTCACTCCCCCACAAACCCTTCTGCTCTGTCCCGTTGGGGTGCCCCACGGCACGAGCTGACCTCTGTGTGTGTGTCCCCATCCCGGTGCCAGGTTGCCATGCAGTTCATCACGCTCTACGGCTACGAGGACATCGTGACGGCGCGCATCGAGGGCAGCTCGGGCTCGCTCTGGAGCATCAGCCCCCCAAGCCGGGAGCAGATGCGGAGGGAGCTGCAGAACGGCTCCTCCGACGTCACCCTCCGCCTCACCTGGACCTTCCAGAGGTACCGCTGGCACGGTGGAGGTGGCGGTGTGGGTGGGGGCAACCCTACAACCCCTCCCCACACACCCCCCTCCTTGCTCAGCCTCTGCTTCCCGCAGGGATCTGGGCAAGGGGGGAACGGTGGAGAACACCTACGACAAGCACACCACCGACCTGCAGCCCGGCGCGCCCCAACGCGTGGAGCTGGCCCAGCTGCTGCAGGGCACCCGTGACACCCCCGTGTGAGTGTCCCCGGGGAGGGCAATGGGTGCCAGACCCTTCCCCGCCATGGAGGTAGTGCCCCACCCTGGCTCACCCCGCTTTCTTGCAGGCGAGTGCCCAAACTCTTCCCTAAATACATCCGGGCGCCCAACGGCCCTGAAGCCAACCCCGTCAAGCAGCTGCTGCCAGGTGGGTCTGACCCCCCTACAAAAGAAATAAATCACTGCTGGGGGCACAGCAGCATCGGTGACGTGCCCTGTTGTTGTCCCCCCTGCCCTGGCAGACGGGGAGGACAGCTATCTGGACGTGGAGGTGCAGCTGAAACGGGAGCGCGCCAGCGGCGGCCGAGGGAGCGACAGCTTTTTGGAGTGGTGGGTGGTGCGGCTGAAAGAGCCCGACGACCGCGACAGCAGCATCCTCCCCATGGTTATCTTCAACGATAAAGTCAGCCCCCCCAGCCTGGGCTTCTTGGCTGGCTACGGGTAGGTAGAAGGGGGACACGGAGTGGGACCACCCGAAAAGGGGCGCGAAGCTGGTGGGATACGAGATGTCCCCCACCCGTCCCCGCACTTTTGCAGGATCATGGGGCTCTACGTCTCCATCGTGCTGGTGATCGGGAAGTTCGTGCGTGGTTTCTTCAGTGAGATCTCGCACTCCATCATGTTCGAGGAGCTGCCCTGCGTGGACCGAATCCTGAAGCTGTGCCAGGACATCTTCCTCGTGCGGGAGACGGGTGAGCTGGAGCTGGAGGAAGAGCTCTACGCCAAGCTCATCTTCCTCTACCGCTCGCCCGAGACCATGATCAAGTGGACGAGGGAGAAGGAGTAAGGGGAGAGGGCCCCCCCACCCCCTCCCGTGGGCATCACCGCCAATGCCTTAACCAGCCCTGCCCCTCCCCAAAAGTGGGGTCCTGTCGTGCCGGGGCGGTGGCAGCAGGATGCTGTGCCGGGTGCTCGGCGCTCGCTTTTAGGGAGGATGTTTTCCTTACGTTGCTGTCTGACCTGAGGAAACCACGTCGTGCCTTCCCGGGGAGGGGGACGGGAGATGCCCCCCCACCCCCTCCACCCCCTGGGCACCCCTGGTTGCCAGGTGGGGCGCAGTGGGGGGGTCAGGAGCTGGCCTGTGCCCCCTCCCTGCTCTCCCCAGCCCTGCTCTAGAACCAGGTTGAAGTCAAAAGCAATAGCCCCCCCCACCTCCACAGCCACAGGATGGGGGGGTCCTGGGTCATGGCCCCCTCCTGGCCCCAGATGGGAGGGGGCTGGCTGGCAGCCCCAGTTGGACTCTAGACACTTGTTGTGACTTGTTTGGTTTTTTGTTTTTTTTTATTAATTCAAATGGTTTATTTATACAGATATCTAATAAAACAGAGTTGAGGCCTCCCCGGCTGAAGTGCAGCTGGGGTGGGGTGCAGGGCAGGGGGGAACTACCCCCAAATGGGGGCTGGGGAGGCTCTCACTGCCCTCCAGCTGCAACCAAGCAGGGTGTAAAAGCAGCTGCCTGGGTGCCAGGGGGTCCCCAGGGGCTCTGCTTCCCCACCGTCCTATGGGACATCCCTGGGAGGGAGGTCCAGTGGGTGCCACAGAGGGGTCTGCACTGTCCCCCCCCAGCCCCTTCAGTTCTCGCCGGGCTCCTCATCGCCCAGCGGGACCTCCCGGCTCTGCTGCTCTGTCTCCGCTCTGCAAGGGATGGACACGGTGTGAACTGACAGACATGGCCTTGGTGGATGCTGAGCCGATGGGGAGGGGTCCCCCCGTCCCCCTCCCTTACCCGTGGATCCTGCGGTGGCCCTCAGCACGCACGTAGGGCGGCAGCGTGGCAAGGGGGCCCTGCAAGAGAGGGGGTCGGTGGGGATGGGGAACGCTCCCCCCAAAGAAAAGTCGCCCCGCTCGCACCCCAAAAACCTTACCAGTTCTTTGAAGGTGAGGCGGCAGCCGTAGCACAGCAGCGGGATGAAGGCAGCTCGGCTCTCAGCCCTGGGGGGGCACACAGACCCTCAGAAGGGCATCCCCCCCACCCTGACCCCCCAGCTCACCCCGGGGCATCCTGGCAGTACCCCTCGTTCTCCACCGGCTCATCCATGATCAGCGTGGGCTCCAGGGCCAGCTCCTCCTCTGCAAGAACCAGAGGGCAAGGGGGTGATTGCAGGGGTGCATGGCTGCCCCCCCCTAATCCCTTCAGCCACCCTGTCATCCCCCCTTCCCCTAACTCACCCCCGTCGATGTCGAGGGCGCAGAGGCAGAGCAGGCAGCGCTCGGACTCGCCGCTCGGCTTTGCCGGATCCGGGCTCAGCTTCTCACCCGTCCTGCAGCCAAACGTGGTGGGGTGACAGGACCCCACTCGCCCCCCCAAACCAACCCCCCGCCTCACCCTGGGGTGCCCCCGTACCGGTAGACGGTGCTGATGGTGGAGGGGAAATCCTCCTGCAGCCCCAGGAGGAAGCGCTCGGTCAGGCGGTGGATGCTGGGCTTCTCCCGGCGCTGGGGGAGCGAGCGGAGAGGGCAGCAGTGCGACCGGGGGGTCCCGCCGTGGGGATGTAGAGTTGGGGATCCCACGGGGGAAAGGGGACGTCCCTACCTTGGTGCGGAGGGGCGGCGCGATGACGGTGGGGACGTCGAAGAAGTGGTTGTAGAAGGCGATCTCCTTGGCCATGTACTCCCGCATGGGACGCACCACCGTCACGTCGCCGTGGCGGTTGTCCACGAAGCCCTGCAGGTGCATGGCTGCCACCAACAAGCCACAGAAACTGGCCCGCCCCATGGCATCGTGGCCACCCCCGCGGGCGAGGATGGCCGTGCCCGGCTCGCGGACGGCAGGCTGCTCACCGTGTCGACGGCAAGGAAGGCGCCGCGCCCCAGAGCCAGGTTGGTGAGGAGCTTGACGGCCACGCGGGTGCAGCTCTCGCCCGTCATCACCTTGGCATAGCCCCTGGTCCGGGCGGTCTGCAGGATGAGGTGGGTCCTGTGGGGGGGGACAAAATGACATCGGCTCAAAGCCGCCGCACCCCGTGGTGACGCCAGACAGGATGGGTCCCTCACCGCAGCATCTGCAGCAGCTCCTCTCTCGCCGTCGACGTCTCCACGGCCTCAAAGAGCCGCAGCAGCTCCTGGGTGCGAGCGGCGTCGGGCAGCTGGTGGGCAGCAGGGGATCCCGATGGCGTGTCCTGGGTGCCGGGCAGCGAGGCGCCACCGTCCCCATCCTGCCGCCACTGCTGGATGAAATCCTCCACGGCTTCCTTGTAGGAGGGACCAGCCTTGCCGGACCTCCCTGGCCCCGGCCGCAAGATGGATGGAGGCAGCTCCAACGCCTGCGAGACAGGAACGAGGAGCAGGGTGGGGATGGGGGGTGGCGTGTGTGTGTGTCCCACCCCGGCGTGTCCCCTCCTTTGTCGCTGTACCTGCTCTAGGTGGGCTATGTGGTAGGGGAAGCCGGTGGCCTGCAATAGGGTCTCCATGCTGGCCAGGCTCTGCTGCCGCTGCTCCGGGCTCTGCCCTCGCACCGCTCCCTCTGCGAGGCAGGAGGTGAGGAGGGGGCACCCACCCCACCCCCAGTGCAAGGTGGGGGGGCACACTGGGGGTCCCACGTCCTGGCTGGGCTTGGTGGTAGCCCCCCCAGCCCTGGGAGCAGACAGCAAATCCTTACCATCAACGTAGATGACGCTGGGGACAAAACGGAGCCTCTTGGCCGTCTCCCGGCTGAGCCCCTGGCAGAGGCACAGGGTGAGGGGGGGGTGGGTGAGCTGTGCCCCCACCAAAACCCACTCCTCACCCCCATTCTCACCTCCTGGACCTGCCGGAGCATGGCGCAGGAGGCCGGTCCCCCTGACACTGCCAGCAGCACCTGTGGGGATGTGAGAGATGGTCATGGGCTCTGGTGCCACCAGCCGGGTGGCATGTGGGTGTTGTTGTCGCCCCCCGCCCGGTACCTTCTCTCCCGGGAAGATGACACGGTTCTTGCCCAGCATCGCACGGAACTTGTGCACAAAGTAGTCGCGGAAGCAGCCGCTGCGGGGACATGGCCCTGAGCTGTGACACGTCGCACGGCCCCAGCTCCCTGAGCCCCAAAGTCCTTGAGCTCCACCTCCAAGCCTTGATACCTCTTGAGACCTGACATCCCTGAGACCTGATGTCCCCAAGGCCCAATATTCCTGTGCCCCGCCACCCTCAAACACCCTGACTGCAAGTCCTGCTGTCCCCAACTCCCACACCCCAGAGACCCAGTGTCCCAAAGCCCTGATGTGTCAGAGACCGAATGTCCCCAAGCCTTGATGTCCTGGAAATCCAATGTCCCCAAGCCTTGATGTCCCAGAGATCCAATGTCCCCAAGCCCTAGTGTCCTTAAGCTTTGATGTCCTGGAGACCAAATGTCCCCAAGTCTTGATGTCCTGGAGACCCAATGTCCCCAAACCCTAATGTCCCCAAGTCTTGATGTCCTGGAGACCCAATGTCCCCAAGCCCCAAGGATGCCAAGCCCTGATGTCCCTGAGCCACAACGTCCCAGAGATCCAACGTCCCCAAACCCTGATGTGCCCAAGCCTTGATGTCCCGGAGACCCAACGTCCCCCAGCGCCGTGTCCCCACCGATGGCAGCCCCGGTCGCGGTGTCTCACCGGCAGAAGGGGTCCCCGAGGCGGATGAGGAGGGCGGCGGAGCCCTGCCCGCACTTCATGCACGGCCGCGGGTGGCTGCGGGACGACGGGCGGTCACCGGGCAGCTCCGGTCCCCAACTCACCCCGGCCGGGGACCGGGGCAGCACCGGGGGACACCGGGCACATTCCTGGGGTAGCCCCGGGGGCGGCCCCGAGGAGAGGGTCCAGGGTCCGGCTCCCACCTGTCCCCGGGGCCGCCGCGGCGCCGCCGCGCCGGTGCCGGGTCATCCCCGCACCCTCCATAGTCCCCCTCCGTGTCGCACATGGTGCCCCCGCCGCGTCCCGTTCGGCTCCGCTCGGTCCCGTTCGCTTCGGCTCGGCTCGGCCCCTTTCGGTCCTTTTCGGTACCGCTCGGTTCCGCTCGGTTCCGTTCGGCACCGTTCGGCACCGTTCGGCACCGTTCGGCCCCTCTCCCCGCTCGGCGCTCGAGGATGACGCGCCGCCGCGCGGTGACGTCAGCGCGCCACCTCTTCTCCCCCCCGCTGCCGCCGCCGCCATGTTCCGGAGCCTGCTGGTGGCGGCGGCGCAGAGGCCTCAGGCCCCGGGCGGGCCCCCCCGGCCCGTTCCTCCCCCGGTTCCCGCCGCCGCCGAGGCGCTGGAGGCTCAGTTCAGCTGCCCCATCTGCCTGGAGGTCTTCCACCGCGCCGTCGGCATCGCGGGATGCGGACACACGTGAGGAGGGGGCGGCGGGGGGGGGACACCCCCCCCTCAGCGCCCTCCCCGCGGCCTCCCCCAGCCCCGGGGCTGGCCCCGCCGCTCTCTCGGGGTGCTCCCTCGCTTTCCCCGGGATCGCAGCCCGCTACCGGGGTCCCCGTCCCACCGCCGGCCCCCCCCCCGGGTGGCGCTTGGCCTCCCTCCGTGCCCCCCCGGCCCATCGCGGGGGGTCCCAAGGGTCCCTCCCACCTCTGACCAGCCCGGCCTCCTTCCCTCTGGGTGCCAGGCTTGGTTCCTGCTCCCAGGATCTGCCCCCAGCACCCTGGGGACTGCGTGGGACCTCCCTCCCCGTTGCAGTGACACGTCCTCGTCCCCCTTTCATGGCCTTGGTTTTGGGGTGCCTCGGTCTCCTACTGAGCCTGTACCTTTGCACGGTGTCCCTTGTTCATCCTTGCACTCCTCTAGCTTGTTTGGGGCTCAGGGGTGATGCCGGGGAGCTGGGGCACGGGGCGCTATGCCTTCACCCCCCTCCCTGCGCAGTGACAGAGGTTTAGAAGCATTTTATTCCCCTGTTCCGGGGGACATAGACAAACAGAGGGGACAGGGACACCGTGACAACCATCTTCGTGGGATTACAGTTGCTTCGCCTCCCGCCTGGGGCTACTTTTTTGTGTTTCCTCTCTGCTGCTTTGATTTCTCATCCGCGCTCCCGCGGGCGTAAGGACTTTGAAAGGAGGCGAGCCGGGCTCCGAATGCGCTCGCTCGCTTCATTGCTGTGCAGCCTAGATGCTCCATGTTGGTTTTTATTTGGCTCTGTTCGAATATGCTCCCAGCCTAGGAGCAACGGTGTGATCTGTGCATTCAGGGAGCTCCTTCAGGGCTCGAGCTGTGCCTGACCTCCTCATCCACCCTCCCAAGCTCCCAGTGGGGGTGCTCATCGCTGCGTTTTGGGGCTGCCCTGCAGCCTGGGGTACACAGGAGTCCCTGGAAGCAAGTGTGCCCTGGGGCTGGGGCTCTTCTCCCCCCCATCTCTTCATTTTCCTCCTGGGTTGGGATGCTTCCAGGCCACTCAGCGCTGCTCTCTGTGCCCCCAGGTTTTGCGGGGAGTGCCTGCAGCCCTGCCTCCAAGTGCCATCCCCGCTGTGCCCGCTCTGCCGCATGCCCTTCGACCCCAAGAAGGTGGAGAAGGCTTCCAGCGTGGAGAAACAGCTTTCGTCCTACAAGGCTCCCTGTAGAGGCTGCAGCAAAAAGGTAAAGCTCTCAGGGGAAGGCTGCGTGTCCCCGTCCTGCTGGCACCAGGGGAGGGGAGTCTCTTGATGTCCGTGGAATCCCCTTTTCAGCAGGTCCCCAAATTACACCGGTGAGGTGCAGCGTGCCCTGCGTGTCACAGCTGCCGCCGTGAGCCGGGCGAAACGGGGCCTCGTGGGGACGAAGGCTCTGTCCTGGCTGCTTTTGTCAGCAGGCTGCAGCTATTATTAGGCAGTGGGGACCTTCAAAAGCAGGCTGAGGTTTTCCTACAATGCAGGGGAGGCTGAGGCAAACCAGCTCTGCTGCTGCACGTAACCAGGGTGAGGAATTGGCTTGGTTGAGGTGCCGTGGGGAAGCTGAACCAGTGGCATGGCCTGGCCCAGCCTGGGGCAGCCGTAAAGACGTGGTTCGTGCCGTGTCTCTGCTGATGAGGTTTCTGGTTTCTTCGGGTATCTTGTAACTCCCTGGCTGAGGCCCCAGCAACAATCCCATGTGGTGTCAAAGCCGTTTGGGGTTTCTGCCTGTCAGTTCCTTGTTTGCAAAGGGAAACTGAGCCGGTAACACAGCCTGGGTGACCGATGTGTGACCTCTGGGGAGGTCCTGCAAGGAAGGGCGGGTTAGTGGAGCGTTTCCACACTGCGTTTGGTTGCCCTGCCCAGACTAGCATTTTCTCTGACCAGGTTATTTGACCAACACTGCTCTTTTGAGCTGTAGCGGAGGCTCTGGCGCTGCGTCTGGAACGTGTCGCGGCCTCTGGGAACGTTTCTTCTTTTTATTTTTTTCTCTCTTTTTTCCCTTTCTCTCCAGGTGACCCTGGCGAAAATGCGCTCTCACGTCTCGTCCTGCGCGAAGGTGCAGGAGCAGATGGCCAACTGCCCCAAGTTCGTTCCAGTTGTCCCCACGTCCCAGCCCATCCCCAGGTACCGCCACGCGTCGGGTAGAGAAACCCACCCCTTGTCATGGATCGCACAGATGCTCCCCTCTTTTTTTCAGTACGAACCCTAAAATCTGAGCACGTGTTTTACATCCTCTGGGGTAGTCACGGTGAGAAACGTCGGCATCTTTTCCCTCCTGGCACGTGCAGCCCCTTGTTTCAGGAGGAAAGACTGATCAAACCAGGGTGATTCAGGCTGTGGAGGGGGTTGGGAATGAGCCGTTCTGGTTTCTGCTGTGGGTGGGTGTCTTGAAGCTGAGCAGGGGGTGGCTGGGTTAGTTGGGAAAGAGTCAATCCTGTCCCTTTGTGAGGGGTCTGAGCTCATCCTCGCTCTCTTCAGCAATATTCCCAATCGCTCGACGTTCGTGTGCCCCTACTGTGGGGCCCGGAACCTGGACCAGCAGGAGCTGGTGAAGCACTGCATGGAGAACCACCGCAACGACCCCAACAAAGTGGTGAGCGACGCCGGGGCGCTGGGATGGACCGGTTCAGTGCGGGACAGCTCCTGAAAATCCAAATTCACTGTAGCTGGTGCCACATTTGAGACCGTGTGGCTGCCTGTGAAGTACAGCTGTGTTCCCAGCTGGTTTAGTTCGTTTTAAACCCCTTTTTTTGATGGGAGGCGGGGACGTCCCTCAATTTGCTTGTTTTAGAAGTTGCCTGCGACCTGGGTGGAGCAGGATTTCCCCTTTGCAACCCTGCTGGGTTGACCGAGGAGGGGAACTTGCAGTTCTGTCACCCTCTCGGAGGTGCTCGCGTGTGTGTGGGGGGAGAATTGAGGAACCCCCATGTTTAGCACATCCTCTGCAGTTTGTGCTCTGTCCAAAACCTCTCTGGGAGGTGGAGGGGTCGAGTCGCAGTACCTCCCTGTCCTCCCTGCCTGCTCTAGGTGTGCCCAGTCTGCTCAGCCATGCCCTGGGGGGGACCCCAGTTACAAGAGCGCCAACTTCCTCCAGCACCTCCTCCACAGGCACAAGTTCTCCTACGACACCTTCGTGGTGAGTACTGGGCCAAAAAATGGGGATGTTTTCCCTGAGCGGGCCGGGAGGCAAAACCAGCCCTTCCCTGTCCAGGTCAGGACTGTCCTGTCCCGCTGTGCGGCCCCTCGGGAGGGGAAGGGGACGGATCCTCCTTGGAGCTTTGCGGGAGGCGCGTGGCACACGTGTAGGCCCCCTCAGGAGACCCCCGTGGGTGTGGGGCAGGGCTCCCCAATTTGTTGCTTCAGCTGGTTGTTGGCGGAGGCAGCAGGAAAAAAGTCTGTGAAGGAGATTTCTCTCCATGAAGATGGGTTGTTTCCTACACCTGCTTCGTTCAGCTCTTTCCCGGAGGAATTGTAACACAAAAGCTCTTTTCTTTGAGGCTTCCTGAGCTCAGCCTCGGTGGAGGGGATCCGTGCTCCCCTCTCTCAGGGTGGGGCTACTGACCCCTCCTGTGTGAGGGTGAGGCTGTGATCACCCAGCTTTGGCCGCTGGGACCGAGGGGAGGGTTTAGTAACATCCCACCCTCCTGCTTGAAGGAGACCGTGTGGCCCCAGCCGTGTCAGCTCCTCTCACTGCCCCTTTTTTTTTTTTTTCCTTTTTTTTTTAGGACTATAACATTGACGAGGAGGCAGCGTTGCAGGCTGCCCTGGCGCTGTCGCTCTCGGAGAACTGAAGGTGACCGCGGAGCATCGGTTTGAACACCCCCCTTGCACCCCTTTTGCACACTCGGGCTTCCTGCCGCGGAGGCACGGAGCTCCTCAAACCCCCCCAGAGACCCGCTGCCGCCTCTCTTCCTTCTCCTCACCGGGCAAATCCCACCTTGTTGAAGAAGGTGGAGTCTCCTGAGCTGGACCGGTGAGCAAGCAGAGAGCCTGCTGCTGGGAGGAGAGAGGAGTCGGTGCCGAAGGGCCGGGATCGTTCCTCGGTTGGGCGTTTCGCATCCGTATACGGAGTATTTACCTGTATATCCAGATCTATTTATTATTAGATGCTTTTTGGCACCGTTTCGTCTTCACGCTCTCTCGTTGCAACTCGAATAGGTACGTCAAAACTGCAACGCGTTTTAGGCAAAAAATGCCCTCGTTTGAAACCGTGATCGTCCGCGTCCTTACGGAAAAGGAAGAAAATGGCACGGAGCATCTTTGGTTTTTTTTTTTTTACAAAAAAAACCCAGCTACTTCCAGAGACATCGGTCCGTCCCGTTTCCCCCCCGTGCTGCAGGCCGGGCTGAATCCTGGGGGGAGATGGTTGCTCTCGTGTGCCCCGTGACGGCAGCAGTGAGTTCAGAGGAGTCCACGTGGATGGCGTCCGGTGACCTTCTCACCTTCCTCGTTTTATACCGGCTCTTGTGATACCGAGTCCTCGTGGGGTTTTTTTTTCTACATGAATCGGCGTGTGATGCCTTTTCCACATTTTATAGGACGGGAACAGAAGCTGTTACTCTTCACACTGCAATATCCGTCACCGGGGACAAGAATATTTTTATGGAGCATTATTGAGAAAGTATATTTTATAAGAAAAAAGAAAACACAACAAAAAAAAAACCACGCCCCAAACCAAAACAACGAACCTCAAACAAATGGACGCGCTGTGGATTCGAAATCCAGTGGGAGGCAGGAGCCGGACTCTGAGCTGTCGGGTGGGATTCTGGGGGGGCTTTGGGGAGCGCACGGGTGTCCTCTTTGGTTATTTCTGGAAGATTTCCTTCCCTTGTTGGCGTTTTTCTCTGTGGGAGGGTGGTGCTGGAGAGCCCGGCTCGGAGCAGCACCGCGTCGGCCGGAGGAGTGGGTGCGAGCAGCTCGCTGGGGCTGCCTTTTTGTCCTCGTGACTTGTCCCCCCTTCTGGTCCCTTTTCCCTCTGCCCTGCCTGCTGCTGCTGGGTTTCACTGGGCCAGGAGAGGGTGGGAGATCTCCTCTGCCAGGCTTTGGCCTGAGCGTGTCCCTGTGCGGGGACCCTGCCACCCTCCTGGGTGATACCAGCGAGCGCATCACCCCAAGGCTCTTGGCGAAGGAACCCCAGGCTCGTCGTCCCACGCGTTCCTGTGTGACCTGCTCTAGGTGATGCTGCTCTGGCAGGGGAGTTGGACTAGATGATCTCTAGAGGTCCCTTCCAGCCCGTGACAGTCTGTGATTCCAGAGAGCATATGCAGAGAAAAGACGTCAGGGAGCAAACCCGTCCGTGCGTCCCCGCTCGGAGGAGCACCCTTTATCCGAGACCTGGCTCCAGCTCTGCTCTAGCAATACCTTGTTTTTTTTAACTTTTGGTTTCAATAGTACGGGGTGTTTTGGGGGCCACGGGCAGCCCTCTTGAGGAGCGAGCAGGGTCGCTCGCTCCCCTGGCAGAGGGCAGGGAAAGGGGTTGGTGCCGCTCCCTCAAACCGGGCGAGCGCAGAGGGACGGCATCTTCTCTCGCCAGCCCTGCGCCAATCCCGGGGATGTCCCTGGTGGGACACCAGAGCGGTAACATCTCCCAAAAGAGACCCAGGAGGGTTTTCCCTGTGTCCCGTCTCAGCTGGGTGTTGGAGCAGCCTCCATCAGAGCTTGTGGGGAGCTCCTCGCCTCCGAGACGGCGCTACTGTCTCTCGGTCTCTCTCTTCCTCCTCCTCTTCCTCTTTTTTTGCCCCACAACACCAGAGCAAGGGCAGCAACGGCTGCTTTTTGTAGAAGCACTTTAAGGCCCGGGCTGCGAGGGTCCCCTCCCCGCCGCCCCTCGAGTGTTTTACCCGCGACTTTTTGCGTAACTCGGAACTTTTAACGAGATGTACTGGTTTTTTGTTTGGTTTTTTTGGTTTTTTTCCCGAAGAATAAAATCGACGACGTATTTGTAGCGAAACCATTTTTCTCAATAAAGGCAGAGTTTCATCCACGGGCTGTCCCGCTGTCTCCGCACGTGGCCTGGGGTGTATGTGGGTGCTCTTTCCCTTTTCAGCTTCATAAACTGCTTCGGCTTCGTCCGGCTCCTCCCGATAACGGCAGCGGGCGTTTGGCGACGCAATTTCATCACCCCCCACCCTCCTCCCTGCCCTGTTTGGGGTTGTTTGGGTTGGGTTTTTTTTGGGGGGGGGTGTAGGCACCACCTGCACCCCAGGATATTTCAAGCTCTGCCCGGCTAAATCAGGCTCTGCACTTGTGCTGGGGGGTTGGGGAGAATCCTGCACCCCAAAATAACCGTGTAATGGGAACAACGTTGATAAATTCTGGAGGGGGCATGGCTGAGGAGCCCCCTCCCTGCCACCAAGGGGAGCCCCAAAGCTCCCTGCAGTGGGGGGGAATGTTCCTCCCCTCCTCAGTGTTTATTTGGGGTGGGACCCACGCTGCCCCCCCCCAGTGACCCCCCAGCACCCGAGTGTCCCCCCGACCCCAGCACCTGGAGTTGTGGAATATTTTCCAGTGTGGGTGAGAGACCGGAGGATAAAAACACTTTGGAGGAGGAGGCACATGTGGCAGAGGGTGGGATGGGGGGGGGGTGTCTCCCAGCCCGTGGTGTACTGGGAGCACTGGAGGGGCACTGGGATATTTGGGTACTGGGGGTCCTGGAGGCACGGGGAGGGGTTTGGGAGCACTGGGAGGGGTACTGGGAGCACTGGGGCAGTGCTGGTAGGACCTGGGGTTACTGGGGAGCGCGGCAGTGTCAGGAGAAGGGGAGCTTTGGGGAGCACTGGGGGGTAACTGGGGATAACTGGGGATAACTGGGGCGTGCCGGCCTGAACGGCGCATGCGCAGCTCCTGCCCGACTCCCGCACGCCCGGCAGTGGGCGGGGAGGGGCGGGGCCTCCCCCGTGGTCCGATCGCTGCTATTGGACACCGACGGCTGGACGCTGCCTCGTCGGCCAATGGCAGCGCGGCGGAGCCTCCGGGAGCGGTGGCGCACGTGGGTGGCGCGGGGGCGGGGCTGGAGGTCGCCGGCAGCGGCAGCGAAGGTGGCGGCGGCGCGATGGCGGAGGAGCGGGGGCTGTCCCTGGTCACCTGCACGGCCCCCGTCAACATCGCCGTCATCAAGTACTGTGAGTCAGACAGGGAGAACCCCCTGGGGACGGGTTGGGGACAATGCCCCCGGGGGTGGGAGTGATGGGGGATGCCGTGACCGTGGACCAGAGAGCGGGTTGTGCCCCGCTGCTCCGCTCCGGTGAGACCCCCCTGCAGGTCTGTGGAGCTGCTGGAGCGTGTCCAGAGGAGGGACACGGATGGTGGGAGGGCTGGAGCAGCTCTCCTGGGACAGGCTGAGGGAGATGGGGCTGTGCAGCTGGAGAAGAGAAGGCTCCTGAAGGAGAGACCTTGGAGGGGCCTCCCAGCGCCTGAAGGGGCTGCAGGAGAGATGGGGAAGGGGCTGCTTACACGGGTGTGTAGCGACAGGACAAGCGGCAATGGTGTTAAACTAGATTTTAAATCTAAATTAGGTTAGATGTGAGGAGGAAGCTCTTTGCTGAGAGGGCAGCGAGACACTGCAACAAGTTGCCCAGGGAAGTGGTGAATGTCCCCTCCCTGGAAGTGTTCCAGGCCAGGTTGGGCTTTGAGCAACCTGGTCTGGTGCAAGATGTCCCTGCCCATGGAACGAGATGAACTTTGAGCTCCCTTCCAACCCAAACCGTTCTATATTTCTATGCTGTGGTGTCCCAACCCACGACAAGCTGTGACAGGCTGCGCTGTGTCGCTCCGTGCTGTGCCGGGTGATGTCGTGTCACACTGCGCCATCTCTTGCAGGGGGCAAGCGGGATGATGACCTGATCCTGCCCATCAACTCCTCCCTCAGCGTCACGCTGCACCAGGACCAGGTTGGTTTGGGGCCAGCGTCAGAGTCAGACCCCTCTGTGTCCCCTGCTTTGCCCTCCAGCCTGTGCTTGGGGGGGGTTGCTGAGCCCCCCGTGCCTTCTCCCTGGCAGCTGAAGACCACCACCACAGCTGCTGCCAGCCGGGACTTCACGGAGGACCGGCTGTGGCTGAACGGCGAGGAGGTCGATGTGGGGCACCCCCGGCTGCAGGCGTGCCTGCGGGAAGGTGCGTGTCCCCCCCACGCAAAATACCCCGAGGGGGCCAGGCGGGTTGTCCTCCCGTTCTGACCCCCTGGTTCCTGTCCCCTGGCAGTGCGACGCTTGGCCCGTAAGCGCCGGAGCGGCAGCAACGAGGACGCAGCCCCACTCAACCTCTCCTACAAAATCCACGTCGCCACTGAGAACAACTTCCCCACGGCCGCCGGCTTGGCCTCCTCTGCTGCCGGTTACGCCTGCCTGGGTGGGTGAGGGGGGACGTGGTGGCGATGCGTTTGGGAAAGAAAGAACAACCCCACGTGCCAGCACAGGCTGGGGACTGACCTGCTGGAGAGCAGCGCAGGGGAAAGGGACCTGGGGGTGCTGGTGGGCAGCAGGATGGCCATGAGCCAGCAATGTGCCCTCGTGGGCAAGAAGGCCAAGGGCATCCTGGGGTGTGTTAGAAGGGGAGTAGCAAGTAGGTCAGAGAGGTCCTCCTGCCCCTCTGCTCTGCCGTGGTGAGGCCACCTCTGGAATATTGTGTCCAGTTCTGGGCCCCTCAGCTCAAGAGAGACAGGGAACTGCTGGAGAGAGTCCAGCGCAGCCACAGAGATGATGGAGGGAGTGGAGCATCTCTCTTATGAGGACAGGCTGAAGGAGCTGGGTGTCTTTAGCTTGGAGAAGAGGAGGCTGAGGGGTGACCTCATTATTGTTTATAAATATGTCAAGGGGGAGTGTCAGGAGGACTGAGCCAGGTTCTTCTCAGGGATGTCCAGTGACAGGACAAGGGGCAACAGGTGCAAACTGGAGCAGAGGAGGCTCCACAAAAATGAGGAAAAGCTTTTTCCCTGTGAGGGTTCCAGAGCCCTGGCAGGGGCTGCCCAGAGAGGGTGTGGGGTCTCCTCCTCTGGAGACATTCAAACCCCGCCTGCACGCGTTCCTGTGTGACCTACTGTAGGTGATCCCGCTCTGGCAGGGACGTTGGACCACATGATCTTTCGGGGTCCCTTCCAACCCTGAACACTCTGTGATTCTGTGGTGGTGGGGTGTGTCCCACCACCCCTGACCCCCCCGTCCCATCCCTGCAGTGTCGACGCTGGCGCGGCTGTACGGCGTGGAGGGCGAGCTCTCAGAGGTGGCGCGGCGTGGCTCGGGCAGCGCCTGCCGCAGCATGCTGGGCGGCTTCGTGCAGTGGCAGCGCGGCGAGCGGCCGGACGGCAGGGACAGCCTGGCCCAGCAAGTGGCCCCCGAGACGCACTGGCCGGAGCTCAGGGTCCTCGTCCTAGTGGTGAGGGTTTTGGGGGGCACGGCTGTACCTGTCCATCCCCCCTGACTGGGTGGGATTTGGGGGGAAGGCACTGGGTGCACCCCAACCCTGTGTGGGTGCAGACCCTGGGGCGCAGGGGATGCCCCTCAGTGGGGCTGGGGTCTCAGAAGGGGGTCACATCCTACCATCTGTGCTCTCCCTCCGCAACAGGTCAGTGGGGAGAAGAAGCAGGTGGCCAGCACGGCGGGGATGCAGACCAGCGTGGAGACCAGCCCCTTGCTGAAGGTACGGGGCGAGGGGCCTGATCCTGCCTGCAGGCGGGGTCTGAGATCCCCTTTCCCTTCGAGGGGGGCATTTCTTTGCACTGGGGGGGAGGCTTTGTGCTGGGGGGGAGGCTGCACCGGTGATGCCACTCAGGCAAAGCCCAAAGGGTCGCGGTGCCGTGGGCATCCCTGAATTGGGGTGACCGTGACCCGCTTGCTTGCGGCAGCACCGGGCAGAGGTGGTGGTGCCGGAACGCATGGCCCTGATGACGCGGCACATCCGCGAGCGGGACTTCGAGGCCTTCGGGCAGCTCGTCATGAAGGACAGCAACCAGTTCCACGCCACCTGCCTCGACACCTTCCCCCCCATCTTCTACCTCAACGATCTCTCGCGGCGCATCATCGCCCTGGCGCACCGCTTCAACGCCCACCACGGAAGCACCAAGGTACTGCCCGGCTCCCGACGGGGAGTTCCCGGTTTGTTATGGTGCCACAGTCCCTCACCAGATCCCCATGTCCTCCCCATCTCGCCGCAGGTAGCCTACACCTTCGACGCTGGCCCTAACGCCGTCATCTTCATGCTGGCCGACACCGTGGCTGAGTTTGTGGAGGTGGTGAGACGCAGCTTCCCTCCCGCCACCAACGGGGACCAGTAAGGGCAATTCTATCTTTACTGGGGGGGGGATGAGGGGGAGTGGGATGGGGAGCTCGGGACTGAGTGCTTGGTTCCTGCCGCAGGTTCCTGCGGGGGCTGCCGGTCAGCTCGGCCTCGCTGCCGGAGGAGCTGATGACCGCTGTGGTGACGGAGCCGGTGCCGGGGGCCGTCCAGTACATCTTGCACACCAAGGTAGTGGCGGAGGCTACGAGGGGGGTGTGGGACCCATCTGCCTGGCCCCTGGTCCCATCCCTGGGGGGTGTGCATGGGACCCCATCCCTATCCCCATCCACAGGGATGTTTGTGAGGCCCCATCCTGGTCTCCACAGGTGTGCAGGACCCCATCCCTGTCCCCAGGAGTGCACAGAACCCCCTCCCTAGAGGCCTGTGTGGGACCCCATCCCTATCCTAATCCCCGGGGGGGTTACAGGACCCTGCCCCCATCCCTAGTGAGGCGTGCAAGACCCCGTCACTGTCCCCAGGGGCGTGCAGGACCCTGTCTCTTGACACGTTCCTGTTGGTGTGACCTGTGAGTGGCATTTTGGGGTCTGGGAGACTCTGAGCTTCCCCACAGCCCCAGGGGGGAGGCTTCCTGGGGACAGGATCCAGCCCCGGCAACCCCTAACCCATCTTCCGCCCCACAGCCCGGCCCCGGCCCCCAGCTCGTAGATGACCCCAGCCAGCACCTCCTGGGAGCGGATGGGCTGCCCCGTCGCCGCACCTGAGCCCCGGTGACACCACTGGGGACGACTGCGATGCGCCAGAGAGGTGGCTCGGGGTGCTGAGCCCAGCCCAGTGCAAAGCCATCCCCAACCACGGGGCGGGATGTGCCCCTCAGGGGCTGGATTTTTAGTCTTTTGTAAGGAAATAGAGGTTTTTCTGGCTGCAGTGCTGTTTCGGGGTGTATGGGCTCTGCGCGCCGTGCCGGGGTCAGAGGACATCGCCGGCCAAAAGGTGGGGGGACCTGATCCTGTCCCCCCAGCATGGCCCCTGCCTGCACTGTGTCCAGTGTGGGGCTGCTCCTGTCGCATGTTTGTCCCTGCTGCCCCCTCTGATGTGTCACCTCGTGTCCCTTGCGGAGCCGATCCTGTCCCCTGTCACTGAGAGGTCCCTGCTGGGACTGATCACGGCCCTCCACGCTATCCTCATCACCCCACGTGTCCCTTATCCCCGCCTCCGTGTCCCTGGCGGGGCTGCTCCTGTCCCCGCACGACCCGGGTGCCCCGGTGTGACCCCGCTGCGGGCCGGGGCCCAGGGAGAGCCGGGCGGGGGGCGTGGCCTGTGGGACTAAGGGGGCGTGGCTTACTCGGAGGGGGCGTGGCCGAGGGCAAAGGGGGCGTGGCCATAGCCTGGATACATTGTAGCGCCGCGGCCGCCTTCCGGGTGGGGCCGAGCGGAGCCGAGCGGAGCCGAGCGGAGCCGAGCGGAACCGAGCGGAGCCATGGGGCAGATCGAGTGGGCCATGTGGGCTAACGAGCAGGCGCTGGCCGCCGGGCTCAGTGAGTGCGGGAGGGGGGGGCTGGAGAGGGGCCGGGGGGGTGCAGGGGCTGGGGCTGAGGATGGACGGGCTGGGGCTGCAGGAGGAAGGGGCTGGGGGTCGGTGCCCCTCACCCCGCGACCGAGGGGGAGCTGGGGGATTCCGGGATGGTGCAAGAGGGAGGCGCCGGGGACGGCCGAGAAGTTCTCTTCCTCCTCGTCCTCCTCTTCTCCTCTTCCTCCTCTTCTTCTTCCTCTTCCTCCTTTCCCCCCTCCCCAGGTTTCCTGGCAGAGGAGCAAAGCCGGTGGGTGGAGGTGGATCGTGGCCCCCTCCAGAGCCCCCCCACCCAAGCCTGGACCCCTCCTCCCCCCCCCCAATTCCCTTCCCTGGGTCCAGGGGGTCCCATAAATTGGGGTCCCCAGAGCCATAATCCCAGGTTTGGGGGATGGGGGTTGTTGTATCCTGGCTTGGAGGGTTTGTATCCCAGGTTTGGGGGGGTCATTCCGCCCCTCCCCAGGCAGGGACTCCAGAGCCCCGCTCTGTCCCCGCAGTCATGCTGACGGGCGGGATCGTGGCCGTGGCGGGGCAGTTCAAGGGCTGGTACTTCGCGGTGTACGCCATGTATCCTTGCCGAGAAGATGCTGATCTGCTGGGAGAACCTGCCCAGATTCGGGTGGAGGGCATGAACCAGGGCTGAGACATCCCCCTCCTCCCCAATCCGGGTCCAAATCACTCTCTCCCTGGCCAGAACAGCCTTTTTATTTTTTTGGAGGGGTGGTGAGGGAGGACTAATCCTGGCCCCGAGCGCCCTTTTCCCTTGACCCCTTCCCCGCAGCGTGGCAGGTGTCTTGGTCTGCCTGCTGGAGTACCCCAGGAGCAAGAGGAAAAAGGGCTCCACCATGGAGAGGTGGTAAGTAAATGGGAGGTGGGGTGGGTGCCCCCCTCACCCCTGGAGCTGGAGGTCCTTGTACCCCTCCCAGACACCAGGACATGGCAGCAGGGATGGGAGTTCCCACGAGTGGGTATCTGGGGTGCCCCGGGCAGGGCCAGCACCGAGATTGAGCTCCCTCAGGGCTGGATCTCCCCACCTCAAGTTGGGGGGCAGCCCCTCTGAACCCCCCCTGTTGCTCTGTAGCGGCCAGAAGTACATGACGGCGGTGGTGAAGGTGTTCGGGCCCCTCACGAGGAATTATTACATCCGAGCCATCCTGCACGCCGCGTGAGTGGGGGGCAGGGATGACATTGGGGTACAGGGTCAGGGCTGGGGTGCATATCCCCGCCTCCAACCCCCCCGAACCCCCAATGTCCCTCACAGCTTGGCCGTCCCTGCCGGTTTCCTCCTCTCCACCATCCTGGGCACCGTCTGCCTGGGCATTGCGAGCGGCATCTACCTGCTGGTGAGTGCACAGAGCCTTGGGGGGGACTTTTTTTGAGGGGCTGGGGGGCCCAGCTGGAGCGTGGGGACCCCCCCACGATGACCCTCGTGGTTTTGCAGGCAGCTGTGCGGGGGGAGGAGTGGAGACCCATCGAGGAGAAGCCCCGGGAGCGGCGGCCGCACGTCGGTGACACCATCAAGCAGCCGCCCAGCAACCCCCCCGCCCCGGCCTCCCGCCGACGCCCGCAAGAAGCAGCCGGCAGAGCTTGGGGGGCAGGTGAACCCCATCCCCGTCGAGGTTGAGTAACGGGGTGGGGGGACACACACGCCCTCCTGCTGCTGTGCTGTCTGTGCTTCTCCTTCCCAGCTGCACCCCAGCCCTTTTTTGGAGGGGAAAACTGGGGTGCCCAGCTCTCCAAGGATGCTCAGCTCTTTGGTGGGTCCCCAGCTCCCTGGGGATCCCCAAATCCCTGGGGATGCTCAGCTCCTCAAGGTGGGGTTCCCCAGTTGCCAGGGCCTCCCTAGCTCCTCTTGAATTGTGGGGGATGCTCGGCATTCTTAGGGTGGGGCAGTCCCCAGCTCCTGGGAATCCCTAAATCCCTGAGGATGCTCAGCTGCCCCAGGTCTCCAAGCAGCCCCCTGTTGCCTAGGGAAACCCCCCAAATACCTGAGGTACCCCAGCTCTCTGAGGGGTCCCCAGGGCCCCCCCCCAGCCTCCCCAGTGGTGGGCAGGGGGGATCAGGCACCTTTGCTCCCTGCACCCACTCTCACTTATTTTTTTATTTTTGTCACTTCTGCCGTATCTCTTGCAATAAAAGGTGGAAAAGGTGCTGGCTCCCCCTCCCTTCCGCTCCCCTGGAGGGAGGTTTAAGGACAAACGATGTGATTATGGGCAAATCTTGGGGTGCAGCTGGTGGAGGGGGTGTAGCGAGTGTGGCCACATCTCTCCTGCCGTGGGAGGTGCATCGGAGGACAGGGACAATTCCTCAGGGGACATGGCGGAGGAGGTTTGCACAGTCCTGCACCCTCCTGAAATTTCTCATAGCCCCAATGGTAAAGTGAAACTTGGGGTGGGGGGGGAGCCAGACCCACACAACATGTCCCAAAGGTGTCCCCCTCAAAGCCTGGGGTGACTCCCACCATCCCCCCAGCAGGGAAGGTGTTTCCTTCCCCACGTTGGGGGGGGTGGAAGGTGCCAGTGGGGGTGATGACAAGGGACAGCCACATCCCTGCGGTACGTGGGGACAAATCCTTGATCCTGATGGGCATCAGCAGCTGCTCTGGGCCCCCCCCGCCCTGTAAACGCTGGTGCAAGCATCCCGGGGCACCCATGGGTGGCCCCAGCAGGTGGCGTCGTGCCCGTGGGACGGGGGTGCCCGGGGGGAGGCAGCGCCGTGGGAAAGGTGTGGGTGGTGGGGTGCTGGGGCTGGGTTCTCCCCCCCAATCCTCCACTGCCCAAGGGCTGGGGGTGTGGGGCAGAACACCTTCCCCCCCACACCTCCATCACCTCCCAGTTCGTCCTGCCCTGCTGCACTGGTGTTTTGCCCACTGTGCTGCCCCACAGTCCCCTCTGTGTCCCACCACCCTGACTACGAACAGAGCAAGGACCATGCTTGGAGTGGGAGGGGTGGTCAGCCTTTATTTGCAGGCGTTAAATAATACATAGAGAGGAGAAAATAAATAGCTCTGCAGGGCGGGGAGGGGAATAAATAACCAGCGACCCCCTCCTGCCCCGGCGTGGGCAGCACTCGCAGGGTCTCATGCACCATGGGGGGGATGCTGGACCCAGAGTCATAGCCTTGACTGGGGAGGTCAGCAATAAATATGGGTTAAAAACAGTCCCCTGGCAGCAAGGCTCATAAATAATATAAATAACAGAGTAAGGGTTTAGGGGCGTGTGTGTGAGGTGGGGGTGCTCTAAAACAAGCACGGGTGGGGGTGGATGTGGTGACACGGTCACGTTACGGGGCTCCACGGGAGCAGGGTTGGGGAGGGGTGGGCGAGACTGGGAAAGGAGGCGTTGGAGGGGGGGGGGGGGGGTTGGTGCTCAGCGCCCGGTGCGGGGCAGGACGCAGGTGCAGCCCACGGGCACCCTGATGTAATCCACCTCGAAGGTGACGAGGCCGTGGCTGGCGGGCCGCGGGCAGGGCTTGCGCCGCAGGACCATCATGTTCTGGTGGATGGCCACCGAGTTGAGCGACGACGTCTCCCGGCCCGTCTTGACGTCCACGCAGCCGCTGCAGAGGCACTCAGCGAAGGCCAGCTTGCGCGGGTACCGGTTCTCGTCTTCGTCGATGCTGGGGGGACGACACACAAGCACGTGGTCAGCGAGTTACTTCCCCAACACAAGCCCCTTGGGGTAAGCAACAGGGATGTGCTTAGGATGGTGATGTCCCTAGGATGGGCATGCCACCAGGATTGGGGGGGGTGCTACCAGGATGGAGTTGCTACCAAGATGGGTTGTCACCTGGATGGGGTGCCACCAAGATGGGGATGCCACCAGGATGGGGATGTCACTAGGATGGGTTTGCTACAAGGATGGGTTTGCTACCAGGATGGGGGAAGGAGGCCACAAGAATGGAGTTGCCACCAGGATGGGAGTGCCACCAGGATGGAGTTGCCACCACTATGGAGTTGCCACCAGGATGTGGATGCCTCTAGGCTGGCGATGCCACCTGGATGGGGGGTGCCACCAAGTTGGGGATGGCACTAAGATGGGCTTGCTACCAGGATGGGAGTGTCACCAGGATGGGAATCCCACCAGGATGGGGAGGGGGGAATGGTGCCACAAGAATGGAGTTGCCACCAGGATGGAAATGCTTGGGGAAACTGAGGCACAGTGTGACTTCCAGCCCGAGGCAGGGGTGGCTGTCACTCACCGGTAGCGCCACGGGGAGATGGAGCGCTCGTTGGGCTCGCTGCGGAGGCCGGCGCGGAGCTGCAGCGCGGGACAGGCGCGGTGGTGGCGGCGATGGCGGTGGCCGGCCGTGACCTCCTGCAGCCGTTCCAGCTGCGGGACCAGCTGCACGGGAGCGGCGCGGGCCCAGCGCAGGCTGCGGGCCAGGAGGTGCGCGGGGGCTTCACCGTCGCCCAGCTCGCCCGCGCTGTAGCACCGGAGGGCTGGGGGGTGCGGGGGGCCGCCGGGACGGCGCAGGCAGCGGCACAGCGCCAGGACACCCAGCAGCGCCAGGGCACTGAGCCAACCCTGCGAGAGAGAGAGAGATTGGGGGGTCAGAGGGGGAGCCCTGCACCCCCTCTCCCAAACCCCACAGGGCGCCCTGCTCCGGCACTCAACCCTGGGCGGGGGGGGTCTTTAAGGGGTGAGCTTGTAGCCTCCCCACTTCTGGGGTGAGGGGGCTGCACCAGTACGCCCCTCCCCAAAAGCGTGAACCTGCAGCCACGTGGGCGTCGGCACCCAGAGCACTAGCACACGTGTGTGCATGTAAATATATACACACACACATAATAATACATATATTATATATACATGCATATAATAATATATATGAAATAGTTATTATATGTGCTATGCTATATTATATATTATATTGTATTATATTGTGTTATGTTATGTTATGTTATGTTATGTTATGTTATATGATATGATATGATATGATATGATATGATATGATATTATATTATATTATATTATATTATATTATATTATATTATATTTATTATATTATATTATATTATATTATATTTATTATATTATATTATAATATTAATACACAGAGTACCAGCTCACATGTATTTACACCCCTCCAACCCTAAAGCAGTAGCGCACACACATATACATGCACACACCTACATAGTACCCCCCCACCCCAAACAAATATAAATACAATATACACATACACATGGAGAATACTTATATACACATACACCTATACACATACACACAGAAAATATCTATACATGCACACAGAATACCTGTATACATACACACACATGCACACCTGTAGCTCTGCAGCAAGGCATCGGCACAGGCACGCGGAGCACTTGCATATCTGCATGTGTGCACACACATAAAGATACCAGCACTTATGTGTAACACACGAGTAGCAGAGTGTGGGCACGCAGAGCGCAGAAGCAGCCTATGGGCATCTACACCCCCCTGGAGGTGATCGCACACCTACACACGTGTAGGGACTTACACATACGTGCAGGGACTTACACAAACCTGCAGACACACGTACCGGTGTCCCCAGCCCACGAGCGAGCGACCGTCCCACGTGCGTCGGTAAATACACGCAGAGCCGTGCGCGAGACGTGACCCCGGCCAGCCCTCACAAGCACACACACACACACGTGCAAAAAAGCCAAACCACACAAAACCCCCCAAACCGGCAGCGTGCACACGTCCACACGTGTCCAGAACCGAGCATCACCAGCGCGTGTGCGACGACACCTTCGCGTTTCCACCTCCTCCGGCTGGGGGAACATTAGACACGTGCGTACATTCCCCCTCCACACAACTATTTGCACACACACACTCTCTCCACAACCCCGACACCCCCCCTCCGTGGTGTTACCATCAAAGCAGGAGCACAGCCAAAGCTTGAAATCTGGGGAGGGGAGAGGGGACACCCAAATCGCAGCCCCCGGGGATGCGGGACCGGCCGAATGGCAGCTCCGCCGCCGCCGCCGCCTTTATATAGGGATCGAGGCAGGTGATGTACACACACCTGGAAACTCCAGCTCTGGCTGCCTTCCTCCTCCTCCTCCTCCTCCTCCACCTCCTCCCCGCGGGGCTGGCCTGACTTCCTTCTTGAACCCGGCGCGATCCAGCCCGGAAATTAACTTTGGATCCCCTCAAAAAACCAAAATTTAAAAAAATCAAGAGATGGGAGGCTGATGAGGGGGATTTCATAAGGGGTGTCCAGAGGTTTGGACACTGTGGTGGGCAACGAGCATCGTGGGGGTGTCATTTAGGTCGCTGGGAGGGGGGGAGCTGGGGTACCCAGGGCATCCCGTGCCCACCTGGGTGGGCACGGGATGCCCTGGGTACCCCAGCTCCCCCCTCCCAGCGACAGGATCCCCGTGCCCCAGACCGTGACCCCGTTGCGCAAACCCGCCGGTGATATCACCGTCACGTTCTCCCGGTTCTCCCAAATTGGGCAACCCTGGAAAAAAAAAAAAAAAAAAAAAATTAAAAAGGGGAGAGGGGGTAGGTGGAAGAGATATTTTGACCCCCTCCCGTCGGTCCAGCGGCGAGGGATGTCGGCGTAGAGGTTGGAAAGAAGCCGGGAGGAGGAGGATGCGGTGGAACCAGAGGAGCTGGTTCAGGGATGAGAAGAGTTTATTTATTTTTTATTTTTTTTTTTTCTGTTTGTAGCAGAGACATCCTTTAAGGAGCACCCCCCGGCCCCCCCAGAGCAGCGTTTGGGCTCCCCAGTGCTCCCTGCTGCAGCACCGAACGCGTTTTTAGGGTGCAAAAAATTCAGGGTACAAGGCTCAGGCTCTGTCTCAGAGCAGCCCAGTGGGTCCCAGTATAGGAGGAAGAACAATACTGGGGTGGAAATGGAGGTTGGGGGGCGGGGAGGGGGGGGCGAAGCAGCTTTGCAAGGCTGCAGGAACAGGCACAGCCATGTTTTGGGGTGTTTTACTGGAGGGATGGGATTTGCACCCCTTCTGGCGGTGACTTTAGGGGGTGCAGGTGGATGGGGACCCCATACATCATTCCCCCCCGCCCCCCCCAAAAGAATCCCCCAGATTGTACCAACGAAACCAGTAAGGACACAGGCACCAGAGACCTCCCCCCACACTTAAAGCTGGTTTAATACTGGGTGCAAAGACGCAGGTGGAGGGGGGCTCAGGGGTACGGGGTCCCCCCAGTGAGGGGCTGTGCTACCCCCCCAAGGGATGGGGCAGCTCCTCCACCTCCCCGCGGCTGCTGGTGCTGATCTGGAAAAATAAATCACACCCCCCCCCCTTCCCCAAAGATGGGGTCAACAGGTCCCCCCCCAAGGTAAGGGAGAGGGAAGACAGGGGATGTAGAGAAGAGAAAGGAAGAACTGGTTATCAAAATACTTTATTTCAGGGAGATCCCTCAAAAAAAAAAAAGGGGGGGGGGGGAAGAGAAAAAAAAAACAAACAGGAAGGGACCCGCCTTGTTAGACAGACATCCCCACAACACCTTCAGGGCTCCTTGGAAATCAACTAAAACAATCCGATGCTGAAAATAAAAGACAGGCCATTTTCCCAATCAGACTTTAGTCAAGAATATATATATATTTTTTGTTCCTGGGGCGGGGGGAGGAGAGGGCTGTGGGGAGGGAGAAGGTGATGTCGCCAGCAGTTCACAGCAGTTTTCGGCTCTCTCGTTACACAGTATATAGAACTGCATTTGCTTGAAGACACTCAACACACAGCAGGGCTAACTAGGAGAATACAACTCAAGGCTAGCAAAGAGGAGGAGAGGGCAGAGAGAGAAAGAGAGGAAGAGTGAGAGCATCCGACAGGGCTGGAGTCCTCTGTGCATAATTTACATGGAACTGGCGCCGGCAGAGCCGGGGGGTCGGCCCCGCTCGCCTTTCGGGAGCCGGAGCGAGTCGTCACGGGCATCTCAGCTGACAAAACTTCGGTTGCTGTTGGTGGTTGGTTGGGTTTTGGGTTTTTTTTTTATGTGGGGTTTTTTTTATTATTTATTTTTTTTTTTTTTTGCGTGGGTTTTTTTTTCTTAAAAAGAATCGCAGCCAAAATAAGACAGAACTGCAAAATCCCAAAGTGGCCGCTTTTACGCTATTTATAAAAACACGGAACAGTCACTAAAGGAGGGGCAGAGCGGCGCTCCGCGCGCGGCCCACTATACTTTGCCCGGGATTTTGGCCCGCTTGCGAGCGATGGCGTCTTCCACCGCCTTGAGCTGCTTCAGGAGCTCCTCCCGTCGTGACAGGGTGCTGGATTTGCCCGCCTTGGCGCCCGTGGGGCCCGGCTCGGATGCTTTGCCCGGTACGCTCGTGACTTTGCTAGAGCTCTTGGACTGAGGTGAGAGCTGGCGTTTCCTGGCGGGGAGAAAAAGAAAGAAGAGTCCTTAACTACCGTAACCACCCACCCGTGCCAACCCAACAGCACAAGAGGGGTCAAGAACCAAGGATGCGGTCACCACCACCGGTCTGGAAAGGCTGAGGTTCCTTTTTACTGCTCAAACCCAGGACCTCGGGGCCTGGAGGACAGGGCTGGGGCAGCCAAGGGCTAGGTTTTGGTTTGAGAAGGCTCTGACACACAGAAATTGAGGCTCGCTCGTGCCCTGGGCTGGGGAGATGGGATGACGCGAGTCGTGCCAGCCAAGGAACGCAGGGGTGAGGGATCCAGAGATCCTCAGCGAGATGATGCGAGAGAAATCGGAAGCAAGGCCAGCTGGCTGTGGGCAAGGAGGACAGAGGAAGCCACAAAAAGCGCTCCACAACCCTTTAGCCAAAGGGCTCTGAGCGGAGCACAACCCGAAGTCCCTGGAGCCACACATCCAGTTCTGCAACGAGATGTTCCCAGCAGAGCAGCTGGGGGGCAGGCTGCCAAGAAATGGGACGTGAGCTGGTCATCCGTCACCAGAGGGTACAGAAAAGCACAAAGCCAGCACTAGTCATGGCTCAGCCTGGCAGGGGCCACGTTTTAAAATCTCAGAGCAGCAAAGGGAGCAGCTGAGGGGATCCCAGGCTACGGAAGAAAGGGAATCGGGCAGCCGAGCCGGGTGCCGTGAGGAGCTCGACGGCAGCAGGGTGGAAGGGTTGTACTCTCTTTCTCACCAGCACTTTTCTCTACGTGGCACTACCAAGAGGCAGAGGCACCGGCGTGACGGAGCTCATGCCTAACCCAGTTGGCTCCTTTTGCTGGGACTGACCTCAAGAAAACCCCCAGGCTCCTACTTGTTTCTGAGCCGGAACGGTTTAGCCAGTGGCTTCTGCAGGAATCCCTGAGCACCTCTGGCTCCTGCCCAGGGAGCTTTGCGTCCTTCCTCTTTGCTGTGCCTCCATGGCAACCGGAAACCAGGGCCAGAGAGCCTCAGAGCTGCCCAGAGAGGGGGGACTGAGCCGCTGGAGGAGCGTGAGCCCCAGCCAGGCCCACAAGAGACTCGTGACAACAAGCGGGCACTGACCTGTCCGTCTGCGCAGGAGAAGGTTTCGGGTTCTGCCCTCTCTGTCGCTCCTGCTTGGGCGAAGAGAGTCTCCCAGTCGCCTTTCTATCACGAGAGCCTATTGGGAAAACAAAAGCGAGAGATGCTCTTGCTCGTCGCCAAGGCATGGGTTGCTACCCCACTGTCTCAGCAGTGTACGGATGCTTTGGTCAGACCGAGCAGGTCTTGGCAACAAAAAGCCAAATCCACAAGCAGCATCCCTGCCAGGTGACTCAACCATCGAACCCAAACGGGGACTCGCCAGCAGCGGGGGCCTCGCTGGGGTCCTGTGACAGCATCATCCAGCTTTGTTGCAGCGGGTTTTTCCCAAATGCTGCCATCCCAGCGCACGGAGAGACAACCACAGCTGCAGATCTGGTCACGGCAAGGTGACAGAACAGACTTGGGGCACCACCACCGACCAGCTTTGTGCTGGGAACACGGGAGCATGGGCTGCACATGCTGGAGGGTGCCTCTTGCTCAGTCCCAAAAATCAGCTTGCTGCTGGAGAGGGGTGTGAGGCTGAGTCGCCCTCAGGGCTTGCATCCCATTTGCTGCTGCTCAAAAATGCTCTATAACAGACAGACAACCAATAAAGTACATAATTACAGCTCCGTCTATCTATAAAATCAGCACAGTCTGCTAGGTGGGCCCATTCATTTGCCTGCAGCTCGGCAGCACTTGTGAACTAGATCCCAGTGAACTTCAACCTCACCCAGTCCCTTCCCCGCTGCCTTTGCAGGAGTCGAATGCAACCGGGCTATTAGCACAGAAATTTGTGCTGGCTGGCACCCAGAGTCAACAAGATACACCTACAGCCGAGACAACAGGGAAAACAACATCACGTGTCGACGCCGGCTTCTACGTCAAAAACCAGGCACCTCTGGTTGATGGTCTGCCCCCCCACGCCACTTTGTTTTTCAGCAGGGTGGAATTTAGGTCCCTCTCCAGGGTTTTCCAAGGCGCTGAGGATTCAGACGTGGGAGAAACGCTTGGAAAGCCCGTGTCTTTCTAAACATGCGGGGCAGGCCAGGTTGTGTCACACGCAAGTGGGGAAATGGGCTCGTTTCGCAGGGCAGGTGATGCGGCCAATTATTGCATCCGTCCCGGAGCTTTGGCAGCCTGTGCTCCCTTTCTAAGCACTGCCCCGAGCCCTTCTCTCAGGAGAACCGAGATGCGTCGCGATGCACTGAAACACGAGGCAGAGAAGACCCCTGGGACAGACAGAAAGAAAACCCTACAACTTCCACAGCCACCTGCCATGACTTTAGCAAAGAACAGGTGGCTGCCGTGCGATGGATGTGCGCCTACAGCGGAGAAGAGCGTGCTGTGTCTTCGACGGGAGGGCTTTTTGAAGTTTTTTTTTTTTCCTGCAGTGGACTTAGACATAGTGGAGCCGACGTACACGTAACGTGCGCTGCAAGGCAGCTAGGCAAGGCCGGGTTTGGCCTGCCCAGGGCTGACCTCACCTCCCTTACTTCATAAACCGGAGTGTCTCACCTCCACCGTGTTTTTTTTGCAGCAGGGACAGCTAATACGCCCGCATTATCTGGTGGCAATTGCAGCCTCTGAGGTTTTGGAAGGACGCATGCCTGCAATTAACCTCTCCAGCGAGTGGACTCTTGCGGCAGGGACTTTCACGGGACATTTTGTCGCTGGAGCGCCGCCTCGAGCGGCGGAGCAGGAACCCGGCCGGGGCAGGAGTCCTTGATGTCTCACCTCTGTCAGGTGACAGGTTCACCCGTTTGGCTGGAGGAGAGCTTGGCCTGTCCTTGTCTGCCGGCTCGTATCTCTTCCTGCTTCCTTTGTCAGCTGCCTAAAACGGAATTAAAACAGACAATGGGGCTGAGCAGCCACTTCCCTCTGGGGAGGGAAGCAGCAGAGATATTTCCCGTGCCACGCTGGCTCGCTCATGCGAGCGCATCTCCTATTAAAAAAAAAAAAAAATCTTTGTGCATTCCAGCCCTAACCATCACTGGCACCATGTAATCGCCAACAGCGACAACCCCCGGCACTGAGGCTGTTTACATAATTGTCAGGAACGGGAAAACAGCACCGTTTTGTAAAGAACTGTTTTTTCGGGCAGCACCAAGGATAGCAAATGTCAAGGAGGCGTGTGGAGCTGTGGTTTCTTCCAGGATCGGACTGTGCCAGCCAGTAGTTATGTGTAATTGCACACACTCCTCCCTAGCGAGCACGCTTCACGGACCCGATAAAGGTGCCTCACGTCACAGCACAGGGAAGTAGAGAAAATCGTGGCCTCAGACTGCAACGGGGAATTTGGACTGTCAGGCAAAAAAAAAAAAAAAAATATTTAACACTTCAAAACCAGGAACCTACCCATGTGACAGGCCAACACCCTGCTCCGGCATAAAAAAACCCCACGAGGCCGAACTCTCCCACATGATCCGGATTGCGAAGGCGCCCAACTGGGGCATCGGGCTCGGTCGTAAAGCGGGCAAGGGCCAGGCTCACCGTGGAAAGCGTGGCTGGCGGCAGGCGCCCCGGAGAGGCGAGGCAATTGCCACTTTTCCCTCCTGACTCAGTTAATGACTCGTCAGCAGTTCGCTCCAGAGCTGGCGGTGGGAGGAGAGCTCGTTCGGAAGCGTGCGGGGAAGCGCGCTTTCGGGTGGGCGAGGCCCCCGTGGCGCATGTGGGACGGCGCCACGCACGCCTTCGCCTTCCGCACTCCGGCCTTCGAGAAAGCGGGGAAGAGCCCTTGAAGCCGTGGCAGGAATGCGCCCCAGGGGAGCCGCCAACACAAGTCCCAAACTCAAGCGACCGCAGGGCGTGTGCTGCCAGACTGGTTCTATCTGCCATCCTTCAATTCCAGCTGCAGACCTACCTGGCTGAGCTCATCCAGACAGCACGGAGTCCGGAGCTCCCCTCCCGGGGATCCGTATCCCACCTGCTCCTCAGAACCCCAGGGAGCAGCAAGTGGTGCCCAGTAATAGGAAAATGAATAACTGGCACAAGCTAGAACGCAGGAAGCTCTGCCTCAACGTGAGAAACTCCTTCCCTGTGCGGGTGCCGGAGCCCTGGCCCAGGCTGCCCAGAGAGGGTGTGGAGTCTCCTGCTCTGGGGACTTTCAAACCCGCCTGGACGCGTTCCTGTGGGGCTGCCCTGGGTGACCCTGCTCTGGCAGGGGGGTAGGACCAGATGGTCTCTAGACATCCCTTCCAACCCCCAACAGTCTATGATTCTACGAATTGCACCCGCCCCACCTCTCACCTTATTCAAGAGCGTCAGTTTGATCTCTTTGTGAGCGCTGAAGCCTCCCTGCTGAGACTGGGGGGGCCGAGGGCTGCTGGGTCTGGAGGAGCTGCTGCGATTTGCTCCCCTGCGCGGGCTTGGCCGATTTCAGGAGCTGAGCGGGCGCATCCCGTTTCCGCTTCTCCTCTTTAGCGCTGTCTTCTTTTTTTGACTTTCCTGTCGAAACCAGAGAGCGGATGAAGCGATTTGCCACCCGATTCCTTTCGCCTGCCTTCCACCTTTCGAAGGGCAGGGCAAGAGGATGCTGCTCCAGGGACTGAGGAAGCCCACGGCAGTTAGAGTAGCACGTGGCCCTGAGGTTAAAAGATTCGGGAAACCACAATTTCTGCAGAGAGGACAGTTAACAGAAAAGGCAAAGAGCAAAAGGCTCTCGCAGCCAACGCTGCTGCAGTCTAAAGAGAACAGAGGGAGAGCAATGTGATACTGGAGGTGTGTGGAAGATTTAGCATCACCTCGCAAGGGTAAGAAAGGGGCCATCAAGCAGAACTCCCAGGCAGGAGAAGGCATCTCCACAGCTACAGACACACGGGTGGAAGGATGCAAACGTCTTCTCCACAACCTCACCCTCCTCAGGTGAAGCCTTTGGGTTCCCCTGGTCTACATCAGCCACAAGCATCTGCCTCTGCTCAAAAGCTCTCCTGGAGCCTGTAGTACCACCAAGGAAGCTTTATTCAAGATCTCAGCTCCCCACTTCTTTTCCCAGGACCCCGTGGAGAAGAAAACACCAAACCAGGTACCTCTACCTTTCTTCTGCTGCGCTGGGGTTGGGGACCGGGAGCTGGCTGAGGAGACAGGACTGGCCAAGTCCGCGTACATGTCTTCGGAGTCGGCGCTGCGTACAGAGCTGCTGCTAGAGGAGGCACTGGAGACAGAAGAAACGCTGCTCACGCTCAGGGACCTGGAAAAAGCCAACAGACCGTTACAGTCACGAACGCAACAAGAGCCAGACGCTTTTTATTTCAGTTCCCCACGCAGGGGGAAGCCACAACAACCGGGTAGAGACAAAGGCTGCGCCTCCTGGGGCGCAGACGCCGTGAAAAATCCCCAGCACGTTAAGATGCGAGTACTGTTTATTTACAAACGGGATCAAGGCAACACGTAAACAGGGTACTGTTTGCCCAGGTAAACAAAAAGTGAAAGCAGGGTGTGCGCTATCACGTACGGGGCAGCGTTACGGCTCAGGGTCAAGGGTTCTCCGGTGAAGTTTCTGTTGCTTGGCACACATTTATTCAGCGAGTCCTCCCGCCCGCAGCTCCTGCCCAGCTCCCCAGGGTACGGGAGAGCCCAGCTGCCTGTTTTGAGGATGCACACGCTGTCACGACTGATAACGACGGGGAAGTTGCCTGTAAGATGGCAATCTTCTAACAGCGCCCTACGACGGCTATCTCCTGATGGAATCGCAACATTAAAAACGTCAGACTACCATTACACGCCGTCTGAGGAAGACTTTCTACTTGGAAACGTATCAGAGCAAAATACAGGGCTACACACCAGGCTCCCCTTCAGGGCGAGCGGCTTCGTTAAGAGCACAGCGGTTCCAAAAATCAGCCACTGGATGAGCCAGAAACTCCTTCTCCTGGCTACAAGGCTGCGACAGCAAACCTGCTTTGGGGCACACGCTCTATTTCCCGTACTTCCCTCTTTCTCACAAAGCAGCAGCCCTGGCATCACGGAAGCAACACCTGCTTTAAGTTTTTCCCACCTTCCTCCTCTCGAGCCCCATAGGGCAGCGCAGGGCCAGCGTGCCCGAGCGCTCTCTGAACCTCTTGCATCACCCCCTGCCTGATCTGATGAACGCGACAAGCACGTAGTAAACAAGTTTGTATTTCCGTAAAATAAGGTGGATGTTAAATCTTGGGAGTTTCATGGAGTTCAGACACGCCGGGCAGAGCAAAGTACTGCTTAATCTGCCGGTTTTACACGACTTTTAAAGCTGCATCGCAGGGAAGCATCGTGTTTCGAGGCTGCCTGTGAGGTTCCAGGATTCCTGCGTGCAAACAGGTGCAAAAAAACCCCAAACGTGGGACTTGAAAGAGGTTTATTTCATGCCTCTTTACTGGAGGGAGTTAGCTCTCAATAAATCCCACAGACTAACAGCCATATAACTATCCACTTGGGGCTACACACAATGGGAACCGGCCACACAACTTTGCCAGCAAAGTAAAAATATCATTAGCTGGGCTTTTTTAGGTATTTTTTGACCTACCTCTCTGCTGACAGGCCAAGCACCTTCCCTAAGGACACTGAGTAATCAGAGGTGGTAGAGGTTTAGAAAAGCAAAGCTCCATAGCCTGAAACTCTTTAACTCGTAAATAAATTCAGATGTGGGATCACCCTGGCCAGAAGGAGAGGGTTTGGTTGTAATTTAGGCAAAACCAGGCAGTTCAGCACACACGACAGATTATTTCCTTGCATAAGCCCCGAGGACACTACCAGCATTGTGCTACCGTCATGATTCAGGACTCAGGACTTGTGACACCACACAAAGAAAATCCTGCTTCCTGTCCCAGCTACCGATAGCTTTTAGTACGTGAAGCAAGTTTCAGCTGCGAGAAAAAACAACAGCTACGAATATTTATAATATCCTTCTACTTCAACAGAGGTTACGAAGGGTCGAGGCCGTACCTGGATTTCCTGGACCCAGAGGGGGAGTGGGAGACTGAGGCAGACGACGATCTGGAATGAGATCTGGAGAGAGATCGAGACAAGGACCGAGACCGGGAACTGGAACCGCTGTAGCTGCTGGCGCTGCCGCTGATGCTGCCGCTGATAGTCCTCCTGCAAGACAGCAAACGACACCCTCACCTTACTATGAAACAGCGTCAGGAGAAACCGTTTTAGGTTCAGGCTGAGCACTCTGCTGCTGTCCCACATCATTTACGGGACTTGTGCTCTGCAAACGTAATCCTTTCGGATGCTCTTCCCAATCCTCGAGTTCCCCGCCCTGAGGAACCATCTCTTTTCTGCACGGTGGATGTTTTGTGCAAGACTGAATCATGTTCGTGAGAGCCAGGCAAAGAATGAGCTAAAGCATCTTAATCTGCTACCAGGAGCAAACGCCTGGTACAAAGACAAATTGCTAACTGCGCCACGCTAATCTGTGTTTCAGGTCATACAAACAATCGCACACGTTTCCTGCGACGAAGGCGAACAGAGTTGTTTTGCCGTTCACACAGCAGGGAAGGCACAGGGCAGTGAGGTTTCTGTGGGTTTAAGCATGGAAAAGAAAACCCCAAGGCTGGAATGAAAAATAAAGGAAGGTGACTAAAGACAACCAAGGTTATTATTAACTAGTTAAAGTAAATGAAATGGAAACTAGAACTGATGTGAGTTCACAGGGGAAAAAAACCCCAAACTGTTGCAATCGGTTTTCAGCTACGGGGACATAACTGCTCAGCCCAGGCCTTTTCCTTAGCCAGGTGATTCTCTCCCTTTACTCTGCTCTTGTGAGATCCAACCTCAGGTACTTCATCCAGTTCTCATCCACGTCCCCACCATAGGAGGGACATGGATCTGTTGGAAGGAGCTCAGAGGAGGCCACAAAGACGATCCAGGGGCTGGAGCAGCTCTGCTAGGACAGGCTGAGGGAGCTGGGATTGTTTAGTCTTGACTCTGCGGGGACCTTATCCCTGCCCTCAGTGCCTGAAGGGACCTACAGGGAGGCTGGGGAGGGACTTTTGACAAGAGTGTCCAGAGACAGGACAAGGGAAATGGATTTAAGTTAAAGGAGAACAGGTTTAGACGGGATCTTAGGAAGAAACTCTTCAGCCCGAGGGTGGCCGGACTCTGGAATAAATTGCCCAGAGAGGCTGTGGCTGCCCCTGCCTGGAGGTGTTCGAGGCCAGGTTGGAGGAGGCCTGGAGCAACCCGGGCTGGTTGGGAGGCGTCCTTGCCCATGGCAGGGGGTGGCACTACATGATCTCTGAGCTCCCTTCCAACCCAGGCCGTTCTAGGTTTCTCCTGGGAAGAAACAGGCAATGTAATCTCATGCAAAATTAAGAATCGACTCGGGGTGCTTCTGAAAACCCAGATGAAAAAGACTTACAGCCATCTTCCAGCCACGCTAATAAAAGCATCGTCCAGTGATCCAAGAAAACCACATATGCCTTGCTGCAGGAAGGAAACACTCCCAGTGCTCACGAGATGGACATTTATATTAAATACACGCCAAGCTGCTGCTCTCACAGCCCAGGCACACCTGTTCCACCCATTTTATCCCCCAAGTGGGCACAGGAACCACTTGCTGGGGCGAGTCACCAGCAGTAACCTCTAACTCCTCCCCTCTCTTCTTGGAAACACGATTTCTCCTTTAATATCGAAGAGCCCTTGCAGCTGGTACTCCCGAGAAACCCAGGATTTGCTCTACCTTCCAGGAGACCAAGCCTCAAACTCCACCCCACAACTTTCTTACCTCCTGGGTGGAGTCCTCGTCTGACGTTCCTTCCTTCTCGCCTCTCGATTATCCCCTGGTTTGGCTGGCTCCGGTGCAGCTGTTGTAATTTTAGCGAGCGGCTGAGGGACTGGAAGGGCAGCGAGTTTCTTCACAGATTTTTCACTACAAGAACCAAAAGTTTTTCATGTGCTTGATCAGAGTTGACAGATGCAGAACACAGGCATTTTCAGAAGTGATGAAACACACTCATGTTTGGTGTTAACTATAAACACAGATAATTGCTGTAGCTACAGATACTTGGCTATTACATCAAAACGCTCTCAAACAATATAGATTCCCTTAAAGGGATGTTTTCCACGTTTTAAATCAAATCACCTCTTGAGAGACAAGGTTACTATACACCAGCTACCTTTGGATGCGTGTGGCTTGCAAATGAACTAACGAAGACGACCGTGTGGAATCGCTGTTTCTTATTCGTGGGACTCTCAGGACTTTTATCCCAAACACATGCACCTACTTGGAACCTGCCAGTCAGGCTTCACAATCAAATTTGTGCAAAAATGCTCGTTTTTCACTCCATCACACAGAGCAGCAGGGTGCAAAAGGACCCCTGCATGCAAACGCGCCTCAGCTCGTGGGACATTTAACGGGTGACGCCGTCGCAGAAGGTCGGTACGTGGCATTTCTGTGACTTTATACAGCCTTTGTTAGGCAAGATGGGAATTATTTTGGGTCTTCAGCGCTGCTCAGCTTGTGGGCTCCGACCTCTGCTCTAATAAGCGCTCGGCATCCCCAGAGCTGATGTCACACCTACTATTAACTGGGGAGGAGGCAGCTGTCTGCATACAGAAAGAGACTGTTGATTCCTCTTCTTGGGCTTAAGAATACCTGCCCTCATCCCCTGAAGAATACAGGATTAAGTGCAGGCAACGTCACGCTGTGAAAACGAGCCCGGTTCTAGCACAGGCTGGTGTCGCACGTTACCAGCGGGCACTAGAGGGGTGTAAAGACATCCCTGCAGGCAGAGAGAGCATCCTTAGAGGGCTGAAACCTCACAGTTGAGGAGGGAAAAAGAAGGAAAAAAACACCAAAACAAGCAGGTCTATGGTAAAAGAAGTGTAGCAAAGGGGACTGTCTCATATTCCGGAGAATGCAGGGGGATTCCCGTGATGTAATTTATTTGCAGGTTACCTTAAAAGAGGTGACATCACTACGGTGTTGTGTCACCCTCCAAAGTGGCCATAATTTACCATGTGCTACAGGGGTTTGTGAAATAGCAACCGCAAGCATTTCAAAAAGAGCAGGAGCGCCGGCATAATCTGCCCAAAAAGAGCTTCATAGCTCTAGTCCTGTTGCAATTTGTCTTCGATATTAAAAAGCAGATGAGGCTGAACCGTTCCTTGATTCTGCAGCTACGCATCCGCAAAAGCTACAGCAGAGGGACAGATTAAACTCTCTTGCAGCTCCTGTACAAACATATCTGCAAACATGGAATGTTTAAATACACTACCATGTATATATTTAAAACACTCATATATACAGGACGGAGGCAGGCAGGGACAGAGTTTAGCGGTGGACTTGGTAGTGTGATGTTAACAGTTGGACTCGATGCCCTGAAGAGTGTCTTTTCCAAACGATGATGTATAATACTTAAGGATACCTGTGCAGTTTACCTCAGATTTAATAAGGGAAAACGTCATTTAATTAAATCCACAAAGCTAAGCGCTATTCCGCGTGGGTCGTATTTTGAATTTTCCATTTCTTCCTTAACCTGTCCCCCAGGCTGAAGGGTCCGACTCAGGAATCGGGGTACTATTTGGAGTTTCTTCTGCACACGGAGACGAAGCCTTACCCTTTACCAGCAGGTGGTAATAGCTCCCCTTTTGCCTTCGCAAGCGGCTTGTGCGGAGACGGCGTTGGAGAAGGAGAAGGCGAAGATGAGAAGGACCGTGACCTGGAAAAGAAGGACGTATCACTCAGTCTCTGGGAAAGAAAGACACATCACCCAGTCTCTGGGATCGCAGAAGGCTCTCCTGGCTTTCGGTGTATTTAGCCACCACTCCCTTCTTTGGCTAGTGACCACATCTCAGGAACTAGTCTTTGTGGGCCTGAGCTTATCCTAGTTTCATATCTGGACTCTGCTCAAGAAAACCAGCTTCTGTCGGAGGTAGAATGGAAAACAAAAGGGAAAAACGGGGTTGGCTGCAAGAGAGGCACTCCCAGGCATTCCACATCAACATCTGAGGCTTTCTCTGTATTCTCAAGAATATATCTACGGGAAAGTACGTGGGATTTTGACTTGTGAGCTCGGCATGATTTGTTTCAGCCTGCTTTATGGGACTCCTAGTGCAGTGTGCGATCTTCGAACAGCAGCAAAACAGAAAAATCTGGAGAGAAAGGCACCAAACAAATACATCTAACTGGATGTGAGAAGGAAAAAAAAAAATAAAATAAAGTGGAGTACATCAAAGCCAACAGATCAAAAGACCGAGAGCTGTTTCCTAAGATCAGGACTGACCAAAGAGGCAAGCCACCCACGTGGCACCCCAGATGCTGGGGCTGGAAGTGATTCACCCCTCTGCCAAGACTGGAAGTACCCTTGTTCACAGAGTCAGATGCCTCGGTGACGGGCTTTCTAAAGAACAGTTAGGCGCTTGGGTGTTCCTCACCCTCCCACCTTCGGAGAGAGGCATGCTAATCACACCGTGCGTCACCTCACGCTTGGCATTGTCCTGCAGGGAGCAGAGCCTGGCTGGCGGGGGGGAAGGTCAGCCAGGAATGAGATCAGCTCCCACCTGAGCATTTCCTGAGGAGAAATCACCTCTCTGAAAGGGATGTTGCGTGCATGATCCACCCTGGGTATCTGTGTGATTTCAATTCCGAAGAGGCGCCTCTCTAGGGAGCCTGTTCTCCTACTGTGTGTGTTCCAGACTTGGGAAACTGTCTGCAGGGGCAAGGAAGCGGCAGAGTAATAAAATTGTCTCTGTTTTCATCAGCACAGGACACCAAATCGCTACTTTGAAGGGGCAGGACTAGCACAAGGCACAACTCCATGGAGTCGCTTTAAGAAAGAAATGCCACTGCACGGAATCACATTTGTGTCTTTAAAATTCCACAGAAAAGACAAGCCAGTAACTTCTTCCCACCACAAAACGCAAATGATGGATTAATCGCGGCCAAGTTCCCATCACCGCCGGGCTACTGCGGGCACAGGAAGCGGTACGGCACCCATGGGTGGGGGTACGAGGGAGAGGAGGGGGCAGCTGACATACCTGCTTCGTTCAACAACCACACCAGCAGGCTGCCCTGGAGTCTGTCGTATCGCCCTCCCTTGGGAAGGGTGGTTTGAACGTTCTATTTCAATTTGGCTTTTCGAGTAGCGGCAAAAGCTTTCGAATCCGTTACCTGGATCTGCTGCCTGAGAAAGAGCTGTGTCTCGACGAGCGACTGGAGTAAGAGCTGTAAGAAGACGATCTGGAACGAGATCGCGAGGAACCTGAACCGGAATAGGTCGAAGAACGAGATGAGGACCTGAAAGAACAAAAAATATAAAAAAATTCGGCACCTCTCCTGGAAGTTTTCTGTGACCAAGGTCCTGTTTCCAGCACGTTCTTCCCAAAGTCTCGAACACTGCTTCAAAAATTACCTGCTTTCTCCTCAGTGGCCTGGCAGGACTACATCTCCTCAGCCCCCATCCCCTCCAGTACCATCTTTTCTTTCGGAGGATCCCCTTTCTCGCTGTCCAATTTGTGCCCTTCCCTCCATCAGCTACCAGCCTTTCCTTCCACAAAATTTTACACCTTTTCACCACACGATCCCCTGATAGGTTGGGTCATGCAGGTATGAGAAAACAGGAAAAAAAAAAAAAAAAGTCTCAGGTGCAGTGATCCCAGGAAGAAAAGCTATCTACTTCAGGAGGGCTTTGGGTTTTAGATCTCTATCTTCAGTTTGGTGTGTTCCTCATTCCTCTCTGATACTTTTCCCCCTCTTTTGAGGAGCTTTGAGTTCAAGCACTTAAAAAAAACCAACCCAGATCCAAGCTTATGACTCAAGTCTCCTAGGTTCAGGGCACTTCTTTCTAAAAAGTGGTTTTTTATCTCATACCCATTGGTTTCTGAGAGCCCTCTAAAGCTCTGTCAAGCCTCCATGACACCAGTTTTTCCTCAGCAGCATCATCACACTCTTCCTGGAGAGGGCTCACCTCATCCTCCCACCACCCCAGGAGTGAAAAGGCTCCAATTTTTATACCTTCCAGCTCTTCCTGCTCCTATTAAGCTCTTCCTGCTCCTATTGAGCTCCTATTAAGTTTTCATCTGGGGGAGTTACTAATCATCTGCGCTGCTTCCAAGGCTAATGTCCCAGAAAAGTGACTTTTCCAAGGACCTGTCTTGCCTTAGTCCTCAGTGGATCACATCATTTCATGCCTCCTTTACTCTGCCTTTGTGAGACCCCACCTCGAATCCTGCATCCAGTGCTGGTGTCCCCACTGTAAGAGGGACGTGGATCTGTTGGAAGGAGCTCAGAGGAGGCCACAAAGACGATCCAGGGGCTGGAGCAGCTCTGCTAGGACAGGTTGAGGGAGCTGGGATTGTTTAGTCTTGACTCCAGGGGGACCTTATCCCTGCCCTCAGTGCCTGAAGGGAACCTAGAGGGAGGCTGGGGAGGGACTTTTGACAAGAGTGTCCAACGACAGGACAAGGGGAATGGATTTAAGTTAAAGGAGAACAGGTTTAGACGGGATCTTAGGAAGAAACTCTTCAGCCCGAGGGTGGCCAGACTCTGGAATAAACTGCCCAGAGAGGCTGTGGCTGCCCCTGCCTGGAGGTGTTCGAGGCCAGGTTGGAGGAGGCCTGGAGCAACCTGGGCTGGTTGGGAGGCGTCCCTGCCCATGGCAGGGGGTGGCACTACATGATCTCCGAGGTCCCTTCCAACCCAGGCCGTTCTAGGGTTCTGTCTCACTACCTACACACCAGCACCCGCAGCCGTTACCGAGCAGCGAGCCTTGACCTTCTTTTCCAACCATCTCGACATCTTCCACCGACAAAAAGAAGAGTCACGTCGCCTTCCCCGACAAGGCTCGGACGCGACACGCGCTTTGGCCTTCGCTCACCTCGAAGAGCCAGAAGCGGAGGCCGAAGAAGCGGAGGTTTTTCGACGCCTGCGAGCGCGGCTGGGGGAGACAGAGATGCCGAGTTTCTTTTTGGGGGACTTGGATCGGCGCCAAGGGTCCTTCCACTCATCCGCTCTCTTTGACTGAGCGGTGGTAATTGCAGTTGCCTCCTTCTCCTTCTTTGGTGGCTCAGGCTGACGGCTGGAAAACAGAAGAATTAAGTAGCTGAGACTTCTTTTAAATACAGTAAAGCTGACAGAAACACAGGGCCAGGAAAAGCTCTCTCAAATTCATCCCTCTTAACCTCCACTGCAGGATATTCAGTGTAATTTAGGGGTGATGAAGTGTTAGAACAAGTATCGTGTTGGAAATCAGCAGCTGCACACCCATTGGAATGGCAATATCTGCAATTTTGTCAACTATTTTGTCACACTGACCAAGTGGTGACCTGCCAGCTGATTTCACCTTCGGCTTTTGGCCTCTGAGGAGCGGACACGGAGCAGGTGCAAGAGGGAAGGGAATGGAAAACTTGGTTCTTCCGAAGCCAAGTAGCTAGAGCAACCTAAAACCGGTAGGTAGCCCCCAGGTGCCATGAAAATATTCAACAGAGCTAGACTGAGGACGAGCTGAGAGCGCATCTCAAATGCCTTCTAGAAGCAGCAAACTGCTGGAAACGACCAGCAGGCACTAAGAAAAGCGATTCAGCTCGACTTACTCTCCTGTCAGAGCGTCACATGGGACTTTGTCACAAGCCTTCCCCCAGCCAAGACATATTGATCTGTTTTTCCCCTTCCGAAGGAGATGGTTACCTCATCAGCTGAGCACGAAGCAGCTCATAATGGCTGTTTTATCAGCAGATTATTCCCTAGGTGCTTCTAAAACACCACCAAACACGTGCTCTCCTGTTGCTGAGGAGCCAGGCTAGATACCCTCCCCATCTCCTCCCTTCCCTTTTAAGGGTTCTAGTTGCGTTTCTCCTTTTCCTTTGGTTCTCTGGGCTTCCTTTCTCCACTACAACCCTCCAAAAATAATTCAGGACTAACACTCTGTGAATTTTCAGCATCTGCACCAGCTGGTTCCTTAACTACTCCAGGCTGAGTTTCTTCAGGCCTCGACTTTATTGCCTCTCTTATCTACGGGTGATTTAACTTGGGACCTTTTCCTCACCCTTACACCTTAACCTGCACCCAACTGTTCAATGACCTGCTCGTAACCTTCTGCCTCGGGTTTTAGGCGAAGTTTGTGCTTTGCTTAAAGACTTCTCAAGTCCGTCGCGCTCACCGAATTACCAGCGCGACGACGGATTGATTCCTTTTCTCAAAATAACGAGCCCTTCTCGCTGCGGGAATTTGGGGGGAGGAAAGGCACCTTCCGTGGCTGGGTTCACCCAGTACCACCCCATTAGTCACACGACTCAAGCAACCACTCCCCACCCAACTTCCTCTACCTTTCGAGATAAAAAAAGCAACCTCCGAGGTCTCTAATAATTCTACGGAAAGTGTTTCTCGCCGCGACTCTTTTTTTTTTTTTCCAACAGGCAACAGCGTAATTAAAAGCTCTTCATGAGCACCGCACCTTGAAGGCTTCACTAGTCACTAAGAAGTCTCATCTCCTCCTTGCTTGGTAGCCCTAAAACAGTCTCAACGTGGTTAAAACTCCTCCAGCCTCTTGCCTTTTCAACTCCAGGACTCGCATACGCCAACTCCCAAGCCCAACGCGACGTCCTACTTTTTTTTCCCCCATCTTTGCCAATACAGTTACGGCAATTTTACAATTTGTCCCACACCTGTCTTGGCAGCCACAGTATTTTACGCGAGGAGGAACTCTGCTTTCACGGTTTTGCCTCTCCCACAGATCTCACTCCAGTCTCGGAAGAGGATGCTTACGTATTAGCGCAGAAAGTCGCTGACTGCCCAGCCAACAGTCCCAAGCAGGGCTGTGCCTCACCATTATTCACCAGCATCTTCATTTAGCAGCATCATCCTCTCCAGCAATGCTCTAACCTACGCTATTTAACACAGCACAAGTTATTTGCAGTGAGCTGCTCTAGTTTTCCATGTTACAGCCACAATTATATCCAAGTATCTAATCATGGAAGAAGACCAGGAGATAGACTGGACCTATGATTTCTACTCTGGTAACACTAAAGAGTCGTAGGTGGGGTCAAGCTCTCATTCCAGTCGTACAAACTCATTTTGAAGCCATCTTGACCTCTAGAGTATCTTCAAGGCAACCAAGTGCAAAGCAGGAAGAAAAGAGGTCAGAAAGAGTTGACGTAGCTTGCATGAAGCAGCAGCAGAAAGGAGAACACCACGCAAGGACGCTTGTGAATATGCTGGACTTCGTCTTGCTAGACCACGTCCTGCTCTGACGTCCCGTGCTCCACAGGCTTTGGAAACGCAAGGGGAACATTCTGCTGGCACAGGCAGGCAGAGAGGCAGTTCCACCTCAAGACCTGGACAAAGCCTGCCGAGAAGTTTTTCACTGCAGTGTCCGAAGTGACAAACGTGAAAGCCAACAACTAGCGGAATGACCTCGGCCCTCTACGGGCTCAACCCCTTCAGAAAGAAAAGTCCCCTACAGAATTTATTCTCTCTCAAAAGAGAAACTCATCCACATTTACGTCCAAGAGCAGCACATCCTGGAGCTGGACCTCAGCTCCAACCCCACATGGGAACGGCTTACGTTGGACTCCACAACTCGGGCGCGAGCTTGGAGCAAGGATGACTGCAAAAGCAAATCTCATCACTTGCACCTATTACCTGGTAAGATGCAATTCTCTCTTGATGAAGTCACTTTCTGGCGGAAAGGTGTTTTGTCTTTTTTTTCCCCCCTCCAGGAAAACCACAACAGAAAGCCTCATTTCTGGACACGCTTCGGCTTTTTGACTCAGCAGTAAATACGGTGCCACACTATAGCCAAGAAAGAAAGACGATGCCCATGTCAGGACATTTTCAAAGCCTTTCCTCAAGAGCTACCTGCGTGCCCGACACGCAGCATCACCAAACAAACTTGTTGAACTTAGTACGAGAGGTCGGTATCTGACGCCGCTTGGCTCGTCTCCTCCAGCGGAATTCAGGAGTCGGAACCAAAAGGAAGCCGGAGCAAGTGTCACGATGTTCACCAGCCACCTTAGAGCAACATCTCAATTACAGCCTGCACAGGTTTCACAGAAGAGACTACTATCGAGGCTGGCAGCCCATGAAACAGCGACGTTTCAATCGGATTTATTTCAGTGTACTGATACCGTGCCGTCGCTGGGATGAAAGAGGATGAAGCCTGCTGAGAAGAGGCACCTGGGCTGTGGCTCCCAGCCCAGATGAGGCCAAAAAAGGCTGCCCAGAGCTACGCCGAACCGGGAGAGCTGTTCCCAGTGCTGCACAAGGTTGAGCCTTGTCTTGCATCCTGAGAAAGGGGGAGGCTTTCTTCTCGTTTTCATTCTTAAAACCCAGTGATCCTTCCCCTTCCTGTCTTGTGGTGGATGTGGTGCTTGTTGGAGCTCTCTGTGTGCCAACGCAACTCCTTCGTCCGAGAGCGAGAGGGGAAAAAAGCAGATGTAGTTTGCTGCTGGGTCAGCAAAGGGAAGAAGGAGAGAAGGAGCCTGACTGTTTTGGGGTGGTGGAGCCAGAAAGTCAGCTCAGGGCACTTTGTGAGAGCTCATCTTCAGCCCAGCAGTTCCCAAGGCTGACGCAGTCCACGCTGCAGGCAAAAAAAACCAGGAGTCATAAAGCTCCTAAAGCACACGTGTGAATCCTGGTCTCCTTTGGATGACATGATCGCTAAGGTTCCTTCCAACCTAAGCCACTCTATGATTCTATGATTTCAGATCTTTGAGAGGCGACTCCCTAATGAGGTAAGTCTATGTCAAGAGTTTTTTGGTTTGGATTTTTTTTTTTTTAAAATAATTACAGATGGAGTAAGAGAGCCTGACAAGACTGATGCAAAGCAGCTCCACTTCCTTCCAGAGCCCCACGGAGCAGCTTCCTGCACCACCAGGGCACGGACGAAAGGTCTGCAGCCCTCAGCTACTTCCAAAGCCCATTTTAACCTTAAAATAACTAAATGCTTTCTTATCCAGAACGAACACGTTAATGCACATTTGGCTGGAATTTAATTACAGCAATCAAGCAGAGAACTGAAGCTGAACATGGCTTTGGCACCGAGAGGAGGAACAAAGGCAGCTCCAGCTGGCAACGCAAACCGCAGCGTAGGTCAGGCCAGCTCCCGACCGCACGCGCGCCGGCTCCCGTATCAACCCCGTTTGAAGCACGTCACCGAGTCTGACAAGAATTCGGAGGGGGGGGAAAAGTAGAGCTGTGTAAGTCTTGAGTTTTCCTCCTCACGTATTATGCAAAGGAGGGCAAAGCATTTCTGATTGTAGAGGGGAAAATTAAGCTTTGCCGGGGAAAGCGCTTCCCTTCCTTCCTTCCTTCCCCCTCCCCGTGGGACGTAACGCCAACCTTATCACCCACGGTCACCGGTGACGTCAGCCTGGCTCCAGGGCTGCTCTTTTGGCTGGCACTCGCAGCTCAATTTTCTGAAAGAGGAAAGTCCAGCGACGCTTTAAAAGCTTCCTCGCGTTGCGTCAGCGCCACCGGCGCGAGTTTTCCTTCGGTGTCAGTGGAATTTTCCAGAGGAAACGGACTCGAGGAACGACCGGAGCCATGTGCCAGGGTGGTTGGGAAGGGACCTGCAACTGCTGCAAAATAAAACTCCAGCAGCGTGCACGCACACTGGAAGAATTTTTTCCCTATCTTGGCACAATAAAGTCACTCGTGTGACCGGAGAGGGACGACAGCTCCCGAAAGCCACCTACGTGTGGCTACGATGGGAAATGCTGAACCTCGGAGCCGGTGAAATCTTTGCCAAAACCATCACTTTTTCTCAAGACGCTTCGGTCTAAAGCAGAGTTATCAGTCGCTTCAAAGAAAAAAAAAAAATAAAAAGAGAAATGTTTCTTCAAAGCCTGACGGGGAGAGGCTTTGAAATTAAATAGTGGAGATACCATCTGAACCTACAGTATGAAATCATCGCAGCAGGTAGATAAAGCTATCTGAGATGTGATCTACCCCAAGGGCTGAGCATTTGACGCCTTGAGAGCCTCCTCTAAACGAGAGGGACCCACGTGCAGCGATTCTGCCTGAGTCTCTGCAACGTTTTAATAAAAACCCAGTGTGGGAGATCGCTCCGGTAATTCCATCTCTGAAACGCTGAAGAGAAAACACGCTCCTCGAGATCCACATCTGAGTCACCCGATGCCCTTCATCTTGATCTACAGTTACGAAACTCCGCTCCTTCTTACTGGGGAAGCGAAGGCAGAACCTCAAGAACCATGAGAACATGAGACGAAAACTCCAGTCGACAGAAACGCTTTGGGGAGAACTTCGAGAAGTTTTTTTTTGCTGATTTGGTTCGTGGCGAGATTTGACTATCGCTGACTTGCCAGACAAACTAGGAAGGTAAATGAAAGCGAAGCCGTCTAAGCAGGTTCCATCGCTCCGGCTGGCAGCTGCACCACAACAAAACGGGGACGTCAACAAGTTATTATAATGTTTATCACCGCAGGGAGCTTGACTACGAGTCCAAGAACCGCAGAGCAGCACGGGGCTTGTCCTGGAACGTGGGGAGAAGGGAAATCCTCTTCCGAGCACAGCAGAGCCGGTGTGTGCAGGAGGAACAGAGGTCCTCCACTGAATGTCATCGAACCATGAAGGTTGGAAAAGACCTCTAAGACCATCACGTCCAACCATCAACCCAACACCACCGTGACCACTAAACCATGTCCCCAAGTGCTACGTTTACACGTTTTTTTGAACGACTCCATCACCACCCTGGGCAGCCTGTGCCAATGCCCCACCACTTCCAGTGATGAAATTTTTCCTAATATCCAATCTAAACCTCCCCTGACACAACTCGAGCCCGCTTCCTCTCATCCTACCATTTGTTATTTGGGAGATCGATCCAGCTCCAGCTGGAGCCAATAAACCTTGTTGCAGCCTGGGAAACCCAACGGCCTGGGGCCATTTGCTTCTCTTTACTCGCTGCACTCCAAGAAGCCGCCCAGGGAAGGTGGAGACACCTGGAGAACAAGTCCATGCCTCCCCACAGAGGGTGCTTTTTCCCCCCCTCACAACTTGTCACGGATGTCAGACTAATTCAGAGCTCTGCAGGGTCTTACTGACACCCGGTTCAAAATAGGGAAGAGCATGCTGTCGTCCATCCTGCCTGCCCTTCCTCCTGGGGCAGGACAACCCAGAAGAAATGACGAATGTTCTTTCACAAAGAAACCAAAACGCTGAGTTCTATTTGAGCAGCAGCTGCTTTCGTACCGGCTCAAAAAGCAGGAAGCAGACCCAGCCGTCGGCACGGGGAGAACACCAGAAGCCGTCAGGAAAGACGACGACGAGCCAGGAACACTGAGAATTACAGATTCCTCCAAAAAAAAACAAGTTCAGTTGGTTTGTGATCACACACTACCATGAATCACTCCATTTGCATTCCCTTATTTTTGCCACTCCTTTATCTAATCAGCCCCATTCCAACACTTTCTAGCTTGCAAGCCCTGGGTAACCTGCACTCATTGATTTTTTTTTGACTCCAGGTTTTCCTGTTCATTAACGTGCTTCACCCCAGAGATTAACGACGACCTGTTACAAAGTCAACTTGAACTGGCTTGGGAAAATAACACCAGGATGAGCTCTGTCGAAGGAACACGGAAGCTTTTGTCCCAGGGTCCGCAGAGTTACAGAGCAGCTCACAACTGAGGGCTACCGATGACTCAAAGGAAGCTGGAAATAAGCACAACAGTCCTCGCTGGAAGGGTTTTTACAAAAGATTTGCTAAAGAACAACTGCCCTTTCTGACATTGCTTTAAATTTTACAGCGTCCCTGTTTGAGGGTGTTATTTTTATTTTTTAATGGCTGCCTAAGTGCACTCCGTCGATAAGTCTTTAGCCCGGCTGAAGAAAACTTCCTTCCTTCCAAAACATAAAAGATAAATCTGTTTTGTGTGCGATCACAGCACAGTTCACCGGGACACCGCTCCTTCTTGGCAGCTTTGGTGCTGCTCTGACCTCCTGTCCAGACTCCAGGACATCACTGAAGACAACAGCTGCCTCCTCCTCCTCACCCCTCCTGGCACCCCACGGATTTTGGGGGCCACAGGCTCTGACCAAACTTCTGCATGGAAACAGCTTCCAGCTCAGACTCAAGGACAAGGTTCCTTGAGAAACGGAGATGATTAACTTCTCACCTGAAGGTTCATTTTGCCGTGCTGCTTCTCACCAGGGCCCAGAGCAAGGAAACCCAGGTGGGAAAAGAATCAACGCCCCTCTCCTCTTCTTCCTCCCTGCTTGGTGGGCAACCACCACATGCCACCCCAGGCAACGGGGCAGCGACACCGAGCCTGCCGCCCTCTTCCCAAAAACTATTTCGTGCCGCTTCTTCATCCCTGAAATGATTTGCACAAGAGTGAGCTTGGCTGGCAAGACAGAGATATAAAAGCAGAATTTGGTACTCAGCAAAATCAGTCACGGCCTGGGGCGTCAGAACTCGTTTGGAGATGGAGAGCACGAGGACAGCCAGCCACGTTATCCCTCCGGTCGATCACAAAGTGTCCTGGCTTGTTTAAGCGTTCGATGCCTGAGGGAGGAGGAGGGAGGAGGAGGAGGAACAGTTTTATTAGCATTGCAGTCGCAGATTATAAACTTCTTGGAGTGCTCATCTTAAGTTTGGGGGAAAAAAAAAAAAAAAAGACAAACTCAAACCCAAAGGATAAAGCTCTTTCCAAATTGCACACTCCTTCCAAAAAGTCCAATCCGCGTGTGACAATCCGACACGAAGCCCAAGCACCGCAACTTCTTCTTTTAAAAGATGCAAGGAGAAAGATTTGACCACCGAGTCCGTTAGGGTTTACAATCTTTGTTTGTTGTTCAGTTCTAATCCTCCTCCTCATCAGCAGCGAGCAGGGATGCCAAGAAGTCCCTCTGGCTTCTCTGTTATTAGCCTTAACCACTCCGCTGTTGTTTAGAGATCAGACTGAACCTTCCTGCTTTCAACAGAACGGAAAGGGAATTTGTTTTCACGTTCCCGGCTATTTGCTTTCCCAGTTTTCCTTCATCCCTTCCGACCCCGCATTCCGCGCGTCAGTTTGTTCCTTCCTCCAGCCTCTACCTGAGGCAGCTCACACACCGACGGCCAGACCGGCATCTACCTGTAATTACAGACATCCTCAGCTCTGCCTTTGGCAAAGCTCCTCGCCGCTTGCACAACCCCCGTGGAACAGTTTTCCAAGCTCATTAGTAAGGGGAGAGCAAGGCCGGGCGCCGCCTTTGGCGCAAGAATGTTAACGGGCAGCTCGGCGCGAGCCGGTCCCCGTTGCCCCGTGACGGCCGGAAAGGCCGGACTTGCCAACACCTGGGATGAGGGGAAGCCCGGAGTCTACAAATAAACCCTCGGGTGAGCGTTGCGGCGCTATCGCGCGTCCTGCTGCCCGGGTGAGCGTGAAGCAATCGTGAGCGTTTCACACGTTAAGAGAACTCGGGAGCTGTTTCAACGCCCAGGTGTCAAACCCGACTCCTCGCCGCGCGGCACGAAAGTTATTCGGAGAAAAGGTGAGGCTGCTCGAACCGCAGCGCTGCCCCGACGACGTTTGGAGGCTGTCAGAAAGGTTTCATGGGACAAAAAAAAAAACGGCGCTGCCCCGAGCCACGCCATGCCGGGCAGCTTCTGGGGAATGCCGGGTAGGGAAACATGGGAGTGCTGGATGGCTTCTTGGGGGGGCAAAAGACATTTTTATGCTTTCCTGTTGTTAAAAAGCTTTGTCAAAACTTATCTCTGCAGGTTTCTTTGCTCTGCAAACATCCAGACACCTCGAAATGCCGGAGAGTGTTCACACTGACACAGGTTTCACCGTCAGGAGCTGAAGTCTTGTTAAGAGTACTGGGATTGCTGCCACCAACAGCACAGAGCTTATGGGTTTACTGGTAAATACTCCCAGTAATTCCACTCTTCTCTAAGAGGAGATACAATGTGTAGGTGCTGAGGTAAGATTAATTTTTTTTTTTGGATTTTAAAGCTTTCCTCTGAGTACTAGCTCCCTACTCGACATAGAAATTGGGAACGCTTCCCGCCACCAACTTTTTTAAGCCCCATGGGAACGAAGCCACAAGCCAGCCCTGCTCGCTGGTGAGGACACTTCCAAGAGCAGATCCTCTTTCTAGAAAGAATAGACCTAAAAAAATTTAAAAAAAAAAGTAAAAGAGGTCTATCAAGGACTATTTTTTACCAAGAGTTATCTCAAGAAGCCCGGTTTGGAGATCCAAGAGGCACCCTTGAGGAGCTTATGTCCAAGCAGGGGTATAGGAGCACAGCAGGCAACCTGGATCTACCAAGCAGAAGGTCACCAAAACCATCAATCCCATCTCCTGCTGCTCCCACCTGGCAAACCCTGGGCAGGACAACCAGGGAGAGCTGTCCCAGAGAGCCCTGCTCCGTGACCCAGCGTGAGCATCAAGGGAAGGAACGACCCCCAGCCTCAGCCTTGCACGGGCACGGTGACAGCTCGTGACTAACAACAGCCTGAGCTGCCAACCAGCTGATGGCACTTACGTCACCGTCATCACCTTCATCACATGGTTCTGGAGAGCAAGATCTCTCCCATCATTAAGGCAACGAGAGCGCCAACCAGCACAAGCGTGGTGGTCATTAAAGCGCACAAATTGTGGTTGCAAGTGAAGATTGTAATTAATGCAGCACATCATTAAAGGCACTCCCGTAAGGACTCTGACACCGTGCCAGAGTGCTCAGAAGGCACCTTCAAACTGTCCTGAAAGGGTGACCTGCTCGTAGAAAAAAAAGGGTTGTTATCAAAAACCAGCTTCCCTTGCGGTAATCTGTCAAGGGTTAGGGCAGGGTTGGGCACTAAACAAATGACAGATGCTCTCTAAGCCCTCTCCCTTCCCAAAGAGGAAGGGAAAAAGGGAATGAGACACAGAAACCAAAATGGCTTAAACGAAACAGTAATAGTACTATTCAGAAAACGATGGAAATGATGAAATAGATACAAAACCAATATAAAACCCACCTCCTCACTGCACAGTGATCCCCGCGGGTGCTGGAGCTGGCGGCACCTGGGGAGGCCCAGGCTGAGCAGCAGAGGGGAACTGGCAGAAGGGCTGGATTTTAGGGAACTCGGGGTCAGGATCGAAGGCAGACGATCGGATGGAGTGCTCCTCGGACACCGGCCACCGAAGAGGTGGACTTAACTCCCGTGATCCCTCAGATTTATACCGAATACGACGTGTACGGAATAGTTTACTGGTCAGTGTTGGGACACCTGTTCTGGCCGTTCCTCCCTGGAAACATGACTTGTTACTTCCTTGCGACCCTTCTACTCCCCAACACAAGACTTTACAGCGACCTCGGTTCCGATAAGAGCAAGTACAAGCAATAGGTCTCCTGCACACCAGTCCTTGGCAGCACCCGCAAACATCGGGCGTTATCACTTCTAGGAGCAGACGCTGTCTGCGAAAACACGCCGTTAGTTCAGAGAGCGCAGCCTCTTAGGAGAGACTGAGCCGAAAAGTAAAAATCACTGAGAGTAATTGGTTCCGTTCAGCTCAAACCAGAACAACATAAAAAAATGAACATTCCTGGTCAGATTCAAAACCCCGCTCCCACCTGAAACCACACGACTCCACAAGGCGCCGCATCCCACGCCTTCCTGGAGATGTCCTTCAGCAGGAGATTTGGTATTTTTCTCCAATTCTGAACCAAAAAGGCACCGTGACATTCAAACTTCCCATAAGACGAGTTCTATATTCAGGTATTTACAGGGCGGCAGGTGCGCAGTGCTTTACAAACGCCCAACACACAGTACCTGCTGGTAAGCCACGGCACCTAAATAATCGTCAGAAAACCAGAATAGGATTCACTTCTGGAATTCCTCGTCTTTCATTCTATCTCGTTCAATTTTCTTTCACACAGGCCAGCACCAGGACTTCCAGAAAAACTGGGCAGAGGCAGAAAATCCGACTCCAAGCCGCAATTCCACCGTAACACCCAGCAGAGACTCACTTCGAGGCGTTCAACCCCTTCAGGTGCTCCAGCCCCCTCTGGGAGTTTTACTTAACAAATCTCCAGAGACTTTTGCTCTCCACAGGAACACCCCAACCAGCCCTGATCCTCTTCAAAAGGCATTTGTTGAAGCCACAAAGAGAATCGCCACCGTGTGGAGGACTCTCTCAGCACCGGGGGGACTCAGCCAGCTTCTACTCGAGCCTCGAGGGAGCAGGGACAAGATGAACATCTCAGAGCTCTCCCGCCTTTGAGCCACGTTAACGCACGCTTGGCTCTCACCAAATCCTAAAACACCACTAAACAACAAAAACACCCATAAAAAGCAAATGCAAGGCAAAAATCAAAGCTTAATAAATTGGTTAAGAGGTGCTGCGTGACACAAGCTCAGCTTTCTGATTTATTTTTTTTTGAAAGAACGGGTCTTTTAATAGGAACTCTAGAATATGGAAGGAAAAGAAAAAAAAAAAACCTACCAAAATATTTACGTGATGTAGAAACTAATAGCCTGAGGTGACTAAATGAGCACTCAGTTACCAGGACTTCAAGGTCAAGAACATTTTATGGATCTGAACTTTTGTCTTGAGTGAAGAGCTGGCCTGGTTAAGTTATAAATACACAGATAGATTGACCGGGTTACTCACTCTGGAAGTAGTAAGAGGTGAATACAGGTCTCAGTTTCACTAATTTGCAGAGTTATTAGAGACCTTTGGACTGCAGAACCTTCTTAAGCACCCCGTGAAGACAGTAAACAGAAAATTTAAACGAACTATTCGTCCTGGTGCTTACTCTGGGGGAAATCAGGAGATTCCCATTCAGAAAATGAATCTGGAAACAAAAGGTCTAAAACCAAAGAGTCAGCTGGAGAGGAGATTATATATATTATAGCTCACTGAAGATACATTTATAAAAGGATGCCCGAGGCTGATAAAACACGTTTGGATTTTCAGGATATTCCAGGAAGGTAAAACAAAGTTCCCTCCTCACTGCAGGGGAGTGGGACTAGTGACCTCGGAAGGATCCTTCCAGCCCAACACATCCCATGACTCTATGATGTTTGAGCTCCACTTAGTGGCCAGCGAGGCTCATTTAAAGCACTGCCTTCCTCCTGATACTATCACTTTACTCGAGAGCTGTGGACAACGGGGCTCTTTTCCACTCTGGTCCCTGATCCACGGCTCCACCAACACCAAGCGAAAAGCGAAGTCAGAATTCCAGCCAACTCTTACCTCGGTAGCAGCGGGGACCGGGGCTTTGGTTTTTCTTTCTCCTTCTCCCGGTCTCGGTCCCTGTCCCGGTCTCGGTCCCTGTCCCGGTCCCTGTGCTGTCTGTCCTTCTCATCTCTCTTCACTCGCTCTCTCTCGCGTTCCCACTCTTCTTTCCGCCGCTGGCGTTCCTTGTCGCGCTCCCGTTCCCTTTCCCGCTCTCGCTCCCGCTGGCGCCGCTCTCGCTCCCGTTCTCGCTCCCTCTCACGTTCCCTTTCTCGTTGTCTGTTCTCTCTTTCCCTTTCCCGTTCTCGCTCTCTCTCCTTTTAAAAGAGAAAAGGAAAAAAAAAAAAGAAGAAATTACCATGAAGCTGCGGTAACAGAGTGGGCAGCAAGGTCTTGGACCCCGAAGGTTCTGTGATTCACAGGAAATTACATACACCTCCTCATGTTAAAGCAAAGTATTGAGATAAATAATCTGGAGCAGGCAGAGAGTGAGAGAAACAAAAATCTTCATCACAGTCGTAATTTTCGAAGGCAACAGTCCCAGATGAATGTGGCTTATTAAATACACGCATCGATGTTGACAAGTGTTTACCTCCCTTGCTAATCACGTTTGTAACAAGCTTAATGAACTTTCCACACAAACACCATGAAAATAATCAACAGCGTGTCACGCGCAACAACACGGAGGGCAGGATCCTCTTAGCGAGCAGCTGCGGCACGGTTTTACGGCAAAAAAGGAAAGCAACTGTTCAAATGAGGTGACGAAAAGCTCCCCACCGAGCAGGATTTATCCTTTTGGCCACTACCCTCGAGGCACAAGTTCGGGTGGGGGCAAAAGGAAGAGGAGGGAAAAGGTCCATCGCCTTGTTCTCACTGAGCTTGACACCTTCCAGCAGCGCAACACCAACCCATCTGGGATTTTAAAACCCCAATCTGAGATTTTAGCAACCTAATGCGTAACTCCACCAGCGGCGGACAGTCCAAATCTAATCCTTTCCATCTGTCCCAGGAACCAAACAAGGAAATCATCAGCTTATTTCCTGGAAACTCCCCCCCTCTCCGATATTTCCAACAACCTGGTACCCAGAGAAGCAGCCAGTGCACGTGAAAAGGAACTGTATTCCCATCCAAGATGCTTTTTTGCTTTCCCCACACTGAAAGACAAAATCCTCCCATCCCCGAGTCGATTAAGTCAAGATGGAACTAATTGTAAGATCAAGCGTCTCGGACGTACACGCAAAGTAACGTTTCAAGCCCTGAAAATGCCACCGGAAGAACCTGGAAGAAAGCAGAAAGGAGAAAAGCGCGGAAAGGGGTATTACCTTACTTACTCTGTAGTTACGGTATGGATCTGGGTCTGTATACTGAACCCTGAAATTCTCATACTGCCCACCACGCCAGAACCGTTCTATTTCATAGTCATAATAGGGATCTGTATAGGGATCAAGCCTACAACGAAAAACAGGGAAGGTTAGAAAGGGAAACACCACCTCGTCACCACACAGACAGACTACGTGTTCTAGCTCAGCTCTTAAGTCACCGCACCGACAAGAAAAAACACGTTCGACGACGTACGAGCGCACAAAGTGCTTTATTTTCTACATCCCCCAACCAGATTAAGGTCTTTTTTTTCCAAAGTGAAGCTTATCAGAGAAAAGCACAAACCTTTCTCGATAAACACACACACACACACACAAAAAAAAAGAGGAAGAGAAATGCCACGAACCAAAATCCAGCCTTCAAATCAATGTGGTAAAAACGCAGCAACGCCGATTTTCTTCTCATAACCGCTTCAGACGTATGCAAATATTAACAGGACATGTTTTGCCTCATTGATTTAGAGCTGCATTTTCTGCCCATGCACCCACGGCTGATCTTGAGCACCCTCACACCTCAGAAATGGGATGGATGGGTGGACTCCTACTCCCCCCCCCAACCCCCCCAGCTGGAGGAGAGGGGTGAATCCCAGCGCTACCAGCACAGGACACGAGCTGTCGTGGAGCTTTCCACTGGGAGACACCAAGCTTTGGGTGCAGGTCAGCAAGGCTCTGCCCCTACATCTGGAATTACTTCAAAGGTATCCGTGTCCTCAGCTGGTGTTTTCCAGTAGAAAACAGTTGCTGCTCCCCTCCCCGGCACACAAATGAGCAGACAATTCCTTTTGGGGAAGAAAAGGATTTAAAACCCACCCTCCTTCAAATCTGCAATGTTTCCTCCCATTTGATGATTCTTATTAATGTTATTTGATGTTTTTATAACGCACGTAAGGACACCCAATCCCTGCCAGCCACCCTGGAGTGAAAATATCAGACGCATTGTAAAGATGAGGGGGTGGGTACAGGAAAAACAAAACAAACAAACTTCCAGGGCCACAGAGGAGTCAGTGGCAGAACCAAGATAATAATGCAAGTGCTCCCAGCTTCCAGATTATCTGTAATGAGAGTCTGACTTGTCAGTAACAGGAATAAAGGGCCCACTTATGTGTTTTCAAAAGTGCCAAACAATCTAAAATAGGCTCAGTTGGAAGCGTGGCTACCTGTATTTCTTCCAGTGCTTTTAAATAGTTTGAGATTTCTGGTTTTGCCCAAAACAATAAGCCAAGGGAAAGAGTACCAGGGAATTTTGAATATGGATGCTTAATCCAGCAACAAACTCGCATCAGGTGTTCAAAGAGACACACACACACACACAAAAAATCTCAAGCTACGTCAGAAACGTTTTACTTTTCAAGCCTCAAGTCCGAATCTGCCCATTCCCTTCCTGGAATATTCGTGGACTTTGTTTTCATTTCAACAAGCATCGCTGCCGTGCATTCAGATAACCCAGTGCTTAAATCCCTTTGGTATCACCCCCCCCCCAAAAAAATCAAATCTATCCCTTCAGTTAATAAATTGCCCAGCACACCCAGTGGGACAGCAGTCTGTGGCCTAGGAAGTTTTTTAGAAGTGCAATGGAGAAAGGAAAGGGAATTTTTTTTTTTTTTTTTTACAGTTGCAACAGTACTGGAATCAAAGACCTGCTTACCCATAGTTAATGTTTTCTTTGATGTCCACCTCCCTATAGTTTTTCAAAAAAGAAAAAGGGATTCATGAACTATTTAAGCATCTTCACATGGTCACAAGACAGTCCTGAAAGCATTTATTAACATCCCAGCTGCACCACCAGTGCTCAGTTTGCTGTGAGGTGTCAAAGCTGTGCAACACCACTTTCTATAGAGTTTCCAGCAGCAGCAACTCGGTAACTTTTGCCTTTGCACATGACAAAGATATTTTAATGCCTCAGCCTGGTTCTACACAAAGGTGCTTGAACTTTCAGGGATTCCATTTGTTCGATTGCTTCTGCTTAACACTGGCAACATGCAATACATTTTTTTTTTTCCTTCACCTATATGAAAAAGCAGAAAGCCCTGTACCTAACACGACGACTCTGACATCGGTGAGGCAGCGGCGTAAAACAACTAGAACGCTGGTGCTAGTTTCGTGTACGAGCCTAAAATGAAGACACTATTTGGGGAACATACAGAGCACAAGGGAGCAGACAGCTGCTTTTTAAGACAGTGACAAGAGCTGCGCTTCAGAGCAAAACAAAGACTGCTGAACAAAAGCTTAACCTGCTCCTCTGTGGATCTTTTTTTTTGCAGTTTATTCACTCTAAAATAGGCAGAGCCGAGCTTTGCAAACACTTAGAGTCAAAAGAATCCTTCATGTGTACACATAGGGAGAACAGAGGATGTGTGAGCAAGATGGAAACAGAGATTCACCTGTATTCCTGCAGAACACAAGCGTCTCTCTCAAAAATTGGTTTTTTTTTTCCATTCCCAGCTCAAGAACTACTAAGCAAGTCTCTCAGAGCTGACTCACTCCTCCTTGCACCTTCTCCTGCCTGCTCTCAGTTGTGACAGGAGTGCGTCTGACATCTCCAACATTTTATGTTTTATCTCCTTAAAAAAAAAAGCACACCAATCACCCAAACACTTAAGTTTAGGGTGTTTGGTTTGGCCCAGGCTGTGCCACAGCAGCTAGCTGGTTCGCTTTCTAACCGGTGTCTTATTAAATAGTTTATCTGGGACTGCTCCAGACGTTTGCTAACATCAGCTGCTGTGCCAATGCTCTTGCAAAGAAAACATTCAGCTGGTCAATACGGCACGACTGCTGGCCTGAAGATCCTGGACACTGAGCATACTTGGATTTGGCAGCCCCAGCTTTAGCATTTTAAAACTCTCATGGATTCGAAGAAGAAAAAACAAAGCAAAAAAGAAGAAAAAAAGACAGTGGCGTGAGGTAGGCACAACTAGATAATGTCCTTGAGAGACCAGTACGACAAGGACATGGAAGTCAGAAAAGTTTCAAGATGACCATAAGGGAAGGTCGTGTCAAACGGGAGCACGCAGAGGCAGCTCGAGTTTTTACCAGGTGTACACACTGCTTAATGGAAGGTGCTTCCCTTTCCTCAGGACAGCATTCCTCCAATCTGGAGGAAGGAATTCCCTCAAGACTGACACGCTGTGCTACATTTCCCACCCAGCTATTCCACGCAGCAAAACCAAGACTGCAGCTTACGCTGGATCTCGGACGTCTCTGGTGATGCGGTAATTCCAGTCGCGGAAAAACTCATTTTCTTTGTCAAATTCCCGCTCGTCTTCTCCAATAGTCACAGTGAATCTCTTCTCCTCAAAGTCGGGCTCCTGTTCTTTTCTCATGGTCGCCTTTTTTAATACCTGCCGTAACACAAAAATAAAAAACACTGTAAAGATAGAACGTTTTTGTGGCACAGCAAAATTGTAGTAAAAATCCTTCACTTGAAAGAAATCTGCCCTTTCAACTAAAGCACCTTATTTCTGCCCAGGTCTCACAAATGTGCAGGACACCGAACTTTTTGTGATGTAGAAAGTGTAATTCACTATTCCATTGGCTCAGAACAGCAGCAGACGAGCAAGAAATGTTTGACGTGTGCTGACCCCGTTTTCTGCTACGTCAGACACGTGGATCCTGTATGTGCTCCAAGTAAGGGAAGTGGGATCAGCCTTAAAAGTTTTGCTCTGTAGAGGGCTTGACTTCAGGACCACAAACTCCTCCTAGCTCATACGAAAAAAAAGACCAAACCTGGATGCCAGCTCCTCCTGACCGTGTAACAACTTCTGATGTGTAACAAGACACAATTAATAGGTTGGAAGGCAAAAGGAAAGCTCTGTAGAAAAACCAAGATGCTACAGGCTCCCAAAAAAACCACCTCATCCAGCATTCTGCTCCCAAAGAAAGAGGCCAAGGGATTTTGGAGACAGTGAGGTCACTCCCCGAGGATGACAGTTACCTCTTTAGCATGCCGGAGTCCTCTCTCCCAGGCACTTTCTGTTGGAGGATCTGGAGGGGGTGGAGGTAAGATTTCATCGACGACAGGCCCGCCCTGTTCAAAGGGTGAGAAGAGGAAGGAGATAAGACACTTTAGTTCTAAGTAGCAAACTCAGATTTTATAACCAGTTACCCCAAAGTACCTCCAGATACTCCAGATATCAGCAGGACATGAGCTGGAAAATTATTTCCCTCTACCAGCAGCTTCAAGAGTATCTTTTAAAAACCACAAACCCAGCTGAGGTATTGAATTTTGCCCGAGTACGACCCCAACGACAGAAATAATCTTCACTTCTGCTACAGCAGGAGACAAAAACTACACGCAGAAGCTGTAAATCCACAGAAAAGACGTCTGTACCCAAGGGTTGGCTGGCATCAGAGGGTGAGGGCCGATAGGAGGAGCGCCGTTCGGGGAGAAGGGCTCAGGCTTGGAGATCAAGGAGTAGTTTCCTTTGTCGTTCACGCCGGGGTGAATAAATCGACAGTTCATGCCCCAAGTACAGTGACCTGTGGAAATACAGTCCCGTTAGACCCCCGTGTGCCTACAGCAAGCATTGGTTCAGCCCCACAACCACTTAAAACCCACCAATGAACAACGCTCTGTGACACACAACCTTCCTTCTCTACAACTTTGACACGATTCGCCTGTTTTCATATTCGTGGGAAGACACCTCAAGTTAGGAGCTCTACCTTTTACAGAAGAGAAACAACCCAACAAACTGACAGCAAAAGAAGCATCACAGCGCATGCAAAGCAAACAGCTCTCCAGCGAGGCACAAAGTACATCAGAACTTTTTTATCCTTCAACCAAAGCTGCTCATCAGCTTCAGGTACCATCCCCAAAGAAATGGTAACACGCTGAGGTCTCTAACAGGATACAAAGCTAATTCCCAACTTGATTTAGCTTGCCTTTGAAACAACTCCCCCCTTTGTCCTTCCATCAGGCAACGGACACTTTGCAGACTTCCCAGCAGACACCTGCATCACAAAACTATCACTAACTCTGCGCTAGATCGGGTGTCGATACAGAACCACAGAATTCTGTGAGCAGGAACATCTTCACCCAGATCAGGTTGCTCAGAGCCCCATCCAACCTGGCCTCGAGTATCTCCAGGGATGAAGCCTCCAGCACCTCTCTGGGCAACCTGTGCCAGTGTCTCACCACCCTCATCCTAAAAAATTTCTTCCTTATCTGATTTTAGAGGCAATGGAGCCGTTAACCTGCTGCAGCCCAAGGAGGAAGACCTGATCTTGCCTGGCAGGGCAATTTCTTCGAAACTCACACCACGCTCATCAGTCCCAACTTATCCGCGAGTTCTTGGTCAGAGCTAACACTCGATGCTTTTGGATCATCAAACATAATGAGGTTCTGTGGTCTGAACTTCGACTCTGGCAAATACTTCCATGCTGCAAGGAGGGCTATGTCACATTAAAGATTTGGGAACAATGACTTCTCCTTGCCCAGAAACTTCCCTGTTCCATCATCATGACCAACACGTTCGTTGTCTCGGCGCAAGGCAGAAAATTTGATACCGGAAGACTTTGAGGAAAGCAAGTACAAGATATCTGATGGTCACGTCTCTGGAAACCCCCTAAACAGCTCCCTGCGTCGCACACGCCGCTGACGCAAGGAAGGAGAAGACTCCGCCCTGTTCTCCACCCTTCTTTTAATTTCAGATTTTCACGCGTTGTTTCAAAGGGCGACTGTAAATAAAACCAAGTAAATGAGCAAACACGAAGTGAGATGCAGCTGAAGGAAGTGGTGGAGAGCTATCATCAGCTTAAATAAGAAAGCTTTTTATAAAACCTACTCTCTACATTAAAAAAAAATAAAAATTGCAGGATAGTCTAAAATAGCTGCAGCAGCACAAACTCTGGGCAATGTCCTGTTAATATGAATTACAAAAAAATAAACCTGGTTAGATTTAAAAGTCTCAAGTCTCGCTTGCAGTAAGAAATAATTTTATGATTTTCTACCCCCAACTGGGGCTGACAATCCCCACCATGTGTCAGTACCGCGGTACGGGATACAGTGTGGGGCAATCTTCATTACCTTTCATGAAGAACCGGCAGGTGGGACGCGGCCTCACTTTCCTGTCGCTGGGGTCTTTAACTTCTCCTTCTTCTAAGTCGTCATCCTGGAAGAGACAAGACAAGCCGACGTTTCACGAGGTGCTTTTCCTGCAGCGACTTGACATTTCGCAATATGGGCAAATATCAGTTGCTGCAAACGCACCCTGGAGCAAAACGCAAGAGAAAATGCAACGTAAAGTTACAAGAAATACCCCTGAGAGTCTTCATCATGTGCTGGTACAAGCAGGAAGATGCATCGACTTCAGTCTTCCAGAGGTGACTGCAAAACCTGTCAGGTGTTACATGCATCCCAGCACCAACACTACACATGCCAGGGTTTACAAGCTGCATCATTTTACCCAATAAATACTTAAAAGGCTCAAAATCAACACTAGGGTGGCATACACACAGGAGTCATACGTATTTCTTCCAGTCCTCTTCACCAGCAACTCGATGCCTTCCCTTCTACTCCTCAGCTCCACACGGGAGCTGTGAAACAGCTCGAACAAAAAGCTCGACATCATCCCCGCGGGCACAGCAGCCGCAGGAAGAAATTCTGGGAGACGGAGGCTGCTTCAGAGGTTAAGAACCACAGGGGCTGAGAATGAAATAAGAGCCAGGAAACACCTTCTGCTGAAATTCTGAAGTGCCAGTCTTTGCCTTTGTTCTCCAGGAAAAAAAAAAACCCAACAACAAATCAAACCTTCCTTGGCTTCGTTAGGTTACATCTGAAAAGCCAAAAAGAGTTAAAAAGAGGTGGTGATGCAGAAGGCAGGGGTGTATGTGACCAGAGTGTTACCAGAGGTACCTGGCAAAGAAATCAGTTATTTTTTTTCTAAAAGGCACCCTGGCCTTCTCTTGTGTGCTCCCATTTCAACACCACAGAATTTTTGAGTGCGTGAGGCCCATCTGAAGAGGGAGCATCTGGCACGGGGCTTCCCTTCGCGCAGCAATCGCAGCGACCCTGTGGCACCCACAGGACTCGTCTATACAGAAAAGATCAGGAAAGTTAGGTACTTGGATCAATTTAGCAGCTGGAAAGGAGGGAAAAAACATCACTCGGCTGTAGGAAAACAAAGGCTGTGCAGAGAGATGGGTTAACAGCCCTTTCTGCTGCATTCCTCTGAAGGCAACACAAGGAAAGCTCTCCTGAACAAGAGGGGATTTTAAAGACCGCACATATGTTCAAATTAAAATTTTCATCAATATTCTGCCCCCCCCCCCCTCAAGACAGAACTTTGAAAGCGGAATAAAATGCAGATATTGAATAGTTTTCCCCCCTCCCCAAAGCTGGGGATGGCATTCAGCAGCGCCTGAATGGTAGAACCAGCTCAAGTCTGCCTCTTTCAAAAGAGCTGTGTGAAGTCTTTGCAAACGCTGTACTCGAACAAAAGGGAAAGTATTTATTTCTGTGAGGTCTCCTTGGAATCAGGCAGCTGGGAACCCTGTTATGAGTTAATGTATGAAAACCAGAGCGCAGATTCATCTTGTGCTTTGTAAGGAGAGCGCTCCCAAGAATGCCTCAGACTCTAAAGGAAAGCATTCATATTTTAATTGAGAAGCAGGCATGGAGTCAGGACTCCAGGAATTTTATTTCCCCCTCCCCGTTCTGCCTGGACTCTCCTACAAGGCAGTGAAATTCCTTCTAACTGAATCAGAAATACACAAAACTTTCAGGAAATACGTTTTGAATAAAAAGCACCTGCCAAAAGGGCACAACGAAGAAAAATGTCACCGTCTTTAAGCAGCAGGCTTGTCAAAGAACCATTAGAGTAAAAAAAAAAAAACAACATAATATACCACTCATCAATAAAAAAGAGATGAGGGTCTCTCCGGAGAAGCCCCGTGAGTTTCTCAAGCCCACGGCCAGCTCAGCTACGCAGCGCTGGGGCCTGGAAGGCAACACCATGCCCTGAGACTGAACCTTCCTCTCCCCGGCTGAGAAGCCCCACCAGTGACCCCAGCACAGTCCATTATTTACTTGCCCGGTCACCAGGAGGTTCTCACCACGCTGCCCCAACTTGGTCGAGCTGTGCAGGAGCACTTTTGGCACGGGCAGCCACAGCCAGGTGCCCTGGACCTGTGAATTCTCTTTGAAGGGCTTTGTGCTCCCGCTATTCGGACTCAGGAACCCACAGGAGGGTTTCCACTCTACTGCTAGAATCACTTTATCCAGTTTTCTTCTGCCCACAAGAATCTCCATTTGTTCTCAGCTGCAGAGCAGCTACTGGGACTGCACCCTCCTGAACACATCACCCAAACCAGGGGTAGCCTGGGTCAGACAGCCTCAGCACCTTCCATTCCTTTTCCACGCACCCAGACGCTGCCAGAGCCCGAGGAAGAGCTCAGGGCCACGGGCTTCCCGCGTACGCCTCGAGTGTGGCAGCAACCCTGTGGCACCAGCTTCCCAACCCCAAATGATGAGGCAGCTTACACAAACACACAGCAAATCCACGGCTGGATTTGCTCTGAGAGCCGTGGCAGAATAGTTTCTTAAAGCACTGGAGCCCCTCCCATATTTGACAGGGTCAAAGCTTATTTGCGACGGCTCGGCCAATACTTGGCACGAAGCTTTTCTACAGTACGTGGCACTAGATATCCCAGCCGCCGAGTCTGGGACTTGGTAGATAGTCTGGTCTTACCTCCAAAGAAAAAGTGTGTTACTTGCACACTGGGGTCACAGCTGACACACGTTCATGTCAAAGAAGGCAACAGGCACGACAACCTAAGAGCCAAACTGCTCTGAAACACGAGGACAGGTCTCTCCCTGCAGGACTCTGTCCAGCTCCTACTTACATCGATTTCCCCGTCATCAATTTCTCCATCATCTTCTTCTTTCTTCTTTTCCTTGAGAGGATCCTGGCCATCCTTTTCATCGTCGCTTTTGCTGCTGGATTTTTTCTCATCCTCATGGGCATCATCTCCTTTCTCCTCTTCCTCATCCTCCTCCCCAGCAGCTTTTTCACCATCCTCCTCTGCAGCAGCGGTACTCGGTTCCTCGGGAACTTCCTCATCATAGTCCAGCTCGTGCTCATCTAATTCACGGGTGACAGAGGACGCTTCATCACCGAGGTCGTTTGCCCGGTCTTCCTCCTCTCCTTTGCGAGGCGGAGGACTCTTCAGCTCCCCGCTCCGCTCGTTGTTGTCGGACTCCTGAGACTTGGCTTCGCTTAAGCGGTCCTCTTCATCCGAGTGGTTCTCCTCTTCGCCGTGACTCAGTCCCCTGGCTGCATCCTCTTCCTCCTCTCCCAGGACGCTGCCTCGCCCACCCTCTCCATCGAGTTCGCGGTCTGAGCCGCTCCCTTTCAAGACTTCGTCGTCGGAGAGCTGCTGGTCCTCATCGGGAGAGCAGGGGTTTCGCTCAGGGCTGTCGGAAACATCCATCAGTACCCAGGAGTCTGTAGAGGGGAGAAAACAACACTTGTTATGGGGAACTTGGAAAGGCTCCACCTTGCCTTTGAGTTTGTACCCTTGTGTTTTATCTCCTAAAGGATAAAAGGTTGCTCGAATTCACAAACGTGGCTTATCACAGCACCTCCAAAAAGAAAATACGGATTTAAACTGCAGAAAGAACCGATCCCAGTGGAGCCCGAGGTTGGAATTTCACCTACAAGCTCAGACAGCCGAGGCTGCACTAGTAACTCCCACCGAATCGTCGGCAGGACTCCCAGGGTAGCGCTGCACCCGAGGAACAGGCTTCTTTTGTGAAAAAGCAAGGGAGGTTCAGAACACAGAGGCAAGTTTTCAGGTGTTTTTTGCGACTCGAACCACTCGAACACCTCAAGAGGCACGTGAGCACAACTTAAAGCAAGTCAGGAAAAACAGCCAATGTACTTACAGGACTTACTGCATCCAGAAGAGGTATGAAAGCAAGGGCTGTACACAGTAGTGAAAGCTCTTCCATTTTTCAACAGGTTTAATTTAGACATATTGCCACCTAATCCCCACCCACTTCAGCAGGGGTTGGTCTGTTCTCCCCAGTGGAGTGACAGGACGAGGGGAAATGGCCTGAGGTTGTGCCAGGGGAGGTTCAGGTTGGACATTAGGAAGAATTTCTTTACTGAGAGGGTTGTCCGGCATCGGAACAGGCTGCCCAGGGAGGGGGTTGAATCACCATCCCTGGAGGGGTTTAAGAGAAGGGTGGATGTTGCCCTGAAGGACATGGGTTAGTGGCGTTGATAGGGCCAGGAAAACGTTGGGCTCCATGATCTTGAAGGTCTCTTCCAGCCGAAACTGTTCTATGATTCTACAAAGACCCAAAAATTCCTTCGAAGAAGCACAGCAGCTTCCAAACTGCATCGCGCGCTTTTGCTAGAAGCTCAGTATGGAAGCGTGCCGGGTGTGAATAAGTTAAAAATTAGATGTCTGCTTAGAACAAGCAGAATAAACACAAGAGCAAGAAACAAGATGTAAGCAGGGGAAAAAAAAAAACCAACAAAAACCAACTTGTACATCTATTTATTTCACTCCAGTAAAAACAAAACCCACACAAGTTACAGAAGAACTGTCTGACCCACGGAGCTGACGGTGCTGTCTCTTACACTAGGAAGATTACCGGTTCCCATCTAGACAAAAGCTCTTGGTGATTCAAAATTCTGACCCTTCGGCTGCGGTCTCTTGCCTCAGCGCGTCCTCAGCCCTATAAACAACGATGGCAACTCCTCACTCACCGCCCTCGGCGCTAACCGACAGCGCTCGGCTGCCTCCAAAGAGCCCAAGCTGAGAAAGGGCGTCTCCGCAGGTTTTCCTGCACCGAGGCGGCCGACGCTCAGAGAGGTAAAAGCATCCAGCTCTGGGTTGTACCGGCGGAACGGTTCAGAAACAGCATCTCCTCTCAAGGTGACACCTTTCCAGGGGACTAAGGTCACTGGTTTGGTACACACCACCTCCTCCTCCAAACCCAAAAAGGTCTGTACAAGAACAAGCTTGAGCAGCCATCAGTAAGAAAAAGTTGAAGGCCAAAGCTTAAGGGAGCATATTTAGGGCTAAAGGAAACCACAGGGTTACAAATCAACAGGACTTCTTTGTCTCAACACATATCACATCACCTGCTCCTAGCTACAACCTCCCCGCAAGCACATCTCCTGCTGCTGCAACAAAAACATGGCACAAATTACCAGAATTTTACCTAATTTTAAGTGTTTTGAAACAGAAACGCCACAAACACAAGGCTCCGGTAGCTCCTCTAAACACATCCTGCAATCCTTCCTGAAATAAAAGCCATTACCACGAGGCAGCCCTGCGCTGCTTAACCTTTTCCCTCCGACCGGCTCCGCGTAGCCGAGGTTGTCACTTCCCATCAAAGGGCAAGGAGGGGCAGGCAGAAGGCACGCGCCAACCCACAGCATCCCAACAGCCTGCCGCGTCCCCGAAACGTGCCCGAAATAGCAGATCCTAGCCTTCCCAGCACCTGAAACCCCCAAATATTTGGGTCATGACAGAAATTGGGGATCTTGGCGCTGAAATCAGGAAGGCACGATGGCTTTGGTAGCCGTGCTACTCACCTGCCTCTTTATAAACTTTCCAGGACGAGGGTTTTTGTATTTGTGATGTATCCTCATCACTGGGACAACTCTTGCCTTCAGCCTAGAGAAGACGCTATGAGCTGGTATTAACAGCAAACTCTCAAGATAAAAGCCACTCGAGAAAATGCTGCTCGTTATAGTATGGGAGGCGTGCAGAAAAGGAGCAAAAAAATCAAAATAAAATGAAAAACACTCCCAGAAGGAGTACGAGTCTGTATGTTAGTACTGAACAACTTCAAGTCTTCAAAGCCCTGCACAGATATTATTAGTTAAATTGATAAACAGGAGCATAAGCGTTCGATGGGGCCCCGAGCAGCAGAAGAGTCACATTTTGAGCTCCTCATTTCTCTGCACATCTGAAAAAAGTTTGCTTTTGCTGCCAACTAGATTTGTGATTTTACCGAAAAGTCAAAAGCCAAATTAAAAGACAGCAATTGCCTCCTGGCGGTAGCGGCTCTGGACAGGATGTAAAGTGAAATAAATCATATTTTTACCGAGTCTAGAAAGGTTGATGCCGAGTTCATAAACGCTCCCACAAATTGTTACTGGCTCTAAGAGCAAGTTTATGGCAGCAATTTTAATTGCCTGAGAAGTTAGTTACGCTTTGTGTGCACGTAAAAATAAAAAAAAGTAGCCCTTTATATCGGAAAGGTCAGCCTGAAGAGGCCAGTAGAAATGTAAAAGCTGTCGAGTGCAGGAAATTTGTTTTCCGATTTCTTGAAAATAAGCAGCACTGAAGAAAAAAAAGCAAAAAGTTCACGTGAACTAGATGCTGCTTGGTGCTCAACATCGAGACCTTCAGAGGGAAAAACTAATACGAAAGTGTTCTCACCACCAGCTAAGGCGATAAATATAAAACATCCACCTCCACCAGCAACTATTAAAGGTTTTATAAAAACGTAGCGCATCCGGCAGTCGTAATAATTTTCTATTAAGTCCCATGGGCAGAAATGACAGGAATAAATGAGAGCCCAACCGAAAAGGGTTTGCAAAATGCAGATGGTCCATTTTTTCGGTGCGTAGCTCTCTGAACTCAAGGAGCAGCAAGTTTCCCTTCAGCAACAGCTCTCCTCGAGCCGAAAGATTTCGGTGAGAACCACAGCTCCAAGGGATGCTGCTCCGAGGCAAGAAAAGACAGCCCCAAACCAATGACCCGGCCTTGCGCTTCACTCTTACGTGCGGCTGCATGAAAACGCCCCAAAGCAAACCCGGGACACGCAAAGGTAAAATCAGAAGCAGGAAAAAAAAAACCACCACAGGGAGAGGGAAATTAAAAGGAAACTGTGAGGCTAATGACGGAACAGGGCTAGAGAGCGTTTCTGCTGGGCGATGGCAAGCTACTGCTCTAGCATCTGGTGAAAAAAAGAAAAAAAGGAATAATTGAATGTTGTAAAAGGCAGGAGGAGCATAGCAAGAATTTGTGATATGCTACAGTACTTCCTGTAGTCACTGAAGCTTCCTTCCAAGCTCCAATCAATTTATTCTTTGCACAGTAACAAGTTTTAGTCCAGCTTAAAGTGCACATCCCCAGCACTGCCTCAGAAAAATCCGCAAATCACAGTTTATCCCAAATCTCTGGAATCCTGCAAGGGTTTGTTTTCGAGGTGTGTTTTTTTTTTGGTTGGTCGGTTTGGTTTTTTGGGGTTTGTTTTTTTTTTTGCTTTCCACTCTCCTTTAGTTACACAGATAAATACCAGAAAAATGACTACACAGAAGTCTTTCAACACTGACATAAGTGGTAGAACAGCAATCCACAGGTTTCACCCCTCATCGTAAGCTTGCGAGTTGTTGAACCTTAAAACCAAGTCTTCTTGTTTCTTATTGTCTTCAAAAGCAGTTAAAAAAAGAGAAAAATTAACTTCTAACCTACAGATAAGACTGTTTGACTTGTAGCTTAGGATGACGGGGCAAGACCCAGGTGTATGTAACAACACTTCTCACTTAGCAGTGTTTTATCTTCAGAAGTATCTTTAAAATTACAGGCAGCTCAGGCAAACCTGCCTTTGCTCAAAGCTGCGCAACCCCTTCGATTGCAAACCCGACTCCGCTCGCTCGGAGTGTGTCAAATCTTCATTTTCTGCATGTCTGAAGCAGGTCACTAAGCATTTCAGACAAGACTTATAAACCCCTTGTTCTGCCAGGCTCAACGAGCAGGTACAGCCTCTGTGCCACGACAGGGACATCTCCCACTAGATCAGGTGGCTCAAGGCTCCATCCAGCCTGGACTCAAGTATTTCCAGGGATGGAGCATCCACAACCTCCCTGGGCAACCCGTGCCAGTGCCTCAGCACCCTCAGGGTGAAGAGCTTGCTAGACACACGGATCACAAACCTGCTAGCTCTCTCCTGGCTAAATCACGTGAAGCCAGAGAATAGTTTCTGCTTTAAACAACCAAATGACATAAAAATTAATCAAACGCCCGCGTTCCTACCATCGTGGTTGGAAAATACGCTTGGGTGAACACACCGTGGAGCAATCTCACCAAATTCAACGCTGGGATTTTGTGCCTTCAACTGTTTTTTTCCTGCCTTTGAAGACCACAAACAGGGTTTCCATGTAGACTCAGTTGTGTCTTCATAGGGACAAAAGGAAGAGACATAAAAATGTTAAAGAAAGAACAACTGTGGAGGGACTAATACAACCACCCTCAAAATCATCGCAGATTTTGAATCGAGGCTTGTGTCAGCTTGGGAGATCGGTCCCATATCCTACCCCATCCTGCTCCACGTTGCCATGACTGAAATGTGGGCTCTCAGAAAGGGCAAAGTCAGGCAAGACTTTCCCTCCAGCTGCTCCTTTTGGGTCCTGATGCCCCTGGCCAGTCCCCCTTGGCTTGCAATGGCCCCACCAGTGCCATGAGCCAGCGGTACTGGAGACAATCCACCAAAAATACAGAGTGAAGAAACCCTCTAAGTAAATCACACTCCTTCAGCACGTGGCCCCGATTGCCTCCAAGGCAGCCGGTTCGCACACAAGAACCAGGCCTGGCAGAAAAGAGAAGCTTTTAGTCACACAATAAATGCAAAACAGGAGGCAGTGCTGAAGTTTTGCAGGCTGAGCTCTGGAATTTTTCAAATTAGGGAGCTGCTCCTTAATTCTGTTGGAGTTTCACAGCTTACACCCTGTAGAACAAGGACGCTCCTTCCAAGCACAGCCATCCTCACCTTGGGTGTTACTATGAAAGGGCCCGTCTTGTCCCAACTTAAATCTCAGTCTTACTGGAAAACATTTAAATTTAGACAGATTCTCCCCCCGGCCACCATCACACAGGTAAAAAGACACTGTACATGAGGGAAACTTAACATCACCTGCTTCAGCCCCTTTGTAATGTATTTTTTCCAAAGCTTAACACCGTGCAATTTTTAAATTGGAATTCAGCACTGAGATAAAGAAGCCTCGACGCGGCACTACAAGCAGTGAGAGGAATGCCCTTTGCCACTTAAGCTGCTTTTTAAACTCAGCTTCAACATTGCCAGGTAATCCCAGGATACATTTAAACAATATTTTTAACCTTACGCTTCTGTTAAGTGATTTGCCCAAGGCAAGAAGGAGATGAGTCAGAACGCTGGAATTCTCAGCAGCGGGTCCGTTTTCAAGATCAAGCCCAACTCCTGCTCTCTGTTAAATGAGCAGCATCAAAAGGTTCAAAACTGGACGCGAGAAACGCCGCCCAGGATTCGGTCTGAGGTCACACACCTTCCTCGGACACCGCTCCAAAGCACTGCAGCACTCTGCATCCGTGGCTCTCGACGGTGCCTATTGCTGGCAGGAGGCTCAGATTCTGTTTCTTACTGCTCTGCGCTTTTTTTCAGTTAGATCTCCTTAAGAGTTCGAGCAGCATCTTCAGTTAAGCTGGCAACTTTAAGCTTGGCATACGCTGAACTGCCTTGCTGCTGCAGGCAGGATCTGGGCAGCGGATGAACCGAAAGCAGTATGGAAAGGAGGGCAGCTTACTCTAACCCATAGCAGCAACAGGATAAAGCTGCGGGTGAGGAGGGGATCTGAAACAGCCACCAAGGGAAAACGACTCGTGGCGAGCGTTATTTCCATTCACTAAATTCCTCCCTCCAAAGCAGAGCCTTTATACGGTGCCACAAGAAGCTTTTTCCACATGGACAAGGGACACACCTTGGATATAGCTATGGGAACCGACGGTTCCAGCAGCGTCACCAGCACTGAGTATTCTACAGAAAGCAGAGGCTTGACAGAGCCGTCAGCTTCTACCTTGAAATCCTACAAGTCGCCAGCTGGACGACCAAGTTACAACTCTTGTAACCCCCCAGAAGAGATCTCACACCTCCTGGGGTGGTCACGAGGCAGAAGTGAATGAAAAAAGCGACGAACTTCTTTGCTTTGGGCAGAAACCTTTGCGACCAGAAGGAGAAAGAACACTTTCTAAGCAGCTCGAGTCAAAATCAAAGTCTTTCCATGCATCAGATACATGAAAAAGCAGGGGTTAACACAGAACAGAAAAGTTGTGGAGCGTGGTCTAAGTCCAGCCACGAGGACAGGAGAAGAACGACGAGCGAGCTGAGGAGAATGAATGGGAAATAGTGCTGACAGGACAGGCGAGAAGAGAAACGCACCACCGAAAGATTTAGGGAACAAAGAACTGGAAAACGGAGGCAAAACAGAAACGAAGGGCAGGAACCACGATGGGGGGGGGAAAAAAGATATGGAAGAGTAGCAACAAAAGGGGGAGAAGGAAATAAAATGCCTTGTAATCCAGGAAAGGAGCATCACGTAAAACTGAAGTGGCACGTAGAACAAAAGCAAAGCACGCAGCCCTTTGCTTTGAGTGAAACCACGTTTGTTAACGGGGTTACCTGAACCAAAAGACACGCTTCTCTGCCATCCTCAGAGAAGCACCGACTTTGAAGATGCACAGCAAACTTCAATTACCCAGCAGCCGTCAGGGAAGCTTTTAATGCCGAAAACCCAGCTGCCTTTCAGCCTTAAATTAAGGGAGCTGCTCCGTGACAGCCATTTGTGGCGAGCTGGTTTGTAAAGAAGAGCTCAGAGAGCAGCACCGATCCGGAATGTTAACTGCTGCTTTCTGTCAGGCGGGCTTCGAGACCGAAACCTGAAGAGAAACGGCGGGGCAGGCAGCTGGAGGTTGTTTTCATAGTGCAACTGATTTCCCTACTGCTGGAGCGCACACGGCTCTTCCTGCAGCTCTCTGCTGGCAAATGCTAATTGTGAGTTACCGGTGCCTTGTCCCGTGACAGAAAACAAATATGATTGTTCAATATTCTGTAGGATTTGAGAATAATTGCACTCAGGAGTCTAACTTTGCTCACAACGTTGGATCAGAGGCCTTGCAAAGAGCTGTCTTGATTAAACTGCGATCCTTTTCCTTGATTTAGGCAAACCTCAGGGAAGCCAGGAGAAAGAATTCCCACCTTGGAGGTGCTGCTCTTGCTACAGCCAAACCAGCACCGTTAGCAGTTGTTTCAGAAGAGCTGAGCTACTAATTGCAGCAAAAGAAAATATTACTGGCATAGATGCTGAAAGGACAGCTCTGAGATGAGACAACCCTGCTCAGACAGCTCAGGGAAGGAATTTAAACCATTTGCAGCATCTATGTGTAATTGCACGTGTAAAGACAACGGCAGCTTCGTGCAGCCAGTGCCTCGCTGCTCCTGCAGCACTGGGCGAACGACACAAACCAGTGTTAGGTGGGTGATGTACCTCCCCACCTGGGAACGGACCCCCACAGGTGTTCTGCCCACCCACCCATCAGAGACAGCACTTCCACGGGTGACATACCCACCCACCCATCACAGAACAGACCCCCACATGCAGCTGGTGCGGCTGCGAGTCCCCGACCCCTTCTCCCCACCCTGTCCCCCAGCTCCCCCCGTGCCTCCCTTACCTCACAGGGCTTCCTGCCAGGCTGAGATCCTCCTGCTGCCCACCCCTGGGCCGAGGCTGCTGAAACTCTCCCTGGTCCCACCTGCCTGGGGAGGGAGGACAGTCAGAGTTACCTACGCCCCAGCAGGCCAAATCCCCCCAGCATCACCCTCCAAAAGGCACCCTTAGTTGTGACCACCCCCCTCCATAACACCCACCCAAAAATAAGGCTCCCCTCAACGCTGGCGCTGCCCCCTTCCCCCCCCATCTAACTAGATCTGTCCCCCCTCCTCTACTCCCCCTCAACACCTCTCCCCCCCCCAGTATAAGGCTACACCCCCACCACAGTGTGGGGCTCTCCCCAAATCCCCCCGCAAAATAAGGCTCCCGCCCCCCATCCCCACGCCCCCTTCCGGGGCTGCCCTCCCTAAACACCCCCTCGGCTGCACAACCGCCGCTGCCGCCCTCCCCTCGCCTCCACCTGCTATTTCCACCCCCCCCCCAAACCGCGCCCCCTCCCCGACTCCCAACCAGAGCCGCCCCTCCCTCCCCAGCACCCCCGCCGGGGGCTCCCCCGAGAAGGGGGGAAGCGAGGGGGACGCCCCCCATCCTCAGCATCCCCCTTCCGAGGCTGCCCCCCGACCTGATGCCGCTCCCCCTCCCCTCACCTCCCCGGTTCCGCCGGCGCCAGGGCCCGCCCCCCGGCGCCCGCCCCGTTCCCGGCGCTAGGCCGCAGCCGGCGCCCGCCGAGCGCGGCCGTGCGGGCAGCGGGCTCACCTGGGACGGGCGGGCGCGGCGGGGCCGGAGCCGGGGAGAGAGAGGCGGGCGGGAGCGGGCCGGGACGAGCGGCGGGGAGGGGAGGGACGGGGAGGGGGCGGCGAAGCGGCGGCGGCGCGGGACGGGACAGGCCGGGGCCTCTACTCGCGGCGGCGGCGGCGCAGGGCGGCCATGGCGTGACGTCATCAAGAGCGCGACGCCCCCCCCCGAGGGGAGGGGAAGGGGGGGGCGGGGCGGGAGGCGCCGGTTTCGCCCCGCCCCTTTCCCCGCGCGCGCCGCCGGCCCGGCCGCGCCTTAAAGGGGCCGCGCACAGAGAGGGGAGGGGAGGGAGGGAGAGGAGGGAGAGGGCCGGCCACGGGCTGTGGGCAAGGGAGAGGCCGGGAGGGGCGCACAGGGGCGGGCACCAAGGAGGAGAGGTGCACCCCCGGGGGTGTGTGCAGGTGAGGAGGGTGCCCCCGTGGGCGGTACAGGGACGGGCACACCCGCAGGACGGGGGCACACATGGAACAGTTTCGGCTGGAAGAGACCTTCAGGATCATCGAGTCCAGCCTTTGTCCCAGCCCTATGAACACCACTGACCCACGTCCCTCAGCACAACACCCACCCGGCTCTTAAACCCCTCCAGGGATGGCGACACAACCCCTCCCTGGGCAGGCTGTCCCAACGCCTGACAAACCTCTCAGTAAAGAAATTCTTCCTGACATCCAACCTGAACCTCCCCTGGCGCAGTTTAAATCCATTTCCCCTTGTCCCGTCACTCATCGCTGGGGAGAACAACCCCTGCTTCGCTAAAACCTCCCGTCAGGTAGTTGTAGAGAGCGATGAGGTCTCCTTCAATCTCCTCTAGGCTGAACAGCCCCAGATCCCTCAGCCCTTCGTCCTATGACACATGCTCCAAACCCTTCCCCAGCTTGGCAGCCACCTCTGCACCACGAGCAGGGGTGCACATGTGCATGCACACACGAGCAGGGGTGCACATGTGCATGCACACACAAGCAGGGGTGCACATGTACATGCACACACGAGGAGGGGTGCACATGTGCATGCACACACGAGGAGGGATGCACCCATGTGCGTGCACACACGAGCAGGGGTGCACATGTGCACGCACACACGAGCAGGGACGCACCCATGTGTGTGCACAGATGTGCGTGAGTACACAGCGTACATGCACACACGAGGAGGGGCGCACACATAAGGAGGGGGTGGATGCGTATGCACGCACGAGGAGAGGTGTGCACGATGCATGCACATGAGGAGAGGGATGCACACGAGGAGAGGGATGCACACAGATGTGCGTGGGTACATGTGCACACGTGAAGATGGGTACATGCGTGCGCACAGAGGGAAGGTTTTACACACACGTGTGCACAGATGTGCACGGGTACCCACACACGTGCACACAGAGAAGTGTGCACACATGAGGGTCACAGGCCTGCGTGCACGTGTGTGGCAATACGTGTATGCACACACATGGAGGGGTACATGTGCACCTGGAGATGGAGGTGCACATGCATACGGATGGACAGAGGCAGGCAGACGTGCATGAGCGTGCCATGAATACATGAGTGAACGTGGGGATGGGAATGCAAGCATGGTGAGCTGTGGGTACATGAGTGTGCATGTGGAGGTGTGCATGCACACACACACACACACACACCTGGAGGGAATGCAGCTACATGCACACATGGGTAGAACACACGTGAACGTGGGGCTAGGCGTGCACAGCGAGGTGCGCGAACATGAATGCGTGCATGTGGAGGTACGCACACACGTACGTGTCTATACAGAGGGGTATACACGTGTGTGTGACCACGGGTACAGACACGCACACCCACGTGTGGAGCTACACCTGCGTGCAGGCGTGGTGACGGAGCTGCACGTGTGAACACGCAGCTAGCCGTGCCTGCCTGCAGACCCATGGAGGTGTGCACACGTGTGCGTGCGCACACTTTGACACGTACCTCCATGCAGATGCACGTGCAGAAATATGTAACACTCACAGACGTGTAGATATACACATAAACTTGTGTCCGTAGACAGAGAACTACAACCACATGCAGATGCACATTAGGATACAGGCGTGTGTAGAGATGGACACGCGTGGAGGCACACCTGGCCGTGGGGTGCAGACCTCCCGAGCAGCCCCGTACCTTGCTTTTGCATCCCCAGCCCCATCCTGGGCACTGCTCCAGCTCTCCCCAATGCCAATAAGAGCAAGGACCAGCGGCCGGAGCATGGCAGCGGATCCCTCCCCAATAACTGGTTTTAATCAGCACCTCTTGTGTCGTGCCCCTTGTCCTGACAGTCCCGTGGGGCTCTTGCCCTTCCCAGCTTGCCAAACTGGGGTCAAATTCAGCCCCAGAGATGCAGAATGCCCAGGAGGCTTCTTACAGGAGGCACTGGGAAGGGGCTAACTGGGGACACTGAGAAAGAGCTTGCTGGGGGCACTGGGAGGGGGCTTACTGGGAGTATTGGGAAGGGGCTTACTGGGAGCATTGGAAGAGAGTTTACTGGGAGGCATTGGGAGGGGGGTTGCTGGGGGCATTGGGAGGAGCAGTGCTCGGCTGCTGGTGGGTCCAGGCTGGAGGATGCTCCCTTGGGGCAGCCCTGGGGATGCTCCTTCATCATCCCACTGCAGCATGGTGGCCCCGCCCCCTGCATTGGCCACACCCCCTGTGCCAGCAGGGCAGGGAGGAGATTGGCTGAGGCTGGAGGGATGGGGTTGGGTGGGCGGAGCCTTTGGTGACAGGTATTTAAGGTGAGGTGGGGGTGAGTTAGTGGAAGGGTGGTGGTAGGAGGTGAGTTGATGGGATGGGGATGGGGATGGGGATGGGGATGGGGATGGGGATGGGGATGGGGATGGGGATGGGGATGGGGATGGGGATGGGGATGGGGATGGGGATGGGGATGGGGATGGGGATGGGGATGGGGATGGGGATGGGGATGGGGATGGGGATGGGGATGGGGATGGGGATGGGGATGGGGATCCCCAGTAGCATCCTGGCTGGTGATACCCCTGCCTTGATGTTTCCCCTGTGGGTGCCCCTGACTCCCCAAAGCCCTCATTGTCCCATCGAGAGCCCGGGGCGAGGGTGCAACCCCGCATCTCACCTTTGCTCCAGCGCTGACTCAGGGCCCCACGTGCCTCTTTACGCAAGAGCCGCGCTGGCAGCAGACTCTGCCCGGGCAGCCCCCGCTGGCCCGGCCCCGGCCAAAGGGCGGCCCCAGCCCCTGTGTAAATGCGGCCGTGCTGGGGTGCCGGCTCGTTGTTGGGCCAGAGGTGCTGGTGAGAAAGAGGGTTCTCCTGGAGCAGAGATCACCCCTACGCAGGGTTGAATCCTTCCTCCCCAACAGGCTGGTCCACGCTCCTTGCGAAGATGGATTACGCCAAGTCGCTGAGCCTGCGCCTGGCTGCCCCCGTCTCCAGGTAAGTGCTGGGGAGCCCCCGTCCCCAGACTGGGGGGACATCAGAGCACTCGATGCTTTGCACCCTTGGCTCCCTGAGTGCCTCCCTTGGCTCCTCCTGCTCCCCACTGAGCCTTGGAGTGGCTGGCAGTGCCTGGGGCCGGTAGTGGGTCTCAGGACAACCCGATCCCCCCGTCCTTCCCCAGATGTGTCTCGGCGAGTGCCTCCATGACCCAGCAGCTGCTGTCGAGCCCGGCCCCCCAGCCCCGACCCTACCGTATCTGCAACTGGGACCGCAGCCTCCGCAAGGGCGTGATGGCAGGCAGCCTCGCCGAGCTGGTGCGCCAGGTGAGCTGGGGGCTGCCTGTCTGTCTGTCTGCCAGGGGACCGTCTGTCCACCCACGTTGGGTGGTGGGCTGTCTGCTCACCCCCAGCCCCCTCCCTTGCAGGCTCAGAGCGCCCTGCTCGCCCCGGGTCCCATCTCACTGGTGCTGGATGAGGACGGCACGGCGGTAGAGACAGAGGCTTTTTTCCGCACGCTGGAGGAGGGCACGGTGCTGATGGCCCTGAGCAAGGGGCAGACCTGGGCTGCCTCCAAGGTGAGTGCACCCCGGGAGGGTGGGAGGACATGGGAACAGGAGCCTGGCTTGTCCCCGCTGCATCCCGTGCGGGGATCTGCGATGGGAGATGCTCACTTGGAGGGACCTGGGCGCAGGGGGACTGGCAGGGCGGAGGTCCCACTGGGTAACCCCGGTCCCACTCTTCCCTAGACGCCCGGTTACCAGCTGAGCCTGTCCCACAAACCCCGTCAGAGGATCGACGTCGCCTGTGTCACCTTCGACCTCTACAAGACCAACCCGCGCGACCTGGGCTGCCTCAACGTCAAAGCCACCCTCTACGGCACCTACAGCATGTCCTACGACCTGCGCTGCTACGGGGCCAGGCGGCTGATGAAGTGAGTGCTGGGGGGGCGGTGGTGGCTCTGGGATCCTGCAGTGGAGGGAGGGACCAGCCCTCGCTGCCCGTACCCTCTGTGGGGTGCAAGGAGCGATGCTCACCCCTTTCTCCCTGCCCAGGGAAGCCCTACGCTGGACTCTCTTCACCATGCAAGCCACCGGCCACGTCCTGCTCGGCACCTCCTGCTACATGCAGCAGCTCCTGGATGCCACCGAGGAGCCCAAGGAGGTGGAGGACAGCCCGCCACTGCACAGCCTCCTGCCCCGCAGCCTCCCACCCCTGCCCCGCAGGAAGACGCTGCAGTGAGGGGTGGGTGCTCTATCCCGCCCCCCCCCCCACCACCTCCATCCCTCCCACCCCAGTCCCTGGGGGTCCCAGCACCCCACTAGGTCAATGCCCAGGGTGAGAGGCTGCCACGGTGCCCGGCGCAGCCTCTCCTTGCACTTTGCTGCTGAGCGTGGCCAGCTCTTCTCTGCTGCTCTGTAAATATATTTATTGAAGTAAAGCTCTGCTGCTTTCAGCTGCATCTCCTCTCATCTTTGCTGGGGTGGGGGCCCTCAGCCACTTGCCCTACTTGGCACTCCGGGGCCGTGGCGCAAGAGCGTGCAAGGAGACCTGTTGCAAGCGTTCCCCAAGGAAGCTGCTGCCTTCCTCCTCCTCCCTCCCACCCCCTGGCACGGAGCTGAGACCCTGCTCCTGGCATTGCAGGCAAGCCAGGAGGGAAGGGAGGGGTGCAGAGGGTTCCTTCACCCCAACTTTCCTCTTGCTCCATTTAAAGGGATGAAAAAAGGTCTTGTTCCTGCTCTGCTCCTTGGGGCCCCAATAGTGCCACTGGCACGGAGCCTTGGGGGTGGGGGTTTTAGCCCCAGGGGTCCCCCAGCCCCCTTGGCATTGTCATGCAGGAGTCTTGCACAACCTCCCCCTGCCCCAGACTGGTGCTGCCCTGGCCATTCCCTCTGGGGCTGCCAGACTGGTGGCACTGGGTTCTAGTGACCTAGCAGTTGGGGGACAGTCCCCAAGTGGGAGATGGGGAGCCCAGGTCGAGTCCCTGAAGTGCAAGCCCTGCTGGCCAGCGTGGGCAAGCTGGGATGGAGGGGAATAACCCACTGCCCACCCATGTGGTACTGGGAAGCACTGGGTTGAGAGAAGCTGTGCTCTGGGGGTGCTTAGGGGCATCTTCCCCCCCCCCCCTCGGTGGGACCTGAGCCACACTCACCTGGGGACCCCACCACAGGGGTCTGGGGTTCTGGCGTGCAAACAGCCACGGTGGTGGAGACAGGAGCTGGGCTGGGGCAGCACAGCCCAGCTTCATTAAGCTGATAATTAACGAGTCATCACCCTGCAGCAGCTGGGGTGAGGCGGGTGCCACCGAGGGGTGCCAGGGATGGGAACCTGTGCTCTGCCTGCCTATTGCTTTACATCCCCCCTATGCCCAGCCCGACCCCAAAGGGTGACAGTGGCCATGGCAGCCCCCGCAGCAGCCCCCGCCCGCACGCAGGCGGCAGCCCGGCTTTATTAGACATATTTATTTCTGTACACGCTTATACACACGGTTCCCAGGGTAGCTTCATCCTTGCCTTCAGTGCTGTCTCCTTGCAGGGCTGGGGGGGCACTCACGCACTTCCTAGGGTGCCTGGGGCCAAGCCCAGCCACACCACGCCCCCCTCCCCATCCCTGTAGTGTCTACCTGGGGGGTAGAGCCCCCTCCCAGGCTGGGGCAGGGCCATGCACCTTCCCCCCTGCCTCAGTTTCCCTGCAGCATGGGCAGAGGTAGGGGCTCCGCACAAACACCGCGGGCTGGGGGGGAAACCGGCCCCCCCTTCCAGCACCATGCTCCCCCCCGGGATGCGTGGGATCCCCCCAACCTGTGGTAAAGTTTGGGGACACTGGAGGGACATCTGGATGTCAAAGCCACCTTGGTGGAGCCTTGAGGGGGGGTCTTCTGTCACCCCGATCCCTACAAAGTGGGGGTACTGGGTATCGGTTCCCAGACTCCAGCCCCTGTATCCCCCTTGAGCAGTGGTGGGGGGCAGTGGAGGCAGGGGGGGGGATTTATTTGACGTGCTCTGCGGCGTGGGAGGAGCAGTAATACTTCTTGTGGGCGATGAAGGTGGAGAGGCTGCTGAACTTGATGTTGCAGAGGCGACAGTACCTGTGGTTGCCGTTGGGCACGGTGCCGGGCACAGCTTTGGCCGGGGGGGGTCTGCACCCCCCTGTCCGTGTAGGTGGGGGGCGTGGGGGGCTTGCGGGCGCCTTCCCGCAGTCCCTCGGGAGAAGCGGGGGGCCGGGGTGAAGCGGGAGGCCGGGGGCTGCCGCTGTCCAGACCCTCTTTGCCGTTGAAGCTGTCCCGGCGGAGGCGGGGGGCGGGTGGGCGAGGGGGGGACGCCGCGGGCAGCGGGGGCTCGGGCGTCCTGCTGGCACCGGGCACCAGGGCGTCGGGGGGTCCCTGCCCGGCCGCCGCCAGCTTGGCCACGAAAAGCCCATGGGCGTTACGGAAGTGCTCGAGGAGATCGCCCTTGATGGCCCCATTGAGGGGACAGTAGGGACAAGCGGAGAGGGGTCCCTTCGCCCCCGGGGGTGCCAGGGGAGCCTTGAGGGGACGCTGCAGTGAGTCCGCCCCGGAGTAAGGGATGCTGGGGCTCCCCGTCGGAGCCGCCCTCGCCCGCACGCCTTCGGGGTCCCCCTCGCCGGGGCTGCCGGGGCTGCGCCGACCCTTGAGGGGGGTGGGCACGGGTCCCTTCATCTTCTGGAGGTGCTCGAGGGTGCGGGGCTGCAGCGGGGTGGCCGGGCACTGGTACTTCTTGTGGGCAAGGTAGCTGTCGAGGCTGTGGAAGCTGATGCGGCAAGCGGTGCATTCGTGGTAGTCGGCCAAGGGGAGCAGCGGCGCCGGCGTCGGGTCGCCTTGTCGCCGCGGCTTCTTGCTCAGGTCGATGGGACCATCGGCGTCCGGGCTGGAGCGGGGCGAGGGGGCAGCCCCCGGCGGCAGCGGCGGGTCGGGGGCCAGTGGCGGGTCGGGGGCCGGCGGTGGGGGTTCGGCGGGGCGGCGAGAGGCCCCGTGGATCTCGTAGAGCTTGCGGCGTTTGCGGGTGCGGAGGGGTTGGGGGAGGAAAGGGACTTTGGGGGCGTTGGGGCGGCGGAGCGGGGGGGTCGTGGCGGGAGGCGCAGTAGAAACGCTTGTGCACCACGTAGGTCTCGTGGCGGCTGAAGCGGATGTTGCACGCCTCGCACAGCGTCTTGCTGGGGTCCTCGTCCCCCTCGTCCCCTGCTGAGCTGCCGGGACTCTGGCTGTCCTCGCTGCACCGCCCCGAACCCCCCTCCGCCTCGGGGGACCCCGCTTTGCCACCCCCTTCTTCCACCTTCACCTCCGGCACGGCGGCCGGCGGCGTGGCGTCTCGGCTGGCATCCCCGTCCCCCGCCGGCGTCCCCTGCCCGTCACTTGCTGGTGGGGAAAGCAGCATCCCCTGCGCGGGGGGACCCTTGGGTGCCCCGGGGGGGACTTTGAGCTTACGTGCCCCGGAGGGACTGTCCTCGGCGAGGTGCCGGCTGGAGCAGTAGAGGCGCTTGTGCACGTAGTAGTTGTTGATGTTGTTGAAGGTGATCTCGCACTCGAAGCACGTGGCACCCTTGGGCACCGGCGCGCCGGCGTAGATGGCGGGTGGCACCGCGCCGCCGTGGCCCTGCTTCAGCCGGCTGTGCACCAGCTCCGACATCTTCGCCAGGATCTCCGACGCCTGCGGCACCACCGCGGCTTCGTGGCTGAACACGTACTGCGGGAGGAAGACGGTGCCGCCGGCCGTGCCCGTCCCCGGCTCGCTGGGCACGGGGCTGGAGCCCGGCGTGGGGCTGGCGAGCTCCAGTTTGACCTTGGCCGAGGGGAGGCTGAGGGGGGATGAGGTCCGGGAGCAGGTGTCGGGGCTGCCCGCCGCCTCCTCGGGGCCGCCGCTTTTCGGTGCCTCCGCCTCGCTCGCTGGGCTGCCGGCAGGCTCCTCCTTGACGCGGACTGCCTCGATGGAGGAGGAGGAAGAGGAGGATGATGACGACGATGCCGTCCCTTCCCCGTTCTGCGGTTGGACCGGTGGCGAGAGCTTGCCGGCCTTGGGCGAGGCGGGCTGTGCCGTCGTGGGCGCGACGTCAGGGCCGGGCGGTGGGGCGGGCGGGGGGCCGTGCAGCACCACGTGCTGCGGCAGTGCCGGCAGCCCCTCGGGCAGGAACGCTGCTGGCAGGCTGCACTTGCGCAGGGACGCGTTGTTCGGCTGGCTCAGCCCTGCCGAGGGGAGAGAGGCACCGGCGTTACCCGATGTCCCCCACGCAGGGATGCTCGCCCTGTCCCATGCCTCCCTCCCTGTGGCTGGAGCCCCATGTGGGACTCTCGGTGGCAATGCCAGCTCTCGGTGGTGCTGGCACACATCCCCACGTGGCCACAGCCCTCGGTGGCAACGCCAGGTCGTGTGTGGGGCACTGGCACATGTCCCCCCTGTGCCCACAGCCCGTGGTACCCACCGGGGGCGAGGGGTTTGGCGGTGGGCAGGGCTGGTCCCGGCGAGTACACCTCTCCCTTGGAGCCTGGCTGGCAGATCATGTGGTTGGTGACCAGGTGGCTGTAGAGGATGTCCCTCGTGGTGGAGATGAAGCCACAGCTGTGGCAGACGCCTGCCGGGAATGCAGGGTTGAGCGGGCAGGCTGGCACTTGATGCAGTGCCGGGGAGACCTGTGGGGAGCAGGGCTCCATCCCCAGGTTGTGCCGGAGGGGACGCGAGGGGGACACTCACCATTCAGGGTGTCCGTGTGCACCTTCAGGTGACGCTCGCAGTTGGCTTTCGTGGTGAAGGCGGACAGGCAGATCAGGCAGACGAACGGCCGCTCTCCTGCAGGACAGACAAGCGGACACCTCAGAGCTAAGGGGATGGGGACACCCCAGAGGGCCACAGCAGCCGGGAGGGTGCCGGCTGTAGGGAGCAGGATGCCCCCTCCGTCTTTACAGGGCTGAGGTGGGGGAAGACCTACAAGCGAGCGGCCCCCAAACCAGTAACCCAACTGGGAGAGAACCTCAGCTAACCGGTCCCCATGCTGCAGCCCCGCAGGCTCCCTGCCCCTCCACCCAGCCACCTCTTGGGGTCTTTGCGTGTGGTTCAGTGTCCCCCACAGTGTGCCGTGCTGTACCGCTGTGGCTCCGCATGTGGATCTCCAGGGAGCTGGCGCTGGGGCAGCTCTTCTTGCACTGGGGGAAGGGGCAGACGCGCTCGTTGGGGTAGGTCTCCTTGGGTTTCTCCTCCAGGGCGGGCGAGCTGGCGCTTTGCCGGCTGGCGCAGTAGTACATGAGGTGGGCTTGCAGGTTACGCTCGCTCCGGTACCAGATCCCGCAGTCCTTGCATGGGAAGACATCCTCTGCAAAGGGCACAAGGGACTGTGTTCAGTTTTGGGCACTGCAGCATAAGAAAGACACCGAGGTGCTGGAGCAGGTCCAGAGAAGAGGAAAATGTGGTGAGGGAACTAGAACATGTCTTATGAAGAGCGGCTGAGGGAGCTGGGATGGTTTAGTCTGGAGAGGGGGAGGCTGAGAAGAGACTTCATTGCTGTCCACAACTCCCTGAAAGGAGGTTGTAGTGAGGTGGGTGTTGGACTCTTAGAATCACGGAATCATTCAGGTTGGAGAAGACCCCTGGGATCATGGAGTCCAACCACTGACCCTGCTCTGCCAAGCTCACCCCTAAACCATCTCCCCCAACCCCACATCTCAACGACCTTTAAACCCGTCCAGGGATGGGGACTCCACCTCCTCCCTGGGCAGCCTGGGCCAAGCTCTGACTGCTCTTGCTGGGAAAATGATTTTCCCAGTGCCCAGTGTGACCCTGCCCTGTTGCAGTTTGCAGCCGTTCCCTCTTGTCCCATCGCTCGTTACCCGTGAGCAGGGCCCAGCCCCAACCTCTCTGCCCCGTCCTGTCGGGCAGTTGCAGAGAGTGAGGAGGTCTCCCCTCAGCCCCCTCTGCTTCACACTCAGCAGCCCCAGCTCCTTCCGTCGCTCTTCATCAGATTTATTCTCCAGGCCCTTCCCCAGCTCCGTTGCCCTCCTTAGCACTTGCTCCAGCACCTCTTCTCCCAAGTTACTGATGACAGGACAAGAGGAAATGGCCTCAGGTTGCCCCAGGGGAGGTTTAGATTGGATATTAGGAAAAAATTTCTTTACTATAAGTGGTGAGCCATTGGCACAGGCTGCCCAGGATGGAGTCACCATCCTTGGGTGCATTCCAAGAACGTGCAGACGTGGCACTTGGGGACATGCTTTAGTGGTCACGGTGGTGCTGGGTTGACGGTTGGACTCGATGATCTTAGAGGTCCTTTCCAACCTTAATGATTCTATTCCACGACTCTAAGGGACAGAGTGCGTGAGATGGGTTGGGGAACCCTGCTGTCGTCCTCGCCTTGCAGGCTACACCTCGTCCCCCCGCCCCCTGTCCCCGGGGACTCACTGTTAACCACGGCGGTGGCCAGGATGGCGGCCATGCCGGCCTGCTGCGGCAGCAGCTGGATGTCCGAGCGCAGCGCGGCCGGGTACAGCGACTCGCCGGGCTCCGCTTTCACCGTCACCGCCTCGTCGGCGATGGCCGGCGGCTCCGCCATCACGAAGGCGCGCACGGCCTCGTCCTCCCGCAGGGCGCGCGTCGTCCGGCACCAGACGGCTTCCTCTGAAGGTCGAGGGGTGCAGAGATCAGCATGGACCCCTTCACCCCCCTCCAGGACCCTCACCCTGCTGCGTGGCTCTGCACTCCCGCGCTGCTCTGCCCTTGTCCCCACTGCTTGCTCCCGGTGACGGCTGAGCCCCGGCTTGCCTGGAGATGGCGATGTCTGCCCGTGCCGGAGCTTTGCTTGGCCCCGCCGGCCTCCCGGCAGCCTCCCCAGAGGGCTTGCACCCTTCCTTGCACCCCTCGCTTGCTTGCACCCCCTCCTTGCACCCCTCTTTGCACTCCCTCCTCGCAGTAATGCTCGCATTGAGGCTTGCGCCGCGCCTCACCCAGCATCGGGGGAACAGGGACCCACTTCTCTGCAGCAGCACCCATGTCTGAACATCCTCTCCCCACCCTGGATCCCCCCAAAACATTGGGGTCACCGGTACCGACCCTTCTTGTAGATCACGGCGTTGGCGTCGGGCTCGGCGGGCACGAGGGGCAGGCGGGACAGCCAGCAGCTCTCGTCCCCCAGCACCAGCGTCACGGGGTGGATCTGGAGAGGACAGAGACGGGGCGGGGGGGTGAGAAATGAGCCCCCAAACGGGCTGGGGTCACGGTGGTGAGGTGGGCTGGCAGCGGGGTGGGGGGGGGGTCACGGCGCACCCCTGCTCAGCCCGGCTCTGCCTTCCTGCCTCTCTAATGAATATTAATGAGCAGAAAGGGGAAGGGAGGTGTGCGCGCGCGTGGGGGGGGAAATTAATCTGCCTGATCCTCCGATGGCTGCCGCGGTAACGATATGAAATCTAATTATTCGTCCCAATATTTCTAAAACCCTCCAAGCCAGCCTGACAGTCACAGCCGGTCGTGGCCCTTATCGCCGCTGGGAGCTGAGCGGGGCGTGATAAAATCCCCCCCGTGCCCTCGCACACGCGTGTGCACACGCCCCGCGGCTGCGCACGGAGCCCGCAGGCGGGAAATGGGGCCGGGGTCTTCGGGACCCCCCCCACCCCAGCCCACCCTGGGATGTGGGGATGGGTGCTGCTGGTGGGCTCAGCTCCTTCGGGGACCTTCCACGGCCAGGAGGGTCTCTTTTGCAGATTTTCTCTGAGCACGAGGGGGGACCCATGGGTACCCCCCCAATGGAAGGAGTCTGCTGGGGCATTCTGGCACCCTGCAGCACCTCAGGGTGCTCCCAGCACCCCGGGGGCGCCCGCCCCAGCTCCCCTCGGCGGCCCCAGCCCCTGTGGTGAGCCCTTCCTTGTTCTCCCTGGAACAAAGAGGTCAGTGTCTGCGCTCTGCACCAGCCCGATAACCATCGGAAACCCTATCTGCTCCGCATCCGCCGGGACGGCGTTATCGGGGGCGGCCCCGCGCCCTCCCTGTCCCCCCAACGTGGGCATTGCCCCGGGGCTGGGGGGGGCTGCACGGGGCAGGGATGGAGTTGGGGGGTGGCCGAGGCAAGTTGGCACACGGGGGTCCACCATCCCTTGGCACCCCAGGGTGGTGCTGCTGGTGGGTGTGCACGCTCTCCCAAGCAAGGCTGGATTTGGGGGTGTCCCTTGGGACAAACTTGGAGGGGGGGAAGGCAGGCATCTTCTCCTCCTCCTCCTCCTTCACCAGTGCAGCAATGAGCACGCACGACGCTCCACGCCACAGAGGTGTTAAAGCCACCCAGTGCTCCCAGTTCCAACTAAAACCCCGGGATGGGATGATGTCTTGCGTGGAGACAGAGAGCAGAGCCGAGCAGGATTTGGGGGACATCCCCTCCACCCCCCTCGCCGCTGCCGCCAGCAACAAAGACGAAGGGACCCGAGGGCGACAGCCCGTATCAGGGATGGGGCTGCGATTCCTTCCTCGTTTCCCCCCGAGCAGAGATAGGGAGGGAGGCGAGCGGTGGAGGAGAGCAGGGCTGGGAAGCATCAGCCGGGCTCGATAAGGGAGCTGCTGAAATGGGAGCAAAAATATTTAGACAATAAATGAAGTATCAGAAAAAAGCCGCGCATATCTTTAAGAAATCAATCATCCTGTACCGGGTGTCTGGACACACGGCGCCAACCAGGAGATAGGGAGCCAAACTGGGCAGATAAGGGTTAATCAAGGATTTAATTCGGCAAAGATAAACGGGCCTGAGCTAAAAAAAAAAAAAAAAAAGAAGAAAAAAAGAAAAAAGAGAGAAGAAGAGAGGAGGAGGAGGTGGGGATGGAGCCCAGGAGAGATCCTCTGGCCTCAAAGGCCCTGGGCTGGAGCTGCCGGTGTGCGCCTCGGCGCGGGGGGGATACAGGGGGAAGGATGAGCCGGGATGCGAAGATCGGGTGCCTACAACACCCCCCCCTGTGCACCCTCCTCCCGCACGCACGCCCACGCCCCGACGCTCGCCCCAGCAGCCGACAGCGTGCCCCTGCCACCCGCAGTCCCCCGGTACCCCATGTCGCAGAGCCCTGGCACTTCCCAGGCACAACCGGAGTCCCCTGGGAGCAAATTTGGGGTTGGGAAACCCAGATCCCATCTCCTCTGCGAGGACACACGTGCCACCCAGCTGCCTGCTTGCCTGTGACCGGGCGGGCCGGCCAGCACGCTGTCCCCTCCACGATGCTTGGAGCACCGGGCAGTGTAGGGCAGGGAAACCTCCCGAGCACCCACACCGGGTGATTCCCAGGGGGTTGGGGGCTCAGGTAGGGAAAAATCCCTCCCGAACTGACTTCAAACAACTTGGTCCCTCGGGATTTTCCCCGGCAGCGCGTCTCCTTACCGTCTCGCTGTGGCCGGGTGATGCCGGCTCGCTGTGGATGCTGCCCTGGAAGGGTCCCCAGGAGAAGCCCTCGGGGAGGCTCTTGCGGGTTCGCACCCACCTCTCCCCGTCCTGCACGGCCAGATCCAGCTCATCTGTGGGGAGACAGGCACAACATCAGCGTGACGACGCCTCCTGGACGCACCCACCCTCCACCCGTGGCTGCCGTGGGTCCTCCGGCACCCACTTGGAGCTGAGAGCTGCTGGTGGGTGCCCTGGGGCTGAGTGTCCACGTTGGGTGGGTGGGATCCATCTGTTCGACAGGGGGGTCCGGGCACAGCGCGGCGACGGAGCGGAAGGAGCGTTTCCCATCCCCGCACCCAAACTTGCAGCAGCTTCAGGGCTTAATGGCTTTGATTATCTGATAAGCCTCTGGTTTAATGGGTTAGATAACATGTTAATACGCTATGAAGGCTGCTCTAAAATGTTTTAACTGTGCCTTTGTCTTTCGGAGCGCAGATAAGATGGCAGGTAACCAATACGCAGATGGATGGGTGCTGCCTGCCCCTCGCCGAGCGCCGCGAAGGGACCGGGCGCTGCACCCCTGAAAACCAAGATGCTCCCCAAGGGCAGCGAGCCAGACATCGGGCCACCAGCAAGGCAAGGTGCCCAGGAAGGCTCCTAGCACCCCAGGGTGCTCTGCTCTCACCACACCAAGGAGAAGAGACCCCCTAAAACCACAAAGCCAGAGCCCCATTCTCTGAGGACAGGGTGGCAGCTGCAGCCGGTGCCCTGGTCCCATGGGTGGGGAGGAGGCTGCGCTCATCTGAAGGCAAAATTGCTCTCAGAGCTGGGAACGCGGGGAGGATAAAGCGATCCCATGGCTGCGGAGATCGAAATCTGATGTGTTTATTAGCCAGGCTGACATCTGGGGTGAGTTAAGGTGAGCGACTGGAAGCGCTGGGTGGCGAGCGCAGGCTGACGGCACCCGCGATCGCCCCGGGGTCCCGTCGTCACCCATGGGTCCTCTCTGCCCGCTGAGAAGCCCCATGCCCCCGAGGTGGGCTGGAGAAAAGGTCTATGAAGGTGGCGAAGGACCCAGAGGTCTTTGGCGAGGGGTCACCAGGCTGGTCACCATGCTCAGGAACACGTCACCCTCTGTCCCCACGCCCCAGGCTCCGGCATGTGCGAGCGGTTTTGCCTTCACCTAGGGAGCCCTGGGTGCTGGCTCGCTCAGAAAGCCACCCTGGTGACGCCAGCTGTTTCTAGCTGGGATTTCACCCCCAGTGAAGTGATTCTGGGAGCACGGTCCTGCCTCTGCCTGCGCCACATCTCCTCCAACCCACTGCCTGTGCCCCAACTGGCTTCATCTCAAAATAAGGCGAGCTGGGGCCATGGAGAAGCCGATGGGATTTATTCCCTGGCACAAACCAACACTGAGGAGCACCATCATCATCCCCAGGGCCCCGCCAGCTCCAGGGAGAGGACAGCAAACCCCTAAATCTCCACGAAAGCCCTGACAGTGGTGGCTCCCTTCTGGTTCTGCCACCCCGTACAGCCTGGTTGCTTTTGGGGAACAGAGCCCAACCATCACCTCCCTCCCTCCCGCTGTGCCCTCTCCACTTTTTGTCCCCCCCTCCCCTTCCCCCCCCGTCTCACTGGTAATCAGCGGCGTTTGGGTCAGGAGACCATGTCTCCGAGATAAGAGCGTTCGCCTGACACTTCCCATGTCAGAGCACTTCATCTTCTGTGTATCAATCCCCAGCAGAGAAAACACGCAGGCGCTGATAAAGAGAAAACCGTTCCAGACAGGGGGACAAAAATAGTGTTGCCGGAGCCGGCCCCGCTCCCCGCCAGCGCCCGGTGGCCCAATCCACCAGTGCCACCCCAAAACTGGGACAGTGAGGAACCCCAGCCAGCGGTGTCGCGCGGTTCTCCATCTGGATGGGTGTCCCTGTGCTCAGCCAAGGATGCTGCCTGCACCCACACTGCCACAGCCAGACAAAAAGAGGAGGAAAAGTCATTTTTCAAATTAAATAGGCTGAGTGTCTTGCTGGGCACTGGGGAAACGATGCCAAGCTGGGATGGGGCAAACTGGGAGATGCTGTTTCATGTTGTCCGTGTTTCGGGAACAAAGCCCGAAGCCAGTGAACCATGTCCCCACATGGGGACAACCACAGAGCAGGGAGCAATCCCCACCCCTGCGCTCCGATGGCGCACGATTCGGCCACATCACCCTGCCTCTGGCCTGGGGAGGTTGGGAAAAGACGCTTGGGGGTACCCCGGGTGACCCCCCTCCAGCAGCAGCCTCTGTCCCAGGTAATTAATCAAATTGGGCAGAGACCCAGCTGCTTCTTCCCTTTTGCAAAGAAAAGTGGCCGAAAGGAAGGAAGGGAAAAAAAGCCCCAAGCAGCTGGGTGCACCAGCTTGGCATGGACCCTGGCTGCCAAAACACGGGGTGCTGGGGCTGCTCCCTGAACCCCCATAAAGCCGCCAGCGCCTGCTCGCCTCAGCTTATCTCCCCATCGAGAGATTTCAAAGAAATAGGCTGAGCTGTGCTGGAGACCAAAGATTAATCCTGTCATCACACCGCGGCCACGCATCGGGCAATCGATGGCTGAGAAGGTACAGCTGCCACCCGAGCCGCCGGGGGTCTGGGGGTCCCAGGTGGGTGTGTGGGGAGGGACGAAACCCACAGGGTCGCACGGTGCCAGCGAGGCTGCAACACGGCTGCATCTCCCTCTGGCATGGGGTGAACACAGGGCTGGGGCGTGAAGACAAACTTCTCCAAGAGCCCCATCTGTAAGGTGAAGCCACAGCATCCTTACAGCTGGGGAAATAAATAGCAGCAATGGGTGAGGATGGACCACCGCGAGCTGTGCCGGCTCCTCCGGCCACCCCGTTTTGCTCCTGGAGGCTCCGGAGGAGCCGCATCCACGCACCTACATTTGCTTTCCCTGCAGGAACAAGCAGGATGGAAGGGAAGAGGGTGCCTGGTCCCATCCTGAGGGGTCCCCTCACTCCAACTGCATCTGTGTGACCTGAATTAAATCCGAACGAACCGACTCTGCCTCTCAGCGGGGATCCAGGCTCGGAGGTCCCCGTAGTGTTTGCAGCTGCCTGGATACTATCTGGATAAATACTGCTATCGAGGTGTCACAGGACCGTGTCCCGGCATCGGCTGTGCCTGGGAATACAGCGCTTTGTGCGGAGCGGGGGGCACAACACTGGGTATGGCCCCTGTATCCATCCATCCATCCATCCATCCATCCATCCATCCACCCACCCATCCATTGGTACCCAACCTCCTGTGACTTTCTTGCTCCCTCCTGGGAAAAGCCGAGCTGGAGAAGCCCCGACCCCCCCGTCCCGGTCCCTCTGCACCCCCCCCAGCTGCCGTTTTTAGAAGCGGCGAGTGCGCGGCGGAAGGAATATAAATCCTGACAACTCAACTAGTGAAATGATGTGATGGCACCGCTCCGATAAGATGGAGGGAGCCGATTGGGAAGAGTCTTAAGCTGTGAACACGCAGCATCTCCACTCTTCACCTCCGCTCACAAAGGGAAATCTCTCCAAAGGGGCTAAGGAGATTATCCCGGCTTTGCCGTCCCGGGTGCTCAAGTAATCAGGGCAGCCTTGGGGACGACAAAGGAGCGAGAAGGGTTTTAAAGTCGAGCCTTGCTGGGCTGCGCCTGCTCAAGCTCAGCCTGGGGTTGCTCCGGCCGAGCTGCCGCGGATGGTGGGGGAGCTGGGCCGCTGCTAGCTCTGCCCCTCTCCCCATTTTGGGGGTGCAGGAGGGCACCCTGTTGCCCCCGTGGAGCGGGAGCTGAGGGGAGATTTCTGCCTTTATCGCTCCTGCCCATCGCTGGCAATATATTGATTTTTTTTTTTTTTTTTTTTCGACAAGAGTACAAAAGCAAATCTTTATCGGGCTGAACCCTGCCCTCGGTTAATGGAGGAGCTGTGACCTACCCCGGAGAGCAGAGTGGGCACCTCCCAGCACCCGGAGAGGGTGGTGGGAGGGGGAAGGTGGGGAGGGGGCGATGGCACCCACGAGGTGTTGCACCCCAAGAAACGAGCCGGGCACCCCGCTCAGCAGCTGTGGTGCACAGCTGGCAGGCGCTGGCAGTGGGGTGGGTGCCAGCTGTGCCACGTGTTGCCCGGGGATCATAAGCCGGGGTGCCCTGCCCGAGCAGGATGTGTCCCGATAAGCCTCCCTGGGACGTGCCTTCGGGATGTTGCTGTGCCCTGCTGGGATGTGGCCCCGAGGGGTTCACCATCCTCAAGGGGTCTCCATCCTCAAGGGGTCTCCAACCTCAAGGGGTCTCCATCGCAAGAGGGTCCCTATTCCAAAAGGAGGTGCACCCACAGGGATGGAGACAGCAATAAAACAACAGGAATAACAGAAGAAAGCGCTCAGGGAGGGTGGGAAGGAAGAAAACTTCCTGGCTCCCCCGGGGGGGGGCTGCAAGAATCCCTGTGCCAGGGCCCCCCCCGCCTCGTGGGGCTGCTGGGACCCCCCCAGCTCTGCCCAGGCTGGTGGCAGGCAGCGGGTAGGGGTGCAGGAAGCTGGAGCGGGGGGAAGGAAAGGGTGAGAAGGGGCCCCCGGAGCTGATGGAGGGGGGAGATATCCCCTCCGGAAAAAGGGACCGCATGGGGGGGGGGGTCGCTGCCACAGCACCAGCCAGGGGCCGGCCTCTTGGGGGGAGGAAGGACCCCCAGTGGGGCAGCACCCAGATAGAGGAACTGAATCCCAAAATCCACCAGTCCCCAGATCCCACCCAAGGCAGAGCAGCTGTCAGTCACCGTGAGCCTGGTAGCATCGCCCACGGGGTTCTCATTCCAAGTGTGCAAGACGTTTTTCTCCTTCCCAAGGGAAAATAGAGATGAGGATGGAGACAGAGCGAGAGACGCTGCCTGAAGCTCCCCGAGCTGCCCCAGTCAGGGGTGTCGCTGCCAGGCTGTGAGAAAGGGTGTCCCCCAACACCGGGAGTGTCCCCAAACCAGCCTGAGCATCCCTTCACCTCAGGAATGTCCCCAAACTGAGCTGAGCATTGTTCCAACTCCACAACATCCTCAAACCAGCCTGAGCATCCCTCCACGGCAGCAGCGTCCCCAAACCAGCCTGAGCATCCCTTCACGCCAGGAATGTCCCCAAACTGAGCTGAGCATTGCTCCAACTCCACAACATCCTCAAACCAGCCTGAGCATCCCTCGACGCCAGCAGCGTCCCCAAACTGGGCTGAGCATTCTTCCAGCTCCACAATGTCCTCAAACTGTCCCCAATATTCCTCCATCCCAGCAGTGTCCCCAAACTGGGCTGAGCATTCTTCCAGCTCCAGAATGTCCTCAAACTGTCCCCAATATTCCTCCATCCCAGCAGTGTCCCCAAACTGGGTTGAGCATTCTTCCAGCTCCACAATGTCCTCAAACTGTCCCCAACATTCCTCCACCCCAGCAGTGTCCCCAAACCATCCCGAGCATCCCTCTGCTCTGCGGGTACAGACACCAGCAGGGACAGGGTCCCCGTGGATGTCCCCACTTGAGGACAGGTGCCACCACCCCTGCTGGGACCCATCCCGATGCCAAACATCCCAAGTCGGCGGCCGGCACGCGGTTTTGACAGACACAAAGATTTCAGAGCGGGGGGATTCCCTGAATACCCTGAACCCCAACCTTCCCCATCCCTCAGCAATCTAACACAAACACAACTATCCGCTGCTTCGCCCGGCGATTAAAAGAAAGAAAGAAAAAAAAAAAAGAAATAGCTGGGATAATTTTTCCCACCCACACATACCAGGGCGGAGGGGAAGGGGGAGCGCCGGGGCAGCGGTGGCGGCGCGGGGCCGTCCCTCCGGCCGAGCCGTCCCCTCCTCGTCCTGCCCTGCTCGCCCCGATAATAAACCTTGAGGTTTGCAGACAAACTCCGGGCAGCCGGAGATTATTCAGGCAGGAGTCGCGGCGCAGATAAACACAACCGAAGGCGAGCGAGAGGCAAAGGGGAAGGGGGAGGCGGCGGTGGGGAGAAGAGAAAAGCAAGCAAGAAAAAAAAAAAAAAAAAGAAAAAAAAAGTTTGCAGTTTTAGTTAGATGCACCAAAAATGTAATGCTCTGTCCCACCCCGATATGTGCAGGATTGGTGGCGAGGATGGATTTGGGGTTCCTAAAAGAGGCAGACCTGTGCCGTGCTCTATAATTAACCCAGAGCCATCGTTACTGCCCCGGGAGCAATTAAATAAAGCCTGAAGAGTCAAGCTGGCAGTGGGGGCTGAGGGTCAGCCAGGCTGCAGCCTCCCAGCAGCGAGTTCTCTGGCGTCTCATAATGTGGTTGAGCAGCCCCGTAACCTCAGCGGGGCTTTGCTCTCCTCCACTGCCCTGTTCCAACATCACGTTCGTGAAACCCGTTGGGAGTTTTTCACTTAATCCCCTCTACGAAATCGGCTGGGCAGTGACGGGGTGGGGGCAGAGAGGCTGTGGGTGCTCCCCGAACTGCCTGCTCCAGAGCAAACCAGAACAAGTGGGAAAGCTGGAAAAAAGATGGCAAGCTGGGACGTGGCAGAGAGCTGCTGGTGGGGGCCGAGGGGAAGGAATTCGGGGTGGTTTTGGGGGGGGAATCTGGGGAGGATGTGCATCCCCTCTCCAGATCCACCAGAGGATGAAGCGGCTGGCACGAAACGCGGCCACGATGCGTCCCGGGATGCAGATGGGAAGCAGAACGGAGTCAGGGCGCCCCAGCACATCTGTAAAGGTTCCCAAGTCGAGGATTACAGCCTCCAACTCCCGGGGATTTGCGTATGAGCCGGGCGAGCGGCAGCCCCCCTCCAGCAAACAAGGTCATTTCAAAGATAAAACAAAATACTCCTTCGTCCCTCGCTGGCACGCGGGGCCAAGGAGCCCCAACGGCGAGGTCCTGGCACGCCGCGTCCCCTCCGGCACGGCGGTGAGCAACTTTGGACACCCAGAGGACAAAGCCATAGAGGGGGGGTTTAACTCGTAGCCCCCCAAAAAAGGACCAAGAGAAGGTGAAACACCGCAGGGCGTGAACAAAGGCGCCCGGAGCAGCCCGCTCTCCTCCCCACCCCGCCACTCCTCGCCGCATCTTCGCGGCTGCCATTGCTGACATACGGCGGATCCTGCCAGATAAAGAAGAAAATTCAGGCTGCTCAGAGTTTCCCTTTTCGCCAGCTCCATCCCTGATAAGTGCAGAGCCTGCAGAGCGCCTGATAGACGGGCTATCGCGGCGGTTGGTGCGAAAGGAACACCCTATCGCTGCAGCATCGCCGGACCGCCATCAACTCCCAGCCACACAGAAATTAATACCACTCCAATTACCAGAATAGAGATGGGCTGGGAGAAGGCGATAATAAAATCTCTTTTACATAAAGAATGCAAATAACCAGCTCCGGCGAGGGAAGGAGGCGGAGTGGGGTGGGGGGGGGGGGAGGAGGGAAGAGGAGGCATGGCCGGAGCTGAGGCTTCGTGGTCCCTTTTGGGGAGCCCATGGGTTGACGGTGGCACTGGGTTAGAGTGCCAGGACCCCCAGGATAAGGGGACACCCATGGTTTTGGCACGGTGACCCCCTCCCTGCCCTGCACCGGGATGCCAGCGCGGTGTCGGGGGGCAAAGGGCTGGGGAGCAGATAAGGAGGAGCCGGGGGTGGCCTCGCAGCTCCTTCCTGCCCCCGGCACGCAGGAAGGGCCGGGATATCAGCAGCACCGGTGAGAGCTTCCCCTCGGGACGGGGCGGGAAGGGGGAATGGGGCCACGGCTCCCCGGCGGGGCCGTGGGGATTTCGGCAGCTGCACCGGACGAGCACGTGCGTTGGCAGCCGGTGTTTCCCAGGGCTCTTCCATCGCCCTGCCCATGCCGGAGAGGCCGGTGGCCTCGGGGACACACCCGGGACCCCTCCCCATCCGTGTCGCATCCATCACGGAAGGACGATCGCCATCCTGCATTGGGGTCACCCCTTCCCATCACGCGATGCTCCGAAACCAGCTCCACCGGCATCGCCCGACCGGGAGGAGCGGGATGTGGGCAGCGCCAACGGCACATCCACAAAGTTGGTACATCCACAAAGTTGGCACATCCACAAAGTTGGCACATCCACAAAGCTGGCACATCCACCCTCGCGGGGGTGTCCCATCTCCCTCCCCCCCCAGTGCCATCCCCAGCAGACGGGCTCCCATCAACCCAATCTACACGGCGGATCCCCGATCCTAACCCCATCAGCGGGTGGGTTTGGAGATAGCGGGGCGATAGGGTACCCACACGGCGTGCCCGGCCTCGCCGGGCGGCCCCGGCGCGGAGATGCCACGAGGGCGATAGGCGGCTGCGTTTTCGCTCCTTGGGGTTTTGATAACCATCGCGAAACCGCTCGAGCGTCGCTCTCGTGGTTGCCAGCGCATTTACCGAGTGCCCTCGCAAGCACGGGGCGATGCAAGATCGGGTCCAAACCCCACCCCGCGGCCCGGAGCGCAGTGCCAGCCCTGGTGCCGGCATCCCTGCTTGGTTTTTATCATCCCAACGTTGTCCCAAGAGTGTGGCAGGGCCACAAACATCATCTTGTACCTCCTCTCCCAGCAGAAGCGCTGGTATTTGCAGCCTGTCCAGCTCTCTGCCCTGCTCATGTTGCTTTTTGGAAGAGGATGGTTGGATGGAGTGGGATAACCCATCCCACTTCCCAGCCTCAACAATTCTGTGATTCTGTGACCGACCACACTCCGGGGACTCACCTGGCCCATTCCAGACATCCTGCTCCTGCGGGTTTTCTCCGGGATCCGGTTTCTCCAGCTCCTTCGGACTCTCCGGAGTGTCTCTGGATTCTGCAGCGGGAAAGAGAAAGCAGAAGGTCACATGCAAGGAATTTCAGCATCCCACGGAGGGGTCGGGACCACCGGCTCCATGATACCCCAGCACTAGGATGCACGTGGGGAGGGGGTTTCCCTTGAAATCTCTGCGTCCAAACCCCCCCTGCGCCCCACGGGATGACCCGCAAGGACAGCCAAGCCCCCCTAGGGATTTCCTGGGGGGGCTGGCACCCACCTCCCATCTCCTCCTTTCAAAAACAAAACCCCCTCCCCACGCCTCTCCCATCCCACCGCGGGCCCCACGTCATGTGGTTCAGCCCCGCTCCCGTCACGGCTCTATTTGTGGCGTATTCATAGCAACTTGATAACAATTATTTTCTCCATTAACTGCTGCTGGAGATGCAGCTGATAAAGCCTATCTGCATATGACAGTGTGGAAGATTAGCGCCCAAAGTACATGTTTGCCTTGGCGTCCCGGGCGGATAACCAGCGCGGAGCCCAATCGATCGGCGCCACAGCGAACACCCAGGGGTGACGTCACCGGCATTGGAGATTATTAATACAGGTGATAAGCGGAATGATTAACATCAAATAAATCAATCACCGGGTATAAAAGTCCTATTATTTTTGGCTATAAATCAAAGTGCCTGGCATATCGATTTTTATCCATCGCGCTGAAAGCTTTAGTGGCCGTTATTGCTGCTCGGCGTTATCTCTGCTATCACCTTTTTATCGAGGCAGCCTAGTGCCAGGTGCAGCTCCGCGCCCGGGCTCTCGGCTCCCTTGCCCCCAAGCCTTGGCTCCCCCATCTGATAAGAACCTCTTCGCTTTTCTCCCGAGCAAAGTTTACCTACGAGCCCTCCCTGCCCTGGATATCGGGGGTGCCGAAGCGGATCCACCCCCCAATTTTCCGGCGCATCCCGCGGTTTCGGGGCGGGGTGGAGGGGACACACTTTGCTCCCCGGGTGCTTGCGGGGACCGGCCGGCTCCATTAGCCTTGCCCTGCCGTGGTTATCTCGAAGGGCACTGCAAACATTAACTGATTAGGATTTGCCCCCACCTCCACAGGAAGGAACTTAAAGGATATCTGGGGACTGTTTCAGCCCGGCCCTGAAACGCAGCCACCTCTGGGGTGGGGCACAGCCCGGCGGCAGGCAGGCGACGGGGCCAGGAAGGAGCCAGTAGTGGCCCTGGCCCCCCCAGCCCCATCCGTGGCACTTGTGGCCTCGCTGCCTGCTTTGAACCCTGGAGGATTTTTTTTTTTGCACCCCTGGAGTGGTCACTCTGCATCTTGGAGGGGTCACACTTCGTCTTGGGGGGGTTGCTTTGCACCCCCAGGGGTCATTTTGCAACCCTGGAGTGGTCACTTTGCACCCTAAGGGGTCACTCTGCATCTTGGAGGGGTCACACTTCGTCTTGGAGGGGTTGCTTTGCACCCCAAGAGGTCACTTTGTACCCTAAGGGGTCACTCTGCATCTTGGAGGGGTCACACTTGGTCTTGGAGGGGTCACACTTCGTCTTGGGGGGGTTGCTTTGCACCCCAAGGGGTCATTTTGCACCCCTGGAGTGGTCACTTTGCACCCTAAGGGGTCACTCTGCATCTTGGAGGGGTCGCTTTGCACCCTAAGCGGTCGCTATGCACCCTGAAGGGTCATTTTGCATCTTTGGAGGGGGTCGCTTTGCACTCCTGGAGTGGTCACTTTGCACTCCATGGGGGTTGTTTTGCATCCTTGGAGCGGTCACTTTGCACCCTAAGGGGTCATTTTGCACGCCAGGGAGTCATTTTGCATCCTAAGGGATCATTCTGCATCCCTCGAGAGGTCACTTTGCACCCTAAGGGGTCATTCTGCATTCCTGAGGGGCATTTTGCATGCTGGCGGGGGGGTCTCTTTGCACCCTGGGGGGGTCACTTTGCACCCCTGAGGGGCATTTTGCACCCTCGGAGAGGTCACTCCACACCCTAAGGAGTCATTTTACACCACTGGAGGGGTCGCTTCGCGCCCTGGGAATTCACTTTGTGCCCCGGGGGGGTCACTTTACATCCCGGGCAGTCGATTTGCACCCCTGGAGGGGTCACTTTGCATCTACTGCCACCAGCTGCTCAGTGCCGGGGCGGGTAAAAGGTGCTGAAACCCACCCCCAGTGGGTCCCACACGGGTGCCCGGAGGGATGAGGCACCCCAGGGAGACTGGAGGTCTTGCTTAACCAACAGCCCATCCCTTGATGGGTGGGTGGGATGCTTCGTTGGCTAATTAACACCCCCATCACACCACCCCTAGAGATGATGCCCACGTGCCCGGCGGGTTGTTCCGGTGGCGAGGCGGGGGACGCAGCCGAACCGCGGTGGCGAGGCTCACCTTCGCTGCCGGGGGGGCTGGGAACGTCGCGTTCGGCAGAGCCCTCGCGATCCGAGGCGGCCCCCTCCCTCTCCGAGGGGCTCTTCTCCCCCGCTGGGCCGTCCTCGCCTTCCTCCATCGCTGCCAGGGAACCTGCCGAAACACAGCGAGGGGACAGGGTTAGGGGGGTGGCAAGAAATAAAACACCCCACAGGGGGTTCTCCCAGGTGGGGCTGGCAAAGGGCGCTTTCCCTGACCCACAGGAGACGCCCGGCACGGGATGTGGGTCCAACATCTCCCCAGGATCCCTCATCCCCTTGCTGGGGGGGGTTTATAGAGCCACCCAGGGTGTCCCTGAGGGATTCCTGGTTCTCCCCACCCAGACATCGTGCTGAACGAGCCCCACGCCTGTCCGGGAAGCGAGTGGGGTCCCCACGAGCACAGGACAGCACTCAAAAACCCCCCCAGCCCCTGCCTCGAGTGGGACAAAGGACCCCAAAGACTCTCCCACCACCTTCCCTGGCATCCCTCGTTTGATGGGGGTCCCGTGATGCAGCTCCCACCATGCCCAGAGCCCCCGAGAAAGGGCGATGCTGCGGCGGGGACACGGGGTGTCCCCAGGTTGCAAAGGGGGTACAAGACACGGGGTGTCCCCAGGTTGCAAAGGGGGTACGCGTGGCGGACACCCGCCTCCAACAGCCCAGCTGACCCCACCCACGTTTCCACGGCAACGCAGCATCCCACCCAGCATCCTGGCGGAAATCAAGGGAGCGCAGGAACCGGGGCGGCGCACGTGGCTCGCGCGAAGCCGTGCCGGGGGGCTGCCTGGTGTCCCGTCCGTCCGGCACCTCCTCGCCGAACCCGGCAGGACGGCGAACCCGTCGCCAGACCTCAGCTGCTCTCCGTGACTCCAGGCATGTATATTTACAGCGGGAGAACAAAGAGCCCATAATCTATACAAAGCAGACAACAATGAGCGTGAATAAAGAGGCTGCGGGAGAAGGGAAGGCAATTTATTCTAATTCTGCTAATTTCAGTTCCAGCACAATTAAAAAGGCCCTGATAATATTCAGAAACAATCGCCAGCTAACAAATCGTTTCTCTCGCTGTAAATGAAACATTGTTAGGCTAATTTCTTCTTTCACGCCTTCACGGCTCTTGGGCTTCTGATAAAGTTAACCCGAGTCTCGCCTGCTCCGCGGTTTGACACCTCCAGCCTGGCCGGGGAGGGATGGACAGAGCTGGGGAGGGATGGACGGGGCTGAGGAGGGTTTGAGGGGGCTGAGGAGGGATGGACGGGGCCAGGATCCCACGTGGTACCCACTCAGGCGCGCCCAGACCACCCACATGTTACCCCGAAACACCCGGCCAGGAGGGAGATGGGGATGCCCTGTATAAATGCAGTTGGATAAACCCCAGGGTTTGGGTACCACAGCATCACCGAGCACCCGTGGGGACAACGGGTGGCCGGTAGCATCCTGGCACCACGTCACCGCGGTCCTTGGATACATCACAGCATCCCACTCGACCAACCCCAGGGGATGCTCCGGACCCGGCGCTCTTGGTCTGAGTGGGTTAAAATAAACTACTGGAGAGCTTAAAAAAAAAAAAAATTTAAAAAAAGGGAAAAAAGGAGGGGGGAAAAAAAAAAAACCCAAGTGAAGGAGCAGGGAGCAGAGCGTCACTTCTCCAGGATTGCTGGAAGCCCTGCACAGTTATCACCGCACACAGCCTCCCTCGGCTTGCCTGATCTGTCTATTCTTCATTAAGCAAATACGCTGAAATGGAAATGAAAACATAATAGCTATTTGATTTTCGGCGAGATATTTTGCATATTGGTTCAGTGCTGATAGTGGAATTTCATCAACTCCCTTTTTTCATGCTTTAAAACTGAATTACTGAGGCTGGCTTTACAGGGAGGGGAAGAGCCAAAAAATGCTCCCGTCCAAGATACTCCGCTTCGACGATTAACTCTTCTCCCTCCCTTTTTTTTTTTTTTTTTTGATAACGAAGGAATTTTTTTCCTCCTTTTTTTTTTTAAAAAAAAAAAAAAAAATCACACATGACAGCGATTGCACAAACTCGCAGGCAGCGGAGGCGATGTGCCCGCGCGCGAGGGTCGGCATTCCCGGGACTTTCCCGGCGGTAGGAAAACCCACCGTTACCCAGGCAATGATTTCACTCGAATTAAGGTCCTCCCGCTGCAGGAACGATAAACCTTGTCTTGATCCTTTGCGCTTAAGCCGATAAATTAAATAAAAGGGGAAAAGAATATAGAAAATATAAAAATAAAAAAAAAGGAGGGGGGTGTCTCCAAGCTGCCAAGAGCGAGACCCTGGACGCTCTGAATGCCGGCACGCAGACAAGAGCAAAGCGATAAGAGGCCTCGATAACAGATAGAAAATAGCAACAGCCCCAGACTTTCCCACCGGCTCTGGAGCAGGGAGGAGGAGGAGGAGGAGGAAGAAGAGGAGGAGGAGCCCCCGTGAGGAACAGGTCCTCGACCGAAAACACGTGCAAGCTCGGGGCAACCTGCCTTCGCCATCCGGCTTCTGTCCATTCGCACCTGACTCTGAAAAACTCGTTTTGAAAAATCAAAAGGCTGGGAGGGAGCGGGGAACTCAAGGGAAGGCTCCGGGAGCTGAGGAGGGAGGGTGAGAACCAAGCTCCGCGCAGCCTCACGCCCCAAATGTCACCTTCGGGCACCCCAAAGTTCACGGGGCAGCGAGTCCCCAGGGTGCCCGGCTCGGGGGGGGTCACCCCTCAGCACTGGGGGGGGACCCAAGGGATGTCCCCAGCTCCACCAGGGTCGGTGGGACCACGTGGGCGGCACGACGGAGGCTCCCTTCTCCATCCCTCCAGCTCCTCCTCATCCCCGTGCCGGCCCTGAATCCATCTTCCAAGTAAAAATTCATAATCATCATCACCCCATGACCCCCAAAACTGCCAGGTGAGGCCCCCCACCACGTCTTGGGGTGCAGGAAGCATCACCACGATGCTCATTGTTGCCTTGCAATCAGGATGCGGCGAATCCAGCCCGGGCATTGGCCCTAAATCGCCTTATTTCACCCCAAATTTCACAGCCACAAGCAAAGGGCTGCAGGAGCGGGCACAGGGGCTGAGAAAGCCGCCCTTGGAGAGGGTTGAAATCGCTCTTGCACCGGCTGCAAAACCATCCCCGGCGATTCAGCGGGGTCTGGCACAGCCCGGGGATTCCCCAGGGTCTCGTACGAGGGTCGCGCCCCGCCAGCCCCACAGCAAACAACACCCAGACAGCAACCCGGGCTGCAAATCCCGAAAAAAAAATCCACTCCCTGGTATCTGATGGGACACCAGCCTGCTTCTTCTCACCCAACTTTTCCCCCCCTCGGCACGTATTTAATGTTTGCTTTTACTGACGACCTCAGCTGCCCCCCGAGCCCGTTCCCCCCGGGGGGAATCGGCGATGCCAAGCGCCGCGGTCGAGGGCAAACGAGGTTTCGGGGCCGGTCACGTTATCCAGCGGGTTATTTTTTCCCCTGCTGCTGAGATAGAGCATTAAATTGCAAACTTCTTCTAAAAGAGGGGTCTCGGCGGGCGAACCCCCTCCCGCCGGGACCCCCGTTTTAGAAGAAAACGGATCTTTTCGAGCACAAATCAACCCTCTCCCCTATCAGCTCGGCTGCAGCATCTCCCCCCTCGCCGTAGATATCGGCACATTAAATATCAGCCCCGTGCCTGGAGCCGATAGCGGTTGGGACCAGCCTATCTCTAATTTGGGGCCCTTCTTCATTGCCCCCCAGATAAAACTCGCCCCGGTCCTTCTTCCCGCGGTGCCCCGAGTTAAAAGGGCAAAGAAAAAAAAAAAAAATTTGGGGGAGCTGGTAGATGGAATTTAGGCTGTATTGATAGGAATTTACTATTATATTAAGTCTAAGTTAGCCAGGAAGGGTAGTGGAGGATGAAGGTGAGGGGCGGGATGCTGCGATGGCTGGTGGGATGCTGCCATTGCTGCGGGGCGGGGAAGTTTATAATAATTTATAATTAAATTTATGAAGTATTTAGGCTTAATTTGTCCTGGAGGAGAATAAAGGCTAGTGGGGGATGCTGCAATTGCTTATGAGTGGGTGCAGGTGCCATCAGTGTTCGCGGGGGGGCATTATAATTATTCATTATGAAATTTTTTAACTATTTTGGCCTAATTTGTCCAGCAGGAGAGCAAAGGATAGCGGGGTGACCCAAGGTGGTGGGAGATGCCGCGATTGCTGATGGGGGTGCGTGCGGGTGCCGCGAACGCTCACGGTGGGCATTTACAATAATTTATTATTAAATTTATAAAGTACCGAGGCTTAATTTACTTAGGAGGGGAATAAAGGCGGTGGGGGGGTGCTGTGATTTCTCACGGAGGAGGAAGGATGCTCCAAGTGCTCCTGGAGGGGGGATGCTGCAGTTACTGATGGGGGACACGCAGTTACTGTTGGGGTGGGCGGGAAAAAAAGATGCTCGTGTCTGCACCCCATATCATCCCACCCACTTGAGCTGGCATCCCCACCCCATCCATGGGGCGCAGCACCCCGAGCATCCCTCCCTGCTGCGGGGCAGCCCCCGTGGGGTTGCAACCTTGGACAGGGAGGAGGCGTGTGCGTGGGGGGGGGGGGGTAAAAAAAAAAATCCAGGGAAGAAGCAGAGCCTGAGAAAAAGCAGCCGTGCTGATAGGGGAGAGATTGGTTTCAGCCGGAGCTGCTCCCCCTGCCAAGTCCATATCCTATCTGCGCGGGGTGCAGTTACTTAACATTCATCACCGCCTGAACTCTGTAACTTTATCAGCGGCCGAGCCCGGCGCCATCGCCGAGCCCAGCCATTCCCGGCGCTCAGATAGGGCCGATAAACCGCTGATAGATTACAGGAGATTGTTTCACTTCAGGGGCCGCGATTACTAATACTAATAGCGAGAGAGCCCGCATCATATCAAACGGCGAGCTCGGAGAGGGGGGCAGTGGGGAGAACGGGCCGCGGGGGGGGGGGGGGCACGGGGAAAATAACGAGAAAGAAAATACGGGGACAATGACAATGAAGTGACTTTACGTTTCAGATGGGGTCGATAAGGCGCTGATAGATTTTTTTTAAGAGAGGAGAAGAGTCTAATAGAGCCGTCCCCGGCACATCAGATGGATGGCAGCAGATTGCACCGCGAGGAGGAGATGCGATGCTGAATGTGGTCCTGCCTTCCCAGCTGGCGGGTGGGGGGAGAAAGGGTGAGGGGGTGTCCAAAATGCAGGAGGGAAACTGAGGCAGCTGGCGGGGTCCCTCTGGAGCTGGTGGAGAAGGATCGGTCTCTACCAAGGTGGACTCAGAGCTATCCTTCATCCCAATCCCCACCTAAAAGCAGTTTAAACCCGCGTTAATCCAGGCAGGATTTGGGTCCAGGAGCAGCTGGATACCCAGATCATAAGGAAGGAAACTCCATTCATGAGGATTGGGCTCTAAAAATATATATATATATATATATATAAAGCACCTATCACCATATTGATAAACATTGTTTGGACCACTCCGTGCAAGGCTCACAGCCCCTGCTGCTCCTGCACCGCTGCTGGCCAAAAGGAGTTTTTCTGGGGGAATAAAACTCTCAATTCTGGTACTTCTTCTCTCCCATTCCAGTCAGGAATGGCTGGGAGCGATGCTTGCCCGGCCCCGCGCAGCCCATCGATACCAGGTGACGGCGAGGCCAGAGGTCAAGCTCTTTGCTAATCTAGCGACAAATTAGCCCAGCGATGCCGCGCTGGAGCCGTCCCCCTCCCCGTGGGAAGCGGTTTCGGGTCCTGGCACGCCCATCCCGCTGCCAAAAGCTGCCGGGAAGGGAATGGGGACAGATTTCAGCCTCAATCCTCAGACTTGCAGTCCGTGACAGCACCAAGCGAGGACAAGGATGGAGGAACAGGGACGAGAGCGATGGTGGACACAGCCCAGGTGGCCACCAGACTCATCACCAAGGATGCTTTGGCTGGGGGGGTCCCTGCTGCTCCCAGCCCCCCAGTACCAGTTCCCAGTGCCATCCTGGACCACTTTGGGGTCTCCAGCCAACGCTGAAGCAACAAGCAGGGGCTGGGCGGCGGCTCCAAGAGCAGAAAAGGATGCCAAGAAGGCACAGCATGGTTGGGTGGCACCAAGCTCAGCAGATGGAGTTCACCAGGGGCCGTCGGGACAGCGCTGTCCCCAAAAACCTCAAAACTATGCCCCTCCGACCCCACCTTTGCTGGACCATCATAAGAACCCACAGCAGGTCAGCCCCTCCATCCCCAGCACCTTCACCCAGCAACCCCAACCCTCCTCTTCCTCAAAGCCCAACCAGCGTGGCCGTTCACGCCCGGCTCCACGGACACCGAGTTTGCCTCCGTGCAAACGCGCGTGCCTATGCTGCCTCTGTTTTGTTTTTGTTTTTTTTCAAATTTTTTTTTTCCTGTTCTTGGCATTTTGGTGGAGCGAGATAAGAGTAAAAAACAACAGAGCTGCTCAGAGAGTGAAAAAGGGAGATAGATAACGCAGATACCGACTCCTACACAAAACAGTCCTGGCTTTATCGCTGCTTTTTATCACAGTTCCTCTAAAAAAAATAAAGAGAGCAGCCCAACTGGAATGGGGCAGCACATTAAAAAAATGAACTTTATACTGTTTGCTCTTTAGTTTTATATTTAGATGAAACAAACTTAGATTCTTGCCGTCGATACCTTTTTCCATCGCAAGGCACCTAAAAGTCTGGACGCTCCAGCGGGGACGAGTGAGGAAACTCCAGTCTAAGAATCTGGAGGGGTCAGGAGGGATGAGGGCTGGTCTCACAGCATCCCACTGCAGAACCAGGGAAGCTCAAGCTGGAGATGGGTGTAGACAGGCAGATGCTTCCCGAGCATCCCAAGGCTCCAGGACAGCCAGAATATTGGTCCTGGCATCCTGGTGCCACGCCACGGCCACGTGGCATCGCCGCAGCCGGTAAAGCCAAACATCCCCGTGACACGAGCGGGTCCCTGGTATCCGAGGACAGCATCTCCATCCCGACACGGGGACCCCGCGTGCGACAAACCCCATCTGCAAAAATTCTTTGCCCGCCAAAACCAATCTTCCCCAGGCAAAGGCACCGCGCCGGGCTCTGCCCTCCCGCTGCCCCAACCCCAGGGCACGGGCTGGGCAAGGGGGGGGGATGTTTCAGGGCAGCAAAACCTCAACTCACGGGGCACGGCCGGGAAGAGGGAAGGGAAGAAAAAAATAATAATAAAAATGGACTGGAGGTTTTTCCCCTCCCCTCGCACTCCCTTCCCTACCTTCTTTTTGAAAAACATAATTTATCTGTGTATTATCAAGAAATCCAGACACTTTAATCAGTGAGCTATGAAGTCAGTATTTCCATTCTTATCTAGCGGAGGAGTGGAAATGGAGAGCAGATAGGCAGCTCCGAGCCGGTCCGTGGTGGGGAATGTTAATGGGAGGAGCGGCAGAGCCATTGGCTACCGAGCTGCCGCTATCGCTGCCATTATCGGGGCGTTATCAAGGCAACCATCGCAGCGCAGTAATGGGGCCAGTTCAACTTTCCGCATTATCATAGGAGCTGGAAGTAGCATGAGAGGCCTCGGCTGGGAGACGGAGAAGAGAGCGAGCGGCCAAACTTCCCGGCGGAGCAGGGGTGTGTGAGAGGGGGAAAGCGAAAAGCAGCTCGCTGTCCCCTAAGTTGGTGATGCTCTCCTGCTTGGGCATCCTCCTGTGCACCTCAGGTACCAACCCCACCAAGCATCCCCAAAATTCCAGGTACTGACACTGCTGAGCATCCCCAAAATCCTGGGCACCGACCCTGCCGAGCATCCCCAAAAATCCCACGTACTGACGCTGCTGAGCATCCCCAAAGCCTTGAGCACCAACTCTGCCGAGCATCCCTAAAATCCTGGGTACCAACCCGGCCGCGCATCCCCAAAATCCCGGGTACCAACCCTGCCGAGCATCCCCAAAGCCCCGCTGCTGACCCTGCCGAGCATCCCCAAAACACGAGGCCACGACCCGCGGGCTCGCCAAGGACAAGAGAAAACAATGCACCTATATTTCATCAGACGAACAAATTAGAGGCACACATTTCCTCCACGCGCTATCGAATGGGAGATGTCAAGAAAATATGTTGATGTGAGAAAGGAGAGATAAAGAATTATTTTGGAGGAAAAAAAGCCGTGGAAGGCGCTTATCTGGAGTGACTCATAGGCACACACTCCTTAACCCCACTGCAGCCCAAGGTCAGCAGTTACATTCCTTTCGGCATTTCATCCCTTCCAAAAAAACATGTTGCTGCAGGAACAATGCGGAGCCTTTGCCGGGCAGCCATCGGAAGAGGGAACTGTATTACCCCTGAAACACTTGAACTTTCCTGATAAAACAAGCAGTGGGACAGCAGCCTGGCCAAGCTGGAGCGTCCAAAAGCCCTGAGTCAGGCAACAAAAACAGTCATGGGACGTGTCGCAGAAAAAAAAAAAAAAAAAGAAAATGATAAAAGAGATACCGGCCTCCTGCTCCCATTCCGGCTCTTCTCCAACGTGGCAGGAGCCGATTTCTTCTTCCCCCTGAAAGAAGAATCCACACAGCCATAGGACTCACAGAGCCGGGGCGCGACGCGGGGCTGGCAGGGAGGCGTTTCCCGCTTTTTCTTCTTAAATAAAGAAATCTTAAAAGAACAAGGCTTCGCCGCTCCTGCCATTGCCCTCAGTTGCTCTGACTGGTGCTCGGGGCCGCTCACATCCCTTCACCGGGCAGCCTTGGGTCCCAGTGCCGCTGTGGAAGCTCTGGGCTGTTCTTTCCTCCGCAGAATCACCCCAGACAGGGTTTTCCAAGGCCAACCGTGTTTGTTTGGGTTTTTTTTTTCCAGTAGGATGAACAGCACGCACAGAAAACATCTCTTCCCTTTGCCCACAATGGGTGTATTTGACCCCAAACTCGCTAAACGCCAAGCAGGGCACTGTGGTTCCGTCCCCAGGCTGTGCCAGCCCTGCTGCTCCCAGTTTGGGCACACAGAATCACAGAATGTCAGGGATTGGAAGGGACCTCGAAAGGTCATCGAGTCCAATCCCCCTGCCAGAGCAGGAACGCCTCGATAATGCTACAAATGAACAGCGTTGTCCCTTCCTTTCCCGGAGACACGAGCGGCATCGATTCCACGGCCGGCACAGCGCTGGGGATGCTCTGGACGGTGAGCGTGGACACGGTGACGCCAGAGGACTTGGCTCCCCGGTGACTTCACACCACGATGTCTTTGGGATGCTGCAGTAGCCGGGTGGCTCCGATGCGTCCCCGAGGAGGGACGGGGCTGTCCCTCTCCAGGAACCGTGCGGATCACCTGCGCCACGCGCTACCTCCTTGCGCAATCCACTGCAACGTTGCCCGTGGGGAAAGGATCGCTTTCTTCCCAAGCCCGGATTGCCGAGCTGGCCGGCTCGCAACTTGGCGAAAGGGGAACCCGCAGCTCGCGAGGTGGCCTCGTGATTCACGACGGAAAAATAAGACCTTGCCCAACCGCCCTGAGTTCAGATCCAGAGGTGCAAATGCCAGCCGAAGGTGCTTTTCCCCCGCTCCGGCGCGGGACGTCGGGGACAGTCCCCGTGGCGTGGGCATCGCCACGGCTCGGAGGTTCCCGGGGACGGGGGGGGCAGCGCGGGGGTGTCCCCCGGGGGGCACGGGAGGCGGAAGAGCGGCGGCAGACGCAAACCAACCCAACCCCAGCGCCCACGGGCCCTGGAAGCAACCGCTTGCCAAAACCGCCGCAGCCTCCCTCGCCGGCACGGCTGCCAGAGCCGCCTTCTCGCCCCGCGGGTGCCGGCGGCGACGTGCGCCGGGGCTCTCGGCAGAACAGGTTTTGCCGCGCTGCCGGGTGCCCCACGCACGGCTGCGGCCAGCTCGGCTCCGCCACTCGCCCTCCCGACATCCCGCACCTGTCCTCCCCACGTGACGTGGCCAAGAAGGGCCGTTTTGGGGACACAACCCTGGGAGAGTCCCAAAACGGGCTTGACAGGGGGCTACGACACCTGCGTGGGACAGTCGCAACATGTCCCACAGCTGGCAGAGCGTGGGGCTGGTGGCACAGGACAGCCCAGTAAATGGATATATTGCTCCAGCAAAGCATCAGCTGCCAAGCCCTCTCGCTCATGCAGGGCCCGCAGGGATGCTCACACCTGGACCATTGGCCACGGAAGAGGAGAGAAACTTCTCCCGGCATCACCTGTGGCTGGTCCAAACCAAGGAGAAGCGCGGCTTCCCCACGGCACCGCCAAGTGGGACACGGCTGGCGACAGCCAGGAGAGCTCACCAAGCGTCCCACCGGCACCACAGCGTTGCAAGCCCAGCCTTGGTCACCTCACGAGGGGACCAAGATGGAAAAGAAGCCCCAGGTGCCACCGACAGCGCATCCCAAGAGGTCGGGAGCAACTGGGATGGGCAGAGCTGCTGTGGGGGCCGATGTGCTGCGGGGTTTTGCTGCCAGCACCCAGCAGCCGTCACCTCGGGACGTCACCAAGTCAGGGCTGGCAAAAGCCTTGGTGGGGGATGAGGGGGGTTTGCACAAGAGGGGAGGGGTTGGCAGGCAAGGAGGCAGCGCCCGTGGGTGCAGCAGACACGTGTCACACAGGGATGTCACCTTGGGGATGTGAGAACAGGGGCTGAAAAGTTGAAGAAGCCCCCACAGAGGAGCAGAGGATGCAGGTTTGGGGAGCAGAACACCCGCCTCACCCCTGGGGAGCAGGCAGCAAACCCTCCCCACCCCGCAGAGCCGCCCGGGCTAACGCGCCTCCCCAGACACCCCGCAAGCCGTGGATGGGGAAACTGAGGCACGGAGGCTGGCTGCGATGGAAAAGCTCAGCAGCACGAGAGCGGCGGGAGGCAGCGGAAACACAAAGCAAGTGGAGGCAGTTAGTCACCTGCACGGACCGAAAGGAACGGAGCGACTCAGCGAGCAAAGGGAGAGGGAAAGGAGCGGGCAGGAGGCGTGCCGGGAGCATCCCACGCCACCGGCTCGCCACGCCACCGCTAAAAATAGATGCCGGGCTGGCCACTGTCATCTTCAGAAGAAATTGCAATTTTTTCCAAGCTCCCGGGAAGGATGGCTCCCACGGTTCGGCCGGCGCCGTGATCCCCCCTCCCCAGCACGGTGACCCCCTGTCTGGCATCACTGCAGAGCCCAGGTAGGGCCAGGGAGCAGCCAAACTTGTGACAAAGTGAAAAAAAAAAACCAAAACAAACCAAACCACCCCAACTCAAACCACACCATCAAGAAGCAGCTGGGCTTAACAGCGCAGATCACACTTACTATCTAGCACCATCTAATCGCAATTAAAGAAAATCCACACACAAAAATACGACTGTGCTCTTGCCTTCCCCCCCACCCCTCCACCAGCCCATGCGTTCGCTCAGCCGGAGCAGAATGGGAGATAACGATCGAAAAAGAAAGTCAAAGCTCTCATCAAACTAATGCAACATCTGCAGCTGATAACAGGCGCCGGGGAGAGCTCGGCTTCTCAACCCAGCTCGTTTCGCAGAGCACATGGGGTGGGGAGGGGGGTGGGGGGGGAAATAAAAAAAAAAAAAAAAGAAGAAAACACCAACCCACCTTGAGAAATAAAAACATCCGTGCAGCTGCCCCCCATCAGATAATTAAAGCGCCTGCGTTAATCACATTTGCAATGGAACAAACTGTTGGAGCCCTTTTGCCCCTCTCGGCTGTGTTTGTTGTTGTAGCGAATCCTGCTCCGGTCTGGTGGGGAGAGATAAGTGGTCCTTATCTCGCCTGGCAATCTCCATCAGGATGGAGATCGCTTATCGAGAGCTCAGATCTCCCATAGCTGAAAGCAGAATAGAAAGGGAAAAAAAAAAAAAAAAAACCAAGAAAAACCACAAGCAGGCCCCTGCGACTACTAGAAAACCCTTGGCTTCCAGTTAATTTCGGAAGGAAAAAATAAAATAGTGAAAATAATACGTATATATATTAGAATGACACCAGAGGGAGAGGCACGTAGGGAAGATGAGATCAATCTCTCGCTTATCGGGCTCCCCCATCGGAAGACCCGGCGCTGGGAGTGCACGCACAGGCAGCTGCCACAGCCTCGCTCAGCAGCCGGGCGCCCGCGCTCCCATGTTTGAAGTTAATAAATATAACAGGCTATCTGGGTTGGAGATCAGCTCCTGCTCCTCTATCAGCCCTTCACATCTATCTACCAGCAGAACAAAAGGCAGAAAAAAAAAAAATAAAATAAAAGAGGAGAGGCAAAAAAAAAAAAAGAAAAACCAACCCTATAAAGCAGCAGCTGCAGGGAGGTTGCTGGTTTTACAGCCACGGATGGAGCGGGGTGGGGGTGTGAAAAGCAACTGTCCCCCCACACACCCCGGGGTAGATACCCCACAAAATGAAAGAAATAAATGCTCTGGGTGTCTTCGCCGCTATCGGAAACCACCATCCAGATGCAATCGGCTTCCAAAGCCTCAGCACCGCGTGTCACCGGGCAGAGCGGGCGCTCCCGGGGGCGCTCGGAGGGTCCCCATGGCGCCAGTACCCCCGTGCCCCTCCGTCGTGGGGCTCCGGCCCACAAAGTGAAGAAGAAAGAAGGTTAAAGCGAGACGGTTAAATATAGTCCGGTGTCTGATCTTTGTCTTATCGCTCTTGGCGATCGCCCGCTCTCCCGGCGATCTCCCCTGCGAGCCTATCTGCGCGTCGCATCGAGCTTTGAGGAAGACAAAAAAAAATAAAATAAAATAAAAAAAAAACCCCAAAAAACTCAACACAACAAAACCCTAGGAGAGACGAAGCCGGAGAGACACCATAGCGTCACCCAGGAAAATAATAATAATTAAAAAAAAAAAAGGAAAAAAAAAAAAAGATAATAAACCCCCATCGGATAACAATCTGGAGGAGGTTTTTAATGCTCCAGCCGAGATGATAAAAAGGATAGACTTTGTGGAAACAGGTCCGGTCTGTACAGGAGAGGAGTCTGGTTACCGGAGCCCTGATTCATGCATACCTTCCCTCGGCGCGCAGAGGAGCCGGCGGAGGCAGCGGCAAGACGCTCTCGCCGCGCTCGCCGCCTCTAATGACTGTTTTCATGTTGACACATACAGGAAGGGTTCCAAGCTTTCAGCTTTTTAATCAGTTTTGGCCATCGCCGGCGGCCTGAGATCAGCCTCCACGCTTTTATCATTTCTTCACATCTCGCGCACCAAAAAAAAAAAAAAAAAAAAAAAAAAAAAAATAATAAAAGCGGTGGAGGAAGGAGATACGAGCCGCCTTCGCCCGGCCAAGCTGCCGTGGCCTCGTTCAGCCTCGTTTTATTCACCACCACCACCACCTCCTCGCCAAGGTCCAGGCTGGTGGGTGCCACCGGCGCTCCCCTCCTCGCCACGCGCGCGACGGCGTTATTTCGGCGGCCGCGGCGCTACCGCCGGCTTCGGTCTTAACGCTCCCGGTTTGACGAGGTGGAGTTACCGGGCGGCCGGGCGTTTTGCCGAAATAAAGCCGCGGAAGTTGGATAAAAGCTAAAGGAGAAAACTACCACCCAAAATAAATAAATAAATAAATAAAATAGGAGGCAGCTGGGACTATTTTTAACTCTACCCGGGTAAAAGTCTAGCTGAGCTTTATCACCAGAGCAATCACCCCAGGCAGGGAAACAGGTAGGTGCAACTCAGCCTTGCAATTATTTCAAGAGAGAGATAAAGCTAGATTATCACATGGTGGCCAGCCTTCCCTATCCTCCCATCTCGCTCTTATCGCCAGCTTCCATCGACTCGAGGGGGAAAGAAAAAAACACACACACACACACAGAGCAGAAAGGAAGGGAGAAAAGCCAAGCTAAGCTCGTCACCGAAGAACTTCCAGCACTTTGCAGAATTTCTCGGCGCAGCCGGTACATCCCCGCCGGAGCGAAACCGGATGGCGGCCGATGGGTTGGATTGCGGGGAGCGTGACCTCTCCGGAGACCCGGAGGGTGACCGAAGTCCCGGGGGACCCCACGGTGATCCCTCTTGCTGCCAGCCCGGGGTGTTATCACCCCGTCCCCACGCGGGCTGGGGCGTGAAGCGGGAGCAAGGAGGGGGGGTTCAGCGGGCAGGGCGAAAGGTTGAGGCCAGCGGGGACGATGGCACCCATGGCGAACAAGGGTCCCCAGGCAGAAAGGGGAGCCCCCGGCAGGCCGAGGGGACCATGCCCGGGGCGAGGAGGTGCTGGTAAGGCTGGGGCGCCCCGAGGGGGGGGGGGGGGGGATTTGGGGGGTGCCGGCGGGAGGGGTGGGGGGTTCGGGGAGCCCCCGGTTCCCGGCGCTGGAGGGGAGGCAGGCGGGGGCAGATAAGATCACAATTTCAGGCCGTCCCGACAGAGCGATGTTATCAGGACGGGACTCGCAGAACGGAATATTTTACAGCCTTAGCGGGCCCCCCCCCCCGTCGGGAGCCGGTACCGGAGCCACCGCGCTGGCGGGAGGGTGGGGGGAGGTAGAGGAGGGGAGGCGGCGGCGACGGACACTAAAGCGGGCGACCGGTAGCGGGAACGGGCACCCCCCGCGGCCGTCCCGGGTGCGGATACCGGGGAGGTGACGGGGAACGGGGGGGGAAGCGCTGCAACAAAATAAAGAGGGAGGGAGGAAGGACAGAAAGGGGGGAGCTGGCGACGGCGCGGGGGGGGGGGGGTGTTGCCGGTCGCGGAGACTCACGTTTGATCTGCCGTGGGTTGCTCTGTTTCCTCCTGGACATCGCTCGACGAGGGGCGAGCCCGACGCCCCGGCTGGCGGCTGGGCGGGCGGCAGGTGGGTGGCGGCGGGCGGGCCCCCCCGGTTGCTCGCATGCCCGCCCGCCCACCGGCGCTGCCGGGCCGGGGCCGGGGCCGGGGCCGGGGCCGGGGCCGGGGCCGGGCCGTGCTCGGCGGAGCGGAGCCGCCGCCGCCGCCGCCGCGGGATTTTCTCAATGGGGCGCCGCGGCGGCTCAAACCCGCGGAACGTTCCACGAGGGGGCGGGGCCTGCCCCCGCCGAGCGCCGCCGCGGCCGCCCATAGGCCGCCGCCCCTCCCGCCGGCCACGCCCACCGGATGGCGTAGCGGCGCGAGGCGGGGCGCGGGAATTCAGCGCGGGGGGGGGGGGCGGGGAAGGAAGGGGGAGGTGGCTCCGCGGTCGCCCAAGGGTGTCGCGTGTCCCCCGCACCGCGTTGGGGATCCCCACGCCCCCGCCTCACGCCCTCCCAGCTCCCTGCCTTGGGGCCCTGAGCCCCGCCCCTTTTGGGTATTAACGTCGCCCCCCCCCGTGGGGTCCCCGAGCCCAGCTGCGTGTCCCCAACTGCCCCTTTGGAGTCCCCAAGCTCAAATGTGTGTCCCCAACTCCCCCTTTTCGGGTCCCCAAGTCCCTCCTTTAGGGTCTAACCTCCCGAGCCCCTTCTTTAGGGTATAACTCCCCTTTTGTGTTCCCCAAGCCCCTTCTTTAAGGTCTAACTCCCTGTTTGGGGTCCCCAAGCCCCTCCCTTGTGGTCTAACCCCCTGCTTTGAGGTTCTCAAGTCCCCTCCTTTGGGGTCTAACTCCCCCTTTGAGGTTCTCCAGTCCCCTCCTTTGGGGTCTAACTACCCCTTTGAAGTCCCCAAGCCCCTCCTTTGGGGTCTAACTCCCTGTTTTGGGGTCCCTGACCCACTCTTTTGGCACTCCAGTCTGCTCTTAGGGTCTACAAGCCCCTCCCTTAGAACCCCAACTCTTCTTCAGGGTTCCTAAGACCCCCCACTTTGGGACCCAACCCCTCCTTTGGTGTCCCCAAGCCCTCCCTTTGTGGTCCCAATCACTCTTCGGCCCCTCTCTGGAAGGTCCTAAACTCCCACGGGGTCACCATTCCCCTTCTGGGACCTCAGTTGCCCCCCGCTTTGGGGTCCCAGCCCTCCCTTTGGAGGTCCTCAAAGCCTCCTGTGGGACCCTCAAACTGTGGCACCCCCCTCAAACCTTTCCGTGGCGTCACCAGGGCCTCTCTTTGGGATTCCCAAATCCCCCCACGGTCTGAAAAAGTCCCACTTGTGACTTCGAGGGTCACTGTGACCCTGAGTCAGGGGTGGGGGGGACACCCCAGGGTGCACTAGGGGTTCTGGGGACCCCTTTGGCACCATCCCAGCCCCACGTGCCGGTCCCTGCTGTGAGCGAGCAGCCAGGCGGCAACTTTGGTGCTAATTGTGGGATAAACAGGCGCCGCTCATGTTTTCCCAGGATGGGAATATTTTTTTTTTCTGTGAAAAATGACCATTTCTGCCAGACCCGTCCCTCAGCTGCGGATGATGTCGGCTCAGGGTGGGGTTTGCCGGTGCCCCCCAATTAGTGACGCATTTTTTTGGGCCAGCAGGGGTAGCGGGGGGCTGGTGTGCTGTGAGGACAGGGCACAGGATGGCACGGTGGCTTGGCTGTGTTCCCGTGTCCCCTCTCCATCTATCCCTGGATAATGGGGTGTGCTTTCCCCCTCCCCTTTTTCTTTCTCTTTTTTTTTTTTTTTTTTTTAAGGGTTTTTAATTAACTTCCTGTTCCAATGGTGGGATAATGAGTTTTAAGTGGCACATGATTCCAGTAAAGAGGTCAAGCCAGCAATGAGGATGTCAAAAGAAATTAAGTTAGGAATTAAGAAGAGTTCCAGGGGAGAAAATAATAAAAAAAAAACACCCTAACATCAAGGGATGGAGATGCTCCAGAGGACAAGGCTTTGCTTCCCCCCGCCTCTTGGTCAGCCACCCCTCCTCAAAATGATCCTGATGGAGGTTTTTCACCTCGTTTGGCCCCGAATCCGCAGCCTTCCTGGAGACGGTCAGACCCCAGGGCAGGCAGCTCGGCTTCCAGAGCCTTTCCCTTCCCCGCCGCCGCTCACGTGCGTGATGAAATCAAGCAACGGTTTTGCAGGGTCCGGCCTCTGCGTTGCATCAACCCTGATGGGTGCTGGGTAGCTGAGGCTCTGCTCTGCTTTCGGGGGGTCTCCGTCCTTCCCCACACCCCGGCACGGCTGCGGGTGTTTTGGAGTTGCCCGCAGACCCAGCCCGCTCCTCCAGCGCATCCGTGGCATCGCCCACAGCCCCCGTGGTATTGACAATTAGGCAGATCGTTTAATTAAATGCAACGCCCTTAATTGCACCAACCTGGGGGGGGGGGCAGACGCATGCGGGGTGCCCAAATTTCCTCTCCCCAGACCGGAGCAGGGAGATGTTGGCTATTCCCAGCTCTCTGTGCTAGGAGAAGCAGCGCCAGCATCCCTTGCGGGGGGGCCAAGGGGACAGACCCTGGTCGCTGTCACACCCCCAGGCTGGGGGGGCTGCACCTCATCCTTGTTGTAGAAGCCAAAAAGCCTGGACCAAGCTGTTGGGTGCCAAACACGGCTACTGGAAGGAAACAGGTTGCAGTCCTTCCCCTTGCACATTCCTTGCCCGTGTCCTTTTAATCAGCTTTTTGGCACTTTCCCAAAGCTTTTTAGATTCCCCCCCACCCCAAGCCGGAGAATTTGCAACCGCATCAAACAACGCTGGGCCAAGTTCCTGCATCCCTGGCTTGGGGACATCCCCAAGTGCTGCGTCTCCTTGTCCCGTCACCCTGCAAATCCCACCCCGCCGTGTGGGGGGGACCCATGGGTGCCCTTGCATGGGGACAACCGGCGTGGAACCGGTGACAACGGCGTGGCTGGATGTGGTTTGTTTTTTTTTTTCTACCCCCTCCTCCTTCCCGATCCCGTTGTGTTTGCAGAGAGATTGTTATAGGGTAACAGAATAAATAGCGTGTTTTCCCGAGGAGTGAATTACACGCCTGCAGAGCAGAGATAATGTGTGAGCAGCCGTTTCCCCCATTGTGAGCGAGGTGACATCTTTTTATGGAGCTGTGTACATTTGTATTAGTGCCAATTAATCTGGGGTGATATTATTAGAGACGCAGGGAGAGGAGGTGTTGGCGCAGGAATGTAAATGGGAAAAGCTGAAGCCTCGGCCATATTTCACGGGCAAGGGGAGGGTGGTGGCGACGCTGGGTGCTGCGTTGAGCACCCCGAAGGAGGTCTGGGTGCTGGTGGGACTAGGGGCTGGCCAAGCTGGTGGCACCATCCCCTGGCAGGGCTCCTCCGGGTCTGCAGAAACAGCTCTACCCAGCTGCAAGAAGTCATGTTTCAGGGTGTTTTTGGGTTTTTTTTGTCCCAAGAGGGAGGGATGGTATGTCTGTGCCACTACCTGTAGGCAGGCCAGGGGTGCTGGGTGCGCTGCGGAGGGGCCCTGCCACCTACTGGCAGGACAACCCGGCTCCGGGTGTCACTTGTCACTCCCCTGTGGTTCAGTTTGGGCATGGCTTGGGCACGTCCTTCTGCTGCTCGGGCACTGCTTGGGCATGTCCCTTGCAGAAAATGCTGAGAGATCCAGGGCTCCTGGGAGGAGAGGTGGCAGCATAGAAGGTTTCTGGGTTAAAACAAACAATGCAAAATGATGCCGGTGATACTGGACCCTGGGGGTAAATGTGTGGACGAGCTGCCCCCATGCCCCAAATTCAGGGCTGGGATTTCTCAGTGTGTATCTTTTGCCCCCTTCTTGATTTCTCACTACAGGGAGGATGCTCGGACTCACAAAAGGAACGAGCCTCCCATCCGAGGGGGTCAGGCAGCAAAAACGAGCAGCAGCTCAAGCGACATCGCTGCTGGCAGGACGGCAGCCCCCAGGTGGGGACATCACCCCGGGTCCCTCAAAGACATCCAAAGACATCCTCGGGCCCCCCAAAGCTGCTGTCCCTGCACCCCGCAGCTGCTCCTGCTCGGGGATTCCCCCACCTGAAGGAAATTCAGCATCAGGGATAGAGGAGCCCGCGGGCGCACGCGGTTCTAGTCATGCATGTATGGCTGGGGGGGGACGTAGGAACTGGGGTTTAAATTCCTGCTGTGCAAGGAACGGCCAGATTTGACTCAAGAGCAAGAAAAAAAATTAAAATAAATCTTTAGCCTCTGCTAGCAGCGTGACAACCATGGTGGATCCCGTTATCCTTCGGGTTTTATGGAGAGGCTTAAAGCACCTCCAGCTCCGGAACTTGGGCGCATGGCTGAGAAGAAAGGCTGGCTGGATTTGGTGGGGGGGGGGGTTGGGAATGTAGAGCAAACAGCAGTTTGCGACAAATTTCGGGTGGTGGCAAAGAAGCTGAGAAACCCCTCAGGGGCTCTGTGCCAGGCCAGGCACCCTCCGCTTAGCCCCAGCCATTCTGCACTCCCCTCGCCAGGGCTGGCTCAGTGGGGCGCAGCCCTGGGACCCCAGGATGTGCCGGGTCCTGTGGGAGCCCCCTTTGTGCCTCGCTGGCACCCGCTGAGCAGAGAGTTAATCCTCGCCCAGGAGAAGCTGCCCGGCTTCTCCTTCCTCGCTGGAATTACGCTGACAGGGACCTGCAATCTTTCGAGTGACGAGAGCTGCCGGCGGACACGGGACGTGGCAGAGCCGGGGGCTTTAGGGAGCGGATGCACGGGGAGGGGGTCGCCCACTCAGCTGCGGGAGGGATGAGAACAGGGGGGAGATGATGGGGAAAAAACCCAACCAACCACCACTCCCTTTTAGAAGAGAAAACGAAGAATTAAATATTCTGGACTACGGGGACGATGCTAGCGTGCCCCCAGGGGCAGCGTCTGGGAGGGAGCGGTACCCAAGGTGAGCGGCATCGCTTGTGGGTGCTCTTTTTGGATGGTGTCCCTGCACCCAGCTCAGGGCTCCCGGGGATGGGTCGCAGCCCCTGCTCCCAGGAGGATTCATCTCCAGGTGCCCAGGGTATGAATCGAGAGGTGCAGGAGAGCTACACTAACAACCCGGCATGAAACACTCGTAGATTTGCTGCCCTGGTGAAATATAGCAGAGGGAAACCGTAAAATTCCCATTTCCAGCTCAATAATATTTCCTGCCAAAACCGAAGTGAAATGTGCTGCCTTAAATTTTCTGCAAAATTCTTCTGAGGTAATTTTTTTTTTTCCCCCCTAAATTAAGCCATACTAATTATTTTCAGCCACTTTATCTCCACTCTGCAACACACCAGGAGGGTGCAGGCGGCAAGCATTTTAAGCCTCCATAAACAAAAGAGTAGTTTGGAAAATAATTCTATCAATTAATCAAATTAATCCTGCAGTTTTAGTTACAAGCCCCAAGTGGCAAGGATTCTAGCCCGCGGTTAGGAGCTATCTCTCATTGACAGCGCTTAAATGTTATGATTGCAACAGTAATTAAAGAACATAATATGCCTGGCTTTGTGTCAGCCTCCTACCTTCAGACCTCAGCGCTGTGCCGGCAGAGGTCAGCTCGAGGACAAATTGGTGATGACCAAACTGGGCCGTCACCATCTCCATCTCCATCTCCATCTCCATCTCCATCTCCATCTCCATCTCCATCTCCATCATCTCCATCATCATCGCCATCGCCGTCACAAACTGGTGATGACCAACCTGGACCATCACCACCATCACCGCCACCACCATTGCCATCACAAATGGGTGATGGCCAAACTGGGCTGTCACCATTGCCATCACCATCGTCATCACTGTCACAAATCGGTGATGACCAACCTGGACCATCACCACCATCACCGCCACCACCATCGCCATCACGAATGGGTGATGGCCAAACTGGGCTGTCACCATTGCCATCACCGTCGTCATCACTGTCACAAATCGGTGATGACCAAACTGGGCCAATCACCATCACCACTGCCATCACCATAGTAAATTGGTGATGACCAAACTGGGCTGTCGCCATCGCCATCACAAACTGATGATGCTCAAACTGGGCCACGCCTATCATCAATTGATGATGGTCTGACTAGGCCATCACTGTCATCAGCTGGTGATGACCAAACTGGGCCATCACCATCACCAACTGACATTGACCAAACTGAGCCATCATCATCACCAGCTGGTGATGAGCAAACTGGTTCAACACCATCACCAACTGATGATGACCAGACTGGGTCATCACCATCACCAGTTGGTGGCGATCAAACTGGGCCATCACCATCACCACGGTGTTTTTTTACCCCCGGCTGGCACAAGACATTCATGCTGTGAGGAGGGCCTGGGGAAGATGCAGAGGGGACAAGGAGATGCACAAGCAACTTCACCATTGAGAAGCTCCACTGCCTTTGTAAATGACTACACGGTGATGGAAGCAGCGCCAAGGTCCTCCCGCAGCCACTTTGCAGAGGAGATCACGAAGATGGGCAGAGCATCCAACCATCCATTCAAAGCGTCATCGTTTGCTCTGAGACATGCGTGGGACGAGGGGACACGAGCAGGGACACGAGCGGGAAGGAACATCCCACAAACATCACAGAGACAGGGAATTTCTGTGAAAATATTGGAATATATTTGAAAAGATTAATCATGTATGATTTTACAGTACCACCCCATATTTTCATCTCATACTTTATTTAACAATATTAAAGAGGCACTTTAAAAGCACACATAGAACATCATAAAACGGCTTTTCCTGCTCTCTCTCTGCTTCTCTGACAAAATATCAAAATAAAAACTTTTGACAGACATTGCACCCAAGGTAAATTACCTACAATATTTTTATACAATACAAAGAATTGTAAAGATACATATTAACAGAATAAAGCCTCTTTTTTTTTTTTTCCTTTTAAATCTAAAACAAAACAAAAAATAATAATTGCAGGACAGACGCAAAGTACTCTGACTGTTCATATCACATCAGTGCATTACTTCACCTCCTTGACTTGGGAGTATTTCAATAGCGTTTTTTAATTATCTTCCATGTCCACGTTTGCACCTGAGATTTCTTTCCGGATTCAAAAGTTCGGTTGTATAACGTGCTCGTTTAACGTGACGTAACCTTTTTGACACTGCGGAGTACCAGCATATAGGATTTTAATTATTTTTTTTTTTCCTAAAGTTGGATATTTTTTTTTTGAACTTTTTTTTTTTTTTTTTCCTGCTTCGTTTTCTTTTACGGCTACTATGGTTCCCTTTTATTTTTTTTTTTCGATCAAGGAAGTCTGTGTTCACATTACAAAAGAAGAATAGCACCAGTAACTGCATAGTAAAAAGCGGATACCTATATAGCCACTAACTCGATACAGTAAGATATTTTAGAAGTGATACCGTTGAGGGCACTCGGACAGTACCGGTTCGGCGCGGTAAATTGGCACAGTTTTGTCGTTGCGCAAAAAAAAAATAAAAATCAACCCAACCCCCAAAAACCCCGCAAACAAAAAAAGAAAACACCCACGCACGCACGCACACACACACGCACACACACGCATCCCGACACCACCGACGACAAGGACAAAAAAAAACCAAACAACAACAACCCTAAAAAATCAGAGTTTGTCACAAGTGTCAAGGTGCAGTTTGCTCGCGGTGGCGGCTCTCCTCCGGTTCCATCGTCTACAGTGGTCAAAGAGTGGCAGCATCCTCCGAAGGGCTCCGGAAGCCCCCGAGCTGGGTCGTTATTCTCTTGACGATGTAGAAACAAATTCAATAGGGATGGCTGTCAAAATATAGGACACTCGATTCTTAATTTAATTTTTTTTTTTTTTCCCCCCCCCTAATTGTATCACCTCTTAGGCCAGCTCCCAATTAAATGAATTGTACGGGATTATTTGTGCAAATTCCTCAAAAAAAAAAAAAAAAAATTTGCTTTCTACAGTGTACTGCACCTTATGAATAAGACGTCTACGGAATGAAGTTCATCTCTTCAAGTACTTTGTACAAAGATAACACAGACACAGACTCAAAAGGGTCTGAGATTTGCAAGTATCCTTATAACCTCAGCACTTCTGCAATAAAGCAATTGCTCTCGACGATTCAGTCTGCCCAAAGCGATTACAATTTCAGTTCGTGAAAATCATCAGCAACATCAAAGTTCTAGCATTTGCATGATAAATCAGGTGAATTAAAGTAGATTAGTAGACACAAAGCAAACTATTTCACAGAGGCTGCAGTGCAAGTTCATTTAAGCTAGACAGAGAAATCATGCTACACAAATGAATTTAATGCTTTGATAATTTTTTTCCCTTGCAAACCCCATGAAAGCAGCTGAGGATCACCATAAGTCACTTCCATAAATTACTCTGAAGTATCTCTCCTTAAAGGAATTTTAAAGCTAGTTAATTTTTGCCCAAAGAGTTGGCTGAGCAGGTTGTTCTGGGACTCGGCGGTGCGGTAGCTGCCCGAGCCGGCCGCCTTTGCCCCCCGGGCCACTCGTGAGCCGTGCAAGGAGCCGCGTTGGGACGGCGCTGGCCCCTTGGCCAACACTTGGTGGAGGCTCTTCCCCAGGATGGCCTTCCGGCGTTTCACGTCCCCGTTGGCGTGACGAAGCTCCCCCTTCTTCTGGTTGTAAGCGTCCAGGACCGTCTTCTTCAACTGGCCGCCCGTTTTGGGCTTGGAGGGGACCAGTTTGTTGCAGTGCGTCTCCCTCCTTCCCGGGGAGAGGGCAGAAGATTCAGCGTTGCTCCAGCCAGTGCGTTTGAGCTCGCCGGTGCTCTCGCTTCCCCCTGGGCAAGGCGTCCGGGCTTTTTTCTTCTTCCCATCACCTTCCATGTTTTCCCGGGAGCCGGAGCTGCTCCGGTGGCTCAAGGACTTGTGCTCTTTCCTTCTCTTGGGATGAAGCTTGGTGGTGGCTTTGCTCGGCTCCACGTGACCGTGTCGAATGGTGTTGCTGGCCACCTCGCCTCTGGGCTGGTGGCTGGTGGATTTGCTTGGGTTGCCACCTTGGTCCTTGGTGTTAGCGCTACTGTCCTTAGCCTCAGGCATGGCTTTCTCCCTCCCCAAGATGACTTGCTGACCCTCCTCGGCACTGTCACCAGGGCTGCCCACGCCTGGAACAGTCTCACTGACGGGCTGGCTACCCACGGTCTTCCTCTGCGGGACCGCATCTTTGGCAGCCCTGTTCAGCGTGGGCGATGCTGTCTTGTCCTTCAGGGGCAGAGAATGATGGGGACCTTCTGGAGATGTGACCTTAGAGGCACCTTCCCAAGAAGAGGCATCGTTGGCACTGGGGTTGTCCCACCTGTGGGTCTCCTTGGCTGGTGGAGCCTCTGCCTGTGGGGAAGGAAGCTCTGAGACCTTCTTGGCAGCCTGGAGAAATGGGATCCCATCCACGGTGTCGGTGGCTGCACCGGGATTTTTGAGGACACACGCTATATATTCGTCTTTGTCGCCTACGCTCGTTGTTTTATGGGCATCGGTGTAGCCACTTTTCTCGGTCAGATGTGGAGGAGAGAGCTTTTGGTCTGTGGCCTCGTTACAAGCCAACCCGGCAAGGTCAATGGTAAACTCAGGCGAGTCCAAGAAAGGAAGAGGCTTCCCATCAAACGCTCCTTTCTCCAGCTCCTCGATAGACAGGGCGGCGATACGGCCGAGATCCGGGCTGCTCGCTGCAGCCTGTGGGGAAGACGCAGAGAGACAGGGTGGGGGAGGCAGGGTGTCGAACTGGGATTTCTCCATCTCTGCCAGGAGGTCGGAGAAGTCACCCACTAGGTCTTCCGCTTTCATGGAGGCTTGGGGTGCTTCCAGGTCACCAGGTGCTCTAGGGAAGGAGTCAGTGGGAGTCTGCAGGCTGGGGCTTGCAGGTTCTACCAGCTGAAGGTCACTAGTGTGGTCTACGTGGACCGGAGAGCTGCGCGGGAGTGAGCTGCCGTGGTGAGCGACCTTCCTCTTCTTGCTTGGAGGCATGTTCTCTCGGAGTGATCCATCCTCTTTCACCTTCTCTCTGCCCTCCCTGGAGGCGACACCAGGCCTCATGACCCCTCTGAATTTTAAAGTCTTGTTGCTTCCAGCCAGGTGTTTCTCCATGTGCCGGTCGTACTGCTCTTTCTTGGAGAAGGTGTAGTTGCACATGCTGCAGATGAAGGACTTCTTGATGACGTGCATGACGTCTGCGCAGAGCTCGCAGGCGTACAGGGTGGTGTGCTTGATCTCCTGCTCCTCCACTATGCCGTGCTCCTGGCTGAGGTGGTTTCGGAGCTCTTTGGTCTCTTGGTAGAACATCGGACACTTGTGGCACAAATAAATCTTCTGTAAACTGTGCACGACTAAGTGCCGCTGGAGCTTGAAAGGTTTGGGAAACTGTTTGCCGCAGTGATGACAGTCCCTGGAAGGGTCCTTGCAGTCTGGGTGCATGGGGACAGATTTTGGGGTGCCTTCGCCTTTTGCCACGTGCTCTGGAGATGGACTAGCAGATGCTTTAGAGGAGCTGGGTGCAGGTGGCTTCACCTTGGCGTTGCTCTCCGAGGGATCTTTCATCGCCTTGGCCTCCTGGTCAAGGAGCAGCTCCTTGGGGCTCTTGCTCTCTCTGCTGACCGCATGCTTGCTGCTGGGGTCGGTGTGCCGGGAAGACCTGCTGGGCTTCCGATACATGATGGTGTTGAGGAAGTGGGTGACAGCAGCATTGTCCTCACTGAAGCAGGCCGGCAGGCCCATCACGGACTTCTGCGCTTGCCCCTTGCGAGCGAACTGGGTGGCGTGTTCCCGGAGATGCTCGTTGTACATCCAGACGTCGGAGATCTCCTTCAGGCACATGCCGCAAGCCCACAGCCCGGCTTTGTTCTTGGCGTGCTTCTCCTTCAGATGGTCCCTCAGCTGCTCCCGGGAGCTGAATTTGCGCTGGACGCACATGTAGCAGGTGGGTGGAGGGGAAGGGTTATGGGAGAGCTTGTGGAAGTCCAGCTCCCCTAACGTCAGGAACCACTGGAAGCAGACTTTGCATTTGTACTGCTTGTCTTTGGTTTTGATGGTTACCTCGCTGCGGTTTTTCCCCAGTTTCCCATCTTCTAGCTTACTCCTCTGCTTGCTCTGCTGGCCCGGCTTGGGCTTGAAACTCACAGCATTGTTCTCCCCGTGGCCAGGAAGACCTTCACATGGGCCGAAGAAGCACATGTCCCTCATTTTCAGCTTTGCGTTCAGCATCTCAATGTCAATGGTATGAAACTCAGCAGAGTCTGAATCTTGGTTAGCCTTGCCATCGTAGGGCTCCTCCACCAGGTCAGGGGGCTCGGAGCTCGTTTCTCTGAGCGAGTGCTCATCCTCAAGGTCCATCAGAGGCTCAAACATGTCCTCGGCAGAGAGGCTTTCTCCCTCCTTCTCCAGACTCCCCCAGATGTTCAAGCTGGGGATGTTGTCCACTTGGCTGTTTTGGCACAAGAAGGTCAGCATGTTGTCTTCTAGGTCAATGTCCTCCTTCCCTTGGTCAGCCTTCTCGCAGTCTGACCTGGGTGAAATGCTTATACATCCACTGGGAGCAGCATCTCCGCTCTTCGCCTTGTTGCCGTGACACATGTTTAGCATTAAGGCATCGTCAACAGAGATGGTTTCGTACTCGCAAGGGTCCTCCCTGGTGACACAGAAAGAGCTGGTTTCACTGAGGTCAGAAGCTAATCGGATGGTGAAGAGGTCAACGGCACCCGCTGGCTGGAGGTTCACCTCGGTGACGGGTTTGGGTTTCTTGCTGCGCTTCCCGTACACCCGAGTGCACTTTCTCCGGACAAACTGGTCGTCCCGGGGGAACAACTGGGAGAACGTGGAGTCATCGTCCAACAGGTTCTGGAGATCCGAGACGTCTGCGCTCTCCACGCAAAGCTCTCTGCTCGGCGGCACTTCTGCCTTCACCCATCGCTTTGGCTCTGCAGGAGGAGGGCTGGTCCCTGGGGTGGTCTGCAGAGTGCCTTGCCTGGGAACCTTTTGTGTGGTTTTTGAATCATGCGTCTCCAGCAGTAGATCCCCTTCAGGAGTGGGACCCTGCGTGCCACCACTCTGGTTCCCAGTGCTGCTGCCTGTCTCAGCATCCATCTCCTCTGCGCCAGCAGCACCATGCTGCTCCTCTTTGCCTATCTTGCCCAATTCCTTCTCCACTTGCTTCACAAACCATTTTTTGCAAGCCTGCGTGTCTTCCACCCCATTTGGATCTTCTGCCTCCCTGGGACAGGCGACTGTGCTCGTTACTAACTCCTCGTCGACCATCTCGTTTGAAGACACCATCCTGTCACCCAGGTCCTCTGCAAGCTCAGCTGCACAAGGGGACTGTTTGGCTTTTTGAGAATGCTGGGTTGAGTCGGAGCTATCTTGCTCCTCTGTGGAGATGTAACCATCTGGTTCATGCAAGTCCTCCACGATCCTGGGCAGAGTGGAGCTGAGGAAAGCAGGGGGAGGACCTGCATTCTTCTCTGCCCCACATGGCCCATCAGGCTCATTTCTGCTGGGAAATACTTTTGCTTTCCTTCGTCTCACTTTTCTGTTTAGCTTCTTTTCAGAATTGCCGTTCACCTCTCCAGGATCTTTGCTTTGGCTCTTTCTGCCCTTTTCTCCCTTTCTCGTTTGCCTTTCTGAGTCTGGCTTCCCAGCTGCCACCACACCCGCTCCCCTCGTCTCCGAGAGTGGTCCCTTTGCCTTCATCTCCCTCTGCAGAACATGTGTGTGATGTAGCTCCTGGGACATCTCAAAGGAGATCACGCTCAGGTCGCTGAGCACTCTGCTGACCACTTCTTGCATCTGCACACTGGGCTCTTTCTCCAGGTCTGGGCATATTTTCTTGGGGACGTGTTCAATGTCGGCGATTGGCATCTGCAAGCTGCTGGTTTTGTCTTTGACTGAAGTCTTCAGGCTCCTTCTGGGCACCTTTTGGGCTCCTTTCAATGTCTTGTCTGCAGGAATCAAAGTGGACCTGGGAGTCTTGCTGGGCTGTGGTACACCACCGTTCTTCACCTGGTGCTTGACAGCTTTGTGCCTGGTAAGGCCAGGCTTGGACCTGAAAGTGGCTGAACAAATGTCACAGGTCACCGGGAGGCCATTTGGCTTCTTTTCTTTGTGAAGTTCATTTTGGGAAGGGTTTGGAGTACTGTTAGGTGTGTTGTCCTCTCCTTGGTCCGTACCATCTAACGCACAACTCCCAGCTTCTCCAGCCCCATGGCTTTCGGGTTTCTCCCCTTTTAAACTCTTTCCTCTACTCTCTGAGGTTTTGGGAAGACCAAGTCTCACCTCTGCTGTCTCTGAAAACTCGTGGCCATTTAATTCAGCAGGACCAAGATCTCCAAGCCTTGCAAGACCTCTGCTGACAGCAGCTGGCACCGGCTGAACAACAAAACCATTGGACAAAGCCTCTGGTTCACTTTGATGCTCATTTCCATCATCAGAGCAGCTTTCAAGCTTGTTCTCTTGAGGCAGGTTTACCTCTCTTTCCCTGATCGGCAGAAGATCTGTTGTGGGCTGGGTTGGGTAATCTTGGGCTTCTGGAGGAACAGACTTAACGACTGTATCTGTGACGGTGCATGGTTGGTTTTCTTTAAAATGAGAACTTGGCAGCACAGCAGCAGTGCTTTCGGGCACCTCGTTCCCAACACTCTTTTGGTTGAAAGGTTCTGAGCAGCGAAGAGAACAGTCCTCCTTGTGTGTTTTCTGGGCACCAGCCATCTCCAAGGCTGAGCCCACCAGACCATCAGCACTTGGCAGAGTGCGGGGTCTCGCCACCTCTTCTTTTTCACACAGCCCATAGTTGCCCAAAACGTCATCGGGGAGGTGATGGTGACCATCCTCAGCCTCTCCCATTGGCACGGGCCTGCAGTGATGCAGCAAGGGAGGAAAGGCGGGTGCCCTTTGCCATGTCTCTTGCTCTGCGGGGCTCACAGTGGGTTGATGGACATGAGGGCTGCTGGCTTTGGGAGGACACCTCTTTGTGACAAATGAACTCGATGTGCTAAGCAGAGACACACCCGATTTCTCCTCATCCGAGAGCTGAGTGCTGAAGCCGGGGACCTCTCCTCCCTCGGCCCCACCGCTTTGCAAGCATTTGGGGTGAGAAAAATTGGTTGGCAGGAGCAGGCTGGTCGGAGATTCACCTGTGTAATGGCAGCCATTGGGGGACTTCTTGCCATTTCCTTCTCTGGGAACATTTGCACTGACTGCATCAGCTTTTGTCTCCAGTACCAAGCGGTGATCCTGGTGGACATCCTCCTCGGAGGGACCTGGGGGGCTGGTGGGACTTGTGGGAGCACTGCGCGGGGGCCGTGCCCCCTTCTCCATCTGCCTCCTTTCTGACCTTTCTGCCACTGTGCTGCCCAGAGTTTCCTCCTCGAGCAAACCACGGCTTAAATGGGATTGCTCATGTCTCTTAAATGCCAAGGTTGCTTTGTTTTTATCTTGCTCCTGCTCTTCCATGAGCTGATCAGGTTTTTTCCCTTGCCCTGGCAGTGGGGTCACCGCCGTGCTTCTGAGTGGCGGGAGGTCACCGCGCTCTTGGGAAACACCATCTGCACAGATATTAATGTCATTCGCCTCCGTGCGTTCGTTTGTTAAGTGCTGCAGCTCCGTTACATTATTTTGCAACTCGGGCTTCGCAGATGTGGATTGTTTGGCAAGGTAAGAGCCTGTCGCACCGAATGACTCCGTCTGCTCGCATCCGCCAGATAAAAGCATGGCCTCTTTTGCTGGGGCAGCAATATTGTCCATGTTGCCTCCAATGGGGACGGTCTCCTCCCCTTGGGCAGGGCAGCATGTCCGATTTTCCCCTTCTGAGGCACCACCGCTCTCCTCTTTCTGCTCCGCCTGGACACGGGCGGTGGCAGAGGGGTGGCTGGGAGCAAGCAGCGCGGGGAAGCATGGCATCAACAGCTCCTCCTCGTTGCTCTTCACCGTTCGGGCAACGAAGAGCTGGAGCTGCTGCAGAGGGTTGGCAGCTGTCTCCCGGGATGCCAACAGCTTCTGGGAGCCACAGTCGTTCTTCTTGGGCAGACTCAGCATATCGAACAGCAGCATTTTTTGGTTGCTGGCTTTGTCGTCAGGTCCAGGGGTTGGATGGTTTGTGGAGTTCTTCCTCTCCTCTGTTTCTTCCACCAGCGCAGCCCCACCGCCATCCCTTTTTTGGTCCACGGTGCTTTTCACCACTTTGGGTGACTTGGGCTTGCTTAAGGGTCTTTCTTCTGCATGTGGGACCTCTTTGGCGTGAGGCGAAAAGGGGAGGTCCGAGGCTGGGGTGGGACCCTGCTGAAAGCCAAATTCAGGTTTGCGGTTTGGAAGATGAGCATCAGACTTCTCCAGCTCTGCAGCACCCCTGAAGCTTTCATCTGCTTTCGCCGGCACAGGGAAGCTCTCGGCACTGCGCTGGCACGTCAGGGATGGCAGGGAGTCTTTGGTCGCTTCGGCTGCCTCCAGGGTCTTGGGGAACGCGGTGTCAGTGACAACAGGAGGGCTTTTTGTCACGGGCTCTGTGTAGACAGGAGCCTCTATTTGGCCTGGTGTGCATGAGCCAGGTAGACTTTGGGAGGAAGACCCATTTTCCATCTTTCCAGGGTCACCTTCCTCAGTGGCCGCAGCTCCTTGGGGGTGCTGACCACTCTCTTTGGTGCAGAAACGACCAACAGTGAGTGGAGCTGGTGCACACACCCCCGCCTGCAGCGAGCCCAGCTCCACCGCGCAGGGCCAGGGCTCCGTGGGTCTCTCGTAGTCTGCACGAACACTCGCGATGGCCGCCTTCTCACCTCCTAGCCTCTCCCCAACGCAGAGGCTTGAGCTGCCCAGCTCGTCTGCCAAAAACAGTCCTTTCCCATGGCGCGTCTCCCGCTTGCCCGGCAGCGACGGGAACTGCTCGGCTGCCCGTCCTCGCAGGTGGGCAGCGACGTGGTGCTCGGCTTTCTGAAGGGTGGCGGGTCCCTCGTTATCCAGTTTGCTGGTTTGCAGTTGACTTTCCAGTTCCGTGACCAATCGCTTGATCTCCAGCTCGTCGTCCGATATGTTGTTCATAAAAGCCACGTTATAATCCGTTATCCTGTCCGGCAGTGGCAGGGCGAGCTGGCTGGTGGGGACAGATCCTTCCTCAGGGAATTTCTTGGCCAGTGGCTTCTCCACTGAAAGGCTGTGGAACTGAGTCATGTCTTCTGGCAGCATCGGAGCCACCTCCTCCATGAGGGACCAGTCTTTCTCTGGCATGAACGGAGGGTATGGTTGCTCAAATGGCAGTGGCTTGCTGGGGGTGTTGCCAGGACAGGCAAATGTTGTCACATAACCATCCTTGCTCGCAGAAACGCTCTCATACAGTGGTGGATCGAACTCAGTAACCGGAAGCTCTCCAAATATCGAAGAGGAATCGAAGCTGAGAGGGGAGGAGACCTTGCCTTGCGGTGTTTCTGCGGCATACGGGGAGATGCTGGCGTGCTTCTGCTCGAAGGAGCCGGCGTTGATGTGATCCCGGCATAAGTACACATCGTCCATGTGCGAGGAGCCCAAGGCTGGGGGTTTTGCGAAGAGGTTATCATCGTAGTGACCAGGAAGGCTTTTGGGGTCAAAAAAGGCGTTGTCGCTGCTGACGTATGGATCAGGCACCTTGGCACTGAGCATCACCCCCACTGCATCCCCCCCATATGGGGCAGCTGGCGCGGGATACTCCTTACGACCGTCACAAAGCCCGTGTGCCTTCAAGTATTTGACGCCCGCTTCCGAGTAGGCAGCACTCACGCTGCCAGGACTAGCTTCGTTACCACCGTGGGACGGAGCAATTAGCTCTTCTGCATGGTACTTCAGCCCGTCGCTCGTGAAAGGGGCAAACTGATGCCTCTGGTTGACCACAGTGAGCTCGGGTGAGTCCTGAGCTTCCAGCGTGGGTTCTCCTGCCTCGCTCGTGTGCTTTGCAGCTCCATTGGGCTCTTCTGCCCGCTCCTCACTGATGGGGCTCCTGCCCAAGATGGCCGTTCCGGGCAGTTGCCTTTCCTGGGGCTGCACTAATGGCTCCTCTTTTGCATAGTCTGTCTCAGCAATATCTGGTTCAGCACTCGGACATGTCCCCGAGTCTGCTAGCAAAGGTTTGGCTGAACCAAACCGCTTGCTCCCGTTGGGAAAGTCCTCTTTGCTCTTCTGGCTCTTCTTCGGGCTCCTGTCCTCAGGAAGGCTGAGTGGAGTCCCTGGTGTGCGTGCCGGGCTGTCTGAGCTTCTCCTCCTCCTCTGTGTTCCTCCCTTCTCGCTGCCCGAGCCGGCCCCATCAGCACTGGGTGGACTGGTGCCCAGGTCACCATGCACGGTACTGCTCTGGTTGCTGCCAGTAGACGACTGCCTGCTTCGTCTTCGGACTCTGGCAGCACAATCCTCTTTCTCGGCGTCCTCCTGGCTCAAGACCCCTCCGTGATCCTGCATCTCCCTTTTCTGACCGTCCCTTTTCCGGCTGTAGCTCCAGGGTGGGTCTTTCTCTTTGCTTCTCTCACTTCTTCCTGGGCGTTTCTTGCTGAAGCTGTATTTGTTCCTCCTGATGCATCCCGTGCCACTCTTCTTCCTCCCCCGGAGCTTGCTGCACTCCGCCCCATCATCATCGGAGTCGGAGATGTAGTCGTACTCCCGAAACCTGCCCTCCTTGGCAGCTGGCATCAGCCTCTCGGTGACCTCGTGGAGCTGCTCCTGTTTGCTGCTCTTCACCTGCAGTTTGTGGAGCTTGTTCTTCTGCTGCACGATCTTGTGAATGAGCTCCTTGCTCCACGTCCCGCTTCGGGGCTTCCGCTTCTTCATCTCCTTCATGGAGAACCGGGGTGGCTTGGAGCTCTTGGTGGCAATGCCTGGTCCCACCTCGCTCTTTGTCGGAGGTTCCTGACTGAGCTTCCTGGAATGTTTTTGGCTGGAGTTGGACTTGGAGGAGGTAGTGGCTGGTGGGACACTGTTCTTCCTTCCTGCCCGCAGCCTGGCTGTCCTCTGCACTCCCGCTGCCCCGGGATCCAGCTCCTGGGCTGCCAACCTCCGCGCCGCCCTCCCCTTGTGAAGGTGCTGCTTTCCTGACCCTCTCTTCGCCTGCTCCCCACCCGGCTGGCCTGATGCCTTCTCCTCTGCTGCTGCCTGCTTCGATTTGCTCTCGGAGGCCAGGGCTTCCTTTGCCTTGTGGGACATCCCACCGCCGGCCGCCTTCATGCCCGTCAGCTCCTCGTCGGCAAACACGTCTATGAAGCTGCTGTCGATCTCCGGGTTGTCTGACTGGTACCCCAGGCCGTTGAGGGCTTCGGTGATCAGGCTGTCCAGCTTGGCGTCGTCAATGTCCAGGTCCGAGGCGGTGAGTGGCAGGGAGCTGGCGGCAAGGCCGTTGAAGAGGCCGCTCTTCAGAGCATCATCTTTGCCCTCGCTTTTGCTTTCCCCATCCAGCAAGAAGTCATCGCTTTTGTTTAATGTCAAGAAATGCGCCTGGGGGTCTGGGGAAAGCCCCAGGCTGGGGGGTTTGGGGGGCTCCAGGGGGAGCGCCTTCCGCCCCTCAGCTGCCCGGGGAGCATCCTTGCCCTCTCCCTGGGGAGCGGGATGGGAGGTGCAGAACTGGCGATGCTGGAGGAAGGAGGAGAGGTTGCTGTAGTTCTGGTCGCACTGTTTGCAGGTCAGGAGCACGTCCAGTTGGTCCAGGCTGGCACTGCTGAGTGAGCTGGCCAGCAAGTGATGGGAGGAGTACGGCGGCGGAGGCTGCTCCCTGTCCAGCCCATCCGAGCATCCTTTGGCCACCTCCGCGCCAGGTTTGTGGAATGGGCTCGCTGGGCTGCATTTCAGGAGGTTGTCATCTTTCAGGGCGTCAGGAGGGAAGTGGAAAGACTTGACGGAGTCTGGAGGGTGGTAATGAAGAGAGCTGGAGCTCAGGATGTCAGAGGGGTGGAAGGTTTTGTTGCTGTCCTTGGGATGGCAAGGGTGCTGGAAGAACGGAGAGGGGGTCAGCGCTCCCGACATCTGGCCGTCTTCGAAGCTGGGGTTGAGTGGACTGCTGGACATGGGCGAGAGCGACGAGCAGGTGCTGCCACAGGTGGGGTTGGGGACAGGGGACGGCAGTGGGGAGTCGCAAGGGGAGGCAGCCACCAAGGCAGCTGGCGGCAGGACCAGCGCTGAGCCTGAGGAGCTCCTTGAGGGAGGAGGACCTGCTTGACCCACACTGTAGAAGAGGGCTTTGCTTCTCGAATCGCAGGCGGGAGACCCCGGCTCCTTCCCGCTCTCGAAAGAGAAAGCGCCCACCGAGTTGGGGTCTCCTCTCTGGACCCCGAGGCTCTCCCCCGACAAGAGTTTTTTGCCGTGATACCCCGGAGAGTTACTTATGGGCGGCCCTTTCTGGGCTTTCCCGCTTCCCTGCCACTCCACCGCGCCCAAGGGGAAGGGGAGCTTCTGGCTGGCAATTTGTCTCGGCAGCTCTAGCCTGTTTTGACCGGGCATCGCAGAAGTGAGGTGTATTTGCTGCCAAGGCATCCTGGCATTTTTCTGCCTGTGCTGCCTCTGCTCGGCGCCAGGCTGGCACTCGAATGAGAACTGGTTTCCAACAGGGTTTGAATAAGGTGCTGAATTCTGGTCCAGGGGAGAAAACGCCTTGCTGGCACCTTCCCAGGCTTGCACAAGCCTGGGGTGGGGGGGTGCCGTAGTGGGAATGCTTGTTTCGAAAGGCATGGATCCAGCGCCGGTGCTGCCCGTGGGGGAACCGCAATAGGCTTTGCTCTGAAAGTGCACTTGGGAGAGAGAGTTTGGTGGCATGTTCCTTCTCAGAGGGCTGCTCTGGACCAGCAGCCGCGAGCTGGGGACACCGTCCTTCGCGGAGGCTTGCCTCTTACCGACCGGCTTTGGCATACTAGGCGAGTGTAAACTAGACGGAAAAACAGCTTGGTTTTCTTGGAAAGTGCTTGGGTTTTGGTCGATAGCACCAGATGACGAGAGAGCACCGTTGGGGTCGGCGGGATGCTCGCTCCTGCCCTTTAAGCACGGCGGCGGCGGCGGGTGAAGGAAGGGCGGTGGCGGGGCGGGCAAGCTGTAGAGCCGTCCCTCGGGGGACACGGCCTCGTAGGAGCCGCCGCTCAGCGTCTCCTCTTGCCACTCTCTGGAGGACGAGTGGAAGGCGAAGGTGCCATGAACCAGCTGGCCGGTGGCGAGCCCCACATCCAGGTACTCCTGGCTCACCGCGTCGCCGCCGTACGGCTCCTTCCCCGAGTCGTGCAGCAGCTGGAAGGGGTATTGGCATGGCAAAGCCCCCAGACCGTGGCCGCCGCCAGCTTTGCCGCCTTCGGGGAAAGAGCTGGGCTTCTGCACTGAGATCCCATAGCTAGCACCGGCGAAGCTCTTCTCTGGGGAAGACCAGGAGTCAGCCCTGTTTGCCTGAAACTCCAAATAATGTAGCTGCCCATTAGTGCCGGGGCTCTTGAGGGGGATGCCAGCAGCGGGGGGCTGCCCTTTGAGGCCGTGGTGGGGAGTGGGCTGTGAGGTATAGTTGGTGGAGGTACGGCCGGCGGCGGCATCGGGGAAGCAGCGGCCGAAGCTGAGGTCTTCTTGCCGGAGCTCAGCTTCGCCCTGGGGGATGCCGGGCACGTGGAAGCGGTAGCTGCCGGCCACGGGGCCGCGATTCGCCTCCGGCTTCTTCGGTGGGGTCACCTTCTGCTGGGGGTAGGCGATGCCGATGGTGGGGTTCGGCCGGGTGCCGGTGATACTGAGCCGGTAGAGCTGCTGGTGGCCCCGCTCGCCCTTCCCCGCGCGCCGGCCGCGCTCGCGGGCTCGGCCCTTCCCCGGTGGGGACTGGGGGCTGCCCTTGACCTCCCCCCAGGTGCCGTCGCTGCCAAACTTGGGTTTGCGGTGGAGGGATTTGAAGTCGATCTTCCCGGCTTGCTGGGGCCGGATCACGGCTTCCCGCTGGCTGTGGGGCTCCTTGTCCTTGGGGCCGGGGAAGGGGGACGCGCCCTCCCCGCCGAGCACCCTCCCCTCCTTCTCCCCGCAGCCTTCGAAGCCAAAGTCCTTGTCGGGGTCTTTGGAGGCGGCCTCAGTATCGCCGATGGGGTAAACATGCTGGGTCTCCCCAGTCATGATACCGAGGGGGGGGGAAAGGTCAGCAAGCCCCGTTTTCCTGCTGTTGTCCCTTCGTCACGGGCATGGTCCTCTGCTGACGGGCACCGGTGGGGCGAGACGGGTAGCGGCTCCCCGGGGCCGGGGCGGCGAAGGGTCCCGAGCGCCGGTGGGGCTCTGCCGCATCGTTTCAGACCTGGAGAGGAGAGAAAGAGAGAACCATCAGCTGGGTCAGGGACCAGCGGAGGGAGAGGAGGTATTTTGGCCCCTTTCCTTGGCGCTGCAGTGGAAAGGGGGGATGGAAGAAAGGGTAATGCAACCCCCCTCCCCATCTCCCTAAGGCATCCCTGGGGTGAAGCCCTCCAGCTTTTGGTTCTTCAAAGGATGCTCGGAGCATTTCACCTTTGGTAAAACTGCTGAGGGAGGCACTTTTGGTTTTTTTTTTCTCCCTGGGAAGCTATTTCTGGGTTACTTCTTAGCAACATAAGCAGAAAAAGATGACAGAAGAGCTCCACCTACGGATTAGCGGGAAGGGCTGTCGGGCCGGGCTGGGAAAGGCGTCGTGGGAAGGGCTCTCAGTCCCCACGTCCCCATGTCCTTGTGTCTCCGTGTCCCCTCATCCCTGTGTCCCGAGGGACGATGAGGTCAGGCTGTGCAGCAAAAGGCTTTTGCTCCACCACGATTCCCCACCCAGCCCACCCCTCCGACCTCGCTGTCCCTCTACTCGTTGCTCTGAAACCCCCAGAGAAAGGACCTGAGCTTCTGCTGCCTCTGCCTCTACTCTTAACGCCACCTGCCAATTGCCCCCGGAATTTTAGACGCTGCCAAGTAGGTGAAAGCATAAAATCTAAATCCTGAATTTACCAGCTGGTTTTACAACACAGGACCTCAGGGACACAAAGCACAAGCAGCGTTTTAAAAGGTACCACCAGGATTCCAGCCCCAGACACAAGTTATAAGAGTGAACTCCTGTTTAGAGACTCTCTTCTCGAAAAGTAGAAACACGGGTTTTTTTTCTCCCCCCCCTCTAGATATGACTCTTTACTGGCTGCTGCAAGGGGCAGCCTGACTGCAAATAAGTGTGAAATTCAGCTTATTACTCTTCTCCTGGGTGTAACTCTCACAGCTCCCCAGCCCCATTCAGGCTCCAGCCGATGCTGCACAGCCTTGCCCAGCAACGACCCGAGAAGAAAATGAGAATTCCTGCAAGAAAAGGAGAGCGACCTGCATCTCTCTGGGGTCTCCACGGGGTCATCTCGCGGTTCAGAGCTGATTTTCCGCACGCGCGCGGGGGCCGAGGAGAGCGCCCAGTGCTGCCACAGCCCATGTGCATTTATAATATTATTGTGCTTATATCGAGATAGAGGCACGGCCGCCCTCCGCAGGGAAGGCAGGGAGAGCCCAGGGAGGGGGCTCGCTGGGATCCCTTCTCCGATTCGAGCTGCCGGGCTCGAATTCCTCCACAATTTCACGCCCTGCGAAACGAAACGAATCCTTCGGGCTGATACGGCCGGACCCTATCGTGCTCCTCGCTTTCCCCGCACGCCGGCCAAAGCTCACACGCGGCCCTTTGGCACGCAAGGGCTTTGCTTGCAAAACAATGCGCCGCTTATGCCGCTTCCAGCCACAACTGCAAAGCCCGCTCGCTGCTGCTCAAATTTGCAAAGGCTCCTTGCCAAGATAAAATACCCAAGGCCAGCGCTCGCTACATTATCACAGTCCTGCTCTTTCAGCCACATAAAGGAGCCTTTTTTTAATTTTTTTTTTTTTTTTTTGTGAAGGAAGGAAAGGCTGCAAGGTTTGCATGGCAAGGGCTGGGGTTTGCTGGTGCATCAGTGCTGAGCCGCCAAGAGGAAGAACCACCACGCTCCTGGAGCTGGCAAAGTGACGGGGAAAGAAGAGCCGGTGACAAGTCCCATTGAGGGAGGGGATCCACACGCCGTGCCAGGATGGTGGCAGAGCCTCGGCATGAATTCATCCCGTGTAACTGACAGACAGCACATGGCAAGGTGCAGATCATTCCCCCAAAGGGGGATGCTTGTCACCGTGCCAGGGGCTCGGGGGTCCCCCATCCCTCCCGGGGGTCCCTCCTGCCGGCGGTGGCGTTCCATGGTGTCCCGGCAGCAGCAGAGACCTGGGTGAGCCTCGGTGAGGCTCAGCCCGATGGGGTGCTCGATAAGGAGGGCTGGGCGTGCTGATTTAAAGTGATATTCCCCAGGCAATTGCCTGCATCCATCACCGGAGGGTTTACCCGTTCAGCCCACAGCTCACCCTTTGCGGGATGGGAAAGCCAGAATAAAATGAAAATAGGGAGCGTTTCATGGGTTTTTTCTTTTTCTTTTTTTTTTTCTACAGGCTCTCAGCCCACTCCTTAGCCCGCTCCAGGGAGCAGGCTCCTCTCTAGGTCACCTCTGGCATCGCTTCTTGGGATTTTGTATTCCAGCTCCTGGAAGAGGAGGTGGATAGAGATGAGGTTGGTGCAAAGGAAGGTTATGTTTTAAAAAAAAAACCCCAAATGATATTTATTACCACGCTGCCTGGCCGCAGGGAGAGTGATCCCCACCTGAAATTCCATGTCTTGCTGGGTGCTCAGCCCTTTCACCCTTCCCTGGAGCATCCTCCAGCACTGGGGCTGATGTGGGGCCACCCACAGCCTCCTGCCGCCCCGCTGTGGCTCGGCGACACAGGGACAAGCCAGGCGGCGATGGCAGGAGCCTGGCTGGCAAAGCAGAGCCCAACCTGGGCAGGTCCCATCCTGCCAGGAGCCCCGACATGCCAGACGGGGTGTGATTCACCGCCCTGGCTCTCTGGCACCAGGAACCAAGCGATTTGGCTCCTCACACCCCAAGAGACAGTTGTGCTCGAGGGGTAGAGACAAGGGTCCTGTGGGGCTGCCCACGCTCCCTGAGTGCTTCCCAACCCCCTTAGCAGATAGTCCTGTAGCACGCTCCTCTCAGGGGATCACAGCACTGAGAGCATTTCCTTCCCAAGGGAGAAGAGCTGGGAATCCCACCGGTGGGATGCTGAAGCTTTGCGACTCGGCCGGGACCCCGCATGGGGACCACACCACAAAGACCGAGGTGACCATTGCGTCCCCACTGAGGGCAGGGCAGCAGCAGGCGAAGCATCTCAACCCCACTCCGGCAGAAACCGAATGGTGTGTGAACAGCAAAAAAAAACCCCGCCACAACACAAGAAAACGCCACCGGCTGCTGAAGCAGAGGAAGAGGAGGCTGAAACGGCGATGCTGCCTGCGGGGAGGCAGGTTCAGCTGCCCAGCCCTCGGCTGTACTCGGCTCAGCATCGCTCCAAGGGAAGGAAAAACTCCGGGGAGCGGAGGGGTGGCCTCGCTGGGGGAGTGGGGAGAGCCGGGTTCAGCGCTCGGCTCGGCCTCTCCCTTGCATGACCTTGGGTAAGTCAGTTAATCACGGTGACTCAGCCCTCCATCTGTAAATCACGCCCGATAACGCTTCCCCTGGCCGACCTGCTCTTTGTATCGTCTGTCGAGATTAGCGAGGCCGGGACTGTTCTTGCTATTTGTACGTCCAGGACCCAGCCCAGCGCAGCCCTGGTGGGGCTGGGCGACGTGGTGGGGTTTGGGTGTACGAGGGCTCCGGGTCCTGGGACTGGGAATCTGCTCGGGGTTTGGCACAGATGAGCTTGCAGGCTGCTCCTTGCAAGGTGAATAAACAACCATCCCAGGATAGGGCTGCTGTCATCTGGGTGGGTATCGCGGCCGGAGGCACTGCGGTTTCGGCAACGGGCACGGGAGTGGGTGGAAGGAAAAAAAAAAAATTAAAAAAAAAAATCAAGATGCCAGCTGGGTGGCATCACCGTGGCAAATCCCCTTTGCAGTGTCTGGCAGGAGGGAGTCATAAGAGAAGACCCACAAAGAAAAAACCCGTCTCTGTGGACTTTCACCAGCTCCAGGAGACGCGGCGGGTGACTCTGACCACATTTTGGCTTTTTGCCCCCCAAAAGGGGCATTTAACCACCGCCTAAAGGATGTAAATCCTCCCTGGGCAGGTCGATCCTCCCCAGCACGGCTTCGGCTGGAGCTGTGAAAAATCCCTTCCCCTTGGGAACCAGCCCTTTGTCCCAGCCCACAACCTCTTCAAACTTTCTGCCTCTTGCTACTGGGCTGCTGCGGGGCCAGAAATGCAGCTGGGGAGGGTCCTGAGCATCCCTGAAGCTGGGGCTTGGGGGGGTTGGAGGGCATCCCCCGAGCCTGTCCAGGATGAGGAGGAGAGCGTCTGGCTCCCAAAAATAGCATCCGACCCCGCGCTGTCAGCTGGCCCGTACCTTGGCACTCTCCGCCGCTCAGCTACTGCCGGGACTCGCTTTCACCTCCCATGAAATATGAATTTCTTGGCTGCAAAGGAAAGAGAAAAATATGTCAGGAATCCACGCTCGGCTTGGCTGCCGGCACCGCGGGTGTGCGGGGAGCGCGCGGCCGCCAAAAGGAGGGTTTTCCACCCCAAAACGCCCTGTCACGGCCACCCTCAGCTGGGTTCCCCCTAGGTGGGTGGCTTTGGGTGGGTGCATGGTCATAGGGTGCTGTGGGAGTGAGGAAACTGAGGCACGGATGGAGATGGGGTCCTCCCTCTCCAGCTTCCCAGCTCCATCCCCTGCATCCCGGCCGCCTCTGCCCGCTGGGGCCCTGCAGATCCGACACCCTGCAGGGGCTCAATGTAATTGTGCTCAGGATATGGCCCTGATAGGCAGGAAACAGTGTGAGGAAGAGGAGGAGGAGGAGGAAGGGGAGGCTGAGGACAGCCAAAGCCCAAACCACACCACTCAGAGCGTTGGGCAGCTGCCTGCCAGGCCTGATCCTGCACCCAGCGATGAGCCCAGGTCCCCCACAAGCCATCCCTGACCCTCAGAGCCACCCGGTTGGGTCGATGGGGTGCTGGTCCCTGCGATGCCCAGCCCTGAGCATGCAGGTGGGGGAGGAGAAGCCCATCTCCCCTCGCCTGGCTCCATCCCGTACTGCTGGGAGCATCTTGCCAGGAGGGATGTGACACCTCCCTGGCCAAACCTGGTCCCTGAGAAAGGCTGGGACTGGGGTCCCTGGGGCTGGCCCCACGCCCGGCAGCAAAGGGACAGGTTTGGCGATGGACAGAGGCTCTTTCTGAGAAAGCTTGGAAGGAGGTTGGAGCATCCCTTGGGTAGAAACCACAGCGGGAAGGAGGTGAAACCTGGTGCCAACAGCTTGAAAAACCCCTTGTAAGAGGGGCTGGGAGAGATGCTGGGGGTGTGCACACACACACACACACACACAAACAGTCCTGGATGGTCTGGTCTGGCCGTGTCAGGGCAAAAAGTTGTTTCCAGCAAATTTTTCTGGCCCGGGGAGAAGTTGGAAGGTTATTCAGAAAGTTTGCTTCTTGCTCACCATGATCCAAAACTGATTTTCTGGATCCGAACAGCTTTGAATTTCCAAGCTGGTGAGAATCCAGCTTTCGCTCAGGATCCACATTTTGCGAACAGTCCTCGTCCTTCCTCGGTTTATAAATGCAAAACAGCAGAGGAGGGCAGGTCCCTGGGCGGGCACGGCTGAGCCTGGCACCTCCCTGGGCACCCCGGGAGATTGCGGGGGTGTCTCGAGCCGGCGTCTCGGCACCGTGCCCGGGCTCCCTCCCAAACCTTCGCGCCGCCCGACCCCGAGGGGATGCCCCACGGGAGACGGCAGAGAGGAGATGGTTGGGGTTGGCGAGGGAGGGGAGGAGAAGCCAGGAGACGTGGCTCAGCCCTGGCTGGGTAGCACCCCGTGAAAAGAGATGGATGCATCAGGGCGTCCTGGCAAAGCAAATCCTGTAATTCCCTGGCTGGGAGCTGCGTGTCGATCAACTACGGCCACTCTCTATGTCCCCAACAGCATCAGAGTCTTCCCCAAAGGCAACGAGATGGCTGGTGACAGAGAGCGCTGGGGCTCTCCCAAGGTTTATCTCGGCTTCTTCTTGCCCACAGTGGAGAGCAAACGGCAGCCGGGATGCGCCGAGCGGCGCCGGGAGCTGCCGAGGTGAACAGGGACGGGTCGGAGCGAGGTCACGGTCACCTCCTCTCGCCCGCCAAAGCAAAGAGCTGGTGTGTTTTGGCGAGCAGAGCCCTTCAGAGCATCTGTTTCCCTAAAAAAAATGAGGCATCGGACATCTGAGACCTCATCCCCTCCTGCTCGTCGAGCCCCGAGACTGCGGCGGGTTTATCTCCCCCAGGGAATCAGTGGGGGGCCGGGCCTGCCGGCAACATCTTTGTAGGGCTGTAATAAAGAATGACTTATTTTGACATTTATTTAAGAAATATTAATCTTTCATTTTCCTTCTAAATGCTCCTGTTTGCTAAGGAACTATCTGTTACCTAAGTGCTCCGATAAATCTTCTAAGGTAAAATTACATGTTAGATGCTGCCAGAAGGGTACATTTAAGAATACTTCCTAAATTATCAACTGCATTAATCTTAATTACTTCGGTAAAAGTAGAGTCTGGCATTAGGGTGAGCTAAATTGAACGGGTGTTTGTTTGTCTTTATCATATCACATATTTGAGATCATTTAACAGAACGCAGATAAAAGGCGCGCGGGGCAGCGAGGTACCGAGCAGCTGCCTAATGAAAATGATGGCTCCGGGTGACAAAGAGCAGGTGGGAGGGGATGAAGGAACCCCTGGGGTCCCCAACGTGGCAGGACCTGCCGGGGTGATACAGACGCAGGGGAGCACGGCAAAACACAAAATTAAAACAAAAGTTCCAAATTTAACTATTTAGACGCCATTCGGAGCGACAAAAGCGGAAGATGGGGAGGATCGGTGTCCCACCGGGTGCTGAAGGGCTCTGGGTACCACCAGCGCATCCCAGGTTGCCCTGGCAACCGGGCTGCATCCCGCCAACATGCAGAATGGGATGGACCCCAGCCCGTGCTCAAGCTTTTGCCAAAAATTCGGCTGATGCCCCGCTCATTTGGAGCGCCCGAGTGGGTCGGGGCCCTCGCTCCGAGACGAGCGCGTCGCTCGCTATTTTAAGGCACAGAAATGAAATTAAGCGCGGGATTAAGTGCTCCCTTTCACTGGGGCCTTGGAGAGGTATTAGATATTGCTGCGACGAAATCTCGCCATCTCCCCAGGTCTGCGTGACCCGGGCAGATTCGTTATCGAAGCGGAGCCAATTTGCATAAGCCGAAAGGGAGGATTTTTTTCCTCTCTCTCCCGCTCGCTTTTCTTTTAAATGGAACAAAAATTTGTCCACGGGCACCCCTACGCACGGGATGCTGAAGAGGAGCTGGTGGGAAAAAGGGGGAGGAAGGATTCCACGGCAAAAGGATGGATTTTGGGGGAAAGGGAGCCCAGTGGCAACATCTTGACCCACTCGAGCATCGCTGTGACACGCCGGCGTCCCGTGTCACCGCATCCATTTTCTTGGGATAGGGACCCGCTCTGCACTTTGCTCCGAGCTTTTCGTGACCTATTCCTCCCCTCCTCCCAAAAAAGGAAGAAAAAAAGCAAGAAAGCAAAGGCAATAACACCATTCCCAGGCCGATATCACGTTTCCTTCCTGCCGGCAGAGCCTGGGTCTGCTCCAAGCTGCCTCTCCCCACCTCCCGCCTCCCTCCCGCTTCCAGCCGTGGTCAAACGGGGACAGGAAACCCGAGAGCGATGAGCGCATCACCAGGATTTTCACCCAAGCCTCATTTAGCTCCTTGTCCTTTCGGCATCCTTCTCCTTCCCTTCGCTCTGCGGTACGGCTGCTCGGGGATGCGGCGGAGGAGGGGGGACACACCACGGCAGATCAGGATCATTTGACCCATCCTGCCTTTGGGTGCAAGCATCGCCGAGTGAAATTAATTGGCTCGTTGCAATTAACACAGTCACACATGTCGATGGGGGTCTGCTGGCTGTGCGTCGACGAGCACACGGATCCAGCCCTCGCCCGTCGGGGTGCTGCGAGTCCCCCATCCATGGGTGAGTGGCCAAGGAAGGTCACTTCCCTGTGGGTCTCATCCTGCTGATGACAGCGATCATCGGAGGCTGGTATCTGTGAGAGCACCAAAATCCCATTATTCCTCCCCAAATTTCTCTGGCTTAAAGGGTGCAACGGCCCTGGGACCCATGCACAGCTAGGTTTTGGCAGTTCATGATGGGGCTTAGATGGACCACGGGCAACGTGAGGAGCATGTGTGGCATGAGGACGACGAGTGGCACAAGGACCACGGGAATCATAGAATCATTAAGGTTGGAAAAGACCTCCAAGATCATCTAGTCCAACTCCCTACGCAACACCACCGTGACAACTAAATCACGTCCTGAAGTGGCACATCTACACTTTCTTTTAACACTTCCAGGGGTGGTAATTCCACCGCTGCCCTGGGCAGCCCGTGCCAATGCCTCACCACTCTTTCAGTAAAGGATTTTTCCTAATATCCAATCTAAACCTCCCCTGGTGCAACTTGAGCCCATTTCCTCCTGCCCTGTCATTAGAAACTTGGGAGAAGAGACCAGCACCCGCCTCGCTACAACCTCCTTTCAGAGAGTCGCAGTGAGGTCTCCCCTCAGCCTCCTCTTCTCCAGACTCAACAACCCCATCTCTCTCAGCTGCTCTTGATAAGATTTGTTCTCTAGACTCCTCACCACCTTTGTTGCTTTTCTCTGGAAGCACAAGGACCACAGATGGCACAGGGACCACAGGCGGCGGCACAAAGAGCATCACGGCGCCCACCAGCAGCCCCAGCGCGGATGCTCTGAATGGACCTACCAAGCCGGTTGAGATCTCGTCCCCTCTTCTCCCTGAGCTCAGGCAGGAGGGACGACCCACCGCGGAGCCCTCCCAAGCCCAGCCCTGGTCACACAGACCCCTTGTCCCCTGTAACCCCTCCCAGCACCATCCTAGGGAGTGTCCCCAATCCCTGGTGGCACCCAACGGCTGTGATGGCCATCCAAGCCCAGGGAGCAGAAATTCTCCTGTCCAGCCTGAACTACTTACTGCAGGATGGGATAGGAGGAGACTGCTGCAAGATTTGGGGGCTTTTAAGCTGTCAACTTCCCTACAATTATTAGCAATGTTTTAAATAAGCTCTCTTCTGAAATTTGCTTCTGAAAGACAAGATTAATGAGCATTTCCTTTGGGGATTTATTGCACTGTTAATTACTCTCTTCCAGAAATTTTGTTCAGAATATTATCAGGGTTTTTTTTTTTTCAATTAAAAGTGATTATAATTTGCTCTATATAAAAAGAAAAGTGGATTTAAAAGAGAAAATTATAATATCCACTCCCCCCCCCTCCCGTTTCCTGATTAAGTATAATAGTCAAGTGATGGAGATAAAAGTAGCCAGTGGCTCTGGCAGGCCATGATGTGACCTCGGTGTGTCCCCACCCCACCAGCAACTCCATCCCTGGAGGGGAGGAGGTCCAGCTCTGGGAATAAAGTGCACAGAGACCCACTTGCAATTTATGGTGATTTCCTGCAGAGGGAAGCAAAGGTGTCTGCAAGCAGCCGCCCGGCGCGGTGCCAATTTTGGACAAGGAGGGGTTTGGGGAGGAGAACCTGGGGATGGTGAGACCCAGCCACGCCTCGCCGGCAGCCGCCTCCTCCCACATCACCTTGGGATGAAGTTTCAGTGCTGGAGGTCAGGAGATGCTCCGCGGGACACTGAAGATGCCGGTGGAAATGGTGGGGTTTTCTTTGCACCGAAAAGAAAACGCCTTTTTGCAGCGGGAAAGCTGCGGGGTTTGCAGGAAAACTCCAGCAGGAACAGCCTTGGAGAAGGGGTTCTGCTCCCCGAAACGCAGCCTGGGCCAGGCAGCAGCCTCCTCGAGGGTTCTCAGGCTGTTTGCCCTCCCCAGCAGAGATTCCTCATGTGTCTCCCAAATGCAAAACATTCAGAAAATGCTCCGAATACAAATGCTTGCTTGGTGGGGGACGGATCCGATTACACCCAGGGCAGGGGGGGAGCAGCCCCACCAGGGCTTGGCTGGAAAACACCCTGCAGACTGCACCAGACCCCGAGACCACCTCCACGGCAGGGTCTGCCTTAACCCCAGCCTGTCCCTGCTTGGCTTGGCTACTAGAAAGCAAATAAGATGTTGAGCTGAACGCAAAGGCTGGCCAGGAGATGCTCCTCGCTGGGACAGGCAGATTTGGTGGGTCCCTGGTGGAGTCGTGGCTCGGGTGACCCCTGGGTGCTGCCTCTGTCCCCCAGCACACAGACCCACAGGGGTGACGGGATGCTCTGGGTGCCACCTGCCCTGAGGAGCTGAGGTTGTGGTGCTTGGAGGGCTTCGAGCAGCAAGCTGGGATCACGTATCCACGCCACCCCCCTCACCCAGCCCCCACGAGGTGGCACGGCTGGCTTGCATCCCCCGTGACCTCACACGCGCTCCGGTGACGACCCTGCAAAATCCCTGCCCATCTCAGGAGCGATGCTGGGGAGGCAGCTTGGAAATTTTGGCATTTCCCTTCCTTTAGGCTCCCTAACCTGTGGGGCTGGGTTAGGACAAGGCTTGATGCTCAGACTCCAGTATCACCAGTTCTTCACCAGGATGGTCACCGAGGTCTGAGCTACAAAAAGCACCACCTGCCCCAGCGTCAGGGCGTAGGCACGGTGGGAACATTGTGTTTCAGGCAGTTGGACCCCCCCAAAAATGAGCTGCCCTGCTGCAGCTCCCCCTCCCTCCCCAGCTGGCTGCTGACACCGGCGCCGAGAGATGCTCTCTGTTCTCAACGGGAGCAGAAACGCTCGGGGCCAAGAAAAACGCGCGAGGCTATAAAAAGGCCGGTGAACAGAGGGACATTCATGGCGAACTTCAATCGGCTGCTTCGCAAAGATGCCGGTCGCAGCCGAGAGGGTTACGCGGCCCCGGGGAGCAGCGGGACGGCCGCCAGCCGCGGGCAGCACCCGGGGCAGCGAGCGGCTCTGCTGCCGACGTGATGTGGATGTGTCAAAGCACCAGTGATATAAAAGAGGGGTGGATTTCTGGGGCGAGAAGGAGCTGGACCAAAATCCAGCTGCTTTTTCCCATCGTTTTTTCCTGGGTGTCTGGTCCCCTCTGGTCCCTCTCCGGCAGGGGGACAGAAGCCCGCAGTCACAAAACATCAAAGCCGGGCGGTAGCTCGGGGCAGGTTTGTTTGCAGGTGACGAACACGAGTCCAGCACATGCCTAAAACTTCAAAGGGCGAGTAATGAAAAGCATTTTGCCGATGGGTTTCCAGGCACACAGCCCTTCCCGCTGGTCCAGCTGCTGGGTGGCAGATGTGGGGACACATCCCTGTGCCCCAGCCACGGAGGGAGAGGGCACGAACCAAGAGATACTGACATGGAAAAAAAACCCACTGAGAAGCTCCTTGCCATTTCTTCTGCTTTCTTTTCTTCTTCACGAGGCACCATCCGTGAGCGAGCAGGGTTGAATAATGCCAATATTCATCGCCCGGACAAGCCCAGGCTCTGTTTGCACGGGAGGCACGTTTTCTCCAGAGACACGCCGAGAGACCAAATCCCTTTCCTTACGCCGGTGTATTTTTCTTTCACCGGTCGAAAAAAACTAGCAGAGGATATTTCAGAGGGCTGAAGGATGGCATCCTGTGAATATTTTCCTTTCGCTGGTGCTGCGTGGGGTGGAAAAGCACTGACAGTCCAAGCCCATCGTTGCTGTGCCAGTCTAAGTACTGGTCCAGGACAACATCCCTCCTCAGTGTGTGCTTGCAACATGCAAAGCAAGGATTGGGAATCTCACTTTTGCGTCAGGGCATGTGGTTTTCAGGCAGAGCAGGGATTTTGAGAAGTTGTCTCGGGGAGACCAGGTCTGAGGAAAGGATGCTATTGCCCTTCCTGCAGGGAAAATGCAGATGCAGCCGCTCCCAGGGCTGAATCCCAGTGGTGAGGTGATGCTGCAAGGAAAAAGAGGCTGGAAAACACAGAAATGAGGTGGGGGTCTGATCACTGCCCCCATCCGGGGCAGGCAGCATCGCTGGGGAACCAGGCTTCATGCTTTCCTGTGCATCTCATCCCTTTCCTCATCTTCAGCCGCTGAAGGAGGAGTGAAAAAGAATGAAAAAAATCCCCCTAACCCTCTGGAAGTCTGGAAAAAAAATGTGTATTTCTATTTCCTGGCTGGAAAACCAAGTTCTTCCAAACAGTGACAATTAAAAAAAAAAAAGAAAAAGAAGACTTGCTTCTGAAAAACGAGTGAAGCCCACTCCTCAGTGGCTTCTCTCTAGACCCCAGTGGGTAGGAGAGAGCAGGGGGTTGGGGTGGCACTCCCCATCCGACGGGTCACGCTCATCCCAGGATTATTTTTCCTCCCCACAGAAAGCATCCCAGACAATACCTAATCCGATGGACACCGGAAACTATTTCCCTCAGCTATTTAGCAACGACCGAACCAGTGCTAACGCAATACTACTAAACCCCACATACTTTTACAGTGAATTCACAGACCAAGAGGTATTTATTTTTTTTTTTTTATCCCTTCACCTGGAGATTTAATGCAGCCGGGAGCGGGCAGGAGGTATTTGCAGAGGGAAGCCGTCGGGGATATTCGTCCCGGTGTAGGGATGGGGCTGCGGAGCAAAAAACTTCATGCATCTCCCATCCTCCCCGCTCCTTTTCCTCCGTTTTCCAGCGAAACGTTGCAACTAATAATTTTCACACATGGCGCGAGAGCTGCAGTAAAGTGGCTGCTTATTTCATTAGCAGCCGCCGGCTGCTATCGGGTTTAGGGAAAGGGGGTGTTGGAGAAGGGCCCCCCGCGCCCCGTGGGGTATCACTTTACCCCGTTGCTTCCTGCCCAGGTGAACCCACACAAACCCGCCTGTGTGACGGAAAATATTCGGAACCCGAGACACGTTCCCAACCGAAAACACAGGCTGCGATTCAGCTCCCCTCCCCTGCCTTCCAAGACGTCCTCCTTTTAACACAGAAAGTGGCATTTATCTCGGGACTCCTCAGACCCGCAGTATAGAAGAAATAATAATAAAGAGAAAACGAAACCTAGGTGTCCCACCGCCGTGCCCACGGTTGGTGCCCCTTGTGTGCGTGGGGATGCGGCTCCCAAAACAAACCGCCCCGTGCGAGCGACCCTACAATAACGAGCCGGCGCCGGGATCAGCCAGAAGGAAATGGATTTACCTGGGTCCTCCCGAAAAAGAGCCGAGCTGGGGAGATGGAGACAACGGCGAGAGGACAACCCCCTCGCACCCGCGCTCGCTGCCGGTACCTCCCGGCATCCTGACACCCAGCCCTGCCTTCCCCTGGGCCACCCTTTAATCTTCCTCGCCGCGTGTTTCTAAACTGAGAGTTACAATGATTGACTTTGTTGGTTTTGTTTGGGTTTTTTTTTTTTTTTTTTTTCATAGCTGCAAAAACACGTTATCCAGAGGAAAATGTGCTGCCTGGTTCTGCCCCAAGGCAGGGCCAGCGAGCCCGGCGGGGGCTGCGGGGCATGCGAGGGCTCTGCCCGTCGCGCCTCACCGCGGCCAAGCCCAGGCAGAGCTTGGGGGTTACTTTTCCCTTTCATCGGATGCCAAGGTTTCAGCCCAGGATTTATACGGTCAAATCCAAAATCCCTGGAAGGCAGGGCTTGGCGCGGTGGGAACACAGATGCTGCCTTTACCCCGCTGCTGTAATTATGCCACCAAACTTAGAAAGCAGCGGAAGAGTCGTTATGTAGCACTACAATTAGGAGGCTGCTTAATTGCAGGGCAATTGCGTATTGTTTTCCTCTCCCTCGCTCCATTTGCCAACAACCGGCCGAGCATCAGGAGCCCTGTTGCAAACCTAGGCACGAGCATCCTCTGAGCATCCTCTGAGCATCCTCTGAGCATCGTTGCCGTGGCCGGACGCTCTGGGGACAACAGGCTTGGCACCCCCAAAGGAGACCCATCACAGACATACGGCTCCGTTGGCTCAAGAGCAGCGGGCAGACCTTGCTGGAGCACGCAGCTGGGGAAGAAGCCACCAAAACACGTATTTGCGCCATGAGAGATGCTTTTGTTGAGCACCAGACGTTGTTCTCCTCTCTCTGGGACTCCCCTTCTCCTGCCCAAAGTAGGCTGGCTCGCCTCAGAAGTAGCCAGGAATGATTCCTCCCTGTCAGCCCGGAGATTAAAATGGATATATGCGTGGGAACGAGCAGCAGCAATGGAAACGACATGGGAGAGCAGCTGATTTATATCGCGTTGCCCCTGCAAACGCCGCGCATAAATCTGCCGCTTTTCAAGGCGAAGCGTGAATCAGAACAGCTCCGCTCGACTTCGCTTTATCTCCTCGCTGCGTGACTCATCCTCGGAGCGTGGAGCTGCGCTTCCTACCAAACAGGGATGGATATACGGGGCCAGCGGACTGGCTTGGCATCGGGGACTTCACGGCGCCCAGTAGGGACAGTGCAAACGCCAGCTCCATCGTTGTACGTGAAGAAAAAATCCCAGTTGCTCCCAGTTCGATGCAGGCACGTGCACGCTGGTTTGGGCAGAGCCAGCTCGGGTTCCTTGCTCTTGCTTGCAGATGTTGTCACATCCTCAGGGTTTAAGCTGGAGTAAATGTCTCTGAGATGCCCCAAGGCTGCAAGAAGCTTATCCAGCCCTTCACAGCAGGAGGAGGGATGCATGGGGAGATCCAGAGCACACCCCTGGTGTCAGCAGCTCGGCCAGGGCTACATGACCCTGAAAGAGGTGGAAAACACGAGCAGGACCTGGCACCTTCTGCAGGACGAGCTCCAGATTGGTGAAAGGAGGGATGATAATACTCAAATATCAGGTTTAAAGCGGTTTGAAAGCGGGAGGAGATCTGGGGAGAAAGATGGAGGGAGCTTTGTGTTCCCACCAGGGCTGAGGTCTCCTCCAAGCTTCTCCCCAGCTGTTCTGCGGCATCTTCCAGTGGCACAGGCTGAGCTGCCCAACCCGCCCAAGGCTGCCAGGCCCCTGCTCCTCACGCTGTGGCAGTGGCAGAGGTTTTGCTGCACCATGCAGGAAGGTGTCCTCTCTTGTTTTCACAGCTGAGGTCAGGTCTGGAGAGGCTGCCGCAGAGCCGCGCTGGGAAGGAAACGCGGCAGAAGGTCGGCCGGCAGCTGTGGCTGCTCCTGCCGGCATCTGGGCTCATGCTGATGGGGATGCTTCTGGTTCCGCAGCAAAGAAGGGTGTGGAGGAGGTTTTCCAGGGAATGAGCTGCTGCTCCGAAGCCACGCTGAGCTCCGTGTGCTGGGGAGCGCGGGAGGAAGGGCAGCATCGCTGGGTGATGCTCTAGCGAGGTACCAACGTGGAGAGCCACTGGTGTCTTGTCAAGAAGTGCAGAAACTGCCTGCTGGAAGGCACTGAGGGACCACAAAGGACCGTCCAGACCCTGGTGTCGTCCCTGTGTTGCCCTCAGTTGTCCTCCCCCTGGGCACGCGCAGCCTGTGAGGGAGGTTACTCGGAGGTGGGGATGGAGAAGGTGCAGCAGGGAGCCTCGCTGCAGCGTGGACACGCTGAGAGCCGCGTGGTCAGCCACGAAAGAAGAGATGTCCCAGCAAAGCCCGGGGATATGCAACGACCCTGGGCCCCGGTGCCAGCAAGGATGCTGCTTGGGGAAAAGAAACCTGGCTCCAGAGAAAGGCCAGAGAGCCTCTTTCCTTCCTTCCTTTAATGATCTGCTCTCAATTAAGTCACAGGCAAAAGGAAATATATATATATATATATATAAGCAGACTGTCTGGTTTTCCATTCATTGCACCCTGCTGTTGAACACTTCCCAGAAGGAGAGCTTGGCCGAGCCCAACACGCGCCCGTCCCCAGCAGCCAGTGTCACAGTGCAACTGCCATCGGCTTGTCCCCCTCTGCAAAAACAACAGGCGAAGAAAGAGCACTTTTGTTTCTTCCTCCTCTATTGACACAGCTGGGAGGGCTGGAGCCGGGGGAGGTTCCTCCTCCGGAGGGCCAAGAGCCTCCGCGCGCTCGCTTTGTAGCTCAGGCGATGCTGGAAGAGGCAAAACTCCTGCATCCACCTCACACGGGCTCGCTGGGTGCAGCCAGAGCATCCCCCAGCCCACGCCAGGTCCCCCAGCAAGGTAAAGATGGGGACAGATGTCACCCCAGCTGCTCTTGGGGAGTCCCCTTCGATCTGGGAACACCAGGAAAGCTCGTTCCTGGCATGGCAGTGATGTGCAACCTGGTGGCCAAGCTGGCGTGTGCCCACGGGCGAGCGCGTCTCCAGCCCCGTGTGGCTTCTGCTTTAGACATGAAGGCACCAACCCCTGCTCTCCCTCTTCCATCTCTGTGGAAGAATTAACCAGGCTGACCTTCACAGCTGCCCAGAGCAGGAATTTATTTATAAATATATATATAAAAATATTTATAAATAAATTAAAAAAAATCATATTTATTCTAAGCTCCCAAATCAGCGCTGCCGTGACACGGGGAAGAGATTAATTAACAAACTATGGAGAGGAATCGTGTAATAAAAACCTGCAAATAGAACCTCCAGTGTTGCCGCGCGCACGGTGGCGAAGCCCCGCGGTTAGCCGGGATTCCAGGAGGAATCCAGTTCAATATCTTAGGGGCTGAAAGTCCCCTCCAAGCCAAACTCGAGGCCTCATCCAGACAATATTTAAGAGCATGAAGCACCCTGCTTTGCAGCCCGTTGCAAGAATCACCTCCAAGCATCCCTCTCCCAGGATTTTACCACTGATTTGCTCGGGGTAGAATCTGGCTGTTGCGTGAGCGGTGGGTTTGCTCCTCTTTGCCTCCGGCCTCCGAGGCAAGAGACAAATGCAAAGCATTCCTTTATCTCCCTGCCTCTACCGAACGACCGGCAAAGCAATAAAATGCATTTTTTTTTTTTTTTAATAGAGCTGTAAATTTAATTTCCTCTTAAACCATTTGCTTCCACTTATAACTCAATGGAAATCCTGCGCTGCTGGCAAAGCCGCAGCGTCCCTGTCCTGCCATCAATGTATAGAAGCAGAGGGCTGCAGATTTTGGATGAGCTTGAAAGTTGATGGAAGGGAAGGTGGGGTGGGGGAAGAGAGGAAAATTCTTAGGGCATTAAGGGCCTATCTTCCATCTTCCTTGTGAACCTTCCTCAAAGGAAGAGCCTGAGCTGCTTTATGGGGGCACAATTAAAGCCGTCTGCAGGACGAAAGTTCAGCCCCAGACACTGCCGCAAAGCTGAGGATGCCGGTGGCGAGGGGGAGAAAAATAATGATTTTCTGGCCTGAAAAACGACATGTGGTCTTAGATTTGGTGCTAAGAAGCAGCGCCGTGGGCTCACGCACGTGTCCAGCATCCCTATACAAGCAGGAAACGGGAGGGAATTTTCCCAGCGAGTGAGAGATCAACCTCAGCATGAAGCGGCGGACACGGGGTTGATCCTCCAGGGTGGACCCGTCCCTCAGGAGGACATCGATCAGGGCAGAGCCCCCTCCTCGGCCACCCCTCCTGGGAGCTCCTCCTTAACGTCTCCCTTGATGGGGCTGATGGGAGGCAAACGAGGGCTTTGAGCACCCTCCTCCAGCCCTGGGAGCTGGTGCCGAGCTGTGGGTGCTCTCTGGGCGCCCGTTTTGTGTCTCCTGCCCGAAGAAAGCGGCCGTGTCCCCATCACGTACCTGGCACCTGAGGGCTCCTATGTCCTACTTGGGCTCCTCGCGAGCTCCAGACGTGCGGAGCTCCCCGGCGTGGCAAATCCCAAAGGCTGGAGAGGCCATTCCTGATTATCCTGGGCTGATCCTCCTGTGTTTGTGCTTGTCCCGTGCCACTCGAAGGCGACCGGCTGCTCACCGGGGGCTGGATCTGCGGGAGAAGGGAGCGATCAGCTCAGCAGGGAACGACTGTGGGGGGATGCTGGAGATTTGCTCCAAGCCACCGCTGCCGGGACATCATCCTGCCACCTCGGGGCATCGAGCCCAAAGTAGAGGAGCTTTCTGAGAGAAGAGCTCATGGAGAAGCTGTTCTGGAAAACCAGAGCACGGAGCTTGGATGAGCCGCCCAGCCTGGGTGGGAGGGGGATGCTGTGGTGGGGTTTGCAGGAGGGTCCCACCAAAGCTCCCTGCTAAAACCAGCATCCTTGAGGGGACAGCAGGGGAAAAGCAAGAACCCACACATGCTGCCACCTCTGCTCCCTGCAGTCTGCCCTCCAGCCAAAACCCGAGATGTGCCAAGGGACGCAGGCCACCTTCTCCCTGCCTTACTTCCTACTGTCCTGCTTTTTAGATCGAGTGATGGGGAACGAGGACAAAAAGGGAGCTTTTGGTGTCTCTGCCGCTGCGTGCACCAGACTTCACATCCACGTCCTCCCCTCCAGCCCATCGCGTGCCCATGGATGCTCACCAGGCTGACACAGGCTCTCTGGCCACGCTTTGGGGTATCTACCTGCAGCCCAACACCCAGCACCCTCCTCACCCCGGGCTGGGGGAAGAGCTGCTTGCAAACACCTGAAAACACCTTCAAATCCCTACACCACACCATTTCAGCTAATATTCAGGTTATTTTGGGGGGACAAAGATCCCCCTCCTGCTCTGCACCTGTGCAGCACCCCAGCATGACATATCCTGGACTGTCAAAAAATATAAATGGCATAAAAAAAGCAATAACAGTTAATCTTCAAGCCAAGCTTCAGGATTTTTTTTTCAGCTTTGCAAACAACCCAGCCTGTCTACATCCCCGTTAATCTGGTACAGGTGAGCAGAGCTCCCAGCACCAGCTGCTCGAGGCTGCTCCCATCCCAGAGACGTTTGCTGCTGCTTCAGGAAAGCTTCACGCTGTTGCTTCCAGCTGGATCCACGACACCTCTGAAACGAGACACGAGGGTGCCTTTTTGGAGTGAAATTTTGGGCAGGCGGCCGCCGGAGCAAAGCAGAAAGGAGTTTTACGGTGACCCAGACGGGCGCAACCCTGAAAACATCACCCCAACGTGCGGCTCCTCTGGAATCAGGACGTGACCCGTTTCCGCCGCCCCAGGTCACAGAGACGAGGCCAGATGTTCAAAACAGCAGCGGAGCACCCAAATCTTACCCAGGCCACAGTCCTGGGCTCCTGCGAGAATTAAATATCCCTGAGCTATGGTCTCGTCTCTTCTGCAAGCTCCCAACCTGGGACAGGACATCCCTTGGTGGCCGCGGTCCTCGGATCTGCAGTTGGGGGGATCCGTCCCAAAGCCGCACCCCGTGCTGAAGGTTTAAAATCCCCAGAATTTTAAAGCGCGACGTGAAGCCCACTTCAAAGAGCTGCTGCTTCCTACTTGATAACATCGGGAGCCTGGGATCAAAGGCTGCGTCCTAGGAAGTCCAGTAAGGGAAGGCAAAATAAAATCGCTTCCTCTGGAGCATTCCTCGCTGCTGAAAATCAGCTGCTGCTTCAGGAAAATCAGACCATCGTGTTTATAATTATAGATGATGCCCAAGCGTGCTTCTCTTGTGGCTTTACGGGGCTTGAAAGTGGTTTGCTAGCAGAGGGAAGGGCTGACATTGGGTCTCTGGTGCTGTGTGAACCTGGTCTTGCACTTCAGGTTACATCCAGCTCTGACCAGTGCAGGGACGTGACCGAAGGGGACAGGAGAAAAGCTGTGAGCACAGCCTGGGACCGAGAGGGCAGTGGGGACAGGGGGACATGCAGCCACACGTGGGGAACCCATGACCCATCATGGGATGCCCTTGGCAAGTCTCGGGTTGGGGAGCATCCCATGACCCTTGGTGCCTCTCGGCAGCTGGAAGCAGATATTCCTCTTTTTAAGGCTGCTCCCACGCCAGCTAGAGGTACGGCCGTAGGCTTTGCAGTCCTCCCTTCTTTTAAGTGTTCCCAGTTGGCCGGTCCCTGCCGGGTTTGGTATCAGCACTCTGGCATGCCAGCACTGGGATCTGGACTTTGCTGGAAGCCACCCCAGGGAACAGCCTCACCTCGTCCTCCAGCTTGAATAAAAAGGTGAGAGCGAGCAAACCTCACTCAGCTGGGAGTTCCTCACCCAAGGCTGGGCTCTGTGAGCTGGGGGATGCTCAGAGGCTGCTGCTGCGTGTGGATGGAGAACGAGCTGTCACCTGCGATGTCCTCATCCCTGCTGGCTGGGTGCCAGCCCTGCAGGGCAACACAGAACATGGGGAACTCTGCCCACAGCTCCTTCGAAAGCACTCGGTCCCAAAAGTGGCTACCAAGGGCAAGGGGCTGCCTCCTCCGTGGCTCTCACGCGGCCAGCTTGGCATTCCCTAATGTGTTTCGCAGGGCAGTCACCATCTGGGCTCGCAAGGAATCCCAAAGTCCCAAGAAACAGCAGCAAAAGGGCCAACAGAAAGTCAAAGTCAACCAACACGAGGAGCAGACACAGGAGCAGCTGGTGCCCTGACCTGACTCCGGGGCAGAATTTCTCCTCCTGCCTTTGCAAACGCCATGGCAGCGAGTCAGGGTAAAAGCAGGTGGCCCCTTTCGTAGAGCAGGCTCTGAGCACACCACCTCGAAACGATCCCATTTCGCTCCCCCAGCGAAACCCCAAAGAACCTGCACAAGCCTGCGAACGCCCCGTTCTGCCTGCACTTTGCACCGCCTGCATGGAGCCGACCCCCCCGGCACCAGCAACCACGCGCATCTCCAGAGGGGTCTGGGATGCTCAGACCCTCCCTGTGCCACCCAGTGCTGCCGAGAGCAGGGAGGAAGGGTGCTGGGGACAAACCAGGGGAGGAGATGTGCCACAAAAGCACGTGCCATGCGCACATACCATCAGTCACCGGTGAGATGCCTCCTGCAAACCCATCCTTTCCTCTGCCCTAACGCGCTGGGATGTATTTTCCTGCTCCCCTGGCAGCGGCAGGAGCTGCAGCGGAGCCCAGACCCGGGTGGGCGACAGCTCCTCCTCGCCCTCCTTCCCCTCATTTCACATCCACGCTGGGACAGCGGGTCCTTTCTCTGCCCTCCACCTCCGCAATGATTAGTGCCTTTCAGGAACAGTTTCTTCAGGATTTTTTTTTTTTCTTTTTTTTTCAGTGAGCCGGCCCCAGATGAATAGCTCTGGGCAGAAGCGAGCAGACAGCATCCCCTGTATTCCACCCCTCATATGAAAACCAGATGCCACGAGTACGGTTGCAAATCAAAGCTGACAGGGGGACGAGAGGTTTACTCAGGAATCGAGAGAGGGCACGAAACCTTTCAAAGGCAGCTACCGTGCAGCCCCCACCAGTGCACAAACCCCAGATTGTAGCAACCCTCCCTCCACCCAGTGGAGGAAAAATGCCGATTATCATCCCCTTTCGTGTTATTCATGCTTTCCCCTGGCTTTTCTAGAAATGCTAACTGGAGGGGGAGTCGATACCCGGGGAGCCTGTTAATTTTGTTAGTTTTAACTCATTGCTGCTTGCACTTGGGCACGGGGGGAGCCTGGAAGAAAAGCCGTGCTCCGAGGGCGAGGCGGTGGCAGCATCCCGACGGGTACCACGCTCTAATGAACTGTCAGCTTGCAGCGGGAGAGCTGATGAAACAGCCGGGCTAATGTCTCGTGACAGCCGCGATTTACTAATCCATCCGAGAAATAAATAGGAGCCGCGTGGAATAAAAGGGGAGTTCAAGCCCGGCCCTCGCCGGGGCATTCGCGATGAAATAAAACGTCAGGTTTCATAAACGGTCTTTCCATGTAAGTCCCCGGCGAGGCCGGGGTGGAAGCAGGGGGCGGCTGAGTGGGGAAGAGCTCTGAAAGCTGCAAAGTCAGGAGGCTGGTGCTGGATGAGGCTGAGGTCGCGGTGAGGTGGGACCAGGGTGGAGAGGAGCGATGGGACACAATCTCCAACCTGCCCGGCCAGAGGATGCGCATCTCCATCGGGGTGCCGTTAACCCCAGAGCTGCAGAGAGAAAGTCTCGGCTTTGAGGCAAAAACAGGGCTAAGACCTCGATTTCCGACGCTGAGTAATGCCCCGTCTCAAGGCTGCTCGTTGCCAAGCGCGGTGGCTTTTGACGCCGCAAAATTTCCCGTCTTGCTCCTCCTGCGAGCCGGGGCTGCCGGCAGCAACACCCTGACAGCCGTGGGAGGGATGTTATATTGCAAAATCCGTCGGGACGCAGACCATGCAAGCCCTGTAACCGTCCCAAGGACCTCGCCGTGAACTCGAGGTTGTGAAACTCTCACGACATTCCCGTCCGGGGAGCTCTGGCTTGTGCGTCTCCCAGGAAGGATTCCTGTCTGCTGGAAAAAAGAGATTTTTCAGAGCAACCTGCCCTCGCTGCCGTCACAGCCCAGGAAACGTTTCAGCTCGGGTAGCTGAAAGGATTGCTGCAACCAGTTGGCAGCGAAGATCGCTCGGACTGTGGAAGTGCTTTGGGATGAAAAGTATGTGATAAATTAAGATTACTACTCTTCTCTCTGATCAGCCAGGCACTGGTTTCCAGCAAAGCGCTGGCCAGAAATGTCTCACCGAGGGATTCTGGCCTCGCCCCGAGAGCTTGCGGTTGAATGAAAGCAGAGATTTTACACCAGCGTCCAGAGTCCGCTTCGGGGCTCTCGAAGTGACAGAGAACTCACCACAGCTTTCGTAATCTCTTCCAAAATTAATTATCGCCGCTTCTCAAGCCCTTCCTGCTTGAATCGCTCAGCCTGCAGCTCCGGCGGCGCAGCGCGTGCGAGGGGAGAGCTTCTGCTGCCAGGTACCTTCCCTCCAGGCGGGTATATTGAATGGGCAATTAATTTTTTTGCACCAAAACTCATCCCTCAGCTCTTGGAGGCATCACACCTTCCTCCTGCAGGAGCACCGTGGCAAAGCCTGGGCTCATTGTTCCGGCTCACGCGTGACCCGGGCGCTTCGCTGTCGGAGATTTGCCGCGGGTTATCCCGCACCAACCCCCAGGGCATCCGCAGCATCGCTTTACGCCGCTTCCAAATGTAAAAAAAAATAATATCGAAGAGTGAAAAGCAGTGAGTCGAAGGATGGCATCCCTCCAGAATGCTCCAGGAAACACCCACCTTGCTCACAACTCCTTGCTTGCAATTGCCTCGCTTGCAATCCCTTGCCTGCAACCGCCTCGCTTGCAATTCCTTGCCTGCAACTCCTTTTTTTTGCAATCTCCTTCCTCACAATTTCTCATCTTGCAGCCCACCTAACACGAGACCCATTGCTCAAGAGCTTTATCCGACCAGGCTCAGCTGAACCTTCAGCACTTCCCCACCAGCCCGACTTGCAAACTCCTCAGAAACGGCATCAAAGTCAGCATGGCACAAAATCCTGATGATTTCTTGCAGAAAGAGCTGCCAGGTGCCCTACGTGTGCTCACCGCATCCCCGCCGCTGCGGCACCATACACGGCAATGGAATGCTTCCCCGGCCCCGAGGGAGAAGAGGCCACCAAAACGTGTTCAGAAGGACTTTATACGAAATAAAACACTGGTGTTAGTGGAAACGCTACTGGGATGGACATTGCTCGCTGCACTGCTAGAGCTGGAGGGAGAATATTATGGAAAAAAAGGGTTTATTACCCTAAAACGCAGGTGTGAGCTGCTGCAGCTATTCAATGAATAGTGTCAGCTGAGAGGATGGATAGAAAAAAACAATCCCAAACTTTCCATTTCAAGAGCAATGCACCACTCTAACTAGCTAATTTTTTTTTAATTTTTTTTTTAAAATTTCCGAGAGGATGCCAATGGGATGGATGAAACAAGAGCCCCTGCACACATGGTGTTGGCTCCTCCGCTGGCAGCACCTCGCCACCCATCTCGCTCCCGCCCCTGCACCCTTCGGCGAGGGCCAGCGCTGCCGAGGACGGGCTCATCCCGGAGGTGCGATGCCACGGTGTCGGGCGGTTTCGCCGGGAAGACGTGGGAATCCTCCCTTTCCCCATCGCCCTCCCACGCCTCTGAACGGCGGCCAAGGAAAACACCATTGTGTTGGGAGCAGACAAGGAGCCGGTGCCAGCGAGGTCCGAACAGCCGGCTCATTGTGTCCCTCCAGCTCGGGGGGTTAGGTCAGCCTAAGTGTGCAGCTTTTCACTTCGAGCCTTCATTAACGTAGAGAGGAAATGAGAAACACTACACGGCAGGGCTGGTTTATGGAAGGAAAATATTCCTCCTTCCTCGACGCGATGCTCCGGCAGCGAGCGATGGCTCGAAACGGGAGCGGGGCTGCTGCGAAACGCGGGGCTCAGCGGGATGGGAGCGACGCCGTGGTCCTGCCTGCAGCCATTCCAGACCTTACAGCCCATCCCCTCCACCCAGCATCCCTTCCCCCCGGGTTGCCGGGATGCTCAGGCAGGGTTTGGGGATGCTCCTGCCCCGGTGCGCTCCTTCCCCCCACCCTTCACTGATCCACTTGCTGAAGAACAGACATCCCACACCGGGCAACCAAACCCATCCTTTTGGTGTGTCCTCTGGGGGCTTTTCCAGCTCTGGAGGGGTGGAAAAAGGGACACCCAAGGAATGGGCTGGGACACTGGGATCATGGTGAGCGAGGGCAGAGGTTCCCGACGGGCTCCTCTTTCCGCATCGTCTCACAAGGTCATTTTAGTTCAGCTGCTCGGAGTTGTGTGAACTCCCTGAAACCTCCTCCAACAGCCCCAGCTGCCTCCCGGGCATTTCCCGCAGGTTTTACAAGGGTTTTTAGAGAGATAAGAGTGAGGGTATCCTCAGCATCCTCACCTCTCTCTCTCCTGTCAGGTTAGACACCAGGTTTTTAGTGGAACCCATCACCTGGAGGTTTGAAGCACCTCGCTTCCACTCTCGGAGTAGAGTGGACTCTCAGGTGGTTGCTCCCAGGTGCCTAAATCCCGGGTCCAGGTGGGAGCAGCTTATTCTTGCACCCGGCCAGCCTTGTCCGGCCAAACACCTTCCAGTCCTGCTCGTTCTGCTCTGCTCTGCTGAGCATCCTTTTCCCCCTTCGCCTCCAGACAGCCCCAGCCCCTCATCAGCTGCATCAGCTTCTCCCATCACCCCCCAGCCCACCCCCATCACCCCCGTGGGCACAGGGAACCCGGCGTTCCCACACGTGTGCCATCGATCCTCATTTTGTTATCGGCAAAGACAAAACGTCGACATTTTTAGGCACGAAGGGACGGCCGGATAGCCTGACCTGTCAACATCTAGAATGGAAAACAAGCTCGTCAAGCACTCGGGATGAGGTTCTAATTACTCCCCACATACCAGCCTGCATAAATACAGCGGAGCAGTCCAAGAAAAGCACGCTTCCGACACGAAGAGCTTTTCCCGGCGCTGTCTCCTTCGCCCCGGGAGCCGGGTTTCATCTCCAGTAGGTAGCAATTTGCTTCTGCTGGGTTTGCAGGGCTTTACGGAGGAGCCCCAGCCCAGGCGGCGTCTCCCTGAGAAGAAAAGGAGCGATGGGCACGGTGATGCTGCAGGACACAACCCGGGCTGGGAGCATGCGAACGGTGCTGGTGTGGCCCTGCGGGCCTTGGGGACATCAGCCACCCCGACCCCAAAGCACCGGAGGATGCTGAGAGATGCTGACATCTCACCGGATCTCATCCTCCCTGATTTTGCTTCTGGGAAAGCCGAGTGGGTGGGAAAAGAGATCTTGTTTCACGACACGGGTGTCAATCCTCAGCAACAGCTTCCAGGCTCCTACGAGCCCAGCGGGCATCGCAGGTGAAGAGGTGCTACTCCCGAAAAATGCAACAAATTCGCTCAAAGCAAATCCTCAGCTCCTGGCTCGACGTCCCAGCTCCCTCAGAGACGTGGTTTCTCCTTCCTCGCGGTAAGAAACCCGCTCTTTAAAACTTCCACCTGCACTTTGGACCAACCTGCTCGCTCTGAGCTTGGCTCCAGGTCCCGGCGAGGCAGCTCCTGCTTAAATCCCTGGCAGCAGCGATCCCACGGGAAGAGCCCTGCCCGCGCTGCTGCCGGGGCAGGGATGAGGATGCTCCGAGCCAGGGCACGTCAGTGCTGCTGGGTGGATTTGTGATTATCTCAGTTAATCGCCGTGAGAACCGGGCTCGCTTTGCTAGGGACCTCCTCCTCCTTCCCGCTCTGTGTGCTCTGATTTCTGTGTCAGTGGGACGAAGGGGGAAAACAAACTCACGTCGGTGCTTAGAAAAACGTTCGTGCGACCGAAATTCCTTCTTTTAGAGTAAAAAGACTCCAAACCACAGCTGGCCCAGCCATCAGCTCAGAGGACACTTGACCACAAGCAGGACCACGGCTGGGCTGAAGGGCCAGGGGACTCCTTGGAAGCTGAAAGACTCTTGGCAGATACTGGGACAAGGTGAGAGAATACTTGGATCTGAACTGGTGCTGCCTCAGTTTCACCTCCAGCCTTTTCCCTGTCACGGATACTCCAGTTATAAAACCCAAGGTGATAAAACCGCAGCTTCCAAACTGCGCTTAAAACCAGGAAGGTCTCAGCTCAGGTGGGCGCTTCCGCGCCGTTCCCAAACACGCTCCAAGGGCTTTGCTTGGCAGCTTCAGCCTTCCTTGCTCATCTCCCCTGAAGAAAAGCCCAAAGGGAAGGAAAGCAGAGCTGCAGCTTCACACCACCCACGGACCCTCTTCGGGGGGGTCTCGGGGGAGCCACAACATCGCAGGCAGCGGCACTGGCCGGGCTGTTTGAAGCCCCAACGAGAGGGACCTGCCCTCTGCAATCCATTTAGCGCTTGGCACCGCTCAGAGGGCTATTTTTAAAAGGTATGCAACTGTCCCAGACCCAACTTTGAAGTGTGGTTCAAGGCTTTGTTGTTGCGAAAAGAAAGGGGTTTTTTTTTATTATTATTTTTTTTAAACGTTTGTAATTAAATGCAAACACAAGTGAGTTTATTGGACCGGAGCCGGCCAAGGCAGGTCAGCTCCGCTCGATCCATTGGAGCTGGATCTTGTCCCGCTCTGGTGTCACAGCACGTCTGACAGACCGCTCCGCTCTGTAAAATGCTGGGGTTTGCTGTCAATTAGAAGAATTTGTTGCCTGGCCGCTGGTAAGTACCGGGGGAGCATGGAGTTCCTTTGCATCCATGAAGATCATTCTCCCAGGCTGGGTGGGGCGGGGGCAGGAGACTCAGGTGATGCTGATCCCCTCGCAGTGGCCACCACGGGCCCCAGATGGGAGAGGAGTTTGCCTTGAACCCCTGTGTACATCCCTGCTCCTCTTCCTCCAAAGGGCTTTTCAGGGTCCATGCTTTCGAGGGCAGGTGATGCTCAATCCAAGGAGACCCTAGAACTGCCCGGAGAGGTGATACCAGCCAAACGAGCCCGGCAGAATTGCTCAAACACCTCCAGTCTGGCAGGAGATATCTACAGGAGCAGTTTGTATCCTTTGGCTGCACGTTTTCAGATGGGACAGGCAGAGCCACAAAGCTGTTTTAGCTCATCGTGGGGCTTTGAGCAACTTGCTCTAGTGGAAGGTGTCCTTGCCCGTGATGGCGGGGTTGGAATGAGGTGATCTTTATGGTCCCTTCCAACCCAAACCAGTTTGTGATGCTACGACCATCCCTCTGTGGCTGTACAGGACCGGAGAGCATCCTTTCCCCCTCGCAGAGCTACCAAACGTCTCCAGCCTTGAGTCTGCAGCCAGTCCTTCATCTGGAGAGTCCTGCCTGCGACGGCACGGCCAAGCTAAGAAGAAACATTAACGCACGGTGCAGTGCCAGGAGAAACGCGGGGTTGTCCTTGCACTTCCCTCCCAGGGAGGTATTTTGGAGGTGTTGCTGAGCGAGAAGCCCCGGGCCAGCGCCCGGTGTTGTTGCAGCCTGGTTTTAACCCGGGGTTGAGGCCAGAGAGTGCTAATTAAACATGACAGCTTGACAGGAAGGGGCGTTAAATAATTCCTGCCACCCCATTTGTGTTTGTCCGGGTGGCTCCGCGCAGCCACGAGGAGGGGGGTAGGCAGTTCCCCTTAATTAAAAAGCAGCAGACCCACACCAAAAATAGATCAGGTTTGGGGGGGGCGGTTTGTCTTCTTTTTCTTTTTTTTCAGGGGACACTGATGGTCGCCCGCGGCTGCATTTTTCACATGCCTTCTGGAGGAGATCTCTATCGACGCACGGGGAGGATGAGCTGGTTTGGGTCCTGCAGTTCACCGTGCGTTTGCACCCGGGGCCGCGACGGTGCCCGGCTCCTTCCCGTGAGCTCCGGCAGCAACGGGGCACCAGTGGGTGAGGCGGGGATGGGAAAGACCTCGCCGGCAGGCAAAACCACGAGAGGGGAAGGAATCGGCGCCAGGTGGATTTCGGAGCCCTGCCTGGAAGGCGGGTGGGCAGGCAGCGAGGGTTGGCACGGGGGGAAGCCGGGCTTGCAAGGAGGCCAAAACGCAGAGCAAACACCTGCCGGCCGCCCTGCCAGCGCCCGGCACTCGTGTGCTGCGCTCCCAACCCAGCCAGGCTCACAGCAGGTGACCATCAATTGTGTTTAAAACCAAAGATTTTTATTTTTTTTTAAAGAAAAAACAGATTAAACCCCAAAAGAAAACACAGGGGACAGCACAAGCACTGGTCCTTCCCCGCTGGATTTTGTTCCTGCAGGACCCCGGAGGATGGAGGGATGCTCGTTCTCGCGAAGGAAAACGCGCACTCCTGCATCCTGCTGAGCAGCAGAGAGGGCTGGTGGCGGTGACCCTGTGAGCACAGGAACGGCGAGAAAGGGTCAGACCTCGGGTCATCCTGCCTGTCCCTGTGACTCTGAGAGCATCCCATGGGCAAGGTCCCGCTTGGGGCCATCCCCCCATCCTTGACCATGGGATGCTCTCAGAGTCACAGGGACAGGCAGCATGACAGCCCTAGAGCTCCGGGTTGAATATTCTCTTCTGAACCGGAGGGATGGGGTTTTTTTTATATTGAAGAGCCCTGTCCTTTTCCGAGATATGTCAGGTTCCTGGTTTCAGTGGCCTCGTCCACAGGCTCTTTGCTGCAAGGTCTTTGAGGGCTATAAATAAGCAGAGGCCCTGGATCCCATTACCTTTGGGTGATGCTCCAAGGGGAGCCCAGGCCAAGCCCAAACAACTCCACGGTGTCTCCCGAGGAGACTGGGATGCGGTTTCCTCCGCGCAGCGCATCAAACCTCGCTTTGTTCACGATGATGGGAAGTTGAGGTCAGGCTCAGGCTTCTTGGGAAGCCACATCCACGCTGAGTGGGTGTCAAGTGATAAGAAACCCCATCGGTCATCGGGCCGTCCCCTCTGTGAGTCAACCAGCTTCCCGTTCGGCAGAAGGGAGAGGAGAGCCCTTCCCCATGCCCAAGTGGGAACTTCAACTGAAAAATACTTTCACTTTGGCCCCAAGCAGACAGTGAAAAGACCAAATGTGTCAGTAAGCAAGACCATGCTCCCGGCGAGTTATTCCTTGGAAAACCCAGCTCTGACTTTGCTTACGCACGCGTAAGTGAGACCTAACCCCACCGGGTCCGCGTCGAGGAATTAAAAGCTGGATTGCAGCCTGAGGTGAGCCTCCGCACCGTGAATGCCCAGCAGTCAGGCGCAGACACCTTCAAGGGTTGATTCCCAGCTACATTAAGGCCCCTTTATGCTCCTCTAGCCACGTAAAGAGGTCTCTAAGTGAGTGTAAATTAAATTTAAGTTCCTTCTGCTTCCTTTTTAAGGCCCCTTTATGGTTCCAGTGAAGGGTAGAGGAGCTGTAGTGCGACTGTGAGGCGGGCACGGGCAGGTGAGAGCCCCTCCTGTGCTGCCTGCGTTCGCCCATACCGTGGGCTCAGCGGTTTTATGGGGTGCTGGCTCCAGCCATGCTGGCACAGGGTGCAATAGGGGCCAACGTCCCCAGGATCTCTGGGCAAAAGCACAGCAGGTTCAGCAGGAACCACATCAAGGCATCCACGCATGGCCAAAGTCTCTTTTCCAAGGATGGGCCAGACTAGGAGGTGAATTTTAAATTCCCAGGAGATTTTTTTTTCCCCTGTATAGGTGAAGGTATTTCCCCCGGCCGACGTACAACACAGGTGATTAATGTGCCAGGGAACATTTTCCCTGCACCAGCCTGGCTAGGATGTCTCTCTCCAAAGCTGCTGGTCGTGTCCAGCCAGTTCTTGCATTTATACCAAAACATCAACCATATTTTAATGGTGCCTGGGATGGGACAGCATCCTCAGCCTCTCCTCCCAGGCACAAGGACGGACGACACATCTCAACCTCCAGCACGACCCCGAAAAGTTGCTCTTTGACAACGAACCCTTGAGTCACACGCTCACAAATATGACACACTCAACTCATCCCACGGCCCGTCCGTCCCCGCGGCATCTCCCCGTCAGCGCCCCTCGCTCGATTGAACCCCCCAGCGCAGAGAAACCACCTCTCCCAAACGCTCGGGTGCCAAAACCTTCCCTCCTCGCGAGGTTGCCCGTTGAGTTCGCGCTGCCAGGCCTGGGTTTCCAAAGCTGCTCAGCCCCGAAGGAGTTAATGGAGCAGAGTGCGACTCAGATTCCTCCACCTAACCCTCCCAAGTCCCCGTATAACCAGACTTGGCACTTTGAGAAAGCTCCACAAATCCAGAGGCTAAAACACGCTGCCTTCCCTTCGTCAAGAGAAGGCAAGTCCCAGCTAATTGAGGAAACAGAGCCTTCCCCCAGCCCCCTTCCAGGCTGCTTATTTATTTAGGGGCTGCTTTTTTTTTTTTGCCCCCCTCGCCTTCTCTTTTTTCCTCTTTTTTTTTTTTTGTTCTTCCCAGAGCGAACATTAGGGAAAAGAAAGTGCAAATTAATTTGGTGCAGTTGATGATGCTCCCCAGCTGGCGAGGGCTGTTAACCCCCTGGGTGCCCCGGGGTTACAGACACCCCACTCCCACTGGGGTGCAGCATCCTCCCGGCCCCCCGTTGCCCCGTTCCTCCCCTCCCCATGCAGGGAGAAGGCAACAGGGGCAGGAACCCAAAGGGAAACGGTAGGAGATGGCTTTTTTCCCCCCTAAATCTCATTTTTCCCCCCTAAATCTCAGCCTTCCCCTGCATCTCAGCCTTCCCCCTACATCTCAGTTTTTCTCCCAGTTCTCAGTTTTCTCCCTAAATCTCATTTTTCTCCTTTTTATCCCCCCCTTGTCTCTCTGCTGCCAAAGCTTTCCCTGGCGTACAGTAGTTTTGGGGTTTGGATTTATTTTTTTTTTTTCATTTTTTTTTTTTAACTCCCTCCGACTACTGCACACAATTCAAAGGAAATCTGGGAAACCGAATTCTCAGCTCTCCAAAGCAGCAAATGGAAAGTCGCTTAAAGGGACTCCTGCCTTAAAGCGGCAGCACCGCTTTTTTCTTGGGCGGCCGAGAAAAGGGCTTAAACACCCTCCCACCCCCCAAACGAAATACAATAAAATAAAATAAGGCACACGCCTTGCCTTAGCACCCCCCCACTGCCATGCAGCCCATGTGACAGCTCGTTTGTCACCTCTCTTCTTCTGGTCCCAGCTCCCCCCTGCCCTCCCCGGCCCGGCGGGGGGATGCGCATCCCCGGAGGGGGTGGGAATAAACGGGGAGGGGGGATTCCACCCCTCCCCGCGGTCCCCCGGCGAGTTTGCGACCCTCTGCTACGATATTCCCAAGGGGGGAAGCTCCGGGAACCCACCCGGGAGGCAGCACACACCGGCAGAAGGGTTAACCTGGGGGGGGAAAGGAAAAAAGAAAAAAAAAAAAGGAGGAAAGGAAGGACCGACATCAAAGGCAACTTCTCTGCTCAGCAGATGAGCAGATCTATCTTCACTTCATATTTTTTGCAGCTGAAGTCTTGGAGCGGGGGGGGGGGGGGGGGGGGAGTTTAACTCTTTACCTCCCGGGGGGGGGCTCACCCCGCCGGGGCAGAGGCGAGGACAAGGACGCGGTCCCGGAGAGGTGGGAGCATCGCAGCGGTGACAAGAGAAAAGCGGAGCCCGGTTCTCCTCCACGGAGAGGGGGGAGTTATCGGGAGCAGCCCCCAGCCTGGGGAAGGGGCTCCCGGCATCGCCGTGGGGGGAGCTTTAAGCCTCGGTGGGGTGAGGGAAAGGGGATGGCACTGATTTATTTTTTTTTTTATGTCTCTTAAAGTTCCGGGGTGGCACAAATACGCCCGATACTTTGCCAAGGAGCATCGCTTTTTCTTTTTTTTTTTTCCTTTTTTTTTTTTTTTTCTAACTCTGACAAACCTCGTTGAGTCATTGAATGAGCGAGAAAAGGGAAAAGGAGGAGGGAGAGGATGAAAAAGTTGTGTGGAAGCGACTTTGCGGAGCGAAAACGCAGGAACCTTCACCGAGACGCCCGAAATCACTGGAGCGAAGGTATTAAACCCCCAACACTGACATGTGGCAACCAGCACATTCTCCTTCCCACCTCCAACCCCTTCCCTTCGCCCAAACAAAAATAATATTTACATGACATCAGGGAGCGAGCCTTAAATGACAAAAAAAAAAGAGGGTGTTTACTCACCTCATCATAAGCCAGCCGGAGGGGAAGGCTGCCTTCTCTCTCTCCTCCTCGGCGAAAAAATTAAAAACCAAGTCGGGGAAAATTATTCCGAGCTGCCGCCCTGGCCCTTGTGCAGTTCCTCCGTAATCTGTGGATAAAAAGAGAAGTCTTCATTACTGACCACAGGCACGGAGCTGCGCTGCTCACGCCCCCTCCGCGCCCCACCAGCCAGTAGCGCACACAAGTTGGGTTACGGGAGAAGGAGACAAGCTGAGAGGAGGCTATAATGATTTATCTGCACCTCTGGTAGGAGAGAGGGGGGAAAAAAAAAGGGGTAGAAAAGGGGGAAAAATGAAGAGAGGAAAAGAAAAGGATGGAAAAGGGGAAAAAAAAGTAGAAAAGGGGGAAAAAGGAAAGGGGAAAAGGATAGAAAAGGGAAAAAGAAAAGGGGGGAAAGGGTTAGAAAATGATATAAAAGGGGGGAAAAGGTAGAAAAGGGGAAAAAGAAGAAGGGAAAAGGATAGAAAAGGGGGAAGGGATGGAAAAGGGGGGAAAGGATAGAAAAGGGGAGGGGGAAAGGATAGAAAAGGATGGAAAAGGATAGAAAAGGGGAAAAGGTGGAAAAGGGAAAAAGGATAGAAAAGGGTGAAAGGGATAGAAAAGGGGGAAAAAGGGATAGAAAAGGGGAAAAGGATAGAAAAGGGGGAAAAGGGAAAAAAGAAAAGGGGAAAAGAATAGAAAAAGGGGGAAAGGGATAGAAAAAGAGGGGAAGGATAGAAAAGGATAGAAAAGGGGAAAAAAGGTAGAAAGGGGGAAAAGATAAGAGGAAAAGCATAGAAAAGGGGGGAAAGGGATAGAAAAAGGGGGACAAAGGACAGAAAAAGAAAAGATAGAAAAGGGGAAAAGGCAGAAAAGGAAAAAAGAAAAGGGGAAAAGGATAGAAAAAGGGGGAAGGGATAGAAGAGAGGGGAAAAAGGATAGGAAAAGGATAGAAAAGGGGGAAAAAGGATATTAAAAGAAAAGATAGAAAAGGGGAAAAAGGTAGAAAAGGAAGAAAGAAAAGGGGAAAAGGATAGAAAAAGGAGGAAAGGGATAGAAGGGAGGGGGAAAGGATAGAAAAAGAAAAGGATAGAAAAAGAAAACGATAGAAAAGGGGAAAAATGGATAGAAAAAGAAAAGATAGAAAAGGGGGAAAAGGTAGAAAAGGGAAAAAAGAAAAGGGGAAAAGGATGGAAAAAGGTAGAAGGATATAGAAAGGGCAAAAAAAAGGATAGAAAAGCAGGGAAAAAAGGATAGAAAAAGGATAGAAAGGGGGGGAAATGGATAGAAAAGGGAAGAAAAGTTAGAAAAGTTTTTAAAAAGTAGAACAGTTTAAAAAAAGAAAAGGGGAAAAAAAAGAGCATAGAAAAGTAGGGAAAAAAAAGACTATAAAAAGAATACAACAGCAGGTTCGCTTGTTTGACACGGGAGGAAAAGTGAGTCTTGTTTGTCCCTGCAGAAGGGTGACGGACCCACCCCCCACCCCCCCCCCACCTCCCTAATCAGCCCTTTAGCCAAAGCCTCAATTAAAAAAGCTGCTCCAAACTATCAGATAATGGCTCGCACTTCTCAGGCCTCTCTTTCCTCAGCTCCTGCCAGCTCGGGCAAAGCTGCCAGCTGGGGGTTCCAAGAGCAAAGGGCCACATCCTGCCCCTCACACCGGAGTGAGTCCGGGGTCCCCTCCGGGCAGCTGGGGCTGGTTTGCAGCCGGCAGCGAGAGCAGGTCAGGTCCTGCTGGGGAAGGAGAGATCGGCCTCCTTATAGCCCCAGTCTGGGATTGGGGCTGCTCAGGTCTGGGGGCGAAAAAAAGAAAAAAAAAGAAAAAAAAAGAAAAAAAAGAAAAAAAAAAAGAAAAAAAAAGGAAAGAACTTAAAAAGGGGAAAAAAAAGGAAAAGAAAGAAAAAAGAAAGAAGAAAGAATAAAAAAAGAAAAAAAGAATAAAGAAGAAAGAAGAAAGAAGAAGAAAGAAGAAAAAAGAAAAAGAAAAAAGAAAAAAGAAAAAAGAGAAAAGAAAAAAGAAAAAAGAGAAAGAGAAAAGAAAAAATAGAAAAGAGAAAAGAAAAAAGATGAAAAGAAAAAAGCGAAAAAAGGTGAAAAAAGCGAAAAAAGAGAAAAAGGGAAAAAAGAAAAAAAGGAAAAAAGAGGAAAAAAGAAAAGAGAAAAATGAAAATAGAAAAAAGAAAAAAGAGAAAAGACAAGATGAAAAGAGGAAAAAAGGAAAAAAGAGGAAAAAAGAAAAGAGAAAAAAGAAAATAGAAAAAAGGAAAAAGAAAAAAGAGAAAAGAGGAAAAAAGAAAAAAGAAAAGAGGAAAAAAGAGGAAAAACGAAAAGAGGAATAAAGAAAAAAGAGAAAAAAGGAAAAAAAAGAAAAAAGAAGCAAGAAAAAAAGAGAAAAAAATAAGAAAAAAAAGAGAAAACCCACATCCTCCTAATTTGTGAGGCTAAAGAGGATTATCTTGCTTTGCTCTTCTCTGAGAGGGTGTCATATGTGCAACCCTGCGCTGAGGTCAAGACGACTTCCCACGGCACGAGGCCGGGCAGCGTTTCTCACGTTGCGGCCGCCATCGCCCGTAAGCGTCGAGAAGGAGCTGTCACCTCACCGGGACCAATCGCAGTGACCCCCCTCCCACCCCGGACCCCACCCAAGCCCCTGGAAGAGCGCGTCCTCCTCTACAGCGAGAGCGGCGCCACCGACTTTTGGATGTTGTTCGCAAGAAACCTCGCGCGGTTTCGCTCGCATTTAACATCTTTTTCTTCCTCTATTTTATTTTTTTTTATTATTTTTTCCCTTTCTTTCTGCAGCCCCAGAAGCGGACAAACATTTCTTGGCATCCCCTGGCTTACGGCCGTGCTCCCACCCATCTGTGGGATCCATCCAACACCCTACGGAAAGCCGGTGTATAGCAATACGCATCGCTACGGATCAAAAAGCTCTTTGAAGGCCTATTTGGATAAAAACCCAGAACTAGGGCTGAAAAATGTTGCCTTCGCCCAGCTTGCCTGAGCCTCAACTCCACTCTACGTGGGTGAACCGGTCCAGGTTGACGATGCTGCCCGGTCCTGCCCATGTGTGCCGGGCATCCCAGCTCCCTCCATCACCCTTTAGCATCGAGCTTTTGCTTTCTGAAGGTAAGCACATGTGTGACTTTTCATTATTATTTTTTTTTTCCCTTGGGGAAACCCCCCTAAACCATCCTCTGAATAGCCAGTGCATGCCTTTAGCATCCATTTGGCAAAAATCACGGTGACACATTACCCGCGGTCCTCCCCAACGGAGCACGGACATCCAGAAGGAGGAGAGAAGGAGGAAAAAAGTTCGTTTTAGCTAATGAGAGGAGCTTCCCCAAAGCCCAGGGAGCTACCAGACTGGTTCCCAGTCAGGGACTTTTTCAGAAGACTCATTCAGAGGGCAAAATAATGAATTTTAAAACACATGCATAGCCTGATCTGGTAGAGAGGCGTCCCTGCCCAAGACAGGGAGGTTGGATTAAATGATCTCTAAGGTCCCTTCCAGCCCAGGCCATTCTGTGATTCTATGATACCACTTCTGTAATTGTCACAGAGCAAACATCTCATTATGCACAATTAAAGGGAAATTTCGCCTCGTGTCCAACCCCCCCCACCCCAGCTCTGTGCTTTTTTTGCCGTGGCCAAGACGTTCCTCATGTAACATAAATCAATCCCAGGTGCATCTTTCTGCATGAAGCACTTCACCAACAAACACTGCTTAAAATACATATATGACTGCATTAAAATAAAACCCACTCTGTCATTTGGAGGCCTCAGAATTCCCTTTCGGACTCAGGAATAGTGGGGTTACCCCCACGTGGGGATGACCCCACCGGCAGCTGATGCATTAGACACCAGGATCAAAGTGTCCTGCTCTTCCTATAATGATAGTAATAATAATAATAATAATAATAATAAAACCACCCCAGGCTGAATTTCTTCTTCCTTGCACTGAATTTCTTCTTCCTTGCACTGAATTTCTTCTTCCTTGCACTGAATTTCTTCCATGACACTCAAATTTCCTGGAAATCCAATGAGCTTGAACCTGCTCCCATCTTACAGGCAAGAAAATGATGTTTTCAGCTAAATACGTCTGGCTGCATGCTTATTTTTAACGGTACGAGATTATAAGTATTAATTACGCGCTATTCGCATCCTGCAGTGTTAGCTGAGGCAGAAGAGTCCCCCTCTGCTTTGCTCCCTTTCAGCCCAAGGCTTTCAGCACCTCGCTGGTGCAGGCTGGTTAATTTTCAGGACGGTTGCCGTGACCTGCTCCCATGAGCTGGGTCAGGACCCAGCCTTGGAGCTCCTCCGCTCCATTGGGACATTCCTGATGTCCCTTGCGCGAGCGACGGGGTGAAAACACGCTTTGGTCTGACCGTAGCACGCGTCAAGGATGCCTGATCCTGATCTGAATCCAACAAGTCCCACCTGCAGAGCTCTGGAGCGCGTGGGGGCCGAGCACTTGCAGGAGATGGTCCCGAGGAAGGTGCGGAGGACCCAAACCTCAGAGACGAGGCAGAAGCTGATTCACGGCCGCTCATCTTTGCCATCTGCTTGGTCTATATTTTATCTCCTCGAAAGCACCATCCAGGAGACTACAGGCTAGAAATCAGAGACCAAGGTAAGGCAGATTGTCCCTGCGCCAACGCCACCAGGCTGGCAGACCTGTCTAAAAGGACACACAACGGTGGCTCCAGGCTGGGCAAGCCAGCCAGGGAGCAGCGAAGCTCACACTTGGCTCTAAATTTTGAAAAGCCTGTCCCTTTCCCACTGAAAAACTCATCAGAAGTTAATGTCCTTCAGCAGCTCCTCCAAAAAAGCAGCCGCTCAGCCAGAGCGCCGGGTCAGGCCACGAGCTGGTGTCACCTGGAGGGTGGCAGATGGGGTGGCGAAAGCCACGGTTGCACCGCGGCGCCTTGCTCTTCCTTCCCAAAGAAAATTCCCCCCTCCCAACCCTTCTGTGACCCTCTGCGGCCCAGCACGGATTTCCTAGAAGCTCATTTTCTTGCCCTCCTCTAATCTTGCTCTGGTAAAAGCTTCCTGAAGAGCTTGACCCCCAAAATAAAAGCTGGCATCAACCAAAACCGCTCTCTGCCCAGGGCAGACCTCCTCCCCTCCATCCCGCGCCCGCTGCGGTGCTTCAGACACACGTTTGCTACTCTGAGCTCCCGACGTGCACCCCTGGAGTGGTGCCGTGGCTTGGATGCACCCAAAAAAGCACCAGAAGATCTCAAAGCATCTTTTGAGGGGGTCTTCAGGGTGGGTGGGCAGCGCCTGCAGCTCCCCTGCCAGCTTGCAGAGACCGCGTCCGCTCAGGGAAACCGAGGCACGGGGCAGCACTTAGGGTTGCTTGTAGAGCAGCACTTCAGGAAGGAAAAAAAAAAGAAAATAAAAAAAGGTTTTGGCTTTCTCGCTCTGCAGACCTGATGGCAAAGGGCAGGAGCGCGCGCGGGGCAGGTACTTGCAGAGCCCTTATGCTAATAGGGGTTGTAGCATCTCTTCCCAGCTCTTCCCAGCCCTTCAAGCCGGGAATCCTGCTAATGAAAGGAAAACAGAGAGGAGCTGCGGAGCAGAGGCCCAGGGTGTGGTAACTCTAGAAGGCAGCCGAGGAGGGATGAATGAAACCTTTCACCGCGGTCCAGAGGAGCCAGTGGCACACGGGCTTGAGGAATTCAAGAGCTCGGCGCAGCAAAGCGGGCGGCGAAGGCGTTTTCGCGGGACGTGGGGATGCACAACCCGCCTTTAATCAAAGAAGGGGGGAGATGCGCCGTGTCGGACGCAGACGCCCCCCGGGAGGGGCAAATAATCTGCGTATCTGCTTGGAAAGGGGACGAAGGAGGACGGTTAGAAAGGGGATGAAGGAGTCCGGCTTCCCAAACGCCGAAAAGCTGTCCTTATTTTTTCCTGTAATTATGTCTCTGAGGGATCACTAACATTTACATTTTTGTACGAGCTGTACAGTTCATTCACGGCCCCGCTCAGCAAAAGGCTCCCCTAATAAATAGACTTATTGATGCCTGCGCTTCTATACATTATGCTACATCCACGCTCAAGACAACCGGCCCCTTTCACCCGGCTCTATATTGTGAACAAATTATTCTCCTCTCCCACCCAGCCACGCGCCCGCTCGCCCCCAGCTGAGCCATGAATGGACACACTGTCCTGAGCCGCTCGCTCCCCTGCCTCTCCAAACACATGCAGAGTGGGGGAAAAATAGCCCCCCCAAAAGAAAAAAAAAAGATGGGGTATAAAGATTGCTTCGCACTCTCTGCCCGAAATTATTTCACCTTCCCCCCCGCCCCCTTCCAGCCCCTTTTCCCATTCAAAAAATAAATATATATATAAAAAAGCCGAGGAAATGATTCGTTGCTGCTTCTGCACAAAAATCCTGCGGTCCCGCTCCCTGTTGTCTTCCTCCTGCGGCCAGAACAAACTCTTTTCTCCTGCCCCTCATCAGGGGAAATTACTACGGGGAACTGTTTTCCCTCCCACACTCTCAGCTGGCTTGAAATTATTTATAGGAAACTTATCTGGAAGCTTCTACTTCCAGACCACGGGCAAAAGCCTGTGCAAGGCTGGTACCAGCAGTAACCTGCTCTCAAGATGATCTGCATCACACATGAAATGAGTTGGGCAGGTCTCAGTCCTCTCCAACGTAGCCCATGTCCCTGCTGTGAAATCACTCAGTGCCCTGGAGGGTTTGGGGAGCAGGGCCACCCCACGGGCTGCAAACCCAGGGATTAGCCTAGTCCACTCTTCCATTTTTATGGCTTTTTTCTTACAGCCAACATCCTTTTTTCTCTTTTTTTTGCCTCGTGCATCCCTGCCCGCAGCCGCCGAGGTTGCCCGGGCGAGGCGAAGTACCCCGGCAGCACGCCGCGCTGACCCCACCCTGGCAAAGAGCTTTCCTTGCCCCAAATCCTTCTCCGAAGGGGAGAAAAGCATTTCTGGCAGACATGGGGATCGGGAGCGCTCCCGGCATCCCTTCTCGCAGCCGAGGACCGCTCCGAAGGCAAATAGTACCCCTCTGTGCCTCCGGCACGCAGCACCACGGACACATAGATGGCATTATACTTAGCTGGCCCCAGATCTCGGGCATAATATTTTTTTTAGCAGCGGACTAAATATTTTTAACATATGCAAACACGCATGACTGAGGCAGCTACAGAGCCGACGAGCTGGGATGCGGACGGCTTTCCAGGGCAGAACAATGTCACCTTTCTACTCTCCGACGCTGCCTGTCCCTGAGAGGACGACCGTGCAGCTCCAGAGGGATGGGGAGAAGCAGGCAAAGAAGAAAACGTGCAAGCTTTTCAGAGTGAATTTTGCAACGGCATCGCAGCGAAAGGGTCTGGATTCCTCGGAGGCGGAGAGGCGGGGATGCACAGAGCAGCGGTCTGTCTCCCGGGCAAACATACCTGCGTGCGCGCCCGGCTTGGCCCAGAGGAAACGTTCCCGGCTTTTAAGCAAACAGGAAGGTGGCGGGTCAAATAAGTGGAGCAGAAAGTTCTGCCGTAGGTAAATAGGTCACTGTCAGCCCCTGGGTTGAGCAGCCAGAAATCCTGGGTATGCACCCCAGCACTCCCACTTTACAGATGGGGAAACTGAGGCACGAGTCTCACAGCAGCCAAGTGTTCGGCCGTGGGAGGGAGAGGCGATGCTGCACTGGTGCCTGAGCCAGCACTGATGCCCTTGACCCCGGGCCAGCTCTGGATAAAGGAATTTGGGTTAATAGCCTGTGTTTGTGGTGATGGAGAGGTTGCAGGGACAGGACGAGGAATTCCTTCACCCTGCACTTCCAGCAGCTGCTTCCCCAGCTCAGCCCACGAGGTGTGCAGAAACCCCCCAGTTCTGTCACTTAACTCATTTTTGGGGATTTTTTTTTCTTCACCATCTCTATGGCAGGTGATGAGGTGTCAGCAAAGCCGGGGAGGAGCGGGGAATTGCTCACCCCGTGGGCTTCAGTGGCTTTTGAAGGAGGCTTGCAAGGAAGATGATGGGTTTTTTCAAGAGAGGCTGCAGGGACGAGGCTTTGCCCCACGGCAGCTTTCCCGGCCCTGCTGGGCACTGTCCCCACGCCATCACCCTGTCAGACGCATTCCTGGCTCCTTATCTCAAAGCATCTCGGACATTTCTCCTCGCTGAACATCTGCAGCTCCCACATGCAAGACGCTCCTCTCGGCGGCGCCGTTATTGCTTCCAGGGGGCCAGATGTGGACAGGAGACACGCGCCGGGCTTCGTGCTCCCTGCAAACAGGCACATTCGCACCGCGAGAGCAAACAGTGCTGGATCCCGGAGAACGAGGTCCAGAATACCTCTATCGACCAGCAACATCCAGCAACACCTTCCCTGCTGATATCACCCTGCCTGGGTTGGGGTACACGAACCACCTCTGCTTGCCACGGCCACGAGCTTAAGTGCAGCACCACGAGGAAGCTGTTATGGGGGCGTCACTTCCAAAAGCAAGAGACAGATTAAATAGGAGCGTGTTCCTGGTGCTCCTTCCAAGGCACCAGACACTTGGAGCATCTCATAGTCACTGAACCCACCCAGTCACCAACCCAGGACAGTTCCAAACCCAGAAAAAACATTTGGTAGCTCAGATGGGTGAACTTCCCACAAGAGTTGATGAAGGCAAAGGGAGAACCCCAAGGTTAGATGAGCTTGAAGCATCACAGGCTCAACCCAGACCGTACAGGAACAACATTAAGTCAGACATGGACTTTTATTCCTTATATTTCTGCTACCAAAAGTGTATCTGCATCCAGAGCTGCTCCCAGTGCCTTCAGCTGGGCTGGGGGGAGATGCCCTTAGAGCAGCAGAAGCTGCCAAATCCCCAGCAACTTCATCCTGGGGCTGCGATTTGGCTGCTGGGCTCTCTGCAACTGGGGAGCTGCTGGGCTGACGGGAGGGTTTTGCTGCTTGGCTGTGCCGGCACGGCCGCGACGCGCGGACGAGCCTGGGGGACGCGCAGGGACGTCTGCTTTCAAGCTTCCTTTTTAACTCTAATAAAAACAACCCGAGCTCGCCTCGCCTCTTCTCCTGCTGAGCCAAAAGACTGCAACCTCGTGCCTAGGGGCGAGAAACTGAGCAAAAACCTGGCAATGCCCAGGAGCCAAATGTCACCCTCGGGAAATTGGCACTGGCTGAGCCGGAGGGAACCGCTGCGAGGTGGCACCAGGTTGGCACGCGTCCTACAGCCCTTCCTTGCCCGCTGCCGGCTTTGCAGCTCTGTCCTAGGGCTGCCCCCTGCTCCCCCCTCAGCGCTGAGCTGTGGGCAGGCTCCTATTTGATTTGGAAAGACGTGCGATGCCTTCTAGAAGCGCGACGTTCCCTCTTGGATGCGATCTGGGAGGAAAATGCCAGCAACAGTGCCTGGGGAGTGGCCGGTGCGTGTCCATCCCCCCATTCCCAGCTCCCGCTGCACCCCCTTCCCTGCATAAACCCCCCCGCTTAGCCCAGGCACTGTTTTGACCTCGCAGATGTGAAACTCCAGAGCTCAATTTTCCCGTTGTTTAGATGCAGAAAGATTGTGATCACGCCAAAACGGGCATCTCTGAGGTGGCTGGACGTTGCCAAATCTTTTCCTGTGCCTTTTTTTGCTTTGAGCAGAAGCTGCAGAACATCCAGCCGGGACAGAGCTCAGCCAGACCCAGGTTCCCTGCTCCCTTCCCACCAACACCAGCCCTCGTGCCCATGGCGAGAGGCCACGGGGATGTGGGATGCTGTGCTGGAGGTCCGACGTGGGCTATCTGCCTCCAGCACCGTGGCAGAGCCCCTGCAAAGAGGACGCAGGGGGCTGTGGCTCAGGGCAAGGTGGTGAAAGTAGAGCTATAAACCATGCCCTTGGGATGAGGAGAAGCTGCATCGACAGGAGGAGGACGCATATCTCCTGAGGGTTTAGCATCGATGGAGGCCACGGCGGAGCTGCCCCTGCTGTGGCATTTCTGTCTGTGCAAGGGGATTCCTGAGGTGCACCTCTGTCTCAGGGCGTCCTCGGAAAAAAAAGAGCTGCGAATGGTCCAGGAGTCGGGCGGCACCGTCAGCAGGGCACAGCCAAGAGCCCTGGAGTTTGACACCCAGCTCCTGCCACCACAGGCGGGCACCTGCCCAAAGGGTGTCACCACACCTGCTTCTCCTGGCTCTTCTTGCCCTTCAAGCACAACCTATGCCTGTGCTGCAACAGGAATGGATAATTTTCATTTTCCCTTTGCAATCAGCTTTGGATTTTCCAGTTTCATCGTCCCAAAATGAAAATTCTGGGTGTTACCTGCAAAGGCAGGAGAGCCACTGAGCCCGTTTCTGTTTCCCAGCCAGCCACAAACCCAGCTGGACCTTAATCCTTTTCAATTCTCTCCTTTTTTTTTTTTTTTATTTTGCATTTTAAATTGAACAAGAATAATGAAGGCAGGAACACCACCTTCTTCTTCCACCCATCTTTGACCCAGACAAACCGCGGACCTGCAGACATCATCCCAGATTCATCGTGCCTGGATGGACACGCGCCTGGTTGAGCAGCTCGAACTTTGCTCGAGCACATCAATAAAAAGCAGCTTTTCACAAAGTTTCAAGCCGCGTGTGCGTTAAAAAATGATAATAAAAAGACAAGGAGGAGGGTAAGGTTGCTGCCCTGGTCTGCAGTCACCAATTCCAGCGCAGGGTCCTCTCTCTGCTCGACACGGGGCTGCAGTCTCACCCCGAGGTGCACCAGCAGCTCCCCAGCACCTCGAGATGAAAAGACACCTCACAATCACTGCTCAATGCCGGGTTAAGTGTTTTTCCTCAAAAGTACGGGAGAGGAAATTCAATATTTTCTTAGGCCTTAGCTTCGCATAATAACGACCGGCGTGGGGAGAACAATTCGGTATTCACGCTCAACACAAACAAGCACCTTCCAATAACCTCACACCTCCGACTCCAGCCCAGCCACGGGTCAGGCACCGACCTGTCCCCAGTCGTCACCCGCGGTGCCAGCACATGTTCCTGAGGCCACCCGGCTCCCACAGAGAGACAGCTTTGTGTTGTGTGAGCCTTCGGCTGCAGACCCCCCCCCCCGAGATGCTTCACAAGGCTGGGAGATGCAAAAATATGTATATATATATATAAAAGACTGAGGGAGCTGGGGCTCTTTAGTTTGGAGAAGAGGAGACTGAGGGGTGACCTCATTAATGTTTACAAATATATCAAGGGTGAGTGTCACGAGGATGGAGCCAGGCTCTTCTCGGTGACAACCAATGACAGGACAAGGAGTAATGGGCTGAAACTGGAACACAAGAGGTTCCGCTTAAACTCGAGAAGAAACTTCTTCTCAGTGAGGGTGACGGAGCCCTGGCACAGGCTGCCCAGGGAGGTTGTGGAGTCTCCTTCTCTGGAGACATTCAAGACCTGCCTGGACACGTTCCTGTGTAGCATTATCGAGGCGTTCCTGCTCTGGCAGGGGGATTGGACTGGATGATCTTTCGAGGTCCCTTCCAATCCCTGACATTCTGTGATTCTATGATTCTATGATATATATATATATATATATAAATAAATGCAGCAAGGGCGGTGGGGGAAGAAAGGAGATATCAAGGAAGAGGACAAAGCTCTGTCACCTTTGTGATAGCAAGATTTGCCCAGAAATGCCTGGTTTTTGCTGGCACACAGACCCAAGTCTAGCAGAAATGTAGGGAGAGCCATCTGGAGCGTGACTTTGACCAACGCTCCCGAGAGGTTTGGAAACCATGGAGAACAAATTGAAATCATGCCAAGTGAACGAAAACAAGATCATTTCAGCCACGCAAAACCCACTCGGGAGGCTGAAGGTGGAGACTGGAGCCTTGCTGCCCCACATCGCAGCAGACCCAACCATCGCATCTCTCCCCAAACACGTCTCACCACGTCCACGGCCTTTGCATCAGCTCACCCCGCTCACGTCCTCCACCATCGTGGCACCCAGTCTGGGTCATCCCAGGCCAGCCCCAGGGGCTGAGACCCTTTTTACACGTGTTTCTGAAGAGGAGCCGAGTAGTCCGACATCTCCCCACCTCTTGGAGAAGAAGGACCTCCATCACTCAGCAGCTGGACCCAGGGCGACGTTAACTTTCCGCCGAGGGCAGCCAAGGCACTGAGTATTATTTATGTTCTGATAAACACTGACACATCTTTTGGAGCAGAAGGCAGCTTTCGAAATACACAGCGGAGAAGAAAATGCGCGGCGAGTTCCCCAACCCGAACTTTTTTGGGGAGAAAATGTGCTCAACGGAGCGGAGTCCGTGTCCCTGACCCCATTGCTTCCTTCACCAAACCCTGGTTCTTCTTGCCTCCATCTTTCGCCGTTTATTCCCTCTGCTCCACTTGCAGCCCTGCCCTTTGCTAGTAAACAGCCCACAGCCCCAGGGCCAGCTTTCCCAGCACTAAAAGCCCACTTATTTCTGTTTGTCTTGACGAAAACAGTAGCAGGTCTGTGCTATAAATCCCCATTAATGGAACAATCTGCATCGGCTTGTTCCCGTTAGCGCTTCCCCAACGAGAAGAGGTTTGTGTGCGCGCACACGCGGGCGAATGCGTGTGCACGCATTTCAGCCCTGCCAGCAGCCAGCCAGGGCTTTGGATGCAAGACCTCCCCATTAAATGTCAATATTCATACGGAGAATCTAAATATTTCAAATCTCCACGTCTTTAAACACACGAATGGCTTGTTGAGTCATTTCCTAGAAGGCTTCTTTCAAACAAAAGCCTGACGCTTAATCCAGGCACACGCTATTCATGGAAACGGCGGGGAGCATGGGAACATTTGTCTGAAGTATATGAACGCCCCTCGTGCGCTGTGTCGGCACAGAAAAGGGTTCGAATAGCCCCTGAGCATTGCATGGGCACAAGATAGTTCTTAGCATCGAGGTGAAGCTGGATAAATCCAATATGTGAGCGATCCTCAGTTTATTGCCACATATCCTAAATATTCACCAAACCCAGTGTAGTGAGGGGTGTGAGCTCTTGCTCCAGCCAGCCCAAACCCTCAGCCCCCTCTTCCCAAATAGAGTATTTTCCAGCAGAAGAAAAAAAACAAAAAGGTTTTGGGGAGCAGACCCTGCATTTCATGGCAGACCGACTCCACTGCGACGCAGAGTAACCTCGGCTTAACCCAACTGCCTGCCCAGCCAGTCCCCGGGGAGTATTTTGGAAAGACAAAGCCCTCAAATGCGTTTTGCTTAAGGGATAGCCAGAAGCAGGGTGAACCCCTCACCAGCAGCTCAGCCCTGCTTGCTCCAGCTCTCTGCATTTTCTGGCTGCCGTTGCAGAGCATATTTTCCAACAGCCCTCCAGGGGGATGCACCAGCTATACTGGCTGCAGGGATACCCGCTCAGCTCCCGATGGCTTGCAGGCCATCCCAGTCACACACAACTCTGGTGACGTCCCGGTCTCACTGACTTAATCCTGCCCACTTCAGGCTCTAGGGACTTGTTTAAACCTCTTGATGTGGACAGGGAGAAAAAGCACATCAAGAACCCGACAGCGAAGGGCTGCAGGGAAGCATCCACAGGTGCGTGAAAGCAGGAGACGCAACAACCCAGAGCAACAAAGGTGTTACCGGCACAGCAGCCCCCTCTGCTCTTCCCCACTGGCTGGGGAGCTCCTCTGCTCCCACAGAAACCCACCACCTACTCCTCTCCATCCTCTCCTTGTCCTGGCTTTGGCTGTGCAGTCTGTGCATGCCGCAGCGGGGAGACCCTCTGCAGGGCTGCCTGGTGGGATGTATCCCCATGGGATGTATTCAGGTTGGATGTATCCCGGTGGGATGTCTCCTGCTGGGTGCATCACGATGGGATGTATCCTGACGAGGTGCATCCTGGGGGCATTGTGTCCCAGCAGGATGCAATCCTGCTGGGGGTGCATCCTGGTGAGATTTTATCCTGGTGAGGTTTTTACCCTGGTGGGATTTTATCCTGCCGGGATTTATCCCGCTGTATGTTCGCCTGCGGCAAACAGGTGGCGATGTTGTACTCCAGGATTTCAGCTTCCAGCCCCAAAAAGCCGGCTGCTGTCAGAAATCCTTGCTCGGAGGTCCGTGTGCCTCCCAGGAGCCCTTTGAGAACCAACAAGGTGCCATGATGAAGCCCAAGCTTCCTCCTTCGCTTTAATTAAAATAAACGCAAGCCAAAGCCTCTCTTTCCATTCATTTTTAACCAAGGCAAGGGATAAAAAGCCCGTCCTTTGCATGTGCCTTTTTGCCTTGAGATCTGAAGTGAAGAAGAAAGTTAGACTTGCAAGGGGAGTGGAGAAGATGCTCTGGGGACGGTGCATCGCCCCGTGGCTCCGGGCAAAGTTAGGAAGCACTGACCTGAGATCTTTGCAAGGGCACATCTCAAGCAGGTGGGAAAAATTCGTGTGGCGAAGCACAGATCTGCCCTGTAAGATGACTTCCATCCACAGCAGGGAGAAGCTCCTTTTGAGCCTTGCCCTCACTGCGCTGATGGGCAGGAGATGCTCACGCTCTAGGACGTGTTGAGCAAGTCACAGAGCAGTGCCACGTTCCTGCAGGTGCCATTCCTTAGCAAAGCCTTCGTGCCTTCGGCCAGCTGGGCTCGTGGGTGAAGCCAGATGATGGTGAGCAAGTGGAAAAGGGCTCCATCCTCTTGGCAAGTGCTGCCCGTGCAAAAAAACCCAGTGAGCGTGCTCTGGAAGTGACAGCCACAAATTCCAGTAGGTCTTGGGGCGGTGGAGGCTGGAACCGCGAGGGAGCATCCACAGGCGCGGTGAAGAGCAGCAAGACGAAAGATGACGGTAATTCGTAGGTGAAGAAAGCAATTCCCAGGGTGAGGTGAGATAGGCTCTGTGCTGGAGGGTGTGTCTAAAAGCAGGTTGGGAAAAGCAGTTGCATTCCTCTTCCTAGAGGGATTTTCCCTGACGTTTTGCCAGTCTTCAGTGCCTCTCTTGCAAGGATACGTATTTCGCTGGCTAACACCCACAGCTCTGAAGACCCATCTTGCAGAGACGACAGGAGTCATCTAAGGTCGCAACCAAACCGCTGCAGAGCTCAGGAGACACAGGTCTCCTCTACCAACCCCAAAACCAGCCCATGGGATGACAAAGCAATGACTGCCTGGCTCAAACACAGGCACTTCTTGCAGCAGGACTTACCGTCCCCAAACCCTGACAGATTATGGGAGCACAACTCGCCAAGCGAGCCAGGGAACGCCTCTGCAGATGAGCTCGGACAGAAGGACATCTGCCCACGGAGACAAGCTGCTGATACAATTATTTATATAGTGCCAGAGAGCGGCAGCTCCGAGCTGAAGTAAATCTACCCACACGTGTAAAACGCCTTCGCTGGAGTGATGGCTTCCAGCCCGTCCACCAGCAGCATGGTCATCCCAGGAAAGCCACCTTGGAAGCGGCACACTGGATAAAACCACTTTTTTTTTTTTCTTTTTCAGAGGTTTGCAGAGTAAATGTTAGCTTTGTGCTCACTCAGTATTTCCTTGAACCTCGGTGGCAGGATGGGCACCTTCAAAAGTGATTCCTGGTCTCACACTTTTGGATGGAGCCTGGGCACCTCCCTGGGACCACTCCGCCCTGCGAGGGGACTTGCTTGAAAGATTCCCTGAGCAATTCAGATCTGGAGGATCTGCCTGAAACCTCAGCATCGAACACAGCTGGGATAACACCCTCCCTTCCTCAGCTGAATTTCCCTCTTTCTTAGCTGGTGCATGCTCAAGGCTTGCATGACCTGACCTGCAAGGAGCTGCAGTCTGAAACGCACAGAAAAACTGCAACATCCCCTACCTAAGCATTAAAAAAACCACAACAGCCTTAAGGACAGAAACGTGTAAACCCCAGCTTCTCGCTCAGCCTGAGAAATACACGTTATCTGAAAGGGTCCTAAATATTGGGGGATGTCTAATCTGCAAGGGCTGGTGGATTTGCTGCGTGGATGCTGTCATCTAGGAACTAGCGGGGAGCAGCAGACGCGCACGACTGACTCACGCCGCAGAGACGTTGGGAAGCGGCTGCAGTTCCCCTGTTTTCATAATCTCACATATTTTATTTGCTTAAGGTTGTTGGTAACTGTTGCTTAGTAGTGGGCCACTGACCCTTTAACACCTTTCTCCTCCAAGGCCAGCCAGCCAAAGGGGCTGGTGGAGGATCACGGGGTGTTTAAAGCCCATGGGACCTGCAGGCAGCAGCTCGTAGCCAACTTTTGGTTCCCCGAGTGCTACGATCCCCCCAAATCTACTACAGAAATCAGAATAATGCAATTAATTACTAGTTCATTTGCACTGCATGCATGACCAGCTGGTCAGGGTGCAAGTAGCTGGAACAGAGCTCGGGAGATGGACTAAATCCTTGGTGGGACAAGATACGATCCCAGCTCCTTTGAAGGCAGCCAGAGCCCTCCTAATGGCCAGGCATCGCCACCCTCAGCTGGACTCACTGCTGAGTGTGGAGCTCAAATCCTATTTGCAAAAAAAAATAAGAAAGAGGAACTAGCAATTTTAGACTTTTCTCGGGTGGCTGGGCACAGCCACAAGCCTTGCCAGCATCTCGCTGGGAGGGCACGCGAGGTGAACCTCCGTGTCACGTGTCGAAGTGGTTTGGGGTGTATTAAGGACAGGTCAACTTGAGAAATCAAGTTGGGCTTGGGGAGGATGCTCAAAAGTGGGTCACAGCACCCAGGAAACCTCACCAAGGGTCACCTGGGCTTGCCCACCTCTGCCTGTGCTCAAGGAGCTTCCGTGGGTCCTCTGCTTCCACCCACCAGAGGTGGGACGCGAGATGCTGGGGACAGGGAGCTGGGCAAGCGAATGAAGACAGAAGGCAAGCCTCCTGGAATTTTTTTCTTTTTTAAATTAAAGACATGCTTGGAACAGAAAAAAAAAAAAAAAAAAAGCCGGTGCGATGTGCCCAAGCGCAGCTGGGATGCAGAGCTGGGTCCATCACGGGGGGCTGGCCGTGCAACGCACGTGGATAAAGGTGCATTTCCCATGCACAGGGAGCTCCTGCAAGGGGAAAATCCTCCCAGGACAGTGGTCCAGTGGGCATGGGATGCCCACCTGTGACCCTCACTGCCCAGGGCTGCGGGTTTCCAGGGGTCTGCTTTGGGCTGGGATGCAGCTGAACAGGGAGATGCGGCTTTTAGGGTAACTCTCATTGAGATGTTTCCAGCTATAACGGGGTAAGAGGAAACAAGATGCTTCTGATACGGGATTAAAAAGGTAAGCGTGTTGCCAATCTCGCTGGGAGTCCCTTGGCTCCCTGAAAATCCACTTAACGTTGGTAGCAGGGTAACCTCCACATAGATAAAATTGAGGGATTTTAATTTTTAAAGACGTATTATCTGCAACAAGGAGCAGAGTAGCGCGGGAGTTCCCATAAACCCAGAAGCCGGGTGTCCGTCCTCCTCGAAATACACTCTCAGTGTCACAAGCTCGGACGTTTCTCCAAGAGGAAAATTAAAACCACTGTGAGGTGGAAAATGCAAAATTTGGGGGCAGACCCTGAAGACGGGCTCAGGGTCTGTACGGGCGCTAAGCTCGATGCAGGAGTTGAGTCGCCGGCTCGTTTCTAACCGCTGCAAAGCGAGAGGCGCTCATCCGATCCCAGGAACGGTCCCAGGGACTCATCATCTTGAACGGGTTAATCGCATGTGGTTAGGGGCAAGCCCCGTTCTGCATATTTCTCTTTGCATTCACGATAAACAAAAATGCATGTTTTCGTGGTGTGACTTTCTGTAAATTAAACAGCGCTGCCGAGTCATCTGCTCCAGCACGGATTTGTCTGCATAAAAGTTATTTGGTTTAGCCCGAAGGCAACTGCTTAACTAAAACTTTGTTCTGTCCTAAGTTTCTAAATTATTCCCCAAAAAAAAAAGCCATTTTTTTAACAGAAAAGGTAGGACCTGAGGCTGTGAGCTGCCGATGCTAACACGCACAGGCTCTAAGAGCGAGGATGATAAAACCTCGACGAAGCTTCTTTGCAAAATCCCCAGAAGACGACAACCAGTATTTTTTAACGCCGTTAAAACTGCCCACGTATTTTTTTTGTTCTAAGGGGGATCAGAGGGTCTGAGGACTACAGGCTCTGCTTTAGTCGCCGTTCCCTGGAGCAGCTTTCCAGCCCGGTTCTCCCGGGATGCCCATACCTGGGCTCGGGGGCCGGGCAGGACTCACCGGGGTATCACCCTCCCCGGACACCGCTCCGAGGTGTCGGCAGTTGCAGAGCGAGGCACCGAACACCGCTTACGTTTCCAGAACCATCCCCCTTACCCCACCCCCAGCATTTCCACAACCCAATGCCGAGAAACCCGAGGGATTTTCCAAGAGAATGCCCTCACCTTTCCCGCGGAGCTGCCCTTTGCTCGTCTTTCAAGTCTCTCACTGCACTATCTCGAGTCTTCCTGCAGCTCCCGTCGAGCTGGAAATATCATTAAGCTCCAGTGAAGCAGAAGGGAAAAAAAAAAAAAAAAAAAAAAAAGAAAAAATTCCCCGGGAAAGCGTTGCAATATCCAAAGGGAGGGGAGCAGGATGGCTGAACCCTGGGTCCCTGCGAGCCTCGCTCCACCTGCCCGCGCCCGGTTGGGATCCGCGATACCCATCCGGCGTGGAGCAGGCATGAATACTTCTCTGGTGTCTGCTGATGACTTCACTTCATTAGCATGCTCCTGATAGTTCTCTCTGACTGTCTTTTTTACTGACTTTAAGGCTCTGCTAATCAAAATACTGTAGTGTTTAACTATTTCCTGACTCTGCGGGGCTCTGGAAGGAGGAAAATCCGCGGGGCAACGAAACCCAAAGGGGAGCAGAACCACGAGCCGCGGCGCGCGCCGGCCCCAGGGGCTGCAGGTCACAACTTCAAGACATTCCAATTTTATCTACTCTGCTGTCCTGGACCTTTTAGCGTGGGTGGATGCAATAGAGAAAGAGTCCCTCCACCTTTGGGGATGAGGTTTTTTTCCCCCCTCCCATTATTGTTTTGTGTAATGACAGCTCATGCACTTCTGAACCGGGCATCAAATGTCCTGTTGGTGTGACCCAGCCGGGTCCCAGGCGATGCCACCCTCCAGAAGTGCTGTTGCTGCCTTCACCTTCGCGCTCAGGTGCTGGGGGAGCAACCCTGACTTTCAGAGGGGAAGGAAAGCTGCACAGCCCCTGGGTTGGGAAAGGGGAAGAAAGCAAAGCATTGAAAAAGAAAGCAACTCCGCTGAGAGCGCAGGGGGTTGAGAGATGCAGGACCATGCTCTGGGCTCCCAGGTGCCAGCCTCCTGCTGGAAACCTTAGGATTTCTAGCTGGTTTGGAGTCCATGTCAGGTTTTACTTCAATAGAGTGAAAAAAAAAAAAAACCAAAACAGGGGTGGATTTTGCAACAGTGGGATAGGAAAAATAAAAAAAAAAATAAAAAAAGAGAGACTGCTTTAAGTATATGTGCGGTTTTCCACCTGGTTGCATGTACCCACGATGGCAGGTGACCACGTGTTGGCGCACACACACGTGCCCATTGCACCCGTGCTCAGCCTGTGTTGCATCCCTGCACACACCGGGCTGGGAATCTTGGATTTAACCATTTGGCTCCCTGCTCCGAGCACCAGCACTAGGGAAAAAAAGCCCTGCCTGCCTTCTCACCCAATTAACACCCTCTTGTTAGATACAACGGAGAAAATCCCAAAAAACTTTTTTTGCCAAGGTGGGCAAGGTGGGGTTTGGGAACGGTGGCAGGAGCAGCTGTGGGGTCCGTGGGGCTGGAGGACTGATTCGTACCCAGCAAAACGAGGTCAGGAGCGGACGAGTCTCCGAACGTTCATTTCTTCGCGCAGGAGGTGACCCACATTTTTTACTCCTGATTCACAGCTTCAGCTGCAGACACGGCTATCTTTAGCCCCAGAGAGAGACGCGCAGAGGCCGAGGGCCCCTCGGCAAAAGCCGTAAGGTCCCGGCGTGAGAGGGCTGGGATTTTTTATGATTATATATACACCTTCCCCTGCTTTCTCTTGGAAAAGAGCCGGACGAGCTCCGAGCGCGGGTTCGACACTCTGACCAGAAGAAGTCCTGCACAGGCTCCAGGAGGACGGGGGTCTCCCCGGGATGCACCCACTGGGCGCCCACCCAACCGGAGTCCGTCACAACCCACGGTGAGACCAACCACAGGACACTGGGAGAGGGGATTTTTCCAAACCGCCTCGCTGACGGTGATACCTGGGTTGGTGGCACCAAGGAGGTGCCAGCACCCAACTTGTAAGCGCCCCCGAGATACGGGCTGGCCTTTATGTGGTCGCTGTGTCCCCCCCCAAAAGGTGGGGGCTCCGTTCATGCTGATAAGGGCAGAGGATGCAGAACAAACCCAATCCCTGCTCCAGCTGGTCCCAGTGAAACTCCCCGGATGCTTTCACTCCTGCAGTCGTGGCCGTATCCAGCACCCAGAGCACAGTTGCACAAACGATAACATTTCAGCAATGTTTATCCTTCTCCTCCAGGGCGGGATATTTTGTTGGGTTATTTTTTTTTTTTTTTAAATCTCTTTTCAGAGCCCTAAGGCACATGTTTACTTTTGTGATGAGTGAAGTCTCCAGCGCTGCTGTGGGGGAGCCTCCAGCGCTGGTGTGATATTAAGCATGTGCTTATAAAGGGCTTGGACTAAAAATGGCTTTTCTTTTTCTTTTTGTTGTCTGCTTTTTTTTTTTTTAAAGTAAGGACATGACACAGCAAAAAATCCCCATCCCTGGGACTGTTGCACGACAGCAGTGCACATAAAATGAGGGTCGTTCCCTGCAACCATCACTTCAGAAAAGAGAAACGAACCTTCAAGCTGGCCCTAAATAACCCCAATACTCGATACTCAGAGTCAATACCAAGCTTTGTGCCTTTTTGGCCAGACGCTGGCCCAACTTGCCTGTCTAAATACGCTGACCTAGTATTCTCCAGGAGAACCAAATCAGCAACCTGAGCAGGGTTTGCTGGACCCTCAAAATCATGCCAAGCCATGTTTAGAAGAGATTAAGGAGCCAGGTAGACCTGCCAGCATCCCGAGACCCTCTCCCACCACCACCGGTTTGTGCGACCTCGCTCTGAAAGCACGTAGCTCCCCCAAAACCCCTTTTCCTAATGTCAAGAAACAGATTTAAAAGCCGTAACGCCCAAGTGATGCTGCTTAAACCATCGGATCATAACCAGGGGGAGAACATCCATGCGCGCATCCAGCTCGCACCAGTAGTGTAACCATGAAAAAAATTAAAAAAAGAAGTAATATTGCAGGTCTGGTGTTTGTTCAAGAACTAACATGGATTAGCAGGGAGAGTGAACTTAAAGTCCAGTAGCTATTCCTGTTCTATGCTTGGACACCAGTCACACAAAGCTGATGTCCCACCAAGCCCCCCACACCAGACAGGTTGGGATGGGTGGGTGCTCTCCGTCCATCCCTCCTTCCCAGTTATACCATGGAATATGACTCAACTATTTCATAACAAACACCAGTTGGGTAAAAAAACCAAGGAGAGGGGGGAGAAAAAAAAAAGCAGCAGCAGCAGCACATGCTTTCTTAAATAATAAACATATAAAAATGTTAATTAATTCATGCTTTTCGACGGAGGACGATGGGAAAATACTTTCGCACAATGCTGAAATCAACACAGCTTGGGTTTGTTGGGTTTTTTTTTTTTTTTTTATGCCTCTTTGCAGCCAAAGAGCTGCAAAGACCGAGCGAGACGCGGGGCGCGCACGTTACGCGAGCGCTGCAAGTTGGGGAGAGCCGCTTTCTTCCGCAGGAAAGCATCTTCTGCGCTAACGGGGGACGCCAAACGACTTAACGTGCCGTGAACGTCGCTCTAAATGATTCTGCAGCAAACAGAGATACAAGACCCAGATGTTTGATACCGGCCTCTAATTCTGCACGTCCACTACCTCCCAGTCGTGCCCGCAAAGCGCAGCAGGGACACGAGAAGCTTTGGGGCACCTGGGAGCATCACCTCTCCAAAGAGGGCACGGGTGACAGCTCAGCCTTGCAAATTGGGGCAAAAAAAGCACCAAAACAGGCAAATAGAAACTTGGGAGGGTGAAGGGTTTGTGCAGTGGTTGGTTGCTCCTTCGCAGGTGCATGAAAAGATCCCGTTCAGTGAGGTCTTGGTGTGCATCTGCTCCTTTCAGGACCAAATCTCATTTGTCCTTCTTCAAGGATGTTTTAAGGATACCCGTCTTCCTGGCCCCTCCCCGGAGGTGAGCCCACCTTGCAGAGGGTCTGCTCGGTCTTGTCTCTGCGTCTGCATTTCCCTTCATCCCGAGCTCCGCTACGGTGCCAGCACCAGCAATTAAAAGAGGGGCTCGGGCCACCCACCCAGCTGCAGGAGATGTCACACAGCTTGTTTTTTAATTAACGTCTCCTTTCAGATCCTGGAGACCACGGGTTCGAACCAGTTGGCTGCAGAGGAGCTATGAGCCCAGACTAGCCCTGCTCATCTCTGCCCGAAGCTTGGAAATGAAGAATCCTGGGTCCCTCTCGGACACAACATCTGCCCCAGCAAGACCCACAACCCCTTTTCCAAAGCAAGCAGATGGGGAGGGGCAGGCACGGGAGGGCAGAAGCCAACAAATTCCTCTGCCGCCACTTGTAATGACTTTATGGTCTAGCCATTCCTGCAGCTCTCCTTTCTGTGGCATTACTCATGCTGCTGCAAGCTTCTGGGCAGAGTTTTGGTGTCAGGCTTCCCCAGTTGCTTTGCTTTATGTCATGCACGACCAGATTATCCTACCTCCTCCTCTGGAAGAACCCACTAATAGCCGATGAGCTTCTACAGCCTCTACAAAGGTCTAGTGTTGGTGTTTGGTGACTATCAAGCCTTGGCCCACCCACCAAGTCTGGACCAATGATAAAACTCCTCTGAAATCTGCCTACAAAGCTGCTGAGTAATAGAGTAGCAAGATCCAATGGTCAGGCTCCAGTTTGTGCTGAAAGCAAGAACAGTGATGAAAAGCCAAAGGAGAAGAGACGAGGAAGCAATGGGCTTCCTAGAAACCCGACAGCCACTGTGCACAGGGCTTCTGCAGCGAGGAGGAGGCATTAAGTGGCCTCTGTATTGTGGGGAGATGCTCTGGGATCGTATTGAAGTGGTCGGCGTTAGACAAAAGCATTATGACAATAAAGTTCTGGGGCCAGAAACTAAATCTGAACAAGAAGTTGGAACGTGCCCAGGAGGGAAAACATGGCTTGCTGACTCCCAGCTGTTTCAAGAAAGCCACCCTTGCCACCATCCCCAGAGCTCTTCCTCCACCCTCTTGTAGAAATTTCATCCCTCCCAACCCCACCAACTGACGGCGTCATTCCAGAGCAGAAGAGTCTGGCTTTGCTGCCTCCACCCTTTGTCTGTTCTTCCTACGCTTTGAGTGAGGGCAAGATCCTCCTACACGATGCCATGGTGAGCTCTTGCAACACGGAGCTGCCTTCAGGAATGTGGCTACAGCAGCCACAGCAATTTGTGGAGATGGAGCCAGAGCCTTGAACGTGGACAGGAAGCCCGTTACCAAGATGCTGAGCTTTGCTTCGCCAAGAAAACCCCTACCGAAATGCACCAGGAGTTTAAACACTCATCTGAGCAGAGATGTGCTCCTCAGGCAATGTGGCGTGGTTGAAGAAGAGCGGGTTGGAGCATTGCATCACACAACCCAGGACCTGCTGGTCATCCATGGTCATCCTGCTGGTGGGCAGCAGGATGCCCAGGATCCAGCAATGTGCCCTCGTGGCCAAGAAGGCCAATGGCATCCTGGGGTGTATGAGAAGGGGGGTGGTTGGTAGGTCGAGGGAGGTCCTCCTCCCCCTCTGCTCTGCCCTGGTGAGGCCACATCTGGAATATTGTGTCCAGTTCTGGGCCCCTCAGTTCCAGAAGGACAGGGAACTGCCTGAGAGAGTCCAGCATAGAGCCACAAAGATGATGGAGGGAGTGGAACATCTCCCTGGTGAGGAAAGGCTGAAGGAGCTGGGTCTCTTTAGCTTGGAGAAGAGGAGGTTTATAAATATGTATATTTATAAATATATATATGTATTTATATGTATAATACATATGTATTTATAAATATATATGTGTTTATAAATATGGAAAGGGTGAGTGTCAGGAGGACAGAGCCAAGGTCTTCTTGGGCATGTCCAGTGACAGGACAAGGAATAACAGGTATAAGCTAGAACATGGGAAGTTCCACCTCAACATGAGGAGAAACTCCTTCCCTGTGCGGGTGCCGGAGCCCTGGCCCAGGCTGCCCAGAGAGGGTGTGGAGTCTCCTGCTCTGGAGACTTTCCAACCCGCCTGGACGCGTTCCTGTGGGGCTGCCCTGGGTGACCCTGCTCTGGCAGGCGGGGTGTGATTGAATGATCTTTCGGGGTCCCTTCCAACCTCCAACATTCTGTGATTCTGCAATTCTGTGGCCTCTATCCTCAAGACAGGAGCTCCAGAGGCCAGACCTGACCTCAGATGCACCATCCTCCCACCCAGCCTCCTCCTCCCCGTCTCCAGAGAGGCCTTCTTGAGGGACATTTCTGGCAACGACTCCCTTCTCACCATATGTGGCAGAGCCCTGATAAGGGGGTGCAGCCCCAGTTGTTGACCCCAGCTTCCAGTCAGGGTGATCCACCGAGCAGTGGGTCTCCCAGGCGGCCCCATTGTGCTTCCAAAACACGAGTCCCTGTGAAATCCCTGATAACCAACAAGTGTCTCCAGCTATAACACAGGCAAGAGCCAGAAAAACCGCCGGCATCAAAGACTAGATCCATACATCCAGTCAGGCGGGACAGCAGGGGGGAAGAAATGGCCCCCAAAATTGGGCAGAAAACTGTCACACTGCATTCCTGGGAGCGGAGTTTTGTTGACACCACTTCTGCCAAGGGGAGAGGGATGAGCGGACGAGCAGAGGCCACCGAGACAGTACAGAGGGTCACCAGGAAAAATGCAGATGCCATAAACGGCAGCCGTGCAAGCAAAGGACGCGGTGGGAAACGCTCCCAAACGGCTTCAGAAGCAAAGCTCCAGACAAAAGTAAACATGAAGGAATGGCTCCAGCCCCTTCTCATAACGCTGCCGAGATCTGCCCCGAGCATCTCCAACAACTGCCTCAGTGGGGGCCGGGAGAGGAAAGCAACTGAACCGAGAACCAGCCAGATCGAGTCACCTTCCCCGGCCCCCTGACAGAGCAGCAGCCACAGAAACATTTTCTTTAGGTATTCATCCCCCTTTGGAAGCTGGAAAACCCTATTTTCCCTCTCCCACACCAGGGTTTGTCGCCCTCCATCACCTAAGAGAGCAGCTTGTTGCTACAGAGCTGCTGACAGAGGTTGGTTGGAAGGCGACCAGCGTGTGCTGGAGGAACGCTCAGGGAAGTTGTACATTTCTTTTTGCACAATTATAGTGCAGCCGGGGAGACGTCAATGCCCAGGCAAAACCAGCACAGACTAGTAAACCAACGGGGATTTGCTGCTCATCCCAAGGCCTGTCGAGAAGCCCCATTCCCGAGGAGAAAGGTGACTTTTCCAACACAAGCTCAGCGCTTCGCTAACCCCGACACCCAGTAACTCATCCCAGTCTCAGGCGGCAAAATAAAGGATTTTCTTTGTTCGTTGCGAATTCCAGTGAAACTGGAACTCCGATGTTAGCTCAGTGCAAAGATTTGAGGTTCCAAGAGGTGAAAAACTGGGGGGAAAAATTTATTTCAGGGTGAACCCAGTATCCCATCCCGACCAGATCCATCCCAATTGTGGCATTTTGGCCTTTTCAAAGGAAACCAGGGGAGCTCCCATTCCCACATGGGAATTTGAAATGTTCCAGGTATTTCAGGATGCGTTTCCCTTTGGTGCAGGGTCCATGCAGCACTCGCTGATGTGTCCTTCCTTCTCCCTTCTCCAAAAACCATTCTAGCCAAAATTTCCCTCGGCTGTCTCCCATGTCTTAACTCCTGCCGTTCGGGCACAATAATATCCTCCAGGCAGCCGGAGAGATGCAATCTTAGAAAAATATCAGAGAGAACACCTCAATTATCATTGCCAGCCTCTAAGATCTATTTATTTGCAGTAAAAGGGACGCCGATGCCACACAGACCCAGCTTTGCACAGCACTTAAGCCCAGCCATAACACTAAATGGTGGAGTCAGCACAGCCAACAACGACGGGCTTAGAGCTCCGTGGGCGCCAGGGCATCAATATTTTGGGAAAAGCCACCTCTTCTGGCCCCAAAAAAGACCTGCACAGCATTAAAAACCATTGCAACTCTCCCTAACCACCACGCCCTGGGAAACAAGTTGCCCTCCCCGGGTAGAAAATGCCACCATCCAGGCAGGTGCTGAGGAGCTGGTTCCCAACAAGGCATCGTCCCTGCATCTCGGCGCGCATCCCATCACCACCTGATAGATCCTGGAGGGGCTCACGCCTCGGAGGAAAACCACCTCTGAGCATTTTCAAAACCTCCGAGCATTTTCAAGACCCAAGCTCCGTGCTCAGCCCTCCCCTGCCTCTTTTTTTTTTTTTTTTTTCCCGGCGGCTTCCTAACGAACGCTCCCGTTAAAAATAAAGGAAACGGCATCAAAAAGGAGCGCGTTAAAATCGCTTTAAGGGCCTGACTTTAACCGACACCTACAGTTATGACACGTTTTGCCAGAGCGTGAATCACACAGGGATTATCGGCCAACACGGGCGATTTCCATTCTGCAGCCGGGAGTAGCTCGAGTCTGCTGAGCTCTTTGTTGAGAGCTTGGCACGATGCGCTTGGCTCTCCTCCCACCGGTGGTATAATTTCACTTAAAAGCCCTCGACTATTGTAGCCCTCCAAGGGAGGGGGAAAAGGGAGGGGAGGGAAAAAGGCATTCTTTGTGGCTGGCCCAAGCTGTAAAACAGAAATCTTCCAGCAGAAAGTGGAGAAAATGCGTCTTTCGAAGACATGTGTCTTCGCTTGCCGACCGTAGGAGGGAGAGGAGTTTAGCTGTTGGCTTCTTAGCCACCAAAGCGAGAGGAATTTGATGATTTCTTAAGTGGCATCTTGGCCCGTTCAGTTTTAGGAGCTTTCAGATCCATCTGGACCTGATGCAGAAGTCACTTTTCCCTCCGCACACGATCCCAAAAAGCCGCTCTCCTCCAAGTACACCCAAACTTTCCAGGTCTTCTCCTCGCTCCGGCGCTCGCCCACATCCATACTTCTCCAGCAGATCCTCCCCGTCTCCCTGCCAGCTTGGACCGAGCTCGCGGGAGAAAGCCGGCCAAAAAAAGCCATTTCTGGGGTATTTTTTAAAGGTTTGGTTTGGAATTTTTGCTCCTTTTTGACACACACAACAGCAACGCCGCCGAGGAAGAACCCGCCGCCTGAGACCAGCGCTAGGTCAGAACATTTGATTTCTAATAAAAACACAGTTATTTTCCAATTTCACAAAGGAAACGAAAATTTAAAGTTTGGACAGACGAGGCGTTTTCACTTACAAATCCCACCTAACCTGGTCTGTTCCCTCCTGTGAAAATAGGACACGTCCCACCACGAAGGGCAACATCTGTATAAAAAATTTCAGGTCTAGATGGGCTCTGAGTCCTCTGGGAAGCCTGGAACAAGTTTGCATCCTCTGCTGCCCGGTTATTTTATTCCTAATAAATATCGCCCCCCTCTCAAGCCCTCCTCCCTTGCAAGGAGCCATAAGGACCCACAGCCCTAAAGCGACTCCTCAGCCTTCCGAAGCAGCAGCCAAATCCCAGGGCGCTGCCCCAATCTGCTTTATTTTTTCCAGATATAAAGATGATTTGAACCATACAAAGACGAGACGTTCACGCCGCCCCGGCATCCGGCCGCTGCCGCATTGTCATCTCGTTTAGGGCATCGACCGCCGGCAGCTGGAAAATCCCACCCCTCCCTTTTTTTCCCTTTTTCTTTTCCCCCCAGGGGCAAAACAGTCCCAGAAATACCACCTAGGAAATATTTGGGAAAAACCAAACTATTTGTCTGCTGGGACACATCTGCCTGCCCCATCTGCGGACAAGGCGAAGGGTTTCTAAGCTGCCAAGGGTGAAGCAGGGAGAGGCAAAAACCGACCCCAAAGGGCAGGTACCTCGGCGGAGCTCCCGAGCATCGTTCGGCGGCGGCCGCCTGCCAAACCCCTCCTTCCGAATCAATCTGCTACCGCCGAATTTTCTAACAGCCCGCGGCTCCGCTGTCTCACCTGAGCATCTCCAGCCTCCGCCGCTGTTTCCAGTCCCACCTGCTCCAGTTTCCCCCCTTCCCCGCCCCAGCTCCTCTGCCCCGAAGGCTTCGGCAACCAGTCGAGGCACGCGGGATGTTTTTTCTTTTTTTTTCTTGTTTGTTATTTTTATTTTAGCAGCCTGACACATGCCAAACCTGCGAAAGGAGCTTGATAAACCCAAGGTCAGGAAGGAATTTCAGCTCAGCTTAATTGCTAGGAGGCAATTCGGGAGCCGCAACGCACCCAGACCGGCAATACGAAGAAGCGAGACAGATCGTGCAGGAGCAGATCGGTAGAAGCTACAGAAAATATACAGGGATTAGGTAGATTTTCTTTTTGTTTGGGTTGTTGGGGTTTTTTTTTTTGGAAACCACGTGTTCTGCCAGGCTTTCTCGGAGGCAAACATTTTTGTACGGCAGCCAGCCTTGCCAGCCTCAAGCGTGCAAAAGCCCTGAGTCAGATTTCCAAAGGCAAAGCGATATCGACTTAAAAATAATCGGACCAAAAAAAAAAACAACTTTTTTTTTTTTTTTCCCCCTATTCTACTCTCTTGCTCTTGCAACTTTTTTTTTTTCCGGGTCTCCACTTACATCATTCTTACTCAAAGTGACCCCACGAACCTCTGTGAACCCCCTGCTTCTGGCAATTGGGGTTTCCAGAGACTCAGTGAGTCCGGCAGGATTCGGGGTTCTGCTGCCAAGGATGGGGGAGCCACAGTTCTGCACCCGGGGCTGGAGGGGAATCCTCCTCTGGAACGGTCCCGCCAGCACCTATCGCAACCGCGGCCTCCGTGCCAATGCCTACAGCCGGGAATAAATCCCTTTCCCCGCTTTCGGCTGCTGGATCCGACACTTGGGCCAGAAATCTGGCCGGTGGGTTCGAGCCCGTCGTGCCTCGGCCGCCGCCTCTCGCGCTGCCCTCCCTTCCAAGAAAAATGGAAACAGGAGACGGAGGAACTTTCCTACGCTGCATCCAGCTTTGCCCGCTGCCAGATTATCATCATGATATTATATTAACGTGCAAATCATGATTGCTCGCAATAAAAAACAGAAAAAAAAAAAGAAGAACGCACGCGCGCGCCAGCGAGGAGCAGAGCAGAAAGCGCCTGAGCTCCAGCTCAGCCTTTGGCAGCAACAGCAAAGCACAAACCGGATCGTGATGGTGTTACGGAACGGTCCCGCGCAGGATTTGGCCCCTCAAAAACATTTTTAGCAGCCAAAAGTCCCCTTTCCCCCACTGCCTTGTGTGAGTTTTGCCCAAAGCGGCTCCCCGAGCCCCACACGAGATGCATCGTGTCGGGCGTCTTCGCGTCGGGCTCATCAGAGCTTTGCTCCAGCGACACGGGCAAGAAGGGAGATGTGAGGTGGGCTTATTCGATTTGGTTTGGGGGGGATCATAGAACAAGTTGAATCAGATTTCTTTTTTTTTTTTCTTTTTTTTTTTTTTTGCTTTCGAAGACATGATAATCTCCAAGCCGATCCCCTTCAAAAAGCAGCGGTAGCCTCAGGAGGCAGGATTTCCACCCATAAACCTCTCATTTCAAGCGCTTATAGGTTCAATCCCCTGACTTCTAGGTTTCCACACGAAAAAATCCAACAGCAGCAAACTCCACATCCCCACTGGCATTCATACAGGACTTCCTTCCCTCTGATGATCCCAAAGCCCGAGGGATTGATGCTGATTTGCAAACCGTTGAGGGCACAGCCCCGCGCGACCGTGGGTTGGTCGGGGAGGCAGCCTGGGCCCCCAGCTGGATGCGTTATTTGGGGCGGGGAGCGCTGGGGATGCGGAGGGAGGACGAAGGGGGTGGCAGGAGCGTGGCGGCTGCCTCCCAGCCTCGCCGAGAGCCGCGGAGGAGCGCAGGCTCCGCGGCGGCGGAGTCCCCGCCGACGTGAAATGAAGATGCCGGGTGGATTTCTGTGGTTTGGAGGAGCAGTGGAACTGAAATTGGGTCCCGAGCTGAGACTGCAGCTATTTTCCAGAGCGATTTTCAAGCAGTATCGGTTCCACCCTGAGAAGCGAAGGCTTTCCACAAATGCCCTGACTTGCAACTCGCCAAAAATGCCAGTTTATCTCCTGAAAGCATCTGCACAGTGTCAGAAGATGGGGATACACGTGGGCTGGGGAGGAACAGAACGGACAGGGCTGCCTGAGAATTCAGATAAAACAAAGAACAAAACCCCCTCAGGACTGCTTTGGGCAAAGCAATGCTGCAGATCCTGTCCTTAAACTGATACCCTTCTTTTTATTTTCTCATCCATCACATCACCATCGAACCCGAGGAGCTGGTACTGGGAAAGGCAAAGTAGAGAAATCGCTCTGAGGACCCACCTCAGGACCTCAGAGAAGCAAAGCATGGCCTGGGCACCCCAGCTTTGTGTCCCGCTGGCCCCGGGTAGGTTGTGCATTCGTGCGTATGTCAAAATACCCACCCGCCCTTGGACACTTCGATATGTGCAAGAAACTCGGCAACGCCGCACGCCACCTTCCTTCGGCTCCGCGAGGCGCAGCCTAAGCGAGCTCCAGGAAAATCCAAACAAGGTAATTGGGAGCAGATTTGGCCCTTAGCACTTCTTGTACACAAAACGCTTCGGAAACTAATTAAAGCACCATCTCCAAGGCGGTGCCGTTGCGCATCCAGAATGCCACGGAGGCGCTGGCGAGTGCCTCCACCTGGGGATGGGGAAAGCATCAAGAAACTCAAACCGAGCGCGATGGAGCTGCTACCTCCGATGTCCCCAACATCTCGTCACCTTCAGAGGCAGGAGCTGGATTTACGAGGTGTCGGAGAGAGGATGTGACTTGCAAAGGATCATCCGTTCCGCCCCCTCCCCGAAGAACCAGGCTGTGTGTTTTAAACCAAGCTTGAGTGGAAGGGAAGCCTGGCTTTCTGCTGGTGGGCAGCTGGGCTGGGAAGAACCAGTCACACCAGTACAGCGCTACTGGGGAGAAAGCAATGCTGCAGCAAGGCGCCAGGGCAGAGCTCATGCCTCTGTTGCACACACCAGAGCTCCTCAAACTACAAAATATTCTGATATATCAGAAGAGGGACCTGCACCAGAACCCTCTTTTGCAGGAATGGTCGGAGAGAGCTGTGAGCTGGAGCGACCCAGGGATTGCTCTGGGGCGCTGCCAGCTTTTCGATGGCCCTTATGTTTGTTCATATTTTCATTCAAGCAATGGAAACGGAAAAACGGGTCCTTTCCTGAAAAGCTGCCTTCAAATGGGAGGCAGCAAAACCTGAAGCTGTAGGAGTTGAGGAAAGCACCATTGAGGGGCAGAAAATGAGGTGCTGCCAAGCCAGAAGGATGGGGAGAGCAGGGGCAGCCCCATGCTGGTGCTTTGTGAGAGCTCCCTGTGGGGGGGTTGCGAAAAAAACCAAGACATCTGGAAGACAATATGCATTTACGACATGATGCATCTCAAATGCAGGGAAAACATCTCACCTCTGCGCTGGTACAAGACACCCAGGAAGGAGGAGCAGCCTCCAGCCACCACCCTCATCTCATCCACATCCCTCCAAGCAATTCACAGGGACACCCAGCAGCTCATTTCCTCCAATTTCTGGTGAGGAAACATCTCCTTAGCTCCTTCTTCTCCTCTCTTTCCATTTCCAAAGTCTCTACAAAGTCCCTACAAAGTCTCTACAAATACTCAACTTTGCCATAAAAATAAAGGTAAAGTACGTGGTGGGGTGATAGGAAACAGAAATACCTCGCTTTTCCTCTCCAGTAAATAAATTAAACCCCAACTGGGCTGAACTTTGCCCGGCCATGCACTTCATCGCTAACTCAAATTATTTATTGACGTCTTGAGATGGTCTCAGTCGCGGCGTAAAGAAACTAAAGAGACTCAGCCACAGCCACATCCCGACATCTCCACCACGCAGCTGAGCACAGCCTTTGCTTGAGCTCACGTCTCCAGACAACAAAAAAAAATCAAATTGCAGGAAATTAAAAATGCACAGTGTTTGTCCATACTTCTACGCCACGGGTTTCACCTTTTGCTTTTTGCTCAGCAAAACCAGACAGAAACTCTGCTGGCTTATTCTTGGTCAATCCTTTAAAATCCAGACCTTCTTGGGAGGAAATCCAGTAAAGACTGACCTTTCTTTAAACACTCTTAAACCTTTCCTAATTTTTCCTTTTGCCCGAATGCTCTGTGGTTTTACTGCGACCCAAACATGGAGTTATTCCCCCTTTCTATTTCCTTCCCCTTTTTTTTTTTTTGCCGCTGAATCTAACAGTGAGCATCCTGGAGGAGGAGGAGTTTTCCACCCTTTCTGGTAGCAAATTCTTTACGTTTCATTTTAGACTTCTGTGGCTTCAAAGAAAACAGCTTGAACTCCAGAAAAGGGTCCAGATTGGCCAAGGAAATATGAAACATCGTAATATTTCTAATGTTAGAAGAATTTTTAAAAGGTTACATAGTGGAAAAACAAAATACGAAAACCTTGTGGAAGCAAGGAGGTTCCTCGAATGCTCCTGCCAGCCCCCCTGCTACTGCAAAAAAGGGCAAAAGAGGGGGGGGGAAATGTCAAAAATCCCCCTTAAGAGCAAATTTCACCCAACAGAAGGAAAAGCATTTTGAAGCCTGCAAAGCAGAAAACGCTCCAGAATGGCAAAAAGCTTTTCTCAAGCTTTTTTTCTTCCCCCCACGGCTGACCTATTCTAATCATCATTTTCACTCTCTTTCTCTGGCACGCCAGCCCACGGCCGCTGTGTGCATGGCCCTAAAGCTGCCTATGGGCTTTCAAAACCTATTCTCATGGAAATGAAGCAGTAATGGAAACATTTCGATTTCCTATTAGCTTTCCTAAAGCCTTTTTTTTTTTTTTTTTAATACAAACCCCTAAACTTTGGGGCCATGTGGAGAGATGCAGCTCTTCTCGCTCCGTTTGCCGTCGGGTTTGCAGGGCTGGCGGAAAAACCCCGCTCCCCGTCGCCACTGGGTCCACTTTGGGTCTAAGAAACAGCATTTCAGGGAATATTTTATTATTGCAGAACAAAAGGATGCCGGCGAGAAGCGGAGCTATCAACCCTGCCCATCGCGAGGAGCTCGGATCGCCAAGCAACCTGCGCCGGCGGTTTTGGGCACATCATTCCTAAACAGCTCTAATGGAAACCAGGCATCAGTTTATTCACTTCTCCCTCTGGCTTATCAAATGCTGCCACTTCATTCCCCAGCCAAGAAAAGCTCCTTTTCTTTCTCTCTCTCTTTTTTTTTTTTTTTTTCCCCTTCAGCTGTTCTTTCGCTTGAAGAATGAGGTGGTTTATGAGGATTTTTCTTCATGGGGGGGAAAAAAAAGAAACACTCCAAACTATCAGCCTGGGCAGGCAGAGAATAAGCTGATTTTTCAACACTTCAAAATTATGTCATAAAGGCCCAGGAAGAGGCTTTGGCAAATATATAAACGCAGAATCCAACAGCAGTCACAGGGTGATTAACTAAAACCAGCGTTTCCAGAGAAATAATATCTACACAAACAGCCACATGCTTTGTTTAGAGAAATGAGTAACAGCGCTCCGGCCGCCACCAAGCGTCTTTGTTTTTTTGGTTTTTTTTAACTAAATAAATAAAAATTAAGAGATTCTAGCAAGATTGGATTTTTTACAATGTCAGAATCAAAAGCTGTACCCGAAGGGCCTGTCCTTGTTGGGGGGATCTGTGCCCATGAGCGTGGACGTGCTCTTTTGGGATGGGATGCTGAGAAATGTTGGTCCAAAACGTCCTTCTGGAAGGAGGGTGCGGAAGGAAGGGGCAGCTCCTAATACGAGCCCGTTAATCACCAGCGTGGCCCTGCTGGAGGAGCAACAGGGCAGAAATCTTTGCTACCTGCTTCTCCAGCTTCCGTTGGCTTGCGACAAATAAACGTCAGCACCTCGGGCACCGCACGCGTCCGCGACATCGAGCGATTCCTTTGGGCCCGGCACCGCGCTCGGCTCGGCCACGGAGGTAAGAGGACGAGGCAAAAAGTGCTGCTTTCTCAGCAGGTCCAAACTAGACCTTAAGCTATTGCTATAATAAAAAATAGGTATTGCTACAATAAAAAATAGCTACGGCCATAATAAAAAATAATATTGCTCTACCTCTCCCAGGGTGAGATTAACCCTTTGAAAGCATCGGCAGCTTCGCACGTCCTCCCCGCGGGCATCCCAGCTAAGGGAAGCAATCAAGGGATGAGCCTAGTATCCATGGACACTGCCCACGTCCTCCCTATTTTACCCTCCAGCTCTCCTCACCCATCCTCACATCTGCTTTTGCTCCTTTCCTGGGTCACCCGGCAGCTGGAGCGTCCAAGGCCAGGTCGGACGGGGCTTTGAGCAACCTGGTCTAGCGGGAGGTGGTGTCTCTGCCCACTGCAGTGGGGTTGGAACGAGGCGATCTTTAAGGTCCCTTCCAACCCAAACCATTCGGTGATTCTAAGATGCTTCCAGGAGCATCTGCCCCGCGGAGCAGAGCCATCGCATTGGACCACGGAGGGAAAGGCAGCCCCACGGCACGCTTGGAGCCCCGTTGGCGATGACCGCGATGTTGAACCGGAGCAGTTCGTTTAAAACCAGAGGGGAGGAAAAATAAAATAAAAATAATAATAAAAAAAATCCTTCCCTGGATTGTGCAATCGCGTTAAAACTCGGCGCGAACGCTGGGCCCTGGAGGAAAGTTTCCTATGGAAAGATGTACAGCACCGAGGGGCTGGAAAGGCTCCCGCCGCCCGACGAGGGGCTGGAACCAGACCTCGCCGGCTACGTGAATGGCTTTAGCAGGGCACTTCCCTTCGTACAGCATGTGCCTTCGGCCCCGAGTTGCCATGGCAAAGGGCGAATCTTTGAAGTAAATAGTCTGTGCGGTGACGTCCCACGTCAGGTTATGGACTTGCATCATCTGATTTGCATTTGATTCCCATTTCCCCCCTCCCCGCCGCCTCCTCGGTAGAGAAGAGCGCAAAAAATCCTCACGGCGAGGACCCCGCGCGCTGCTCTGCAGCACCAGCTGAGACTTCAGTTAGCAAGTTTTCCTGGAACGAAAGCAGCCCAGAAGTGAGAGAGAAAGGCGGGGATACCAGATCAGAGGTTAGAAAACAGACTTTTAGCTTCGGCAGCCTCGGGATTCATAACCTAAACCCTCACTCAGGAGAATACTCGAGCTCTTAGCTGAAGTTAAGCAGATGCTTAAGCTCACTCCTATCCTTAAATATGTAAACTCATCACATGAGTCATCGCCCTGATTTCATGGACGTGGGGGAGTTGCAGAGGGGGCTCAGGAAGGTGTGGGGCAGGCTCTGGAAGGGACAGACACTTCCCAGCCAGGCAGCTCAGGCAACGAGCAGATTTTGGCCATGGCACACATGGCCCAGGTCCAAAGCCCGGCACCTTCAATCTATCAAACCTATCCTTCCAGAGCTGCCACAGACCAACCTTAAATGATACATGAACAAAACCCGTCTAGAAATAAATGCATTAGTAGGTTCACAGGATCTTACCACTTCAGAGAACCACAGGTAGGTGTGTGTCTTACCCCCCTGCCCGCTCTCCCTCCTGGATTTGGGGGTGTAAAGCCGGGGGATGGGAACAAGTGTTTGTGCACAAGGTGGAGGATTCACAGGCTTGAAAACACCCCCACGGAAGTTCGCACAGAAGCAACGGGGATGGCGCGAGACAAAAGGTAAAAGCTTCCTTCAGAAGACGTTGAGCGGCAGGAAAGCTCTGGGGGAAACGTGCTCGTGGCCAGTAATGCCCAGGTATGGAAATACGGAGCAATTAAGATAAATGGCAACCGCGCGACGAGAGTGTGCTGGACCGCGAGGTGGTGTTTGCACCGAATAAATACACCCAGAAGGCAAAGACAGGTAATTCACGGGAGCTGCTTCTGCACCGAGACCTGGAGCCTTCCTGCGGCCAGCCATGGCTCCGTGCCCGCGTCCTTCCGATGACGAGGCTGTCGTCGGAGAGACAGCAAATAAATGAAGCCACAGCAGCGCTGAAAGCAAACAACCTGACGGCGTGGAAGGAGGGGAAGAGCCGTGAGCGGCACGGGCTGCGGCGCGCACGACTGTTTCGTTAGCGCGGCTGCAATTAGTAGCTGCTCGGACTTAATCGCAGAACACCTTTAATCACAGTACAGAAGGTAATTCCCTACACTTGCCCTTCTGGCACAGGTTTCTTCCGCCTTAAATTAGCTGTACGGCAACAACTCATTAATGCACACGTGAGCAGAGCTTGCTTCGGCCAGAAACAATCGCGTTCTATCTGTTTTGCCTATATTCTGATTTTGGCCATCACAAAGACTCAGGTCCAAGCTGCAGAAGATCTCCCGGGACTATGGAAACTCCCTGCGACCCCCACGCATGGAAGGACCCACCAAGACGAACAAATCCAAGCACCAAAACCCTTCAAGGAAAGATCCGCGGAGGATAACGGGGTGTAATAAAGTAACACGCGCAGGCAAATTCCTAATAAATTCCCAGATTCAGTCAAGGGAATATTGGGATTACTTCTCGTTTTGGCAGAAAAATAATCCCGGGGATAAAGGCAGAAAGGCTTGGAAGGTAGAAGCCAAGCCAACGGGCTGGCTGAGGTCAGGCACAAGAGCGATGTGCAGATAAGCCGGGGCAGATATTCTCTTTTCAGCACGAGTTATGAGAAATGTCTGTCTGGGCTCTTCACTTTCTAACAAACTTAATCGCTTCATGATGAACCAATGGCATTTCCACTTCCATATGCTTTTGATATTACTTCATAAAATTAATTAGAAAGCAGCCATCCTACTGGAAAAATAACATTTCAGAGGGTTCCCTCTCCCTGGTTAAGGAACAGGCCACGTTACATAACTGGATTTCTTTGCCGCTCCGTATTATCACAATTGGGTTAAATTCCACTATTCATTTTTACAGGACACGGTAAAGCTAATAACCGCAATCATTTTGCAAGCCAGTAATAAAATGCCTGTCTGCTCGGCCTTGCAGGTAATGCCTTAAAATACGTCGGGTATTATTAAAAAAGCACGTCCTGAGTCTGTGGCTCTTCCTACAGGACTTATGAATTAAAGCCACGAACATCCTGTAAAGGAGAAAAAAAAAAAAAAAATAAAGGGAAAAAAACCTCAGTGTAACCTGCAAAGGGGTGAGCGATGTTACCCGTAGGGATGCTGAGACAAAACCTGCCCAGACAAATTCTTCTGAGGAAGAGACGGCAGCGAGGAGGAGACCCTCCCTGGAGGTCACCCCGAACACGGGGCTGCGTTTCTCTCGCGTCCCCCCCCGTCCCGCCGAGCCCGGCTGCTCGGCATCTGCGGCGACGGGCGCGCCCGCCCTTCGCAGACGGTCGGAAGAGAAAGCAAAACCATCTGTATTGGTTTGAGGGAGGATGAAAACAACTAATAGACATTTCAGTCTTAATGCGAGGCACGTTGCCGGTATTAGGGCGAGGGCGCGCGCGCAGATAAATCTTGTCATCCCACCGGGACGGGACTGCGCCGTGCGACGCAGGGAAGCAGCGAAGCTCGGTCGCTGCTGGTTCAGCATCTCCAGCACGTGGAGCTCGCACGGGGAGTTATGGAACAACAGCACAAACCCCAGGGCTTGCTACTTCAACAGCTGAGGTACTTCAACCTGCTCCTGGAGAGCTGTGCCCCCACGGGGACCTGCTCAAGCGCACGGGTCCTTCACGCCACCGCGCTCTGCCCCTTCCTCCTCTTCTTCCCTGCAACAGACTCAGAGGTTTCCATTTTTTTGGCCTTACGGGACTGAATTTCTTCAGTCACAACCAACGTCCTCAGGGTTTGCAAATTACACTCTTATGAGAAAGAAGCTGGCGCGCTCAACCAGCCATTAAGGGTTTGTTCTCTTCTGAAATTATTTGCTTCAACAGACAGAAAACTGGACCGGCTTTAGCAGCTCCTCCCTGATTTGGAGGCTTTTCAGAGGCAACATAAATTTTAAGGCTTTTCTACAATGTGTAAGAAGAGTACACAAGCCTACAAGACTTGAAGGGGAGTCTCCCACCTCAGCCAGGATCGTTCCATCTGCAATGGGGAGTCGTGACACGAGTGAGGGGCTAGTAAGAAAGGTCTCTGGGCCACAAATGGAAGGCAACCACAAGAGGAGCAGAGATAAGATTGGGTTTTTTTAACCCTCGACAGATTAAAGCATTTCTTCCATCTTTGTTTTCACACAATAAATCACCAAGCTTATTACAATAATCCACGAAAAATGTGATTAGCTTACAAGAAACCTGACAACCTTGTGATGGTTTTGGGAGACTGTACTGCCTGTGAACTCTGTTTGGTCACTGAGGACGTTTTACGTCTACGTTTTATGACTGAAAACTTCTTGAATGTGGAGCTTATCTGCTTTTCCCATTGCCTTTTTCCATCAATGGGCCTCCGGAAGCTCAGCAGCCAGAAACACAGGTATCGTTTAGGCAAACCATTTTTTATAAATCTGAATTCCAGCTCTGAAATAAAAAAAGCAACAGACCTGGTGAGATGCCTGGATCATACGCTGGGGCTGAGCAAGTATCGTCGGGAAAAGGTTGGGAAGATTACAAAAGAGAAGATCGCTCAGCGGTAGTTTTTGGAAACCAGCCGCGAAAGCACGATGGGCTCTGTGTGCTGGAGGAGAGCTCAGGTGCATCAAAGGAGGAGGAGGGAGGATATGGGATTATTTAGAGGGCTTGGACTCGCCTTCGAAAACCTTTCAAGAGGCTTTAAAGGAAAAGACACAGGAAAACATACTTGGCCATTTACTATTTTGTCTAAATCCATGTGTTTCATGGGTTGGCTAAAACATAACGCCGGGGTTTCTTTGGAATCGCTGGTCTCCTCCAAGGCAAAGCTGGCACTGGGACAGTACATGCTCCAATCACACTCCGCAGACTCCGCGTGCACCACAGAGCTCCCGAGTGACCCTGGGTGAATCACTTAATCCATTTCCATCCCTGGAGCTGAGTTTGCTGTGGACCAGGCGCCCGTAGCCGCGGCTCTGCTCTCCTTGGGCAACTCTTGGTCCTTGCAACAACCCCTACTGAGAGAGGGTTAAGGATAAATAACACTACGCACAACCTGGGGGTCATCGTAATGCCCGGCTACAACATAAGCAAACAAAGCCAGCCCCTAATTCTGATTTTTCTGGCAGTCAAGTGGTAACTACAATGTTGTTTTAATGTAACATCAAGTATTTAACTTGAGATCGCTGGCGTGCTCGCACAAGGCTATGACTGGGAGACAGGATGCACTAATATTTGCCAGTGAGACAGAAGACAAGAGATAAAGAACAGGATCACGCAGAGCACACTACATAGTCACACAATAAAGAGCATTATTTCATTGCTCTTGGGACCGTCGTGCAAACTAATTAAAACGGTATTTCGGCATATTGAATTAATGACTCCACTGAGGGCAAGAAAGATCTTATCAACGGGCGTTTTGAAACCTCATTTGCTTTAAAAAATGAACCGGATCGGTAATAATCTCAACAGTGAACTGGCAGAGTCAAGCAGAAACACTCGTTTTGTCGAGGTTTGTGCGGGGATGAGCGTCGCTGCGTCAGAGCCCCGTAGATGCCATCAGCCCGCAGCGAGGATGAGCGCGAGCACGGCTCTGTATGGGTAAGTCTCTCTTTGTGGGAACTCTCACCATCTCTTTAGCTTAAGGAGAGGCTTTCTGGCTGGAAGGAAAGGCTACAACGAGCAGGGTGTTCTGCCCAGCTGGCCTCTCCTAGAGGAGATGCCGCGTTGCCTCCTCGCAGCCGTGTAAAACATCACCCACGCAACTCTTGGCTCATGGCTGGGGCTCTGCTTTGAGTCAGTTTTCTACCCACTGCAGATCCTAAACTGGAGTTGCTCCATGTACGATTGATGGGGGCCTCCTACCTCATCTGCTAAAGCCAAAACCCATGTCAGAGTCCTCTTCAGAGGTACAACTAAGCTCCAGGCCAGAACCAGCCAGGGCTTTGCCCCCCACCTCTCTCATGAGGAGGACACGTGTGACTCACAGCCACGTACTAAGCCAAAGTACGGATCGGCGCGTGTGAAGCATAAAAAGAGAAATGAAATGCCTTGGCTTCCTTCCCTGATCCTCCACAGGCCCCCGGCAGCCTGGACCAGACCCTTGCATGGTGCAACCCACCACAGGGGATGGATGACACGGGCTTCACCGCCTCCGTGGTCCTCACGCAGCCCAGGGTCTGCAGCCTGAGCGGTGTCTCAGCCCAGACTTATCGCTGCCCCATCGCAGCCATAAAGTCTTTCCCATGGTCCTGAAGTCAAGTCTCAGAGCAAGAATCAGTGCAAAACCAACAAAGTCCTGGAGAGCGTGAACAGATGCCAAAAAGATAGATGGGAAAAACTCGCATTTCCAAGGGCAGGAGAAGACAATGAGACATAACAAAGCTCTTTGTTTGGGAGAGGGTTTTCTCTGGGGAAGAGGGGAGAAGGCTGGAGTGGGGGAAATAATAATCCATCCCACACCCAACCCAATGATGAGATAATTCTACTGAAGCCAAAAAAATGTTCATATGCAACCATCACATCTTGCCTCCAGGGAACTCGCTGTCCAGATAAAGTCCCTGAGAAGGGATATGCCCTGGGCTGGTCTCACCAACTTTTATTTTATATAAACCCCAGCAGGTGTGTGGCAGAGGTGGCAGCAGGGACATCGTGCTCACACCCACAACAACCCCGTTTGGGTCCGGCAGGGCTGGGAAGGGACGCAGAGGATTTGCATTTGTATTGCAAGAAAGGAGCAGCCATGGGGAAAAGGCAGTGTTGTCCCTTGGAGAAGCAGGAAAGTAGGATGAGATATCATATCACATCTAGTAACTAGAGCCTCCGACAGCTTTCAGCAGCTGATTTGGAGCAACTTCACCAGGGGACTGATGCCATTGCAGCAGGGCTTCCATAAACCACTGCAGGCATCCGGGTGTTTTAATCTGTGTGCTTTCTGGACGGCTGTTGCACATCAAGAAAACACCCGTTGCCACTTAGAAAGTTATGCAAAACTCTCTTTTTAAAAGGTGCTGGAGAAATCAGACTCGGGAGCACTCAGGTGAGCACCTGCTGTCCATGAGTAGGATTTGGGATGGCTTAAATCCCCTGCTGAGCATCAGCTTGGTAAAAGCTGGAGATTTTCAGCTCCGGGGTATTTCGAGGCAGAAGACTTGAAGGGACAAAACCTCATCCTCAGCAGGCTGCTGATGCAGCTCCCCACGGACACCTGTTGTAGGACACGCCAGCTGCTTTTCCAGGGTTATTACGGGGGTGATTAGTGCAGGCTTAGGTGTCTGAGCTTTAGATGCCTAAGGTAAGGCAGGTGAACCCACGCTTCATCTGCTGAGGGGTTACCACGGAGGAGCAAACACAGGATAAGCCAGAAAACTCCCCGCTATGACAGCAACCACAAAAAAAAAAAAAAAAGAAAAAAAGAAAAGCCCCTGGAGTGCACTGACCTCCCAGTGAACTGCACAGGGAGGGAAAATCACCCGTCAGCTGGGAGTAGCTGCTGTCTCACCCGTCATCACCGTTACCTGCGCCGGCAGAGCTGATGGGTCTCACCCCACGGCAGGCACGGCACTGTCCGGGGGGATGAAGGGTTCTCCCCCTCCCAGCCAAGCTGGGCTTGAAAGGAGCCACTACCAGCATCGTCAGCAGCTGTCACCCGGTCCTTTGGGATGGACGGCTCCCAGATAGGGGAGAGCTACGCTGGGGACCCCGAAAAGGAGCAGGGATGTTGCTCCTAAAGCACCCACCAGCACAAGGACCTGCAGCTCCTCCCTGCCTGGGTGGGAAGCTGGGAGACCCCTGATGCTCGCCTCGTAGCCACCTTGTTTTGATAGCAGGTCTTGAGACCAAAACCAGCACATTCCAGGCAGAAAATTACAAACATCACCTTTTTTTTTAGCCTGCTTCGCATCCAGGAACAGTGAACAACACGGAGTGTGCTGGAAAGCAGGCCCAGGGAAGGGAAGAAGTTTGCGTGGAGCAGAAATGGCTCCCACTTAACGGGTACGTGAATTCTTAAAATCTCCCTCCCTTGTCGGCACTTTGATGTCCAGATTCTGACCAAGAACAGAATTCCCACATGCTTCCCGGCTCGCTCTTACGGTTTCCCATCACTTTGTTTCTAGGAGAGGAAACACCACGGTGTAGAGGGAGAGCAAAGCGCTTAAGCTTACTCGCAGCACACCAACCGGGGCGTCAGCTTTTGCAAAATCCCTTTTGCAACACCCCACTCTGCTGACGCAGGGGTACCCGGGAAACGGCAGCGGAAGAAGGGTCGACACACTGGCAGAAACATTTTGGGACATCGACAGCGCGTGCCTTGCAGCCTTTGGATGCAGAAGGGCTTTCCTTTGGGAAGCCCAATGCCACAAAAAGGGACGTGCAGGTCCTTTGATCCGAGGAGCAGCTGCCAAGCTCCACTCAGGGCAAAGTCAGCTGCCCTTAAAAGAAAGAACATTTTCTCCCTTCCCATAAAACCTGCGGTCATTTATCCAGTATTCCCTACTGACTTGCTCTTGCCTTGGCATCTTTTGCTGCAACAAGCCCTAAGATGACTAAATGTAGTCTGAGCTGCCCTATTGTGCTCCCTGGATGGATGGACCTGGAGCTCAACATATATAAATGAGAACAAGCTAACGAGATGCTGGGGGTACTTAAGGACAAGCCAGCTCCAAGGCCGAGCCCTGCCATTGCCACAGCAACCCACGCTGTTTGCACCTTCTGCTATTTGCACCCTGCTGCTATTTCAGCCATTCCCCGGCCCGCCAAGGGCAGAGCTTCGGTTGCTACGATAACAGGGCTCTGTTTTCCAGACATCCCTCGTTTGCACCTGATGCTGAAGGATTTGACCTTTTCCTTCCCTCCCGTCCGACAGCTCGAGAGACAGCAGGAGATGGCAAGGAGAAGGCGGCGGCGCGCGCTCCAGCAGGAGGAATTGGAGCCCAGCTTGAAAACGCAGCTAATAAACTTGCAAGCCCAAGCCCATCCAGAGCCAACTCCTTGATTTTCACGATAACCCAAAGCATTGTTTGAGAAAAGCGCAGCCTCCCCGCATCTTCCTCCGGCAGCGCTGGGCAGAAGCGCCGTTGGCACGTCCAATGGCAACTCCAAACCCACCAGCTGGACCAGTTTCCTTCAAGGCATCAGACTGCTCCAAAACCGTGCTGTGCTCTCACCAATGATCAATCATCCCCTAACTCGAGGCTGCTGAATCCCATCAGGACCGAGGCCATTTTCCGAGCATCTTTTATCCTCCCGGTTTGTCCGACTGAACTCTGCGCTTCCCCCATAGTGGTAGGAATTTCCTGCTCCCCGAGACAGCAATAAATACTTGAATATGCTAAAATATGCTGTGCTTTCCCTCGTGTTTCGGAGAGCGGGTCCTGGGTTTCTCCAAGAACCACGCGGTGCTGCCCATCGCCCGCGGCACCTCTCCCAGCCCACCCTTGCTCCCCACCCCGGTGCATTTTCCAAGGAAATCTTGGCACCAAGCTACCAGCATTTTTCATCGGGGAGAAAATTTCCAATTCAGCAGGATTTCTCAGAGCCTGAGAACAAAATCTTTCTTTTTTCTTTCTTTCTTTTTTTTTTTTTTTTTAAATAGAAATCTTTCTCCCTGTTGCTGCTCTATTTCTAATTCTTAATTGGACGAGGCAGGTTCTTTCCTATTTCCAATAGGGCTGTGCAAAATTAAGGGATCCATTAGCTTTGCAAAGAGGGAAAAAAAAAAAGCAGCCTTCTCAAATGATTTTCAAATTCTTCCTTGGAACACATGTGCTCTGTGGCAGGGTAATTTTGTTTAGTGTAATTCACTTGTGCTAATTTCCTGTAAGTCTTGCAAGATATATGACTATATTTTTTGGTTATTTTCCACATATATTCAGCACTAATTTCCCTCGGAGCAATATTTATGTGCAAAATATCCCCAGAGACAGCGGAGTGGGTTTGTTTTTTTTTTTTTTCTTTGCAGGAACAGTGGAAATGCCCAGTGGATCAGGTCACTGGCTCGTTGAACTCGGCGTTCATCAGAGCTAGCAGGGAGCTGTTATTCCAAAATACATAGACGCTGCCTCAAACACAACCCCAACTTTCCCCAAGGTCTTGAGCTCTCGGAACTGTAGCTCTAATTAGGCTGGGTGACTTCATTTCAGCAAATTGCTCATAACTGAAAAATGCTGTTTCTGTAAACAGCAAGCTATTGGCGAGCAGGTTGCACGGTGACTATTAGCGGGATAGTTTTTTAAGACAGATGCTCAAAATGAATAAAAACTGATGAGCGGGCAGATACCCGGGTAAGAAAAGGCTTGCCTGGAGATGCACACACAGGAGCAGAAAAGCTTCAGCCACCAAACTCAAAAGAAGCCTTTGCCCCAGGAAGGGAGATCCCTTAATTCAAATCCTCGCTCCTGGCCCCCAAAATCTCCGTGGTCTCCCCACGACAGCTGCTGGGCGCAGGAGCATCTCCTCCTGTGTGCCCTTTCCATCATGCAGGAGGGCTTTGCACCCTTCTGCATCGTTTTTCTTTGAACTTGTGGCTTCTTTTCCTTGATGGAACCCTGGTTTCAAGTCGACGCAAGGTAAATACCACCCCCTTGGGTGTTTTTTCTGGCTTCAGCTGCCGACGTCCAGAGCCCATCTTGAGCCCTGGCTATAATTTACTTTCACCTCCAGGTGGAGCGTTCCTGCTGCTCTCGCAGGGCTGAGCCCCGCAATCCCACAGCCTCAGGACCTCAACCAGACACCACCCTGAGAAGAAGGGGAAAAAATACCCAAACCCACCCGTGCACAAATCCCACCTGCACCTTCCTGGTTGCTAAGAAACAAGAGATCCCTTCACGCCGAGGCACCCAAGCACCATCACCCCTGCCTTGGCGCGCCTGAGACCCACCACCACCCTCCTTCCACGGTGGGAGCAAGGATGTTCTGCAAAGGATGGGATTTTGGGGATGTCCGGAGCAGTGGATGTGATGAAGGGATGCAGGTCTCGAGCATCCTCCCTGCAGCAGCGTTGGCTCCCCGCTGGCAGCAGAACAAGAGAAAGTGTTTTATTCCAGGGGGGATTTTTCATGCTCCGAAAAGCAGAACGGGAAAGCCGGTCGCAAGCCAGGGAGGAAAAATTGCAAAACAGGAGCGGAGAGGAGGGGAGACCTGGATCAAAAACCCACCCTCTTCACTTACAGGAAGGCAATTGGGAGCAAGCGTGGTGCGGAAATGACCTTCCCAAAATAAAGGGAATTTAATGCTAACCAAAACACCCAGACGCAGATGAACTTGATCGTACTGAGGTGAGCGAAGGTCGTTAAATAAACGGCAATAGTCAAAGGGTTGAGATCGGGGAAAATGTTCAGCTATCACTACTTAGCGAAAAAAAAAATAAACGTCGGGGATTGCACGGCAAAAAGTTGTCTGAAACACTGAGACAAAGAGAAAAAAAACCCCAAATATGAGTCTTTGCTGACACGTAACGTACATAATGGTTCTTTCAGAAGGACGTGGGCAGGGGTTAGGAGCTGGTTAGGAAGGCAACGCGGCGACGGAAGGGGGAATTCTAAGGCCCTTTATACGCATTTGCCTTCTCTGATTTCTTACTCTTCCGCACCGTCGCCCCAACACCACCACAAAAGGTGTCAGTGTTGAGTGTGGTTGGTGTAACCATTGACGGCCACGGGCTGCTCCTCGGCTGCTGGCTGACCCTTGCGTTTCATCTCCCACTATTGCAATTAGCTCCCCTAATTGCAAAGGGCGCTGGCTCGTGCGCACGGCTGCCCTTTTCAACCGTTTGCAGCTCTACGGTATAAAACGGGATATAAATTTTTATACTATTACTCCGGTTTCCCTTCCAATCAGCTTGGCAGGAGCCTCTGCGTTTTTTTTAAACAGATGATCCAGGGTTCAGTTCTCGCTGATGAATTTCACGTTCGTTTGGCCACTGCAAGAAAACCCGTGCTGAGAAGCATACGCAACTTTTCCGCCTCCGTGTAAACCTGATGCCCTGGAAACCAGTCGCGAGCATTTGCATTGAGGGATGCTCACACCGGGCTCGATGGTGGTGGTTGGTATTTGCAAAGGTGGCCCTGACACTTCTGGGACCCATAAAAATCGAAATTGGCCAGTGAGTCATCTGGAGCTTCTGACCTCGAATCACTTCTCAGCCTCCCAGATGGGGAGTTTCACTGGTTTTAAAGCACGTGTGCTGAATAAAGCACTTTGAGCCAATCTTTTCCATTACACCTGCACTACAGAAGCATTTTTGCAGAGTGGGAGAGCAGGAGGGTAATTTTCCCAGTGTGAACAGGCAAGGGCCCATCACGCATCCGAACACAGGGTTTAGGAGGGGGAGTGGATGCAGAATTGTGGCACCCTTGCTGCAGGAAGACTCGTTGGTGGAGCGATCACTTGGAAATGCAAGGGAATAAATCATCCTCCCCGAGTCACAAGTCTATACCAAAGAGATACCAAGACTGAAAAAATATATCAATTAAAACCGGAGCTAAAAATCGCAGGTAAAACCCCCCTCAAGAATCAACGGGGATGGGCGTCTGACTCTTGTAGCTGCTTTTCCAAGTGTTATCTGGAGCTCTTAATGCCAGCAAAACCTCTGCTGGGCTCTCTCCATTTCCCTGACTCATTAGACGTCTGGTCAAGAAAACAGCAGGCCACTGGATGCTTGTCAAACCCCATAGAAGAAAGCGATAAAGTCATTTATTCTACACAGGAATCAAAACCAGCGCATACAAATTTCCGCTCCCAAAAACATTTCGATGATTAGCTTTGATTAATGGCGCTGCCAGAGGATCATTCATCAGTATTAACTAACAACATCTTTTTCCACGTTATTTCCAACTCCCTAGAAGCTGGAAAGTGAAATACGCTCCTTTCTTACGACATTCTTTTTACCCCGTTCCCATCTGCGAGCTGGTTTTGTGGGTTTTTTAGGGTTGCCCTGCTCAGATACAAGGGGGTCTCTATTTGGACGCTCTGGTCCTTCGTTAAGAGGCCGTGGGCATCTCTTTTGCATTTGTCATTGTAGGGTTGCATAGGTGCACCCCTTACTGGAAGGTTGCTCGGTGTTGTTGAGCTTCTAGAGTGATTTTTTTTTTTTCTCTCCACTTTCTCTTTTTTTTTTTTTCCCTGCAGGAGAGAACTGCCATCAAGCCCTGAATTCAGAAATCGCAGCCTGCAATGCTGGTTTTGCAAAGATAACGGCGCAAGAAAAAATTAAGTCAGGTTTTGGGCTCTACCAGCATCTTACCACTACCGAAGACAAAGGGAGGGCAGAGACACGGCCCACGCTTGCAGGACCTCGAGCTCTGCGTTCTCCTGGAGCATCCAAGGAAAACATGGAAACAAAGCCCAGTGTCACATACACACGACCTCGATGGCCAAAATCTCTGGGCTGCCCCGGGTATTTTCTGCAGGATTTGAGTACGGGCTGAAAATTTGGGTTTCTCCAGAGGAGTTCAGTGAAAAAGTGAGGCATAACCTTGGCACACCCCGTAAGTAGCATCACAAGAACATACGACCTAGTGGAACTTATAAATTGGGAAAGGGTGGCTCCTTTATGGCTGCAGGAATCAGAGAGCAACTGCTGATACCCAGGCTGGCCGACAGCCTTCAAGCAAACAAAAAACTCACAAGCAAAGTCCACGCACAAGGCCACGGCACAGAAAATGTTCAGGAAAAAATAAGAAGCTGTTTTCTTACCGTTCCTTGGCTGGGGCCGTGCTCCAGCGGGCAGCAGAGCTGCCTCGGGGCTAAGCTGTGCTCCTTCTCCCACTCCAGTCGCAGCTCCTCACCTGCTGCTGGACACCTGTGGGACCAAAAAAACCCCAAAACAATAATTAAGAGATTTTGTTAGCACACAGAAAGGTCCGTGTCATCACTCCTCTGTTTCATCACTCATCATTTTATCTGGGGGTATTAGCAATTCGAACAGCAACCAGGCAAAGCACCTAAGAAATTTGAGAAGAAAAAGCTGAAAGGCAGAGCAAACATCACTTGGAGAGGTCCTAACATCTGTCCTCCCTCTGTGAGGCTGTGAAGGACCTTCTGTCAAGCTACCCATCTTCTTCTGACTGAGGTGATGCTGTGGATGGAGTCGGGACCTCCTGTAGCCCCCAAAACTTTGATTCTTTCCCCAAATGCCTTCCAGTCTTTCAAGTTACCAGCCAACCCCTTGGGAGAAGCAGTTGCTCCAGGCTTGGGGAGACGAAGTGGTGAGGACCCAACTGTTCCTCTCCAACACTATCTTCCAGCTAAGTTGGGGCACTTCCAGGGGATCAGAGGGGGCAACAATAAAGCTCAGGAACATGCAGGACCCTTCCCTCTGCTACCTCCTCTTCCCCAGTCCACCTCCAAACCCGAATGGTGGAGCAACCAGAGACCTCCTTGACGCACCTCCCATGGCAGGGGTTCCCCAGCCTCCCCCATGGCAGACCTGCCCACGGTGATGGGCAGAGGGGCCAAGTTTCCAACCCCCAGGCTTTCACTGCAACTTGCCAGGGGTCAGCTTTCTGCCGAGCCGCAGAGAGCAACCATCATTCTTCTGACAGCTCGGGGAGGCTTTTCCAGACCGCTGGACTCGCTTTCTGTCACTGCGGATAGGAAAAAATCTCCAGTCATCCAAAAAATGGATTCCAGCGGGCCCTCCAGGTAATTCTTAAACCTGGAGACAGGCCTAGAGAGTGATCATTCCCCTCTTAATCCCTTAAAAACATCCATGGGAATGGCAAGCCCCATCTCTCCCTGTTTGGAGTCAGACAGACAAAGGCTGCCTCGAATCTTGGCTCTCCCAAGAGTTTAGTTTCAGGTCAACGAGCCGATGAAGAATAATTGCATCGGAGGAATGGCACATGCCATCGCTGTGATGTGATGCGGCTGGAAGGGCTTCCCCCAGCTGATGGTTGGCTCCTGGGCCACATTATTCCTAAACTGCCTGGAAATCATAAAATCATTTAGGTTGGAAAAGACCTCCAAGATCTTTGAGTCCAACTGTCAACCCAGCAATGCCAGGTCCACCACCAAACCGTGTCCCTGAGCATCACATCTACACGTTTTTTAAGGACCTCCAGGGATGGCGACTACGAGGACTTCATCCAGGCACTGGAAGCCCCCAGAGATGTGCCCAACCCATGACCCTTCACTTCTTTTTTCCATCAGCATGCATTTAAATTTATGTGTTATCATAGCGTATAATACATTTATAATGTTTATAAATGCACTCTACCTGTTTGTGTTTATTTATGGTTTTGCGTTAAGCTAATATTAAGGCAGGTGTCACAACCACGTAGTAGGTAGATCGCAATGGTAAGAAAAATAAAACTAATAATTGCCCACTCTTTCATGCTTCAGGCATAATGGGAACAACGGGAAGAAAGCACGATATCCTACCACCTCCTACCAAAGCCAGGGATGGCAGGGACCAAATCCAGACACGGCAGTGTTTCTAGGGATTATTGTGTTGAAAATGAAGATTACAGGATCCAAGGACAGAGAAACTAGGCACCAGCCCTCCTCTTTAACTCTGCAGATGACTTGTTGGAACAAGCGCAAGTGCCATCTGAGACGTCCCTTTACCCACTGCATCCGTGGATGATCACAGAGCGTTAGAGGGTTAAAGTTTCTCCTCCAAAAGCCTTTGTGGTAACCACCACCCAAGTCCCACCAGCACTGCTGAGAGTCCCCAGCTCCAATTCTGTGCAGAATCTTTCTCGTCCCTTTTCCTCCACCCCTTAAAGACTTTCATTCACATTCACAGAATCACAGAATGTCAGGGATTGGAAGGGACCTCGAAAGATCATCAAGTCCAATCCCCCTGCCAGAGCAGGAATGCCTAGACTATGCTACACAGGAACGTGTCCAGGCAGGTCTTGAATGTCTCCAGAGAAGGAGACTCCACAACCTCCCTGGGCAGCCCGTGCCAGGGCTCCGTCACCCTCACTGAGAAGAAGTTTCTTCTCGAGTTTAAGCGGAACCTCTTATGTTCCAATTTCAGCTCATTACCCCTTGTCCTGTCATTGATATCACCTATCACCTCCCAGCTCAGTCCTTTGGTAGGTCTAAGTCATCGCAAAAGATCCAGCCCCGTTTGTATGCACCCAATCCCAAGAAAATAAAAGTAGGTCCTACGTGAATGAGGTAAAGGAAAGGAGGAGAGAAAGCATGACTCTAGCAGTTTTCACAGCATTCGGCAGGGCTGGAAACAGCGACGGCAATAATTGCCCCGTAACCTCCTGAAAACTGCTTGTCACAGATTTTTCCGAACGCCGAAAAATACAGAGATACGTATTTGTAAGTAACCACCAGACTCAATCGGCTCATCTCGACCAAATACTCCACAATGACATTATTCCACAATGGCATAATCCTTAAAGAAAAACCACAGCATTCTTGGACCCCAAAGAGAAACTCGACACATGTAATACCTAATACTAGAGTGTACTTTATACCCTGTTTTCCTATGAGTCATTTTCCATCCCGCTGTCTGTTGAAAAATGCGCTTTTTTTTTCGTTGTTGTTGTTTATTTATTAAAGATTCTCCCAATGGCTTTATTAATGACAGAAGAAGGGAAGGAACGAGGCAGAGATTTGGCATCCCGGAGACCTGCCACCAAATCTGGTCTAACTAAAGCCATCTGCCCGGGACAGGAGCCGCGGCCACCAGACCCGCTGCCAAAATCAGATGTTAAAGGGACAGTGCTAGAGGGGACTTTGTATTTTAAAGCAAAAAAAGAAAAAAAAAAAAGAGAAGCATGCTTTTTAATGTAGTGGGAGGGAGACGGGATGGAAGGCTGTTGTTTTGTTTTCACTGTCGAAGCCCAGTTTTCTTGGCACAAATGGAAACACCCCCCAGGCCTGTCTGGAAGAAGCTGTGCTGGGGCAGCTTTTCAGGCGGCGCAAGAAAACGGGCAAACAAAACCATGCACCGACCCCAAAAAAGCCAAACTGGTTGATCCAGCTCGATTGTCAGAAGCAAAGGCTCAGTCCAGCCCTTGCCCACAGAGCAGGACACATTAAAACCAGCAAGAGCCAGTCCAGTGTCATCCCCATGGGTGCAAGGTCAAAGATAAATCACCCATTTGTTGAATAAATACTTCCGACGGTGCTTTTTGGTCAGTCTTTACAATCTCAACACCTCAAGCCTGAGCCGTTGGGGCTTATTTTCCAATTCAATCTCGGCGAGACCCAAACCACTGTAGAGTGGCTGCATCTTGGATGTTACAAGGAGGTGAAGGGCGTTGGATGGAGTCGGGGCTGCCGAGATTAAACTGGAAAACAAGCTGGGTGTTAAGACTTCCTCGAGGGAAAGAAGAAGAAAGGTTTGCAGGCAGGAGTCTCAGGCGTGCTCCAGTTCTGGTTAGCCAAACCCAGCTGATGGCTATGGAGAGGCACTCATCCTAGCGTGCTCCACCGTGGCTGAGCTACACAAGACTGACGGTCACCACCTCATTGGCTGAACAACCAGAGATCACTGAACAACATGACCCATCTGTGCTAGAGAGAGATGAAACAAGATACGACGCAGAGAAGATAAGACTCTGGGGGGACCTTATCACTGCCTGCTAGTACCTGAAAGGAACCTACAAGGAGGCTGAGAGGGACTTTTTACAAGAGTGTCCAGTAATTTGACACGGCGAAATAGATTTAAATTGAAGGAGAATAGATTTAGACTGGATCTGAGGAAGAAATTCCTCAGTCTGAGGGTGGCAAGACTCTTGACTAGATTGCCCAGAGAGGCTGTGGATCTCCCTGGAGATGTTCAAGGCCAGGCTGGAGGAGGCCTTGAGCAACTTGGACTGGTTGAGAGGCGTCCCTGCCCATGGCAGGGAGTTGCATTAGATGATCTCTGAGGTTCCTTCCAACCTAAGACGTTCTATGATTCTGTGGTGTGCAGGAGATCAGGTTAACCCACGGTTGTGATCCATGCAACAGGCACCATGAACCAAAGGACCCGCAGGAGATACGCTCGCCTCCCGATGCCAACTGTGCCACCGCCATGAAGGAGCACGTTGTGTGGAGTTCTTGGCATGCAGTGGGACTTGCTGTTCATGTTAAAACTAATAATCACTGGTTTAAAACAACAACATCCGGACTACTGCTGCTTCAAATAGAGGTTCTGTCTTCTCCAGCTTCAGCCAAAACCAAAGGATTAACTCAAATATACGCCGTTACACACACGCATCAGAAACAAGTGACCCGAGCAAGACAGCCAAGCCAGCTCTTCTGACCTATCTGCGGTGCTGACAGGAGATCCCCGGTGCAAATGTTGCACGTTCGCCTTACATTTGTTCTTAAACAAAATGAGCAAAGGTTAAAACTAAGTTCCTGGAGGAGGGCACATTTGCTTTCCAGATGGTAACAAAATATGAAGGTCTTCTCTGTGAGCAGAATGGACAAACAGATGCTCTGCAGCCCTAACATCATTTTGACCCTCGCGCTGTACAGTACACATATGCTTTTTTCCCTCGGGCTCATGCATCAGGGATGGAGTTTGGAACTAGCAAAGCAGAGTGCAGGGAGGGCACCTCACTCGTATGGGTTGTGGTCTTATATTGCACCAAGCCCACCGAGGCTCACCCTATAGCTCAAGCACTTTCCCACAGCCCTGGTGCAAAGCTCAACGTTGGGATGAAAACCCCGTTTGTGGCCCATAGCGTTTCATTTCTAATGTTTGGCATAACCCTAAAGTGACTCAAGAGTAGTCTCTGAAAATACGAGGAGGTCTGTTAGGGGAAGAAGAGAAAATAGACCCAAGGCTGGGATCGATACCAGTTTAATGATACTTCTCAGGACAACTGGGTTGCCTTTGCTGATTTCTAAGAAGCACACAAAAAAAGTTCCTCATCCATCTGTTTCTCTTGGAAAGAAGCACCAAGGCTCAGTGGAGCAGGTTGTCTTCAGGGGCAGCAGCTTCCCACTCTTCAGCAACGTGCTTTAACTGGGGATTGCTGTTACAGGCATGCTGCACTGAGAGCAGAGAGCTAGTGAAAGGCTGCGAGAGGAGAATCAGGAAACCAGGGAACAGATTTTTACCGTCTACCATTAGCACTAGTCCTGCCCAAGCCACACCTGGTCACGCAAGGGAGAGGCAGAGCTCTTTGAGCCTCCATCCTGCCATCAGCGAGCAGTTTGGTGACCGTGCTCCGGGTCCCACAACGAGGAAGATGCACATTGCACCTTCATCCAGACAGCAGAGCAGAACTCCCCCACGGAATGCACTGTGCAAAATCTCAAAAAGGAAAAAAAAAACCAAACCACCCAAACCCAAGCCCAAACCAACAGGGCCATGGCCCAGAGTCAAAGCGCCTGGGTCCTACGGTCCTGGAAGCAACACTGCAGACTGAAAGCTGCAACGATTCCCAGTTGTTTCTGTTTTGTTTTTTTAGCCTAATTTCTTTCAGGCTGTCTATAGCTGTATGTCCTCCACAGAGCCAAGCATAAATCTAGTCAAATCCTGACTTACCCTAAAGCAAAGAAATGTCCTTATTGTTATTCTAGCCAGGAACACATGCCCTTTTATCGGCCCGAGAAGTGCAATCAATACCCTCGGAGCAAAGGTGCTGCCCACCTGCCACCTTCTCTTCCCACAGAGAGATTGAGCTTCTTACAACCTGTTTTTTCCTAGGTATGAACTGCCAGGTAAGAGCAAAGGTCCCCGATGGCAGGAGAACCCCCCAGCTGCACCTTTTGTATCTCACTCCAAGGGCTGAAGCTAATGCAACGTGAAAGCTATTACCCAAGCGCACAGGAAAGCTAATTCTCCAGGACAATCTGAAACATGCAAATATAACCATGATCTTTGCCATTTGCAACACAATGGAAAATTGCTAATAAAAGTTCCTATTGTGTCGGGGATGTAACGCAAACCGCACGGTATTTCTCTCTCCCTCCCTCCTCCCTCCCTTCCCCTTTGCAGCCAAGGCAGCTAAAAATGGCTTAAAACCTCCCAGCTCAAATGCTCGAGGTCAAAGAGTGATGCTGAAGCACCACAACTAAAAGTCTGAAGACCGTCTAATGCACAGCCCAGACTGAAAACCCAACTCCTTGCTTTGAGGGCCATGAGTTTTCCCAAGGGTCCTTCCAACTCTCACTTCCTCCCTCCCCAGGTTTTTAGGCTCGAGGAATGAAGCGGCAGCAGAAGGATGGGGTCAAGCAGGTGAGAAGAGGCGAGCACAGCTCACACCTCTGCCCTGCTTCCTCGTACGGGCAGTTCTCTCGCCCACTTTGTGCTCTTCCCCCATAGCATCCCTTCTCCAAGCCCTGGAGCTCCACACCATTGGCATCTCTGCCCTGTCCCAGCCCCTCCTCCAGCCCTTCTATGGGACAAGAGTGTAGGATTAAATCGTGGCTGACACGAGATGCAAAACCCAGCGCAGTTGAGGATCTTGACAGGCTGTCAGAGAAACACTCGTTAAAGGGCAATTGGGGGCAATTAAGAGATTTCAGCTGAAACCAGTGGCTTCGGCGTTTCACCGAGGCAGCCAAATGGCTTTATTTCTGTGTATTTGTTGATAATCTCATTATTTACAGGACCCATGTGCTCTCCATTACCTTCCATATTCCAATATTGAAGGGACAGCTGAGGCTGGTTAGCCTGTTTGTAACGGGTCCATCTTCAGCTTTTTGGTATTTCCTCGTCAGCACGTGACTAAATCAACACACTCCTCGTCCCACTTTTAAAAAAAAAAAAGCCCCTCCAAGGAACTGCACTAAGCAACTACCTCCTCCAGCAATTCCTAACCCACACACTTTATAGGGTTTAGTTAAAAAAAAGCCAAAGTAAAACCTGTTTGACTCCTGCCATTGTCCACCGGTGACAAATTTCAAGTGAGGAGGTATTACAGGGTTTTTGTTCTGTTTGGGGGTGGTTGTGACTTTTAGGAGGACCGGAACGAGATGCAGATGTCAGCTGTACATCCACAAGCAGAGGACACGCTGCCAGCACCTGAACCTCTTCCACTCTCTTTCCCCTTTAACTCCCAGCCAACAGAGGCTCAGATGGAAGAAGCCACGTGAAGCACCAGCCTCCCTTTCCAGGATGCTGAAGACATTGGCGCCAGCTGATTTAAGAAGCAATCATCCAAAAAGCATGTGGTCTTCACATCTCTCTCTCCTGTGCCTCATGAGTATTACCACTCCAGGAGGTGCAGGTTTGCTTTCCCTACTGGCACTCCTGCAACTCCTGGTGACGATGTTTAGTTAATTCATTGCTTACAGCATGGGTTTTTTTGCCCTGGCAATCTCAGCCTGGGTTCAACATCTGGTACCTTCAAGGAGATGAAGTTTGGGAAGGGTTTCTACGTTCTTGGGTTGAGAACGAGCTGCTGACCCATCCCCAAACAGGCACCCTCAGCTTGGATTCCCTATGCCCAGCCCTACCCCAGCACAAAACCCTGGGCAGCAAACACGTTCCCTTCTCGACTTCACCATCCCCTGAAGCTGGTCCCACGGAGCAGCCCACCCCACCATCAACCAACCAAGCAGAAATCCTCGCAAGGCTTAAGAGACTTATTCCTGCAAACCACATTATGGAACCAACACGCTGATTTCTCTTCTAAATACGTGCCCACGCACATCCATGTGAATGAGACACATTTCTGGTCAGTTTGCATGGCACAGTTATCACCCAAACCAGCAGCACTTAGCAACTCAGATTAAATTCTTCTCCAGGGCAGCCGAAGATGGTCACAGCTGGGATCCAAAGGTCAACATGCCAGGTCTACAGTTCCCTGTTAGAAGAGAGCCTGCCCTGTCCTGTCCCCCCTGAGAGATGAAACCATGCTTGTTGCTTCCTACAGAGACCACGCTGTTGGGATGCCCCGGTGGCAGAGCCTGCCAGGGGACCTTAGTTGCTCTTTGGAGTAGAGGAAATATTGTGTCCAGTTCTGGGCCCCTCAGTCCAAGAAGGACAGGGAACTGCTGGAGAGAGTCCAGCACAGGGCAACTGGGATGATGGAGGGAGTGGAGCATCTCCCTTATGAGAAAAGACTGAGGGAGCTGGGGCTCTTTAGCTTGGAGGAGACTGAGGGGTGACCTCATTAATGGTTACAAATATATCAAGGGTGAGTGTCACGAGGATGGAGCCAGGCTCTTCTTGGTGACAACCAATGATAGGACAAGGGGTAATGGGCTGAAACTGGAACATAAGAGGTTCCGCTTAAGCTCAAGAAGAAACTTCTTCTCAGTGAGGGTGACGGAGCCCTGGCATGGGCTGCCCAGGGAGGTTGTGGAGTCTCCTTCTCTGGAGACATTCAAGACCTGCCTGGAAACGTTCCCGTGTAGCATTATTTAGGCGTTCCTGCTCTGGCAGGGGGATTGGACTCGATGATCTTTCAAGGTCCCTTCCAATACCTAACATTCTGTGAACTGAAGGGACAATTCCCAGGCGGGCTGTGATGGGCATCTGCAGAGATGCCAACGCAGATCACAGCCTTCCTTCACCTCACCATGGCCTCCCAAGCTAAAACCCGATTCCTGACAAGCCTGTCTCCATCATTCCCAGAAGCCACCTTCAACATCATGACCCATACCCATGATGGACTGTCAGCAAGGATCCAACTTAGCACGCGCTGGTGAGCTGGAAGTGGTGGGGACCATCACAAGCTGCAGCTCGTGACCAGCTCCGCTGCTGCCAGACCCCGCTGGCACAGCCAGATAGGCAGATTCGCTGGCATTTCTAACTTCTCGGAGGTTCACGGGTGGCCCAGAAAATGACACAATATTGAGTCGTCAGCAAAGCAAAGAGATTTGGCCTGGAGTTCCTGGGTAAAACTGCCAGATGTGTCACTTTTACTCAGAGCTGAATTGGCAGAACATCCTTGCTGGGGAAAAAGCTGGAGGGGAAGGAAAGGAAATCAAACAACTTCCCAAGTCACCTGTTTTGTTGTTGTTTTTTTTTTTTTTTTTATGCCAGCGCTGCCAGCTTCATGCTGAAAAGTTCAGCCTGTGGATTTAACTTGTGCTACATGAGATTCGCTCTCCATCCGTTCTCCCACTCCCCCTGCATCCCTTGACTTCAGCTATTCTTAGGCATTTCCCGCCTAATTATTTGTTATCCCTAACGAACACTCATCATGCATCCAACCCTTTCCTCATCTGTAGCTGGTTTTAATCGGGCAGCTCCGTCCTCAGCGGCCAGGAGTTGTGCAACCCCTCGCACGCATCGGCCACCAGCCCCGCTCCACCTCGACTGCTATTTATTTTAATCCCAAACATTGAGGCGCGAGGACTTTTCCTGGCCTGTCTATCCAGGGGGAAGTGTCAGTCACTGCAGAGGGAGAGAGAGAGAGACCTCTCCAAGATAACGTTCGAGGCTGATGCTTAATCAACACGATGGCCTCATTAGCAGCACAACCCAGATAACGCAATCCTTGCAGCGCTGGCAATTCCTCTTCGCTGAGCAGGCGCATAATAAATCAAGAAGGGATTTGGAGGGAAAGGAAAGCCCGGCTCTGTTCCCATGTGCTCTGGTGGGGCAGCTTTCCGTCCTCAAAGGCCCTAAAACTTCTGCTGGGATGGAGTAAGTGGTGATAATCATCACCTCCTGCAGACCCCTCCCCGACTCCCAGCGCACTGGTCCCCAGTTGAGCCCCCTGGGCAGTGTGACCCTGCAACAGGCAGCTGGAAATCTGTGGCAGCCACTGGCAGAGATGCTACAATCAATTTTCCCCAGGTTAAACCAGCCCCTGAAACCCTCCCAACATCATCCAGTTGCTTAGGAAAGCTGCGCTCGGCTTTCCCTTCCCATTTCTTGGAGCCCCAAACCTGATATGGGGGCAAGGGAGATTTCGCCCCACTTTTTTCCACATTTTTGGGACTCTTTTTGCCTGCCTGTGGTCATCACCTGAGCTCCTGCCTTGCAGGAGGCAGACAAATAAACAGGGCTGCACCCAGCCTGAACTCCCCATGTCCTCACCCCGGAGAAGTCCTCCTCATGAAGCCGACTCGGCTCCTAGGAGCACTCCCATTCACTGGGAAGCCTAAATGGAAACCCTTTGAAAATGGTGGGGACAGAAAGGGCATAGATCAGTCCTCAGTCCTGGAGAACGGAGCTCTGCCTGGCAGCTGCCCATCACACAGCCAAAGAAAAATATTCCATGTCTGTTTATCTTCCATTCATCCTTTCTAGGTAGCTGGTGCTGCGTGCTTGCCTTGCGAAGGAGCAACAAGATGAATTCGGGCACATTCCAGACACCTCTTCCTCAACCCACAAATGCTTGCAGCCTTGAGATGCTGCCGGTGTCTCCTGAGGGCTTAGAGATGAAGAACTGACCCAAGGCAAAGAATTGTCTTCTCCTTGTCGCCTCCTGGAAGTCTCACAGGGAGGATTACAGCTTGTGAGCCTCCCAGCAGAGCTTGCACATGGGAGAAGTTCAAGGGAGAGGGTCAGAGAGAAAGGCCAAGAAGCAATCCAACAGCACAGCAAGTTTTCATTAAGCCTGACTTCAGATTTGGCTTTCATGCACTTCTGAGATCCAGGCTGCTTCGCATAAAAGGACAGTTTTTACCCCAGCAAACATCATGGTTTAGATTTACATCAAGGCTTTTGGTTTGAGTCTGTTTTGCCTGCTGTAGGAATTCACGGGTAAACTAATTTTTCCTTGGGAGCTCTGGAGAGCACAGAGCCCTTTTCTGCAAAAGCCTGCCCCACGCTGGTTGGGATCTCACCTTGGCAGCGGGAGGAATTTGACTGCATCTACCTGACATCCGGAAAAAAAAAACAAACCCCAACCCATGTGGTTTGGATTCCGAGGAGCAGCCGAGCATTTTGAAAGGGGAGGACACAAAGAGTCCCACAGACTGAAACCACGAACGTTCAAGCAGCCTCATGTCAAATGCCTTGGTGCTGCTCTCATGTTCCCCAGCACAAGGCTCTCGTTGAGGCGCTTGATCTATTTGAAGGGAAGCAGTGGCTCCCGCAGACCAGCCAACACGACTCCCTCAACAGACCTATTTGTTCACAGCTCGATAATCGGAGACAGGCCTGAACAAAACCCCGGATCAGAGAACGTCTAAATCTGGTGGAGGCAGGAAACTTCAAAATCCAAAGCCAACCCCCAGTTTTCCGAGAGACCTTGAACTTTTTAACGGGGCTCACAAACAGATCCGCTTGTGGATGTTTTGAGGTGTTTGAAATTCAAACCAAATGTCACTTCAGGGCTTGGACCCATCTCTCCAGTTCATTTTTTCAGCTCCTCTTTTACCCAAGAAGCAGTAGTCTCCCTCCCTTCTGACCTCGGTGTACTTATTTTTCCATTTATCCCAGTATAACAGAATTCTCTCTCCAAGGATTACCCTGCAGGGTACCAGTACCTTGTAGAGAACATCTTGCCAACTTGAAATGAAAACCTCCGTGGCAGCTCCAGCGCAAATGCTAAATGTGGTTTGCAGCTCTGCCTGAAAACAAGCAGACGGCGGCTTCGGCAGATCTTCTGGCAACGGGTCCCGACTATCAGTGAGCTTCACCTCCATTTCTTCCAGGACTCTGGGACCTTCATCATTCCAAAGCCCTTTTAAAATGTCATCACTTCAGGAGAGGCAAGTCGGCGCCTGAGCCAGGGCTGGCCTGCCGGGTGACGGAGTGATGAGACTAAAGCTTTGAACTTTGAACAGTCTGGAAAGCCGGGAGAAGCCAGAGCAGGAGCTTACATCACCCTATCTCAGAGGCGAGCAAGCACGGATTCTCCCCAAGCCTGTGCGTTGTAGCCACTCTCGGACGGTTACGGGAAGCCAGGATGATGAACGGATGAGTCATTGTGGCTAGATGCTCTCCTGGGAGGAAGGAGCAAGAGTTTCCTCGCAAGAAGTAGCTTTTTTCCACTGTAAATCTTCCGAGCGCAGTGATGAGTCTGAAAGGTCACTGGGGCTTGGCACCGGTTTGGCAACTAGAAGCCAGATGGCTTTGATGGGAAAGAGGATAACACTGTCTCCTTCTGAGCTCCTGTCTGCTAACAGCCTTCACCTACAGCTTCTCTGGTTGACAATGGATCAGTTTTCTTCACCTCCTGGCTGCTCTGAGGTAGGCAGAGGTCAAACATAGGCTTTTGCAAGGCTGGAAACCCTGGTGGCTACCTAAGGGAAGGGGAATCTCATCTTTGGCTTCAACAAGGCAAGGATTTTCACCTAAGATCCCTATCTGTATTTTGAGGGGGGACGTCTGGTGAGTAGTGGACTAACTCTGCACGTATTCCGAAGGTTCTAAGTGGACCCAGAGCTTCTGAATTTGCGGTGAAGGTCCTGAACACGTATAACATCAGCGCTTCGTCACCGTTCAGATCTCGGCTTTGCCGTTCAAATCAACGGGGTTCCTGACACGAGTCGGTTCCCTCCACACGTAACAGTTATTCACTTTTCTTCCCTTTTCTTGGATTTGGGAGAGAAGCATCAACATTAAAGGGCACATAGGAAACCCTTCACTTGGAAATGCGGAGAAGATTTGAAGTGCTCCGTGACGAAGCCGACACAGACACTTTCCCAAGAAGAAAGCACTCGAATTCGGGAGGCTTGAGCATCCTCAGGAGTGCTCTGGAGGGTGGGGGATAAAACCCCCGCAAGGCAGCTGTGCACGGCTTTAGCCCATCCGAGACTGACCTCTTCAGAAAGGCTAGTGGTGCCACAGACAGAGGAAAACCCAGTTAAAAGCAAAAATGTTGTCAGAGGAAGGGTGAGGAGAAAAGCAGGATGATGAAGGCGACAAAATTCCCTCTATTCAACCGTCTCTTAGTACTTTTGTAACACTCATTAAAAGATGTAGGCACAACCTGATGACACTGAGCGTAGTAACGGCTTTCCGAGGTCACCTAACTCAGTATTTTGCCACTAAAGGCGGCCAAAAGGAGATGCCTAGGAAGGGTTTAAGAGTACAATAAACAGAATATTCCCCCAGCCTCAAAAAAAAATGCAGCTCCAGCCTGAAAAGAAAAAGCAGCTCAGGCATTTCCTGAGCTGAAGGAGGTGCTGCCTTTGTATTAAACAGGGCTCAGGAGATTTCCCTTCTACAAACCACTCCGTTGCCCCTTGGTTAATAATGAGAGAAGAGGAAAAAAAAACCAAAAAAACATTGCAAACTATATTGATGATTAGGTGTCAGCCTAAAATGCAGGCAAAGGAATCTAAATTAATTCACCTGCACCTAAAAGCCAGGTCAGAGAAAGTCCGGTTTCTTACTTTGACAAGAAAATCTCGGTTCATTAACAAAAGTTTTGCAGCAAAATCTCTCCCTTGACTTAATGGGAGTGCTGTAACGTCCTTGGAAGGATTATTTCAACACTACAGGCTGAATCAGTTGGTTCATTAAGCAGCAAAGGCTGGGAAAATCCGCAAGGGATTTCTTCATTGAACGTTATTATTACTTCTACGAAACGTCTCCCTTGATTTTTCAACCAGCTGCGAGCGCGTTTTTGCTGTTAAAGCAAACGAACGGGGGACCCATCAGCACCCAGACACATCTGCGTGGAAGCGTTAACGGGCCTTTCGGGGAGAACTTTCGAGACGGAGAGCGGTCTTTAAAGGCATTCAACTGTTGGGGGAGATAAGGCTTTCCTCACCACACATCTGGCTGCAGCTGCGCGCTTCCGCCCCTTCCGCAAATCTACTTTCTGATGGAATTTGCCATTTGCTCTGCCTTGGTCACACGTGACCCGGGCAAACACGGGATCCCAGGCACAAAGTAAGGACCTTTTTTGCCCATCCCTCCCTGGATGGCATCCAAGGAATGCCGCTGGAGCTTTCTGCTCCGCCGGAGAGGAGGCAGCCGGCGTGTATTCAGCGGGACGTGTCTGGGCAGAAGGCTTGGCCTAAAGGGCTATTCCTTAGCCTAATTTCTGACTCAGGAATTTCTGCCTGGCTTAAAGTTAATTTTCTTTGCCACTCTTAGTAAACATTACAGAAAAAATCATCACTCCAGGATTATATTTTTTAATTTCTGTCTCCCTTTCACTGGCTTGACACCGCTCCGCGTCACCTTTCTGGCACATCTTGGCAATATTATCCCCGAAATCTAAACTCCAGACTAGCGGTGACATCTTCGGTGCTTATCACAAATACAAGTGTGGTGGGAAACGGACACTATCAGGGGATACATCTCCAACTCGCTTCGGTACCCACTGATATTTTATTTATTTAGTAGCCCATCAAAATTGGGCACGAAAGGATCGAGAAAAAATGACACAGCCTGGCAGCTCCTGGTTGGTGCTCCATGCACCCCCAAGATGATAGAAAAGAGATGAAAGAGAAATACATACACAATCCTGCTCCTGCAAACAGACCCAATACAGTGCCGGGGATAAGAAGTATTAAATCAAATACCAAACAAACATTCAAAATTTAGCTTCATTTTTGGTAATTCTAAAACGCAACCACTTGCATGGGCACTGCCTTCTGGTAATTGCTGGTAGAGAAATTAAAAAAATCTTGGGTTTCAGGTTTTTTTGTTTTATTTTTTAATGGTGTAAGAGTCCTTCAAATAAAAGTTTGAGGAAGATAGACCTGCTCCCTCGCTTTGAGGTAGGCTGAATTGTACATCTTTGCCTACTTGAGGGACATCTGTCTGAATACAGGCCATGCAGGAGGTACATGGTATTACCTGAGCAAGCCTGAAAAGGCAGAAAAAAAATAATAAAATCACAGGTCTGCTTTAGCAATATGGAAAAGGGCAATTTGTCCAGGAGATGTCTCCCAGTTTACTTCCGTGCGGATCCACGTTCATGAAGCACCTCCAGATAACACAATGATCCCGTTAGAAGCGAAATTTTATTTTTTTTTTTTTTTTTCTGGAAACCATCAGAAAGATCAGGAGCGACCAGAGGAGAATGTCCACCCCGATTCTAGTTTCCACCCAAATCCTTCAAAAAAAACCCCAGGGCTGCAACACTGAGGCCTTCAAGGACATCGGGGTGTATCGGGGTAGAGTGTGTAACCAAAAAAAGTGATGGAAAGAGGGTTTTGGAAAGAAGAGGGGAGTAGCACTGGGTCAACACAGATGAAGAAGAGGGAAAGAAGCTCTTCCTTCCACAAAACTGCCAAATTCCTCACTTCCACAGCAAATACAACTACACCTTGCCACCTCCACGCCTTGGGTTTGTAGCCCAGGACTTCCTCATCGCATCTGTCTGAGCTAATTGGCATTTCAATCATTAGCAGCGCACCCAATTAGTGCCAGGGCTTCTCCCATCCTTGGGTTGCTGCCTTGTTTTTGTAGGCCGTCCTGGAGAGGAGGCCCTGCTTGTTGTTAATGAGGCATTTCAGCACCTACTCAGGGTCGTTACAGGTCTCTAACGAGGGACCACCCGCCTAATTAGTTTATAGCACAAATGCTCCCTGCTGAGTAGGAGATTTATGAGCTCGAGTTTGTCCTGGGGAGCAGCGCTGGGAAGGGCGCTGACGGCCGCAAACCCTCCTGGGTTCTCGAAGCGCAGCTCCCGCCAACCCACTGGTGAGACACCAAAAACACAACCGGACAGCTTTGTGGGGAGCGGGACCACCCCACAGGGCACAGCTCGCTGCCCCCACGATTCACCCACGTGGGTCTTCCCCCCGTGCACCTCTTGGGACAGCAGCAGGGACGAAGGTTTGTTTGCCTTGCAAGCGCCGGAGTTCAACCATCCCAAAGAGCCTTGAGCGAGGGTCAACTGCTAACGTGAAACTTTTTCTGACAGTCCATGGCTGGCAGACCCCTTGAGCAGCCATGGCCTGCCCCGCCAAGCCCCTGGTCCTTGGCAGGAACCTCTGGCTATCACTGGACAGCCCTTGCTGGCACTGAGCAGCAGGTAAAGATGAAGTCCTGCACTTGGAGGAGGCATATTCTTGCTTCTAGATACGGGTGTTGGGGTACTGACACCACTGCAGATGGAGACAACAACCCAGGTCTTCATTCTCTCCCCAAAGCCACATTTGGGTGACCTTCAAACTGTTTCCACTTCAGTTTTGCCTCCTGACTCTGCCCGATGTCCCTGGTAATGTCAAGAGGGTGTCACTCGAGGTGGGAACAAATTCAATTCTACCTGAGCTGCTCCTCACCAGTGACAACCAGCATCACCATATGCCACAAACGATTACACATCCTCGATTTTGGTTGTTTCAGAAAGCACGTTGGGTTTCACTGCTCATGGGAGACCAATTGCCATGGAGCTTCAGAAACTCCTCACATTGGGCAGAAAAAGCATCAGAAATTCAGAGTTTTGACTGAATTGCATCTGAAAACTTTGGGACTGGAAATCCCCTGTGCAATGGCAGTACCAAGAGAAGAGCTACTATTTGTTGACAACCTCTTGAAACCATACACTCAAAAACGTCTAGTGACTGGAAATGATTTCCCTCAAAATTTCCAGCTAATAAAAAAATGCTACAAATGCATCTCGGATTGCTAAAAACGGTTTGCTTTGCTTTCAACCATTAGATTCTTTCATATACTTTTTTGAACAAGATTTAGGAGAACTTCCAACGAAGAAGCGGTTTCGACCACCGGAAGAATGCCTCCCTTAAAAAAATCCCAAAGCCTTCACATCTGAAAAATGCGACATAAATGGAAAAAAAAAAAAAGAAGAAACCCAGTGTGTACACGCAATCAACTGCATCCACCCATCCATCCACGTCTTCCGCACAGGATGAAAAGAACATTTAACGCAAAACACGTTGAGGCAGCTCAGCTTTGCCACGGCCGAGCCGGCGATCCCGGGACTGCACCCATGAGCTGGGCTCGTCGAGATGCTCGGCTCCCCGAGGGCAGGCACTGGCTCGGAGACACAAAACCCCCCTTCCGACGACCTCTTTTTCTGTGTGCCTCAGCAGGAAGAGTTGTTTGGGTTTTGTTATTTTTATATTTTTTTTTAAGTTGCTTAATGCAAAGCAGGAGCAGACAAGCGGGGCTGGCCGGGCGCGTAGCATCTCTCCTGCCTTTCGCCAGCGGCCGCACCGGTCCCCTTTGCATTTTTTTTTTTGCATTTGGGCTTTCACAAATCAATGCTGACAGTCCCAGTTGGTAAATGGGATGCCAGCCCACGTGGGGGACTGTTGAAACTGGCATTGCTGCTGCTATGATAAAACTTAGCTTGACTGGACCCTCCCCAAATACCCTGGTGCCTCCTTTCCCTGGTTCCCCCTTCTCTGCTCCCAAAAAACACTTGCCATGACAGAGGCACACGGTGTCAAGCAAATCCATGGCTACTCTCCAAAATCTTCACAGTACAGAAATAACCAGCGCTAAATCCTTCAACCCCGTTCTCCTCTGTTTCTCCCCAATGCCCATCCTCTAGTCCTCGGGTGGCACCCCACCACGGTGGCGGTTCCCAGCGCATCCCACATTCCTTCATCCCTGCTCCCGTCCCAGCTCCAGGTGTTTCTCAGCATCATCAGCCTACGGTGGTGATGCCGCAGCTGGAGGACAACAAGTGGAAAAAAAAAAAAAAATCATCACACTTCCAAGCAGGAGGTAACGAGGTGCTATTCTGTCTGTACAGGACAATAAATCACCTCTGAAGACTTTTCTAGCCTTAAAATATGTGGAGCGGAGGGCAAGGATGTGGCTGATGAAGGAAGACTGTGAGGACTGAGGTTGCTTTTGCCAGAAGGAGAAGATGACAGCTGAAGAAAGACGCAGGAGCAGCCTTCAGATGCGCGGCAAGGAGGGAAGGAGTAAAATATGCTCCTCATCCACTGCGCATAAGACAAGACACGCTTAAAGATCTTCAATGCCACAGCCTAAACAAGGAATCACGCTTTGCAGACAACGTCACATTCCTGAAAAGGCTCAGCAAACGCGCATTTTGGGCAATGACAAAGCCAAACCAAGCGAAGCGTTCTCATTTCCCCATCACCCAGGGCCAACACATCTCACCAAAGCACCCTCAGGGGCTTTTTTAGCTAGAATTGTTTTATCCGTTAGCTGGAGAGCCTTTGTTGTTTATTAATAGCCCGAGCAAGCCGCTACAACAGAAGGGGAGAAAACAAAATTGCATCTTTGTCTGAAAATTTAGGAGGAGGTGGCGAGGAGGGAGAACTGATTGAGTCCAGCGAGGACTCAAACAATGCTGGAGTCAGCCCGGTGCCAGCAAGCTGCCCCTCAACGGGGACACTCGTGTAAGGTGATGATCTGGGTCTGGCACGTTCACCGCTCTCAACCTCCCCTCTCCTTGCCTGAAAAGTGAGCGCAACGCTCCTGCACACCTGTGCCAGGCACAGGGACACAGGCATCACACGTGGAGAAATAGGATGTAAAAGCCACGCAGGGTGTCTCTGCTTTGAGTTTAACCTGCACGGAGGACAGCCCCTTCTTTCTGATTCCTGATACGTCCAAGTCCCAGGAGAAAGCACAGTCAAGCCGCTTAAAACAGCGAGGAGCTCAGCATCTCTCTCCTACCGGGCTTTCAATTTAAAAAGCATTACACAGATGTAATTGGATTCAATTGCTACTGCACATGGCATCTGGGGCTGCAGCCACCGAGTAATATTCGATATCAAAAAGATTGTGTTTGGCACAGCCCCTAATGAGGGCAGCTGCAGCACACCCCAGCCAAGAAGCTGTCAGAAAATGACAATCAAAAATAATTATGCTATTAAAAAAAAAAAAAAAAGGACAGTGTAACTGCCACAAAAGCAAACGGGCGATACGTTTACCTCATATGCCCACGGAGGACGAGCTGGATGCTGAGTAGGGTCTGCTTTAAATCAGGCAGGCAACAACTGACCCGGAGGGGAAGGTAGCGCGGAGCAGCTGCTGACAGGCAAAGACCAAAGGTGAAAATTCAACACACGCTTTGCCTCTGCCTCTGAAAAGATACAGACCGTTGTCCCGGCCAGGCTGGCAACCCCGGCACGCTTGCAAAGGGTGGACCTCTGCAGCACCGTCACCCAACGCTTCATCACCATCACATCTTCCACTGAAAATCTCTTCCAAAGGAGACCGACCCCTGTTTTAACTGCCACAGGGAGGTATCAGAAAGATCACAGAATCACAGAAAGTTACGGGTTGGAAGGGACCTCAAAAGATGATCTAGTCCAACCCCCCTGCCAGATGCACCATCAGCATGTGCTGAAGAAGAACACCCTCTTCAAACGAGGAGCATTTTCTCCAGAAGAGGAGCACTTTCTCCTAAAAGCCAGTCGTCCTCATGAAACATCTGTAATTGGGTCCTCTTCCTTTCTAGCCATTAAATAATTGCTCAGAATTCTGCTATGTTTCTATTACACGTTGTCTGAATCTTCTCTTGCCAGGCAAAGAGCTTGCTGAAGCTTCCCAAGGAAAATCTTTAATGCCAAGGCAAGGAAGGCAAGGCAAGACCTCTCATAAAAGCACACTAGTCATCTGGTTGATAGAGACTGGGTGGAGATGACAGCTCTCTTTTGAGACTTTCAAAATACAGCCCGTTAAAAACCCAGCAGTAAAGTCAGTTAATAACTGAAGCAAATCTGCACTAAGCTCCAGATTCACACTGGCATTACACGCTTCCTCTCCAACCCTTGTTCTTTTTTTTTTTTTTTTTTCCTGGAGAAACTCCTTCAGAAATGCTGGGTTGGGTTTCAGCCTCTCTGCTGAGGTTACCAGCCCGTTTGCCAGTGACACCACTGGTGACAGCAGGTTTTGCTGCGTGGGCGTCTTTGCCGCCGTGCCGGCGACTGAGATCCACCACCTTGGTTTGCACAAGTTACCAAACCCCCGTCAGCCATCAAGGCTCTTCGGTTGCGGGCTGGATGCTGAACCATGAAAGACTCCATATAGCGCATTACCAACCTTCTGAGCTGCCCAGTGTTCCCCAAAACTGGGTATTAACTTCTCTCTCTTACATCATTTTGTGGTTTGTGGTGCTCCAAGAGGAGCCCGGCTGAGCTGTCACAGCCCCATGTGGAACCAAACAAAGGGGGAGCAGATAAAGATGGGACTTTTCGAAGGCAGCTCCAGAGAGCACAGATGGACCCGGGGAAGAGCATCTCCAACCAAGCCCTCACCTGCATTGCCTCTTCGTTTCTGTGTCGCCACTGCTTGGTGGTGGCTTCTTGAGACACTGACATTTCTACCGCACGCCACCCTACTCATGCACGGATAAATCACACGCTGTGATTTTAAAGTCAGTAAATAAAAAGGCAGAATGGACACAATCTGGGTGCAGAACACAGTGCGTGTTCACCACCAGGATCTTCATCAACGCGCTCCCCGGTGCTCTGCGGCTGGGGGCAAAGCGCACACAGGGTGAGTTGTGTGCCTTTATGGACCAAAACCTTGGCCACGTGTTCTTGTCATCGATTCAAAATCGGCAGTCAAAGCATCCTAACATCCTGCTGGCAGCGCGCAGCGGACAGGCAGGAGTCTCTGCTCGCTTTGCTGCAGACATAACTTCCACCGAGCAATCTCTGCGGCGTTGCGCAGAGGAAAGAAGAGAACCAGAAAATGAATTCGAGTTCTCCACTGCTTTGAAAGTCAAATGCTGTTTTTGTTTGCAGGGGCTCAGGAGATAAATATTCAAGATGGGACCAAACCACAACATTCAGCTCCAAGTCGGAATTTTCCCAAAGTTCAGGGGTAGGAGGATCTAAGGTTTTGTTTCAGCAGAGAAGCCTGGCCTTCAGTTTCTCTCAACTTCAGGGATGTGTGGGTCCAAGTACAGCTTTTGGTCCACCTCTAGGAAGCATCATACCCGCCTGGAGCACGCAGGGAACCTGACCCGACGAGCCACGCACCAAAATGTTCATGCAGCAGAGAGGCATGAGACATGTGCTGGGGAACCCCGCAGCCAAGGGAACCCCAGGAGAAGTTCACCAGCGGTTGAGGAGCTCCAAAGGGGTAAGAAGTTGACCCAGGGCTTGGAACCCCTCATCTGCTACCAACCCGCTAAATGACACCTTTTTGTTTTCTTCTCTTTGCCACGTCTCCACTCTCTGCCCACAAAATAGCAGCTTCTCTCAGCCTGAGAAGAGCACCACGGAGACAAATGAAGAGACCGAGGTGCCCGGATACTTGCGCACTGCAGCAACCACAGCTCATCACGTCAAAAGCCAAGGATGTTTGAACAAGCAGCACTCTACATACATGATCTTTTTATTCCCCCCCATTTCCATTTCCTTATGATGACTCAAGAGCAAGCGGACCGTGATGTTTCCCATACTTTGTCTAAACTCAGAGAAGAAAAAAAAAAAAACCACAAACATTCCGGCAACATCTACTGAGCCCTTTTCCTAATTGGCAAATGAGGCGAAAAAACCCCTCCGCCATCCTTTCCCCATATGTTCGTGAGTAAATCGAGTGTTTACGATACCGACCGCAACGCCGCATTGACTGTGCTCCTTACAAGATCCCTGCGCGGAGCTGGAAATCACGACCCTGTCCTTAGACTGAGAAGGAAGACAAAACAACGACAATTTAAATAAAAAAAAAGGGAATTAATAACAGCGCCTAGCACCACCGAGTCCTTCCACAGCATCTTACATCTCCTGAGTTCCGTGCAAATTAATTATTCCCATAAGAAATGCACGACTGCAGAAGGATCGCGGGCAATCCCGAAGTATAAGGAGTAATTTTGCAAACCATTTGCCACCACAATCTTTCCCTGAAGAAGAGGGCAGCCCACTGGAGAGGAGGCTCAAAGCTCTGCACACCCGTATGTATCAAAGGAGCCAGGAGCACCAGGACCACAAGACAATCATCCAAAGAGACAGACCGGTGCCAAGGTCCCTTCATGACAAAAGGGAACTCTAATCGCATCTGAAACGGGGGTTTTAACAGCTAAAGCCGGATCCATAAATAAACCAAGATTAGGGATCGCAATTTCTTTTGCTTTGTATAATAATATCCAGACCTGACTGTAAGAGGGGAGGTTCTGCACCACGTCAGGATCCTGCGCAGGGCTGGCAGCGTGAGGATGTGCAGGTCACAGGATCGTAACATCACAGAAGTGTTTCGGTTGGAAAAGACCTTTGAGGTCATCCAGTCCAACTGTTAACTCAGCACTACCAGGTCCACCACTAAACCATGTCCCTGAACACGACAACTGCATCTCTCTTAAATCCCTCCAGGGATGGTGACTCCACCACTTCCCTGGGCAGCCTGTGCCAGAGCTTGACAAGCTTTTGGAGAAGACCTTTTTCCTAATATCCTCTCTCACCTGTGCTGGTGCAACTTGAGGTCATTTCCTCTTGTCCTATTGCTTGTTACTTGGGAGAAGAGACCGACTCCCACCTCGCTACAACCTCCCATCAGCTAGCTGACTAGAGTGATAAAGTCTCCACTCAGCCTCCTTTTCTCCAGGCTCAACAAGCCCAGGTCCCTCAGCCACTCTACTCAAGGGACTTGTTCTCCAGACCCTTCACCAGCTTTTGCCCTTCTCTGGACCTGCTCCAGCACCTCCATGTGTGGTGAGGGATGCTGTGCTCCTCGCAGGAACACCAGCCTGTGGCTGCGCCTCACCGACGGCACCGCTCTGCCAGGGTATGTCCTGCCGGGTGATGTTCACTGACACAGCATCAGCCAAAAATAGAAGCAATGGATGGGAAAAGTGCCTCGAACCAACTTTGTGTGACCCCAGAAGCAGTAAAATAAAGACCTGGAAAGGCTTCCAAGCAGAAGCACGCGTGCACCAACCTTTGTGGTGAGACGGACGGGCTTCCTGCGTGCACACTCGGCTTTCAGAGCTTGCACTGAAATTACTGAGATTTCGGCTCATGTCAGGAGCGTGCACCCATGTGAAGGGCTCCCACGCTGCAAGGACCTACATTAGCCCACCCATGTGAGTTTCTACAGGCAGGCAAATCCACCTGGATCTCCATTTTTACGCCCTTCAAAGGTGCCTTTATTGTCAGAGTTGCTGAACAGCCAAAATTTTTGGTAAAGTCCTTGCAGGTACTCGCCACCTCCAAAACTCACATACCTATCCCAAAAGTCTAAGTCATCAACTTCATGACGAGCACTAAAGCACCTGAGTAGATCGACTGAGGCGGTTTGGACTAGTATGCAATATTTCAAGTCAGCCACTCGCAGATCCCCAGGTTCCCTCCACCAAGTCAGGCCCACGGGATCCAAAACACGCCATGAGCTGCTCTCTGCTGCGCCGAGACCTCATCCACGAGGTCTGGCAACAGGCCAATCCCCTCGTCTGCCTGTCCCGAAGCCAACGATCCCAAAGATGATTATTTAATATTTATAAGCTTGGCGGTACCCAGAAGCTCCAGAGCAGAGCAGGACTCCGTCCCGCTACGCTTGGTGCAAACAGAGCTCTTTGAAGACAAGAACAGCCCCTGCTCTGAGATGCTCCAGGAGCTGCACTAGAGGCTGCCCAGGTGCTCTGTAAACCCAGATAAAAGCTATAAAACCCCTGCTGCAGGGAAGAACCAGGCAAGGGAGAACACGATAGAAGGAATTTCTCCATCTATAACCAGCACAACGCCATAAAGTTGTTTAAAATAGGGAACAGAGCCTGTTTTCTTTGTGGGAATCCTATGTTTATTATTAGTTATGCCTCTGAGTATAAATAAATACGTAATGGATTGCATATTGGCTAATTCCCTTCATTGCCCGCTTAATTGCTTCCTCGTTTGCTTTATACTTTCCACTCGGCTATATCCTCGTATTTCAGCATAAGCTCACCCCTTCCGCGTTTGTTTATTGTGTCTACGCTTCCAAAAACTGAAAGGGCAAGAGAAAATATGATTTGCTATGGAACTTCCTAACACTAACACAGAGCCCAGCTCCCCGCCCTCCCCTGGCACGTGGGTTAGCAGAGTCCAGCTTCCCTCCTAGCCCAGACACGCACCAGCCCAAACGCCAGGCAAGGCAGCTCGGGTCCAGCAAGGAGGCAACTTCTCCAAAAAGTCCTCCCCTGTTTTCTCTCCCAGACAGGAGAGCTTGTGTTCAAGCCCTCAGCTCACATCCCCGAAGAAGATGTTCTCCCAACCCCCAGGAGAGATGCAACTTGGGCAGAGATGCTGCCAAAGCAGACGGCACCCTGCCAGCACCTCCTCATCGTGGTTTTGTTGGGCCACTCTTGGCCAAGAAATGAGTTTTGGCACCATCTGATGATGCTTCCCAGCAGGACTGGGTTTTGCTACGTGGATGCCCCCATGCGCGAGTCAAGAGCTGAGATGGCTGCATGTCCCACAGTGAGCACCCTACCGAGACCCACGGGGCAGGGTGCTTTCTGGACCTGGAGCAGTGACATGGTTTTGACCAGTGAAGGTGGCACCTAGCAATGACAGCCTCAAAATCTCCTCCCCAAACCCTAACAGGGCATAACCCAAGCCCCAGCTGCCCACATCCCATCACAAAAACCCTTGGAAACCCTCCTTTGCACACATCCTGATCTTTGCCTCTTCTCGGGAGGAAGCCGTGATCCCCTCTACACACAACATGCACCTCAACGCTCGAGTCTTCACAGAATCACAGGATGTTACGGGTTGGAAGGGACCTCGAAAGATCTGGGCACGTGGGAAGGGGTTTCCATCTGAATTTATTTCAAGCATCGCATTTGCTTTGCAGCAGGGACATGGGTGGGAGATGCGAGCTCCAGCTGAGAGCGTATTTCAAAGGTGAGTGCACGGGGGAAGACACTTTGAGCTCATTATTGGAAGTCCAGAGAAACACACACTTTTTCCAAACAAATATCAGATCGAGATGATATCTGTGCACAACATGCAGATGGACTAGCTGCGGGCGGGAGAAAATGCGTCCCGTAGGATAGAGTTGTACCAGGAGGTGTGTTGTGGATGGTTTCTATGTTCCCTCAAAGCAACTGGGAGCCACCAGAGCCGGTGGGACTGGTGGGAATTGCACGGAGGCAATGACAGCCTCTAGGAATGAAATGCTGGGAGTTGGAAGAGGCCAGAGAAGGTCCAGAGAAGAGCAATGACAATGGGGAAGGGGCTGGAGATCAAGAGCAGCTGAGGGACTTGGGGTTGTTCAGCCTGAAGAAAAGGCTGAGGGGAGACCTTCTTGCTCTCATCAACTACCTGAAAAGACGATGCAGCAAGGTGGGGTTGGTCTCTTCTTGCAAGTAACAAGCAACAGGACGAGAGGAAACGGCCTCAAGTTGCACCAAGGGAAGTTCAGATTGGACATTAGGCTAAATGTCTTCATCAAAAGGGTTGACAAGCCCTGGCACTGGCTGCCCAGGGAAGTGGTGGAGTCACCATCCCTGGAGGGATTTAAAAGCCACATAGATGAGGTGCTCAGGGACATGGTTTAGTGGCGGACCCGGCAGTGCTGGGGTAATGGTTGGACTCAATGATCTTAAAGGTTTTTCCCAATCGAAACAATTCCATGCTTTGTCCAAATATCCTGCAACCCTCCCAGCAATCAAAGTTCATTTTTCCTACAGGGCTGTTGTCCCCCCAGCAAAAAGACATCCCGTAGATCCTTCCTTGCGCAAGAGGAAGGTGTTAGTATTCTCAGGACCAGCAGTTGGTCCCGTGGCTGAAGTAAATCAGACCACATGCAATGTTTTCCTACCATCACCCCCACCAGCCCCCAACCAGCAGTGGGGTTGGTGGTGTGGATTTTTCCTCCAACCTGTCCTCAGACTATAAAGCTGCCCAGAGTTCTCAATAGACAACCGCCTGTTAGGGCTCCCGCCCTCGGTCCAGTCAGTCTTTGTGCTTCCCAAAAAAACGGCCGATTTCTGGTAAGCAACCAGAGGCTTAAAATTCCAAACTCAACCTTATTAGAGGTAAGGAGAAAAATATGCAGGGACATGAAGCAAATTCCTGCCTAATTCCTCGGGAGACCCAATGAATGGAAGACTTCTCCTCTGTGTTTGCTTTCTTCCCAGCAGAAATCCCAGTCTGTCGTCTTCCTCTTCCAAAAAAACCCGATCGCGCTCCACACCCAGGAGCCGTGACATCAGAGGATATTTTAAGGAAGGCAAATTTGTCCCCAACCCAGGTCTGGTCTCGTTGCCTTTCCCTCGCGCAACCCCACAGCTTGCTGCAGAGGAAAGTCAAAGCTGGCTACTGGATGCCAAACCTGGAGGTAAAGTGGGAATTTAAAAAAGAAGGAATTGTCTTTTCCAGTAATTTCCCTCAGAAGAAATAATATGCTTGGCTTGTCTCTGTGTTGATACAAGGGTGACTCATTAATCCAACAATGTGAGACTGTTTTAAGGTTAATGGCAGGCATCTAGAACTGGCATCGTGTCAGTTGGCAGCTTCCGAGCTTCAGCTAAAAAATGCACTTTTATCGCTGCAATATATCCGGAATGCAACCGTACCTAAAGATTTCATTCTCCGACTCATTTTTTGAGGTTATTCTCAGAGCCCGTTTGCTTCTGGCTCCAAGCTCTGCCTGCAAATTACCCCAGCGAACCACCCTTGTGCCCACCCCTCGTGCCTTTGGGGTGTATTAGAGCTTAATTGCACCTCTGCGTATTCTCGTTTTACCCAGGTTTGGTCTAACCTGAAACTCCACGGATGACTATCGACTCGGTCAGCTCGCCGCAGGAGCTCAGCCCAGGCAGGAGTTTTATAACTCTCTCAACGCCCGTTAGGCTCCATCCCTTCAAACAGATCTGGGAGCACGCTCCAAAATGTCTACTGAGCTCCACCTGAGAGCTGAAGAAAGCCTCTCTCCCTAAAGTTTACTAGTTTTTCAAGGAGACCTCCAACAAAAACAACCACCGACAGTGGTATTTCTGCTATGAAAAAAAGAAAAAAAAGGAGCTAAAATAACTACTTCCACCCTTCCTACATCATAAAATGTAGGGGAGGGAAAAAAAAAGCAAGAATATTCTCCCCTTGCACGTCACCTCTGAATTTTCCTTTAACTTTTAAAAGATGTTTGCTCGGTTGGTTACAGCCATCCTGTGGACAGATGCCTACATCCTTACTCACAAACTGCTCAGGCAGAATTCCCAGGGAAAAGAGCAGGCCAAGTCTTAAACCGCTTCATCCAGCCCTACCGAAGCTAGGACTCCGCTAGCCAGCAACATGCAGAGAGCTGGAAACTCGGTCCCCTCAAAGATGGTCGGGCTGCCTCCAACAAGAGAGGAGAATGGGGAAAAAAAACTCTCTTTCTCAGCATTAAACGCCTCTCCTCCCTTCTCAGAGGGACGCTGGGGGCTCTGAAACGCTCTCCTGCAGGCAAGGAGCAGGGTGACGCAAGCTCTGTGGACCAAAGAGGCCATATACCAGCACCCAAGACCCATCCAGCGCGGGATTTGTTTCCAACGGTGGCTCAGAGCCATGGGAAGAGTATAAAAACCAGAAGCCTAAAGTGATACTCCCTCATTATACTCAACCAGCCTCCAGCTTTTTTGCATCACCGAGGGGTACCACGCCAGGTACTCCGTCTTTGTAGCAATTAGCCCTTGGCTCATCCTCCCGCCAAGGACCCTCCGGGGCAAAGTTCTCTGCTGGGCTTCCAAATCTCACAACCACGCGTAGCTTCGAGGCACAGCATCACCGCAACTTGCAGCCTGATGAGTTTAGGATTAGTCAGGTTAGGCCTCATTAAACATCTGCTTGGTGTTTGTAGGACCGTGCCTCAACGCCCGGGGTTGTGGTTTTTTTTTTTTTCCCAAAGATAACGATCCTTTTTCCGTCAGATTCCTAGCGACGGCGCAATACATCATTCTAACCACGGGCAAAGCTCTCGAAATGCAAACCTGCTGCTGCGACGCTTTCAGAAATGTGCTTAATATTTTAATCAGCCCTGTAATACCAAACTTACACACCTACAAGCAGAATGGACTAACCCCAGAGATTTGGGATTAGAAAACGCATCTGCTGTCAGGCTTTGGAAAAACTGGCCTCCATTTATTAGAAACATGGAAGTTACAAAAGGTAAATAAGCCCAGTGAGTTATCTCCACTTTCCATCTAATGAAATATTCCAGCTTTGTTTTGTCTTGAGGAACAGACCGCATCATATTCCTGAGCTTGTCACTCTGTCACATTTGTTGGCGTTGCCACAAGCCTTTATCTTCTTTCCCTGCACTTGCACTTAGTTTACTGAAACCCCATAAATAAAGGTCACTCGTTAACAGCCCATCTCCACAGTTCTCCACCAGCCTGAGGAGCCGGTCACAAACTCCCACTACCCACTGCAGAAAGAGCTCAACTCACTTTCCAGAGTAAAGTGATTCTGACAGAGAAAATGGAGAAAGATATTGGAAAGAGCCTGGAATTGCCACCTCTCCAAGGGGTCACGGTCCGAGAGGGGACATCGTCCCACTTTGTGCTCTCCCTTGCAAGGAGGTGGTGGTTTCTCTCTACACCACGTAGCAAGGGCAGAAGCTGGGTAGGTACCACCACCATAGCTGGGTCCCTTCTTAAAGGATGGCAAAAGCCCACGTGCAGGGGATGGTGCCAAGGAGGTAGAAGGTGCCTCCAGACCATAGCAGGAAAGGTTGTGCCTGCTGGGAGATGTCTCCCTTTTTTGTTAAGGTGCCTATCCTGGGTACAGGGCAAAAAGCAAAACAAACAAAAACTCCCCCAAACCCCCACACTCAGCTCCAGTAACAAGATTATTTTTTTTTTATGTGCGTCCGAAGTAGGTTTGGTGGTTTTTTTCTGAAACTCAGAAACACCCCTCAAAGTAAACCGAACATTTTCTGATTTATTCAAACATCCGGGCCAGCGACAGCCCTAATCTCCTCTGTGGCTCTTAATAAACCTTAATTAGGGTAGGAGATCCAGAAGCTTCAAATCCACCCCAGATCTTCCACTCGGAGGGAGGGAATCCAGGCAAAACGCCTCATCGGCAACCCTACGGGCACTGCGGCACGTCCCCTTAGCCATCCTCCTCCTCTCGCACATACGTGGCCAGGACGATACAACCATCGCCCTCCCATTTTACGAATGGCTTTTACTTTTTAACACAATTTCTCCCCAGGCCAGGGAGTCCTAAGAAGAACACAAGTAGAAAAGGGACAATTAAAGGCTTTTTAACAACTCCGGAAAGCCAGGCCACCGGCTACGCTAATCGCTAACAGCTTTCGTTGCTATTCCTCGCCTTTCATTTCGCTGCACGGCAAAGCTGATGCACTTAAAGCAAAGAGTTGACCACGCAAGGGCGAGGCGGGCTGAGGAGGACCAGCTGCTCTGCCGGGTGTCCCACAGCGCCCTGCCAGAGCGACGCGGTCCAGATCCGTCATCGTCCTCCCGCTCCCCCAGCCCAGACGCTCGCGGCCGCGCTGCCGCAAAAAGCCCAGACCTCCCACTTCCAGCCAGCCCCAGCCACGTGGGGTTTCCTCCAGCCTCACCCACCACACGTTCTCCGCTTCCAGCCCCACGTTTCCCCATCCACGCGAGCCCCGACCCAGCTGTCCTCCAGCCCAATGCCCGCTCCTCCGCGGGTCACCCTGACATTGGACGTTTCGGCTCCGAAGCAAGACGTCTCAGCCTTGGCCTGTGGCACGCAAGAGGATGAGGAACAGCTGTAAAACACTTCAGCCCAGACAACAAACCCCTTTTCTAGAATTTGAAAGGTCGGGAAGCGAATCCGTCTTGTCGTGCGGTGCGTGGCGTTTCGCCACGGCGCGAAGCCAGACCCCTTTTCCACCACTGACGTCCCCGCAGCGTTACGGGAATGCTTCGGAGCGAGGCACCGCTCTTGAGGGATGCTCGAGACCTTTCGGAGGACGTTAACCCAAGCACCACGCACCCTCCGGCCTCGGAGTTCGTTTCAGCGTGCGCGAAGGCTTTTCCCTTTCACAATTTGGCCCCTTTCCCCGCTGGCCGCGTGCCTGTAGCTGGCAGTTCGAGCATCCCAACAGATCCATAAATAATTCAACAGCTTGCTAAAAAAAAAAAATAAAAAATAAGGCAAAAAAAAAAAAAAAAAAGCCACGATCAATCACGTTTACGGTTCTGAAACACGCGGAAAACTTAGGCAAAGCCCGAGACCCAGAGTACCAGGAATAAGTCAGGAGAAGTCCGAGGGGGATATCGTAAGGCAAAGCATCAGAGAAGCCAGCTGCCTTCAGCCAGGGCTGGAGGAGGGGGGCAGGAAAAAAACCTTTGACTTTTAATTAAATCTCCACCAAAATAATAAAAAAAACCCACCACTTTTCCAGTTCAAGCCGAGAATATTCGAGGGCCTTAAACAGCCCGTGTGAGAAGTTCCAGCTAGAGTAAAAGCCTTTTTACACATCTTCCAGTAGCATATGCTTTAAAAATCACACGAGAGAAAAGCATGCATTACTTTGGCTACTCGTGCCTATTTATTTCCCAGCTTTAGGAGCAAAGTATGCCACAGAGACAAATTTCATCCATCCTTAAACAGCTACTGCTCCTCTGCTGATGTGCAAATACCAGCATCCATTCATGCTCTTTTTTGAAGTTTATTAGCCCGCTTTTCCGCACGGCTGTTATTTTAGTAACACCAGCCGAACCAGAAATCGTAACTCCACATCCTGTACTCTGCAGATATTGGTGTAAAATTAAAAGGCTATTTTTTTTTTTTTTTTGCACAGAGATGTCCAGATCTTTCTGGCAGGGAGGACGTCTGACAACCGACTGGGCTCCAGCCCACGCTGCTGAGCGCTGTTTTCTTTTCAGCTCCCCTTTCTCTGGCGGTTGCGCTAGACGTAGCGAAAAGAGACAGGCTCTTATTTTCATTTTTTAATTTACGTATCCCATGTAAATGTAAAAGCAGGGTCTTATGTGAGCAGGAGGAGCACGCCAGCATTCCAGACCCCACCGGTCATGCACGCCGGAGAAGTCCTCCTCGAGTACCGACAGCAGAACAACACGCTGCCCATGTCTCCTCTAGCAAGAGGACCACACCAGAATCCTGGGGTAGAGTCAAACACTCATTTTCTTCCTTATTCAATGAGAAACACAGGCTGTGGAGATGAACTTTGAGATGACACAGGCTGTTGCCTTCAGCTGTCCATCCACCCGCAGTCCTGGCAGCCGGGTTTGGGGCAGAATTGTGGGGTCAGGCTTAGGTGCCTACCTCCAGCCTTCTGCAGTCTCAAATCTTTGGGTTAAATGATGCTTAAGAGGAGGATAAAGGCAACAGAAGACTTTGGGATAGAAGAAATTACCTAATTTTTAATTATTGCAAGTGCAGATATGTTCACAGTGAAGTATCTAATTTGGCTTTCGATGGCTGGAGCAGGAGAACGCCTGCTCCTCTGTTGGGGACAACACTATGTTAGATATTCAGAAAAATTTCCCCGCAATAAAATGTGGTATCAAGCTTCCTAGAAGAGGTTTTGAATGATGAAGTACACAACCCCACTGCTCACCTACATTGAGGGTGCCTGGTCCTTTTCCCTCCTGTCCTCTGGGCAGCGCTCTCCTCGTGGCTATTGGAGTAAGAGCAAAGCTCCAAAGCAAGAAGATGACTGGGAACATCCCAAGGTCCTTATGCAAAACCTCTTCCCTCTGCAGCAAACCATTCTAATCCAAAGCAAAAATAGCAAGGAAGAGAGCGCAGCTGCTCGCAAATGCCAGGAGTTTTTCTTTTTCTTTTCTTGGAAGCAGGCAGGCAGCCGAGAGGAGCAGGACCAGCGCCCTGGACATTTGGCCCAAGGAGAGAGAGATCCCGATACGTTTCCTAAACATTGCAAAACACTGAATTACCCTATTGACACTGCATGTCCTGTATCATTTATCTTCCAGTGGTGCACTCGAATCCAGCTTTTCTACAAAGCCACGGGGCACATGCATGTTTTCAAAAGCTTTGTAAACACGCTGACACTTCCAGAAGACCAGCTGGAGAGGACACCACCCTTCTCAGCCCTCCCATCCTGACGTGTGCTCAACCGTGGAGCAGGACGCTGCCGTTGCACGCTCGGCCCTGCTTTTTTGCCCTGCTCCTTCTTCCACTCATTTCCCTTGATGTCCATGACAAGCCTTTCTGATCCACCTCCATCACAGCCCACAGAAGCTCAGCCTGCAGCTATGAGGAATTATAAAGACGTTTCCTGGTTTAATCACAGATTTGATAAACGACGCAGTCACCAACTGCCCAAGATGCACGGCTTTGCACGGGTCCATCGATGGAAAAGGTTTATGCAAAGATGCAATTACTTTTTAACACACTAGTGTTCCACGTCCTCACGTCACCCTCTAGCCCGCACAACCCAGCAGCAAGGACATGCCAGATTTCCACCCAGCCAGGAACACATCGCAGCTCCAGGATGGCATTTCATGGGACACTGGGTCAGCAAAGATCCCCGTGAGGTAGCTCACAGCCAAAAAACCAACCAGCCCACAGGTTTATGTGCAAAGAGAAAACCTTAGCCTTCATTATCAGCACTAGATAGATAGATACAAAGGTAGCAAAATGAGGAAGAGGAGGTAGCTCTGCAGACTTCATATATCATTTTCCTTAGGCTCTTTGAACTAAAGGCTTTTGGGGAACTGCTTCACTGCCTGTGGAGGTTTCCCACACTGCCAGAAACAGATGTATAGGGTTAGAGGAACACTCAATTCCTCTGGTGCCCAGCCCTACCCGTGGAAGAAGAGCTACAGAAGCTCAGAGACATCTCAGAGCAAGGCCCATAACGGGTGAAACCCAAAGCAACCACATGCCTTCATCCCACCAAGGAGCAGGCTTATAGGCCTGGCAAAAACAAATGCAAAGAAGAAAAGGAAGGAAGGAAGGAGAGGGAAAACAGCCGTGCTGGTGGAGACGCGGTGGCTGCACCCAGCGCCTTGTGCCTGGGAGGTGTGTGTTGGGTGAAGCCACAAAAGCACGTAGCAGGAGATGGTGTCAAACCCATCTGCAACGCGTCTTCCTGGCCGCGGCGAGGGTGCCGGCTGCGAGCCTTTGAGTGAAAAGCTGTTTGCAAGATGTAATTGCCTCTGGTGCTTTCTGTGGGACAGACGGGCGTTCAGAGGGTGCCTGTAATTCAGTTGCCTCCAAAGGATGAAAGAGGCTTTTTTCCTCTTTCAAAAAAAGAGAAAAGAATGAAAAAAGGGGAAAAAAAAAAAAAAAAAAAAGAGAGAAGCAGCAAAGCATCCAGGTAACAGTTTCCTTTGGGGAAAAAAGTTCTCCAAAACGTAGGTGGTAGGACAAATACGTTTCTGGAGAAGCTATATTGAGAACTCGACCAGGGTGAGCTTCCATCCAAAACATGCCTTATTGCTGTTGGGCTAGGAGGCTAGCTGCAAGTCCAAAGAAAAGAAAAAAAACCCTCAATGGAACAGAGCTTTAAAGGCAGTAACTTCTAAACGCTATTTGGACACTGGCGAAGCACATGCTCTGTTTCAAACTCGAGGAGAAGAGAAAACAAACATGCCACTACGGGGAACACACTGGAGGTCTTCAGCGGGGACATGGGGAGGAAGCTCCCTCGCCGGCCCACACAAACACACACACTCACAGTTGGATCGGTCGCTCGGAACAGAATAGGAGAAAATATTAAGTACTTTGGGAGGCGGTCGCTCAGCCTTGTATCTCCTCGACCTGCCCTGTCACACAGCCCACAGCTATTCCAGGGCACAGGAATTGCCCTCCAGGGAGCCAGCGAGTGGGTCCCCTGCCAGGGAGGAGCTGCAGCACCTCTGTGAGCTTGAACATCATCATCATCATCGCAGGGTGAAGCGTCCGCATCAGACTCCGTGCATCTGCTCCCAGATGACGGCAAGCAGCCAAGAAACATCACGCTCCAGGTATTGCTGAGGAAGTAATATCCTACCCACGGTCTAAACAAGGGATTAGCGACATTTCATATATTTTGCACACTCACAAAGTGTTCAGAAAACCCCACCACAACCTCAGAGGAGGAGACTGGTGAACAGGACCTGCTTGCAGGTAGAAGGACTTGCAGCCAGCCTGGATTTTTGCAAGGCATTACAGGACCAGCATCACCACCTATTCCACCACGAGCAACATCCAGTGTTTCCTGCTCTGTGCTAACCACCAGCCAGAGGTTGAGCTTTGCCAAAAACCTCTTCCATCCTTCCTGCCACCCCATCAGGTCCTGGTAGCGGTACTCAGCACCCTGAGTCTCTCCTGAGGGTGGGGATTGGGTGAAGAACGGTGGGTTGGAGGCTCAGAGGTGGATTGTGGGGCAACAGCTCCCCCAGAGGGTTTACACATCCTTCGTCCACGAGCAGGATCTGGTAGGAGGACGACCACCTCTGCTGACCGCCTGCATGTCATTAGACCTCTGAGAGCACCTCTAGCAGGTCATTTAATTTCCCTCCCTCTCTTATTTTAGAGCCCCTCTGGCAAAGCCTTTGACAGCTTCACAACCTGCGGGAGGGAGGGCAGAGCTGCCGCCCCGAATTCCCAGCAGGGGCAGAGGAGAAAACACGGGCCAAACCAGAAAATGGGCTGGGATCCCTTTCAATTTAAAAAGCCACTCTGCTAAAAACACGGGCTAATTTCCTTTGTGAAGGCCAAGTGCTGCTAGCAGCAATCAAACATATCGAGTTTGTTGTTTGCAAGGCTCTGGCACGGGGGCGGCCACAGAGAACGCTGGGCAGTGATGGTGGTGGGATCTCTAGCCCATGGTATGCAAGTTGGGGTATGGCTCTCCACACACACACACCCACCAGTGGTCACCAGTGCCTTGACCCTGCCAACGGTCATCCCTCCCAACTCCAATTTGATCTTTGGCTGTTCTCTGCATTTTTGGGTTTCTTTTCCACAAGCGTTGCGACACGGCGGGTAACATCACTGCCGCTTCGCAGGGTACCCGACGGGGAGCCTTTGTGGAGGCTCCTTGAGCAAATTTGCACCCGTGAACACACACAGAGGGTTAACGCATGATGTCAACGGAGAAAGAAAAGGAAAAGGCACAATTTATGGATGCTTTACTCCTATAGGTGGTCATTTCCTAGGACATCCTTAAAGGACATCTGATGAGCAAACAGGGAACTCATCCGCTGCGAAGGGGATGGAGAGTAAGGTGAAAGAAGGGAGAAGCAGACCTTTGCAGGCCAGCAGCATCGGAGACTTCTTTTGAGGACAGGAACGGGTGGGAGCTTTGTATCCTCGCCTCTGCCACACTCCCTGGCCGAGCACAGCCCTTCACAACTTCACTGCAGGCCGTGAGAGTCTTCACGTGCCCTCCCCACGGAGCTCTGTGTGCAGACACCACCCTCAGCAGCTTTGCTCCTACCACCTCTGCAGAGGACAGATGGGATGAGCCGTGGCTGTTTTGACCAATTCGGTCAACCTGAAGGTGACACCGTAAGGTGTTGTTCCACAGAAAAACATAGAGAACCTCCAGTGATCTGCCATGTGGAGATGGACAGGGAAGGATTTACAGGCAAGGAGGGCAGAACAAATTAAGAAACCCATAACTAAGCACTGCCATGGCACAGTATGCATGCTCCGAGGTGTGCTGGAGAGCAGCCATCTCCTCCTCACCCACCACCTCTCACATCAGCGCCGGGTCCAGCTCCCACACATACGGGACACGTCCCACCCGCCTGCTCAAGGGGAACACAGATCTGAGGCTCCTGTACTAAAATAAAATAAAATAAAATGGCAGATGACTTGACTGATCCTGCCTATAATACAAATGACTTGCTAGAGATCAGCAAGAGATTTTATTTCCTGAAAACACTCACGGCCATCCTAGGAAGGGTAATTCCCATTCGTCAACTTGAGTTTTTCCTGGCAATACCTTCCAATCTCTTGGCACCGGTTTGCAAGTTAAAGCAAACAGATGTGTACGTTTGCAAATCGAACCCCTGCACGCAAGTCAGGTGTGGAAGCTGATCAAAAGGCCCCCCCCAACAAATGTCAGGACGGCATTTTGACGACAAATCAAGTTTTGATTAATTCTTTTCAGTGATCCATCTCCCCAGAAGATATCAACCATTCATCAAAATTTTGGGAACAAACTTGTCTGGGTTTTGCTCTGTCACTTTTTGTTCTCTCCAGAAGAAAAACCCAAGATTTCCCTTGGGCAAAACCCTTTCTCTTTTAGCTCCAGCACTGTGTCATCTGCACATGCCACCGCTAAAACGCACTCGATGAAGTTAAAGGGATCATAACAAATATAACAGAAACAACAGCATAAAAAGCTGAGGGGGTCTGGGTTTTCTTTTAAATCGTTATCTTTTTCCTGAGCACTCCTATACTTGTTTTCTATTTCTATAACACATCCACCTTAAGAGCAAAGCTTGTGTATGAGACAACGCGTTTTTCCAGCGAGTGCCAGGTACCCCACGAGAACCTTCCACCTTCTCCCACCGAGCGCTGGCCCCGCGGCAGCGACCCCTCTAAACCCAGCCACAGCCTGATGGATGGGGTCAGGAGGACAGCTCTGGACCAGGTATCTACACCACGGCAGTAGAGCCCAGCATCAGCTGATTGACTACATCAACTACCTGGAACTCTCCAAGCTGGCAAGGATCACCATCGCTGTGCTCGGTCGGGCTCAGGATGAGGATTTCAGGCTCCCTTTGCAGAACCTCTGGTACAAGCCATGAGACTACACCAGGCGTGGATGTCTGGAGGTGGCACAGCGTCATCCATCCACACGTAGCCCTCCGTAAGGTCCTGGTCCCCCGACACCGCCCAGGACCTGAGGACACGCCACAGCACGTGCACAAACCTCTTCTCCTCGCCGGCTTTGCTATTTTCTCCTCCGTACAACCCAGCCAAACACAGCTCTCCGTGGCGGGGGAGGAGGGTGTTGTGTAAAGCCCGCAGCCCCGGGGGAGCCTCTGAATTCCCTACCAGCAGCCAAGTCCTTCGGACAAGCTTCTCCGCACGCAAAGCTGCCGGGACAACCAAGGGCGTTTTTGTCAGCAGGATTTCCCTCCCTGTAATTTAAGGCATGCGGGAGCTCGGAGGGGCCACAGCCCTGCAGCAAAAGTCCCCTCGGAACTCCCTAACAACCGGCCAACTTGTTAACACCCAGGTACGTCGGGGGCTACGCAAGCAGTCACGTATTCCAGTGCTACAAAACAGTTGCTAAACCACGGACGGAAAATAAACAAACCAGAAGAGACAAGCAGAGAGTTTGGGACAGCTGGGGAGGGGAGGGTGAGCTGCTGCCAGCCCTGAGGTCTCCCATCCCCTGGGTCCCATCGGCAGGGTGAAACAGGAGCCAGACCCCAGGCCTGGGAGGAGCATCTTCTCGTGCTCCTGCTCCAATGAGTGATGCTTTCAAGTAAGAGCCAAGTAGGCTGCAAACCTGCCCGGGCAGCTGAAGAGCCCTCAGGCAGAGCTGTCACCATCAGCTACAGTTCGTCACCGCTTACGCCGTCCCTGGTTGGTGGCACAGACTCGCAGGTTCAGCGGCAATTCTGTAGGAGATATCTAAATTTGTACACTGTTTTTCTTCAGTACATAGAAGGGACCACGTTCGGATCTGTGCCGTGCAAACGTCGCCTTGTTGCAAAATCAGCAAGCTCAAAAAACGACTCCTTGATCCCACAGCTTGATGGCCTTCATCTCCGGGCTACGGAAAGCCGTTCAGGACTTCTAGAAATATTTGGGATTTAGATTTAGCTTTTAGATTGTGTATGTGTAAAATGCTAAGCCTGTATCCTCTACCCCAAAATAGCTAATAGCTGCTTTACGCAAGACGTTTTCTTCTCTTCAGTTAAAGAAGCCACTAAAAAGATTTTCAAAAATCTATTACGCTCGTGGTTTCACATCGCCTGATCTGTCAGTCAGCAAGGTGCTCAACACTTTGCACTTAATTTATCTTTCTACTTTATTTGGAACCATCAAGGGGAACCCAAAAGGCACAGAACTTGAATCTAAAAGGCAGTGAGATCACTTTAGAAACACCACAACTAACAGCAATTTCCCTTCTCCCCAAGGTTCACATCCTCTACAGATCCACCTCGTGGAGGCTTCAGAGCCAGAGGAGCAGCAGTGAAAAAATGGAAGAGCAAGACAGGTCTATATTTCAAACATATTTATCTACCATTGAACAAATCCGGATGCCTGTGAGAATATAGGCATTTTTGCCTGAACAGGAACTTTAGGATTTGGCTAAAGTTCCTTTTTTGAGAATACCAGAGGAACTGAGTCTTTAGGAAAGCTGAGCAGTTTCCTCCTTAAATCAGTTATCGCTGCAATCCAGAAACAGCTGAGACATGCAAGTCCAGTCACAACTGACATCCTAATGCCTCGACACTCAATTAAAAAAAAAAGAAGTCAGCTCAGTTTTACGAGGCCAGGTAATAGAAATAGTTTACTCAAAAGAAAAACAAACAAAATCTCCTGAACAGCTACAAGCCTGTATAGGCAACGTCATACATCCCAACACTAGAAAGGAAGGTAAAGGCTGGAAAAATGAATCTAGAAGACCCAGAGACCAAATGCATGTTAGGATAAACCTATGCCTTGCTGATAGGGGAGGAATGCACTCATATTTTTATAGGCATTGTCTGAAGTGGAATCAAAGGAACCTACAGAGAGATAATATTCCTTCCCTTTACTATTATTTAGAGCTGCATTGCTGCAGCCTTATTCTCCGCAACAGACACTCAGCAGAGTTGACATAAGGCTCATCTTGACTTCAGCTAACACATGAGCAGTCGGAGTCCTGTGGGGCTCAGTTGAGCCTCCCAGAAGCCAGGACAGCAAGTCTGAGAGCCCAGTTTCTTAATCTTTCCTTTACAACCCAACTCTGTTACCAGTAGCACAAAAAAATCCTACAGTCCTTCTTGAGAGGAGCTGGTGGTGTCCCTGCTCCTGTCACAACAGCCTCTGCTCAGTGCCTGTCCTTTTCAGAGCATCCTCACCAGACGCTCCTCTTCCTCCCAAGTGGGAAAGTCTTTTTGAATCCTCCAGCTCAAAACCTCAGGGCTGATTCTCAGCATTTGCCTAACTTTGCGATGGGGCTCCTTAAAGCGTTTCAAGGGCTGTGTGCTCTGTTCCCCCCTGCCACCACGCACAACGTGGCACCTGGGTCAGCTCGTACTGCAGGACCGCGGGGAAACCACGTGTGCCAGGCTGCACTCGGAACCCACGCAGATGCAGATCACCTCCTCACATCCCAAAATTTCGCTTTGCCTGGCCTTAATAGCAAAGTACCAGAAGCAGGAACACCAGGACTTGCACTTTCCAACCCGGGCCAGATCCATCCCATGAGGACTTTTGTAAGAGTTTGGCATAAGCAGTCTAAAATGTCGCAAGAAGCTACGGAAAAGGTGATGACTTTGCCAGGAGAAGAAGTATGTCCTGGCTACAGCTGTCTAGCCAGCATCTCCCTCTCCCAGGCCTTACTGCCTCGCCCTACGTACTTCAAATTCCTTTAAAGGTCTTGGTGACTTGAGGTTTTCTGGCTACGGTTTTCCGAGATGCTGGGAATCTCCATCACCACCAAGTCAGGAAGAACCACAAATAGGTCACATCTTAAAAACCTCAACCAGGCTTGCTTTAGCATTCCTCCAGCATGAACACGCATTATCCTCAGACAGAATCCACAGGACAGAGAGGCGTCGAGGAAAAACAGGCACAGACAACAAGTACCAGGACTTGCAGCGAACAGGGTCACACCGTGGAGTCACCAGCAGATTCAGGAATTGCCTTTCCCACGTCCCTTTGCTGGGTGACCCCTCGCGCTCTTTGCCAGCGAGCAACAAAGGATGCGTGCAAAGGAAGGAGATCTGAAGAACGCAGCACCGGCTTGTTTGTGTTTCTGCTCGGCTGCAGCTGGATGTTGCTCAGAGGCAGAGATGATGGGGACTTGATTTATTTACTGCACGACGTACGCAATTCAAAAATGTGGCACCGAACGCGGAGTTCTGCAGGGTCTGCTTAAAGGTGAGCGTAAATCAAAAAGCACGGCGCAAAACACAAGATCCACGCGAGCTCTTGCTGCGGGCTGCCTCCTCCTGTCACCTTTCCATCTGCCCCGAGGCCATCAAGAGCTGGGGCTGTCCCACTTTTGCAAACTATTCCTGCCTCGAGCTGCTGCTGGGACTCAGCCCCACACGTCCCACCCCCAGTGCTGGTGGACTCCACCTCCTGCAGCCCCATCTTCCCACAACGCTGTGTATGAAACTCATCCCTCACAGCAACAGCAAATATCAAGGAAAAAGGTGACCAATGTATTCTCTTTTTTTTCTTACCCCTCCTCCTAAGGATAATTTCCCACGTTGGCTTTTGGCTCCTGCGCACGGTGCCGGGGCGGTGGATTCTGTTCAGGCTCACCCCGCCCATGTGTGTTAGACCAGGGGAAGGAAAAGGTACTTCAGAGGCTTTACTGCTGATGTCTCCTTATACTTTACATCAACAATCTGACTATTTTTAATAACTGTCATCTCACCTATGTAAAATATGTATTAAAATTAAAACCCACAAAGCTGGGGTCTGGCACTGCAGGTTAAGTAAACACCGCTTCAATTTGCCATTGATCCCATAGCAAGTGCTCCAACTGCTCACATCATTCAGCCAACCCACTTTTCATTAAAAAAAAAAGAGAGAACCTACAGCAGAATAATACAATTCATGCTCAGAATACGCGGCTACATCATGAGTTCACACAAAATTGCACGTCCCTCCCGACCAATCTGTGCCGCAGAGTTACAAGCAACTCAGACACAGCATCTAACCTGCTGCAGGAGGTCCTCTCCACCTGGAGAGGGGTCTCCTGGTTCTGGGTATCTGCCAGCGTTTTGCCAAAAAATACAAGCAACCCAGAGCCCAAAACTAAGTTTGTCCTAGTTGGTCAGCAGGTAGGATTCTACAAAACAACCACGCGACTCTATCGGGGTCTTGAAGGAGGTGAAGGATGTGCTAGAAGATACCGTCATCTGGGGCCAGGGTTACAGCAGGATTACTTGGAAAGGGCAGGAGGAAGCTTGTAAGATCAAGTGCAATACACACACATGAGCAGGAGCCTTTCCAAGGGAAAACGTTACTTCCAACTTCTTACCTATGACAGATGGGAGAGTCCCTCTCCTCCTGCCAAGGATGAAATTCAAGACTAATTGTGGATTAAGCTACAGGAGGAAATTCTTTGTCCCTTACAACGTTTAAACCTGCGTGAACCTTCAAGTGGTTCCACGACAGCATAAACACAAGCCCCGTCCATCATTTCCTTTCAGAGAGAGCCTAAAGCAGCAAGTCAAGTCTTGCTCTCCATAAACGTGCTGGAAACACAATAATTATTACTAAATTCCATCAGACACTACAAACTTGAAAGCCTTGTCTGGGGGAGGGGGTGATGTCTGACATAGGGATGACTGATTTCCAGTAGAGTTAGGAATGCGATACTTGCTTAATAGAAATAAAACACGTGTATTGAAGTCTTCCTCCTCGCCAGGAGACTGCAACGCACACGGTTCTGCCTCGGTGTGATGACTCTGGTGACAACGAGCTACCGAAGAGAGGCTCCTTGGTGGTAAGGTAATAAGTAGGTCCTGACTGCACTGCTCACAGCTAAGTACACACCACCTCAGCGTGAGAGATGAGCCCTGGCAATTGCACACCTCCAAAAAAAAGAAAAGAAAAAAAAAAAAGCACACAAAAATACACCATCCGTAGTGACGCTAACACGCCAAAGGACTTTGCTTTGGGTCACTCCTGTGTTTGACTGTGCTGAAAAACATCCGTGTGTGCATGCAGGGAGGAAGGTTTTAATATCTGCTTGGATATCCTCAGGCAGAGATCAGTGGAAAAGCTCCACGGAGAGCAAAGATAATGTTGAGGGAGGAGTGCCAAGGTATGCCCAAGAAGGGGGTGCTGGGGGATCATGATCCCGACCGTTCTCAGCACCGCGGCACTCGGCTTGTTCCACATCTTCTGCTACGTGTTGTTCTTATCTCGCTCCTTCTTGGCCGGTCCTCCCCGGCAGCAGCGCCGAAAGCACAAATCCCTCTCCGAGGACGAAGCTGGTGAAGTTCCATAACTGAACATGACACCAGGACTCCCACGCGCTCTCCGGAGGCCAGTCGAGCCCAGCCCTTCCAGTCCGGCCACTTCCATGCGCCGCTTCCACGAGTCTAAGGTTTCTAAGAACTGGCCCCAGATGCTTGGAAGCTCAGGAAGCAGCTAAAACAGCTCGCGTGGCCTTTAGCCTGGAAGGGCCGAGAAGGACAAGGAGAAACCAAGCTGGGGTCATTCACAACTGAGCCCACGAGCCTCCCACTCCAGCCGAGCTTGGGGAACGCAGCTGCGGGGAAGGAACACGGGGGTGAACGCCCCTTCGCTGCTCGGCAGCGGAGCTCTGGGAAGGGAGGCACAAACGCGGAAAGCTCGGTGGCGCGGGCGCCGAAAGCCAACTCCCGCGGCCAGAGGTTAGAGCCAGGGACAAAGTCGCTAAGATCCTCTTTCCTACCGGGCCGTGGGTCTGCTGTGCATCCTTGGTCAAAGGGCTCTGTCTCATCTGAGAAACGGAGATAACGGAGACAAAAGATACTGTCATGCACGTAAAGAACTGATTATCAGCTCAGTTCACAAGTCGGCAGGAAGAAATACAGGTTCCACCTTGGCAGGGCAGAGGGGAGCCTGCTCTGTGTATTTTTTGGGGGGTCTGAAATATGTAATTAATATTGTACATCCAATCTGAGGCTTTCCTGACGTTTGGAGCCCAGCCACAGGCTCCTTGTTGTGTACATGAGGTTCTCCACCGCTGCTCTCCACGGCTCAGCAGACTGAGCTGCCTGTCCCCACAGCATGTTATCCTCTGCGGAAAGAGATTCACCTGGTAGTAAATTGCTACCTAAAAATGCAGTCGTGTCTGCAGGTCTGGTTGTCGAGACTCTAAACCGAGGCTGTTGCAAAGGCTTCTGGAGAGATGGTTTTATTCTCTTAACAGGCACCAGAAAAACCGATCGGGTGAAGAGATCTGAGAGACAAACACCTCTCGGGTATCCTAAGCTGCGGCACGTTCGTCATCGTAGACAAATGTACCGAGGCTAAAGGCACTGTGAGAGCCACAGGGAGCTTTGCGGAAGACCTGAACATCTCCAGAGCAGGAGCTCTACAAGAGAGTAGAAGGTAGAGACAGATAAATTACATAACCCAGAAGTTTTTCTGGGTTCTCTTCCAGGAACAAGACTAGGGATACATATGCGATTTTATTTTTTTTCCCCAAAAATTAATATATCTAGACTTTAATTAAACAAATCCCAAGTTATCGCAGCATTTCAGCTACCGTCTCTCTTGGAAAGCGCAGCGATCGTACTTTCTCACTTTCCTCCACTGGCCCAGCAGCAGGTTGCTGTTAGTTTGTCCTGGGCTACATCAGCGGAGGCTAAAAATAATTATCCTTAAAAGAAATCCAAACACTGCAATCTCCTCCTTCACTCACTACCTAATTAATAGTTTCCAGGTCACCCTGGCTTTCTGAGAACATCTGTTTGTTTTCACTACATTCAGGGAAAGTCAAAGCTGGCCTGAAAGGGGAATACGAAAGCGCATTTAATGTTTGCACAGTCTCCCTTCTACAGACGTATCCGGATGCTGGGGCCTTGGAGGTAAAAAAAAAAAGAAAAAAAAGCCATTCCACAAAGGCAGATTCATGACTACAGACCTACAGCGTTCAGAGTTCGGAGGCACCTATAGATCTCTGCATCACCAGGAACACGGACGGTACCCGCAGGGAGTATTTTCACCAAAAAAAAGTAGAAATAAATGCAGCGACGCAAAAAGACGCCAATGAGTTACCTTAAAGCCTTTGGGGGCATCGTTGTGCTCAGGCACATTTTTAGCACTAGGTTTTTACACAGGGGTGAGACTTGAGTCAGGATGTGCACACACACACCAAAGGTCCTTTCTTTTTAAGTGAGGTTTGCACATATCCAGTCCTCACGTTTAGGGCAGGACGGGGCACGTTCATCTTGCTTTGGATGGACTCAACAAGAGGCAGATCATCTGCTGGGGCTCCAAGTTCGTCGACGCTGGCTGGTGGCATCGCTCCTATAGAACCGTTTATGCTGGAAAAGACTTTTAAGACCATTGAGTCCAACCATTAACTCAACACTGCCTGGTCCACCCCTAAACCAGGCCCCTGAGCACCTCATCTACACAGTTTTTAAATCCCTCCAGTTATGGTGATTCCACCACTTCCCTGGGCAGTCTGTTCCAGGGCTGGACAACTCCTCTGGTGAAGATGTTTTTCCTAATATCCAATCTAAACCTCCCCTGGCACAACTTGAGACCGGTTCCTATCGCTTGTTACTTGGGAGAAGAGACCAAAACAGAGATACAGCTCCCAAGGGGAGCTTCTAAATGAAGAGCAACGGGTAATAAAATGAGTGGTGGCAGGGAAAGAGCTGGAAGATGGAGGAGATAGGAGCGTTCTGGCTTTCTCTACATCCAGGAACAGAACCCAGCACCAGGAGTTCCCTTGGAGTCTGTCAGCACCTTCAGCCCAGTCATCACTTCACAGCACAGCCCTGATGCAACTCCCAAGCCGCAGCACAAACAACGTGGGGCTCCGATCCCAGCTCGTCCTCGACCGCGGCCAAGGATGTGCATTCCTGCACACTGGCTGGGCTGGGAGGCGCTGACAGAAATGAAGCAATCACTCACTCTTCATTGTCAGAGCACAGTTCCACCCAAGAACACCAAGTCCTTGGGTGACAGGCACCGGAGGGGTCTTCGGCAGCTTCTCGGCTGCGCAAGCGCTCGCAGCAAACAGCAGCAACAAGGCTCTGCGCGTCCCGCTGCACCTTGCACCCACGTGCTCCAGGAAGGATGGCTTTGCCATGTTTCCTCTGCCAGCACTACAGCTCCATCAGTTACCGGCACCCCCTTGGGCTATGTCGCTCCCTCCCTCCCCACAAAAACATCTTCTAGCAATGAGAGTAAATACACGAAACCAAGAGGCAAAGCCAACCGTGCAGCTTCGCCGTTGATGTCAGTCGACACAAGGGCCACCCCATCTTCCCCGTCCCGCAGCTCCCCCCACACTGGAACAGTGGGGGAGTTCCAGTCTAAGCTTGAGGTTGCAAGAACAATCCTCCTTATATCCTGGGATATTGCGAGGGGTGGGTGCATCTCTGCAGTAATTAGCGGGCGACCCGCCCCAGGGCTGAACGTTAGTTTTAATGTCATTCCCTTTTTACTTTATTAAGTAAACAGCACAACCGAGACTCGTATTTTATCTCTTTTAACCTCAGTTTTATGTTTTAACATCACCCCCTCGACACCCCAGTGCCTGGCTCCGATTTTCCTGCCCTGCTGCTCAAGACATGGGAAAAACAAGCGCGGCATCACACAGAGCGGTGTCGCTGGTATTTGCTCCGTTTCCAGAGAAGCTAGACTTAAAAGCCAAACCCGACGTGCCGTTCTGTTTACCATGGGCAGATGGAATAACCCGCGGCGCCTGGAGCTGCCCAGGCTGTGAGGACAGCCCGCGCCGTGGATGCTTCTACGATGGATGCTGTGAACTGCGCCACAAACTTGGACACCGGTTAGCTACGAGGCCGTTTAGTTGGCTGCATGCATTTTCCACAGGTTTTTTTCTCAAGTATTGGATAGTAACGTTAACCTAGTGACCCACCAAACTCGTGAAAACTTTTGGTGAGACCACAGCTGAGCCTTCTGCTTCCCATTTCAGACCGGTGGGAATCAGTGTCACGGCGCAGGAGCCCTCGCAGCCTCACCGTGCCGCCCAAACCGCAGCAGGGATCCTCTTTGACCACCAGAGCTTGGAAAATAAGGAAATCTTGGGGAGGCACTCAGCTTAAACCATCATCCTACGGCGCAACGAGCTGTTGTATGGTTCACAAAAACAGGTCCCAACTTTCGCAAGCTTGCTGCTGGCTTGCAGCACAGTTTCACCGAGATCTGAATCCGCCCTTCTTGAGTTTTAAGAGCATCTAACCTGTGTGCACTCAAGTCAAGAGCCAAGTGACCATGGACCTCAATTAGCAAAGGGCGGGTCTTGTCCGGAGGCAACTGCTCTTGAGAAAGAGGCACAAGGGAATCAGCATCTGGCAAGTGGCACTTCCCAAGATCAGAGCATTAATCAAATACTAATTCATTCTCCTGATGAGAAACTACGGCTGAGAAAGCACCCATGATGTGGAGGTCGGCGCTGCGACTCACAGTCAGGCAAATAATACTATCAGATTCGCTGGTTTATTCAAGGGGTGAAAGAAGGTTATATTTTCATTAGGAGTTAAAAGCTTTCGATTTGTTTTTCCCCCTTCAGCAAAGGAAAAACAAAAATAATCCTCTAAGTTCAGGTCAACCAAAACGCATGACCGATCCTCTACGTTTTGGTTTGGTACTCTGGATAATTTTTCCCTTTTTGCAGGAAAAAAAAAAAAAGGATTACAAGGCAGGCAAGTTATGAAATGAAATGTTACTCCAAAATGGAAGAACATGAATATTTAGTTCTGAACAACACTGAAACAAAACATAGTTGCCCTTCACAGGAAAATCAGCTACCAGTGCCAATTCAGTAAATAGTTTCAGTCAACCCCAAAATTGCATTTCTCGGCAAATAAACTATTCATCCTGAAAAAGGTTGCCCAGATCTACGCAGACTTCAAAAACAAAGCCCTTGGAGCAAGTCTCCATCGCCGCAACCATGCTAATGACTTGGATCCCCTCTGAATGCTCCCAAGCCGTTACGTCAAAACCTATTTTTTAAGAAGAACTTCGATAAAAGTGATTTTCTGGTGCTACGTTTTGTTCTCAAGAGGAAAAAGAGAAGTAACGGAGTTTTGCTCCTTTTTTCAGGGAAAAAAAGGGGGAGGTGGGGAGATGGGAATTTTGTCAGGCACTTAAACAAGTTAAACCATCCGTGTAAGCAGAGATACCTGTTCTAAAAATGCATGAAACCATTACCTGGCTGTTAATAATTCTATATTGTCCTTTTCTTTGCCAGCCCATTTTGTGGGCTTTCGTAGTGGAAAGAATTGAGGGATTTTTATAGTGGTGGCTTCACAGAAACAAGCCCCAGTAGATGCTAATGACAGAACCATAGTCCCACTTGGGTTTGGGTTGGGTTGGTGTTTTTATTTAATAGTGCTGACAGCAAAATCCTTTCATCTTCTGGGAAAACAGCAAATCGCCTCTAATAAGAGAGCAAACCCATGACCCTGCCAATTAAAGTCCTCCAAACCAAGCATCCCAGCTCCCCGCAAGTCAAGACTTTTCCTCTGTTCCCACCATCGCTTCTGCTCGGGCAGAGTCCAAGACGAGAGGAACCAGCACCCGAAGTTCACTTAAGCGTAGGAAAATAAACACACATATCCATACCTGGCAAAGAGCTGCTTCTATGCAGAGGCAGATCTCGAGAGATGCTACATGTAGACATCAGCAATAAAAGGAACTTGCCTTGACCCTTCATGAGAAACAGCATCTGAAAATTAGAGCCAGTAGAAGACAGACAACTCTAAAGTTCATGCCACCCAAAGATGGGCTTGACCTGCAAACATGGCCCAGGAGAAACACAAGGAATAGAATTCTCACCCCAAAACCCTTAAGGTTTGAAAAACTAATGATTAAACAGGCGCTGAAAAAGTTTATATGCAAGGCTTAGGTCTTCAGTGTATCAAGGAAGCTTAAATGCTACGATTCCAGATGGGAAAATCTCCATACAGAAACTTAAATCTCATGTACAGCCTTCTCATGCCTGAGGCAGCAAGAACCACTCTATTCCAACAGCCATACAGACCTTCCACTTAACCTAGTTTAGTCATCTGAGACAAATCCTTTGTGCACTTCTCTCTGGAGAGAGGACAGAGAGATGGCAGAAGACAAGACTTCTGTTCTGCCACTGCCCCAGCCCTCCCATGGAAAGTTTTCTCAAGAGCCTCACGCTGGCTCTTTGCTTTTCAGAAAATGTCTTATCCCACACTGCACTGGGCAACCTCTTCTCTATACCTTTTTCTGCCCTTTTTCCCCCTCCCTCAATGCTTTCTCCTACTCTTCAGCACTAGCACCAGCTTTCCCAACAAACGAAGAGGGCTGAGGTTGGAACAAAAATAGCCGTCGCTTGACATCGCATTCCCCAACAATGCGTCTTGGTAATCAGGACAAATCCAGTCTCAGCTCCTGGCAAAGCTCCTCCTGGAAGAAGATGACCTCTCAGACTAGGTCAGCGTGAGATGGGAGTTCACTTGCTCCTCGAAACAGAAATGTTAAAAAAAAAAGAAAAAAAAAAAAGATACCTAGGGTCTTATTCTGTTCACATTTACAACTGGCTCCACGCTGGGGAAATCCAGCTGATTTCCTTGGACTTGCTCACAGTTTACATCACCATGAGCTCGAGAAGAGTCGGGCCATTCACTGTGCGTGCTTCACGGCTCTGGCCAGAGGCCATAACGATCTGATCTCAATCTACATTTTCATTAAGCTTGTGGGTGGTTCAGAGAGAGGGTTTTATTGGGCTCAGAAACAATAGGGCGCAGCTGTGAAGTTTGCATCCGGATCTGAACTCGCAAAGAGTTCAAATCCAGGGTTTTTGGGCCGGATCCATCTCAAGCATTAATTTTCTCGATATCCAAATACCACCCTTGGGACTTGCAAAAGCAAGGCCAATTCTGGTGTACAACGGTGTAACGGCGTTGCCCTCCGCAAAGGCTGTTCTGATTTACCCCAGGGAGAGATCAAAACCCATGCCAGGGCAGGAGAGTTGTGCTTCACGCTCATTGCCACGATTCCAGTGGACGCAGCAACATCTGCTTGCTCCAAACCAGGAAAATATCCCTAATGCGCTTCCCATCCATTGGTTATTATTGCCAGAAGAACTCTTTAGCGCGTTTCGAGCTACTATTTTTGTTTTGGGACGACGAGGCGCAACTCCTCTGCTTTCACGTCCAAATGCTCTTTTTCATCCTCCTCCTCCCCTCCTGCCTGGCAGCCGCTCGCGCCGCATCTGCGCCGGGTGTGCGAACCGGCTGTTTTTATAGCTGGGAACTGGCAGCCGGTGGCCCCGTACCTGCTGTGCTCTGGCTTCAGCTTCCCCGACACCTCCACCCGCGTTCAACCCAAGCCTCGCAGGATTCCAGCCATCTCGCGGGGGGGTTTTTGCACTTTCGGGGAGGGTATCGTGCAAAGCTTCGTAGGCAGGGATTGAAAATAAGGGAAATGCAACCTCAAGCTTAGACAAACTTAACGCTCAGCCACCTCAAAGTTTTTTTTTCAACCTAAACGATGCTATAACTGAGCATTTCTTGGCCAAACTGAAGAGTGGACCAGCTGTGGATAACTTTCCAGCGAGGCCACAGGGGTAACCAAAGCTCAGGAAAGCTCTTAAGGATCACGGAAGTTTTGATCCATCTCCCAAAGTGCTCGAGATTCCCAGTGCCATGAGCTGTCGGATTTAAGGAAGAGGGAGTTATGGCAGGAACGGGCCCGAGGCTGCTCGGCAACGACGTGCTCGTGCCAACAGCCTTTTGCAAAAGGGAGGTGAATGGAAGGAGCGTTAAAAGAAGTTTAAGCGGCTCCTGACCTCTCGAGTTTGTTGCGAACAAAGCTGGACAGTCACCAACACGTAAATGACAGACAGAAATTGGTCACCTTGCCAGACCTTCAAAGGCTTTAGGCACAGCAAGATGCACGGTAGCTCCTAGTAGCTGCCCCAGAGGACTTTTCTGGAGCTCAGATGTTTACCCCAATAATTATTTTTTTTTTAAAAAAAAATCATGGTAGCTTCCCATCAGCATCTTCAAACACTAAGACTCCTTTTGAAAATCAGCCATATGACAATATTTGGCAGATGCTGCACTGACAGTGGGACTCAGTTATCCTGGAAGGTGTTTTCCAACCTAAATGGTTCCATGATTTTGATTTAAACCTCTGACAGAGAAATACATCAGGCACTCCTGATTCTCTCTGTTAGCAAAGGTTTTGTAAGCCTGCGGCACTGGGTGCAACGCTGTTCTCTGCTTCCTGACCTGCCACCTCCCTTTAGTATCTGTTAACTAAAAAGTTTAGTTTAAAATGAAAAATTGCCTCTCCCTCCTCTTAATATATCAAAGAATTGTCCGCTTCAGATTCAGACTCTTTGAGAAGCTGAGACCCTGACAACTGAGAGCATTCAGGTCGGGGTTCCTGAAAAACCTAAAGTTAAAGGACAAATCTCAGATCAGAAACCTGCCAGTTGGTCAATATTTGAGAGAGAGCTATGAAAAGCAGCTGCAAAATCTCCACGCAAAAGCAGTTGTATCTCAGGAAGCTATAAGCAAAAATCTTCTTTTCCTGTAAGTGCACCTCCCTCGTTTAGCAGCAGAGCACCAGGATGGGGTTGTGTCCAAGGATGAGTTTTGCGTAGGTATGATTAGACCAGGATTTTCCCTTCAAGATATACTAGTGAATATCTAGAAAACACGCAAGCCCCTCTCATAAGCAAGATGATGAGATTTTTTGAGAGGGGGGCTTACCCCAGGAGCTTTCAGCGTGCCTGGCTTTTCCATATGTCTATGCAGGCTAAGGGATGCTACAAGCGGACCCTTCCCCATGTGGGAGGACAGTGAGCTCCAACGCACTGCCCCATGGGCAGCCCAGCCTGAAAACTTCACGTTATGGAAATCACAGAATCACAGAATGTTAGGGATTGGAAGGGATCTTGAAAGATCATCAAGTCCAATCCCCCTGCCAGAGCAGGAACGCCTCGATAATGCTACACAGGAACATGTCCAGGCAGGTCTTGAATGTCTCCAGAGAAGGAGACTCCACACCCTCCCTGGGCAGCCTGTGCCAGGGCTCCGTCACCCTCACTGAGAAGAAGTTTCTTCTCGAGTTTAAGCGGAACCTCTTATGTTCCAGTTTCAGCCCATTACCCCTTGTCCTATCAGTGGTTGTCACCGAGAAGAGCCTGGCTCCATCCTCGTGACACTCACCCTTGATATATTTGTAAACATTAATGAGGTCACCCCTCAGCCTCCTCTTCTCCAAACTAAAGAGCCCCAGCTCCCTCAGCCTGTCCTCATAAGGGAGATGCTCCACTCCCTTCATCATCCCAGTTACCCTGTGCTGGACTCTCTCCAGCAGTTCCCTGTCTTTCTTGAACTGAGGGGCCCAGAACTGGGCACAATATTCCAGATGGGGTCTCACCAGGGCAGAGTAGAGGGGAAGGAGAACCTCTCTTGACCTACTAACCAACCCCCTTCAAATACACCCCAGGATGCCATTGGCCTTCCTGGCCACAAGGCCACAGAAATCTAGAAGCAGGCAGAAGCTTCCAAGCAGTGCAGGCAGTTTGTGTCTCACCCTGAGGATGAGGGACCAAGAAGCATCAGAAGCACCATCATCCCTGCACGGCCGGCACGCTGGAGCTTAAGGAACAGATTTAACATTAACAACCATGCACGCAAAGCTGTTGATTTCACATTTAGCATCGAAGCATCCGTAATCTTTGAAAGAAGCCTCCCAGTGAGATTAGCGACGTCAACGACCACCTCTTGGCACACCCGGCTCAGCGACACCCAGGGTGCTGGCAGGGAGCTCCCGCACCGTGGCTGCGAAGCGAATTTGGCCCAGTAAGTTTAAGTATGTTCAGTTTAAAAGGTCAGGTTGAGAACTGCTTGCACGCTCTTTTCACGTCTGGAAACAGGAGGTAAGCTCAGCCATCAAGCACGACTAAAATACATCTTAGTAAGAGATTCTTGGAAAGTCTCATAGTCTCAGGCGTCTCCACCTTTGGCCAAGAGCAAAGGAAGACGCGCTCCCACTTAGCCCATCTCAATCACAAACACGGGGCTTTCTACAGCTGCACAAAACTGATGCTGCTGGGAATTAATACACACAAAAATTCCTATGGAAAGCCAGTCCATCCCTTCTTTACTGTAGGGAAAAAAAACAATTTTTTTTTAATGATACAGGCTCAGGGGAAGCAGAGGCACTGCTGCCCCACCATCGAGCTGGCAGGCGACCAGAGCCAAAGCCCTGCCTGCACCGACAACTGCTCCCCCAGCCTGGGCAGCACCAGCACCTCGAACCAGCCCTCCTTCCCCTCGGCACGTCGCTGAGGACAGCGGCACAGCAGTCGCTAGAAGCATTTCTTCCGCCACCCGATTGCCGCCGTTTAATCAGGTACCAGGAAAAACATGGAAATGTGTCAGCCGAGATTACGCGCCTTGTCTATGCCACAAAACGCCCCCGTGGCCTCTAATCAAATTACTCGGGAACCGCGTAACAGACAGCAACGTGCCGAAAGTGTCTGTTAATCAATTACCCCGACAGCTTAAGACAGAAAAATGTACATCTGCCAAATGGATTACCATGACATTTCCACTAAAGTCAGATTTGTTTTAAACGACATTTGCTAGGCAAGGGTGACAAGGGGACGCCGCAAAGCAAAGAAACCTCCACAGAGCCCAAGAATAAGAGAATTCAAAACATTTCACACGTGTAACCAAATTAAAAAAAAAAGAGCAAACAACCTACAGATCTCACTACCCAGGATCTCACAGAGGCCAAGAAGTGAGGGGATTCAAAAGGATTACATGTAAATATGCAAAGCAAGAATATTGGGAGTTTTAATAAGAAATACTGAGAAAAAATAAACACAGAGCTTGAAAGAGCTGCCCAGCCTCTTTTGCTCCAGAGCTTTTAGTAGAATTTAACCACCAGGAGTCAAACCCAAGTGCCTCCTGCCACAGGTCATCCCACCACTGCTTCCCTTGGAGCAGATGGTCCCACGGACAGCGTAGGTTGGGTGGGCTGGAGGCCAAGAGCAGGATCAGAGCTCTGAAGGTGCCGGGTGGAAAGCCTCAGCTCCATCAGCACGCCTGCACACAACCCATAGGTCCCGAAGGAGAAATAAATGACAGAAATAAAAAGAGAAAAGTCGCCCAAGTGGAAAGAGCAGAACGAAACCGGGCAGGAATTCCTTCTTCTCGTTCGTCTCTAAGGAACGGCAGCTGGCAAGTGCAGCTGGCTCCAAGCTGTCCACTTCGACCCCGATGGCCCCGGCAACATCCCTGCCCTGTCACAAACCTTGAACCCCATCATTCTGGAGGGGTCCCGCCAGCTTTAAGAACTGGGGCAAGAACCAGAGCCAGCTCCAGCAGAGCAGCTGCTCCAGCACAGTCCCAGGTAGGCAGAAAGTTCAGAGCACACATCTGGAGCCGAGCCAGCCCAGCCTGGCCAACATCTGGCTTTACTTTATACTTTCTGTTGATGCAATGCACAAGGATACAGAGCACCCACATCTTCCTCTGCATTTATCTCCTCCCTGGATCCTCACTCCAGGCCCTTGCTTTGTGCTCTTGCGTTTTATTTGGTTTGCACTAAAAAGCGTTCTTTAATTAAACAGCCATTTTCCTGGGTATGTTTCTGATTGCATCATATTTAAACCAGACCCCCGAGTCCAGATCTACATTTCTGACATAAACCAGAAAGCTCTCCATAGAACGGTTTCCCAAACCTTAATTACTTTTTCTTTATGTTATTGCTTTTCTGCTTTAGAGGCCAATACAGGGTCTTGGGACAAAGAGCTTGAGGCTACAGTCTTGACATTGCCCACAAAGCGAGGACAACAGCAATACCAGGTTCCTACCCTATTGTTGTTGTTAAGAAACCCCCAGGTATCTCGCGTCTAGTTCAGTCCCTGCTTCTTGACTTAGGGTGATAAAGCTGCCCAGGCTCCACAACGTGGAGAAACGCTTAGATCCTGTGAGGTAACTGCACAGAAACCCTCTGTTCTTCCTCCCATCGCTTGTGTTTTTACTGTTAGGTTAACACCTCCCCTCGAATATTCGAGCCGATAGAGAACTTTTCCAGGACGGACAGCAGGTGCAGAGAGCTTGGGGATTTTACAGCCTGGGTTTTGGAAATCCTGGCTGCAAAACGCATCAGACCGGAGCGCGCCGCTCTGCTTGCCCCAAGGTGCTTCCAGAAGAAACAGCCAAGCCAAAGGTAAGGAGGCCCCACGGCCTCCTCGCAGCAGCCAGGCGGTGGAGGCCAGCCCTGCAGGGCAATTAAACGGCCCGACCTTCCGCAGCCGTCGTTAATCGTCTGCGGGCGGAGGGAAGCGCCGACCGGCGAAGGAAGCTGGAGGGATCGGCGCAAAGCTCGGGGAGTTCAGCAGGCTGCTGCCCAGTAGATTGTGTTACTGTTAGTTCTTCGACTTCCTTCCACGGGGACGCTTTGCATAAAGCGAAGCCTGCATGAAAAAGCCACGCGCTCTTCCGAACAGCGAGCAGTTAAGCCACGGATCTAAAATACAGAATAGCAGACAGAAAGGCAGATGCAAAGTCCTATTCAGCATCGCCGAACATGGGCTAATAAACCCTTCCAGTGTCTCCAGGAGCCCTGTGCATCTCCGTCGCGTGCCGGTGCTTTTCTTTCCAATGCACATTGTCAACGCGATGACGTCAGCCCGCGCGTGCGTCCCGATACGGGTGCCTCTCGTCCAGCTCTTCATTTCACTCGACTCACCATAAACATGCAACTCCCACTCTTTCGACTTCCACTCTCATTAATCCTTTTTCTTGGGAAAGTTTCAGCGACGATCAGTTAAGCCTCAACCTACGGCGATGAGGTCATGCTCGCGGAGCTGTCGGGGGAACTGACTCAGAGGGGCAGTGACTCACCCGCCCGAGACTCACTTGCAGATCTCCATATGCTCATTCCTGGATCCAGCCAGGCCGGAGGGCTCGTTTAAGACGTTGGCCACTACAAAGTGTCAGAAAACTCCATCAGGGAACGCTGAAGAATTGAGCAGTGGTGCAAGACCACAAACACGGTGCACGTGACCGTGAGCGCACCCATCTCTGCCTCCAGCTGAGAGGTGAAGATCATAGAATGTGTTGGGTTTGAAGGGACCTTTAAAGGCCATCTCACCCAGGCCCCCTGCAGTGAGCAGGGACATCTTCAACTAGACCAGGTTGCTCAGAGCCCCATCCAGCCTGATCTTCAATGTCTCCAGGGATGGGGCCTCCATCACCTCTCTGAGCAACCTGTGCCAGCATCTCACCACCCTCATAATGAAGAACTTCTTCCTAAGGTCTAATCTAAATCTACCCTGCTCTAGTTTAACATCATTCTCCTTATTCTGTCACCACATGCCCTTGGAAGCAGTCCCTCTCCAGCTTCCCCGTAGCCCCTTCAGGTATGGGAAGGCTACAATAAGGTCTCCCTGGAGCCTTCTCTTCTCCTGGCTGAACAACTCTAACTCTCTCAGCCCGTCTTCAAGAGGAGAGGTTCTCCAGCCCCCTGACCACTTCCGTGGTCCTCCTCTGGACCTGCTCCAACTGCTACACGTCCTTCTTATGTCGAGGGCTCCAGAGCTCCAGATCCGAGTTGTGCCTTTGTAGGAATCTGGTAAGACTTTGCTTTTGCTCCTATTCCCATGCTTCTGTCACGGATCGAGGCTAAAGTTAGGAGGAAGCCTAGAAGAGGAGAGCTTCCAGAACTGCTCTTTGGCAGAGCTATCCGGGAGCAGACACACAGTAAGGACAGTTTGGCTTGGCAACTTGCTTGTAGGAATATATACATATATATATACACACATTATTACCTTTGGCAAATAAAGGATCATAAAAAGAAAAGTTGCTTGGCCTTCCTGGCTGGGCAAAGAGCATACTTTAGCTTAAAAAAAAAAAAAAGACTCTGGATTGAACAGGATAAAGCAAGGGAAAAAACCCCACCATGTTTTATCTGCCTCCGAACCTACTGCTGATGCCACAACTCGGTGTCAGGGTGAGAGTATGTTACTCACGGAAAGCGGTTTGATCAGCGAAACACAGGCGTGCCACACCTTTAGGGAAACATATTAGAGACTAATATCTGTTCCACCGGGTCCAAAAAACCTTATTTATTAATCTGCTCTCATGATCTGGAATGAATTTCATCCAGCGTAAATCACCAGGCTGACAATGCAAGTGAGGCAAAAGAGCAACCACATGTTTCACTGCGGAGTTGCTCTTTTTCCCCTTTCCCCTTCAAGTGCCTGACGCTACTCCCAGAAACCTGCAGCCTTTTCCTTTGCCCCCCAGCTTTCTCATTAGCCTAGGGATCATATCAGCACCTTGGCAATTAATGTGAATTTCTTTCATACGGACAAGGAAACTGTTGGACGCAGGTCTTCTCCGAAGCACAAAGACGTCGCCTTAAAACGCACATGTTTTATGTTGAGTGTCTAAAAGGCTTATTTCGGCATGACAGATGTATGAAATAAGTTACAGACCGTTAAAACGGCGTCACTCCTGTCTAAATCGCCCATAAAGGTAATTGCCCTGTCCCTTACATCACGTAAACTCCTTCAGAAGTGCTCCAGGAGGTCAGCGCTTGGCCAATGCAAAGCAGCCCAAGAAAGCAACTTGCACGTGTGAAAAGGACGTTTATGGATGGGATCCTGGCAGAAAAAAGTCTCCAAGTACGCGGCTGTCTAGAGGAACTAAGTTGCGATGGGCTCCATCACGCCAACCCAGGGCTTCTGGGGATGCGACTCTTGGACTCAACACTGCAAGCAGCGAAAGCCCATTAAAATTTCTGCAAGAACAGGCCTGGTGCTGCAGGTCTGGTCCAAAGCACGAGGAGTTTACTGGGAACGTATCCACTGATGACACTTGGCTTCACACCAGACACCGTGGAGGATCTGGAAAGATGCTTAGGAGATTCCTGTTCTTAGGCATCCGTGTGCTCTTTGGCATGCTCCGAGGGGCCTACCCACGTGGGGGTTTTTGTGCTACAATGCTCCAGAAATCTAGTCCTAAAGACATAAATTAATAGTGAAGTTATCAGCGGAAAGAACTACGCCCTAACAGTGTTTTGCAGAGATTCCCAGAGAAGTTACTAGAACGTTATCATTGATAGTGGCGTTTATCTTGCAAAACAACTGCACGTGAAAACGGACCTGCCAAATGAACAACACACCCACAGGGCAGCATTGCAAACACTTCTAGGGCTCAATACTGGTGAAAAAGTGCGTGCAAAAGGGCACCAAAACTTGCCCTTCCGTCACCATTTGCAAGGTGCTGGTCAACGTTCTTGGACAACGCAGACTCTCCATCCAGGGGCAGAGAGATGCCTGTTCATTGCTACTTCCGTACCATAAAATAAAAGCATGCAATGTTTCGTGGCATGTAAAACCTACTACCTGAACCACAAAAATCTCTGCCTCGGGGAGCTTAAAATAGTTTTTAAAAAAGAAAAGTATGCTTAGGTGTCAAGGCATAGCTGGAAAGCAAACTGCAGTGGACGCTGGGGCTTGGTCCTGGAGGCAACTCTAGACAGATGTGGAGCAGATCAACCTTGAATTAAACCACTTCAACTGAAAAAAAAGGAAAAAATACAGGTGGAGTACTGAAGTTTCTAGCTGAATGCTCTGCCCGCTAACACCACAGACACAAGCTCAACAGAAAAGCGGAGGAGCTGAGAAAAAATGTCTAAAGGAGAGATCTCAGCCTTCAAGCTCTCCTTTGGAGACCAGTCCATGAGAGGGCAAAGGATCTCCGCCAGCTAGCTGAATCTTATTTATTAGCAAGCTGTCAAACTCACACAGTCAGAAAATAAGGCTGTTTTGAGCTAAATTTTACCATGAAACTCTACAGGAAGATTGTTACATTAAGAAAAGTTTGTTTGCATGTTTGGTTTCTTCTAATTCCCCCAACAGAAGCCATATTAAAACTCTAAATATATACAGCTTTTCAGAACTTCCCCATTCTAACTACCAGCAACACCACATACACAAATTAAAAAAAAAAACTCTTACAAACCAGCAGAGCTGTTTTCGGTGAAATACAAATAATTTACCAATCACTCTCCTAATCTCTTTCCTAAGGCTGGGAAACCCATCCTTTGAAACAGAGTCTTCCTCCGGCATGGTGAGGAATCTAGAAACTTTTTCATAAGTCAGAGGATTCCTGCATTGCATGAATGGCTATAAGGTTAGGCAGTTCATAATTCGTTTTTGATTTTTACGTTTTACTGGTCACAGGAGGGAGAGTTCTGCACGTGCTCCTCACCTTTTCCCTGTCCCATCATCCATCCTCGGCAGATACGGCCAAGAACGGATCCGAGATGCTTCCAGTCCACGGGGAAACGCCGAGCGCTCACGGCACCATCCCCGGAGTTTCGAAAGTCTTGGCGTGGCGGGGCCGGCATGTGCTAAAGAGACTTCTCAAGCCAGTTGCAATGCTTTCATGCTTTGATACCTCTCCACCCAAGCCTCAAAACCACCACAAAAATGAGAAACAATGTCAAAAAAATCATGAGAAACCAAGCAGAAATCACAGCTGACCGCCCCCCCTCCGGCTGTCGGCAGCGCCTGAGCGGCCAATCTGCCGCAGTGCTGTGTCAGTGCAGAAATGTTTGCTCTCCATTAACTGACTCATAATTTGGAAATCCACCACCCATTACAAGAATCTTGATGCATCTGTTGAGCTAACGGTCAGAACATCGTATTCTGATAAACACGGCGCTAAGAGGGAACCTCTAAATTTCGCTTGGAAACCGATGTTTTCTGCCACTGTGGGAAAGAAGTGCCCTGGGTCTTCCTTCCTTAGAGGAAAGCCCAACCGTGTACCTGAGCTCTCAAGCTGCTTTCCAGGTCTGTCAATCATAAAATAGTTTGGGCTGGAAGGGACCTTAAAGATCATCTAGTTTGACTTGGCCTTGAACAGTTCCAGGGAGGGGACATCCACAACTCTGGGCAACTTGTTCCAGTGTCTCATCACCCTCATGGAAAAGCATTTCTTCCAATATCTAACCTAAATCTACCTTCTTTCAGGTTGAAACCTTTACCCATTGTCCTGTCACTATACTCCCCGATCGAGAGTCCCTCCCCATCTTTCCTGTAGCCCCTACAGGAGGTTCTACAGAAGGTTCTACAAGGCTACAGGAGGTTCTACAGAAGGTTCTACAAGGTCTCCCCGAAGCCTTCTCTCCTCCAGGCTCAAGAGCCTCAACTCTCTCAACCCTCCCTCGTAGGGTAGGTGTTCCAGCCCTCTGATCATCTTTGTGGTCTCGTCTGGACCTGCTCAAGCAGGTCCGTGTCCTTCTTGTGCTAGGGTCCCCAGAACTAGACACAGAATTCCAGGTAATGGAGTATCGATGGCTCTTGCTTCCAACAAAGAGAAGTGGGGTATGTTCACCCCCTGCAGTGCACTGATGTGAGAAGACATGAGCTCCCTCTGGAACAGAGAATAAAACATCTAAGTGGGCTTTCAGCACCCAGTCCAGCACCTTTGCATGCTGCACAACAGCCACCATGCAAGAAAATACAGCTCCAAATGCTCAGGAACCTCAGTCATGCCCCATGACCCCTTCCGGCTACATCTCTTAATCCTATGACTACTTTTTTTGGTGTTAAATAACACGATAGAAAGCCCAACTGAAAAGCGAAAGAGGGAAGGAAATCTGCTATCCAAGTGGGAGTGGCAGATCAAATTAGTTTCCATCTCCAGCTGAATTCTCCCTATTTTTAAAGTTGTGTGCCTCTCCTTTGAAGAACTGCCTTGAGCATTTAGATGCCCAAATATCACTAAATCAGCAAATCCAGATCCTGTAGGTATCTTTGCAAATTGGCTCCATAAATGTCACAAAGATACTCCCGGGAACTAGTTCTGTCCAGAGAACCAACATGCATCCAGCAAACAGAACGAGTCTAAGCTGTTGTGCTAAGTAGCAAGAAAAAAAATACTAAAAAAATAAATCTCTTCCCTAGTCAACAGCCTTTTGAAACCAATTAAAAGCCTCATAGCCTGTGGATGGGACCTGAACTGGCAATTCTGGCCATGCTCCAGCCATCAGAACGAGACACCACGAGGACTGCTGTCGTCGGGAATTTTGCCATTAAAAAAAAAAAAAAAAAAAAAAAAGAAATCCCCAAATACCCCACAATCCAAAACTACTAAACACAAACCCCACCACTTCTAGATGAGCTCTGTCATCTTGCCGTCTGTTAGACCCGAGATACTGGTTGCTTGCATAAGCTTCTGGCGCGGACCCAGCTCTCGGCAGCGTAAATACAGCCACAGAACATCAGGCTTTTCAGAAGCTGTTTCTTCCGAGCGCATTCATGTGGCTTTTCAGGCGGTGGGAGATGGAGAAAGAGTATCTTGAAGGAACCCTGGGTTAGTCTGCTTTACAGAAAACAGCACCAAACAGCAGCCAAATTGTCTCAATTTCCGACTCCGACTTAAACGTTTAACCAATCTCATTGGAAACCCGTTGCCTGACGTTCTGACAGCGGGGGTTGGCGAAATTAAAGACGCTCGGGGTCTTTCGAAGGAGGTTTGCAGAGACAGATTCCCAAAGCTCACTTTGTGGTGGTCCTCCAGAGATCTGCCTGGCCGCTCTCCCAAACACCACATGCCTCTGGGCTATCTGCACTAACATTTCCAAGAGAGACGGGTCTAAAACAGGGGATCAGATCCAAGGATCCTTAAAGCGGATATGAAATCCAAACCAAATAATTTAATGCTTCAGACTTGTCCATCTGTCTTCTTACAGAAAGGATAGAAACTCCACCTTCCGACACCCCCAAAACTGGAAGTACTTTAATATCTAGGTCTGTCTGCTGCAGGCATCCCAGCCAGTACGTTAGAGATTTAACATCTGAAGAAAATCAGCCACATTGCTAAGGATCTACACTAGGACCCAGGAGGCTTGGAGTCAGTTCCATACAGCTATCCAGGGTTAGTCTCTCTGTTTGCAAACAGCGTACACCCACATCAAGCCCAATTTTGGAACAGAGATATTCTTACAGAGCAAACAGTCCAACCCAACCACCACCAAGGGGTAAACAGAGAGACCTATTCTTCTAGACGCAATTAGGACAGCCCAGAGATCAAAATAAGATTTGGAAACACGACAGCTTTCTGTCATACAGGCACGTTCGGGTTTGGATCTGGCCCATAAAACCCACCCAACGCTCTCAAGCTGGCATTTGCGTGAGCTCTAAGTCATCGAAGTGGCAGACTCTTACCCGACGCAACGCAATCTCCGATGACTTGTCCATCAATCCTTTTTTAACGCTCCATAAACAAGCAAGGTTAGCATAGATTTGAAGCCACGAGGTTCACAACGAAGGAATTTACCGTATCAACCCTGCCAAATGTTTCAGTCTGCAGAACAGCAGTTGAACGAAGCGGCCAGGCTACACCTGCAAACCCAAAACCGAAGAGCGAGATTCCAATTCCCTTCCAATAGCGCACACGTGCTCATCAGACAGTCCCTGGGCAGACACAAGGTGATTATCATGAAGGCATCATGCCGACAACATTTTTTCAACCACCGTCTCTTCTGGACACTCTTCAGTTTAATCATTCCATGCACACACGTGTATATACACAATTTATTTCAGGTTTGGGCCAGCCACAGCAGAGCAATTCTGAAAGGTCAAATAAAGGGAAACCAAAGCGCACTTGCAGCGGCACGGTCTCACATTTCTAACACATCCTTCACCTTGAATGATGGTCAAGTTACGCGTTGGAAGGTTGCACTGGACTCGTGCCCAACGACTGTCAGCCACAGCTACATCTTCTGCACAAGGGTTGTGCAGCCATCGGTACTGAAGGACCTGGGAAGCTGCTCTTGGAAGATGTTGTGCACAGCACTTTACAGACGGTACCCTGACCTGAAAAGTCTGCTAATTAAATAAATAGACAATATAAGACTTGGCGGTCTAAAGGAAGCCACGAAGGAGCGCTGTGCAGCTTGCCTGGCACTGCCTGAAAGCTGGCTGCAGCCTGGCGATCACAGCAAGAAAGATGAAATGCCTGCTGAGGTACTTGCAGAAATTTCACCCCAAGCTTGAGAGGCAGTGAAGGAAAAGCTAAAAAAAAAAAAAAAAAAGCCAGAAGGGAATAAAGAAAATCTCTAAAGAAGGAAGAAACCAAAAGGTTAGAGGAGGAACAAGAGCCAGAGGATGGTGATATAGATGTTGAAGAAGGGCAAAGCTCCCAGAAGGAAGGAATGGCTGCAGCCAACCAAGTCCTGGAGGCCAGGGAGAACCTGACTAAGCACAGTTTGCAGCTGCACACAAGAGTAGCTGAACAGAGTCTAGAAAAGGAGTCGGTGGAGAGGAAACCCAAGCAGCACCAGTGAACAGCATCTTCAGGGATCTTGGAGGCGCAGAAAGGGAGAGAGAGCACGTGGAAACTCGAAGTGAGGAGGCTTACGGGTGGCAAACAAAGCATTTATAGCGTGTTCTGGGGATAGAGCCAGGAGAGAGCGAGAAGACCAAAGCAACAGGGAAGAAAGAAGTAGTATTTTATGAGTTTTCCCTTGGAAAAAAGCTTGTGCAGAAAGGGCAGCGGGTGCTGGAGTGGGAGAGCCAGAGCAGGGCTGCAGACAAATATTAAAAGCCGCGATGCCGCTGGCGGGGGTCTCGGAAGTGAGCAACGTGCAAAACACACTCGCCTTCGAGTTCACCTTCTCTGGGAGGGAAACCTAGACCCTCCCTGCTCCAGCCCTGAAGCATCGAGGTGGATGCTAAACAAAGGATTTTCCTTCCCACCATGTGGAGCCAATATGGGCAAGCAGGTTGAAAGCGGTTTGTGATTGCAAGTCAGGAGACTGCTCATCATGCCAGCTCTACAAATAACATAATTTCTCAGCGAATTGGCTAAAATTAAGGTATAGAAATGCCCAGTTTAGTCATTATGGCATGTAGCAGCGTGTTCTAGTTTAGATGTGTGCAATGCTTAGAGACAGATGCTACCACACTTCTCACAAGGTGCAGTTTGCAGCAGGATCTCTTCGTAAAACAAACTCTACTAAAGCAATAAATCCACTGTTCAGGGGAAACTCCACAAGGTTCAAGAGTACAGCGAGAACTAACACACAAGCCCCTCTTCAATTTTAAGCTTTTTGTGTAAAACTGCAAGACACACATTCACAAACTCTCGGTGCTTTCTGCTCTCTCTCCCTGGCGAGGTGGATGGTTTCACCCTGAGGGATGAACGATCTCGAACCAGACAATAACTGCCTCAAGGTCCCCGAGACCAAGTCACGGAGCTCCCTTTTAAGCTGAGATTGGCTTAACCCATGGGCAAAGCCAACAAAGTCACCAGAGGCCTCAAAATCACGAAAGCCGTGCCAGCGTGCTCCTCTCCTGACCCGGGGCCGTATTAGGAAAGACCGCAGCGGTTCGTGGCTGCCATGGCCTGGAAAAGCATTTCCCAACAGCTGTCCCAGAGCGGGCGTGGAGAAAATGCAGCAGGAAATAGAAGTGAAAAATAAAATAAAATGCAATGGGGAAGGTAAAGCTGGTCTGGGCTCTTCCTTGTCATAGTGGAGCATGTATAGCATCCCCCTGCTTTGCCTTCAGTAAATGCCCAGGCTAGGTAGGGATCACTATCCAAACCAGCCCTTTCTGATCCTTGAAAGGTGTATGCATCGACGTTTTCCAGAAGCAGACACCCCAAACAGGCCAGCAAGCATCTCTGCAACCTTCAGACGCCTCCCGTTCTTTCACCTCCATTTTTCTCCCTATAATTTCCAAAGACACACAGGTCCCCTGCAGAGCCGCCGCGGCAGCGGCCCCAGACGCGAGCTGCCTCGAAGCGCTGCCCGCACCACGTCCCGCCAACCTTCCCAAAGCCCTCGCTATCCTCCCCATTTCCCAGAGAGCAAACGCACGTGGCCAGCAAAAAAAGCTGTGAGCAGCCCTGGCCGTGATGTGTCAGCACGTGGATCGGGGTGAAATGACCCAGCAGGCACCGATTTTTTTTTAAAAAAATTATATATACACATATAAATCCAGTAGCCAGCTTTAAAGCACAAGAAACTCAAATAATCGCCTATAAATAACCCGTTGTTTTTATTGCAAAGAAAAACATTTTTAAAGCTGCAGAGCCCTGTCATTTATGTACGTGCAGGAGAGATGAAATTTATGTCTCTCTCGCAACTATTAATACAAGCAACTAAACCAGCAGAGGCATCAGGATCCTCACAGCATTTTAGAAACCTAGAAATATTTATGATCAGGCATTGGACCTCTTAATATCTGAAAGAAGTATTGGAGGCAACGACCGGAGAATGCACTTTAAAAGATTTACTTCCCTCCCACTGGGAATTCAGTGTCTGAACCAGGAACAAATTCTGAAATGCCATAACATTCCATAAAAGAAAAATACGGCACAAATATTTCGTTTGTACATAAAAATCATAGTTTTAATTAAAAGAAAAAAACATATTGTGGTCTTATCAGGGGTTTTGGCAAGAAATAATGGGTACGTTCAGTGTTATACAACCCAAAACTACTGGAATATTTTCACTTTGTTTTTATCTACCGAGACATGTTTCACAAGTTATTGGAAGGATCTTATTCTAGCTTTGCTTAAAAGAATAAACCGGAAAACTGTATTCACTAACTACATTTTAATTGTGTCACCATAGATCAGGTCCCCTCAAGGTCACCGATCGGAGTCCCTCAGGGAGGCAAGCTGCCCCGCAGAAGAAATTCAGCCCACCCTCTTCACGGCTTGGCTCATTCTCCAATTTTTGGCATTGGCCTAGGACCTTCGTCCAGTTTTGGTTTGCACCGATTGCAATTCCAACTAATTTCTCTTGGAACCAAACTCAATGACTCAAGCACAATGCGGTCCAAAGCGTCAACGTCTGCCTGGTTTCTGGTGGAAATCATATGATATTTTCCTTTCTTTGGCCTTTCCCACCCGCAAGTGTGAAACGACCTGAGCTCCTTCAAAGCACCAACGCGGGATGGGTCACGCTCCATTGAGACCCATTATTTGTTCTGTTTGGGCAAAATCCTTGGCCAAGCTAAAAGCTGCACGGTCTCAGCACCGCAGAAAAAAGACGAATGTCTCAGAGGAGGCTCTCAGTGTCTCAGTGAAAGCCACTTTTGAAGAACATCACATGGAGCAGGCATGTGCTCCCCTGCCCCATCCCACCATAGAATCATAGAATTGCCAGGGTTGGAAGGGACCTTGAAGATCATCTAGTTCCAACCCCCCGCCCTGGGCAGGGACATCCCCCATCCAGCCTGGCCTTAAAAACTCCCAGGGATGGAGCTTCCACTCTCTCTCTGGGCAACCTGTGCCAGGGTCTCACCACCCTCATGGGGAAGAAGTTCTTCCTAATGTCCAGTCTGAATCCACCCTTCTCTAGTTTTAATCCATTCCCTCTAGTCCTACCACTACCTGATATCCTATAAAGACCCTCACCAGACCCTCATTGCCCAAAGAATGTCCTGTTGCACAACTCCCTGCAAAGCCCTCCCACCTCTGCTGGCCCAGTTCACTTTGGCCACTCCAGTAGCCACCAGCACCTCTGGAAAAGGTGGGAGGCCACGTGTGTTGCCCACGGCTACGCGAGGCAGCAATCCCAGCTGCAAAAAACAACGCCTGGAATCACAAAGAGGTGGACCAGTCCTCTGTACTGTGCCAAGATCTTGACAGAACACCCTGATACTCCGAAACAGCGAGTCCAAGCAAAGTTGAGTCACCCCACAGTTATTTTGCAGCAGGACTTTCCATGCTCTGCTGTGCCCCTCGCAGCAAAGCTCAGCAGGGATCTGCCGTCTGATCCCACAGAGCGGGACGGAGTTACAGAAGTCTGAAGATGACTCATGTCACACACATCAGTCTGGGCTTCTGGGTTTTATTTTTACTTCAGCAAAATATTCAGCTTGCCCCGAAGCAAACCTATTAGTCATGCTCGCTTCTGGGAACGGTCAGAGTCCAAAAGGGATCAAGAGTTATATGTGGTTTCCTTCTTTTTGATTTGATTATTATTCATCAGGAGCGAAATTCCTTCCTCTGCAGAAGCCCTATCTATCATGCAACCCTTAGATGGAATATAGGTCACCTAATTTCAACCCTGAAGAAACAAACATTTGCTGAGAAAATCCCTTTCGGATTCCTGAGAAACTCTCCGGAGAAGAAGAAACGCTCGCTCCGCCGCCCCAAAACCCTTCCCTCCCTCATTTGAAGTCAGAAACGCCCGAGTTAAAGCACGCAGCCTCCATCCTTTCAGAGAGAACAGAAACTATCCAAAGCAGCAAGAAAACTGGCCTCGCGGGGAGTTGGCCAGAGCCCGCTCCGCACGCACAAATTACTTGTTGTGTTTATCGCAACAGCGCTCTACGGTTCAACAGAGATCGAACCATCTGTTGTAACTCGGAGCCGTAACTCGGACGCAACACAGATCTCGACGCAAACACGTGCGAGTCCTTGGGCTGCTCGTGGCGACCGATTGCCCCAAGAGCGGAGCGTGCGCCACAGCACGTCCCCCAGCAAAGGGTCCCCCAAGCTCACTTCCAAACCCGGAGAGGACCTGTCTTCTCAGCAACGCTCTTCCCCACGCAGAACAGGCATTTAAGCACTTAAATGCAGGAGAAAGTAGATGCTTTTCTCATCCCTTCATAGAACAACGTGTCCTAAGGGAAAGGGGTGGGGTGTTCTTAGTAATAAATGAAGTTAAGACAAGTTCAACCCCACTTCCAGCTTTGGGTGCTTCGTAGGGATCCTCCCTCAAAACTGCTCATCCCACGTGTTACAAGCATCCCTCTGAAGACTCTTCCCACCTCCCCTCCATCCAGGTGGGCAGTAAATCACTTGCAGCAGCTCTCACTTGACTTTTTCCCAACGGAGCCTACGACTACGAACCGGACACGGTGTTTTACACAAACACCGAAAGCCTTCTGTGGTATTTGATGGTGGAAGAATTCCCATTTAAGAAAAACACCACTAAAAACGTCGCTATTTTGTACAAATTACTTTCACTGGGATGTAAAGAATGTGAGAAGTTTTCACAGTTTTAGTTGGACTGAAGTACCTTTGCACTGGAAATATAAATAACAACTTAATCCGGGCCAGAGCTTTTCCCAAAGAGAGAGAATCCTTCAGACTTATTCCAACCCATCCAGATTTTCTCTGACTCGCTTCTAAATCCAGCTAACTCCTTCTGAGCTACCAGCAGCAGCGAGACATAAATAAATAAATAAATAAATAAAATCACCGTGGGAAAACAACGACTCGCTTTAAAACCTCTTAGCTCAGAGCCACTGTCTTCAGACACAACATCCGTTAGCACGATACACGGCATTTATCACTTCCAAGGGCCCTTCTCGTCAGGGACAGCAGGGAAACGCAGCGTATGAAATTGGGAGAACACGATGGTGTCTCCAAGGGATTAAGCAGAGTCGCATCTTTGCTGCATCTGCTTCTCAGCATCCCACAAGCACCACTCAAACCAGGACAGGCTGGGGGGTCTCGAACCGCAGCTGAGCTTTCCCATCGCTCATCCCACGTTATTCCGCTCCCTACCAGTTCGCTTTGGTTTCTAACTCTGGCTGAAACTTCCAAATTCCCAGTTCCAGCCAGTACCTCCAAGCAATGATCACAGTTGTCATCAGTTCAGGGGTAGCGTCAGAGCACAAGGAGCCAAGAAACTTGCACGGAGAGAGACAGAAATCCCTCAGAGTTCCTCCAATCCATCCAGATTTTTATTTGCATCACTTGAATTATAGTTCCTGCCCTGTCTTATAATCACGCTGGGCTGCAACCACCTGGGCTACAAACTGGACTAGACTAAAATACTTCACCAGAGTTACAGATTTTATCAAGTTTCCCCCACTAATATGCTTTAAAGCCAAGATAAGCGCAATAATATATCCGAGGACAAAGTCCAGCTCTAGTTTTCCCTAAGATGTTGTGGACCTTAAAGCTCATTCCAGAAATACTGACACTGCCCGTGTTCACCCCTGCATCTTTGAAACACCCAGCCATGCGATACCAGACAATATCAGGGACATGAGAGTGTAAAGATTTGCAAAAATAAGCAAAAAAAAACCCTAACCAACGATTTTGAGTAGACTCAGTGCAGAAAACCTTAACAAGTAGGAGGCATTTTGTGGGAGCACACATACAGAATCCCACGGATTCTGTCAAAGACTCGGAGCCCATCGCTCGCTCTGCGAGATGCAATCCAGGGTAGGATACTTAGTTTACAGTGTGGGATGCAGGAAGAAACTAAGGAGAACGCTGTAATGAATTCTGAGGAAGAGACTCATACAATTTAGTGTCTTGATCTGTTTTAAAGTACTTCCAGAAGTCTGCCTTGTTTTTTTCCCTCGTACTGAAAAATCATACATCTAATCAGAGCACACTTGGCTGCAGCAGCAAGTAGATACGTATTTCTAAAGAAAGAAAACAGCAAATCAGGTTCTGATTTTTGTTTTAAAGAAAAAAAAAAAGCAGCTAGACTGGCAAAGCGTGCCCATGTTTGCATTTCACAGCACAAAGGTCCTTTGATTCCGCAACTCCCCAAAAACACAAACACCCCCCAAACCTCTAGGCAAGGTTCCAGCTGGAAGGAGAGAAAAACCATTAAGACCAAACAAACAAACAAAACAACCCAGCCAAAAAAATGCCAAAACCATCCAAACTCCCCCTCACTGCCTGCTCCCTTCAGGAACGAGCAGATCCTGCGGGCTGATAGGATGAAGTCCAAGCCCCAGAGCTCTCCCTTCTGTCCATTGGGGAGGAGTAGGTGGGATGAGGAGAGCACGGGAGAGTCCAAGTGGCCCCAGGGCAAACCTCATGGTCAACCATTCGCAGAGCTCGGGGCTCAGACCCTCCTCCTCAGGTCCTGACCGCGGGGGCTTCCAGCTGCCACGTGGGTGGCAAGGCTCGGTGGTCTGCAGCAAAGCTGCGGGAGACCCTCACCTTGAAGGTCAAGCGCCTCCGTGTTTCATTGCATTTGCCCTCAGGTGATGGGATCCCATGGGATTCTCCTAGTTATCTTTCCCGGAGTCCTCTCCAGGAATCCGGCAGCGACGCACCTTTGCTTTCAGCTGTAGATCCCGAGGCAGCACCCCAGCTCCAGTCGCTATTTGTTACGGCATCCCTGTTCCTGGTTCCCCATTTATGCACCAAACCACGTCTACGCAGCCAGTTGACGCAAGCGGTGGGTGATCCGGAAGCCAGCTCCAACCCTTGGGATCGCTCCGTCCTGCCTACTCATCCTTGCTGTGGAGAAGTGGCCACTGGCAAGAGTAGGGGCCTCGAGCTACATCTGCCGGAAGATACATCATCTCTGGGTGGTCCTCAGAGGGAGCCCAACATCGCTGACAACATCTCCACTCCCCCACTTTCCACTCCGATCAAGCCTGCTCCAGTGCACAGCGTAGCCCGTCTTGAACTTCAGCATCTATAAAATTTGCAGCGCAGTCGTTAACTGCGTCATCGCACAAACACTTTCCTATCAAGTACATTCCTAAAGTCAGAAAAGGAAGACCACAGCAGGGAGAGATGCAGTCCACGTCCCCTTCCGCTCCTGGAAGGTTACCAGAGAAGGAAAGGCAACCCAGGAGCTTGGTGCTCCTCTTCTAGCGCTGAGCCTTGGGGGTGCTCAGTGCTGTTCTGACACCAACACCGGGCTGCAAGACCCTAATGCCACATCAAAAGGTGGGTCAACAAACAGACACCACCAATAGGAGCTTTGACACAATACAAAGTCTAGTTCAGGCATCTCAATCCGAGAGAGATCTCGAGGGGCTGGAGCAAGTGCAGAGGAGGGCAACGGAGCTGGGGAAGGGCCTGGAGAATAAATCTGATGAAGAGCAACTGAAGGAGCTGGGGTTGCTGAGTGTGAAGCAGAGGAGGCTGAGGGGAGACCTCCTCACTCTCTGCAACTGCCCGACAGGACGGGGCAGAGAGGTTGGGGCTGGGCTCTGCTCACGGGTAACGAGCGATGGGACAAGAGGGAACGGCTGCAAACTGCAACAGGGCAGGGTCACACTGGGCACTGGGAAAATTATTTTCCCAGCAGGAGCAGTCAGAGCTTGGCCCAGGATGCCCAGGGAGGAGGTGGAGTCCCCATCCCTGGAGGGGTTTCAAGGCCGTTGAGATGTGGGGTTGGGGGAGATGGTTTAGGGGTGAGCTTGGCAGAGCAGGGTCAGTGGTTGGACTCCATGATCCCAGGGGTCTTCTCCAACCTGAATCATTCTGTGATTCTATGATTTATACTGGTCATTTGTCATGAAACAGATGGTAGATCCCTGCTTGCACCTTGCAAACCACCTCCTGGTCAAGGCAAGGACAGCCTGTGCTCTGTGCCAACCTCTGACCCCCACCCAAACATCTGAGCTTGCATGATGGGATCACACCTTGGCGCAGCCCTTTGGTGAACCCACAAGATGAACAGAGCTATCGCTCCCACTAAACCTCAAAAAGGAAAGGTTGGGGATTTTTTTTTTTTTTTCCTTTCTCCCTGCCTCTAAATTGCTCCACAGATCAGTAACCACAAAGCAAACAATTGCCATCTGCAAAGACAGTGTTCTCCTTGCAGGAAGGAGAGGGCGTGTGGAAAGTGCTCTCAGGAGAGGGCTCAGCTGCCGAGCAGGATGTTCTGATGAAAGACAATTAAATCAGAGCTGGTTAAAAGAAGGCAGGTGGGTTTTTCTTTTTTCTTTTCTTTTTTTTTCTTTGAACACATCAGTATTTGTTAGTAGGAACAGTCCCTGCTTGCCTGCAGGTCCCACACCCCACCCTGCCAGCAAGGAGCCCCTTCCTTGAGCTCTCCTTCTCCAGAGGGTAGCGAGGAGGGCACACTCTGCACCCAAAATCCAAGTCACCACCTGTGTTCTGTACAATGGAAAATGAGTAACATGCCCAGGACCGAAACTAAGAATCCGCAGGTTCAGTTTCCACCCTCTGGCTGTAATCTGAAGAGTTTTTTCCTCCTGACGCAATTCCCCCATCCACTCCTCCCCACGTGTGCGGAGAGGCAAGGAAACCACTGATAGGACAAGGGGTAATGAGCTGAAACTGGAACATAAGAGGTTCCGCTTAAACTCGAGAAGAAACTTCTTCTCAGTGAGGGTGACGGAGCCCTGGCACAGGCTGCCCAGGGAGCTTGTGGAGTCTCCTTCTCTGGAGACATTCAAGACCCGCCTGGACACGTTCCTATGTAGCATTATCGAGGCGTTCCTGCTCTGGCAGGGGGATTGGACTGGATGATCTTTCGAGGTCCCTTCCAATCCCTGACATTCTATGATTCTATGAAAGCCCATCCAGCAAAAAGGAGGGACCCCGTGCTTGATCCCAACTCATCACTACACAGTTGGGCAGTGCTCAGCTATCACAGTTTGATGACAGCCCCGAAGACACCAGGAAATACCTCATTTTCACAGGCGCGCAGAAGACTCATCTCTTCAGAGAAGATGTAATCTCAGCTACATCATCCTCATCATCCTAACTCTACCTTTCCCCCCTCACCAGTACAAATTAGGCTTAATGTCCTCCAAGCAAGAAAGAGCAGGATAGCTGGAAGTTTCCGTACAATTCTCAGACACACCGAATCCCCAGGTCGAAAACTTACTTGCCCCTTCTGTGACTTAAAGTGTGAAGGTTCGACTAAAGGGATTTTTCTTTTTCACATTAATGAAGATAACTGAAATCCTGCAAGGCATCAGCAGAAATTTAGTTTAACATAACATGTGTCCACCACAGCATAAACACACTAAAGACATTACCACTACAATGAATTTAATCCAAATCTATATTATAATATGGCCAGATGTTTGCTCTGACAACAAGCTCAGAGGAACTTAGACGCTCATTTACACCAGCTGGAAGTTTGGCAGAACAGAAAGGGAACATCTGAGTTTTGCGAAGTACCGTAAAGATGTGCTAAGAAGAGAAGATTTGCAGTAGAGGAGCAGTCTCAGATATCGCCTCAAATCCAGATTGCGACAGTAATCTGTTTGGGCGCTGTTGTCACAGGAACGACTTAGTTTGGGATTTGGTTGCAAAATTTAACGTTGGAGTGAGAGCCCAGTCCTGGCAGGTTCATCTCTTTGCGCCCTCCCAATATTATCATCAGCCTTTGCAGCTACAAACCATTCATTCTCCACTCAAAGCAATACAACATTTTCAAAAAACACTGAATTACCCTTAAAAAAAAAAAATTAAATATACACTCATGAACAAAGGAGATGACTGGCACCTGTAAAAACATCTTTTTCAACTAATGCCAGTGGAAAAAACCCCACCCAAACCAACAACAATAAAAAAACCCCTCATCCAAAGCAAAATCTGAAAGCATCCCTAAAAGCGACACAAGAATGATTTACGTTACACATTGACTGACAATCACATGCCACGTTATTTGGTACCCAGTACATTTTTGTTACGCGAGATTTCCGATACTGCTCACACACAGCAGAGTTCAGAAGTTCGTATTCCGGTTGCAACAGTTCCCTACAGATGCAAAAAGAAATAATTTGCGGGGCAGGCTTTCATTTACCACATGATTAAACCAAACCGGAGCATGAAGGACAGATTAATTTTTCTTCCTAATTCTTCCTGTTCTCCACTGAGCAACTCAACATCTGTTTGTGGGGAGTCTTTCCACAACAGGAGGAGGCAGAGAGATTTCAAGTTATATTTCAGGCACAGTTCCTCATGGTTTAGTCCATCGTGTTCCATCCTACAGCCGAAACACCAAGCTGGGCACTATTCCAGCTTTTCTCAGTGGCATTTTTGTCTGTGATTTTGGGTAACTTGGGAAAAAAAAAAAAGCATTTCCGTGCCCATGAATGAGATGCCATTGGACCAGGAGCAGTTCTATTAAAAAGACATAGATCAAAGATTCATTAGTTCAAATGCTGAGCTAGTCACAACATCTGCTGGGTTGTTATTCTTTAGAAATACTTGCGAACTCAGCATGAACGTATTAGCTGGAAGAAGAGAGTAGCAACACATCTCCCTGCTTGCTTCTTTGCAATATACTTTTTTTTACTGCTCAAAATGACATTTTTTATTATTATTTGGACACAGCTTGTTAGGATGAGCAGACCATTCAGAAAAATAAGCAGCAGCCCACGCCCTGAAAAAAATTAAAAATCTTTTATCATCAGCATTTCAACTGAAGACAGACATTTTTTTGAGGTTAGAAAACCCATTTTACTTTCGAGCTTGTAAACTTCTGCCCCTCTCTGGGAATCCAGGAAATTAGAAAATACTCCAAGAAAGAGGTTTTCTGGGTAGCATTATCCAGCTTGGAAATAGCAAAAGGCTCCCCGCACCGCAGAGATTTGGGACGCAAACGTTCCTGGCCTTAGGATGTTCCTAACGATGATGGCAACTCCAGCCCAAACCATCCCTGAGAGGCTGCAGGGTCTGAAAACCCCCAGAGCCCTGGTACTCCGCTCCAGGTCTATTTTCGCGCCTGCACATTCCCAAAACCAACGGGGCCACGTCACGAAAAGCAAGAGCCATCCTCCAATAAGGTTTTAGATTTAAGTTTTACGCGGATGTGGAAGCAAACGCCAGCAAAGCCCTGTAGGTCTGCAGGGAGAGCATCAGCTCTTGCCCAACGGGTGACCAAGAAGTTCCATGGATCTGCTCCAGAGATTTGCATTTTCTGAAGGACGGGTCCAGCGCTCCCTTTGAAGTCGTCATGGAGCTGTCAGTTCTCACCCACGTGGTCGCATCCACAGAATCACAGAGTGTCAGGGATTGGAAGGGACCTCGAAAGATCATCCAGTCCAATCCCCCTGCCAGAGCAGGAACGCCTCGATAATGCTACACAGGAACGTGTCCAGGCGGGTCTTGAATGTCTCCAGAGAAGGAGACTCCACACCCTCCCTGGGCAGCCTGGGCCAGGGCTCCGTCACCCTCACTGAGAAGAAGTTTCTTCTCGAGTTTAAGCGGAACCTCTTATGTTCCAGTTTCAGCCCATTACCCCTTGTCCTATCAGTGGTTGTCACCGAGAAGAGCCTGGCTCCATCCTCATGACACTCACCCTTTAGATATTTGTAAACATTAATGAGGTCCACGGAAGGTTCAGCCGCATAAAGCTTTACAAGAAGTCTTGAGACAAGACAGAACCCTGCCCTCGCAAAGGATTAAGCAAAAGCGTGGCGAAGTATAACACAACCCACCATGAGCACCCTTCTCGCCTTCAAATAACACTTCGTGTGTCCTACGGGCAAAATCCACTGCGACCACAAGTCTCCTAAACTGGAATTATTGTATGAAAAGGTCCTGTTACAAGCCAAGGAGGTCTATCATGGGGCTAGAGCGGCAGACACTTCACAGCCTTGCTGTTGTTCAGGCAGCCGACTTCAGAGAAGCAAGAGATCTCAGGAAAGTCTGCAAGGAAAAAATATTCTTATGCAGCCCTTAAATACCATCGCCCCGAACTGCGAGGCGCTTACGCTGGCCAATTTTCAAGACGCCGTGTAAAGAAACCAGATCCCTCTGCGATCGAATCCAAATTTGCTTCCAAATTTACTCGGCTCAACTTCAAACTTGAATTTTGGTGATGGGGTGACAAGGTATTTCAAAAACCAAACACCCACACGGGCGACAGCATCCAGGTCAGAGACCATAAGAAGACTGAAGAAATGAAGGACCAACAACAGAAAGAAGTTTTCCAGACCATGCATCGGACTCACTAACATTTTACTCGGAAGGTTTATGGATGCGCTGAGAGGAAGCAAATTGAAAGCTTTTAGAAAGCAAAGATCCCCATTGAAAAGTTGGCGTGTTCCATTTTTCTTGTGGAAGAGCATCAATATTAATTTAGAAGTTCACTGGAGAAGTTTCACAGCCACTAGAAGTGTCTTGATGTGCACCCTCTTTCACATAATTATGAGTTAGTTACTACACAGTCAAATTTTATTATTTCAGTTTGACGCCATCAAAATTAAAACTGCCCCTTTTTCAGTAATGTTCTTGATAGACACTATTCCACATAAGTTTCCTCAAGCGCACTGTTACTCACTCCAGCCAGGACCTCTTTTCTTAAGATACAGGAACCTTCCAAGGAGAAGTTTGTTTTTCAGTTATTTGCAGTCATCATCCAAGCACGAGCCAAAAATCACAGAATATCTGGTTCAAGAACCAAGGACTCACCTAGGATCTTCTTTTTATGCTTGGAGGATGCATTCCGTGTTATTAAAAACAATAAATAGGATTTGGAAAAGGTCCTGTTTCTAATCAAAGATAGAGAGGAAAAAGGATGCAATCTGGAAAAGATGCAGCTGAGCAGAGAGGAGAAAAACCTAAAGAAAAATAAGTAAGAGTAGCCCACTAGTTTTATCACTTCCCAGTCTGTTGTCACATTTTGCCCATTCTGAGAAAGGACAAGGATTCGGTGCAAACAGGAAAAAAAAAAATAGAAGAAAAAAGAAAAAGGGGGGAAAAAAAAGGAAAGGTTTACATCTGTGAAATCAGATTAAGTGTCTGTGGTGGGAAGGCAGGGAGTGATGATGTCATTTCACCTCCTGCTTTCCATCAGCCAGACACGCTGAACGCCTATCGCGAGTTACAGGGGAAAACCCAGAGCAGCCATGTAGCACAGACAGGTTAAAGCAAGGCAATAATCGAATTTCCTACTGAAATACAAAGCATTTGTGATGATCTTTTTGCACTCAGGTACCATTTTGCCAGTTCTCACAACCCTCCCGAAGCGGCGATGAATCACCACATCAATACGTTCCAGGCAAGGAACCTAAGCCAAAAAAAAAAATAAAAAAGAGCTTGAACGCAAAGTCAAAAATCTAAATTAATCCTCAAGGCTTCCCAACAGCCCATCCCACAGAACGTAGGCCTCTAGAACTGGATTCATGTTCAGATATGCCCTGAATCCAACAGTTCTCTTCCGTAAGGAAACGGGTCTCTTCATTCCCTCCACCTTTTTCCAACGACAGATGGTCTGGATGTTTTGGGAGGCTGGTTTAGGACGTTGAACTCTTTGAAGACATCTACCACGTGGCATTTGTCGCTAGCATTTGATCTCCTGGAGCCTGTGCTGTGCCTCTGTCGGAAACAAATCAACTTGGGACAACAAGCACAGAGATATTAAAATTCCTTGCCCTGCATCAACACCGGACAAGCCCTGGGCTCACGGTAGGACCCCTTTGGAAGGTGACTCACCATCGAAAGAATTTGGTGTTTCTCCAAGCTCTGGGAACTCGTAATGGCATGGGGAACTAATAGCCTGTTCAAACCCAACCCACATCAATACAGCCCATAGAGGTTACGTTTCGAGGGGTTACGAGAAACGAGCTGGAGAGCGCGTTTGGCACGTACCCATAGCCCAGGAAAGGGCCACCAGCACCGGCGTCCCTCCTCACCCATTTTTGGCTGCCACGACGAAGGATCTCGTTGGCTGCAAGACCACCCGAGAGAATGGGAGGTGTCTGGGCAAACGTGACATATTCACTGTGGTCTTTTTTGGGGGGGGACACCTGCGCTCAAGGAGAAAGAGACCACGCAGCCACGAGCGGTCCTCGGACCCAGCTGCTCCCACGCCGCCGAGCACATCTGGGAGCGCAGCCACCAGCAACAGAACAACTAAGAACAGCTGGATGAGGAAATTAAAGGCAGCGGAGAGGGACACGAGGATCAAAATGCCGCACTGGAGCACTCCATCAGGCTCGATCTGCAGAATGCAAATAAATATCGAAATAGTTTTGTTCTCTACAATTCAGAGACAAAACATGCCTAACCTTATCTGGAGGGATCGTGATGAACCCAAAGCAGAAGCCATGCCTTCCTGAGCAAACACGGGGGAGACCGAGAAAACAGAACCAGAGACAGATCATCTCAGTATTGGCTTCTCGCAATTAAATCCGCGTGTGTGTTTGCACAGAGGAGCTCGCTGAAATTTAAGCAAATAGCAGGCAAACCTCAAAGAACAGGAGAAATCTCAACTGCATCCCCAAAGTGTGAAGCAGGGGAGATGTTGCAAAGATGCCAACTGGCAGGAAATGAGGAGGGAACACATTATTCCTAAAAAACCTCCTCATTTTTCCCCACCGATGAGCTGAGCCAATCCAGAGAAGCAAGAAGAATGGGGGGGAACTCAAAACTTTCCCCTAAATCAGGGTAAGAGGGAAAGAAAACACTGTAATTTCAAAATGAGCAGACCACACAGTAAAAGAGAAATAAAAATAGTAACGGAGAAAGAAAGACTATTTTCCCTTAGTCTTTCCTTGTTTAACTATTTCTTCAGGGCTTAACCATACCAGATGTACCAAATTTGAAGCTCGTATCAATTTTCTGCCCACGGCCCATCTGTAAGGGCTGTGGTCCTCAGCGTATGCTCCAAGTCAGCAAAGCCTTTGCAGTGTATAAGGCTTCAAGAACGCCAACTACACGGTGCTCCACAGAAAGAAAAAGCACATGAGATGCTTTCTCAGCCCTGGGATGGGTTAGGGTAAGCCACAGTCCTGCCAGTGACAAAGGTCAGGCTGGCCAGCAGCTGAGCCTGCTGTCCTCAGCCAGTCTTCTGCCCTTGCAGGATTAAGTGGGAAAAACCTTATTTAGCTACTCTTTGCAAAGGGGAGAGAGGGATGACTAAGGAACAATCAGCTGGAGTGGCAATACCAGGGATGGGAGCTAAACTCCCAGTAGAGACCAGTCTCCCAGAAAGTCCTGGAGAAGGGAATAAGTGGTGCCACGTCATCAGAAGGACACGGTAAGGTAGCTGGGTCACCAGAGAGAAGGGACAAGTGGATTTCTTGCAAACCCATCAAATAAATCAGCTGCCCCAGCAAACTCGCAAAACTCAGCTCTTGGGGACAATAGGTGGAGACCAAAAGGCTGGTTTGGATCACAAACAACTACGAGGCTCGGTGCTTTTGTCAGTATCCCCATCACCCGCTGGAGGGTCCCACAAGCTCACGGTGGCATTTGGCACCGGAGAAGGCCACCGCTACAGAAAGGTGGTGGTTGTAGAGGTCAGAGATCTACTGGAGAGGACCAGCCTCCTTCACAGGGTGCTGCAGAGAGCCCAACCTGCAGAACACGTCCTGCAAAACATTGCTCAAACAGCGTGGCCAAGTGACTCCAAAGAGCTTGCGCTGGGGCAGCAGCTGGTCTGTGCTGCCTGTTCTGAAAAGTAGCTGGAAACTAGCCTCAGGTCCAGGTAAAATAGTGTCAACTAAAGCAAGAAGAGCTCCAACAGCTTTCTCAGGGGAGCCTGGTGCTCACCCCAAGCCATACAGCCTTGCACGCTGGACCAGGCTTTCTGCTGAGGTAAGCTGGCGTGGCACACAGTGGTTTCACCTCCTACAAATGCTGCTCCCCAGCTGTGGTGCTGGCTCAGCTAGAGCGGCTTCATCCTCACCAGAGGTTCTTAGAGCTCATTCATCACCCTCCCAGCTCAGCTTGGAGAATGCTAACCTGTCACCAACCTGCTGGTGACACAGGCATCTTTGCTCTGGTGCTGCTAGTGCAGGAGGAGTAAAAAAAAAAAAAAAAAAAAAAAAAGGCAAGAAAGCCCCCAACACATCAGTAAGTATACAAAAATGTTGCAAAGTAATAAAGATTAACACGTGCTGGCCTGTTTTCCTGAAACACAGCCCTCACTCCTATCCCTCTTTGCGCGCAGCGACCCACGCAAGCCCAACGGGGGGGACCTCTGAGCTTCCCCATATGCCCTACCCCGAAGAAGCTTTACAAGTGCAACAAAGAGCCTGCAGAAACCTTTTGTAGCTGAACTAGGCCAGCTCAGCTCACAGGCATCACCAGCAGCTGGAGGATTTAATTCTGTGGGACAGATAAAGCACCAGATGCGGCACCAGCCCCTACACAAAGGCTGCTGTCTCATTTCTAGGGCTCTGCAAGCCACTGCTTTTTGGAAGTCACCCACACCAACCCACCCACCTCCCCGGCGACGCTTGCTCCAACCCGGGGGATGCTGCAGGAGAAGCTGGCTGCTCCCTCTGTCTGCTCGTCTGTCTCGAGCTTCAGATCCACCTCATGGAGCATCAGCCCGAGCTGGCACAACCTTTGCTACATCAGAGCTGGCAGCAGCCACGCAGTCACCTGGAAAACCCAGCCATGGACAGGGCTCCTCCAGTAAGGAGTTAAACTCATTTCCTGGGGTCTGCTCACCCTTCGGCAGAGCCCCCCAGCCTCTCTGCAGGCGGGAGGTTTTGCCCACCTGCAGCATCCTTCTCAGCACTGTTGGCCGCTGTAGGCAAACCGCAGCGGCTGAAAGCATCAGAGGGAGGTGTGATGCGGTTTGAGAGGGGGGGGAAAAGCTCAAAGAATCCTTTCTGCAGGAACACAGGCCCCTTGTACGCAAACATTTTAATGGAGAGATTCCCTTTTGCTTCTTAGCTTATGTTCATGACTTTCCTCGACCTCTGTGTACATAAGTGGCCTGAAAGTTTCCCCAAGCCATTTATTTACAGCTGCAAACCACCACTTCCTATCTCACTTAAAATGTCAGAGCACTGCCAGCAATGTTTTGCTTTGATATTCCCTACGACCGACACATTTGTTGGGTGTCAGGAGTATTCCAGATTGGAAACTGCAGACACCAGAGAGGACTGAGTCAAGACTCGGTCCATAAGGATGTGTCCTTTCTGCAGCAGCAACAGAGCTGTACGAGAAGTCCTGGAGACTAGAGAAACGTGGTGCTAGTTCCCTGAGCCAGGCGGTGCTTGCTTCTGTGATTTTGCCCACCCCTCCCCTGACCCTGCCTCCCTTCTCACGCCACAGCTCTTCACCTCGTTTGCACTTTCCTCTTCTTACACTCTGTTTCTTGTTCTGCCCAGGCACCACACTCGGCATGACAGGTCCCAGCCACGGCCTCCGGGCACTTCCGCGACAGCACTAAATAACACTTTTAATAACGCAGAGATCATCCAAAGAGCCGTCATAGGATGTTTTAGCACTCCATCCCCTAAGCAGTTTTTCCCTCCAGTATCTAACTTCTACAGTACCAGAGTCCTCTTAAAGTGTCTTCATAAAATTCAGAGTTAAAGATGAAAGACAGTTTTCTTCTTAAACTTCTGATGTTCACCCTGAAAGCCCTTTTTGGCTAAAAACCTTCAAGCTTCCTCCTAGCTCATAAGGGATTCAGATAGGTGGAAAGCCTGGAGAAAGTCAGACAAGCCGGCATCAGAAGCAGATTAAAACCAGACCCAGCTCCCCAGGGCCCCGCTCATCACCTCAATCGCTTCTCGCCCAGCCCTCCTCCCAAAAACTCAGGCAAATGAAATGGATTTTCTAATTATCCCTGGACTACATAAATTTACATATCATTGTGCTCACCTCCATAATTCTGCGGATAATTCATTTCTGACCAAATTACGGGTACAAGTGACTCCTTGGGAGATTCTGATCAGGTGCAAGAGGAAAATTTTTCACAACACCACAATCAACCACTGCAATAACCTCCCCAGGGAAGCGGTGGAGTCCCCAGTATTGGACACCTTCAAGATTTAGTTAGACAGGGTGCTGGGCCATCTTATTTAGATCATACCTTTCCCAAGAGTTTGGACCAGGTGATCCTTGAGGTTCCCTTCCAACCTTGTATTCTAGACTTCAGATTAGGTACAATTTATTCTTTTTAGCTACTCTTGCCAGATTGCGCCAGCTATCATGGTCATTCTGCCCATGGCTATATTCATGGTTCTACATCCATCTGCAGAGCCAAGAGTGGCCACAGGCAAATACACAAGGGTTAATCCACATATGGCCCTCAGTCCTCTCCTCCATCCCTGAGGGGAATACTCTTTTTTTTTCCTACATCAACTTATGTGTTGCAGCCCTGAGCCCCCTTTCCAACAGGAGCTGCCAGAGGAGCTCAGCTCCGTGGTACACCAGCAGGGTGACAGCACGCGCACGTTCACATCCACACACGTGTGTATTTGCACGGCACAGACATTTCACACCTGTTGACAGCTCCGCAGGGGAGCGGAGCTGTCAAGTTGCATGCACGCAGCCCTGGTGTCCATTGAATGAGCACATGAAAAATCAGCTCATGGAAATCCCTCGCTGCGGGGAATTCAGCTGGGCACAGAGACCTTTCTCCAACATGAGATATTCCGCCAGCCGCTCAGCACTCCCACAGATGGGATGAAGTAGGTACATCTCCCCTCCCTCCTCCTCCTCCAAGCACCTGGCTGCCCAGCCTGGCTGTCATCGCAACACCTTTAAGCCCCCCCAATGCCCTCGCCCGGGCAGCAACACTTCCTTGTGCCACGGCTCAGACCATGGGACACCGACACGGTGGAACGGTTTGCAAAAGGTCGACGCGACTATTTGATGCTCTCAAAGCATCTGGATTGCTTCAGGATTTCCCTTGACTTTTTTCCTCTTGCTACAGAAAAGGAAAAAAAAAAGAAAGAAGGTGGAATGAAGGAAGGGGGGGCAGCCAGCCCCAGGTGCAGCCCACCCCAAACCCTTCCCAGCCAGCTGAGCTCCCCTATGGGCATCTGCTAAAACCCCTCATATAAGCCGGAGCGATCAGGTGGTCATGAGACATCGAACTGCTGTCAGGACATTTCTCCGCCGTGGTTTGAGGTTATGTCTTTCAGTATTATTTTCCTCAATCTCCCTTTTTCTTTTCTTGAAAATAATCAGTTTGCTCAGATTCTTGTGGTGAAAAGCTTCCAGTAAGTTCCAGCGTGGAATCTAGGCAGAGGGACAGATTATCTGCCTGCAGTAGGACACCTCACTTAGAGCAGCCTAATAACATAAAAATGATATATTTTAAGTCCTGCTCCCTCAATAATACCTTTTAATGTACTCAACTTATTTTAACATTATAAATAAAAGTGCTGGCACACACTGAGGTTTCTTTTGGAAGGGGGGAGCAGCGCGCTCTCCAGCTCCTTAGCCTCTCCGAGGTTTGGTTGCCAACCTCGGCGCTGGAACTCCAACTTACTTTAATAAGCAAAATATTCCATTTTCCATGTATTGTTGCTCTTCAGAATGGATCCAGTTCTTGGGAGTGACGATGAAAAGCTGTAGATTTCTTCAGAGTAAAAGGCAAACCTCATCAAAACTACGCTACAGCCCGTTACGATGGGGCTCCCACTGTCGCCTGGCCGCTCAGCTTCATTCTTCTCCGGACAAGAGGACCCGCTCCAACTTGCCATGCTTGTGTCTCATCTCCATCAGCACCCTGGTCCCTCCTGCTGCTGAAAGTTTGGTCGCTCTCACCATGCTGGGCTCTGTGCAACACATTAGTTCAAGCCCACATCCCTCTGCTGTCTCCGAGTCCCAAAAGTCTAGAAAACTGCAAACCCAGACCCAAAAACTTGGTACTTTGCGATCATCTTTTCATGTGCGAGGTTGGAAATAGTCCTGAAATGATATTATCAGTGGTGTTTTCCATAGTTTCATAAAAAAAAAAACCAAAAAAAACAAACCCCCCAAACAAAACTTCCTCAACTCTTTGTTTTTAATAATTTCAGTGTAAATTGGGAGCTCCAGGGTTTTTTTTCCACACGTACTAACACATCGCCTACATCCCCTTGGATGCAAGTCTGTTACTGTAGGGAAGGGTCATGTGCTGCTGACAGTACTAAGCACCTCACTCTCCAGGAAAGAGGAGCTGAAAGCCCTTTGCTGGAAAAGACAACGAGAAATTTGGCACCTTCGAGCTGATCGGAAGGGGGACGAGGCAATATCACCAGCACCCGTTACTTGCAGATGGCCAAGAATACAAATACCTACATAGAATATGGCCCCAGAGGTACCAGCAACTCATTCCTGCCTTCAGGCCTTCTGGAGGCAGGTTGGCTTCCTGGATAAATGGTTTTGTCACCTCCAATGACTTCACCACGGAGAAGGGTGGCCACTGGGCTCGGAGGGGGGTTGCTGGCAGCCGCGCAGAGCTGCTCTCCAATATTCCCTGGCTCAATCGCCTCCCCAAGCACCATTATCTCCAGTTGCACACGGAGCTCATCTCACCGCTCCGTGTGGATTCCCCAGGCACCGGCTTCCATACGATAGGTTTTTCCTTTGCCAAAAAACACTGAACAACATTGACCTCCACGTTCTGGCATCACCGCTTCTCATGGAACACACGTCTGCTTTCACATCCAACTAGGATAACTGAGGTTGTTTTCGTTGTAACCCTGATACAGCTGCATGACTGAAGAGTTATGGATGGAGCTGTTATGGAGTAATTGACCTGGTCCGCTGCTCCCCAGAACGATGATCGCAAGCAGACCAGCTGAAGAGTGGGTGTGGAACTGGCAGAGCTAAACCAAGGGGTCCCCACCCCATCATCTTCTCCTCTCCCCAAGGGTCTCGCGTTAATGAAAAAAGGGTGTGTCGACATTACGCCGAGAAACCGGAGCGGGATTTCAGTTGCGTAAAGCGGGCGAGCTGCTCTCCTCCTTGCAAAGGCTCAGGGTCCGATCCCGACGAGGGCGACGGAAAGACACCCCAGGATGAAGCTCTTCCCGTATCTGCTCAGTAACGTCATTTCAAACAAGCCTCTTCAGGTACATCCACTCATACCTCATCGTGCTCCTGCCCTTGCTTTCTCCAGCCAGGCTGAGCAACCACAGGGATCCTACTGCATTCGGGTTCCGAGGATGCCGAGACACACAGCACACACACCGCTGAAGGAGCCGAGCTCCCGATTGGCATTCCTTGGTGTAGCCATAACACAAAAGCTACTCCTCATTTGTAGTATCCACCCCTGGAGCTAAGAACAGAGGCTTTTGGAACGGACCCAGCGCAGCCGTTCAAATGGGTGCAGCTGCAAACCCTTGCAAACTTCCCACCGGTGCCGGCAAGAGGCAGCTGCAGGCTGCTCTGCTCACACTGGAACCAAGCAGAAGTTCAGCACTGCAGGAAAGGTAAGGTCCACCTCAGAAGACAGAAAACAGACTGAAAAGTCTCAAGCTTGCTGCAAATAAGTAGCAAAGTCCAGAGGGGAAAGAAAAAAAATTACACACATATATATATATAAAAATATTTTCATTTCAAGTCAACTGAAATGTTCCACTTCACAACCCCATGTATGTGCCTGGAGATTTAAGATTTGGGTGCATTCTTTTAATTAAGATTAAAATCAAGATAGCACACCATTCAAACATCCCAAACCACTTCCATGGCACAACACTTGATTCGAGATGTGTTTTCAGAATAAAGTAGTCTCTCCTCATTTTTCAGCCCTTCCTCCCTCTCAGCCACACACAGAAAACAGCAGATTCGACTTCACACTGAGTGCGAGTTACAACTGAATATCTCAGCCAGCCCTCCCTGCTAACAAATACATCCTGATCCTATCAATCCTTGCAAAACTTCTGGAATGGCTTTTGCTTATAAAGGCAAGACCTACAGCAGGACACTCAAAATATTTTGTATTATGCTATGCTACAGTGCCTTCTTGACTGGCACGTTCAGAAAACACTTGGAATAGATACAGCCAGGATCAGAGCTATCAAGCCTTCTCCTGTTGTTGGGAATTCACACACAAAGCCAGTAATGATAAGAAAAGGAACCCGAGATGATGAAAAAAAGAGATATTCTTATGAAAGGCCCTGGCATTGCCCAGAAACAAGAAAATGTCCATGTGGGAACCATATCCTGCTTCATACATTTATCTGAATTTAACACCTCCCTGAAATCTCTGCAGAAGCACAGAGCTCTACAGCAGAGCAACCATGAACTTCAAAGGCCAATGCCAAGCAGTCTGGAAATCAATAATAATAAATAAATAAGCAGAATTTCTCCCAAATTCTGCTCTTCATTCATCCCCATAGGCAAAACTCAACGTATGTCGACTGCACAAGCAGCTTCCCCAACAAAAATGAAAGGAGAAGGTGGCTGCATTTCATCAACAGCAGTTTCACAACTGAATTTACAATACTTCTTCCTGTAGGACCCCTCTTACGTTCACGCTACTCTTATCAGCCAAGACTCTCCCAAAATGGTCCATTACTTTCACACTCGGCCCGATTAGCGGTTGTCCTATCGAAGCTGTTGGCGGTGCTTAGAGCATCTTCAAGTCTCAAAAATAAAGGCGACGGTCTCCAAAACTGCTAAGCAGAGGCGGCACAGGGCTAGCCGGCTGCCTACCAGAGAGCTGAGGAAAGTCAACGAGCAACTCTAGTAGCTCAGAGCTGCTTTGCAAGCATGCTGCTGCTGCTTTGATCAAACAGCCTGCACTACACGTGCTAAGAAACAACCCCGATGTCCATCAGTGCCTTGCACAACCACACACCCAAACTTTACAGGAATCCAGATTTTAAGAGTCAAGCTTTTGCCAGCCCGTTAAACGGAAAACGCCAAGAGGAACGAGGCAAAACTCGGGTAAATCTTGGTCCACTTCCTAGTTTTGCGGTGGATTTCCTTGCTGTTGGGGGCGTTCGCCTGCTGGGAGGGACGCCAGAACATCTCCCGCCCCGCGTACACAGAGCACCCTCAGCAGAGTCCTCTCCTTTGCCCCTTGTGGCTCCCGGAATTCAAAGAGCTACTAAAGTCAAACACAAGCCCTGGGTATCCAGATTTCACATACCACAAACCTCACTTTGCAACAAAATAAGCCTCCTCTCCCTTGTAGGCACCACGAGTAGACTTCTAGAATGGAGCCTTCTCCAGCAGACCTATAGACAACCCTGTAGGAGCAGCTTACAGACTCCCACAACAAGATACGACAGGATTGCCACGTTCTAGGAAAGGCTGCGGCAAGAACGATACCCATCCTCTCAGTCCCGGCTCAGACAAGCTTAGGCAACGAGCGGATGATTTCTGCAAGCGACAGTGCCAATGTCACTGGGGGGTAAGCCCAGAATAGACAGCTTTCTAAAAATTGAACTGCACGGGCACGCAACCAGCTATTTAACCACGCATCTTTTGTTATTTATCCCCCGGCTGCCACACAGTCTGTACAACCACCAGCAACATACCAACGTACCTCGCACGTGTACACTGTGCTTTTCAGAAAAATAACTGCTGGAAAGCTGCCTTTGGGAAAACATCTGCAGCTCTAGACTCCTACCCACTACCACACCAACGCCCCGAAACTCCAGGGCCAGTAAAAGAGAAGAACGGACCTCCAGAATAAGGAAGAGGTCGATGTACACAACCCACAGTAGTATCTAAATCAGGTTGCTCTTAAGAGATCTTGCATAACTCTCACAGGCATCTGGAAAAATAAATTCAGATCTCAGGCTGGAATCAAGATCTGGAGATGCCCATCTCTTCTCATTGACCACAGAAGGTCTGAAGCTAAATGGGATGAGAGTGAGGTTGTATCATCCTTCCTTGTTTAGCATATCTCCTTTGAAAGGGGAACAGTGTGTGTCCATAACTGGCCACAGTGGTGGGTAAGTGGTCTGCACTACATTCCTCCCATCCTCTGTAGGGCAGGGCTCAAAATTCAGAGTTGGATGGTGTGGCCCTGGCTCCAGTTTTAATCAAATGAGCTTCCAGGCTGGCAGGAAGTAAGGTATAAACGAAGCAGGCTAAACCCAATTACAAAAGCAAGTTAAAGAAAAAGCATATGAAGTATAACAACTCAAGAACCATAATTCAATAGCCTCTGTTAAAAAGAGCAGTCATACTAGTGGTCTCCGAGCCCAAAATTTCATTAATTTCTGAACACGCAACAGGTTGGAAGCCCTGACTTCACAAGCGACCAGCACTAGACCTTCAGGGGAAAACCAAACCCTCCCCAGCATGTGCCCCAGCTTGGAGATCAGCATCACCAGGGACTTCTCCCTTGGCTCAGCAGAAGAGTACGATAAGGAAAGATTTGCTCACGTGCACGTTTTTTGAGAGACCTCCGTGTGTTCAGGCTTGGCTCTCTTTCGGCGCTTAAATACGCTCCAGACCTGGATGGCTCAAAGGGACAGCGTTGTCTGAAATCTCCAGACCTCCAGGAAACAAATGGAAAACTTTTATAGCTAACATGCAACAGGGGTCAAGGGCAGAGCACGTGCACAGCGCGTGAGCCTGGAGATGTACATTAAGGGAAACAGATTCGTACGTTTAAGTTGGAAGGGTCGCGGCCGGTCTAATCAGCGGGGGAACATCTCCTCCACCCCCACCGCATCGCGGGGAGGGAAACAAGGGGACTTATCTTCTGCGTGTGGGCCAGGAAAACCCAAGTCATACATTCGTCTTCTTCCAAGGCGAGGCGATGGACGCGAAGCGATGCGTAAAGCCAGCGCAGGATACGTCCCTCCTCGCAGAGAAGGGGAAAGGGGGAAGTTGTTGGCCGACGCAGAAACGCGCAGCCTGCTCTGCCATCTGCTCCTGGAACAGCGCGATCGTTCGCCGGCCATCACACGGGGCTTGTGGAAAAGTCACACAATCCGGTGCCAATCCTCGCTCGCTGGAGTTTCTCAGGACTATATTTAGTCCTTTTGGGCAGGAAAAAGGGTGTTATTGGTTGTTACTAGGGCAAAAACATGTGACTCAATCAGCAACAGCATCTGATTCCACTGGACCACAGCATCATGTGAGTCCTTGTAATAGCCATGATTCCCCGTTTCTAGCTTCCCAAACATTTTTGAGCATTAATTTTCCTTATTTATTGCATGCCTCGCAACATATTGAACGAAAAGAAAGACTGGCCGCACGCTGAAATTTAGAACCACCGTGCCCTATCCAGATCAGAGCAAAACAGCCTGGGATTGGGAAACGCAGTCTGCTACACGACGTGATTTAACCCATAAATCTGTGCTTTCACTGGCACAGCTGCTATTTTGTAACATCAGACCTGACATCAATAAGGAAAAGAGTTTGCTGGCACTGAAAATGCCTATCATGTGGCTCAGCTAATTAAAAACTGACCTAGTCCACGATCACTAAGTGTTGTAATCACATGCCTGCAAGTGATTAGATGGAGAAACAGCAACACAGACATCCCCTCCCTGCTCCTTGTTCCCATGGATCTCACAGATCAGCAGCAGCCTAACTCAAGGGCTCCGATGCTCGATCCTTTCTAAAACCACCAAGGTTTTGGTTTTTTCAGCAATGAGGACCCAGGAGTTTTCACCAAATGCTTTGTACTTGAACTGCCTTGCGGTCAGGGCGCTAAGGCTAATATATCTTAAGCAGCCCTGGAAAGGTGATTTAGGTGGAGGTGATACCATCAGCTACTGGAGGACAAATTCCAGCCTTGGCACTCAATCCTTGACGGGTACATGAAGACAGAGAAATTGATTTTCAATTCTCTTGAAACTTTGCACTCCCTCTTACGTTCATCTCGGGAGTACAGAACGGGAAAAGTTAATTAAGGGCAGATGAAAGATGATGGAAGTAAAAGAATGGATAAGAGGGGACAGATAAGAGGTAGCTGGGTCCTCAGAGGATGGAGAGGGGAGGTTGCATCAAGCACGGCTTACGGGATTCTTCACCCCCCAAAGCCCCAAATCTGTCTTGCACTCAAACGCCTGTCTCATAGAAGAAATTGCAAAAGGTAAAAATAACTTTTCCTGAAACTGCAAGCATACACCAAGCGAGTTATCGCTGTATACCTTGGCTTCACCTACGCACAACAAGCACCTTGTTCACCACGTGAAGAAATTCCTCCAAATTGTGACAGAAACCCCCAAACCACACATTTGTTTACAATCCCTGCACTTGTCTTGATTTGCTAGACTCAGATTGCCTAAGTATTTTACTCCGAGATATTTGGGTACTTGTTTAGCTGTCGGCTTTGGCGGTTTGTTGTTTTGGGGTGGTTGCTTTTTGGAGTCATCTTTAACTCTTATCTCAGTGGCAACCTGTGGAGCTCGTGGTTCCACAAGGTATGCGACATCTTCTGACAGTCCAGCTTGCTGATTTTTCAGTTTTACTGAGCACCTCTTTTGTTGCATATTCTCAGAAACAACACTTAAGTCAACTTACCTCCTTGTTTTATACTCCTTCCAATGACTTTAGAAGTCACTATGGGGGAAAAAGAGCTCCAACATACTGAAATGCTAACCCTTTTCATTTCTCCTGCCTTCAAATTCCTTCTTATTTTGCTGCCTCCTTTACGAGATTAATTTACTAGAATGGAAGACAACATTTCAGGCACAGGCATTCAGCTGATTTATATAACGGCAAGATATTTTCCATGTGTTTTGTATGCCTCTTAACACTTCTGTTTGCTTTTTTTTGACCACTGTTGTGTATGGTGCCAAAGGCTACACTGAGCAACCACAAAGAAGTTTAAGTACTTCTTCTCCATTAATATAATAAACTTAGAACAGAAAAACTGTAGAAGCAGCTCCAGTTATTTCTTCTGCTGTGGCTTACTTGGCGTTTGCCAGTAAAGAATTCATCCCTTATTAGCTTCTTTCAACCCCCTCCTAGCACCCAAGCAGTGCTCCCTTCCAGTGCCACGTCAAAACTGAAAAGAAGCCAACACCAGATGGCCAAGAGGCTACTGAGTCTTCCAGTTTACTGAGGGAGGGAGGACCAAGAAGGAATGAATGACCCCATTAGAAGGATCATAAAATAACATATAGTGCACTTACCCAGCAAACAAAAAGCATAAATGCGACGGGAAGGAGACTCTACACACATTCAGTCAGTTTTGTAGTCCAAGGCTTCATGGCTACAAGTCAGTACCTTCACCAGCAATATGCTGTGAACCCTGATGTACCAGAACCATTTGAAACTCATTAGGAGGAATTCAAGATTTTTCAAGCACTTCCATGAAAATCAAAGACCGGACCACTCTGGACCAGCTCATAAGAGGCTATTTAATCCAGGTTCCAGTCACATACCGCAGGGTCAACCGTAGCGCTCAATCATTTTTACAAAGAGAAGCATCAAGAAAGGCAGAAATTGTGTATTTGCACGTGTTGCGTAACACAAGTAGATTTCTACAAACAGATTTGCCTTAACAAAGCCTGTCTTCCCATCTAGGAGCTACATTACTGAAGCGCTTCTTTCAATTTTAGCCAGAAGCCTACTGATTTCTTAAAAAGCATTGCTTATTACTTAAGATTAACATTTAAAAACTCCGGCATATGATCACCTCAGTAGCCTTGGGATGCACCACATATGATTCTTGCCACTGTTTGCGTACTATGGAGAATAATATCTTGGTAATCACACAGAGCTACATCTGAAAATGGTAGAATAATCTCCATGGGTAAATGCAGCTGCCAACACTGCTCCATCCAAACTAATCTGCGTGGCTGGACCATTCTTTGCTACCCAGTTTAGTACCACACACGTGTTTTTTCCTCTCAAAAGCCTGTTAAAGGCTGCAGCTCTCCTTTCAGTGCCAACGTGAATGACATTATTCCTTGGAAGGAACCACACACAGACTGGCATAAAGTCAATAATTAGCCTAGATCATAAGCACTCTGTACGTCAAGATTTCAACATGTCACTCACTGGCAGTTCACAAAACTCCCAGAGCTTCTACTGAAACACATCACGTTTGCGCCAAGACGCTACTTTCTGCCCCGTTGCGTGCCAATCACAAATGGAAATATTGCATCTTGCAGCTGAGAAACATGGGTAGGAGGGTCGTGTTTCCCACCTCGCTCTTGGATTGTTTCTCTTCAAGTCTCTGGACGCATTCCATCGTTACCGTCTTGGTCACCCTTCCTTCTTTTTGCCCTGCATCCAGCCTACAGTTCTGCCTTTTTTTCCCCACCACGCCGCAATCCTCTCTCCTGGCACAAGGGCTTCCTCTTCTACACCTCCTCCAAACCAAAAGCAATTTTAGGTTTCTCCACCTGACTAGTTAGTCACACCTTCAAAGCTTGCCAGAAAGTCTCTTTCAAACCTCACCCGAGCAAAGCCTTTAACTGCTCTTCTGTGCTATTTTCTTGCATCACGTGCTACGTGACAAAAATATACCTTATTGTTCTCACACACTTTTCCTTCTTCCTATGAATTGCAGTTCTTCCATCACTCGTAAAGCAGAAAAGCACTTTAATAGCAAGGCCGGCTCCCGAGAGGCTGTTGGATTTACTGAGCATTGACAGGGCTCTTGGTGCTCTGCTAATACAGAAAAGCAAGAGGAGCTCCCTCTTCAAAGTGCTCATGATCTAAACGGAAGATGACAGGATTACGGCTGTGTTAAGCAGTGATCTGGCTCTGCACAACCCCCAGAAGATGACATGTTCCCAACCCTCGCAGCACTTAGAGGCCAAAGAGATGTACAGTGTAAAACAAGCACTGAAGGAAAGAAGAATTTTTCTTCTTAGGTATTTAGGCTGCAGTTCACCACGTTATTTCAGCAAGAGACTCGTTCCACTGGACACAAAAAGGTCAGTCCCATGCCTTAACCTAGGGACGTGCTTGGCTACACCGCCCATCTGTGACCTCTTGGATTTACATTGGGTTAAAACTCACACTTGGCAGCAGGCGAGACCAGCGAATCACAAAGATACTGGATGAACCAAGATCATTTCACGCTCTAACATCCATCGCCGTGTGGTGTCGTACGAGAACTGGATGCTTACTTTAAGACCCAAACGTGCAAAATGAGCAACTGGTTTTGCATAGAACAGAAGCTGGCAGCTCCAGAAGCTGCTTAATATCTGACCTGTGGGCATTAAAAGAGGTTCAAGGTTGTTATTATTCAATTATGCAGAGATGGGAACATTCAGTCCCACTTCATTGCAAAGGTCAGCGCTCCATAGACCGGGAATTAGATATAAACTAGCACTACATGCAACAGCAAAGAGGGCTTTAAATGAGATTCAGCCCACCAAAACCAAGACAGAGTCAAAGAGAAGGATTTATGCATCCTTTTCATCCTCACTTAGCCTCTAACAGCTTCCTGAAGGCATGGCAATAAACAACACCAGGAGCTGCTGACCTACTAAATAATTACTTATTTTGAAAAGGCGAATGAACAAACCTGATACAGGCCCAGCAACGGGTTCAGTCCTTCCGTGCCCTTGGAGAATCAGGTTATGAGGGGAAAGTTGTAAGTTTAACACAGGCTCTGCAATAACATTTGCACGAGTCTGGGCCCTGAGGACTCCCACTAAGCAGCACTAGAACCTCCCCTACTGAAGGGGAAAACCAGTCCCCCATTCCACTCTACTTCCATTTATTCCTGGCACAAGCGGGTGTCTCTTGTTTTTAAAGAACCCAACCCTTGTTTGAGGTAATTATCTCGATTACGTGGCAACACGAGGCTGGTGGAAAGACACCCAGAGTCCACACTGCTGCTGGGAGCAAGAGGCAGGAAAAAGGCATCGGTGATGGTTGTGGAAAGCGGCACTTTCCCCAGCTCGGTTGTTCTCATGCCCTTCTAGCTCTGCAAACAGCAATGGCTGCTGCACAAAACGCAAAGTAAGCGTGCTTAGAGATTTTTATCTTCAGAAAGAAGAAATGCTTTGCTTTCCGATAACATAAAAAAAAAAAAACCCACCCTACAGAATGGGAAAACTCCGGGAAAAAAATTAAATTCTATAAAATCCTGGAAAATAATTAATAGATTTTTCTGTGCTTTCATAATAGCATTCACTTGGGTAACCATAAAAAGCGATTATTATGGTAATAAAAAGGATGAATAATTTATTATAAATCACAGACAAACCGTTCCCTTCCAGAATTTTAAGATGACTACACGCATATGAAAATATTCTCAAACGCGTACGTATGCCTGCTGTAGCCACAGGGCCAGAAAACGTCCACTACTCTTTACAGGCCTGTTGGACTTATTTTCCACAAAGTTTTCCTAGGGAAATGAAGTAAAAATCGAAGTATAAACCTGTTCATATCGGCATCTGCAAGGTTGTTTGACCTACGCCTTTCCATTTAGTTAGCACAGGGCTCCATTTCCTCGCCTGCTACGTTCCAAAACAAGTTGGGGGAATTTGCACATTGACCCCCCTGCTCGACACCAGCATCTTCTCAACACAGAACAAAATTGATATCCAGTACACACCTGCTTGCAAATTTTTCTCTGCAAGAGCAGCATCCACAAGAGCAAACATCTTTTCTGTGTGGACTGACCATCACAGCGCCCAAATTAGTAAAAACGAGGGAATAAATCAGTTATGTGCAAGACACCACCAAATTGAAATCCGAGAGGAAAACTTACCACCACCAAGAGCTGCATAAACTATTAAAAGTTTTTACAAACCTCAGCATATTAAAAAATAAAAAAACAACACCCCAAGAACACAAAGTTCTGTGGCTGCTTCACACCAAGGGGCTGTTCTGGTCCAAGTTACCCACCCTTGAGGCATCTTTCACACCGGGAAAGAGAGGCTTTGGAAGTTTTTTAGGGGCTTCCCCATGTAAAAATAAACAGCGAAAGAGTAGGAAAAAAGTCCAGGAACTTGAAAATGCGCTTTTCAGGAGTCACTCAACGGAACCAGAGTCTCCATGACAACGCGTCAGAAAGAAGGGGGGAGAGAATTGAGCTGCTGCTCGTTAGGAAAACGTGACGAGGACCTCAAGCCCTGGAGGTGCAATAGCCCAGTGGTTACAAGTTGAAGGTGGATGCTCCTCATCCCCAAAGCCGTCCTCTCCCTGTATCTGCCTGTTCTGCTCCACAGGAGCCGTGAGTTATAACCCCACCAGGATTACCAACGAGCACAGACAAGAGAAAAAGCGAGTGAAGCTCCTTCCAAAACAAACAGACGTAATTCACTATTTGAGACTCCACAAATTACCTATTGAACAGAGTAGGAGCTAAGTCTTAATAAAGCATAACTGCCTGGTTTGGATTTCACAGATGTTAAAAGCGTTCGCAATCTGGAATCAAGCTAGGCTAATCTAAACCATAAACACGAACCATCATTTGGATTATATCTGTAACCCCCTGGTTCAATTCGCAGCTCATTCTTCTAGAGTTCAACAAGCGACAAATAAACCTTAGAGAACAAGAATTTTGTTAGTGCCTAGTGTAATCTGCTATTAAATAAGTCCTCACACAAACCGTAATAAAATTCAATTTATTGTAGTTTGTAAAACGCGATTCCCCACCTTGATAATTAAAAAGATATTGTAATAAAAGTCTTCAGTCCTCATGTGCTCACATTTGTCAAGAGCCGATTTTTATCCGAGCAGAAGGATTATAAGAATATGGAATTGCTGTTACAGCCTCTGTGTGCAAATGCAGTGCTAGGGGAGACCATTTTGGTGTTAAATCCATTAAACAGGCAGGAAATTTTGAGCTCCGAGCGCTCAGCAGCCACCTGCACACCGCTGGACCAATGCAGACCACAACACGCCACCACGGACCAGTCCTGCACTCGGCGGCACGAACCTCCCAGCAAGAATACTGGGACATCACTCGACCACGCTGCTTCCATCCGAATATCTCCGCACCACTTCTGACGTGACCAGAGGAATCGGCACCACCCTTCTGCTTTACATTCAAGGGCAAGCTCAGAGCCAAGCTCTGGCAGTCAGGTACCAGGCAGAAGAAGTAGAGGTGCAGTACTGGCCCCTTCAAACCCACGCGGTTAGCTAATAGCCAGGATCTTCTTGCCTGGTTTCCAAGAGAAAGAGTCAAGCAGCTTCCTGCCTAACTGAAAAAATGTGCACGCAAAGTCATTTTTCCCCTGATTCAAGTAGGAACGGGAGGAGAATTTCCCCGCAGACGTTTCCAAGCCTACCTCCGTAGCCAGCGCTGTGCCTGAGAAACCTTTCATCCTCTTGGCATCGCCCCGCGGCGCAGCACCGCCGCTCCCCGTGGATTTTTCCTGGCCCCTTCGCCACCACTGACAAGCGAGCCAGATGGGGTTCCAGCCCTGTACTTGCAGCTACGCTGTGGGAAAACCCTTCGAATTATCTCAAGCCCATTTTTGGATTCAGACATTCGGGCAAGAGAGCTTCACCCAGACAAGTCTCTGTAGAAAGAGAAGACAAAGTGTTTGCAAGCTGGAAGAGTCGCTAAAACACAGCAATGGATGGAGGCAGAAGAACACAAGGACCATAGGAGACAGCAATTTATTATACAAGCCCAACCAGCAAAAATATTTGGTTTTGCAAAGCAACCAGGCCAGGACTGGAAGGAAGACTGTCTTAAAGTACAGCACAGAAGAGTACACAGGTTTTTCCCTGCATGCAGATAACTAGAATCCACATTAGCTACAGCATGAAAAGCAGGAGAATAGGCAAAAGCTTTGGGTTTTCCCTCCCTACTAGAATAAAGAAGTTACTTCATAGTTCAATACACTGAATTATTAAAAAAAGGGAAAATAAATAAAAATTGAAAGAAGCGCTCGTTCATTTACATATTTTGAAATATCAAGCACAAAAGCCTCTGCAGCCATCGTGCCACGTAGAACACTAGGAAGAAAAAGAAAAAAAAAAAAAGCAAAGCAACATGTGGTGACAGGTCAGTCTTAATTTCTTCCTGACACTCCAAAACCCGCAGCGAGTTTGGAAATGGGGGCCTCCTTTCCAGCTCAGCCCCGTGCCGCACACGAGAGGGCACTGTTCTGTAGGCTCAGGGGATAAAGCGGCTCAAATTAATCATGTGCTGCAGATGAAAATTGTTGTGCTAGAGCCAAGCAATTAGAGCTTCTCTGGAGAATTAACTGTGTAGCTGGAGGCAAACCTGCCAATTAAATCTGCATCTTCAAACACCTTCGGCGGTCCTTCACTGCGGTGACCGGCTTTATCTCTTTTAAATGCAGAAAATCAAGCTCGTTATCCGACCACAATTATCAACGTTATCATTTTTCACACATTATAAGACCGGAGCTGACTCCACACAGGACAAGAGGTTTTTGTGGTGGGTATCTGGACTGCAGAAACCAGGGCTGACGGAGCCTACACTAAAACCTCAGGTCCAGCCCAGGCTGGACAAACCACTCAAAAGAAAGTATTTAAGGCTTAAACAAACAGAGCTGAAAACTCTGATTAAATCCAACAGCAAAGTAACTGGTTAGAAATCAGAGTGCTTAGAAATCAAGACCCTACAGTGCCTCCAGCATCACGCAGAAAACAGGCACCAGAGTTTCAGGTGTCTTGGTCTATCGCTGTGTGGATGCAGAAGCGGCAGAAGGGACAGAAGGAGGGGTCCAGCCAAAAATCAAAGCAGCAAGCAGGTGTAAGGAAGGCTGGAAAGCACACGGAGCTCTGGCTGCCCCAGACTCAGCTCTGCTGAAGTTTGCTCCTCTTAGCAAAACCCCTCCAGATCCACCGTGCCGTGGACCCACGGGGGCTACGCTTCGCTTTTGCCCCCTTTCGTTACCCGCTGCATTTGTGGCATACTCTCCACCCTCCGAGCACAAACCGGGGCACTCATCGCAGCCTCCCTCCTCCCAAACAACCTCAAAAGGAAAGGTTATTTTATGATTTAAAGCAGTCATCCGCTTCCTGTCACAGCCCGGTTTTAGGCTCCCCCGTTTCTTCCCTCGCGTTGACAGACGCCGCGTTCCTCACGCCGCCGCGAGTTTCTGCAACGGCGGAAGGACGGAGGCAGGCTCCGGCCTCGAAACACGAGCGAGGCAGGAAATTGCTATCTGGTCATTTGGTATTAAAAGAAACGCACGCGCGGCCTCTCCGAGGACAATAACGTTCCTCCCCAGGAACCGGGACCAGCGCCTCCCTATCAGATTACCTGCACCCCAGAGCATTTTATTTCCCTCCCATCCACATTTTTAGCTTTCAAAACCTCTAAGGTAAGTGGCCAAAAAAAAAAACCCCTATCAGTCTAGTCATCGTGTCTGGTTTCCCCGTGGTTTTTTTTTTTTTTATATCCCCTTTTTCTGTGCTGGAGGATCAAGCAAACAGCATGTCACAGGAACAGCAGTGCCCTCAGAGACGGGTACCCCAACCCATGGCTGTCACCACGGCGGGGGACACAGCCGGACACAGCCACCCTGGTGACCACAGCCAGCTCAGAACATCCCTCCAGCCCCAACTGCCACCAAAGAGGTTTCCCAGCAGAGCAAGTGTTGTGTAAAACCTCTGGATGAGAGGCGCCCTGCAAGCGCCAAGTTGATCGTCGAGTGGAGGCTTTTCTTAAATTCAATAACCTGAGGATGTTCCCAGCCCCGTTGCGCGTTACCAAGGGCTGAGCGCACGCCTGGAACAAAACCCTTTTGTCCTTAGGTAGCCCGTGAACCTCCCAAACTCATCCGAGCCTACAAACGGGGAGTTCATCTCTACATGCCACACTGAGGGATATCCATGTCTCCCTTGCCAATGCTCTGTATCGCTACGGAGTCATTATATCATCATCCGCATTTCGGAGGAGACGTTTCAAACATCTGGTTAGCTTTAAATGCACAAAACCACATGCACATATCAGTATTTTTTCACGTTAATCCGCTTCTCCCGTGGTTAAGAGAGAACTCGATGAACCTCAATGACTCCTGATTGATGATGGACGTTTTGTTTACATTTCAGCTGACAACGCTAAGGTATTTCCTCTCCAGCTGCAGCCAAACAACAGCAAAAAAAAAAAAAAAAATAAAAAACACCACCAAACCCCCTAATCATGAGTAATGGACTCTGAGCCCGCTGTCTCCAGGCCACACGAACTACAAGAGGTAATAACATCGCAGCAAAAAAAAATACACAGCATCCTTCATCCCTATCCCAAAGAGATGCAGATGTATAATGTTATTTTACCTATTGCTAAGAGGCCCTTACCTCTGATCTGGAGACCATTTAACATAATGGAGATAATTAGGCTCGCTTGCTCAATTCTATGATAACAGAAGCAAACCAGAATTTGACTGAAAGGCAAGATGGGCACGCTGCAGCCTGCAAAAGAAAACCTCTCTGTTAATTGTCGGGGAGCAGAGCATCACTGGGATCAATCCCCCAGCTTCACCACAGTACAGGAGAACACTGTATTACAACAAAACAAAACAAAAAAAAATCACCACAAATCATGTATCTGACCCGAAAACATATTTTCCCCGGGTTTGCTACACAAAGCCCTAAACACCTGCCTTCCCAAAATAAAGTGTTTCTTTTGTGAAGTGAATAAACGCATTTGGTGGGTGGGAGGATTTACCAGTCTGCCTCGTCAGAACCAGCCCTTCTGACGGAACACCGGAAACACGACAAACAGAATGGCGCTTAGAGATGTCTGAAGAATAAACAGATACGAAAGGAAAAATACGAGTTTCCTTTGCCTTGACAAACCCAGCTCGCCCGTGTTTCTGAGCTCCTGGAGCGAGGCACAAAGCCACCCTCAACTTCAAAGATTCATCTGGTAAAGACATCTAATAACCAACAGTTTTACATGACCAGTATTTCACCTAAATATTATTCTTCTGTGATCTCTAACGAGAGAGAACTCTAAAGCTACAGAGCTGGTAACGAGCATCAGCCTCAAGTGCTTCAGCCCCTTCAAAGAACAGACCCAGGAGGCAGGAGACAAGGTGGGCTGAGCCAACACCGTTGGCCAACAAGGACATGACTGTGGTTGCAAGCCTCAATCGCTCCTTTTAATCTCGAGGAACGCCAGTCCTTTCCACCACAAAATAACAGGATTTCCAAATGCATCTACTCATAAAGCTTCGAGTCCTGAAGGGACCATGATATCATCTGTTCTGACCTCCTGCATCACCCCAACCAGTACATCTCCCCCACTCGCCCGGCTGTGTAAATCCCAGGAACTAAAGCCTGACAATTAAAGCTTCATTTAGGTCCTGGCAAAGGCCCCCCCGTTCCATGCACGCAGGCTCGATTTGACAAGCACCAAGAGACAGTAAATCCTCTGTGGCATTCGTACGCAGGAACACGTGCTTTGTATCTGAGCTCGAATGTGTCGAGGTTTAGCTTCCAGCTAGGATTCTCGCTGTATCTTTTCCTTTTGTTTCCAGAGTTTCCTCTCTCAAAATGATCCCAGCACATAAATACCAAGCCACTTCATTTATTACTTTTTTTTTCTGCTCATAAATCCAGTAGATTAAGAGCTTTTAAATATCTTGCCTTCCCCAGCTCTCAAATCATTTTTCTAGCCCTTTTCCACGTTGACTTCTATTTGTTGACATCCTTCTGAAAAGGAAAAAAACCCAAAACCGAACAAAAATTGGGTGGACAACACAAGATCCTCCCGCATAACTCCCAGCATCACACTGGTTTTTGGTGTTTTGGGGTGTTTTTTTGCCAGTCTGGTTCGCTGGCAGCTCATTCTGTCCTTCCCAAAGGCATTTATTTCTGCAGCAGAGCCATTGGTACCCACCTTTCTCGCAGACGCAGAGCGACATCTGCATCAAAGCGTGTTTTATTTCCACAGGCTGAGCTTACCAAGCGTTCCAGACTACCCGGCACGACTCCCGTTAGTCATCGCCACGTGCAGCCCGGCCAAGATGTGAGCTGTACAAAAAGCTCATCATCAGCTGTACAAAAAGCCTCATCAAGAGTAATCTTATCATGACTTGAGGTCGCCGATGACACGATGGAATAACAGCGCGCCAAGCTCCACGAAGCCCAACGAGCCACCTCTCTCATTTCACGAGGGCTCCCCGATGACGGCTATTTTTTGTCAGATCTACCGGCCAACTCTTAATCCGCTTGGTGGACGCGCTTTGCGCTGCAAAACGCTAATTGCTTTCTTCAGAAGAGCATCCAACTTTATTTCAGCTACCTTTGTCAAGCAAATCCTTAAACAATGAGGCAACTTTTTGTTGGATAGTTGACCTCCATTTAAAGCGCGTCCACCAAAACCCACATCTGTCTGCAGAACCGCAACTGGAACAGTTTATTAGTGCTTTCTCCTCCACTACAGGGAAACAGAGCGAGCAATCAAGCAGCGATGGTTCACTCAGTCATGAAGTCCAATCTACGTATCAAAGGCAACAGCTGCTTTTCCCAGTATTTCACACAGAAAGAAGAAGAAAATCAGATAAAAGTATCCATCAGCGCAGGGCACTCGGAGCAGAGCATTTGGGACTCCCGAGAGAGACTCATCATTCAGTAAGAGCTCTCCAGAAGCACAGGCATTAACTGGTAATTGCTTCAAGAGCACTCCAAACTGAAAGGTAAATAGAGCCTTCGCGTTTCCCTAACGTCGGTCAAATAATGCTCTGTTCATTTATCCAGCAAATCCCGCTCTTAGCTTAAGTCATAACAATCTCTAAACAGACGGCGATTCCGCCACAAATTTCTCCAGCCTTTAGCTCCGACGAATAAATACCCTGAGCAGACAAACCGGGGCGGCTACAGACGGAAGGGAACGGCTCCAAGTCTGGGCTACCGGTGCCACTCAATTAGTCAACCCGGGCCAGATGCTTTCATTTCTATCCCAGACCTGGCGATCAAAGGCTTAAACGAATTACAAGCCTTCCCAACTCGTTAGCCAGTTGCCCACCAAACAGCTATAAACATTCGACAAGTCTCTTTGGTGAGTAATCGGAAGAGAATTCGCCAGCGGCCGTGCGAGCGCTCTCGACGTGGATTCTCTTGTGAATATTTATTCGCGCAAGTATGCAACGTGATGTTGCTTTCCCACAAATGTTCCTGCCAGCGCGATTTTTTATTTTTTTATTATTTTTTTTTTGCTCATCCAAAGCAGTTGGGGAATAAACAAAAGGAGCGCGGTTCAAAAAAATACCAGCGAAGCAGATCAGCAAAATTCGAGATGGAAAAAATACTCGCGGAGGATGATCCCGACCGCGTGAGGAGCGATGGCTCGGTGCCTGTGCACTACATCATCTTCCCCGAGTAGGGCAGGAGGGCAAATTTAACTTGATTTCTTCTCCCCTCTCCCCCCCACTTCTGCAGTCGCACGCTCGTTACAAGCAATAACGTACATTAGTAAATACTAATAAGCAAACATATGAAAACCATCACGCAAACGAGCAAAGCACTCCACGCAGTTGAATCGCATCGCCAGAACTCAGCGTTGCCTCGGGCTCCGCGGTCATCCGAGCATGCCGTAACTTCAGCGCGATGAAAAGAGATTGGGGATCAGTTTGACAAAAGTACTAAAATATTTCAGACGCTTCGGAAACGCGGGATGTTCGCAGGTCACACGTGGGGCTCTTCCTCCTCCTGATGTGCCACATCTGTGATAAGAAACAGCTGGGAAGCCGATCACTTCTCACAGGCACAACACTCACAGTTGTGCTAATCCAGCCCTAACCACAGGCTCCTTGAGCCACTGGAAATACAGATTCTAGTTTCTGCACGGCCTCCACGCAACATTAGACTTGCTACAAACAACAAAATCCCAGCTCTACTTCCAAAGGCCCCATCATCTCTCCAGTTTCCATGAGCTGAAGCATCTTCCCACAATCAGAAAAAAAAAAAAAAATAATCCGGATGCCAGCATGGTGTGGGCAAAATATGGTCTGCTGAGTGCAAGACTAAAATCCAAACAAAGTATCTATTAAAGCATAAAGACCTTTCCGGAACGGCAATAAACAGGATGATAGCACAGACACAGCATAATCGTGCAACGAAAGAAAAGAAGTACCTGGTGCAGGTGCTCAGGAGACGAATTCACACCGGGCAGAATCAGCGTGTGGAATCAATACTCCTGTCTGGAAAGAAAGGGGGGAAAAAGCAATCAATTCTTTATTCAGAACTTTAAATAAAGGTCTTCCATAACTGAACAAAACAAAGATCATCTAACTTGTTAAAATTTTATGAGGCACACTTATTCATTAAGAAGCAGAAACCTTGGTTTTGGTTTTCTTCACACCACGAAATTTTTCCTGTCCTATAACGGAACATAATAACTCAGCCTGTCTATATTTTACAAAAAAAAAATATCTTGTTCTAAATAAAATGCTTGGAAGAAAAATCTGAAATAGTCTCCAGAAAGTTCTGTAAAGTGAAAGTTCCATGAACAGGATTCTTCAGCAGATGGTTCCTCCGGGTCACCATGAGGGCTACCAGGCAATTCCTTTGGTAGCACAAACGTTAGCCATGCCTGCGCCTCCCATTCACTCCACAGCAAAAACCTTCATAAAAGCCTACTTTTTATTTTGTTTTAGTCATCCCAGCATGTAATAAATCAATCGATCAAACATTTAAACACGTACAACTTCAGGGACGTGGCTGTGATTGTCCTCCACAAGCATCTATCGCCTTACCAACCAACCAGTTTCATTAGAGCAGCAACAACAAGGTTCCAAATCCAAATACCCCTAAAAACCAAGTCAAGCCCTCATCCATTTGAAACAAGACCGCGGTGAGCACACACAAGAGACGGTCTCCAGTCCCTGGGCTAGAGCTTGTTGTCACCAGGACGGGGTGTGCTTACCCCACACCCCTGCTCCGTGCTGCCAGCTCACGTTGTTTTATCCACCCAAGTCTCCAGCTTGGTGCATCTATTAAAAGTCTCAACACCCAAAGGCCTCAGTGCCCATGAATATTCCAGCTATGCCATTAAAATTAAAGAACAAATCCCAAGCCACTGGGGTTGCAGAGAAATCCACGACTGCTAGAAAGCGAGCCGGAATACTCCTACCGCTTATTTTTTTGGTTATAGATCTCAGGATTTTTAGGAACCGGCTCACGGTGTCTAAGCGCACAGGGTTGGCGGAGCTGCAAATCGTTTGGATTCGGAGCCTTCGCGGGGGGAATCCCCAACCGGCCTTCGCTCCCCACCCACCCACCCGGGGACGACGCCGCTGAGGCAGAGGCGGCTTTCACCAGGTTTGCAAACGCGCCCGGGAGAGGACGTGCCTCCCCCTTCATGGCGGCCATCAGAGACTTCTCTGTCAGCGTATCTATGGCAAAGCCCTCGCACAATAAACAACACGAAGCGTCCCGTTAAAATACGGCCAGTGTTTTGAAATCGCACCAGGAATGTTGAAAAGATAAATATTTATGGGGTTTGATGAACTGCAGCACTGTGCTAATGAAATCAAGACTTGAGAAATGTGCTTGGACAGTCCTTTACCCAAAAGGAGTACGCCTTCGCGGTGCATATCGCTATTGAAAGAAACAACTTACACGCTGTCTCAACGGCGGAGAGGGCACACGCGGGAGCTCCAAGGGGCACAGTGGAATCTTTTAATCAGTGCGAGAAAAAAACTAAAGCAACCACACCAAGCTCCTCCTGAGCATCACTTGGGCGGCAGCGACAAGGTGCGTTGCTAACGCCTGGACCGCGGCTAATCCCAACGACCAGAGCATCCGCTTCCACCCCGTCTCCCTCGGTCCGGATGCTGCCCGAGATGCAGACGCGGAGGAGAGCCCTTGCAGGTGAGCTGACAACCCCGGAGATAACAGGAGTTGAGATGAGGAAACCCTCCTGCACTCAGCACTCGGGGAATCGCCCCTCACCGCAACTTCTACGCCCGATTTTTAACCCCAGTTTGAGGATGGGGAGGCCAGCAGCGCTGGGAATCTAACCTCTCTAATGGAGGTTCTGCAGTGTAAGAGTTACAAACCGTGAAGCGGGACCAAGCCTCAGCAACTCTCCCTTGCTGCAAATTCACAGGCTGGACTCGTTTGCAGCCATCCTGCTTTTCCCACCCTGTAAAACCCTATTCCAGAAATTCCATATAAACGCCTTTCACATTGCATTATATTCCCCCAGCAAAAAATAAGCCAGATAAGAAATGCCTGCCTACGAGTGTTACCATCATACTTTTAACACGCCTGAACTTCAAAGGGACCACAGAGAAAAACTGCTCATCCCAGCAAATTTTTGCTACAGCCCCTACCTCCAGTGTCTTTCAGGTGTCTGTTAATCAAGTTATACCATGAAACACACGCAAATTAACGGATTCCCCGATCACTCTTGGGTGGTTGATAAGCTTAACACTATTGGCCTTCTAAACCCGGAAACGATCGGCGAGCGAGATGAAAAATGAAAATAAACCATCCAACATATGGTAGCACGTTTGAACACAATGGTTTTAAAAGGAAACAAAAGCTCCCTGTAGACTCCACATCCTCTAAACCCATCCTGCGAGCAGATAAAAGCCACATTGTAGTCGAGTCTCCACCTAAAGGGCTACAGAGAAATCTAGGTCAGCGTGCTCTCGTAGGAACCGATATATTAATCGGTGGCGCTTCCAAAGGGGTTTTTGACTAATGCAGTGTTTTCATATAGGAACTGGCAGCCACCACCTTTTGCAACTCAATACTCTCTCAAAGGCCCAAAGAGCCAAAAGTTGCACTCGAAAAGCGCTTCTAAGCCGGTTGGAAAAACAAGGCTGGCTTTGCCCTTAAAGTGAAAAAAAACCTTAAAAATAAAAAATATTATGTTACGCATTGTTAACAACAGCTTCAACAAAGCACTTCCAACACGAGAGGTGTCCTCCCCTCGCAGGTGAGGACAATCCTTCTGCTCAAGGTCCCGCAGTGAGGAGCTGCAGATGCAGGAGCTGCAGGCATCCTAAGTTCGCACCGTAACTATTTAAAACGGGAACCAGTCACAGGAAGTTTTCTGTGGCACTTGATTTAAGCAGGACCATCTCTGCTGGCTGGAAATGAAGTTTCTCATCCCGGCTCTTTGGGACTAAGGCTCAGGACATGGTTCCTCTTGGCTGCATTGAAGGAACTCAACATTTTCTGCTCCAACAGTCCAGAGAGACGCGTGTTAATCCTGACAATATTTGGTGGAAAAGAATCCCAAGTCCAGCATGAGCCATTTGCTGCCTCCAGAGGGATGAAGGGAGGCAAACTGGTGGGAGGGGGAGCCTTTCCTATCCAAAACCAAATGTTTTGTCTCCATTCCATTTAAAAGAAGAAGAAAAAAACTAAATACCCAACCAACCCTCTCGGTACTAAAAGGTTTTATTTTCATTCCTTTGTGGAACTCAACCACATCATAAACCTCTGTGCTTGTACAAAGCAGATTTCTGTTTTCTGGTAATTTATAACTTTCACTCTACACCAGCTCCCACCGCTGCAGCACAGGTGACATCAGAGGACAGGGCGCCCGGGGAGTCCCCAGCACGGTGCAAGCTCTTGCAAGGGAGCCCAGAGCTGGGAAGGATTTCACTCCTTGGCCCTCCAGCCAAAGGGATTTCTGTTTACAGCCATTTAAGAAAATTCAAATAATAATGGTTCTGGATAAAAACTGTTTGCACTGTCTCCACCGGTTCTCTGGTTCCTACCAAAGGACCCAGATGCTACCTCACCAGTCTGTGGTTGTTGACCTTATTGTTTATAAATATCTAAAGGGTGAGTGTCACAAGGATGGAGCCAGGCTCTTCTCGGTGACACCCACTGATAGGACAAGGGGTAATGGGCTGAAACTGGAACACAAGAGGTTCTGCTTAAACTCGAGAAGAAACTTCCTCTCAGTGAGGGTGACGGAGCCCTGGCACAGGCTGCCCAGGGAGCTTGTGGAGTCTCCTTCTCTGGAGACATTCAAGACCTGCCTGGACACGTTCCTGTGTAGCATTATCGAGGCGTTCCTGCTCTGGCAGGGGGATTGGACTTGATGATCTTTCGAGGTCCCTTCCAATCCCTGACACTCTGTGATTCTGTCAGCCTCAGGAGATGCAGTAAAGTCACAGCCCCTCAGGATGCGCTACCCTACATGTGCACAAGGAAAAAAACTCCCAACGGGGAAACATCCCCCAGGCAGCCAACCCCATGCCCACGAAAAGCAACGTGGTCGCATCCGGCTGTGTTTAGCAAAAGGGTTGTTTTACCTTTTTGCAGCAGTTTTATGCTCATGCTGCTGGGTTTATTACCTGTATCTCCTTCATTCTTCTGACCCCACTATCTTCTCCAGAGTCCGTAGTCTCACTGTACGAGTTATTTATCTCCAAATGCAAATAAAGAGCATTTTTTAGGCTGAGCCATTGCATGGGAAGGACACACTTTAACTTAACAGCTCGAATTAACAACACAGTAAAACTTAAAATGACCTTCTTTGTAGTTCTTGGCAGAGGAAGCATCAAGTCTTCCCTTTTTCCTTTTTTTTTGTTATCACGGCAGAAGATGGGTGAATAGAGAACTGCTTAAGGTATCAAATGTTCCATTTCATTTTTGCTCCCTAACAAATAGAAGAAAAAAAAAAACAAACCCTCTCCTTTCCTAAAAGGACTCCTCTCAGAGACAGGCTTTTACTGAATGATAAACAGTATAATTATATTTTAACTAGGCTGCCCACAAAGAATCAGTATTCAAATTATCTACTGCATCCTTCACAACTGAAAGGGCTTTGCAGAGAGAACCGAGGAAAAAAAAAAAAACCAACCCAGAGGAACTATTAAAATCACATTTCAACAGACTCATAGTGTTTCTCTGCACAAGTCCATTAAAGAGATATACCGATACCTCCATCTCCCGCTGAGATCGTGTTCCTCCGTTTCCATAAAATGGGATGTAATTCACCAGGACCGTGCCGCAAGCCCATTCAGCGGTAGGTGCACATTTCTTCCACCCTGACAGCTTAAACCACGTCCCCCCTACGAGGGCAACATGTCGAGAGGGCCGACGAGGTGCAGCCCCACATCCCTTCGGTGGGAAGCCTGGCGAGCACCCACGCTCCCCCAAAGGGACAACCTGCGCTTTCTGCTGAACGCTCCCGCACATCCCGTGGGCAATTCCATCTCAGCACGGAGAAACGGATCTCAACATCCATTTTTAGAGGCTGCCAGGAGTTTGCACCACAAAGAATCAGACACGCTGCTGCAGCCTGGTCCCCTGAGCCATCCTGGTCATTAATTTTCTTTTCTAGCTAATACCACACTTCTATTTTTCAAAGTTCTCCAAGCACTTCAAGCGTTAATTTACTAAGTTGTGAGGTGCCACTGCATGCTGTGTGTGCCACCACACCCACTTCAGAGACAAGACAACACCAAAGCCTGGACCCCAGTGAAGCTTCACTCCATAACACTGGATCAAATGATGCTACTGCCACTAGTGCTGTCACTACGAGTCCCACCATTCCCTCGAAGACAGGACTGGCGCAAGGATGTTTCTGCATCCAGCCACACCAACCAGCAAAGCCTGCCCACTCTCCAGTGCCAGTAGCAATGCCCTTGATCAAAGATGGGATTTATTTAATTTTTTGGAAGAACATTTTATTTCTAGCCAGTACTGTTGGGAAGGAAACATAGATCAAGTATGATGAGTCCAGCAAAATCTTCCAGTTAAAGAAATAATTAAAAAAAAAAAAATCAAGTGATAAAACAAACCATTCATGGTTCACATAAAAAAAAAAAAAAAGCACAACTCTCCATCACCAATTTCTGCAGTTTCGGTGCTATCCAACCCTCCAAGCAGCTCCTGTCTGCCTCTTGCTCTCGGAAACAACCCCTGAAGGGCCAGGAAACAACTGCTGCAACTGCTTAGTGCTTAATGGAAAGCAACCCCTGAGGAAACGGCTTTTTTTTTTTCTAGAAAAACACACCCAAGTATGGATATAAGCACCTGCTGCAGAGGTTCAAGAGTGCAACCGTAAATGCCAAGATCCCTAAATCATGCTTTCAAAGCTCTTCAAATACCGAACAGGTGAAGGCAAGCCCTCCAACTATATCTCCAGAGAAGCTCTCAAAAACCATAGCTCCGCTGCTCTCTAATCCTAGAAACATTTAGGCCCTAAGGACACTTAAAGCAACTTCAAAGATCTCCAGGTATCCAATATTCTGCTCCCAGTCAGGCAGGATGCATTTTACTTGGGAGAAGTCTGCAACTCAACGTCTACCTCCAGACTTCATCAAGTCATAATTATCCAGACTTTATAGGAGGCACCCAGTGAATCAGGACCTGGGTTTCACACAGCTGCAGAGCCCCATGCCCTCTTGCTAAGGATTAAACATAGACCTACATAAATGCACAGACAAGCATGGTTTGGGGCTTCATTTCCCACCTCTGCTTCCTTTTTCTCCTTGTTTTTTAATGATGTGTTGGAAAGATCCACTTTGGAACAGAAAGGGGAGGAGATTGAGGACATTCTGACGACAATCCCATGTGAAAAGGCACGTGGCAATTTTGGTTAATTAGACCAGAAAGGTGAAGGCACCTGTTTAGCACAGAGCCCAAGGGAGTTCATTACTCAAATGCCTACGAGGTGTTTGGTGGTGATGTCTCAAGTGATTGCAGCTGCAACGAGAAGACACTCAGCTGGGCAGGGAAGGCAAGAAGGACTTTTAAACAAAAGTGAGGCAAACACCACAGCACCTACTCCAAAGACCATTAAACCCATGGAAGCCTTTCAGACGGCTTCCAAAGATTTTGGATCAAGCCCAGGAGTTGCTTTTCACCCGCAGTTCACAATAACTTTGCTAGAGAGAGAATAAAAAAGCCTTTTTGTTCCCGTTTTCCAGATGTGGAGACTGCGGAACAGAGAAAGCCGACGCAGAGCAGGTCACGGTTGTGGAGCCTGGGTCGGGGTCACGCCAGCTCCCCCCAAATACACAGCACCATGGAGGGGAGACATCGAACCAGGCTCACCCTTTTCCCAAAGGGCAGTGAGGGTTTGCACTCGTTTTCTTATTGCAACACACAAAAGATGGTTTCTAGGGGAAGAAAGCTGGTGCTCTCCAAGAAAGAGTGGAGAAGCAAAAGGTAATATTGGGCATTACCAGAGACATCATGTAATTATTTAAGATTGCAGGGGGGGCACTGCACTCAGTCAAGCTTACGGGTTCACAAGGAAAGAAGCAGAAGGGTAAGAGCAACACCTAGGGCAATAAGAGACACTTAGTACAACATCCACCTGCCAACATTTAAAAGCTATAAAAAAAAGGAGCTTATAAGAAATAACATACAGACATACCTTTAGATGACACTGAAGAGCAGAGGACCGAGAGGGGTGAGGTTTTGGGCAAAACGGAGAAGAAAACAAAGAGTTATTCCATGTAAAGGGAACATTCCTCTGAAACCAGAGCAGTTTCTATATTCTGAGACTTCACAGCCCCAGGGCTGAAAGACTGGCACCAAACATCGCTCCAAACAAGAGGGGGAAGGAGCAAAACGAGCTTTGCATCGAGACAGCTATAATCTCTCCTAACTCGGAGCAGGCAGCACAGTAGCATAACTGAACCAAGAGGGAGCTCAACCAAACCACAGCTCAGCCTCCCACACACACACACCAGTAAATCACAAACCATTATAATCAAATGAAGGCAACTCAGGGACACGAGGAGAGAGACACCTCACTAACCTGCTGAGCTCAGGAAGGAAAGGACAACTCGGGAAGATGCCCAGGGCTCCGGCCAGGTCCCAGAAGAACTAGTAAAATGTCCAAGGTCAGCATCAGCCCAGGCACAGCACGTCGCAACCCAAAATCCAGGAGTTCAGAAAAATCTGGGCAGAACCCCCAGGAAGGGGAGGTTCGCTACCTGTCCTCCAACTCCCCTACTGTCCCTAACAAGATATTAAATGAGAAATAAATCCTCCACTCTGAACAGCACCTTCCCCAAAAACTCACTCCAGTCCCAGCGAGGGGAACTGCTGCTTATGGGTAGTTTCAAGCCTGCTGCCAGGTGGGGAAGCCAGGCTGGGCCCTCCCACCCCAATCATCCCTTTCAGCTGCTTCCACCCTGCTGATGGCCCCACCTGGGGAGCTCCAGGCCAGCATGAAGCTGAGGAAGCAGCAGAGCAGAGCAGGAAAATAGCAAGGGTAGAACTGAGGCAAGGGCTGGTATCTCCTGCAAAGCACGGCCGAGCCTGGCTGCTCACGTGCCTTTGGGCACCCACTGCTAAGAGTCACTTGAGGACTTGTTTTCTCAGCAGCGCTGCCTGTCTGCTCGTTACAGGGATGACTTCCACCCCCATCTTATCCGCTTTGCTCTGGGAGCTCAAGCAACATCAGGGCAGCTCCCAGAGCCCCTCGCACACCGCGCAAGCAAGGCGCGAGGTGCTCCTACAAAACCATTCTGCAAAGCCTGGCTAAGAAAGGTGGGTGTCTTCACCACACGCGCTGCTAAAAACTAAACCAGTCCACCTAGAGCACGCTCTGTGCATTCATACACCGACCCCAGCAACGGGCCAGGATGGAAGCAGCACAGACCTCTCCTTGGCTTTTCAGCTGCAGGCTAAAGGAAAGCGCCTTCAGCTCCACCCAGAATTGCAGCGAGCATCAGCGCCTTGGGGCGGCGCAAGGAGATGCCCAACATAGAAAGAAAAACCTGGTCGTATTCCTACTTTCACCTCTGCTAATCTGCCATCAGACCAGGGGCTGCTGTAGGGGATGGAGAGGGGAAGGAGAGCACAGGTTTTTCAAGAATGTGGCAGGGTCTCAACAACAAAAAAGTCTGCAGAGGTGAGAAGCTGAAGGTTAAATTTCCACCGGAAAAGGGGAGAGGACAGTTCAGACCCCGGAATGTATTGAAAGGAATACACAGTAATTAACTGCTACTAATTACTGCTGAAAATCCAGGACTCGAGTTTTCAATGTGCGGCGTTGCAGAAAGAACTGCAAAATGACAGCAAGGTGCTTCTTAAACTAAAAAAAAACCCCAACTAACAAATAAGGAGGAGATAGAGGAAAAGAATCTCAAATTTATTAGATGTACGAGACTTCATAGTTTTGAAACCAGCCTTGTAAGGTTAGAAGCCAGGTCACAACTTATTAAAAGCAAGGGCCAACAATACTGCAAGTGTGAGCAAGCAACGCGCGCTACAGAATGGAAATGTGCCGAGCTGCTGGATGTGGTTGTGTGGAATCCCTCACTTTCTTATTTATTTCGGTTTTATGCTAAATTTGAGGTCAGATGCAGATCCCCACCTGCACACAGAGACAGTGGAGGCATGGCTGGATTATTTCCAACGATCAGAAGGGCTGTCTGCTCGCAGCCTAAATAAGACACGTTTTAAAAAAACAAAACAAAACCAAAAAAAAACCAAAAGCAAACAAAAGCAAACCCAACAAAACCAAAAACCAAGGCTGCTGGTTAAAGCCTTGCTCAAGGAACGTGTCTCAGTGCTGAGCCCAGCCTGCACAGGAGATCAGGTTTGCAAAGGGCATCTCCCACGGAGCCAGGCTGCGGCGTCTGCCAACTGAAATTTCCCAGTTTTCTGGTTTTGGTTTGTTGTTTAGGTGTTGGGTTTTTTTCTTCCAAAAGTGGGGAAAAAGAGGGACTGATCAGAGCTGTATCTGAAGCATTTCCCAGCAGCAACGAGTTTGTGCTGGAGGAGCTCAGCCTCTGCCTTTCAGCGGTGAAAGGACAAGCCCCCTCACCCACCTCCTGACCCGGCAACTTGTGGAATCGCCCGGGTTCACCCCGCGGACGAAACGCAGCCTCACGCTATAAAACGGCCTCACGCAGCTCCCGCTGCAGCCGTCACCACGCGCGCCCACCCCGTGCCTCAGCGCAAAAGGCTCCGCTCCGCCGGCAACGAGCAATTTCACTGCTTCTCAGCTGTAAAACCCTGCCCGTGAGCTGCCTCCGCAGCCAGAGCGCGCCCGTTCTCTGCCAAACCGCTGCGCGGGGAACAAGCACGTTCCTCCTCTCATTCCACCCGCGCTCCTTCATCTCGTCCTGTGCTCAGCGTCGAAACAGCCGCCGGTGTTCCTCATCCCAGAGAGATGAGCGTTGCCCGGGCAACTTCATGGTTTAGCCTGGAGAAAAGGAGGCTGAGGAGAGATCTTCTTGCTCTCCACAACTGCCTGAAAGGAGATTTGAGAGAGGTGGGGGTCGCTCTGTTCAACCAAGTAACAAGTGATAGGACAAGAGGAAACGGCCTCAGGTTGCACCAAGGTTGGATATTAGGAAGGATTTCCTGACTGAAAGGGTTATCAGGTGCCTCAAGTTGCACCAAGGTTGGATATTAGGAAGGATTTCCTGACTGAAAGGGTTATCAGGTGCCTCAAGTTGCACCAAGGTTGGATATTAGGAAGGATTTCCTGACTGAAAGGGTTATCAGGTGCCTCAAGTTGCACCAAGGTTGGATATTAGGAAGGATTCCTTGACTGAAAGGGTTATCAGGTGCCTCAGGTTGCACCCAGGTTGGATATTAGGAAGGATTTCCTGACTGAAAGGGTTATCAGGTGCCTCAAGTTGCACCAAGGTTGGATATTAGGAAGGATTTCCTGACTGAAAGGGTTATCAGGTGTTGGAACAGGTTGCCAGGGCAGTGGTGGAGTCCTCATCCCTAGAAGGATTTAAGAGTTGGGTAGACACAGTGCTTAGGGATGTGGTTTAATCGAGGATTTGTTAGTTAATGGTTGGACTCAATGATCTTAAAAGTCTTTTCCAGTCTGTGCAGTTCTGTGATTCTGTAAAAACTCTGGAGTGGAGGCACCTACGGAGTTTGGGGAACCCCCTGCTCCTGCCCCGCTGCCACCCGGGACAACCGCTCATCAAGTCATCGCCTGCATCAGGGCCAGGACGCCTCGCAGGAATCGTGGTCTTGCTTAAAAAGCACACGGCCACTGCAGCTGGGTCTAGAACTTCTGAAATGAACTTCCCCGTGAGCCAGTCCATACATCGCTATTTAAGGACTCTGAGAGACGACTTGGTTTGGCTTCAACACTTAATTCCCTTGCAAAAAGCCTCCTTGCAAAACTCCATGGCAACCACGCGACCAGCCCGCTCTACCGACCGCCTCCACGTTCTTCCGGAACCCCACCTCAAACCATTTTGTGGACGTGAGTTAGAAAAAAAAAAAAAAAAAAAAAAGGCAGGACTTGAGCAATCGCACAGAGAAATGCTATTTCTGGAAGGCCAAGAACGACAGCTCTTCTCCAGCCCTGCATCTGCAGACTGCCTTAGGAGATGGGGCTCCTGCGGAGAAACCTTTCGCCGCGCAGCAACGGTGTCGACTCTGCTTCTGGAAGAGCAACAAAACTGAAAATTGCCAAGATTCCTAGTTCCCCAGCAAAATATGGCCAAGAGAAAGCCAGCTGTGACACCCCTACAAATATGCTGTATATGAATGCTGGAGGGCTCTATGGAAACTGGATAGCACACCTCTGGTATTTGCAGCGTATGCATTTTTTTCCGAGACCGAAGCCCATTTTCATGGGGTTATAAATCAGCTATAATAAAAATTAATTCTCAGCACAAAATACTGCCCAATCGCAAATTTAAAAACATATCTTCTTTTTTTTTTTTTTTTTTTTTTTTAACATGGGTAGGGGGAATTTGCATTTGCACAGGTTCTACTCTTGGTTTTTTTTGTCCCACACCTATTTTGGTCAGGCAAAGCAGGATGGTACTCTGAATTTCAAACGAAATCTTGGAGAAAATGGGCCCAGATTCAACAGCCTGGACTCAACCTATAGGAAACCAGTAAAGGGAATGACTGCCCTTGGCAGGTCAGCTCTAATCCTGCTGTTAAACCCTGCAGAGTGTTTACACACCACTGAGATAGGTGCACTGTGTAAATACTCAGCAGCAGCTATCTGGGCAAGTATTAATTGAATTTCCCAATCACTTCAGGCTGAGATGTTGCAGGGAGTAGGTTTTCAAACCCCCTCAGGGGATCTGGGAGGGCAGATTCCTGGGGGTTGGTAGAATCCACGTTCCTCACCTTTTTTAGACACCTTAATATGACAGTTTTGGGAATCAGCACGGCATTTTGTCTTCCTTTTCTCCACTCAGACATAGCAAACGGGGTCTCCAGCCGTTCTGCTTGCGAGAAGGCGACGGGTTTGCAGGAAAGCCGGCGATGCAGGGGTCTTTTCTACTTACCAGGTTACACTTAATGCCAACTGAGCCTAAGCAATCTGCTACACCTCTCCCATGGAGAGGGTTATCTTTCAGGCCGCGCTTTTTTCCTGAGTGTTTTTGAAGACGGTGCCTTTTAAGAGGATAAACTTCAGTGCTAACATCCAACCCAACATTCCAGCTATTGGAGATGTCCTTCTCCATTCTACTTCTGCCCGCGCAGGCAGTATTTTTGCACTATTAATAACCACAGTTTGAGGAGGAGGCAGACACAGGTTCTGAACCCCCTCAAAGTGACAAAAGCAGCACTGGCAGGATGCTCCCAGCTATCCCAAAATGCTCCTGACTCAGGAGAAGCAGGGCAACACATGGTGAGCACTAAAACCTTTTTAATTCGCCCCCTAAAATAAGGATTTGCCATCCACCTGATGGAAAGCAGCGACAGGAGAGCAGCCAGGGCTAGACGGCTGCAGGATGCTGATCACAGTTACCCTAAAGTGAGATGATTGGATGGATGGATGGATGGATGGATGGATTGATGGATGGATGGATGGATGGATGGATGGATGGATGGATGGATGGATGGATGGATGGATGAAGGCGTGGGTGGAGGAACTGGATGGATGGATGGATCCAAAATCAGCTATGCAAATGCCAGGCAAATCCCCCAGGCACAGTGCACTAGAGATTATGAGGAGAAATCAGCCCCTGGCAAAGATCAGCAATGGGCGACTTTTAGCAAGAAACCCTGGGGAACTGTGAATGTACCTAGTCCACAAAGGGTGGGCAACTGCAAATTTCTGCTTTCCATTTGTCAAACCATTTTTTTCCACCACAGACATCGCCATCTCCGCACCTTGCCTTCCTTCGCTGGCAGACAATGACTCCTTTGTCCTTGGCTTTGTCGCGTCCTTCCCGCCTCTCCAAAAATAGCCTTATTTTTTCCACTTCACATTTATTTTTAGCCATTGCATTCCTCTCATCAAAGCAAGCAGCAAACATTTTTAAAGACATTTCTCTTCCTTTAGTGGCCTGACTCTGACCTCCCACAGCACAGACTAAGTTGGGAGTGAACGCCCTGAAGTCCAAGAAGCATTGAAGGGGCGTAAACGTGGTGCCACTCTCCCCAGCAGGACATCTTGCTATAAACTGCCCCAGTTTCAGTCTTAACCCCACAGAGAAGAGACTAAGCTCATCGCTGTGTGCTTGGAGGCTGATTTGACTTTGTAAAAACTGCCAAAACCTGAAGGAAATGGCATTTGCAGTCACCCAGCTAAGTGTGATTGTCTGTTAGCAAAACCGGCGGGCGCAGTTAAAAATTACAACCTGCTCTACGACAGCACAGTTTGGAGAAAACGCTTCAGACGGGAAATAAAACATTTTTGTCCCTGCTAGAACAGCTTCGTCTTGCAGCGAGAGAGCGCTGCAGATTCGTGCTTATTGTGTGATGAGAACTCGGCGTGAATTCCACGCGCAAAAGACAGTCGCGGGGAGGTTCGCAGCCTCCCAAACTCATCCAAGCAGGTGGGACGCCCTCCGCAAGACCCTCACCTGCAGTGATATCAGGAACAGATGTGGAGCAACGGCAGCAGCTCCTGTTCGGGTCAATGGCAGCGGCGAGCACCTGAGGTGGGGTGGATTTCCACACAGAGCAACTATCTGTCAGCTTTGAGGAGAAGAGAGCCAAGAAACGGCGGGGGAAAGGTTGAAATTCAAATAAAACTCGATAGCCAGCAAACGGGAAAGGTCGAACGGTGCCACTGCAGCGCTGTATTTCATTTCGTTTTGGACACGGCTGCGAGCCAGTCTTGACGGGAGGAACGTAACGCCGGCATCGTCAGATTTTGCTCTCACACCACGGTTTTGCAACCGGCCGTGGAAATCAGGTCGGCCTGAGCCCCCGCCACACACGATCGGTACCCCAAATTTCTACACAAACACAAGCCTCTGCGCATTTAAAGCTGGAGGAGCGTCTCGCAGAAAGCTCCCTCTGTCATTGGGCTGCTGGAGGCGGGGATGTTGCTCCCAGGAGATGCCGCTGCCCGCCACGCTCACCTCAGGGGACCCACAACTGCAGGGACCTCCACGACAAAGCCCAGGGGGTTCTCGGCTGCCACGGTCAGGGGTTGGGGGGCTCTCGTAACTTTTACGCATTGCCCTGAGCCCCCCAGCAGTAAAGCTGAAAGGAAAGAACGAGACAGTCGAGCTGGAGGAGGAGGAGAAAAGCCTTTTCCCGGGGAGTTTCGCAAGCTCGCGGCCGTGCCTGCACCAGAGCTCTGCCCATCTACAGCCCAGCATCTCCTCCCGCTCCCCCGCGCCATCACCAGTTTGAACTGGTGCTGCGCTTCGTTCCCCTCTAGCTTTCCAGCTGCAATTCCTTTCGGGGCATTACGAAACTCGCTCTGGCAGGGGTCCACCTCTCCCTCCCCGTGCTGCTCGTGGCCTCGGGGACAGCCTCCAGCCCCGTCAGCAGTGGCAGCCGGGAGATAAGCTGCACCGCTGGAGATGCGGGAGGTTTGGGGAGGTGGAGAAGGCGAGGGGAAGGGAGGGGGGAGGATGTCAGTAATTGATGTGGATTTCTTCCAACTCTGGAGTCTGCAGAGGTGAGAAAACGGAACAAACAAACAAGCAGCAAAGAAAGGATCTCTGTGATCTAAGAATAAAACGAAGCCTGGGGAAGATTTCAAATTCCAGCGTGCGCATCGTCCCGTTCTCATCTGCCCTTGAACAAAGGCAGATAGCGAAATACCTCTGAAATAAGAAAAAAATATTTAAAATGTGATATAAATGCTGTTAGCACGGGGCAGTAGCACTAGGCATTTTATCTCGCTCACCAGGACAAAAGGTTCATTAATCATGCCTCACTATTTTATGCACCATATCTTATCTTCGGATTGCTCCCTATAGTCTCTTTTACAGGCCATCTGTGAGCAGAAGTGACAGCAGTAAAATATTGATTAATATTATTATATCCCGATGTTCTTCACTGAAATTACTTTATTACTTAGGAGGACGTGAACACAAGCATTGCTTTGCCACGGAATGCAGGCACCTCCTGGGTGGGATCTGAGCATTTAGCGTAAGAAATGGAAAATCCCCTAACGATGAGGAAAAATATAAGGCCTTAAGGAAGGTGGAATATGAGGGGCACAGAAGAATTAAGACAGGTCTACACAAAATCCCTTCTCTCTTGGGAAAGTGCTCACACAACTAGTGTGAGATTCTGTTTCTTCATTAGATGCAGGAGAAATGTGAACGCTCATTTACATATCCTATGGCTCAACAGACAAGATTCTTCAGTCATCAATTATTACATGCTTTCGCAGTTTTTACCGAGTCTCTTGGCAAGAGAGTCCATTCTCCGAGATGTTAAATACAGGGTGTGTTTATGTCTGGGGATATCAGCAGATAAAGCTGATTTTTAGGAGTCTCAGAAGGAGAGAGCACAAATTCCTGTTTTCCATCAACTGACCACCAGCAGCAGGGCTTGATCCGGCAGCAGGAGCCCAGCCGACACCAGCCGAGTGTTGCACAAAGCTCCAAATGAAGGAGGAGATGCTCAGCTCCGGGCTCAGCTTAATCCCTGTAACACCCTCCCGTTAACAATGCCTTAAACAACTTCCCCGCTGCAAAGCCGATCTTACAACATCTGGGAATTGTTGCTTTCAGAGGGGCTTAACTGTATCCTCCTGCTGAACACAGCATCGCAGGCGGCCGTCCCCGGGGAAGGGAGTCCGTGCCGCGGGGTCACCTCACGTGAAGATGCCGAGCGGCGGCTGTGAGTTCCGGCAGAGCTGTGCTGACGGAGAGAACTACACCCCACCAGGACCACAGCACAGGAGAGATGGGAGATCAGGGCCCAGGATGGGCACACGCTGCAGGGAAACGCTGGAAAACAGCCACAGGATTAAGACAATAATAAAAAAATCCTTTGCAGTGCTGAGGCTGCCGTCTAATTACTCCCGGTGCGCTTACATGGACGCAAGCGAAGAGGTGGGAATGAGCTGAACGTGGCCACGGGTGAGCTGGTCCACCTGAATCACGCAAAGTAGGGGCTTGCTGGAAAGAGAAAGCCACGTTTGTGAAGTAATGACCTTCAAAGAGGTGGAGACTTGCGAGTTAGGAACCCATCGCTGCACACACGGGCAGCGCGCAGCTCATGTATAAACTCACGCAGTGATTTATTTGCGTCCTGCACGAAAACAAATGGATGTTTTACATATTTATATCATAAGATAAACCGATATTTAAACTGATCAAAGACAGCGGCAGATCTGGAGGCGATTACAGCGAGTGTTTTCTTAACTGAGGTCACGATGCACTTTGTGCGGGTGAGGCTGCGGATCTGCTCAGCACATGTTAGCGTGGGATGAAGGTCAGCAGATACCGAAAGTCCTGCCTTTCCAAGAGCCCTGACAGTCCAAGCACAACTGAACCTGGCTCCCTGCATCAGGCCTTGCTAATTACAAGTATTGATCAAGGGGATGAATCTTGTGCTGTTTGCAAAACAAACAAAAAAAAGACTCAGAGTCCTTACAGAGTCCAAAGCTCTCCATCTCTAATGGAAACAGGGTGGCAAGTTGGTCCAGCAGTTTCTGAAATCTGCCTCGGGAGATGCACGGATTTACCAGCGTCCTGGGATTATGATTTCATCAGTTCTCATCCACCAGCTGAGCTGCGGTAACGGGCTGGACGCATCCTCCTGAGCCACTGTAAGTGGAAAGCAGCACCGGGCAGCAGCACGCGAGTGGTCTCCAACCCAGCTGACAGGAACGTGAGAGCCTGTAGAGCCTCGACTGCTCACCATCAGCTATCAAGTGTGATAGATCCGAAGGGTGGAAAAAGTAATTGCTGGATTCAGAGAGACACAACAACTGCTTTTGGTACGGGATAACGCTTCTGCAGTTTTTCCAGCTGCACGTTCAAAACCCTCGTAGCCAGGGCTCTGGTTGGAAAAGCTGCAAGCTGTCTGCAGCAGAAGAGACGGATGCGTAACTCTGCGAAGAGGACCTGGCACACCGAAGGCTGGCCTCAGAGGGATTTTCCTCTTCGGCATCCGAGGTTACGCGCTTAACCACACTGTTGGGCAGGTGCCCCTGTGGAAATGGGCAAAGGATAAAACACATGGAAGGCTTCCACTTGCAAAGCCTTGTAGTGACTGTGCCTGGGCAGAGGTTACAAGATCCAGGGATGATCCAGCCCAGCAATCTGGAAACACCATTCCTGCAGCCCACGAGCTGTGAGTCCCCTGAGGGACGCAGGGGAGGAGACTTTCCTAACAGCCACCCCCCACGGGAAACTCGGAGCAACGCCCACGCAGAGAGATGTCCATGGTGCATCCCTTGCCACTTCACTAAATGTCATCACGGTGTGTTTTATTTCTGTCCACTCCCTTTGAAACAGCGACATCCCGCTCTCAAACCGGAGCCTGTGGGCCAGCGAACTCACAGCTTCCCAAAGCCTGATGCTGAAAGAGCCAAACTGTGAGCGACTTGCCCCCTCCTGATTTTCCAGCTTCGCAAAGCCACGTTGAGACTTGGCACCTTCTCACCTGGCACAGGTGACCGTGCCAGCCCAGGAAATGAAGCCAAGTGGGATGTGCAATCCCTCAGAGGCAGAGCTGCTCCGGGATTTCGCTCCCACAGACATCTGGGTCCCTCCTGGCCTCTGCAGAACCTGACGGTAACAGCACGACGCAGAACTGCGAACAAGCTGCCAGGATGGGAACGCTTCTCCTTCCATTTAATGCGACGTCAAAATTAAAAACGCATCGTTATCTTTCACCCCCCTGTCATCCCCTCTCCCCGCAAGCAGTCGTCTTTGCCCTCGCTGCTTTTGGGACCTCGGTAGCTGCACGGAGGGCAGTGTCTGCAGCCTGCGCGTCTCTGCACAGGGTGCATCGCGTTCCCTGCGCTGCAACGTCCCTAATCAAGCCCACGTGTCCCTCACAGAGGACACGAGGCTCCCTCTCCCTTTCCCTCCGGCTCAGCAGCCTGAGCGCTCATCGCCACCGCTCTGATGTCAGCGGGTGTGATGATAACACAACTCACCGAGCTGGTTATCAGCCTGTCTTGGGCGGGATAGGAACATCAAGCAGCTGCTGGCTCTGAAGGGTGGATTTAACCGCTGCTCCTGTGAGGTCTGCTTTTAAGCACGGAGCGAACAGACTGGCTGCAGGTGGAAAACTCCCTGAGAACCCAAGAGTTCAAGAAACCACAGGAATTTTTCGCACGTCTTTTCCTTAAGTGCCAACCAAGGCGACTGCGGGGCCATCAGCTCAATGCTCTGGCTGCTGAACACCTCGGCGATGCTCTGCGACGGACGAAGCCGGCGCGCTGGGCAGCAAGCAGAAGGCTTTGCTAAGAGCTGTGTCCCCTCCTCTGAAAAACATCCCTGAAAAATGGTAGAAGCCTGAGAATTTAACAGGAAAGCTACACACTTGTCTTTTCGGTTCCTTTACGAACAGGTTGGAGCAATCTGTCTCGCTGTGTATGGGTCACAGCCTTTCTACTACGGAAAAGTAATTTTTCGGTCTATAAAGGGATTTTGATACAAAAGACGTGAAAGAACTAAGACATCCTGCAGCCAAATTCCTGCATAATACACAAAAAGGCAGAGACTTCAAACGGCATCCTTCAGAAACTTTCCAGCAGATAAATAAAGAGCTGTGCTTTTGAAGTCAGGGGAACTGGGGCTGCCACGCAGTATTTTGTAGCTTTTGGGGGCAGAAATTTTGCACGTTTTGCACCTCCCACCCTCACTAAACCCTAACCCCTAAGGGTTTTAAGCAAATTTATTGCCGGTGCCCGGGGTGTATCTAGGCTAGACGCAGCCACAGCTGGGGCTCAGAGCTGCCACAGCCTCCACCACACTTGACACCGAGCATCTTCCTGACGTGGGAGAGAGCTGAGAGGGAAGCAGCAGCTCTGTAAGGCAGCACAGCACTTTTCCTCCTGCATCCTAACAGCTCAGGAGATCAAAAGTCCACGTCTCCAGAGGAGTTACAGCACTGGCGAAATCAAGACGTGTTCCCCTACTTGCAAAATCCCTCTGCGTATAACCCCGTCTGTCAGCCCTACCCTAAATTCTGCTTCTGGGGAATACTCGACCGCTGGAAAGTGCTCAGGTCAGATTCCATCGCTCAGAAATACCTCGGCCTCTTTGCTGAGGCTTTGGGCAAGCGTCTGCGTAAGCGCTGACGGTTTTGGTGGGGTTTTGGGAGGTGGATACTAGCCCTCTCTGAACTGGATGAAGGCCAGCACGCTCAGCTCCCCGGTAGCCATGGAAGGACCTTTTGAAGGATCTGCCCTCGCATTTCGAAGACTTGGATCACCAGAGCACATCGGCACAGCCCGCACTTCACCGATCACACAGAAACACGGCTCAACCGCAATCAAACCGGGATGGAAAAGAAGCAAATGACCTAGAAATTAAGGGTTTCACATCCATTTCCCCCAACCGGTACAACCTCCTTTAATGCGTACTTGATCGGCCTCTGTTCTTGGCAAGTCGAGTCTCCACTTTCCGTCTGCATCCCCCAAAACCACTGCAAAGCCCTCGCAAAAGGACAGATTCCATCATTCTTATCTGAGCTCTGTAGACGACATTTATCTTCTCTGACAGAAATCAACTCGGTTTGTGCACAAGAAGACAAATTCAAAGGCCACGAGACCCAGGAGGGCCTGGATTGTTTGAGCTGGCGCATTCGGGGGCTGAAGTCGTTGAGATTAGTTTCCAGTTTGTCCCTTTGCACGTGGTGCGCCGAGACTCTTCCAACGCGCCAGGAGGTGAAGCAGGGCCGAGCCATTCGCGGGGAGCGCAGACCTCAGGGGCTGCAAAACGGGACGGGGGCTGCAAGCCCATCCCATCCCGGCAGCCCCCCGCCCTCCTCGCCCCGGGACGGCTGTCCCATCGCCACGTTTCTGTTGGCTCCCGTGCCGGCTGGGCTGCGGTACAGCGATGAAATAATATTTGGACACGCTCAATGGTAACAGCAAGGGTTCGCTCGCAGTAGCGTTGCGTGCCGGCAGGTCTCGCAGGGTTTTAGGAAGGAGATGAAAGGCCATTTGCCCCGCTTCACGGGTGGAGAAATGGTTTGCGGTTCAATATTTGGCTCGGTAAAGCAGGCTGGTCTGGTCTGGAGCCTCTGCCCTACAACGCCTTGCTCAAGATGGGGAGATGCCACCAGGATGGTGGAGCAGGTCCCTAAAGCCTCAGGCTGCTGTGCACTGAAAGGGAAGAGGGGGTTTGGAAACCTCGTTTCCAATGAGTTTCTGGCAACCCCGGGCTGCCAGGATCAGTCTGAAACCAAGAGGGAGGCAAACGAATCCCGTGCTGGGCACGCCTATCAGCTGGGACAAGGCAACGCAAGTCAGGATTCAGGCAGAGTTGAAATCTCCCCGTTTATGGAATAAGTGTGGCGGTTGCCCCAGGGACACCAAATGAATCAAAGCAAATTCCCTGCCTGAGCTGGAGAACCTGGTTTTGCAGATTAGGCCCATCTCTCTAGGAAACCCTCCATTCTCCCGTGCCCTGCACAGGCTGGATTCTGAGCAGAGAGAGAAAGCATCGGCCCATGAAGAGAAGAGATACCTGATGCGCTCCCTGCGCACGGTGCACGGTTAACCGCTGTGTTTGCATCGAATATCGCTTCTTGGTTTACCCTGAGTCGAAGCTGCTCCCTGCAGCGTGAACAGACTCAACACCCAGCTCAACGGAGGAGTCCATCACAGCAAACTCTGCGATGTGCCAGAGATCTCCAGCCAGGCAAAGCAGCCCAGTCTCGAAAAACACAGTGTCCTGCCATGGAGAGGGTGTCTCCACTGACCTTACTCTATCAAGGCTTCCAGGTTCTGTTTGCTTGAACTCTTAGCTGCTTCTTTATGGTTCCCTCGAGCTGACATACTCACCACAGACTCCGCTCCAGAAGTGACCCACTGCACCGAGATCAAACAGCCAGACAGACTTTGCAGAGGCCAAGACACAGAGCAGCCCGGCCAGCACTCTGCAAAACAGGTTCTAGGAGGTGGTGAAACCAATTCACAAGGAAACAACCGAGAAAGCTGCTCTGGTTGTAAAAAGCCCCTCGGGAGAATTTTCCAAGTGTGTTATTTCACGTTGAACAGAGCCAGCGGAGGAGTGGAGGAGCCTGGGGCTGGGTTTATCCCAATGGCAGGTGCAGCGATGTGGACCTGGCCCCACCAGCCAGATCTGCCAGCATCGAGCCTGGAGAGGCACCTGGAGACCTGGCACGTGTAGCCCGGCAGCACCAACACGTTTCTGCCTTTGGCTGAGATCAGCCTCCAAGTCCAGTCATCCACGGGGCCCTCCAGCGAGAGAACTGCTCCCTGCCTAACGGAGAAACTATTTATTTTTCTCTGCAATTAAATGAACATGTGCAGAACTCATCCAAGGAATCAGCTCACTCCGTGGGGTTTTTCTACACAAGCTCATCACCGTGGTACACCGCCTGCATTTCGAGTGGCACATGCATTTGGCTCACAGAAAATTCGGTTGGTGGATTTTGGCAGCAGTTTTCCAAAGACCTGAGAAGGAGTTGGGACCGAACACTCATCAATCGTAGTGGGAGTTTAGTGCACGAGCAACTCCAGGCTCCATGGAAAATCCCAGCGGTTGTTAAGAGGAGATTTCTGGGAGATGTTCTTCCTCCCTGTGGTGAGTTGCCGTTGCGTCTCACGCCAAGCTCACATCTAGCAACGGCCCAAAGAGTTCAACCCCTGTAAAGAACTTCAAGCAGGCAGGAATATGGGTTTGTTCTCCACCATCCTTTGCAGGCAACCATCACCAGCCACATTTTTCACCCTGAAGCTGACATACAAAAATTGTGCATGAGCAGCCTCTAGGGTAGGGGCAGCTTGAGGGACCGCCCTTTAAACATTTCCAAGCAGACAACTCCAAGCAGTGGGAGCTCACCACCTCTGAAAATCAAACTGTTAGAGCCGGACTTAAACCCCCAAATCAGTAGCTGTTTCTTTAAGGAGGTGACCTTAAATGACATGCTCACTGCAACGCAGTGAGTCTCTCACAGAGCCAACACTAGATTCCAGCTCTCCTAGTTTTGGTTCTGATCCCGCAGTCTTTTTCTGTTTGGTAGCAAGAAACCAAAGGCTCCACCAAGCACTGACAAGCTCAGCTCACTTGTGTTCAGTGAATGCCCATCCCATCCCTCCTGCCTCTGAACCTCAGACAACTTTCACGGCAAAGGGTGACATCCCAACCCTTGACTTCAACCCCATGAAAATTGGAATCATAGTCATAGAATCATAGAATCATAGAGTCATAGAATCATAGAACAGTTTTGGTTGGAAAAGACCTTCAAGATCATCGTCCAACCTTTGTTCCAGTCCTATCAACGCCACTAAACCCCATCCTTCAGCGCAACATCCACCCGCCTCTTAAACACCTCCAGAAATTCCTTCAAGCCAGCCAGTGGTTTGACTTCCGTAGGAGCTTTCACGGGCAGATCTGCACAGAGGGAAGAAATTAGCTGCCTCCCTGAAATAAACACTGAGCAAGACAAAACAACCCTACACAAAAGGCTGCAGTAGCCATCCCCTATTGCAGAAGCCTAGAACTAGAAGAAGGAGCTATCACAGGCAGAAAATGACTGACAGCGACGGCGACGGTAACTGCGCAGAGGATGGGGCTCGTGGCCCCAGTGGTCCCCCTGCCCTGATTACAAAGTCACATGGGCAGGCACCACACTTCCCATCAGGCAGAAAACAGGGGAGATACTGGAGTTAGTTTGCCCAGCGTTACGCCGAGGGAGGAGGTTTGCCAGGAGGCGCAGCGGCTGCGAGTACGGAGCTGTGATGGCAACTCGTTGGCCCAGCCGCTTGCAGGCTATAGATTTCTGGACCGCTCCTGGGAAGAGCAGCCTTGCTGTCCTTAATGTGGAGCTGCCACGGACTCTAACGCTATTTTTCAGAAAACCCCACTGATGATGGGAACAAAACCCACATCCTTCCACGGCAAAACCTCCATCCATTAGAGCAGCAGGAAACGATGACGTACGTTTCTAAGGAACAGAGGCTCTCTTTGCATAAAGGGCCAGGGAAGAATAAAGAGAATCATCATCACAGAGTTGGAGAAGAGACCTAGAGGTATGGGTTGGGACCAGAATATTGCTGAGGGACAGCAAAGCTGAGAGGGATACAGCTTCTCTGCAGGGAGGGAACAGGCAGCGCTTCCCACTCACTGTTCTGCAGTATTTTTTCAGGTATGCTGGAGGTAAAAAACGTGAAGCAACGTTCAGACCTTCTCTTACTTCTTACAAAGATTTGTGCAAACATAAATATTGTCAAAGCAAGCACAATCAGAGTCTGCCCTACCAATATGACCTAAACCAAGCATCACTCTGCATAAAAATCACCCCAAAAATCTTTACCTTAAAAAAATGAACCCCCACTCAAACTCCAACCACCGACCTCAGCGGCATCATCACCAACTTCAATCCGTTTCCACGTTGCTCCTCGTGTCTCCCCATCCCACTGCTCCTCCTTGCCAGGGCTTACCTACACCCTCCCCAAAACTCAGGGAGCCTAATCCTGCAACAAACCATTTCCAACCTCTCAAGAGGGAAAACTAACTCTTATACAAAGATATCCAAGGTGTGTGCTCAAAACCTTCCACCGCCTCGGCTCTACCAACAAAGGGATGCCAAGGCTGAGGAGCGGGGACTGCCTCACTGAGGACTGGGCAGGACTCTGCCCTGTTTTTTCTCTTTTTTTTTAAAGAGTTCTTCTCACGTTGTTTGAAATTTTGGTTTGTTTATCCATCTGTTTGTAATTCTGCTGAGGTTTGGGTGTTTCACAGAAATTGTTTAATGCACCCCAAGCTCTTACGGGTGGGAGAAAGGGTGGGGGGTTCTTGGAAGCTGTTGTCACGGACAGCTGAGCGAAGCAGATTTCCTACGAGGCCCTTTAAGTTTTGAGTCACAGCGCTGGGCTCCTCCAGGGGACCTTGCACAAGCCTCTGCTCAGTGCAGATGCTGTCCCCATTTTTCTGCTTCTTCTCAAAAAGGCTTGCAGCGGGGAGCCTGCTTTCCCACACAGACTCGCAGCATCCATCCCTCCCACAAGGGCCAACTTACCCCACTGCCACCTGGCCGGGGATGCTCTCACATCACCCCTTATCAGTCCCTAAGCTGCCTCCGGTTTGTTGTAGACCCCCAAAATGGCTCAACACTAGCCCTGTGCCACCACCAAAGTGAAGAACTCATTTGCTTTACTGCAACACAAAAAAACTACGACTGTGATTCAGGATGGGGTCACAGGAACGGCGAGGCGTCCTCAGCAACCAACACGCTACTTCGGTTCCCATCGGCTTCTCCTGGATGCTGCCCAACTGAAAAAATGTCTGGGAGCTCCCAGAGCTCTCAGAGGAGTACTGGACCCTAGTCAAGTCCTTATCCTGGGTGTTGTATCAGCACAGCCTGTCCTTTTCCAACCATTTTCTCCCCATGGATCGCCTCTTCGGTTCAAACCTCGCTGCCTGTGGTTTCCTCTATTTCATAAGCTTGGTACGGAATCAAGATATCAGCTTCTAACTATTTGTTGAAGGATTAATTCCTCTCACTGCCTTGCTTTAGAAATGTTCGTGCCCCTCGGTCATGGTTACACTGAGTCACTTTCTGGCCAGACACAAGCAAAACTGTGCTGAACGGACAGGCAAAGCCAAAGGACCAGCTCGGTCCTTAATTCGACGACAAACAAATCATTCATCTGCTGTGAATGAAGTGTTCTCAGCAGAGCGCAGGGAAAAGGTTCAGGCTTTAGCTCACAGCCTTCACGCATTGAAAACCGTCCTTCCCACCAACGCAAGCGCCTCTTACAGTTGTCACCTCTGCTCTCTGTGCAGCCGTGTAAGAGAGCGATGACTTTGACTCATTCTTTGCTCAGGGGAGGTGGTAGATGTGGCACTAATGCAGGGACTATAGGTTGAATAACCTCAGATTTGGTCTGGAACTCTCCTTTCGCATGTCCAGTGTCACTCCCACAAGGGTAGAGGAAGAAGGGATGGAGGAGGTTGCATCAGTTCTCTCTGTGACCCAGTGTACAATGAAGGAACCACTTGCACAACTCATTTATGGGGTCTGGGCAACACGGGTGAAAGCACTGCATCTCCAACAATACCACACTGAAAATGTTAAAAGCACATAAAAGCCTCAGCAATGCCACCAAGCGCATTTCAATGAGGGATGATTAACCTGGGTTCATGTTAGCCACCGCTCCTGGAGAAACAGGGCATCCGGGTAGAGCAGAGTTATTTCAGGAACAGAGTTAAGTCATAAATAGTAGCAGAAGCAGAAAGAAATTAAGAGGTGTGGGCAAAGAAGAACAGGCACGGTTGCAGCTGACATCTGGAAGGAGACGGGGAGATAAAGGCAGATGCTGCTCCAGATGGCAGGAGCAGCAAAGAAGGAACACTGGCACATGCTGTCACTTGCTATCTAGCTCTTTTTGGAGCTGGTGAGGTTTTATTTTGCCAGGAATTAACAGCACAAAAGTAGAACCCACAGCAACACAGCAGCGAAGCCGTGCTTCACCCCAGAAGTGGGAAGGAGATGAAGTTAAGGCACCTCCCTGCAGCCCAAGACAAACCCCACAGGGTTGTAAGAGCAGCCCGAGCCCCTTTTTGCCCCAGCCCTCCCTGTACTCAACAGTAGCTCCATGACCCAGCCCAGAGATGGAGCAGACTGATCAGCCTGAAGACGATTCACGGTTACTGCTCCGTTGGGGGAAGCAGGACGGGCTCTGGGAAGGTACGATGGGACTGGCAGCAGTCACGGCTGCAGCCAGGCTCATCTCTGAACCTGCAGCCCCTGAAGGAGCCAAAGAGATGAGTGATTCATCCATCCCAAACTCATGCAAAGCCTGCTCAGCAGCCCTGGGGTTTTTTCCTCCAGGAGGTTCCTGGCAGACCATCGGCAAACACTTGAGGCAGTAATGGTGGGTGGGAGCCAGGCTGGGCTCTAGATGTTTTGGAGACCATTTTTCATGGTTTTTCTGGGGTGTTGAAAGAAACCCTTCGTTCTCCATGCCTCTGGGAGCTCGAGAAATCCAACGGGGTGCTGCTGGATCTCTGGAGCTAATTAAATCCAAGCCTCCGCACTTGGAGAAAGCTTGCTGAGCTTTATTGATTATGTCAGCATTGCCTAGGTGTCTGCTCAGCAGTCTTTCCCTGGCTCTCACCGAGTGCTGCTACATCCCCAGAGGGTCCTTCTCTGGCTATTGAGAAGCCCAGAGCAGAAATGCAATGGTTTTTCCATACTGCCAATGCCTCGAGGTTGTGCCCAAGCTCCGAGCCCCACTGTCAGGATGGCGAGTGAGATGTTGTCCCCCGTGCAGAGCTTGCACCAGGGGGAACCGAGCCACACACATCATGGGCATGACCCAGCAGTTGCAACAGGGAGCAAAGACCTGCTACGAAAGGCCGGTGTGTGGATACTTTTAAGAAACCGGCCTCAACAACTCACCAAAATGAGGTTTACATCAGAGCCTGGGTTTGACCCCTTGGCTTCTGAGCCCCGGTCCCTTCCCAGGCGACTGTTCTGTAGGAGCACATGTGACACCCGGGGCTGTTTCGCAAACTGAATCCATCTGTCGGGTGTCCCAGCGCACCCCATTTCATCAAATAAATCCTGCCCACGTTTCCACTCCCACTGAGCAAATAGTTTTCCAGACAGCAGCAAGGCGGGAGAAAGGAGCGCTGGCTGGACGCAGCGGAGGAGCTGCTGCTTCCCTCGACTTGCTCGGGTGAGCTCCCGCTCTTCCAGCTGGCGAGGGGTTTTGTACGTGAACGGGGGCAACTACAGCGGGACCTCCAAGTCTGTACAACCGAGAGTAAGCGACTTAAAAAGGGGAAAAACAAAATTAATAAAGCCCCTCTTGCTCTGCTCGGACCCTCGATATAAAAGCACAAAGAAGTGAAACCGAGGGAGAAGGCTGGCTCGCCTGCCAGTTGTGTTGTTCAAATCCAGCTCGCTCTCGGTAAGAAAACAAAACCCGAAGCCAAGACCATCCCTGCGCGGAGCTCCGCGCTCACATCCTCATTCGCATCTACCCAAAAGATCGCTCCCTCCATCCTCTTGCGTTATGAGCACCCAAAAGCTGTGAGACCCGCGTGTGCTCACACCCACCTGTGGGCATCACCCCGACTCAGCCACTCGCTGCCCCGGCCATGCCCACCCTGGCTCTCGGTCATCGCAAGGCAGGAGCTCGCCAGCCGCCTCCACGGCTTCTCGCTGATCGTTATTAATGATTTTTAAGCTGATGCTAAAGAGGTGAGGCCGGCAGCGCTGTGGGTAACAGCTGTCTCTGATTAACTCTCCATCGCGGAGTCATTTTCGTTTGGAAGCCCACAGCCAACTAGAAACTCCCTTTGGAAGGCCTTGGTGCCATTGTGTGAAAGGAAAGGGGGGAAAAAAAAGAAAAACAGGAAAAATCTCAGAAGGCAACTAATTTATCATCTGCTTCTTGCTAACGTGTGTCCACAGGATGAACCTCTGTCACAAGACGAGGGAAAAACCGGTCTTTGTAAAAGCCAAAGTCCCCGAGGAAAACAAGTATCTGCTAATCTCAGAGTCTCTGGGCCAGAGCTGAATATCCATTAGACTGGGTCAAAGCCAAAACTTCAGCTCTAGCCCTACGCTTTTACTTTCTGCCTTGGTTCTTTGTTTTTCAGCAAACGGGTGAATGCGGTGACTCTGCAGCACCGAACGCGAGCCCCACCAGCCCTCCCGAGCAGACAAGCCAGCTCTCCGCTTGGCAGCGTGGCACGGGCTCCCTGGTGGCACCACGGAGAAGGCGTTGCAATTGGTGATGGTCCCCTACGGTCCATCTCTAGGGGGACCTCTGCCCCATGGGAAGACACATCTCTGCTGCAGCGTAGCATGGCAACACCCGTGCACGTGATGCAGGAGAAGGCGAACCAAGGGGACTCAACGCGGGTTGTTACAGCCGGTGCTTGGGCAACTGGCCGTGCTTTGTGGCTTGACTCAGGCTCTGCTGGAGCTCAGAGGTGGTACTGCCATCCTGTCGCTTCTGTGCTCACACCAGATTCCCAACGGACCCGTCCTGACGCTCTAAGTTTGGCCCCTCTTCCTCCCAGCGTCCTGTTTGACCCAGCTACTTGGGCAAAGACACACCGAAAAGCCACGAGGCCACCAAGAGCTCTGTGACTCTTGGGTTAAATTTTAACGAAGGTCTCCAGAAGAGAGCAGTTGCTGATTAACCCCTCCAAGACATCTTCCTCAGCCCTCTGAGAGCCATGGAGATCTTCCAAAGCAGTAATTCCCCAGTGGAGCAGACCACACAGATGTAACCAGCTGGAAGAGAGACCTTTAATTTTTTATATATATATATTTTTTGTGTGTGTGGTGTTGTTTTAACCCGCAGCCAGTAACTCTAGGAGGGGCAGCTCATCCCCTTACGTTTCCTTCAACCTTCAACGGCATTCACAGAGACAGAGAAAACTCTACTGCGAGGACATCACCAGGGGTAAATCCCAAATCTTCACACCTACATCCCAGGACAGAGCCTGCAGTTGCAAGCAAATAACAAAAAAAACCCAAACCAATGGGTAATAGGTATAAGTTTTAAGGCACAAAGTCCATTAACGCACCAGCTCTGGCATCACGAGACCAGTCTGATAACGTCACTCGCTTCATATGTCAGTCACAAAGTTGGCATTTTTGCACAAAATTTTCACTCATTTTTGGCACAGCAATTGCGTAAGCCTTTTCGTTTGTGCTTAGTTGTAAAACCTGGTCCAAGGTTTCCTTCAACACAGCTAAAATGTTATTTTAGTGGGGGGAGGAGATTCCACACACCAAAAAACCAGACCTACACAAGCTTCAAATAAGTCTTTTTTCCTCCTGCAGACTGAAATCATTGGAGTTTAAATCCCTGCTATTTTTCTGGAATAGCACCTGGGAGAAGGTTTAACCCTCTGAACAAGCATTAATTTAAAATAAAGGACATTTATTCATTCTATTCTTCAGAGGAATATAACTCCTATATTATTAAGAGCACCAGGGATTATTAAAAAAAAACAAACCGTGAAAGCAAATGAAAATCTAATTCTGTCCTCACCATTTCCTGACCTCTCAGGCTCTTCCTATCCCAGAGTGTGAGATGTTGCAAAACCCTGAAGGGAAAGTCGGGGCATACGATGGGAGGGAGTCTCCACTCAAGGTGGGGAACGTGCTCCAAGTGGCTTCCCCACCACCACCGACTGACTCGTATTTTCCATTTCTGCTTGTTTTCCCTTTCTTGTCCGCACACGCTGCGGAGAGAGAAACAGTGGCAGTTCCCAGAGCCAAAGCAAAAGGGCTTGGATATTTATTTATTTTTTCCCTCACCTCCTAATTTGCATGAATTACAACTTTTTTTTTTTTTGCATTGCATTTCATAAAATAGTTTCCATAAAATAGAAGAGAAAATCCACGCACTAACTATCTGAATATAGCCCTTGAGCACAAGGAAAGCCAAGCTCTACGAAGAGACTCAACAAATTAACTCATTCCTGTTAGAGCAGAAACCTGTCCCTATTAGATGCAGCCTCATTAAACATAAAAAATCTATTGCCAGACTTTAGCAGAAGAATTTTTCACTGTTTTTTTTCAAGTTTTCACTGGTGCTTCTGTTTCACCCTTTCTTTTACGGTACGGCCAACTCAAGCAAACTACAACAAAAAGCATCGATTACGTTATCTTGCAAGATGCAAACAAGCAAAGGCTCATCTTCCATCCAGAATGGTAGAGAAGTAGTAAATAAAGGAGGAAGAGATTCATCTGCTCGCTGATACTTGTTTTCCAAGGGGTAATTTCAAATGCTGTTGCAGTTCCAATGTTTTCGAAAAGGATGTGACATAAAATAACTGACCTTGAACTACCGCAGGCCAAGGGCACAGGTCACTCTGCAGATCTCTCATTCACGAGGGAAACCTTTTTAGCCAGTGGAAAGACCAAAACTGCCTGGTGAGAAGGATCAGAATCAGTCTGTGCGTCAACATGCTCTTACGGGGACACAGCTCCACCTCAGACATGCAAATAAAATAAGGAGGGTTAAGAAACAGGTGGAAACAGTTGATTTCTATTGAATTCTACGGGATTTTTCCTGTGCCGTTGTTTTCAAAACGTGTCCAATCTTATGAGATCGGACATGCAGGTGCCCCGAGTTTGGTGAGCACAGAAAACTCCTTTAACACACGACACGTGCAAAACCTCTATCATCCCAACTGTTCTTCAGCTTTTTTTTTTTTTGCATTTGTCAAAACAAGAAGGTTTTCCAGGGGAGATGCCACTCGTTTTCGAAACGTCGCATCTGTGGATTCCTGCAGAGCACATGAGAGGTTGTTTTTCTCAGTTACTTTCGTGGATGCTGTGATGGGAACCCACCAACCCCTCAAAGTCTGGCCAGATCATTTAAAACCTACGTGAGCATGAGGTATATAGAGAATGAGAGGATGCAAACTTCATCCTCCCAGGGATGCGTCTATGCAAGGGATAGATCTGGAGGATGCTGTGGATGTGTGTTTGCAAGTATTCAGCATTTCTCTGAAACCTCACGTGAAATCCTTAAGGAAAATCACTCTGTATAAGGCACAGCCCCTTCTCGGAACATTTTTAGACTTAAGATATTCTAGCTGGTGATTTCAGGCTTCCATTCAGTTTGTCTAAAACCCTACAGAAAACTATAAAACCTGATGGAAAGAAATCAATACTGTGAAACAAAAGCCGTGTTAGAAAAAGAGAAAAATAGTTCCCACACAGTCCTTTTTCTACTCTACTGCTGATGTCTCACCTGAACAAAAAGCAACTTTCTATCCTAGGTGCTTTGGGGCATAAATGTAGTAGCACTGTGGCCATAAAAGAATATCCCAGCAACGGGAAACCTTCAGCCTGATGTGGCACAGGCAGCCGCACGTGAAAACAAATTTGGCATAGCCAACCACCCAGCTGGGGCAGTCACGGGAAGACAGAGGATGGGCAGGGAAAAGAAAGTTAACAGATGAGGGCAGGGAAAAGCCAGTTAACAGATGAGGAAAAGGTGCTCAACCACCCAGAACAGCCAGGGTGGCTAACAAAACCAGGTTTAAGTCATTTGTGTCAGCTTTTATGGTAAAACTGAAGTGATTTTAGGATGTTTTCAAGACAGCCTACAGAAAACATCCAGGCAGGCATTTACTGCAGCGCTATCAGCTCTGTGTGCACTAACACTTCATAGACATTTCTAGCTAAGCCTGCAATGGAAGCCTATAAAAGAGGGGAAAGTCAGCTGCTTCTCTCTATGCCTAAGTTTGAAATGGAAAAACACCTTAAACTAATGGGTAAATTTAACTCTGTGAGAAGCACAACTGGAGCACGGTGAGAACAACAGAGATGGGATTCATTGCTCACTACCTCAGTTTCAACTTGCAAACTTGTGCATCTGTGTCAGGGGAAGCACGTGGGTGATGTCAGGACTTGGGCAAAACGTTTCCCCGTTGACAAGGACAGACCAGAACACAGGAAGTGTCCCAAAGGCCCCCAACGATCCTTCAGGGGTAGCATTTTGGTTTAGACGTGTGATTTTTCCCTTGATTCCCCCTCCCGAGCCAAGACTCTGGGATCATTCCCAGCCCCCAGGTTGGAACGGGAAAACATGTTCCTCCACAAACTGGGTTATTCCCAGTCTCACACCTTCTCCTTTATTTATAAAACCGAGTCGCCCTCTCAGTGGAGCAAAAATGACTGCAGGCACTTTGCTGCTGTCTGGAAAAGGATGCTGTGTGGCTTTCCTCTTTTTTTTCTGTAGGGAATACAGGGAAGGGTTTGCTTTGCATCCAGTTAACAGCTAAGTACAAGCATCGTCTGGAAATAATGGACAGTAACACTTCCTCCGTAGAAAATGCTGAATTCCCCCCAAGCTCACCAGCCCACCCTCCTCCTCCTCCTCTCACGGGGCATTTACCTTTCTCACTTGCAAATCTGCAGAGCTCAGAGCTGACCCAGGTCTCCTGGCGCTGCATATTCACATATCGTCTTGCTGTATATTCACATATTCACACACACACAACTCTATCTCCTGTATATTCACATATTAACACACCCACAACTCTATCTCCTGACTCCCCTCTCCGTTTTCCTTTTCTTTCAGCACCCCCATCACTGTGTGGTATCTGCTTTGATCAGGTTATTTTTTTTTTACCATGTAATCACCAATAATAATTCCTACGCGCTAGGACTATTAGGCACGCTTGTAAAGTGATTTCCACTCCCCCGAGAGACCGTGCAATTGGATACCTTGTGTGCTAACCATGAATTTTATCTGCTTCAACATATACGGGGGGCCTGAGGCCTCGAGGAAATTAACAATCCAAACAAATTCTGCTGAGGTTTAAAAGATGAATTATTTTAATAACACTGAACTTACGCTGGATTCTGGTTTGGAGACAGCTCTCTGCAAAAGCAGGCAAAAGGTCTCAAACAAAGAGGGGTTTGACCAAACTTCAGCTCAATTGTCACGTAGTTTTCTGTCTCCTTTCCTTGCACTGCTGATTAACAAGATTATTTACGTCTAAGCACGAGTTCAGTCTCTTTTTCTTATCCAGAAGCCTGTTATTTCCATGAGCTCCAGAGAAAAATGAAAGTTAGTGGATTAAAAATAGAAGTTAAAAAAAAAAAAAAAGAGTTGCTATCTCAAATGACTTTCGCTTCTGGCACTTCAAGAGCTGTTCCTTGTTTTGTTTGCTTTGCTTTATTTCTTTGCCTTCTCGTCTCCCTCTTCTCAACAGCAAACTGCAAAGGTCAGACGCTACCACGACACATATGCCTTGTGCAGCAGGAGCTGCTCGGCAGTACTTGGCAGACAGAAAAACCAGACAGTTCCTTAAAGCGAGGTCACAATCCAGCCTCGGGAAGATCCGCACTGAGCACCGCGGCGTAAACAAGCCCCGGGAACCCTGAGTCACAGTCTGAGTGCAACGGAGCAGATGTCTCTCCCGTACGGGTATGGGATGCAGAGCCACGAGGGAAGGTGCACATCCACGAATAAATAAAAAAATACAGGTAACTGAGACAAAGAATAGATTTTAGATGTGTGCGGAACCAAGTCAGCAACGCATCTGTGCTGTGAGGGTGAAGATCACCTCAGGTGTTTCACAGAGTTTAGATATCTCATATGATACCAGAAAACTAAAAGGCAGAAGACACTAGAACAGATCTAGGGTGACTTTCTCATAACTCTACAATTCAGTCTACTAGACAAAGAAGCCACAGGTGAGAGATGAAAGTGTTTAAGGTTGCAAAAAAATTACTGGAATATCCAGAGAGGTGGTGGAGGCTCCATCCCTGGAGACATTCAAGGTCAGGCTGGACAGGGCTCTGAGCAACCTCATCTAGTTACAGATGTCCCTGCTCACTGCAGGGGGTTGGACTGGATGAACTTTAGAAGTCCCTCCCAGCCCAAATCGTTCTATGATTCTACGAAACCAAATAATACAGCTCACAAGTGAGAAGTTTCTGAATAAGAATAACCTGCCCCGGGTCTTTTTGTGGGAGGTGAGGTTCAGCCATCATTGCTGGAGTCCTTTATATTTTATCTCCAGATGATTTTATCCCAACCATTTTCCATTCAATGGTGAAGCTAGGAGATACGGCCACCGCGGTGGCAGGGGACAGCAGTCAAGCCAACAAGACAATGCACTGTGCTGGTAAGAGAGCGGGGCAGGAAAGAGGGAATTGAGTTAATGCTTTTATACCCCATCATCTTTACTGCTGTGAGACAGGGTGAGCTTCAGAACCATTTGGCAAACCCTAAACTTAAGTATGACCTGGAAGGAGCCAGGCTACGAGACGCTGGGTAGCCAGCAGGACTGCCCACCTCTGTGCGAAGGGCCTGCTGTGGTGTCAGCCTGCAGCTTCTCGGGTGGCTAAAAGCATCTCAGACCTGCTCATCACCTTGCCTGGCAATTCACTGGCATCCAACAGCGTTAAATTGCTGCCAGGCATGCCTGTGGTGCAGTTGTAAGAGACTCAGCAGCTCTCCCACGTGCGTCCCAAACACCAAAAGAAAGGTGTTATTTTCTTCCGTTCTTCTCTGCTACATTCTACACGTGATGGCCCCCACAAGCCCTACCAAGGTGGCTTCTCCCTTTGAGACACTCGCCCACAAAGCACACGCATGTGGGCTCGTAAGCGAGCAAGTGCAAGTTCAGCAACCAACGCCGTGGAGCAACAGATCTGAAAGTGCAACATGGACAATGCAGAAGGCTTCTCTCTGTTGCTGTTGGACAGGTCTGGTTACCTCCATAATCCGTGCGAGCTCAGGGAAGCCAGGCTACGGGGGAAAGCCAGTGTTCAAGCAGGAACTACCCACCAGTTAAAGCCCAGCTACAGCAGCAAATCCCCTGGCTCAGAATTACTTTAGTAGCTTCCGAAGGTAAATACACCATAAAGCAGGAGAGGAAAGGGGGAGGACTCCAGCTAGCCGGGACGAAAGGCAATATCACAGGCTTAGCCAGGACCGGTGATCCTTTTGTGGCAGAAGTTGGTTTTATCTCTAGCAATTCACTAGCACCAAACCAGTTACTTACTAATTAAAAACTTGTGCCACGGTATATGACTTTCAAACAGTGTCACAGGCTACACTTTAGCCCCTTTCCGAGTTGCTTGACCAGTACAGGTTTGCTTCCAGTCAGCTGCAACGGAATGGGTGAAGCCCAGCTCCAACCTGGTCCAGAAAACAGAAGCAGATGGTCACCCCAAGGCTGCCAGGCCACCCTGCTTCTCTTCTGAAGGTTACTTTTACCCAAAAGCACTTCCCCACTCTCCAGGGCTCCCAAACAAAGTTCCAAAAACTAAAAGAAACCAGCTCCCCCTGCCCCGGGCTTTCTGCTCTGCTCTCAGCCTGGCATGAATCCCGCAGCAGCAGCAAGGTTTCTTCTAGGAAAAGGGCAGATTCAGCTCCTTCCAAGCTCGCTGCGACGAAGTGGCAGTCGCCTACACATCCAAGGTCCTCATCATCGTGTCCTGCAGTTTACCCCCAAATTCCCACGCTGTCCACTGGTCCTTTAAGGCCTGTGACTGAAATAACCACCGCACAGTCATGTCTGGCTTGTCTGAATTTCAGCTTCTCCAGGAGAGGCAGGGCAGGGGGGGAAGCTTGTTTCAAAAACCCCATGCTGCAAGTACTATAGTGTGACACCGGACTCTGTCCTGCAAAGGACATCTCAGAGATTCAGGGTCTGAGTCTGCACAGTAGTTCAAGATCTTAGTTCTCCACATCTGTGATTCAATCCTCATGCCCATCAGCTATGTTCACGGCAGAAAGGAGACCCCAGATTTGGTTCCTCCATCACTGTCTCTTCCTAGGATGACACCAAGCCTGAACTGGAATCGATGACAGAAGACTTACACCCGAGGATGCCAATCTCCATGTGTCTGTAAAGGTCACACCTTCACAGGACCACTGGGTACCTCACATGGTGGAAAGAAGAAAGACACAAGTTCTGGGGACCACACTGCACGTGGAAGGGACAACGCTTTCGGTGGTTCTATCTCTGCCACATGCAATGGGGCAGAGCAGGGGGGGAATTCTGGGCTTTGCGAAGGCGATGAGCGCAGACATGGGCGTTGTGAGCTCTGGAAGGACATATCTCCACAGGACAGCTGTGTGTGTGATGTCCTGCCAAAGGCATGTTGGCCCTCAACATTGGAAACGGATCTTCAGCAGCAGCTGAAATCCAAACTGCGGTGTTGATGAATTACAACAATATATATCTGAAATGCTTTCTATTTTGTTAATGAATAAAACAGGATCGTGGAACAAAGATAAAAAGGGAATTCAGCTAGCTCGTTAGCCGAGTGGAAGCTTTCACAGCTTGAAGTGAAAGACTCATTTCTGGGAACACATGAAACTAAACCACACAAAAATTGAAAGTGGATTGTAGGAAGCAAGAACAGGAAGAGAATGGACTAGATCAGACCTGGAAGGGCTTCGATGATCTATTAACGATGCGAAGAGACACAGTAATCATCTAAGGAAGCTGCTGAACAGTGAATCAGGAGGCCTGAATCTAGCTCCTTGTCCTGCTGAAGAGTGCACGTGGTGAGATGCTGCTTCAAGCAGCTAAAGGACAAGGCTCAAAGTACTGGGAGGAGTTGAATGGGTATAGTTGGTCTTGGCTTCAGTTGCCTGCCATAAAAACAAGTGAATTCAAGACACAGGACAGAAAGAGGTAGCAACAAGTGCGAAAGAAATAGAAAGTTTATGTACGTTAGCTGTTTATAGCAGGAGGATGACTCAGTCTATCCCAGCAGTTTTCATGACAACCCAGATTAGGCCTTCAGCAAATCCCCACCTTGGAACTGGAAAAAGCCTCTGTATGTTGTACATAAATAGAAATTTTCCAGACACACGAGGACAGGAGCTCAGACTAACTGGACGGACATTGCCCCACAATGTAAAACTACCATCAGGTTTTAATACTGTTACTCAGAATCTGACCTTGTTTATGGCAAATGCTAAGAACGAAAATAAGGGAAGAAAGGGAAAGGCTAGGCGTGTTTACCTCCTACCGAATTCTTTCTTCCACGCACCAGAGCAGGCTGCTGGTTACCGAAGATTGCCCCTTCCCCCTCCCAGGAATCACGTAGCTGTAAAAACTGAGAGCTCATCTGTCACAGGAGCAGACTCTCCTTGATGTACAGCCCAACACATTTAATAACCCAACGCCAGGAGAGGCTGACTTGTTGCCCAGTGATCCAGTAGTCTTGAGCGCAGGCTTCTTCCACGCGAGCTTTCTTGGGCACTGACATCTATCATTGCCTTTTATCCCAAGACTTACGTCCTTTCCACAATCAACACAGCGACTGTCTACTGCTTCCAGGTTCCTGTAGCCCATGTGAGACTATGACTGACTTACCTAGGGGCTTCATTCCTCCCTGGATCCAAGAAAACATCAGTGACAGAAAGAAAAGGCGGCTGCTATTGCGCACCAAAAACGAGCCAAGCATAGAGATGCTTCCTGAACTGAACCTCTCAGCTACAGCCTGCTCACAAAGGGACTCGTTATCCCTAAAACTAAACGTCGTAAAATGCAGCTAAGGGAGCTCTGGGCTTTCCTTACAAAACTCCACGGGATTCCTGGGGTGTCTGTGATGGCAAGCAAAGACCAGCAGCTGCCTACAGCTGCTCCCTGTGCAAGCCATGCCTTACGCAGGTCGTGCATGGGCTATTTGGAACGAGTTGGTGTGCTAGGAGGAGGCCTGTGAGCTAAACAGCTCCAAAGAGCTGGAAGCAGACTTCCAGGAGCACTAACCACAAGTGCTGCAAATGCAAGATCGTGCCTCACGGCCTTGGTAGCAAGGAAAAGTCTATCCCGAGGAAAACGGAGCGGCAAAAAGTCTCGCCAGAGATGAAAGCCACTAGAAATGAATCAAACGTGAAGCTGATGGATACAGAGCATAATGGCATTAGGTCAGGGCAGGCTTCATGGAAACAAAGAGACGGCGCTGCAACGGAAGCAGATTTTAAAGCGGAGGTGCACAGAGGAGTACGGAGCCAGCAGCAGGAGCACCGAGCACGAAGTCGTGAGGCAAAACTCGGGGTTTGGTGCAGACAGGTTGATCTTACTAACAGCACCCAGAGCTGGAAAAGCTGCAATTATTAGGAACCACAGAGCAAGGAAGAGAATCAACGGGCGTCATTTACAGGTTTCTACAAGAAAGAAATTCTGTTTCGACAAAATAATTCTAAGAATACATTGAAAAGAAACATTTTCCATTACTTACACAGAGACACATTTTTGGAGGGATGTCTAACGTCAAATATATTTCTGTGCTTGATGCATCAGCAGTGTTCTGGCAGATGCCCTTAGAAAAATAAAGCGCATGTTTGTGGGCATTCAACACCCTCTTTGGGAGACACTTTCCTCAGCCTGTCACTTGGGCTGAGTTCAGCACCAGAGGTGTTTCACTGGAAAATACAACGTATTTTTGTTGGTGTTATCCAGGAGGGTTCCAAAGTCTACAGAGCTGATGCTTACATCTGGGGAAAAATCTGCAGAAAAGGCACGACACAGAGCTCCAACTCACTTTGGAAAGAGCTGGAGCTGCTCAGCTAAAGCTGAATTCCACGTACTGGAAGCAGAGGAGAGATACCAGGCGGAGAACAGTTTGGCAAGACGTACCCGGCTGCCACAACGGACGAGGAGATTCAAGGATTTCCTGGAATGACGGTGTGCAAACAAAGTCGCCCTACTTCAGCTGCTCAAATTAGCAACCCGAGAGAGCTACTGTACAAAAAAAGCTGACCCAGGGAACAAAGGATGCTGATGTTTAACAGAGTACAAGTGGGAACTGAAGCAACGAGGCTTCAGTCTTTAGACGCCGTGATACACACCTAGAGAGGGTATCAGCACAGTCTCTGTCACCAGCACGGTCAAAATCAAGACCTTGGTGTACGCAGAACTAGTGTGCTCCAAAAGGCTTAGAAATTTTGGGCACAGTCGGTGGTTACATGTTTCAAAGCAGAATTCTTCCTTGAGGAAGACAAGTGCTACCTGCGATCAACCACAAACCGCGGACACGACTGGGATCCATGACCAGGACCACCACCGCCGCCAAAAAGATGCTGACGATGCGCTCCTCGAGCACAGAGTTCTGTTTCAGCTACAAACACACGATTTGCAAAGCAGATAAAAACGTCTGGTGGTTGCAGAGACCTACTCTACACACTCTTATTTATTGCTCCGGTGATGCCAACGAGAGCTTTGCGTAGTGTGATAGATCGAAGAGATGGATTGCTATCTCCTCCTGCCCACCCAGCACCCGCACTACCAGAAACAGACCTACCACATGCGGGGATCTCCTGTGCTAGAAAACTTGTCATAATAAACTGGATAAGCCTCGTTGCCCAAATATTTATAAAACAACACAATCCATTCCGTATACGTTCTTGGAAAGAACGCAGATTGCGAATGCCAGATCTATTGCAGAAGACAAGATCTCACAGGTAGGATCAAGCTCGTAGACTCCCAAGGCATCTTTAATCTCAATAGGATCTTCTGGTTTGGTGATGGGATTTTGTCTAAAAGCACTAGGATAATGGAGGAATAAACAATCACGTGGAAGGAGTAGCTCAGGATTGTAACATATGCCAAAACCAATTAAATCAGTGGTCTCAAAAGACCTTTTCACCAGAACAACGCAGGTATATTTTCACTATGAAAACAGCAGGTGATTTGCATTATTAAATCTCTTTCTATGATACAGCTCACTAGAAGACAGGGCAGCTAACAAAACCGAGCTGCTTTGTGCTAAATGAACTGCTGGTGCTTGTTGATGGGCTCAGCCACCTGTAGTGAAATCAAGATCTGGAGTTTCCTTTTTGACTTACTCCTATTAGCACCAGCGCAACGGGTTGGTGTAAAACGCCAAAACAGCGCAGGACCTGCTAAAAAAAAGCTACAGAGTCAGCCTCTCTGACTGTGTTTTGTTCCTACAGTTGTTAGGCTTGGCAAGCGAAGGAGAGCATGAGGAGGGGGAAAGAGAAGTGGTGGAAGATTCAGCCCGATGCCAACGTGTGGGCGTCGGTGGGGAGTGCCAGGAAATCTGCAGAGACCCTGCTCACCGGGGAAATCACCACGGTGATGGATCTGTGGCCTCCCAAGTGCGTTGTAGATAAGGACTCGGCAGGCTGAAGCGGCAAGAACGGTTTTATTTCAAGAAATCAGCGAGTTTGATCTGCTCTGCGGGGCACGGTAAAGTTATTGGAGCAGATTAAACACCAGAACAAGGTTTCTAATCTGCAACCCTGAGTCTTGGTTTTATTCACGTGTGCTGACTCCGAGCTAATTATGCTTAATCATAGCATAATTGTAGTAATAAAGACAAATAATACTGCTTATGAGTGAATGACCAAAGCCACTGAACTGGTGACAAAAACCCCTTGTGAATGAATTACTAGAGTCGTACAATAGGTGCTGTGCAAGGAAGAAAGGTTCAAGCTTCAAAGAGACACAAAGGCCCATAAGAGCAAGGAATACAGGGCAAGAAAATACCATCATATTTAGGAATAATATTTAGAGCTTAATAGGAAGTAGCCTTAGCACGCCAGCAACTGAAGCAGTCAAGATTTTCAGGACAGGCACAGAAAACAACACATCATAGGAGGGGACTAAAGGGCAAGAAGGTTGTTTTGACGCAAAATTCTGTTCCCATCACGTGCGAGGGGCAGCACGGGGGAAGGACCAGATCTGAAAGGAGAAACAGGATATAAGTAAGATGAGTACAGGCCAAGAAGGACCGCAAAAGTACGGACAAGTATTTGATGTGATCGAGAAGAAAAAGCCAAACGAGGGGAAGCTTCTGAATGGATACGATCTGGGCAAAAGTCAGCGTCCATCAAGGCCAAAAGGATGTTGCATTAATGGAGACATGATGAGATAACAACTTGGACAGGAGTTTTAGCTGCGAAGAAGAAAAGATTCAATATTTATGGTTGAAAACACGTAGCACAGGAACAGGAAAACAGGGAGATGTTTACTGGCCAGAAATAGAAGGAAAATCTCTATCCACCACCTGAATCGTATCAGCTGAGACAAGTCCTCCCAGGAGACTTGCCTTCCCCTCCCACATCGCGCAGCTTCCTCCTTTCACTCGGCTTCCCTTCCCAGCTCTCCGTTATCATTTGGATGTCTGTCTTTTCTTCTGCAAAGGACTTGACCAAGGAAAACAAGAGGGCTTGTAAATCTGCCTGGCCTGCATGTGGCTGTTTGATGTCTGGAGCACACAGACACATTGCTGAAATTTATGGTTTCCACGGAGGATTGAGAAAAAGAGAAATTTATGTTAGGAAAATGTGACCGTCATCTTCGTTTATCTCCCAGTTTTGTAATGGAAAACAGGCATTTTACAAACGCATACACACAAAGCCCAGCGTGAAACCGCTCGTGAACTTTGAGCACGCTCACCAAGAGCCATTCCATACAGGCTGGCAATAATAACATTAATAAGGCAATAAATCACACGCCATCTGTATCATCGCATCACCATCCACCTGGCAGGGAGAAAAGCACCCCGTGGAGAAGCAAGGCAGCGGCAGCTCTTTCCTCTCCCACCCTTCATTCTGTCTGGATCAACCAAAAGACTTTGGATCTTTCGGACCAGCAGACTGATCACAAACATCCCCCCTCCAGCCCTTACAGAAGTGGTTGCACGTCAGGCAGGCAGCACACGCACCGTGGAGCGACACCAGATTTACCGACGGCTCCCAAGTGACAGCTTCAGGGAAGCCCAGCCCAAACACGTGGGTTACCTGGAAACTCCTCGCACCGAGGCAGGCGGGTAAGTGGAGCAGCTCGAGCAAAATCAGCTGGAAGGAGTCAAGCCGTTAAAAGAGAAACCTTCAAATCTGTACGTTAAATAATACGGACAAATTTGCATTCCCGCTAAATGAGTGTGCTTTTCAGCCCTTGGCAGCTCGCTTGGAGTCTTGAATTTACAGCAGGAAACAATACAGATTATCCTTCAGACAACCACAGTTTATTTCTCAAGACTGTTTGCAAGGAAACCTGAAACTTGCAAGCAGATACAAGAGTATCCATTTGAGCTGGTACCAAATCATTCGAATTCAAAGCTACCTCAATTTCTGAAGCTTACATCAAGCCATTTCTAAGTATTTAAACCATTTTGCAAGCATTTAGACAGGAAGCTTTTCTATACTCACCCTGGAGGAAGAGGTGGCATAATTGACATGTGTCCTGCACTACCTTAAGTGTGGCTGTGGAGTTATTTATGTGCTTTTCCTGACTTCTTTTGACACAGGAGTTGATTGCAGTGCTGCATGATTACGTCTGCATCTCTGAGTCTTTCTTTCTCAGCTGGAAAGTCTCAAGTTCCAAGCTGGGATTCCCTCTCCACCCCCTTCTCGTCTGCTTAACCCTCCTTCTGCTGGAAGTGTCTAGTAAACACCCACAAAACCCTGTAGGTACAACAGGCTGCAGAGAAGCAGGAAGTGGGAAGGCAGCATTTTAAGAGGAAAAAAAAAAAAGTATATTCTTTGATGCTCCCTCCTTATTAACTCTGTGCTACAAGAAAGCTCTTTTTAATTACGGTACTTTTAACCACGGACCCTTAGAAACCAACCGGTCTCAAAGGAGTAGGGATTTCGAGTCTGTCTTTTTTGATTTTTTTTTTTAAATAGTTTCTGTCTTGAATTCTTTTTTTTCTGATCTTTATCAGCCCACCCCTCCTCCCTCTGTTCTCAGACCACCTACGGACAGAAGCATTGTTCAGCAGGGAGACTTTTGCTGTCGGCTACAAGCAGGCATCTCCGCACAGAAGCTATCGCTTTTCTCTTTCGCTGGCTGCAACTTGGGACAAGGCGCTTCCAGCCCTCCTCAACCCTCATACGTTGAGAACCTCGCAGCAGACGAGAACGCGTGCTCCCCACCCCGCAGCCGGTTGTGCAGGACCAAGTAGCTGCCCACCTGATTTCTGAGCTGGCTGGTTCCTCTGTGACACAGCCGGGCATGCCTGCCACTTCTTCATCATCCTGCCCAGACCCGTTGCAGGAACAGCACCAGAGCTCAGGCTGCTCTGACAGTTCTGAGTAAAGCTGGCACGTGTAGACAAGCCACTACAGAGTAAAAACCTGCACGCTGCGGCTTCCGCTCAAGTCACTAGAGCCTGCATCTCTGTTGCATCCCACGCTCCGCTGCCAGCCTGTATTTCTCTGCAGAAAGTAAAGGACACAACCTGAAAACAGAAACTAAGGAGCTGTAAAACCTGCCTGTGATCAAACGTGGGGGCTGTTGGTAACTCAGACCCAGCAGCCGCAGAGAGGCAGGTCCTGCTGGAGCAGTGGGAGCTACTGCCAACTGTCAGGATCTCCCCAGGAGTAATTTTGGGGACATCTGTCTCTCAGATACAAGAAAACTCCAGTATCCATCTATTAAGATAAGGAAGATTGAGTACTCTAGATATTAACTTAGGCAACATAAAGCTTCCTGCCTCACAGCACCTACGCGAGGGGTAGACAACGGTGTCGGTCATGGCCGTCCTTCACCGTGTACACCTGGTATTTCGACGGAGGGATGTGTTCCCAGCACTGCTTCCAAGTAACTACAGGGATGTCAAATATCTGGGGTGAAGGAATACCCTTGAGTGGCAGCAGACACCCCTGGTTCGCGTGGGGATCTCAGCTCTGCCTACGGCAGCACAGACGGAAATGACACCGTACACACCAGTGAGCTTGTATTGTCTCTCTGCCCAAGTTAATGCAGTCAGCAACTTGTGTGAAAGATAGGAGGTTGCTCTAGGCTTTCACATTGACAGACTTTATTTAGGGATTTATTCCACTGGCAGCTGAGCCCTTTTAGTAAATCCAGAACAAGGGTAATCAACTAGTGATGGGTTTCTGAAGACTTCAGTGCCGATCTCACTTTCACATAAGTAGGAAGAGTGTTTAAGATATAGAATGATACCTCTTTTTAAAATTTGCAGTTGATTAAAGCTGAAACCGTAGAGAACAGGGTTAGAAAAGACCCACAAACTACAGAAATAAGCACCCGAGACCTACACCAGCACACTGCAAAAAACAGAGAAAAGGAGAAAATTCTCATCAGAGAAGAATGAGCTTTCAAGCAGGCCAGTGATGGTCATGAGACAAACTGTTTGGAGGCAGAAACTGATACCTTCATGAACTCCAGACCGCATGACACAACAGGAACGCCAACCTCCGCTGCAGTCAGGAGGGTTTGGTCTCTCAGTTACTTGGCTCTGAGCAAACGCTGAAGGAGAAACTGCTCACCCTGTGCTGACTGTTTCGCTGTGCCTCATCGCTCCCAGAGGAGTCTCAAGGCTCAGGGTCCTGCCGACTACCTGAAGAGCTCAAGAAGAATTTCTAATGTCACAGGAGACAGGAAACCAGCAGCCCTGCTGGCACATTTTCATTTTACGGGTTTTGAATTCAGGCTGTTTCACACGTCACTGGGTTGTGCTTTATGGTATGTGCTGAGTAGGGAGACGACAGAGGCAACGTCCTCCGAGCGAGTCCAGGGAATGGATTTAAGGACTATGGGCTTTACTGTCTGCGTATCTTGGCGTGAGACAGGTGGAAGCTGCAAGACTGGGGGAGCCACGGGCACCCCACGGGATAACCCTGGAAGCTGCAAGACTGGGGGAGCCACGGGCACCCCATGGGATAACCCTGGAAACTGCAAGACTGGGGGAGCCACGGGCACCCCATGGGATAACCCTGGAAACTGCAAGACTGGGGGAGCCACGGGCACTCCACGGGATAACCCTGGAAGCTGCAAGACTGGGGGAGCCACGGGCACCCCACGGGATAACCCTGGCACACTTATCGCGCAGCGCCAGGCCGCCACAGATCAAGGGCCGCTCCCGCTCCCGTCACACGTCGCGGGGCTGCGTTTGGCGATAGTCTTGCCAGTGGCAGCTGATCAAGAGCAGACGGTACCTAAAGACGAGGAATCCACCTCTCTCGACAGTTTGTTCAGCCATTAATCTTCCCTCGCACGCGCTGTCAAACTCTTGGCCTCATTTCCCACCTGAATTTGAGACTTATTTATGGTTCTTGCAACTCCCTCGCTGCCCAAACTGAAGAGCTCTCCACCAGCCAGTGTTTTCTTCCCAAGAGCAACGCTCCAATCGAGGGCTTTTAAATCTCACCCTCTGTTTGCCCAAATCTTCACACCGATTAAAGCTGCAAAGATGTAAAGGGACTCAGAGCCAAAAGCTTGCAGCCGTGAGGGAGCTCGAATCCAAGCACACGCTTCTGTCAAGCTCATTTCTTGCCCAGCACAGAGAACTCCACACTGCGAATGGGATCAGTGAAATAACACACCTAAAAAAAAAAAACCTCCACAAAATAAAAGCAAACCCACGCAGAAAAAGCCTCCCTCAAAACATCCAGTCACTACCTATGAAGCTTTATCAGTCCCAAGTGTGTTGCAATTGCTCAAAGAAAGGAATGGGCACGGAAACCCGTGTCAGTCAGTGCTTAGATATTCACAGAAATCCAAGTGTCTTGTGGGAATACGCCTCCAAAAGCTGATTTTCTGGCAGGAAGGATTAAAACCTTCTACCTTTTTACAAGAAGCAAAACGAAAGGAACAATATATTTTCACTAAGGTGCATTCAGCCTTTTGCCACAGAATAAAATTTCTGTGAAAAAACCCAAACATCAGAGATAGAAAGCATGGAGATACACTTTTGGGAAAAAAAAAAAATAAATCTGAGACAGACCATGCCAGAGAAGCTCCCAGATTCATTATAATGGTCAATTTAACTAGAACTCAAAGGATTTTCAGGCAGAACTCAAAACAGATGTAATTCCCCCCCCCCCCCCCCCCCGCCCCGGATGTTTTCAAACTATTTAAAAATGTAGCAAGGTATAAACAAAACTGAACAAAAATAATAAATCAGAAGGGAAAATAAAAAAAACAACAAACCTCTGCCCTCCACCTTGCCCCTGCCTACCTCCAAAGCTGCTGTTCCTGGGACAAAAGCAGGACATTTTTGTCACTACGGGATTTCAGAAAACCGAAGAACTTCTCAACAAGAACCCAGGGCTGCACGTTTTAACCGCAGGAAGGAGCGAAAGGCAACCTGAAGGAATGAAAAGGGAGGAAGGGGCTCAAAACCAACCGACAAACTGCTTCTCCTCTTTTCCCTCGATTCCTCGCGCCTCCTCTTTTACGAGCATTTTGGTGTGGGTTTTTTTTTGTTGGGGTTGGTTTGGGTTTTTTTGTTGTTTTTTTTTTTTTTGATTTCTCCTCCGGTTTTGCCGAAGAGCCCAGGAGAGCTGGAGGATTAAGAGAGCTGAAGTAGGGTTGAGTAATAAAATTGCTGTTAAATAACGGCAATTATGCAAGGCAGATGGCCCCGACGAGGGAGCGCGGAGTTTCACACGCGCCGCGATGGGAAGCAGGAGGGAGCCCGTCATTCGCCTCCGATGAAATCACACCGCTTTGGAATTATTACGAGCTGGGCCACGCTAAGAGGGTCACGCCACAAGGGAGGTGGAAGAAAGCTTGTTGTTTTTTGAGGGGGAAAGGCATCAAAGGACAAGTTTAGCTGCTGCTTAACGTAGGCTGGAAGTCGCCGGGATTCTCAGCGCAAGGCACGACCGGCCACTCGTGTAGTCACCTGGGTTCCTGCAAAAGGAGGTTTAATATTGCTGCCACGTGGGAACAGCAGGGGAGAAAAAAATCTGTTTTCTAAACTGAAAATGTTACTAATTAACGGCAGACGCAGAATTTCCAACTGCGGCAATTTTTGTAGCTTAAATAATCCGAGTACCAGAGCTTCTTCCCTGTGCGCAAGGTAATGCCTGTAACTGTGGGGTTTAGTTTTTCTGTTAAATGCTGTTCAGAAGCCAGCAGACTGGGGTTTCTGATTTATTTTTTAATTAGCGGTGGCCACCCAAGTCCCTCTGGTTAGAGCAAAGCAACAAAACACATCTAGGTTTTTCATAAGATGAAATACCAAGCAACACCGACGAGCTGAAACGCACCTTTCAGCCAGTCAGATGGTGTCGGGCAGCTCTCCGGGATTTTTTCTGCTTTACCCAGAAAGCGAGTGGTAAATTTAATGTATAGCTCACTGATTAAACCCTGAATTATTTTAAATATACCTACAGGAGATTTGCTTTCCCCGAGGTAATAACGAAAGAGTAAAGTCCCTTTGATTTCAGCGTACTTGCTTCCATTCTTAGATCCCGATACGACGCACCCAACAGCTTGGCAAGCAAACCCCAGGACATGTTGAAAACAGAAATCCCAGAGATTCCTTAAGAAAAGGAGGGAATCGGGGTGGAGAACAGGGATGCTCATTATTTTCAAATTAAATACCATAAATGTCCAGATTATGGCAGAGTGAGGGACAACGAACAGCCTGTCTTTACGGCCGGCGTCGCGGTGTAGGACGGGGAGATGTCAGGCTAACCTCAGCTTTCAGCCAGGCTTCTGCTGATCTGTTTTACAACAAGATTAAGTTGCCTTTAACTAGCACGAAAAATCTGAAATACAAGATGTTAACACATATTAAGTCCTGCTTAACCCAAGCTGATGGACAGAGATGAAACTGGACAGTCTACTTAAACCACTCAGACCCACAGACTGACCTGAGGGACTGGAAGAACAACAGAGCTTTCCCCAGGCTCACAGTCAATTAGAAATATCCAAATTAGAAATGTCCAAAATCCTAAAAATATCATTTTCCGAACAATTTATTAAACAGCATTAAAGGACATTTCTTTCCTTTGCAGAACGCTTTTAAGAAACGAACAGAAAACAACCAGGAGAAAGTTTTCAAAGGCAGAACTCGCAGAAATTTAAAAAAAAAAAAAGTCAAACGAAGGAGACAACACCTGCTCTCGAACCAAACTTCTGTTGTGAAGCGGTAGATGGTGAAAAATAGGTTTTCAGCCAGCTCCATCGGATTTACCATGACTCGATTAAAAATTCCCCGGCATCTTTCGGAAGGGGAGGAGTGTTAGCCCCTTTCCCTGGCCCAGGCAATCGCGTCGCGCGTGCTTCAGCTCCGCACGGTTAGTTACTCCTACTTGTGCGGGGTATAAAACCACCTCTAAACATGTCAAACCTCGTTTCGCAGAGAAATCGAGTATGTCCGCTTGTGCTAACGCATCAAAAAAGCAATCTCAGTTTACCCCAAACGCCACTCCAGAAGAACGACTCGCTTATTCCCGGCTTCCTTCAAGGAAATGAGGTTTGACCGTCGCGTACTCGTCTAAATCAGCAGAGCTTACACGAGTGCTTTGGGATTGCAGTGAATGAAAGGAACATTCTTATTCCTGATAATGGGAAACAGTTTTTGCTGAATTATAGTTACAGCTCTAGATTTTCGGTCCTCGGATAATTAGGAATTCAGAAGGAACAGCGACTGCCAGCAGAAGTTCGTGCAGAGAGAGATCCTACGCTGATTTGGGGGGTTTAAATGTTGGTTTTCTCGCTGTTATTTTCTAAGGCGAAACTCCACAGCAGTTCCGTGAAGGAGGATAATAAAAGTACGGGGCCACCAGCGCGTACCCGTACGCGTGCCAGGATCTCCGTGAGGAGACAAGCACTAGAGCAACGTTTTGGCCAGCGTTCCTTGCTTTATAGGCAACTGTCAATACTGAAATGCCTAAAAATGCAGCTAATGAAGGCATTCCAGTTTATTTGGGTCACAGAAGGGTGCTCGTTTTTATAGTTTTGTTTTGCAAGACAAAATATGTAAGACTAACGAGGAATGAAAGAAAGAAAAAGAAGACCAGAAAAGAAATAACCCACATCCTTCACTTTTTTTTAGACCAGTTTCTAGTTATACGATCCATCAGACCACAACATTTTGATTAGTTTTTACATCAGGCCCACAGAAGCCCATAAGAATTCGTGAGATGGATGCTCTTTCAGGTGGGATTCAAGATCAAATGACCTGAAAGGCCATTAATAATGGTACCGTACTGTCTGCAGAGCCATAATATATGTCAAGAATTTTAGTACAGCACCAAGATAAATGGTGAGGTCCTGCCTATAGTGAACTTAATATCAAAAATAACCAATGGGGCCAAGCAGGGTAACCAGAGGCTCTCCCCTCCCGAAGCCTGCGTGCCTAAACTTTAACACACAAAACAAAATCAAGCTGATGAAAAGAGTGTTCTGCAGGTTACAAGATGAATTACAAATAAAATGCGCAGCTGATCCTAGTTTACCCTTACAAGAAACATCCCCCTGAAGACTCTTGGCCACATGTTCTCAATCTTTGCCTCTCGGAGAAAAGCAGAAAGAACAGTCAAAAATGAGGAGGTTAGAAGGTCTGCGGAGGGGAAAGAACCTTATTATTAAAATGGCAGAGGCTGTGAGTAGCAGAAGGAGACGTCATTAGGAGGCATTTCTAGCTGAATGCTGAAAATGGTCCAACAACCTTCAAGGGCAGAACTACTTCTGTCGTGAAACACCGCCGACCTACCTGACGAGAGCCACTGCTGCAGTGCCTCACCACCCTCACAGGGAAAAACGTCCTCCTTACATCTCGAGGAACACGCGGTCTTAACAGCCGAGCGCAGTGGAGGATCTCACTAAGCTGCTCTCCTTACTCAGTTCCTTGGATTTGCACACTCCATCCCACACCGGTGCAGGAGATCTCATTCTCTCGAAATCTAGCGAGTGCTACTTCGCCGCTCGATACACCTTGACCATCGTTTTTAGCAGAGGAGACGGGAGCATGCAGAGGTCTAGCGGCTAACGGAAACCTCTCCTGAACTCAACTCCACCTCGTGCCTGAGCTGCAAAACGCAAAGAGAACAAAATTCTTAACCGCAGCGCGAAACCGAGACGGATCACCTACGGTCTAAAGGCTTGCAAAAGCAGAAGATGCCCAGGAGGCAGAAGGAAAGCCGGGTAAAACCTTCTGCCAAAGACAAAAACGGCACCGTGGCCAACGTGAACAGAGCGAGCGGTTTGCGGGAGCAACGCGGCCACGTCGCCGTCCCAGCTTTCTCCCTGTCATTTCCAAGTGACAAATTCTTATTAAACAGCCACGCTGGAAACGTAGGGGCCTTGCTTTATTTTTAGGCTTCTCTTCGGACGCCGAGCTCTCCAAACATCACCCGGCCTGAGAACCACTATTAAAAAAAGAAACTGAAGAGGAGCCAAATTCTTGGCCTGTTGCAAACATGGTGTTCAACGGGCTGCGGTTTGGTTTGCATTGTGCTCGTGCGTCACGAAATACCCTAAAGTGAAGCAGGAGTTTACAGGAAGTGTAGTACTTACCAGGGACAATATTCCCAGAAATCGGGTGTGTTTAACCCTTTCTTTCGTTAGAATAAATAAAGAAATGGTTTTAATGGATGAATTCCAAACAGAGGTATTGCCCCAAACGGCTGCACAAAGGAGGGGGAAGGAACTCAAAGGGAGAGAGCTCAGAAGAACTGTTCACATTTAAAAAAAAATTAAAAAAAAACCCAAAACCTCAACAATTTAATAAATTCCTTGTATAAAATAGGATTTGCAGACTCAAAAGCTTAATTATAACATTTTTCTTGCCCTGGAAATGGAGATAATAGCATGATCTAAGATTGATATCTTCCTTATAGACTTAATCTTACTTCTCAGTTTGACAGCAGAGCTTGCCAGATAGCATCTGTCTTCAGATAGTCCAGAACCACAGTCTTACAGCACAGTCCGGTCAAACCGTATTCAGTCCTAAGGCAGAGAGGGACTTAGAGCTGCACTATTCATAAATACACATTTATTTTTCATTAGAAATGCATAATTACAGCATTTAAAAGCATTTCCCCCTAGAAAAGTAGTTAAGCAACGGTACAAACAAAACTGTTAGTCTTCTGCAAATACAGTTTTCATTACACTGAACAGAAAACACCAGCAAAAGGCTAATACTTGCAGTTATGGGATTTCTCTCTCTCTTTTTTTTTTTTTAAATATTTTCCATTTTTGTTATAAACACCATAGCAAATAAAAAAAGCTGTTTAGACAGTGAAAAATATTTGAGCTCTTGATCCTCTATGTGTGGTAAAGCAAGTATTGCAGAGCAGCAATACACTTCCTAAGATATCTGCGGACATTCAAACGGCGTATTTCACAGAAGAAACGAACAGGGCGGAACGTTGCTTTCGTCTCACGGTTTCGATTCGTTAGGTTTCTTCACCTCTTTCGGAAAGTTCTCCTCCTAAAAGGGCAGGCCATTTTCTAATTTTTTTATTTTTTTTTTTCCTGAAGGCCACATCCTCAAGGGATGCAGTGGTGCAGCTCCAATTGAAGTGAGCGGGTCTGATTTATTCCACGCGGGGGACAAACCAGCTCGCTGAAACTCTGCTGTTTTGCAGGACAAGTTCAAGGTGTGACCATGAGTCTAAGAGGCATTTCCATCCTCCTGGTGTCGCACGAAGGCGACAGCACTTAACTTCCGACCGCGGGTCACCGGCGTCTCGGTGGACGTGGCTTTTTTTTTTGCAATTCTCTTATTGGATTTGGATCGCTCCGTGTTCTATCTGCATTTCTGGCTGGATGGCTGATTGAAGGGTGTCGGTGCCCTGCAAAAGGGAAGGTGGAAGCAGTAAATCAGCACAAAAGTTCTTGCCATCGGCGCAGCAAATGATACTAATATAACGTTCTCCTACGTACCAGTGTAAAATCAGCCCTGTGAGAGAGCTGAAATAGGAACAGATTTATAAAAGCACCAAAAATAACATAAAGAGTTCACGTGAAGACTAAGTAGACTCATGCCCTTCAGGCTGGAAAAAGAAGGGCTAAAATAATGAAATCACGATAAGGATCTATAAAATCATGAGCGGCACGAAGAGAGCAAATAGAAAACAATTATGCTCTCTTTTCCCAAAAAAGAACCAGCTCTTAAAAAAAAAAAAAAGACCCAAATAAATCCCGTGTCTGGCACAACACGCGCTGAAGCTGTGGGGGGGGATTTGTCCCAGCACCGGAGCCGAACGGAAGGAAACTCCACCACGGGTGACCACAGCAGAGACAGCAGGAGGTCCCAGAGTGACACAACTATTGTAGGTGTGAAGAGGAAAATTACCTGTTTGCCCTCTGCTTGGAATTTCCCCGGCTGGTGCTGGCTAAGGGACAAACCCACCAACTTTACCCACTGCAGGCTTTCTCTATTTTGTGAAAAATGAGAATAGTGCTACTCGAATGAACTTATTTCTCAAGTAAAATTCCTCCAACGGGCCTGACTCTACTTACTTGCCATGCAAAACCAGTCCTCCGTGGAAGAATTTAAGGTGAACACCTTAAGCTTTCAAAGGACACCTCCTTAAAAATGAAATTACGGATAACCAGCGGTCTGAAGCTGCCGCGAAAGGATAATCTCACAGCAAACTTTTTAGCCAAGTTAGCTGGAGTAAGAAAAAACAGATTATGAAACAAACTCCTTCAGAGCTATGAGAGGAGCAGCATTTAAGAACAGCTGTATTGGCTTGGATCAAGTCCCTCACACCCAATAAGCCTTCCCCTGACAGCAGCCACTATCACAAACACAGATAAACTGCAAGGAAAGGGCAAATTTAATGACATTTTCCTGGACACGCCCACAGATTCCAGAGATGGGCCCTTGATGGATTCTTCCCTCCATAAACATATCAAAAAGCTGCTTTATGTAACACCCCGGATACAGAATCACTTTGGTGGCAGGACCTCTGTTACATAAAAAAAAAAGTCTTCCTTGAAGCTTTACGCTCGCAGCCCAGCAGCTGCAAGACGATCCACCAAGACACAAGGGTGGAAACTCAACTCGACTTCCCATCCGTTACGTTCTGCTAGACAGTCACGACTTAGTTATTCAAACAAACATATTAAAATTGCAAAACACTCCTCCTAAATTAAGGTTTTCCGGTCAAACTGTTTCTCTTCACCTCTCTGCCTTGTTTGCTAGCAATCGCACACAGCTACAAGATTTTTTTTTTTCCTGTTCAGCTTCCCAGGTAATTTGGTGTTTACTTAAACATTCCATACATCAGTGCCAGTGAATAATTCTATCAGACAGCTAAATTCGATAGCAGGTAGGTTTTCAAGTGATCAAAGCTTCCTTTCCCATCAGAAGGAAATCATATTGAAGTAATATAATTATCAAATGACAGTGACAGCAACAATACTGAATATTTATCCACCATTCAGACCAGAAGCAGAACACTGCCTGAAGGGATTAGAAGGACGCTTTAGGTTTGGAGAGTCTGTTTTTCCCTAGATCTAACAAAATCTAGCACCTGTATAGGAATTTGAGCACGGAATGAATCCAGGATTTGAGAGCAGAATGAGCGGAGCCGTCCCGCTTCAGGTGAAGTCGGAGGAGGGATTCAAACAGCCCCACTCCTGCCTTCAGCCTTCCAGGTGTGATTTGCTTCCAAAGGACTGGCTTTCAAGAAAAAAGGGCAGAAAACCAGTGTCTTGTTTTCAGACATTAAATAAATTCACGTATGTGGCGTTTCAAATACGGGATTTGCGTAGGGCACAGCATCCACCCTAGGCGGATAACAAACCCCACTTTTATAAGCTTTCATTGATAAATAGATACAAAATCATGAAGAACATCTCAGCACCTTGACAAAGAACCATATAATACCAGATGAAAGCGTCGCCACAGGCTCACTGAGAGGGCTTTCCCTTCAGACAAGACTCCCCTCTCTAGAGAAAAGATCCCTTTAAGATGATGCAGGACTATTCCACAATTTTAGCCCCCCCTAAAAGCTATTGAACCATCCATATAATTCAGAGTAATGCAAGTACCAAGTTGGTTTCTCCAGTACATTAACAGATCCTTAGTTTTTAGTTTGTGTAAACTGAGGAAATATTTATGGCAAACTTATTTTTAGTCCGGTCTGTTTTTCCTTTCATACCCTACTTATTTCACATTCCTCTTCTGCTTCTCTTCAGCTTTGTATAAATCTCTGTGGTTAACCACAATATTAAAACCTAACACGGTGCAAAGGGTCCCTGAAGAGAACAGTAACTCCTCTGGTGGCCGCCAGTCCTGGGGGAGGCGGATGCCGACGTCTCTAACGGGACTCCGGAGCCTCCCGCCCGTCAGAGGCAGGAGGGGAGGGAGGACGGGCAGGAGGAGCAGCCCCAAATTACCTGTGAGAGGGAAATCTGGGAATTTCCCAGGCTTGGAGTGAGGACAGCAGCACGAGGAATCCCTCTCTCCACCTGATGCCTACACGCACCTCGTTATTATGACTGGAGGGTTTGTAAGAAATAAGGCACAATCCCTGCGCAACACTCTTAGTGTCCACCTTGCTATTACAAGTGAAGGCGAATAAAATACTGAGAAGCTTAGCACAGAGACAAATGAAGAAAAGAGGGAAATAATGTCTATTGAGGGCTCAGGTACACACAGTACGGAAAAGCAGAGCGCAACCTTGCGGCACACTCACGTGCCGGGCAGTCTGATCCGGGAGGGAGAAAGAATTTTACTGAAAAGCACCTTGTAGCCTCCAGGTGAGGAGCCAGCACGGACTGGGGCAACTCCAAGACTTCAGAGCTCTCTGTAAAACTGGGTATGTATCAGACAAAATTCCAGCCTAATGCTGGCTGCTAAGAATACCGTTATATTTTGGCTAGCAAGCAACAGCTTATTTTTCACAGCCACTTGGCATCCTCCAGAAAAAGCAGCCGCTGCAGCGGGGTTCATGGAAAAATGTGTAACAACTGTCTTCCGAAAAAACTTCTGACAAATGTTTGAAGTCAACATTCCTGTGTTGTCACCAGTCACAGCTACAGGCTGATGAGAAACTTCTTTCAGACTTAGATCCACGACTGTTCAAACTGACTTTAAAAGAAGAAAAAAGGAAAAAAAGATAATTCCTCCACCGTACCCGAGAGGATCAAGTGTTCACTTACAATTGCTAACATTGCGACTCCTGCGGGAAATCCAGGCTATCGATCAAAATAACTGGAAAACTGCTGTCAGAAGGGGAATAACATTTTTAAGAGAAACCTCAGTCAGAAAAAACCACTTTTTTGGGTAGGCTCCAAACAAGGTTTTTGTCCCGTCCTTTAACACGGCGCTCAGCCTTCAAGGATGCAGAAAAACAATGACGACCAAAATAACTATTCTCTAGAGGCATTGAGCAAGAACACAGAAGCATGAATAGTCAAAGGCCATTTATACCTTTAACAAAATTGTGTTTCTTATTAAGGATTATTTAATTTTTTTTTTAAACGGTTTGGAGACAGGATCGCAAACTCGTTGGTTCTGCAGCACTTGTGGAGAGATACGTGGCTCATCTGACAGATGTTTCAATCACATTACGTACGTCCGAACGGCGAAACGATACATCTACGTACTTGATTAGCCGCAGAGTGGTCTGTCACTGGTGTCAGCTGCACATATTGGACTTGGATATCACTCCCTTGGAGCGGGGATCCGTCAACACCCCCCGGCGTGGGCTCCGCAGAAGCAACGGCGATCAGCTGAGCGCCCTGCAACACCTGCGGGGAAAGCAACGGAGAGAGCAGCTCGTCAACAGCCACCACCAGAAATGCGTTACGAGCCACTTAACTCGAACCAGATGCCAAACCAGAGACGGTTAAAAAGAAACACAAGAAAACTCGTCGATCGGCAACAGTTGCTCTAAATCAGGCGGGGTTCCGAGAGGACACGGTACGCATCTGGGAAGATTCCCAAACGAGACGTTCGATGCGTTTTGTCGTATGAGGTTTGTAATTCTGCTCACCGATATTGCAAAGACTAAGTGGGTTTCAGCGCAAGTGGGACAACGTGCACATACCGATATCCCCGAGTAAGGCTCTTACTGCTGAGCAGACACAGATCCAAGATACTCCTTCTCACAGCCAAAGGCGTTCGACTTCTTGACAATTTGTTACAGCGATGTTCATATTCCAACCGCGTACGAAGGTGTAGATTTAAGTTGCTAATAAATGCTTACTCTAAACACATCCGCATTTGGCTGGGGAACACCCAAAGTCCTCTATTTGCTTCAAAAACAGAGGAGCATGTGATCCATCTAAAAGCACTTGCTTAAAAATGTTCCTGTGATTACACTAATTTTAAGGTACTTCTGGAAACACAAATCAGAATACAATACGTGCATGTAAACAACAAGTCCCCAACCTCATTTTTCACATTCAGCTGAAACACACGCATTCGGTTTTAATTTCTATATGCTGCAAATGATGTATTTTTGAGCTACGGCGTTTGACTGCAGTGAACAAAAGGCATCTTTCAAACCACGGAACGAGAACAACGAACAAAAATAATATTCTTACCAAAGGTTTTTCTTAACAAAGTATGATTTCTCAGCTGATCTGCGGGTGGGTGGCCACGAAGGGAGTGGGTAGAGCAGAATTTCTCCAGGGAGTGTGGGAGGCAAAAAGAGGTGACCTCCATAAATGACCTTCAGGGGTGTTGGCAAGATTTTACAGGGATCTTGGGTGTTCTGAGATACGGTCAGCATCGAACTGCAAAAGGATGCTACGTTTTGTTTTTACAGGAGTAAGCAAAATTCTCTCATCCTACGGTATTTGTTTTGGAACTATACGCCACGTACTGTCGGCACCACATCACAGTCTGTCCTCTCGGTTACCTGCAGGTCTCGAGTGTATTTTTTCTGACTTTTCTTCTGAACTAAAAACTTCAGAACGACTGGGAGCCACTGGACAAGCCCATCATCCTCGCTTACAAACTGGTTTACAACACAGAAGCCTAAAACTTAGGACAGTACCGGCTTTATTGTATGTTCTAAGCTGCAGATCTTCCAGTGCACTTCAAAAGAATTCCCTTTTATAGCCCACACTCTAGAGGAGACCAAATTACTCTGCTTTATGTTCTCTTTTATCAAACCTCTCAGATTCCTAGTGATAATCTACCTCTGCCATCCTGCCTACAACAAAAAAAGGCAGCAATACTTGCACAAAATACTTTTTGCTGTCAAATTACACTTCCCCGTTGCTTTAATGCAAATGGTTGTGTGCTTTTCCTGCTGGATAAACTATTTGGAATTAAGCCTTCATTCACAACGAAACGGGAAGCATTTTTATAGGATGTCAGGATGAAGCCAAGCTGGTTTTCAGAGAGGTAAAGTGAACAATACACCAACACCAGCAGGGGCTGACAGACCCAGGTATTCACGAATTTCCACCGACAGGATCACAGGTTGAGTGCTGCTGCTCCATTCCCCCAACGAGCCAGACTAAAACCAACTCAGTTAAGCTTAAATGTGTTCCGATCCCAATTCAAACCAACGGCAGCGACTGGGAACCGCGCTCGGTTTCCAGCTGTACGGTTTTAAAAAAATCAGATCAATAAATCAGATGGATAAGACACCAAACATCACAAAAACGACAATTAGCACAGGTTTTCCTTCTCAGTCATGGCCTGTTTGTGCAGATCTTCAGGGTTCCAGGCTTTGCTACTCACCAAGGGAAGGTGAGGGGCCAAGCAGGGCTGATCCATTCCCTCTAGAGCTGGGTCAAACTATCCGGGTTTCGCCAACCTGGAGATTGGCTCTAACTCGAACGTTGCACTGATCTGTTTATTCGCTACTAAACGCTGCCTTTGTATTTCCCCCTATAGCTAGAAAACACGCTCGGATGTGTCAAGAAAAGGCCATTTTTCAAAACTAAGAACCATTTCGCCTCTTTAGGTTTCCCTTCATTCATTTGCCCACCATGCACAGTTTACTTAAATCACTTTAAAAAAAAACAACAAGACTCTGTCTGGACTCTGAAAACGAAAAGAACAATCTAATGCTGAAAAAGACTTCCTAATGTTTTCCACTTAACACATGCTAACATTAATAGCCGTCTTAGACTCATTAAACGCTGCCCAGCTTGTTGTTGTGGCATAACTGGCTACATAATCAGTCACTCAGCAAACCAGAATAAAAACAAGAAGAGGGAATAGATCCCAGTCTTAAATTAAACCATCTGACTGCTGGTTAAATGAAGGAATGAGCAACGAGCTCTCCTTAGGATCTGCAGAGTTTATACACAGCACTCTCACCAAAAGTATTATTTTGCAGTTTACATCTGAATTACGGTACGGCTGGAATTAAGATACAAATGAATGAGGGCAGAAGGAAAGAATTGCCACCTTTTTTAGAAAAAAACAAACAAAAAACAAATCAAGGATTTGGAAATCAAGCTGCTTCTGTTGTCTCAATGGCATAGTACCATCCGTTTAATCTGCTGAGCCAAGGAGAGGATCAAGCCAGTCTCAGGCTCAGCCTGGAACGTTTGATCCCACTTTGTACGTCCGAACGCCTCTGTCAAACGTGACACAAAGATGACCTGCAGCTTACTCAAGTTATCACTTCACTCCTCACATTGTATTCATACGATAAAACAATTTATCGTGAATCTCGGGCATATCCAGATAGGAAAATCCAATTGAACTGACATTAAAACCACCGATAAACCACATTTTCTCTAGGCCTTTCTGGAGATTATGGTAACTTGATTATATTTCTGTCTTAGCTTAAAAGTACGATAAAAGTTTGCCATGCTAAAGAACTGTGACTGATGTCACCCTTCCTACTTCTCACAAACGGCAGCAACGATACAAATTTTGCTCAGGAAAAGCCCAGCTCGGGCAAATAGAGTGGAAAATTTGGGCATGGTCCTTGCATTCTGCTTGCAATGAACAGATCTCCCCATTTGCTTTAACAGAGGGGAGAAAGGTCCCAGGGAAAGAAATTATCTCAAAATACATGTTGGTGGACAGATACATAATAAAGGACAGAATCCACCGAGTGGATTGAACACACTCTCTAACCAGTATGACCATTCTTCCCCAGATAAAAGCAGGATTTAATTCAGCCCCACAACTTCAGCCTCACCTAATTGTACTGCTCTGTTTCTAAGCGTCACAAGTTTCATATGAAACTGTAGCGAGGCTGCAAAAAATTAAAAACATAAAGGGACCAACAGCTTCGTGGAGGAGCCTTGCACAAACGGGGCAGGTACAAGTACACGGCTTTTCTTTGGCTGCTCACTTGACTTCCAAACCAACACTTTACCTTTGTAATTCCTCCCCGCCCTTGGCCTTAAAATAGAGAAATCGTACCAAAAAAATGAACAATCTGCCTTGAAAATGAACTTCATTTCCCAACTCTGCCAGGCTTCTCTAACATCCTGCCTTCCTGGTCCAAACCAGGTAACAGAATACGGTTAAACTAAAAAATAATAAACTTCACTTCTAACGAAACGGATTAATTCACGCTCTGAACACAAACACACAGAAGGAGAAGCTTGGAGTCGCCCTCGCCTTTCGCTCGGCACAAAAGCATCTGACACGGAGCGTTGCTCGAGCTCACTCCGGCCACAGAGAGTCCGAGCCAAGGCTGAAAAGGATCCTAAAAGAGAGCGGCTTTAAAAACAACGAACAGACCGAAAAACGTTCTTCTAAAAACTAGTTCAGTGGAGTATTTTGAAAAAAGTATGTTTGGTCATCTATTACCGCTTGCTATCAGAGGTAAGAAGCTGCCTGGTCAGCGCCAAGATCTTGGGAGCTTTACGCTGCCCAGAGATTTCCAGGGCAAGCAGAAGCAATCGCTCCGCTGGAACACAGCACCTCAACAATTTCTTCTGTTCCTTCAGCTTGCAGCTACAGCCATAGGTACATGCTTTTCCCCAAATAGAGAACCTAGAGAAAATGTTTATCTAGAAAAATCGGAATATTTTAGGGAAACGTCTGCAAGGTATCTGAGAATATCTTTTGAGATGTGAGTCTCGGAGAATGCTTCGAAGTTACCGATGCTCTCAAGCACATCTTATGCCCTGGCACCACCTTTGGGAGCCCTCATCTCCCAAATCTCGTTGCCCCAAAGACTGCATGGTCGCCCCGGTGAAGACAACTTGCCTAAATTAGAAAGCGAGCCTCTGAAAGCCCTTCTTTTCTGCTTTTCAGAATAAGAAAACGTTCCCTATCGCCTTCAGGCAGCAATATAAGTACATTTCTAATAGTTTTGATTTCAAATGGTCCTAGAAACACCAGAAGGGAAAGCATTTCGCTTGGATGTTTAAAATGAAGCGTGAACTCCTTGCATTGGTCACGAAGACAGAACCACAGTCTCTTTAACCAACGGTTTATTCCCCTCCATGCCCCGTCAGCTTTCGGTGAGGGATTCGATAAAAGGAGCGGAGGGGCCGCCAGCTCCCTCCTGCCCGACCCAGAGCACCTTGTGCCCAGCTGGACGTTCCCCGTCCCTCCTCACACCAACGTTCCCACCAGCCCAGGTTCCTCAGCACAACCTGTGGCAGAAGTGCAGACCCTTGCAGGGCTTTCCCACCGACCCGAATCTTGGCTTTTCTCTTTATTTTTTTTTTCCCCCCCCCCGGCATTCTCTCTCCAAAGTCTTGATGATTTGGGACTCGCAAGCTATTGAGCCCGAAGGTCTTGGATTTCTACCCTGCATCCTTCAGTGAGATGGTTTCCATGTAAAATGTAATAATAAAATTAGCATTAATAATGAAAACCAGCTACTTTCTCCACTCCCTTCCTTTCCATTTAAAGACCATTTTAGCCCATAACTCACAGTTCCCATTTAACATTTGACTGCCAGGGCAGGAAATAAAGTCTTTTTCCTACAAAAAAAATATATTAAAATGTAATAAGTTTTCCTTCAGTTTCCTCCAAAATTTTCAAGCCGTTTCCAACCCTGGTTCAATCCGTATCACGTCCTCTGCTGACTTTACTTATCACTGAGAATTACTATTCTAGAAGCCCATTAAAACATTTCTCTAGACCCCAACCTCCAAAAGTACGTAACTCTTTTGGGATAGCTTAAGTTCATTTACCAAAAAAAGCCCATTCCTCAGTCTGGTCCTAGCATTCTACAACACATTTTTGCTACTGTTGTTGCAAGCTTTTTTATTAATCTAGGCAAGCACATATGTTTGCCTACCTATAAAAAGCTCAAAAACAAGACATACGGGGATTTTGGTGCCTTTTTTTCCATCATTTCTTCCCATTTCTCCTGCAGGAATGCAATAAAAGATGATGCTTCTTGAAAAAAAAAAAAGAGGTTTTCAAGCACTGAAAGAGTGGTTGTTTATAGAATGCTCACAACTGAAAATCCTGTAACACTTACTGCCAGCAAAGAACCGTTTCAGCAAATGTTGCACGAAAAGAAATGAGTTGAGCGTAGGAAAAAGGAAAGATTTCAGTGCCACGCTCTGGCTAAAACATTGGCAAAAATGAGAGTTTGGGCCCAAAAGCGTAAGGATGGTTGGGAGTTCGTACGGTTCCTAGGAAAAAAAAAAACTAAGAAAATACCTGCCTATTTGAATATATTCAAATATATATATTTGAATATATTCAAATAGAAAAACCAGCTCCTTCAAATGATAAGAACTTCAGCTGATGAATACATTCACTCAAAACAGGTAACTCCCTCCAGCTGATTTTTTCCAGTCTTCAAGGTTTCAGCCTTCAGGTGCCAACAAGGCATTTATTTAATGGATTTACAGGCTTATAGATGACTTTGCTGGAGCAATTAGACTTTGTATTTAGGTCCAGAACTCAAAACTTTTTAGTACCAGAAATTAATGAGTTCCTTGAAAACATCAGAGGATTGGACTAGTCAAGGTCTCCGTCACCTTGGCATTTACCAAGGAATCTGGAACAGGCAATGCAGAATGGAGCCATATGGAAAAAAAAAAACCAAACCCACCAAGATTTTCTTCCACAACATTGTCTTTTCTAGTTCAAAATTCTACTTGCTGAAGCAGAGCAAGACCCAACACTAGGAAACAAGTCCAGGATGGAGGATACTAAAGCATAAAGGAAAACTGGTAACATGCTCTACTTTACAATCGTTCCTCTTCCAGCCATCGGTTCAATTTAACCCAGGTCAAGCGTACTGAGAAGCTCGTATCTGATGGCGGCTCACATAAAATTATTTTGGTGATCTGACAGGCCAGTTGCAATAAAATTAAAGCACTAACATGACAGAAAGGAGCAGCAGCGAAGGACGGACTGACCTAACTGCTCTCCAAGAAGCAGTTGTCTTCATGCTCAGATCACCGAAAACCACGGTATTCATTTATTTAGGGTGTTTATCTATCCCATATGCACATCAAGTGAGAATGCATACAGCCTGATGATGTGTCATCCTTCCGGAGAAATAAATCCACACCGAACCCGTGATTCTTCAGAAAAAAAAAAACCCCACGCAGCTGACCAGACCGAGCAAGGATATTGCTGCATACTTTCTGTGTCGTACTTGAAATTAAACAGCGAGTGCTTTCATAGAATCATAAGCCAACTTGAAGGACTGAGTTTTATCTTGCAAACTTTTTCAAAACAGTCACAGCAATAAAAGGCTGGAAGTTCCTCTTCCAGAAAGATAAGGAAGACAGATGGCCCAGAGCGCTGCCGAGGATATCTGCAGCTTTTCTCCCTCGGGAACTCGTGATGAGAAGCGTGCAGAGGTGCGAGTAAGCACATGGAGGATGTAAACCCACCCTTTAGATCACTTACTGGCAAGCCTTTGTTAAGCAGAAGCCTCCAAAGTACGAGGCCACTCTTCTTTTTAAGGCGCATTTTTACGGTTGCTCTATTTCTGACTTCAAACTACTGAGATCGCGCTGAAGGGAAAAGCAAAACAGACACCAGTCCCGTAATTACAGATATTAATTCCTTATTTTTCACGCTGAACTTGTTCTGATTATCATTTTGTTTTTGCCAGCATCACCACAAGAGAAAAAAAAGCCTCCAGGCCATAACGCGTGCTCTGATAACGTGTTTCATATCCAGTCACCAGAGACCCTTCGTGAAGCAATTTCTGCAAAACGTAGCTGGTTTTGAAGTAAAACATCTTTGTGAGAGGCCAGCCCATTTTTATTTTAAATACTTCAACTGACAGAATAACACGGAGCATCTAACACACTGGCCCAGCTGACGTTTCTTCTCATCGCTCCCGGGAGGAAAAGGTTTGGGAAGTGACAATATTTTATCCTGTCAGGCGGCCACCAAACCTTCACCAGCATAAAAAATCAAAAATACCTGGAATATTTGTTCTTAGAAAAATACATTACTTTGCATCTAGCTTTATTAAAAGGCAGGTTGAGTCAATCATATCTAGCAATCTAGGTCAGAGTGTAAAAATGACCTGTTACTTTCATTATTTAGCCTTTAATTACGCTGCCATTTACCTATCACTAATTATTCATTTTCTTTCCTATCTTTAATCAAAGTACTGAATAGCATTAGTCCAAGATATTGGTGGGAAAACACCAGAAAACACAAACTGGAAGGCTTACAATTACTTTTTGCAATATATCCAATAAATTCCTTTTTAATAAACTTTACACCATTTGCCGTAGAGCTGCGTTTTCAACTGAGCAGAACAGCGCGTTGGAAAATATAAAGCAAATAAACACATTGTCAATCAAGCCCGTAAAAACAAGCCCGTTTTTAATGAAATGTTGCTGATTCACGTGAAGTATGCTAACGGGTTTTAATCCTTTAACTAATTATTTTCAAGACACTTCTGCTAAACCGGGTGTATTTATTGAACTAAACCCACACTCCTCGATGTCTGTGTCCACACGACCCGATGCCAAAGAAAAGATTCAGCTGTGATGTTCCCTTTCCACTGGAGTAAGACCCCAGGTATCGACTGGGCTATGCAGGGAAGAGAGGAAGGGGGAAAAAAAATAAATAAAAAACAGGGTTCTGAGAGACCCAGAGGTAACGAAACGACAACTGAAGCCCCAGTCCCAAATCGTGCTGTGCCCGTCGGCAGCTTCCATCACCCAAAATCAAATCGCTCCACTCACCTGCCCTCAAACCTTGTGTTGTATGATAAGGGGGTTGCAAAAAATTACCCTGCAAGAGCTTTGGTACCGTAAGGTAATACGTTCCCATTAATTTCCCAAGACGTTTCTTTTCAAATAAAAGTATTTTTGATCTAAGGTAACCGGGAACGATATAAAAAAGACCTTAAAGATGAGGTTATCGTTCTGAATTTAGTGAGCTCGTTCATACGGCTTTACTTAGGAGTCATTCCTTACTCCGACGACAACAGCCTACGCCTAAATTTGCCATTTATTTCCTACATAAATACAAAAATAAATTCAGCACATATAAAAGTCTAATAAATAGCAGTTCACAGAGAGAGGAGCTCTGCCTGCTGTGCCTTTCCAAGCGCGCGGAATCGAACCGTGCAAGATGCGACCTTAAATCTGTCAAAACTTCATGAACTAACACCCCTGCAGAGCCATATAACCGAGAGCACCTCCTTTAAATTCCCCAAACCAAAGAGGCACGAAAAGCGAAACCGATTTCAGCTCCACCAAGCGCGGAGAAAGGAAAAAGAATAATTCCCGAGCCCGTTTTTTATCAGCCGTATTATTCCCTCGCATAACAAATAATAAACCATCTCATCTGCTTTTACTTTGAGGCTACACCACGGCACGGATCGAGCCGGTAACGTCTACCCCGAGGTTCTCCTAACGCGCCCGCGCAAAACCGGCAGGAATACACAAACTGCAGCTCTTATGGTCACTTAAACTTCTCAGAAATGTCCGTCTTTCCAGCTGATGCAGCCGGATCGAGCCAGACAAGCGACGGCAAATTGCATTTAAACCGTCCGCACCTTCTAAAAAAAAGCCCTTTCACGCCACCTTGCTTCCCAAGATCTCCGTTTCAGCGCTCCCCGAGGAGAGCAAGGGCTCAGCGAGAACCCGGGAGCAAGCCTCTGCCTCTGAAAACTAACTCGACTCCCGACTCCACCGATATTTTTTTTCCCAGCACTACTATTTTACAGAGAGGTGCAGCCGTCGACGAAATCCCGAGCAAAGGAAAACGGGACGCGCAGACCTGGGTGAGGGTTTGGAAGGGAGAGCATGGCAGAGGTTTCATCGCCTTTATTAACATGCCCTGTGCAAGCGCTTTCTAAAAATTAAATTAATAAATCCGTGTACAAAATAAATATTCTGGGGTCTCTGCAAAGCGTTCGCGTCTGATTTGTTAAATAAACTGGAGGAATACAAGGCGCAGAAAAATATCAAATTAACACGGTTCGTGTTGTCTTTTCTGACACCTGCTCTCACCATCACTGTCCCTCTGACCCTTCCCCAAGCACAGTCGAACCAAAATAAGCAACTTGACCCCTCTTTTTTTTTTTTCAATCCCCACGTACAGTATTTAAAACCACGTAATGTATGGCACACCCACGAGGCTCAGGACCTTTCTCCGGGTTAAATGCATCCTGCCTGAATTTAAAAGAATGCTTCAAGACAAAGGGGCAGTTGTTCAAAGTGTCTCACAACACACAGACTTTCACTGAAAATACACTTTACACTAGCACGGGTGCTAAACTTAACTGTAATTAATTGGCAGTTGAACCGCAGATGTAATTTCAGCAAAACTTAGTGATGGAAAGAAGAGTTACCTCATCTAAATTCACCGTATCGAATGAAAAAGGTTATTTGCAAGTACGTGGCCTGTGAGGAAATCTGTATGGGGCACCTGACTCATTTTTTGTACAAAGATACTCTTAATAAGTCACCCACCGAGGGAAACCTCCCAAAAACAAGCTTGTGGCGAACCGACAGCTCGTTCCAGATGTGGCGCTTCTCAAACCATAACCTAGAGCTTCACCTCAGTCGTTACACAAAAGCTCGTCACGTGTGCCCACACCCAACAGAGCGGCCAAAATTAGGGAGTTTGGGTATTCCGTGCCCACCTCCTCTGGTTAATCAGTCTCTTTTCTGCAGCTCTTTGCTGGTGAACCAACGCTGCACATCACACGAGCTCCAGGCGCGCATATGGAGATGGGAAAGGCAGGCGATCAAGTCACCCCAAGATTATTTCACATATTCCAATCAGCTTTTTGGCAAGGAAGACAAAAGAAAAAAAAAGAGAAATACCTCACCAAGCATTTCAGCTCAGCTCAGCCTTCGACATCTTGTTACCGGTTGCACAATATTTCGAGTTGGTTCAACTTAAGAATAGTAAATTTTATTCAAATCTACACAATTGCAACATTCTGTGAAGAAACAGCTTACTGGTAGGAGTAAGTATGGTCAAATTCACGGAACTGCTTCCAAAAGGAAGATTTTTCAAGAGAGGACAATTAAATCTCTCTGCAATAATTCACTGTTTTGAGCAGTACTAAAGAAGCCTTTGGCTTAGATGGGTTTTTTTTCCAACAGAATGTTATTTTAGGGTTTTATTCAACGCACAACTGAGTGCTATTAAGAAATGGCTAGCTAGTTTGGAGAGAAATACTACAGTGTCAAAGAAATCTTCCTCAGCTGTAGCTGCCGAGTGCGAAAACTCAAGGAACGAGTCGTACAGGAGTGACCCAGACTCCGTCCGAGTGCCCAGTACTGATAAAGGTTATTCGAGTGAATAATCAATGGTGATTCACACAGCATCTGGCTGGTGGGAAACGTTTTGCTGTGACATAACCCAGCCAAGAGGGAGAGGATAACTCAGTCCTAAAGGGCTTGTCTTCCTTTACATCTTGACGGGACCAGTCCCTGCTAGCCTCATAAATGTAAACACGGCTTTAAATGTCACCGTCCTGGTCCCATCCTCCAGTCTCAAATTCCTGATGGGATTAGTTACGCTTAAAACAAAAGGTCAAGATAAAGGCTGAAGCACTTGCGGCATTTACTACGGAATTCTGCTAAAGTCTTCAGGCAACTGCAGCAGGAAGAGCATCCAATCCTTTCATAAATAACTTAAAACCAGAATCGGGATTCGCAGTGCTGACGAGAGGGTACATCTCCTCCAATGAGCCCAGTAGTAAATATGCCACTTACAAATAGTAAGACCAGATAGATCATTGAGGATCTACCAGAATCACGCACATCTGTTCTTTTGCTTAAAACCATCGAAAACCAATTTATCAGCTTCCCCTCAGAACGGTGATTTTACTTTGATTCTGGAAAGAAGAGACGTTTAGGGGGGGGGGGAAACTGCAAATGTTTACGTCATAACTGGCAGTGATTTCTTTATATATATTTTTTTAAAATACCAGCAAAATAACATCTGAAAGTTTGGCTCTTGTTGCTGGGGTAACAAAACACTGTTCCTACCGTACACTGAGGGATCCTATTAAGTTGGAGAAATACGGATGAGGGGGGGGAAAAGGCACATGAGACGACGGCGTGAGCCTTTCGTACCCAGAGGGACAGAAAAGTTCTAGTATTGCAACGTTCGGGGAAACGTCCTACGGACAAGAAAATTAATATGTTACCTCCTGCACTTTAATTACGAAATGATGTCATCAGCTCAATTTATAATAATCAGGATCAGAAGGACATAACGGCTTCAAAAGAAAAGCAGGAGAATGGTAGGAACAACTGCGGTGAGGAGTTAACTGTAACCGTGCCTGAGCTATAAATCAGAACTTGGAGAAAGTTAGAAGCCAGTATTCGTCAATTGAAGAACACTTAAGCAGGAAAGCCGTGCTCCTGAGAATTACCTGAATTACATTAATAAGTTTCTTGCAGAGACTCGCAGAAAAAAATAACACTGCAGATATAATTCACGAAAAAAAAATCCCAGGGAAGACAAGAAAAAGCGTAGCCTTGAGAGAAGCCAGAGCGCAGATTCAAACACTCGGGGTTTCTCCCCCTTTAACCCACCCACGACCTCAGGGAAGGCACTCTCTGATTTCCACCGACAGGAGAGGAATCCTGAACTCGAGAGTGTCTGTTGCCTTTGGTTTTGCTTCTCCACCCCAACCTCAGGACAGAGAGCTCTAAGACACACAAACCCAAGAAGTTCTACTCGTATCACAGCAGGGCACACACTTTGGATAAGGGCAGGAAGCCCTCCAGAATTTAGTCGAGAAACAAACATAATGAAATGGCTGGGGTTTAGAATGAGAAACGTGTCACAAGAACACCTGGACATCTCGAAGGACCCAACTGTGCTTCTGATCTCGGCTTTCACCTACCAGTAAAACTCATATGAAAAGAAGCCAACAGAAGAGAAGCTTTATCTACCTCATTTTAAACTGTTCACACCGAAAACGAGCGTTGCTGTAAACTCCTCCGTGTGTTCCAGCGACGACCAAAACCAAAAGCAGATGTGATGTCGATTATAAGCTATATATCATGTTCTACCTCAGAAAACCTTATGTTTAACGTCAAAACCATTTTCCCCTAATAGTCCTCAAACAAAAGCAATTAGGAAGAATAATTTATTTCTTCCGCTGAAGTGGATGTTCTTCAATATATCCACTGTCGTTTTTAACACTATCATCTTTTCGACAAATCTAATAACGTCACACGAACACAAATCACCATCCTCTGATGGAACTTCCCATCTCCTTTAGTCAATGCACTGAGTGGACAAATGTTTTTAATACCCTGGAGAAGAGCTTGGGAATCGCTGCTTCTTTCACACCAGCCTTCGCCCTGATGCAAATAAACTTTTTCTAATTTTAAGTCATAAACCAAAGATGAATCCTAACAGAGTGTCAGTTTGTTTGACTAATTCATGTACTATATGTTATGGTATTGCAGAAGATACGTTCCCAATTTTGCAAAGGAATTCCCGGTTACTGAATTAATTTCCTCCTTTATTTATTTTTCTCATGTTGGAGCCAGTAACCTGACATTTCGGAATTATACAAATTCTTAAAAACGCGAATTGCCAGTTGCATTCCACACTAGGAACACAAGTAAAATGATTTTTTCCCCGGTAGTGATTTTCAAAATTTATTTTAGTCTACGGCATGAAGTTTTGCGTTGAGAAAGCGCATTTCCAGAGAAACTACTGTTACGGAAGACAACCAAAACTGGTTAAATTCTGAGCAAAGAGACCAAGAAGTGCCTGTTTATCCACTTCACTTCCTGCATTGCACAGAGAACTGTATCAAGTCATTCTGAACACATTAGGTAACACATACACCCTGTTCTGCAATAAATCACTAAAATCTCTCCGCTTTGGGGGCGGAAAACAATTGGCACAAGCAGACGAGTGCCTGTTCTCCCCTGTGGATTAAACTTCAACCATATGTCTACTGTCAGGGCTATTTTACCCTTCGAGAGCACCAGCCCTGGTGGTTCTCCAAGGTTTTCATCGAATTTCTCGGCGAGCGCCGTCATTTATTCCCCCATTCATTCTCCATTTGCGTTCGTCTTCCACTTGAGCACAACCCACGGCGCACGATCGCTTTGGGAGGGGGGAGGAAACTGCAAATGTTTACCGGCAATTACGGGAACCATCCATCAATAACTCGCCCTTCCGAATCCTCTCCTGCTCTGCTGTAGGGCCGAGAGCTTCACCTGCGTGGAGCTTCCAGACGTGAACGGCCCGGGCTTGAACTTGAACCAGGGTCTCCCGCACGTCAAAATCTATTTTGCTACCAGCTGAGCCTCCAGGGCAGCCAAAGGTCTCCGCTTTCTGAAGCCCTATCCAGATAGCATTTGCATACATCCTATAAAACTTTCCTGATCATCATTTGGGTTTTTTAAAATGCATTTTTGAACAACTTTCAATTTCTTCTTCTTTTTTTTTTTTTTTCTTGGTGAGAAAAGGGAGAGGAATATGGAGTGCGAATTTGAAGCAGACTTCAATGAAAGCTCTGGACCCAAAACTATTGTTTTCTTCGAGCACACATCTGGTTTTCCCCAATATACTGCCAGTTCTGTAACTCAATTTAATACCCAGCTGGGATAATGTAAAACTAGCATATAACCTAAAATAAATGCTAGAAGCACATATTTTTGTTCAGTAATACTTGTATGCATTAAGTTCAACTTGACTAACGTTCTACCCACATACCAAAAAGTTTGTATCAATGAAGAGGGAAAAGGGGGGGGGAAAAAAAACTTCACACCCCAACCCAGGCACCGTGCACGTGTGTGGCCACACAACTGGAAACTAGAACTAAACCTCACCAGAGCGGCACAGAAATCTTGCTTTTAGAAAGGTAAAATTACTTACTTTTACAATCGCAACGCAAGCTTTTAAAGCAAAGACGTTTAATATGTGGTTTTCTCGCAACATCGGCAAGGAATTGTCAAAGCGTCGAACTCGAGCGCGTTGCAGGAACGCTCCCCGGGCTGCTGCCAATCTTCTCCCTGACCAGCACGAACCTTTCTTCTTTCTGCTCTGTGGGAAGTACCAAGGGCTGGTAACAAAATGTTTAATTCTTAGGAAAATGAGGCTATTGGAGTGCACAGAGGAAATCGCTGAATCTACAGAGTGCTCTTATGCACAGAATCATCTTCTTTCGACAGCTTTGAGAGCCAAAACATAAATCAGGAGCCGAGCAGCAATAAAAGTGACAACCTGATAATGTCATCCTTTAGGCTGCTAAGAGGTAAGCACGAAGCGAGGAGCGCGGCGAGCCGAGTTTGAAAGCGATTCGTAAAACATCATTAACGGAGTTTAAAGCAGTGTCAGGAAAAGTTATTCCTTCCTCCAGCCCATTAACGCATGAATTATTTTGACTCAGATTCCCGGATTTTTTATTCACACAATAACTTTACGTCTTACGGTCGGACTCTGTAAGGGCTGGCTGTTCTTACAGAGAGGAATAAAGGCTTAAAATGGATTCATCGTTTTAGAAAAGAACACGAACATTTGGACTTGATCAGATCTGGTCCTGATACAAATTACGGCACTTACGAACCAGATTTGCAGCCCTCACGTGGTTTCTCAGACTGCCTTGGGAGTGTAAAATGCCAAGATGCTATTAATATAAAGATTCCATATAGCATGTGCTCATAAAAAGCATTTTTTCATATCTAATACAGAACAAACTGGGGTTTTTGCGCTTTTTTTTCCCTTCAAAATTCAACGTATTAGACTTCAGCAAAACAAGATCATTAAGAGGGGCACCCTGAACGACCTCGCTGCGGTGTCCCAACCCCTGAGACTACTCACACTTCCCGAATTCCTTCAGACTTGCGCCCTGAATTCACAGTTAATAGGGGGTTCTGGAAATATTTCCTCTTCCATTTGGAATTCCTCTCTGAACACCGAGGTGTTCTCAGAAACCTGTTCTCCAGCTGGTACCAACCTTTTTCCTCGGGAAAAAATCTTTGGGTTTATCTTGGCCGCAATCACAACAAAGCACCAGGTTTCCAAACTACGCAGGTTATTTTGCGACCTCCCTTAAATCCAAGTTTCGCGCTCAGGGATGCTCTTTGGGGGAAAAGGAAGGAAACGGGGTTTAAGGAGAGAAAGGTAATAAGTGGTACCTGAGCACTTGCCATAGCAAGAAGATGAAAGCACAGGAAAGAAGAACGAGGGAAAACAGACTCCCCAAGGATGCAGGAAATTTATAGCTTACCTAGTATTCCCCCAATATTTGGCTTTTTTTTTTTACCTACCCACACTCACGTCGCTTTTTCCTGCACATTTGTCTTAGAAATTAGATCATGCAAAGCACAAAGAAGCCCGCTGCACAGTAAATAAGCCACAGAGGAGATAATGAACAAAATGGCACCGGAAAAGATTAATTTCAAAATTTCTTTCCCTTTTAACCACAGTCAGGCTAAAAAAATCTTTGGTAATTATCCATCCTAGTATTTGAGATCAATAATAAAGCACTGTACACCACACTGTATGATTAGCTAGTGTTATAAAAAAGCCCCAATAATGGCTAATAATTAGATTTTCATGTTTAAAGGATGGTAGAGAGAATCCAGCAGGCAAACAGCGAACTGTTAAACTCTTCTAATAGGCCTGAGAGTCGAATCTCTGTGAAAAATTTAACCTTCGGAATACACTATAATGAAAATTTTCAGTCATTTTCGTAACAATAACATCCTAGATGCGACTGATAGGGGGTTAATTTAATGGCCCGAGTGTCCAGATGGAAATAATGAGATGAAGACGACTACGAAACCGTGTCCCACCCTCCCCGAGCGCGTGAGTTATGCGTGGCGGAGGCGCAGCAGCTCGTGCCTGCACATTCGCAGCGTGCCGGTCACGCTCGAGCCAGTAATTTCAGAGAAGCAAACTTCTGCATCGTCCAGGGATGCTCCTTGTCTGCCTGAAAATCCCTCGGTTTTATTATCAGGGCTCAGTGAGCCGATGCTCTGCTGCTCGACACTGATGGGGAGCAAACCCAAAGAGTGAATTCAGCTGTACTTGGTCACTTTGAGACTGTCACCCCCCTGGTTTGCCCCTTCAAGCTGCAGCTGTTTGGCAGATTTTTTCTCTCCCTTCCAAGCCCTGCACATCTCCTGGGCAGCAGCAGCAAACACCAGCCTTGCTCTGGCTCATGACCTGCAGGATTGCCGAGTTCACAGCAGATTTTTGTTGCGGCGCGCTGCATTAGCACGACCCAAAATGTCAAGAGGCGAGGCAAGGGAAAGAAATTCGGCTCTTCTCTTCTGTGAGATAAGGTTAGGCACAAGTTACACAATCGAGATACTATGAGTTGAACCTCTGACAACCTTTGGTATTTCTCCACTCGGTTCGAAATTTGTTACAGCGGTAATTTTCTACCACTGTAAAAAAATGAGCTGTCGTTCTGCCCCAAACTACTGGTGACATTTACTGCGGTCTTTCCAGAGACCCACACAGGTCAGTCCTAGACCCACTCGGGCTTTATTTACAAAGAGCTCCTTTGAGAGCACGACCCGGCTCCGCGCAGATCGATGCACGTCTTTAAACCATTACAGACCTCCTTCCATAAAACACGGCCACAGTCGCTGACATTCAGCAGGGAATTTCTAACGCGCAGGGAAACGGTTACGTTAGATGGTTCCCTTTGGACTTTTCGGGGTCTCTAATGAGCCCGAGACCAGAACGTAGCAGGTACCTACAAGAGAGAGCAGCACCGTCCCCTCGCTGCAAAGGAAGACACTCACACCCCACGTTGTGCAACCCTGTGCATTTTTCAACAAGGAGCAAAACTATTTTAATAGTTTTAATAACTAGTATCTAATAACTACGAGGTTATTCACGCTACTACCGATAGCCATTACTTTAGACAAGCAATGGATCTGTAACAGACAAGCCGACCTTCACGAAGGAGAAGATTAAATTCGAAAAAAAAAAGAATAAAAATCAGTTGACATTGGAAAAACCTGTCTGAAATTCCTTTACGTGTTACTAACAAGAAAAGTTTCTAAGTACTTGGACACTGCAAATGTCAAAACGGGCTTGAAGGGAGTGAAGGTGCACGTGAAAATACTGAAACAAAACTGCAGACATTATGTCTACAAAATACTAGATTCTAAGGTAATTAAGCAGTAGGTAGAATTGAAATTCGTTTTTGTTGTGCCAGATTCATTAAAAACTTAAAGCAGAGGGGGAAAAGTTTTGTATCCAGAAACAATTTGTAACAGTCAAAGTCTGAGAAATAATTAAGACTGAGCTCTAAACATTAAGTACGGCAGCAAGGGTTGTACTTTCTCTAAACAACAAAAATTTCTATTCATGCAAACAGCCGAAACCACTTGACCAGGAGCCAGTGGCTCAGTGAAAGCAAAGCTATCTTTCAAAAGCTTCCAATGGAATATTTTAGATATAGAGATAAAATTCAAAATACATCATATTTATCACTGGAGGGAAAAAAAAAAGGGAAAAGCAAACATCAGTTTTATTGTTTTTACTGCGGCTGGAAATTAGATTTCAGATTGAAAGGACAAACAATACTCAGTCTTATGTCTAAATATGTTTGTTCACTGGTTGATAACTGGGGGAGGTTTCCATCCAAGGAAAATAAAAAGTAATGAACCCGACCTAACAAACCGAAGGGTGAGAGAGGACTCAGTCTGTGTGATATTAAGGACACAAATCATGTTAAATTACGTGCTAACAAAAAGACAGGACTGAGCTTTGCAGACCAAAAAAATTCTCACGCTTATCCAATATTCTAAATGTTTCTGGCCTCGATCTTTCTCCGGGTGCAGCTGCTTCGCACCGAAGTACGAGCAGATCTTGGCCACCGCGTTAATGCAGCCAGACCCAAAAACTCAGGGTGGGTGCAGGGCTCCGGGTCCTCCGTTGTCCCCCTTCCACTCGTGCCACCCCTCCTCCAAATCTCTCTCCGGCCGTTCGCTTGCAGACGAGCGTCTCAAGTTGTAAATCAGCATCAGCATCAACCCCGGGGATATAAACCATCGTTATCCCTGCGATAACGCACACAGGTCTTCCAAAGACTCAGCACATCTGCTGCCCAGACCGGGAGAGAGAAGAGCAGGAAAAAAAGTGTGCACTGCTTTAGGCTTTTTTTTTTTTTTCCTCCCCTGTTTCAAAAAGTGCGATAAAAGCTTCATAAAGTTGATTTACACAAGATGCCAGGCAACTCGGAAAGCTAAAGCGGTTTCAATAGCGCAATGATCAGGTATTTCGAAAAGGAAAACGGAAAAAGGGCAAAGACTCTGCTTCAAAATTTAACGAGATAAAATCTATCGTAGACCTCAAAAGCAGAAACAAAAATGAGTAATAAGCTGCTAATCCCCTCCACGTTTCCAAGTTTTTCCTCGCTCGACGGTAACAAAAATGAATAGTCCCAAAATTTCTTTAATAGTTTATAGTTTCTATTGGTCACCTATGACTAACACTGCTAAAAGCACCAGGTTAACAATTTTTGGAGATTAGACAAATTCTCCTGACTTTGAAAGCTTGGCTTTCAATTTCCTTAACGGCATTGTTGTCTATTTTAACAAAAAGCCAAGAATATCAATTGAAGAATATTTACGGGGGTTTATTTAACACTTACGCTGTTACTGTTTTTTGATTTACGCGGTGGCGCTACAACCAAAAAAATTCTTTGAAAAAATCTCACGGGTTTTGAAATATCCGGCTAATGAGAGAATAATTGTCGAGTAACTCGTGAACTTAAGCCACTGGTATCCCAGGTAAATAGGAACTGCCCAGATACAGAATGTTCTCAGCAAAGTGTCCAAAATTGTGGAAACTGGCTCAAGATGAGCCGCATGTTTTTGGAAACCCGATGCAGAGGAAGGTCTTGTGGAAGGACTCCTCTGGGAGAGCCTGAACCGAAGGAGTGTTCAAAGGCGAAGAGAGATTTATTATATAATGAAACCACCTGAATTTTTCTACGTAGAACACATCGTATTTTAAATTTAAAGAGATACCTAAACGGTGTTATCATCTTTTCTTCTATAGGGTGCTTTCATCAAAGGAAAGAATTCTGTGGTAATATGGGAAAGCATTACAGCCACCACAATCACGAAAAACGCTAAGCAAATACAACGAGAGACCAGTACAAAAGCCTTGACAGATATTTTGAAGGACAGACCCCGCTGAACTCCATTCCCTGTATTGCTTAAAGGCAAAAGTGAAGAGGAAACAAGTCACTTTTGCCTCTATAAATAGGGAAAAACTTCAGAATTAGAATTATCTATTAAACACTTCTGGTTTACACAACGCCTCCAGCTCCAGTAATGGGTTTTGCCATTATTTACCTTTACAGCTGAAGAAAAACATTATTATTCCTCACGTTAGCAGGAAATCTAACACTTCCCTAAACCGCATCTTCCGCTGGCGAAGCGCCGAGGTGCACTGCCCCGTCACCAAGCAGGAAAGCTTTGTTTCATCCCGACCTTGCAATCTGAGTTTACTTCACCTGGGCACGCAAAGCTCAGCTTAACACAACCCTTTGGGCACCTGAAGCTGAAACTCCAGGAGGGTCCCCGTGTTCTGTTTTTTCCCCGAACAAGATGCAACGGTACCTCCCCTCGTTTCCAACCAAGTAATTGTACAGACGCAGTAATTTCTTGCTCCGTGTTGGTTTACGGTGATCGTAACCTTTTCATTAGCTTGTAAATTAACGATGTAAAAGAGCGGATGAAAAGCAAGACGTTCGAAAGCCGTCACGGCTATTTTAAAATCAAACCACTTGGAGAGCAAGTATTTGTTTTAGCTGAAAACAAATGCCTCTAAGTGCCCTCGCTGCTTTTATGCGCAGCTGTGGGCAACTGCTGGACAAAGGAAACATTCTGCAGCCACCTAACAAGACTTTCTACTTCACATATTAAGATTAAACCCACACTCGTTAAAAGGCACCGACAGCCGACCTCAGGCTATTTCCGCCAACATTTGGTTGACGCTTCGGAAGGGATGCAAAGAATTTATGAAATACTTCCCAAGTTTGGACTTTAGTCGATTAAACAAAAAGTTTTACCCCGAGAAGGTTCAAATTCGCACGGACCTTAGCTAGAATCCTTTTTTTTTCATTTTTCCTGCAATCCTGCTCCTCAGCCGTGCTGATCCTGCAGCCCAGAGCTGGAATGCAGCCTGCCAGGGGAATTCTGGATTAACAGAGAAAAGTATGAAACTGGCACTTCCTAACCCTTTCAATCCCCGTTTCCTATTTTTGTTTCTGAAGATACATGTCTGTATTTATTTATGTAGTTTAGAATAAACAAGTCACTTTGCCAACTAAGTGAAAGTCTTCTGAAACGACTGCCATCGCAACATAACGGAGTTCATCTGTTTGAAACGCAACAAGGAAATCAAACCCACCCCAAGGACTTTGGGGAAAACCCTATGAGCTATGTCAAGGGTCTCTGTCCGCTGAGACTCACAAAGGATTTGAACCCAGATGTGAACCTGGAGAAGAACCTCACTGCGACCCGCACCACGCATCACAGAGCTCTAAAAATACAGAGAGATGTGAAAATCCCGCGGTTTTTCCTATAACTGGTTCAAATCTGACAGGGTCAGGGGCTCCCGGACTTCGAAAGAATTTTTCTACGTAATTCTGTGCTTTGCAAAACACGTTCTGCTAATTCACACAAGAAGAAAAACACAACGAGTTTTCTGTTATTAGTCAGAATCTCCTTGGTGAGGAAGGGCTGGGATGAGAGCTCAAAGCAAGCAGAAAGGAATCGAGCCCTTTTCCTCCCAAAGTAAGAAAGCTTCTTTGGCTTCTTCCTTGGTAAAACCAGGACAAAACCTATTGCGAATCAGAGAAAAATGCTCAAAAGCATAGACAAGAAATCCAGAATTTATAGTTCAGCATCTTAGATCCCCACCAACTTAAGTGATCTTGGGCAAATCATCGCTTCCAGCTCTTCACCTGTACAGTGAGGTCGTTGTTGTCACTTCCTTACGGGGACTTTCGGAGAGTTGACAGACATAAAGGCTGGAAAGATCTAAAACGAGGGTAGGAGGTGCTTTTAGCAGCTACAGGTATCCGGCCGTGACTGCACTGTCAGAGCTGCACTTAAAACCAGATTTAAAACAGGCAGTCAATCCCCATCTCCCGCTGGAAGCAGGCAAGCAACTAATATATATAAAATTTTATATGGAATGGTTTTCATGCCCCAGACCTCGCCCCGCTCTTTGTTTCTCCCAGTTTTTACAGGATGCTACAAATCTGAGTTTCAGTCGAGATTTGTTGTTCGCTTCGGAAATATTCACACACCCCCTCTCGGGGATTTTTGTTTGCTATTGCTGTATCAGTAGTCAAAATCTCACTGCTAAATTACTATTTAGCGCATCGATTTGGCCATTTTTTGGTCCACTAACTACGACTGCCGTTAAAAAGACAGATCGACGGCGAAAGAACCGCACGTGGAATAATTCAAAGCCAACGTCCTCATTAACCGACGCACTTCTGAAATGGTAACATCGGGACCTTGCGATAAAAACCTGCGATCGATCCCTCGAGATTCTTCCCGAGGTCTGTTAAAATGCAAAAAGGTGGAGTAACACAAAATATCCTTAGTGAGATGCACTGCGATTACTGCCTAATTGCGAATTTATGGATTTTTAAATCGCGCGTCATCGAGCCAAAAATAATTCCGTTTAAAACTGGCAAGATTATACTCCTCACACCCGCAAACATTATTTGTTGTCCCATTAAAGAGGAAAATTTTGCAAGTACCACGGAAAGTAAGCGCTCTGTTTGGCTGAAGGCAGGCAAGTTCAATGCGCTAATTATGATTATTTGGACGGCGTTTAATTCACAGCTGTAATGAAAAATCAAACCGACACAAAATCCGAGCAGCCTCAACAACCCAAAGCTGACACACAGGAACACGCATCTAAAACCCAGAAGTTTTTCTCCTGTTTCAGATGCTCCTTCTTACGTTTGGGACGTTTGTTGAACGTGACGTGGTACAGCAGCTGACGCGTGCAGCGGTATTTGTGAAAGATTACTTTGAGAAAGTGTCTAAAAAAAAAATACATAGCTTTTCCTTCATGAAATTAAGTCCACAGAAAGAATCCATGTTTTTCAAGTCACAAGATTGGTTTTGTTTGTTCAATCATCACTTAATTTAGCATATCTTGCAGTCTAAAACTTCTTTTTTTATCCTGACTGCTCTGCTCACACTTGGTCTGTGCAAATTCCTCTTGTTTTGGTAAACTTTTTCTACCATTTTCACAACTTTTCACTTCCCCAACGTAATTCTGTCTCTTTTTGTTCTAGCCGACACCCTGTTCTTATGAGTTCTACAGCATTATACGTAAAAAAACCCCAAACAAACAAAACAACCTGTTGGAATAAAAGGGTTTTACCTTCTTGATTTATTTTGTTGATCTTATTTTCCTTCTCACAGGTGACCTGCAAGAATAGCAAGTCAAAGGGCAAAAAAATCCAGTCACAAACAATCTTTTCACGAACCTAAACCCCACTGCTCTCCCAGCCCCGGGGAGACCCAACCTACAAAAATCAGTAACAAATGGTTACGTTTGTCACAGGGAGGAAAATATTTCCAATACTCCGTTTTTTTTTCCTACGGCATATGCATATAGATGCACACATACATATTTCACTAGCTTGGCCGATTAGGGAAAGAAAGCAGTTCAATATGCTCTTAATTTCACTTTGTGAAAAGAAATAATAAATTTTGAAGTCCTCCTGTTGTCAGAACGCGCGTGTTTTGCCAATTTGAACCAATTTCTCCCTCCTCCCAAAACCCAGGGGGCACTTTGCACGTAGCTCATTCCTGGACTCTGAATCCTGCGAGAACATACACGGGACTGCAAAAGGGTTTTCACAGAATATTTGGGAACGCTCAAACTTCCAACTGATAAAGCAGAAAGAACACGGCCAGGAGCGTGACTGCGGGATCTCTGTCAAGCGCAGAGGAGAAGGGGCAAAGGTAATCCACGCCTAAACTCATCAGAATGAGATTTATGCTACTCCACGGGCAGCACGAAAGTTGTGGTGAAGCACAACACGGCCATACACGTCAACAAAATGCAACTCCGAGCCGACATATCCCGCAGCTACAAGCAGTAACCAAGTGCTGGATTCAACTACTAGCGACTCGAGAGCCCGCAAAGCACAAAATGTCAGGCAACTAAAAGAATGAGACTTGTAGCCGGAGCTGAAAAACTTCAAGGTCTGAGCCAGGTCCCATCAAATCAGCTTCAAAACTCCCGCTAGCTTGAAAGAGAATAGCACAACACAAAAGCACGGAGAGTATAAACAACCAATATTCGCTCAGAAAAAAAACCCCAACAATTTAGCTGAAAGTATGAGTAACAGACACGAGCTGGGACACTTGGGGTAAGCTGGGGAAACCCAGGATGCCCTCCCCAAAAACTGCAGTAGCACAACGGAACCTCTAGAATTAGGTAAATACATAAAGTTGTACTTTGTCCGATACCAGAATAGCTTTTTTTTTGCGAGTAACAACATGTTTCTCCTTTAACACCTCCATTCTGCCCTCCCTGACTCCCAGTGACAGTATTAGGAAAGCTACAGCCACAGAGGAGTTAAGATAAAATATATATATACAAGCACAGGTGCACACAAAATCCCAAATTTTTCCTTTTTCACTGCAAATACTGCAAATAGCAAATCTGTTGCTCTTACATTGACAAAGAAAACCGTGTGGTGCTACTGATGAGTTGGAATCACAGAGTCACAGCTGAGAAAACTCTATTCTTACCACACAGAGTAGACTGTCCTGTTACACGTAGAAGTAAAAATTTTAGAGTGTCTATCTTTAATGCGACAGAGTAAAAAAAAAATTTAGTGGATAAGCTAAACTACCTTAAATCCCTCAGCATTCTCATTCATAATTCAAGTGACTTTCATTAAATTCAATCTAATTAAGACTCAAAAGTGAATTAGGATATATGAATTAAATCCCCTGGAATTCTGTAAAATAGTGTCCACCCAGGGGCTTATTACGGTTTAAAATAATCCACTAAATATCTATCTTTGGTTAATTTGGATAAGCTTTTTGAAGTATTCTTGCACAGGGAAGCCCGAAAGAACACAGGTTCTCTCTCAAGGATGAGCTCAGTAGAATTATCAAAGGTATCGGCATGCACGAATCTAGAATTTTCGGATCGTGCTTTTAACACATGATACAAAAATTAATCCGTTCACCTTTCTAACGCAGATCAGCGCACACAGCAACCACCTGCAGGAGCTTTGTGCTTTCTGCGGGCAGCCTCTCCGAAACGGTTCCCGCAGGCACGCCGGGATGCAGAGGTGACGCCCATCCGAGCAGCCCGCGGGGACGGCGACGGACCTCGCGCTCGCCCCGCCATTTTCCAGTCGTCCAAAGTCAGCAAAGGAGGAGCGCCAACATTCACAAAAATTACAAGGGAAATCCATTATTTTATGGTAATGTGACCTTCCACGACACCACCTTAAAGATTATTATAATCAACGTACACGATGTTTTTCTCTCTAATGCAATTACGTTTCCCTTTTTATTAGAAAGTTTTATTTACTGCAACGTAGTAACCCCATGTCCGTTGACTATAATCCTCTACTTTGACACCGTCCCCCCTCTGAGACTGCCACAGAAACGGGCTCCGTCCCACCACCAGCCTTGTGCAACAACGCCTGGACCGTGTTATGCTTCGATATTTTGGAGGGCAGCCAGTTCCAGCTCTAACTCTATTAGTCCTGTATGTTACCACCATCCAAACAAACCTCTCCGGGTATTCCCCTCGCTCCGGGAGGCAAATGTTCTTGGAATGTGGGAACTGATGCCAAAAAAGCAAGTCCAGGTCTGGAGTGAGAACCAGCACCCTCGGATTTCTGAGGAAGAGACTGAAAACGCTTTCAAAATCCTGCCGCAGGTGCAAGGTCCCCAGGACCTGTAGGGGGGGACACCGCCTTCCCCCTCCACCTTTCACGCCTCCAACATGTGAGGGTGCAATAAAAGAGAGAAGGGAAAGTCCTGAGGCATTCTGCAAAGATTAATATTCAAAAGATAACGTCCAATCTTGATGGTACTCTTTAATTACTACAGTCTGGTCACAACCTGCATGGTTCCCAAGCCACAAATAAAGCGCCCACCGCTCTATAAACGCAACTGAAGTGGCACAAATACGCAATATTAGCACCGGGATCACAAACCTATCGTTTAATTACCACCATCTAAAACACAAAGCAGCTCCACGTGTGTTAAAAGCAAAGAAAGCCAAGAGCACTCGCATCTTGTGACTGCGTGTAACCTCAGCGCGCGCCCTGCGAACGCTCCTCGTGTTTTCCACTTATCTCCTCGCAACCCCCTTTGAAACGCTGCCAAAGCCAAACCTAAAAAAAAAAAACCTCCCGCCTACCTCGCGGCCTCCTGCAGCGAATATCCTGGCGCAGCCATCAAGCACACCTACACGCTTTCAACAGCCTGGGCAGTTAATGAAAATTTAATTAATAAAGTCACCGGACGTTTCGCATTTCCTTGTCTCCGAGGAAGTTGATGCCTGTCCCCGATGAAGAATTATTTTCCAGGGGATTGCTGGGTTCTGTTTCTAGTTTCAGATACCCATAGCCTACGGCAGCAAGAAATAACTCCAGGAAAAATCTGCACAAGAGAAGCTTCGTTCAAATAGATTCTCAGTTCGTTTCAATACGCTATGCTAACCCAGAAATTGGAACAATTTTAACATGTCCATCTACACAAATACACACCAATAAGTCACATGGGTTAAAAAAACCCAACAGGAGCAAGGTATATGTTGCTGATATGTGCGCTTACTCTGACAGCTGTGTCTTTAGGGGGTTTTTATTAAATTTACAAAGAGGTAAAGCTGAGCCCTGGAAGCAAGAGGCTCTGGGTAATCCTCCTCTCTCACGGGCACTTGCACTGTAGACAAGGTCGTTTGCCTTTCCAGGCACAATCTCCAAATTGGAGTTAACTTGCACCTTTAAAATGAATTTTCAAGGCAACCGCTAATAGCTTTTACGGGAGAGACGGGCCCGTTATTTTCAATATCGAAGCACTATGAGCGCAAAAGCGCCGAGAAAAATCCCACGTCCGGTGCTCGGCAAAAGGCAGGACAGAGAAAGCGCAAGCGCCTGCTGAGATCGTTCTGACAGAGGATATTTGTCCTGCTCCTGCTGTCCTGGGCCTCTTTTGGCCACCTTTGCCAGACTCGCAGTTGATGTACGCTTGTTTTTGAGACTCTGCTAGGGTGTTTCTTGGAACTAGTAAACACCAAACCCATCTTCTTGACTCATAATGGCTTGATTTTTGTTTTCCTCTAATTCTGGTAGGGATGGGTTTCCCATAAGGGATTAATTCCCTGTGCTACCTAGGCTCTCCAAGATTTCTGTTTCTGTTTTAGCGTGCAAGGCAAGAACATTTTTGCCTGAAAGGAACGCTGTCATTACAGAAGAAATAAGAAATTACCCTGGATGTAGAGTTAGTGTTATTCTATTTTTTATAACAAGCCGTTACCGATAGTCAAATACTTCTGGAAGCCGCTACACAAAGTATTTTTGCTATAGGACATTTTTCACGCACACAAAAAGTTCACATTCTCATCTCTCTTAGTCCTTTGTTATCTTAAGTCTTCCAAAGAATCGCTTCATGGAAAAGACGGAAGTTCTCAGAATTTCTTTTTTTTTGTTAAACAAATTTTAAAGAACACAAGGTTAAAGTTGAGAGATGCCACTGCTATTGTTGGCTGGCTGTTTGTGAGTTGTCTGAAAACATATATGGAGAAGTCTCTCCATAAAAATGGCCTTTCATTTGAATAACTGTAATAAAGATTTGCTTGGCACGTGCTTTCACAGGAAAAAGCTTTACATACGTGATTTTTTCCACAAAAAGACACAAACTGAAAACAGAGATAACAGTACACAAGTCCATACACAGGGGAAAAAAAAAAAAAGACTATTTTAAAAATAGAAAATTAAAAAAAAAATCTGCCGGAGATAAATAAAGCCCCCTTAGCTCCTGTGTTGTCCTTTCTAACAAACATCTTTGAGGAGATACTCAGACTGAGGCTTCTTCAAAGCCTGAACTCGGTGACTCCGGTGACCCTGGAGATGATCCAAAGCGCGTCTTTTCATTTAAGGCCAAGTTTTTGAACTGTCAGTTCTGCGGAGCAGACACGCGATGCCAAAACAATTCTTCAGCAGCTCTTTAGCACCCTGCTACTGTTATTGTGCCCTTCGAAATCCACCTGCAACCAGAGAATCCTAAACCCCCTGCAGACATTAGCTAATTGGGCCTTAAAATTTGGACACGGAACCCCTGCACTTCCACGTCGTGTTGCATTTCTGCAGGGATGTTTTAGGCAAACAGTGATTTAATTGGTAAGTAGCTCCATTTGAGTTGTGCTGGAAATGCAAAACTTTACAAGGGAAAGACTCACTGGATGGGACTTCAGCCAAAGGGAACCTTTAACTCCCCAATCCCGAACTCCCATCAGAGCTCAACTACAGCTCGAGGGGTTTAGCAAGTAGAGAAATGACCCAAGTGACGTTTTGCAGAAAATAAGGACGGGTAAAAGATACGGTTGGAACCCTCCTGGCATCCTCTTCTCTCGCCCGTGGATGCACACACCGCACAGACGCGTGCTCGTGGGTGCAGAAACGCACACGCAGCGAGATTTAGAAGCAGGATTGCTCAGGGAAAGCCCAGGGACTACTGCCTGTGCTCGAGACAAGAATCTCTCCCTTCAGAGCACTCCAGTTAGAGGCCACGGCAATCGTTGAGAAATGAGAAAAAAAAAAAGCATCCCTGTTAGCATTTGCAGGATGCACAAGTGCAGAGGCAAGGGTGCACGTGGATAGAGGGAGGGAGAAGCAACAGCATGCTGGGTCTCTACAGACCTGCACCCGAAAGCATGTCTTGTGCAAAGGCTAGAGATTATTTTTTATATATATATATGTATACACACACACACATATTACTTTTTTAGCAGGCTCTTTGTTTTGAACTAGCAACACAAAGTACTTGGAAGTGATTCAGTCCTAGTTCTTTACCAACAAACCCTTAGGGTTCAACTGTGGCTCAAGAAATTGAATTTTGCTTCAACTCTTATGTATTATATAAACTGCATTAGGCAAATAGCGTCTGTATTTTTTTTTTTTAATTCCTGTTTTAGTAAGAGTACGGGAATAATTACAGACACAAGGAGAACTTAGGTCTCCTTACTTTGAATTCTGTGTCTTCGGTTATTAGCTTGCACGTATCGGTACATAATTGCCAGCATTACTATCCACGCATAATTGAAAATGTGTTGATAACCTAATTCTATCTGCAGAGAGATAAAAATAATTACAAAACCAATTCTCTTCCCTCCTCCAAAACCTCGCAGCTAGCGCTACGAAAATACACAGCAACGGGCAGAACGAGCACCTCCTCATTTAATACAGTGACTTCTAGTTCTTTTCTTTTCTATGTGAATAGAGGAGGAGGGAAATTTACAGTGTGAGCTCTTTTTCCATCAAAACCCACCTCCAGCTCGTAACTGCAAGTCTGGCTGTCCACGGGCTTGCTCCCACCCTCGGCACGGTCTGCGATAACATATTTAGCGTGAAATGAAGATCTGAGCACGAAGCTGCTACGCGTTGTTGGTAAATTAAGTTGCAGCCCAAAACGTTACTACCCAGATCCACAGAGGGAGTCTCTGCTTAAAACACGGAGCTCTACCTTCCGTGTCCTGCCCGAGGCAGCTGGATGTGGAGTGTTCCCTGTCTAAGAGCCTCTAATAGAATTTAGAGAGACTGAGCTATCTAAGCAGATGTATCTAATTCCCCTCAAGTGATTTTACAAAATGAATTCAATTCCTCATGAGTGTTTCGAATGACTTTCTCCCCTTAAATAAAAAAAAAAAAAAGAAATGCCAGAAACCTAGAGCTTACGTACAACTTAGCAATAAGAGACGGGATCTGTCAACAACTTAAAAGCAGGGAAACAGTCCTCGTTTCAGCTGTAGCAATATTCACTGGTGAAAAAAAAAGAAGTACGTGCAGCAGTTCCCAATACTTTTACTCAAAATACCGTGCTTCAGATTGCCTTTCTTCTTAAATGTACCTTAATAATGGCGTAAATACAACCTCTGTAGAGAGTGGTAGCTCGCCAGCTTACCTGTGAAAGGGCAAATCTTTAGCCAAGAACTCGGTATCAGCTCCCTAACGTTAGGAGGAACACTACGGGATTTTCAAACTGTCTGAATTTTTATTTTTTTCTTTAACCCTAATCTTCTGGAACGGATGCCAGAGCGACACACACAACCCCAGGAGACGCTGAGCCGCTCCGATGACCACAGGAGGACGTGCGGCAGGAATTCCGGCACGGGAAGGCAAACCAGCTCAGCCACCTGAGAGCAGGTGAAATTCATGCCCAGCTTTCAACTCCTCCCCAGGTTTTACGGATCCGGGAACATCAGTTGCCATTATCGTGGATTAACCTCAACCGCGCCTCTTCGTCGGAGACAAAGAGCGGAATATTCTTTAAGCGAAGCCATATTTGAAACGAAAAGGCTTCCGAAACAGGCAGCTTATTCTCTTCATTGCTGGTGCAAATTAAGGAGAATTCCAAACTGAATTTGAGCCACAGGAAGATTTTTTTAATACTTTTATTCTTTTTTTAAAAAACAAACCCAACAAAAGAATCACACAATTGAAACCCACATCTAAGTGCTGTAACTTAAAAGTTATACTCCTGTGCGACAAAACCACTGAAACTGATACTACAGAGCGCCGCGTTTCTTTAGCAGACGGGTGACACCCGAAGCGACTAAAAATACTGTTTAGTCATGTTGGTCAATACCGAAAATTCAGTAGAAGCTGCTAACACAGATTTCACAGCCTGCCAGACAAATTCACTGCGCCCTCGACAACAAAATAAAAAACCCAACTGGGAAATCTAAGAGACTCAAAGACAATTATTAAATACTAGAGAAGAATGCAAGCTCTTACCAATTTGGTGCTCTTCGCTATCTCGGGGTACGATGCAGAATGTGAACGAAGCGTCAGGACGAATTCCCCGCTCCCGAATGGCTCATCTTTACCGTTCCTCCCGAAACGCGAGCACCCTCCTCACGACAATTCACTATCGCCTAAGCTCAAACTTTCAGGATGTTCATTCCAAACGCATATTTCTTAGTCCTAAGCCGAGCAGAGTTAAACATTGTCAACTGAAATAAAGCAGACGCAGCTGGAAACGCAGCTCGACGAAAACGAAGGCATTATATGCTCAAACTTTTTAGGGTGCAAAGGTCTTACTACGTTGTTAATGCTCCCCTCGCCAAACAGGTATAGGAGAAAATGTCATTTTCTAAGCACTCTCTGAAAAAGTTTAGAAAGCTTTCGTCTTTAAGTTTAATAAAAACACCCTTCTCTCATTCTTCCTATATATGAATTATGATTATTTTTTTTTTTTGACACAAACGATACTTTTTCAAAACTCCGTAAGCCACACATTATACAAAACCATCGACGTCCAAAAAAATCATTAAGGTAGCCCATGAAGAAAAAAATTTCCCCTCTACCAGTAAAAGCTGCAGAAATAATTAAAAAGATATATAATTTTTGCGTTTGTTTTTTTTTTTTTGGTTGGTTGGGGTTTTCTTTAAACATCTGTTTGACATCAAGAAAAATAGAATTTCTTTTTTAAAACCCTTTAGCGTGCACATGGCAGTAAAAACAGTGGTAGTAAATTAGAGAGTATCTTTATGTAAGCCCATATACTTTACCAATACGGTAAAATCCTACCTCCACCCATATGGGTTTAAAACTTTTTATACTGGATATCAATAAACAGCAAAATTATTAACAGCATGTATTCAGTAGGGTATTCTTGCAATATTTCTTTACCTTCTGGCTAGTGTTTCGATGCCTCTTCGAAATCAAAAATATGTTATCAATTAAGAATGTTGCCCAGGGAATAAATTACTTAGGGGATCAGAAAAACATTTGTTACCCTACCACTTCTTAACCAGAAAAAGCAGCCAACCTGTTCTCTTCTTTGGCAGGACTGCGTGCAAGCTTTGCAAAACAGAGCTTTAATAAAGGTATGGCCAAGCGTTCCCTTTTACCACTTGGGCTGTAGGACAAGCTTTCCCCCAACATGACGGACAGTTAACATGTAAAACCACACTTGCTCTTCAGTTTTGTACTTAATTACGTAAACCCTAGTGGCACCTTTTGCCAAGGTACTTCTGAAACACGCGGGTCTCCGCTGCAAGTGGGGACCTTCAACGCATTGCACCTTGCACACACTTTACACACACCTTACACCCCGCGAGCTACGTGCAGGGTTTGCTGCTCCGCGGGCACTTTGTCACAGGGGAGGGGCCGAGAGCACAAGCGCTGAAGAGATTCAGCATCCTCCAAATCTCAGGCCAGCTTCTGAAGAGCACAGGCTGGGGAATACCCAGCAACGTACCCCAAAGTAGCGCAATTATTTCAAGGTGAGTTCTTTCCCTGCAAGGGTCATCAACATCAGTGACATTCGGATTTCAACTGTTGGAATTTAAAGAAGGAAAAAAATCCATTCTAGATCTACTCAATACAGCCTTACACGCGTTGAGTTGGATGAGCTTTCCAGCAACGGGGATGCTTCGATCTGACGGAAAAGTCTATTGCTAGTGAAGAGATCACTTTACACGGTCACTAAACGACTTCACCAGACCATAAAGAGCCTCGCCAACGAGTCACCTGAAGGCCTTCTCGGTTACAAACCACAGCGAGGCAGCTCCAGAGCTGGACACCTCAGCCAGGAGGTTCACAGCATTTATTTTTTTGCTGGGAAAGCTCGATGCGAGCAGCCGGATCATGATGTGACCAACACAGTGAGCAAACTGACCCAACAACGACAGCGAAACAGCTCCTCCCCATCAGCAGGGAATAACCTGACTATAAAGAAAATGAGCTGCTTGCAAGTCTACCAAGGATCTTAAATACAGGCCTTGGCCATTATTGACCTTAAACCACAAAATCATACGGTTATTACCTAATGAATTCAGTCTTCTAGGTTCAAAGGTAGCATAATCGACTTGGTCCAGAGAAGAGCTGCAAGGACAGAGTCCTTCAATTAAAGTCAAGAGGACAAATGAGCTCTCCATACTCTGCTCCTGCAGAACCTCTCGGAACTCTGACAGCTCTGGGATGTGCAGAGCAGCTCCTGCTTCCTCCAAAAAACAGAGAAGTTGTAAAATATCTGAAGAATTCTTTATCTGTGCAGCTGCATATTCTGAAGTTGGAGCTTGTGCTGGGAGAGTTACCAAGCACAGGCTGCTGAGGGCTGCTAGCAGTCCGGGAACAGACACCATTGCTGAGATGCTCTCGTGTTTTAACAATCCAACCTCGTCGTTACAACTGTTACTAAGATCCAGTCCCACGTGGCAGAATACACTGGACGCGTAGCTCGTATCCAACTGTGTACCTTGTGGTAGAACTGTTTTTTACCTTGGAAAAACAACTGAGAAGGAACCCAAGGGCCATTGCCACCACCTGAATATTAGCAGAAGACTCACCACAAAGAGGCAGGTTAACAGCAAACACATTATAACCACTGGTAGTCAGAAAAGCTGCTGACAGCAGGTCTGATTGGGAAATTTTTACAAAGACGTCGAGATTTCAGGGCTTTCAGCAGCCATGGCCAACCAGGTTTGCACAGTATAAACCCACGTAAGCCTGTTGCAAACTCTTTGTTGCTTTACCCTGCCACATCAGCATCACAAGGTCAAGGACGACTCACTAGAGCAGATTACCAGGGGTGCTCTTGAACTAGCAAGGGATGGATAAAAGCACGGGCGAGAGCAGATGGGGTTTGCAATATTCTATGCAACAGTTTCCTGACTCGCAGTTTTGCACTATCTCACTGCAACCCTGCCAGGATTTCGGAAGAGGACTATGAGGGTGGAAGGAAAAGCAAATCCACCTCCTGAGGACGCTTAGACCTTCATCTCATTGAACAGCATTTCCTTGTTGAACGCTGAAGAACTGCATAAAGGCAAGTCTGGGGTTTCTCAGAGTCTTTTGGAGCCGTCCTCAGGATGTGGGTCTGCAGTTCGCACCATCAACTTGCTCAAGAGAAAGATTTGCTCGTGTACCATCTTGTCCCTGCAGTGAAATATCTGCAGGTACAGGCTTTCCTGGGATACAAGGCTCCAGATGAGTAAAGGTACACAGTCTTTTATCCATTACTTGGCTTTTTCATGTTTAAAACGGCAATCTGAATCCATGAGTCGAAAGGGAAGCCATTGCATGCACAAGAAAATTTGTTTTCCTGGCTTTAAAGAATCTTAGAGTTGTCAGTGACAACTGAAAAAAACTAACCTCATTGCCCTCATACATAAAAATACCTAAAGCAAGATTACGTACCTAAAGCAAAACATAATGGAAAGCGTAGAAAAATCTCAGTACGCTCTGCCTTGCTAGGAGGGGTGAAAAGAAGCAGACGTTGCCCTTTAAGCCCTCAGCATGAGGCACATGAAATCGCAGAACTGACACAAAACACAACCTCCAGTTCAGGAGCCTGAGGTACGCGAACGACCACAGAGGAACGTCCATATGGATGGATTTTCATGGCATCGAGAACAACATGTTTTACAAGGGAAGTGAAAAACAAAACTGTTGTACACCAGCGTAAGCCAAATTAAGGAGGTATTTCAGTTTCGAGCCTGGGCACAAAATAAGAGGAACTACGTATTTTTCAGAAACTAAAAGGCGACTGTGTTTATTTCTTTTCTAGCACCATCGACCACACTCTTTGCCGTATAAACCAAGTCCAAATTTTAGAAGAAAAACAATCAGAAAATATTCGTTGAAGCAAATCATCTAGAATTATTTGCGATACGAAGAGTACTCATTTACAAACAGCAACTCTTCTAGAAGCCTAAGGATTTTTTTTTTCCTTTTTTTTTCCTTTTACCGTTTTTCAAAAAACCCATCTGGCACGCAACCAAGCCCGTAAGAGGGACTAACCGAGAGACAGGGGCAAGAGGACGGGAGCTGGAATGTGCTTGGGTCATATGAACTTCCTAAGCCCAATCTGGATGTCTCAGGTTTGCTGACTGTGTTTGGTCTATCTCACCGGATGCTTTCCTTGGCACTGATACAGGTGAGGGGTTTTGTTTTGCCGTCAACTAGATCAGGCTCCGACCGTACAAATCTGAGCAGGCATTTGGATGTCAAAGAGAAGAGCTCTGTCTGCAGCTTTGGCTGGGATATTAAATCCTAAATTGTAAGAACCTAATAAAAGACAAAAATAGTCTTATAAATATTTATAATTTATTCTTATTACTTTTTGTTTATTACTGCACAAAGCATGAACCATGGAAAATTACACTGAAGCCATCAAGCTTAGCATATTATATGTGAAAGGCCATTTTTTACGTTCGGGAAACAGATAAACAGAAAGGCTTCTAAATAAATCCTTTAAAGCTCCTAATCCAAGACAAACATGATGATTATGACTGTAGAATGCTCCTGCAGAGCGTTTGTCGGGCACTTTAATTGTTTCACGTAGTAGAAAGAACCTCTCTACCGACAGGAGAGCAGCCGTAGTTAAAAGCTAGAGCACATCTGGTTATTTTTCACATACTAAAAATGGCTTCATGTTCAGACATTCAATGAACACAGAAAAAAAAATAATTGTGAAATCAACTATGTTTCCTGTTAAAATATTTTGACAATATCCAGGCTGCAACTCTCGAGCTGTGCCATTGCCTTTTACAGTGGAAGTAATGGGGGTTTTTGTTGGCCTGAGCTGCTCCTGCACCCTGCAGAATGACAGAGGGAGTCTGAACACAACATTATCATCATCATCATAGAATGGCCTGGGCTGGAAGGGACCTTAGAGATCAGTTTGCTGGGTCTCCTTCTCTCCCGGCAGCTCCAGGGAGAATCTGAAGTTGCTGTGAGCTGCGTTTAGTGCAAAGGCTGTAAGGGACAACTGAGACGTCACGGCGAGAATTTCAGGATGCTCTATCCCTCGTAGAAACTGAATTCCAGTCCCTGCAAGGAAGTTATTTGCCACTTTGGTGGCAAAGTTATTCGGTCTTAAGTTTCTTCCCCAAATTTACGGTGAAATTTGAATCACGGCCCAATTCTGCCCTCTGACACCTTCTTGCATAGTAACCAATGACTGTTTAAGGCTCTTCTTTTTCAAGAAGGAGGAAATTCAGATCATGATGCTGTGTAGTGACCCTGTTGATTTCAGCCAGGCCAAGAGACTTAACTTTTATTCTAATACCCGGAGTTCTTTGCCTACAGGCAGCACCCGCATCCAAAAATTAAGTTGACTTTGAAGCAGTTGCAACAAAACATAAATGGTCAGCAAATGAAACAATGGGAAAATGGTAAGGGAGAAAACAAGCTTAGGCTTATCCTCCAACTTCCATGTATTTAACCTACATAATTCAGGAAGGAAGAGGCTGGATAACAAACTGATTGCCTTTTTCTGTGAATCACCTTCATTCTGAACTTCTTGATCTCAGCCTTCTCATAACCTTGAAATCCAATAATGATAAAATTCCAGAGATGATACGGAGAGCGCGAGGGCACTTAACTGAAGTGTGCTGTGACAGATACGACATCGAGGATCAGGACTGGAGCTGGCTGGACAGATTCGCTGATACAATAAAAATAGCCTTTTCTTTCCCACATTTTACTATCTGCCTTTGTTTATTCAACCATTCAGCAAACCCAGCTGGATCACAGACACTGTCATCAAAGAAACATTCTAGGTCAGCCAGAAGTGGATGCCAATCGTCTAAAAATAAATAGAGGCTTTGCCATTGGAGTATAATTTTAAGGCCCCTGTAATGAATAATGGAATAGAAAATCTTTCCAAGCAAGTGGGATACACTGATTTCCAGAAAAAAGAAAAAAAAGATTTCACAGTTAATCTGAACTTCACAGTTATGGTAGGCCCCAGATAACCTAATTTTTATTTTGCTTCAATAAAAAATGATACATAGAGGAGCTTATTAAAAGGCTTGGTACTGCTTTTAAATGCTTAAAGAGCTGCAGAAGCCCTTGGAAGACAGATGAGACGAGCGTTTACCCAGCACACAGACAGGCAAACTGCAACGATGTGGTGAACCAATTTCCTACGGGTCACCAAGTGGCAGAACTGGGATCAGATTTCACACTTTCCAGCTCTTATCCCCGATATAATGCACAAATTATTTCCTCTAAGCTAAGAGAAGAGACGAGATAAGAACGCGTGGCTTTATCAGTATAGCCTAATTGCTAAAGATCTTAAAGGAGTTTAAATAAGAAGCAGAGCACATACAGAAGTCAGAGATGTTGTAACAACTAGAGCTTGACCCTGTAAACATATTAATTTAAAGAAAACGCTTATCTAAAAATCAATTCCTTCGCACAAGTTTTTAAAAGCCACTTCCTCAATGGATAACTGCCAAAGTTTTCCAATTGACATTTATCCAAGTCTCATCAGCAAAGATGAGATTTTGTCTCAAGTGGCTGTCACTGAGGAGTAAAAGATCATGTGGAAACTCATTGTAAATCAGATTTTTTGCTCCATTTTTCTTTGTTCTTCATTAATTCCCACACAGAGCATTTTCCAACCTTTTCTACTCAGCTCAAGGTGCCTTAAAAACGGAATGGTGCATGGAAGGCACGTTCAAGGCTTGCTCCTGCCAAGTTGCATTTTAACAGTGGTTTCTGTATCGGGCAACTTGAGGTGCCAAACAAAACCACGTAAGTGTGAGAGCTACGTACCACCAGTATTGGCCACAATAAAAGCCTGAGTGACCAGGGTCACAGTTGTGCCTCCTCGGTGCAGACTCAGGTGGCATTTGATAATCTCGAGCCACCTTTCCACGCCTGGCTAATCCTGTGGGGTAAAAAGCTGTGCTGGACAGTTAGGGAAGACGATGAAAGCCGCACTCGAAAACAAGAGGCATCGAGATGAACTATTTCCTGATTATTAACTGTCAACCTGTCAACTCACCAGCTAGAAGCACCAAGGCAGCACAGAGATTTGGGGCGAAGCCGCATCGGGGTGGGTTACACCCAGTTAGAAATGTCACCACTTCAAGATGTCACAAATAAATGTTTTTTTCCCCCAGTTCCTTCAACTTATTAGAATGAAATGAATTCAAGTTCTGCTGAGAACGCAGTCATCACTTATAAGACTGCAATTTCACAATCGTTAAGGCAGCTTCCAGGTACCTTTTTGTTATCTCCTCTCACACACCTCCGAGGGGGAACGGGAGGAGCAGCCTTCGATCTCCAGCCATGCAAAGAGCACAGGTTAGTGCAAACCCTCACCCTGTGCTGGGACAGACTGCATGTTTTTGGACTATCTCAGTCCATATAACAATAAAACCCCACGTATTATGAAGTTTCATAATGCAGTAACTGCCTCACGCTTCTCGTAAGCTCTGCTGGTGGCTGTAACTCCTCCACACCAACCGTGAAGGTACTTTTTCTCAAGTCACACTTAGCAATGGCAAGCACAGGATTTGAGAAATAGCAGTTCTGGCTTTCTGTTTGGCACTCAGTAGATTATGTGACATGAAGGAATGGACTGCATCCCCAAGAACCATAAATTCAAGTCCTAAACCAACAAAGTATGTCAATATTTCTTTTAGGAATGGGAGTCACTAAATTGATCTTCACTGGGCCGGTTGCGTTTTTTGCTTGTTCAGTGTTTTGAAATCATCAAGATAAAACGTCCAAAGGATGACACAGTAACTGAGTAAGATTCAAGTGAATATAATCCACCGCTTCCTGTAAACCCAGGGAATTGCTGAACATATCGCTACACTCTTGGCATTGCCTCTCCAAGATATAAGCTCTCTTACACTTTTGACATCTGATGTTGCTGTAAAATACATTAGGAGTGATGCAACACCTCTTCAGAAGGAAATCCAACCACTTCCTAACCTTCCATAAGCTGCAGAAATTGTTTAAAATCTAATGCAAACTAGCCCAGACAAATCATTTTCTTTTCTAATTGGCTGGAACTCTACTGCTCCTTAAAATAAACTCCTAGCGAAATACTTTGCAGTGCTCTAATTGTGTAAGTGTTACAACTCAAAGTTCCTTAGGTTTCTCAAACTGCTCATGCATTCATGATAAAAATAGTTTGGAAAAAAGCATTTCAATGGGGGGGGGGGGGGGGGGGGGAAAGAAGAAGAAAAGGTTTTGCACGTTTTTCTCATCAGGTTGGATTCTAGCTTTCTATTCAAGTTATTCCAAGAAAGAAATGATTCACACTCCCCGAGTTTAAATGCCGAGAAATTTATGGTATCTTCCATCCTCACCCTGCCTGCTCCGATGGGTCTGCAAGCAATGGGAACCGAAAGCCACAGCAATGAGAGGAACGTGAAGCCAATGCTTCCCAGCCTCTGCGGCAGAACGCGTCGGATACTTGTGACCGCAAGCTTGCCTTTGTTTACTCTTGTTGTGAAACCCTCCATATTCTGATCGGTTCTGTGGTTGAAAAAGGCCTAATGAATAAAATCTGCTTTCGAGATAATGCACAGACTCGCACAGACAATTCCCCGTGAACAGTGACACGCAAACGCTACTCGGAAGACACAAGAGATAAAGGCGGTCTGAAGTTACTCCGAGAATGATCTCACAGTATTAATTGGCACAGAGCAACTGAACGCATTTATCAATAGATTTATCTCTTCAGAATGAAAAAAAATGAAAGCTGCAAGGACTCAATAATCGTAATTTTCTCCTGCTGATGCGATAGTGCCAGGCAGCGCTCAAAGGGAAAGGCGACGAGGTAACACAGGTTGTTCTGCACAGCTGGGAGAGGGTATTCCTCCAAAATTAAAAGATCAGCTCACGAGGAAAATTTAAGGAGCTGCAACAATCTGGCCGGGTGGATTTGTGCTCACTCAGTGCTGAAACACTCGCCGGAGCGCGGATTCGCAGGGTCTGCCTCCGAAGCGGCCGCGCGCAGGCAGCAAGCGCTGCACAACGCCTCACCCAGGCTCCAGGCTAGGGGAGCTCAGCTGCTCAGAGTCCCCAACATCACGTGCCCCTTCCAAGCCAGAACTCAGAAACACATTAAAAGATTTCAAGGCCAACATTAGCGTTAAGGTGAAGTATTTACGGTCAACCTTGTGGTTAGTTATTGGTCAGTTCAGAGAACGCTCTCTGTGCCACGGCTTGAACCTCCTGGGCTCCCTCGAAGTATCGGTCCTGCTAAGGTAAAGGGGCTTGCTCACCGGTTCCTCGCCTTGGCATTCATGGTCTCGTCCTATGTACAGCCTCTGCCTGAAAAGATTTCTGGCAAAATCACCTTCTTTCCTCCTGGGATTTCTGCACCTATCTGCCCCTACTGTACCTTGTGCCCATCTGGGTCGACTCTCGCACACAACCACAGGAGAAGCATGGGAGACATCGCAGAATCCTAACGGTTGGAAAAGACCCCAAAGATCCTCTAGCCCAACCACCAACCCAATACTACTACGACCACTAAACTATATCCTGAAGTGCCACAACTACACGTTTTTCGAACACCTCCCCTGCCCTGGGCAGCTCATTGTCTCCCATCGCAGACCCACACAATGTAATTCTGGAAAGCCAAAACTAAACCCGCCATCAATATGTCAGTCTCACAAGATCTTTCAGACATGATTTTCTATGCAGCGCAGCCATTCTTGTTTTCATCCTTCCACCGGAGCAAACGTGAAGAGGTGCTACTCGGAGCTTCGCCGCTGCTATTCTGCACTGGAACAGCGTCTGGTGCGGACTGGTTTGCAAGGGTTTTAATGCACCTGAGCCTACTGTAAACCTTTGGATTCAAACAAAGACTGAACAGTCACCGTGTCTTTTTAAACACCCCTTTTGAACAAAACTATGAAAACCTTAGCTTGCTACCTGAAATAAAATCTCCTCTAGGCATTACGAGGCCTACTGAACTCACACACCGACACTGGGGACGTGCTGCCTCAAGCCTCCCGCTGTAATAGTTTTAATTATTTTCTGTGAAATCCCACCCTCTGTAGTAGCTCTGGCAACTACAGGCCACACTGTGTCTGACGCTGGCCAGGCTTTGTTTGTGTATAGTTGGTTTTGATCAGGTTGACATGTACTAAATTTAACTCTGGTCTTCGTTCCACTGTGCTTTTGGCAAAAGCTCTAGCAAACAATGTCTGCAAACGTGAACCGTCTAACAGCTTTGTATTTCATTGGCTCACCGAGTATCTGCAGTCAACAGAGTAATCTTTATATTCTAGTGGGATATCACCCATTTGCTCTATTTGGCAATACCAGTTGGTGGCTGATGGTCAGCTGGCCTCTAAGAGGCAAATCATGAAAACTTTTCACATAGCTGTATTACAGCCAAAACCTCCTCCTCTTTCTGATTGTACAGACACATTTTTTACTTTTTTTTTTAGCAACTACACACACCAGTTCCTGAGTTTTGGCTTGAATTACGCAGAGGTAAAAGAAGTGTGCAAAAGCTTAAGTCACTTTGGGACTGTCACAGTCCTGGGGCTTCCTATGTTTGGGTGAGGGGAGCGGGGTAGAGAATTTGTGAATTTATAATCAAGTCCATAATGTATCTTTACTCACTGGCGTTCTCAGGCTGCTGACGCAGACAATTTCTCACTTGGGAATCCATTCTGCCTCTCTTCCTAGTCTATCTGGGACCGCGCAGGAGTAATAGCTACACCGCTGGTGTGACCTTTCTGCACATCCTCCTGTGCTTCTCCCCATGTGTTACTGGCATCACGTGGATTTGACGTGTTGCAGTGAGATTTCTTTCTCATCTGTTTTAAACTGTAAACTCAGCTGTAGAACCTTATCTGAGATCCACTACTCCTCTCCCCCCTGCACTTGCTAGCCCTGGATCTATCCAACCCAAGCTGCGCGCTGAGAAACCACAAAAGAGCAGCGCTCCCTCACTCTTCTTCCCTGCCCTCGCTCCTCCTTCTATCCCGAGGCTCGCCCTACCTCCAGACCTCCACCCTCTCCTCTTCTGCTCCCAAACCTCCCGCAGAACCGGCCCACAATGGGAACATCTTGGTTTGAAGCCACACACCATCTTCTGCCTTCTCCACGGGGCCCTTTCGAGTTGACAAGCTCTATGACTTAAGTCCGACGAACTCCAGCACATGACTTATTGCCTTTCCTCCCAGCTGAGCACGTATCTAAATATAGTGACAGCTCTGCTGAGACTCAAAAGAGATATTTCTAGCACGCAAATACAGACAAGGCTGCTGCAATGACCACGCATCCAGTCAATAAACACTTCGGGCAGGCCAAATTGTCCCCCTGGGCTGTCCCTTGGCCATCGCCGCTCCGTGCTCTCAAACCCACGCTGTAATGTTCAACAGAGCATCTCTGCCGTTGAACCGAACTCAGATGACAACCCGAGAAAACAGCCTCTTTCGAAAGGATTAGAACGCAAATAAAAATCTAATGATGCTTTTTATGGGCTGTTGTTACGACCCTCCTGTCCTCGCGAGGAGGCAGCGCTGCCGGATTGAACAAAATGAAATATTTAACGCATATATTTCTGCTGGACTCCAGCTCTCTGAGCCACGTGGTTTGTGGCTGCAGGTCTCTCCTGAAGCATTTCCTTACTCTTCCTCATGCACACAGCAGCAGGCGCTGTAGCCACAGCTTTTACCACAAACCAAGCGGTTTGCTTTGATGGACAAATTCTACTGCTTTAAAAAGCATTTTGTGTCTGAGATTCTTCCATCAGGTTGCTATCATGACCTCATTTCTTATCGCAGAAACAATAAAAAAACCCTTCAAAATTGGAAAAAACAGCTCTCGAGCCTTTCATCGGTCATAGAGTTTTCTACGATTTCCACCACTTTTAGCACCTTCAGTCTTAGAAAATAAAAAAAAAGCATCTCTCCCCTGTATTTCAGATCTGACCGGAATGCTGCCGTGTTCCCATTTCTTTGATTCAGCTCCACAGTTACCCTGGAGTTAAAAGCAAATGGTCTCCAAAGCGCTATTGCCGCCCCACCGTATTCCTCTGTGTTGTGCTCAGCCCATTCTTGTCTAAACTTTCCCGTGCACGCCGCAAATTTCAACTCCAATGCGTGTTCTACACCCTCCGTTCTCCCACTGAGAATATTTTCCATTTACTTTTTTACGCCTCGTACCACGCGGAACGCAGCCACCACGTGAGATTTTTCAAAGACTGGACGTGTACATTTCTGTTGTTTGGTTTTTTACTTCTATATATACATTTCTCCAAGTTGGCGATGCAAAATAACAACAGAACCTTCACAACTCTCTGCATGTAGTTATGTCTCAAAAACTCAGCTTTCAAAGAAGGCGTCCTCAACGCTGCCACCTTGCTAGTGAGAGCATGGCCACCTGGCACGATTTATTTTCCTGAAATAAGTATTTTAGAACTCTCACGTAGCTACCAGGAAAGGTTGTGGAGGAACGCCTGACTGTAGAATGTCACGTCGACAGAGCTGATTTATAATGAAGAATATGATATTGATGAGCAAAGCAGTCCCAAGCAATGGCATTAACACGGGAATATCAGAATACTGCGCAGAAAACGGGAAAAAAAACAGAAAAAAAGAAGTGGCGCTCACTTGTATTTTCTGATCTCATCACCACTCACGCTGAAAAGCTGCGATTTTTACATGAAGTCATAATCTGAAATCACGTTTATGGTGGCGTGCCAGCACCTTCGCGCTCCTGCCCGCGCGGGGATGAAAGAGCCGGGAGCCCGAGAGCCACGAAGGTGCCGGAGCTGGAGCTGGCAGTCGCTGCGGAATCCCGGGGACCGAGTTGCCCCAAACTACTCCGAATCCGAGAAAAGGCCGCGAGGTCTTTGAAAGCGGTCACGCAAAAGTGGCACGAGCACACTTCAAAGGCGCAGCACATCCGTGAAGTTTCAGCGAAAAGCACGACCAAGAAGGAATGCGAGGCCGGGCGGCTGCCAGGAAGGCAGCCTTTGATGGGGCGCTGAGAGCAGAGACCAGGGGAAAGCAAAGCACGGCCAGAATAAGAAGGTTCTTAAGGAGCCAAATTTTTCCTGGAGCAACGAAAGAAAAAAGATGCCAAAGACCATCCTGAGGGAGAAACAAGCCCCCGGTTAGACATATGGATGACTATTGTAAATCAAACGGGAGAGAGTGGAGAGGGTCTACTTCGTGACCTAGAAAGAGTAGCTCAAAAAAGCTTCAAAAGAGCAGGACATAAAGTGTTTATTTAAGCTAATTCTTAAGATCGTGCCATCCTGAAAACAAAAGATCCATGCCCGTTCTTCCACAGGAACAAAACCCCTCCAGAATCAAAACAAATTTACGGCTTACACCGAACACAGCACCCTACTACCAGAGCAGCCTGCGCAAAAACCGGGCAAGCCGAAGGGCCAGCTTCCGTCAAGCTCACACTCTCAAAAGCAAAGGTTCCCTCCTACCTGCCAGCACTGCTTCCAAAACAGAAAAACAAGGCCTGTGCTGCAAGGGGATGCACCTAATCCAACCTCATTTTAAAAGACGTTTTTTGCAGCTTAATAAATTTTCGAAGCTACGATGGAACATTATAACTTCAAAGGCATGTCACATTTCTCTCTCGATCGAAAACAGGTATTTCAGAGGAAATAAATGCTGCCTACTGTCCACTGACGTATAAAAGATAAAGAAAATAACACTGAAAAGCCTCGGTAACTGAAGTGCTGGCCACGTTTAGCATCCAAACAAACCCATCGACGCTGCAAACTTCTGTACGACGACAAACTTCTTTGCTATCCAGACAACAGAGACTCAATTCATCCAACCAAATTGTCTTATATCTATATATATCCGTGCGTTCACGCTTCAGGCAAAGGTTTCACAACACTTAGGAAGCTACCAAAGGATGCCTTTAAACTGCCCTTTTAATTCCTTGCAGCATCTATTGGTCAGGGCAGGGCAGTTGGTTTGTATTTCGTAACGACCGCGACACCATCGCTCCCCAACAGCACTGCAAGAACAAAGAGAGAGACATATGGGAACCGTTCCTCCAACAGTTATTTTTTGTTTCCCATTTTAAAGTAGCTATTCTCAAAACGATTCTCTTAGCTACAGACTTGAATCTTCACGCCGTCCGCAACAATTACAGATACGAAAGGAAAAAAGGGCAATTTTCAAGTAATTTGCTTTAAGAACGCATCCCAAACTCAACGCCGCGGCATCGTGCTGAGCTTGGTCACAGCTCCCAAGTCACCCACATGATTTTCTGCATTTTTTTTTTTTAATTCAACTTCCACAGGTTGGATTTTTCACTGTCTTCACTCTTACAAAACCCTTGCATTTTGATACATTTCAGTTTGAAAAAAAGCAAAATTAAGTATTTTTCCTCTGTGTCCGTGTGCTTTTACTTCTGCATGTCCCTACCTTTACTGCTCATTATACTGCAGTTTTCCTCACTGAAGCAAATACAGAAAGAACTTTGCAAAAACCAGGAAAGGGGGAGTCTGGGAAATTCTTCGCTTTGGATTTTTTGCGCTTAGTTGGGTTGAAAAACGTCGGGATTTTTATTTCATTCAAACATTTTGCACCAATTTCTGCTTTAATAATAATTACAATAAAAGCGCAAACAGATGACAAATCAATTTATCATTTTAATAAAATGTTTCACTTGAAATGGAAAACTCAATTCTCAACAAATCCAACATTTGGAATTAATATGGCATTTGTACGAATTTATAAAAAATTCAAAATAAATGTCAGTTCTGGTACTGACATCAAGGCCTGACTAATAAAAAACAAACCAATTAACCGCAGTGGCTGAAGTCTGCAGCTTTTAAGTTCTTTTCTTGATCATTAGTGCTTGCAAATGCTCGGAATAAGAGCTGCTGGATGCCATGTGCCATTACAGAACTGGAGCGGGGAAAACCACCAACTCGTCAGCTGTGTTTTCCCGGTCTAAGCAAAACAGATTTAAAGAGATACTATTCAATTCCAGGGGATAATTTAAATAACACTGATTTTCTTTATGAACTAGACTTCCTTTTCTTACAGTTATGCCCTAGTCCACAGTTAAAAGTCTCCCAATACCTTCCCATAATAATGAAAAAGACACTATTCAAGGCATGGAAAATTAAAACATCTGTGTATCTTCAAGTAAATAACTCCAGAGAGTCCCGGACATTGGTATGCCAAGACTTGTGTTCTTCAAAGCAAGCGATCTAAAATAAATTTTCCCAAAGGAAAGGAGCATTTCCACTGAAGACATTTACAAGTGATGCACCTAGTAAATATTCTTATATAACGGTATTTTCCAAAAGAACAGACGAAAGTGCCCCATGAACAGTTTTACGTACCCAGTTCTAGGTCATTCAGAATCCTGCATTTCCTCAACCACTAATTATCTCCTCCAGGGAACATACGTGGACCCAGACAAGAATCATCTTCGTTCGGAAAGTCTCCATGGAAGGAGCATCCGTTCAGCTTTGAAGCTGAATGGTCACACAACACAACCCTGCAACTCCCGAGCGAGGTTTTGTTGGTAAGAGTTCAGCGTCGGACTAAACGGACTTCAAATAACAGCAAGAACGTCAGCATCGCTTGGAAAAGAATTAGGGCAATGACAAATGTTTCCGACAGTTCCGTGACAAATGTTTTTGACGGTCCCATGCCCTTCACCCAAGCCTAAGTCGTATTTCGTTTGATTCAGAACAGATGATCCACTCTTGAAGCCTTTCTTGAGGTTTCAGATAGTGTCCCTCTGACACAGCACCACCGAGAAGTTGAAAAACAAGTGCCCAAAAAGTAAACTCATTTGATATTTTCATCCTGGGGTGTATTAGAAGGGGGGTGGTTAGTAGGTCAAGAGAGGTTCTCCTTCCCCTCTACTCTGCCCTGGTGAGACCCCATCTGGAATACTGTGTCCAGTTCTGGGCCCCTCAGCTCAAGAAAGACAAGGAACTGCTGGAGAGAGTCCAGCACAGGGCAACTGGGATGATGAAGGGAGTGGAGCATCTCCCTTATGAGAAAAGACTGAAGGAGCTGGGGCTCTTGAGCTTGTAGAAGAGGAGGCTGAGGGGTGACCTCATTAATGTTTACAAATATATAAAGGGTGAGTGTCACGAGGATGGAGCCAGGCTCTTCTCGGTGAGAACCACTGATAGGACAAGGGGTAATGGGCTGAAACTGGAACATAAGAGGTTCCGCTTAAACTCGAGAAGAAACTTCTTCTCAGTGAGGGTGACGGAGCCCTGGCACAGGCTGCCCAGGGAGGGTGTGGAGTCTCCTTCTCTGGAGACATTCAAGACCCACCTGGACACGTTCCTATGTAGCATAATCTAGGCATTCCTGCTCTGGCAGGGGGATTGGGCTTGATGATCTTTCGGGGTCCCTTCCAATCCCTGACATTCTGTGATTCTATGATATGCCTTTGAAGATCAGCACCCTGTTCTCTGGTAGTGCACAAACAGACAGAACAGACATTCCTTTAAGAGACTTACAATCTGGCTTCCACCAAAACACAACCCGTTAGCACACGGCTCTGCAAGACATGCGCAGAGTGAAGACCACAGGCAAAAATTTTATCTTTACCGTGGACTTCTGGCATACCGTGTGTGTAGCACTGGGACACGCTCTCTTTCCTATACGTTTACGATCCATTTCTACCATCTGACAAGGTCTTCTTTATCTCTTGACTTCTTATGAAAGAAGGAAAACTTGAAGGAAAATGTGATCCCCAAGTCAACAACAAACATCCCTGTGCCATTGGTGAAACAACGTCACCCGTTTCTCAGAGCACAGTTTCTGGCTCAGTCTTTCTTGCACCTTTCTCCTCTCTACACGGGTATCTCTTCTGTTCCTAAGTAGAGCAGAGCAGATGCCCGGTCCTTGAACAGCACGTTATTGTCTTCTGACTGGTATTTATGCAAAAGGCTGTAGTACCTACCTTCTGCTAAAAGAAAAAACTCAAACCCCCAAATTTTCACAACACAGTTCTGGAATTTAGAAGTACTGATCAGCAGTTTTTCAGTGCTAGCTCTTACATCTAGCAGCCCAAGAAGGCCAACGGCATCCTGGCTTGTACTACAAATAGTGTGACCAGCAGGAGCAGGGAGGGGATTGTCCCCCTGTGGTCAGCACTGGGGAGGCCACACCTGGAGTGTTGTGTCCAGTTTTGGGCACCTCAACCCAAGAGAGATCTCGAGGGGCTGGAGCAGGTGCAGAGGAGGGCAACGGAGCTGGGGAAGGGCCTGGAGAGTAAATCTGATGAAGAGCGACTGAAGGAGCTGGGGCTGTTGAGTGTGAAGCAGAGGAGGCTGAGGGGAGACCTCCTCACTCTCTGCAACTGCCCGACAGGACGGGGCAGAGAGGTTGGGGCTGGGCTCTGCTCACGGGTAACGAGCGATGGGACAAGAGGGAACGGCTGCAAACTGCAACAGGGCAGGGTCACACTGGGCACTGGGAAAATGATTTTCCCAGCAAGAGCAGTCAGAGCTTGGCCCAGGCTGCCCAGGGAGGAGGTGGAGTCCCCATCCCTGGAGGGGTTTCAAGGCCGTTGAGATGTGGGGTTGGGGGAGATGGTTTAGGGGTGAGCTTGGCAGAGCAGGGTCAGTGGTTGGACTCCATGATCCCAGGGGTCTTCTCCAACCTGAGAGATTCTGTGATTCTATGATCTACTTATTTACTGGCACCACTGACACGCTGCCTCCGACTGAATTTGATGCAGTAGAGCAACGGGTGCAACCCTCAGCATCTCCACCAATGAAACCCCCAAACTGACCTCACTTTAGACTCGACACTGTAGTACCCAGTCGGAAGCAAAACGGAGCGAGTCTTGCAAACTGTACATAACCTACGTGTAAAATGGGCTGGATTTGCCTCTGTGTAATTAATGTGGGACTGAGATACCTCATGTTCAGTGTCATCACGAGCCACCTCTCACAAAACAGTTCACTAGAAAATCCCACTAACATGATAAATAACTTAATTCTAAGATTTCCTCCTGGTGAACTCTGTAACACTTCTGCTGTCGAAGACAAATATTTAGCAACATTCCAGAAGCATGGAATGACATATTTCAGGAATAAAAATAGTTGTTAAAGAAAAAAAAAAAGAAAAAAAAAAAAAGGCAGCAATTCATAAACCAGATTCATTCATAGCTCAACCCTGGTTGGAGCCCAAAGCTTATATCAAAGAAAAAAAATATCTGAGTGTAAAGCAGTACTGCTTTTTGCTTCCAGAGCAGTCAGGAACTGATAGCTCTAGCTGAATAATTGATGGAGTCAGTATACAACAATTAATCCCAGCAGACCAGATCAAATAAAACGAAGCAAGTTTATAATTTAAAGTACTTACTCCACAAAGAAGAATTTTGTTCACAGAACACTAAAGAAATGGCTACGGCAAGCTACGGGGAATGATTTCCCAAACATGCTTCCCAAATATTACTCACAGTAACACAAAGATATACTTCTAACAAAGTAAATATATCTCAGCTAATTAAAGTAGCATCTGAGGTCTGAAATGAAAATCTTGACGTGGGATTTCAATGTCTAAAATAAGCAAAGTGGTCGACTTTTTTTTTTTTTTGGTGTATGCACTTGAAATGGAAACACACACTATCAAAAAAAATTCACTCAACTATATGGCATCCCGTATGGTTTGTTCCAATCATCGTATAAATCACAAAATTAGGTTCTTTGATCATTCTTCTTTAATTCATTAAGATATTAACTTGGCTAGTTTAAAACATTTTAAGGATTCTGGAAAGTTGGTCTGAAACTGTATTTCAACTATGGAAAGGATTAAATAAGTGAACAACAGACATAAAAGTCAAGCAACTGGTCAAATCTGACCGTGTTTAACACTATCTTGCCGAAACACTGAAAACTCTCCATGTACCACCCAAGCCTTCTTCTAAAAAGATGAGCTCATTCTTCATTTGCAATCGAGCCACTGTGGTTTAATTTTGAAAAGGGTTGGCTTTTGTGACCAAGCTTGGTGAAAAGCAATAGCTTCAATGGAGAGGAGACCCAAAAAAAAAAAAAACCAGAGCTGCTTCCCACCTCTACGTATTTAAACTGGTCACAAAAGATTTCTGAAGTCACGGCCACTGTTTGTGAAACACCACAAAATCCCGCCGGTGGTTTAACCCAGGCAGACGACAGGGAGGTCTGGGAGCAGATTTAAGTCATCGCGATTTACTGCCAAGCTTAACCCAGCGGAAAGATTAATTATGTTAACGGCGCGAACCTTACGCTTGCCATTTAGTAACCTGACAACACGTACACACGTTTATTTTGTTTGTCATCGGGGTGAAAAGAGATCTCTGGGGGTTGAACAGGTAAGGAACCATCAGGGTCTGCCAGGAGCAAGCAAGGAGCTGGTAGCCAGCCAAGGATATTAGCGTTGTAACATCAACCCATCACGGGCACCGAGAGTCCAGTCGTACCAGCCATTCCCCAAATCCTTCTTGGGAGTTGGAATTTGGAACGTGGCGGAGTGATTTCTGAGCACATACGCGACGCCAGAGGCATCCCCACTCTTCAAAAGGGCCGAGCACGGAGCTACTAGAGCGTACAAAGCTGCACGGTGATGGGATAAGGGCAAATCTGCAGCATAAAGACAGGGCTCATATCACATGATGAGAAAAATCATAAATGAAGAGCACTAAAAAAAAAACAAACAAAACAAAAAAGAAATGATTTCTCCAGATTAGCACAGCAAGATAGCTTTGTGCTGACTGCTATTCTACAAGCAGAGATTTTTATTACCAAAATCTCTAATAAGAGACAGCTTAGACCTATGCCTTCTATGAAGGTGGAGAAAATTATTTTTCCTTATATTTAGAAGATTATCACTTCATATCTCATCTCTTCTTATTAAGTTCACAGCAATATTAAAACAAGATTTGGGTGAATAAAGAACATAATATACTCCAAAAGAGAGAATATATTCTTCGGAGCATTATAAATGCTCCTGTCTGCTTGAATGGAATTTTAATGGAACGACGCACCCTCTTAGGAGAAAAATAAAAAAAGATGAGAGAAAATATTATCCTCTTCCAAAATCCTCATTAAACACTCCTGCTTTACAGCCACCACAGATCATGCTACGGACTTGGTCGCTCAAGGACTGTATCAATGAAAGGACCTACAAGAGATTAACAAGTCACCTTTCTTAATTCTTGCCACCAGTCAGAACATTTCTACAAATGGAAACAAGAAATCTGGGGGCGGAAAAAAAAAATCCTAATACATACCAGCATTAAAACAATGGCTCAGGGCAACCTATCTCTGGGCATTTTACTACTTTTGATCAGCAAGCCAGAGGAAAACAGCCAAGTTTGTGATGCGAGAAAGGTAACGGCGCGAGGCTCCGCAGGTCACCAAGAGAGGCGTTGGATTGGGAACTGGGACTTCTGAAGGCAGAAGACAAAAATAGTTGTGTGACATAACGTCTACATCTTGAGAAGCGCGAAGGAAAAGCTCTACGTTTAAGACACAGACATTATATTCTGCACTTACAGCCAAGGACCTGCTGGAATTTACTGTTTGCTCCCCAAACAAATCTTTACCTGCGTCACTGAAACGCAGCGTGAAAGCAGGGTCAAATTCGAATCCTCTGTTATTAATGGGAAGCTATTTTGTTATTGTCACACTTGGCCAAGAAGCCTAAGCGAACAAAAAAAAACGCCACAAATACGAGATTTTGCTGCCAGAGATGTTCTTTAATTTGCCTTCAGCAGAGATTTGCCCCCAGCACATAAAGGTAGGCTGGGTCCCAGATTAGAAAAGACCAAAAAAAAAAAAAAAAAGACACAAAACACTGTGTGGCTGCTGATACATGGCAATTAACAGTCAGTAGTAGACGGGGAAAAAAAATCTTAAACAAGTTGACTTAAAAGGCAACTACAAGGATTTTTTTACACATTACCTCTTAGGTGCTCTATCCTAAAACCCTGGATGAGACAAAGTATTCCCACAATAAAATTAAAGGCATCACAATTACAGCTGCCCACAAGCCAAGATCAAGGACTTGACATAAAAAGCCCGGCAAATGCCAGCAAACCACAGCCATGAAGTGGCTGAGGAGGAACTCAAAAGTTGAGCGTTTCTCCGGAAGCACCATGGCCTGAAGACGCTTGTCCTTTTATGAAGGGGTAAATCTAAAACGGCTTTAAAAGTCTCCAACCAGTCCTATGCACCCGATGAGAGTTGGTGAACTCAGTGGAGACAGAGAGCAAAGGGCAGACATTCCCCTGATCTCCTAAACTCACATTTTAAACCAGATTAACAATGGATGACCTTCGATGGACTACAGCATATACTTACCTACACACCAAACCCTAAGAACACACGAAGGATTTGATATTTGTTTTTTCTCCAAATTCATTTCTTCCAATCCTGATAAATTTAGCAAAGCCTGCTTCTTCCTCCCTTGTTTCCTTCCTTTCCCACGTGTGAAATCTATTTTGATAAAAGCACCATGAAGTAACCTTTCCACCCCATACTGAACTTCAACAAAAACTTCCCCCCTTCCCAGTCAGATCAATTCATTGATGCATTAAGGGGACAAATGTGTAAGTCACTGCTCGTGCCATCCCATGCTGACACAATGACGTTGCCTTTTATTTCAACATCACGTGAAGGCCGCTTTGAAGTTGAGAGAATAAAATGTAAAAACACGTGCTCATTCTGCAGAGAGTCTTTTAATCAGTCCCTGCTCAAGGCTGATTAACAGAATCCCAGTTAACCCAGCAATCAGGACCAGCAACTGGCCAAGGAAAGATTCTTCTCAATAGCTGGAGATACTGTAAAGGAAGTAAATTCGTCTAAGCTATTGTTTTCTCTTAGCAGCATGGCATTTAAATCGCTAATTTGAGTTAACTACTGAAAGGGTTGGGAAACAGTGTCACTACTATTCAATCCAACCAAAAAAAAATGCCTAAAAAGCAGAGTTTTACATACTCTGCATATACCAGGGCAAGGACTCATTCTGTCTTGTCTGTTCTTCCACCAATCTCACGTACACAAATGACATAGGGAAAAGAGGCAGAGACTCACCAAGTCCCTGCTAAGCGCTCTGCAAATGGGGAAATATTTATCCATCAGGATGAATGAAATCAGGTAGTTTAGTCCTCTTGAAATTGGACTTCGAGGGAGTGCCGCTGCATACCTGCCACATTTTGGATTAGAAAATGTAGTCACGAACATTTCTTAAGAGTAGAAAATGTTGGAATTACTGATAGCAGTCAGGTGTAGCAATTACTACAGCTGAGAAAGGGTCACGGTGCTGAAAAAACAAGATTTTCCTCTTGACCCAATTCAGGACAGTGTTCTTGGTGATGTATCAGACACAGACATAGCTGGTTCTCTCCATGGAATAGAGCACTATCCCCTGGCATATAGTGCAGAAAGAAAACAGTTTGTAAATGAAACTTTTAACCCAATAACGTGTGCAGGGATCTGATGCTGCCGGTGCTCTGATACAAAAGGTTTTTCTACCGTCTTCCCAGCAGCACGCGCTGGAAGTGAGCAAGAAGACGGAGAGAGCACAGTGGGAAGAAAAATAACCGAAATCTCAAGAAGACTTGTTTAAAGTGCAGCCATGAGCTATTCTATTTTGCACACTGTTCCAGATTTCCCAGAGTCACCCCTCCCTTCCCTCCCTTTTAAACAAATCTTAGTTTAAGCGAAGAGTTACATCCTGAAGTGATAAAAAAAAAAAGGATGAAAATTACGGGCTGTGGTCCGGTTAGTGCAGGGGCACTCTCAGCTTGTCACCCTGATGACAAGGACGTGGGAGATCAGTCACATCCTACTGGGCAGCGTTTTACTCGGCTTCATAGCCACAAAGTAGGTGTGAACCTTCTAAAAAACACATTTTAAATCCTGCAGTTAAATGCCTAACAGTTTATTACAGCTACTTTTTTAGTTAGCCTTACCTAAACACACCTCTGCTACCGTTCTCCTTATAATATTAATTTTTCTAGAGATATTTTGTATGTTACTGATTACCTAAGTACCAGGTGATTTTCTGCATGCTGCTTTTTTTTTTTTTTTTAAAATGCATACACATAAGTTTTAACACACTGAACTGCCTTAATCTTCAATTCCTCAACTTAAATTTACTAAAATGCTATTTTGTCTAGTAAACCGAGTCCTCAGAACTCAAACAAACGGGGAGCGGTTCTGATGTTCTCCTTTGAGGAACAGTCAAAGCGGAGAACCCTTCTGTGGAACGCCAAATTAAAAATGGATGTGCACAAAGGATTATCGTCAAGCAAACAAAAAAAAATTTAAAAAAAAACCACCTTGTAATCAAAATGTTCACGTTTAAATATTTTAAGCAATCTTACTTTATCCATAAATACATTGTACTTCGATGTGCTATTTCCATAAAGCACATTTTGTTTCAAAACTATTCTCTTTGAGTTCGCCCCAAAGAACAGAGCAATACTTTAGGACAGCCTACTATTGAAGCAGTATCCGTTAGAAATAATAATTTTTTTTTTTTTTTTTAAGAAACCACACGAGCAGTTTTTAAGTTCAGCTGAACTACGTCAGGTTTTTCATGCTCTTGGTTTATCTCGTACCGACCCTGTTTGTTTCTCCGTGCGTATTACTCCAAAGCAGATACGCTGAAACCAGAAAAACCCTTTTTGATCTCCTACACCAGCTGGCGCAGAAGTTCACGTCGTCTTCCTTGCTCTCCTTTGCACCCAAGCTCACCCACGTGCACACGCAGCCCCCGGGGCAGCAACGCATGCAGAAAAACTCACGCCACCACCGCTTCTGTCCCAACACGCCGGCTTACAAGGTGGATGCTGCGGCAACACACGTTTCTCACACTCCTAATTTCCTCCCCGCTTCTTCCAAGCTTTCGCCGAAAAAATAACCCACGATCATCTTAGTACTACTGCCCTCTACTGCTTAATAATCAGGGACGGGGAAAAAAAATCCTGCATTGTATTAATTCTTGACCGAGGAACTCAAATAAAGAATTTTAGGATTTTTAGACTTAGAACTCTTTCATTAGATGCATTATATGAAAACTAAGAGCTATGGAAGATGGTTCTTTCCTCTGTTTTGGATCATAAATTATTACTGAAGTTGTTAATACTGATAGAAACGGCACTATCTATTCCAAAGGTAGTTAAAATGTATATTCATAAAACACATTAAACAGCTTCTTTCACAATAAAACGACATCTGCAAGATGCATAAAAGTGAGCAGAAGCCGAGTCAACGCGTCAACACATTTTTGTTCGTGTAGCTGAAAATCGTGCTTGAGATGTCAATTAAATCGGATCCTAAAAAACTGTGGCGCGCTCACTGAAAAGCAAAACATAAATACCTCACTAATGATCAGGGAGGTAAACAAATAAACTAAACCCAGCTGTTAAAAGAGTTGTTTTAAGACTGTCCCATAAGTTTGCAAATAATTTCCTCCCCGAAGCAACCTATTTTCATTTTAGTTTGATCCAGTTACAAATGAGATTCGCGGGCTAATAAGGAGAATCCACTAGTGCGGTGTGAGGGTTTTTCCCCCCCGCCCCGAACATTTGGAACCATTTCTCTCCCTTTTCCATTCCTCTACGATGGACCAGCTTGCCCTTCGCTCCAGACTGCGGCCGAGCGCAGAACCAGGGCAGATGTTTCAAGCAGAGGTGATGAGGTCACATCCCCTCCTGAGCTCCGTTCCGGGCTGCGCGGTGTGCATTGAAAACGGATCGGAACAAGACGTCAGGTTCGTGCCCCTCCGGAGGACGTAAAAGAAACTCTCACTGAGCTGATTCCCACCCACGTCTATATTCTAACCTTTCAGGCCCAACAGCAGCTTGCTGCTACTCCACAGCACGCGAGTCAGCCCGGTTTTCTCCACTGCTGCAGCGTTTTGCCAAAAAGCACCTTTTCTAACCACGGATTCGGGCGCTCTCACGCGATCGCTGCGCGTCTGTTTTGGTTTGGCCTGGCCAGATTTCGGCGGCGGGGGGGGAGCTGCAGGGTGGCTTCTGTAAGAAGCTGCTAGAAGCTCCCCAAGATTGATAGAGCCAATACCAGCCGGCTACAAAGAAGGACCCGCCGCTGGCCAAGGCTGAGCCTGTCAGTAAGGTGATAGCAGAGGAACGCCTCTGTGAAAAACATATTTAAGAACGGGAAAAAGAACTGCGCCATAACAGCTGGCACAGAGATGGAGGAGTGAGAATCTGTGCAGACACCAAGGTCAGTGAAGAAGGGGGGCGGGGGGGATGAGCTCCAGGCGCCGGAGCAGAAGGAGTCCCCCGGGTCCGTGGTGAAGACCATGGTGAAGCGGGTTGTCCCCCTGCAGCCCATGGGCGAGGTGCAGAAGTCCACCGTGAGGATCACTGCATAGATGTCCACCGAGGACTCCACGCCGTGTGGGTGGACTGCCTGAAAGGGGACTGTAGCCCGTGGGAAGCCCGCACCAGAGCAAGTTGCTGCCGGAACCTGTAGCCCGTGGAAGAGGGAATGCCCACGCTGGAGCAGGTTGGCTGGTGGGACTTTTGGGACGTTGCGGGTGGCTCACGCTGGAGCAGTTTCTCCCGAAGGACTGCGCCTCAGACTCACGAGGGGTGGGCTGCCCCTCGTGAGGTGTCTCGCGTCGGGCAGTTTGGGATGAATTGCCCTTCATGGGATGACTCATGCGGAGAAGAGAGCGTGAAGCTTGTCTCCCGTGAGAGGGACCCCACAGTGGCCCTGGGGAAGAGTGAAGAGTCCTCCCCCGGAGTGAAGAAGCGGTGGAACCAACGTCGGATGAACTGACCGCAGCCCCCATTCCCTGTCCCCCTGCGCCACTCGGGGGGAGGAGGTGGAGAAACCGGGATTGGTGTTAAGCCCGGGAAGAAGGGAGGGATGGGGGGAAGGTGTTCTGTTTAAGATTTGTTTGCTCTTTCTTACTTCTCACTACTCCTCTCTGATTAGTTCTTTTAATAAATGTACCTAATTTCCCCAAAACTGAGTCTGTTTTGCCCGGGATGGTAAATGAGGGTGATCTCCCTGTCCTTATCTCAAAACCCTGAGCCTTTGGAGATATTTTCTCCCCCCGTTCAGCAGTGAAGGGGGGAGTGAGTGAGCGGCTGTGTGGGTACCTGGCGGCCGGCCAGGGTCAACCCACGACAGTGTCCAAGGATGCTCTTCTAAAGCTTACTTGCTGAGCTGCCTCCAGAGCCCTGGGTCTGAACTCCCCTTAGACCTCAGAGCTGCCAGAAAGCTCCCGGCAGCGAGGGCAGGGCAAAAGTTCAGAAAACGATAATGCAATCACGGCGCTGTACAAATACCTCACCAAGCAGCAGGAAATCGTGTTGTTAACGTGATCCCCTCTCTCTCTATGGCCGGGTCTCGGAGCACCACTGACTGCAAACAGGTCTGGAAGAGATTGTGTCTACAACTAGAGCTGTAGCCCGGCTTCCTTTTGAAAAACCTAACGCAGCAGAAGCCATTCTGCGTGTTCCTTTCACACGCACACAGCAAGAACACCAACGTTACAAATGGAATTTACGCCAGGTAGTTTTTTTTCTGCTAAACCTATCACACATCCTCTGTTTGTTCTAGATTCTCCTGCTTGTAACTCGCCTACAGATACTGGCAGCAAGTGAGCTCCACGCTGCTATTCTTAATAATTTTTCATTCATTGAGCAGAACAAATTGTCAGCTCTCCAGGAATACGTACGATCGTATTTTAGATTTTCAAGTGCATTAACTTTTCAATTTAAGAACCAAGGCTATTAGTTGAAGGCCATTTGCCTGGTGTCGTTTTAATTAATTTCTAAATTGGTGAAACACTGGCTGCGAGGATGTACAAAACCAAACGTCTGAAATGCAGAATCAAGAAATGTCAAACTAATGAAATTGTCCTTTTCTACCTTTTTACGCCCCACGTATATTTCTGAACGCTGTGGCCCTGGGTCAGCTTGCGTGGGACACACACAGACCACCTCGAGGGACGCCGAAGCTCAAAGGAAGGCAAGGATGGAGTTAGGGAGAAAGGAAGGCAGGTCATCAGAGGAAAGAGAGAGACGAATTAGAAAACTTCTGGTAATTTGTGAGTATAAAACGTAAACACCAAAAAAATTCCCACTGGGCCAAGGCTTCAAGAGTTAGTTACTACGAAGCCTAATTATTTTTGCAGTTTGGTATTTTTATTAAACATGCGCTGGAATATGAAACCTTCAGCTAATAGAACGCACGTGTACGTCGAGAGAGTTCTTTTGGGCATGACTTCATTAGTTCCACGAACGATGACGCCAGAGAAACAAAATCTAAATACAGCGCATCCACCAGGACGGACAAATCGAGCCGGGGTATAAAAGTTAAAAATCAGCAACTGGCAGCATTCTGCAGAGAAGTTGGTATTTATCACGAGTATCACGAAGCTTGAAACGCATCTATCTGATAAAATTTCACGGGAGATTTATGCCCTCTTCATGCTTTAGTTCATACGAAGCCAACAACTTTCTGCTTTGCAGTCCCGGCTTCTCGGAAACCTTTCGCTCGCGATTCAGAGCGCAAGTCCGCACGAGGCAGCGGTCCTAAACCTCCCCTGAATAAAGAGAATATCTGACATCCGGTTACTACAGCGATATACGGACAACAGCAGCACGCGATGAATTTTCAGAGGGAATATTTAGCGGCCAATTTAAGCTCGAGCACCGTTAGTAAGTATATATTAGTCAGCTAAAAATACCCACTAACACAAGTGCCACATTATTCATTTTCCTTATCGTCAATATTCTTCGGCGTCGCTTGGCAGCGTGTGTTAGAATTCAAAATATGGAAGGAAAAGGCACCCTCCTGAACAGAAGGGACAGGTGGGAAAGCTACAGAAGTCTCTCAGGTTACAGCTCACGTACCCGGGACTGCAGGCTACTGGATTATTCTTCTGACTTGTGTTACCCCCGAGCCGGATCGTATCCCAGGGGTTTGTGCTCTTACCCCACGGACAAGCGCCAAGGAAAACGTATTCGTTTCAACTTCCATCCTTAAACCACAAACACGGCTTAGTTGAACTCGTTTCCCTTTGCAATTTTTAGGAGCTAATAGCTCCATAAATGGTCGCTGAAGTGCAGATCGGCCGATGAGCAGTCGAGCCACAGACCTCCGGGCTAACCCCTCGTGTGACGCGGTGCAAGGAATCACGTGAGTCCGACTCATCCGCCGCGGCGCAAACCAGACCCACGTGGCTCAGGCTGCTGATGACGGGTTCAATATTCAGTGCAGGAACACGAGATAAAAATCCCCTACGTGGTTGCTTGCTCCTATTTTTTTGGTCTGCTGGAAAAAGAGTTTTGCAGCAAATACTTTTAGGGGAGCCGGAGGGTTCCTGAAATGTGCCATTTGGAGTGCGAGCCCGGCTCGAGATGCTCAAGAGACAGGAGTGACTCTTTTGCACCCGTATGCAGCCACGTGGATGGTGAAGGAAAAAAAAAAACCAAAACCACCCCAGCACTTCACCATTTGTTTTCAAAGAAAGTTTAAGGTCAGGGTCCAGAGTACAGTTAGTTAAAAAAACGACAAAAATCGGATGCTGAACACATACAGCCAGAATCAAGATTATCCTAAATATATTATCTAATAGGACAGATGCCTTCATATATATATATATGAGAATATATTTATTTATTTAATCTGCTGCTGATTTAAATAAAATCTAAATCAATTAAATCATGCTTTTCTTCCCTATCTTCTGTGTGCTCTCACACACTTCAACAAACACATATATATCACGCAGAATCATATATATAATCACACAGAATGTTACATATATGTAAAATACATATATTATATATAACATACATGTTATATATAACATACATACATATATATAACACATATTTATTATACATATTATATATATATATAACATTCTGTGTCCCTACGGACACGTGTTGGCACACATTTATAACCCCCTACTTTTGGAACACTTTCCTTCCCATGTAGCCTTATTCTTCATGCACTAATGCGACTGCTCAGATGATCAGCAAGACTCCACTTACAGGCATTTAAGAGTTCAGAAGGTTTTTTTTACTAGTCCAGAATTTCCAGTTTGTTACTCCATGACTATTTCAGCATGAGACACAGACGAACGCTTCTGTTCTACAAAAGGATTCACCTCTCCCTGCCTAAAACCAGGGTTTCAGGAAAATAGGGTCATCCAGGCACTTCCCTTAAAACCAGCACAAACTCCCTACAACGTTTTAAACTACATTCTTTGGATCTATTTAAGACAGAGATGCCATCTGGGGAGTACTTCTTGTGAACAGATATCTCAAGGGGAAAATAATGGGACTAAGATGTAATTAAAAAAAAAAAAACAAACCCAAAACAACCCACACTTAATCTACGTGCCACTCTTCGAGAGACATAACACCACCCAGTATCAGTCTCTTTAGATGATCTAATTTGGACAGCACTAACTACTTTGCAAGGAAGGAAAAAAGAACAGTAAGTACTTAAACAAAAGGTTCTGACACATTTCCAAAAGAATCACCCTTCCGAGTCTCACTTCTGCGAAAGTACTTCTGATTAAAGTCTCAGAAAACACTTAAGAAGTGGGATCAGCTTTTTTTTTTTTATTATTTTTTTCAATATAAGTTAGATTACTTCCCCACACAAATACTGTGTGTGGTCAAAAGCTCAGGTGCTGGTAGCTTCTCAAGGCCTTTCAGCTCAAGGATCTTCACGATGGGAGCCTTTTCAGCTCTGAGCAGTATTCAAGTTCCAGCCATATGTCTCACAACTCATTAATATTCAACAGGAACAAAAAAAAAAAGGATCGCAACACATTCATGTGGTCTGGCTAGAAAGCTTCTTACAGGAGCATTTTTGTGCTGTGGACATTTTAATAGAGCTCAACATTTCGTAAAGTGTGTCGCAGACCAAATGCTGACACCTGACACGGAAATTCTGCTAATTTAATCACTTATTGACTCACCACTCCAAGCAGAAGCTTCTTTTCTTACCTCATGTATGCATAAGCACCTAATAAAGCCGTCTTATCAAAAAGAACAAAAGCAGATGTGAAAGATCTGTTTCTCCCAAGACAGCCGTGTAATGAAAAAATAGCTGCTTAAACCTCAGCAATAGATGGTCTGAGCTCTGCGTGGACTGCAGTCCACATCTGGCCAGCGCGACGGCGGGTAGCAGGGAAAAGAACACGTCGTACACAGCGGAATCAATCCCGTCCGATATGTACGAGGGAAGAGACCAAAAACAAGAAGGTATAAAACGTAGAGGAAAAGTATCCTGCAGGAGTGACGAAGCAAGCTTGCTCCAACATTTGGAGTCCCCACACCAACCTCTCTGCTTACATTTACCATTCTCCAAGTTGTTTTTTTTAAACAGAAAGACCAGATTTTGCTCGTTAAAACAGTCACTAACAACGTGAGACCATTCCAACCGCCACATTCGTTTTAAAGACTGAAGCAAAACGTTGCTTAAAACTCAGTTCCGTTCCTACCTGACCGTCCTGACCCACGTGCACTTGATGTATCTGCAGGTTTCCCTGTAAAACAAAGAGCATTGACAATAAACACAACCTGGGGATTTCCAGAGTTGCTCCGTCCTGACAAAAGGCCTGTTTCTCATCTCATTATGAAACAACAGCGCTATTAAGGAAATCTATTAATTTAGGAAATTCTGCTGAGGGTTATTTTGGCAACCCTGCAAGAATGCAACGGTCAGCACTTAAACCACAGAGGATAAACAGACTAAAAAGCAAGGAGGTTTTTCAGCACCCGCGGGTTTTGCTTTCTGAAAGTTACTGTAAAAGGTGCAGTATTTTCATGCAGACTTTGCTGGTGTGGCTTTTGAGGTAAGATGTTTGGTTATCACAGAATCACAGAATGTCAGGGATTGGAAGGGACCTCGAAAGATCATCAAGTCCAATCCCCCTGCCAGAGCAGGAACGTTAAATAAAACGGCAAATTGAAGTCAAATCCTTACTAAACTAGAATTATGCCATGCACAGAGGGCTATTTACTATTTCTTGTTATACAGTTAATGCCAGTGCTAAAGGATTTTTTATTGTATTTTATCAAAATTCGATACCAAAGATCAACATAGTTCTGTTACAGGAATTACATCTATTACAAAAAATTCCCAATAACGTAAATTATTATAAAGGAAACTGTAGCTACAAAGTCTAAAAAGGAAAGCAGTGTCTCTACAAAATGAAGTTTTTATTCATATGCTCAGAGATGTGTTTTTGAAAGTACTCTTAGATTAAGAAAAATCATCTTCCTGAACACAGAGACTTGCAGTGAAACAGCACATCTCTTTGAGGAAAAAATACCAGGTCTTCGATTTACATCTTTTCTGCATTTTCTCTTACTGGCAGCATTTCCTCTTATTGGAAGCTGTGTACATTGTAATAATTTTTAAACCAGATGTTTTCATCTGTCACGGACGAATGGAGTCCTTAAAAGTCTCAGGTATGGGGACTTCAGATGACGCCAATGGCCACCGGGGTGTGCTTGAACCTCGGGATCAATTAAAACTATTATCTGCTTAATCAGAATTGTTTTATTGGGGCTCTTCACCCCAGAACTGCTTGAGTTTTACTGCAGCACATTATGTATTCCTCCAGAGCCAGAACATGTGATTTCTCTCTAGGTCTGACAGGCTCTTCAAAGGAGACTGCCTTTAACTATAATATTTAGATAATATTTACAGTAATATTTATTCTAATATAGCTCCCTGTGTTAAGAGTATTCCTCCGCACCAAGAGTGGTTTGATGAGATGTGATTTAGGGTCCTTTGGAAATGGATTAAACTAACCCAGAAGGAGATATGCTTAACACTGAGCAAAAAAACTCTACAGATTAAAACTGTAGTCTGCATTTGTGTTTAACCTTCGTTTGCTATTGCTTCTTCACATAAACAAGCTGAGAGCACAAGGAATCTAAGAGCGGTTCTAGCAGTTAGGAGTTTCTATGCATTCTTAAATAACCAAGAGTAGTGCTCTTGCTCAGGTAAATTCAGCTGTTTTGCCTGATTGGGGAAAAAAAAAAATTGGTAGGTTCAGTGTTGGATTTAACCACTTCCATTCCACTGTTTTATTTGTAAGGAAAAATTATAAAGTGCAAATACTGCAGTGCCAGACTACTTGACCAGTACCAAAGGTCACTTCTCGCTCCAACATATCCGTCAAGATAAAAAAAAAAACCCAAACCCAGAAACCCAAACCAAAAAGGAACCCAAAAAAAGCCCAGAGAGAGAACCAGTATATTGCATTTGCTGCCATAAAGCACGTTTCAGCCAGGCTCCACCACACACTCTCGCTTCCAACCCCGCGGGTCTCGGCAGCGCCTTGTGGCCGATCGGTTTTAGAATCGGGGCCCGAAGTTCTGGCCAGGATTTGTTCCGCGGACACCCAAGCTTTTGGCTCACCTCGCTGTCCTGCGTGATCTGGACTTGCTCGCCTTGAGGGACCTGGGCTATGTGGAGATGGCCCTGCGGGATCCGCAACAAAAGAAAACACCAAGGAGCATCAGAAGCAAATCGTAACTAGAGGAAGGAGCTACTACCTTGGATTCAATACAGCGTAACGGATGGAAACAAAACATTTATTCAACGACAACAATTCATGGTAGCTTTGCAAAGAACATAAAGTGCAACCATATTTTCTCATCTTTTTATGCAAAGTGTAAGCAGAAGAACACATGGTTCATTTTCACATAAGAGCGGAGAAAACAGGCATAATAACAAATAACATTTATGGAGTGCATTGCTCTAAAGACAAAGTATCCGCATTTTTAACTCGTACGTGAAAGCACGGGACTAACTCGCTCTGGTGGGTTAAGCACTGTGCCTGAAACATTAATCCCATTTAACGACCTGGGAAAGTCAGCTCCTAAAACGGACACGCCGAGACGCTAACTCCTCGCCAAGAGCGAGGTGCGAAAAGGTGCCTGTACGTACCTTTGTACGGTCGTTCACACAGTAGTGGTCAAGTACAGCACCACGCTAAAGACCGTGCTTTAAATTGGCACAAAGTCGTTAATTTGAAGGCAGCTGCACCGGTTTCTGTCAGGGGACAATCTGCCCTAAGGTTTTCATAACGTTCATACTTTGCATTGCTGACCACATGCGCCACTTCAGGCCGGTATCGAGCCTCCCGTTCGATCGGAACGGGGATAAGAGTGGACGGAATTCCTCGTGCATCCAGACTAGCGAAGTCTGTGCTTCTGTGATTTACCTGAAGGGAGATTGGATTCTAAATAACCTACTTCAGGGTTTATAAGGCTTTGTGTTCATTTTAATATGCCTGCATGAGACGGAGATTAAAGATAATCATTTGGAATTCTGTCAAAGGCTCTTCTTATTTTATAACGCAAGAACAATCGCATGTGATTTTCAAAGAAACACAGATCCCTCTATTTCAAACAGTTTCATTTCCTCTGGAAGGAAACTGTCTATTTATAGGGAGAAAAAAACATACTGAAAGTATCACTCTGACAATAGGGACTGTATATAAAATTATAGCACAGCCCAGTCGACGTTGAGATTAGAATCGTCTTCCCTCCTTAACATCAAGCTCTTAGGGCTCCCAGGAAAAAGCACGGAACATTTAAAAGACCCATTTATAGTGATTTCAAATATAAGCAATCCTTTCTGACTAAAGGGAGGGGGGAGAAGGTGACTTCATTCACTTTGGATCACGCAGCATTCCAGAAAAGAACTGCTCACTCACCACCTGCAGCCGCACAGCTGGCCTTCAAGGACAGTCCTTTCAATTTGTTCATAAATTCAGCTCAATATTGATTTATTTGGTTTTTTAAACATGTGTCGTATAAATAACTATTACCTTACTAATGCCTCTTAACTTGACCTACACCTATCATTCCCTAGAACTGAAAAAGCACTACTGGCTTCATCTGTTTCTACCTAGGACCCCTCTACGTGTTTGACAAATTATGGCAACAGTTAGTGGATTCCACAATCCATCTAAAGAATAGTTGACAGGTCTGGATCTTTTAATGAGGCAAACTTTCATCACTTCTATCTCTAAACGTAACGTAACCATTTTGTCAATTCTATCTGTGTATTTCCTATCATTTTCCCTTCTACTTGTCTTTCAAGACCTGAAAAATACTTTCCAGTCATCATTCAGAGATCCACGCAGCAGTTAGGAAGGCGTGTTCTTTAAAATACGCAAGGAAACCAAGCGACAAAGAAATTCACACGATAATAAAGTGAAGTTGGGGCAAAAGTGAAGTGGAAACGGAATCTTTGCCCGCAGTTCCTGCAGAAAGAGCGTTACTTCCCCGAGGATGCTCTCTACTGACCGGAGGGGAAAAAGGGTTTGCAAGTTGATTTACTGAACATCTGTTTAGTCCTCTTCCGTGTTTGAGAATAGTAACTCAGAGCATTTAGGATCTAGTTCCCCCAGGCAATCAATCACTCTCCAGGATCAGCTCTTCAACTTCTGCTGCCATCAACACTGCTGCACATGATGAAATTGCCCCCCAATTCCCATGACGTTTTTCTCTGGTTCTTCTACGGCTACCCCAGTAAACCTTGAGCTGGTCTTACAGACGTCTCTTTCCGGTAATGCTCCAAAAGCATCAGTCTTTCACAGTCCTTTTTAACTCCTCCTATTTCTGAGCAACTTCTCAATTTCCACACTGACTATTTACAGCTCTACATGGCCAGACTTGAGTATTCACTGTCTTGATAAAACGTTCTCAGTCTTCATGGGTAAACTCTTCATGTGTAAACTTTTCTCCCTTCCTTGAGGAGAATCCCTTATTTCATTATTTTCTTCTACTTTTTTTGTAAAATTTGTATTTAAAACAATCCTTGTAGTCAAATCAAACCATGACACAGAGGAACCAAAGCCAAGGTCAGTTTTTTCAGAGTACACTAAAACCATATATAACAATAACCGTGCCCTGAGTTCTGGTAGGAGACTCAGGCTTAAAAAATGTCAATATTTGTAACTTTTACTTATATACATGTATCTAAATGAATACACGTGTAAAGAATTCCGCTAACAGATGTTCAAAAAAGCCTGAGAATGCAAGTCGTGGTGGTTTCTTTTAAAAGAAAATAAATAAATGCATTCTTGTTTTGAAAGTCATAGTTGGAACTACCTCTGAAGTGTAAATCATACCCTTGGTAGGTCTGCTATTATGTTTACGGCAAGTGCAAGCACCTGGCCAGGTCGAGACTAGTCAATTCTACACAGAGTACTGAAGATGCATTTATTTGCAACAACTGTGCAAGAAGATTTTTGCCAAATAACTCGGAAACTTTTTTCCGTAACCCTTCAGTGTTTGTTTTCTGAAAGTCATGCTTAGAGAAGTAATGATGAGTCACTTCTTTAAAAAATTGAGTTTCAACCGAAGCGGAGTTTGCAACAACGCAGATACTTTAACTAGAATAATTTAAAAGAAGTTGAGTACATACTACTTGGACTTGTCCGTCTTCTCCTATTTGGTGGATCTGAACCTGCTGAGCATTGGCTAGTGCATAGTGTAGGGCCTGCGGCTGGTTCTGCTGCATCTCGTTAGAAGCCGAAACTGAACTCTGGGAACCCTCTGGAAAAGAAGCCAACAAAAAAATCCAGATTTATTATCCGCGTACATCTCGTCCCAGCGGCCGCGCAACGACGCAGACTTAAAAGCCACGGAAAACAAACGCCGTCGGTAAGCAGATGCACTCGGCACGTTCGCCGCTCGCCCGTGCATTCGCCACAAATTCCAGAGGAGTTCCAAAAAGGCCATTTGGCCTCTGAGACAGCACCCATTTAAAAAGCATCTTTTGAATCCAGATTACAGATTCTGCAAGCTGTAGAGGTCGTATCGCTGCAAACCCCCAGGCATTTTCTCAGCAGCTCAACGCTTTCCGTGCACCCGCGTGGCTGAGAACTCTTACGGCCACTACCAGAAGGATACGTTTGACAACCCATCCTGTAAATTGAAGTTTATGGTATGAACAAAGGTTCTCTCTCCATCTGAGACATCTTGGAGAACAGGACTGTCATAAAAGGCTTTTAGAATAATGTGAAGAAATGCTTAGATAGAGCATCCCGGTAAACACTGTTAACCTTCTTCTTTTGCTATACCACAAAAACACATTGAATGAAATCGTGGAGGCATTAAGTGCTTCACAAATTTTCTAAATTATTTATTGCTCTGACGATTTCTATGCTACGAGTTAACATAAAACACATTAACATTCAACATGCAGTAACATTCAATACTATAAAGCTTTCGAGCTGTCCAAGTACCGGAAACTACAATGAAAATATTTAAGAAATAGCATCACTCCGCTTCCACCGTAGCTCGTTTCCTCACAAGATTGCTTCAATAAGCAATAGATAGGCTCAGAGATGACTGATGGCTGACATTTTAATTTTTAAAATCACGCTTTGTTTGAACCAACGCAGCAGGAAGCCACGTTTCCCAACATGTTAATACCCCTACTTAATACTCTCAGACTTAAACTGCAAAGAGAGTATTAGTTTTACAAGAATGAGCCTTATCCACTCGTACAAACATTTTAATGGAAGTGTTCTTAAATAAAATCATTCAAATTTTTTTTTAATCCTGTCTTCAAATGTTTGTATAAGAAGATAATTTTGAGGTTTAAATCTAAACATGGAAACTGGAAACTAACTCAGACCCACCAAGCTAGTATTTTCTTATTTGTTGGAAAGTTTACTTGCTAAACAACTCGACTTTGACAGCTCTAATGATGCTAAAAATCTGCAAATATTTAACTAGAACCAGAACACTGGGGCAGTAACTCAGCAAAAAGTAACAAGTTTTTGCTGCCTGTTGGACACACATCTCTTATACCTTATATCTGAGCAGCAGGTAACTGCAAAATGTTCATAACTTCTTAAATATCGTCCTCCTGCTCACTCTGCAATTCCAGCACTTCCTGCACTGCTGTACAACTGAAGTTTGCCGTACGGAATTCTGGCAGAACTGGCAGAAAAGCCCTATATATCGGATGAGAAACTGCACCGTCAACCCAATAAAAATGTGATTTGTTCAAATTCTGACACTGGATCATCGTTGCCAGGGGCTTTGTCATGGTCAGTAACAGGTATCCCAGAGAGATGGTTTACCTTAGCTTCTTCCTTCTTCCTTTTTTCTCTCATTTCCATTATTTCAGCCCAAAGAATATTTGATGAGGTTAATTTTCTGCTCTTTTCATTTCACAAATAGCGTTCTGTTAGGATGCTACACGGCTACAAGAGCCCACTGATACTCATCTTGCTTCTGGCAGGCTACCACTAGGCCAATTCCATCGCGATTTTGTCTTGCCATCACGCTCCCCGGTCTCCCGCCACGTAACTCCACAGCTGAGTACAACCCAATTTCTAGTCAAACACGGTGTCTAAACACATAATCCTTCTTTCAGATGCGTGCGTCTCTACACACAGCGGCATTCAGAACTCCATGTGCTCAAACATATACAGCGTAAATGTAAATACACAAACAGCAAAACCAGGCTTGGGACACGAGCGAGGTAAAAATGGGATTTCACTCCCAGATTTAATCACCCTCCAGCAGGACTTGTCACTGATGGCTTTACATTATATGTACAGGCTGAAATACATTTTTAACCGTAAGGTCCAAAACCTTTTCTTTGTAAACCACCTTTTGCTTCACAGATGCTAGAAATTACGACACGCTTCAGAGGTGGGAACAGGAGGCACAGACTGAAGGCAATCCTACTGTACATCTCGCATGGTTCCTTATAAACAGATTTCAGTTTGGCTTCGCTGCAACAACCACAGTTGGGTTTTCTTTCTTTTTTTTTTTTTTTTTTGTTGTTGGATTTTGGTGGGGCTTTTTCTTCTTTGGAAGAAAGAAGAGAGAGGATTCAACAGTGTCTAAAAACAAAACATCCTTCAAAAGTATTGTTTTTTCCCCCTCTAAATCTTTGACCAGACAAAAGCAATATTTATCCATTCTTAAACATTCCCCTCTCAAAACAAACACAAACATGAATAGCACACAGCTTGACTAGAGGATATGTCAACAGTTATAAATCACTATCATGTAAACTATCTAGCCTCACATTTACAACTTTGATACATTAGAGAATCCCTGGCACCGAGACGCTCCGCAGCTGAGCTCCTGCTTTGAGATTTCCCAGCGCGCCGCTCACAAAAGGGGACTTTGAGATGTGCTGCTACCGAGCGCGTTCCCCACGGCGTCCTCCAAGCACCCAGCACCGCTGGAGCCACGCACCGAGGATGCTGCCCTGGCCATCCTACAGGTGATTTAAGCTGTGATACACGGGGGAAAAAAAAAAAACAACCCACACAAAACGAAACTAAAACATCCCAAGTTGAAACCGGACTTCTTACGCTTTCCGTTTACTTCGCGCGCTTCTGAGTCAAAGATAATTTTGCCTGTCTTCTCACCCGAACATTCAAGAGTTGGCAAAATCACCCCCACTGAGGCAGCTACTTCTGTCCCGTTTATCAAAGCTGATCTTCCTCGGATATTACCGAGCAAGATTAGATTTGTCAGACAAATGTAATTTGTAACCGTTTCAAGAATATGTGCGTTGAATTCTCCGCTAAGATCAGCTCATTCCTCACTTCAAAGGCAAAACCTTTGGCATTTTCTAATTCTTTCCTACCCTACTCCAGATTTATCAGTGGAGCATCTGGCTCCTCGTTTTGGAAGGAAATGCAGGAGGTACAGATGCTGAAGCAGAGGGAATTCACGCTCACGTGTTGTTATTCAGAATTGTTTTCCTGGGGGATAGGTCTCCCAGCCTCATGCTTCTGCTTACAAACAGGGACATATTCTCTGGTCTCCTTGACGTATAGCCCTAGCCAGGGAATCACAGAATCACAGAATCACAGAATGTTAGAGGTTGGAAGGGACCTTAAAGATCATCTAGTCCAACCCCCCTGCCAGAGCAGGACCACCTACACTAGAGCGCACAGGAACGCGTCCAGGCGGGTTTTGAATGTCTCAAGAGAAGGAGATTCCACAACCTCCCTGGGCAGCCTGTTCCAGTGCTCGGTCACCCTTACAGTAAGAAAAAAAAAAGTTAAGGGCAAAGAAGTCCTCAAAAACAAAAAGCAGGGAACGCATCATTACTAACAATTAGGAGAAATAAAAGTGTCTGCTGTAAGCCGTTATTCTCAACGTGACTCATCCAGTACTAAATGCCTCAAGTTTTGCAGAAGGGCTTGGAGGATTTGGCTGCACGTCCATTTTCCTGTGTGACAACTCAGCACAGGCTGAGCACAATAAATCCCAAAGTCATAGAACTAATTAAAAATTCCAACATGGAAATCCATGATAACAGCTTTAACAACCTTAAGAGAAATTAAAAGAAAGGGAGAAGGCGCTCTTCAATTAATCCTCTTCCCCAAAACCTCGTTTCCTACCGCCTTCCCTCCACAGACTGCTGGCGTTTTTTAAAAGAGTATCTAGGTAAATTATCATGGCACTCGTGTACAACCAGTCAGGAAAAAAAGAAAAAAAAAAAGAGAAAATCATATGAAGGACCCAAGTGTTGGCTCCAAAGAGCACAGAGCAAACCACTGCCATTAATGGCAATTCCAATAAAATGCAAGAGCTTCAAACAGAAGAGCCAGATAAAATAAGGAAAACCAACTTGTGCCTAAAGAGACCGGTCTGCCACAACAGCTTCTTGCAACCCATAAATCTTGTGGCTACTGTAAAGCTGCACAGTCAATTAAATGTGGAACAATCTCAATTAATATCTTTGGGGGCGGAGGACAGAGCAGAGACTCGTTCCTACTTTCCTACCAGCTTCCTTAGACAAGTTTTTGTCTGCAAATTAGTTCCTCCTCGACACTTGAACACGGTAACAGAACCACAACGGCAACACCTTCAAGGCTACGTGAGGACGATGGGCTCAGCCTCCTGCTTTTCTCTGTCACTTACATAGCTAATTTTTCCATATGATAAATGGAGCAGAGAGGAAATAATTTTCAACCGCACGACTCAAATCAAAGCCACGTGCTACACAAACTTTCATGCACAAGGAGAAAAATGTTTTGACGAGCCCAACCAGTACGTAAGAACGAAGCTCAGGAATAGCAACCCGCTTGAGACGTAAATAATTCAGAATTATTTATGATGTGTGCAATAACTCATAAAAAAAACCCACAAAAACCACAGATTCAAAGTCAGGTCACAGGCAGGTGATGTTCAGGCTGCTCTATTTATTTTTTTTTTTCTTTTAATTCAGGTAAAGCAATTGCTGCTATAAAGCAGCTCTGGAAAAGTCAAGTGCCCTAGATCATAGGGAGGATGTGCAGCAGGGCAGTGACCATGCTGATCTGAGACTATCTAAAATAGTATTTGAGACTATCTAAAATAGTATTTTGAATGATATGTAGAGATGTTCTACAATTTTCATTGTCAAACACAAAACACTAAGTCGTTTCAGACTTCTAGTACACCAGCATTTAAGAAAATATTCTGTAACACAGAAGCGAATGGGGCTCCTTTGCAAGATGTGAAGCAAGTAGGGTAATTTTCTGCTGATTGAAACACGTATTACAACACTACGACATAACAGAAAGCTCTCTTGCTATTACCAGCCCCTATGAAAAATATTACTTGAAGCCAATCAAACACCGCAGTTTTGGATTTGAGCCTGTTTTGGTTTTTTTTATTGCACGTCTCGGTCACAGTTTTAATATGACACACTACAATCGCAAGTCCAGAAGCGGAAAAACCTTCCCCAACTCTGGAAAAAGTTCATACAGAGAACGCGGTGTTCGTTCACTCACGCTCAGGACATTAAAATCGTATTTAAAGCCCTTAATGATGTTTTCAGAGCAGCTCCCTGCAGGGCAGACACTGTGACACTCTGCACCCACCGAGGCAGCCGTTGGTGGCATCCGCGCACCTGAGGAAGAAGCGCTTTCTGAATACTATGGGAAAATCTTCTAGGGAAAGCCCTAAAACTTCCCTAAGAAATGATGGTCATTTAGCTAAGAATCGGTGGGTTTAAGTACTTCCACAAATAGCTTAGGCTTGTCATATTCAACTTGGTAAAAAGGAGGGGAGGGTAAATCTTTCTCCCCGAAAGGCTTGTTTAGAAGATGTGAAGGAGCTTTGCTGCTGGCTGCGTGCGACACCACCGCTGGAGCTGAACCACCAGAGAACCCAACACACTTACCGTAAGACGCCTGGCGGCCCAACCTGGCTAGTCACAGAGCTAAATTTCCTGATTAAACTAATCAATTGGAGCTTCTGTGAACAGGAGTCCTACAGTCTGATGCTGAGTGGAGCCAAAGCTACTCAGAACAGCTCAGAGGACATCATACACGAAACTACACCGTATAGTCCCTCATCCTTCACAGCGTAAACATGACACAGCAGCCGTTCGCGACCTTTTAAAATCCTTTTTCCGACTGTATCCACTGCATCAGGTTTTTTATTGTATCTTTTGCAGTTAGTACGTTCCACCCAACCGATAAACAACTCGAACGGCCGTTGGGATGTGACCTGGAGCAACGTGTCCCTCGGTGACACCAGGCACAGGTATTCTGCTGCAGGCAGCAGCAAGCGCAGCCGGGTGGGGACCTGACGCAAAGCACCTGGAAGCTGAACTCAAGAGCTGTAACCAACAACAGAGGGAAAGACGGTTTCTCAAGTAGCTGAATTTCAGACCGCTCGAGGCTCACCTTAAATTGCCCCCTGAAACAAATGCTACCATAAAAACTGTCTGGGTTCATATGTAACACTTTAAAAAGCCGTATTTGACAGCTATGTTGTCATAACTGTGAAATACAGACCTCCTTTACTTCAGAGCTGTGAAATATTACTTCTCTTTCCTGCTAGCTAGCAGCGGGAGTTCTGCTATATCCACTCTGCAGTGTGCATAATAAGGACCAGATGCCTGTGAATTATGATGCCGTAATTCCATCGAGGGGTTCCAGGGATGTCAAACCACCGAGGCAAAGTCTGAGTGGTTCATGAAGTTACCTGAAGAGAGCGGTGGAATTGAAATCCTGTCGTGAAAAAGTGACTTTTTTTAAACATGCATGAATCTACGTTTTCGCCTTGCATCTTCTCTTCCTTTTCCCTGTATACTCATTCAGCCTCTCAACCCTGGTTTTCCTCGTACCTCCTTGTCTTTCTTCGGGCGAAACCCCACTCCCACCCGATTTCGGAAAGCAAACCGGTTTTTCCAAGGACCACCTGATTCTCAGAAGCGGTCTGGTTTTCTAAGAGCATTTTTCACAGCGGGCGAGAATGTCGTGGTGAATTCATCTAACACATCTTCACAGCCTCCCAGAAAACGATGCCAACGGCGTTCCGAGTAAAAGCAGTACTTTAAAAGAAAATTAACAGAAGACTCCGAAGCCTCGGGAACGTTTCCACATACCGTTACCAAAGGCAGCTGTTAATGTCATCGCCAGCACTCGAGACTCTTGGCTGCGCGGTCTATGCAGCCCTGCCAGTGACATGCCAAGGTGCCTCGGCTGACCTTCGTCATCTTCAGGACCAAAGCCACCTCTCCGCGCTCTAGGGGAGACGAGACAGCCTCTACGGCGGGACACCCAGGGGGCATAAACCCTCCCGGGGAAATCCTGGAGACTGAATTACCGACGGCAGCCAAGCTCGGGTTCGGCAAAGCGAGCCGGCCCGGGCACACAGCCCAAAATACCAAGGGGGGCCTCGCAGAACCAGCTCCTGAGCGTCTGCGCCGCACCGCTCCCACCTGCTTAGACCCCCCTTAGAACCCTGCTGAAACCCCAGAGTTAACTCAGGTGTCTTTGTACCCGTATTCGGGGGAAAAAAAACAACCCACTGAGTTTTCAGCTTCACCACAACAAAAAAAAACCCACCAAAACTTATTAACTTGCAGCCTTCCGAAGACAGGAATGCGCTAAGCCCGAGTCTGTGTTTTACATCTCTCCACTGGTCTCCCCAAATCTCCAAACCAGAAGATTAAAGATTAATATTTTTTTAATAATAAATCTCAACAACAGTCAGGGAGCACGGTCTAATGAGCACAGGTCCACAATATCCACTTACTACTGCATTTTTGTTCTAAAATCCTCATTGCTAAGAGACTGAAAATAAAAATCCCATCAATATATATGGCTTATGGTTATCATTACGTTGATTAGTTGTTTTAATTTGAGAATTTTGGATATGATTCCCAGTTCCAGCACATAAAGTTTTCCATTGAAAGCAGATTTTGGCATTCTTCGCATGAGATACAGTGGTTAGTGTTAACATGCAACCAAAAATTTTATGCAGGCAAATAAACTTACTTCCTTTTCTTTGGGCTCGCTTCCAAAACACTGTTTTTAATATATGATGTACAAATGTCCCATAACACTGCTTTATATTAAAAGCATGAGCCAGAAACGTCCTGTGAGAACACTTCTTAGGTCAGTTATTTTTCATTTGTTACTATTATCCCTGCCTACATACCTACAATGGAAACACAGAATCACCTACAACACACTTAATTCCGTCAGAAGAAAATACTTCAGGAACAGAATTTAGCACGTCCTGCTCAATGGTGTGAGCACACCGAGAAAGATTTATTCACTTCTCTTACGAACACCAGTTGCAGAAACATTTCAATCTGCTCCAAAAAACTGAACGCGGTAAAAAACCTCACAGGACAGCACGAAGCTGCACGTGCTGGTTTTTTTTCCGGTTAACGCACGCGGATGGATGTTCTCAAGCACCTCGGTGAAGCCGAGCATTCAGGCAAGGCACAAATCAGCAAAGCCACCTCTCTCACACGCTGGACTTTCATTTCTGGCCAATCTGTATTTTGTTGCCATTTAAGAGAGACTCCCTTCTCCTCTTTGGGAGCAAACATACCCACAATTTACTTCCCTTCTCCAATCATTAGTGCGCTGCGGCCAGCAGTGACGGCAATCTGGGGATGAAATAGGATTAGAAGCTCATCCTGCCAGGGAAATACTTTGGTACCAGCCCCACAGGGCTACAAAGGACTTCACGTGTTCCAGGAGGTGGCCAGTTTGCATTGAAGGACCGCGATGATTTACCTACGAATGGTTGGCTTCACTTAGTGCTTGGATACACTCCTTGAGAAGCACCTTAGACACAGACACCCTGTAACAGAGCGGCCTCTTTGTCAACGATAAATGGGACTTCAAAACAAACAAACAAAAAAAACCAACTTAACATAAAAATAATTTTCAGGTATATTGAAAAACAAATGGATCAGTACACTAAGATTCCATTTGCACTGGGGTTTGTTTGAGTTTTGGGGGGTTTTTTTAGTTGTTTTTTTACCTGAACCACTGTAAGACGACGATGAAGGTGTCCGTCTTGAAAAGCTTTTCACGGCAAGGCTCTGCCCTCGCTGTTTCCTCCTCCAGGCCGTTCGGCATTTGGAGTCTATGCTTTGCTTGATTCGATACCAGTCGGATTCCGTAATCCCAAATTTGTAGAACAGGTGACCTGTAACCAGAGAGAAACACAAAGAAGTGAAAACCAGCTCGACTCCACATTTGCAGGGAAATGTAGAGGTGTCGCACATACAAAGTGAACAAAGCAACTATCAAAATTTTAGACCTGCCCTCATGCCTGATGCTGCCCAAAGGGATGTAACGACATTACGAGAAACACCAAAGGACCGTGATGTGATTTCAACACGTATTCCCAAAATTGAGTAATCATGTATGCACAGTCCTGTATTTTAAAATGCCAGCGTTCTATGAAATTTGCTAATCTACTTTTTTGTCCACGGAAACTGCGCTATTACGGTCAACCTGTGCAACACCAACCAACAGAAGGATCCAATACTCCAAAGCCAAAATTGGATAAAACTTGATTTCTCACCGATAGTGCCCCGCAATACTTGTAAGCCTGATAAGTAGGAAGCCATATAAAGCTCCCTATAAGAAAAAAATAGAAAAAAAATTCTCTTTTAAAGCTCAGTTCAAAATTCATCAGAAGAATGCAATGCAAAATTAGAATATTCTGACAACTTTACGACTCGTATTAAGTCATTTAAGGAGCCACATCATGCACTTTCCAGCATTTGGTGCTAAGTTGCCAAGCTGTTCTACAAACACCACGCCGACTCGTGAGCTGAACCGGGCGTCTGCCAACGAGGCTCATCCAGATGAGTCCTGCTGCCAGCTCGAACCAGGTTCACGATCATGTGCAGCCTCTGCGCCCGGAGGCAAAGCCGAGTTATACAAGCAACAGAGGGAGCAGAAAGAACATTTCAGGTATGACAAGAAATACTTGTTTCAACATCTGGACAAATGGTTCAAAAACCAGGAAGGAAACGTGTTGTGCATTGTCAGCTGTCTTAAGGGCCTCCTCCTATCGCTCCAGAGCTCTGCCACTTCGTCGTAAGCTTCAGGGGGTGTTTGGACTTGGCTTAAAGCATCACCAGCTGAGAGCACTTGACCGCACGGTAAGAGAAATTTATAATCCCCATGCCTGCAGAAAAAGTACTTGAAAAAGTAAACGCAAAGGTGCAAAAATTAAAACCAATCTGAACATTCAGTATTCTCTAAAAATTCAGCACTTCTAAACTTTCCGGATTTAGGTGTGCAATATGGCTGTTAAAAAAAAATCCAAAGCTGTAATTCATCTTTTTACACAACATGACTATTCTTGAAGGCTCTCTAAGGTTCTTATTTTCCTTTTGGTACAAGTTGCTTTCCATACCTTGCAATTAAAATAATCTTTTCAACCTACTAGGTTTTGGATCTTATTCTCAAATCGGATCCTGATTCTCTGAAGTACTTGCTTAAGATCCTGTATAGTCCTACGAACAGAGAATGGTCTGCTCCTGTAAAACAAATGATTTGAAGCCAACCGCCCCAAAATTCCAGCTTTGCACAAACTAAGAGCTTTTCACTTCCCTTTGTATTACAAATGAGCCGAGAATCCTCAAAATCTGAAATATGCAGGTTACCCATCTAACATAGGCGAGTATTGTGTCTCTGAACACATCATCTTTCTTTTCAACACACTTTCTTAACTTTTTCTTTTATAGATCTGTTCAAAAAGCAATTGGAAATAAAGTGGAGAACGGACAGGAGGAAGACACTGGCATCAAAAAGCTAATTCTAAAGCGCTTTGAAGGCCCCAAGACTTCTCACTGGCACGCACGTTACTTCGAGATTTGCTCTGCAACCCCTGCGTTATGTCTCCAAAAAGGGGGAGGGAGTCAGGAAGGGGGAAAAGCGACTGAAGTTCTCATCTGCTGCTGTGCAACAGCTTCCTTTCCATAGGTGTCAGCAAAAGGAAAGCACATTCTGTCTTGTAAATCCCGAGACCACATTTCTCAGCGTAAGCTATTACTGACATGCACTACACGGAGCAAGGGGTTTACAAATGTCCAACGCAAACAGTTCTGCGTTAACTCTTCACATGACTTCAGCTGTCAGGACGTACAAAAAGAACCAGTGCAGTCCAGCATAAAACACAAGCATCTGCTCTGTGGTTATTTTGAAAAAAAAAAACCCTTCCATATTTCATTCATAAATACATTTTAATGACTTGCACGTTGTTTTAATGACTTGCACGTTGTCGGAGAAGCGACGGAATCAATCGCAGGTCAGGGAAAACGCTCATAGAAAAGCAGTCGAGCTCGGAGTTGGAACTATCGCGCTGCAATCCATGCGACAGACCAGGATCTCGTTTAATTCAGAGAGGAATCAAAAGTAATAGAAAATATTTGGGACGAGGCAGGCTCAGGTGCAGTGAGTTGTTCCCACCAGGAGACCTAAGCCAAGAGCTTGAGAAAGATGAGTAGGTGCCAGAGCTGTGACATAAAACATCCCAGAAATTGCTCTACTGAGGGAAGACAGGAAAAGACCTTCTTTTACTTACTGATCCCAGAAGTTATCATTCAATCATCGTGATAAGGAATGGCCACGAAAAGCCAGACAGAGAGACCACTGCTTTCATGGAGAGAACACGACTACGGAGGAAAGCGTGGAAAACAGAGAATGGAACTAAACAGGGTAGAGTCAGAGAAGAGGATTTTAGGCCAGAGAGACCCAACACATCAGGCACAGATTCTCAAATCCAGGTGTGCTCGTGTCTTTTCCCTCATTCATGAAACTCCTACTTGGCTGTTACGGTGGTCAAAAGTGTAAGAAATGGTATGGACAAAACGCCTGTTGTTCGCACGCTCAGTCACAGTAAGTGCACGTGCAAATTAGGCATGAAAAACCAGCCCTTAAGTACAAAGATAGTGAATATAAAAGCTAAATGAATTTCAGATGTACAAATCTATCCAGTGGATACTATAACCTCCAATGTTATTCTACAAACGGGTCTTTTGCAACCACATTTCATAACAGTCCACCGATGACTGAAGAAAAACCTAATGCTAACGACAGGGGAGTAATTACTTCGTAGATAAAACATTAACCGTAACATTAGAAGTATAATTTACCTGTAGTAGAGGGAAACATCCCAAAAACATGTGCAAACCATAACAGAAAACTGAAGCGTGCTCACATGCTGCTCTCTATCCATAAACGATCCCATGCAGGAAAGCTTTCGGCTGTCTCATTCCGCGTATGTCAAACACCAAAAAAAGTTAGAAAGGCAGCCCTAAAGCAAGATCCTGCAAATGAGACCTATAACTTGGGGAAGTCCATATTAGAAAAGACAGAAATACTTCAGTGAGAAGGGGTTTGACTTTTTTTTGGAGCACTTGCTCGTCAAAAGCAGCACGAAGCGCTGCAATTTGTAAGCGGCACGCTTACCCAAGAGCCACATAACAACCCCGCTAACACACACACACAATACACGCAGCGTTATAATTCAGCGCTTTGCCAAAAAGGCAACAGGATTTTGGAAGGCAGAGGCACTTAGACAAGGAGAGCGAAGGATTTAGGTTGGCTCACTGCGGTTTTAGCGAGCTTTTATGTAGAACAATGGATGGTTGCCGGTAACACTCCAAAACAAAAGATGTGCTTGTTTTTAAACGCAAAGAGTCCAAAGTTTGCTTTCTTTGGGAAGCTCGCTTCCCAAAGGAAGCTTTCTATGGAAACACCCCAGAGACTTAAAATAGTTCTGCTATTTAATAGATTTGAAGAGCTGGAGCAATTTCTACAGAGCAGCTTGGGAGACAGAGAGAATCCAGGAGAGAGTGTCACGAGGATGGAGCCAGGCTCTTCTCGGTGACAACCACTGATAGGACAAGGGGTAATGGGCTGAAACTGGAACACAAGAGGTTCCGCTTAAACTCGAGAAGAAACTTCTTCTCAGTGAGGGTGACGGAGCCCTGGAACAGGCTGCCCAGGGAGGGTGTGGAGTCTCCTTCTCTGGAGACATTCAAGACCTGCCTGGACACGTTCCTGTGTGGCATAGTCTAGGCATTCCTGCTCTGGCAGGGGGATTGGACTTGATGATCTTTCGAGGTCCCTTCCAATCCCTAACATTCTATGATTCTATGATTCTATGACACGGGCTGTTTCTGAACACGCAAAGAGGAAAACTCTTTAGTTTGCAAGCTAGAACCAGCACTCGAATCTCATCAGGCAGGTGTGCATTAGGAAAATTAAAGAAATCAGACCGAAAAGCCGACAGGTGCATCACACCAAGTTTGGCTTCCCACAGCTTGGATTAGCAACCACAAAACGAGAAAGGACAACTGCCCCAACGAGTGCTAGCAAGCTTCTTGCCCACTGCAAAATAAAGCTACCTGCGGTTCGAAGGAAAATTAATCAAAAGAGAAGCTTGGAAACACAGTGAAGATGATCTGCTACAAATACAACGATAATCGGCGACGACGTCCAAACTTTGGGGGCACCAAATGTACAAAACGGGGGGAGAAAAGGTTGGGTTTTTTAAAAAAACAGGCTAATTAGAAAAAAAAAAGAAAACCCATGAACCGGTGTTCCTGAGAAAGTAATCCTCTCCTTCCTAAAGGTCAGAAATCACCCAGCAGACAAAACAATCCCCATAAAATCATAAAGAAACTCAATTAAGAACAAATTGAGGAAGCAGCAAAGAAACCCGTAATATCAAACCCAGACATGAAATATTCTTTCATTGAAAATCAGCCTCCTGAAAAAGAAACTTCAGGTCAATAGCTTGTATTCGGATATCGCCAGGTTGTGTTACTTCCCATTCCCCAGGAACACCAGATCTCTTTAGAAAATTAAAAGCTAAGTCATTATTTCCACGGACTTGGCAGAGTTCCCTTTATGCTCCGATGGCACAGACTTTCCCACCGCTGCTGCTACATTCTGGGAGACGAGGGGAAGCGTTACCACCAGAGAATCGAACAGCCGCACGTGTAAAATAGACTTATTTCAATTAAATGTGTCACCCAGATTTGGTTAACTGTCCCTTCCGTTTTCAAAGTCACCATCGTTTGTGAAGTCGAGAGAAAAAGCAGCGATGTGTCATGTTTGGAGTTTGAAAGAATAAACCGATGACCAGAATCTTTTTTAAATGACAAGAGTATGACCTATGCTGCAAAAAAAACCAGGACTTTGGATTCTGCCTTCACAGGACTGTGAAGAGGGGCGATTATTTGGGGGTTTGGCTAACCAAACACATTTTTTCATGTAAGGGTCATGCATTTGGAGTTCTTTTTATTAAACGAATAGCACATGACACCAAAATCTGCTACACTAACTATTGGAACAGCGGAGGAAAAAAAATTAAGCACCTCTGAAGTTGCTTCTTGCGCCTTCAGGCTTCAATTCTTCAAACCTAATTACGGTCATTGACCATATTGAAACGATTTTAAAAAGAGTAATTGTTTACTCAATTGACAGCTGGAAGGGTATGATCTCCACAGCTGGGAGGCAGTTTCCACCCTCCAAAACTCAGTTCTGAGTTTTGGGCCGGGCAAAGGGATGCAGGAGCGGAGGGAGGGCAACGTCGTCCTCGTTCCAGGGAGACTCGCCCCGTTACGGTCGGTGGGGATGGCTTCTCCAACCTCACACGCTTGCGAGCGTCACTTCTGTCACCAGAAAAATCACCTCTGCTCTCGGCCATGGCCACGAGGAGAGATGGGGGGAGCTGCTGAAAACTTGGAGAGAGGGAGGAGGGAAGGAAAATTCAGCTACCAAGCAAAAACTCTGCTTTCCATCTTACTTCCACACTTTCTTCATTTAACTGTTATATTTATACCTTTGAAACAGCTAGAAATGTATAGGCTGCTAGAGACCAGCACCACACGTGGGTGAGTATGAGCTATATTCAGGGGGGCACTTAGGAAACAGCCTCAAACACAAGTGAAATCCTGTTCTACTACATGCACCTACAGAAGGATTTACTAAAGGTGTGCCAGTAGCCAGAGTACTTTAAACGGCGAAATGTTTATATTAAATGCTACAAAATGTTCGCAAAACTGAACTTTTTCAGGAAATTTTCGATTGTCAGCTTTTAAAGGAAGGAAATGCCTCCCTTTCCTAAGTACAGAAGACAGGGTTAAAGAGGATTTCTGCAAATGAGATTCCATACAAAACAGATGATTTCATTACACTCTTACAACTAAGTTATAATAATACAGAAACCTCAAAATTCCATGTTAATCAAATCCCTCTCTACTTGGACAGTAGGTGCTCAACTGCACCAAAGATCAGGAGGAGCCTTAGGTAACTCTATGACAAAACACCTACCTGCTAAATTTTACAACTGCTTTACAACAAACACCTCGAAACCATTTGCCTACAACAAGAAAATTTAATCTGTCATGACAAAAGAAGACAGAAATTCATAAATACGGCTCAGAACACAACTGGAGAAGCCAGGCACGTTCGAGGAAACGCTCCAGATGTGAAAAACGTCAGTTAAGTCAATGGTCTGAGTGCGAGCATGGGATTAGACAGTTTAGGGAACAAGGACTAACTTCAGGGACACCAAACAGGGTTTGTTTTTTTTCCAGGAGCACGTTGCTCACATTGCATCATTCTCCTGGCTTCCAGATGCCAGCAGGACGGGGGGGTTATATAAACGCACACGTCAGCACGTTAAGGAACCCAACTCTTGACGCCGTATTTCCCTGCCTTTCACGAGGTAACTGCAACAGAAGTGACACTGTGGGCAACAACTTCCCAGTGTCCTGCAGTCACCAAGACACCACCTGTCCCAGACTGTGACCGCTAAAATTCCCCGAGTTCCAGAGCGGGATGGGCTGAGGGAACACCCTGCCACTCGTTGCTTCCCTTTTGGAAGGAAAATCTCCCTCTGAAGAGATGGGAAAGCAGCACGTTTCAGCTATTTCAAGAAAACCAACAATTGAAACCAATGTTTTCTCATCTCAGCTCCTGACACAAAGTCAAATCGAAATTAAGCATCTGTCTGGTGGGAATACTTTCTGGGATCAAAAGGCTGCATTTCTGATGTACCAGCATCAAAGAAAGCCAGAAGAAATGCTAAAACTACAACCAGCAAGTGTTTATAAAATGCTAATTGCACTGTTTCGACAATCTGCTGACTGACAATTGCAGACAATTCTCTGCAAATAACGCCATCAAGCGATTTCGAAGAACGGGCAAAAAAGTTTTCCTCAATAATGTCAAATTATCGTGTTTAAGAAACGTTTCAGAAACGAGCTTGTTTGAAATATCTACGAAACAGGGTAAAAAATGCTTGCACATATAAGCTCATGCCTCTAATAATAGCTTAAAGTAAAACTGAATTATTCATGAGGTCTTTCCACCTCAGGGAAAATATTGGTCTTCAACATCCAGATCATTTTTGTTGGTTTGACTGTTGGTTTTTTGTTTCGCTGTTATTTTAAAAAAAAGCCATGAGGAAGCAGTACAACCCCAAAGACATGAAGTTTCTCTTCCTCTATTCTTGCCCCCTGTAAAACCCTCGTAGGATGTTCTGTATTTCAAAAGATGTAAAGCTTTTTTAACCCAAATGTCACAGGAGAAAAGCAAGCACCTTCTTGATGCTTATATGCAGAAGTGATTCAGATTTCATTCTGGCGATGTGCTGTTCCTCAAAAAAAAAAAAAAAAATCATTACTAGCTCCCAGTTACGAGAATATTTAACATCTAATTTTATTTATTAAGAGTTAATTTGCTCAAGTATGTCATTAATAGAAATTTGCCTGAATATTTAAGTTTTAACAAGGACCAGAGGAACCACAAAATTAAAAACTATCTTATTTGTTCTACGAGTTAAATGGACCCATGCGGGTCTAATTCAGGACTCTACCAGAAGCTTCCAAAACCAAAATGAAATGAATTCAGATCTAAACTCTCCAAATTCCACCAACGTACCCCCTTCTGAAAGAGAAGAGCTCCTACACTCAGACACACCTTACCACCCTTACGGAAAACCAGCCAGTCTATTTTTATCTGTTTTACCAAGAGCAGAACCTGTTTTCTTTTGAGTCGAGAGACGGTGTTTTGGTTTGGCCTGGCCAGATTTTGGTGGCAGGGGGGGAGCTGCAGGGTGGCTTCTACAAGAAGCTGCTAGAAGCTCCCCAAGTTTGATAGAGCCAATGCCAGCCGGCTACAAAGAGGGACCCGCCGCTGGCCAAGGCTGAGCCTATCAGTAAGGTGATAGCAGAGGAACGCCTCTGTGAAAAACATATTTAAGAACAGAAAAAAGAACTGCACCATAACAGCTGGCACAGAGATGGAGGAGTGAGAATCTGTGCAGACACCAAGGTCAGTGAAGAAGGGGGGGGGGGAGGATGAGCTCCAGGTGCCGGAGCAGAGAGAGTCCCCCGGGTCTGTGGTGAAGACCATGGTGAAGCGGGTTGTCCCCCTGCAGCCCATGGGCGAGGTGCAGAAGTCCACCGTGAGGATCACCGCATAGATGTCCACCGAGGACTCCACGCCGTGTGGGTGGATGCCTGAAAGGGGACTGTAGCCCGTGGGCAGCCCGCATCAGAGCAAGTTGCTGCCAGAACCTGTAGCCCGTGGAAGAGGGAATGCGCACGCTGGAGCAGGTTGGCCAGTGGGACTTTTGGGACACTGCGGGTGGCTCACGCTGGAGCAGTTTCCCCCGAAGGACTGTGCCTCAGACTCACGAGGGGTGGGCTGCCCCTCGTGAGGTGTCTCGCGTTGGGCAGTTTGTGATGAATTGCCCTTCGTGGGACGACTCACGCGGAGAAGAGAGCGTGAAGCTTGTCTCCCGTGAGAGGGACCCCACGGTGGCCCTGGGGAAGAGTGAAGAGTCCTCCCCAAGAGTGAAGGAGCGGTGGAACCAACGTCTGATGAACTGACCGCAACCCCCATTCCCTGTCCCCCTGCGCCGCTCGGGGGGAGGAGGTGGAGAAACCGGGATTGATGTAAAGCCCGGGAAGAAGGGAGGGATGGGGGGAAGGTGTTCTGTTTAAGATCCATTTGCTCTTCCTTACTTCTCACTACTCCTCTCTGATTAGTTCTTTTAATAAATGTACCTAATTTCCCCAAAACTGAGTCTGTTTTGCCCGGGACGGTAAATGAAGGTGATCTCCCTGTCCTTATCTCAAACCCTGAGCCCTTGGAGATATTTTCTCCCCCTGTTCAGCAGTGAAGGGGGGAGTGAGTGAGCGGCTGTGTGGGTACCTGGCGGCCGGCCAGGGTCAACCCACGACAGACGGTCATAAGCACGCAAATAATGCCATCCAGTGGAGCATCAAATTTACCGTTCTAGCAAGAAACGGCCGCATTTTGAGCCACGTGTGTGTGTGTGTGCTCAAGCTCCGACTCGCTTGCAGCACGTGCCAAGCGCCAGGAAAGGTCAGCAGAGCTGGAGAGACGCTGTGGAACGGAAGTGAATTAATCATGACAAAACTGGAGTGTTTTTGACCTTCCTGGTGGCTGCTTGAAGTGGGTTCCGCGGGACAACAGCGGCCCCAAGGCGATCCCGTGGGGTTCCTTTCCCTCACATCTCTCTGACGGTGACAGAATATGAACAGCTGCATAAATGTAACCATTCAATAGCCAGAGCGCAAGTATCAAAACCATGGAAGTGCCTAACTCATTAAATTAATCAAGAAAATAATCCCAGACCAAATCAGAAGTTTCAATAATCCGAAAACAGAAAAATCTTCAAGTCATCTACTATCAACTTGCTACGGTTCACAAGCTACTTTAGAAATACTCCACGATGACAATACTGGACATTTGCTTCTCTTTTTCCCCCCCATTTTTAACGGGAAACACATTGCTTGCTCTAAAAATCACCGAAATCCAAAGACGCAGCAAATAAAACAAGATGCCTCGAGAAAAGCTAAATTCTAGGTTTCATTTCCTCCCAAAATATACATATCTATATATTCATGCACCGTTCGGGTCTCGGCATGAAAGTAAAATTGCAGACTCGGTCTAGCTGTAACCGTACAGCTCAAAATTGCAGCGGCAGCATTCCACAGAGCCTGCGCACGCATCTGCACCCGAAACGGCTTCCCGTGAAGATGAGGACCTGAAGACTCCACCGCTCGTTTGACTCACCCAGCCACTAACAACCTCCTTCCAAATAAAACCCCCCAAGGCACTCACGACAGCTATTACCTTTTTCGCCTCATAAAAAGGCACTTCCAGCCTCTCAGGCTTCTAAGCTTTCAGTCGCATTTACCATTTCGTTCTGCACATTCGAAATGTCAGAGCGTTCATTTGTGATTGCGGGGAGCAAGCAAGCAAAGATCTCGTTATTTCTTTTACTCCCTTTTCCTTGTGGGAAACGATCCCACACGGTTCATCGGACGTCACGGTGCTTTGGAACAGAACATACCTAAGTGTAGGATGTGTCTAATGCCCACGGCTCAACTTACTGTTTGAAATCAAAGTCTGAGGCTCAAAACAAATGGAAGCACCTAAACTGAAGCAATAAAGCTTGATGGAAATGAATGCTTCTGGTCTGAAGGAGCCGCTGCCAACAACCACACATCAGGTCGTTTCTGATAGCTGTAATTCTACAGAAAGGTTGATTAAGCAGCTGTTTGGCTTTTAGGCAGCAGCACGGTGTGATCTGACGGAACCGGCAGCAGAACCGATGGAAAAAGGAGGGTGGTTGTTGCTTTAACCACCCCCTTCCCAAGCCATCCCGTTACATAAGCCCTCGCCGCAGTGCCTCGGGAGCCCATCTGGATGGCAAACGCCACCGCACGTGCCGCCAAGAAAAACTCCCTTACGAATCAACAGCGAAAATTTCTCCCCTTCCGAAGGAGCTTGCGGCTTTGGGAAGGCCTGGCACGACGGAAACCTGAACGCTGCGGGAATTTATTTACATTTCACTCGCAGTCGGCTCGCGGCATCTCCTCGCTTCACTTTTTAACCCTTGTGCGTTGGAGAAAAGAAGGTTCAAAGCCAAGGAAAGGAAAAGCCGTGCAAGTTTCTGGAATTCCGTTTACGGCATTTTGTGAAACCGCAGCTCTCCCTGCACGCAGCGATGCGTTTTCCAGACGAACGTGCGTTATTTTTGCGCTGATCAATCTGTGTTTTGTAGCTGAGCTGATTCTCCTCTCCAAATGTCAGGGATCAGATACTTTTAGATTCCTGGCGTCTTCCAAAACCACACTGGGCAAGTTCAATTTTGTCATCTGCGAGCCTTTGATAGTAAAGAAAATATTTCTGGTCTGGAGTCCATTGAAAGTTCATTAGGATATTTTATTTACGCAGGGACTGAGCCCGAGTTACACTGAGTAACCACCAGGCTCCTCCAGAGACACCGACAGTAAAACACACGCCGTATTCTTCTCAATTAGGCCCTAAAAGGGCAGCAGCACTGCTCGCAGGAGTAACTGCCCCGCAGACAGTCGGAACCCTGGAGGAGATCCACGCGTGGAGAAGCCAGCCCAAAGAAAACAGTGATTAGCACAAGGATGATACAAAGAACCCTCTGTTTCACTTGTAATTCCATAGCTCAGATGAGTCTTTAGTATTGATGATCGATTGTAAATGGTCCGATACTTCTCGCTGGCACTAAGGTTTGGAGCTTGTTAATGCACAAAGCGACTTCTGAAATTCACATAAGATTCGCTTGATTTTCAGCAGAAAAAACCCGCACTCGTTCACCTAAGTTATCCTATTCATAGCAGTAACCTTCCCAATGAGCACATCTTTTTTACAAATTACACAACTTGCCCCCTGTTTCACTCCTGCACGTACTTGAAATAAAGCCGGACAAAGCAGAAATGCATTGGCAGGACAGAATAACCGCGCACGGGCTGGAAAGAGACAGTCCAAGTCACCTAATGCATCAGTTGTCTTTTTTTCTGTAGAGCCCACGAACCCACAAACGCTTGACATGAGGCCCAATCAACTGATTCTGTGAACTTACATGCACTCACCGTTGCGACAGGCTAAGAAGCTGCTTATGCTCAAGGCTGCAAAATTTAATCCATCGCTTGTAAAACGCAGGAACAACAAGAGAAGCGTGAGAAGGAGAGAGAAAGCACCCTGCCAACTATTTATGTCCCAAAATTGCTGCCTTTATTTCAGTTTACTAAACAGTAACTGGCCAGGAAAGTAATTGAAATAAACACGAGTGCCTAGCAAAGAAGAAAACAAGAGCCAGCATTAGAGCCCTCGCACAAATTCCGTAACCAAGTGCCAGCGTTGATGCCATTTATGAGAGCTGCGGTGCTGAGATAAACTCAATGGGTTCTCATATTATCTTCTCGCCTCGCCTCAAAGGAGGTTATCGCTTCCCTCCACGCGGCAGCATTGAATTGATTCACAAAGCAGCAGCTATTTGGAACTGAAGCCAGACTTTTGCAGCTCTGAGGAAGACAGCATGGTTGAGAAAAGCAGCAGCACTGCTGCATCACAGGGCCTTTCCCTCAGGGCACTGTATGAAAAAAAATAATAACAAATTAATGCTTTTTGGATGTGAGAAAAGCACAAGTGCAGCGCTTGCTTGTACTTCTTCCCATGTAAAGATGTGCTGAACTCTAGGACTTGGCTTCTCACTTGTTTCTTGAGTCTGAGACAGTCGAACACCTCTGCAAACTCTCCCTCCTCTCTTCCCCAGCTCTGCCCCTCACTCCAGCGACCGCTTGCACGGACTTCAGAGCGAACCCTGGGGCGGCTTTTCAGAAATTGTCAGATGGAGCAGGTCCCCTCGGTAAGCTTCAGAGCAGGGGTTTTGAAGAGCATGCAGCTCGGGAGAACCTGCTGCAAATCCCCCAGCAGCCACAGGCATGAGGCCACAGGGACTGGGCAAATTCTTGTCTGCTTACACTGAATCTTCAAACAGTAAAAATGAAGTTTGTCCTACCTCTAAGCCACAATCTGGAGGCTGAGGAGAAACGCGCTACAGCATCCGATAACACCGCAGCCCTCAAAGGAACAGGCTGAACCGTATTTTTATTTCCAAAGAGCTATAAGCCCATGGTATTTATTAGTAGGAGAGGAAAATGTCGGCAAAACCTATTTCCAGGGACCACAAAAGATTAGCTCATCCATGCGAATACAAACCACACAACTTCTTTTCAGGCTACTATGGCTGGGAAGATTAGTTCATGTCCTAGATAATGAAGAAACACAAGGTTAAGCAGAAAATACCGGAGATCCTCAACAAATTACTAGCTTGAGCACGGCCACTAAGCCACTCCTCTTCCCTCAAACCTCCAGAGAACCCAGAGCAGGACTGACTCTTGAGCTGGCTGTTCCGTCAAGGGGCATGGCCTGAAACAGCTACACAGCTGCAATAGTTACAGAAATCTATAATTTTCTAGTGCTAATGAAATATTAAAGATAGTTGAGTTTTTCATGAACGTTTCTAACAGTCTAACAGAATCCAAGGTCTAAGTGCATGTCTACAACTGCTGGTAACTAAGACTTGTAGCAACAAGCTCTTTTGCATCTGGGTGTAACACTGCTTTAAGTCCTTGTGTACATACTACATGGGATACAAAGAGTAGGAAGGAAGAAGCGATACAAGAATGGATATCGTTTATAAAAATACAGCAATAAAAGGGCTTTTTAAAGTGGAAAAATGAAAAAAACAGACAATACAATCTGTATTAACAGTGCACATCTTCCGTAACTGCAATGTTTATTTATATAAAACAGATCCATTGGTCAGAAATATTAGCCCTGTCTGTCTACAAGAAGCAACTGACTCCCTTTCCCCTGGTATTTAAAAGCAAGATAATGCTTAAAAAAAGCAGCACAGTATATTTGTTGTTTATCCTGCACTGCTCCTAAGACCAAAATCATCATTAAAAGCAAACGAGAAGCTGAATCCACAGTGACTTTCTGCGATTCACAGATTTTGTCACAAGCTGCTTAAACAGGTGCAACCTGCATCGCGTTTGGGTTATGAGCATGAAAAAAAAATATATATATTTTACATATATATATATATATACACATACATGTTGTTTTAAACAACAATCGTGCCCCTGATGCAAGATTTATTTCGATAGGCATAAGCAGTTCCCTGAGCACCAGACAGGTGTATGGAGCTGAAAAATCATTTCTGATTTCCAGTAATGCAACTGAGCTAAGGGCACAGGTTCCCCTTAACGCAATTAGTGATTTTGTAGCTCCATCCTCCAGCCAACCACTCATTCTGCATTTAATTTGTAGGCACGGGTCTTCTATCTTCTTGTCATAATTAGCCAAAAGTGACAAATACGTTAAAAAATGATCGGTGAGAGTCTGCAGAAACACAAGGGTGGGTGCAAGAGGCTTTCGCAGGAACGACACGCTAACCAAGTTACACAGGAAATAACTCATGTTATTTGGTTTTCATTTAATTACTTAGATTTTCAAGAATAAGAACTACGGATAGGTTTTCTTTCACAGACTTCAGAAACCCCCTCTCAATTTTTTTCCAAGACAACCTATAAAACCACCCTTTGTACTATAAAATTTCTTAGAAACGCTAAATTCTGAATTTGGAAACCTGGTTGGTTTTTTCCCAACTCATTTGAGGCGATCACTATAATAAAATCTCAAAAGAACTAAAACCGTATTTTCCGTTACGCAAATAAAATTACAACTGCGGGTGTTCATATAGAGTATTTCACCAGAAAACGTCTCCATTTTTAGTAGGGCTGAAGTAATGAGCTACTTAATGACATGTAGGTTTTTTAAGCCATTTTGGTTTCTTGCCCAAAAACTCTCTTCAATACCGTGGCCACCCCACAAGCAAATTTATTCCACAAGTGAAAACTTATACTTCCAAAGATAAACTTTCATCTCTCTTGCGGTAAGCCTTATGCAGTCCATCAAGAATTTTTAATAAATATACATCTCTTCATTTTCTACAGTTTCTGCGCAGTTTATACAAAATATTCTCTCTATTAAATACAGATTTGGTCGGTGTTTTCTTTTTCTTCTCGAAAAAGAACGGAAGGAATATCTTTCCACCGACAACCTCGAAGAAATTTGAAACAAAAGGAAAAATAAAAATCCTTTATATTGGCTTGAGCTTTTCTAGCTAGGATTGGCAAAAGCAAGGCTGATGACATTGGATTTTTGGCTTATGTTTAAAATAACGCATCGAAGTATTACCGCTCAGAGCAGAAGCGAACCACATCGTTAGGAAAACGAGCTAATTTGGTTCTCCTGCTAGTGCTGCGCTCCGTTTTTGGTAGGTTTGATGGAACAGCGCTTCGCCAATAAGAAACAGATGGGCTGGGGACGGGCAGAGCAAAGTGGATGGGGCACGGCAGGGCTCTGACCAGTCCTCTCTGACCAGTGTGAGGGATGAAATCCCGGCACGGCTCAACTCAACAGTTCTGCCACCGGCCAGGATCCCCTCCTCGACAGGTCCGAGTCATCCGCACGCTCGCTCACAGATTCATTAACAGGCTACTGAAATGAACTTCCATTTCAACTCACTTATTGGCAGTGATGACTGTCCTGGGTTTAGCTAAAAACCCAGTCCTGTTTAGTGATTTTTACCTTCCAGTTTAGTGTCTTCTAAGAGGCTGCACGTTCTGAAGTCAGCAGCATGTTTGTGCAGACAGTGTGTGCTACTGGCAGGGATAACACCTGATGTTTGCAGTCACTGCCTGGGACTGGGATGCAGAAAGGCTCTTGCTGATACTTATTCCTATAGTGACCAAGGCCACTGCTGGCTCTTGTGTGCCACGCTGGGGGTGCCGGGTAGTAAGAGGGGGGCACAAGGAAGTAAAAGGTGGCACCTCCCGGGGGGTAACACACAGGACAGGTGACCAACGAGAGTATTCCATCCCATCTACCTCATATCTAGTATAAATTGAGGGGTCACGAGAGTTTCGCCCGTTTGCTTTTTGTTCGCCCTTTTTGTCCCTTTTGTTCGCCCTTTTTTCTGCAATGGCCGGTGTCCAGAGAGGACTCCATCTGACCTCCTGATTTTGATCCGGATCCTGAGTTCCCGAATCCAGCTCCCCGTATCCAGCTCCCGCCGCCGCTGAGCCTGGGGCTTCCCCAGTGCCTCCTGCTCTGCAGCACCAGTGGGGATTGCTATCGGGGGAGGGAGTCGGGTTTGATATCGGGCTACTATCTATAGTTGTATATAGTTCTTTACTTTTATCTTTTTACCATTATTTCTATTATTTTCATTAAAGCTGTTCTAGTTTTTTCTTCTCTCATCCATAAGTCTCTCTGCTTCATTCCCTTTTCTCTTCCCGTTTGGGGGAGTGGGGGAAGAGGGGGTTAGAGAGCGTCTGTCCGCGTTAGTGGCCGGCCCAGCCCTAACCCGCGACAGATGACACACCAGGTTATTACAGGAAATCATAATTTCTAGACCAACTTGTAACTTGTTATTACTACATTTGCTGCTTCGTCAAGTTTATGTGCATTTTTGCCATTTGTTGCCATGGGTTTGTCATCGCTGACAGCGAATCTCAGTAACTATTAACCTTCAGGTACCCAAAAAAGTGCGCTCAGGTCAGACTCACACAGAGTATGTTCTTTTCCAGGAGGGATACACAATCCCCAGTTCGTTATGGACTGGTTCCCAAAAGAAAGCAACACGCTTGTCAGCGTGAAGAATGAAGGAAAGATTGTTTCAGATACCTGGATCCCCTCCTTCCAAACCGTGCTTAGGACATCAAAGACCCAGAGAGTGGTTTCTGTGTCCATCATTCCAAATGCTGCTGCCACTTTTGATCCACTGCTGGTCCATTTCTGCCGTCGCAGACTTTTTCCAACTGCAGGGATCGCTTCTATAATCCAATTTCTTCACGGTCAGAACGCCTTACATAAAGGACATAATCCCTAACTTGAGCACTCAGTCACACGAGCGCATTCCTTCCCCAGGCTGACATTTTCAAAAACCTGTTCTTCCTGCACAACTCGTTTTAAGCTCACACGTTTCACTTGTGCTCCCAGATTCACGGGATGGGGAAAAGGGCTGCCAGTGACTTGCTTTAACATTGGAGCAAGGGGAAAAGGCTGTTCATTATTTCATGTTTCTAAAAACTCTTGTCAACAAAAACCCACTTTAAAAAACCACAATGGAACAAGGTCATCTACACTGACGCCATCAAGAGACTAAAAGGTTCTGGAGATCAAAATTACTCTGAATCGTAAACTCCCTTAAAAATACACATGGATTTGCAGTAGAAGCCTGAAGTCTTCCGCTTCACGTATGTAATGAGACAAAAATTGGCCTAATGCAACAAAACGAACAGGTTAGTTTTGCCCATCAATCTCCCCGAGACAGCCAGAAAACCAGTGGAAGAAAAGCAGGTCAACAGGGCTATTTCCCCAGCTCAGCTCAGTGTAGGGAAAGCACAGCAGGGTCATCATCAAATATTCGTCACATTTTCTTCTCTAACACACACACACACACACAGAAGCATAAAAATAAAACATCAAATTCTTCAAACACTATTCAAAATAAGCTCTCTCTGGCTATGTTCTTAAGCCTTAATTGGCATTTCAAATTGGCAACTGCAGACAAAACACTCTAGTACAACAAATTATTCCCCCTCTACTAATCCACTGGTGACCTACATAAGAGGTGGCTATAAAGAATCTTTTAACAGCAAGATCTTCTGGTATATTTAAAATCTAGTTCAGTTAGTAAAGCTGGTCATTTTTAGGCTATCTTGATTCCACCCTGCCATTTACATTTGCTTCCTCTTCACATACACAGCAAAGGGATCACACGAGAGCTCTAACCCCTGAGCGAGAAGACTCCTCAAACAGTGAAGCATCAACCTCCTTTACCGAAAAATATTTCCACCAGAGCACATGGGACAGACCTGGCTGTTCTCAGTGTATTCACCAAGGAATCCTCTACTAGCAAGCACCGTACCAGACGCATCCGTCCACATTCTTCTTTTCACTTACAACTAGGGGCTATGCCTACTATAAACACGCAAATCGAATTCGATTCCTTTCGAATTGTGAGATTTGTTTCTTCAATATAAGTAGTACGTGTTCATTAGTGTGTAAGAGCTTAATAACCAACGCTGAGACACATTGGAGCAGACAGAATTACGTCAGCATCACATGTATTCCTGTTACGAATCCACAGACCACGACACTTCGTGTCTCCTTTAGCAGAGATTGCAAATTTCCTCCATCTCAATGTCAGCAAGTCGTTCGAAATAACACACGTAAGTGGGAAGCATAAGAGCCAAGACCACACCATTGTGAGCACCTGAGCAATACATAAATTTGTGTAAACTGGTTTATTATTCGTTCCATTATCTGAAAAAGTAGTATTTCTCCAATATTTACTTCATTTGGTGCGCTCACAGCTGGTAGTTGCAAAGAAATTTGAATTCAGATGTCGAGATTGAGCGATTTCTGGTGAACACCCAAAAAAACTAAATCAAACCAGCCCATTAGGATTCCTCCATGAACAAAGGCTAACAAAACATCTGTCTGGCACCAACACCACACACCCCATTCTAACAAAACACAGTACAACTGCAAGTAGCAGACAGGTTCTGCCTTATCTACCCAGAAGAAATTCAAAAGTTTCAGTGTTATACTCACAGCGAATGCCGTAAATCATGAGAGGGTCTAGTTGCTTCTTCCCGTGCTTCCCCTGGCCCGAAAGGTTGGAGATGGCCTGGATTTCCCGATGGAAGAGATAATCGAGCAACGTAAGTGCCATCTTCTCGGCCGTGCGGCAGTTTGTGCTGATGTGCAGCATGTCAGCAGGGGTGATGGGGCAACGGACCCGCATCTCGGGATTATTCTCATCTCCAAGCCACGTCCCGTTGGGGTAATCCTCTAAAAACAGAGAATGTGGAAATTCTAATTGTGGCACGGACTGAAACAGTCAGGTTCAAGCTACAGTTAATATTTCTTAAGTTATCACAAGCTCTTGCAGTTTTCTTGGTAGTTTCCATGCACTCCTTTAAAATTTAGCATGATAGGCTCACCAGATCCGCTACAGGTCAGAAGTTGTTCTCAAATCCACGCCAGCTGTGACCAAAAGTTATTGCCATTAACGTTCTGGCCTACGGGAGGAACTGGTGCAATTAGTCCCAATGTCTAACTCATTCCCAGGTATCTTTTCAGTGCCTCAGACTAGAGAGAGCTATATTCACAGTGTTCTCATTCGTCAAGTTAGTCATCCCCTAAAAATGAAGATTACTGCAACCCCATGACGTTCTTAAAATACAGCTAATTTCAAGCAGCTAACAACTTGGAACCACATTTTCCCCCAAAAGCATCAGATAAAAACAAACCTAAGCAAGATTATAAATTTCAGAAATGATCATCAATGGTGAGCAGTAACTTCATCACTTAAAGAGCATTTCAGGCAATGACAATTATTCAAAAGGTGTCTGGAGACAGCAATTTAAACTTTGGTCTTTCTTCAGATTTACTGGTCAGCAGTCTCTATTATTTTCTAAAAACACAGTTCAGAGAACAGGCCCAGCATAAAGATAACGACTCGATTGCTAATCACCTGCCGAGAGTATTTCCCCTCCTATTCAAGGCCCTTGGCAGCAGAACTATACCTGACTTCTAACGTATATACACACACATCTCATAGAGAGAGTTTTTGGATTTCTGTCCCAGCCTCCCAGCGTGGTGGGAGAAGAGCAATTCATTTTAAGCCCTCACTGGAAATCAACCTTTCAGACAACGCCAAGAAGTCTGTGGGTTCAAGACTAAGCAGGAAGTAGAACAGAGCTCCTAAGGACGGCCAAGCCCTCCCGAAGCGGAGGACACAACACAGGACCTAGGATGAGACTCTCATTCCAGATCAGAACAAAACTTCCAGTACAAATCTTGACAATGCTCACAGGAACGGGATCAAACAACATTCCAGCACTACTTTGCCGTTCCCTGACACAGACCATTTGGAGTGGATTTCTATGTTTGCTCAACTTTGTGGAGTAAAACAAAGCTTCTGGATTAAGGAGCCACTCAGCCCTCCCATACTAGAGCTCTGCAGTATTTCACTGTTGCTTCACACACCTTCAGGAAGGTAAAAACGTGACCAAGCCATTGTATCACAGGACTCTTCTTTCATGAAATGCCTTTAGGGTTTCATGGCGTATTCAAAGTCATAAATACCTGGCTTTCCCTAACCCTTCTGGTCCCAGAACAGGGGGACAGAGCCCAGACAGGTGAGGGTAGCTTTTTCATTTTGAACAGGACCCCTGAGCAAGCAGGATCTTCATTTCCTAGTGCCGGCGTCGGATAAGCAGCCTGCATTTCACTACACTACAAGCCTAAAGTATGCAGTGAAATATAACATGAAAGCAACTCCAACACTAAAAACCACTTTTCCAACGTGACCTTCAGCTTGAGCCATACCACATGTCCGAGGCGAGTTTATTGCAATGAGTAATGTCAGTATGAAGCAAACGTTAGATTACGCAATCCTGATGTATCGCTATAAACATCAGATTATCAACTGTAATAACTCGTAAGGAAAAATATTTATTGCTGATGTACGTAGCAGCTACTCCCTCAAACATTTCTTCTGTTGAAATCCAAACTTCATGCTCTGCTTGGAATATACTTTTTATACACTCGCAATGTTTTCAATATATATTTTACATGAACCTTCCTTTTTATCCTGAACTATGTAAAGGGGGCACACGAGCTGTTTGCTGCTCACAGTACCGGGTGCCATCTGAAAAATGAGGTGGTTCGGATTAATCCTGACTTGTTTTGAATGCCACTGTGTCTGGCCTCCCCACAAGTCTGGTTAACATTATCAGGGGAAACAACAGCCTGTTCCCGCAGATAAATCAACTGTTTTATAAAAACTGGGGTAGAGCTAGCAACGCAAAAACATCTCTGGATATATGCGTAAGCTTTTCAAAGAAATTTTAGGAAGCCTGAGTAAATGACAGCACATCCTATCAAAACCTTACTGCCTTAGCTGGCTCAGAATTACTATTAGATGTATTAGATTTGAGTTACTATTTAAGAAACACCTTTCACCTGTAGAGTCTTGTCTAACAAATACTCTAAACCTACACGAACCAAAAATTCTTTTCACTTTGCAAAATAATCTTCTTCTTTTTTTTTTTTTTTACTGGCACAGAGCTGAGAACATACTGTCTTTACCACATCTAACTGTTCCTTTATTGCTAACAGCCTGGAAAAAAAGACACTATCTTGTTATTCTGACCTATGAACACAAGCCCCACATTAAATTATCTCTTGCGAGTTCCTCCTGCTTTAAAGGCTTCACTAGAAAGGGAATTTTCTTTATAATCATTTCGCATGAAGTGGAAACTTGCACGACTGAGGTTAACCATGACCCTGCTGTCCTCGTTGCAGCTACCTGAGGGCACAAAAGTTAAACTATTCCTTATCACACACAAAAAGAATTCCCACCAGCCCGCCACCACGCCTGGCACTTTGCATAGAGCAACTAGGATGAGAGTGACACACAAAAAAAACAGGTGAAAAAAGGACGTACAGTGCCGGTTACGAGGCAGGCAGAACTGCTCTGGACAAGTGGGGTGGTACGGGAGAAAAGAGACTGAATAAGAGAAAAAAAAAAAAAGACTCAGAGTTTGATGCAAGTGCTCTCTGAAGAATCAAGTACGTGAATATTATGGATTAAAGCAGCATTGTCTGAGGCTCCTGGCACTCAAATATCCTTTTATGCTAACTGAAATGGTTCTTTACGTGCATTATCAGGCACTACATATAACATCTAGATAGAATCTAGGTGAGTCAGGTCATTTAGGACATACAGATACCGAGTCAGGACTCAACTAAGCCCAGCACAACCCTACCCAGCTGCTTCTGTTCCCTGGTTAACGATACGGGGGGAACCCCAAAACACAAATAACACGTGAAGGGATGGGGGGGAACAATACAGTCAAAGAACACACTCTCCTTAGAAGCACCGAAGCACAACTGCACACGCTGATCTGCAACTCAGTTAATCGCACACCTTTTTTTTTTGCCCTGAAGTATTTTCCTTTCATTTTCCTAGTGGCCCTGCTGCATTTTGAGTGCTATGCAGAAAGGTATTTCCTCGCATTTCTTTAAGCCAAATGTTTCACGATCAGAGAAGTGGCTCTCGATCATTTCCACCTCCAGTGTTACAAGTCCTGACGCTTTCATCCGATTTCCTCCCTGTACTCAGAAGCTCATTTCCACGACGGGCAAATTTCAAGCTCCTTCGCAATGTTTTTGGGGTTTGGGTTTGTTTTTTTTTAGAGATCAGAAAATTTGCCTTTTATCTCCATTCTGCTGAATCCAGAACTAGTTCGCTCTTCCATGCTCTCTTCAAATCTCTTTAACTGCGTTAAGTCCATTTCTTTTATCTCCTAACACAGCTGACCAGTCCTCTGTTTCGGCAGGGACGTGCAGGCAGACGGGAGGCAGCTGGGGCTGCCGCGCAAACAAGCATTTCTATGGAAACGGGCCGAGCATGCTTTAAGGTCAGCATCAAGAAAACCTATGTCAAGAGAACAAAAACCAGACAAGAGCTGCTGTAGCTTTCAGGCTCCCTCTCAACGTGTCAAGGTGTTTTCCCTCCCAGGGGAATGACAGATGCTTTTGGGATACGTGTGGGCAAAGCTCTGCTCTTCCCAGGTGCCCTCAAGTCACTCCTTTAAGGCAGGGAAAAACAAAAGGGAACACCTGCCCACATAAACACCTGAATTACCATGGTCCATTATTCCGAGTTGTTATGTTGGTTCTACTAACAAGGCTGGGTGCAAATCTGGCATTTGCAGAAGAGAAGAACGACTGGCAGCCACGGTACAAAGGCAGGGAGATGATTTAGCCTTTTAAAAAAAAAAAAAAGGCGAAAAAAAAAAAATCCTCAAACCCTAAGCTACGAAAATAAACCCTTATTTCTTGAGCAATTAAATATTTTGGGTAGAAAATTCAACATCACCTTTTTAAATAAACTTCTGTCAGTCAGCCCAAGTCCTTTGCCCCTGCAAGAGCTCAGGGGGCAGCGATTACCGGACAGACACGACAGAGCACTGACTGTATTAACCAGCACTAAATACAAAGGACAGAGCAACAGCCGGGCTACATGCTAGCCGACAAATCTAGCGGCGTGATTTAAAGCCCGTGCCAAAAGAAAGGCTGACGATCTAGCTTTCAGGCCCTGTTCACCCCAACCTCCTCCCACCGCAAAAAGCCGGCTGGGAGTTGTGGCCAAAGGAAGCGTGAGACACGCACGGCCACCAGCGTGGGGTCAGCTTCCACCTGCCTGTGTGGAAGAAAGGTTGAGTTTCTATGTAAATACAAAGAAGTCAGAAGAATCCCAGACTCCAGGTATAGTTTGTGCAGCACAGAGGATTTGGCTAACGGAGACACGGTTCCAGTTCACTCCTAAATCCCGGTGGTCAGAGGACCAGTACGTGACACGAGGTCTTCTGCAAACACACAAGTCTCGGAGAGCAGCAGTGAGATCACTTGTTTCATAGAATCATAGAAAGTTTGCTAGAACTAAGGCCTCAGTTTTGCACGGTTAAATCCGGGCGTGAAAGAAGAGATTCGCTCACTTCATGACCCGGGGAATTTATTCAACAGCAGCAGAAAACCAGGACCACGTGATCACCTGTAATTTAAAACAATCAGCTAAAAGAAACCCAGATAAAATTGAGAAAATTAAAATCTGTGGACTTAGGCAGATTTTTTAAACCCTTAGAAAATGTGTTCCATGTCAGAAAAATCAGACTTCTGATTTAGATTTTTGCCCACTTCCTTGTTTATTTCCTCTTGTCATACTTAACTTTACACAGTGGACCAGACTGCTAATACTAAATATCACTGGGATGGATACCTGGAAGAAACCATTGTTCACCTGTTTGCTCCAAATAATAATAAAAAAATTGAAAAAAGAAAATTAAATCAAAGCAATCCAAATTGTATAGCTTGCTTTGGCTTTAATGAAATCACTGAGGGTTGTGAACTCTCGTTAACGTCTTCTCATCAGCTACACATAATGTTGTTTTAAGGTACAAAAAGTTTGCTATTTAAAAGTTCATTCTCACCGTCTGTATCTGGTCATAAGGAGCTTGGCAGGAAAAGTGCCTTTTTTTTTTTTTTTTTTCCCTTTTTTTTCCCCCCATACAACATCAGTGAGATTTGATCTTACAGTGAACTGGAAAACCTTGCGGACAGATAAGTCCAGGCCACGTGTAAATAGCTGCTTGGATTCATATTTGGAAAGCAAATTACGAGCACTATTTAATTCTACTATCGTGAAATGACTGCTTCAGATGTGAAGTTGAAGAGATAATACGCGGCTAAACAATTTTCTTTGGGAAAAAATATTATTCACCCTTTAATTAACACACCACGTAGGCCAGTTTTGCCTTATCTTCTCAAGAAATACATAAGCTTACATCTCCCATTCTGTATTTTTAATAGTCTTAAACTGCAGTAGAAGGAATGCAGAGAAAGCAGTTAGGATACGCAACTACCGTGGAGCGCCAAACTTCATGCAGCAGTGGGTCAAGTACAAAGTGCACTGGACCAAATTCTAAATCGATGGATCTTGCCATCATCTTTATCTCACTTAAAAACAGCTTTTGGGGAGCTCTGCTCAAGAGCCTTTCACACCCTTGGGAAATCCTAAGGACAGTGTGTTTCTTTCTCGGTAGTTTCAAAGTCTTGGCTTCAGCATAGACGTTTTAAAAATATCTGCTTTTAAAGCAGCAGAGCCAGGCTGAAAGGGATGTTCTTACACCACAAAGATGAGAGATCCTGCTTATTTTTCCTTCCATATTAAATACAGGACAGTAACTCTATTGTATAATATCAGCAGGCACTAACGCTTTAGGAACAGATGCTCCTGTTTGTACAGTAAGTCACGGATGAAATATTTGAAATGTTAGCATATACTGAATGTGTAAGGACAGGATTATTGTTATACTCCTTACACCCTGAAGGCCCTAGTATCTGGAAAGCAATATCTAGTATTAAGAAAAATAATGGGCTCGTCGTATCTCCTATAGAACTGTGCAAGTATCGAATAATCACAGTGCCTTTAGATACTTTATTCTTTAGTTGAGCAGTAAGCATTCAGTATCTGAGTTTTAGTGAGCTAAACTGAAGCTGCTGCTTAAGTTAACAAGATGCATTAAAAAAAAAAAATCTGTTTTTATCAATATTCTAACGTGAAATTTTGAAGAGCAAGTTCTTGTAAAGTTTTCCAGAATAAAATTCAACACCCTGACAGGAAACACAGAGCTGCCCAATTGCAGCAAAACTAATTACTAAAACCACAAAAAAAAAAAAAAAAAAATTTGGACATTATCTATTCTTTGTTTCATGCTGTTTGTGCCCATTTTTTGGTAAAATAGTACTTAATGTAAAATTCCGAAAGTGCTATTTAGTGCAAGCTCAAGACAAAGTTCTTTATGAACTGTGATCTTCTACAGATGAATTCCAAGCAATTTACCCACCAAATGAGAAATCATAAGTAAGCAACAGTCACACTTTCTGAGTGTAACCCTCAAACCAGTATCAAGTGTTGCAGAAAGTACCAGGGAAGTGCAGAACTAATACAAGGGTAAGGCAGGGCACAGTGGGCAAATTCCAGAGAGGCAGGCAGGTGGCAACACACACCGAGATGGTGGGTATCACCAAAAGAAAGTATCTTAAAAAAATAATAATAACAAGTGTCTTAACAGTGGTGAAGTCTTATGTAAATACCATGAGAAAAAAAAATTTATGAGCAAGCACTATGGACAGTGATGTATAGCTAGCTATGAGGAAGGAGAAGAAAGGACAGAAGTCTCTGTGAAAACATGACAAGCGAGGAAACCCGTCATCCGTGGGTGAGGAAGTCGGAGCAACTCAAAGCAGTGACCGGGAGATGGCAGAGGACAAGGTTTTCCATTGTTGCACAGGTGCCACAGGAGTAGGGAAAGAGATGTGAGAGGAAGAAATGGGGTTAAATGACCAGTTTGGAAAATTATATTTGTAATAGCTTTCTGAATACGAGGCCAAAGTTGGCCTTACAGTAAATAAGATGGGAGGTAACTGGGACCTAGACAAGGGAGTGTTCTTGTCATCCAAGATGTTAACTGCTAAGAAAATAAAAGACTCCTTCTAAGTGTTGTTCATTTGAAAATCTACTTACCTTTTTTACTAAAACTTGTTCCGAGTTACTGCAACTTGCTTTTCGCCATCTAATGCTCAAACTCTTCAGTTAAAAAGTTCAGACAAATATATTTGAGAACATTAGAATATGTTTTTAGTAGATTTGTGGTGAGTATGAGAGTGCGTACAGTTGCCAGGTTATAGCTTAGTCAATTGAAAACCAACCCTGACAGGATTACAGCCACATACCAGTACGAGAGAACTCATTAAAGTCAGAAAACAATACAGCTGCTTAATATTGTAGGTTTAAAACTCCCGAAATTTAAAACTAGTGGGGATCTAATGTTCTTCGCAGTATTATTTTTTGCAGTGGAAGGCAAAAATGCAAGAGAACACAACAAGGTTAGGAGGAAAGTTGTCATGAACGGAGACTATACACAAGGCTATACGACATAATTAACTAGTACCAAGACCTTCGGAGATGGAAGAATGCCTGAAGAATCAAATCTCAAATTAAATTCTGTGCAAGAAGGACACTAAATATCAACTGTGGCATTTTAGGTTGGTGAAATCCATCTCGGAGTTTACAGACCTTTGTAAGCATACAAGAATGCTAGAAAGCACAGAAAAACAATCTCCTCAAAATAATGGTATCTGTAAAATAGATGAGCATTTTTAGTTTTCTGAAAAGAATGAAGTAACTTGCTCAGGGAAAAGAGAGAACGTGCCTCATTGCACATGCAAAAAGAGTAATACATAACTGAGCACTGAACAAAGTCACAGAAAAATGACCACTTATTCTAGGCCCTTATTGGAACTGGGCTCTTACATTTCTGTATAATTAGTTTTCAGGAACAGAAAGGTAGTAACACTAATTATTTTTTTTTTAAACTACCAAATGTAATTAAATGGCCTTTTGAAACCAACCAGCAGAGAGCAAATAATGCCTTTCTCTAAGTCTATTCACTAAATTCTGAAAATATCCACAGGTCAATGCCATACCCAGAGTCAGCTAAAGCCCAACTATAAACACGGTTTAGTTTTGCTGCCAGGCACAGGGTGACAGATGCGAGTCCCCCTGAAAACCTGTTGTTTAGTCTCAGGGCACAGGGGCTGAAGCCCCACTCCCGGCACCTCGGATTTAACAATCAGTCAAGATTCCTTCGAGCAACCTCAAGTCCCTCCAAATTCTTGCATGGACAATGCAAGTGAACTGATGGGTACTGGAACTTTGGCCTTTTACTACTGAAGAAAACGAGTCTGCACAACAGACCGATTATTCTTCATCACTTCTTTTATTAATAATTTCATTTTGGTGACATCCTGCAGGCCAGTTCGCTTAGCATTCCTTCTGTGCAAGAGGTCCTCTCTCATCTTCACGAGGGCAAGAAGAGGTAGGTGCGGGGGATTACTAATCTGATTCTCATTCATCAATCTCGGAGAGATTTTTAATGGATGAGTGTTCTAAAGGTCTGAAGAAAATCAGATTTGAAGACATTAATGGATTAGCTGCTGCTGCTTCAAAATTTACATATACAACAGCGGCATAAAAGGCCAACATCCCATTCGCCTGCGCGCATCCGTGCCAAACAGCCAAACCCAAAAGGGCATTATACAACAAATACCCTCCTGATGTCGGAAGCGTTGTTCCTGGCGTAGCTGACAGAGCTCTACGAAATATTAACAGACTCCCCAAAGAGCACGTTTTATGTGTAGTTTCATATCCAATTATTGGCACCATCTGCAATCCAACCAAATTTCGAGAGGAACTCCTCAGCCAGTCTCAGTCTCCTTCAATTGCCCCCACCGACCCAAAATGAAACACCCTTTGGGAGCAACTCTCTCACAGTATGTGAACAGGGCAGAACCTAAAAGCTCTTTCTAACATGAGTGGGTTGTATGAGTATCCATCAAAACTGAAGAATCCTCAGTTCAGATGCCTTTGACCAACACCTTCAGAAACAATCTTTGGTGCATGAGAATTTCATTAGAGTGACTTCTGAAGTCTTTTAAGTTTTAAAGCCTCTCGTTGCAGCGTTAGTGATTTCTGAAATCTTCAAATGCACTCTTAGATACTCAGTTTCAGGCTACCTTGAATTAATCCTTAACAACTAATTGTATCCCAACCTGTTCGCACCCAACACACGTTTACCAGTGGCTGAACATCGCGCAGAACAAACTGAATCATTCCTAAATTAGAGCCGTCCTGTTTCAATGTCAGGGATCACGTTAAGCACAAAAAGTCACCTCCTAAGTGCATTCTGTTGCAATAATTTCTCAAAGTAACATTCTTCTCTGGTACACGAATGTATAAATATGAATTACCACATCCAGAATAACGCGGGAGTAAATATTCAATAAATATGCTCTTAAAAGCAATTGGGAAAATTATTAAATTGAAGTCTAGGATTCAAATTGCATGTGCATAAAAAAACCCAATCACTGATACTTTCAAACTAATCATAAAACATAATTTATCATATGTTGTTTTTAACTAAAAGTCAGTGTCTCCTCTATCATCCTGTTTGTGATAAAAATACAGCAACTAACATTCATTTCAGTATTTCCAACTCCACAAAAGGCTAATCTAAAGTTCTTAGGTTTCACCATGTTTGATTTCTGTGTCCAAGACCTAAAGAATTTTCAGAAAAATCTGACACTAGACACTATGCTGTTAACGCTGCTTTTAATATGAATTTCCTTATAAAAATTCTTTACAGTTGCTAAAATAACTATTTTACATTCATAAGAATGACACAAGTGGACTGTCATCCTAAGTTACAGGAGGAGATGGACTAGCAGATCTTATTTCCCAGAGAAGACATTTGTTTTCCTGAAACACAATTTCAAGCTGGTGATAGGAAATCCTGCGGGTTGCAGGTGTTAATCTCAAGGGTTTAAAATATAAAGCTACACTGCTGCTGCGGGGCACGCTTTTCAAACGTCACAAGTCACTTGGATGAGCTGTTCTGCCTGCAAAACTGGTAAAAAAATTTTAAAAGCAACAACAAAAAACCCATCCAGCCAAACAATTCATTCAGATTCGTTCTATCTGATGCTCGCTGCGCTGCCAACGACTCAAGGTTGGCCCCAACGACTCAAGGTTGGCCCCAACGACTCAAGGTTGGCCCCAACGACTCAAGGTTGGCCCCAACGACTCAAGGTTGGCCCCAACGACTCAAGGTTGGCCCCAACGACTCAAGGTTGGCCCCAACGACTCAAGGTTGGCCCCAACGACTCAAGGTTGGCCCCAACGACTCAAGGTTGGCCCCAACGACTCAAGGTTGGCCCCAACGACTCAAGGTTGGCCCCAACGACTCAAGGTTGGCCCCAACGACTCAAGGTTGGCCCCAACGACTCAAGGTTGGCCCCAACGACTCAAGGTTGGCCCCAACGACTCAAGGTTGGCCCCAACGACTCAAGGTTGGCCCCAACGACTCAAGGTTGGCCCCAACGACTCAAGGTTGGCCCCAACGACTCAAGGTTGGCCCCAACGACTCAAGGTTGGCCCCAACGACTCAAGGTTGGCCCCAACGACTCAAGGTTGGCCCCAACGACTCAAGGTTGGCCCCAACGACTCAAGGTTGGCCCCAACGACTCAAGGTTGGCCCCAACGACTCAAGGTTGGCCCCAACGACTCAAGGTTGGCCCCAACGACTCAAGGTTGGCCCCAACGACTCAAGGTTGGCCCCAACGACTCAAGGTTGGCCCCAACGACTCAAGGTTGGCCCCAACGACTCAAGGTTGGCCCCAACGACTCAAGGTTGGCCCCAACGACTCAAGGTTGGCCCCAACGACTCAAGGTTGGCCCCAACGACTCAAGGTTGGCCCCAACGACTCAAGGTTGGCCCCAACGACTCAAGGTTGGCCCCAACGACTCAAGGTTGGCCCCAACGACTCAAGGTTGGCCCCAACGACTCAAGGTTGGCCCCAACGACTCAAGGTTGGCCCCAACGACTCAAGGTTGGCCCCAACGACTCAAGGTTGGCCCCAACGACTCAAGGTTGGCCCCAACGACTCAAGGTTGGCCCCAACGACTCAAGGTTGGCCCCAACGACTCAAGGTTGGCCCCACGATACGACCTGTGACGCTTCCCGTCGAACCTTAACTCATTCCACCGCCAATTTTGCTCGAGTAGCCTTAGAGTTAGATCAGCGTACCTTCAGAGTTCAGCGTAATAAGCGTGACATTGTTCCCAATACTTTGGCTTCCTAATTGTCCACTGTTGGAAACTGAGTCACTGGCCTCAGAGCCACTCTCTCCGTCTTCGTTGTGACTGTCGTCGTGCCCCGGAACTTTCACCACTATGGTGTTCTGCCTACGCCCCGGCACGGCGCTACGGAAAAGAAAAGGAGGTAACTTTGGGAAATCAATCCTTGATCAGGAGTAGCATCATCATAAAGGAATTCCAAACGCTAATTGACAAATGTGGTGTGAAAGCCTATGCCTTTAAAGAAGGCTGCTCCAGTTTATAACGCAGAGCTACCCAGCAAAATAAAATGGAAAGAAAAGAGGAGAAATAAAAAATGTCAGATGCAGTCGTTCTAAGTTTGCATCAACGGGAAAGTCTAGGCCCAGTGTGCAAAACAAAAAATATTTAAATCATTTGTAGAAACATATTATTTAAGAACACTTTGCACCCAGAATCTCTAGTTCCACGTAACTGAAACTTTGGTTTGGATAGCACTAACTCTAACAAGGCTTCGTGGGCTGCTGCGTGTTCCTTCGTCAGTTGGTTAAACACAGGATCTTGGCATGTTCCCAAGTGATCGTATATCGATGCAAAAAATATGTAGCTCTGGGGACTCTTTCTTCCAACTGTCATCTGTCAGGGAACCCCAGACCCTCCAGGATGTTCTCTGCCCAGGAGGAGTGAAGCACTGCTCTGTACCTCCCCGGCAACCCATCAGCCTGATAAAATATTCAAGTACCGGTTCAATGTTTGTCCCCCTGTTATCACCTAGAACATTCCTCATTTTGCACCTCAAATTGCTGCAGAGACTGATACTGATCTGGCAAAGGAGGAAACGAAGCGGGAGGATTCCCGTAACTGCTACTAACGTGCTAAGGATATTTTCCAGAGAATCCGCTGCTCTGCTCAACGGTTCTTCCTGCCCAACCATCTTGGCTACAATTGAATTCTGCCGGTCGTTGTTCAGTATTACTGTGGTCTGAGGGACAACACTACAAGACAAAAATCAGAGAGGAAAACGGAATGTCAAGGAGCAAACCTTATAAAGAAACATTAATGCAGTTTTACAGCTTAAATAGTCTATTTAAAACCAGAGACTGAGGATGGAGAGCTTCAAGGAAATTATATATAAAGTCCACAACCTCTGGCAAAGCCATAAAGGATTCATCAACTCAAGATACACAGGAGGAAGTCTGTAAATCACAGCTCCAACGAGCCACCAAATTTCTCTTTTGAGAAGTCTGACAGTGAACATTTTACTTACAGGGTAATAGACCATTTGGAAAAAAAAAATCTAACATAACAGAAAAGTATTCAATGTGTGGCTCTCCTGTCACTTGCGATGACAGCGTAGAAGGAAATTAGAGAAATGTTGCACAGAAAAACGCACTGAGTCTACACTATAATACAAAGATAAATATGAAATAATTGTCTCCAGCATGCAGCTTATCATTTCATTTGCTCTCAGAGATTATTAACGTCATTCCCACAGCATTGCTCTATATTCTAACGCATGGTTTTGATATTTAAGACTGTTTCCACTGTGCTCGTGGTAAGCTTAAGGAGAGAACTTAAAAGAACGTTTGTGTTTTAGTGACAGAGAAGGCTTTTTCCTCTCTCCCTTTGCTTCCCCCAGCAAACAGTCAGCTATTGTTTTTACCGGTCCCACATCTCAAACGTGACTGATGGCCATTTATTTTTCTTAACTGTATTCCTTGGCTAATTGCTGAAATACAAATTAAACAAATCTGATGACAGCAACTCTCTGTTTATTGCAGCTGTAATAAAGCGCCTCTTTGCTTGAGTATTCATGTGTGTACGTAAGACCTTAAGTCCCAAAATATCCTCAAGAAAAGATAAGAAACTGCCATAAGAGCTTGCAACAAATGGATCTCGACTCCTGCACAGATAAAACAGCTGACCACAGGGCTTCTGGATGCAAAAAGCCCCGGGACGTGATGTCCTGCCTCTCCCTTACAGTAATTGCAACTTTTACCAGCAACAAATGGGATCCCTCCTGGACTGCAAACCTCGGGAAGGTGTTTGTCTCCTCACAGGCAAGCACAGGCTGTACCACAGCTTCTCACGTGGATGGGAAGTTCGAATTATATCAAGCATTAAAAGCAGCCTTTCTGTTGGTTTTTCTCCTTGCTACCTAGAGTATGATGCTTTCAAAGTCACCTTTTCAAAATCTTCTCCACTATCAAAAAGGCAGATTTTTTTTTTAATTAAAAAGGCAAACCTCTCAATGCCAGCATTGAACATTCTGAAAAAAACACACCAAATCAGTTGATAAATATTAATATGTGTGTGTGTATATATATATATAATTGTATGAATATGTGGCAATGCTGGCAGCCCCCCCAGTCTAGCAGCAATACGTCTTCCCGTTACATTTCCCAAATTGTCCAAATAGCTGCATTTGAAGTTTTTACAGGCCAGTTAAAAATGTTCAAGGATTTTACACTTCCTTTCAGACATTGTTCTTTATCACCATCTTTCTTGCAATCACTTCTGAACGCCTGTTTAAAATGTCACTTACCAAAGCTTATTTTTAATGAACATTCTGAATAATTAATTTCAGCTGTAGAGATAAATGCAATAAAATTACATTTTTAAAAGTCCTTAGGATTTTGCTCATATCGAGTTTATATTTGAAAAAGGGTCTTGGCACTAAGAAGTGGCATAAAATAAGAAGTTGGGGGGGGGGGTTGCCCTTTATTTTTCTGAAGCTATCTAGAGAGTGAGCTGGATGGCACATAGTTAATTTAAGCAAATTTAGAAAGAGGAAATACTTTTAGAAAGCCCCACCAGTCCAGATTTATCCTCTTTTCAATGCATCGATGTATGTTCAAGCTCACTTCAATGCAAAACTATTTCTTTCAACTGTATCCCTAAACAAACAGCCACGCAAACACTGCGTTCTTACCAAGAATTAACTTCTCCCACTTAGTAAAGTGGATTATTGACAGGAAAAATCCACCTTCACAGTTGTTTTGGGAGGAGCCACTAACTAAACGTACCATTTTACTGACACGGATTTTCCTGGCTATACAGGAGGGTGAGGTAACTTTTCCATTCAAAACATTATATATAAACCAAAAAAATTACAATTCTGGTCCGTGTTCTCCATGGAACAAGAACGGTCACCGAATTTGCTGGCAAATTCTGACAATGAGGCATCACACGGCTGAAATTCTTCAGAACTGATGCTGTGAAACTTGAGCAGTTAATTAGAAGAAAATAACAGTTGGGACCGAGACAAAAAGGTGCCGTTACGCTTCAAAAAGCGGTTTTACAGAATTGTCTTAGACTTCAATTCCTGCACCGGAGAAACGACATCCACGAGTTTCCCTGCAGACACGGGAATGAGCTTCCCACAAACTTTCCTATGAAGTGTTCTATTCTCTCTTTTCAGGTTTATTTATTTCAAAAGAGACAACAGTAAGAAATCTGCTGAATATGCATGAAATTAATATGTTAAGTCAAAATATGAGGCCCATCTGACAAAACCCATCAAAGCAAGTAACTGAAACTTCTTGCAGCCAAGTGCATCCTCATTCTGGATTATTCCGATTTCTTTTTTCAGTCTGTAGAGCTCACACTGAAGATGAATCAACTTTAGTTATTACTTACGGACTAAAATACAGAAAACAAGAATCACAAAGGAGGAGGAAAGCCTCCGATAGTCACTCGGCTCCCAAATGAAGCAATTCTTTCTATAAGTGCTGCCAGCACTACACTCGTGGAGAAGATGGAAAGAAAATATCAGGAGGGGTCAGGGGGAGTGCTGCAGAAAGCCTTCAGTACTTTCCATTTGTGTTCACGTATTCCTTTCCCCATCAGCGTTAGAACTTGGAGAGACTGGTTCTGCAATTTGCCTATTCTTGGACACAACTTAGTAAAAAAAAAAAAAATATAAAACGCACGCAACCTCCAGATGCATTTTGGGAAACTTTTTTAAATGCAGTTTACCTAATAATCTGTGAAGTTACAGGTGAAATATTTCTGAGAACAAATAAATATATCAGATAATGATTTTCAAGCACGCATATTTAGCATCTGGGCTTTTTTTAAATACAAAAGGACATTCTATATTTTGCATAAGAAAATTGCTGCCAAAGGCAATTTTCAGTATGGAAAACGTGTGAGTCATAGATATGATCATTAGTCTTAACTGTTGGGTTTTTATTGCCAATAACCTGTCAATCACAGAGAATGCAGCCATTGACATAAAAGCACTTTTGGCAATACCGGGACCATCATCTCCTCTTCCCAGATGAGGTTTTCATTTAGAAAGAGAGAGAAATGAAGCAAAAAGAACGAACTGGCATCTCGATCTTCCACAAGGTACAAGATCAAAAGCATTTCTGCAAATGGATGAAAATTCCTTGTGGAAAAGCTCGAGAGTAAAGTTTTCAGACAAGAACTTACTCGTCGTGTTTTCCTAGACACGCTAATGTAGACCCGTTAAATGGAATATTTATAGCGGTGCTCAGCCAGTTCAAGAAAAGAAAGAGGAGAGTCCCCTGCTCAGCCCATTTCTGAGCCTCCTGTGCACTTGTGAACATCTGCAAGTAGGGAAATAAGAGCTCAGAGACACAGCTCGGCTTAGAGACGCCCAACTAGCGACATCCACGCGACCGGCCGCTCCCCGTGCACATAATCCCTCGTGGTGACCACAATGCCCGCGCAGCGGGTGCCACCAGCGTGCAAGGCAGGGCTCCTCAGGACGTTGCTCCCCTCTTCTTCTCGTGCCCGTAGTAGAAGGAGATGAGGAAAGAGAGAGGATGAGGAAGGCAGGAGTTGGAGTGACTGCTGGCAGGCTGCTGGTACAAAAGGTCTCCAGCCAAACACAGGCTTAAGGAAAGCAAGTCTGGGATAGAGACCCTGAATTCAAATAATTCCTGCTTTACCGCTGGGGATGAACCTGAACACTTAAATGTATAGCTCCTGTATGTCTGGGGGCTCTGGAGGAAGCCCTACCAAGAAGAAGATGGAAATGTTTTTCAAATTATATAGAAAAATCCCGGTTTAGAAGTGTGGTATTTCTCTTCATTTTTTATTTTTCATCAACACTTGTGTTCATCTATAAAAACAACGACTTTCTGGATCTTTTCATCACCATTTCAGAAAATAATGCTGGAAATGCTCCTTCCTCTTGATGACCACCTGCCTTCTTTGCCTTCAGCGCGTAACAGTTAAAGATTCCCCATCCAAACAGGAAAGAGAAAACCGCCTTATGAATTTAGGCTACGGTATACATGGAACAAAACAATGAACTGGCAAACCATACACAAAATTACGTTAGATTTATGCTAAAAAAAAAGTTATCACAGCTCCTCATCTCCCAGGAGAGCACAAACTTGCCAACAACCAAACCGTTCACCGAGGTGAAGACCAGTGGGACACCTATCGCAGGGTAGAGGGGTTTGGACAATCGAATAGTTAAAAGTTTCCATGTCCTTAAACCGTGCATTCGCCCAGTCAGAGCCGATGGCCAGAAAAGCAGCAGCGTTATCCATCATTTTCAGTAAGAGTTCAGTCAAAAATTATCTTTGGACTCTACGCATCTGGAACATCACAGAAGAGTGGACGTTCTGAAGGCAGCGCTAACGATCGGGTCCTGGAGAAAGGCAAGCCAAAGTACACCAGCCATCGCTGGAGAGAGACGCGTGGATCCAAAACCAGAGAAAGCCGCGATCATTTTATAATAAAGATGAAGGAAATGCAGCGCTTAATAAAGCAGACTGTTAACAGTTTAAGAACATTCAACATCAAATTTTCAGCTCAAATGAGAGCCAAACCTTTTCCAAGTTACAAAATACACCTATAGAGAGTTTACAGTACCTACAGAGAGTCTCTGAACTGACTTAAAATCAGAAAGGCGTTAATTACTAGCTTTCAGACCAATTTTATCAGCAGATTTTCAAAACCGTTCAAATCTGTTGTGGATTACTCTGCTCCAAGAACAGCTCAATGCACTTTTGTAATCATTCATAAATTACAACGCCCATTTCCAACTAGTTCACCAACTAACCAACAGCCAGATAACGCTACAAGAAAGCCATTTTCTCTCAAACACAACTGAATCTCCATAAAAAAAGAAATGCGCAGTGAAACACAAGTCTCCGAAGAACCTTTCTGGCCTAAGCAGACACCCAAAAACCGCAACACCCAGCACATCCAGGCCATGTGCAAGTGACTCAATGAGGACTGAAAAAATAACAGATGGGGTATTAATTATCAGTCTTCTACTTTTGATTACGGACAAGAAAAGGACACGTCATGCCTTACAATTACCAGGTTATACAAGCCTCTTCAAAGACAAATATACTTACAAAAATAGAATCATAGAATCACAGAATGTCAGGGATTGGAAGGCACCTCGAAAGATCATCAAGTCCAATCCCCCTGCAACAGCAAAAATCTATTTTTCTTTTCCCCAGACAGTTCAAAACCAAATTTATGGTTGTTATCCTTCTTTGAGCCTTAACTTCCCGAACTAGCTAAGTAGCAGCACTGCAGCCTACTGGAGACTGCCTTAAACATGGAATAAGAAAGGCTGATCCACAAGGACAGTCATTTTCCACAACAAAACTTGTAGGCTTGACTGATGTTGAGTGCAGTTACTACGAATGATCCACCGCAGCCTTACTAATAAAACAGCAATTGCTGTATGTTGAGAAAACACTGTATGAAACAAAAGTAGACTCTGAAGCCGTTACTATGCAATTAGCTACTTCTACATTCATCTCCCAAACTTTCTTACAAATTCTAGCATCCAGCGTCAGCATAAGTCTGGCTTGGGAAGGAGGCAGCATTACAAACTGGCTTTCAAGACATTAGTTACAGTAACCAAAGCCTCCATGGTCCCCAGATAAATTGCAAATAAACACGTTAGTTTCTGCACACAGAGCTCAGAGACACTCTTACAGAGCCAGTTCGTAAGTATTTTCCATCCCGTATCTCTGTTTTTCTTGCTCTTCGTAATCACCCAGGCAGTTAGGTACACTTGCCACCACACACACGTTTCTACAGAAAGGCCAAGGATGCTGCTACTCTGAGATCGGGTACTGAACCTTTAATTTCCACACACCCCGAAGGGATGTTAAAGGAACACCCTTCGCTTTTCACACAGAACCCAATTTCAAAACTTATTAGGAGCAGATTTCCTGTCTCATACTCCACCCTTCAATATGGAACAAAGACGCTGAGCTACAGATACGCAAAAATGCACAGCTCCACAAGAAGGAAAAACTCTGTTTGGAAAGACATTCGGATTCCAAACGGTGTGTTTTTTACGTTTGGAAACGTATCAGTTAAATACAGCATCTGCTGCCAAATCAAGCAGATGGAAGACTGGCTCTCTGCCACCTTACCAACCTTGCCGAGACCTTGTTAGATGTTCAGCTGTTTCATCCTGCTGAAGCTCTGACTCCATCTATAGCTCTTTTCCACCTTGCTCAGGCCACTCCACAAAAAACATTATAATTTCTTTTATTCTATGATACATTATTTTCCATAAGTTGCAAGACCAGCTGCTTCTGCAACTCTGAAGATCAGTATTACCACTACTTTAATCCCACACGCAAATTATTTCGTAAAGCAATTTAAATTTCTGTCATTTTCCCAGGAAGAGGAAAACTCGCCCCCTTTAATCGCAAACCAATTAGCTGCTCTCTTTTTCACTCCTTTGTTTTCTTGTACTCTCAGAATTAAATGCTGCAACTTCCAGGCAGAATTTCCAGGGAGTGCTGGATTTTCAAACTCCCAGGCATCTCCAGAGACCATTAACATAAAAATATTTAAATTCTCAAACCTGGAATCCAAATGAATACATAAGGCTTTTCTGCCCCCTTCTGTTTAGTATATGCTTGATAAATTACATCTTCAAACGTACAGTATCTAACATACGCTCCACAATCCAGTGCATTAAAAATACACTAAGATATTTAGAGTTTCGCTAAGGTATAATCCTAAATAATTTTCGTCTGGTTTACGACATTCAACAAGGCAAAAACTGTCCATTTTGATTAAATACAATCATTCTGCTGAACTGTTTGTTTAGGCAAAAGGAAAAGCCACGTGAAGGCGCTCATCCTGAACCCAATTTCAAGTCACTCACCTTTTACATTTATTTCCCGAACGCAACGGCTCAGGGAACCAGAGCATCAGAGGAAACGTTCTGCTTTCCCAAAACTCATCTACTCTGACTTTATGGGATTTGGTACTGGAGTAGGTTAACCCACATTTTAATACTACTATAATTGGTTTTAAATGTTCTTAGACACTAATTACAGTAGCAAATGTCCCCCTAATCTGTGTGTAAAACTCAAAGCCTTTTTGATCCTCATGTTATGCCTGTCTCGTGCTCGTTCTCAGATATCCTTACGAGTAAAGGATGCTGATTTCTAAAAATGCCTCGGCACGTGGGGCCAGCTCTCAGTGCATTCACTTCTCGTGTTTCTCAGCTTACGCTTGTGACTTGCAATATATTGCACCGCCAGGGACTTCACGCAACCGCCCTTCTGGGTTTGGCGCCAGGACTTTCACGTAAGGTTCTTCTTTACAAAAGGAAAAGGAAAGGATTCATTAAAGTTTCAGGCACAGAGCAAAGTTCCCGCGCATTAGCTAAGTGGGAATAAACAACAAACTGTTTCCCCCCATGTGGTTCGGAGCAAGCGCAAACTATTTACGATGCTTTAAAGCTCTTAATTTAAAGGATTTCACATTTGTTGTGGGCTAAGTGTAACAACCAGGAAAACTTACTGTATGTTCACCAGGCAAACAGTAAAATATTCAGCCTCGTAACGTATGTACAAAACTTGTAACCTTTGTCTAAAACTCGAAGCAGGTTTATTACCAAAGACTTTATTTTCAGTGTACACTGCTGAAGATCTCAGCTAGCAGCACATTTAAAGATTAAAGAATTTATCTTTCTAAAAAATTCTTTCTGCTGTTTTAAGCCTCACGGGCACATTTTAAACATTACCACCACAGTTAAGAAGATCCACACGTTTTGCATCCATTTCCCAGACATAACTTATCAGCTGCTACTTGCTAGGCTCTCGTCGGAATCACTGGACTCTTATAAACCATATTTCATCAGAAACCATTAACTTAAGAAAAATTGGACTTGGGAGAATTAATCAACACAGTTCAAATCTTGGTCAGTTTGAAAAGTTCTATCCCATACATGCATGACTTACTGAACTCTCCAAAACACAGATGAAGTGCTGGTATTGTTATTTTAATTCCACAACTGACCTTGCACTCTCAACCTAAAATGCTATCTGGAAATTATACATTGTTTCTGCGTTGATCGAAACCCACCAACAAATTACTAAACACTTGGCTCCTCAATATCTTAGTGCAACAATAATGGAATGCAAAATTCCAACGAGAACACTGCTGGAAAAGCTTTTTAAATCCAAGATACCATTTCTCCTTACTTCTGCGTGAGTTTTAACTCCCAGAAGTAACGGGAATAAATGTAAAATCTTCAGAAACTTCAAAAATGGTTTGTAACAAAAAGAAAAAAAAAAATCTTCACTTGCTGATGGTCTGTAACAGAAACTCCAGACCGACAACCAAAAGGACAAGCTTAATTTTAAAATATCGAAGTCTCCAGCACAACTGCCTAAAGCAAAAATTATTGTTGCTGCTGTAGGTCTTGCAGGACACAGAAAACAATAAAAATCACAGACATGAAAGTTCTTTAACTATTTTCCACATAAAGATGTATCCATCCTCAATATAATGAGCCGCAGAAGTCCACTTAATCTGTAGCAAGTACTTCTACGTGGAATGTTTCAATGCAAGTAAAATAAAAAGATGTAAATCACTATTCTTGCTGCTATGCAGGACCAGAATCAAAGTTGAGGACGTTGATGCTGACAAGTTCTTGTGACAAATTAGGAGACTTTGGAAAACACGGCCATATCTTGCAGGGAATAAAAGATGTCAAGTTTTTTGTTTTCTTTTTAAATACCTCAGCCAAAGAAACTAACGCTATGCAGCCCTGGATAAACAAAACGGGTCTGACATCTAATGAAATAATTTGATTTTGATTTGATTACTTTATTTGATTACTTCGGTTTCAGAAACTGAATTTTTGAATGCAAGACAGAATCGTAATTTTTAGATAAACATGTCTGCTACACCACAAGAAGGTATTTGGGTTTTTTCATCTACCCACTTATGTATTTCAAGCCACAACAATTTTTCCAGACTAAAATACTGCTCGTCACTTGCTCATATTATAAGGTGACGTAGCTAATTTCATTCAAGAAAATCACACAAAATAGACTTCATACACTCAACTTGAAAAAAAAGAGTGTGTTTACATGTGTTTATACATAAATGCTCGGGTAAAACTCCTTTATCACTTGCTTTGCAGTGCAGATTTTTACCATCCGAAAGGCTTATAATGTAAACTTATCATTAAAATAAATAAAAAAAAGACAGAAAAAATAGGCACAAATTAAACCTGGATAATGGTTTACATCATCTCATGAGTTACAGCGTCAGCTGCAGCCAGTGTGGGAAAGAGGTGAACTACACACACCGGAGACTCAACAGCCACTCTTTAGCACGAAGAACTGAAGAATTACTATTCTCTTTAGAAGTATGAATTAGCATAGGAGAATAGTTTATTATAATCTACAAAAATCCTCATAATAAAAATGCAACAAAAATCAAAAAGCTTTTCAATACTTGATAATATGAAATTAGGTTGGTCAAGGGGGTTGTAAGTCACAGGAAAAAATAAATACATATAAAACAGAATTCTAGCTTTTGGGGTTTTTATACTACTACCTTGATTTTGGGGGGGTTTATACCACTATCTTGATTATATTTCTTTAGGTTTGTTTGGTTTTTTTGCCTTAAAGGCCTTATGCAGGAGCAAGGAGTTGTGCTAAATCTAGAAGAACAGCCATCCTTCAATTCTTCCTCCCCTACACTTCACAACCTCATTTAAAATCATCTCCGTTTTCAATTTTGTATTATTTGACTACAAAACCACTTGTAAACAAACCAACAATCACACATCAGAAACACAGATCTGGAACTTGGGAAACGTGGAGCCAAGAGCCTTGCCAACTGGCACACCGCAAACAGAGTGGATGAACAAATCTTGGTTTTCAAAATCTATTACACCCTGTTGACTAAACTTCAGGGTAAAACAAACATATTAACGAACTACACCTACATAAACAAAGTTCCTCCATCCCATCTGGTACACGACTGCATCAAGCTGCCTTTTCTGCGTGTAAAAAAATAAAAAACAAACCACAACTTGGTTTGGACCTCGCAACAAAAAAAGAGAAATGTTTTCTACAACCAGGTGATGGAACCCACCAACACGACAATTAACCACAGACAAGACTACCTGACACACCTCCACCTCCATCAGGTAACGGCTCACTAAAGTCTTCTTCAAGGATACCAAATTAGGTCTTTGCACAGCAACTGAGTGCACTGAACTCAGTAATTCCATTTAAATCTCCAGTTCCCATTACAGATAAAAATATATGCGGTTCTCTCTCTCAAGTATCCTTGATCAGTCGGCCACGAATGCAGGTGGTAAAGATGGATGTGGTCTGTATTGCAACTTGACCAGAACAAAGGCTCCAGGAAAATACGTGAACAAATGAAAAACTGCATTTAGTTATGAATGTCCAGATTCCATCAGAAACACTTGTATTAATAAGCATGAAGAAGATTCCAATTTTAAATTTAAATCCTCTGCGTAAAACTGCTCTCAATTACGGCTGCTTACCCAACAAAAAAAAAAATCCAAAATAACAGAGCAGAATTGTACACTGTAGGATTTGCAGAAAATACCCATAAAAACAAACGCGGGAGGGTTGTGTCAAATCGAAACAAATTCCTATGTTATCTGAAGCAATCAACCTTAACCATTTATACTTGGGCTTACCCACTCAGAAAAATGATTAATGCAAAGACGTTGACAAAAATAACACTGTTTCTGGACTGGAATATTTCAGATGAAAGATTTGCTTCAAAACATGGATAAAAGATTTGAGTTGCACCATCACACTCTGTGTTCATTAAATTATAAATCTCAAGACCTGGACCCATGCTGAAGTTTCAAACTTATCGTGTGAGGCTGCCATACCGACAGGCCATCAGGCACTGCACCAGTTCTCCTCCTGTCCAAGAAACTTTCAGCAGCTACTGGAATTTTTGACCAGCGTGGTACCTCGTAAAGAACAGAAATGAGAGGTTTACAATAGCCATGCTGCCAGGAAACGCTGCAGACAGAGGAAGAGAAAAAGCAGGACGGAAAAGCAGGGTTGTACCAATGCTGCACCACGCTGGACAAGGCTCAGAACACCGCGACAATACACGTACTCTCATTATTAATTTATTACATTATTTTGCTTCTGTTCTTGGAGCCTTCCAAGCTCCATATAGTTCAGCACAACTGTGGGCAATCTAAGGATTGCTGCCATCCATCCTCCTAGTCCTGAAACCTTCTGACAGCCTTTCCTCCAAGAAAGAGATTTAAAAATCGTCTTTGTAGACAATCCTGACAACTACGTACTTGTAAGCAGCAGCCACTAAACATCAAGAAAATACTTCCTAAATTTATTCATATTTCCAAAGAATTTTTCTCCTGTTATTTTTTTTACTGTAGCTTAAACTTGGAGATCTAAAAGTTAGCTTATTGTTCCTCTGTATCTCAACTGTTCATACAAATTATTCGTTACACAGCACCACCGACCCTTTGTTTTCTTCCTTATCTGCACTGCAATTAGCTAGTGGATAATGAAGTACCGTAACAGCAGGTCAGAGCAAACAACATGAGTAAAAGAACTGAGAACACAATCCAGCTTTCACGAAGATGTATTTACACAAAATATCCGGAGCAGTAGACAGTGCTGGGATTTCTGAATTCAACATTTTGTAGTTTTCCAAGAAACATCGTCAAGCCTTCAAAATTCACATATCCAGAAAAGGATGCTGGAACATTTCCACACGTATCATTCCTTGTGTGTTTAATGCAGAGACAGAAGCAGAACGAGACTAAAACGCACTGCACTTCTGTCCTGGGAGCCAATAACACGGGGCGGTTCTTGATTTATTGCAAGGCTCCTTGTAAACTTCTGCTTCGTTCCCTTAATAAGAATTCTTAAATTTTGGAAACAACAGTTTGGCGCCAAAAAGGTCTGAGTTATTGCAATACCTCAACGTGTTAACTTTTCTAGAAAAGGTAATTTATCGTTGAACATAAATCTGAGAACCATTACAAAGTGAGACCCCTGGCTCCCTAACGCCACTATACGAACAGATTCTACTTTATTGCTCCACCTCAGCAGCAGGCAGCGCACAGGGCTGCAGTCTCAGTGGTCCAGGCAGCTGTGAATTCACCTGGTGGATTTTTGTAGCTATAGCACACCACAAGACGACACAGAAACAAGTCCCTCTGTCCAGGTGGTCCTTGTTTTCATCACACCATGACCTAAGCGTATTTCAAACCGACAAGTCTTAGGAGATGAACTGAATTTTAAAAGCACAAATAGCCCAAAGCAATCAAACCACGTGCATTCACAATGCACAGTTCCTAAGCTTTGCTGCGCACACGGCTCTAAGGCAAATTTTTATCGTGTTAAACCTGCACCAAATCAATCCTAGTAACTAAGTTATGAGAAAAACTGTGAACAAAATTCACTACGGAGTGGAGGAGATCACAAATGCGAAGGTATTCATCAAGAAAGAGAGTCTGCTTTACTGGCAGCACAGCACCACCAGGTCGACACGCTTTTGCCAACTCCAACAGTCTTATGAGAACGGCAAACCCGGCAGCAGGAGGAGGAGAGGGGGTTGAAGAATCTCCTTCAGATGCAGAACCTGAAAAATCCCTACCCAAACTATTACCTCTTGCTGGCAGCTCTCCACTGCCACCTGCAAGCTAAGGGGAAGAGGAAATGATACAGAGAGTCGGTACGACAGAACAGTCCATGCAGGATTTAATTGGAAATAATCAACAACCAACGAAGACTTTTATGAATGAGAGACAGGGAATTCAGGGAAACGCTCTACCATGGTGAAAGCGAAGTGTTACTCAAGCCAAGTTAAACACATCCCCCCCCTAAATATTTTCTTTTGAGTCATATAGGCCACAGATGGCTAAAAGAACAAAAAGCCTTCAGTGCTTTACTGGCAAGATGCATTTGATAACGTGCAACTTTGTACCAACACTAACAAATATTGGGGCAGAGAAGTCTTCAAGACTTCTGTCTAAATTATGTTAGGGCTCAGAAGTGGTCGTCGTAAAGTTGTACACCCAAAATGAAGATTAAACACCAAGCTCACCATTAACACGCAGATTTCCGATGGTTATGGAGATTTTAAGAAAAAAACCAACCCAAACTAGACAAAAAACACCACCTCAGGTCTGACAGATCCAATAAGAAAGTCAAAAGAGCACAATTTACAGGGGAAAGTATTCACTCAACATCGATGAATAGATTCCTGAAGGGGACATGTATTTCTGAAAATGTTTTTAAAGTCTCTTGTGCACAAACTACAGTAAAAAGTTCAGCTTATGCACGGGAACTTCAAGATCTCTAATATAGTGACAAAGAAAATTAAGAACACATTTAAAGAATGGTCCTTGAGAAATAATTACTGATTATAAGCAATCAGCAAAAACACTGACATAATATTCTAGTTACTGGCTCTATGATCCAAATAGTTATCTCAAGGACTTGATTCCTGTTGATATAAACTTAGCTATAATTGACCTTTTTGGTGTATGACTGGGAAGCCTTCAAAAGTATAGGTAAATGCAGACACAGCAGCTATTTTAAAGAAAAATTCAATAGAAGAAGGGAAAAGGAGGCTGTCCAATGGTCAAGACGTTCATCACCAGCACAAGAGCAAAGAGCAGTAAAGGAACTGTGAACTGGAGCCCAAACATTGTATTTGGACATCAGAAAAGGAAGGTTGTTCTAGAAAAGTTTGAGGACATCAAATAAGCTGTCCTTTAAAAAGATTAGACTACATTCATCAGAAGTAACCACGTTCAATCAACAATTGTGAGTGAAGTCTGCATTATTATTAACTCCACACAGCCACATAAAGAAAAGCAAGTCTAAAAAAAAAACTGTCTAAAATTGCTTATGCGACTTTTCCAGGGGATGGATGAATCAGCCTGGTTTAAGTCAAAAAGAAATGTGGAAACAGTTGCAAACTGTCCGTGGACCTGTGTCCCATTCTAAGTAACATCGTGAAACTGGTACAAAAATTACCTTCGAGAGAAATTAATTCTACGTTCGTAAACAGCATACCAAGCTCTTGACAGCTACAGAGAAAGCTGCAGAGCTTGATGCCAAAGAAGTGGATTTACGTTATTTTTAAAAAGCACATTGATGAGTAATCTGTTCTTACCAGCGTACTTTATTGCACGTCTGCGTAGCGCCAAGAGGAGAACCTGCCACCATGGGGACTTGGATGGGGCTGTGCTGTTTGTTCATGACAAGATCCAACTTCTCCTCCAGTGATTTACAGGTGGCCTCCAGCGCCAGCAACTTCGCCTCGATGCTGTCCAACCGCAGGCATATTGTCTGATTAATGGAATACAGGAACGACTGGAAAGGGGAGAATGCAAAAGAAACTGATTTTAAAGACTGAACGCATTTATCTTCAGCAACGTACACAGAAGGGACACACAGAGATGGATGGGACTGGAAAACAATCCTAAAGGATCGAGCAGTGACAAAAGTCAGCCACGTACAAAACCGATGACACGCAGGAGCATTTCAGCGTTCTCAAATTCTTCCAGATCTTTATTTAGAAAGCCAAAAGCACCCGAGCCAAACACATTTTCACCTAAGCGCTTTGTTAGTATGAGTTCATACACCACACAATCATTTAAAATGACACGCCAAAGCCTTTCACTTGATACATGTAAAAACAAAAGGATTATAAATCTATGAACGCATCCTCCTGGATAAAGTTAAGATTTTTTTCCTGCCCAAACAGATAAATTCAGATGATTACAGTGGAAACGATATCAACACAAATAACCTCAGAGACAATTCATGCCGTTCACTTAAGTTTCCTCCTGCACAGCAAATCACGAAAAGCAAATAAATAAAATCTGTTTTCCTAAGCGATCTTGTCCAGAAGCAAGCACAGCCTACTCGGCTTCTCTCGGGAAAAGCAGCCCATTAAAGGCTGATGTTACACACGTTCTCCTTTGCAAACAGCAGCTCTGCCACCCCGTGGCCCTGCACCACAATTTACACACCTCGCCGAGCTTTCAAGGCAGAGCTGCAGTTTCTGTGACCGTTGCAGAAATACAGAATTCCATGCTATTTTATATGCGCGGCCGTAAAATCCTGCTCGTATACTTACGCTCCAAAACGAAGGAAAAAACACAATAGTGAGAACAGCAGATGTTCTGCAACTACAGGCAAGCCTGAGCAAAATAGGGTTTAACGTCTAGGCGAACGTCGTTAGCTTCAAACAGTAATTTAAAGCATGCTGGAAGTATCTAAAAGTTGGAATAGAAATATCTGCCCAAGTTTTTTAGGTCAACGCTATTCACTGTATCAAAAAAAATGTTTGAGTCACTGGAATTAATTCTGATGATATTGTATATTGCATGAAAAAATTATTGCTGCTAATTTTACACCGGAAAACTAGCCAATCATTAAAACGTGCACAAAAATTAACAAATATGTACAAGAAGGCTAAGGATTATTCCAGTGTTATCTATAAACAGTTTATTTTACATTCTTTTTATTTTAAATAATTTTCCCTAAGAAAAGTAAGTTAATTGGCACTACAAATAAAAACAGAAAAAGGCATTATCATAACCTTAATAGAGGGATCCTGGCAGTTAATTTCTATGCGCTGACGTTTCAGAGTGGGCTCTACATCATCATCTGTCACTTCATGATTCTCCAACACAACTGCAAAGAAAAATAAGCACTGCCATAGTTTATAATACAAAAGACTCAAATTAAAAACACATTAAATGGAGGGGAAAAAAATTATTTAACATATTGTATGTGTTCTTTTACACGTACTTGGGTTTTCTCTGAAACAAATGACAATGGTTTAATGCTTCTCAAAAAGCATTTATTCAAACCTAAGACTGTTTCAAATGCACTGAGCATGTAACATTCAAGCATTACCTTGGATGATTTTTCTGTTAGGAACTTTCCACGAGGTAGCAGAGCTGCCACATCAGCTGTTCTGCTTTGAGAGACTCTACAGGTTTCCAAACCCTCACGTTATACACAAAAACATAAAAAGTACGAATGAAGTTCTGGACAAAGACAGAATTACAGTCACTGCTCAGTGTAGTAGCCGGTTATATTTTTTCCCTAGTGTAGATGAACGAAATCCTGCAAGATTTCCAGAAGAAATATTTACACACATAAACCTACCAGTTCTCTCAGCCTTTCTTAAGAAGGTAAACATTTTGAAGAAAACAGCGACAAGAAAGAACTCAATTTCTAACTGGAAGGTCTTGCTGGTAAAATCAGGAGGTAGAGCCCTCAAGAGCGTCTCGGTCAGAGCATCACCTGCCGTCAGCCCAGGTTCAACTCTCTTTACCAAACCCAGCAAATGAAGACTTGGTTCCGGTTGCCCACACCGCAGCCGAGAATTCCGAATGCCAAACTACCGGCTAGGCCAGCACAGACAGGTCCCGCCTCCTCCTCCAATTCTTCGGGAATATTTCTGAAGTAACTTTTTCATTTCGCATCAGAAAAAAAAAGATTTTCGATATGTGCTTCTATTTTCCATAACTGCAGGTTTGGGGTTTTTTTTCCAGTTACATGTAATGGCAGCGTAGGATCAACGTCTACAGCTGATCTCAACAGATTTTTGCTTCATAGATCAAGTTCTAAGCACGGAATATCACAATATTTGCTTTCAGAAGTATTTTTCAATTTTACTGTAATTTTGTTAAAGAAAAAAAGAATTTTAATAATATGAGATAAACTACTTTACAAGTAAAGCAACAAGCTAGAATACATGGGTGATAGTTCTTATTTGAGAGAAGACCAAAATCATATATTGAGTCTGAAGAACAAAGATTGCAGTAGGATGTATCTCGTTCCAAGTTTTCGGCACTAGTGTACCCCTGCACAAAAAAAAGCCACAAGCAACAAAGCTTTTACAAGTAATATACATAAAAATCTGATCTAAAGGGCATTGAAGATACACAAGCTATTGAAAACCTGGTATGCAGTCTATAGAAGCACCTCTCTGAAAAACATAAAGCTGTGCTGGGGATTTTTTTTGAGGAAAGTGCAAGAGAGATTTCCACCTTGTTAATGGGCAATACTATAAATGAACTTTCTCGTGCCACCACGACCATCTCTACTGTACCTGGGTTATCTGGAGTCAAGTCTTCAACAGCAATCTGAACAACATCCGACAAATCCTGCTCTGACATCATTCAGAACCAGGCAGCAATATCCAGTCAAACACCACTGCAGGTCCCCAGGTAAGTAATTTTGCAAGTCATGCAATCCTGAAAAACAGCAGCAACGAGAAGGTTAATACAGATACACTTGATCTATCAATATTGCTTTATTTTTTCATCCTTGCTCTATAAAAGAAAATGCAGTTCTGAACAAAACTGACCAACCTACAGAGTGATCATCCAGCAGCATCAACTGCTACTTTTTTTCCGTAGTCAGAGAGCAAAGGACCAAACTTCCTGCATCACCTCTACGAGTAAATCTTTCTATACTACCACTGAGACAAAAGCTCAAGCCTTCCTTCCTGATCCACCTTTCTGCATTTTCCCAACAGATAAAGTGGACATTTAGCTTCAGAGAGTTGGCAGCTCATCAGTATAGAAAACAAAGTATTTTCTTTCAAATTGATTTTTGTTTTAGAAGAATTAAGAGCATACAAGATGACTCCTAAATTGCAGGGGTTTCATTTACAAATTATTACTTAGCTCTTGGAAGAGACCAGACTTTAGTATTGAGTCTTGGTGTCACAAAAGCACATGAAGCTCCCCGGACACATTAGATTTGCAATTACTGCTTTTGGTGTAGATTTATACACACACAAGATCTCGCATCCTTTTCAAGCCTCTAAAGTCTTCACAAATATTCCTTGAGAACAGGGAATTTCCTCGCAGCTACTTCGATCTAGACCTGAAGCAAACCTTTTTTTCCTGGCTATTGAACTTCCCTGTTTTTTTCTGCAGCTCAATTCTGATGAAACTATTTTCAGAATATGGTCCTGATATTAAAGCCAAAATATTTCTCAGGCCTGCTTCCTTGGAATTCTCTGTCAAGGTTATTTATTAGTGTTCTAAGAGAAATCTTCAGCCTGTAAAACTGAATTAAAATCACTGGCACCACTCATACCTTTTCCACAGTTTACAAAGGGATGGACAAAAAGAGATCAGCTGGTTCTTTTTTTTTTTCCTTTTTAACCTGAAGCAAAAAGCACTAGAGAGATCATCAGAGATTTACCAATGGAAATGGTAATTCATCACTTAACACTGAATCGAATCCAACTACGCATAAAGATTTTCCTCCTTCCCTCTTCCATCTGAGCACAAGAAAACCACCAAGCCAGGCAGGTGGAGTCCAAATTTTCGAAGGGAGCCACAGAACCTACAGAAGAACTTCGCGAGCGCCGGCTGCGCGCTGTGACGGCCCATCTCGGGAGGAGGACTCCCCACACCTCAGAATTGTTTACTCAAAATCCCAGCCCCGCCAATACTGAGTCATGTGAAATTCTGATCGTGGTGAAAAACTGTTGGGCCAGCACAGGCTGCGGCAGCGCGCCCAAAAAAACCTGGCGATACGTTAGTGCATATGGATGCCATTTTGGCAAATGACGTTTGCCATTTCTGAGAAATCCTGGTAACCAGCCAGGCTTAACATAACAAACCAGCTGTGCTACAGTCACTGTTTCATAATACTACAATACTGCTAGCAGTATTAAGAACCCTGCCCTCAACCTCCCTGTCATCAAGGGATGACATCCACCGCTCCAGACACTGGAAAAGGACAAACTAGAAAAAAAAAACACAAAAACAAGACTTAAAACTTTGTCTACTCACACAAGTCAAGATTTCACTGATACTTGATGTGCTACCTTTAAACCAGTTGCAGCTACAATACATCAACATCTTACAAAACATTCCAAAGGATCTGTAATGCTTTTAAATTCACTCTAATACTTCGTGTCATGCACATACAGAGTCTTCCAAAATCCATTATAAAGCAATCACTGAAATTAAACCTTCGACACAAACAAAAAATAACGACATCTACCCTCCACCTCCCACGGGTCACAGTCTGAAAGCATTCAGCCTCCCATCAGAAAAGAATTACCAAAATGTCGTCACAGAACCTTCAAACAACCCCACTGCGACTGGTAGAACAGCTACTACACACACAGAGCAATGCTTCTTCATAGCATTAGTATTTATTTCCATTTAAACAAATTGTATTGCAATTTCACTAAGTCAGACATAGCTTGTAGGCAACTGGCCACCATCCTGACAGAACACACTGCTGCCTTCTCAAGAGGCAGAAGGAAGCATGTCAAGAGAGGTTCTCCTTCCCCTCTACTCTGCCCTGGTGAGACCCCGTCTGGAATATTGTGTCCAGTTCTGGGCCCCTCAGCTCAAGAAAGACAGGGAACTGCTGGAGAGAGTCCAGCACAGGGCAACTGGGATGATGAAGGGAGTGGAGCATCTCCCTTATGAGAAAAGACTGAGGGAGCTGGGGCTCTTTAGTTTGGAGAAGAGGAGGCTGAGGGGTGACCTCATTAATGTTTACAAATATATCAAGGGTGAGTGTCACAAGGATGGAGCCAGGCTCTTCTCGGTGACAACCAATGACAGGACAAGGGGTAATGGGCTGAAACTGGAACATAAGAGGTTCCACTTAAACTCGAGAAGAAACTTCTTCTCAGTGAGGGTGACACAGCGGACACAGCGAACTCCTTTATCAAAACTTCAGGGGAAAACAAATAAATTTGTCATTAATGCTAGATGTGTGGATTAGAAAAGCAATGTCCAAGTAAGCTACACTGGGTATTTCAACCACAGCAGCCAGCACGACTTGAATAAACCGTCCCTTTTCCAAGTCGGGAATTTCAATTTACAGCAGAAAAGTTTAGCAGTAGTCTAACCATGCTTTCAGAACCAAGGGTAAAAGCCTGATAAAATTTAACAGGATTAGAGTTAGATTCACTTATCAGCTTTCAAAATTCAGAACAACCTTGCCAATGTAGTTTCCACATATTTTACTCAGTGAAGTATTTACCAGTATTTCATCAAATAAAACAATTCTTTTCTTGAAATTTGCTATACGTTCCCAGCCTATTTTTTTTCCTCCTTTCTTCTTTTCTGGCCAAAACCCTAGTTCCCTCAACTCTAAATTAAGTATATGTCCATTGGCATTAAGAAGTCAATGCTGAAATATTACCTGGAACAAATACTAAAGCTTTAAAAAATAACAACATAAAGCCAGGAAGCCAAGGATAAACTACAACAGGGACATAGAACATTCCCACTTTTTACTCTCCCACCCAGCATGTGGAAGTTGGATGGACAGCGCAATATTTTGTAGTGCATTTGCCATTATCTGCGGGAGGCGTATGGGAAGACGGTTTATACTGGACGAGGGAAAATCTCTCATTACCAGGGACACGACAGGAGGCCTTGGGCAGCCCAACTCCAACCGACTCCAGCCGAGCTCCCTCGGTGGATCCGCACTGCACTCGCCACCTCTCCTACAGGGCTTTTTTGGGGGTTGGAAGAGACTGCCCCAACTCTTACCCAGCGCAAAAAAACACACCCAGACCCAAAGAACAAGTTACGTGTGTATCCGAGGGATTTCCTCCCACCTCCATTCCCCCTTCAGCCCTGGGTGCCTTCCAATCTCAAACGTTTCGAACCTCCAGACCTCCTGCATCGGGTCATCAGCTCCCAGAGCAGCTCTTCTGCTCTCCACCTTTTCCTCACCCCAGGTCAGACACTCCCTTGGCGATCCCTGCCTTAACAAACTCACCAGACACCCATTCCTGCTGTATAAAGCAGCACAAGCTAAAAATTGTCTCACGTTTTTATCACAGTAAATAATGGAAAACAATCACACATAGCTAACATACTGCATTCGCTCCTCACCTCCCAAAGGAACATTATTTTTTCAAAATCTGAGAAAAAAAAAAGTCCTAAGATTCCAAGACACAACAAGCAGCGCTATGGAGTAACAGAACTAAATCTTCTAATATAGTCCATTTCATCACCCATAGAAACTAAAAAAAAAAATAAAAATTTATTTCCCTATTTATGTATGATGAGTGGAAAGTAAAGACAAACACACCTCCCTGTTCTTGCCTTTTCATATCCAGAAACAAAGCCACAGGGGGAGCAAAAAGCCTACAACCACTTCCTCTAGTACTGGAATACTCAGAAAAATTAATCAGAGACAACTAAAGGTATAAATTTAAAGCAGATCTGATAGAGTACGCTAAATATCCCTGCCAATGCTCTTACTCAGAATTGATACACTTAACACAGAATTAAAGTAGCTTTTGTTTAATTAAGTAAATTAATATCTGTAAGCAACTAAATTAAATTCACCTGAATTCCAGATTAGCTTTTCCACACACAAGTTTAATGCAATTTAATTAATCTGTCTTAAAACATTAATTCAGAATAATTCTTCTGAGCAGTCTCTTGTAAACAAACCGATTTACTGAAATATCTGATGGCTTTACAAAGTCACAGGGCATCACTCCAAAGTAGATAATCAAAAACATCCGACGACTTGTTAACACATAAAAACACGCACAAAACATAAGCCTTCTCTTGCATATTAATTAGCGAGGGTAAACACCATATTAAAAAGAAATAAATAAATAAATCCAAAGCTCTCGTTTACTTAGAATGTTTAATTGAACTTCATTTATTTGAGCAGCTAATCACTCCCCTGGCTAATATTTCTCAGTGCTACTGATAAATTAAAAAAACTTCCCTTGTACTTCAACCTGTTCTATGACAAAAACTCACTTCTGATGGCGTGAAAAAACCTGAAGGATGCTATTTTACTTTGCCCAACCCCAAAACCCCAAACAGTTCACCTCTTCTCCATTTCACTTCTTTAAATCAATTAAGGCCAACTTGCAAAACACATCATTTCTCTTACAAATACAGATTCTGCTTTATACGAGGGCTCTTAAACAACCAGCCCGTGTTTCTGAGCCTTTGGGGATCTCCAGCAAACGGGACAAAGGTCCTTGTCTTGCAAAAAGCTTTGGTTTGCTGACACGTGGAAAAGTTTTCCAAACCAGCAAGACTACAAAGGCTGAGCCTAATTCTAAGAACGTACTTGCTACATGCACGCAAGCGTATTAATCCTCTGTGAGGACAACTTTGTGCAGAAATAAAATGACCTTATGCTGTGAAGGGATTATTGTCTAAAGATCATCCACCCTCTGAAAGTGAAGATCCACAGAGGACATAATACTTATTAACTCTCCTGCTTTAGTTAAGTCAGTTCAACTTCCCCGAGCTCTCGTCCCTTCAGGCGAGCAGCCCGGAAGGACCACGGAGCTCTAAGTCTCCGCGCGAAGAATAATCCGCACCAAGAAAGCCTTTGTGCAGTTCAGTTTAATCCACTCTGGAAGCAAATTATGCAAAACCAGCAAAAAGGCACTCCAAGTACAAAACTCAATTTTACACGATGGCCTTCAGAAAGACTAAACCAGCACGCTCAGGTTGTAACCCTGGCTAACCCGGCAACAGAGCTCCCGCGCTGCCAACTCGATCGCATCTTCACAGAAAATCTCTGGGAGTAATTCCACGGAAAGAACTGGGGCACGTAAGGAAAATTGGACATGTTAAATTATTCATGGATGTTACAAGGTTCAGAACCTGACAACGCTCCTTTAGTCTCGCTCTGCGACTTGTGACATTTTTGTAATCCCAAAGTCTGGCTTTTTCTTCAAGATAAAGTCTCTTCAGTTGGCTTCTGGAAAGAGCCTTCCTACACTAATTAGTAATTGCCCAACAAGCCACACCAGTGCAACTGTTAATGCACTGTAACAGATGAGGAAAAACAGAATAAAAAGCGGCAATTTAAAAGCAAGCAGGGTTAAATGCACTGTACATACAAGAGCTACTCGCGTCCCTCTCTGAAGCTGCACTCTGTCAGAGCGGGAAGTTGAAAATCATTTTCAGGGCAAAGATGGAAAAAGAGATCAGAATGCACACTTCTTTATTACTACTAAAAACTAAAAAGGATAATATTTTAATCTTTCTTGGCATCTGTTTAGCTTTCATCCTTATTCACAGTCCACCTAAAAGGCAAGTAAACCCATGTTCTTTTAAGTAAATTTCATAATAAAACCACACAGGTATTTCAGTTTAACAATTAAAAAATTAGTGTAATAACATACAGGCATTTGGTTCAGCCACAGATCAGGAAAATTAAGTCTATCCTCCCAAAACATGACAGAAACAGTCCTTATCTGTGAAAACATAACATTCTGGAGATAGATACATAAAATGAATATCACTCACAGAGATGCTATGCTGACAGACTCCAGTACAAGTTCTTAAAATACAGATAGCAAGAGAAAAAGGGGAAATAGAGGCTCCAAGAGTGAAGGAACTTGAAATTTCTCTGAAGTACAAAATCATGCAGGGAGGCAAAAATTCTCAAAATATTGCTATGAAAGCTCACATTCTTACTATTGTTTTCTTCTTTCGTTTCTAGAAGCATTCTATTTTAATTTTTTTTCTTATTCCACCTGGTACAAGCCACTGTTTTGCTTGGGAGTCTTTTCCCAATTCTAATACGCTGCCATCGGCCACAATCCTACCACAACGTACAACCAACGAAACCAGCACCAGCGCCGTCCCGCTCCTCGGCGCGCCCAGCCCAGCGTCGCGCGTTCCGGCACAAGGAACGACGGCGCTGAGTGAGCGGCCGCGCTGAACGCCGGCAACTCCAGCACCAGTTCTCTGTGGGCCTCGTATAAACGCTCTCGCTGCTGTCCTGTGCCAACACTGCACAGCCACATCTCTGATAGAATTATTCCCAAGTGAGCTAAGGAGGATACGTTAACACCTACTACAACTACACTTTTAGGTGCTTAAAGTGCAAAAAAAAAAAAAAAAAAAGCCTGAATTTGATTTTCCAGATATATAAACCCATTGAACTTCATGGCTACGCATATGGATTGCATATACCTAAGTGTTTGCAGATTCAGTGCCTTGAGTGGAGGTCAGTTTTTGGCATCGGGGTACAATTATTCAGAACGTAGGTCATTAATGCCAGGCGCAACTTGTATGGCTGAAAACCAGCAAATACAAAACAAGAACTGCCCAGCCAGCCAATGCGGTATGCAGAACCAGAGGTAGTCACGTCGTTTTATTGTTCTCACCCACTAGATGGAGAATCTCTATCGATAACAGCTCCAAAATACACCGCAAGTGCATAAATCCAAAGAACAAACTTCCAGAACTAGTTTCACATTATTTACACTGACGTGTCTCCCAGCCTCAAAGAGCTTCTCTCCATGAATAGAACCTTTCTGAGATAGGTAGTCCAGACGTCCTTTGAACTTTGGGTAACTGTATCTTCATCTGAAGTTAGAAGATGCTTTTTTTTCTTTTTAATAGCCTCTTAATCTATTTTTCTGTGATGCTTCACATCGACTTCAGGAATTTCAAACCACTGCCTACCACAATCAGAATTATCTGGGACAGATCTTAAGATCTTGACAAAAACTACAACACGGATAAAAGTATTTTTATTTTGTGCCTCAGTAAACTCCAAAACATCCTGCAGATGTTTCTGGTGAGATTATCAGCAGGACTTGAATGCTTGCAGAGCACACTCCCGTAAACTATATCCTGTAAGTTATTCAGGAGTTCTTCCATACATCCCTAGCAAAACGACACTCCTGCTCAACAGGCAAAATCAAATCCCAAAACTATGCTAATGCTATTTCTAGGTGAACCGTGAATGGATTGCAAGAAAAATAATTCCTTGTCAGGTTGTCCACAAGCAGGAAGCTCTTCGCCAGAACATTAAGTATGTGAGAAAAACTTCAAGCAAAGTTTTGCTCTAATACTGCGGTGTAAGAGGATTATAGAGCAGTCAAAACATTGGACTTAAACATTTCAATCCCAAGTGCTTTGTTTGCTATTCTCCATCACAAAACTGAAAGGACATGAAAATGTTATGTTGCATTTAACAGACTTCGGCGACATGTCTAGTTGGATGTGTGCTACTGGTCCACCAAAGGATCACTGCGCTCACTACTCAGGATTCAATTCTTGCATTTGGGAAAGAAAAAAAAAGAAAAAAGCCTTCCTCCTCCCCAAAAAACAAGGTGCAGTATCTGCTTGGTTCCCGAACAAAAGGTGTTATTTTAAATGAGTTGGTATTATTCCTCCTGCAGGGGGAGCAGAGAGGAAACAACGTGATTTTTAAATATCTCGCAGGGACTTTACTGAGAAGTGATTTAAGAGCCCAAGGTGAAGGGAAGAAGAGAGGATGTTGCTCTGGAAAGCAAATATTCAAAAAAAATATCGGTAGCTAAAGTATCACCAGCTATGAAATCAACCTAGTACTAACTCAGAGCAGGTATCACCTGACGTTGCCACCACACTTGAATTTTCACACCAGCAGGACAAAGCAACACAGCAAACGAGTTTCACCGCTGCTATCCAAAACATCCACAGAGGCAGCTGAGAAGCCCCCTGAGAAAAGCTGTGAAATCTTCGTCCAGCCCCAGGAATGAAACTCTTGCACAGGAGGCACAAATGTCTTTTAGAGACATCGGAACGCAGACGTCTCAGATGAGCCTGCCCTGCAGCAGAGGGATCTGCACCGCGCTCATGAAACCCTCCTGCGGGATCAAGGCAGCGCGTTTTCCCCCAGCAAGGACGTGCAGCCAAGGTTTATCAACAGATCCTTGACCCTAAACTTGCACGAGAGAAGATTTCAGAGAATACAATTTCTATCAAATTTGAGATTTGTTACTTAATTTTGGAAGGAGTAGGAGAAAGGGTACTGGTATTAAAACATATTGACATCCCAGTGGCATAGACTGAAATAATTTTGAGAAATTTTAACTCTAATTTCCCATGTGAAGTGGATGACAAAAAGCTGAAAAGTTCTTTAAGCCGACACATCTGTAGCTGCTTTCCAGCGAGCGATGCTGTGTGTTGGTCAGAAAGTCTTCAAGGTACTTTCTGCACAGCTACTGGTTCACCTCAAAAGGATTTTTTTAAGGAATATATGTATGAGGAGAGTAACAGATCTAGATACCAGCTATATAGTCAATACCTGAATCCCCTTTGGAAAATAAATAGCATCACGAAAGTGCTGTAACTAAGAAGAGCAGTTCTAACAAATGCTACCAGGAGACAGAAGGAGGTGAAGAAGATTTTTAATATTAAAACACCTGCTAAAACTTGCTGAAAAATGACAGCTTCTGAACATTGATCACCTAAATAACTTACACCTAATAAATAACTTACATTCCTAACGTAGCGTCCTTAAATATTTTGATATTAAGTAGCCATTCCATAAGCTTCCTCCCTACTTAATGCTTTAATTTTCTATTTTACTGCACAACCATTTGATATTGGTGAATGTCTATGCAACCTATATTAAGTTGATTCCCCTTTTGCAAGACTGAAAGTATACAGTCAAGATCAAAAGACGGGAAATAAAGAGATTTTTAAAGGAAACTAGCACAGTTTTCAACTTGTACCTCTGAAAGCCCAGTTTTTCATTATGTTGTCCAACCATTTCAGTATCGCAAAGTAATTTATTCCAACAACATTTATTCCAGGTTTATAAAAATACCAAGAAAAAAGGCTGAGTGAATAAGCTAGCAGCTACACTATAGAGAAAAATATGTCCTGGGTAAGACTTCTGTGCAAAGTATTGAACTACCATATTCTTAAACTGCATCTTCTATCACTAACTCTGCCAAAGCAAATATTACTTCACAGATCAAACACTGCAATTCAGCGTAAACAGAAAATGATTACTTTTAAATATGTTCTAAAAAAAGTGTATGCTAGTCAGGGACACGGGGAGAAAGGGGAAGGAGTGTTAAGTAAGTTTCTTCGTTTATTAGAAATTATCAAAAATGTGGTTAAAAAAAAAAAGCTTAACCCAACAGTCTTCTGTTTTCTGAGGAACAAGAATTAAAAGTGAAAAAAAAAATTATTCTTTAAGTTATGTTAGACAGAAGTGGACTTGAATATCTAATGATCCACTTTCTTAGAGCTCAGATTCAGGTTGAAGACTATTATTTGCTCTGAAGAGTTAAAGATATCGCTACATTCAGAGTACTTTTCAAACTGAAATCACAGCGGTAAGCAGACAAGAAACTAAAAACCAGCTCTGACACAGATCTCTCCAAGTTTAATCATTCCAATTTTTTCAGTTGTAATCAGGAAGTTCTCTGCTTAAAGCCAAGTAAAAGATCATTCAGTTAGCACGGAAAACTGCTCGTGTTTCTGGAGGCAGATACGCTGCAGAAGCGACCTGTCACTGCCTAGATACAAAAGCCACGGTAGCCAAGCCCTGCACCTCAGAGTCACAGAATCACACAGAATCACAGAATGTTGGAGGTTGGAAGGGACCTCAAAGGTCATCTAGTCCAACCCCCTGCCAGAGCAGGATCACCTACAGCAGAGCGCACAGGAACGTGTCCAGGTGGGTCTTGAATGTCTCCAACGAAGGAGATTCCACAACCTCCCTGGGCAGCCTGTGCCAGGGCTCCGTCACCCTCACAGTGAAAAAGTTTTTGAGTCGTACTCCTGAGCCACGCGCACCCCAAGAAAAACAGGCGTAGCGCTGCCGCCACAACCGCACCACGTCACCAACACCACGCCACGCGAGGGCTGGAACTGCCTGGTGAAAATCCCCACCAGAGAAATTCCAGCCAGAAGAGACCGCCGAATGAAACATCTTGCCCCACGCTGCGCTGCAACAAAGCAGCGCTGCCGAGAAGCCCCTTCCCTCTGGCTCAGCTGTGCCATATCCCCAGCTGCCGCCCTCCTCGGCTCCGAGACGCCGGGTGCTCGTCACGGGCGGCTCTTCCACACACACATGGCTCCTCGGGTCTGGGGAGCTACGCACGGACACCACGCCAGAAGCTGTTTTCCGCTGAGCATCACGTTCCTTCGCCGCATTACGGCTTGCTCTTTCACAGAAACAACACACAAATGCAGAATGTGGGAATAAGACACATACCTGAACCCAACCTCGCTTGTGCTTTGTAAGACACCCTTGGTGGATGTTTTTCACTAGCAGAAGGAAAATTCTCACACTTAACCTTCCAGTTTAATTGCCTCTTTGTAGGAAAGACACCCCAGGACCAGTACAACAAGCACCTGGCTCAAGTTCAAGAGAAATCGGTGCAAAATGCTTTACCCTCATGTGTCCAGCTTACCTAAAACAGAATCTTTGACAACAAAAGGGAATAAAATAATTATTTTTCTATATAATTTCATATTTTCCAGTACGTGCACAGCTAATCTTCTCCATACTGGGAAAATTTTGCAATCTAGCAATTCCAGGGGGATGAGGGCAGATCTCAGTGTTGGCACAGGCTTCTACTCTCAAAAAGCATGAGGGCCAACATCAAATACAACAATCAAGCTGCTTACTCAGAAGTCTTCTTATAAGAAGAAAACATTCAAGCTGTTGAAATATACCTTAGCACTGCTTTAAAAAACAGGGATACTACTAATATTTTTAGATTCTTACCCAAAATACTTCTGAAAGTAAACTGAAGAGCATCACCTCAGCTGAAAAACGTAGAACAAGTAGTTCTTCACATTCTGAAATACTTTCACTAGTAGTCTGATTCTGATTTGCCATTCCCCCTCCCTCCACTAGGAAAAAAAAAAAAAGAACAAAAAAACAGAACTCCAACCTTAAACTTGCAAGACTATAATATTCTCATTTGGAGAACAGCGAGAACTTGGTACATACAACCAACACATTTATGTCTCAGGTGCAGGAAAGAGTGTTCAAATTTGCACTTGCTATGAACTTGCTCCATGGGTAGGAGAGAGGCACTTTTTTTTCCATCACAGAATAAAGGTGCTCCCATTTTCAGAGGAAAATACTCAATGTATTTTAAGTGGCCTAATTCAGAATTTTACGAATAGGAAGCAAGATAAAATAATTCTGTTCCACAGACAACATTGCAAATTACTTTATTTAAAGCCCGAAATGCAAAGGATTTTAAAAAGTTAATCCTTTTGTGCACTTTTGTTTAATGTCTTAACATGCAGACTAAAAAGTGGCAGGCAAAACTAAGTGCTTCACAGTAGCTTGAAAAACCTAAAAGTGCAAGGAAACAAGTGTTGACATGACTTTAAAACATTTTATTCTTTTTACTTCAGAAAGGAGATTTTGAATTAGCCTTTTAATGAGTATGCATAAAACAGAAAACAAAATTACTTCAAGAATGAACAACTAAATACCAAGTTTTAAACTAAAGGAAATCAAATCTGTGAAAAGAATTTTATTGGCAAAGTTTAGCATACATAGATATTGCGTTGTTCTGATTCTAATCATGAGCTTCGCATTGTTTCCCCCTACAAGTAGCTCTTGCTGGTTTACTCGATTCACATAAAACAGCTTCTGCAGATCTCTGGGACAAGAGTTTCTGTGCACAGAGAAATACCCATCTCTTCCTTCCAAAAGGAATACTCAGTCTTTCACTTTCTAAAGAGCATCACAGCAACTTCAATTCAAGGCATTCTTCAATGAAAGATAGGAAGACATTCAAGCTCTGACAAAATACAGGCATGTATTCTTCCTGCACAAAAGAGGCTTTAGGAGTTTAGGAAAAAGCTCAAGACCAGAGGCAACATCAAGTCCTTGCAAATGTAAGACTGTAAGGAACGGGGCCCGCAGCACAGCACTACTCCCTGCAAAATCACGGCAAACCCCTAAGTGGCACTTCTGGTTACACGAAGCTATGACCGTAAGCTCATCTTTCATCATCCAAATGGTCCAAAACAGTTCAGAACTGTTGGGCTGTGTTAAAAACAGCACAGGCAGGAAAGAAGCCTCTTCCAAACATGTTTAGCAGAACATCATCACAGAATGGCCTGGGCTGGAAGGGACCTGAGAGATCATTTAATCCAACCTCCTTGTCATGGGCAGGGACACCTCTCAACTAGATCAGGCAACACGTGGGGACCCAACGGGGATCGAACCCGTGACCTTGGTGTTATCAGCACCACGCTCTAACCGAGTGAGCTACATGTGCTGATAGAACCCTTTCAACTGTGACTATTGGTAATTAGCCTTCCCTATCTTACTATCATATTCTCAAGGTTATTATTCAATTACTCCAAGTGTTATTAATCAATTACTCCCTTAAAAGAACCTTAAATTTTAAAACCTGCTCTGCAATCACACAACTTACACATGGCTGGATAATTAAGACATTAAAGCCAGTTACTGGTATAGTAGAATAGATTACAAACTATGAAATAAATAAAAAGTCCGAAACATTTTCATCCTCTGAAGGAGGTAAAATGTTTCCCAAATCCAAACTCAATTGTTACACTTTCTTCGATAAACTAGTCTTTCTTCACAGCATCTTTTCATGTATTATGGAAAACTGAACTACTGCCACGATGTCTTTAATGAATGGAACAAGGCTCATTCCGTTTCAGAACCAAATTCTTGTCATTCTAGTTGATTTCTATGGATGTCCATTTTAAACATATATTAATACTGTCTAACATTGTTCCAAGAGGCACTGAAATGAAATTATTACAATGAATGTTTTTGTCTGTTGATTTAAAAGCTTGAGCACTCAAAACCCTGTAAGTTCGTTTGTTTCTTGAAAGCCTGACATCAACAGGGTACTAAGGTAACCCCACTAAGGTAACCTCACACAGGTGAAAAAAAAAAAAGTAGCAAAAAACATTCCAAACTATCATTTTACAACAATCTGAAAGCTGCTTCCACTGAAGCAGTCGGTTGCTGACAGCCTTCCAAACTTGTTTACTTAAAAAAAAAAAAAAATCATAATCTTCCCTTGAGAGCTCCAAAAATAAACTGATACATAACCTACGTGCCCCACAGCAGGATAAAATTACTATATTTGGTTAAGTCTGCACAAAGATTCGAAAAGAAAAAATAAATTAAAAACCAACACTTGTATTGCAAATAAGGAAAAAGACCAAGTGTGTTGTCAAACAAGATCACCAATATGAAAAGCCCAGAAAACACCGACCCCAAAATGGATGGATGGGAGAAATCCTTCCTATGTCTGAATGACCACACGCACAAAACAGCACCTCGGGAGAGGGATTTTTGTCACCACCACTGGCAGGCATGTGGCAGGCATGGGGACGGCGGCTGCCCCGTTCCTTGCCCGCTCCCTGCCAGCGGCAGAGCCAGGGCCGAGCCAGGGCCGATGTCCCCGCTCTCCCACCACAGGGAAGGCAGGAGGCAGCGAGGGCGCCCAGCGACGCCCCCTGCCCGCGGGAGGGAAGGCTCAAACCTGCCCCTTCCTTCAACACCAGCAAACACAAGCCTCGAGGAGGGAGGGCACGGCCTGCGGGGTCACTGCCGGGGGAGGGACAGGCCGGGCCCTGCGCCTCACACGCCTCAGGGCTGACCAGCGGCCGCCAACCCCCCCCGCAGCGGTCGCACCGAAGGGGACCGGCGCTGAGGGGGTGACACCCCTCCCCAGGCCTGGGCGCCCAGAAGGCAGGCGGGGAGAGAGGCGGTGAAGAACAGCCCCCCCCCCCCCCCCACCCGGGGAAGAAGGCCCAGCTCCGGCGTCCCGCGGCGGGAGGAGGCGAGTCCCCGGTCGCCCCCCGCCCGGCCCGCTGAGGGGGCGGGGGCCCGCGGCCCCCCCCCCCCCCCCCCCCCCCCCCCGCCTCGGCCCCTTCCCGGAGCCGCCGCCTACGCGGCCCGGGTGTTCGGGGAAGGCTGTGAGGAAGCGGGCGGGCCGTGAGGGCCGGAGCTACACGCCCGGCGTGAGGCCCCCCGGGAGCTCAGCCCCAGCCGTCCGGCCGCGGGGCGCCGCGGTTACCGTGTGCGGTGCCGAATTCTCGTGGTGTTTGTCGAGCGGCTGCGATAATGGCGTCCTTCCTCGCGAGAGATCTCCCTCTCCCCAGCGCGCAGGCGCCGCCGCGCTGCGCCCGCTCGGCCCCCTTCCGCGCAGGCGCACGGAGCGCGCGGCCCGGCGGCCGCCCTTCACGGACGCGCCGCCGGCAGAGACTACAATTCCCAGAGGGCAGCGCGCCGGCCCCCGCGGCCCCGCCCCCGCCGAGCAGGCCGGGACCTGTAGTACGCGCGCCGGGGGCAGTGCACGCCGGGAGTTGTAGTCCGCGCACCGGCGCCGAACCTCGCTCCTCTCAACCCACTTCAGCAACCCACAGCCCTGAGCGCTCCACAAAACCCTCTTGCTCGGACGGGGACACCGCAACAGGGATTTACTTGTTGGGTTTTTTTGGCCAGCGCGGCCGTACGGTTTGTGTCCCGCAGGCCACAGCTCTGCGATCCCTTCTCCAACAGCATCTTGCGGCCACTGCGAACTCCAGCATCGCGTCTCTTTTTCTCTGAAGCGTTTCCAGACCCGCCAGGCGACGCGGGCAGGGGCTTTGGCAAGGAGATTGCGTGGCTGCGCCGTGAGACCCCTGCACTGAGCCACGTGCCCCTTCCCTGCTCGTTTCTCTGCTCCTGCCATTAAATTTGTCCCCACTCAAGTGGTTCCCGAGCGCTCGCGTCGCTGAAATGGGGTGATCTGAACGCGAGAGCTGTCGTACGAAGGAGAAGAATGTCGCCACGCTCAGAAGGCAGCTGAAGAACAGGCAGCAAGTGGGAATTTGCTAAATTAGATCATCAGGCTGATTGCTGCCGCTGCGGCTTCGCTCCTGCGCGTGGTGTGAGAACAGAGTGACTGGGCGAAGGTGGAAAACCTTCAGGGAATGACAGAAATATGCAAAAGCATAAAAAGGAAGCATGGAGAAAGTATGCAAACAGCTCTGAAAGAAGCCAAAGATTGGATTATTTTACTATATCGTTCTGTATCACACTTACTACATCCTTATGTATTACCCAAACAAGGCCATCTTCACACTTAATTCTTCAGCTTTGGCGTAGCCAGCTGTGACTTTCAGACTTCTGCATAAAAATACTCCTTAAATGAGATGCTTAATTCAGTTCTGCACTGTCGTGACATGGAGTGAAACACCTTGGTTCAGCTGTAATTGGTCACCACGACATCTACAGACCTACGGCTAAACGGAGCCATTGCTGTGGGTTGGAAATGCTGTTCTCAGGTACCACAGCTTTGTCACGTTCAAACTCGGGGTGTCCACTGCAGGACTTTTGTACCTGTGTGAAATTAAACGGTCCATGTCACAAACCCTCCAGTTTCTAAAGTGTCTCAGGTCCCAGGGGACCAGCAATTCCTCCAGCTCATCTGTCTGGAAGTTATGGAGTCAGAGAGCAGGTCCTGAGGGGTTTCACGTTTCAGGCAGGCAAACTTAACGCTGACAGGGGCACGTGCACCGTGCCGTTCTTCAAAAGGGCTCCTAGTGACTTCTCAAGCCGCTGTTCTCAGTATTAAAGAGTTGTCATGAGCCTGGGAATTAACAACCGGTGTGTTAGGAAAACTCGCACTTCTGCTTCCAGATTTGTAACTGTCAACGGAGTCTGTTGATTTATTTATTGTGTTCTCTTCCTTCACAAGCAGATTAGGGAGTTCAAAGGTTAAACTACTTATAAACTGACTTTTCACACAGGATTATTTCACGCTTTGCTGCACAGATTTGCCCTGCAACACATTGGCCAACCAATTTCCTGCTGCACGCAAGCAATTGCCAGGTTCCAGCTAGAAAAACAGCAATATAAATATCAGCGTACCGCTACCTGCTATGGGTAGTTGCTAGTAAATGCCTCTGCCATCATAAACCAAATCTGATGTAAAAGCTGCCCTGTTTTCTCACCAGTACATTCATTCCCTCCCTCCCAGCGATTATTAACTCATGTTCTGCTGAGGATGGGAGATCCCGCTCCTCTCTGTATAGCCAGTAAATCATTTCTCAGCTAAAACACCACAAAACAGAAAAACTTTCATTGTCGTAAGCCAATCATACTATTCACCTACAGCAGCACATTAACTGCAGGAAATAGTGGCAGGATCCAACCCACGTCTACATCTTTGGTCAGAGATAGCAACTTAATCACAGAAAAAATAATTGATCACTAAGAAAGGCTGCAGCACTACCTTTTGCTAGCAAGTTGGTCTGCTCTGATCATTACAGCAATCTGGAATAGACAATTAACTTAATTCATGCAAGGGTATTTTCCCTCTTTACCAGAGATAAAATTTTAGATTTTTTTTCCCCTATCATTTACTCCAAAGCAAGAGGCGTTTGTAAAATTTTCACTTACGCCAAATAAATGATGATGTTATCATAGTTTATCCCTTGTTCCCTCATTCCCCCTGAGACTGACACAGCCAGATGTGACACACTCCTCATGCAGCACGAAGTGTGACAGAAAACATTGATAAACAGCAGAAGAGAGAGGATCTTTCTTGTTTCCAACTGAACAGTGGAGAATTGCTTTGTGGTTAAATCAGAAGGCCCAAATCTGGCTTTTAGTCTTTAACTTACAATACCAACAGGAGTGACTTACCCAAGGGTAATTGTTTCCTGCTCTTCACAATCTCCTGAATTTTATGAGCTTCCAGGAATGTGCTCACCTGAATATTCCAGCAATAATGTAACGAAATCCAGTGTAAGGCCCCCTCTAGTGAATGGTGGTTCCACTTTACCGCGGGATAAGAAACTGCCTGTGAGCAAGCACCAGGAAAAAGTTGACACACTCTAAGTTATGTTCTGATTTAAAACACGGTAACTTGCTCAAGTGCCAATGTCAAACCCCTTCTTGTTTTCCTTCCCCCGTAAAAAAATGAGTAAGAACATCAGGGTGCTAATACAGCTATTCCGTTCTTTTAATTTTAGAGAAGAAAATACATCCTGTTGCTCTGTTAGTCTGTTGTCCCAGATAAAGTAACAGGATAGCTCTTTGTCGTTTTATTTCCTCACCTTTTTCATCCTCTTTTTTTAGTCTCTCTCTTTCGCATTTTATGTATGTGCTAACTTTTCTCTGTCATGTTATGAAGAAACAGTTGGTTCCAGGAAATATCTAGCTTATTTCACCCTTGTATCAGCATTCATTTACTATTGTTTCCTAAGGAAGTTGCTGCTTTCACATGTTTTGTGTGGATCAAGAGAGATTGGTATCTCATTCATTCGTTTCCTTTTTTTTTTTGTTAGGAAAAAAAAAACAACTTACCATAGCATCAAAGGTAAAAAATTAACACACTGTGCACACAATTTTGCAGCTGCATCAGCAGGAGGAAAACAAAGGTTGCCAAACAAAGCATTTGTTTGAACAAGTGACAGGCATTCATAATTATACCCACTGCTGAGCATGAGAATATAGGAACAAAGGCACAAAGAACACAGAAGATGTGATCAGGGCACAGAAGTAACTCCAGAGTATTGGATTTTCTTTCCTATGGATAAAATCCTTGATCACACCCTATGCTAATGAAAACAAAAAGTACTTGAAGTTCCCCCGTTTATTCAGTTTCTGTTTGAGCTGCCTTATTCCCATCCCTGTGAATACACCATCCACTATTCTGTGACACAGTGACGCTAAATGAAAAGTTATATAAAACACATTTTTTAAACAAAAGTAATATTCATGCTGTTTGTAAACTTGCTATAGCAGTTCTCCTCTTAGCAACAGAAAACTTCTCTGCTGTTGAAGTATGTTGACAGCTTCCCTCCTCCAAATACGTACTTCCTCATCACTTACTTTCAGACACCACGTCCATTCTCTCCAAACTGTTCTTCGAATTTATTACAGAAGACAGGCCAGGATCAAGCAGGTTTTGCTCCTGATCCTCCTTCAGTTAGTTCTATGACTCGGGACAAAACACAGACATTTTCTGTTCTAACTCTGATCTCACTTTTGCTGAGTAAACTCCATTCCATTCAGTGAAGATGCTACCAATTTTCATGAATGAGGATGGAAGAAAAAGCCTTGAATTTCCACAGCAGAGAGAAAAACGTTACACATTTGGTCATCTGGCTGGTCAAAGTTCCTGGTCTTGTAAGGTCATTTTTGCCAGTCTGAGAAACAAGGTGAGAAGGGTCAGGCACGATCTCAAAGTTCTCTTATTTATTTGCATACTGTTCCATCTCCCTGTATACATCACGGGGAAAAAAAATAAAATGACAGGAGGCCATTCCCCTTCTCAGAAACCTGCCACTCCAACAAACCCTGTGTTTGCCCTTTGCCTGACTGTGATCTTCCCAGGATCACGCTCACAGCTGTTTCTGCTGCCCTTTTACCTCTGTTACACGGCCAGTATTTGCTCGTTTGCCCAGCTTTGGTCAGGTTTGCTGCAGACCATGTTTGTTTGGTCAGGTACCATTATCATCATCAATCTTTTGTAATCCACTGGGATTGTCAAAAGCCTGAAGGAGAACCCATCACACTTATTGATTTTCATAGAATTATAGAATCATTAAGGTTGGAAAAGACCCCTAAGATCATCTAGTCCCACCATCAACCCAACCCCACCACGACCACTAAACTATATCCTGAAGGGCCACATCTACACATGTTTTGAACACCTCCAGGGATGGTGACTCCACCACTGCCCTGGGCAGCCTGTGCCAATGCTTCACAGCACTTTCAGTAAAGAAATTTCTTCTAATATCCAATCTAAACCTCCCCTGCTGCAACTTGAGCCCATTTCCTCTTGTCCTATCATTAGTAAATTGGGAGAAGAGACCAACACCCACCTCGCTACAACCTCCTGTCAGGCAGTTGTAGAGAGCAATGAGGTCTCCCCTCAGCCTCCTCCTCCCCAGCCTGAACAACCCCAGTTCCCTCAGCTGCTCTTCATCAGACTTGTTCTCCAGACCCCTCAGCAGCTTCTCTAGACCTGCTCCACCACCTCGATGTCTTTCTTACACTGTGATGCCCAAAACCGAAGAGGATTGTATGATTTTATTATTATCTTCAGACTGAGTGTTGCCTGAGAACTGTTTTTTCACTCAGTGTGTCCCACCTTTTTTTTTTTTTCCCAGAAGTACAGCTACAAAATGTTACATACCATCAATGTATTATTAATGCTGTTATTCTAAGCAGAATTTGAGCTCACAACTACTGATCTTCTCTGTCCAGTCCATGGGCACTTACAGCAATAGCAGTGGCAGGAAGGAATTTTAGATTTTTTCTCCAGTTTCTGTGAAGACAAAGTAGGCACATTCCCATAGTATACAGTCACACTCCGCATACATAATTGCCCACAATTACAACCAACAATAGAAGTTTGATTTTACAGTTCTCCAGGCAGAACTCCTAGCTGACAACGGCTTGCTGTTAGATACTCTGAAGGAGGCAGCTGCAGTAATAAATGACAAGCATTAAAACACTCTCTCCCAAATATCAGGTTTTGGAATAGGAAATAGCACAGATGAGCTTGCTACTCTGGGATACTAAAGAGGATTCCCTGAGCCTTGCACTTACAGCCTGTGTGGTAAGAGATAAGAGACACGTGTGTGTTTAACGGAAGTATCGACAAACAAGTTTCTAATTCAAAACACCACAATTTGGTAAAAAAAAAATTGAAAGATATTTCACGGGTAATGTTATGGATTAGACAAGGGGTGGTTTTTAATCGCAAATTTTTAATGGCAGAATGTTAACAGTTTTATCGCTTCTGCTTGCTCTGTCATTGATGGATTCTGTAGATTTCAAATTACGCCTTCCTACGTACTCAATGGAGGAAAATAATCACATGGATTTTGTAAATACATGAGAATTACTAAAGGCCTCGCAATGCTTTTGTGCTGGCATGACCCTGAGGCGACAAACAAGTTTCAATGGCCCTGACAATCCTCACCTGGAACCTCCACCCCGGCACCAGGAGCCCACTTAAGCTCAGGCCTGGGCCCAGCAGCTCTGTCCTTGGGGCGCTTGTCTTCAGCTTTGTGGACTTTGGCCCTTTGTTGTTGCTTGTCTTTGGGCCCGTCTCCTTTTGCTCCTGCTGCGTGGGGCTTTCTGGTTGGACTTTGGACCCGGTTTGTCCCTGGCGGTGTTTGGGACTCTCAGGGGGCTCCCTGTCCTTGGGGAGGAGCTGCCCTTGCTGCTCCCCGACATGCCCAGGCACCCTTTTCTAAGGGATCTTCATTTCCCACTTGTCTTGTTACAATCTGTAATATTATGCGAAGTCTTTAGAGCACTTGCCAGTGTTTCTGGGAAACTACAGCCTTAACTCAGAAGCTACTTGTGTCTGTGCCGTTTGCAGGGATTGTAGTTATGGGAAACACCCCAAAGAAAATGAAAGGATGGGCTTTCTGTGCGAATCTTTCACATAAGCCAGCCAAGTTATTGGCATTGCATGGGGAAATAATAAGAGGGTAACATTCCTCACGCTTCTATTCCTAAGAAACATAGGTCAGGAAAACATCTCGTTCTGTTCTCCTCACTGGGGAAAAAAGAAAACAAAACCAATCGAAAACCCAGCACTTTAGCTGGGTCAAAGTGGTATGTGACTGGGAGGTGTCATGATGGTTCCTTAAGCCTGTTCCTATTTCCAGTCTATAAAAAATTACCCCCCTTCTGGGACATCTGGTAGTTCAGAAGAACAAATTCCTCACTTTGAGGCTGCAATGGTACCACACGATGTGCTCAGAGCAGAAATACTCTTCTGCTCCCCTTCCTGTTCTCCTGGGCGAGCCTTTGTGTATCTCCTAGATTTCTGTGAATTCCTGTTTGAGCCCTCCCCAGTCCTCAGAACCAGCTGTTAATGACAGCAATTCTTAACTATCAGTACTCAAATATACAACTATTCAAAGAATGTATGCATGAAGAAACGATAAGAAACCTCTCCTTGCATACAAAAGAGTGGTTTCTGTAACTCTTTGGTGCTTCTCCACCCATATGAGAGAGGACCTGGAAGGCACATGTAGCATAATCATCAACCAGCCAGCTTTCCAACCAAACACAGAGACAATGAAGAAGCCTGTCCAGGGACAAGTTGAAAATTAACTACTTGGTTAGCTCCACCTCTCCAACCAGGAAAGGCTGCTCTCAAAATTTTTTTATAAATAGGTCTGGAGACCCCTCAGTTATCTTGAGGCTGTATATCCACAGGATTTTTTTTTCCCTCTCCTTTATGTTGGTAGGTCGCTAGACTCTGGAAAGCAACTCTGGCTGCTTGACAAACCAAAGATTTCAAGCGCCAAGGTGAGAGCAATGAACAGCATGAAGAAAAATACCCTGGCGCGTTTATGCAAGCAGCTGAAAATTATCTGGAGTCCACCAGCAGTGCCAGCCCGACTCTGCAGCCTGGCCGGCTGCACTCGTAAGAACAGGAACGACGCACGTAAGTGTATTTCATTTTATCAAAACCAGTACCCGATACCCGCGCAAGAGAGATGCAGAGGTGCAAAGACAACACATGTGGTTAAGTGTTGCTCTTCTTACTTATTTGTCAGCTAACCAAGATGGGAAATTTGAGAATGTGGCTGAGAGATTAAAGGAAAAAAGAGGGCAGAGAATGAGAGAAAGCAGACAGAAATACCTTAGTGAATTGCATAATTTACCGCGGGCAGGATTAAAACATCGTTTTGTTATTTCTGCTGTGTCAGTGTTACTGGGTTGTTTGTGATTTTCACTTGTAACTACAATGAAGAAACAGACTACACAACACTTCATTTTAACTTTCGTCCTGCAAGGTTTTGATGGGTTTCAATGAAAACTGCATTTGTAAGTGTAATTCAAAGCATATTTATCACAAATTGATTCTGAGTGACTTTGAATTCTAGACACTGCAATGTTTAATTCTGAAAATGAGACCTAACAGACGCACAAACTGCAAACTCCTCCAAATGTGGTGTACAGGAGAACTACAATAAGTCACTTCCTGAGATGCGGGATACTACTGGAAGATGTCAAAGATTTAGTTATTTAAAACACCGATTAACTTATCTACACAGAAGATGAGGCCAACCAGAGACTGTGTCTCTACTTGCCTATGTGCAGATAACGTCAGCTGGAACAATAGTAAAGAGTAATTTTTTACATCTTGGAAATCCTTTTGTTTCCTATTTTTTCCCCTGTGAGTGTATTCAGGTTACTGACTTTTCCCAAAGAACAGCCAGATCCTTCCTTGGATACTGAGATGCGATTCTCTCCTCTTTAAATTACCAAATGACAGATTTTGGATTTACTTAGCTGATGAGAAAACAGATGATTTTGTGACAGAAATAAACCCAAGCAGAACGGAGACAAGCACAAGGCTTTGTTTATATCGAAAGCTAGAAGAAATATTTGGTAACTTTTGGTGTTCAATAGCTCTAGACTTGTAAATGCATTTTTGGAGATGACGCCAAAATACTTTCTGCCACTGAGTGATTAGAATTTAAAAAAAACAAGTAAGTGTGGTAGATTAGCTGCCAAGTGCAATGTGCACTGTATTGTGTATATTCCCAGACACGGACGCTTTATGTAATATAGAGCATCTAAGCTTCCCTGTCACTCAGCACATCAGAAATAATTCAGTTCTTATTCAGATCCAGCGTTTGCCATGTTTTTCAGAATTCTCAGCCTACATTTTATATTTTTTTATCTGCTACTCATGACTTCAGGAATGAAGCATGGCATGATTGTTACATTTCTGTTTCCTCAGAGGTGTTACCCTAGGAAAATTATTTGAAATTCTTCAGTGGAGTAAGCAGGGAAACTGGCAAAAAGCTGAGACCTCTAAATCTCCACAATGTGATGGCGAAAAGAATTATTTTATGGTTACCCATGGTCCATCACTTCTAAATGATCCCACAGTTTTTGCTGTGGACACTTGTCCATGGGGAACCGTACTGAGAAACCGAAGCTCAGTACGTGGTAACAAGCATTCCAGGAAGAGATTGTACAAAGCTGTTTCATCATAGGACCACGGCTGCTTAAATTAAATGCAATTGCTATCTATCTCTTTTTACTCACATTCCTCTTCTCAATTTAAGGCAGAAGCTATTTGTTACTTAAATCTTACTCTACTCCATAACATTCATGCAGGAAATGCCAAAACAAACCGATTCAGGAAAAGACTATCTTTGGAATGGCTGGTTTCAGCTGCCAGTGAATAGACCCTAGCTCTGAATAAGCCAGCCTGGGGGTTCCTCCATCTGGTCGTGCAACACGAGTTCTAAACAAAAAGCACATTCAATTAAATTCTGCTGTTCACAGCTGACAGCACCAACAGTCCTTTCAGTTGCAAAAACTTGCTCGACGAAACGGTAAAAGATTATTGAGTCTTGGGTAATGTCTTCAAGGTAAAGTTCACCACTTTCCCCAAGCTTCATCTCTTCCTTTTCTCCCCTCACCCTTTCTGCACACAGAAGTAGCCCCTCACTGAGCTGGGTGGTGATGCTTTCACTTGGCAGCGAGCTCAGACATTGGCTGTGAGGACACACGTTAAACAGTTCAAAGGCCGACGCTTTCCAGTGCCTTTTCTGGCTTCCCCTTGTGTCCTCACGAGGACGAAAGTCTTTTTCTGCAATTCACTGGGCAAGAACTGTAGAAACATTGCTGAGAACCCTGGCATACACGTACAAAATTCTAGTGACGCGGACTACCATGGTGGGTGTCAGTACTAAGTAAGCTCTGTGGTATCTTATAACAATACATGGAGGCAGTGGGTTCAGACACCTTTTAATAGAGAGTGAGTTGCTAGAAATGCTCTTCATAGGGGTTTTAAGTCTATGGAGAACACATTCACCCTAGGAATTATTGCCAGAGCAGAGCTGAATGGCTTTTTTCTTTCTTATCCTTTTTAGTAGAAGTTATGAGAAAAGCAGACTCCTTCAGGTTGGTTGTTTTATTTTTCAAGAAGTGTACAAGTACAGCAATGACACACAATCCAGGTGTGCCATCTCCAGGACTGCACACACAATTGCAGTAACTACACAAATTGTCCATGAGATATCTTCTAAGCCCTTTCCGTGCTGAGTTACTACGCCTGCATGCATAATTTTAGCAAATGCTTTTATACAGAAAAGATAAAGCCTCTGTTTGCTTTACTTTGCCAACTGGAATTACCTCCTCCTTATCTGGACTTAGCCTCAGCCACTGCCTTCTCATCCAGGCTCCTATCTCAGCCAAACATTCTGGAAGCAGAGAAAAGCTCAGCATTTCACAATCTGCTGCTGCTTTCCTGATGAGCTTCGAGTACTCTGTCACTTATATCCGTCTGATAAAAAGCACTGGACCGTTTATCAATAAACTGGCCTACATCACAGTCCAAATCTGACATCAGTTCCGCAGAACTTTCACCACCTTGTCATGGTGGACCTCAGCCAACCATCGCTGTTATCCTCCAAAATCTTGATTCATATTAAAAAGCTTCAAAGAAATCAACCTATCTTGGATTTCCTCTCTACTATGCAATCCAAGTGGCTGAAGCAGAGCCTTTAAAGTTTAAAATGGTTCTTTACTGAGTCTCAGTAATATTCACTTTGGGGTTATTTTTCTAACTCGGAATGTGTTGTTACGGAAAGCATCCTGCTCAGCTTAGGACAAAACCACATTTCCTTCAAGCGGGTGAGGTTTCTCAAGTGTTCCCACCATGCTGTCCTCCCTGTTTTACTTGAGCCGGGTGAAGCTTGTCTCAAAGTCCCAGTGTAAACAAATCAAAGTGCTTTATTCAACAAGTTTTTTGGTTTTTTTTTTTAAAGATTAAAACCATAAAGACTCAAATGCGCTGAAGCTGAGTCATTTTACCCCTCTCTCTTACTTGGCAACCACCTGAATTAGTTTTCACGCTCGCTCTTCTAATTTTGTAACCCACGTGTGAGAACTCTCTCCTCCCCAGCATCCTTAAAGCGAATTTAAAAACGGAATATTGAAAAATGTTTCGTCTCTTCAAGTTTACAACAGGGCAAATTGGCAGTAAATCCTTTCATTCAACTGAATTTAGTTTGGATTTTTACCATAGAACTATGGCTCTAAACATATTTTCTTGAAAATCGTTATTATAAATTATGATAATCCAATAATATACACAACCTGTATTGTCATCTGTACCTTGACTCCCACCCCAAAGCTTCTGATACTTGTATCAATGCTAAATTCCCTTTTTGAACATTACTCCAAAGAGACCTGTTAAAGCATCCACAGCTGCAATTAATTACAGAAAATAATTCAAAAGAATGGGACTAGTTGGATGACTCTATACATCTATTTCAGCTGGGAAAGGCAGGAAAAAAACCACGGTGCAAATGTAAGAAGCCTCCAAATACTATAAAATTAAATGGAGCATCACTGTGTCTGTCTGAAAGGTTTAAAAAAATAAATCAAGCAGAGATTAGGTCTGTTTGTGGCAGATTTCACTTCCCAGGTGACTCACATCATGGTTATGCTTGATATACTACAATATTTACTATAACTTTTCTGACAATAGTGTAGATGTGCATGTAACAAAGGTCAAAACTAGACTAGACCCTTCCTCAGTGAGCAGGTCTTAAATGAGGCAGGTATAAAGCCAAGGGTGCAAACTCCACACTACGTTAATTCTCACCTTTTTTGGCTTTTTAACTTTGTACAGCTTTAGCAGATGAGGCTTCTATTTCCCTTTCCACGCAGAATCTGTATCACTTGAGCCCATCCAGTAGGCCAACTGCCAGATTTCTGGCTGCCGTGTTTTCTATACGCAGAAACCACTCTCAGTTCAGGAACAAGCTGAAACTTCCCAGATGGTCCAGAAACATCATAATTTTGGAAGAAACACAACAACGGCAGAGATCTTGTCATTCTGGCTGCTACTGCTTTCTTCAGCTTGCTGCAGGAGGGACATCTCTCTTGATAAACCACCATCTCTGGCTGGGACCTGGCCAAGGAGAAACTCTTGTTTCTGGAATTGTGCAGAAAAGAAGATTTTGGCCACACTGGATAAGTGCTGGGAACAAGGTTTAGGGGTCAGGTTTCCTTTCACACAGGTAGTTTTTGTCTTTCTGTCTGCAGTTTCCAAAACAAACCATCCCACTGCCACCAAGCTCACATTTTGAAGAGTTTTCTTTAACCCCACAGAGAAGAAAAGGTCTTTTTTAGTTAAGCGCTGAAGTTTTACTGAAATTTACGCTCAGTAAGAAAACAGCACGTGCATGTGAAAACTGGATTCAGATTCTGTGAATGATTCAGAAGGGGAGCAAAAGTGTTGTAGGTCAAAGCTATTTCTCTTTATTTTTGCATCTCAACAGCCCATCATTTCCAAAAGCCTACGCCAGAAGAACTTCCCGTTGGTTGTGCTGTTCAACCCACAAGAAATGACTCATTCTGTTCAGCTTAGTAACTCCATAACAAACTTTACATTTTCAAAACCTGGCAGGATCAAATCCCTAAAATCTTCACAAAGTTTGGTCACTTTGCCACAGTGTAAAGCAGAGGAGTTTGAGGCTTTTTTTTAATTGCTTTTAACATACAGAAAAGTGACAGCTGTATAGAAACCAGCTTATGCTCTGCAACAGTAAGCATCTATACTATGATACAGGGCATACATACAGTAGTTATTTTGCTAGATGTGACTTCCAAGCTGCCCAAGATTATCAATTATATTAAGACGACACATAATGGAGAACAGAACGTGAGGTAATGACAACCTCATTTTGTCAGCAGATGAGAACAAAACCCACTATCTCCTGTTTATCTTCAATATTAAAATATTTGAAGCTATGTCTAGGCTCCCTGCTGCAGTTAAGCATGAGGTTCATGTGGGCTGGGCTGTCTTCATGACCAGGAGCTACATGTTGATCGTAAGTAGCTTCAGCAACAGACAGGTCTGACCTGTGCTGAACACAGTTGCCTAACCGTGATCAGAAGGCTATTAAGCTGTGATTAAGCCTTAATGAATAATAATATTTATGGGCAGCAACCGTTTTCAATTTCATCAAGTACCTATCTCTTCAAGTTAGAGGAAGCTATATATTGAGGATAGTAGATTAACCATTCTGAAAAACATTGAGTCAAACCAAGAACTCATTGTTTGCCTACAAAAAAAAAATAGAAAGAAAGAAAAGCAGTGCTTTAAAGATGGTCTATCCTGGCAAGGAGGAAGTAGAATGAAATTTAAACCCAGTTTAACATCCTTAGATCACAAGCTGTTTATCTTTGTACATCTTCTGATGACCTGTTTTCTGACCATGTAGCCACTCAGAGCAAATCTCTTGCCAGATTTTAACGTCCTCTTATTCAGCTTGGGAGTACTTTAAATATGCTATACTGTGAATGCAACGTAAACTTCTTACACACTGTTGTAAACTAGAGCAAACCCTTCTTGGCTGACTCTACTTTAATATCTAGTCTTGTCTCCATTTCAGTAAAAACACTCTTAATGCTACGCCAGGTTCCTCATGAAAATTCAGAAGTACTCACCCTAACAACATTTCATAGAATCACAGAATGGCCTGGGCTGGAAGGGACCTGAGAGATCATTTAATCCAACCTCCCTGTCATGGGCAGGGACGCCACTCTACTAGATCAGGCAACACATGGGGACCCAACGGGGATCAAACCCGTGGCCTTGGTGTTATCAGCACCACGCTCTAACCGAGTGAGCTAACATCCCCAAATGGCAAATGCAGATCTGTGAAATGACTTTAAGCAAGCAACCAAGAAATATGATTCAAAGCAGGCGGCAAGATGAAGGCCAGGAGCTGAGGTCTGGTGTCGTGCTCCGGGCTGCCCAACAGATCCGGCAAAAATGAGGCCACTTACTTCACCTCTGCGCTTTCACCGGCGTTGTCAGCTTTCTCCGGGCTTTTCTTTTGTGCTTTGTGTTCCCCACTGGCAGCTGTAACACAGAAAAGGCGCAGGGAGCCACCAAGGTTTAAGCACAGTTTCATCGAGGCCCGCCTCGAGCGGTGTCAGCCAAACGCTCACTGAATTAGCCCCTTCTACCACCCCAGGGTGGGCCTGTTTCGGCCTCCAGCCTTTGAGATAGATGGAGACGGGCAAAGCAGCCATAACGTTAACTTTTCCTCACTTTTCTGCGGGCAGTTTGGGGCCGGGACCCCGCTGCACCAAAACCACCCCTAGCTCCGTGTGGGAGAGGGATCATGCTCCAGCCCACCTGCAGCTGGCAGCAGCTGAAATCTCTTCCTTGCGCAAAACCAGCTAGACAAGAATAAATGCTGATCCCCTCAGGTGCGTTGATGCTGTCATCCTGTGAAGAAATATATTTTTTGGTGTGAGCTGGGCACAGGGTTTAGCCTGACCACGGGGAAACGGCGAACGCACACCCACAGGCAACTGTGCTCTCTTCTCTAAACTTGCTGGAGGGTAAAGCGCCCTTAAACGCGACCCTCTGGGCTCACCCCGGAGGGAAAAGCTGCCGCTCGGGCCGAGCCGAGCCCTCTATCACCCTGAGGGAAACTTCCCGCCGCCCTGAGGGAGCCATGGCGGCGGGGGCTGTGCCGGAAGGGGCCGTGCCGGGCCGCGCCGGGCTGGGCGGTGGCGGCGGCTCCGCGGGCTCCTCCGCGATGCTGCCGCTGCTGCTGCGCCGGGCTTGGGTGGCCGCTGCCTCCCGGCGGGGGACGCGACGGTGCAGCCTTGGAGCCTGCTGCTCCTACCGCCTGCGGGACGCCTGTGAGTGCTGCCGCCATCCCGCGCCGCTTCCCTGGGGAGGGGGGAACCCGCTTTCCTTGGGGTGGACCCGTTTTCCTCACGGGGGCCGCCCGGAGACGGGCTTCCTCAGGCCGGGGCTGCCCTCGCCTCTCGAGGCGAGTCGCCCGAAGGGGAGTTGGTCACTGCCCCGAGCTCTCCCCGCCCGGCTCGTCGTCCCCTGGCCCGCTGCGCCCGCCCGGGCCGGGCCGAGGGGTCTGGGCGTCCCTTCATCGCTTCCAGCGCCCCCGGCCCGGGCTGAGGGGGCTGTCGGGGGCTCGGAAGTTTGTGCAGAAAGCGTGGGAACGCCAAGCTCAGGCTGGGTTTTGTCCATGACGCTTCCTCTGCTGAAACATCAGGAAATGGCAGTGACGGGGAGCTGTGGCACTTCTGGGGGGGTATTTTGCTTGCCCACCTCCCCTTTACCTGTGCGGTGACCTGGCACAGGGCAGTAGAGTTGCCCCTTGCTGAGGAAACCGAAGGGGAGGGTTATTTAGCCACCTCTCGTATCAGTGCTTTGTCAAAAGATTTGTTTTATTCTTTCTTTCCCTTTGAGAAGCTTTTGTACGTAATGAAAAAGCCAGTAACGCAGCACTCCAGAGCCTCTTGGTTTTGGTTCAGCGGAGGAGCATAAAAACCCCCTTTGTGGGTGTGTTGTGGGTGTTGGGGCAGAGCAGGTGAATAGGTGCTCCCTGTCTCCACACGGATCTTAGTTCTGGTTTTAAGCCAGAAAAAGCCCTGTGGAAACAGTATTCGAGCATCTGGCCTGCTCGTCCCGGCTTGAGATGCCATAGCTGCCTCCCAGATCCAAACTGGATTTTAGGAGTGTGGGGGAATCAGCTGTAGGTCCCAATTGTGTAAAGAAACGTTGGTCGGTAGGGGTAGGGGTGCTTCAGGAGCAGTGGTGTAACCCCATGCCACACGTAGGCGGAAGATCAGCACCTTCAAAAGAATTGTTTTTACTTTGTAGTGAGTTATCCTGTGTCTGGTGCAGTCTGACGTCAGGCGACGGTGTTGGTGTATAAGGAAGGAAATCTGAAGTTGTGTGGTGAGGCTCTGGCAAACCTGCAAAACAGAAGCCACCTTAAAATCAGTTGGTGATAAAAGGAAAACAGCTTTCTGACAGATAAGGGGACAGAATTTCTTTGAAGAGTGTTTTGCAAATGCAGGAAGGTATCAATGCGCTTGTAAGTCAAAACTATTGCCCTTCCCTGGGTAGGTCTGAGTCATGCGAGTGGAATGTGTTATTATTTTACTTTCCTGTGCATCAGCTGACTTGAATTAGCTTTTGGAGCCAATGTGCCAAAGCATCTTCTCTTGCCAAAAAGTTCTGAAGTATTTAGCTGGAAGTTCTGTGCCGTGCATTCGAGCCTGACTCTCTTCATCATCTTCCAGTGCATCCGCTTTGGCAGAGTCCACTTACAATTCCTGGGGGCACCCGACAGTCTCCTATCAATATCCAGTGGAGAGACAGTGTTTACGACCCCTTTCTGAAGCCTCTGAAAATCAGCTACGACCCCACGACATGTCTTCACATCTGGAACAATGGATATTCATTCCTGGTTGAGTTTGATGACTCTACTGATAGATCAAGTAAGTAAGTCAGAAGAATCTGTTTAATGTCTTTTTAATGCTTAGAGAGGAGAAATATTTGCATGGTGTGAAACCTCAGGATAAATGTTGAAAATGAACGTAGGGTAGAAGAACACTTCAGCAAAATACAGATTTACAGGGATGGGAATTTTAATGCAGAAGTTCTGTGTAGGCCTTGGTTTTACTATGTGTTCATGGACATTGTGCACAAGTTCTTTGCTGTAAGTTGAGACTTACTCTGATTGCACAAGCCTTAAGGCCCTGCCTTTTGATTAGGTCTCATAATATCACAGCTTTGTCTACGTGAGTCAATCTTCAGTTGTACATATACTTAACTGCTTAATTTTAAATGGGATTCCATTATTACACTTTATTAAAGTAATCTGCCACTTATCTCTTTTGCAGTGTTAGCAGATATATTTAACGCCGGTGAAATAATCGGCAGCAAAATGACTTTCAGTTGGAAAGTTTACATACTTATCTCAATAAGCTTTTGGACAATTAAATAATACTGAGCTGTTAGCAGAGGGAGCAGGTGCATGTGTTCCTGTTGTTTTAATACAAGCGGGAATCCACACATGCGAAATACAGTTACGTGTTCCGGCGATTTGTTGTGAATAAGCACGCTGACCTGAGCAGCTAAATTTGTTTTTAAATGCTCAATGGAGTTGAGTGACTTAAAATCAAGATACTGCTATCAAATTCCAGATTTCTTGTCTGTTGTTCCTTTAAAAAGTTGAGTTTACTCAAGGATGTTGCTGGTATGTATCAAGAAGGTATTTCAGAAAGGTAGGTGAGCTGGTAGCACTTGGTCAGGGATATTGTGAAGTGCTTGATTCATGTTGTTTACTCAGCTTGTCCTGGAGGCACAAGTTGAGGGACCCTGGGCAAGTTTGAACCTGTTTGATTAGAGTAATACATGTTTAAGATGAATGGCAGCTTACCATAAGAGGTGTTAGAACCTGGTAAGAGCTTTGGTAATGCTCTCGGGAAGGAATCTTTCAGCATGCTAATAAACAAATACTTTGCGTCCGCAGTACCCGTATTTTTGGTTGTTGTTCGGAAAGAGACTGATAATGCAGCAAAACCAGAAGTGGTGAAATGCCTGGAGCTTCCAGGGGTTTGTCTGATGTTTGGGATTTTTCTTCTTTATAGCTGTTCACCGAGAGTATTAGTTTCCAACGAGGGAATATTCTTGTCCTTGTTCATTTGAGCGTTACGATATGTAACGAAGAAACCAAGTAGTGCCCCTGTTTTTACAGTACAAACTGTTGTTTGCATTAGTGACATGGGGTTAGAGAAGGGACTAAAGGTGGAGACGTTCCTTGTTAGCTCATTGGTGATTTTAACTTACTGACTTCAGATTGGTTTTGCTTTGGATTTAAGTCTCTTGCTTTATACAGCCATACCCCGCTACCTGTTGAAGATGCTTTCCCGAGAAGTGTAATGGTTTGATGAATAACAAAATCATCTTTTTTTTTTTCTTTTCCTCTGCAAGAATTGATGTAATGGAGGGGAATTGCCTGCAGGAGGTTGAGATATACGCAGCTTTTAAATACATGGATTTTCTGACACAGAGACAAGCCTGGAATCAGGAGGATTGTCAGTTAGAGGGGTGCTGACCTTTCAGAGGCTGGCGTGTTAGCTCTGACAGATCTTAACGCAGTTCATCTGTACAACTGAATGCTTGAAATAAATCTCTAAGTGTGAGCGTTCCTGCTGCCTCTTTCTGGATGGTTGCCTTCTCATCATCATCTTCCTCAAATGAATTAAAGTCAATCAAGTGTGATGACGCTTGGTATAGGATGGCATTAGACTGTCAGTGACAGGACTCCAAAATAGCAACAGCAGATCCCGGGGTGTTGCTGTATAAATGGCCAGGTTTTCAGGTGCCTGCTGCTCTCCTCCACCTTCCTCTCTTTGCTTCTGCTATTTCTGATTTCTCTTTCTGCCAGCTTCTGTCTAGCAATAATAGAAACCCAGAGAAGGAAGCTTATGAATAAACAAAACCAAAAAAAAGCAACAAAATTGAAACGGAAGATGAAAAAGACAAAATGAAACATGCATCCAGGATAGACAAAAACTGCCCAGCTCCTGAGATGAGGCAAAACAAGACTTGGGCAAAAGATGAAGGTAGTGCTGCCATGGGGCGTTTGCTTACGAGCAGAACGGGAGGATGAAGAAGAAAGAGGGTGTGGGGAAGGTACGTACAGAACGTCTGTGTGCAGGAATAACATCTGGTGCAAGGAAGTGAGACTGGAACAGAACTAGGGCCACAGTAAAAAACTGATGTGATTGTTTCCCCTGGCTGTTTGAGTTCCTTTAAGCTTTTATTTTATTCTGAAATTGTCAAGACTGGTAAATTGAGAGGAAATGAAATGGAAAAAATGCCTGTAGAAGGACTGTAAGTTCCTGTTTGTTGCCTGTCACTTGATAGTGCCCGTTATAAGGAACCTGATTTTCTACCTGTGTGTGCCTATGTCTAACTTTACTTGTGAGGCAAACATTCAAGTGAATGTGATTATTAACATGATTATAGTCACCCGAGGGTTTGCATCATCACATAATCAGGAATGGGTAATGCAGAAACTTCAGTACTGAAAGATGTGGCAGGGTGGGCCACATCTTCATCCCACCCCTGAAAGTCACCTTTCTCCATCTTGATTCTTTTTTTTTTAGTATTGCATTTATGCAAAGGTGGATGAAATTAATTAAATGTCAATTTGTTCGGCTTGTTTTAGCTTACTCTTATTACAAGCAAGCCTTTCTAGTTAGAATTTCAAAACTGCTGGTTTTTGCAGGCCTTGAGGAGGGGGGAAAAAAAAGACAAGAAAAGCTCTTAATGCCTCTCATTGTTTTCTCCTTAGCATTAAAATGATTAACTTCTTTACAAAAGTACTGTTGAGATTATGTACTTTATACAGTGGTTTGCTCTAAAATTTAACCATGACGTACAGTTAAGTAAAAATCAGTCAAGTAAAAAGCAGCAAATGGGTCTCTACAGCTACGTATTTGTTGTTAGCCCTTTGGAAGCAATTCAAGTCTCGTTTACCAGATGCTGTGATGTAATAACCAGCAAGAAGATTTTGCAGGATGTTCCTGGTTCAGCTCGGAGGAAATGAATAAAACCCAACAGTATGTAGAAAACTGGGCGGAGAGTTTTTCATTGGTGTATTTGGAAAATGGTGAGAGGCCTTCGAGCAGACTCAATGTTTTCCTTTACTCATGGCTAAAAAGGGCATGAAAGCTTCCAGAAACTCAGAATCTTGCCCATAGGCAGGCTGTATATTTAGATATTTTGTGGACTGTAGCTTGAACAGTTTACAGTGGGCACGATATTAGCATGTTTCTGGCTGTGCAGGAAGTCCTTTAACATTGGTTACACAGTCTGGAAGCTTTGTTGAAGCAAAATAGTATGTTTGGATTCTTGTAACTTGGGGAAAAAAAAAGACAGACTTGAACGTTTGACACAATGTAGTAATTTTTCTGGCAAAATTGGATTTTTGAACTCGTGTCGTGCGAAGTTCCAATATTTTTCGTGGATACTGAGGCTTTGCTAGGATATCATTTAACGGATGTGCTCGTTGTTTAGTCATTGTACGTGTTTCTTTTGGTGAGGCAGTTCTCATATGCCGGCTCAAAGAGAAGAGTGTAGAATGTAGTGTGTAATCGCCATCATGACTCTGCCAAACTTGGTGTGAGTTGGAAAATAAATTCCCTTGAGGGGAATAGGATGAGGAGACTCTTTGGCTTGTCTTAGCAAAGCAAAGTGTAGGAGTAGCCGAGCCGTAGGGAACTGCTTCAGTTAAGGTAGTTGCTCCACCTGATTATTTCAAGGAGAACCTTGCTGTGTTACTTGTCTGGCCAACTCTAAACCGTGTTTATTAATACATGTTCTTATTTTGTTTTTTAGTAATCGTTGGAGGTCCCTTGGAAAACCAATACAGGCTAAAGCAGTTCCACTTCCATTGGGGAGCTATAAACGAGTGGGGCTCAGAACACACCGTTGACAGCAAATTTTACCCAGCAGAGGTACGAGATGAAGTGTTGAACAATGCAAATACTCGTGGGGATTGGAAGTAGCTGCTGGACAAGGCAATGGCTGGCAGGAAAGTGTCGTTGCAGTGCCAGCTCTGGCACAACTCTGCTTGTCCCTCCTCCGTTCAAAGCGAAAAAGGCTGACGCAGAAAGCAGACGGAGGCCACAGCCAGGACCTCCAGGTCCCAGCTAATGTGATGCAAGATCAGGTGAACAGCACATACTGAGGTAAACGTGCAGGTTCAGAGCTGAATTTAAAAAAAATTAAGTGCCTTACCTCATGAGCTGCACTAAACTAGGATTTCCCATGAGGTGTAGGATCTTTTTTCCTGGGAGTGCGGTGCACTTGCTGCATCTCGGCTGCTGTCTAGTGGACCTCCAAACCTTCCAATCCTTACTGCTTTAAAATCACCTTGTTTATTATTACTAAATACTTGTAGAGAAACAAAGTGCATACTATTTAAAAAAAAATGAGGAGAAAATGGAAGATTATTTAATTCTCACACCCACACCTCTAACTCAAGACGCCCAGTCCTGCTTATCTTATACAATAACTTGTGTATGTGACCCCAGAGTCCTGGCTAATGTTAGAAGATTTATTCCAGTTATCAACATTTTTTGTGTGGTTCTTAAGTCATTAAAATAATACAGTGGTTCTCATAATGGTTTATTTTCCGTTTTCAATTCTTAAGCAATTCTTAAAGTAGTAAAACTTTTGTGATTATGGGACTGCTAAGGCAGCAAGAGAGTCAATAAAAAGGATGGAGACAACAGGAAAAACTACAGATTAAGTTACTCAGAGAAGAAAGTATGGCAGGTGTAAGCACAGTTCTATGCCAAGGGTGGAGAATCTGCGAAATTATTATTGCTTATTTTTGAGAAGTTGTTTATCTCCTGTTAACGTGTTCATAATGATGCCTATCAGCTGGGCAAGATATTTATTTAAACAGCAGGAGTATAACTAAGTTTTGGGACTGGTGCTGGCTACCTATTTAGTACATAATGCCAGTGTTGGACTGTAAGCAATGCAGAGGAAGCTTATGTCGCATGCAGGAGAATGTTCCTTAGCAGAATCGCCTGCTTTGTTCTTCCTGGTAAGAGATGGAAGAGTTCTTCAGTTCCAGGTATACTAAACTGTTTTTTGTGCCTTTAACTAGCATTCCTGTAACCAGTCTCCCACAGACAAAATCCTTTTCATATGCATGAGATGCCATTCATGGGTCTTTGGCTATTTAAAAAAAAAAAGGGGGGGGGAAATAAAAAAAGGAAGTACCGTTATTTTCCAATTTTCAGGCCTCATTTCTGTGATGTGTGAGTTTTGAGATACCTTGCTGCGGTGTCTCCAGCTGCCAAGGACTAAATGTAGCAAAGATCAAAGTCGTTCCATGGTATTATTGCTGTCTGTGCATGTGTTAATTTCTCATTCCTTTATATTTCAGTTGCATTTAGTGCACTGGAATGCCGTGGTGTACCCAACTTTTGAAGAAGCTGTAATGGAAGGTAACGGCTTGGCTGTTATTGGAGTGTTTTTAAAGGTAATTTCAATTTTGTCGTAAGCTGCAGCGCCCCCTTTTTATTTTCATTTTGCTAAAGCTGATTTAGGACGAAATACCTCTAGATTGTTGCAGTTTTCCTAAAATAGTGCTTAAGGTAGATGTGCAGAATGTCAGCTGAATAGTTCTCTAACTCCTGCCCGTCTTCTGCAGCTGGGAGCACATCACGAAGGGCTGCAGACGCTGGTTGATGCCTTGCCAGCAGTTAAACACAAGGTGAGTATTTTTAAAAGTGCCACTAGTTACCCCTCAGCATAGCTCGTGCAGTCATTTGGCAGAAAGAATTGTGTGAGAATAGCAGAACACTAAAAAATGCTTTCCCCCTCCTGAGCAGGGGGCCTGATTAACACCTTGGGGGGAATTGTTGATTACACTGGAGGCAGGGGCAAGCTAATTTTTAAGGCAGAATTATATACTTGAAGCTTTTCAAGCCCATTGGTTTAAGAAATGATGCTCCTGAGATCGTATCCCCTTTTCTGAAGCCCTCCTCCTGCTTGTATGAAATCAGATGCCACTGGGTTGGTTTTCATATGTCATTTCACTGGGAGGAACTTTCTGTGCTATTCAAAGTGGTAGTTTATTTCCTGTGGAATTAAGGCTTTCTAAGTTTTATTTGATCTTTGAGGAGAAGATTATTGTTTGGTTGGTTTTTTTAAGCACTGTACGGTTTCTGCCGGGGGAATTGGACTCTCTTCAAAGCTGATTTCTGACTTCTGCCAGGAGAGGGAGCGCTGCCTTTCTCTTAGTGCTCAGAAGCAGTTCATGGTTGGTCAGGTACAGGTTTGCTTTTGAAAGCCTGCAAAAAAACACACACCGAGAATTTTGCTGGGTTGTGAGCACATCCAGTTGAAGTCGCTGTGCCATTATTTATCGCATTAAGATTTTTTATTAAATCCAAATATTTATGGCAGTGCAGTGAAAATTCTGCCTGATCAATGCCAGACAAGACATTTCAGTGCCAAAAGACCTCCAAAAATCTGTGAATATACATCCATTATGAGAATATAATATTTTACAGCGGATGAGTTTGAAAGAAACTAAATACAAGATAAAAAAAATGTAGTATCAAATGTTAGACAGCATGTGGGTCTGATAATACCCATTCTGATGTCCTTCCACCTTCCTCTCACATGAAAGGTGAAAGCTTCCATCTAGAGTCTCTTGTTTAACAGCCTTTTTAAAAAAAAAAATAATTCTTTGTTGTGATATTTCTCATTTTCAGCAGAGAACCAGTAAAGCCCATCTAAGGAAAAACAGGATCTGGCTTTCCTGCATTGTCAATATATCATGGAAATGCCTCAGAAGTAAAATTTTTATATAGGAAATAATTGGCTCTGGAGGTCCTACCCACTGGCTGGTGTCTCACCTGTGGGAGTGTGCATTCTGGACACATGAATACTTGACATGATTTAAATAAAACTTTAGTCCTCTTCCCTCTCCCCACTGCCTAAAGGCACGTGGTGAAAAGTAAAAGCACTATTGTTTGCAAGCTGTAAATGGTATCTGGCAGAACTACAGGCACTTACTTCACTTATTCTTTCTTTTTCCTGTTTGCTTCGAGCTCCCACAGAATGTACTTGCACAAGGTTACTCCTTTGTATTTGCATTCTTTGTTTCTCCTGCACTGAATTCCTGATGGCTTGTGGGGAAAACAGAAGTGTTTAAATTTTGTGTAATTCCTTTTTTAACCTTATGTATTTTTTTTTTCTCAAAAAAGAACAATTTTAAATTTTTTTTTCCTTGGGTTTAGGACACTGTTGTTGAGTTTGATGTCTTTGATCCCACCTGTTTGATACCTTCATGCCCTGATTATTGGACCTACGCGGGCTCTCTGACTACCCCCCCGCTTACGGAATCGGTCACCTGGATTATTAAGAAGAAGCCAATAGAGGTTGAGGAGAATCAGGTAAGTCTCATGCTTATGTTTCATATCATACTGTGCCTGTTTGACTGCCTGCTGCCACGGAGGGGAAGATGCACAGAAGTAGTTGCTTATCAGTACCAGTAATTCTCTGTGAACACTCGAGATCAGTGGCTGCTTCACACCCAGTATTTGTTTGGATGTGATGTTGACAATAGATAATATTGAAAGACTTCAGACCTCATTAAGCAGTTAAAGATGCTCCTCCAGCTCTCCAACAGAATTTCTTCTTGATCTGTGATAAACAATACCTGATGCTGGAAGCTTTGATTAGTAGTGACGTGTGAGTCCAACGATGTGAGGCAAAATACTATTTTTTCAAAGTTTTTTTTTTTAAATACAACTTTTGCACAGAACTAGTCCGTCTAGAAGTCATGCTTCAAACGCTAACTCTGAGGATTAGGCATATACATGATCTTAATGATTTAGATTACAAAAAGGAACCAGATGGAAAGAACTGAAGATTGTTTTCAGTTGAAACTTTTTCTCTCCTTTTTTTTTATCTCATGTCTTCTTTACTTTCATTCTTTAATGGCATAGAAAGGCTTGTAGTTTACCTAACATTGCCATGCCCTTGTGAGCATTAAAAGCTGATCTGCTGCGTACTTCACTTTATTTCCACATTACATAAACCACTGAGAATGAGAACCACATGGCTTGTTGCGTTTCCTTCTTCCCTGGGTGCCAGCATATGCGTGTCTGTATAAGAACACAACTCCAGGAAGGGTGTAAATTAAGAAGGTTGGAGAGACTTACTTAAGGACAGCGTATATTCCAGTGTTGGAATGGGAACCAGTTCCATCTCAGATATGCCACGCTTAAAATTTATTTTGCCTAAGCGTGGCAGATGACTGAAAACTCATCTTCTGCATCGATATGGATGATGGCATAATCTTTACCTGCAGTAAATTGCTCAAAGCCAGTAGTTTGTGCTAAAATTTCTCAGAGTGTAAATGTAGCAGTGCTTTTGATTTATTTCTTTTTTTTTTCCAAGCATGAATGATTGTGTTTTGTCATGAACTCCAGTAATTCTCCAGTTAGTAAAGTCACCGCGTTGGACGTTTCTCATTCTCAGCTGGAGGCATTTCGGATGCTGCTCTTTACTTCAGATGGGGAAGAAGAAAAGAGAATGGTGGACAACTTCCGCCCTCTTCAGCCGTTAATGAATCGCACCGTCCGTTCGTCCTTCCAAAGCAGGCGTCTCTTGAATACTCAAGCACAGCCCAAGGACCATGCTGAGCAGATCAGGCCATAGATGGCCCATGAAATGTCAGTCCAGACTGTCATACCTGGGTATAACTGACATTTTTTAATTATTTCTGTCTTTTTTTTCTGCATGCTGGATAGTTTCACAGCCAGCCAGTTTGAGTTCTGTTAAGGGCCATTTGACCTTCCATAGAGAAGCTCTGGTTTTTTTTAGATTTGATACTTTTTTAAAAATTAAATAATAGTAAGCCTTAACAAATTGACTTGCTTTAAAGCAGAGATCAATAAGGAATTATTTTGACATAGAGGCAGGAGACCTTTTCTCCTGCCTCTTTTTTTGAGTGGTTCTGTGTCTCTTCAGACACTTTCAGTGACTTGCACGAATTAATACTCCCAACTAAAACCACGTTAGGAAGCAGGAAGTGTGAAGAAGTGAAAAGTATTAATGCTGATCGGGTCCTTTTGTGGAATTATTTCAGAGGTTTGTGAAGAGAACTAGCTTCTCTAGTCACCTATACAGAGACATTTTATCTTCTTTTTGTCTTGGTGCTTAGGATGACAAGAGGAGAAGGAAAAAAAAATGACGTATAGAATCTTTGTTCTATTGACTGCCTGATCCATGTTTGATACGGATGCCACAGAATGTCCACTCTGTCTCGACCACAAACCAGAAGACTTTTTCTAAAACCTTGTAACAAATGTAGAAGCTTTTAGCTTTAGCAACTTTTGCTTTTCTGTATTAATGACGTATCGGGAGAAGAGAGCAGAAGAGAATTCCCCAAGATCAGCAAGAGCAGCAAATTACGTGAAAATGTCCGATTGATTCCCAGGAAACTGATCACATCAAAGGGAAGCAAAATGAGATAAGCCCCACCTGACCCTCCCAATGGGAATTTGTCAGAAAAACAAACCAGCAAAACCAAACCCAGAACAATTTCTGAAACCCAGTTGAATTCTGGGAAATATGGACAAAATGCAGCATTCAGAGACTTGATTTTTTTTTTTCTTTCAATAACACGTAGAGGACCAGTGCTATCTCTTCTAAGCTTTGTCTTAAAATGTACTTTTTATAAGAAAAGTTTTCTAGCTTCTTGATAACTGGAGACCAGACTGTATTTATAGCACCTTATGGTAACGAAGTTATATGTTGTGGACCAGACAAAATTGTTTTGTAAGCTGCCAGCCGTGGAGTCTTTCCTAGAGTTCCAGGCCAATTGCCCCAAGTATTATCTACCTCTGAAGCATACTGCTGCTTGCTCTAATTTTTTCTTGAGCACCTTTCTCACTGACTTTTTATCCTTCGGCTGTATTTAACAGCGTGTCTCTGCATGAAATTCGTGTACCAAGTGTGTGGTCAGATTTTTTCTGATGAGGAACGGGTCTGTCTGTGAGCTCAGGATGTGATCTTGAGAGGTTGTATTTGCGGAGTCTTCCCGGAGAGCAGATGTTACTTGGTCTGCTTCTGCCAGTCCACGGAGTCACCGGTTGCTGGTGTGATTCAGCACCGGTGACGCCAGCACGCCAGCTTGTCAATGCTAAATTCAGAACTTTAGAATCAATACTCCTTTTTTTAAGTTCCAGTGTTCGCTTTAAAAGCACTTTAACACTTTTTAGTGTGACCCTGCTGATGATTTTAAGGCTTTTGTATGTTCTTGCTTAACCAGTTAAGCGCACAGGTCCTGCCTTCGCTTCCTTAATAGCTCTACCTCAGGCTGTTGTTTGGTTTCACAGCTGTGCCTTTCTCCCTTGGCAGCTTGAAATGTGGCCACTTGACCTCAGAGTGACTCTGCAAGGTAAATGTAAGAAAAATCCCTCTTCTATCCCATTGTAGTATGCTTAATTTTACTGGGCAGTGTATTGAACATCGCAGTATATATATTCTGTTTTATTTACCTTTCCCGAGCCCTTAGTGCTCCGTTGAACCTTACCATTTCAGTTGAGCTCTATAGAAGTACACCTTCTCTGCAAACGTGGTTGAGCTATACCATCTCAGTTGAGCTACACAGTCTTTGACATAATCAGACAGACTTCTTACCGTATTCCTGGTCTGCAGGATTGATGGTTTTGCCAGAGAATGACGGGTTCCAAAATAATTTTGGAAGGGATACCTATAGTTCTGGCAAGAGGAAAAGCGCTCTTACACTTTTCTGTCTGAATGTGTGTGATCTAGTTGTTGTTGAGCTTGAGGTTTGCGTTCAGGAGGACCCCAGAGAAAGGTGGCGGTGATTCAGAACTGGCATATATCTTTATCTTGGAGATCTTTTCCTGCTCACTTTTAGCAGTTAGGAAAAACTGAAATGGGAAGACATCTTAACGTTGCCTTCATATTTAAAAATTACAAGTGACTCAGCAGCACTAAGCCAGCTCTCGGTAGCCTGCATCGATACCGCTGTCAGATATGAATGGGTCTTTCATAAAGCTTCGTGCAATTGCTCGAAATTTTTTAATTGTCTTGATAATTTTTACCAAGGTTTTGTGTACCTCTAATCCACTGAGCTTGTTTCACTAGTTGACATAGCTTTCCTAGCAGGTACAAAATATGTATTTTATTCTTAGGGAACTGCTGTGGTGTAAATGTTTAATCTTAACATAGAAAAAAAATAATTCTGCTGTGCTACGAAAGCTTTACAGGGCTTTTATGTTACAGTTACTTTGGGTTTTTTTGAGTCTTGCATTTATGTATTAGTGTTAGCATCTCTGGTTAAGATAAGCAGTATATCAGTTGCAGGGCGGATTGTTGTTGAAATTAGCGGTCTGGGAATGAAGAGAGAGGCTTTTCCATGTGGAATTTTTGTTGGTTTTGTGTTACTTTTTTTAATTTTAACTTTTATGTTACAATGACTGTATTGGCCTTGCAAAAGCTTTGAGAGAAATAATTGTGCGCCTGCACAAGTACGTTAAAGAGGAGATGGTACATAATTCTTTTGCCTTATACTCTCAGTTGGGTGTGGGGAAAAATAATTTGATCTGATTCTTGGACTGGAGCTAATATTTGTAGTGATTTTGCACAGCTCAGTTAAGCTCTATTTGAAAGATGGTTGCACAGGAGTCTTTTTAGGCTCTTCTTTTAGGTGGCCCTGTACTAAAGGGTCAAAACACGTTTGTATTTGTCCTTGCATAGTAGTCACTTCTGTTACTAAATACTGTGCTGGGAGGCATCCCTGTGGCAATAAGTGCTAGGAATTGAAGACTGCAATAAAAATAATTTTGAGAACTCTTTACTGAAGAGGGAGTAGAAGGTTTTTGAACATACTTCTCCATTTGCGTTGGTCTAACTTCCAGCTGCCTTCCAATATTTCTGCTGAGTGTTGCTCTTACCAGAAGTCTCGTTCTTTTTCGACTTCCCGGCTGGGTTGCCCTCAGTTGGTGTTTGAATGTTTGACCCATGTTCCTGCATTCCAGAACTTCCTCAGCAGTGCACTTCAGCGTGTGCCTGACGAGTCTCTTGTTGTCTTCTCTCACGAACGGCTTGCGTTGGCATTTTTACCCGCAAGTCTGACCGGAGCGTATCTTTTAGCTTTGAAAGCTCTAGAAATGGACGTTGCTTTGATCTCGCAGCAAACTGTTGGGGTTTAGAGTACTGGAATTGGACACAGCTCACTTCTGAGGATGAGTCCCTTTCTCTACTCACCTTCATAGTGGGTAGTATTTTCTGTGAAATGTAAATGCCTGTATTTTGAATGTCATAACTTGTATTTCTTGGCACATCTTTGTTGTTGTTGTTTTTTTTTTCTTTGTGCATCTTCTTCTCGTGGCAGTTACTACATTGTGTATTTTAATGTGTGTTATCGACCTGCTCATAATTTAATGAAATAATTGTCTTTGCGGACAGCATATGTAACAGGGAATGCCTTTCGTTCTCGGATACAGGCCTTTTTCCTCAGTTTTTACCCAATGTAAAGAAACCTCTAGCTGCTGAGTTTTAAACTGTTACATTAGCATGTGACTATGCAATAAAGAAACACAGAGAAACCTGTGCCTGTATCTCATTGTGTTAAATAAGCTCAGCGAGAAGCAGATTTTCTGTCAAGAAAATAACACAATTCCTCCTTGAGTATGAAGCAGCTCATTAGGAGTGGAGTCTAATCAGATGTCAGACATTCTGTGATGCTTAAAAGCTATGAAAGACTCTGCTGGACTGTATTATAATTGGAATGAAAGAACAATGACCTCTCTGTTGCCATTGAACTGGGGGAAGGATACCTAATTATTTGTTACATTCAGCTAGATGCAACACGCTCCCTAAAATGGGATTCCAGATTTTGAGGATCTTTGCTAAACGTTTGACACCGGTTGTTACACTTGGAGCTGTCAGCTAAGTTCCTTTTTCTGTTGCGTAATAACTGGTCACGATAAAACCGAGCGTTGATCTAGTGCATGGTGCGAGTCTCGAGACTTTCACGGTTAATGGTTGTGGCTACAAGAATGTTGTCAAATATCTTCCCCCCAAAGTACTTTTGAGTAAAATAAATTGCTTTTATCAATAAAAATTGGCTAAACAGGTGAAACAAGCATTAATTTTGTCTCCCTGCCTAGCTGTGCTTAATACACAACATATCATATAGATAGCAACATACCATATAGATATGATTAGCTGAATTCATTCAAACAAATTTCCCCTTCTGATGGGGAAAAGTAAGAGATTACCTTCCTGACCGAGGAATTCCTCCCCTAAAATAATTTTAGGCAGTACTTTTTACATACAGCCTCCCAATTTATGCTATTTGGTGCCCTTTGTGGTAGGCGAGCCATTTCGGCATGGCACGAGCTCAGAGTGAGGCTCCATTATTACTACTATTTAAGGATTCTAGAAGCTAGCACCACTTTCATTTACCCAACAAAGCAAGCACATAAGCTCTCGTATCAGTATAGCTGAGGTGTTTGCTAAAGAAATACGGCTTATTTGGTTCCAGCAGGCTGCCTTATTTTGATCAAGGCAGCTTTCCCGATAAATGGTTAAGAACATACACGCTACTTCCAACAAATGGCCAATTTACTTCTGATACTGGTCTTTCTAACAAATAATTCTTTCCATCTTGCTTTTTGATGTGACAAACTTGAAGTGCCTGAGTATTAGCATATGGAGAACTGATTGTATAATCAAATAGTCTTCAAAGATTCTGCAGAATAACTTGGGGGGCCTGAAGAGAGTTAATGTTCGTGGTCGGTGCTGATAATACTACTTGGCATTTGTGAAGTGCTTTGAAGATATAAAGCACTATATGAACACACCCCAACAACGGGACTGCGAAAGCAGGTATTTTCTCAGCAATACAGATGGAAAAACAGCGGCAGAATTAACTCCCATTGATGAATTTGCAAGACAGTCAAATACGTGGTTGACTTCAAATATGGCAGTTCAGTGGCTGCTACTCTGCTGCTTCTTGATACCAAGATTTCCAAGTGGAAATGCTGTGAAAACTGAGACTGAAGACTGCAAATTCTTAGCTGTCAGTCGAGTAAGAAGTTCCCTTTTGGAAGGGTGGGATGCAGAGAGAAAAAGATAACTTGATGCCATTCCTGTGAAAATTAATGGAGGTTTCTGTGAGTTAGGTTAATATCAGGTGTAAAATGCCAGTCATCAACTGGTTATTTTTTTTGCCTTAGGGCAAGAAGTGAGTTTAAAGCGCTGGTGAAGTAAATGCACTGGTGAATGATTTTGTTCGGCCAACTATACAACTGAGTTTGGGCATTCATCTGAAACTATCTGAAGCACACATTTTATTTCAATTCCGATCCTGTCTGCTGGGTCCTGATGTAATGAGGCCAGTGCAGAGACAATCCTGTATGTTGTAGATACGTGGGTTTGGGTTGTTTCTTTTTTTTTTTCCCCTGGTTTTATGGTCCTGTGAACATTTCGCTCAGGGTGAAGTAAAAATGCAGTTAAAAGTAAATGTAGTTAAATCTTACTTTGAGAAATAATCGGTTTGGATTACAGCCGTATAGCACCTGTGATGGGACTCATGTTAAGCTAGCAAGCGAAATGAAGACTTTGGGATTTTCAGGAAAATGGTGTGATAAATGTTTTGCTCTTTATTCTTAATTAATTTTCATAGTCTTTGCAGTTTCTTCAGGATCCCATTTCTCTGGGAAAGCTAGAAAAACGTGCTCGTTGCAAAGGTAATTTTTGCCTAAGCTTTCTTCCTGAATGCAGATGCTTGCGTAAACCGTGAAATAAACACATTTTTAAGCTGCTGGGCTGCTGTGGCCAACAACTGACACTAGGTGTCAGGGTCCGATCAGTTCTGCAAGCGGCTGCTCAGGATTCCTGCAGTGGTTGGAAGTGCTCATGATGTCCATTACCTGTGCGAGGTACCTGAAAATGTTGCCAAAAATGTTGCATCTTTCCCCAGAATGCCGATCTCACGTTTTTCTGAGGTATCTTGCAGAAAACCCCCTGAGCCACCCTACTGCCTGTACTGAAGCGTGTCTGAAATTAGCAAGAGGATGGTCCAGGAAGGAAGGACGCTGACCCTGGGTTTCAGAGCTTGGGCCCAACTGCTTGTGTGACACCAGCTTATTACTGCTGAGAAACAGCTCCTCAAAGGTACCACTTGCACCTCGGTGATTGCTGCTGAGAATCACAGAATCACAGAATGGTTTGGGCTGGAAGGGACCTTTCAAGGCCATCCAGTCCAACCTCCCTGCAGTGAGCAGGGACATCTTCAACTAGATCAGGTTGCTCAGAGCCCCATCGAGCCTGACTTTGAATGTCTCCAGGGATGGAGCCTCCAGCACCTCTCTGGGCAACCCATGCCAGCGTTTCACCAACCTCATAGTGAGGAACTTTTTCTTAATGTCTGATGTAAATCTACCCTGCTCAGCCACTGTTGTGAAGTATCGAAGTCTCCTTCCATGTAAACCCTTTGCCTTCATTGAGATAATGCGATAGAAGGTGGTCATTTTGTCCGTGTGCTTGCCAGACTGGTAAATTTTGATTGATTTATTTACTGATTGATTTATTTACTGATTTATGTGTTTGCAAACGAGGCTTTTTGGTGATCCCGGCATCTGAAATGACGGGCAGATTTCCGCAGCGTCGCCGCAGAAATGCAACGGCGGGGCCTTGGCTGGAGTACGTCGGATGGAAGAGCCCAGTAAGTGCGCTAGAATCAGGCTGTGGGGCTGGGAGGTGCAGGTTCTTGCTGTGATTTACCCACACGGACGCTCTTCTCCTTCAGACGAGCAGTCCGGTTTGGAGAATGAATGGCAACAAACCTCCCCTCCCGGCGGCCGCCGCCCTGCAGCAAAGGGACCGAAGGGAGGGGGCACTGCAACACCTCCTTCCTCCTCCTCCTCCTCCTCCTCCCCCCGGAAAGGCGGCCAGCCCCTCGCTCCCCCCTCCCCTGAAGCGGGAGGCGCCCGCCTCTCGCCGCCCACCGGCGCCGGAACAAAAGGAGCGGCTGCATGGTGGCGGCGGCGGAGCGCCCTGCCCCGCTCCGCGCCCCGCTCCGCCGCCCCGCGCCCCGCTCCGCGCCCCGCCGCCATGGCGGCCAACGGCAGCAGCGCCCTCAAGAAGAGGAGCCCGGCGGGCTCGGCCTCCTCGCTGGCGCGGGAGGACGAGGAGAAGCAGGCGAAGGAGAGGATGCTGGAGGCGGCGGGCGGCGGGCAGGAGAACGGCTGCGCCCGCTCGCCTTCGCTGGCCGGCTCCGCCGAGGCCGAAGGGGTGACCCTGCAGCGCTCCATCACGCTGCTCAACGGCGTGGCCATCATCGTGGGCACCATCATCGGCTCCGGCATCTTCGTCACGCCGACCGGCGTGCTGAGGGAGGCCGGCTCGCCGGGGCTCTCGCTGGTGGTTTGGGCCGTCTGCGGGGCCTTCTCCATCGTGGGTGCCCTCTGCTACGCCGAGCTGGGCACCACCATCACCAAGTCCGGCGGTGATTACGCCTACATGCTGGAGGTGTACGGCTCGCTGCCCGCCTTCCTCAAGCTCTGGATAGAGCTCCTCATCATCCGGCCCTCCTCGCAGTACATCGTGGCGCTGGTCTTTGCCACCTATCTGCTCAAACCCATCTTCCCAACGTGCCCGGTGCCGGACGAGGCTGCCAAGCTGGTGGCATGTCTCTGTGTCCGTAAGTACCCGCAGATTCGCTCCAGGTCCCTGCTGCCCCGCTGCCCCACGTGGCTTCCCAGCGCGCCATCGCCTTCCCCAAAAAGTCTTGCTCCGAGCAGCTGGCTGCCTGAGCCTCTCGCTTTGTAGGAGGATGCACAGTCTTTCCTGGGCTAAACTGGCTCCGTAGGGGGTTTGGAGGGGCTGCTTTGAAAGCAGAGTAGGAAATACGGCTCCGTCCCAAATAAATTGAGCAAAAAATTCCCCAAACGTCGGTTACGGGCTCTCTGATTTCTGGCAGCGCAGCGAGCGGCGTGCGAAAAATGCAACGTGCGTTTGGCCTCTGCGCTGGAATGGGATTTCTCACGCCCTCCTGCAGGATTTGTGTTTGGCCAAGGTAAAAATCCTTGTGCAGCCCTGCAGTGCTGGGGTGCCTGGGGTGGCTGGTTTTGTGCAGAAATCGGTGAGGATAACACGCGGTTGGGAAATTACCTGTCACGAGCAACTGGTGCTGAACGAGGCCTCTGCTGCAGTGCCTGGCTGTTTTCAGCACCAGTTGTCGGATGAGATGTGTCCTGGCTGTGTGTGTGTACGTACTGTCCTCAGAAATACTGTTTGTGTTGAGTTTTTTGCTAGCAAATGTATTTCAGGAGGTGTTGCCTTGCAGAGGAGTTCGGTCACGCTGTGATGAATTTAGGGCTGGCCATGTCTGCCATGGTACACGGATCGCGCTCCCGCTGCAGTTTTTATCGTGTCTCTGGTATTTTGAGGTCTGCAGCCTTGCCAGTGAAGTCCCATTTTCCGTTCCTTCATGGAATGCAAAGTTACCCGATCGAAATTCCTCATTCTCTAAACACAGGACCATTTTCTGCTTTTCTCTCCTCGTTTCCTATTCGGTCTGTGTTGTACTCCACCGGGAGTTCTTGTGCCATTGTAAAGATGTACGCTGGGAGAGAATAGAATTTTCTGTGGGGGCTTTGAAGAACCTTTGTTTGGTGTATGAAGTTACAGTCAGGTGATCTTTTTATGTTTTCGTTTTGAGATTGTGAAGAGAGGTCTGCTTGTCTGTGCTGTCCAAAGGGAGATTGTGTCAGATGCCTTCACCCGCTGAGGATCGCCGGCATTCAAAAGTTGCAGCACATGGTCGTTACGGGAAGATATATTGTCTGTAAATGTCTTCATACACAAACCGACCGAGTTTTTGGTAGCTAACTCATGGATATAATAAGACAAATAACAGACAGGGCAGCAAATTGCACTTTCTTTGGGCAGGGTTGAAACTTACTTGTTCCCCAGATAAATTTTTAGGAACGTAGCGGCAAGTAGACAGGCATCTGGACTTTCCATCCAGCTTGTGGAGCGTATGTATTCAGGAAATAGAGTCACTCAACTATGAAAGCTGCACTAGGATTAGAATGTAGTTCTGCTCATGCTTTGCTGTGAAGCTCACAGAATTAGAGCATTGATTAGATGGATATTCTTACTGGTTTGTGTCACAGGGTTTACTGTGCAGGAGCATATTGTAGTTGACAAAGCCTTTCAGAACATGTTTCCAATAAGTAACTTTTTATCTTTTCCAAAAGAGGTAGGATGAGGTGCCTCTGTTCCCATTTTACTGGTTGGAAAACAAATGCAGAGTTAGAGTAGACTTGCCCATGGCAAGATCTGTTCAGTGGCAGGGTGGGCTTCTTGATGCAAGGTCTCATTCTCACTTCGCTTCTCCAATCAGTAACGTGTCTCCAACTTTATTTTGCTAGCAATTAGTAGTTTTCCTGAACTGGAGTTTGTTCTTGAGTTATCTTGAAATACAAGAAAAGAGTTGCTAGTTCTACAAATCTGTGTCATTTCCATGTGTTTCTTCTTTAGACTCGACTCTCCCCCACACCATTGGCTACTAATTTGTTTATGCTTTGGATTAAATTTTTGTTTGTCTCCTTTGCTGAGAAAGGTTTAGTTCATCAGGCGTTGCCTTCGGCAAGTTAGTTTTCCGTGACTTTGATTTTTGGAGATAGCTTTTCTGCTGTCTAGTGCCAAACCCACCACATCATGAACTAGGAACAATAAATTAAGTAAATCTGGTCCAAGGACTTAGCAAGTCGCACAAATCTTTTACAGAGTAACAAGCAGCTTTGTTTCATAGTTGTTCCAAACATACCCCTACCCAGTGAGTTGTTGTTTTTTTCCGGGAGCCCTATGGTAGAAAAAAAATGGCCTATTTGTGCGTACGCTCTAGAGCATACGTTAATGAGTTGTCTCAAAGAGGGGAAGAGCGGTTTAGGAAGCAACAGGGGAATTTGGGGCCCTGGGTTGGAATACAGTTGACTTATTATGTAGCCAAAGCCCAGCTATCTAGCCCAGTCCCAGCTGTATTCTTTGCAAAGTCTGTATCTCGACATAAAATGCAATAGGCTGCATGGTTTCCAGTGAGAGGAGAAATAACAAGTTACTTGTTTCCACTTGGGAGTGTTACTGGTGTCAAACAGTTGAATTAATAAAGTGTTGTTTGGTATTTGCCACCATGAAATACAGAGTTTGAATTCCTAGACGTTAACATAATCAAAGTAAATCACAGTCTTGAAAGAAAGAAAGAAGTAGTTGGAACAGGGGATTTCATTCCCCCTGGGGTGCTGAGGAGAACAAAGTGGGTGGTAAGTGGAATTTAACTACAAATAGGTATTTTTTGCTATCAGGGTTGTAATCTACAGACAGTTGGTATGCAAGACTGCTTCTTCCATGAGACAACAGGAATGCTTGTTAAGTGTGGGAATTCACTACAGGGAAATCTTCCTGTAGCAAGATGGGCCAAGGTGTACACGGTTAGCGGGGCTTATTTTACATTTACCTGAAACAGCCTGTGCTCCTTAGTTGTAGCAATTAATGCTTTTCAGGCTGCAGGTTGCTTGGGTAACTTGGAAACTGTGTGTTATTCTACCTGCAAATTTAGATGGCCGATACTTTTGGAATTGATAAATCATAAAAGCAAGTGCTAAGGGAGAACAAATGCGAAGTCTACCTGGTAACCAAGTATTTTTGAACAGAAGCAGCTGAAGTTCATGAAACTGAGAATTTGTGCATATGCATGAAAACCCAAGTTATTTGAATTCCCCCAGATGTGATCTCATCTAAACCTGCTTTAGCCCTTCTGTGGACAATGAAGAGACAGTTACTGGGTCCCTTCATCGTCTGTATTACAGTACCAGTATTGTACATGGCAAAGAATTAAACTGAACATATTTCATGTTGGCTTCTCTCTTGAGAAAGCATCACAGTGAGACATGCATTTGCACCGCACTTCTAACATACTTGTATCTTTTTCTGCAGTTTTCTACAATTCATTTTGACCTTGAATTAAAACAAATACACGGTTTTAAACAGAATATTTAGGTAGCAAGTGTAGTTTTGAAATAAGCAGTTGTTTTTTATATATATGTATTGCAGGACTATCTTCACGTAGCAGAAGCAGATTCATGTAAAACTGTTTAATCCTGCCTCTTTTTCCCATTGAAGCGGTGGTGTCCTGGTAGTGGCCTGAACAGAATCCAGTGCGAGTGGGTCAGATTCTCTTTTAGAGCTGGCTGCCACTTGTGTTAACATTTCTTAAATTTGAACTGCTAAACCTGAACAAAAATCATTAAAAAAATCGCAGAGCACAACCTAGTGCACAGTGTATGTTCTAGAGATGGCTCAGGGATGGAAGGTTTCAGGCTGCCCGATTAAAGATAACGTGCACATTCCTTACTTCTGCCTGTTAGTTTGCAGATTTCCTACACGTGAGAGGTCTTTGAACTGTGATGCAGTAAATTCCCTGTAGATAAGCGAGAGGAGGGATAGCGCTGCTTCGAGACCTGAGCTGGATCTTGCTGGGCTTTTCACAAGTGCCTGAACTGTTCTGTCTACCCACGTTTTTATGCGCAGCCCGCCACGTGCTACGTAACTGGTTATCCTGTAATTTACTTATTTCTTGACTGTAATTTGCTCCACAGAAGCTCGAGAACCTATGCCAGTCATGCAGTTTTACTCTTGATCTTCAGCACTGAATGAGTGATTTGACTGTTAGATTCTGAAGCCTTTTATCACTTGTTAATTTTATATGCTTCTCTGGCACTAATAACCCCAATATTGCCGCAGCAATATCTGCTACTTCCAAAGCTACAACATTTTAATCTTCCTTAAGATCTGTTTAGACTTCCTCTGCTGCTTCAGAAACATTAGTTTGGGCACTCTTCCTGCAAGCATGGAATTCCAGTAAAATGATTGCATATTTCTCATTTGTTTCCTTTGTTATGAGCAGTCTGATAGAGAAAGAATTAGTAGCAGTCGGTGCAGAGTTGAGTCATACCTAAACAGCACATGTCAGATGGAAGCGTAAGTGCCTGACACCCCCCGGAGTCCACTGTTAGTTAAGAGGAGGGGAATGGGTATCAAATCCAGGGTTTGGCAAAAGGGCATAAACACATGCCTTGGATGCTTGCCAGATTGTAGCTGTGGGCCATAAGTGAGCGTTCAGTGTCAGCATTGCAGCTAGAAATCACAGATGTTGAAATCAGGAACGTCTTTATTTGGTGTTTAAAGTTTTACTTTAAATGCTGTTTGACCAGCAGTTCAAAGCGAAGCTGTGGGTGGGTTTTCAACTCATCAGGTATTAGCAGTGAGCAAGGCAAACACAAAATCTATCTTAGGCTTGTCTGTTTAAGATGGGTTTATTCTGCAGCGGTGCCACTTGGAATTAATCCTCCAGGACAAGCAGGGTTTGAAGCTTTGAAGACTTTTTCTTTTTTTTTTTTTCCCTCCTCCAGAAAGGTGGATTAAATGACTAAGCTGTATCAGTAAATATGCACTTGTCTGATCAGAGTGGAAAGAAGGGGTCTTTGTAGAATCCCTGCTGTCTGACTAACGTTGCAAGACATTTCTTGAAATCCACATTTAATTAGAGAGAGTAGCATTAATGAAAACAGCCTCCGACACGAGAAGGGCTCACCTGCAATGAGTGAAGATTTGGAGGGCTCTCGAAACACAGCGTGCAACTGCTGCATTTCTTGGCACCCCTCTCTTGGCTCTCACAGCAAATGCCCCATTAAACTCTGCTGTATTTGAATGATTCACATTACCACTGAGAATCCTTCAGAGTCTTTCTCTTCTGACATGAACAAATTGGAAAGGCTGTTTCAGAGAAACTCTCCATGGCCAGTCTTAATTCAAAGCAGCATCACTGGGTATTTCAAGTACTCCAGTAGTCTCACAGTGCCCGTGTCAGATGTGGCCAGTAGATCAAATGCACTGGATGAGGAAGCAGTTCCTTGCCAGCCGGCATGCAGAGCTGAATTGTGACCCTATGGGTGGCATGATTCGGACTAAAACCTGCCTGGAATTTGTCATAAAGTTCATAACCCAGGATTTAGCGCTCGGTGGTGGATTTGTGGGACCTAATTCAGTACAACTAGGGGAAGGTGCTTCTGTACAAGCGTAGCATGGTTGTGGGCCAGGTAAGATGCCATTTTTTGTGTGTCCTGGAGCTGACAGTCTGTCTGGCAAGGATGGTGATATGTCTGTGGGGCTTACTGTGCACATATAACATTAATACATGTCGTTTGCTGTTAGGAAGAGATCTCATAGGAGGTGAGGACGGCAGAGGAGGTGATTACATCAGGGTCTTCTGAATTTGCTGGAAATGGAAGAAATATACCTCTTCCTCCCATTGCAAAGTCTGTGTTTTGTTTGTCTTCCCTGTGGTAGAATGACCTGTTTTGTGGAATTGCTGCCTCAGGTAATCTAGACATTTTGACAGGAAAAAAGCCCACAAGCTTCTTTCTAAGGAGACGAAATAGTAGCTCCTACCACTAGGTAGGAGTTAGCTCCCCTAACGTTAGCTCCCCTAAGTAATTTTTCATATACCACGCGGTTTGAATAGGGTAAATTGTATCACTCTTATTACAGAGCCTTGGCAGCAAAGCACTGGGTGCATTTTTATAGACTCGAGATCCAACCCCTGCAGTATCTGCAAACTGTGAAATTCTTCACTGAGCTCTTCCTCCCAGGAGCCCTGGTGCTGCCTGTTGGCTCTGACTGCGCCGCTCTGGTTGGCGCAGCTTGAGAGAGAGGTGGCAAGTAAGTGCTTGTGAATTTATTCTTGTGGAATTCTGCAAACTTGAGGGTGGGGATGCTTCTGGGATCTGTGCTCCATGATGAAACGCATCATCCTGCTTTGCACCAACTTCTCTGGCTCCCAGCTCCGAGCCTGTTTCAGCACCACGGGCTGCCTGGAGTTGGTGGAAGCCAACGGAGAGATGGAGCTGTGACACGTTCAGGGTCATTCGCTGATTCCTCAGCACTACTGGTTGGGGAAAAAAGGAGGAAAAAAAAAAAAAGGAAGCTGTAAGCCACTGCCAGGTATGTTTATTATTATAAGATGATTTTAATATAGACACATTTGCTGGGGGGCCAAGTGCTCCTTTCCAACAGCCTCGTGTGCCACTTAGCACTTCTGCAGACCGATTGCTCTGGCTGTGAAGTTTCTCCGGGGACTTGTCCTTAAAGAAATACCTTCCAGGTTTTTCCTTCTGCTTTTTCTCTTTTCCCACCTTGAGGGACACAAGCCTTCACTCAAGACCTATCAGGCTGGAATTTCCCTAACCGTTTTCTGTCTCTGCCCTTGTATGTGTGTCTCATGCTAGATTGTGCTGTTAGAAATAGACACCTGAAACTGTGGGAAGGCGCTGTGGCATCACAGCCACTTGAACATAAGGCAGGGTTTTTTTGGCCTTAGTGAGTAGGGTTTAAACCACTGTAGTCACTATAATGCCATTCCTTGTTTGTGCTGTGTTGGAGTGACTTTTTTTCAGTTAGTCTAAGCTGTGAGCTTCGGCAGCGGTTCTCTTTAAAGCATGTGGACCACTTTGTGTCTGTGCCACATGCTCCTGTCATCCCTGTGGTTTGTTTCTTGGTGGCCATGGGCTCAGCTTGTCTTGCCTCCGTGTGAAACCTGGTTGCACCGTCTTTGGTAGAAGAGAAAAATGCTCGTCCATCATCTGCACTTTAAAATGAAAGGAGCGGCCTTTGCTGTAAGATGGGGAAATGGAAAGGAGCTGTGAACTGTTCTGTAAGTAACTGTGAAGAGAAAATGAACATCATCCAGTGGCAGATGGTAAATGGAAGCATCATCTTACAATTGTGAGGGCTCAGTGCTTTGGAAACACGTGAGCTACGAACGGGAACCATTGCATGATTTATCCTCGGTGTGTGGACAGAGGTACAGTCCCAGTTTTCCTGGCGGGGAAGCTGAGGTCGAGGATTTCCCTTCATTCTTCCCTTTTCTTTTCACAAGTTCCCTACCCTGTTGTGCATTTTCATTCAGGTCCTGTAATACTGGAAATAGGAATCCATGGGTAACTTGCAGCACATTAGAGTTTACTTCTTTAAAGCAAGCTACTTACACACATTTCTCCTTGCTGTAGAGGTGTATACTGAATTATATAGGAAGCAGTACAGGTCAAGACCAGGGAAGCCTATGGGAGGTGAAATAAAGGACAAAAGGGACATTGTGTAAGGTATGTAACCTCACATGCAGCATGAATGCAGCTGCACCAGCACCCCAAGAATTCCTACACTCGTTTCAGAAGGGTTTGACCTGAAAAGCTGCTAAAGATCTTGGGTTGAGCAAACTCCCATCACCCCCTCAGCAAGTTGCATGTGATGCTGGAATTGGATCCTTTCTTCCTCCATGAATGAGGATGAGCGTAGGGGTCGGCTACTTGTTTGTTTGGGTTTTCTTTCAAAACGAAGCCTCCTTGAGCACTGTCTTCACTCGGTCTCCACGTTCCATTGCCCCGGGAAAGCTGCAGCCCTGTTTTTATCCACAGGATGGTTGCCAAGACTGTTGCATCATAAATGCCAAGCCCCGGTTTACCTGTATTAGGGCTCCGCTCACGGATTGTTTGCTTTGGGCAGAACCGCGTGCCCACAGGGCAGCTTTACTACATCCTGCCTTTCCTGTGTAGACACAGGAGCTGTTGTAACATAGAGTGTGTTTGTCGTGGACTTGTTCTGGGTGGGGATTGTCGTGAGCCCTTTCTGTTTAGGAGGGATTTATTCCTCATCTAGAAATCAGGTTTGGGAGGGATCTTGGAACCTGAGTTCAAAGGAATATGCTCATAATAATGTGAATTGGGGGGCAGGGAGCAAGGTTTTGGATCGTATGTTGGATTAGTCAGTTTACCCTTGCTTCCTGGCAGTAATGGGGAAATTACCTGCCTGTGCAGGTGAGTGCCAGCAGAGCAGGTTCAGTGACATGCCTGAAGCCAACAGGGACTACTAGGACAGAGCAAATAATTGAAGCTGGACCCACTGTTGTCTTTAAAAAGCCAGGCTTCTCTTTGAAAGCCTCTGGCTTCCCCTGTGGCCTGAGTATCTTGGAATGAAGCTCACCCTCAGCTAGGCTAGAGCAGTCACCAGAAGAGGTGAGGGAGTGAGCAGCACCTGGTGAGCGTGTTCTCTCTACAGCAGTCAGAAACCAGTGTCTTTCCTGCTTCTGCCAGAAGTAATAATAAATAGAAGTATTCTCTCTTCCATCTGCAATCGCTGCAGCTTTCCAGCTCCAGTTATCCCAATTAATGCAAAGCCTTTGGAGAGGGGCTGCTGAATCGGACAGACCATGTCACGTCAGGTCATGCTGAAATCTTGTGTTCCTGCAACGATTCCCGAGAAGGGTCCTGGTAGGTCATGGCGAAGGTCTGCCTCGCTGCAGAGCTGCCTTCTGATGACGGCCACTGGCTGTAGCCTCAGGAAAGATGCCACAGAAATTAGGGCAGCGCAGTCTCATCTTTCCCCGCATTGTGTTATTGCCCTGATTTATAGTAAAGCTGTGGCTGTGCAGCTTTCCCCCGTTGTTCATGTGGAGCAGTTCATCCGAGGTGAGCGGAGCGGTGCCAAGAGTCTTGCAGCCCCTGCTTCGCAGGGTAGCGTCTTGGATCAAAGGAAACCTTCTGCTTTACAAACTCTCGCCCTCTGCTCTCCTGAGGAGTTGAGCAGCCACTGGAATTCGAATTTTGGTGAAAAACTGTTCAGTCTGTCTTTTCGTCTTGGTGCCTGTAGGATTTTTTTGTGGTGGGTGAGACTGGGTGGGTTTTTTTTAGCCCCTTCCTGTGTGGAAAGCATTCAAGTGTAGTAACACCACCACGCTCCTTTAGGAAAGACAAATATTATTACATGGTGGGAAAAGCAACGGAGAGGGAGATTGTAACTTGAAGAGTTCTGAGTCATGACTGGTATGGAAGAAGCTTTCAGCCCTGTTCAGTCTTTGACCCTAAGTGTTTTCATATTTTTACAGAGCCTGTTTATCTGGCACTGATATGTTTTTTAAGGGCTGAACACAGACGCTTCCGTTGCTTTTCAGTTTTGGACTGTGTAGAAAGCTTTTGCCTTTTATGTACACCACCACCACCCCACGGTCTGTGCAGCAGACTCTGTACGGAACCAGAACATGAAAAACAGCCCCAGGAAAGTCGGCATTTAATGCGGGAGCTGAAGCAACTATTGTCAAAGAACCAGAATGCCTAAACGGGGAAGGGAATGTCACTGTCACACCTCTAAGGGCCGTCTTCGCCAACTGGGAAAGTGTGCTTTTAGATGTGTTAGCTCACCCTTTAAATATCCCTCTGTAAACAAGGAGAGTTTTTATTTTTAGCATAATCGCTGGTCGAAGTGAATCCTGGATCCGCCGTTCCCTCCCCATTAGGATTCGCTAGAGGTGCTTTTTGTAGATGAATTGTGATCTGTGCCAGCTGGTATTTCACTGTGTTTTCTTCTCCCCCTCACATCCTCCCCTGTAGCATAGGCATGCTGTATGTTGGCCTTGCTGACCTTTATTTTCTCCTCCCCTGTGTATCTGGACAATGTCCCTTTTACTGTAGCGGTATGAGGCAGATATATTGCAATCTTGCTCCAAGGTGACAGAGCTGTGACCCTGCAAACCGCTGATAGCCCTGGCCTGCTGCTTGATGCTGAAAAGCCTCCAAGCGTGGGCACTCCGTGTCTTTTCAAAGTGCACAGTATCTCCCCTGAACAGCTCGGGGTGGAGGGACCCTGGGAAGGGAGGTTGTGTTTGGGGGAGGTGGTGTGGCGGGGTTGGTCCTCGCGGTGCCTCGCTGCTTGCTTTCGGCCGCGTGCCGAGGCAGGTCAGCCAAAGCCCAGCTCATGCTGTCCTGTGACCTGAGCCTGCGGGCACAGCGGTGTCCTTCCCCATGCAAACAGCGCTGGGTCGTTTCGGTCTCACCTACTCTGAATGCCAGACACCCCCGAAGTGCCAAAGGGGCTTGAAAGGCCCGATACAAAAAAACCCACCACAACAAACAAGTGAATCTGAAATTATTTACTTCTGGCTTTCATTCCTGTAGGATATAGTGGATCATGTGCTTTTCTTTGCAAAGGCTTCTGGCTCTTTCATTTCTGCGAACTTTAAATGGTCTCATATTGAGAAGACACTAACTAGTTCCTACAGGCTTGGGGGGAGTTTGCAGGAGGAGCCAATGGCTCTGAAAGCAGGGGTTGTATTCTGCGATGTACGGTTTTGCTGCTGTGGGAATGGCTTGTCTCTGCCCTGCCTAGAGATCCCCTACAGGCAGCCTGTACCTGAGCAATATATGGACATTTAAATGCTCTCAGCCCGATGCACATTGCTGTTGTGCTGGGGCCATAGCAGGCTCTCAGACCTCCGTGAGTAAATGATGCAACTCAGGTCCCTTCTTGCCTTGGTGTGTGGTGAGTCACCGGGAAGTCCTGTCGCTCCCGGCGCTCACTCAAGCAGGAAGGCGAAGCCTAATGGCTGCGGTCCCTGGACACTGAGCTCTCTGAAGCCAGCCTGTGGGTACATCTCAGCCTGTCCATATGTTCTAGGAAAGCTGTTCCCAGCTCTGGTGTGGGCTCTGTGTGCGATTCCCTGAACTCTTAGCGGTGCCGTCACTTTCTCACAGGCGGGGCAGGATGCAGGCTGGCGGTGAGCGATTAAGACCCTTTCAAGTGCCCAAATACTCCTCCTCCTGGGGTTTTATTTTTCAGTTTCTGACCTGTTATGCCCTCACTGGGCAGGCAGGGCGTGAGGCTGATGCTAAGATGTGAGCTGCTCTGGTGCGTGGTCCTGCCCCAAGCCGGAGAGCAAAGACAGGTCCCGGTCTGCGGGTGGAAGGTGACCTTGCCCCAGGGTAAGGGTGCGCTGTGGTTTTCCCTGTGATTCTCAGTGTGTGTTGAGGGTCTTAAGACACTGAGTGCTCTTGCTGGGCAGTAACCAAACCATCCTGCTCCTGGCATTTCTGCTTCCCGCCTTCATCCATCACCTTCCTTCCCCCATTCTGAAGCACCCCGTGTGGCTCAGTGCCTTGGGGACACTTGAGTGGCTCTTCTGGAGAGATTGGTGACCTGCTCAAGGTGCTGCTGAGCCACCTCCTATCTCTGGGGATTTGATTAAGGCTGAAATATCTACATCAAATGCTCTGGGCTTTAAACTGTGAGTGCAGATATAGCCTGTAACCTCAGGAGAGGGTGATTTGCGTCTGAGCTGAATATTTTGGGGAGCAGCTGTTTGGCTCCGGTCGAGGCAGTGGGGTCCTGTGATAATGAGCTGCTCGAGGCGCCAAAGAGCTTTTGCCAGCCTGGAAGGGAACCCGCAGGGAGAAGCCTCCAGGTCAAAAAGAAGGGTTGAGATCTGTTCCAACTTGAGCTGCTCAATGACCTGTTGGCTCCAGGGGCTGGCGACAAGCTGGCGTGAAGGCAGCGAGGGGTGGCTCGGCGGAAGGGAGGCGAGGAGGAGGAAGGGAGGGCATCCAGCACGTGGGACAGTGTCATTCTCTGCTTGACATTTGCCCGTCTCTATAACAAGCATTGGGCTCTGGGGAGCAGGGCACAAAAATAGCAGATGGTTTGGAAGAGCAGTAAAGGTTTTCGCCATTGTTTTCTCTGAAGCAGGTGAAACGTGGCCAGTCAGCAGCTTCGGGGCTTTACACAAGCCCCCGAGTTCGTGCCCCATCCCTGGTAGGAGTGCCGTGCTGACTAGTGGCAGGAGCCATACGGAGGGGGGTAATGGGGAAAGAGGGCAAAAAAAAGGTTGGAAATCAGACTTCGTTAGTTGCATTAACCACTAAGCAACTGGTGGGTAGCGGGAGCTTCTTGGCAAACAAAATGCTGCGTGGGGAGGCAGCAAGTACAACACAGCAGGTATGTGCAGCCCTCTCTTCCTTCGCTGTGGTGAGCATCTCTGAAAGCCCACACCGCTGGCCGAGCGGGTCGAAACGAGGACTAGGCTTACCTTAGATCCAGCTTCTTTTCCCATCTGTGCTGCTGGAGTTTGTCCTGTCACTTGCCGGATGGGTCAGGCCAGGGACGTCTCTTCCTTTATTTTTATGCAGCACAGTGTGGCCTCAATAACCTTTAAGGTGCTGTCATTAGATAAATAACTTTATCATCATCATCATAGTATCATAGAATGGCCTGGGCTGGAAGGGACCTTAGAGATCATTTTAATCCAACCTCCCTGTTGTGGGCAGGGACGCCACCTCTCGACTAGGTCAACTTTATATTATCTCTGAAAGTTTCTTCTGACATGTTTGCGGTGTTTTCACACGACGGCAGCATTAAATTGAATCGACTCGGCAGGGATTGCAGCCAAGCACTTCTTTGCTAACGGTTGCAGTAACCGCTTGTATTTATATGCCCTCAGAAGCGCGCTCCCCGGTGCAGCAGGGCAGTTCCTTGTCCCAAGAAGTGTTTGCGCTGTTCAAACCACCTGTTAACGAAACGAAAGGCAGAATAGAGAAATGCAGTGGCTGCAGGGCCTCACTTTTGGGGAGATTCCCTTTTGGGAAGATGCTCCCTGCGCTTGCCGAAGTTTTATCAAAAAAAAACAGGCGATTTGCTGCGGTTTGGTTTGTGTTTTAAGTGTTTTTTGCTGGAGACTCACGCGCCTCTTTTTGTCTGTTTCCCCTAGTGCTCCTCACAGCAGTGAACTGCTACAGCGTGAAAGCTGCTACTCGTGTTCAGGATGCCTTCGCTGCGGCCAAACTGCTGGCGCTGGCTCTGATCATCATTCTTGGCTTCGTGCAGCTTGCGAAGGGTGAGTATGGTTCCTTTTTCTTTTGAAGGTGGCGTTAAAGCAGAATCTAGGAATTAGGGATAAAGCCCCAGAGTCCTAACCCAGGCCTTTCGGAGCTGGCAGAAATGCTTTACAAACATCTTTTGTTCTCCTGCGGGCTTGGGTCATATATTTCCAGCTCATGCTTTGCAAAGGGCTGAGCGCTTTTGTGCGTTTTGTTTGCGAGGTTTTGTATTTACCTCGCTGAAGTTCTGCTTGATTTTGTGCTACTGGAACCCAGCATATACCACCCAAGGTCTTTTCCATTTAACTCAGTCACTGCAGCCTCTCCCTTTGAGACCGCAGAGCTGCCAAGTCTACTGGGAATGAAAATTTTGGTGCTATGGCTCTTGGAAGTTTAGAGGGGGTTTTTGTAACTGGTGACTGGCCACGGCAGCTTGTTAGTAGAGAATTATCTGCACGTGTAAACCAGCTCCCAGTAATTTCCAGTCCTTCACAAACTGCCTCAGTATATTTGCCTTCCTCCTGCTTCAGGAAGAGCTTGGTCCAGTCCATAGGGTCACGTAGGGAACCTTGGGTCAGGCAAGGCTGCCAAAACCACATGATGAACGGTGATATTTGGGCTCTCAGCTGACACTAGCATACTTGTCTGTCAACTGGCGTCTAAAAAAGATGATAAAAATGGGAAGACAAAGCAAATTTCCTGGTGGTTGTCCTTGTTTTCTTTGTGCACTGTTAAAATCCTCTCAAACCTGGGGAGATACGTGTCCCCAGCCCATCTGATGAAGTAATCCGCACAGATAAACTGTACTGTGTGCTTTTTTTTTCTTGTGCAAGTTTTGTGAAAAGAAACTTTTCTTGGGGAACAGCACAGACCCTGTTTGTTAAATGTGGATACAAGTCTATAGATAATCCTGCCTGTCTCTGTACTGGCAAGTGTGTGTGTGTGTGTTTGTGTGTGCATGTGGGTCTTTTTAATTTGTGTCTCAGCTATGGGAGCTAGTGCTGTCTTTGCAGAATTTCTTGCTTTATCAGAGGTTTTATTTTCTTCCAGCTCAGTGCCTACACTCAACAGGAACATTGTTTGAGGCTTATCACAAAATATACCTCCTTCCTCTTCATAACTCCCCCAGTCTGCTTTGCTGAACTTTTTTTTTTCTCTCTCAGTAGGAAAAGGATAAGTCAATATAAATCTGTTAGTTCTTTAACATTTTACTGCTAAAAGGTCTTTACAATTGTTTTTTGCTTGGAGGTAATAATCTGAATATACTTCTTCAGAATCACCTTCCCTCCCTCTGTACTGTACTTTTGTCCTTTTGTTGAGGAGGTTCCCTGGTTCCTCAGGTGTAAGTACATGATACTTCCATGGACTTCTCTCCGTACCCAGTAGGAGATTTCAGTCTGGTGTACAAAAAAAACCCCCACATCCTATACTTTGAAGCTTTTAACCTCCTAGTAAGCCTATTACAATTTCAAGTTTTTGGAAATCTGGAGAGGTACGGCTGCAACTTGTGTGCGTCTTGCAGTAAAGCTCATTTCATGTGGCATTTAGTGTCCTGCTGAACCACTTGGCCCCTTCAGACAGTGAAAGGTTACAAGATCAAAAGCAATAGTTGGATAACATCTGAGAGCGAAGACCTGTTCTTCCTTTCTGTGCATGCAACGCTCAACGTGAAGCAAGCTGGATCAAATTGGCAACCTTAGGACCTACAGAGGCTGCTCCTCACAAAGTCTGCATTTCCACCTGAGTGGCACACTGCTGCTTGTCTGAGTTCCCGTTTTACCACGTACTGCCTGGGATTCTGCCTGTGGTCTGACATGGATTTTATTAATCTCCTTATGGAAGTTGCAGGCTCTCTGGTAAGTCCTTAAGAATGTGCAAGCTCCTTTCATATGCCCTTCCTTAGCTTCCACACACATTCTGCAACTTAGTCAACTTTTGTTTAAATCCTGCCAGGTAACTTGATGCTTTTAGGTAGCAGGGACACATCCAGAAGCTGTATTTTTTTTTCCCTTCTTTTTTCTTCACAGAGAAGCATATTAGCATCGTTTAAAGCATGTTGAAAATGAGAGTGCTGCACTGTTCCCCATCTTCGTTGGAACGAGAAATGATGGGTGCAAGCTGTGAGGCAAGGGGACTTAAATCAGCCATTAGAAAACCACTTTTAACTGTAACGTAGAGCTCAAGTAGATCGTCCAGGGAGGCTGTCTCTTTTTCTAAAAGCCTGTTTAACCTCCGGGTGATCCTGGGTCCCACAGTGCCATGTCTTTCTGCTCCTCTGCCTGCCCTGCTTTTCTTTTATACCCGTTCCAGCACTCTTTGGACAAAGAAGCCTCTTACCACTACCAGCTCAGTAAATCCAGTCCCAAGCCAGCAGCTCTTACTGGGATGAAAGACACGCCAAGTTGATTTGTCTGGGGCTGCAGTTCCAGCGATGGTGGGGCTGTGTGTTCCCACGACAATGCCTGAGCGGCGCTGATTGACTGGCTTTAGTGGTTCCTGCCCCACTGCTGGCTTATGTTTACAGTATCCATAAACAGAGAAGAGGAGCAATACCACAGTTTCTTACTCAAATGTGGAAACTTCTGAGACTTCACAGGGGCATGTCTTGCCCCGTATCGACCTCCCGCCTTCAGCTTTTGGCTTCTTTCCTTTTTATCCTTTCATTGGATATTTTCATTATTTTCAGAAAAGCAGTAACATCTCAGGACAAAGAACTATGTGGCAATGTTACCACACAGAAAAGAGCGTGTCCTTGTGATCTTTCTGTGGCCAGCTGTTTTCCATCACTTCTTTCACGCAGCTTCAAAAGAAGGGTAGAAGTTGGTTTCCTACTTAGACAGCCTTTCAGCTACTTGAAAGTTAGTCAGTATAGCTGGCCCACTTGGGATACAGTTATTTTACTAATACAGAAGTTACCCTTTTAAAAGCCTTTGTGGGGCTAGAGTTGTGTTGCTTTAAAAGTTTGATGTCGTGGACTTAATATATTAGTGTGTAAAGCCTTATGTAGGGACCCACAACTGTACAGCCCACCAGGCTATAGGACTTAAATAGTACGAATGACTTACAGCGTAGACACAATCAGGAGGTTTTTTTCACCCTGCACCTCACAGAGCCTTAAAAACTAACCTAGGCATGAAATGGTAAAAAAAAAAAAAAGTGCTGATCTTCAAGGGCACGCTCACGCTTTTTCCGTGCGAGGAAATTGAGGAAAGGTTTTGATGTCAAAAAAGTCTAAAAAAAAAAAACCATATCACAGATATGTTGGAGATACATTCTTTCCTGTTGTTGATGTCAAAGGGTTTCTTAAATGTTTATCTGCCCTTGGGCAGCTGGAGCAGCGAGATGCCGTTCCTGGCTGCCGTGTGTTCGGGCAGTGCTGCAGTGCTGGGCTCCAGCCCTCGCTGCAATTCCTTGCCAGCAGTTCTGCTTCGGAAAAAAAAAAAAAAGAGAGAGAAAAAATTGTGCATTTGGGACTCGGGGAAATAGATTGAATTATTTTTATTGAACTGACTGTCTATTTTCCCCCTTAATGTCTGATTTCTGATCTTAAATTTCTCATCTGCGGTGCCTTGAGTGCCTGTTTGATGGCGGCAGCATTATTTATTCTACCTCCCTTCACTGGGCTTGTCAGAGACCAGCAGAGAAGCGTCTGCTGAGCAAGCACAGGGTGACTTAAGGGCAAAGCAGGCAGGTTCAACTCCAGACATTTGCCATGGAGAGATTAGACTAGGCAGAGAGGTTTTGGTTTTAATCTTGGGGTTTTTTTTTTCTTTAAATAGATGTGTGCAGTATCAGCCAGCGCTGGCACCCCCTCCTGCCCCGGTATCATTTGCTCTTGGTAAAAAAAAGTATTTAGAGGTGTAGTTGTGACTGGCAAGTTCTGCACTCGACATGGGTGGGTTTCTGAAAGTACCGAAATGAAGATCAAAATGTTCAGTCATTAATGTGCCTTTAGCGTGCCTTTAAACCTCCTAAAAGTATTATCCAAGTACGCCAGGTGCTAGGCAACATCAGCGCTGTGAGCACATGTGCACATCTGGGTACTACTTTTATTCATCAACCCTCTTTGCTTTTTGCTAGAAAAGGCCCATTTGGTCTCTCCCTATCTCCGTGAGGGTTATTTTGGTAGTTTCCCATCCACACTTTTTTCTTTGCCTTTTTCTCTCTGCAAAAAAAATCCTGTGATTAAGACCCGAGGGAGGGAAGGTTTAATGGCTCTTCCTTTCCTCCCGGATTTTCTTCTCTGCTGCCAGTAGCAATGCCAGTTGAATGTCCCAAAAAAACCCCATTGAGCCAGGCCAGCAGTGAGGCTGGGGGGCTGAGTGGATGAGCTCTAGGACAGAAGTGGGGACGTGAGAATCAACTGACGGTGGAGCTGCAATTGTCCGAGAGGAGTTTGGAGCCCAAACCAGATGGGTGTTCACCCAGCCAGCCCGTGACTAACGCGTTGTAGATCCTCTTTGGCAGAGAAGAGGCCAAGCCTATGGATGGTAGACGCCCCTCAAGCTCCGAGTGCATCCCTGCAAGTTGGGGCTGAGGCTTGTGCAGAAAAGATTGCAAGGAAAGCGTGCCCTGCAGCTGCCCGTGCTGCTTCTTGTTCGCTGGCGTTCAGAAGTGACATTATAACACGATTTTCCAGCAGTAAGCTTTGAAGGAAAGCTATTGTGCTTCCCTTACTCACCCTCTTGTTCACAGAGCACATGGGGAGTGGAAAACCGTACAGAAGGAGAGCACGAACGAGGAAGCTGGGAGCGCTGCCAGCATCCTGCACCTCTAAATCACATCAGCCACATGTTGGAGATTAATCAGGTGTCTTAACGCTGGAGGGTTGATACAACACAATTATGTTTTATGGGCCTCTCACTCTAATCTTTATTTCTTTTCCAGCCAAAGGTGGATGTAAATGCTGAGGCGAGGTGGGTATGGCAGGTTAGCCTGCTGTGCAGCTTGCCTGCTCTAGTTCAGAGCGAGCAGCGGTTCCTTTCTGCTCAGACAATTTTTTTTCTTGCCCTCTCTGCCCAGAATACTTTTGGCAATTGTAGATCCAAGGACAGAATTCATCTTGCTGGGGCTTTCGCATTTTACACGTGCCAAGTTGCCTGTCCAAAATAAATAAAATGCATTTAGTAACAGCAATAGCAAAAAAAAAAACCAACCCAAAATACAGAAGCAGCTGGTCAGTGACCTGTGCTTACGCGCTGGAGTTGCTCTGTATAACACGCTGGAAGCTTGGCCTTTAACGACGATGTGAACTGTTATTTGTTTGACTTTGCGTACGGAGGCTTATAGCTGCTTTAACTCTTCAGCGTGGAAGTGTGCCTTGACACCTGAAAAGCTGCTTTGTCCAAGGAGTTGCAGAATGTAGCACATTGCTGGTCTGCGACGTCCCAAATGAACTGCCACGTGCTTACCTGGAGCGAGGTCGGTGTGTTGCGCTGAGGAGCATCATCTCAGACTTGCCATGGGGAGCCCCGCTGTGGGCTCAGGGGGTTTAAGGCAGCTGACACAAGAACCTCTGTTGGCTTCTCCTTTTTCCAAGTGCAGCCATGCCAGCAGTGCAGTCATACTTAGCTAGAGAGCAGCTAATACTTTGGCATTTGCTTCTTCGCATCTCTGTCTGGATCTCCTCTCCCTGAAGTCTTTGGGTGCAGCAGAAGCGGTTGTTCATGCCTAAGGTGCATCAGCACAGTCAGTGGCTCTGTGTGTATGTGTGTGTGTTTGCGTACATGTGCTTTTACTTGCTTTTTTTTTCTGTACTGATCCTTTCTCACAGCCTTCAGCTGCTGGGATGAAGTAACTGGCCTTGTCTGTGGTGCCAGAGGTGTGGGTGACAGGCAGGAGACGCTGCCCTCCCCAAACGTTCTTGGCCCTCCTGCACATCAGGCAGGTTGGCTCTGGGTGGTCCCTCCAGAGCCTTGTCAGGTTGGCTCATTCTTTTTTGTCGTGCTCGATCACGAGTTTTTATGGATGTGGGTTGAACCTGTTGTGCAGGCACAGAAAGGGAAAATAAGCTTACGGAGGTGGCCGGAAACCCACTGGGTGGTTTTGCTGAAGGTTCGCACCTCGCTGCTACCCTGCCCAGATGGGGACAGACAAGGGGGTGTTTAGGAAACACCTTTCCACGCTGTGTGAGGGTTGAAGGGCCCCTCTCCATCCCGGGGCGCTGCAGTACCTCTGTGTTTTCTGGCTTTTGGGTGCCATGCACCTCTCCAGGGCTCATGCCTCTGCTTCTGGGGCGGTTTCTTTATTTCTTGTCAGCACGCGTTATGCTGGCAGGCACGGAGGTGGTGAGAATTGGGAGATGCTTGCTCAAGAGGCGGGTAAAAGTTTTTTTGGTGATGTCAGCGGGATGGGGAGGAGGTGGGAAGGGCGACAGGACGTTGTCTGGCCCGAGTAGTGTCCTGGTGGGCCCTGGCAAAAGGGGGAGCCGTGAAGCTTGAGCAGTGTGTGGGGCGAAGTGAACCCAGGAGCCCAGACCTTTGGCTTCACCCAGGAGGAGAAATAATAGCTCTTCATAAACAGTATTGAGAGAGCTTCCCAGCACTGGGAGGAGAGGAACTTTTCCAGAAAACAGAAGGAAGTAGTTGGAACAAGGGGAAGTGTCACAGCCTGTCCACAGCCAGTGAGGAGAACCGGGACGTAACCCAGGAGCTCCTTGGATGCCCTCACTGCTCTTCCAAGGTTCCGGTGGTGTTTTTCAGGCCCATAATTCATCTGTTACCAGCCCCAAGTTTAATAGCTGCTCTTCAAACCTGCTTAAAGTGAAGCTGCCTGCAGAGTGGCAGCGATCAGAGAGGAGCAAAGAGGTTATGTGGCTACCGAGCATGTGTTTCCCGGGGAGCCACGAGCTGCTCTCCTAACCCTGGCCCCTGCGTGCTTCTTGTCGTCTTGTTTTTCTGGCTCCGTCAATTGAACTCTTGCTGCTTTTCTCAGAAAATGGCTCAACAGCTGAGTGGATCTTCTCCTCTGGGGTTTTTCATATATACAACACATTTCTCCCTCTCTCGGTTTCTTTCACGAGCGAGACGCGCCGAGGGCCCCCCTCTTCTCTCGCTGAGCTCTAGATGGCTGTGTTCCCTCTCCTCGCTGTTTAGGCAAGTTAAAAATATTTAATTACCATTAAATGCTCACTGCAAGAGAAGATTGCTGTGCTATTAAAACCGGAATGGACATGACTGGGGAGCAAACGAACATTTTCAAAGAAAGGGTCTGAACATGCAGCACATGGACCCGAAATAGGTCCCTCCCGCAGAAAGGCCCCAGGTGACCCATCGCTTGCCGGCACAATTACCAGAGTCTTGGCAGCTGGCAAGATCAGCAAATGGGGTTTATGTCAGAGCTTGTTACCTTAATTTGGTTAATTGTAGAGCAGAGTGCAGCCGAACAGCCAGTTCAAACCAGGTTTCAGATCGCTGGGGTGCCGGGCACGGGCAGGGCATTGCCTAGAGAGCAGCTGCCCGGGCTGGGGGGGACGGGGGAGCCAGGAGGGTGGGCAGAGCACGAGGTGCCCTCCCTTACAGACCTCTTCGCTCTCTGGGAGCAGGCGAGGCCACGCTTGACAGCCTCGCTCCTGGAGTTGTACCTCTTGATTCGATCCCAAGTCTGCAGTTCAAGTCTTTAAAGTCTGGAGGCTCAAATTGCACATTCGGGCTTGAATGATGCAGAGTGTCTGGACCCGAGGATCGTAACTCCATTTTGACCAGCAGGTCCTCATGAGCATTTGTATTAGAGGAAGGAGGTAACACTGGCCATGCTGGACCATCTACCCAGTATCCCCAGTCTCCAGCTGGGGGCAATAGCATCAGTGAGTAAGTGTAAGAAGAGGAGGAACATGTGATGCTTGCTGGATGCTTTCTCCACCTCCAGTGCTCCTCTGGGTGATCTGCACCGGAGGAGGTATCTTTGATGAATTCCTTCTCCAGGGCTCTCTCCAAAGAGTACTTGAACCTCTGTCTGACTGTGCCTGGTGCTGCTACACAGGTCAGGGCCGCATGGACACAGTTGGAGCTCATCAGTTATATCTGGGATACCTCTTTGGCATCGCTGCTGGAGCTTGGCTTTTTCGCCCCAAGATGTATGATGTGGTGCCAGTTATGTCAGCAAAGGCATCGCTGGTGGGCACAAATGATTCTCTCTCTGGTGGTCCACTGGCTGGCCGGGTGGGACAGAGCTTTGTGGTGACGGTGGGAGAGGACGGCTGCTCTGCTGAGATGTGATCTTTGGGGTGTGTTTGGTAAGGAGCCCCGGCTCTTCTCTAGCAACCAGGAAGTGATAAAGAAGCAAAAGTTGTGGCAAAAGAGCATCATGGGGACACTTGAGAATGTGAACCTGTCCCCTTGGAGCAGGAAGAGAGAGATCTCGGCTCCTCTTTTTTCTTTTAATGGTGTTGTGACGTGTTGTTAGCCCATTTTACCATGCAAGCATAGAGGCAGGAAGCTCAGCAACGCGGTGGAAATTTTTGGAGAGGGCAGCGAGGTGTCAGCTCCTCAAGTGTTGAGGAGGAACAAAAAGCCCCTTCCTTGCTAGTCTCCTCTCCTGGCTGCCTCCCACCGCCTTGCCACTCCTTTGCCGGCAGCTGCATTTCAGCGCTTCAAAGAGACGGGGTGGGTGCGCGCCGCGGCGGGTGCAGGGAAGAGGTGTGCGAGTAATTAGTTACGTCCCACCCATCCATCCCTGCGTCGGCTGCCCACCCACAGCGTGGTGAAATGCCAGGCTTTGTTTTCACTTCTTTGCTCTCCTCCTCTGTGCAGCTCAGCAAGGCACCGAGTTAGGCTTGGGTGTGATTCAGAGGCCGAAGATGTGGTTCCCGAGTGGGTGGCACGTCCTGAATGCAGGCGTGTGGTTTCAAACTAGGGACCACCAGTGCTCTCCTCCCCTCCAGGCCGGCTGGGCGAGGGCAGCAGCCCAGCCCTTCCTCACCAGCACACAGTTTCTTGTGAGGTTTGGGGAGGGCACAGAGTGAAACCTCCAGATGGCTTGGAAAAAGGAACGTTTGGCCCGAGAGCTTCTTGCCAGCGACAAACATAGAGGCTCTCGGTGGAAGCTGGTGCCCAGATGTGGACAAGAAATGGAGATGTGAGCCCGCGGCGTGGTGCTGCTTGTGCCCTGGCTGCTCCCAGACCAGAGCATCCCTGTGCCATGATTGTGATCCTTCAGGTGAGAGCTGGGCTACTGGCAGAGCAGACGAAGACCTCTGGGAAGAGACATCCCGAGGGGTGTTTGAAATGCCTGAAGAGCTCTCCTGCTCTGCTAGTCCATCCGTGTGCTGTTCCAGCAGCTAATTACAGCCACTGTTAACAGCAAGTGTATTTTATTCCCATAACAATAGACCTGGAAAGAACTAGACTGGTACTTGTTCAAGAGAGGCAGAAAATAACCTCGGGAAAGCTGAGCCCAAGGGATCCAGCAGAATGTGATACCATGCACACACCCACCTCCTACCCAGCCTTTTTATTCACAGCCAGGCCAGGGCGTTGATGCTAAATTAAGATTATATGACTGAATGTATAAACCATGAATTAAGGTTAAATTTGCAGCATTTAGTCAGTCTCTTTGAATTTCCTGGCTTTCCTGTTCCACTCTGATGTACATCTTCTAACCTGCCTTTTTCAAAACAATTGGTGCCTTTTGCTGAGGATATTCACTGGCTGAAGGGGCATTAAGTACAACTGGTGCATCTCCAGGTAGGTTCACAAGAGACCCTCCCAGTGCAAGGAGCTGCTGGGAGAGAGGGACAAGGCAACACCAGTGGATTTGGACGAGCAGAGCCTTGAAAAACTGGTGTTTCCCAGACCTCATTGTTCAGTGCCTGTGCTGCTGCTCCCGTGGTCCTGGCTCTTTTGCAGCTCGTGCCCACAGCATCCCCTTGCAGATGGGACAGCAACCGAGCAGGGAAGAAGGCAGAGGGGAGCTGGTTTTCTTGGGTAGTCTTGTGAGCTAAGAGCATTTTGGATGCCGTGTTAGGCAGTGTCTTTTGGCCCTGGTTAGGGCACAGCAGAGTGGGAGAGACAAAGGAGGTGAAGGGAAGCAATGTCCAGGAGGGAAAGGGTGGGGATATAGAGGGGAGGGTGAAAGACAGGATTTGGCTCCTCCATGTACGCAGGGCAGCTCCATGTCACTGGCACGGATTTGGAGCAGTCCCTGGCGAAGTCCCGCGAAGGGAAGATGCAATAGTGCTGTTGGGACAAGTCCCCCTTTCCCACTGTGAGAAAGATGAATGCAAGGAATTAAAAGATCTGTGCATGCATGTTTGTCACTCAGCCTCTGCAGAAGTGGCTTTTGGTGGCATTAGGGGAGTGAGAGTTGCCAGCACGAGGTGGGAAGAGAGACCATCCAGGGGAAACACGCCTCATCCTGCTCCTTTCCCCAGACACACGTCCTGGGTACCTTGTGCGAAGAGAAGAAGGGTTAAGCTCCCAGCCCTGCTGACTGCCATGTGATGCAGTTGCTCGGGCGATTAATCAAGATCTGTGCCCTAAGAGGAATCACATGGGCTTCGGACAGGGCTCCTTGGATGCAAACGTGCCCGGCCAAATCCTGCCTCACTCCCGCTTCCGTCCTCACCCTGGGGAGCATCGAGTCTGGGAAGGGGAGCGTGGTTTTGCCATCCCAGCCCTGCACCCAGGCTCGACATCAAAAGATGGGGAACAAAGCAACTGCAGAGCGTTTTAAAGCAAAATAAATAAACCCTTGGCTGTTCCAGGAGAGTTCTTACCCAAGGTACAATCGAGTCGTCTATTTATGGCTTTCTATTTCAAAAGCAGGTACATAACAGGAACTTTTGATATTCAAGCCCTAAAGAAGCTGACTTCTGATATTCAAGCCCCAAAGAACCTGACTTCCCACAATCAAAGGGATTGTCAGAGCCCTCTGCTTTGTCAGGTGGCTGGTGGGACTAGAGGAAATCCTGGGTTTCTGCTTTACCGGGTGGCCGGTGGAAGTGGAGGAAGTCCTGGGGTTTTATCGAATGAATGCAGCTGTCAGCTGAGAGGACAATGTGACAATATCTGTTTGCATAGCATCTCCCAGCAGGAAGGTCCCCAGAACGTTTTCTTCGTAGGGCGATATCTGGGAGATTACCTCGGTGACAGCACGTTGCAGCGTGGGAAAGCCTGAGCGCTCAGTAATGACCATTTTCCTGAGACAATTGGGGCTGATTGCTTGGTGCGTGGCTCCTGAGGAATTACTCACTTTCAGACTGTCAGAATCGGCCCAATAGAAATATGTGCACATACTCTCCAGGATAAGTGTATCAGCATGATCGTGAAGTAGCCCAAGAGTGGCTTTTTGCCTCCAGGTTTCTCTGTTTTGGCACACCCAAAGGCTCTTGGAGTTCAGAGCCCATCTGCATTGATCCTGTCTTGGTTTTGTTCTCTGCAGGTGATGTGTCAAACCTGACTCCTGAGCGCTCCTTCGAAGGCACAAAAGTAGACGTGGGGAACATCGTGCTGGCTTTGTACAGCGGCCTCTTTGCCTACGGAGGGTGGTAAGATGCAGCCCTCTTTATCTTTTTTTGTTTTCAATGCTAAATGCTGTAATCTATGCTTTTTGTTTCCAGATTGTGTTTGCAAGGGAGAGCGTGGTCCAGGACTTTCTTGTAGCCCGGGCAACGAAGCAGATGCTTTGAGTTTGCTTCGTAATGTTAACAGTCATACTTCACACCTGGTTTCCAGCCAGAAGCACAAGGAAGTGGAGGGGATGGTGGGATTCAGGAGCAGCAGATGATGGGTGATGATGCACCGTGATGCTTGGTGCAGCTCCTGGATGTGTTAAGCAGCAGGGTGGGTTTGGCTGGCAGAAGAGTGCCGCATGCCAGCGGGTTACTTTGACCACCAAACTTGTTTATCAGTGCCTTTGAGCACTTGCAAGCACGAGGAGCGTGCTCAACTCGCTGTGAAAACAGGCTGTCGCAGCCATCATTGTCACCTGGAGGGATGGCCCAGCTCTGACTTGCAGTCACCTCTCCTCTCGCAAGCAATCTGGCAGCATGGTGTGCTAGACCCACCAGCACCATCCAGGGCTTGCGCTGGGCAGGTTTTGTGCTCTAGGTCTTGGACCACACATTGTGAGTTTCCTTAATTTTCTTCCTGAAATTCCCTTGTGGATGTGAACAGCCTCATTTATTCCATGGACTAAGCAGAATTAACCACTGTTCTTTTTAAATTACAGGAATTACTTGAATTTTGTTACAGAAGAGATGATAAATCCCTACAGGTAGGTGTGTGTCCTTCGATGACTTCCCCGGGAAGAAAACCTGTTGTTCTTGGGAAGCCCCTTCCTCGTGTGTGTAACGGGATTTGCTAATCAGCCCAGAAGCCAAGGTCTTTTTCTGAGAAAACAAAAACTGAGATAGATTAGTGTCGTTGTTCCTCCCTGGAATAGGGGAAGGGGGATAATGATCCCTGGATGAGCAGGGCTGTTGGTTACACTGCTTTCCTGTACTGCTAACATTATCAGTGCTGTTGGAAAGCCCCGCTTCCCTGGCCTGGCACCTCTTTGAGTTGTAGGCGAGGAAGAAGCACTCACGGCTTTATTACTGCCTGGTATAAACTTTCACAAGAGTTGTCTGTGTGTCTGTGTCACGCACTCTTCCTGTGCTGTTGAGCAACGGCCGCTTTCTGCTCTGCCCGTGCCCTTCCAGGGTCAGGCAGGGGACCTGCTAAGATGAGGGTGGGACACCCCAAAGCAGGATGTGGCTGGTAAATCATTTTTGCTCATAGGGAAGGTGCCTGTGAGACGGTTTTGATACAAGCTTCAGGGTCTCTTGTGCAAGAACCCGTTTCTGGCTGACCCTGGCAGTGCACAGTGCCTGCTGGGAAGCATAAGATTTGATACGCCCTTTCCTTGACAAACACAGTTAGAAAAAAGGTTTTTTCAGCTTGCAATTATTTTCGTGTCTCCTGAATGCAGTCATGGTATTTGACTCTCTCCTCCTGTGGCTTTGAGCTCCACTAGACCAATTATACGTGGCATCAAGCAGGGTTTCCGTTTTCAGTTTCCGTTCACAAATGAAGTTAGACTCTTTGGAAAGGCAAGTTTGTACCAACACAGCCTCGTCTTTACAGACCCACTCAGACTGTGTCTGAACTCATTTTCTTTGTCAGCTTTGTCACTCCAGCCAGCTGCAAAGAGTTAGAGCTTTAAAACTGCTCGCTAAAGCCCTCACCTTTCTACCTCCTGCAAGAAACCCACCACCACAAACGTTTCTCCTTTGTCCAGAAGAGAATATATGTGTTAATGCCACTGGCTAGCAAAAGACTTGGGGGCGGGGGGAATTTTTAATTAATTGCCTTTGCAGTGATCTTGGATTACTGCTTGCCCAGACAGCCACAGTCTCCATGCAAAAAGTCCCTTCTGCTGTGACCCTGCGCCCTACACCTGCCAGCCTCCAGGCTGTTCCCCTGCGGGCATCTTCTCCGCTCTTAGGAGGAGAGCTCATGGCAGGGAAACTGGGCGTGCTGAAGAGCCAAAGAAGAGCAGGTTGGCTCAAGCCAACTCTGAGCGAGCGCAGGAGGGCTGCAGCGGGAGCTGGCATGGGCAGCTCTCTCCTCTGAACCGCGGCGCTCCACTACAATGTGTATTTTCTTCCTAGAAACCTGCCTCTGGCTATCATCATCTCACTACCTGTAGTCACTTTGGTTTACGTGCTGACAAACTTGGCTTACTTCACGACCCTGTCGACAGAGCAGATGCTGACGTCCGAAGCCGTGGCTGTGGTAAGACACATGAGTCACATCAGACACGCACCTGTTTTCTAGGGCTGGTTAAATCACACTCTAAATCTCTACGTCCATCTCCTAGTTTATTCTGGGCTGATAAGGGCGCTTACAAAAAAAAAAAGCTGATGTTTGACAGGAGATGAAGAGCAACTGTGACGGGAGCAGGGAAGAAGAGCATGATACCAAGTGGGATTAATCACAGATAATAGTCAGGCTGGGCTGTTGGTTAGGGCTGCTCTTAATTCCTAAATATGCAAGGTTGCTGCTGGCCTCATGACTTCTCATCAGCTACCAGAGCATGATATTTATGGGAAAAGGTCATTCAGTCTATACTGAACTAGATTGTTCTCTCTCTGTATCTTCCTTGTTTTAAGTAAGAGAGAAAAATAGTACTTTTATTAATTAAAATACCATTGTGGTCAGAAATCCTGATTGCCTCAGAAGTGAGCAGCGTGGTATGACCTTACAAACTGAGTGTGACCAGGACTGTTCAGTGCTTCGGGGGCAATCTCCCGGTCCGGGATAAGTTGGTCTGGCTCATTGGGGTGACGGTGCTCCATCCTTTGGGTTAGTACCAAGCCCCTGCTCCACCCTGTGTCACACTACTCCACTTGTGTGCTTCTGCAAGTCTGGAAATGAGTGTAATAGCATGGGCACAAAACTTCAGTGAGGTGGTGCCGGGTCAATTTGTTGTATCAAGCCCCAACCCCAGGTTGCTGCATTTCTGCAGGGCTGTGTCCCAGGTCCTTACTCAGCAACTGGCAATAACCATGTGTCCAAACCTCCTCACGGTTTCCGTTTGGTCTTGGAACTTTTGGATGGCTGTTCTGATAAACGTTGTGTCCCAACTTTGAGGAAAGGGCTTGCTGCTGGTTTTGGGGTTTTTTTTTGCAGTTGCACAACGTGCTTCTTCAGCAAACGGCAGCATGGAAAACTCTGCAACAGCTTCAGCACTAAGCTGTGCCATTTGTTCAGATTTCTACAAATGTTAAGTCTTTGCAGGCAGCTGTGAGTCCTTTTGGACATTCTGGGTGTGAAATGTCTGTCTTGTCACCCCCCATTTAGGATTTTGGGAACTATCACCTTGGCGTCATGTCCTGGATCATACCCGTCTTCGTTGGCTTGTCGTGCTTTGGATCCGTTAATGGATCCCTCTTCACTTCTTCCCGGTAGGTTTCTTGCTCAGTTCTGTGGGTTTTTTTTACGAGTCCTGCTTAATGCCTCTTCCTTTGGAGCTGTGCTCCAGAGAGTGGCTTTGGGTAGACACAAAGCCTAGAGGGTCTGAGGGCCATGTGGGGAATGCAAAAAAAAATTCGGAATAAAACAAGTAAGACTTCAAAACCGTATCCAGTTTAAAGGAAAGCTTTTCAGTGGTCTTAGTGTTCTGTTCCTCGGGCAAAGTCCTGCTGAAGTTATTAGGACATAAACAAACACAGGCTCGGGGCTCAGTGATGTTGCTTGAGAAAGTGGCTTTAATGAAAAGCAGAAACTTAAGAAATTTCAGGGCTGAGAATCCCTCGAGGAGGAACGGGGCAGGACGGCGACTTGAGATGGTTCCAGTTCTGACACACATCTCCAGGGTCGTCATTTAATTGCTCTCTTTGGAAAGGAGGATATAAATACATCTTTTCTTGCATTCCTCGTCCTTCTCCAGCCTTCCTTCTAAGCGTTTGCACCGTGTGTGTGCAGAACACCCCGCGCTGGGGGCTGATCCTGAACCAGTGCCTGGCAAAAGGGGCACAGCTGGCGCTGGGCAAGGCTCCACTAAGGTGGAAAACCCACGTGGAGCCCCGGACATTTCAGTCGTGCTGTCTCAGCACTGTCTTGGCCAAGCTTGGGCCGTCCCCACTTGTTTTGTGCTGAAGACAAACCCCAGCCTGGGGCCAGAGGTTGCTGAGGTGGTGATTGCTCTGTCTCCCCCACTTCAGGCTGTTCTTCGTGGGGTCCCGAGAAGGACACTTGCCTGCGATCCTGTCCATGATTCACCCCAGGCTTCTCACTCCCATGCCGTCCCTCATCTTTACGGTAAGCCCCTGAGTCTGGGGTGATGAGCGTTGATCTGGGATTGAGAAAGAGGTCGGGGTGGTTTGAGAGGGCTGCTTAGGCACCACGTCCAGACGCAGCCATTCCTGCCTGCACCTACAGGAGAGGGTAGACCCTTCTTCTCATACCCTCGTATTCCACTTCTGTTTTGAGATCCCTTCAGGCACCAATTGAAAAGTAAATAAATAAGTAAAAAATGTTTAAGACAATTCTTTTCCTGGCAGATAGTTCTTCTAAAATACCTATGTTTAGTGTTGTGACATACATGAGTTTGCCTCTTTTCTTTCCTAATTTTTTTTTTGTCTGCTTTCAGTGCATCATGACCCTGCTCTATGCCTTCTCCAACAACATCTTCTCCGTCATCAACTTCTTCAGCTTCTTCAACTGGCTGTGCGTCGCTCTGGCCATCATCGGCATGATGTGGCTGCGTTACAAGAAGCCAGAGCTGGAAAGGCCCATCAGGGTGAGAGCAGTGTGGTAATTAGTGGCGTGGTGGGTCCTCCCTGAGTCGTTAGCACCAGGGAAGGTTCAGCAAGTAGGGCTGCTTGTCCTGTACGGAAGAGGATTGCAAGCGTGCAGGGGAAATGTGTTGTAGCTAACGCAGGTGTGTCCCTGCTGCACGGAAATCTGCCAGACACGGGACAAAGAGCTGCCGTGGCCGTGGGGACATCACAGTGAAGGAGGCTCCGGGTGTCGGAGATGTGCGGTAGCCCTGTGGGAAGCTCTCGGTGACTAACGTATTCCCCAGTACAAATCATAGCCTGTGGCTCTCAGCGAAACACTTTGTACCGTTGTGGAATTCGTTTGAAATAGTTGTGTTTCTTTTTAATAAAGCAGACAAACCCATGCCTGCAGAGATGAAAACTTTGTTCTTTGTCCTTGGCCAGCTTGGCAGCACCGTGTCCCGTCTGGGAGGAGGCCAAGACCGTGTCAGCCACAAGCCGGTCTGCCTTCCTTAAAGGCATGTTTCTCACTCATCCCCCCAGCACGCTCAGGTTGCTGCCAAATGGGCAGCCAGAGAGAAGCAAACTCCCAGACCTGTCCCAGTGCCTTCCCAAAGTAACTCTTTGCAGGGTGTTCTCTTTGTTTCCTTCTAAAAGCTGGGGCTTGGTGGTGAGACACGAACTCCGTCCCTCCCCGGGCTGCGCAGCTAGATGGACTTCACTGGGAAGGGTCTCCTGATGCAACTTCTAAGCTGTTGGTTGGGTCCTTGTTCAGGTGAACGTCTGCCTGCCCATCTTCTTCATCCTGGCCTGCTTGTTCCTCATTGCTGTTTCCTTCTGGATGACGCCGAAGGAATGCGCGATTGGCTTTGCAATCATCTTCAGCGGGATCCCTGTTTACTTCTTCGGGGTCTGGTGGCAAAACAAGCCCAAGTGGCTTCTCCACGGCATCTGTAAGTATTATCAGTGAAGAGAGCAAGGGTGCAGCCTTGCCTTTTGCTTCAAAAATAGCTTCCCAGCGAGCATGCTACAGCCAGTAGCACTTGGTGTAGTGGAGGTTTCCAATACCTTGGCTCTGATCAGCTCTTTTAAGGGTAACAAGTTTTAACCTGACGATGACCTGATCTACCAAGCACCCAAAACGCTCCCTGACTGGTGGTGGTTGTAAAGCTTGGGCCAAATAGCATGTTTGGGTTTTTTTTTCATCTTGGCGAGCGGGAGGTTGTTACACAGGGGAGCGTAATTTGTTGAGCACATTGCTCAACTGCTTCTTGTAAAGGCGCGGGGTCGAGCCTTTTGTCAGCAGAGAAGCCCTTTCTAGTGGCGTGAGAAGGGAAAAGGAGTAACAGCACAACAGTCCTAGCGCAGTTGGCCTCAATTTGACTGCTGAAAAATCGTAATTAGTCCCGATCCATCGCTTAGCCAGTGCTAACATTTCTGATCCAGTCAGAACTCCCCTTGGCATCAAAATGTGGCAGCAGAGCAGAGAGAGGGAGAAATCCCCTGGATGTTTTCTCTTGGGAGGTTTGTTTGCTAAGGTATATTCGTAGAGGGTTTTCCAACAGCTGACGCTACGCCACGGTGTGTTTTGTAGGGCTGGGGAGGCCGTGCTTGGCGCATGTAACCTCTGTCTGAACAGCTGAATCAAGAAAGTCAATTTTGTCCCAAGTAACTGAGCTCTACCATCTGCTTCCCAGGTCTCATACAGCAGGCTGACCTAAAAAGCAGACAAACAGAAATGCCCAGCCATAGCTGGATGCTTTTTATGAAGCAGAAAAAGGCTTTTAACAGTGCTTAGTACTTGTTTTTATTTTTTTCCCTTCCTCTCTCTCTCTCAAACACTTTTTAATTCTGTATATTAGGCTCAGTTCCTGGAAAAGCCATTTTTGCAGTGCCTGGGCGTCAAATTACCATATTAATTGTTTTCAACCACCAAAAGCTTGTAAGGAGAATAGAAAATATTCTGGGAACACAGAATGATAGTCCTGCAAATGTCCAGTTAGAAGCATAGGAAGTTTAAACACCCAAGTGTATTCATGTAGAGCAGATAATTTGACCTCCAGCTGATCTGAGTTTGGCCGTGTGTGAATTAGCATTCGCTTCACCTGGCGAGACGACCTTGGGATCTCCACTCAGCGAAGCAGCAGAAAGCACAAGTGGGTTTGGATACCAGCTACCAAAACTATTGAGTGAAAAAAAGAAAGTGACTTCAGTTTAGCACCTTTCCTGGGCAAACTCCCATCTGAAAGGCTTCCTTTGTTCTTCACCTGCTCCGTGCAAGGCAGTGGACTCTGCCTTGTGTTCAGTACCCTGAGCTGGTTTTGTCCTGGGTACTTGAGCCTTTGAAGAAGCTGTGTGTGCACACAGCTGAGGCTTTCAAAATCAGAAATCAAAGCATCGGCTCATGTTTCCTATGCCCGTTCTTGCTATTGTGCCTGCCTCAGTTTTGGCTGCTTGCAGTTCTGGCATCCAGACGTATTTACTGTATCACCGTGCGATCAGAAACTGGTCTCAGGAAGTCCCGGAGCCTCTCTCGGGGCAGCACAGCATCCGGGCTGGAGGAGCAGCGCTCCCGGTGTTACTTGTTTAAGTTCTGGGCATGAGTAGAGAGTCACCCGCAGCTCATTTGCTTCGAAGTCTTACATTGTATTTGGACTTTCTTGCTCAGCACCACGATGGTGGGATCGGCCCTTGTATCATGAATGGAGACAAAGATACATGTTGGGCCCCTGCCTGTGGTCTCTGACCTGTGCTTTCCTTTTTTCCCCGTAGACTCCGCGACAGTCCTGTGCCAGAAACTGCTGGAAGTGGTTCCGCAAGAATCGTAAAGAAGGAAAAGCAGGGACATTCAACTCGAGGAAACGCACAATTATTATTTTTAAGACGACACAAGGAGAAAACGCTTCTGATCCCTCATCGACGAAACCCAGGCACTGGAGCGCCCCGGCGGAGCTGCTTCGTGCCTGACACCATGCCCCCCGCTCTGCCTTGCCTCCTCCAGCCCCTCCGTCACCACCTTTTAGCCTGGCAGACGAGCAACCCCGCGATCAGAAGTTCTTGGTACGAACATGGGCCGGGAGGAATTCCCACCAGCAGCTTCAAAAGGGTCCTCCTGCCTGTCCTGCAGCAGCGAGTCCCATCAGCATCTGTGTGTGTGTGTGATACCAAGGGCTGTACTGCAGTTCTGTGTAGGCTTGCTTGGCTCGGATCTGGCATCCCCCAGATCTGATCGTGAGCCTGGTTTGAGCGTTGCCAGCCGTACAAACGTGGCTGGGGCTGGAGCTGGGACTGTCCCAGAGCCGCAGGGTGGCCTTGAGCCTGGCCCACCTGCCTTACCTGGTCACGGAGGGGTGGTTGGGAAGCAAAGGTTGGCTGATGTTGGCTCACACACACACACACAAACTCATACCAAAATACGTGCTGCTGGATGCTTTGGACCCTGTTGGCTGGCAGTGGCTTAGGTGAGACAAGGCAGAGCAGAATTAGTCAGAAAAACGATGTGGGGAGACTTGCATCGCGTTCCTGACCAGAGCATTCGGGGTCCCCTGCCACCGTCTGGCTTTTTACTCTCAGATCCAAGCCATCTCCCTGCTACTGAGCCGATCCTCCGGGATGCTCCTCACCAGAACGCCCATCCCACGGCCCTGTGAATTAGCACTGGGGCAGGTGCAGGCCTGGGAAGGGAGTTCCTCCAGATAAACCCAGGGAATTGCAGTTAGCAGAAGGTCAAGTCCTTGGCTTGCTCGCTCCGTGTTATTTCTGTAGATGGGCTTTCATCCAGCGTGGGGTGAGCAACGCCACGCTCTCCAGACGGCTCCGCTCATTGCACGCAGCGGGATTTGTGTTTGCCTCGAAACCGTTTGCAAAGAGGAAATGAGGGTGGGATTCCCTGGGCTCGTTCCCTGGGGCCTGTGTGTGTTTGGCCTGTCACCGTGCCCTTCGTGTGCCGCGTCTCTTCCAGAAAGCGCGGCAGAGGGGAGACCAGCTGGGTCTGGGCGTGTGGAAGGGGTGGATGTCCCCCCACGGCCGGAGCCTGGCTTTAATCTCCATCTGCTGTTGATGGTCTGTTTTGCTCCAAGAAGGAGGGACCGGGGGCTCTGCTCCTCCTTCCTGGAAAACTGCAGCATCAGGTTTTGGCTTGGTGAGATGCCCCCACCAACATCCTCCCTGGCTGGGAGTGGGTGTTGAGCATAAACCGCACGTGAAATCTTGTTTTGCTGTTGTGGGCGATGCTGTCCCATCTCCTGAGCCCACCCCAAATCTCTCTAGTTCCCAAGTAGTCACAAACTGCCCTCTTAGGAACTTGTCACTTTATTTGGTCAAAAGCGTCACTTTTCCAGCAAAACTGCAGTTCTTGAACAATTTGCTCGTTGTGCCTCTGCGCTCAAGGTGATAGTTGGAAATCAAAAACGTCTTGTCCTCACGAGTGAGCTGCTTCACTCTCTGTTACAGATCTTCTTTGTGCTCGTGCTTTGTGCAAATAAGCTGTTGAACTACTTTTTCTCCTTCACGTTTTTGTAAACGAAGCTGTTTGGAAGCCGGGATCCTCTAAGAGCTAATGCTTTCTACTGGATTCTCCTCGTAGCGTAGAGTTATTTTGGATGAAGAGGCATTAAGGACACCAATGGTACTAGCTCATGCTTTGTCCTTTTCAGTTCTTTAGAAAAAAAAAAAAAAGGCAAAAAAAAAAAAGCATCTGTTACAGCAGGCGGCAGCTTCTGTTCAAGTGTGTGTGACAGTGACCGTGGCTCCGTCAACAAGTGTTTACGTGCAGCTTCTTGCCGTTGCTTCTCCGCCCACGCGTCCTTGCTTCGAGGCAGTGCGGGAGGAATGGGTGAGACAATCATCACGCTGAAAACCTTTGCTGTCGGGTCGCTTATTTAGGGATACCCAGCCCAGCTCCGGTGCCACTTTGCGTGTGTTAGTGTCGAGCTCTCCTGGAGCTGAGTTAACCCGTGGGGAGTCGCAGCCAGGGTGGGCAGATCTGCAGCGCAGAACCCAAAGTTTACGGCCAGGGCCTGGCTGCTCAGGGACCTACGTGCAATGAGTTGGAGCAGCTCGGAGCCGGTGCCTGCAGAGAGGCCTTTGCGTAGATAAGGTTGTGAACCATGAAACCTGAACTTTAGTTTTGGAATCTTCTGCCAGCTGCAGGCGGAGTTGTTTGGGCAGGCCGGTGATGGGAAATCACCGCTTGTGCTGGACCTTTTTAGTGGAGAGAGGACCTCAGTCTGTCACCTTCCACTTGCTCCCCAGGTGGGTTTTTTTGGCTGTAGTGGTCTCGGGGCCCTGCAGGGCCCGGGGTCAGCATAGAGGCTCTCAGTGCTAAGATATACCAGCAGAATTACTTGCAATGCAAAGGAAGGGGATCCTTAACTCTCAGCCAGCTCAATCCAATGGAAATTAACACTTGAGCCCCATCCACAGAGAGCTCGGAAATGGGTCCAAATCTCCCAGAGGCGTGGGGGTGGCTTGGTTTGGACACATCTTTAAATAAGTTTCATCAGTGGTGAAGACCCCTCACTACTTGATATCCTCCTGGTGATCTTTTCACACTGGTTTTAAAGAGGAGATGTCACACTGAGAAATATATTTTTTTTTTTTTTTAATTAATCGTCTGATCTTGATTAAATCTGTAACTCGCTTGCGTGCTCTTTCGTGATTTTTCACTCGCTGCTAAAGATCTTTTCTCTTGTACTAACACGCTGGCTCTGGCATTGGTATCGTGTGTTTCATGGTGATCTCACCAGCATCTCCCTGGCAATAGAGTATAGGAAGAAACTGAACCAGGTACCAGTACGGAATGACAAAAATGCTGAATTCGCTCAGCCACAGCTCACATCTCGAAGTCTACCTTTCAAAAACTTGTTTTCTTTTTATCCCTGATTCGCTGGCCCCGCTAGTTCCTGTCCACCAGAACTTGGTGGCATGGCTGCAAGAGGTGGGGTTATTTTTTCTGGGAGGTTAGGGAAATAACGAGTGAGGGGGTAAAACTGAATCGAATTTTATAAAGAAAACACAATAAAGTAACTTCTCCAGTGGGGAGAAACACTGCCAGCAGCATCTGCTGTCCAGCCCAAGAGCTTGTAACTCAGCTCAGCAACCAGGAGTGTCTGCTGCCCTTGGGGGCTGGCCGTGTTCAGCTGGGTTTTGGTATGGAAAAAGAGAGAACACGTCCCCGTGAAAGACCTCCTTGCTTGTTTGCCTCAACTGTGGAATGAGATGCGTCACGGAGGGCAAGGGGAGCAACAGAGCCTTCAGAGAAAATTTCTTGTCGTTCCCAGCACTGGGTGTGGGATTTTTTTTCTGTTGTTTCTCTGTTTGCTTGTGCTCTCTCTCGAGCCCGCGATCGCTCCTGCCTATTACAGCCCACTAGGGGAGAGAAACCCTTCCCGCAAGGGACGCGTTCGACCTCGGTGACCGCGAGTTTGCTTTCCCCAACAAGGAATTACAGTGAAAGGAGGTTCCACGTGAATCTGTTTCATATGATGGTGTTCTGCAAGTACAGCCGGAGCGGTCGCGTCAGTGGAGTCGTAGAATCATTTAGGTTGGAAAAGACCTTTAAGGTCATCAAGTCCAACCTCGAACCTGTGGCTGCATATTTCTCGCTGTGCTGCAGTAACTTTCTGGTCCTTGTACTAAAACTCACTTTCGGTTATCGCTGCTCTTAGCTTGTTTTTTCGGTATTCATTCGGTTGGTTTGGGAGCTCCCGGAGCGGCATCCCGCAGGGATTGCTTAACTCAGGCAGGGCTCTGCGGGAGTTGTCTGCTGGGCGTTTCCTTCCCCGTTGGGTTCCTCTTTCTAAATGAGAAACCTTCCCGGCTGAGATGGGAACCAGCCCTGCAAAATGTTCCTGGCCAAAAATAGGGGGGGGAGTTAAGTTATCCTGGATGGATTTTTTTTTTTTTAACTTCTTGCAGTATTTGCAGTGTTCTCCATCTCGGATACTGTGTTCTAGTAAACACGTCTTTGTTTTTAACGGCACCCTTTGTGGCTACTAAGTTCAAAGGGACTCTGTCACTGTTGAACCAAGGTTTAAAGGCCCTTCAGCTGGATTGAAACTTGTAAGAATTGGCTTTGTCATTCTCTGAGCCCTCTGCCTGCGAGCAGCTCAGGCTGGGGAGTAGATTGGGCTCCCCCGTGGGCTCCTTGGCCGTGACTTCCCACCTGCAGAGAAGCGGTTGCGGCGGCAGAATCGCGGTCTGGCAGCGGGGAATCCCAGGGAAGGCTTCCTCTCGGTACCCGTGCCTTCAGCCGAGGCTACAGTGTTCTCGGGCTTTAATAAAAAATAAAATCTAAAAAAAAATAGAAATTAAGCAAACGGCCAAATGTTGTGATTGCGCAACGCTGCGGCTGTTTGGGGGCTGTTCTTGTGGGCAGCCAGCTTTTCCATCGACCGGTTGCTCAACTCGGTTTCTAATGACATGAAAGGGGAAGGCGCCACCGTTGGGAAAGGGCTGGGACGAAGCTTCCTGCTAGAGCTTGGGAAAGGGCAGCCCAGGGGTGAGACAGCTCCGGTTCCCCCCGCAGGGGCTCGGCCGGAGCCCCACGGACTCAATCGCAGCCTCGTGCCGGCAGGCGACCGGGGAATTCGCTCCCGCGTCTCGTCCATCCCATGAGATGCCGGTGTTGAGGGATGCTCGAGGAGCTCTCTCCGTTTCTGGTGGCTTCTGGTTGCAGCTGGCCAGCCTTAACACTGGCTTTGTCCATCCTTGAGACGTTTCTTCCCAGTTTACACGGTCCGAACTGGATGCAGCAGCTGGCGTCGGGGCGACGCGTGGTGCTGCGGGGAGACAAAGCCGGGTGCCGCTCAGCTGCGTGCAGGAAATGTGGCTTGGATTAGGTTTGCCCCTAAGGAGCTGATGTCCAGAGGATTATTTCTTTGCTTTTAGCCCCCTGTTCCTTGTGTGAGAAGCTGTTGAAGTGTTAATGAGGAAAAAAAAAAGTAAAAAAAAAAGTATTTTTTTAAATATTGAATTAATTTTTAAGTGGTCTAAAAGAGACTTTATATCGACACCGAAATTATTCCCGTTGGGTGCCGTTCGTCTCGGCGCAGGGGCTCTGCCAGCACTGGGGACGTCGGGACGTGGCGCTGCGGGGTCCGGCTCCTTCTCCTGCGCTGGGATGAATTTCACACGTAAGGGGGGGGGGGAAACAATAAAAAAAGCCTTATTTGTTCCGAGAGGACAGGGCGAGGTCCGTGTCCCACCTAAATCCTTGCAAAGGAAGAATTTTACGTGGTACCCAGACGTCGTGCTGGCCTGCGGAACAAAAGGAGGGTGACATTCACTCCTAGTGAACAGTCTGACTTTTCAGAGATACCTTTCTTCTAAAGTTCATATTTTTGTTGGTTTTTTTTTTAAAAAAAAAAACACGGGAAAAAAATAAAAGGATCTTAGCGTACAGAGGAAAATCTAGACCTGATTTACAATTTTGTTATATTTGGTTGCTTTAAAAAAATATTTTACTAATTTAAATGTTGCTGTAGATGACATTCTATTTATTTTAAGGGGTAAATATCTTTTAGTCTTAATACTTCTACAGTAAGCGCTGTCTATTTACAATGTTTGTGTTCCTGTCAACACCGCTGTTCCACCACTGAGCGAGTGCTGGTCAGCCAGTAGTAACTTAATCAAATGGCCTTGTAAAACAAGAGGTTTCCTGCAATGTGGGGGTTTTTTTTCTAGGATTTTCTTGATTCTTTTATGTCTGTGGTTAACAAACCTGTTAAATGTTTGGGTTGTTCTATGTTTTGGGTTGTCGTTTTGTTTTTTTAACAAAGAAAGCTGAATTACAACTCGCTTGTTGCTGGTCTTTGCCTCCAAAACTTGGATTTTGCAAAAGGTTGCCTCGTTTGTCCCGCATCCACCCCAGCCTGAGGTTTCCAACCGTCCTCTCGCAGGCGGGTCTAGGAGTGCCCGTTCCTCTATCCTCATCCTCCTTTTTACAAAATTCTAGTTTTGCCTGTGTTGAAAGCAAGGGGATGGGAAAGTGGGTGAGCTTTAGGCAGGAGGTGGGAGCAGATGACACACGTCCCAGTTCCCAGGCGCGATTGGGTGACGGAGATGCTGCCGATAAAAGCTTGCAGCCAAAAATAAATGTCTTAACAGCAGTAAGGCATCAACATTGACACAGGGAACGTGCTCCTCTGCTACAATCCCCGTGTCCTTCCACGCTAGAGAGATGCTCTGCCCGGCTCGAATGCTGGAGCCCACGGAAAGGCGGAGGTGTGAGGGTTGCTTGAAGAGTTGCACTTTTGGCCGTGCAGGTGGCAGAGCTCACAAGTTCCCCTTCCAAAAGGAGAGGGTGGTGCTTGGGCGATTCTGTTGGCACACCTCCCCTACCCTGCAAGAGGAAGAAACGGGCATGAAACAAAGGCTGCAAAGAAAACCCAGTAGTAAAGGGAGACTTCAGCGATGCCTGTGTTGGCTGAGTAGATGTTATACTCAATTTCCCACTGAATTTTGGGTGCTACAGTCAACCGATGTCTTAAGAAATGAGAGAATTCACAGGGAAAAGGCAGTTCTAGATTTACTCTCAAGCGTTGCGCCTGTTTCAGAAAGTAACACTGGAAAAGAGAATCTGCAGGGTTATATGCTCAGACCCAACATCCCCGTAAAACCAAACCCCACTGCCAAAGTAGCATTTAACGTTAAATATATGCACCTAAAAAGGGAGAAGTTGGAGGTGCAGAAAGGAGAGTGCGGTTGCAAGGATAATGTGTGCCACAAGGCGCCCAGAGGCTCTCCGATACGGCATTAGAGACTGTTAGTGGAGGAATTAGTGTAATCTAAGAAAAACATTTCTAAAAGCCAGCGCCGCTCAACAGCGGAATAGCCTGTGCCATGAGCGATTTAAAAGAGATCATTCAAAAAGCGACAGCTGGGGCCAAAGAAGGAAAACAGAGGAGGGAGGAAACCCGGGAAAATTACATGTAAAACCTCAATCAGATGAGTGAACAGGACGTTCGCAGGTGGGATGCTGACGGGCAAGGAGAAGGGCTGAGGGGCTTGTGGGAATCATAGAACAGTTCAGGTTGGAAAAGACCCCTGGGATCATCCAGTCCAACCATTACCCCTACACTACAATTCTGCCCCTAAACCATCTCACCCAACACCACATCTCAGCAACACTTAAACCCATCCAGGGATGGCGACTCAACCCCCTCTCTGGGCAGTCTGTTCCAGTGTCTGACCACTCTTTCCGTGAAGAATTTTGTCCTAATGTCCAGCCTAAACTTGCCCTGAATCCTGAATCTTGCCAGAGACACCGCGAGCCCCGTGCTGGTCCGCAAAGCGCTTCAGCACACAGATAACGCGGCAGCAGAGAAACGACAAGAGTTATTTGCGTCCGTGTTTGCTACAGGCTTGCTTGGAGAAGTTCCCGTGCTGGAGCTTTTTCTTTGCAGGGAGCAAGCCCAAGGAATTGGCTGCCAGATAAAGCATCGCGTTGCAGAGCGAAGCTCCAGCTCTGGGATTCAGAGGCGTCCAAGAGCCGCAAAAGGTCCCAGATCAGACGAAACGCTACCAGCAGGCGTGTGCGGCAACCTGGCGGCGATGCCCATGGAGTGGGAGGTGGCAAAGGGGTCCAGGAGTAGCCCAGATTGGTTGCAGGAAGGTGTTGTAGAGGCTACGGAGATGGAGAAGAGCATCCTGGGGAGAAACACGCAGTGTTTGCATGGGGAGGTCAGACCTCAGCAGACCACCGAGCTTCCCGTGCCCCGGATCCTTGGGTTTTCAACAGTCTCAGCTCTCCCTGGGCTTCCTGCAGGGCTTGAAAGAAGGAATTAATTTCAGTGATAATTGTTTGGGAGAGTGAAAACATGGGCAAAAGTAGTTAACAGGGGAGGGAGGTGGTCTGTGTGTGGATCTTTTCTGCGTTCAGGCTAGTTCAGCACACACAATCTGGGAAAAGAAGGGATGGAGAGGGGTGGCAAAGTCTCCTGGAGAATGAGCGTTTATCAGGCTCATCCAACACCAAGGTGATGGCCATGAGGGATCTCCTGGCAGGGCAATAAAGCAGCAGATGAGAAGAGCGTTAGGAAGTGAGAACGAAAAAGAAAAATGTCAATGCTGCTGTGTAATGGCACCGTCCTGAGCGCTGAGCTGGTCCCACCACACTGCCCGGGGGCTGTGGGAGGGGGAGAGGACCCGGACTCGCTGTCCCACATCACTGGGTGGGTGTTGGGGCAGGCAGCCTGAAACAAAGGCAGGAAGTGTTTTTTCATGCACGGCAGCGTTAATCATGCGCTCGGCATCAGGGGATGTTGTCGAGACAACTTTTATGCCCGCGCTAAAGTTCAACAGCAGCTCAAATAAAAGGGTTTGTTATAAACTGCAGGAGCCCTCATGGAGCCTCTGCCTTGAGGAGCCCTGGGCTGAGTCTGAGGCTGGAAGGACAGACCTGGGACGGGATCAGAACTCGTGTTTCGTACGAGTTTTCCCTAAAAGATCACTACCGATGGCTGCTGGAGGCACAGTCCTTTGGCCATGTGTTGACTCTTAGCTCCCCCCACGTTGTCCTTCCCTTTGGTGCCACTGCAGCCGCCCTGCCTTCATGCCAGGACAAACATCAATTCATCAACGGTGGCAGAAGAAGCCCCACGGTGGGAGAGGAAGCTTTGCCCAGGAAGGACCCTCTGCACGGGAGCCACATGTGGACCCAGCATGGTCCTCAGGCAGCACCGAGCTGTCTCAACACGTCTCCCCAGATTTGGACTTTTGTCCTGATGGCTGGAGGTTGCAGGAGTGGGAATGCAGCCCTTCTGGAGGACACACAGGCAGCCAGACTGATGGTTTTTTCCACCCTGGAACAACAAACACGGCATTTTTCTCCCCAAACCCAGGAGCGCCTGTGTGTTTGAGTGACACGGAGAGAGGCACGGGTCTGCCACCACAGAAGGGCGAACCCTCGAAGCAGCAGGTGGAAATGCCTCCACAAACTGGAGGTGAGCCCGGCAAAAAGCAATAAACCCATCGTTTGTTTGAAGAGCTGCGTGACGGATGAAAGGCACTAAAGGTGCTCGGGTTGGGAAGAAGCCACTAAGGGTGGGGTGTGACACGGGCTGGGAGCTGCTTGAGGGGTAACTTAAATGAAAGCAAGGAGCCCATGAGGAATCGTGGAGAGAACTAACAAAGGGACCCTCCGGGGCATATAAATTAATACGCTGTAATGAGATCGAGGTATAAGGAAATTTAATAAAAGGAGAATTGATGTTGACAAACTCCCTGGCAACAAAATATACCCAACAACACAATGGTCCCCCTAATACTGAAGCGATGGAAGTGCTGTTTGGAAGTCATCTTTTTTTTTTTTTAAAAAAAAAAAGGAGTTGCTAATATCTTGCCTGTTGTATAAAAGCCATGAAAGAAAAGTGTCTCTTCAGAACACATCAGTCTGTCCTGATTTTGCTGGAGACCTATTTAAAGTGTCAGAGCTCAGCGACACTGGATTTATAGAAGAGAGGGTGTTGTAGATCGTTAACAAAGGCCTCCAACCCCCTGAGCAGCAGACTTCGAAATAGAAACCTTTTTTACAGGTACCTACAAGGCTTTTTCCCCTGTATATTTACTGAATATGCAAGTTCTTCTGCCTATTTCAGGCTGCCTTTCCCCACCTCCCCGGGGACAGCACAACACAAATACCCATTTTAATCCCTACATCGAATTAGACACCAGGGAAGTAAGAAATTACAATTCCTCTTTCCTGAGCCTCTCTTCCCCTTAATTAATGAACTCTGTCCCTCTGGGGCCACCATGCAAGGCACCTCGTGGTGATGTGAAGAGCTCTGCCAGTGCCCTGTCCCGGAAAAGTGGCTTGAAGTCAAGGTTCGTTGGAGCAGAAAATGCACCTGTTGCCTTCGGCTTGTTAAATACGTGCCTTGGGGAGCTTGTCTGCGGATTTGGGGTAGCTGAAAGCGCTTTCAGCACAATCCAGTTACCCACCGGGTGCACCATGAGCCGTGGCAGCAGCCTTGGCCGGCAAAGAGCCGAGTGGTGGCCTGTTTTGACTGGAGCTGGGGAAGGATGAGGGGACACTGCCTGAGAAAATGGAAACAGGCAAGATGACAGCTTAGGTAAGAAAAAGAATTCTTTTTTTCTGTATCAAGAGCTCTTTTCAACACCTCCTTTTGGAACTGATTCCCTGCCGCCCCTTTGCAGTCAGGGCAATAAGCACTGAAATGTTGCATCTCGAGGATTCTGCTCTCCCAGCTCCTCCGCGTGAGTTGTCGTCACTTGTCACTGAGTCCTTAGGAGCTCGACCAGCAGCCTCGGTGGCTCGGGATGCATTTGTCCAAGCACACCAGCAGAAGGTCTTTACACATACTCTGCCACCTCATCTTCCATCTACATACTCTGGCAGGCTCTTGGCACAATTCGAAGCAAGCTTTGAGCACGGTATCGTCACAGACCTCGCCAGACTTTGCAAAATGAGGTACTGTCTGTAACAGCATGAAGTCAAGAATCTCACAGCCTGCAGTGCGGTGAGCAGTATTATCACAAAAATAAGCAAGAAAAAAAAAAGGCACAGAGCTTCGTGCGTGCTAAGTGCCATAAGCAAATTCTTTGTACGGGCAATGTGCCTGTGCAAACCCTAAAAGCATAACTACACGGTGCGAACACGAGTGCATTATCCACTTTTGGACCATTTTCTGGCTGGTTTTGTCAATGTCTCCAGGAGCCTGGCTCTGCATCTGAGTGAGGTCATTTCTGCTCTAACTTGCCCGGGAAAAGCACGGGCTCTCCCCTCTCCCCACGCGGCTCCTCGCCTTGCGTAACCACGGCGTGCTGCAAAGGCAGAGCTCGTCCCTCTTAGCCTTTGGCTTTGCAGAGCTCATAAATCAGGTCTGGGCATCTCAGGTATTCAGGAGGCTTTGTGGTGTAACGGAGGTGCTGGTGCACCCTAGATCTGAGAGCAGCGTTGCCGCAAAAACACTGGAAAAGTTCAAAGGACAAAAAAACCCCGACGGTGTCTGGAGGGGCTGTGTTACCTCTGCCAGGAGAAGGGTGGGTGGTGAAGCTCCTGCTCAGTCGATAGACGCTAAAGCCCTGCAAGTCTCCGTGTGATAAAGAATATGCAAAACACATTCTGGGCCTGCGAGGACTTGAAATGAGGTTGCCGCTGGCCCTGGCTCTCATGAAACATGAATCAGCAGGCCAACGGCACATAGATAATAAAACCAACAGTACATGTAATCTTTCTACATCGAGTCTTGAGAAAATCAAGCTGAACAGTTTGGGGTTGTATCAACAGCAGTTGGGGAAGCGGCTGCGTGGCCACGGGGAGATCTGAGCAGCCAAAGGCACGCAGGGAGCAGCTCAGTCCGCAGACCTTGCTGCAAGGGCTGGAAAGGATGCCCAGACCTGCCAGCCCACGCCGGCACTGCCGGGGAAGAGCTGGCTGGATGAAGGAAAAAGCCACAGTACGCCTCAGGGAGCCAAAGGGAACACGCTTTGGTGACCAGCAGCTGCCTGACATGCCAGGCATTACCACCTTTTCACTGTTTCACTATTTCTTGCATGTTTGAGGTCAGCTCGGACCTTTAAAAGATCTGCCAGAGGTTCTGCCAAGCTGCAGGGCTGGGAGCCGAGTCCCTGCGGTCTCCAGACGTCGACGTCTGCAGCGTCGCTCCTGCAAAATGGTATTTAGCCATTTGCCAACGTGGTGTTTGCATTAGGGATGAGAAAAAAAGTCCAGATTGAGAAAGTTGCTTGAAATAATCTCTTCAAAGAGGCGCTGGCTTTCCACAATGTAAAGAGTTTAAGCTCTCACATGACACGTCGGGTTGTGCAATTACCGCAGAAATCAGCGTTGGCTCTGGGCAGCGCAGGAACCTGAGAGAGGTCTGGGCTGACGAGCTGCTAATTGGATCAGCCCCTCCTCAGGTAGTGAAAATAATTACTTCAAAATAAAAATGCCAGTTCCTAGAAGAAAGCCATTTAAAGACATAATAATCCCAGCGTAGATCAGACCCTCTTAGTAACCAAAAATTATTATTGCTGGTCACATTTTTTTTCTTTAGAAGGAACATTTAGGGATGGAAAAATCCTTTTGTCACTTAGAAAGCTTGCAAGCCTCAAACCTCCCTAGCTTTTCTTTAGCTTCTGTATTTAATTAAAATTAATACTTTGAATGATAACAGAGAAAACTTCAGCAAAAATATTGTGCCTCTGTGGAGTTTCTGAGCACGTGCTATCACTGCTGAGCAAAGGTTAAACAGGTTTTGTCTGTTTTAGTAACCAAACTGAATTTGAGAGAACCTCCTGCACCCAGTGAAATGTGATAAAGCCCAAAGCTGGTTAAGTCCAGCCAGGTGTGACAGAACCAGGGCTCGGGAAGAGGTGGGGAATTGGAGACAAAAATGAAAATTGACCTGGAATGAAAAAAGGGAACTTGATTTTGCATTAGATCAAAGGGCAAAAGGCACGTCAGGCAGAGCTTCCCTGTCAGGTACGTGGGTTGGTGGGGGGGGCAGGAGGAGGAGCTGGCATTTCTCCCCGTACAAATAACCCCAAAGGGGCAGAGGGAGGAATGGAGCCACAGCTTTTCAGTTGGGATTTTCTGGGTGAAGTTTCCCAGCTCTTCAGATGGATGGAGTTACCACCCAGAGCTAAAAGACTCTCCCCAGCTGGCTTTGGTGAGGTTCCTCTCGTGGCCTCGGGCGCAGGTCGTGCTCGGCTCGCTGCCTCTCCCCAACGAATACCCACTGGCTTGTTCCAGCCCCGCTGGCCTCCAGGTGCAGGGGATAAAGGTGAGGGATTTGGCAGCAATGAGGAACCCCAGCACCAGCCCATGCCTGCCTCCAACTGAGCCCTTCGCCAGGCAAGTCTACGCCTGGGGAGAGCCGCCGGCCTCTCCTGGTAGCTGGTCTGTGGTTCGGAGCCCCACCAGGTCGCTTTGCTACGTATTTGTCCGATACGGACTGATTCCCACCGATAAAGAAGCTGCAACGCAGCCCATGTGAGCTAACGGCTCTGCGCTGAAGAAACGACCTTCCTGGCAGAGCTCTTTGCTGGATCCAGAAGGACCCATTGCCCTGTGTGAGCTGCTCAGCATCGTTATTTCACGGTGTCTTCAAATACTCTTTTGCATGGACTGGCGTCCCCCAGTGCCAGGAGGGAGCAGGAGGAGCCTGTCCATGAAGGTGGCAGAGGGGAACGGGCAGCTCCTGCAGCTGGTGCTGCACAAATACACCCTCTTCTTCCTCGTGTTTGTCCTCCTCTTCCACTTTGTACCTGAGGAGCAGGGAAGAGCGATTCTACTAAATCAGAGCTGGCCCATTGCATGGGAGTAGAACTCACCACTGCAGCTGGAACAGCAGGAGAGTGGGCATCCCACAGCCTGCCAGACCCAGGCACCTGGCCACGATCCCCTTCCTTCCCTCGAGTGGCTGGGCTGCTTCTCCCTTCGGTCCCATAATGTGACAATTTATCTTGTGGGAAAGTGTGAAGCTGGCTTTGAGTGTCAACGGCCACCATAGAAACGCAGTTTACGCTCCTGATCCTTGCCGGGCAGCGCTGCCGAGCAAGCGGCAGATACCAGAGTAAATATTGGTCTAAATCCCATCTGCTCCATCAGCAGAATGGGTCATGTGTGGCATGTCAGACCAGTCTTCACGTGGTTACCTTAATAATAAAGCTGTGCTTTCCATTCAAACGGCACAGAAAAAAAAGCCCGCTGTGTTGTATCGCTAAGATCTGGGTTTTGCCTTCCTGTGTGACTCTTTTCTTTCCTAGCAAGAGAAACAACATCACAGCTCAGGAAACCGAGATGGTTTTTTCCTAAGATAAAACAATACACGTTACAGTGGCAGAAAAACTGGTAACAGATACATATTACTCTCACTGGGGTTGTGGCTTGAGGTTGAAATTAAGCCGTTTCTTTATAAAACGAGTCAGTGATAGATACACAGATATGGGACAATCACCTCTTACATCATGTCTGTAAAAAAAACCTGAAACATGTTCAGAGACGGATGAAATGTCATCTTTTAAAAACTGAATCATACTAACTGCTGGAGTATGAATCTATCCAAACAGGCAGCGCAGGAGAACAGTACTGTGAGGTGGTAGGTTTTGTAGACGACACCCAGTGCTCTGCTGGAAGGAAAAAAGAAAGGTTTATCGACATTTCACGGTCCCCGAATTGCTAGCCAGCCCTAGGAGGTCGTTGAGTTTTCGAGGGTTCACAGGAAAGAGTGAGAAAGAAGCAACTTGACAGGATCACAACCATGGTGTGTGCATCTCCCACGTCTCCTGCTCTCACACCCACCATCGCCAACGTGATCACACCAAAGCACGGACCCCATTAAAGCAGCTCCTTCTGCTCAAGGCTGACGCTTTAGGAGGTCATTTCTGCTCACAAGAGCCATTAATATACCTAAGTGTACCTTTGTAAGCCATTGGGAACGAACAAATATTTTCTTTTCTGTTGCAAAACCACAAGGAATCTTGCCAGGGTCATTGCTTCCAGAGGGTAAATGTTTAGCATCATACGGGATGTATGGAGCTGTCTTTGCCGAGGGGTTAACAAAACCAGACTGAACTGGAGAACATACCAAATCCCTCCACTGTGCGTTGCTCAGACTGGCGAAACCTTGTCAAAACAAGGTGACAGCAGCAGGTATGACAGTAAATAGATAATCCGAGCCCAACATCTGTCACAGCGCTAGCAGGAAAAGCAAATGCCAGTCAGTCATGGAAAAACCTACTCACCCACCAGGCCCAGTCAAGGGCTCTTTGTGAAGATAAACCAGAATTTGTCGCATCAATGTCACTGTTATCAGGGCTAAGGTAGGTAAAAATCAAACACTAAGAGTCAGCCCCTGTCCTTTGCCTGCTCAGCTGTCAAAAAACGTTAAAATTTGGGCATGGGAGAACTAAGAAATGACTCATGTCCACCCTTGCCACAAGGTGGGTCAACTTGTTCCCACCATCTCCGGCTGGTCTCAGACAAGTCTTTGGAAATTTCACAGCTACCCCAGACAGCCTCACTAGCCTGGCACTCGGTAAGTTTGCTCTTAATTAAACCTTTCTCTGCTAATACAGAAGGCAGCCTCCTCGCCCTGCCTGCTGTGGGGTTACTACAAGGTCTCCTCAGCTGCAAGCGAGCCGGGTGAGTGGCTCAGGCCAGGTCGATGTGCTCCCTTACGAACTGACCGAGGAAAACTGGTGCTTGAGAGCACTGGAACGCCAGCGTTGTGTCCAGCCTGGCGATTGCAGCAAAAGCCAGAAGAGATACTAAACCCTGCAGTGCCACAGCCTGCTTTTACAGCACTGGGGACAGCATTGGCTTCCAGTATTTCCCTCTCCTAAAGCAAAGCGCTCCTCTCCTCTGAAATTTCCCGAGATCCTGTGATGAAGGGGTTTGGAATGGGAACCGAGCGTTGGCTGGCTGTTAACAGAGCACTGATCATTTTTAATGAATTTGTGCCTGCTTACCGAGGGAAAACAGGACTGATAACCACACGGCCAGTCCTTTGTATCCAAGAGAAAGCGGCACCTGCGAACTCCCTGCACGCTCCAGCTCTGGAGACGGTTTATCTCAATAACCAAACGTGGGCTGTTCAGGCACCTCGCGGCAGAATAAACCTCCTCAGGTAAAATGAATGTGCCTGGACTTGCTCTTAGGTAAGCAAACCCATCAGATTAATAGTGAATCCCTGCTGGAACCGCTTTCTCTGTTGCATAATTCCTCAAGACTGAAGAAGAGGGAGGCACCACCGGAGTCAGCAAAAGCTGGAGAAACTGAAAATATGGAGGATTTCTTCACTCGAGGACGTTGTGCTGCTTTTCTCCTCGCAGCCTGAAGCTTGGCCCTGGGCTTGGTTGTCCCTTTCCCACCATCGGGAGCTCCGCACCTCCGCAGATGATGATGATGATGCAACTTATCAGCAGTTCTTGCACCACGCAGGGCTGGGAGCCGGCTCAGGGCCCTTCTTCTCTGCAGAGTAGCTGACATCTGGTGGGCCACGAAAGCTATTACAAGTCTTACTACATTCCAGTCCGAGTTGCATCAGACTTCGAATTTGAATAATGGGGCGAGAAAAGCGGTTGTGGAAAAGAGGGCTGGGGATTTTTAGGTATTTCGGGCTGCTTTGCTCTTATGAGCTGTAGGAGCCTTCTCGTCCACAACGTGCTTCTCACCCCAGGCTTTCTGGCATTTCCTCTTACTCACTTCTTTTCTAACCCATTCACACAAATATTTATACTTCTCTTTAGAAAGGACAAAGGGGACTCAAAGGTTGGGTGTCGTGAATGGGGCTGAGCTCCAAACTGTGCCCCTGACCCCCATCTCTCTGCAAAACCCTGTCCCCAAGGAAGAGGTGAGCCAGGGAGCTGTGCAATGATATTGGCTTTTAAGAGGAGTACTTCTGCATCGCCTTGGTACATAAATGAGCAGGAAAATATCTAAACGAGCTCATAAAACAGGAATAGAAAATAAAAAGCCTGATGACAGGTAAGGAAAAAGACTGCCAGCCGGTATCAGCCTGACTCCATCCCTGATATTGTTAGCCCGACTGCCTTAAGCAGTGAAGATTAAGCATCCCTAAAGAAGCTTAGGTAGCCTAATTAATGGTTCACTAGCCTAATTAGTGAAGATCCAGGACAGACATAAAAGCAGTCTAAGATTTCTGCTATCTCATCGCCATTCTGGGAACTGGCACACTGACTCAAGCGGATTGATGGGGGCCAATGTCACGGGAAGACGTGACAATAGCTGGACAGAGATTTTCTGTGAGGCCGCTGGAGCATTTTAATCAGGAGCAGCTTCAAGGCCCGGCTGGTAAACCCTGCCGTGGCTCAGCGACACCGCGGGCACCCTGCACACTTGAAATGCCACCATCAAAGCCACTCTGATGAAACAGGGAAAGGCCAGTCCCGCAGCAAGCCGTGATGTCTGAAACAGAACAAGCAAAAGAAGGCACTGACACGTGCAGAAGAATTCAGCTGCTCCACGAGGAAGTTTGCAGAGCCTTACTTGAACAGTGTGAAAACACAAGCTCCTCCAAGAGTCCTGTCCTCCCGTGCTTACTCGTGTGTGTGCACGTATTAAGACAGCGAAACCTTTCTTTGCGAAGAATTTCTGGATTCTGGAGCTTATCAGCGTGGCGGTAAATTGGAAAGACACGTTCAGTAACCAGTGGGAGAGGACCTCTCCCACCGTGGCAGCTGTTCGCGGTGAACAGCTGAAATCCTTGCGCAGCCTCACGCTGCTCCATGCAAGAGGAGATGTGTGTGCCCCGCCAGCAGGCTCCCCTGGCAATCAGCCTTCACTCCTCACCCTCACAGGCAGTTCCAGCTGCTTGACACAAATCAGAAAATACCAATTTCTCCCAGTACGCAGCCACCCCTAAAATGCTGATCAGCCTTATCGCTGAGCTGAATATTTTAGTCCTCTGAGAAGACTCCCCTGTTTCACCTTCAAGGCTAGAAGCAGTGCTCGTGCAAAGCGACCTTGTTTTCAGACCCGCGAACAAGCCTGGCGTGACGCTGAAGAACGAAGCGTTGCAGCAGCAAATACATATTAATGCTTCCTGCTGTGCGTCTACGCTTCTCGTCCCGGCACTCAGACTGTGAGTAAACTCATTAAAATCAAAGCCAGTGCAACCAGGCTGGGCAAGAGTAACGATGTGGAGGGGGTCAGTTTGATGTTACATCCAGATTTAGTATTTTTAGGCTCCAGCTGTTCGTTTTGCTGCTGAAATGGAAGTGTCTGCATTGAAGAGCTCGGAGAGGCGAGAGGTGTGCTCACTCTCTCTGGCTCAGTGATGGAGACACTCTTACTTATTTGCTGTAGATCAGTGGTGGACTCGGGCGAGGATTTGTTTCACCGTGTCTGTGGTTTTTTGTCCTCCAGGTGTCTTCTGTATGTCAGCCGGAGCTGCCATCTTCCTTATTACTGGCACTGATGCTAATAACTAGTGCTCTAACACCCGAGTGCCCTAACACCCTCATCTCGAATACGTTAGATTGATGCATCATCATTAATGATCAGAACTAAACCACTCTTCTGTCTTGCTCTTTAATAGTATCTCTGCAGTTTTGTTTTTTTTTTTTTTTTCAGAAGGGCCCAAACCGCACTGAAATCCCATTGGAATGGCAAAAATAAGGGCCTTCACGGATTCACTGTGAATCTGTGGCTTCGAGTGTGACAATCTGCTGATGGATTTAGACTGATGTCCCTTGGGATGTGTATCTGAATGGAGCCACACTTTGCACTTCCCTCCAGGGAAGCCCTCGCCTTCCTCCGCTTCCTCCGTTTTCAAGATATTAAAGCACCAATTTCAAAACGGAAAATTCAGGAAGCCAACTGAATGGCCGTGAGATGTTATCAGCTTCTGGTTATAAATTAGCGTCGAACACAGCGAAGCCCCGTCGCTCACTTGCAGCAGCCGCCTTCCTGGTCCGAATCCAGTTTCGGATGCCACACGCACACACGGGAGCCGAGAGGCCTCTGCTGGGCTGAAGAGCTTGGCCAGGATAGAACCCCAGACTTTCCAGCGTGAGGGACTTCTTTCAAAGTAAGCCTTGGTCACGGACATGCCCTTGACCTTCAGTTCTGTTTGCTTTTGGAGACTTCAAAACGCTCTCCCCAGAGCCCGAGGGTCGTATTTTTGTGGGTTTCTCCTCCCTGTTTTACGTGTACGGAGGAGGAATATTGCAGCTCTGTGTTTCTCTCGTTTGCAAGGCTTATCTTCCCTCTCATCTTTCTATACAGACAGTGTTGGGATGCTCGAACACACCAGTTCTTCCTACAATTGCAACGCATGTAGGGTTGATTTAGTTACTGTGCTGTCAGCATGTCCTCCCGCTTAATCTGTGCCGTTAATTCCTTCCTTGCTACTGGCTTCAGAAAGCATTAACAAGGGAAAAATAAATCAAGGGTTAGAGCACAAAGAAGACTTGTGGGAAAAAGCTTTTGAGTCTTTTCTGAAGCTTTCATGCCTGTTATTCTTTACTTTGCTGATACAGCTGGATTTGCCATCCTGTTGAATGAGCATATTCCAGACTATAAAAAAAAATAACAAAGTAAAACCACGTGCTCTTTGTATAGGTCAGAACTGGAGACGAGCTGCCAGATATAACAGCGCAGGGCAACTTCACAGCAGTGGAACAAAATGTGCAAGCACAGGCAAAGCCGAGCTTATGCTATGTTCCTCAAAACAAAGCGGAAACAAAACCTGAGAAATAACAGGAATGAGAGCGTTGAGGACATCTGTGCGTGGGAGCACGTGTGCACGCGCCTGGACTCGGCCGTGTTTGGGACTGCACATCTGTCTGCCAGCTGCGTGAAGACGGTTGCGTGAACGTGTAGGAGTACATCCGTGCACGTCGTGTGGGAACGCGGAGTGGCCTCTCCCGTTCAGAGTGACTGGAAGCCCGTGAAAAGAGCTCACCTAAGGCGGTTTTGGAGTCTTAAAAATGCACGTTTTGGGGCATTGGTGCTCTCACGTCACAACAGCCTCATCCATCCATCAGGAGTTCGTCGGATCTCTTCAAGGAATACACATCTCAACATCATTGCTGCCACAGGATTTCTCACCGTGGTGGAGCCAGGGTGTATTTATCTATGCGAAGTTCATGCCCTGTTTCATGCTTATGATGTGGTTTGTATTTTCAAAGGACAGTGCAAAGTTTTCTTTGTCCTTTCATCCTCTTCCCCCCCCCCCCCCCCCCCCCCCCCAAGTAATCCATGAGAAACTAGACTATATAGTTCAAGAGATCAGAGGACTCGCATCAAGAATGTTCTACCCCACGCAGTTCCCTGAGTGGCGGCGAGCTCCAAATGACCCCGAACGTCTGAAGCTACACGTAGAAATACGGAAAATAAAGGTTTGAGAATGCAATGTGAGATCACGGAGCTAAGGATCTCTGCACACTCAGTTATGGAAATAACTATGAATGATAGTGCAGCAAAAAGACCGGTGCACGTGGGGGCAGGTGGAGCGGGGTGTGCAGGAGGTGAAAGACTCCTTGTTCCCCCAGTAAAGTGTTTCCTGGTGAAGGCTTTGAGAGCAGGCTTCACAAAGACGCAGGCTTTTTTTTTAATTTCAAAGTCCCCCTAAAAAGAGTTAGAAGAGTTAGAAGAAGATCTGGCCCCAGAGGAACTGGTGACCAAGCTCCCGTAGCCATCGGGAAGGGATGCGTTTTTGCACACTGGTGTCTTTTTGAGGTTAAAGACCAAGAAGCAGCGAGGAGACTTCCTACCTTTTGTGTAGCACCAGAATCATAGAATCATAGAATCATAGAACGTTAGGGATTGGAAGGGACCTCGAAAGATCATCAAGTCCAATCCCCCTGCCAGAGCAGGAATGCCTAGATTATGCTACATAGGAACGTGTCCAGGCAGGTCTTGAACGTCTCCAGAGAAGGAGACTCCACAACCTCTCTGGGCAGCCTGTTCCAGTGTTCCGTCACCCTCACTGAGAAGAAGTTTCTTCTCGAGTTTAAGCGGAACCTCTTATGTTCCAGTTTCAGCCCATTACCCCTTGTCCTGTCATTGGTTGTCACCGAGAAGAGCCTGGCTCCATCCTCGTGACACTCACCCTTGATATATTTGTAAACATGAATGAGGTCACCCCTCAGTTTCCTCTTCTCCAAACTAAAGAGCCCCAGCTCCTTCAGTCTTTTCTCATAAGGGAGATGCTCCACTCCCTTCATCATCCCAGTTGCCCTGTGCTGGACTCTCTCCAGCAGTTCCCTGTCTTTCTTAAACTGAGGGGCCCAGAACTGGACACAATATTCCAGATGGGGTCTCACCAGGGCAGAGTAGAGGGGAAGGAGAACTCAGCAGAGCTCCTGCATCTCGTCGGCTGAGAAACCACCCCGTCCACTTGACCTGGTCTCTCCATAGCTTTCCGTTTGCTTCCTGCGCTGCGGCTTTTAGTCGTAACCACAATGTTTTGAGAACAACCAGACAAACAAAATGCTTGGTCAGGATTTACGCTGTCTGCAACCTCAAGACACTTTTTCCCAGCTCTTCTCTTTGGGGCTGCGTTTCCAAGACCTGAGGTTCAAGTGTAGGCGGACGTTCAAAGCGCAGGATCCGTCCTGCAATTTCCGTGGCGGGTATTGGAGGTTTGGGTTAACTTGGTGGGCACTGAGCCGTGTCTTTAGTGGATATTCTCGCTGGTTTGAGGTTGGACAGCGATGAAAATCACTCCGCTTCCAGGCAACATGGTGGTTTTGTGGGAATTCGGTGAAAAATAGAATGATTGCACTCATTCCCCGCGAGTCAGGAAAAACCACAAAGGCAATTCTGAAGCGCAGGAAAAGGAAATTCACAGCCCCGAGGTGGATTTGAACTGGGATTTGCAGTGTGCACGCTAGTTTGGTGTTCAAAGTAGGTTCCTCCCAGAAATTTTACCTGGGCTCAGCATCTGTGTGAAAAACCACGTAGAAAAACCTGAAATCATTATTCCTTCCCCACCATTAAGGAGGGAAAAGCAGCGCCTGCTGCTTCCTTCATCCCTCCGACACCTCAGCTCTCTGAGCCTGGCCCAGATAAACGGCATTTCCAAAACCTTGCACGTGAAAACACAAACACTTGCACGGCTCCCCAAGCCCCTTGAGGTGTTTAGGCAGCGGTTCACTTTTATTTCTGCGCCGGGCCTGCCTCCAGGCCTGACAGGTGACCCCTAAGGCCTCGGCTCCCCCGGGGAGGGGCCATTTTGTGTGAGGGCAGAGGGGCCATTTTGTAGGTTCCTCAGGGCGGGAATAAAGAGGAATGTGGGTCAGACGCGAGGCTGGACGCCGAGGGTGGGTGACAGGCGGCGTGTGGAGCCCCATTAAGAGACTCTCCCCGGCCCCGCAGGGCTCACAGCGCCGAGCCTGCTCAGCCCGGGCTTTCACCCGTCCCTCAGCCCGGAGCCGAGGCGGGGAACGACACCGCCCGCCCTGAGTCCGCCGGGCTGGCAGAGGGCGCCCGTGGCCAGGCCGCTGGGGCAGGAGGCGGCCCGCGGCCTGCAAGCGCCGGGCCGAGGCGGGCTCTGCTGCCCGGCCCGCGGTGCGCCCGGGGCGGCCAGGGCGGGACGGCGAGCGCGGTGCTCCGGGCGCGGCCTAGCGGGGCCTTTCCGCCATGGGGAAGAAAGGGAAGCGGGAGAAGAAGGGCAAGGGGGCCGAGAAGACGGCCGCGAAGATGGAAAAGAAGGTGTCCCGCAGAGCCAAGAAGGAGGAGGTGAGCGGAGGGACTGGGGAGGGGGCTCTTGTGACCCAGGGGGCCGCCCCTGGGGCGTTGCGGCGCTTCCTCGGTGGGTCTCGGGGAGTTTTGTGAAACGGGGTCTGAAGAGAAAAGCTGCAGAGGTGGCGGAGGAGGAGGCAGGGCGGTTTCAGGTTGGAAGCGAAGCCGTTTGTGGTTTATCCAAAGGGCGGCAGCTGTGACTTGGGCGAGTGGCTTGGGAGCCCGCAGGCCCCGGGACGTGCGGGCAGGGGGTTTCGAGCTTTAAGTTTGGCGTGTGGCAGCAGGTGTGAAAGGAGGACGAGAAAATGCAGCTCAAGGGTGCTTCTTGCCTTCCGCCTCCGCCGTCGTTTGCTTTTGGTCTTAAAAGCAAATGAGAACGTGCTGTTTATCTCCCTCCTACGGTCGTGCGGGTGTATTTAGGCCTCGAAACGGCTGCCTTCCCCTGGTCAAAGCGTGCTGTTAGAAGCAGGAGGCAAAACTTAGGACACGGAAGGTGCCAGGTGGGTGCAGGAGAGCTGATGCCGTGCTGCAGAGGCAAAACCCGCAGATTTTTAAAACCTCTGCCTTGGCCACGCAGTGGTGATGCAGCTGCTGCGGGAGAAAGGTTACCTGAAGGGAGGTGGCGAGCGATGGCGTGACCGTGGGTGAGGAACCCCGTCTCGCTCCAGTCCTGCTTCTGCCCTTGCAACTCCGCGTGGCCTCAGTTTCAGAGACGGATTTTAACTGACAAAACTTGGAAGCAAGTAAAAATTCGTGCAGGTTTCTCTCCTGATAAAGTATGAACTGGGAATCAAGTAGACTTTACGGGTCCTTTTCAGCATTTTTCCGTTGCAAAGAGGACTGGCCGGATTGTGGCATGTAGAATCATAAATTATAGTTGTTTATCACTTTGTTAGGGCTTAAGTGACTTGTGTTTCCTTGCTGTAACGTGGTGTTTCTGCTGCAGGAATAGGTGTGCACTAGATGCTCTTTGTGTACCATCCTTTCGGTACCCTTCTGAGCAACTTGTTAGTGTTTTAGGGGAGACTCATCTTTAAAGGACGTGTGGGAGTACTCAGCATCCATTTCTTGTAGTTGAAAGAAGGGAACCTAAGCAGATGATTTTTATTTTTATTTTTTGAAAAAAATGGAAATCATGAGGGTGAGTGCTCGTTTCACACAGTGTGCAGGTGGCTCTGTGCATGTCAAGGAACTCATGTGTGGCTTTTTATTTCCAGGAGGATCTTGAAGCCCTCATAGCGGAATTTCAGACTTTAGATGCGAAAAAGACCCAAGTAATTGAGTCATCCTGTCCACCCCCCTCACCCAGGTAAGAAATTGTTTGAGGCTTTAGCTATCACTCACATAGCAGTTGAGGGTGCTTTTAATGAAATTTATTTATGTAAAGTTATTTCCCAGGTGTAGAAGGCGTAGTGTATGGCATAACCGATATCTTGAGTTATAAAACATCTGGTATGCTGAATCTCTCGTTAAAGAAGGGACCAAAAGCTTTTTATTTTTTGCCCTTAAAATACACTTTTTAGTCATCTCATCAGCACAAAGGAGGCAAAGCGGGGTTAGATTACAGGACTTTGTGGAAAAATAAAAGTTAAGAGGAAGTTTTGGATTTGGACTAGAAAGCTGGAGGGACTCAGGAGGCAAAAGGATGTGTCATGAGATACAAGACACTTTTTCAAGTGTAGGCTTGAGGTTCACATACTTCTAGGTTCTATATTTGTGTTTCCTTTGGCTTGTTAAATTTCTCTGTGGTACCTGTTTTCCTCTCTGTGTTGTGGGACAGGTCGGTTAATCTCAGGGGTGTTCGGGTGGTCAGTTAGTTCCTCCGTGGGAGTGGTAGGGATGTGTCCCACCTGGTGCAGAACACTTTGGTCCTACGTAGTTGAGCAGTGCCCGGTGGTGACTGCGGAATAATGACGCAGATAAGTTGATACGAGACAGCCCGGTTCTACCCATAGTTATGTGCCCTCATAAAACTAATTTTTTGTTCTTAACATTCCGGCATTAAAATTCAAGAGCTCACGTCAAAAGACGTGTTAAATGACAGTGTAACGCGTGCTCCTAAAATAGGAGAAGATTTCAGACCGTGTCACATTAATCTTGTTGAAAGTTTTTAGGAAGTTAATTTCTTTGAGGAGTTTTTAGCCCTGGGGTGAGTGTCGCAGCCTGGTTATTTGGCAGATGATGGAGAGCCTTCTGTGGCTAGAGGGCAGAGGCGCTGGTGCTAGCTGAGTTAAAGACTGCAAACTTCTGCTTTTCACAAGACTTAAACATCTCCCGTTCTGGCCATCCCTCTTTCTTTTGCAGGCTGAACGGCTCCCTCTCTGCTCACCCTGAGAAAGACGAGTTGATCCTTTTTGGAGGTGAATATTTCAATGGCCAAAAAGTAATGTATACTTCCATTTTCTTTCTTCTTTATTCTCCCCTCTCCCTGCCTTTTACTGTAATTTGCACGAGTCTCATTTGAAGTGAAACTCAAGGCAGCAGTCATAAAATATGTATTTGTCCCTGAATGAGAGCAAAATAGCCTTTTAATTCTGCCGTGATACTGTCTCATGCCTCAACAGTTGGCAGGAAGGAGACGTGCTAGAACCCATTAAGGAGTTGGAGTGATTGTCTCAGCATCAATATTTCAGGGCTTCATAATTTCTCCAGACTTACTTGTAGCCATATCTGCCCCTCATTTTTGATAACTATCAAAGAACCTCTGTCTTCCACCTTTCGAAACAGGATACTTCTGTAGTTCTGCTGCTGGCAAGGCGTTGCCTGCCTTGGAGATGGGCGCAGTTGCAAACGCTTGCAGGTGGGCACTCCTGTTAGGAATTTCTGCAAGTTGCAAGCGTTTCTTTTGCTCCTGGAGACAAACTGGTCTTATGACCCTGCAAAGTTGTACAGACTGTAGCTTGAAAACTCAAGCCTGCCAATGATATCTGGCTGGCTTAGCATCACCCAGTGTGATGTGCTAAACTAATTCTGCCTGCTTCACTCCATCTGGAGTTGAGGAGCAGTTTGGGCAACTTTAACCTTCACATCTGCCTTAAGCTCCGGCTTCTTAAGTCCTCGTATCCCACAGACTTAACCAGGGGTTTGGGAAAGAACGGTCCAGTCCAGTAGATCCCTCTGAAAAAGTTGCTGACTCCCAGTCTCGTGGAGGAGGTTGTTGTCCTCCTGAGGCAGGTGAGCTGTTGCTTTGCAAAACTGCTGCTGTGCTTCTCCCCGAAGCTCACAGATAACCCTCAGGGGTGCCTGTGCTTGGAGAGACTGGCCCTGTCCGAAGGAGAGCTGTGGTGATGTGTATTTTCTCTTCCTCTCCAACAGACGTACCTGTACAACGACCTGTATGTTTACAACGTCCGGAAGAACAGCTGGGCTAAAGTAGAGATCCCCAACCCCCCGCCGAGGCGATGTGCTCACCAGGTACGGCGCCGGCTGCCGGAGCTGCAGTTGGGATTGTTCTCACGCTGCGCTGAAGGTGGATGGGAGTTGCCTTTTTTTTTTAACTTCCCCTGAGGGTTACTGCAGGGTATCGCTGCTCCCGTGTCACAGCTGGGCTCTGTCAAATGTCCCAACCGTACAACACCGTGGGCCACTAACACTGACTGTGTGTGTCACGCCTTTGGGTTGTGATTTAATTTTTTTTTTTTTTCCTTTGGCACGTGGGCTGTTTTTCTTTTGTCTGCAAAAGCAATAGATGAAGTTGTCTAAATTTTCTCTGCGATGTCACAACACTCCCCTAGGATTCACCTCTCTGGTGCCCGTGTTACTGGCTGGTTGCGATGAAGAAGGATTTGTGTTTGTTTACTTTGTGCAAACACCAAGTTAGAAACGGGACCAAAGACTTGTATTTTTTGCAGGTCTTTGGCCCTCGCCAGCTCTCTGATAGATTATCTTACCTGTTGCAGCAGGTGGCTGGGTGACCTATATATTTCAAAAGCTGCCATATGGGATACAAGTGTTATTTTCCTACCTGTGACCAAAGCTCTTTCGAGCTTCCTGGTAAGCTCCAGTACCCTGGTTAGGTTCATATACCCTTGGTACGCTCTCCCCGAGTGCCAGTGGTGCTCTGAGCTGTGTGTCCTTTCTTGAATTGAAATGTTCTCACTTGATTTTTGAGCTCCCTTGTGGTGCTTAAAACAGAGCTCGGTTTCAGAGGCCAAACACCACGAGGAGACCTTAAATCCAGACTCTGGTTTCCCTGGGTGAAGAGGAGGGAGGTCTGGGTGTGGAGTTGAGAGGGATTCACTGGGGTGTTGGTAGCCAGCAGATGGCTGTCGAGCAGCTGAATCTGAACCAAGCGGGCAGGCTGCGCATCAGGGAGCTGCAGCTGGATTAGGACAGGAAAAAAAACCCGAGAAAGCGATGTGAGGTGGCCTGCTTCAACAAGAAGTTTGCTGTCCGATAATTAATTATGGGCACGCAGGAAACGGTTCAGCCTCATTAGCAGAGTGGTTTGTTGTCTTCCTAACGGCTTTGGTTTTTAAGACTTGCTCTGTGTTAGCTTGGAGGTAAAACAGAAGCGTGTCTGTGCGTTTGCGTGTGTGTGTTTTGAGCCTTATTTGTCATCTCTGCTCTCTGACACACGGTCTTTTTGAGCTACGCTGGCTTCACTGCATCAACTCAAGTGAGAATAGCTGTGGATGGGTGTTGTCAGTTGTTTGAGGAAAAGATTTGTGTACACAACGATTTTGAGGCAGCTCTTCAAAAGGTCACGCACAAGTCTGAGCAGACTGTTGTGTGTACCTGCCCCTTAAGCTTTTAAGCACTAAATACCCCTGAAAATCAGACACGTTTAGGTAACTTCATGTTCCTGCAAATCCTGCTTGCCAACACACCCCGTATTTTCTCATGTGTTTAGTCGTTGCGTGTGTAGGCTGGTTTATGTCAGGGCATGGTCGTGTGTCTGATGCTAAAAATCTTCGTTGCTGTTAGCTGAGAAAGATAGGCAGGTAGTGAAGCCCTTCTGAAAAAGAGATAATTAGCCCAGTGTTGATCTGTGATGGGTACCCTGGGGGGAAAAAAAAAGTATGGAAGAATTTTTTTATCCTGTAAAAACACCCAGGAGGTCTCGGTCAAGGAAAAAATTAGTGAAGTCACATAGTTTCCTCTTTGGGATTTCTTCCTTCTTCCTTAGTCCTTATGCAGATATTTTAATGAAGTCGAGCCTTGCTCTTCTCTCTCTGCTTTTAACTGTCAGATTGCATCGCAATGGGGCACAAAACCAAAACCATTTGATACTCTCCTCTCTGCTGCTTGCCCTAATCAAAGCACTAACAGTCTTCTCTTGTCCACATGCTGCATATTCCCTTCAGTGCTTGGGGTTTGTTGGTTTTCAGGGGGAGCGGTGATGCTTCCCAGTCTTTGGAAGTGTCAGGTTTGGACTTGCGCTACAGCGAGGCTTCTTTACCGTTCACTGTTTTATAATCTACATAAACTGCGAAGGGCAGTCGTGCACTACTAATGGCTCTTTCCAAAAGACTTTTCCTTATGTTACTCTGCCTGCCCAGTGCCGGGATGTCAGGAAGTGCCCCTGTTCCTCCCATAGCTCCGAGTTCATCAGCCCCAGGGTGTGTTCTGTTTGTGTGTCTAAAGGGTGGGTGAAATGTTGCTGAGCCTTAGCTGCCGAGAGGTTTCCTTTTGGTGAATGGAGAGATTGGACCAGCTGTTGGTAAACTCAACCCCAAAGTGCTTCCCAAGGAACTTGGAATTTGTCGAACTGGGATTCAGGATCCTAGGAGGTGGGAAGAGCCCAGCTCCTTGGTCAACGTTCCTTTGCTGTAGGGCAGGTGAGTTAGGCAATGAGTGATTTACATTTAAAATTCCCCTTCCTCCAACCCCAGAGAGCTGTTGTCATGAAGTGAGGCAGTGGCAGCTGCTGCTGCTTGTCTGTTCTCTGCCAACTGCACATTGACTGGTGTTCTCTTGTCTCTGGTTTCTCAACCCCTGTCTGATCCAGTTCTTCCTTCTCCTGGCAGGCGGCAGTGGTGCCCACAGCTGGCGGGCAGCTGTGGATATTTGGCGGGGAGTTTGCATCTCCCAACGGGGAGCAGTTCTATCATTACAAGGATCTCTGGGTCCTGCATTTGGCTACCAAGACCTGGGAACAGATCAAGTAAGTAATGGGCTGTCTTGTCTAGACCATGTTTTTGACAAGAAACGGTGGACCGGATGATCCTTGAGGTCCTTCCCAGCCTGATATTCTGTGATTCTGTGGTGTTTTCTCAAGTCAGTGATGGTGATCTCATGAGGAACTGTGCCAGCATGGTCTGAATTTGATTCCTGCTATAGTGCTGTGATTTCCCAGCTGCCTGCTCTCTCCCTTGAGTACAGAGGTGCCCATCCTGGAAATGGTGGAGCAGATAACCTTGGAGAGGTGGAAGCGAGAGACACGTTCCAAGGCTGAAGAGGTCAAAGCTGTTCTACTTAATTTGTTATGTTTGGAGCATG